>OX122885.1:56856711-61656711 GCA_944738645.1 Eristalinus sepulchralis | reverse complement strand
CTTTTCATTTTTCGCCAGTTTCATCCAGCGATTAATTAAAAACATCTCTCCGCGGATGAAACGAAAACACATACATAATTTGGAAAAGTTAAGACCTCGCTACTGTTCAATGCCGTGGTAGCCACGGCACCCCCGGGTGGAAGGAAGCGCTTCTTCGCCACTTGAACAATGAGGAGCACTCAAAATAGAATTTTTTATTTTTACCGTCCCAAGAAGAACTCAGAAAATTAGCAATGAAATAATGACCAAACCAAATACGCAACCGATTCGGTTACGAATCTCGAGATCTGCCCGCAGGCTCTACGTCAAAACACCTACGTGATGAATTTCGTTTCAGAAAAATGCGAAAATAAAATCTTCCACACAGAGCGGACGTTTGTTTTCTTAAGTGACGTCACACTAGCTTTTGGGCGCTAACTCACGAAGCCATTCATGGAGGTTGTAGCAGTGGTGGGTGGTTGGGATTTGTTGCTTCTGTGAGAAACAGCGGACACCTGATTAAGTGTAAGTGCGTAGGAGTTGCGATGAAAAAGGGAGGAAATATTTGCAATTCAATACTGTTTTGTTCGCCAAACACACCTCGCATTTATTTTGAGACTTGTGATGAGTTGTTGTGATGTGGGACATCGCCAAGTTTTTTGATTTATGGGACATGCATGTGACAGGTCTTAATTGGGTACTAGGTAGGTGAATAGTTTCCTAGTCACGAGTAATTTCATGTGAACTGTTGAGGTGTGAAGAAAAAGCGCTGAGAACTGCAATAGAATTGTGGAGGGAATAACATGTTGTCCGACTAAATTTGTTTTTCAATTTCATATGGGAAATTCAAGAAAAAGTAGGGAATTTGATGAATTTCTGGTTCAAATGAAATTTGAGTGGTTGGACTATGAATTTACTTTACTAAATGAGCAGGCCCGCACGCAGAATATGCGTTTGAAGTTGAAGTCTTGCCCAAAAATTGAGTTGTTCTAATCAACTCCTCAGTACAGACTTGCTATAACCGATTTGATAAAGTGTGCCGTAAAAACAGAAATGTGTCCCACAAAATGTAGCGCTTACACAGGATCCTTATTTGGCTCTGACGGGTCTGCAAGCGAGCGCTTTGTACTTCACTCATTTTTTCACAAGCAAACGCTTTAACGTTGAGCAATTTGTTGCCATTGAGTTTCTCGCATTAAGGCTCCTTAAACTATCGCAAAAATTGGAACTACTGTCAATCGTAAATATCTCATGCATCAAAATCATTAGCTATAAGCGAATAGCTGCAAAAACCACGGGGTACCAAGCTTAAGATGAATGATGAATATGAAACTTCCTCTGGTCAAACATCCCCATTTTTGGGCTTATTAGTGTTTCTTGAAGTAATGTGATTCTTCTGCTTTTTGTTAGACAAATAAAGACTCAAGAAACTCAACTCAATCAATCTTCTTCTTGAGAGTACGAACTTAGCATTTTTATGTGCTGCTCCCTCAGCTTCGAGTGAATGTCCTCACCCACTGCTGCTTCCAAAGAAAACGTTCATGTGCGTTTAACCTAGTCCTGCTGCTATTTGTAGCATCTCACAGGAATTTAAAAATAATTTTTTTCACGTAATTTACATATCTGTGAGGAAATCAAAAATTTATCGGTTATCTTAGCTCAAACAGTAGCTTATCCTACCTATAGCCACGTAGGCCCAGGACCTAGCTTCTGCATCAACTACTCGTGTTGTGCGCGCTATTTCTCTGTCACGAGTAGAAGGGACCTATAGTCTTTTGCCGACTCCGAACGGCGAGATTTGAGAAGCTTTTCATAGAAGTAGCTGTTGTGCAATTGAAATAAGGGACAAGCAGTCGTTTGGTTTACAGATAATTTAAATCAATTCGGAAATATTTATTGTGTTGTAGAAGAGGTTTACGTGTCAAGGTAAGTTTAAAGCGTTTTTTGAATACCATTAGAGAAGTTTAAGGCCGATTTTGTTACACGCATATATATCAATAGAACCTACCTCTACTTAGTACGTCTTTCACAATCAAATCCTCCACATCCATAATAAAAGCCCAACATCAAAAATTGCAGTTCCTGAAGAAGCCGTCTGATGAATTTCCTCTTCACATCTGTAGCCCTAATTGCCGTGGAAGTACAGAGTACAATGGTGAAGATACCACAGAGCCGCCTTGCATCAACGATAGTCACGTTTATGTCCTCATGTTTTACGTCTAGGTTGCAAGGCTCTCGAAAAGCGAAACAATTTTCCTTTCATTTATAAATGTCGTAGAAATGCTTTCTCTGAATGATTTGTGTGAAGCGCTAAGAGAAAGCCCATTACAAAAGTGTCCCCTTCGACGGTCTTGGTTTCATTGGACGAAGAAGATGATTGATGATGTGGCGTCTAAGATTGTGATGTCTTGTTGCGTTCAATGAGCAGAAGCGCCTCGTGATTGATTTTCCTATTTTTTGCAATGAGTTGAGATGTGATCAATTTTTGTATTTGTGGTGTAATGCGTTCGTGGAAGTCGGTCAATCCGTTTGACTGTACAGGCCATTTGTATTAGGTCACTAGTACAGGCAACACTAGTAGTTTTTGTAGAAGATGTCCGAACTTTGTCGACTATTGAATAAGCAAGAGTGTCTTTAATCACCGGAGACACCTTTTCATGTCTACTTAACTCGGTCTTCGAGAAGTCTAGGGCATTCACTTTTCAATGACCTTGTTAAGTAGACAGGAAAAGGTGTCGCCGGGGCCCCAAATAAGTGTCGGTATATTTTGAAGAATGATTCACATTGTTCTTCCTTTATGTACGGCTGACTGAAAATCCACTTGCTAACAAATCGATTTGAAATACTTGCAAATTGTCTAGGTTGTTCTACTATTAGAATGCAAATTAAGATGATCAATGAGGTCATTTAAGTTTCCTACTAGAGAAACTTCATTCTTCAGGAATGGAGAAAAATGAGACAAGTTCGCCAGTCAGTGGAAATCATTTTTCATTTTTTAAAAATGTACGAAACAGTCAATTGCAGGTAATATTGTTGGTTGTTGACTCATTATGTCTGTGTGGCTGGGAGGTTATGCTGAAAAATGCAAATATTGCATAAAAAAATCCCTGACAGGCGACACACACGACACTTTTCGAAATTCTATTTCAGGCTATAGTCGAAGCCCGTAAGTCGTAAGTTATTGGTGAGTTAAGGGGCAGTTTATGATGGAACTGTCACTATATCACCAAAAATTTGTAACTGGTGAAAGGCCTAGCAGAGGGGTTGCATTTTGAATTGACCAATAGAGGCAAACTTAACATCAATTGAGAAAAATAGTGCTTGCCAAGGGATTAAAGAATATCCCTGAGACTTAAAGTATGCACAACCTCTATTCGCACATGTCCGAACAAATATAAAGAATGTGGCGAAGAACTTAGTAACCAAAATAGGAAATAAAAAATACATCGTCTCTCATTCAAATCCAAGTTCATACTAATTTTAGAAAATTTCCCATCTGTGTAAGTCAAAATCTGAATTCCTCACAGACCAAAAAATTCCTCAAATACTTTCCCAAAATAAAACTAACCAACACAAAAACAAAAATCAATTCCTGCAGGTGTCATCAAAGGCGTTTAGCATTGCTCCAGTTTTCAATCAAGGCCCCAGCCCGAAAAAGTCATGTGACCGCACATATTTGGTACTCCCAAAGCGCAGTAAACGCCTCGGTCTCTTTAGAACCAACCGAAAATCAGATCATTGTGGTCACAATTCACGCCCCGACACATGAGTTATCTGTAAGCAATTTTGCGTTCTTTGTAGCCAAGTGCTAAAAGCCAAAGAGAACCCATTAACTGCGTGGCTTTAAATAAAACGTTTTTATTTACGATCCGCAGAACCGCAGCATTAGGAAACTCAATAAAACAAACGCTCGATTAAGAACGTTTAACAGACACTCTAAATCACATCTTAAGCGCGAAAATTCTATTTTTCCCCGATAATGAGTTGGGTGGGGGCAATTCGAAATATTTTATCTTCAGCGCGATGAAAAAGAGAAACACGTTTTTATCAAAAATTTTCAACTTTTACCCACCGTTTCGGTGCAAAATGAGGATTTCATCAAGAATTCGGTGCCAGACTTTGTGCGCTTTATTGCGGCGATATAAAAATCGAATGCCAAAGGACGATCAAGAGGAATTCTTTGTGAATGCCTCATCCGGTTTGGCGGGATATTGCGCGGAATTCAGGTAATGGTCGAGAGTCGTTTCGGCAATTAAGACTGCGCCTCTCTGCTGTTGTGTGGGGACTATTTTTGGCTGAAATTCTTCGCAAGGACGTGAGAGAGACGAAAAATGAATTTCCACCCAGTGGCAGTCAAATTAGCTTTGTTTTGAGATGCCAACTAGATGCTGTGTTCCGCTAGCAGATGTTGATATTCGCGTGTCGTTCGTTTGATAGTTTCACGGCCGCAACCTCGACGAAGGTGTACAATTCGACAGGAACTAAGTGCTGAGGGATGTTTTAAGTGCCCACTTCTGGGTGATCAATCAACGTGTTGAAACTCAGGAATGCTGCCGCTGATGAGTTGTCATATGCAATGTCCTTGGACTTAACATTTATCAGTCAATCACTGGGCAGGTTGTTTTTGTTTTTCAGCTTGAGCTTTCGCATTCCAGTCATGTTGACAGTATGAGACACGTATGCGTGGGAGGATGAGTGGCCATAATTTAAATGCGTGTTTTTCTCTTAAGTTTATCCCCCTGTCGTGGGGTTAAATGATAAATGGATTATGACTAACGCCACGAAAATGTTTTGCACTTTAGTCGCAATCACTTGGTGTCCTTGATTTTATTATACAATACAAGCAAGGAGAGGGTGAAGATCAACGAATTAAAGCTGCATTTGCTCGGATAACGGCTTTTATAAATAGCATTGGATCTGCGATGTTTTGTTTGCTTCAAGACATTGTCTCTGAGTCATTTATCAACTGTGAGTGGCGCTACAATGGGAGGTAGATTTGGCTCTCAGCCAGTTTAATATAAATATTTCTCTGTCTGTTTTCTGTTTTCTAAATTTTCCCAATTATACATGGTCAGCTGTGAAAGGGACTTTTTTCAACAAATTGCATTTTTTTAAAACGAAGCGAACGTTTGGTCCACAGGCATCTAAGGCTTAGGCAATTTTTTTTCTTTCTGTTTAAAGCATGGTGATGGGGAATAGTATGACTCTTAGCTATGTTTTGAGAGATAGAAAATTAAGTGTGTTTCGCCTTCTATGAGTTTTTGAGAAAGATCTCATTATAGTTGGCAATTTTTCTCATGGTTTACGAGACATGGCTGTCATTTTTTTTCTAAGTGTTGACAACAACCTCACTGTTGCTTTCCTTCGACAATATTATGCTTGAGTTTAAAAGTGGAGAGAGACACAGTAATTCAGGGCGGTCACTGGGTGTCGAAGGAGCTCAACAATCATACAATGCTGTCTGGAGATTACCGTGAAGAGTGCTGACAGTAAGTGAAGCGTGGAACCACCACGGGGGGTAAAGCAACTATCAAATCCTCATCATTGTGCCCTATAAGCCAGACCCATTAAGGAAAACGGCGGGCTAATGAACCTGCAACAACACTAAACTTCAGCTTTGTGGCCTTAAAATAGAGAAAGGAGAAGAAGATGTTAGATGCCCTAATAAGAGCTTTTAATGGATACTGCCTCATGGATCTTCATCTAAGAGGACCCGGTAAATTCTAGAGGAAGGATATCAAAATCTCATCTTCAAATTAGACCTGTTTTGGACATCTCGTCTATGCTACATAGAAGGATTGTCTAAGATTCCTACTTCTACTATAGTCCAAGTTTCCATAGGTATACACTCCTCAACAAGCTGCTGAACTTTATGTACGAAGTTGCCTGTTATTAACGACTAAGCTTTCATCTCGTAAAAATAACTCTCTCCTGTTAGTGGTTGTTCAAGATGATGCGATCCTAGCCCCCTGCTCTTCTGCATAAGCAACCGAACGTGAGGTCTAACTCACCCCTTCAACTCAACTTCAAGAGGAAGAAACAGTAAACATACAGGAAAGTAAGTTCTCTCTAAATTTGATTGGCAGTCTAAATGCGCTAAATTCGCTTCAAGACGGAAGCACGAGAAAAGAGATCAACGATTACATAACCACACATGCGTACGAAAAGGTTCTTTGAGGACTCGAAATTGCGTCGAGGCTACCCGCTTTCATGGCTAATACTTCCACCGATGGTCGGGTTTCTGGAAACCACAACCAGAGTTGGCATGATACCCCAAAATTTAGGTAAAGCAAGTTCGCTGACGTTTGTCTCCCTTCTTGGACGTCACTTTACGTTTGCCGAACACCTATCTGTGCTAGGGCCTTTTGCGACACCTGTGAACAGAACGTCAACACTGCTAAGCAATACAATCACACTATTTTGGCAGATATTTGATGCTGAATGAGTTACAGCGAATGATGGGTGGTCTTTTCTACAGAACAGCTTTCTGGTATTTCTCCGAAAGACCAAAACCAAGTAAATGTGGGTTGCTTTCCACAAAAAAATGTGTACATTCGTATACAATACCCAATTCTGACTAGTACTTGTCCATAGAAAACCAATCTTTGACAATCTTTGACAATTATCAAAAAAAAAAAAAACAATTAAAATTAACTTGAATTCCTTCTCTACAAGCAGATAACACCAGTTAGCCATCATTTTAACCAGAAAACTAAAGACGGCAACCAACATCCACCCCATCATCTTTATCAATAAGTAATGAGATCAATCATCAAACAAGAAAAAACTCTGCCTCCACTCACTCATCGCCACGCATCTCAAACGCAGAAGCGTACTTATCGTTCACTCAACTAGCTCTAATTAGCAAAGTATTAGAAATGAAATCAACAAACCATTCCCAAGCTGTTTTGTTTACCATTCCATGTTTGTTTTATTAAATCACATTTTATCACACAGCCATACCGAGACATCCAGAGTGAAGTTATTTTATAGCCCCACTCAGTAATGAGAAATTATGTTCGGTCTAGCGAAAGTGATGATTAACTTGGACCAGTGCCATGGAATTTCATTAGCTATTTCCATATTCATACAGAAACGTATGTGATGGGGCTAGATAAACTTCTGAGGAGAACGTATGAGCGCATACCTTTGGCATGCATGTACCTTAAGTGATAGAAATTATTGTAGCACTTAAAATTATTTGTCACACTTCAGTGATATTAAGACGTGGTACAATGTGTGTGAGATCGCTTAGGACATCTAAGTCCAAGCAGATATGTCAGCATCAATTAGGGAATGATTTGATAGTGTTCTAAACAACAGTGTCTTGTAAATGAAGACAGAAAGAGGAAGAAAAGTGAAAAACACCTTGACTGGATTCTGAGCCTGACATTTGTATTTCAATCTTGAATGTAACAACACATTTGTCTGTCTGTGATGGTAGATTTAGGGAGCCGACGAAATCTACTCTATGTCATGTCAATATGCGCCAAAACCAAAGCGGTACATATACTTGTTCTTTTAGACGCTTATCCCACCAGTATTGAGCTGAACTCTGGTCTTAGGCAAAGCCAGAAATTTAGCGGAGGATATTAGAAAAAATCGCTCACTTTACAACTTATACTGATATGCATATAAATGCAGCCAGAAAGACTTAATGGTTGCTGCACATCATTGCTGCGGACGTCGTTTCTGTGAAAATTTTCTCGTAGACCCGTCTACTATTCTGTCCCGGTCCCGGTGGTCAAGCTATCGATCAATAGAGAACAGAGCTAATCCCTGCTATACACACAGCTCTGGACCTACAAAAATTTTCGTCATGTGGTCTTATAATACTCAGAGGGTATGGGAAAATGTGTATGTTTCAAATGGAAATGTTTTTGGAAAACGATCCTCTCGTTTCGGGGAACAGAGAAATCAAGCTTTCACAAATGCAAGAGACTTTTGTCTTATTGATTGGGGGAAGCATTAGTAAGGACGGACGCAGCTCTCAGATCTTAGCTTTCTCTTAGACACTCCAGCCGTTATAGCAGCAACACTGCAACATAGAAGAATATATTTGAATGTTTGAAGTTAACCTAAATCTTTCGTAGTATTCGAAATCTGTACTGTTAAGACACTGCATTGCCAGGAGTGCACTTAATCATTTGAATTACCTATGCCCTATTTGTGTAATAGGCTAGGTGAAGTTTGGTCGCTCTTCAGCTGCCTGTTTGACACTGTAATACTGTTCAGCATCTTTGAATGCACTTTCTGTTGTTGTGTCCATGGACAAAGAGGGATTTCGTAACAAAATAATCTGTGAGACAATAAAAGTGTGCTCTGTGAGGGATAGTATAAGTCTAAGGACACAGTAGAGTTTCACATTTCTGTGTTTGACAGGGAACCGCAGTGAAACGTAGCAACATTTATTGGTTTTCAAGCACATTAGGGCTATAACGCATTCAGTATTGGAGAGATCGCAAAGGCACAAAGAGAAGTCAGGTTCAAATACTTCATTTAAAACTCCATAATCTGAAGACCTGAGAATTGCACTCGACATTTGGGGTCTAGTAATGCAACACCATTGAACCAATATTCACGATCCACTATTTAAACATGAAGTTACTCGCCGAAAAGCTTCTAAGATCCCTCTCGCCACAGCTGACAAAACAACTGTGTGTCCTCTCTAATGCTGCCGGCCCATAATTGGACAAACCTTTCGATTTGGTATTGGGTTGATTACCTTAGAGGCGACCCACTGACAGCTTGGTTTATATTGACATTCATTTGGCTGCCTTTCTGTGGTTAATAGTTTGCGAAATTTAATAACTTTGAAGTAATCTACACCTGCAAGAACCATACAAAGCAGTCCTTCGGAAAAGAAGAATCTGAAATCAGTTCAGTTAAAAATACGAGTTTCATTGTCTTCGGGTTTTAGGCCAAGTCAATGATGCATGTGACTACCCCACTCATTCAATCGGATTTTTCAACAAATAAAATTTGTACAATCATCTGTAATCCCAAGCACCTCCTAAAACGAGACGGGTAATTTCAGATAAATTTCAGTGTGCAGTTGGAACGTTTTTTCATCGTTTTTATCTTTCACCTATCTTCATACCGTCCTTATATTTCTTTCGCATCTAATGCTTAAAAAATTAATACAACGGCCATTAAATAACAAAATAGGTGAAATACAAAAAAATCACAAAAGAAAATCAAATTCTCTTGTTCAGCAGTCCCATAAGTTCAGACAAAATGTTCATTCAACTCAACTTTGCCAATGCCATTGAAATACCACATCGTCAGTCAGGCAGTATTCACCTTTTGATAGGAACCAACATTTTTTGTGTCTAGCCGGCGATTGTAAAATTTTTGAAAAACATGTTTTCAACATTTCCCAGCCCAAATTCAAAAGCCTCCAACAAAACACCACAATGCCGGAACTCATTCATAAATCTTGTTAATTTTATTTTCCCGTTCCTCGGTATTAAAATCTATGAAAATATTTATAGATCACTCACCTTTCGGTCGGCAAGTAGGAATTTGTGAAAAATGCGAAAAAAAGTGAAATTGCTCATAGGACAGAGTGGATGGGTTTTGACGTCGAACAAGTGTTCTTGTCCGCCGGTTGTGCGTAAGCATTGTGTGGATTTCATTCACAAAATGCAAAAAACTTTGTCCAAAAAAACAATGCTCTGACTGACATGGCGATTATTTGCTCAAGTTGCCAGGCGAAGAACTTTAACGTTTCCGAACTGAATGTCTTTCTTACTTAAGGCGACGAAGTTCGATACGATTCCTTGTTTTCTTTGGCACATCACAAATTTAGGTCTTCGCCTTAGTGTCGCAGTGGGTGCACGGTGTGCGTGTTTTAAATTTAATGGATCGTTTAATGTAGAAACAATTTCTTCAACATACATCCGTACGTACGTATCTGTGTGGTTTGTATGGATTCGCTTTTGTCATTATAATGTAGAGTATGTGCGGGAAATTTCAACGCCGCCAAGACTAAAGAATTTCAGCTATTCGGGCAGCTGGTGAGGGTGCAGATGTCTGTATGGTGAGTCAGGAATGCGTGTACAAAAATAGAGCACAGATTTGTGGTTTTATTATGTATCTGGTCTGAGTTTTCATATCACTTTAATTAAAACACACTCCTGATGCAGTCATCCGTGGTGAATGTCTGAAAGGCGGAGGTATGACATATGTGAGCTTAGTACACTGATGTGCAAAGGTTGTGCAACACTTAGTTAAAAATGATTTTTGATTTTTCTGTTCTGGCTAGGGTGTAGTCACAATTCAAACGTTAAAAATGTCCATTTTCGTTTTTCGTGTATGTGAAATTTGATTGCTTTTATGAGGGCTATGATTTGTGTTTTTGAGAGGACTCACAAGTTTTGATTAAAGGGATCTAAGGACAAAGTTGCGACAATTTTTCAACATTCCTCGCCATCAATAATTCACCGGGAATATCCATCTGTTCACCCTTTTGTCAACTCAATTCTTTTCTCCTTTTTACAAGCCACTGACATTTAACATTCGCCTGCATCAGACCTCCTCCCCCTTAAACCTTCAGTCCGTACTGTGACGTGATTGCGATCACTTATGGGTGCTCGGAAAAATTACGGATTGGAAAACTACTTTTCCAGGCGACTGTACCGATATAATTCAGAATCGTTTGGGCAAGTATTGCTAGTTAAATCAAATCCAAGCTCTGAAATGAATCCAAAGTACTGAGAGTCGTTGAAATTTGAGTTACTCTACACGTGTCCCATTGCTAAGTTTCTCATTTCTTGCGTTTCATAATCAATGAACTAAAACCACGTAAAGTACCAGCCCCCCATTACCCCCGGAGCAGTTCGTTATTTCCATTCACCTCCAAACCACACCGACAATGTGATACTTAAAATTAATTCGTTACGAAGAAAAAAACGTAGAAACCAATACACTTATGGGCAATCGATCAGAATTGAATTACCAGTTTAACTGCCATGAAGTAAATCGCTCGAACGTATCTCGTTTGTGCAAAGTATTATGTCACATTCCCGTCTGGGTAAAGGTGTTCGGCGAGCGGCGGCGTTAAGTAAACAACTTTACTGGAAATTAATTCCGGACTAGGTATAATCTAGCGGAATGTTCGTGCAGTGAACTACATTCGTTCACTTGGGTGACAATTGACTGAAACTGACGTAAGGAACGACCTTGGACAACGCGTTCTAAGTCAAACCATTCGTGAATAGTGACATTTTAATCGATTCTTTTGCCATTTTGGTTGGTGGTAATGACCAAGTAGGGGTAGGTGGTGAGAGCTTTCTGTTAATGATATCATGTGCCAAAGAATATTTTGTTTTATTTTTCAAAGTTGTGGGTGTGGTGCTTAGTTTTTTGATGGACGTTGGGAGACATAAAGAATGCATGAATTGAATTTATTCATTTAGATTGAGACACCTTTTCGGGAGTTATTATATTACTAAGGGAACAACGTATAAATTAATAAGACAAAAAAGTGTGATTCCACAAGAAACAAGGGCACTCACTTGTTGAATAACTCGTGTAGATCATAGTCCTACAGTTGACTCCGAATAATGAAATTGAAAGGCTCTTTGAACGTTATCCAAAGCTGTCGTAAAAAGAAAGTTCAATTCATCGATTGAACCTTACGCCCAAGTTGCAATGACGCGGTTGCGTCATTAGGAATTTAATTAAATATTGCCGCAAAATGATATCCGGGGCATGGAAGCCTTGTAACGCGGGTTCCATGGATTACGAATCCAAATGTGGGTTGCGAAATTATCAAACGTTTGGATTCGCGAAATTTCGAAAAAATTACAAGGAACGTTTGTGTTAAATATTATCTATACAGAGGGTGTTTTTTAAAGTGTCGATTGAAAAAGCCAGCCTGGAGAATGTGGACCATCCTTAATGTCTACAAGATAAAACACAATTAGGACCCCTTCTCAGCTTGATTATCATTGGTAGGAAATGTAGGCATTTTTAACCGGCTTTCATAATATTTTAAAAGTACATTTAAGTGTATAATAATATTTCCAGGTAAAGTAGACCAGTTTTAAGATAATTCTTCTATTACTTATTCGGCACCTGGATTTTTTGGGCTTGTGGCTTTTTATTGGGTTATGCGATTTTAATCCTTTCGTGATTCCTCACGCTCGGGCTTTAACCTGATTTGAGTTTTACAGGCTTCAAATAACGAAATTCTGCCAGCCCTCTGATTCTATTTCTTATTCTTCTCTTCCTAAATTGCTGGAAATGTGACATTGAAAGGTGGTATATTCTTGCGAAGGTCGCATGCAACCGTTTTGCCAGTATTTTCGAAAGAACTAACAGAATATAAAAACTTTTACTTGTTTGCAAGTGTATAAAACCTATAGCGGCGGTCGTCATACACATTTTTTCTTTTAACGCAATTCATTGTGGGCCTATATTTCTCATGCGCATATATGGTTTCGTTTAAAGGCACTCGTAAAACTTTATCTAAATAATTTGAATTTCATTATATGACATTGCATATTGCGACAATTATTAAATGTACGGAATTATTCGACAGTAAAGATCCAATCTAAATATTCGTCATAAAACTTCAATGGCCTGGAATACATAAATAAACTTTAAACTACCATAAACGACATTCAAAGAATACACAAAATGCTCTTCCTTTCATTTCAGTATCTTATTTCAATACTTCCTCGTTCAAGGACTGAATAAGCAGTTCGAAAAACAAGATTTACCCAAGTGATTGAATCAGATACAAAGCCACATGTTCATTTTTCTTAAATGAAGATCTTAAGTTAACGAATACTGTGGCTGCACACATACTTTGATGTATTTTTGCAATAAACGGGGATCAAAATAAGATTACTGAATGACGTGTTCTTTATACGTGTCAACAAATACCATTTGTATTCATTGATAAGATTATCGTTTCTTCTTTCCATGACCAATACATTTTTTTGCCAAAGCTTAATAAGTTCAAGAAAAATCTTCACACTTTTCATTTTAAAATTACCTTGAATTGCTATCCTTTTGTCCAACTTCATGCGCACTTAGAATATCTTGGATCTCTGTCGATTTGCCTTTGTCCGCATTTTCCCCCAGGGAGATTTCCTCCGACAAATTACCGTCAACTAAGACCTTCATGTTGCTTTTCTTGTTTTTTTTCAGATGTTCCTCTCAATAAACAAATTCACCACTCCCGACTAGTCTCGTGCCAATATTTCCACCGAATTTCAAAAATGTCTGTCTCTTTCAAAAATGTAAACTTTTACGAATTTTGCTCTCAATCGGGAGAAAAAAATTTTTGTACGACTTCACCGTTCGACTTTTCAGTTTAGCGTCCACCTATCGACTGAAGCAAGAGTCCAACTTTGTCTGGTTGTTGTGTACTCGCAGCCGCTTGGTTTTATTGCTTAGCGCCAAGATATTCATATACACACCGCGACGGCTATAGAGAGTGCAGCAACCTAGTGAGAGTGTGTTTTTTCCACGGTGTGCTCGTTGAGGAAAGAATTGAATTTTCCTGCGACTTGGAGCACACACGGCATCGTGAGGGGGTGACGATGCCTGAGGTATTTGAGGCATGTCTGGTCGGATATTTTGTTAGGGGTTGGAATAGCGCTGACGACGGATGTTGTTTTCCTCTGCGTAGGTGATGATTGAGTGAAATATTTTCGGGGCACTATGGAATGTGAACTGTAATCGAGCGAATAGTGTGAAATGCAGGTGGGTGCAAAAATATATGATCTGTTTACACATGATGAGGGGTGATCAACCTGTTGGTTGTGAGATACTTTTTTTTGCAGGATGTGTTCGTTTGTAGGCTTCTACACTACATGGTAGGGAGCACAGTGCATGTTCGATAGTTTGCCAAGACCGGCAAAATCCTTTATTTGTGACAACGTTCTGTCAGTGGCATTGAAATTTTAATTCCTTCTGTATTTCAAGCTGATAAAGTGATGCCATACTTTGACCACTCAAAACCATCAAAAAGTGATGCATTATCCAACGACTCTGGAATTTCACAAGATTTCACCAGCGGGATGACATATCACATCTGCTTTGCAAGGCTTCATCCCTGCAACAGAGCTCTTCGAACATCAACCATTCAAAGGCATTTTGCAATCGTGACTCATTACGAAACCATGTTCCATTTGAATGAAGATGAAAAACCGTGCTATTAACTCAAATGCAAATAATTTGTCGGCATTGGAACTCTACCCCAAATATTGACCAGATTGCCGACCCAGTTTTCATTTCCTTTAATTCTCCCTCTTTTCAGTCGGCCGCATGTGTATCTGCGTGTTGCATAAAATCAACATAAGCCGTGCACTAATTGAACATGTTACACGATGTATTTAATTCTAGTCGAATGCTAGACGAAGAACGTTGGCGCCAATCGGCGGCTGCGATCCGCTGGAAATAGCTGAATGCACTGGACGTAAACGGTGAGTATGCTTTAAAGATGCGAATGCTCGGTTGGTCGAGAATGCATGATTACTATTATTCGAGCGCATTCTCATTGAGTGACGTAAGTGTGTCAAAATGGACTTTCAAGTGGATTTCATAGAAAATGTTTGCCGATTATGATTTGGGGCGCATGTTAAATTCAAGGGCTGCGAAGAACGTATATTGAGAATGTTTTTTTTTTTACTCTGACCAATTGGTGAATCGGGCGATTTCGTGAAAAATTGTTCTTTAGATTAAGTTGGTCGGAGTGACAAAAATAGGTACCTTTACGTTGACTTCCAATTGGCATGTTCGAGGGGACCGATTTGTTGTTAACATCGCACTGTCTTGATTCTCTGGCTCACTTCTGCAGCTTCACTGAAACCAATCTTGTCAAGTTGAATGGTGACATAGTATGTATTTCGGGTCTAAATAAGTTTTAACCTATACTTGTAAATGTTATATAAACAGGATGAACTCGAAATTCTATTGTATGCTGTTCAAGTATGCGAAAACCGCAAGCAGGATGCCTGTGACTATACCAACTTATATGCTAAGCCTTGAAACAGGAAAAGGAACTCTCTTCTTCGGTATGTTAAGTCTACATTTCAACTATGTGACTAGTTTTGAAACAAAGAATGGACAATTTATAAAATGGATGAAAATATGAAGTTGCTCTCCCTATTAATACATTTCAGAGGAGCTTGCGTGAGTATGTGGGACCAATTGGCAACGTATTTCGCAATAATCGTCAATGTTTCCGAATGAAAATCTCTTTTCTCTTAAAGTGAAGCTGCGAGTAGGTAGGCTATCAAAAACTATGGGGAAGAGAATGTTTTCCAAATGAACTTAGAAAGCTGAATAGTCAAATCTACTACAGTTTAATTGAAACATTAGCCTCTATTGCATTATCTGCTAAATAACTGCCCAAAAAAATCGATTTAATTTTCAAGATTAAATGCGAATTAACCAGTTCGAATTACGCTCCACAGACGCGTGAGTAACCCTCACTGTGTGATTTATGCAATCGCCGAGAACTTGTTCCATTTTTTGGGAGTGTGGTGAGTGCTTAAGGTGGTTTTGCCATGTAGAGCGGATGGACAACAATGCTACGGCCGGAAGAGTCTTTGAATCCTAACCGCAGGGACAACGGAACAGAGGACGTCCTAGAATGAGATGGCGCACACAAGTGGAAAAGGACCTTAACCAACTTGGAGTGAGCAATTGGAAGCAGCTGGCAAGAGATCCTGCTAGCTGGAAAGGCATGTTGGTTGAGGCCCAGGTCCACCCCGGACTGTAGCGCCATCCGAAGAAGGAGAAGTTGAGTGCTAAAAGAATTTCGTACTCGATTATATTGAAATTGTTTGTTTGGTCTTGAAAAACCGAAAACCATCTCAAGTGATCGCTTGATCTTTATACAGTAGGTTCGGTCTATTTTTCTTTCTATAGCTTTGTGGGTGGTATTCGTTGCTAGAGTGTTGTTGCCCATGTGCTCGATCGACGGTGCCTTTATTCTGGGCAGGAAGTGGATTTTAAGTTTTACATGGCCATCTATTGTCAGGTCTTGATGCTATTGGGTGGACTTAATCAAGGTCAACATAACGTTTGGCAAGATGCCTTGAGCTATCATGCGCACCAACGAAAATTTTCCCTGGAGAGGTAATCACTGCCCAGGCCCATCCCGGACTGCAGGGCCATGGAAATAAAGAAGAAGGTAATCCCTTCCGCTTGGTAGTAAGCGACAAATTTCAAACATCTCTGCCACCTTTTGGGCCAGAGCACCCGGTAATAATGCAATTGTGGACGACGTTGGGAGTGAAGAACTGAAAACTAAATAGCCCAGATAGCTAAGAAGAGCTGAACTTTGTCAGACGGCACTCCTAAATTTTTCCGCGACTTAGGTTTTAACCTCCATCATCACAATACTGCTAGGAATATTGCATGACCAGACTGAAACTTTGTTTTAGGAGTCGCTGAAAATCAGCTGGTTGGTAATCTGGCATTGCACCAAATGGCCCACGGGTCTACTAGCGACTCCGCTTACCGCAGATAGAACACGGAAGTAATTCAAATAGCCATTTCACATAATCTTTTTTTTATCCCGGATTTAAGGCACATTTTAAGTACAGCTTGCAGAATTGATTCCCCACCGTAGTGGGTAAGTGCGTCGACCCATATCCCGAAAATCCAGGTTCGATTCCCGGTTTGAATCCGTCGCATTTTGCACGGCATCACCTCTTTCAGTTGCTGACAACACTCAAAGAGTTTTAATTGTTTATGAAAAGCTTCTCAATATCGCCGTTCAGAGTGGGCAAGAAACTGTAGGTTTCTTCTTCTACATTCAGTTTACTTAAAAACAGGAACCTTATCTTTTTTCGATTACCCATAAGACTGCTTTTTCACTTATCATCACGGTACTCGTCCTGAGTATAATCTGACCCTTCCCGCTATGATTTTGACCCTATCTGATTGGACAGACTGAAATAAAATCGGTTGTCTATGTTAATCCTTGTGACGGATATCCGCTAAGATTTCATATGCGGAGTTACATATGTAACTGGAGCACACAATGTGAAAAAATATATGCTACATTCATAAGGAATTGAGGCAATACATACTAAAAAATGAACCCCTTTGATGTGAAATTCGGATCAAGTTGGTATCTCTTTGACACCTATGTACAACGCCATATACAGAAAATCTTAAAATGAGACAAGGTTTGTCTTGATTAGAACGTTTAGAAATTCCTAAAATAAAGAGAGACTTTTAAGTGGTTTCAGCATGTTGCCTAATTACATTGTGTTCCATTAAATTAAAGAATCTAAGTCTTTTGAAACATCTACAGCGTCTTCGCCTTTATAAACTCAAATTCCACCAGCAGATATTCGAACAATCGGTATTATTGGCACGCGATCATTTATTTGTGTGACAAAATCTTTTCACTTAACGCTCTCCCAATTCTGAAATGCGATTGCTGAAGATTTCGCAACCACTTCAGATACATTTCAGAAAAATCAAACTTTTGGAACTATTAAATGGAAATGGCTCATTAGGACATCGAAGTGGTTTTCTGGATTTCCACATATATTTTAGATTGCTCTTGTTTTCCGTTGCAGATGTCAAAACAAGCAGCCACCTCAAGCATGTATCACCGATCTTCTCGTACTGAAAATAGCAACAAAACCACCTGTAGCCAGTCTATTTTCGGCATCTCTCAAATGCGTCTTGTGATTCTATTCTCCCCGTACTAAGGATATTTTAGAACGCACTTAAGTTTCACTGCCAAGAAGCAAGAGATTTTATAAAACCCGACTATTTGTGGCACAAGTCACTTCGTAACCGTTGCCTCATCGCCTAATTGTTCTCGTAATCTACAAATTCAAAGCGCCAAGAAACTAGACTACACACAGCACTTGTCAATCGATCGGCAATCACCTCTATTGCCATTCGATCTTTGCCAGATCGAGTTTGCCAATTCAGTTACAAAATTGTTTCAGAGAACAAAGGGGCGGCGGAAATATACGAAACAAAACGGCACGTATCCGAGATGTCATGTAAGACGCTATAAATTCTCGCGCGGGAGACTCCTTTGTTTTGACACATTCCGCTCAGATCGTCGATCTTGAAAACCGAACGGATACATCGCGCCGTAAAAGTGATCGATATATTTGCTGGGCAACCTTGAGGGGGAGACGAAAGTAAACATAAGATGATTCCATCTTGGAAAATTTTCCACATCATAAATTGTTTACACTCACGCACAAATTCCATGCGGATTTTCATTGTTCCGGCTCACATGACTGTGTCGTACTTTATAGTTTTGCAATTTGTGATAAATTTTCCATTCGTTCAAAGGGTGTGTTAACATATACTCGTACTATTCGATTTTAGTTCTGCCTCCCTTGGCACTTTTGAAAAATGGGTCAGTTCTGTGTCGCGATTGGAATGCGTGAAGGAATGCACGAAGACGACAAATTTAGATTGTACCGGTGTGAAGATTCTTGGCGCTGTTTATTTATAGCCAAGATGAGTGATCTGGAGTAGTGGCGATATCGGAAAATGATTCCATCTTCGGATCACGACGGCTTATGTCTGCAGGAAGAGTGTATAGACTTAATATACACGTTGAAATGAAAAACTGGTGAATCTCAATTTTGGAATTAAATTTTGATGGACTCCCATTCATTGAAGGCATGATGACTCACTTTCTCAGACGCTACATGTCTTGAGAAATACTTTCTTATACCAGTTGGTTATATTTTCTGCTTCAGCAAAAACGTTTTTCAATCTACACCACAAACGGCAACTTTAACCAAGGACCAGGCATTATCATGAGAAACAACAAATGTTGTTTTCATCTTTTTGAGGTAGATGAACATTTCTGAAAATACGACGCATTGTAGATTTTTTCGAAAACAAAAGAAGAAAAAAAATATTTACCTAGCGTAAAATACGATATCAATAGAATGAAATTGCTTTTTACTCTCTCCTCCAAACTGCGAAGTAATTGTGGAAAATGAAAGAATTATTCTAAATTTAAGCACGGAACACGTGGGAGTGAACGGCTAAACAAAGATATTCACAAGCACTTGAGAGATACAATAGAATTTTAGGAATTTTAAGGGGGTGTTTTGAAGTGAGAACAATTAACTGTAATGGTGTACACAGTGTGTACGCATATTTATCGTGTACAAACATTCAAGGTGTGTTACGGGTGTTTGAATTTATGGGAATAATTTGGAAGTACACTCTGTAGGAACTATGTACACGTTTGATTGAGAGCAAAATAAAAACAACAGGTAATCAATATCTTGAGTGAAACCGAAACCGAACTTCCGACTTTTTTAAAGTACTCATGAGTAGACCACAATAAGGGACGTGGCGGTTAAGTTGCTCTTCCTGTTCTTCTCACAGCTAAGAGACCTGAGTAGAAAAGACACGCTTAGAATGGCGAAGCACATTTTAAAATGAGAGCATCAACAAAGATCATCAATTGCCGCCGACTTTTGGCATAAAGTTGTTTATTTGCGAAATTCCTTTCGCAGTCATTTCTGACCATAGTGTTTCGATGTCAGGCAGTTATAGGATATCTCAAGAGCTAGTCATCATGACTGTTTGCATGTAAGCTGCAGACAGACTTTACAGAATGAAACATTGAACAGAGTTCATCTTACTAACTGATGACAAGGTGTCTCCAAAAATTAAAGGATGCTCCTTTTGGAAAGCTGTCAGGACAAGAACCCACATGTTTGTCACCAAAAATACTGTTAGACATAAAGTATAATAAGTATATAATAACAACGTTGTGAATACTGCTATACTATTGTCCTGTATTGCCCATTCAGTTTAAGACAAGCCCTCATCTATCATTCTGCCCAATGGGTCGTTTTTCACGCCACGGCATTACTTGAGCTGCTGACAACACTGAATGGGTGCTAATGAAACTCTTTTCAAATTTCACCGCTCAAAGTTGGCAACAAACTGCAGGTCGGCCCTATTCGTGAAAAAATTGAAGCTATACACTACTATTTTCTATCTACTGCACGATTCGTGGAAAAGTTTAAGCTATGAACATACTCGTAGCTATGGGCATAGCCTTAACTTTTTCACAAATAGGACCGACCTACAGTTTGTCATGCAGTCTAATTCAGTTCCTTATATAAGGCCTATAGGACCTAAGTTAGATAAAATATACATATCATACTCGTATTTATTAATAAGTTTATCTTACGCGAGCAGCTATGTGCGCTCGGTTATAGCTGCCTTTCATGAAAGTCGTCAAGAACAACTTTCAGCGTCTACGATTACAAAATCATCGGAGCCTCGATCTTCTTTGCCCTCTCTAAGGAGGAGTCTAGGACTCGAAGTCCCTCATGCTTGGAGCATTATTGTGAATCCGCCCGATATGGCCAAGCATTTGTAGTCGAGTGACCTTTCCTTCTAGAGCCTATCCATATCTTAGTACAAAAAGTTCGGGCTTCTAATCCATGCATTTATACACCGTCCTAGCAGACAGAACCATCAATTCGACTCAGATCCTTGCCTTCGAAACTATCAAGGACCTATTCTGATGGTTTTCTTACGGTTCAAAACTCGGAAAAAAGGACTAGTCTCCGTGGCATAGAAGTGCGTCGACTGACATGCCAAGGTCCTAAATTCGATTCTCAGACAGAACACCTCGCATTTTTCACTGCACCGCCTCTTTCGAGTTACCGCCAACACTCGAAGAGTACTAGCAGTACAGCCTAGTTTCTGCAACATCCACTCATGTACGAGACTAAAACTCGAATCTGAACGGCTTTTTCATACACAACTTAGTGCTTTCCGAATATTATTAGCAAATATAGGGATGTAGAGATGTGCAAAGTTAGAAGTTAAAACGTAGAATACGCTAGACAATTGTCTATAAAAGGCTTTTCAAATCTCGCCATTGAGAATCGATAAAAAGAGTTTGTTGTTTGTTGGAGAAGCTGGGCCTGGTCCTTTGTGGGCTGTAGTGCCACGCATTTGATTTTATTATATGTTGATCCTTATTAACTATGAACTTTGGCCATTTTTCGGAAAGCTTGATAATGTTAGTAGATCTTTTGTGGTTTAGCAATGACAAACATAGGCAAGTAATTTATGTCGCCTCTTTGATTGACATCAAGACAATCATAAAGAACAAAACAATCAAAGAACGCAAGCTTCAAGCTTTTCGATGCATACATCTAAATTCCGAACCAAGATCCGCCAATTTGTTTCAAGACATCGCCAATCTTTGGTGTTGTTTGTAGCCTGCACTAGCATTTGCTATGATTGGATATTCTCATATTTAATCCATTTTTCATCACCCTTAAAGAATCGCTCCAAAAACGCTTTCAGTTTGATGTGTTTCAGCAACGTTTCATCTGTCAATTTCTTGCGATAACACCCAATCTTCAGCTTCTGTGAATAGACTGCTCATTTTATAGAGTTCCAAGTGATTAATGGTCAGCGCCTCCGATATATTCTGATTTTTTCATGCCAATCAGTTGTTTTCACATTTCGTCAACTTTTTCAATGATTGACGACCAGTGCAAGGTGCATCTTTCACATTGAAATTTCCTCATTGGCATCGAAAAAATCACTAAATTCGGGGATTATTCACAATATTCTGACTGTTAACTACAAAAAGTTTTCGAATGTTTTTGCACCGCAAAAAGCACCACATAAGTGTACTTCATCAGGTATTTCAATTATATTCAAATAAACATAACTATTAATACAAGAAGCGTGCAATTCACTGTCATAAAAATACAGTACTACATGTCACCTTTCAAACACGTGTTCATTTGAAAAAATCAGATTAGATTTCCGACACCATTTAGTGATAAAAAAAACCACAAAAACGTTTCAAATGACTAATATAATAATAAAAACGTCAAACAGTAAATATACGTAAATGAAGTGCAAATTGGCGGTCTTTGACACACCCTTGTTTTGAATATCACTTTAAGCACCTTCAACACTAATCAACGTCAGAGCTAATTTTTTCCCACGGTCACAAATCTACCTTGTATTATGAGCTTGCACCTTGAGCACTTTCATTGACGGCAAAACTGGCAAGATGGCGTCTTAAAACCGTGGGGCACAAATTATATTTCTTATACCGTAATATTTACTCACGTCAGTTGTATTTATGCGGGCTCTAAAACTTGATATCAATTTTCTGTCTTATATTTATTACAACAAATTAGTAATACCGCGCTCCAGATATATACAATCCAGTTGATCATCTCTGCGATTGCTATCGCGGTCGTATATGCTAGACTTCTTTATCTGCAAATACATTAAAATCAACATAATGTATCAATAGTCGGACAATTACTCTTATCTTAACCCACAGATAAGAAGCTTAAGCACCGCTATAAATTACACACTTTTACTTAATTCATTGATTAGTTAATTTTTGTCACAAGACTGTTCAAAATTTTCGATAAGTTTTCAATTTATGCTGATGTAGTGCTTGAAAAGAATTCATAAATTGCAAGTGACACATTCAATTCCTATGTGCGAACTCGAAGACTTATTGTGAAAACATACATTTAGATGCAGCAGTGGATTAGCGGATTACACCACGAAATCCCCCCTTATGAATGTATCGCCTATTTGTCATGTTACATTATGCCGCTTGGCGCCTACATGTCCCCAATTCTCCACTGACAAGCAACAAGAGAACCCATGAAGTCCCAGACAGCGTGCAAATTCCAAACACCAGCATCCTACATATTTGTTATTAATTTCACAGCACAAAATTAATCAAAGAACTGCTTTAGAGCGCATCGCTCGCTTGCATTCATCCTCAGCCGCATGGAATGCGATTTTGAAACGACTACGACGAGGTACCTGTTTGCTCTATTTCTGGACACAAATGCAAACATTTATTCAGTTCACACTCGACTTCACTCCACCGTGGCCATGCATCTGCATACACCCCAGAGAGCATATCTCACTCAAGACCCCAGTGTATATGAATGCCTGAAGCTCTCCGACAACGCTTCTGCTCGCGATGTTCCTAGTTTACAGTACGCCACCGTAATGAGTTTTATTGGTCTATAAATTTTCGACAGCTTCCTCGGTTACAAATCGTTTCAAGTGAATCTTTTATGACACCACTTTCGCTCCCGAATCTGGCATCTCGGGCCTCTGGAAAAACCACTCAGTTGAAGGCATGCGAAAGTGCATTTATTGTGGGCGATAGTTGCACCTATCCCAAGCTGCGTATGTATTCTCAATGGTGGAATGCGGTGCATCCACTTGGGTGCCTGCCAAATGTAGAGCAAAAGAATCGAGATTAATTGCGCATTTTTGGAATTCCTCACACTAAGTCGAACCTGACGCGTGGAGCAGGAGTACTGTCGGTTTTTCGAAAGATGAAAAGGTGCAAGCGAAGTAAAATTAGAATTCGATTTTATTTATTTATTTGTTTTTTTTTTTCATTTGCGTACTTCCGTACTTAAAACTGTTTGAAATTTGATTTGATGTTTCAACGACTGCTCTTCATTATTTATAAGTAAGCCATTTGCAGTTGAGGCTCTGAATCTACGAATAACCATGTTCTGGGTAGGTGCTTGGATTTCTATAAAAAGGATCCTTAAAAGGAAACAGGCTTCTGTAAAATTATTCATTCGACACTATCTACAATCAAAATCCTTATAAATTGAAAATTAAAGAATAATGTCTCTTGGATTTCCGCTTTTGGCTTCAACTGCAAAAAGCAGCAATAAAATCTGAACTGAAATCATCTCACTGTTTGATGTGGGTTTGGAGTTGTCATCGGTCCATACACGAAGTTCTGTGCTTTTAGCAGGGCGACGACGCTATTTACGTCAGAGCTAATGGTATCCATGTGTGAAACATTGTGCACAACCGACTTGAAAATATGCCCTCCTGACGTAGAGGTGATGCAAACTCGCTACCGAGATATACGTAAGAGTCATGGATAATCCAACAATCCAACATTTTGGATATCTGGCATCCAGAGAAGCAGTGGCAACCGGTTCTCACGAAATAAGACCGTAAGGATTTAAAGTAAATTTTTCTGTTTTTCATATTGCCTATTACTGTTTCTATTTAGAAAAATCTGTCGCTGAAACAATGAAAATGTTGAATGCATTCGATAAGCAAGCTCTATCGAATATAAGACCTTATGAGCAGTACAAAATGTTCAAAGACTCATAACGAAGAAAGGACTGAACGCGATTTGAAAACAACACTTTGTCATGTTCTAGAAAATAGAAAGCAAAAAACCAAAAACATGAATAAAAAATAGCCACAAGTGATGTTACACCTATAATTTCCCTAAGTGCGTGACGTCTGGTGACATCCAGGACTCTCATACTTGTCTTTTCAGCGTTACCTTCTTAAGAAGAAAACGTCGGTGAGATGAAACAGTTTTGTGGAATCTACTCATTTTACTTATCTTCGTCTGTCTTCTCTAAGCCTCGGTCTTTGACTTTACCTCGGGAAACAAATGCTTAAATTTAGAGGAGAGGACGTTAGGAGGATACAAATTGATTTTCTAGTGGTGTCTTATGTCGCTTTCACTATTCTGAACAGTTAAGCATCTTTGAGGGGACTGTTGAACAGTAAAGTACGTATGGAGGGATTACCTGCAATTCCCAAGGATGTACCTTCTAACATAATTACCCTTAATTTATAGACAAACAGGAGGGCTGTAAGGGGGGAAGCATATACTTTCCGCTTACAGCCACTTTCTCTACCGATTCTACTTGGATTATAAAAGACCCTATACAACTTTTTGGGCGGCTCTCAAAGGCAAACGGCTTTATCTCGCTAAACAATATGACTTCAAGACGGTTTGCAGAATAAATTAATGGCATACGTCACATTGTGTGTGTTGTAATATTAAAATTAGAGATGAGTTGCTTTCCAGCACTAATGTTCTCGAGAACACTGCTTCCACTCACCAAGAACATATTCTGCCAACAGTCTGTGTATCGAAGATTCAGACTACCTCTCTTTCTCTAACCCCAAGGCTGCGATTGGGCGACCTTATTAGTTGGAGTATTGTTGTCTATACGGTCAATTTGGCTGACCCAGTGTAGTCAACCGTTCTTTGCCTTTCTTTCTATATCCAAATTAAAACAAAACTCGTACAGCTAATTGTTACATCTTTTCCTTTCCATGCATGAATATAATATTCCCACCTATCCCACTTCGGCTGTGTGCAACTGTGTTCATAGAAGAAGTGCCTTGTATGTTTATCATCATTTCGGTCTCGTGACGCAGATGAAGATTTAAGGGGATCGGAAGAGGGCCACATATTTCCCTTACCAACATACATAAGGACATACTCGTAAGTACTTATTCGCAGTTTAGGGATGAATACTCGAAATATGGAAACGTCATTCCTGGGGATCCTGTGCTTGGGAACTTTGTATTTGGAAGGAGTTCCTCTTCCAATATTTTTTGAATGCATCTTTTTCCACAATATTTGAAAGCGCACCTGAACAAGTGCTAAGAATGACCGCTAAGGTGGCTATTAACTTTCGAATAAGGCAATACCAAAACGTGTCATCAAAGAGGAGTTTGCTGGTTTAAAATGGTTTGAAAATTGGTCTGACTGTAGACGAAGACAGGAAAAAGGTGTCGCTATGAATGGACACACAACATCGGCAGAGCACACCATTGGGACCGTACAATTTCGAGGTAGCCAAAGACTTCGTCTGCCTCGACTCCGCAGTGAATTGAAATAATGTCAGTATCGAAATCAGGCACATAATGGGAATTTCTTAGAACTCAAGTGGCAGTTGAGTAACAAACGCCTCTTCCCAAAATTCAAGCTTTGTACAATAACTTGATCATACGAGTACCTACTCTGCTTTGCTTCAAAGAGGACTGGACTTTATAAAAGGTGAATGGAGAAACCTTTGGTCGTCAAGAGAGAGAGAGAACTTATCTGTTAGTTCTGTTTGTGTTCATGGCATCAGGGGGACATGATTCAACAATGAACACTATAAGATGCACGGCGGCATGTGTCCTGTCACGGGTCTACAGATATACAGCTTAAAATGGCCAGACCATGCTGTGTGCATTGACAACACAGTTTAAGCCTTCGAATCCGAGGACTTGCTTTTGGAAATAAATGCAGAGATAAGAAGCAGCTGGCAAGAGAATGTGCCAACAGGAGAAGCATGTTGGTTGAGATCCATTCCGGAATGAAAAAGAAGCTTATTAGGTGGATTCAGTTTATTAACTTTTTAATGTGAAGACCGTCTCTTTAATTTTTCTTTTCCAGCGATCAAGATTAGAATTATTTGAAAATGATTAGAACACAGATAATTTTAAATTCATTGAACGCTTCATGGAAAACCGTTCACACACATTTATCACATCAATAAATTCTAATGTGATAAACGCCTCCTCTAACGACTACTAAACACTTCCTCTTCTCGACATTTAAATGCCAAAAAATTTATGAATCGTACCAATTCCCATAACCTCGTTACATTCGCAGAAAAAGCATTCAAATTTTATGTAGGTCACACAACTGCCTTCGCTTCAAATATTCATACTCATACAAATTCATGCACGCCGCAGATGATAATTTGAGTTGGAATGTGGATTCATAAAATACATCGCATGAAGCATCTCCCACCTCACAGCAGTGGTTCTCATTTTCGTCTGAAATTCGCATCAATTATGCACTGGAGCACCTCAGCGCGACACACAGATACATTCTCAGTGGAACGATGCGATTCTGAAAATACCCCGCTCGGTGGTACAATGCACTCACGGGTCGTGCACGATTGAGGTGAATGCCTTTTTTGCTAAAAGTTTTTTTCTTTAATTTATTTAAATTATTTTTACACTCGTTAGAATACAATAAAAGATTTTTACGCCTACCCTATCACAAGAAGTTAACAAAAGTAACATATACGGAATGGAAACGAATTGAAAAATTTATCTAGTTGGCAAGATGTTCACAGAACTCTATTCCCTCAGCTCCACGGCTTCGTTGGCGTAGCTCTTAATTGGTTTGGGCTCCTCTGCAGCCGCCCTGGCTTCCGCCTCTGCAGCCAACTGCTCTGGGGATTTTGCCCAGTCTTGAAGCTCTCCAGATGCGTAGAACCAATAAATGACACAACCCACTAGGTAGATTGCCGCTGAGATGAAGAACACTGTTCGCCATTCATCGGTGGACTGTGAAAGTGTGCAAAATGTTGAAAAGAATTCTCCTGACGGCTCTGAAATATTGCCTTACCTGATTCTGTACAATGAATCCAGTGAGAAGTGGACTGACAATTCCGGGAATAGTGGCGACGGTGTTGCCAATGCCCATGATGACACTGGCGTGTTGTGGCGCAATATCCAAATGGTTTACCCTGCAGAACAAACGAATATTAGTTTCACGGATGAATGTAAATGGCAGAAACCCTTACGCGAAGCCAGACCAAGCAAATGCACCCAAGCCCACAGCTATGGTGATGTAGACCACACTCCATGTGGGGTCGGGAAGATACGCCGTCAACATCATGAAGACAGTTTGCGCCAAGAAGGCGGAACAGTTGAAATATCTTCGCACTTGGGTTGTGGTCAGGTAGCCCTTAACTTGCACCCAATCGGCTAAGTATCCGGAAACACCTAGGAGGATGCCCATAGCGAGGTATGGCACAGCCGACAGGAATCCGGTCTTGTCCAGCTGGAAGTTGAGTGCGTCTGTTTGGAGAGAAGTTGAATTTATATCGCCGAAGTCGAAGGACTGAGTTGTTTTGACAAACCTTTTAAGAACGTTGGCAGTTGAGTAAGCAACGTGTAGAATCCCCAGTTCTCAGAGAAATGCGACGCAATTATAGCGTACACGGCAGCCGATGTGAATATAGCCTTCCAAGGATGCTTGATGTGCACCCGTCCAACTGTTCCCAGTTTCTTTTCGATGTATTCCCTCTCCTCCTTCGAACAGCGTGGATCCTTCTCGGGGCCCTCCTTAACGACGATGAGCCACGACACGAACCATATGCAGCCAATTGTTCCGAAGATGTAGAAGACACTCTCCCACCCATATGCCGTCGCGAATATTCCAGACAGAGGCATTGACACCACGGTTCCGGCGTAGTTTCCAGCGAAGGCTATCGAAGCCATTCGAGATCGCTCTAGAGGAGGGGCCCAACGAGACCAGACCGCGTGAATGCACGGGAATGTGACACCCTGTGTGCAAAAAAATGTAAGTTTTTGACATTTTACAATTTTGCAGTCTGAACTTACTTCAAACACTCCTTCGATGATTCGAACAGCTAGGAACATCGCTAAGCTATGCTTCGCTGCCAACGGTGTTAACACTGTTAAGATTGCAGTAGCACCAATGCCAATTCCAAAGACCTGAAAAGATGCAACTAAGTTCTCGCATTCACCAGAAGCACACGTCGATACGCACCACATTGCCTCCGATCCTTGCGGCAATATATCCTCCCAGGATCTGAGTAGTGATGTAACCGTAGAAGAATGAACTCAAAATCAATCCCTTTTGCTTTGAGTCCCACGGAAAGTCCTGCTCATAGTACACAGTCCCGTTATCAGCGATCATCGTTCGGTTTTCGGTCATAGCCACGATGGCAACACTCAAATTCACACGCAGGGAGTACACATTGAAGAATCCGAAGAACGCCATCAGCACAACGATGTAGCGACGTTTTCTCCAAAACCTCCATGTCAGGGGTTCAGCTTCAACCACGTCGTCTCTGCAGTAAACAAAAATACACAAACGCCATTAAGTTATGCACTCTTGGTTGAAAGTAAGACCGATTAAGCGTGACGATAGAGTCGCTCAAGGTCTATCTTAGAGTATGGCTAGACTCTCACTTTCAGCAGAGATCAATGCGCCGTAGGGAAACTAGTTTTTCTGTAGTCACTCTACCTTGACTGAGTGTTGAAAGAGTAAGAACAAGTCTCTGTTGCAGCGCTGGAAAGGTATGCGGAAAGTACGGTGCTGCTGTGGCTTCGCAGTGTATGATGTGGGTTATGCCTTAAGTATTTTCATGTTGGTTGGCTGTGTGGGAGGGGATGCAGAGAACCGATTGCGTTGTATGCACATAGTTTGAAATTAAAATTTGCAGTTGAATTGACCACGAACTGGTTTTGTTGGGTTGACAGAAAAAAAAACCAAGGAACTGCAGAATATTTTCCTTGAGCTACCTTTGTTTATGAAAACCGACTGAATTTTCATTCCGTCTGTTGGGTGTGAAGAAAACTTTTGTCACATGTATGGAGACATGTGAAGTATTTGAAGAGAAGGAAATTTATTTGCACGGAGGTGTTAAGTGAAATCATTCTTTTGGTGAAACAACATTTTTTTCGCAATTCGTAAGAATCCACTCAAAATTTAAGTAATACGTTATATGGTTCCTGCTTTTAGCCAGCATTTGTATTGTGCTGGTGTTTGTAGAAAAGGTATACATCTTAATCGGAACTCAAATGGCTTAATTTTAAAAGCTTTTTATAAACAATTATTCTACCCTGAGTGTCGTCAGTAGCTTCGTAAACAACTTATACAGTTTTGGATTCGAAAACAGACTTTCTCAGAAGGTTACCATGCACTCACCCACAAGATTATGACCATCACAGTCACCACGGATGGATTTCTAAACAGGGGTGTAACAGATTGCTTAATAGTCAGACTTCATGCTGAACTATTAGTAAAAATGTTTGTGCCCTACACGCTCTGCCAAACGATGGACTATGAGCTAAGAGTTTATGCCCTACACTAGGATGCGAATGACACACCATCGCTCATCACATGACACTTAGTACCTCTTTTTGATTGGACTTAGACTACCTTGCACAAATGTATGCCACACACTTTACGTGCTCCATTCCCACTTTAAATTGAAAAATAGTACTGTGCATTGTAAGCAGACGCCACGTGTACACAATCATGCCTTCAATCTTTTCCAAGGTCCTTAAACGAGCAAAACCCCGGAATTCCGAGATTCCAATTTCGTGAATTGCGAGTTACCCTCACACATAAAAGACAGTCGTGTGGGAAGTGAAAATGAAATGAATACGCATGATGCATTTTCTGCTTGCCGTTTTCAATGAAATTGAATTGGGCACTTCAAGACAATATTCAAAACTTCATTCTCAGTTTTTTTGACATTTTTCACTTTTCTGCAAATTACGCCTAAGCTTTATTATCCAGAAAGCCAAAACCAGACCTCAATTCTATCCTTAAAAATTCTTTAGCTTGATGTGATATATCATCAAAATGTCTGATTTTTACTTTACTGTATATATGCAAGAGCCACTGCCGGTTATTCGCAATAATTCTATTTCCGTATTTTTCAGGCCATGTTTTGAAAACGAGACCTTAAATAGGTTGCAGATCTTCAGAGAGTTCTGCAAGATTCATTCATTGAATTCAGACATCGCTCGCTAGAAACAAATATGTCACGAGCTATGTATTTTCGGGAAATAGATCTGAGTTTGATCTGAATTGTAAAAATCTGGAAAATATAGCAGAAATGAAGCAGAAAAAGAGGAAATACACATATTTTATATGTGTTTTAAACACTCAAAGTCGAAGAACAAAGCACAAGGTTAATTATGAGCAAAGAGTTGATTGGTGCTTAAATGGCGACTGAAGCGAAAACATGAAAATACCAAAATTTGGGGACGATATCTTTAAGAAAAAGGTTCGAAAGAAAATGAAAGCGTTCCCTGGGTTAAGTTGTAACCAACTGCAGCAGAAGAAAAAGAAAGGTGGTCGCTGTGGCGTAGTGTTGAAGTGCGTCCACCCACACACAGAAGGTCTAGGTTTGATTCTCGGACGGGACATCTCACATTTTTTCACGGCAATACCCCTTTTGAGTTGCTGGCAACACTCAAAGAGTATTAATTGTCTTTGAAAAGCTTCTCAAATCTCGCCGTTCGGAGTCGTCAAAAACCTGTAGGTCCCTTCTACTCGTGTTGTAAATGCTAGGCCCTGGTCCCTTGTGGGTTGTAGTCCCAGTCAGTTATTATTAACTACAGCAGAATGCTTTTCCGCCAAAAGGATGATGGGAGGATCTACAACTTAATTAAGATAATGCATAGAAATGCGAAATTCCTTCAACAGAAATCAGCTCCACTAGATGAAAGTGAGCAAATGAACAAAAAAAAGTCTCACATTATGTATTGAATTGCGATTAGATAATCACGGGGAATAATTCTGAAAATTGCGGAAAATTACGTAAATATTTGTTTCCGACTCGAATCAAATTCTAGTTGACACTAATTTTGCCAATTGCTACGATTTTTTTCTTTTTCACTGTAGGAGTATGTAGACACGCTTGACTACGTTTCACGTACTGGAGAGTTATTAAATTTAACAACCCATTAAAGGCCTTGGATAGTTTTTTGCATATTTTGCTGGTCACACTGTGAGTGAATAGAAAACACACGCATAGATCGACTCACTTTCAAAATAATCAATTATAAGCCAATTTATCACTAGAGAACCACCGAAAGTAAATCATTATGGTCGGTGAGTTGTTTTTACTTACGGATTGATTTTCGGCTCCAATTCGAGTCCGTTTTGTTTCTCCTTATCAATATCAGTCATTTTAAAAGAATAGTGTTTCTAAGTCAAAATCACACCAAAAAATATATCTTATGCAATCATTTCCTGAAAATATAAAGAAATAAAAAAAACAATTAAATTGTTATGTAATGAATAGTAAATAAATTTAAAATTAAATCGAACCTCAGTTATTTAAATTATTTGATCCTATCTCTACTACTGTGGAACATCATCTGAAGGAGAAAAATATTTTCAAATGTCTTTTGTTCTTTGTCAGATTCAAAACCGGTATTTTAATTGTTCTTATTATAACAAATATATCCGCGATGGAATGCGTTAATTAATTCACACATTGGCGAACTGGATTCAGTTTCATAACGCAGACTCCACACGTTTCTAAAACCTGGCCAAGTTTGCGATTCTAAAAACAAACTGATTATGAAGAGGCTCTGTTTAGCACAAAACGTGCAAATTACTTAAGCAATTAAATAACAACATATTCTGGACGAAGAGCTTGTGAGAAAAGGCCTTTGGGTGAATTAAGTGTGTTGCGCTTTGGGGGAGTTATTTGGTGTATCTCAGAGTGTGCTCTGTTTCCTGTTTCTAAAAATAGAGAGCAAGTCCATTAATAATAATTGAGTGGCACAACAGCTCACAAGGGACAAGGGTCTAGCTTCTACAACAACTGCTCGTGCAGTAGAGTAGAAGGGACCTCCAGTTTTTTTGCCGACTTCAAACGGCGAAATTTGAGAAGCTTTCTCTAGACAACTGATACTCTTTGAGTGTTGTCAGCAACTCGAAAGAGGTGGTGCCGTGAAAAAATGCGAGGTGTCCTGTCCCGGAATCGATCCTAGACTTTCTGCGTGGCGGCCAACGCACTTAGCACTACGCCACGGCTGTACCAATTTTCTCTTTTATTAAAAATTAAAGTAAAGAAGGAACTATATACATATTTACAATACTCCCGTTATAATAGAACGGATGCTAAAAAGTTTTCAAAGGTTTCGATAACCTCCACTCGGTTTGAGAACACCCTTTGCCGATAATATTATGTCATCACGACTTCCGAGACGTGCCTTAGAAGGGATTCCATCAGTTAAGCGTGTCCTCGGTAGACCGAGAGCGAGAATGCGCTTGGGAATAGCTCCTAATAAGCTAGATTTGATGGCAAAGGATCGAGCGGCCTAGAGTTATCCCTTGCGTGCAACCTCTTTTATTTGAACATACGGGTCCCTGAAAATGATAGCGACGATGAAAATGATTGTGCCAGAATCCGGAAGTGGTAATAATTTGTACCAGACTACGAAAGTCCAACTGGTCTATTTAAGGTCTGGGCCTCGTTTCATTCACGAAGGACGCACTTGTCCAGCTTTTTTCACTATTTTGTCAACTTTTTATCAAGGGGGAATACTCCAATGTCGTGTGTAATGCCCTGTACAGTTTTTTTTAAGTCTGCATCCGCCGTTTCTCGCATAAAGGGGTTGTCAATTACCATTTCAGATTTCAAAGCTTATGTTACATCTCCTCCTCTTTATTTTCAAATCAGTTATTTGAATATATTTTCACAATGTGCCCCACCTTAAACTCGTAAGGAAAAAGTAGAAATTTGAACCGTCAACAGGATGATTCAAAACAATATACGGTGGCAGACACACACATTCGACAGCTTCTGCTTTAGGGACAAATAAAATATCTGACGTTTCATGTGGCAAAAAACCTTATTGTTGCCTTAAGTGGCGTATGCAGTCTAATTTCCATTCAGACAAATGAGCAATGGAAAAGAAAAGCGTAATTGTATGCCAAGGCAAAATGGCAAATTATAGTCGATTAATGTTTTTCTTGTCATTTGATTCGAGTGTCTTGTATTTGAAACGTGCTCTGATGCAGAGATAGGATTAGATGTTGTAATTCCCAAAATTTTTCTGAATTTTCGGTTGACAGGATATCGAATGTCGTGATACAATCTGACTTTCTTTCCGGACATCGAAACCTGTAAAGTAGAAATTTTTCTTCCCAGTTTTGCTTCAGTTTCTCACAAAAGCTGGATTGGACAAACATCAGTCAGGCCGGGAACACTGAAGTAGGTCGCGTACATTGTTTATGATTACATCAAAATTGAAACCGATTGAATGTTGCGTGCATGTGAATAAAAATCCAAGTTTGTTTTTCATATCGTCAGTTTTCAACTAATAAGCCAATCTACTGAAGCTCTCGTGATTTATCCGTATTTCCGACTGAGACCCGGCTTACAGAGGGAGCAACATAAAAAGATGAAAATTGCCTTACACATTTTCATCGATTAGCTTGACACATGTTTGTATTTCGCTCTCGTGTCGCACGAACTTGAAAAACCTTGAATTTTTTAAGGCAACACAATAACCGGTAAGATAAACACAAACGATGTCTCAATTAAATTCACATTTCGAAGTTATCACCTACTAAAGGCGTTCTTTTTTTCGTGTGCCTCTAAATGAAGACAGACTCCTTTAATTTCGTTGGCGTTGTTTGTTAAATTAAGCAAGCTGAATACAATATCTTTATTGACGGCAGTCATACCCAGTAGTGGAATGGGCTGGCTGGAAATACAATATCTGTACAGCTCCGGTACTTGATATACGTTTCGTTGCGCATTGCCTGTAACAACATCATAATTGGCGGTGGGGATGGCAGAATCACAGGAATGTAGTAAAGATTAAGCGGGGAAAGGTTAAGTCCGTGAACAAACACGCACGTGTATTATACGGGATTCGGATTGTTTTGAATCTGTTTTGTCAGATTGTCGAATTGAGGAGTGAGACTTGTTATCAGAGCGCTAGTACTTTATTATGGTTATAATGGTATTATCTGAATTGGTCTTCAGCCATGAGCACTTCAAACACATTTCTAAGTACCGTATACAAGTTCCTATATTTGTTTTTTACTGACCATCATTTAAATTTCGGGTATAGATTTGATGTTTATATTGTATTCGGTCGTTTTTAAGGTTATGAATTAATCTTGAAAATCTTATCATAATGTGAATAGTCTATAAAAGCCACATGTTTTGAGATTGTGGAAATGGGTGTGAAATTGTTTCGCTATATGAACGAATTCTTTGGAGTACATGAGTTCTTGCCATTTGCTTCAACTGCTAAAGCAATTAGCATAAATTGCGAAAAGTACAAATGTGGGGATTGTAACTGCCCTTCTTTGAAGGTACTTAAGAGGAGGGAATAGCTAATTTGCTTTTTAAGTATCTCAAATTCATGGGAACATGGAAGTTGCTTCAAAATTATCAAAATATTTTGGGTGCATTTGAGTTAATGATTTTTGTACTTATTCCAAGATGTTTTGATCTCTTCAAAAATATTTTATCTAAAACTCTGCTAAAGGATATTCTTGAGCCGATTTAATTTCTTTCTAATTTCTAATATTTCTTTATAAATGTAAGTTTAGCCTGGGGAATAGTTTGCATGATATATGCCTTCATATGAAAAACCCTTCTTTTTTTTCCGGCGAACAAGTTGCTTGTATCAATAAAATTTAACGAATAAATTGACATCGTAGTCCTTGACGGTCACTTTGTTTTTTTGTCAAAAGAAAACACTAAAGATAACCCTGAAGCAATTCCAAAAAATAGTTGCAATGTTCTCTTTGGCCACTGGAATCGGTTTTGGGGTAGACTGTTTTTTGGTACAATATATAGTGATTTATCCAGAAGCCATTAGATGTCATAAAGATACACATTCGTGACGTTGAATTAGTTTTCGAAGTTTAGCAAAAGGTGTCCATGAAATCAGCTTCAGAAACCCAGTAAAGGGCATATGCCCAAGATTTGGCTCATGTTCAAAATAAAACACTAGATAGCTTGACCTTAAATTAGTACTGGACCAACGCTAAGCACTCATTGCATACTCATGCGATCACAACGAACCATCACAATTTATTATAATGTAGCAGAATCAGTCACAAGAAGTATATATGTATCTAATTTGTGGAATTTCTTTTTTTATTTTGGTTAAGTCATGCGAAGTCCTTCTTCATTGCGAAAAAGTGATTAAGAATTTAATTTTTCATAATTTCTTGCCATTGCTCAGAAAGAAGCAAAGATGTTCAAAAGTCGCTGTGCAAAATGAATCAAATTTAACTTTCACTTCCTTTTGCTTTTTTAACTTTCTCTTCAGTTTTATTGTAAGAAATGCTCTGAAAAATAGTGAGGAAAGGATCAAAGTCATATTTTATAGTTAACCCCTTATTGGATTAATTCTTTTAGTACAAGGTAGCAATATTCAAGTATGTATCACCATTTAAAAGAATTTTAAGAATTTTAACATTTACTAGATGTATCATCAATCTGTATTTTAAATTGTGCGGTGACTTACTTTGTCAATTTGAAAACGAAGTAAAACTACTTACACTTACAGTTTTTATGTCAAAAGTTTACATGCTTTAAAATTCAAGAATAGGATATTGGCATTGAATTAGAAAAAAGCGAAGTTACATTTTCTTATCGCCGTAATCAGCTGCAGAGTACGATGTCAGCTATACTTCATTAAAAAAGTGCTATTTATGTGACAACCCAATTTGGTTACACAACATTACCATTCAATACTTTCTGTGGTATATAAACTATTTTAAGCAGCCGCTTTAAAATGATAAATGGAGAGGTAAATAAATCAGGCACATAAGCATTTTCTTGATTGCTTAGTTCCTGTGCAAATTTTTCAACTGTATGCAAACGACTTTTGCACAGATGTAGATACACAGATATGGTGGTAATTCGTCAGCTATATAATTGCGTATCTTAATCTTGCAAATCTTGATTAAACTGCTAATGACCTCGTGATTCCGAGTAAAAAGTGTCGTAAATTCCTTTGAGTCAAATTCGCTGCCTGCATTTTCTCAGCGTCCGATTCATAGCGCGTAACTTTAATTTTTTTTGTTACAAAACTTTACATTCTTTGTGGCGGGCTTTAGATTGATATTGACACCTCTAGAATTTATTAAAAGACTGAAAATTGCTTTCAAAGCTAAGGAATCTTGACAAATAAATAAATTGGTTATCGTTGTGGAATTGTTGTCTTATGTGTGATTCGATACCTTCTGTTTTTTGTCCACCCCGAAAGACAAAATTTGAGATTGCACTAGGAAAAATCAGAAATTAGTATACGTACCAAGGCCAACCAACGTACCAAAGCAGGGTGAGGGTCTAAAAAATAAATCTAAAATTTAGTGTAAGCTCGCCTGCCTTACAACTAAAATGTCCCCAAAACAAAAAGACTCTAATTTGAATCACGGTTCTCATTTTGATGTGTCTGAGTTCCAATTAAACTTTCCGACCAATAAGAATTAAATAAAGTGAATCAGTGACATTAATATAATTACGGTTCCACTTCTGACCACCCTCTTTTTTTGTTACTGACAGTAAATTCCATCGTTAATGAGTAAAAAAAAAACATCACAAAAAAGGAAGGTATGACACTCTTAACAACTTTTTCATCAAATCTCCAAAGTGGTGCCGAAATTGGTTCAACTGTTTCGGTGATTATCTTGAACATATAGATAAACAGAGAACACCATTTAATTGTTTGTTTTTTTTCCAGTCGTTTGTCTTGTTTTGTAATTAAAGGTTTTTTTTCGTCCCGGGAGCTAAGATATTTGCGACTCTGATTGCAAACTGAATTGACATGAAATTTTTAAGAATTTGACACTTAAGGAAAATTTTTGTTTTGAGATTTTTGAGACTTGAAACGCTTTAAACCGCGAGTCGTTCCTGAAAGACAAACTTCACAAGCTGATGAGGAAATTGTTTCCGGTCTTTCGCTGTAGTTTGGGTATACTTTTCGGCTCATGCATGTGATATAAGACATTACGCAACAAGAAAACTTTGGCACCTATGTTTGGAAGGAGTTAGAGTTAATAAACAAGTGTGTGGACAAGCAGGAAGTCTGAAAGGGGAAGCCTATCTCTCTTCGTACCTACTTCATCGCTAGTTGTTGAGAATCCTACGGGCGAAACTCAAATGCTATTGCACTTTAATGCGACTAGTCACACGGAATTTACTCGGTGCAGAGCGAATTAAGGCCATATCATGATTAAGTTAAATTATGTTTATAGTGAATACTGTAGACTAAGTGGACGGTAATGCAAAAGTCTGCGATGAAGTGCTACTCGTTCTAGTAAACATTACGCATAGTGATCTATTGCCATTTTTGCATATGATCATTTTCATCCCTTCACTGTAGTTGCTATAAGCGACTTCAAGAGTCTTCCATATGGAATCCTTGTGTCTAATCAGGACGTACCCCGTTTTCCAGTATCCTTCTTATTAAACAAACATTTCTATTCACAAAAGGTAGAGTATTTTCCATTACTAAGCCCTACTTAAAGACAAAAAAGTGTGAAAATGCGTAGACTAATGTGCCAAAGGTGCCGGGATCGATTTCCGAATTGGAGACTTCGCATGTTTTCACGGCACTACTCATAGAGTATGAACAATGATAATGCTTCTTAAGCTATGGCCGATCCGAGTCGGCAATAAACTGTGGGTACTTCTACGACTGAGAGATCAGTAGTATGCACAGCAAGACCAGTGACCGATGAAGGTAGGTAGCTGTGGTTTTGTTAATTTTCTTTAAGACACATTTCTTTCTTTCAGTGGCAACACTGCTTTAAAAAAACACAATTTAACTCGATATTGTTCATGACACACCCAACAGTGATGTAAATCAGTCAAGTTGCAAGCATTGTTCGTTGCATATTGTCACGTCCAGGGTACGTGAACTGAGATAATTCATAAATACAGATGTATGAACATGTAAATAATAATCAATGTTAGACTTAAGTGAATTATCTCTCCGTCTACTCCTTTTCTTGTCTTAGTCGCCGTTTAGGCCAGCAAAAGCTGCTCAACACGGATCAATAAATTCCATTATAAACCTGAATTATGTTTAACTTGCACCCCAACCGGTACCGCGAATGGAAACCAATTAATCTTGAGTAGGTTTTTTTTAAGACGCTGCCTGACATTGGAGGCGGAAAATATTTATTTTTTTTTGGTTTTCGTTTTTTTCTAAGCTTAGCTTGTCTTGTCAAAGAAATTATATTTTCATTTAAGCTAACCAGTTTTCGATTCCCGATTATTTATTGATCGGGGATACCCAGGAGGATGGGCAAAAAACTAACCGGTTTTGTTTTAAGATTTCGCACAAAATTCGAGGAACGAACTACAAGTATGTAAACGGACAACTTTTATAGCCCCTGCTTCCGTTGAAATTTGCCCTGAAAGTGTTGGTGAATGAATTTAGTTTAACTAACGTAAATATTGACCACAAAAATTGTCACCTGCGGGTAGCCACTAGCTCGCAGTACTAAGTCAAATAACGGTTGTAAGAACATCTGTTCAGCAAAATCTACAAAATTGAATGTCTAAGTTTGAAGGCTTGTCATCCCCGCCCCTAATAATTGACCTTCTAAGCGTTTATTCAATTCAGGATTAGTCGCGAACTTGTTCTCGAGTGGTTTCTCTTTCACTGCCAATGAAATGTTCGCTGAATGCTAATTTGAATGGAACTCCCCTACGTGTAACAATAGGCACGCTTCTAATTGAACAATCGCATGTCACACAACGGTGTGCGTCCTTGAGCGAATTAAACCAGAAACCGATTTGTGCTTACAAATGTGTAATTCCCAAAAAACGACACAAATCACTCCCGGAGTCATGTGCTACTCGGCAAAGTTGACACAAAATTAATTTCAATTAACATTCGTTTACACCTCGGCCTTAGACACATGCCTCGCTTGCCTTCCGAATTATTTTGACAATTCCATCAAAGTCGCCGTAAATCACTGATCATCCTAATTTGTATCCACCTTGCCTTCAGTCGGCTATCAGTGATTACTCAAAAATGGTAAACAAATAAACCTGCTTCCCTCCTCCATAAACAAAACCAGTTATGTCTTTGGAATTGAGTTCAAAGCTCTACCTGTTTCGCTGGCAAAATTTCGAATCCCAACTGAGGCTTTGCTGACGTCAAATTAAAAACAGAGCTAAAACAGCACTTTGACTTGAGACACAACACGACGGAGGATCACACGCTTAAGCCGATCTTACTTTCACTGTTCGCACTTCAGACGATGCCGCACAATTCACTGAGTCGTCGCGCTTTCTGTGGTGTGGTGGAGCTGTTCAGATCGAGCTGTGAACCGTACACCGCGCTTATCAAAAATCAACTGAGCTCAGATGGCGGTGCAGCTATACATGTTAGTTTGACGGCGGGAATTAACTCAAGGGAGCAAGTGTAAAGCTGGTTTGCGCCGCCTAGAGAGAGCGCGAGTAGACTGCTGAATGTTGCACTGCTGGAAGGAACTTTGAAATCCTCGGCGAGCGCAGAAGTCTTTGGCACCAGTATGAGTCGAAATCAGCAGAAAGACTTGTTGATTTCTTAACTCGTTTAGGGTGGCATTTAACTGCGGCTAATAAAGCAATAAAACTGCGAGCAGATTGTGGCCGTGGGGTATTTTCTGGGTGAATATGATTTGATGTGCGCAAATTGTACGTATCCAGGGGAGTTAAGATTTTGTCATATACTTTCGATTTCTAATCGGCACATTTCCTTATCTCAAGAGGAATTCTCGTTATGCAAGAGAGGTGTATGCTAAGTGGTTTCAGGTGACTTACTGGCTAAGTATGTAGATACCCAGACTCAATAAATATTTTAGCATTCAGCTTTCCTTGAAAAAACTTGGAGCAAAGGTAGGTAGAGATAAGTACGAGGAAGTCTAGTTATTTCACGCTATTGCTTAGTCGTTCTTTAAAACTATTTGATTCGTCTAATTAAATGTCCTTGGCAAAAGATTCACTGTTTTCTCAACTGCTATGGAAAGCATTACTCGTATATTTGACCAGTTTCAGAAATGTCTATAAAATTCTATGAAATCTTTAGAATTCATAGAATAATTGCACGCACAACATGAGTAGTTGTTAAAGAAGCTTGAGCTTGTTCCCTTGTTATTTTATGTTCACCTAATTGTAAATACTACTTAGAACAAATTGAATTTGAAGGTTATGAGTTAATTTATAAAACAAAACCGTTCAAATGCAGGCCATACTCGCACTCAGAGAGTCTCTTGATGTTGGTTTGATAGATTTCCGGGAGGAACACAATTGTTTCTTTTCGTAAATTATTTCCTTTGTACACACACACAGGTGGGAAGCTTAAGTGTCTAGAGATCGATCGATGGGAGGAGAAAAACTGAGCCTCCTTGTAGGAGTGGCCTGGCTGGATCAATTTTGAGGCAGCTTGGTAGATCAGTAATAAGGAAGGTCGAGCATGGTATCAAATCCAAGTTATCGGTTGTAAGCTCAGTGTTCGTTCCAACTTTCACCTGGGGTCATGAAATTTGTGTAATGCCCGACAGAATAACATCGAGGATACAGACTACAGAGAAGAGATTTCTGCGTGCCGTTGCGGGAGTTGCTTGCAGAGATATGCAAAACAGTGTTGACCAGCTACTTCTTCGGTTTACAAAAGATTTTATTTCGTTCGTTGGGCCATGTTGGCCGGACATAACCTTCATTCAGACTTCCGAAGCGTGCCTTATATACAAATCCATAATAAAGGCTACAGCTTGGAAGAACCATAATGAGGTGGTTGTAGCAAATCCTAAACTCGCCTGAATGCGCTTGGGAATAGCTCCTGATGAGTTAGAATCCATGGCGGAGGATCAACCGACCTAGAGATCTCTCGTGTGTGCATCGCTCCAACGAACCCATAAATTGATCATGCGGGTTAAAGAAGATGATGATGATGAGCGCACGTTAACCCCCTGCAACAATGTTTGAGGAGTTGAGCAGTTTATTTCCCAGACGTCAATAACAGAACGCACACAATACGCTGAGCGAGATAATATTACCCCTGACATCCACCAAAAACGTTATCAGCAACTCGAAAGAGAGGTGGTGCCGTAAGAAAAAGGAGAGATTAGTATTCAGTCCATGAATTGTAGCTAGGGTCTCTGTGAAATAACCCACGCAGCCGCTAAGTCAAAATCATTTTTATTTGGGCCCTATTTTGCACTCAATCTTCCCTGTGCGCAGTGTTTTGTCAGAAGATCTATTGTAATACTAAAGTTTCCTTATTTAAGACTGAGAATACATGTGGTTGTATTACACGTTTATTTCAAAGAGCTGTAAACAAATGTATAGAATTTACTTTGCCAACAAACAGAGTATGCTGCATTTTGATTGTACGTCTAGGCACAAATCTCTTTCAGTAGAACTTCCTTAGGTTCACGTTATGAAAGCCTTAATGTGTGTGAAATTATGGGACTTGGAGAGGATACATTATTTTCTAGGCCGCCAAGTTTGCGTGTACTTATCATTAATGGTTAGACCACCAGCACCGGTTGATCATTTGTGACTGGGCAAGATCTGTTACATCTATCCCAATTAAATTAAAAAATATATAACAACTGTACCTTGAAGAAAATTCACCGAACTGATGAGAACCCGTCAGTGATAAGAATATGTGCAAATGATCGTCGGAATAGAAATAATTACAAATAAGTAAAGATTGTATTGCATACTCTTAGGCATAAGCATATTTATCTTAAAATAGCCTCCTTCAGACACCCCGTCTAGGTTATGTTGGCATGGATTTAAGAATTTTCCAGGACGTATTGCGGTTGTTTCATTTATAGTTTTGAAATTAAATAACAAAAAAAGTTACTTACAACTTTTTACAATTCTGTTGAGTGGAATAGCTTTAAAGGATTGATGCTCAGCACTTGTAAAACAGAAAAAAAGGAAGGAACTTTTAAAACGCTTGATGCAGCCAAATCGGCTCAGACGCATTCAATTAATAAATTAATATCAGTCTGGCTGGTTAAGAAAAATGAGAAAGTCATTAAAAAGAGTGTGGTTAAGCAGAAAACTGAAGTTTTAGTCCAGGAAATACGGCCAATTTTTCGGCTGTGGCAATCAGTAGACATTAACTTTTTGATATAACTATAGGAATTCAAGTACATTGTACTGTTACTAAAAAAAATCTTAAGAAATATATACATCACTCAAAAGTATTGACCCTTGGAAAAGACAACTTTCCGAAAACCATTTCAATATTTGCTCAGTCACTTCCAACGATTCTGCGAGTTTATTTTGCGTTTGGCACAAATCTTAATCCAGGGATGCCTCCAATTCTTTATCTTCAAGTTTTTTTTGGCCACTTTCGAAGAGTCGAAACCACTCTCTTAAAGAGTATTAATTGTCTATGGAAAGCTTCTCAAATCTCGCCTTTCGGATTCGGCAAAAAACTGGAGGTCCTTTCTAGTTGTGAAAAAACAGTAGCACGCACAACAGGAGTAGTTTTTGTAGAAGCTAGGCCCTGGTCCTCTGTGGGCTGTAGTGCCACTCAATCATTATTATTATTAGCAGATTCACAATCAACTTTTACAAGCATTCTATGGGCGTTAGTTGCACTTTTCTTCCAGTTAAAAAAGAAAATCAAAACTTTTTGCGAGTTGGAAACAAACTGTCAAATTTCGAAAATGTAACAAGATAGTCTTGGAAATGAATGTCAACGAATGTGCTGGATGCTTTTCACAAAAGAGTGGACAGAAACAATTAGTTTTTCCAGATTTAAAAGAATGTTCAAATAGGCCAACAATATTGAGTTCCTTTTGTATTAAGAAGTGATTACTCGAACAGACCTATTGATGAGATTCTGAACTAAAACGAATATCGCAGCATAAGTGAAGCGAAATTTTGGTATTGCAGAAATTTAAACAAATTTTTAAGTAACATGGTAACGCTGTCCATAAAGCTTTCTGTTAATGAAATACAGTACGGACACCCACCATTTGAACGCAATATATATGAATCCAATCGCAATAGCGTAGCTTAGAACCACTTGCGAAAAGCTGTCTGTCTGCTCCTAAGTTATCCGGTGAATGATTCCAGAGTTCATTAGCATGGAAAATGAAAAATATAGAGTTGAGTTTTTAATAGATTGGAAAATCAGTGGCGTCGCAATGGAATTGGAATTATGTATGCACTGAACAAACGGGAAAAACAAAACTAGACTTTTAAGTGCATGATTTGGGAATTAGAGAAGAACGCAGTCAAGCAAATTGATGTTTATAGTTTGAGAAATGTTGGTCCTTCTGTTCCCATTGAGCTCTTTATTCCGATTTTTTTTCCAAATCATGTGCTCAAGGACTGAAAGGAAAATTCAGAAGTACAACTTTTCCGAGAAATTTGTCTATGTTCATAATGGTATCTTACTGTATCAAATGGAGATTTCAGGTCAAATATTTTTGCAGAATCTAGGCAACATACATTGTATGTAATTTATTTTGCTGTCAGCTTTTCGAATTCCTTGAGTATTCCTACACACAGCTGCCACTTTGTCACATTCCTGTGTAAACTGATTTGATTTTGAGAAAATGGCTCAAAATGCTCAAGCAATGGACCAGCCCACCCCAGAAACGCCAACGAAAAAGGAGAAAAAGCCAAAACTTTCGAAAGCAGAAAAAAAACGCTTGAAAATTCTTGCGGCGATTCAATTTAAAAAACAATTCATCATGGTAAGATATACATACGAGTATCGCAAAGAAATCACAGAGTCGATCTTCAACGGAAACAATCATTTCAGGATCATTTGCATCGAGAAATTGCACTAGCCGATAAATCCCGAAGACGTGGAAAACACCAGTGGGAGGAAATGTGCAGGAACATCGCCGAGAAGGATTTGCGTGAAGAAATTGAAAAGTGGAACCAGAAAACCGACATTCTAGTCACAAAGAAGGATGAGAAAATCAAGCAACTTGTAGAAACCATCGATGAGACCCACGACCTGCATGAGCAAGCGCTGTGCGCTTACGTGGAACAACTTGACTATCTAACAGGTAGGATGCGAAATAAAACAATTTCATGCCACACTTTTCTTTCAATCCACAGATTGTCACAAGGTACTGCGACAGACGGCAACAGATGTATTCGAAATGCAAGCCACCGACATGCTAACCGAGTTCTTTATGGAGGTGGAGGGCTTGCGAGGTTCCAGTGAAGGAGCAAAGCTAAACCAGGAGAATGTCATGCACACGACATTCATTTTGTTTAAAAATAGACTCCAGAAAAACTATGAGAAATACATGAATACACAGTTCTCGGAAGTGTGTACAGAGATCGAGAGGCGATACGCCACCCGTGATGCTACCGTCAGAAACATGAATGGCCTTCAGGAGACCTTGCTGCTCTGGATGAAGGCCTTGCAGGGTGACTTGTTGGACGTTCACAAGGCCGAGAAGTTTATGCTCTTCATGCAGAGGCAGCGCAACTACGTCAAAGTATCGAAAAAATTGAATGAAGTCGAAAGGAACACAAGGAAAACGATGATGGATCTGGAGCAAGAGCTTCTGAGCATTGAGGCCGACACCAATAAAACGATCTACGGACTGAAACTTCAGCAGGCTTACTTCTTCTCCGTGAGGGATATAATCAAGAATGCCATTGAGAGGAATAAGGCAGCCACGCAGGAGAAATTGCGCGGAGTGGCTTGTGCAAGCTACGATCTGATCAAGGTAAGGACATGGTCGATGTGATTGCCCAGCTGATTCCAATATTGCAGAAATTGCAAGAGTTTGTTAGGAGTGGTGAGTTACTGCTTAGCCTTGCAGCGTGTTGCAGGAAATATGAAACCGAACGAGAGAAGGTCACGCCGTGGAAAATCAACCCAGAAGACTGCGTTACTGATCCGGATTTTGTGCTGCAGCTTAAACTTGACATTGAAAAGTACTTGGATATATCTGAAGATGTATGAGATATTCTGTGCCTTAAATTAAATTTTAATTTCGCCTTCTTTAAAGGACCTGATAGAGCAAATGACATTTTTGAAAAATTTCTGGCTTCGATGTTCGAACGTTAAGTTGCACAATCTGCTGCTAAAGGAGGAGAAACGAAAGTTGGAAGAGGAGAACGAGAAATACAGGAGCATAATTCGATCGATGAAGAAGTCTGATGATTTAGAATATATTTTGGAGTCTTTGCAAATAAAACAAGTGTAGGACGGGAACACGTGAGCTTTCCGTTGATCATTTTTGAGATTTGATTGCTAGCAAGATTTTACTTGTTGGTTACAAGGCAGCACGGTGTTGAGGTAACGTAACTCAAGCTGGTTTATCTTTAACATACATTGGGCCACTCAAGGCATTCACGTACCAAACTGGGTTTGAGTTTTTTTTTAGGGGAAGGCACTACTGCTGTCGTCCTGGCGAAGTGGATAAGAGTTACGACTCTGGTCCCTGGTTCGATTACCGAAGTTCCTCAAATCTTGCCGTTTGGAGTCGGTAGACAATTTTCGGTCCCTCTATTCTGAATAGAACAGTTTCACGTAGAACAGGAATAGTTATGGAAAAAGGTAGACCCTGATCCCTTGTGGGCTGTAGTGGCACTTAATTAATATTGCGCATGGATAAAGAAATGGAAATCGTTTCCTGACACCTTTAATAAACTTTTATTTAGTTAACAAACAAATTTAGTTAAACAAGAAGTATGTATACATGTCCACACAAATTTTTAGTTAATGCGAAAATATGTACTTCCCTGCAGCTGTCGGTAAGAACATTCTTTGCGGATGATTTAAAGTTCATAATGCTGAACCTTTTCATAAAGCCATTTGTCTGAACAGCGAGCAAAAAGATTGATCCTAATATTACATCCTGGCTGACTTCTTCTAAAGTTGTTGTTGAAAGTCCTCATCCTTAACGAGACATTAAATTGTAAGATGTTGCTCAACTCGAACTTGTTCCTGCATCACAAGTTTAAAAATTCATTCCCCACTGATTAGTTGTTTCTCTTCGGATTATAGTTCAGAATGTCAAAAGAAAATATTTTATAGAATGCCACCGACCAGTTGTCTAGCACACTTGGAGCGTAGTCCCTGTAGAATCGCATGTAAATTTCAGCAAACAATATTCGATGAGGAACGTTACTGACTTCTGGCGCAGCCCTTGTTTGTTGGTCGAATTGCTGAAGTGTTGTTTGAATCAGTTGCAGCTCCTTGAAGTCGGGGAAATCCTTCGTGTTGCGCATAATCACAAACACCATATCCACAAGGCAGTTCTTGCGTCCTTTTTTGGGGAGAATAGGTGATTTCAGGTGCAGTTAAGTTACAAGCTTACCTCCACTCTCAACGAGATTCACTTTCATGGGGATTGCTCTTTGAATGTCCTCGATGCGAAAGTTTATCAATTTGAGCCGAATGTCGTCTCGGGACAGCAGCATATCACGGGTAATTTGTTTTAAGCCTACTGGTGTGGTAAAGTGTGCGATTCCGACTCTGTCCTGGTCACGAATAATGTCTGTCACAACTATGGCTGACTGTGAAAAAAGAAGAAAATCAAAAATTGTTTGAGCTGTTGGATTTGTTATTCAAAAAGAAGGTAGTCTAGTATGTTTCTGAAAATGTCTGTTTGCCCATATTGAGTGAAAACTAGGTGATCACTCACAACCTTTCTTTCTTTACAAAAATGTGTCCCATACCTGAGAAAAATCACAAAACAAAATGACCACTGAGCACAGACCTTTAAAATAGATCTTTCTAGTTGTCTGTTTTTTTATTCTTTCTGACGGATACAAAAACAGACCTTTTACGAACTTGGCTGTACATAAATATTTGAACAAAAGATCACACAATTTCAGTTAAATTCAAGATTTTCTTCACATGTGAGAGAACGATGGAGGCCTTTCTTTCCTCAATCAAGATCGATATTGGCCGACGCTCTGTTATGTGGCATTCATTTGAAGAAGTACAAATATTAAGAGAGGACATACTGGTCGCCGTAGCGTAATGGGTGAGTGCGTCGACCCACACGCAGAAAATTCCCGGACGGGACATCTCGCAATTTTTCACGGCACCACCTATTTGGAGTTGCTGACAATACTGAAAGAGTATCAATTGTCTATTAAATGGGTTCTCAAATCTCGCCGTTTGGATTCGGCAAAAAACTGTAGGTCCCTTTAACTCGTGTGAGAACAGTAGGACGCACAATACAAGTAGTTGTTGTAGAAGCTAGGCCCTGGTCCCTTGTGGGCTGTAGTGCCACTAAATTATTATAATTAATATCGCATGAGTTCCAGAACGTTATCTATCTGAATTTAAATTAAGAAGAATCGATCATCTGATCAGGCGAATGACTCGTTACTACATTGGCCACAGTTGCCATTTGTTGAGTTGTAAGACGGAAAAGTCCCATACACATACTTTTGTTTCCTTTCTGTACTGGCTACATCCAATGATCCTACACGTCAAAACTCACAGATCAAGACAAAGTTCGTTTGGCTGCTGTTAACGCATGCCCTTGTTAACTTCATGGCTATGATTGAGCGGACACAGTGAGGAGTCAATGAAATGATTTTTGTAATTAGCAAAATGGGGCTGGCGGTAAACACAAGCCAAAAGTATGGTATATGGCTGACATTAAGGAATACCACACAACTCTGACGTCTCCAACAGAATGTTACAATTGCCAATAAAAATGTGAGGGACGCGGTCTTCCTCTGCTCCGCAGCAAATAGGGAAAACAACATCAGCATCACAGAATTACTTTTGGCAATTCCTTGAACTCACTTGAGCAATTGAGCTCTCTCTCTCTCGATAATCTAAGTTCACTTTACGTTACACTCCGATCGTCTGCTCTATGATGCACAGAGCTGATAGTAAGATCTAAGCAAGTTATGAAAAATTCAGTTTCTTCTCCTTTTGCCACTTAATTTCAACTCACAATCATGTCCTTGAATATGCATGATTTGTGATAACAGATCACTCAATAAGTCCCGGGACATATATTAATTATTTTTGTTATTATTAATTTTTGTTAGTGGCGTCCCCTATAAGTCCCGGGACTTATTGAGTGATGTGTTAAGTAGCTAATTATCTTTCCCCTAACTAAGGGCTGAACTAAATCTAATACAATCACAAAATCAAATAAAGAAACAGTTGATTCCTAAGTGGACAAGGTGTCAAAACTTGTCGAAGATGTATTCCGTCATTATTCAAAGGTACCTAGAATCTCCTTCGTTCGCTTAGCATTCGGCTCCTTGTATTGATAAGGGAAGCATAAGTTCTTATTTTTCTGCTGCATAGCCCATTACCAACTTGAAGAAGGTCGTGATAGTTCAATGTCCTTAAACAAAACTGTACGGTGAATCGTGTTTGCGTCAGGATGGAGCGACGCAATCGTATTAAGTTTTCTCAGATCTCGAATTCCGCCATTGTGTTCAGAAGCTTTTTGTGATGAATGCTGACACCCGCCGCGTTAAACTCGATAAAAAGTTGGTCCTCAAGTCTTGGCGAAAAATCGCCTTATTGTGAAATTTTTTGTCTATAGTTACAGACCGGAAGCTTTTAAGAGCAAATTCAGATGTCTACGCTTGAGTTCTATTACGCACACCATCTTTGACGCAACGGTCACTGCCCCCCTTCGGTGGAAATAACGACTAAATTCAACAAATCTTCTCATCTAAGACTCCCCTCCCCTCCCCTTCTTCTTAATCACTTCACTTATCAGTTCAAACACATCTCATGCGATGTGAAGAATGACGAGCAAGACAAATTAGTAGTGCTCACGTCAAATGGTATCTCCCGCTCAACCTTTTAGAAAACACTAAAAAATTCAATAAATCTTCAAGGTACCTGCTTTGTGCCGCGGATGAATTCATCATGCAGAAAATCGCGATCCCACATCGCGCGGAGCTTGAATAATTGCCACTTGGCTCGGATGGAGGACCACGGGTTGTGCATGTACACGAGACGGGGAAGAATTTTCGAGTTCGAAGAATCTGTGTTATGAGTCCTTGTCGGGACACTTTTCCGTGGGATGTTCAAATTTAGCAAGGATCTGCGTACTTTCTCAGCCACATTACAATTTTGAAGGGCGCTTCCAAACATTTTAATTTTTTTTTTGGTTTTTGAATCTGACAATCTGACTGTCTGACAGAGTCGTGGGGAAAAATGCTTACGCCTAAATAAATCGCAAAACACACAAGGTAATCAAGCGTGTAGGAGTGGAGTCATCTATTCTGGTTTCAGATGGGCAGGGATACCTTGCCGCGGAACCAGTTCAATGTTGCCCACACTTGCGGCGGGTCCAGGCGGAATGTGTTCTTTGCGGATTCTTTTTTGCAATGTTTCGTCGCTTTTGTTACGTGTATTTGTTGGTCGCTCTTTGTATCGTATATTGGGTGGACTTGGCGTGTTTTTTTTTTGCGGACGCTTCAGAAGTAATGTCCATTCGGCTGTGGCGGCAACGCGCCACACAAACGAATCTCTTGATTATTCCACCAAATTAGAGGAGCTTGTGCTGTAGCCCGGGTATTTCACTGGTCACCATCCATCGTCTGGTCGATTGAGTGTCTGTGTGCGCAAGACGCACATCGGTGGTGGGAGGAAAGAGCTAAGCCGAACACGAAAACGAACTTCACGTCGGGATCCGTCCATTTAAATAAAAATCCCCACGGTGCGATGGTGCATGGTTTCAAATGTCTTGACCGAGGGATCCGAACCGAGGCCGATGAGGCCCTGTTTGTCCGACGGCGATTTTTGTGATCGGCACTGCTCCATTCTCATCTCTGCCTCTCATGTATTCGGATCACATCGAATTTATTGGGAAAATTCCGCCTTCTTCACCAGAGCATCGGGGCTCTTGGATGTGGATCTCGGATCTCGGATGTCGGTCCTGGAGCACACGGATGGAAGGAATTTTTCGCGTCGATGTCTGTCTGGGACTGTTAATGCATCGATGGATTTTTGTCGTTGTTCTGTTCGGTTCTGCGTTTTTTTTTGCTGCCTTTCGGATGTGTTCGTTGTCGTTTCACAGTTCTCAGGTTAAGGAATCTTTTATGTGCATCGCGCTTGCCGCTAGGGCTCGCTGTACGTGTTCTATTTTTATATCAGGTGCCTTGCAATTTGACGTTGTAAAAGATGCATCTAGTGTGTGTGTGGTCCCTGCCGTGTCTGTCCTCCGGATTGCATCATGTAAAGCGGGCGGAGGAAAGCGGACTTAACATTCGCGAGGTGTTACTTTATATTGAAATCTCTCTTATCTGATGATTTCGACAAGTCGGCTCAATTTTATTGGGTACCTGGGGATTTTTTGTTCTCAACAATCGTCGATGTTATAAGCGACGATCATGTGGGACGTGATCTGGGGCACAAGTTCAACGAGGTGCATGCAACTTCGATCGAAATGCACATAATATGGGGGGGGCTTGGAATGGGTGCTACAAATGTCAGCGCTGATTTGTGGTGGGGATGAGTCGGCTGTCGTTTTTGACGGGAACCATAAAAATCCGTTTTTTTGGGCCGCGGGGAGAGGGACGGCTGTGGAGGGAATTGATTCGAATTAGTTCGTTTGTTTTACGATGTAATAAGAATTCTAATGACGTCTATTAATATTCTTTATTTGATGGCGTGTTTGTTGAGACGCGCTTTTTTCAGTTAACGAAAGTGAAATTGAATATGTACGCGTAGGACGAGATGTGTAAAATGTTGTTATGGGATCGGGTAAAAGTGTAAGCGATAAGAATAGACGCGTCATTGGGAGAAGGAAAGAAGTGGGTTGCGACCGCATGGAAATCATACTTTAAAGTGGATGCATTCCTTTGGACACACATGCACAGATGTCTTTCAAATGAAATGTGCTTTCCTTGATGGGACAAAGTTGCTCAAACATTCAATTTATTGCAAAACGAAAACAAATTGATGCCGAAGCCAGAAAAGAATCAATTTTCGCAGATTTTGAAAACTGTACTCAAAGGTGCGTACTTGTAACTACCAAAAAGATTGACTTCATCCAAAAGAGCGTCTACCTCATTCCAATGAGGACATAATTTCCTAAATCAAAGAGGAATGCCTGGAATGCCATCCAAATCATCTACAACTCAGAACGCAAGCAGTCTCGTCTCGGTTATTGCGAATTTCCATTCCGAATCACACACTCCTCAGAAGTCTGAGAATTGTTTACAAATACACATCACACGTCTCTCAATCTCACACACTCTCTGTCCTCTTGCAGACGAGAGTATTTTCTCTCTCCTCAACTTTCCACTGGAAAATTTCCAACGATGGAAATGCAAATGCTTTCTTCGCAGAAACCAACTTACCACCAAAAAGAACAATCCACTCAGAACCAGAAAGGTTCTTTGTGCACAAAAACGCCTTGGACCAGAACAAAAAGGTCAAAGACGACTTCCCCGGCGGGTGATGTGGGGGGGAGGAGGTTGGGGTAGGAAAGGCAGGGACTTCAAAGCGCTGATAAATTGACCAAAGTGTTAGGCTGGGTGGCGGGGAAGCGCATCCATGCACATGTTTCCTCGTCGAACGGACAGATCTTCAGAACAGAAGTTGCTCATTTCGGTTCGCCAGAAGTTTCGCTGTACGGTGCAGAGTCGTGTGAGGGAACCGGAAAAAATGCAGATCGCGAGTACAAAGATTTTGCCGAGAACGAGTTTTAGCGTGGATCAAGTTCGCTGATTCTCTCTCGTATTGTCTGTGAGACCGCGGCGCTCGGAGAGAGAATCACGTTGCGCGTCAATGTACAAAGGAAAACATTGTATGGTTCTAAATCGGATTCACTGGACTGGGTGGACAGGCTGAACCGCCATCTTCGCGTGCGATTGTTCCCGAAAGCTTCGCTGTTACATAAGTGCCACGAAATCCCGAAAATATGCGCTGGTACGAACTGAAGAACTGGTTGAGACTGGTCGAGTGGTCAGGGTACCCAACTTCTTGTTCGCGATTCGCAGGAGATTAATGTGCGAAAAATTATTGGAAATTTGCACCACAACGGTGATGGTATGTACAGTGTGCTCGGGCTGTTTGCCGTGTACAGTGTGTCATGCGGTGTCGTCGTGTTTTGCTGCTTGTCGTTCTTCTTTTTCACCTTTTTTCCCACTTAGTTTGTTCTCGCGATTATGCATGCATGAGCAGGAGGGATGCACAGTAGGGACACACACAAATATGAGTTAATTATAGCATGCGGCTGGGGGAGGGGAAGATCTGATGTGGCAAGTGGTGGGTGCTTGTCATATGATGTTATTCGACGAATGAAAAAAGTTATGTAAAAAAAGACATATTTTTAACAAATTATTACTCGTAAATATGGTATAATAAAAATGGAAAGAAATGTATACATGCATTCCAACAATGTAGGCTGTGTAGATGCACTGTTGAGACGCTTACAACTTCTGCCCTTCTGCCCTTCTGCCCTATGCATTTTAATAATTTAATTTTAAATAAAATATACGCAGTTCTTTTAATTTTTCATTTACTTATTTATATATTCCATTGTAGACATGCAATCTGATAACTCAAAGACCATGCACCTTAACACCGTCAGCTCATTTGATTGAATATGTGCGACGCTGTGATTTTTGCAGAAAAATGTAGCTGGACACTCAGTGCAGAATTTCGAATTTACTTCTCACTTATTTTTAGCTCAGAAACCTTTGTGAAAAAAACATGTTTGGCTGTTCTTTTGTGTGCTCGGAAAATAACGGTGACGAATTGATATCAGATGGTGGTAATACACAACACATAAGATTGAAAGCGAACTTAAAATTGTTATAATCTGTTAGAAGACTATTTCATGGCATTTATGTTTTGAAAAATATGTTATATAAATGTTCGTCGCAACTACTTCTGAGAGAGTCCATTCGAAAGATCCAATTTTGCCTTCCAGGTGTCAATCCTAGCCGACTCATATCTGAGGATCTGAGACTCTTCATGTCACCAGAGAAAATATTGTAGATCAAAGATGTGTTAGCGTTGAAAGCGCCGAATTCACAGTAGCAAAATGAAAAATTGTGGCATAGTGGGTAAGTGCGCCGATACACACACGCCAAGATCCCAGGTTCGATTCCCGGGCGGAACCCCTCGCACTTTTCACGGCACCACCTCTTTTAAGACGCTCAAAAAACTCAAAGATTACTAAATGTCTGTAAGAAGCTTCTCAAATCTTGCCCTACAAAACTGTTTGTCTCTTATGTTCGTTAGAGAACAATAGCATGCACAACACGAGTAGCTTCTGATTAAGCTAGGACCTGGTCCCTCGTGGCCTGTAGTGCCACTCAATTATTAAAATAAGTTGAAGGGAACAGTGAAACTTGAAAGTGTTTTAGACAATTATGCCTTCCACCACGCAAAAGAAGTGATGCTGTGAAAAAAGGGGAGATGTTCAGTCCCGAAATCGAACCGGAGACCCTTAGCTTGTAAGTCGACCGATCATTACGTCATGGGAGCTACGCACCTTATTAGGAACTGGGTTGCTATAAGAAAAAAATTTCAGAAGAGCGCTAGAAAACAGAAAACTCTCAGAATGATCGTCATAGCGTCAAGACGATACCAAAGGCAATACAAAATTCCGAGAAGAATGTTTTGAGAAACCAAAACAAGAGTGATGCAGCTACAAGCAAACTACGTTCACAGAGTGCAACCCCGAAGAACAAGTTCATTTGTCCACATGCTGTTCATGCGTGTACCGAACACCGTTCGTGTATAAAGGTTGATTTTTTAACTATTATCTTTTTGGCAACACCGGTTTCTCACGTTTCGTGTTTTGTTTCACCGTCAAACATCTTTAGTTTGGTCTCGCCGAATAGATTTTTTCTGAAACACCAAATATATACATTATCCAACTTTACTTGAGTCTTAAGTCTTTAATACAGAAATTCCTGCAAAAAAAGTGCAAGAAAACCTTTCCGCTCTACTGTATCGATTCCATTTCATACAGACACAATCACACACAGAAAAGCATCTGCAATCCGCAATCTTCGCAGCACACTCAGCACTCAGCAGCAGTCGATAAGCAGTCTCTCATCGCAGAGTGTACCTGCTCACGTTACATTTCTCCTTCGTCTGCACACGGAATTCCAATCAGCTGCTCCGCTGGAACAAAACAGCCGGCAAATATTTGCGCACCAACACATACTGCATCTCAGCAGCACTTCCAGCGAGCGCTGCAGTGTTATTTATACTCCAGCGACACCCCCGCAACCGCACACAACATACCACGTCTGTGGGCACAGCGCTCAGCAGTCGCACTGCAGAACTGCACACTCAATACACACTCGCTCACCGGCAGCGGCGCGGCGCTCATGCACACCGACACATCGCCGTTCCATGAATGAATGGAATGAATGGCAACCTCCACATTTCACTGTGCGCTCCGTGTGCTGTGCGCTGTGTGCTTTGCGTTGCTCCAACCAACTCCAGTCACTCTCGCAATCCAATCCAATTGGAAATGCCTAGCTCGGTTCAGTTTACTTTTGTCTGCCCATCGTAAAAGTGGTGTCGCGACGTGAATGCCTGCTTGAATATCCACCAGTTTCTTGTGTTGGCTTACATGTGTGTTCTCTGTTTTGATTTTTCCTTCGCCACGCAGAAAAGAAACGCGTTGCAGTGTCGAGTGCTAGGTGTGTGAGGGTTGACACTTCACCACGAAGAGAAAAAAATACCCACCCCGCCAGCGAGGGGTGATCCAGTGATTTTGTTATCTGCCCAAAATATGGAAACGAATTAGATTTCCCAAGATATACCGTGAAATTGAGAAAAATCTGAGTGTCAAACCGACCAGAAGTGTTGTGTGCGAGTAAAATTGTGTCAAGAGGAAATTCTTGGTCAGATTTGGTGCAGTGTGCTTTGGCCCTTTCGAAGCGCGGAGAAGTTTTAAATTTTCATCACAGCCAAGAGATCTGTTTTCTGCACGCAGCAGTGTTACGGAATTAATGCCATCTCTTGGAGTTTCAACTGCCTGCAACTGGATAGCGTTGTAATTGTAAGTTGATTTCCTTCCGAACAACTTGTACGAACTTGCTTTCAGATTTGTGCAAGAAAAATGTATTATGACTGCGTGCTGTGGAGAGAAGCAGAATTGCAAAACCTGTATAGGAAAACTGCAGTGTTGCGCTTGAATATTTGCATTGAATGTGCCTTAATGAAGAATTTGAGTAGATGATGTTAACTGATCTCTGCTGTGTGCAAGGAAAAAATTGGTTCAGAAGATCAGGGTTCAAAAAGAATCTCTAACATTGCTCCTATTAAATATTCATTTGTATGTCCTTATTGAATAAAAGAGGCATGGCGAATGCTTTCACACATGTATGTTTATGATTTGTTCGAAGCGGGGGACAGCTTTACTCTTTATACCATTAAATCTGTTGTCTTTAAAGGCGTGTATACATTTGATATAATGAGGTCGTAGAACATCCTTTCGTATTTAGTTTAGCCCTTGGGTAGTCGAACGTTTAATTCCCATGAGTTCCAAAAGTACTTTCGTTTAAAAAACCAAACATGACCATTTTATGTTCTTTATCATAGGTCGCAAAGGTCAAACCAACGCTTCTCTACAGTAAGCACGATGCTTAGGCAGTTGTCGCCAACTTCGGACCTCAGTTGAGGTCCTTCTCCACTTGTGGGACCCATCAAGTCTGTGGGCGTCCTCTATTGCATTGTCTCACTGGTTCGGAGATGAAGACTCTTCGGGCTGAAACAGTGGTGTGCATCTTGTACGGCCAAGCCATTGTAGGCGTTGTATCCGTAGACGCCTGGCTACGATCATTGCGCTATACATCTATTCTAGAAATACCATCAACGCAAACAGCGCCGAAGATAGAACGCTGAACTTTCCTCTCGAAAATATCATCATATTCATCAATTTAATATCGCACAGCTGACATTATAGTAGAATAGAATTTAGCGAATGGCATTTTCAGTACAACGTCCGAAATACATTTAATCGGAAAGCAAACAAATTTGCAGGCTCTTTCAAGGGATTCACAGGAAAAATGCTCTGCTAACTTTAGCTATCATATCTCATCTCGATATACTAGAAAAATCGGTTGGGAATATGTCAGAATTAGAAATTCCAAATAAAATGAATACTTGTGCTATACGTGCTATTGATGCCTGGCAAGAAAAGGGATCCTACAGTGTACTGTCGAATAGGAAAGCCTTAGTCTATGGGCTTGTGTGTTGTTAGAAACTCGAAATAAGAGGCATCGTGAAAAAAAGGAATCGAACCTGAAACCTATAGCGTGTAAGTCGACTCTAGTTAACTGTGGCCTTTCTTGAGAATGCTTGTAAATATTTCTTTGTCAAATTCATTTAAAGCGTTCAGAAAAAGTACCAATAATTTCAGTTTTTCAAAGTCTGACATGAGATGAGGCAGCAATGTTCAATGTCGCACCGTTGGTGCGAACACTAGCGTTCTGATTAGAAAAAGACCGTCGATCGGTGAAATAAAAATTGAGGGTTTTAAAAATTCCTTTCTTTAAATTACAAAATGTTCCCTTCCTGCAACAGGTGGCATTTTTTTAATGGCAGTGTGTAAATATTTTGGCGAATTTCGAAGGGAAGGCCATAATCTGTTGGCAATATTCTCTGATTCAATTGCACTTCACGTAGAGACAAATGGAAAGTATTCTTTAAAGTGCACTTTGACGTGATCCCACTGACATCAAACTGGACGTCACCTTAGCTTTCTATACGAATATCCTCCTTTAGCGTTTTAGTGATTGATTGAAACGTCTTGGGCATCAATACCATTTACTGATTTCGTCGATACCCCACTGTGTCTCACAAGTAACCCTCGAGCTACTAATACAAATTTAACAAAGTGTCAGTTGTGCCGGTCTCCTGTATCACCAATAAAGCGTGTCTAGTTTTCTAAGACAGACAGACATAAAATCTCACCAACTAGCTTGCCAATTCATCGATATAAATATTTAGGGTTACGCTACACTCCGTAATCACTCATATTGCGCATGCAGCTGTTATTTCACAATTAAGAGGGCCCATTCTAAAATGCTTAAACTAGTCGAGGAACCTAATCGACAGTGTTTAAGAAGCAAACTCTAACTAAAAAGTGGCAAAGACGTAGACGATGGCCTTCTATTTGATTTCTACTGATTTGTCTACAAAAATGTACACAGTAGCTAAATCCATCTTCAATAAGATACGAAGTGGTCACATAAGTAAGGTCTTCTTGAGTAAAGCAAGTTTTATTGTCACGATGTGTTTATCCTGATGGCAGCAATGATTTGGTTCAGGTAATCTGAGATCAGCGTTTTATGTGGCCCCTTCAATCGTGGATCCTTTGTCATCTACTGGATTGTTTATATAAGGCCTACTCGAGTGCCCTTATTTAATGCTCACGATTAAAGGTGCTAATGTAGCTAATACATGTTACTTCTGATAATCCGAACACAGTAGGTTTAGGCTAAGGGTTTAAATGACTCTCATCAGCGGACAATGAGTTCCATTCACTCAATCATATTCTCATTGGTATCATCTTAGCCAATATATTGGTGTAAAATCTGTTTGATAATGCACATAGGTAAGGAACTGAAATTTGGGTAAAATCGGTCATCGTGTCGCTCCTCATGTACAGGGTCTATGTGCGATCGCTGACGTGGACTTTTATTCGGTACTTATATGAAACCGCACAACATTTAGTTCTTTGTCAAATGCCTGCCTGCGCGCACAAGGCGTAGGGCTCTGGTAGTGAGGTTGTTAGTGAGATATTGCTGCCTTCCATTGTTGACGGTCGTGGACACATATGTTTCAAGTCATCGAAAACTGGCTTGGTATATACCGCAGATTCAGTCTTCACCTTCGTCTCAAACTAAAAAGCTCGGATTCGAAGGCTCTCTTTTGTGGAGCATTAGTGTTCATGGGCTCGATGTAGTGAAACCAGTGCAGTCAACAGATTTTTGCCATTCGGACATCCACATCTTGGTACAGCTCGTATAGTTTACGCTTTGTCTTCATTCGCCCCCTTTCGGACTGGATCATATATTCAGCGTAAAATTTTTCCTTCGAAGGTACCAATAACTAGCTCTTCAGTTAAACTTATCGTTTAGCACTCAAATGAAATGAGAGTATCGTAGAGAATAATTGTGATCCCTTGAGTCAGCAGTTTTGAGCACAGTTGTTTCGACAAACCGAAGTAATATAACTTGCCACGGTTGACTCCATTTCGGATCCTCACTAAAATGCCATCCAAAGAGTTCATGTTTGTCCCGAAATTGACAAACGCCTTTACTAGTTCAAAATTGTTGCTGTAATTAGTGACATTTTGACCCAACAATGAATTAACTAGAAGTCTCAAATCTCATGAAAAAAGTGATTAATGGAAACTCCTACTTGAGGATATGAAAAATAAAAAGTTGACATTAAGAATTTATAGAAAAATTCGCGTTAAGGAAGTTTGAGTTAGTGTTCCATTGTAGAAGTTCCACTGTAGGATAATAAATTGCTTTCTTGAGTATTTTTCGCAGTACTGTCAACAGAACATTAAAATAAAAAAAATTTGTGCAATTATTTAGTTACAGTTCACCAACTACACGACCACATAAAAACTGCATCTTCATTTTTTTTTATAAATTTCCAAAAAATCCCAACACAAATCATACATCACCCTATGCAAGATTGAATATGAAAAAGTATCTAAACATGTCGAATATAAAAATTAAACTGGTTGCTTATTATTGTTTGTTTTTATTGCCGATGTTGTGTGTGCATCACGACGACCAAACTCACCTGTATGAAAAGAAAACTCACCGGTACACCGGAATATTACACATGCGTCTGCATACGCAGCGATCCCCACAAAGATTCATCCACAAACACACACACACATACACACACACTACTCCATACACAGCTGCACACAGAGAAGAAATCGTTTTTGTTGTTGCAAAATAAGAATTAAACACAGAAAAAAAAAATGAAAAGTTTTTTCTTTTTCTTTTCCGCCGTTGAAAAACCTGAAATACTAGTGTGCACAGCTCATCTCTCACCAGGTTTACCACATCTTCAGCTCCAACCTCAGCTTCAGATTGTTTTCGTCTTCGTTTCTGTTTTTATTTCATGGATCTGCTGAGCTGGCCCCTGCTACTGGTGCTAAGAACGCACTTCGCAAACAGAAAGCAACATGATCATCATCATTACAGCCGTAAGCAGCAACATCGTGCGCGCAGCCGTACTACGAAAGTGTAGTCAATTTCATTTGTTCCTTGGACTGTTTGTTTTGTTTTTTTCCCTCTCCCTCTCTCTCTCTCTCGTGTTGCATTTGAAATTTTCACGTACCTAGGTACACATGAAATTACCAGCTCAGACCTTGTCAACAGACAACGTCATCACTGCCGTACGGAGCATGGAAACTGGGTAAGTGTTACACTGCTAAACCCTAGACCACCGATTCGATCTGGCTGTGATAGACGTGATAGGAAAATTGAAAAAAAAAATGATGCTGTCAATCGGAAGTCCAAGCAGATACAAGATACGTGCATCTGTCTCAGGCGGTGTCAATATAGAAGATAACCATGTAGATGGGGTGACAGACCCATAGATTGCCGGAGCTGGCGTAGATGGTGAGAATAATCTGAGGCGAGGTGCGTGTGCGTGTATGTGCGCGATCTGAACCGAGGCACTTTTGTGGGATGAATTGATTGGATTGAGAAATGGAAGAACTACACTTCGAAGTGCATACAGACGGCCATATAATGAGTGAGATGATGGATTTATTTGCATGAAGTGAGTGATTCATTAGGAGCCGGAAGCACTTACACCGTTCCTTGTGTGGATTCTAGGTCGGCGCTGTTCAAGTGGGAAAATAATTATGGAAAAATGGGGTGGGGGGAGGGGGTATATGACCAATAATTGATGGAAGCTAGACGTTCAAACATAATTAGAGTTTAACAGGGCATTGAGTGGATGCATCGAGGATGCATGGATACGGCAGCTTCAGGCGGTGGCCGGGGAATCGTAATCTGTATGATTGGCAAGATCTTAATTTTAACCTCATCCGTTCAAATCAATGTTTGTGTGCACGCTGTGGACTCACATGTGCAAACGTGTGGTTTAATTGGCTTTTCATGTTCGCTGAAGAGAGGTGGCGTGGATATTGCCTCGTAGTCACATTGAGTTGATAGACTTGAGTGCATTGCGCAACTATTGAGATTGGAATACTTAAAATTGTCAAGTGCAAGACTTAGGAGAGACTGTTCATTTCATCATTTACCTCCATAAAAGTTTGCACTCGATCAAGCAGCTCTGAAACTACACAATTTCATAGTGCTTTTGATTCTCGAACCACGTCATGTTTGTGTATCTGGAAGCAGTGTAATCCAGTCTAAATATTTTATGAGTTTTTGTTGTTCGCTGTAGATTGTACGCTTCCAAGTGTCCGTTTAAGTACTGGCTTTGGTTCGAATTAGCTGTATCGTTATACAGCCCTAAATGCACCTGGGCCCCATTTAACGAACATCTGTAGTTGCCATGATTACCCGCTAGCTAGTTGCGGTCGCGCGCTCCACCTTGGTTGTTATCCTTCATCGGCAGCATAGGTTAGCAAATTCGCCTTAAGCTTGGATGGATGGAATTTCGGACTTATTTAGAAGGATAAGACTTCAAGTTATATCAAATTTTGCACAAAAGTCTGTTCGTGGAGTTCTATGCGCTTGTGTTTCCTCTATGTATTTGTATGGTAAATGCATTTTACGGCCCCTGTCGTAGGTGAATGTGTCGACGTCTTTATGAGACGTTCAGATTTACGTTCTTCATAGCATCATCCCCTTCAAAATGACTAATAATGCTGTGAGAGCATTTAGTCCCTAGAATAAGAAAGCCTCTTAAATTTCAAAGCTTGGGCTTAGTTGTGAACTTTAGGCCCTTCTACTTATGAAAGAAATAACATAAATGGTTTTTAAAGAAGCTAGGTCTTGGTCTCTTTTGGATTGTGGAGCAACCCAATTTAGCTTAGACTAGTTACGTTAATTTAAGGACATACGGTGTTAGTCCCACAGCCCTTTCGTTCTGTGTGTAGCTCCGGACCGAAATGATTCTGGACCTCAACCAACAAACTTCCCTCATTACTACGATCTTTGGCCAGTTAAAAGAAATTTATGGAATCCCATCATATTAATTTAAATGCATCTTCTCAGTCGTCTACGTTCGTTGTTGTCCCTGGCCACGTTAGAAAGATTCATTTGGCCAAGTTTTCCTTTTGATAAGCTCTACGCCCTTAAGCATTGGGCTCCGAGGAGAAATCTGCCATACAATATTGACCACCACTGCCTTCACACACAACCTAAAGAACAAGGCACATGAATTCAAAAGGCAAGTTCGAAAATAATTGAATTCACCAGAAATGACTCTTGAATAGCTTAATTGACACTGCAGAGCTATCTCGAATGTCCTTGGTTAGTGCAGCGCCTCCCATCGCTCTCGAATCATAATCTTTCGAGATCTGCAGCTAGTCAGTGGTCTCTCTTGATTTAAAGGCGTCTTTGAACCTGGCCTTTCCTGTAATCGCGAGTATAAGAGTAATTGCAAAAATCTGAGTAAAGCTCTGTTCCAGGACTTCTAGGATCTTACTCCAATAGTACTCGTAACTTAAGCTGTCGACGTCTCGGACAGAGCGTCACACTAGGCAGCAGACACTTCGAGATAGTCAAGGACTTTATCTACCTCGGCTCCGCGGTAAACAGGGACAATAACACCAGTACCGAAATCAAACGCAGAATCACTCTTGCTAGCGTTGCTTCTTAGGGCTCAAGAGTCAATTGAGTAATAAAGCCCTCTCTCGAAGGACTAAGCTTGCTTTATATAAAACCGTGGTCATCCCAGTCCTACTCTACGGCGCGGAAACCTGGACGCTACTAAACGCGGATGAGGAAGCCCTTAGTCTTTTCGAGAGAAAAGTTTTGCGTGCGATTTTTGGTCCTGTCTGCGTTGTCTGCGCATTTGGAAAAGAAGATTTAACGACGAACTCAATGGGCTGTACAACGCCTAGTCAAGCGTCTTCGGATACAACGCTTATGATGGCTAGGCTATGTAGAGCGTATGGACACTACTGCTCCGGCCCGAAAAGTCTTCGAATCTGAGCCATTGGGACAACGCCAGAGAGCACGGCCTAGGCTAAGATGGCGCACACAGGTGGGGAAGGACCTCAACCAACTTGAAGTGCGCAACTGACGGTAGCTGGCGAAAGATCGTGCTGGCTGGAGAGGCATGTTGGTTGATGCCCAGGTCCACGCCGGACTGTAGAGCTACTAGAAGAAGAAGAAGTAACTTAAATTTCAGTATCGTGTCCAAGATTTTGTGCTCCATGCTTGACAGAAAAGTGTCACTGTAGATTGAATTGGTGACCAAAGTCTTCTTGATTTGAGCGCAACTTCAGACCTTTGCTTTTGGCAAATTGTATGTATATTCCCTACGGCGGAAAAATCGATTTTAAAAATCGGGGATACGCCGTTATGACTGCAAATTAAGATTTCTGAAAAAAACCAAGAGAGAAAACGAACTTCACGATGATTGGTACAAAGTCGTAAAATCAAAACGTCCAAGGTTTCAGTTTGTTGGAAATCTGCTAATTCTCCTATCTTTTCAGAAGGATTTGAATTTTTTGGGACTAAGATGAATCCCTTAACGTAAGCAATACCCTCTTCAAATCCATTTCACTTCATCAGAATATATTCGAAACAAACTCTAATACAGAGATATGAACAAAATCTTTGAATGAGTTTTTTATTTTTCAATTATTAGCCCACTCACCAGCAGTAGATCCGCAAAAAAAAAACAAAAGCACGCATAGATGTCGCACAGCCACTCAAAGTAGTACACTTTCTTTTTACGCAACAAAATACTCCCATTCGAGGTGCACCCATAACGTTGGCACACACATGTGCAAAAACTTCAATTCAGCCTTTCGTGTTGGTTAACAAAAGTACTCCGTTATAAAATTACTTGTCATTTATTAAACCTAATTATGATATTTTTCTCTTGCTCTTCTCCTCGCGAAGGTTTGGCTACTGGCCCACATTTCCCCCATGCACAGACCCCAAGAGTACATTAAACTGTAACGAACTACTCATTCTTTGGGCGCACAACACCTCTCTTCCGTGGGCCAGCATCTGCAGCCAAGCACATCGCTGTTTTCGTCGACCATGCCGCGAAGCAGGCATTAACCCCAGGCTCAACCCCGTAAACCATAACCAAAAAAATTATTTAAATTATTTAAGATAATGACCATGACTCCATTAAGTCGAGTCAGAGCGTCTCACAAGCGTCTTGATCCCCAGCCTAGTAGCTGCCTAGCGTTGCCCCTAGTAGTTGCAGCAGGCGCCGATAGACGCTTTCCAAGCGAATTGTCTTGAAGTGCACATACATCGGCTTCGCTTCCGTGGAACAACTAAATCGAACCGAGAATAATTACATAAGTTTGCAAACGGGAATAGATACACACACGTACTGGTGTACTTAGCGATGGCGGTGCTGGTGGAATGGTGGATTAATGACCGTCTGTTCCCCTTTCACGATTTTCCATTGCGCTCACTCTGCCCAAGAGTGTCCGGCGTTGCTAATCGTCGGCTTCGCTGGATTATGATTAATCCGAATGATTTGGCTACTAATTGCCTTATGAGCCGGGAGGCTCGGTTAGTGTCCAAGGTTGCGTCAAACGCCAGGAACAGTCGCTCGTCGAGGTGCAAAAGATGTTGCCCGCACCATTGTGCTGCACCTCTATTGAGATGCAAGACAAGTCAATAAACCCTCTCGACTAAGGGGAGCGTGAAGCTACGTCACAGGTTAACTTACTCATCTAAATGCACTTAGTAGCAGCAACTAATGAGGACAAAGTACTGCTTTTGATGTCATGCCACTTAAGGTTTATGGTTCGTTAAACTCGGCTCGGGCGTGGTGGAGACACTGTGCAGCGCAGACGGGGTGTGCAATTGGAGCACGTAGAACAGGCAACATGATCTGTACTTTCATAATCAAGATGAAAAAGGTGTAGGGTGGCCTGATTTCTTAAAAGCCATGAAAAGGCATCTGTCGATTGTTTGACGTAAATGAGAGCAGTCGGATTCACTTTAAAGGCGTATCTTTGGAGTTGTTTCAAGTCTACGGAGAGTGCACGATGTAAACAGAGACGAATGCGAACTATTGGTGTTGGATGATTGTGTGGAATGTAGGTGAGTTGTGTTTTGAGGAAATGATGGATGCATATCCCACTGAATGGCGGAATGGCTTGGTATCAAAATTTTCCTTATCGCAGACTGCGAATTGACGAATTAAATGACATACGCGTGGACGATATGTGATTCCGATCCATTCTCTTCTTTTGAAAACCCTTACCTCCTGTTTATTTTATGTTGTGCAAAATTGTTTGATTGCCTGTTATCTTATCTGGTCTATAAAATAGCAATCCATGCAAATATTTGCTATTTACAAGCTGCAGGTAGGGCACAGTAGATAAGGTTTACCGATAGTATGAGCCTCTTGGTTGGTGTTAACGAGACGGGAAAGTGTTGCCAAGAATGTACATTTCAAGAATGTGAACATCCATGGTTAAGTTTGACTTCTGTCAATGAAGTCCGGACGAATGTGACATGGAGCTTTGAGCACAAATGTGGTGAGTGGTTAGTACCCATAGACTTGTGTCTTAGGATTCATGCCAGGGCTACGATAACAAATGTACATCATTTTCACACCCACTAGCTGGTGAACATTACATTCAATTCACTACGATTGATAATTTGGATATAAGGATCCGAGGTTGTCCCGTGTGTCCTATCCAGATGTAAAAAATGAGAAAGACAGAACTCTAGAATCTGGGTTTGACCAATTCTATCACAACAATGTTATGCGCAAAGAGCTACAGAAAGTAGGTGCATCAACACGGCTTAATCCAAGACACGGAAGGATGTCAGTCGACCATCCACGGACAAGATCCTCTATAATCCGGGTCAGTCTCCAGTTTAGCAGAGCCATCTGAACTCTCGACAGGATAGATAAACAATTTTTACATGTTGTTGCACTAAGAACAGGCGCCCCATCTGTCGACAAAACAGTAGTTTAATTAGCTCTATCCATAAGACAATGTGGTCGTCATGGCGTAGTGGGTAAGTGCGTCGACCCACACGTAGAAGGTCTAGGTTGGATTCACGGGCGGGACACCGCACTTTCTTTCACGGCACCACGTCTCTCGATATGCTGGCAACACGCTAAGAGCATCAATTGTCTATGGAAAGCTTTTCAAATCTCTGAAAGTCCCTTCTGCTCGTGAGAGAACAGTAGCACGCACAACACAAGTCGGTGTTGTACAAGCTGTGCCCTATACCCTGGGCTGCAGTGCAACTCAATTATTATTATTATCCACAAGACATCACATAACGACGAATTTCAAAATTCAGCAACCACAGTTTTGAGAAGAATTGGTAACCATTGGAACATACAGTTCTAGAGAAATTGAAAGATATGACAAATTTGAGAATGTGCATGCGATCTTTTTTTTTCAACCCCTAAACGAAATTCTCACAAACCCTTAGTTGGATTGAAGAGTGAAGTCACGTAGGTACTATGTGTCAAAGGAGAATATTTACTAAATTCTAGGAGTAGGCTCTTTGCTTAGAGTTCCTACAGATGGTGGTATAATTGCTTTGGATGTTTTTGTTTGCAATGAAAAGTATCATCTACGACTATTTTGCAAAAAAAAAAAAAATAAACAATTGTCTTAAGTAGTTACTGACAATCAAATTTTCTTTACGAAATCAGTCCTTTCACCCAATGGTTTCTAAGGCAAAGAAAACGTATACCGTTTCCGATTGGTCTCGTGACGGATCAAGAACTTAAAGTCCAACTTCTCGACGATCAACAAATGTTTCAAAATCAACTTCGCTGATCTCTCAGCAGCAGCGATTCGAATATACTTGCCGTTGTCTCAACTTATGGAAGACCACTGAAAAATCCAGTGTTAGGCACTGCAAAAAAAATCAATCTAAATTTGATGGGTTTCTTATGCAATTCCCAATCGACTTTGAACAAAAGCATATGTAAGATTAAACAGGAACATCAACTCGATCAACTTCCCTCGCATTTCTTAATTTACGAACACTAATTGAAAGTCAAAATTTACGACACAATAATCTCCTCTCAATTACCTTCCATTCACTCGATTCCATTTAAGCCGAAACCCTTAACAAGTAACCGATAGCACCACTTATTAGCCATCACCTCGTTTTCAATAGATTGCCAGCAATTACTCAACGCCGCGCCGCTGTCCATCCGCTCATAAGCCAGATCACTCCATAATCACACAGCCATTGGACATCAGAAGAGGCAAAACAAATAATAAATTTCCAATTATGAGTCCGCGGGCTAATAATATGTTTCACATAATTGCAAATAGGCACCAGAGCCCGCAAATTATCCGTCCAATTAAAAAGCTTGTTTCTATTTTTACCCAACGAACCCCGCAGCCTGCCGCCGATTAACCCGGCTTAAATGTTTTAATCAAAAGTGAGTGCAGCCCATTTCACTGAAGGAATTTTCGTTTTCGTTATTTTTCGCTCCCAGCATCAATACGAGCCACTTGTGACAAAGTAAACGCCGACGTGAGTGCTATCCCATTCTGCGGGGTAATTAACAGAGTATTGAGGTGTTGAGCAGCGACAAAAACTGTCGGCCGCAAGTGGCCACGCAACTGTGTAAACAAAGTTCACTTCCAAGGAATGCATATGTGCACAGATGTGCGTTCTAACTGTTCGAGGACTCCCAAAGAAAACACTGTCATGGCCTTTACGTAACCATTTGCACCTCACTCTAATCTCCTGCGTAATCTTCTTTTTGTGCACGTTTCTCCAAAGCCGAGACATACCCACCAAAGCCCGAGTGCATCTGTTTGCTTCCCGGCCTAATGACGCGGTCATTAGACAGACTTTGAAGAAGATGGTCTTCGAACGAGCGAAGTGGATCTCTGTTTACTGTGCCACTTCATAAGGCGCATTTGAATTTTATTACTGTGCAACAGACATGCATAGCATTTCGCAAGAGCTCGCGTAATGGTGTGCTGCTTCGAGACGCAACTGCAAGCAGGGATGGTTTTCGCTGGAAGTGGTCGATTTCCCAAGCTATTTGTGGACTCTTGTACGAACAACTGGAAAGGTAATCCCATAAGATGACAAGGTGTCACAATTAAGTTCAAGTGTAAGTGCTTTTATTTAGGTCGTATGTAACCCATCGATTGCCCAATCACCGAATTCGAGTGAGCTTACTGTTTGAATGTGATTTTTACGATGTTAAGTACGCGTTAAGTTGGGGAATCCAAAAAAATAGTTGTATGGCTCTCAAATATCAAAAATAAACAAGAGGGAAAATTTATTCTGTTTAATTGTTTTTTCGTGGAGGTTGGGATACACTGTACTGCAGTGCTCAGACTCAAAAGCTGGTCAATTGTACTACCAGACAGTAACCTTCATTTACTGTAGTTTCTTGGTTTTCCGAAGAAGGGCCAGCAGGCGCTTCTGTGATCAGGAGCTTAAGTTTCCAGCGTACACCACATCAGCGCCAAATACGAGCAAAGGCGGGACATTGACAGAGAAAATGCTTTGAAGTGTCTTCACATCCTCCACAGGCATCGCGAAGGGTGTCATCACTAAGGCCGAACAGACATAGGTGCTCAGCGAAGGCGAAGTGTCCCGTTTGTACGCCGACAAATTTTCTGCACTTTATTCTATCTAGAGATAACAGAAAAGAGGCGGAATACTTGCAGACGTTCTGGAGCATGCAATTGGTCAGCCTGCATCCTGGAAAGTCATGCTATCTCTGGTTGTGCGGTTGGGAGACCCAACCTTCGATGGCAAATACATATGTGTTTTGGTGCACCATTCTTCATGAACTAGAGGCTGTCCAAATTCATGTCTTCCTTTTTGGTTAAGTAAAGAAATGAAAGGTAACATGGCTATTTGACGCCCATGGCTTTGCATTGGCCGATGCATTGGCTTTTGAACGTGTGGAGTTTCCGAGCTCTAAGTACGGTTTTTATCTCCTTTAACGTAGCCTTTGCAAAAGAAGTCAATCAAAAAAGTTCTGCAACTTAAACTGCTTTTATATCCAAACTACAAAAATATAACGAAGTGGGTGGTCTCGTACCTTCGATTGCTGAATAGGATTGGAATTAGCGACTTATCCGAGATCTGTGCGCGGAGCTTTCCTCAGTGCATGAAATATTAATCTGTTGAGATCGATGACGATTTGATGTTCTTGAACTAAGTCTCGTTCTCACGCTCACAGCAGCCACATGGGAACGTACCAGTTCGTGAGACGAACTAAGCTTGTGTACAGCAGTCGAGATGGGTGCTCTATTGGAATTAAGTCTACATTTGAAGAAAAATCCACTTTTTGTGGCACCAGCACGCGCTTTGGAAATCCGTTTTCAATGAAGTTGACGTATGGTAACGTGTGATTAAAAAAGTTTAATGGCCCGCTCTGTGTTTTGCCTGCTCTGTATATAAAAAGAATGGGGTGCTTAATCCGAAAGAGATTTCCTGCTTTTGACAATAACCCCAAACATAAATATCAAAACGTCTTGCATCCGTACAAAATTGAATTACTTCAAGAGTTCAAGGTCAAGACAAGATCAAAAACAGTGACGCTTGTTCGCTGTATGACGTTCAGAGTTAGAAGCAATCATAAGTTTTACGAAAAAGACATCCTTCAACAAAACTATGAACTCGCTTAAAAAAACTACAGTTTGTATATAAAATATTACTGAATACGATCAATTGTGACGGCAGCCTAAAATTGTCTAGTTTAGGAACGAAGAAGTTAGAGAGCGAGTGTTCAACGTCGCCTTCATTTTTTAAAGTAACCAACTTGTGGTTGTATTAGGCTGTAAATTTAAAATCGAAAAAGAACATCATAGTTAAAACTTGAAATTTGGCGGCTGACATTTTCGAAGGCTCTTCTGGAATTGGATGGACTTGGACACCCTTTTTCAAGGGTGTGCAACAACAATTTTTAAAATCTGAAAAGAAAGTGAACAATTATATGTTTTACCCATTGCGAGATACTTTTTATCGTTAAAATAAGTAAATTGAAGGTCTGAAACGAGTTGATGGTAAGTATTTGGTGAAATTGTAAGCTGTATAATGCATACCGAGCTGTCCAGACTCTGTAAATTACTGAGATTACACAATGGAGATTGTATCCGATTGATGTAGAGTTCACAAGGGTTGCGATTATGACTGAGCAACTTTTAAGAAATAGCAATAAGCTGAAGCTAGTTGCTAAATATTTGGCTGAATCGCAGGCTTATCAAAGAATACGGAACGCATACGTTTATGCTGCAAAGATACGAGTATTGCGGATCCTAAGACAAGGAGAAACGAATATTTCAGCATAACAAGTAATAAAAGTGTGACCTGTGTGGCTGACAAAACTCATGACCATGAACAACTTTTCAGTGTGCACTGTATGGAATCGACATTGAACTGTAAGTCCCCCGCAATCGTGGGACAGAGCACAAAGTTGGTGTTAAAATGGTGGCACCTGATCTACAGCGTCATTTTATCTATTGATAGTGATGAATGTTCCAATACTTTTCTCATTACACACTGAAGCAACCAACTTTTCAATTGTTTTTATGGCCTCGTAACATTACATGCCTTTGAACACTATTTGGCACTCACTACAAATAGTTCTGCTGTTGTAAGTCGTTTTCACCGCCACATGTAGTACACGCAATAATGACTTCGTATCGCATTTGGCACTGTCAATATCACTATCGGCTGATTGCTAGCTTGTAAAACTTCAACAAGCTTTTCTTTTCTTATCAACTGATGTTTTAGATAAATTGTGGCAGCACTTTGTAAAAAAAAACCGAAACATTTACACGTTCCTTTCACACTTCCCTATTTTAAAGCGATAAAAGGAAAAGTCATCAAGCAACACATATCATCTAGGTGACTCTGCATTCACTGTGGAGGAACCCACACAGCTCATAATACCTTTATGTAGCATTTGTACGAATTTCCCTCATTCAAGGTGCTCAAAATTAGAAAGAACTAAACAAACATGGCTTCTTCTTCGACAAGACAGAAAGTCAATGCTTGCTTCCGTCTCCATACTCCATCAATTGGGAATGTGTATCTTTATGCGAAAATGAGCACAACAACAAAAAAAAGCAGGCCTTTCTATGTAACAATTGTAATTTCTGTGCAACTTTTACTTGCTCCACTTGTACTCTTACTTTCAGAATGTGAACTCAGATGCCACGATTGTAATGAATTTTACAAATTGGCAGGCCTTATGGCCTTCTGTTCCCTCATTAGAGCGGCTTATTGTCGAATTATGGTTTGATTTGAAGAAGATAGGAGCGCTGTTTGCAATGTGAGGAGAAAATGCCAGCAATTCGTCTTTGACCTGGTTCCTGTGACTTTTGCATTTTTTAGGAATTCTTATGAACAAGACAAGTATTGCTGAGCAGCCAAGAACAGCATACTCGTATTGAAGAAAGCAAATCCAAAATTAATAAATTTCCACCCGTTAAAGCAACGACCAAATATCAAGTCGAAGAAGATAATTACACTGCACTGAATTAAAGGCCACTGAGTTTTTGTTATTACAAAGTGTTATGCAAGCCGTGCAAACAGTGGGACAGTTGGGGACACTCGGTGTGTTGCGGCGCAACTGCAGTTGTAAACTTATGTAAGATCGTTCACATAAATATCCCATGCGATGGTTTTGATAATGCCGGCTTAAATTCGTTTTAAATAATTAAGCGGTCGGCTGCTGGTTAATGAGAGAGTGACCGAGATTAAGGGGGAGCTGTATCGGGTTATGGTTCGGCTTGGGCTGTAAACAGATTCGCGTTTCGGCTGGCTTTGGGAAAAGTTATAAAAGACTTTTTAGGAGAAGGTGTTAATGGAAGCATAATTGACATGGCAGTCAATTACTTTAATTGGCACTTTCCACAGGATTTAAGTTATCATTAAGGATTGGATATAATTTCAATCTGACTTTTGCATTACGGAGGCGTTAATATAACTCCATTTGCAAAAAAAAAAAATAAATTGTGGAGCGGATCTGTTCTACCTGCACGTGCGTTGGAAGAAATGAACAAAATCACAGAATCGGAAACACATAATTGAGCGCTTGTTTTGATTTAAAAATTGGCTTTCGATGATATTACTCATAAAATAGAAACATTTGTCTATTGCCAGCTATATGCTCTCTCTCTCTCCAGCGTATACTGACTTTGGGGGAAATTTTTTAATTTGCACCTAGTGTTGCACTTATTGTTTAGCGACACTATAGACGGGAAATATTGACAATTGCCACTTCAACAATATAGCTGATATCGAGTTTCAAAGTTAAAAAAGTTCTAATTGGAGGGCAATGTACTTGCATGTCATTTAAATATTAAATCTAATTTTGGAGGGGAAGATTCAGCGACGAACTTTATAGGCTCTACGGTGCCATGCGCTTTGTCAAGCGTCTTCGGATACACCGCTTAAGGTGGTAGTGCGTATGGACACCACTGCTCCGGCCCCAAAAGTCTTCGGATCCGAGCCATTGGGACAATGCTATAAAGGACGGCATACGTTGATATCCTGCACACAAGTGGAGAAGGGAGAAGTGAGAAGCGAGAAGCTAGCGGGAGAAGCCAAGGTTCACCTCGAAATGTTGCGACAGTAAAAGAAGGAGGAGGAACTGGATTATTCAATTTTCTCATTTGAATCATATCTGAAGAGATATGGTTACTTCTGTAGTTTGTGATATGGCAGGCTGCTATCTCCATGTGGTTATAAGCTTGAATGATTGTAACAGCCTCCGACTAACAACGTTACACTGGTACCATAGGTGGTTTAGGGTCCTCTTGAGTACACATAAACTTCCCCGTTAACACTCTTGGGAATTCCGGAGTGTACATGACTTAGATCAGTGGTCGCCGTGACGTAGTGGTAAGTGCGTCGACCGCCGCGCAGAAAGTCTAGGTTCGATTTCCCGACGGAACACCTCTCATTTTTTTCGCGGCACCACCTCTTTCGCGTTGCTAACAAGACTCAAGAAGTATCAATTTTGTATGAAACGCTTCTCAAATCTCGCCGTTCGGAGTCGGCAAAAAACTGTAGGTCCCTTCTACTCGTGAGAGAACAGAAGCACGCACAACATGAGTAGTTGTTGCCAGGCCCTGGTCAGTAGTGCCACTGAATTATTATTATTTCTATCACCTTTTCAAAAAGATGATTGTTCCCTTTAGAAACTTTGTGATCTTCCTTGACATTAGCTTTCCTGACGTTAGAAATATTGTTGGTCTAAGCTACTGTACTCGGGCTGATTCTTACTTATCCTTTATAATGCTAGTGTACATAAGTGGTCATTACTTCGTCGCCTTCTAATGCACAACCTTATTGCTTCCATACAAATTAGACAGAGTGGAGTAGCCTGTATAGACTGAAATGAAACACAACCCTTTAAAGGGTTGTTTAAAATGCTTGTTACCGAAACTACAATTCATGCAAAGTCCTTTGGCATCTTTACGTTGTTTTATTTTGAATACTTGAGTTGCTGCGTATGGTGCTCTCTGATTAGTTGTGCGACATGGCAACTACATAGCCTGTCAATTTGGTCAGTTACCTTCATTCCTTTCTCTAGGCTATTTCGCCCCAGCCCCATACAGATTTCTTCCCCACGCCCCTCGAAACTGCAATCCCATGAAAGCCTCCAATTAAATTCAACAGAACGCTAGTGAATGTTGTAACACTTTTATTTTCTCTACAAACATAACTGTCCCTTCCCCCACCATTCCGGATCTGTCACTTTCGGCGAACAATACAATTTTTCTTCTCCGAACGTTAACCTTGCGTTACGAAACTGCCAAGTTCGAAATTCGCTTACATCCACCGCCCCACCAAACAACTCAAAATAAAACATTCAGAAATTATTTTAAAACGATCTTCGTGTCACCGAAAATAGCTCTTCAAGATTCGCAGATGACCTCCGATAGGGTGCCCTTTGAAAAGTGTTGCTGCTGCTATACTCTTGTTTTTTACGTTCGCACGTCTCTTCTGCCTTGTGTGTGACCTCAGGTTGAGGAAATGATGAGGCCATTGAAAGGGCTTCTATTTTTAAAGTGTGAACTTGATTACTGCAGAGGGAAAGAGTTACGTAAAGGGTCATGACCCGACATTGGCTGGGCACGTAACCACTTTCATGTGTTTACTGTTTACTGGTGACGGTGATTGCCATCCGTCCGGAGCTTTGTCTTATTCACATGAACAAGGATTTCCTTTGCATTCACAAAATTTCTCCTTCTCAGATGGCTTAGCTGATTTACATTCTAGGTCAACGCAAACCCACGGGAATGTGTGAGTTTGAATCGTTCACTTTTTTCGCATGCACCAGTACAACAGCTTGCAGCTGAGTCATGTCTAACGCCAAATTCACTGCTTCCCCCACACTTCAGGGCAATTAACTGAAGTGCTATCAAGACAGATCTGAGATCTCACCTTGCGGTTCGCGCGATTCAATCCCACTTTGACATGTTTGCCTTCAAAACCACTCGTCCATTCGTACACACATTCGAATGTGTGTTCACTCATGTGGATACGCCATCCACGTTAGTCACTCAGAATTAAAGAGCTGGCTAATTAGCCGGGCTGTCTTGTAAGTTTTGTCGACTCGAGTAGAACGCAAATAGCGTAGTGAGGTTGGGGCAAGTCGTTAAGCCAGCTCAAGTGCCTCGTGTCAATGAATTGATCGCGGAGCTATTAAATCGTTCTCGGAATTAAACAAAAGCCAACTTAATCTCCTCCAAGAGTGCCTTAAACAGTGAAAGTGTGTAAATACGTCGGAAGCACTTTGTGCAGCATAAGGCAACGTCAATTAGGCACAGATGTTAACCTAATTGTGTGCTCCGAAAATTCAGGCATTCCATCTCGTGCGCTCCTGCAGCGCCATTGTATCACAATCACTGCGGCCTTTTTGTCGAAGTATTTCACATGCAAATTTCAAATTTCTACCAGAAGCTGAATACCCGCCTGTCACACAGCACACTTAGCTTGAAACTCGATTTAATTGGGCCAAGCTAAATTATTTGCGTACTCATCTGCATGCATGAGCTCTGCTCTGGACAAGCAAACGACAAACGACGAATGACGACGCCGATAACGACAACTACAGCAACGACGATGACGAAGACAGCCGTGAAGAGGAGAACTAACAAAAACCCCAGCACTGCAACGACGACGCTGCCTCGGCAGACAGACAGGCTGGGAGGTCTGGAATTTATCACTTTTAATTGAATCAGCGACACAACAGACATCAGGTGAAGCAGGGCATCCATTCACTCAAACTGGTACGCAGTCGAATTAAGACGTCTGAAGGAGACTCTGGCGGCGTGGTTGGTAGGAGGCGGGCCCGCCCAATGAAAAGTGGATCAATGAAATGCATCTTTGTCGCAAAGCCAAACTAATTACACGCACACTCGTGGCTGACTTACTGCTGCAGGCTGCGAGACTGCGTGCGCTTTGGTGCTAGAATTGAGTTCACTCGTAGCCGGCACGGTGTCTAGGACATGTGAAAGTTAAATTGAATGTGGGGGCTGAACACACACACACACACATCCTCAGACTGAGTGCAAACTTTACAGGTTGATGATTCCACTGAAAGCGATGACGACGCATTAGTGGCATGTCACCAAGGGATGATGGCTGAGATGGTGCAGGATTCAAAGTTGAAGTTTTCCCCTTGCCTAGTTTCATGGAACGTCCTTTTCCATGTTTTCCCTCTGAGGGTATTCATATGGGTAGACAGAGATTTTATCCGTTTGTTTGTCCCTCTTTCTGCGAATGTCTGCAAAAGTTGTCTAAAATAAACGGGAGCTTATGTACGTTTGGGTGTTGGCATGGCTTTAAATTGCTTGCACAGGCCATGCGAAAAGGGGACAATTTCAAAATTGAATGAGGAAGGCAAAATGAAAAACGGGAAAAAGGTCATTTGCATACTTTTTGAGGGGAAAAAAATTTAATCAGTCATGTCTATCCATGGGCTGAAGTATATCCATGAAATACATGAAGAGATTTTGTTTGAGTTTTCTTGTGTGTCCTTTCGGGGTCCTTCGGATTGGACAATTGCGATATTTGCTTGCAAAAAATAATTCAACGATGCTGTAACCTCCAAGTGAGGTATCTACGACACCATGCTTGATTGGTCCGAGCATATGGTCTGAGTAACTTGACATCCCTCTATTTTTATGTACCATCCAATGCTGCTCTGCAAAACATTTTTTTTAAATCAAAGTTGAAGACCGAAGCCTTTGGTGTGCTGCCACTTCCGTCCGCCCATCATGTCCGTCTTAGAACTTTCAATTTTCACGAAATTTCATATATAGATGCACTTCATCTAGCGATCAGCCCCTATACACGAGAATGTAATTTTGGGGCTTAATTTGGGGTGGCGCCCGTTTACATGATGTTGGGCGAAATTGTAAATTGCATCGGACACTAACAATGTGCACCACCAATCTACAAAACCTACTCAGTCTGGCTGCGTGTCATAATTGAATGTTTTCGAAAGTCTCAAACGGAACATACTTGTGTACAATCCAGACCAAACCATCCCACCCATGCCACAAGCAATTGCACGTTTCAAAAATTTCTCGAAAAAAAAACATCATAAAGAATCTTCAACTCCACCCTTTTAAATGATGATATCCTTCGTCACGCAGCATCCAGCGAACATGTTAAATTTATCAAACCGCTCACGTTTGGCTTTCTCTGCAACTCGTTTCCAAATCATTCCGGCCGAGTTTAAGACGAAAAATCTAGGCTATCATGAGCCGCGCAAGAATAACCCACGATGCAAAGTAATTTGTTAACATCAAGTGATGTTTGCCGCCTCAGTACATCAAACATACAGCGCAGAACATGTTTTGTGCGCAAAAAGAAAATACATTTCCGCACTTGTTCGCTGCTCGCATCTTTCCCACACAAACACACACAAGCGCCAACAATAAGCGAATTCTCGGAGGCTGCCAAGAGCTTTATTATTTGCTCTGAAATAAAAGATTGCAATCGGGAGGATGCTGCGTTAATCGCATGTTCCACCGAATGCATAAGCCCAGCCGGCATCGTGATATGAAATGGAATGTAATTTGGCTTAGGGAAGGGCTTCGAATGCGGCAAGCGACAGCATCCCATCAGTTGTAATGAGAGAAGCGGGTCAGAAACAGGGTCGTCGTCGGGCTGCGCAGATAACATCGCTGCGGAGACTTTGGTCTGATGACTCGTTGGCTGCGACCGTATCTGGGTCAGGCTGTCAATTGGATTGATTTATGTGATAATTCATGAATCCGGTTAAATCTACTCCGGCAGAGCTTTAAGAATTTTGAATCCTTCTGCCAGCTGGGAAGGGAACGTAGCAACAAACGATTCCCTCTTAGTTTCAGTGTCATCTGCTCCAGCCGGCCAGGTGCTCTTTGAGGCCACTCACTCTGAACACAAGCTCGCCCTTGAGTGCTCGCATAAGAATCTTTCATTGCGTAATTGGCAACTAATCAAGCAGCCTCTCCCACGCCAGCCTCACGCAATAAAAAGGCAAAACAACAATATTATGTTCTGATGTGAACACACTCGGAGTTCCATTGCAGAAGCGTCGTATCGGTTACCAGCCTCCCCTGATCAGTACATCAATTACTCGATCTGAAATTTGAACCATGTCAGTGACACTGCATTGCCACAGCTCAACACCGGTCCCCATTGTAGCGGCGGCCACCTACCTACGTCCCAGGCCGTCGCCAGTAATTATGCCGTAGAGCTGTGTGTCACATGTGTGTGTGTTCTGGAACCTCTGCGTGTGTGTGTGGGTATGGTCAAATGTTATGATCACCCTGTCCGGTCCACAGGGTGTTTGGCGGGCGAGTTCTTAACTGCTTTTCTGACACTGTCGATACATATAACGGACAAATTGTGTGTCAATACGTGTGCCTACGCAATTTTGTTGACTTGGCTGGAGCAGCTGGAGCGAATTGAAAGCAAAACCACCCAAGCCACCGCCACGGAGACGTGTTAGTTGGCTTGCATGTCTACATTACGCTGAGTTAGTGCCACCATTGTCAATATGCGAGATCCAGGAAGTGCGATGCACTTAGACGCAAGCGGAGAAGAATTAGGTAGACACTCGTAGATGCACAGCGAAGAAAGGTGCGGAGTCGGAGTCGCACGAAGGAGAAAGCGGAAAAGAAGTGTCACCATAAACGGGCAGAAGTTGACAAACGTCAAATGCGCAAACTGCGTGCAAAGTCACCAGTCGACTGTCTGCGGCTTATGTGTGGAGCCATGATGAAGCAAAACCACCGACGGCAGTACCGCAAGCCAGGCAAATGAAGGCAGAAGATGCTATAGTGTGCAGAATCATCATCAATGGTGAATGGGTTTTGTTGCAAGACGTTTGGGTACGGTACGCGTACACCGTTTTTCTGCTGCAGTAGCTTGGGTTACGTCAAATGGATTTCACGGTGACAGAAGTGAAAATATTACGATTGTGATCGATAGATACGTCTGACTGGAGTCTTTTTCCCATCACATCACAAGGGACTTGGAAAAGGTCGTAAATATGATTTAGAGCAGGAATTGGCTCATAAGGATGTGAGGCGATTTGTATGTTTTTACGGAATGAAGTGAATTGTTAAACTTAAACTGCGACAGAATCCGACCTTAAGTTGGACTTATTCGGTGTCTTAAACTGATCCTAAGTCTGCGCAAAGGCTGGTTAATTTGAATTTTGCGCATATGGAATGATTGTGTGTGTATCAGGCCTGCGACCCATGAAGGGTCTCTGCCTGAGCTATAGCAGCCTCCATTCTTGACGGTCCCGGGCACGCTGCTACCAGTTGTCAAGACCAAGCTCTCTAGCGTCCGCAATCACTTGGTTTCTATACCGGAGCTTCGACCTTCCTCTTCTTTTCAAACCCGAAGGCTGAGATTCGACGACCCTCTTAGCTGGAGCGTTGTTTTGGCCGAACCACTGTACTCGACGTAATTCTGACTTTCGAACTAAATCATAGAGTTTGCGGTTGTGTCTACTTCTCCATTCGCCTTCTTGGCAGACAGGACCATATATACGTCGTAGAATTTTTCTTTCAAAGGAACCAAGAATATGCTCTACCGGTTTGCTTATCGTCTAGCAATAGGCTCCGCATAAGACTACGATCGTGTAAACCATTATCTAAAACCTTCGAGTCCGGAGTTTCGACCACAACTGTTTTGACTAACCGATATAGCACCAGTTGAAAAGGGTGATTCTGCGCCGAATCTCAATTGAGGTGCCGTTTCTGGAGTTCATGGAAAGATTGGGAGTAATATATATACCGTGTGGCCAGTGTGGTCAGATTTAAGAAGGGGAACTGTAAGAAAAGGGTCTAAACACAATTTTAAAGTAATCAGATCTAAAGTCCAGTCTTTCAACTGATTTACGGGTACTCCCTCTGTGCCCTTAAACATCCTTTCTCCAGCTTTTCAGGGGAAAGGACTTACATACCATCCCTCTCAAGACTAAGCTAAGTTTATTCGGCCTACAGACAAAACTGTGTCTTGTACACCGACGGGAAAGCTGGTTCTCAGTCTGTGGAGAGGTTATGAGTCTATCTTGTGTGATGAAGTGTCCCTCTTGGGATACCCTTACCTAACAATGTATTCAGACATATTTTCTTATCTATGAACTGTAGCATTCTTCAGGCGAATGTCCTGCCCATTAGGGGGTGCCATGTACGTCTCATTAATGAACAAAAACGAATGAAAAAAATGTAAGCTAGGTTGGCTCCCAGCCTTATCGTCCTTGAGTGTACTTTGAAAACAAAGTCTGTGGAATGTCGGAATGTGCTAATCTTTCGCTACAAACAATTTAAAGAAACCCCCTTCCCTTCCCTCCATTATTCACCAGAGATAAGGTGGTTTCAATCAAATCGTAAATCTAGGACATATGTTTAAGTGCCAATGTGCACCAGCAAGTCACAGCGACATACCATTCCACCTCGTCGACCAGCTGTACAGCGCAGAATTATTCTTACGAAACTCACCGGCCACCAGCAGCGGGAGTTCAACTCAAAATACGTTTGTTTCTTCTCGGTCTATTATTTTCAGCACTTGCAGGCCTTCGAAGATAAGACCGGCCACCACAATTTCGCATTCCCCGTTGTCTTCCGTCCACCGTCTTCAGGCCACCGCCACTATGCGAACCCTAGGAATTTTCAAAAGAGAACCAGTTCCTTCCTCCATACACGGCGGTGGCGGTGTATGGATATCTTGTATCAAGCAGCCACTTGAATTCCGCAGCTGAAGTTGCAATTGTTGTGAAAAAGTTTTGAGCGACCCAATTGGCGAGAAATTTGCATAAGCCCAGCGCCAGTGCCTAGGTCCCCCCAGTTCCCCAACGAAAATGTGAATACTGTGAATTTCTCGTAGGCGGCGCACACATACTATATTCCACACTCCGGACTGGGAGTCCTAAAATTTCAACACTTAACGCGGAGAAACATGCCGGTGTCGGCGTTGCTTTTGCCGCGCCATCGCCGCCACCGCCGCTAAGTGAAGTCAACTTATGCTCAGTATGCTGTACCCATACTCACACAATTAGGACTCGATGCGCTCCAATTAGTCCGACTGCGATATCGTTTGTAGGTTTTATGTTCACCGTTTCCACGAGCAGTGCCCAGACCAGTGGCATACGCGAGGTGAAGTCAGTGTGCGGGTGGATGTGGCGGCACCTCTATGTTGGCGACACTCGTTTGTTTTTCCCTAATTTTTGCGCCAATCTTTCAAAAACTGAAGCACTCCTCTGCGACATATCGGAGTTAGATTATCAAAGCCTGACAAGCAGACACGTACACAGCCGCAGACACAGGCTGTGTGTCTTTTGTGTAGACGTTCACAAGATTCCCAAGCATACGTGATTGCGTTTTCCGATACAATGTAGTACACAGGTGTTTAGGGTTTCAAATTCGAAGGTGTGTGCGGTTGAGGTTGTGCAGGTCGTCTGACCGGTCTCGGTCGATGGCGAGGGGCGGTCCTCGTAGATGCACAGTAACACCATTGTATGACACTGGATCAGATTACATGACACGCTGATGCATGCGTGGAGTGTGTGTGCTTTGATAATCTGTGGCTGCGATGTCAGGGGTGATTGTAATTAAAGCGTGGGGAGGGTGGAGAGGGGGCATGGACTTACGAAAAGCGCTATGCGTGTGTTAATGTGGAGAATTTTTGTTTGTCTTGCCAACTGGAGCAGAGGTTATTTGGTAACGTTAAGGGCAACCGAAAAATGGGTTAATCCTAAGTAAGACGCAGTTGTTTGCGAATGTTTGAGAAATACCGCTATGCCTAGATTTTCAGCGCGGGTTTGCATAAAGTGCATATTTTTCTGCTTGAACTTCACTTTATGAGTAACAGAGAATTGGCTTTTCACGGGCGGTCGTACGATGAATGATGGAATAGGTTAAGGTGTCTACTTTGGGGACCTAAATAAACTTGACTTAAGTCTTTCAATCTTTGTAGTATGATATGGATCTGGCTAGGTAAGAAACAGAAACATAGGAAGAAAAAGTAATTTCGTTAACAACGGCAGGCCGGGTTCAGTTGAATCCCTCAGCGGTGTCACGTTCAAGTCTAAAGTGTTTTCCTACAAGTTCCGCCTCCTAGCAAGATGAGCAATTAATTTAATTTTCTCATTTTGTGGATGCCGAGCCTTAGGGACAAATGAAGAAGATTACAAGAGCTTGTCAAATATTTGACGGCTTTTCCGGTCGGCTTAAATGTGACGATTGCTACTGTCAAACAATCACTAAGAAAAACCTGGGATAATTCCCTTAACGGACAAGGGACTCGTACTTGGGTGGCGAACAGAATCTCGATATGGAAAAGAGAGAAATGTCCAAAACCCCGAATATAACAAATAATGTCGAAATTTTGAGAATGGTAAAAACGTGAATTGTCGAAATTTGGAACATACTCTAAATTCTGAACATACTCCAAATTCCATAGAATATCTAGAAATTGGAGCTACAGGCAGACAGCAGCCCTTCCAGGACTGCCATTACCGGGTTTATGCAAATTTCGGTTTTGAACAATTCAGAATTTTGCATATCAAGAACTATGATACGTTCGTAATTATGAACCAAGCCCGACCTCAATTGATGTACTGAGGTGGTCAAACAAGGTCGTTGAACACTTCCCAAGGGTCTAAGATTGCAGAAGATTTGCCCTTCCACGTAACCACTTTTGCAGAAGCTATCGATATTGGGTGGAGAATGAATCTGGCCATAACACGCTTTGCTCATGCCTTGCTCTCTCTTCCAGAGCCCGGTCTAGAGTACCCATCTGGATGAGTACTTTTGTCTTTATTAACTTAAGGAGCAACAAACAGATCATTTGCTTCCCTTAAAGTTCAAATTGGTGCAAGGAATATGATGCTTGATCCGTTGTGCATCCCTTAATTTTAAAATTTTGCCGGCTTATAATCGAGATTCTGTTCTGTAACTCACTGCGACTTATTAGTGAGAAGTCCTTTCCACTGATGAATTTTTTCTTTTTGGAAAACGAAACCTTCATCACATCCAATTAAGAATGACTCACACACAACACTCAAACTGTCTCACGGCTTGTGGAATGCATGACATAACTAAACACGTAATTAGACAGAAGTGAAACCATCCCGATAGCATCCCCAAGGTGTTTCAATGAATTTTCGTTTCTACCGCTGCCGTCTGTCTCGTTTTGTCACTCTGACGGCTCACGCGGTACAAAGCTGCGATGATTGGATCAATGATCAAATCTCGGATTTCACAAAATAAAACAGCTTCCGCATCTTTGCCGTCAAATTGCCTACAAAACTTTCACTAATAAATTAGTATCTTGTCTGCGGCGGGATGATTTATTTGTTTATTGTTTTAAACTAGTCGTCAGATGGGCCTACATGTAGCCCATGGCATCGCATCACTTCAATCGGTCAGCTACGTATTTATTATGGTCCGACTGAAATGATGGTTATTTAGCTGGGCGAGAGAATGAAAGTCAGCAATGTCACAGGCACATACCATTCGATAACCTGAATCCAGTAGTAGGCGCACCTTACTGTGGGAGTCGCTGATTCGTTTAACGCTGGCGCTTGAGAGTGTAATTGCATCGGAATTCCTGCCGTATATCCTTTCGACTGCGCGCATGGTGTCAATTAAGTTGTCAGAACTTTTGTCACATTTACAGGCAATTTAATTGAGGGGGATTTCTGCACAGCCCCATGTTAGGAGAACGAACGCCTCCAGTGCTCGGGCATGTGTGTGACTGTCAAAAGCTAACCGATAATTAGGTTAATTGGATTAAGCGGTTCTAGCGTGTATACTGCTTTATTGTAGTCCAGCACCCACTCCACGCCGCTGGAGGAGATTACAAGCGAAGATTAGACGGTGGATACAAATCGACAATTTATGTACGACGGGCTTAAAGTTCACGCTTTAATAGCTCGCGTGGGAAGCCGCGCCTTTCAAATCGACTCTGAATGCCGTGTGCGAACACTTGTTCATTGCAATCTGCTGCCACATTAATATTTATGCATGCATCATCTCACTTTTGTGTTTCTTCTTTTCAGACGCAGCCGGTGGACTCTACAGCAAAGGTAAGTCCTCCCTCATTAGCCAGCTACTTGGCGGGTGCACAGCGATCTGGGAAAAATGCCCTTCGGTGTCATTGAAAACCGCGTGCACTTGAATGGCTCAATGGCGCTTGTGTTCTAAGGAAGATAATCAGCTTGTGATTTGTTTGTGTGACTGGGATTTCACTCCCTGTGCGTGCATCGTATTCTGGAATTGACTCTTAACAATCAGCGAAACGAGCCACCAGTGGTGTGACACTTTGCATGGGTCGAAGCGGAGATTGAAATTCTCGAAGCGCTGTCTGCACGGCGGATTCCCTTTTCATCCCGACTGCGTTGGTGTGATAGGGGTGAACAGCGTTTTATGTGCGGTTTTAGTGGTTTTGTCATCGCCATTCAGTAGCTGCTGCTGCTGCTGTTGGCTTGGAAGATATCACCTTTTGCGTGAAACGAACCCACCCGAGGGATACGGACGCCGCAGTGAAATTACGTCTTGTGGTCGATTAAATGAGCCGAGTGTGGGCACGCGGGTTGATCGCATAAACACAAATTCCACAGCAACACCCGTCTTCGTTGGTTGACTCATTCGCCGGCAAAGAAAAACATAATCCATTGGGTTTGTAAAAAAAAAAGCAAACGCCACACCAAGAGCAGAGACAAAAAGACGCAGAGTGTACCTCTAATTAGCCAGACTGGGTGGCAGTGCATGTGTGGTGCATTGCGCACTTAATGGAAAATGGTAACAAATCTGTAGTGAAAATATAGTTCAGACCCAGACGGGAGCGCGCCGCAGCAGTTTCACATCGCGAGCAGCTTGATGTAACACTCTCTTTCCTATAAAGTCGGGACTAATTTGTTGCGGTAGGCTGTCTCATGTCTGGTAGCAGTTCTCTTACGTAAAGCCGTGTGTCGTGAGGAGAAATCTCTTTAGTGATGGGAACTATTTTGCCCACCAATTTTGTGTGATGATCTGGTTAGCGTACGATTAGCAGTTTTATTAAAGTGCAACTGGACATGAAAAACTAATTTGGCTCTTATTGGGATTAACGAGCTTTTCGTTCGAAACGTACGAAAGTTGAGAGGTGCATAAAGTTGACAGCACTAGCAAAACTGGGTTGTGAAAGTGTTATTTCCAGTTTTGAATTGTAATCGATGGACAAGTCAGGATATTACAGTTTAATTGAAAAAATAAAAATTATACTTCTTGGGTATTTGGTGACACTTTTGATTTTGAAAAAAAAAAGAAACGCAAACGGGAAAATGTAAGTTTATGCTAATTTTCGAACAAATTTTATTGGATGGTCTTAATTGAACCATTAAGGTATTTTGTGTCAACCGTAAATTTTGCCACTCGACTTCCTTTATTGACCACAAACAATTTAGCGTGTCTTCCGCTACGACGTGATATTTTAATTTTAATCGAACAGCTTCCATGGTGGGTATGTTCCGAGTATGCGAGTTCAAATCAAGGAAAGCAAGTTTTTCAAAAAATTTAAAACTGGCCTTCCATAGAAGTTTTCTTTTTAAATGCTAGACCTTGCACCACTTTAAGTATTTTCCTAAAACGATGATTCTTAACTTCTATAAAGCCCTTTACCTTAGACGTTTAATATATCCAACACAATCCAAATGGCTCAGCCTTAATTCGAAGCAGGTCGCAAAATTCTGAAAAAAGGGTTTTAACAAGAAAACGCATTGTGATGAAGTATGTTGCAAGGGATAACATCAGCTTCCACAATATTGAACACTTATTGGCAATGCATTCAAAGCAGGACACATGGCTGGTCTGAAAATCATGTGGCCTTCAACATTTTGACAGGTCTGGCTAAAACGATTTCGAATAAAATGCATAAAATATTCTTTGTAAAGCGAACGCATAAGACACTCCTTGGCTCAAATTTTGGGACTAAATGTTAGTGCGATATTTCGGTTTGTTTGCATTCATTATGTCAGGTTGGTTGGTTGGATGGTGTTGAGTAATGTCATCTTCGAATACATTCTGTTTAAGCTATGTACATATGTGGAGCGGTAGCTTTGGATCCATCAGTGCAACGGTGGACATTCTTAATTAAGACAGTGCACTTTTGCACTTGGAGATGGAGGACTGTGGGATGCAATTGGAGGCAGTTGGCAAAGTAGAAAAGAAGATAAAAGACATCATGAAAGCAGGAAAGATGAGTTGGTACAGCGATGATTACGAATATCCTATCACTCTGACGTGCCACCTTACTTTCCTTTCAATTTCTACACAAAGCTGTCCTAAAGAGACGATAATGACCTAAACTATCCAATTCTTAAGAGTGCATCAACATTGAATTTCGAATTTTCCAAAATAAGTAAAAATACTACGATATAGTTACACTTCCACAATTTTCCTATTTCAGAAAGAAAAAAAGTACTGTACGCCACGTTGAAAGTGTAGAATTTAGTTTGCCAATTGAACCAAATTTGAAAAAAAAAACATCGTCGATCATCAATAGCCTTCGATGGTGGTCGCCGTGATGTAGTGGATAAGTGCGTCGACCGCAGCACAGAAAGTCTAGGTTCGATTCCCGGACGCGTTGCTGACAACACTCAAAGATTATCAATTGTCTATGAAAAACCTACTTAAATCTCGCTCTTCGGAGTCGGCAAAAACTTGTAAGTCCCTTCTTCTTGTGAGAGAGCACGCACAACACGAGTAGTTGTTGTAGAAGGTAGGCCCTGGTCCCTTGTGGGCTGTAGTTCAACTCAATTCTTGTTATTATTACTTCCTTTCATGGGTCTACAAGGCTCAAGGTACCAATTGTATTCGATTTTCAAATTGAGCCGATCGGAGTCGACAGTAAACTGTAGGTCCTTCTACTAGTGAAAGAGACCAGGCCCTGGCCGATGACTATACCGCCATACAATTTATTTATTTATTTTTTGAACATCTACATTTGTTTTTAATCATTGCCAAGGCAGTATCTCTGCAAAAATCATACCTTACCTCGATCCAAAGCAATTTTGAAGCTTGGCCTCTTCTGGAATTGGAACTGCAATGGGCCTCCCTCTTTGGGATTTACACATAAAGACTCTCAAATGAACTCTGCAGGAGTTCTATAAATGACGAAAAGCAGAAAGTACTCGAAGCATCTCTGAATCTGGATCTGTCCTGCACTTGCTTCAACTAGAAGGCTTCTTACTTTAACAATCATCTAAAACACTTCAGTGAAGAGTCAGCTTTGAAAGCCTAAAAAAAGTGAAAATGGCTGGTCAAAATCGTGAGGCTTTCTTTTTGGAACAACGCATGTGACTCTGTAATGGACCTACTTTGACCTACGGGCCTAAGGCTCTGTCTAGATGGGTATTTGAGTGACTGTTTAACTGTAAAGAGACTTTAGACTTTTCAGTGCATGAATTTCTTATAGAATCAAATTCAAAATTTGATGCAAGATATTTGCATTAATGCCAAGAAACTGAAAGTAATGGTGCTACGAAACATCTTGGGAACAATCTCTCAGGGCAACATCAAAACGTTCCTTGAATCTCTTTGTACGGAGTGGTAAAAGCATGAATGAATGTATTAACTCACATATGTACATATGGCCTGGGGAAGAGGGATCGAGGATCTTGCATAATCGGAATGTATTTGTTCTTATTCCTTTTCGCCTTGGATTTCCAAATTCACTTCTTGAAACTTCAGCTTCAGTTGCCAATCGTCTGATAACCTCAGGATACAGACCGCAAGTGTATTTCTACACAAGGAAGTGCTCTGAACCAGTCTTGACGTAAATATCTTCAAACATATTTGCATATTATTTTATTTTTGAGTCATTTTGTTATGTTTCCCATGTCGTTGCTATTCATATCCAGTTTATCAGTTCGAACACAATCGCCTTTTGTTTAGTTCACAATTCGGTTCAGTTCCATTCTCAAATAAATATGTTCAATTCCATCCCTCAAAAAACTCATTACTAGGTCACCGTGACAGCTTCAATTCTCGCTTGTCATTGCCTCTAAATTAAGTTAGATTCATTAGAATGATTTTAATTGTATTTCTGTCTGCGCTGTCAAGAGCATTCAAAGTCTCCTTTGGTTCTGCGGCGACCAGCACTTAAAAGCATTCGTTCCAAAATTAAATATTTTGTAACACCTACACCCTTGATAGTGCCTACTCTCCGTTCACTCGCATTAACAATCTTATTAACACTTGAACGCTAAATCCAGCACACTTAAGTCAATTGTTATGCTTTAAGTATGCTTCCGCTGTGCGAGAGAAGTTCCCAGAAAAGGAATGTCGAGATGGGAACCTCTTCAAAATTGATTGTAATTTTGTTTTTTTTTTTTTAATTTTTTTTAATTGAAAATAATCTCTGGTGTAAAGTTCTTGAATATCCGGTTTTTATGACGAAATTGAAGTTGAAGGGAAGTGAATATCATCTCACATTTGAACACGCTAATTAGAGATGTTCAGTTTTGAATGCAACGTAAGAGCGGCTTCAGAAATTGGTACTTCTGTTATTTTTGGACGTGGACTTTTGTGACATTTTTAAAGCAAGCAATAAGCTTTTGAATTTATTGCAGTTGTGTCCGTTTGTTGTGTTATATGGACGGCGGGTGGGCGTTAAAGTTTTCATTCAGACACTGGTTGACATTGAAACTGCACAACCAGAGTGAAGCAAAATATCATGTTTGGAACTTCTATGAATGATAAATAAGCTCCAAGGCCACAATAATTTTTGTTTTGGGGCTCAGCATATCATTTGGCTGAGTGGTAGACTGTGTAGCCGTGGCTTAATGTCGTTCAAACTGGAAGTAAGTCATTTTATGCAGAAATCTGACCAAATTTACTTTTCACCCGGACAAACAGTTTTGTGCAGCAATTCATATTTTGACGTAGAGTAATACGCAAAGCGTTGCTGTTTGTACTTCAGACAGGGTTCGGAACAAAACTTCTAAATCAAAAATCTAGAAATGCCAGAATTTCAGAAAGCGTAAGTCCCGAAAACGCAATCCGGAAGGAAGAATTTAAGAGGAATGGACATGCCCACTGCATCCACCGCCACCTCTCCTTCGATAGAGGTCGCTGTAATACTTGGACAACGTGCAAACATTCATGTACATATTTGGCAGATTTGTCAAAATTGTGGTTTTATTGGAATTTTGATCTTTTGGGAATTCTGGTCGTCTCGGGATTTTGTTGCCGTAATGAATCTAGTTTCAGCTCGGACTCTCAAAATGCTCAAAATGCCAAAAAAGACAAAACCGCGAAAAGCGCAAAATCGCAAAACGCCAACGTCTTGTGCTTCGAAAAAAAACTCGAAGGACACATTTTACAGCAGTATGCCTATATTCCCCTCCTGGGGTCGCTGTAGGATTTAAAATAGATGTTGATTTCCACCATAAAAATTTTTTGCAGATTTTGGTATTTTGGAGTTTTTGCATTTTCCTAAGTTTCGATTTGTTTCAGTGAATGAGGAAGTTTCTTTTCGGTTTTAGTAATCATTTTGTTGTCTAATGTAACAAGTGACAGGTATTGCTTTTACTTCAGGGAAAGTTCTTTGTTAAGACAATGGAAATGGACATTTTTATTGTATACAAGAATGCATGAAGAGCCTAGCATACTCATCTTTATGATTATGACTAGAATTAACCAGCTATTGTGTAATACCTACTAACTAGATGAATTAAACTGACTTGTTTCGTAATTTTCAACTTCGCGATTCTGTCAGTTTTCGATTTCAGAGAACACAGAATTTTGGTTCCCATGTAAAAATAACCGATCGTGTACATCGATCATAGGACACAAGTTAAAAAGAAAATCAAAAGTGTTAAATTTTTGAAAACCAACTTTTTTCTTCTTTTTTCACTTTATTCCGGTGCACACTCATTTAATGCACAAAAAGGTGTGAACCTCAAGTTGTACCCAATCATCGAGTGCCCAATGTTCAATAATTAACCCCCTTTTTACTCAAAGTAAACAAACAAGAGCACACAAGACTGCAAAACACATGTAGCCCTACTTTAAAATGTTCCTCTCGTAATACCTCAAAGAACTTCGTTTTAATGCCCTGTCGTTAAACTACTTTGATCAGCGAAAACAAAGTCCAAAGCCGGTATTGAATTACTCTGCCGCCGTCAACCGTCGCCCTGCACCGAACAACGTCGCGCTACCGCCGCGCCGCCGGCTGGCTGGCTGGCTGGCTGACGAACAAACAGAACTGTGTCAGTACGGCGATGACAAACTAACCACAAATACAGGAACAACCATGCAGGCCATCCGTTTTGGATCTAATTGTTGGGTTGCTTTGGTTGCAATGTTAGCTTTGTGCCCAAAGCCACGCCGTCTCGGCGTGCATTTCAAATAGGTAGGTAACTTCACAGTCGTTGGTTTGTGCCTAGGAGCCCTGCCAATTGCAATCAAATTAAATTGTTTATGGCTGTGCGCAGCTAATGCCTTGTACTTGTGGGCTGTCTGTGCTCTCTGTGCGAACCGCATCAACGCGGAATGAATTTCCATTTGCCGGAGGAGTAGGTGACCTGCTCTGCAACTTGATCGCTGATTGAGAACCCATTCGTCTTTGGCTTTGTTTTGACTCTTCTTCTTCTCTGTCGCCATCTAGGGAGCACACACACGAGTCATATCGGAAGTTTGACGCGGTGTGCCTCCCTCCAACGGGACTCATACACCTGTTGGCGTTTCGGAACAGAAAGGTGCGAGAATAAAATTTACATCTTCTTGCAGCGATGATGAAGGTGTTTCATGTGCATTCACCCCACGTGCCCGGCTGTTACTCGCCGCAAGCGCACGCGTCACCTACGTTCTTACACTCAGTCCCTGCATTATGCCAATCGAATGTAATCGAAATGCAAATCAATTGCATGCACACGGTACAATCGAATTGCATAATTGAATCGGAGAGACCGAGCGCTACTTTGGGCGGAGCATCGATGTCGGCCTCTGTGTGAATCTGTCACTCTGTCTTTGATGGCTGTCTGCCGGGACGGGTGGGAAATTAATTACTGCGTCTGTACTTGGTGGTGGCGTCTGATGGAAGCGGGCAGGAAATGATTTCATCAACCGGGACAAAATTGGTTGCGGCTTTGTGTTCGAACTGAATGGTGCTTGTCTAATGTGATTTCAGTGAATTTGCATGGCCATATGGCTTCCGTTTTTATTGTGCTGCATGCGGGGCTGTGTCGGTGATTTGTTTTGGAGTGGTTCTAGTTGAAGGTTCTCTTCATTTACATTATCAATTAGCAGGGTGAATTGAAATTCGTTCGAAATGTATGGAGTAACCGTTGTAGAGGGTTGTTTTAGATAACTTTCAGAGAAGTTTGAAGGTCAGGCGCCCATTTTTCTTTCCATTGGTGAAATTGCTGATAAGTGCTGAACAATAGCACAGTGTTTGCAATGACCCCGAGGAACGCTTTTTCTTTCATTCGCTCTGCAATACACGAAATCTTAGGCATGGGCGGTAGGTGAAACGAGGACAATATATAACCATAACTTCTAGAAGACGTTAGGTAACTCTGAAAGCCTAAGCGGCATCCAATTACCTGGCTCAAGACTAGATTTCACAATTGGTTTCTGATTGCATGGCCATCATCTTCATCATAATTATTCCACTAAAGGATCGCGGGGGCAATGCACACACGAGGGACCTCCAGGTCGCTCGATTTTCCGCCATTGCCCTGTGTCTGCTGAGCCGTCGCCTACCTGATGGAATCGCGTCAAAGAAAAGCCTCAGAAGTCGTGATGACGAGGAAATCCAGATCACGTGGCCAAATCACCGATGTATAGCCCTTTATGTTCAAAGAACTAGCTGTTTAACAGTTTCCCCTGGACTCTCGCGTTTTCCATCCTTTCCCGATGAGTGACTCCCGCAACAGCACGAGAAATCCCATCTCGGCAGCTTGAATTCTCAATCTCATTCTGTCGGCCATTACACAGATTTCAAGATCATAGGTGAGAGTTGGAACAAACACTGAGTTAAAAGCCGATAACTTGGCTTTGATAGGAAGCTTGCTCTTCCCTATAACTGATCTTCCAAGCTGCTCAGTGTTGCTCCTCCCATCACTCGTGAAAAAGACCTCGAGAAGTTAAAACTTACCTGTTTTGATGGAACCCCACTAGCATGCATAATGCGTTGGCCAGGCACTTCGGAAATGAAGAAAAATTTAGACTTGTCCTTAACCTTCATCCTAGCTTGAGCACATACAGCCACAAAGCTTGAGTACCGTCTCGGAGGATGCGAGCAGAACAGCTGATCGGTTGCACTTCTGCCAGGACAAAAGCCGCGCTGTTCATCCTTCAACATAGAAACAACCATCCAACACCTTAGTGGAGACCCTACCTGGGAGACTGAAATTGGAGTTGTCTCCCTTTTTCTTCATTTTGAAAAGAGTTACAATCATTCCAGCCTGCCAATCGCTAGGTGTCTTGCACCATTTCTCGGCCACCTTCATGATATGAGAGTTCCACAGGACTCCCTCATTTCACATCGGCTTAAGCATCTCTGGGTGCAGCTTCATAAACTATATTCAATGCCACTCGAAAGGGTTATCAATTAAATATAATGAATAGCCCTCTACTTAATCAAACAATAAATCAATTGATGCAAGGGGAAAGTGTAGTCGCCCACTCCTGAAATCATTCCTCAAAACAACAAAACATTCCCTTGAAACGAGACATGAGAAACCGTGTGCTTCCCATGAAATTACACAATTAGGTATCAAAAGCGAAGCAACAACGTCCTTCCATCCGCGCCATTGTCTGTTGTCTACTTGGCAAGACAAGTGAAAGCAATCCTCCACGGATTTTCCAGCGTACATCGTCACTCTCCACAGCATCGTTGCATTCTTCAGATTCTTCCCCTACTGGGCACTCATTACACGTATGTACCTACGTATCATCGTTTTATGTGCCACGGGGTAATTTAGCAATTTCCACAATAAACCGAACATGAGCCCAGTAATTTTTGCGATCTTATGCAAACTTCGAGGTACACCATCGAACAGGAAAACACACAACCGGCGAGAGAAGATCCTGCAGCGTAGGTATGCCAAGCGATCATGTTCAGCTGAAATACTTCAAGTGCGCCAAATGATTAAAATGTTCGAAGGAATACATCGTAAGTGACGGTAGAATGTACGGCTGGCATGGCCAGCGGTTGGTGAAAGTCCTAAATCAATGCGCTGCCGCAGTGCCTGAACGTGATGCGATTCAAGTCTTTCAGCAAACATATTTTACAGAATCAATCGCAGTCAATGAAGATTCGCACGAGCACGAGTCAGTAGCGCTCCGACAACCTTCCCGGACCCATCTCCCTTTCATTTAATTGAAATCGTCACGGAAATTTATCAAGACATGATAAATGGACATCTAAGTCTGATTTGAATGCAATCAATGTGGCTTACTGCCAAACCGTAGCTTCTTAGATTATTCATGAACTTTCGCTGTCGTTCAACTGCAGCCATTTGTCCATCCATCGGTCGTGTATTATTTGACTTCTGTTGACAAATACACATTTGATTGAGAGGCATGCTCTCATGTTTTTCTCTGAATGTTTCATAATGCATCTTGTGTACGTCACGGGGTTACGTAATCCAAGTGACCCGGGTGGAGGCTTCGAACCTTTTTTTTTTTGCATTTCCAGTCATTTACAGGTAATTACCGTTAGTGCAATAAAAAGCGAAAGTGATTTAGACCATAAGGGACTGAAGAAATGTTTCATGGGGAACAATAATTTCGCGCGAGATTGTGCGTTTTGTTTGCTTATTGCATCCAACGGTCATTATAAGGGCTAATAAACTATGGCTCCTACCAGGTGGTCCCCATTTTCCCAGCTAATAGCTTTCAAATATATTAAAGGAAAATTAATGTGTGGCTTTTTATCGCTTTAATTTTACAGCTGTTTTCAATCGTATTTCCATGTGTATGCTCTTTTGTGACCACCCGCATTAATAATTGCCATTTCGAATATTTTTATGACATTCTTGGGAAATTCTTGACGTGTGGTCTCACTAAAGGCTGCTAGGATGTATAACGTCTAGGCCTAGGCGATCCATGGAAATCGATAGATTGTTGCGAAATTTTGGAACGCGGAATAACCAAAGAATTCAAAGCGAAGCCTGGTAGAATTTGGAAATCACAAATCCTGGAATTCAATTCTTCTAAAAAGTGGAAATTTGAGAGGTTCCGAAGTTCCGAAATTGCCGAAATGCTGAAAATTCTGACTATGTTGACTTTTTCGGAACTATAAGGTATATAAGGTAAAAAATCTCCGTACCGCTTTTTTGCTCCTTATTCAATGCTTCATAAAAAGTGTTACAGTAATCGGATTTAGTTCAAATATGCGCCGTTTTGTTTAATAATCTGTTTCCATCTATTCCCCCCTCGTAGAAGCCCCCTCCTTATTTGCGAAGAACTCGGACAGTCCCTTTTTATTTCAACTTCACACCACCAAGGGCGTTCGTTATGGACAGGATCACTTGGCGCTATGTCCGGGCTATATGGTGGATGCGATAAAACCTCCCATCCGAGCTCGACGAAGTGTGTGGTCTGGCGTAGTCCTGGTGGAACACTACACCCTTCCTATTGGCCAATTCTGGACGCTTCTGGATGATCGTCTGCTTCAAGCGGTCCACTTGTTCGCAGTAGATGGTAGAATTAAGCCATTCATAGTGGATGATTCCCTTCCAATCCCACCAAACACACAGCAAAACTGTGTGGCTTGGGCACTGTTTGGGACGATTTTCCAGCCGTCAACCACGACCGTTTTCGCTTGATATTGTCGTATGTGATCCATTTCTCGTCGCCAGTCACCATCCGCTTCAAAAATGTGTCGAGTTCGTTCTGTCGGTGTTAATTCGGTGCAGAAGGTTTTTTGCGCCAAATCATGCAGCACCCAAACATCAAGCTTTTTTTTGTATTCAGCCTTCTGCAAATGGTTTAAAAACTCCCATCTCCTGGGTGATGTCACAAGATGCGACGTGCCGGTCTAACTCGATGATTTCCATGATTCGATCGGTATTCGTCGTCAGAGGTCTTCCGCTGGCTGGCGTATCCATGGTGTCGTTTTCATCGGCTCTGAATCGTCGAAACCATTGCTATAACCTGTCTTGGTTGAATTAAGAAGAGAAAGGTTACTGTAGCCGCCGTGGCGTAATGGGTCTAGTTCGATGTCTAGCTTCGATTCCCGGTCTGAACACTCAACATTTTTCACCGCACCACCTCTTTCGAATAGCTGATAATTTTCTATGAAGAACTTCTCAAATTTGCCGTTCGGAGTCGGCAAAAAACTGCAGGTCCCTTCTACTCGTGAAGAACAACACGAGTAGTTGTTGTAGAAGCTATGCCCTGGTCCGTTGTATGCTGTAGTGCCACTCAATTATTATTATTATAAAATTAATTTACAAATTTTTCACATGTCCATTCCATACATCAGCATTTACAGCCATTCTGTGAGAAGAGTACCAATTCTGTGCTATTCACACCCCATTTCTGTGCATCATCAGACGCCCCGGCGAAGAGTAATTTAACATTTGCCACCTCATCGCTGCGATTATCGTTAACACAGATTCTTCCCAAGCCTTTCGAAACTCATCAATCCCGCCATAAATACTCACGCTAATAAAAGACGCGGAATTCTATTTTGATTGACGCCACCTGCTTGCACAACCCGTCACAACACTCGTAAATAGCCACTCACTCACAAAATTCATAAATGGACCACCTTCACGATTTATTAGGCAGCAGTATTAAAAAGAAAACACCACTCCAGCTGGACCACATGTGAGCCGCAATAAAAACAACGAATTTATACCCGCGGTCTCGGTTTAACATTCGGCACTTGACACAAACCACAAGCGTCCAGATTATATGGCTCCATGGCGAATTGCGAAAGCCGCCCGAAATTCCGGGAACATAAGTCTTCTGTTGCAACAACCCTGGCACCTACTCGCAGACTATCCCTCACTTAGTGGTGAAATACCTCAATGGCGCATCGCGCAGCGCCACATAGACCGGCCAGTCATTAGCTCCCTGTGACAACGAACGAGTTCACTATTAATTAAAAAACATTATATCCATTCACAACGTGCGGCTAATGCTCCGGAAAATATGTCTTTTTAATTCTGATTCCGGTCCGGTCGAGATGTTGATGTCGAGTCGCCAGGAATCCCTCTGGAACGAATTGTACCAGATCAAAGCCCCAAATAATTCAGTCAGTATGCAGGCGGCGAGTTGCCTAATGGCAATCCATTCACTAGCACTTAATAGAAACGGTTCCAGGTCTGCGAACCCGCCTTTTCTCGAACTCATAATGTTATCAAATAAATCATCGTTCAACCGATTTACAAATCTCTCCCAGTCCCCTGCATGTCACCAATAAATTAAAAACACGAAAATCCAGAAGCTGCGTGTGTGTGTGGAGTGGCGTCAAAAATAGAACTTGCAACTTATTATGCACGCGTCTCGTGGACGCTTCCACCCCCCAGTGGAAGAGAACAGCGCCCAGTGCGAGCAAAAATGTCTCCAATTAATGTTTGTACCTCAAGTCCGTGCATAGACCTTCTCTCGGTGACGTGGATTCGAACATATTTTCGGACGGTGTCAAGCTCCGGAGTCCGGATGTGGCAGAGCGCAAGCAGCCGCAGCACAATTAACGAAATAAACGAGGTCGAATGCCAGTCGACTTATGCTTGATGCCGAGTGTTCTTTCCTTGTGCTGTGGCCTGCTTTGTGGGTGTGCGGGTGACACATGTAGATGCGCGTTGTTTTCGTGTCATTCACTGCTTAAGCCCCTGGTGACGACACAACTTAAAAGACGATTCCAGCAAAGCTCCTTCCGCTACAAGACGTGACCTCTGGCGAACGCAAATCAGTACATCATTCTGGAGGGTGAGCGCATATTCACCTGTTCGCTGCCGTTTGCTTGTTCGCTTGCACAACGGCTACCCTTTCAATGATAAATGTGATTGTGGCTATTGTTGACACAGGCGCTGCACTCTGAGACTGATTTATTGAGAAATCCGGGGGCTCAAGGCGGTGGCGGCGCGCACCATGGCTCACGGTGGCTCACGGTTTTGTTTCGTTTCGCAGAACTTCTGTTTTGAAATCGAATGTAGGTGCTTGTAACTAATTACATGTGAACTGTGGCTTCGGCGGCGGCGGCGGCGGCGGCGTGTTGCGATAATCTCTGGAAAATCTCCGAGTGAAGAGATTTATGCGCCGGGCGGAGGTAGTCTTTGTTGTAGGCCTCCATGGGAAACTCCCAGGGCTGAGGACCTCGCCATGTGGAGAAGTCGTGATTGCGAGTGTCGTTTCCTCACGGAGAATCAATAAAAAAGTTGGAGTTGGAATGTGCTACTGCCACGACAATGGCATTTTGTGCTGACAATAATAGAAATCAATGATTTACGCGTATGACCACCGCGGGCCTCCACCGGAGTCAAAAACCAGCGAAAGTCGCTGCGCACGATGGTGACCCATTTTTGCACATGCCTTAAGCACGGCGCACCGCTCAAAGGTGGAATTATGAAACCAGATCCATCATAATCCAGGCCTGCATACGGTCGATAGCCTCATTTAACCCAAATATCATGAAATGCCTCTCAATCTGATTATTGAGAAACTGGCCCAAAAGTGTACAAAAGCATGGCAAACGTAATCAAGCGGGAAAAAAACACGCGGAAACCCAAACCGCATTCTCGTTGCCGAAACGTCCTTTCACACCGCCCGAGGCGGCACGGTGCATATTCCGCTGCAGTAATCTGTCAAAATATTCGATGTAGGTTGCAGTTAGACACATAACTGGGAGAACGTGACGGGAAAGCGGAAGCTGGGATTAACCCCTCCATGTGTACTTAATTTTCATACAAGTTAGCAAGACACTTGTCCAAAAAAAGAACCGTGGCTATCCTTTCATTCGGTGACCTGGAACAAGAAAATAAAACAAGAATATAAACACGTTCACTGAAAGATGCAGAGATGACGACAACGATGAAGAACCCACCCGGAGTCCTCTTCGGATCGTAGTTTTGTATCTGCGGCTTTTTTTTTTATTGCATTACTATAGCATGCACCCATCCAAGCGTGTGTTGCATGAGATTTTTGTTGCATCACTCCGCCACGCAATGATGCAAATGAAGAGTGGACTGCAAGCTGGTCGTCAGCATCGTCGTCTTTGTTTGAAAGGGAGTTCTTTGACTACACCAGAGCATTCGGTTAAGGTCGGCGACCGGCTTCTGGCAGCTCATTAGGTGTGATCTGCTTTAAATAGATGGAGGAATGTGGGTGATCCATAAAAAAAAGATTTGAAAAAACATTTTGATTTGTATATTTTATGACACCAAAGGAGATCGAATTCTTTAGCCTTTGCTTTGTTCCATTTAAATCGCAAATCACTTTGGCTGTATAAAGTGGACATAAAAAAGTCGTCTTGCCACTGTCAATGAATTCCGCTAAGAGACAGTAACTTCTCAGATTATTCGACACCGTAAACAAATGTAAAGTTATATACTCTTCACGTCCACCCCCCACACCCCGCACACTAAAAGAAAACCTTTCCATTTACCACCCCACAAGTGCTTGAACGATTTGTTTCACTTAATTAGAGGCACAGTATAATTGATTGTGATTGTGGATTGTTTTCTCGTTGGAATTAATTAAGATGGGATTTCCTTTTTCAATTCTGAAAACGAGCCGATTCAAAGATTAACTTTGAAATGAAACTGTGGTAAGGTGCGAGGAATTGTCATGCAACTGAGAGACACCAAGAGACTAATAAGCGACGAGTGGTTGCTTTTTCTACATCAGTTCCTTTTCTCTTCCCCCCATTTTAAAGATCTCTCCACGGATACATGCAGTGCGATCCGGCCGGCTTCTGTTCGTGGTGCATTCCTCTTGTCGGCATCGAAAGGAAATTGAATTGAAATGAAAGAAAAACAATTTAAACTGGACTGCTGCAGAAATCAGGTGAAATGATTTATTTATAAATTCAATTGAAAGTTGTTTGTGGATTGTGGTAAGTTTTATTGCAACAGATTTCATTGCAAAAAAAGAGGAATCGCCATCTTTTATTAGAGAAAAAGTCTTGGGATAGTTAACCAACCACAAATGTGACAATTCTAAAATCTAAGTGGGACATTCGTTTTTTGATTCGGACTTTAAACGACCTTGAGGAAAAAGCTGTCAATATGGGGTTCCACAAACAGTATTCTAAAGCTCGACGACTTTTTGTGGCACATTGTTTCGAATGATGCCACTAAATATGACCTAGGGCTTGAAAGGCTGTGCATTGTAATGAGCGGGCCTAAAAAGAATGTTCCCCTCCAAGTCCTACAATTTCAGGCACATTAAGACTTTGAGTGTGTGAACATTCTGCGTGGCGGTCGAGGCACTTACCACAACGCCACGGCGACTAAGGTTCACATAAGGTTGCTAAAAGCACTCAAAGAGTACTAATTTTCCATCTCTTCGTTCGGAGTCGACAATAAACTCTAAGTCCCCTTTAATCGTGTAAGAAAACAAAAAACACCCACAATAGTTACTGCAGGAGCTAGGCCAGAAAGTTTTTTCCCCCGACGAGATCTTTCCTTTTCAATAGCGTCCATGATAATGGGTCATAGAGCAGAGCTGGTATGTTTCACTAGGAAAAAAACCCACAAAGTCCTTAGAACGTCGAAGTTTCAGCTGCCCATTGTGACAATCTGTCAGAGACATCGATGTTGTCTACTACTTCTTCTTTCCATGGCGCTACAGTACAGTATGAAGTGGACCTGAGCCTCAAACAAAATACCTCTCCAGTTACCTAGATTTCTCATCAGTTGCCTCTAGTTCCGCGCTCCAAGTTGTGTGCGCCATCTCAACATTGGCCGTTTGGCATGTCTACCAAACTTGTCAAGCCGCGTTGTCCCAATGGTTCGGATTCGTTGACTTGTCGGCACGGAGCATTGGTGTCCATACGCTCTACATGAACTAGTCATCTAAATCGTTGTATCCGCCGACGCTTGACCAGGCGCATGCCTATAAAGTTCGTCGTTGCATCTTCTCCTTCATTCGTTATCAACGCAAACAAGACCAATTACCGTACGTAGATCTTTTCTTTCGAAATTTAGTACTCGACTGGACTTTTAGAAGCTCGCGCCTCTGGTGTCGTGAGGTGTCTCAAGAATAATATTGAAGAAGTCACATGGAGGCACGTCGCCTTGTCTTTTTTTGAAATGAATGGTCTCGGTGAGTTCATTGCTGACCTCGACGGAGTAGCAAGAGTTCTCCATCGTCATCCTACACAATCTGACAAGTTTGGTAGATATGCTAAAACTTGACATGGCACTGTATAGGTCGTCTCTATGCACGCTGTCATATGCGGCCTTAAAATCGCCAAACAGATGGTGCGTGTTGATCTATACTTCTTGGGTCTTCTCCAAGACCTGCCATAAAGTGAAGATCTGGTTTAGTGTCGACTTCCTAATAACAGGATATGGTTGGTTTTGGCCTTCTGAATCGTAAGACAGATTTTGGTTGCCTCCGTTTCTATGCCAGAGACATGAGCTGAGTTGACTCAGTCTCTAATTTTGACCTATGAGTGCCGCTAGGTTTTATGTTGAAAATGTCACATCTATACTTGATATAAATTTCCGAACTTTGTAAACATAGTATATCCTATGCCAAAGAACACCCTTCGCCCTGTGCAAAGGAACGAAACCAAGGTTCACACAAGATTTCACAAATTGAATAAACACCAAACGGTTCAATTTACCTTCTTAAAGTAAATACGATGTTCGTTGTTCAATTTGTTTACGAAGTTCAAATAGTCTTCAGTGTACAGACCTAGCCAAATCAAGGGATGATTAGCGTCGAACGAACGATGCGTCGCATCCTCCCACTTTACTGCTTAAGTTAAACGCAACCTCTCCACTGAGCCCGATTAATAGACCTGCCGCAATCGTTTCGCTTTCACTAACATTTTGGCAATTGTTTATTTGCCCAGCAGAAGAATATTCAAATTAGTAACGATCCTACAAATGCCAAGACAGTGTGGGCGCGTCACAATGCAGTCGATGCCGAATTTTTGGCGAAAACACTCCTACGGTCGACTGATGATTTATTTTACTCCCCCCAGTGACTTCCGACCTCTTGGGATTTCTATTAGTTTCACCAGATTCCACCCATTATGTGGACATGCGAAAAGCCGCATGCCGGGCGTATTATGTTGCAAGACAAGAATCTAATTTCAGCTTTCTCCCACAGTCGGCGGCGGCCGGCGTGCTGACTTCAATCAATAACAATAAGAATACCTCCCCGTTTGAGGCGTGGAGATGTCTAAACAGATGGCTCCTATTTGTCGGATTTTGGCAAAGACACCCAACGCAGTAATCACTGGTGCACGGAAACGGTTTAAACGGAAGCCACTGATCGCTATCTCATGGAAGGTGAGTGTGAATAAGTACACACCACGTCCGCCTGTCCACTCCGGCTGACAACCCAATTTGAATTCGTTGACATCGTATCCCAACCTCACCTTGAATTAGACTCTCACATACCAGGTCTAGGTGAACCGAGTCACTTTGAAGGTGGTGCCACTGCCGCCAGACACAATGGATCTCACTTTGGTTCTGCCACTTGTGACGATTACAAGTGCCGTTGCCAGCCAGGGGGAGAGTCCACTGGAAGCACTTCAAGAGAGATATTGATCGCCTGAGTAGAACAAGACAACAAAAGACAAAGAGACGAAAAAAAAAAAAATAAATCATTTGAGCCGAGTCCACAACATCGCGTGCGAATAATTTATTCTTTGTGGATTGTTTCTGTCCGACGCGAAGCGGCGCGGCGGCGTCCCGACAAGCTTACAGCTCACCGAACCTAGTTCAATGCACCCGCGACAAGATGAGCCAACAAAGGTTCTTTCTCCGTCGAACGACTGCGGCTGCGGCTGCGGCGGCGGCGGCGGCGTTGATTAATTAAACCGTATCCCAAATCGTACAAATAAATGAATTTCATTCACCATGTAGTGTTAATATGAATCGTGACGTGAAATGGATCTGAGAGGGCGGCTGGCAGCTGGTTGGTTGTCTGTATGGCTGGCTTGCAAGCGCGCACATTTCGTAAGCTGTTGTCGTCTGCGGAGCTGTTGATGGGATGCAATCGACGGCTCGAGAGTGAAAGACTTGGTTTTATAAGATTTTTATAATCGATCCGACAAAGCCGCTACATACGGTGTGAGGCAATAAATCACAAATATTTACCCGTCTTAAGTTTTATTGTGCTGCACTTCAATCATGTGGCGCAGCGCGAGTAACAGAGTAACCGTGTGGCACGATATGATCTGCTTAAAATGTTTGTATTGATATGAAACAAACAGAAAAAAAAATTGGGCCTCTCTTGAGGAGTTGTGTGTTGATGAAGAGGAGCTTGCTTCACTGAATTCTCTACAAAGCACAAGCCCCTGCTGGTGAACGTGCATTTGGTCGGATCTTGATGTGAGTTGGGGAGGTATCTGCTTGTCCATCTAAATACTTCGAATCGACATATGAAGGATAGTCATTGCATTCACCTACACCAAGGAAGTGCTTTATCAAATTCCAATTGTCATCACTTTCCATTGCACAGATATGATTTCATTTCAACCCCACACTGATACATGGACATACACTTTCTAGTGAACCAATTCTCAATAGACGTCTAGAAAGAGTCGGAACCAGTTACTTCACCTTCGGCCTCTCTAATCTCGTCTAATAGTTCTATAATTCCACTTCAACGCGTAAACACTCCACAAAAGCGCCAACTGAGGACGGCCGTACCAACCATGCGTGCCGGACTGAGTCTGTGCATTCATAGAAAAAAGAACGCAGCCCCTCTTCAAATCGAAGAAGAGGAAGCAATAAACTGGCGGAATATACAGAGAAGCGGCCGCGTCTAAGGTATCAGTGAGTTGGCGAGTCAAACGCATCAAGATGCGTGCTTTGGTAACCTACTTTCAGAGCCCCTCGCGTGGTTCGTTACGTTCCAGAGGTGAGGTATTTATGGTGATGTGCATTTCTCCCACGGGATACCGGCTGTAATTAACTCAGAGTTTTACTTTCTACCTATGATTTACTTGCGGAGGGTTCGAGAACCAGGGAAGTCAATCACTTACGCGAGAATGCTTCAGTCACTTTTGCAAGGCAACCGCGAAAACAATCTTCACTGCGGTTTCATCGATCAATCCGCAAACACAGAAAAACACCAGCAAACGGATAGGGGGAAACTGCAAGCTATTGAGCGGCTAAAGAGGCCTGTGCGGCTATTAATGAAAACGTAAGCAGCTGGAAAAGAAGAAAAATAAACAGTGTTCATTGTTTTTGGTGTACGAAGAACACGACGGAGAGGGTTTTTGCACGCAACGTGCCTCGTCCCCCCTTAACCCACCGAAGATCTTGAATGCTAATTTTCATTCACTGATGCCGACTGGCACAAAGTCTGCAGTCGGCGCAGTGTGAATGGCGCAAAGTTATGGCATGTTTCCGGTAGTGATGAAAGTACTGTCATAATTCTGCTTTTTCCATTCGGCAAAAAAGAGAGAGGAACGCACTGTGGGAGAGAGACAGAGATAGAGGGAAAGACGTGAGTTATGGAAGGTGCGCTTGCGGGAAACTGCTTGCCGGAGATCAGAGATGAAAGGTGACATCTTCGGTTAAGTTGGAGCTTTGAGTTATTCTTCGACGACCTATGTCAACTCATTATGTGGCATTAAGAGGCCTTACGTGATGACAGTAGATGCGTTGATTGGTTCCCATGACAACACACACAGGTGAGCGTCATTCCGCTGAAGTGGACGTGATCTTGACATCTGAGACTTTCTTGTGCGTTGACATTTGTATATCTGAAGAAATTAAATAATAATTGATGCAATAAAATTTGTTAAGTATGACGTTTGTTGGATCTCCCAAGAAGATGTGGAAAATAGAGAGCATTTGTTTTTGTTGTGGGTTAATGTTGTAAGGGCTTCAATTTGTGTTTTGGCAGCCTTGACAGTTACTAAAGAAATTGTTCAGAAGACTCTTAGTGGCAATTTCCCATCGAAGTCAAGACATTCAAATTTTCTCCACCTTCAAATTTTCTTCTTCACAAACGGAGTGTCGAATAAATGTTTGCGTGTTGCATAAGGGCGATTAAATAAAGTGATTGGAACCCAAACACTCTCTCTTTCTACTAATTGAATTTCGTCGCATACGAAATTCCCTTTTTAATCTACACCAACAGCCAATATCCTTGTGTGTTTGTCTTTCGTTCTTTAGTATTCTTCATCTAAAGTAGTCTTCAATTCGGAAGCCTAAAGTACTTTATTTGGCTTTAATTTTGCATTTATGTATGAGGCATGTTCGTTCTGAACCATCCCACATGTTGCCACAAAGTTGCAAACACTTACGGCCCATAAGCGTTACAAACACTTTAAGACTCAAAAAAAGGCAACGAAAGGGCACGCAATGGATGTATTTTCCAAACAGTTAGTGCCTAAAAACTGTCAGGAAAGGACAATGGCCAATGGACAAAGGGCAATAGATCAGATCGAAAAATGGCATACGTTTGAACACTGACGGAGTAACTGAACACTGTCTGATGAGTTACCCTGAGAGGTTTGATCCTTCTATAAGGGACACTGAAACGACGATGATGAGAAAATCGTCTTTGTCTACTTAGGAACCTCTAACAATGAGCAACTCCTTCTACAGCACTTTAGACCATCTAGTTGATCAGACAATTTCTAGAAGGGATAAGCTGGCAGTAAGCGTCCATGGTCACAAGCCAACACCAGAGGCACGATCTTCCAAAAGTCAGTTCAATTGCTAGCTTACGCCGACGACATTGACGTGAGTGGACGAACACAGCGAGCCGTCAATGACGCGTTTGCTGGCATTGAAGCGGAAGTGGCTAAAATGGGTCTGGTGGTTAATGAGCGCAAAACGAAGTACATGCTGTCATCAAAAAGGACACACAATATCGACGTCTCGGACAGAGCGTCACACTAGGCAGCAGAAACTTCGAGTTAGTCAAGGACTTCGTCTACCTTGGCTCCACGGTAAACAGGGACAATAACACCAGTACCGAAATCAAACGCAGAATCAGTCTTGCCAATCGCTGTTTCTTTGGACTCAAGAGGCAATTGAGTAATAAAGTCTTCTCTCGATGAACTAAGCTTGCTTAATATAACACCTTGATCATCCCAGTCCCACTTTACGGCACAGAAATCTGGACATTACTAAAAGCGGATTAAGAAGCGCTTAGTATTTTCGAAAGAATAGTTTTGCGTGCGATTTTGGGTCCTGTTTGCGTTGATTTCATCTGGAGAAGAAAATTTAATGACGAACTCTGTGGGCTGTACAGCGACATGCGCCTAGTCAAGCGTCTTCGAATACAGCGCTTAAGATGGCAAGGCCATGTAGAGCGTATGGACACCAGTGCTCCGGCCCGAAAAGTCTTCGAATCTGAACCATTGGGACAATGCAACAGAGGACGGCCTAGGCTAAGGTGGCGCAAACAAGTGGAGAAGGACCTCAACCAACTTGGAGTGCGCAACTGGCGGCAGTTGGCAAAAGATCGTGTCTGGCCGGAGAGGCATGTTGGTTGAGTCCCTGGTTCACCCCGGACTGTAGCGCCACACGAAGAAGAAGAAGAAGAAGAAGCGTCCATAAAGCTGGCAGCGGGTTTTGGAAGATATTATTATATTATTACAAGAGTACATCACAAAAGTTCAACTCTTGTGAAAGCTACCATCAGTGGTCATAATAATTTTATCTAACCTTACCTGCGCTTGAAGAATGAGGCAAATTGAAAGAAAAAGCCTACTGAAGTGTCGCCTAAGAAATCAAACAGCACCCGCGTCTATTAAAATCTGGCAACGCCACCTATTTCCATCAAAACTTGTCTGTACACCATAGTAAAATTGATTTAACATTGATCAAAAATACACTTAGAATATAATTTCAGGGAGATTCAATATAAGACCTACAAGCCCGACCTTTTGTGTCCAGTGTCGAAATTTTTTACAGACTGTAGGCTGTCAATCATAGAATTTTAGATTAAAAGCTTCTGAAATGTTCAAGGGAGTTGAATTCAGCGTTTTAGACATTTTACCAACTACTTGCTAGAAACCGTCAATTAAAGATCTACTTCTTTGTGATCTTATAGGTTTTCGGCACAGATCGCTTATGACTCGCTTTTAAATCTCTTTCCAAGCGAAGACTGCCCTCACCATCTCAACATTGTTTCTGTGGACCATTGAATCTTGTCATGTAGCATCTGATTCACCAGGAAAATAAACTACATGACGTGCTTTCTGAATCAGTCTCCTTATACAGTCCTATCTTCTCAAAGGTTACCATCTAAACAATCTTTCACAGAGATTGCCAGCAGGACTACCGACGTATAACATAGAACACCACATCACTCACCGTTCGTGTTGCGATGCAAGTCATGTGAGAAATTGTTTCCTAGTTAGCAGTTACACGCTCAAACAACGTCATTAGGATCCACACAACATTTAACTTTCGATTTCGGCACAGATTTACGTATGACACACACACACACACGCACAGTGCCACAATGCGCCTGCTTCAAAAATTTCTCACATTCGTTTCAATGCAGCGTACACAGCCTGTCCGTAAGAGCAGCAATTGGAGCGAATTTAAATTTGTCACAGGCACCAACGTCGAAACGAATTTTAAAACGGACCCGTAGCCTCCACTACACAGCATTTGAGCTGGAACTTATCTTTGAACTAGATCTAGACCAATTTTAATTGCAATTGAAGAACCGACCAGCGACTACAGTCGCTACTAGTATTCCATCCACAGCACTCACCCACTTCGAATGGTCACTAGAAAGCGCCAACATCGGAATTTAAGTGTCGCGTATCTTAGTTGGCGCCCACATTCGCACGATACACCTTGGAACGCATCGTGAATTGAACGTCTCCCAGTGGTACTCGTACTCCCTGCAGCGGAGTGTTTTTTGTTTTGTTTTGAATCGAATAAAACCCGAGGCGGAAACAATTCGACAAATGCAATAAATTAGATCCGCTTCGGCGGCGGTCGACTGGCTGGTTGGCCGATGCTGGTCTCACGATGTAGTCATGATAACTTTTGTGGAACTAGATACTTCCATTCCATGCCATTAGGCAAGGTGCACTGTTCTTATGCTGCGACGAACAACAAACGTTGAGCTAATGAAAAGATCTGGCCGATGCTGGACGTTGTTCGTTTCTTCTATTCTTAGGCTCAACAATGATCCTCGAACCAGACCCAACAATGAGTGTTACGTTAGATGATTAAAGGAGGGCACCCCAAGACAATGCGAAGTCATTAATCTACTGCAAAGGCAATCCGCCAGATGTCGACCTTTTTAACAGCAGACACAGCTTTGCGTCTATCGGAAGAAGTTGATGAGATGTGAAGTGTATCTGCCGGTTCATCTATGCTTTGAATAAATCGAATAGTTGGCATGTGGTTGGGAACAAATTCTGTGGGGCTGTACAAGGTTTTTTCCCACAGCTTGTTTTTTTTTTCTTTACATGAAACCAATAAAGTTGTTGCGTCATTTGAATTGTGTATTCCTCGCTTTTACGGAAATTCGATTTTTATTGTGAAGTATGAGTAACACATGTAACTTGGCTACAATTCCTGCCGCGTTGTTAGGTTAGGCAAGGTTGAGGTGGGTGCTTGAGCAAGGCTGCTGAAGCTTACTTAGTCTACGAGTGGGGAATAGTGATGTCACATAATTGTAGTCGTTTTGATCCTCTTGATGACTTTGAATGCATCCTACTGGCTTAGCTTGACATCGACTTCCTTATTTTCCCTACTCTGCCATTAGCAAGATCATCTAGGCTGTTACAGAAGTAGTTTCTGTTTATAATCTTTCTAACCGATGCAAGAGATAGACGGATTGTTTGCGTTTTTATGCCTGCACATCAGACAGTCTCTTGGCAAGTTTGATGAAGACTTTTGTTCGTTAAAGATTGCTTGTTGGCCGTAGTTGGTTCTACACTTGTCTACACTGTAGTTCATTCAATCAATGGTTAGCACTTTCGGCAGGCTTTTTAAGTAATGTTGATTTTACTTTTTGAATTTCGTGGAAGGACTCCGGATAAGCCTCCAGGGGCAAACCTTTTTCGCGATTTCGTCTCTTTCTTTGCCCAGAATACGTATATATCTACAAAATCTGCATAAGGTAAGATTGCAAGATTGTTAAGGCTTAACCATCTAAGACTTACCTCATTGCGAAATTTAGTTATGAACTTTATATGCTTCCAATTTGATTTATATATTTCAAGGCAGTGATAATTTTGTTTGCTAACAAATTGTTTTCTTCTGTATTTCCAGGTAAATTCAATGCAACTTCGAGGTTGAATGCGAGATCTGAAAGGTCGAACTTGGTTAGTATAAGAGAAAGCACTTTATAACATAACTATTGAAACACTTAATCCGTTGTCCTTTCCACGGGTATGTGAAGTTTAATGAAACCTCGCAAGTATGTAACGTAACTATGTGTAGCTCTGTAAGCAAGGAAAGTTTAAAAAAACACATTAGATTCAGAAAAATGCATTAAATCTTTATTTGAATCGATAGTACGGTCCATATTATTTAATGTTTGAAGGTTATGTCGTGCAAATGTTGACCTTGACTGCGCCTCAAATGGTCCATCCGCTTAGTCCAAATTTAGCATACTAATTCCAACATTTCGGCCGGTATCTCTCGAATAAATGCTTCAATGTTGCCTTCCAATGCGTCAATTGAAGCCTTTTGAGGCTTGTCGGTAAACACATGAGCTTTAACATAGCCCCACAAAAAAAAATCTAAAGGCGTTAAATCGCACGATCTAGGCGGCCAATTGACCGGTATGGAACGTGAAATAAAATGTTCACCGAGCTCGCCTCATGTGAACATGTCATGCAAGTCAAGCTCTTGCATTTTGGGCAGGAAAAAGTTGGATATCATCTCACGGTAGCGCTCACCATTCACAGTTACGTTCCAATTCGCATCATCTTTGAAAAAGTACAGCCCAATGATGCCACCAGCCCAAAAACCTCAGCAAACCGTGACTTTTTCTGGATGCATTGGTAGCTCTTGCAATGCTTCTGAAGCGCGCGATGAACTTTCTTAACAGAGCACGCATTTTAATAATAAAATTCAATAATTTGCAAGCGTTGTTCGTTTGTAAGACGATTCATGGTTAAATTATAGACCAAACTGAAGATGTTTGATAGTGAAACAAAACACGAAACATGCGTTAGCTGTTTAAACAAGTGTTGCAAAAAAGATAAAAGCTAAAAAACCACCCTTTATTTGCTGCACCTGTGACCGTTCATACATGTCCGTGAAACAATAGTTTAATATTCTGTACCACTTTACAGTGGAAGGAATCTAAGTACACAAAGACATGACAAATTCTTAATATACATAGTACTTCAATAAACAACATTAAAAATTGAAAGTTGCAAAAACAAGTCGTCGAGGTAGTGCCATAGGACAATAGGAAAGACAGAAAACTGGCTTAAAAATCTGCATGCGCCAAATGAGTTAATTTCTCTAACTTGGCGAATCGATAACGATTTTCAGCCACAACAAGGGGACCGTAAGAAAAAACTTTACAAACAGAATGAAAAAACGAACTCTTTCTCAGGAAATATCAACGGAAGCGGAAGTCATCGACAATGTCAATCTGCAGCGGCTTAGATTGACATAGAAACTTAGGATTTAAACTTAGAATTTAGAGTCGCCATGAGACCTTTCGACGGAATAAAGTGCAAACCCCCTTTGAAAATTGCCCCACAAGCGTAAGCAAGAGCTTAACAAGATGCTTAATGTGCGTCGAATTTGGACACGCAGTTCGTTCTAGCAAAAGTGACCTTGCTACACCTAGGAGTCTTTCTCTTTTCCCGTGTAAAGCTTGCAACAACTGCCACTATCACGGATGAAAATGTGAAATCTAAGCCGACGATAACTTCATTTTAAGTAGCTTACCAGGACTTCAAGGGATGACAAATCTTTATGTCGCAGTCTAGTATGCCGCTTAGTATCAAGTATTTCAGTTTTACTTCTACGCACTATTTCTTGACTGCCGGTTCCACAATTGAGCAATAGGCTCGTCTCACGAAAGTTTTTGTTTTACTCTTAAATCATCTTATTCAAAGACTATGTTAGTTGCTCGTATCCCCTATAGACACAACGCTGGTGATGGCTAGGTCATGTCGAATACAATGTCAACATAGCAACGGCTTGAAGAGCCTTCGATTCCAAGTCATTTAAACAAAGGGTGTCTCAATTCAAAGTGATGCACAGGAGTTAAAACGACTCCTGTGCGAAACAGGGGACAGAGGACCGTGCTGGTTGAAGAGCGTTGTAGGTTCCTAAAAGCAACTCAATATCTGAGCTTCATTAGAGCCTGGCTCAAAGCGGACATAGGCTTCTCTTTCGATGTTTACAACAACCCAAGTCTCCGTATGTGGAGTGCCTTAAGATTTATGTTTGTCGCGTCCAAATTGTTACGATTGAATTGCCTTCCAGCACATTTTTATTTTTTCAACCATTGTCACGGAATTGATGGGTTTCGGTGGGTGAGGCACGTCACTCATCCAAATTTCCATGACTAACACTCAGAATGCGACTTTTTTATGGTGTCATGTGACCGAAATCAAATTAATCACTTTCCTAGAAGGTCAATGTTACAACCTTATGCGTCAGAATGATTCACGACAGTCATTCACTTAAAATTCAATGTCAAGTGACTTAGTGTGGGAACAAACACGCAAATTTTCACACACGGACTAAGGCGCAGATTAAATCAATATCCCAACACGATACCCAGTCCTCATCCAATCAATAACACCATGCGAGCATGCATATTTCTTTTGTCCGTCTGAGTCACCTCGCCCAACTCTCTGAAAGTGAATCGTCTCGTCTCCTTGCCCACTCCTTGGCTAAACAACTGGTCAAACTGGACAGCCGAAAGGACTGCTGACCTCGAGATGATATCACCCCGAATAGGATAGCACAAAGTCACAAAGCCGAGACTTAATTAAACCGCAACTTGAGCTAAGACTGTTTATGTTCAGCGGACACGGCGAACGAGGTCGATTGACGGTTCATTTCCGTTGAATGTGGCACCGAAAATCACAGCGCCGCCGCGGCGGATCTCTGGAATTTGCGCTTTGAGATGAAATTCCCGAGAAGAACTCTGCACAGTGTCGTGGTTGTTTTTCTTGCCTGCCTCTAAGCTGCTCGTTGCCGAGGCGATCTTGATCTTAGTTGAGACTTATATTTCAACATGAAGGTTCCGCTTCAATTCCACTCCAGGAGGGAAGCCATGCCTTTCTGCCATGCCTCACCACGCTTTGATTGCGAAGTATATGAAATCCTATTAATGGCTTAAATGCAGACACAAACACACGCATATGGGCGAATCATGGCTGGCGGAGGAAACCTCTTCATCCCCAGGGGTCAATACAATTCATGCGAAACCCGCTTCGCAGGCAGCGTTAGAAGAACACAAAGGCAGTGTGGTGCTCTCGACTCTGGATGGTCGTCGTCGTCGTGGTCGTCGTAAAATGGTAAGGTAAACACATCAAAAAGCATCTCGAAACTCAATCAAGGCCAACAGCGCACAAGAAGTCTAACAAAGAGAAACCAACCAAAGAGGAGGCCGAAGACTGAGGCAAAAGCGATTAATTGGATAAAAATAAATTCAAAGAACGAAAACACGAGAAATGAGGTAATAAAAATAAAGAAGGCGCGTTCGGAGCGATTGCATAAGGCCACCTAATCCTACTTCATTGCGGGGCTCATTTGTCGAGGAGCGATGCTCAATGAATGGCGGCACTGGTGGCGTGGCGGTGGCTGTGGCGGTGGCGGCAATGATTGTTGCTCGGAGAGGTGCTCGCTCGTAAGTCTTGTCAACGTCGATCGTGTTCGACTTTTATTGTGGGCGATGTCAACACTCGGCCAGAATGATTTATTGAATTCACATGAAACGGGATCTCCGGATGAGTGTTCGTAGCGAAGATCAAACACTAAATGGTGTCAGGAAATATATATTTGGATTGACAAGAAGTGGTAGCGACACGTTAACCGATTGGCGGTGGTGATGCTGGTGTTAGAACGTGAACGAGCGGCTTGCTATGCCGTAGATGGATTATGTTTTAGACCTTCGTGCGATGAGATGACACTCGGGAGAGTATTAAGGGTAGAATCATGCGCAGAGGTGACGGATGAAGATTGATCAGCATTGTGGCGACGGCGGTGTGTCGAATTAAGGAGAGAATTGAGGAGGGAAAACTGAAAGGCTTGTGAACAATTAACCACGAATGTCTTGAGAGGTGCTTTCTGGGAAAGAATGAAAATAGCAGAAGATCTTAAATAAATTTTGGAAACTGAAGTCTTTCCAAACTGTTTGCCTTCTCTCAACAACAGCTGTGGCAAGAATTTATTGAGCTATGATTCTCAAAGTATCCGACAAAATTAAAAATCAAATTCAATTCATAAATTAATTACCATGGGATTATAACAAATCACAGATTAAGCATTTAATGATATGCCAAAGAGCTTTTCAACGGCACTAGAGAAATGCTCAGAGTGCATTCCTTCTATTTCTTTTCATTGAGCAAGTGGCTATTGGGTCTATTTCCAGATGCGCAGTTCCCTTAAGGGGGGATTAAAGAAAAGTGCCATTCCGAGGCATGGTTGGTAATTTGGATGTCCAACTTTGACTTTGACTTTTTATTAAATGTGCGTTTCTTATGGCGCTATGTATTTTTCACTTTTTTAAGCCCACTTTCGGGAAAATGTGGAATTTCGATTGAGAAGATTGGAGGCCCTCCTGGGTAATTTATTATAAGGACATGATTCGTTTGATGTTGATTCTGTAGAATGGCTGGTGAAGTTTCATTTTATGGCTTAATAGCTGCTTGTCCACCATTGTGGAGTTTGTTGTTCATACAGATTTAGAATACGCGTGTTAGATCTTAGTTGAATCTGATCGCGTGCCTATTCTGGATTTAACACACGAATACGTATATTTCCGATAAAAGGATGTCTGCACATATTACTTTTGACACATTTTGGAGTCAGTATTCAAATGCTTCTGAAACATGTATGATTTGATAGGTTCATATAAATGTGACTTCGGACCAGGGAATGCCACGATAAATTAGATTTTTAAACGCTGAGAAAATTGAAACCGATTTCAAGGCCGGATATTACAGCCTGCATATAGACGAGCTATACAGTGTCATGTACTGTGTAAGATATGTAAGATAACGATGGAGAACTCTCGCTGCTCTGTCAAGGCTTTAAACGAACTTGGAAAAATGTTTGAGACAAGACGATGCGCTGTCATGAGACTTTATTCTGGAGAAGATTATGAGAAACTCACAAGTCTCAACCAGAGGCACGATCTTCCAAATGACCGTTCAGCTGCTAGTTTTCAAAAAAGACATTGTCGTGTTTGAACACTTGCCAGCTTTGAACGGAAGCCGCTAAAACGGGTATAAACAAAATATATGTCGAAATCATGGAAGGACTCACGCTTCTTCAGACAGAGCGTGGCAATAACCAAAAACAAGTTTTGTGTAGTCTCGACTCCTAAGTAGACAGGAACAATAATTTCGGTAATGAAATCAAACATAAAATTATCCTTGCCTATTCCTGCTCCTTTGGGCTCTTGCGTCAAGTGAGTAGTAAAGGCCTATTTCGGAAGACCAAACCTGCTTGGATAAAACCTTTATCTTTCCTGGTTTGCTCTATGACAAGCATCGTTTTCGACAGGAAAGTGAAAAGTGTGGTTTTTGGTCGACGATCATCTAAGGACGAACTTCAAAAGTTGTATAGTTGCATATGCTTAAGGACTCTTCTCGTCATGTCAGCCGGAAGGATCCTTTAACCCAAACGTTTGGAATAAAGTAACAGAGGAAGTCATCGTGGGAGATGGCGCACACGAGTGAAGAAATATCTAACGCAACTAAGTGTATGAACTGAGAGGCAACTGACGAAAGATAGTGCCACCTGTGGAGGCATCTTGATTGAGACCCAAATCCATCTCGGACTGTAAAACGTTTTCGTAATTTAAATTTTAGTTCAAGTTCATACCCGAATAGTAGTTAATGATATTTTCTCACCGAAGTAATTGTTGAATTTACTAACTAATTTACAATTTTCCTTGCTGAGCCGTTGCCCATGTCCTTGTTTAAAATTTGAGCTTAGTTAGTCAACGACGTTTGGTAAGAATGCAGTGACCACCTCATCATAACTCTCCCTGTTAGACATTCTTCGTCATATCAATTGCATCAAGTGTTGGTGTAAGAGTGATTACTCTCAATGTTACAGCAAATTTTTGAGCGGGTCTTAAACACTTTTGAGTTACACTCAGGCATGATAATAAGACCCAGCAGTGTAGAAGAACAAGTTAGTCCCTTGGGATCAGTACATTGTCGAATTAGTGATTTGGACTTATCCCTGGAACAGCAATATCCTCCTCGTATATGTTGAAAAGCTATTTGTAAACTTGTTTGACAGGTTGTCAACAAAGAGTGGAAGCAGCACACCCAAGGCCGACTAGTTTGTAAGACAAATTCATCAAAATCATGTTATCCCATGAGTTCCAACGTCCGCTCCAGTTCTTTGCAATCTGCAATCTTCTGCAATGGCTTCAAATTTGCTCTTTCTACAAAAGCAAAATTTCCAACAGGGAACAAAAAAATGTAAAATTTCCTCCCGGAATTAAAGTGAAGTTTCGCATCACTACCTCTGCCTAATAAATTAATTTCTAAATGAAATTATACTTACAACCAACATTAGCGTTAATAAATTGTTACGTTAAAAATGTCGCCAACAATTTGTCCCAAACGTTGGTCATTACTTTTCTCCTCAGACGCGTACATCACAGCACCGGTGTGTGGGGAAACGAAAGAAAGAAAAAACAATCGTGGGAATACCGCAGAGAAACTTCAAAGCCACTCGCAAGGGAGAAAGAAGAACTCGCAAGAGACGCAGAAATTCAATTGCCAATAAGAAACTGTTTGTTCACGGATCGTCCTGGGCGTCATGTCACAGAAACGTCAAAAGTACCTTTAACGTCATCAACTCCAAGCACTTTGCACGCTCGTTCAGTGTTTATTAATTTATTAGCTTTTTCTACGCGCTCACAGACACAATCGCCGGATTGATTACCGTGATTACGGCAAGTGAGACGAAAGCGGTCGTTTTTGTTTTTCTCCGGTGTGACGAACAGTCGTGTGGCGAAGTTTACGGCCTCAGACTGAACAAAAATTATTTATGGCCATTTAGACGTTTACTTCGAAATGAGAAGGCTTGTGCATGCATTATTGATGATAACTTTTGGAATGAGAAGAGCGAAGAGAGAGGCAGAGAGAGAGACCCGAAATTGGATCAAGTGGATTTTTCGCTACCGATTACGACTGCGAACGAGTGACAGCGAATGCCCGTAATTTAGTCTTAAGACATTTTCTGCTTCTCGCTTTCGGGGAACTGTACGCTTTTATGCAGATTGATTGAGAGATCTTTTTGTAAGCAAAATCTCAACGTAGAAATCGATTGAAATTATGATTGAGATGGCTAATGAAATGGACACAAAGGTCGAGTGGAGTGCTTTTTAAGAAATTGTGTTGAGAGAAATCTGCCTGGCAATTGTCTGCAATTTATTGGCCTCTGATGATGGGAAGCTATGTAAATGTGCGCAGAGTTGGAATCCGGAAAAAGTGTGACAGTTGACTTAATTAGTGCGCCATTCAGTGTATGGTTGGTCAGTCGGAGGCCACATGAAGGGCAGACAGTTCATCAATTGTTGGAAGGCGAATATAGAAATTAACTCAATTGGATGTGATCCAAGTCGACATCGACTATTTATAAGCAACTCGAAAACTTCATTAGTGGCATCTGGCCGAACGGTGGACACCGTTCTAGAGACGTGCGACTATTTTGTGAATGCTTGTGGCTAAGGGATCGATTTCGATGTCAGGGCGCCTGAATGTGAAATTTGGGTGTCATGGTTGTTTTTGTACATGACGTGAAAAGGGTGCCAAGAGCTGTCATATGAATAAATTATTTCGTGAAGTTATTTTTATACAAGCTGGGACTAAATTGTTTTGTCTATTTCTTGAGGTCATATTTACGGAATGGAACATTGTAAATTAACATGATTTAATTTAGAAAACGAAATGTTGGCCACTGCTATTTTTGGTATTTCTTAGTCTTTTTCAGAACACTTTGTTCTTGAAACTGCTTGAATTTGTGACCATGTAAGTCAAATCTTACAGTAATGACAAATGTTATTGAGGCAATATGACAATCCTATATCGAATTCGCTAAGGTGTCGGAATCGACAACGAATAAAAGAAGATTTTGAATCATTTAAAAATAAGTTCATTATTTTAATAATAACCCCTCTGCATATTCAGGGTGGATCTAAAGATTTTTTTAACTCATTGGGTTTTCGAAACTAACAGCTGTTTGCACCAGAAATCTCAATAAGAAGTTGTGTATCAAACATCCCCCTAACGAATTAAAAACTTATTTCCCACAAGTGTACCGTATATCCGCGACGTCAATTGGTCGTATCGTGTCTTCAATTTGACCTTCAGACACAAAGTTTGTTGAGGTTCTTCTTCACTTTAATGCACCATCTTAGACGAAAACGTTTTCTGTTGCCTTGTCATAATAAAAAAGAGCAGCATCAATCCAACCCTTCCCGGATAATGATAAATTTTAATTTCAAAGTTTGTTTTTTTTTCTGTTTTTGGTGGTCCTAGAGTCCGGGCCTCAACCAACATGCCTCTCCAGCCATTACGATCGCTTGCCAGCTGCCTCTAGTTTGCGCACTTCAAGTTCTTTAAACTTAAGCCGTGCACTGTTGCACTGTAGAAATGACTCAAACTCCAAGGCTTTTCGGACCAGAGCAGAGTTGTCTATTCGCACTACTTGTTCTAGCCATCTTAACCGTTGTATCCGAAAACATTTGAACAGGTACATTTCGCTGTAGAGCCCATAAAATTCGTCGTTGAATCATCTTCTTCAGATGCCATCAACGCAAACAGGAACAGAAATCGCACGCACAACTTTTCTCTCGAAAAGACTAAAGTCTTCCTCATTCGCTTTTAGTAGCGTTCAAGTTTCCTTGCCGTAAAGCCAGTTTGATCCCTCAAGCGAGGGTTCTATTATTTAACAGCTTTGAGAAGCAGCGATCGGCAACACTGATTCTGCTTTTTATTTCGGTTCTGATGTTCATGTTCGCAAGTTTGTTTGCTTATTTTGAATTCCTTGGTTGTCGTTGTAAATAACTCCTCATGTACTGACAATACCGATGAAAGAATGACAGCAAAGTAATTGTCCAATCAAAATACTTGTCTCCTTATATTCATGAACTTTCACGATTTCCTCTCCTTAACCGTCAAGACTGAATGTTCTTCCGCGAACCACTGAAAAGTGCTAAAGACATGTTTCACTAACAACAATTTAAGGGAAAGCTATCGTAGTCGAAAAAGGGGTAAATCAGGCCAAAAGATAGCGTGAGCAGGATCGAGACGAATGCATTTGGCGATATTGGCAGGAAATCATTAACTATGAGCTAGTACTACCCGACGGCACAATTCCTTATTCCTAAATTCAGTTAGAATTTCTGTAGAATCAATTACTGAGAAGAGGCCAGTTGGGGTCAATAAAGAATTGTTTTTCTGCTGGACAACTTCAGGTCATACACATTCGGTAGCCATTCCTTTGAAGACTTTGATGCACTCACCAAAAAGCAGTAGTGAGCAAACTGCCGTCGCGCTTCGATCGAATTAAAAAGCAGTGTTAAACTCATGCCACTGATCTCACGTCGACTGCAGGCAATTAATGATCGTCCAACAGATTTTCCAATTGCTCTTCATCGTTTTCAAAATGGCGAACTTAGGCAAATATTATACTTGCAAAGGCGCATAATCATTCAGCGGCCTCGTTTTATTTATTTTTAAATGTCAATAATACGAGTATCTGCCATCTGTCTTTACACTGTAACTTCTCTAAGGTTGTGCCTCCCCTCCCATATGTTAGCATTTATTATTTACCCATTCTGTTGATTTAAAAGCATAAGCACACGCAATACGTCTCCGTAAATTGAAAGTTTCATTTTCAAACGAGAATGCCATTCCAATGCTGTGTAGGTCACAATTTATCACTCCCAGAGCCGTCACCAAGATCACTTCACATTTAAGCACCAGTTATTGGCGCTGATGTCACCAGCTGCCAACAGATTGTCTGAGATGGAAAAACCAATCAGAAGAGAAAAAAATCAGACAACTTGCCTTAATCTAGGTTCAGTAATGAGGTAAGTGAGCTGTTGGACTGCAAAATAGTTACCCACTGAATTGGAATTCTGATTTGTCTTTCAACTCGAACTGGATGGGTTTTTTTTTTCTCGAATTTCATGCGAACGCGGTTAGAGTATGTGGGGAGTGCACACACCTCTCACTTTCGTAGCACACATTTTTTTTGGAAAGAGGCTTGTTAAGTGGCGGAGTTTCATCAAGGAATAAATATCAATTAAGAAAACAGTTAAATCTCAGGGTAATTGCAAATCATCTCTCTTAACGTATTGAAAGATGGTGATGAGAGTTTTTGTGAATAGGTGCGGTTCAATTCGGTAGGTTGCACACGGGTCTGATGCACATACTGGACATCTTAAGAGATGAAATCGATCACTCACTCAAAGACGACCGATTGCGTCACTACTTTCAACAGATCATGAGCGGTGTTAAGTTTTATGTGGAACTCGGTTAGCTGCAAATTAATTTACATATTCATCCATCAATAAAAAGCGCTTAACTGCAACCTGAGCAGATGCGTGACTGACTCTCCCATTTGTAAGGCGACTGAAACACAATTTTATTCCTTAGTGCAAACGATCGAACGATTAAGTCAAATTGACTCTTAAATGCAGGAATTTTTTACCAAAATTGTTTCTCAAAAAAATTTCACTCGACGATCTTTTTTTTACGACAGTTCGTTGAAATTGAGTCATGTGAGTGAAGTCAGAGAAATTGATGGTTTGATGCGAATCTGCTATTATGCAAGGCCATTGGCCACTTGGACATCTGTCCGTTTGGCCATTTTTGTGAAAAATATCTGATGAATGCCAAATCACGACATTTGGTTACCAAATAGTTTATCCAAAAATGATCGCGTTTGCCAACAGATTTGAATATTTTGTTGATGAAAAACTGTCTGCAGGGACGAGGGGAGATGGATTTTAGGTACAAGCCCAACCCCCATCTGTTCTCATCTCCTTCAGCCGATCAAGGTACACGTCTGCGCCGCTCACACATCATCCACAAAAACTTATTGCTTTTGAAGAAACTCAGCAGTGTGTGCACAACTTTCTTTGCGCACAATCGAAACTGACTTCGCCATATCGGTAAGATTCCCAGGCACAGTGCCTGACAACGCTCTTTAATCATACCATCATCGCGCAAGTCATAAAGACACAGCAGCACCGCCGAACAACCAATTTGCACGGCGAGCCACGTATCGAAGAAGTGCCTACTACACATGTAACCATGTTGAGTTGATTTGCACTGCGCACAGTAGGAGTAGACAGCATCCGTGGAAGTGTGTGACCTAGAAGTGATAACGAAAGCCGTACGGTCTCTCCCCTTGCCCTCCAAATATGGCAAGGCAACGACTGACAGTCGTTGTCGGCGGCGGCTGCGATGAATTTCACTTTCCTTGCGGTTGACATCGGCAACAAATTCAATCCGTGAAATCGAGTGTGAAATAGCATCATCATCATCATCATCATCATCATAGTCGTCGTCGTAGTCGTAGTCGTCGTCGTCGTTGTCTCAGCAGCGCAGCGGTACAAGCAGAAATCACATCAAATGCAACCAAACAACATCATCAACAACACAACGGCCGATCTCAGATCTGAGTATCACGACATACGACACAATAATGAGGGAGACCCTGATCACACGAAGAGACTGCCACCCGCTGCCACCGCCTTCATCTCCGACGCGCTGTGGATCGCACAGGCCGACCAAGCCAAAGCGTCTCGCTCCGAAGGTAGACTGCAGCGCAGTGCAACATTGAACGATGTTGCGTGTTCATAATTAATAGATCATATGAAGCTAATTAAAAGCGACAGTCCGTCTGGAGGCCTGGCCAGAGTCGGCTATTTTTGGTGCCGCCTTAGAGTGGTAAGGTGCAATGGCCACTAGGTGGTGTCAAAATATGATGGAAGATTATTTCATGCTCATACTCCTCGCGCGATGGGTTTTCCATTTTACTAGACACGTGCCGTGAAGGTTTCGCTCGTGCCACCGCCGCCGCTGTGGTCTGTTCAAGTTTTCTATTTTCATTAATTACTCTGTACCCGGGCTTCGACGCTCATATATGACGCCAATCCCGCCCAGCCGACACAGCTCATTGCCTGCAGCGGGTGGGGAAAGGGACCGCGAAATTGGGCTTATTAGGGAGAAACCTGTCTTGGGCTTGGGCTGCTGCTGATGGTGCTGCTGCTGTGGCTTATAGGTGTAGAACACTTTCTGAAAGTGATTCAAAAACAGGCCCAATCTGCAGTGAGAGTAGTCGATGTGGTTCGATTGCATGACTTCGGCACAGACTCTGCCCGTGGCCTTTATTGAGAACGAGGCTCAATTATGAGACGCGGCTTGGATGAGAAATCGAGATGCTTGTGGAAAGTGGGACTGTGTTGTGCTGAGACGCTGGAATTCTTTCAATCAAGACTTTGATCTTATCTCCAAGCTGCGCGAGAATGGAATGACGGTGAATTGCTGAGCTTGCGCGAGTCTATTGCCATTGACAGCACGTACTTAAGTTCTGGAAAAAAAACGTGTGACACAGCAGTTTTTCGACTGACCTACCGGCTAATCGCTGACTTTAGTTAAACATCGGTTCAAAGTTTTCAGTGCTTATTAGCATGCGCCGAAGTTTCTTCACACTTCAATTTAAAACGAATTGAAGAACCCCACAGGGGGCCGCTTTGCTTGAGGGTGCCCCCGCCCGCCAACGCATAGAATTCAAACTCTATTCACGCAGTCGTACCCACGCAGTTCGCGTCGCCATCCGATTGTGATGTAAATTTAAAACTATAAATTCAAACTGTGGAATTTGTATCTGTATTTATTGTTTTCACTTTCCTTCTTAACCACGCGGACCGTGTTGACACTAAACGAGATAAGCCACTCAAGTAGATGCCACACTTCCGCAATGAAATAAAGATACTCACTTCGACGTCAAATAAAATCTGAAGATATATTTGTATCTATTAGTTTTATCGTGAGTATACGTGGGATTGCTAAAGAATGGCTTTATTTGCTGTGAAAAAACGAGCGTTCCCTCGACTTCTATTGAGACACTTACACATGTTGCGGGTGTCTGTGGCGTTTTTATGAGTGTCCACTGCCACCTCGCTGACATTTTAGGGCGGAGAGATGTAATTTAAGACACACTGCATCTGTTTACGCCTTTTTGCAGGAAAAAAACCTGCACCCAAGAAAAGTGTTATCACATCCGAGCAGGTATTGAGTAACTTGGCATTCTTGTGGAAGCAGGTCAAAAAGTGGCCCAAAGCAATGATTTGTGTTCGAAGCGATTGCCTCACTTCATCTCGAAAAATTGCACTCGAGTGGACCTCAAAAAACCGCATTCCAACGACTGCACATCACGATGCATGCATGCATGCGCCTTCACTTCTCAAGTGCAATAAGGTCGAAGTTATTCAACAGTTGTGTGTTGTGCAAGCACTTCTGGAACTTCATTTGCATAAGAGTGTGTAATTCCTCTGTACTCATTAGGTCATTCCAGGCACTTACCGTGCGCCATCGCCACACTGCCACACCGCCGCACATGTGTGTTTCGTAAAACAAAGAAATCGCTCCTCTAATGGGAAATTAATCCAAAAAATTACACTTCGTCCATCAAGAGCGCTCCAGGCAGCCGGCACTTTCTCCTTCTAAACGTCGCCATTGAACCGCAAAAGACACAAATCAAATATTATTTCAAGGGTCAAGCACTTAAGATGTTTTTGTTCGCGTCCAACAAGACCCACGCCCCTATAAGACTCGCTTTCAGTGAAGTTCAGTAAAGGGCCCCCTAATCCCTGCTAAGTCGCGCAACGCTCTCCAAACTCCACCAGATCGACCTCGAGAGGCTCTTTTTAAATGTCCACACACTCGATCCGCTTGCTCCACATGCATACGCGTGTGTGCACCGCCCGCCGCCCGCCGCCTGTCGCTCTCTTGTGATCATTTATCTAATCGTGCTTTGAAGAGCTTAGGAATGATTAACTTTGACAGTTGTTCCGATCCGAGGGCACTGCATCTCGCCGCTCGAAGGAAATCGAAAGTTGTTAAGGTCGCAATGGGTGGCTGGGAAAGACAAACATCGGACGGCGCAATTGGAAATAGCCTCCATCAGGGAGCGAGTGTGTCTGTGACTGGGAACGTCAAAAGATCGAACCATATGCATGGGTATCGGTGGCGGCGCAGTGCATAAGTGCGTTTCGAGAAAGTTGCAGTCCATTATTCGGCAATTACAATCGTAATTTATCTAGATGCGTTATTTTTCTTTGTGCCTGTCACTGCTGAGCCTCTTAATGTCCTCCCTGGGGTTTCAGTGAATGTTGTGATTGTTCATTCCACCGCCGCCGCCACCACCGCGTGGATAAGAAGATTTACGAATATCCGGAAGAGGGCAAGCCGTGTCCGTCTCTCTGACTGCGAGGACCCCGAGCGAAGGTAAGAGTCAAAATTAATTATCGACATAAGGATGAGGTGTTAAGTTTGCTAAGCCCCGTCGGCAATAAATGATGATTAAGGATATCAGTCGCTCGTTTCGACGTGCGACAGCTCATTTATAAGCGATTGTGCATGCAGATCTATCTGATTGAATGTGGCTGTAATCTCTTAACGTGAACGTAAGCATTTCCGTTTTTGCCATTTCCGCGAGTTTTTCCTTCGCCATCGGAAAAGGCTGAGGGAGGTTCCACTCACGGGGAAGTGAAAACAAGGATGAAGAAAAGGAGTCTCCAGACTCTACTACTCTAGACTACTTTTTCAACTAAGCAACTGGCACATGAAATAATCGACTTCAAGAACAAAATCAAATAGCGACTTGAATCGCGTAGACCTTCGCGAGAACACACTTGCGCATAAATCATTCCCAGACATACAGCATCACATGTCGTCGCGCCGGTGTCCATCAGAGAAACCTGACAACGCGAACGGATCACAGATGAATTACGGCGAGGGGCAACTCGACTCCCAACCGTGGTGGTGACATCGAAGGCAGCGCAAAGTAAGGGGCCAATTCGATTCGTTCGTAACCGTAACGCAATTCAATGTCAGCCGCGACTAACAACCAAATCGTGATGTTGTGTCAAAAATTGATGAAGTACTCGGTTCCAAGTGGAGACAAAATGACATCTGACCAAGCTTCACGCGGCTATCTATTGTGAGTGAGTTATGAGCAGTGATCAGCGGTGATCATGAAGGAAAAGTGAGTGGAGTCTCAAGGTCAAACTGCGGAGCCTTGCAAATATGTGGGTGCGCAACGACTCGCTATTGGAATGCCATTAAGTTCCTGGTCTGAAGTCAATTTGACGTGTCGATCGTGAAAAAAGAAACTTTATCATCAGTGTGGGGGTGCAAGTGGGAACGTTCTTAAATGTCCATAACTGAGCCCAGGGGGCATATTCGCATGAATACATGTCAAGTGGGTTGCACGATCTTGAACGAGGTGTTACTGAGAGATAAGTGGCACGACGTTGTCATGGGAACGACACAATGACAGGAGAAGGGGGTCTCTTGGCGTTTCTATATCGCTCCTTGTAAGTGTTAATGGAAAATGCATTTTTCAATCTCCGTCGCCGTCGTAAGTGCCGGAGTGGTAAAGTGGATGTGAAAATTTGCCAACTTGTCTGAGAACATAAAATGTTTCACTAATGTGCCGCGGAGATATACATGAATTCAAGCAGTGATTCTGATTCCATTAAGTTTGTGAATGTGTTTGTTAGGACAACGACATCGATGGGTGCCCCGGGGAAAATATCATCAACCTTCGACGTACTTAAGAAATAGATTGAGGGGCTATAGATCTATATGTTTGGGTACAGTAGTAACAGACTCTATTCAGGGAAGGAGGGAAACTTTTAAGAAGTTTTGCTAAAGGGATTTAGTCGCATTGGATTATTTTTGATAAAAGAAATTTAAGCTCCTTAAAAAATAGTAATTTCCGCACACAAAGGTGATGCAGAACTTTCGAGTTATTTGTAGTCGTGTTTAGTTGTATGTCATATGTGCCCAAATCGAGAGACTGGTGATCAGTGAAGAAGTGAACAGATTGATGGAATGCTAAATATGTTAATGTTAATGTTAATGTTAAATGTAAATTATTGTTAAAAAGCGAAATATTTGGTTAGCGAATAAATTCAAAAACATCATCAACGAAAATATGTAGCCACTATTTCTTCACTACGGCCGACCTTATCCCTCTAAAACTTGTCGATATCCCTTTACACAAAAATAGTTCAGAATGGTATGGAAGATGTTGCTGAGTTTGTAAGGTAGTAGCCATATATGTACACAGTTCGTCAGGGAAATTACATTCGATGTCTAAGCGAACAGCATTGATGACATGAAATTGTTAAGGACAATAGTTTAAAAGCTCATCCTTGACTGTTTCCTCTTCTTCGAGTATATTTATAGTTTAGTATAGTCTCCAAGTGTCACCAACTGACTCATTTAGTCATTAAGTGAGCGAGCTGGTGTCAAACTCTTTCAACATTTCATTCTAAAGCTCAAGGGTTACACAAATATTTGCTAATTGAAAAGACTATTAGCACAGTTTTGTACTTGTCCAATAAAAAGCTGTTTGAAAAACCTAGAAAAAAAATTAGAACACCACGAACAAATTACGAAACCAATAATAAGTTTTGATAAAACATCACCGGCGAGACTACCATGGTTGTCCTTTGCCGAAATATGCTGATATTGAGGACTACAAGGTGTATGAATTCATGCAGGGTCTGTATTTTAGTTCTTACATATGAACATCGTTGTCCTTACAGCCGTTTAGAGTAGGAGAAACGAATTTTCAGTAAATAGGCAATTCTTAAGAAAAATCGTTCCTTACAAAGTCTCTTTGTAATGGCAAGTCCTATTTCATATTATTGCCCATTGGAACTTAATTAAAAACAAAAACTGATTTTTGTGACAGATCAATAAATACATTTGGTGCTTAATTTTCGAGGTAATTGGAGGAATATTACACCAGCGACCAATCACAAACAATAAAAATAATTGAGTGGCACTACAGCTTACAAGGGACCTTCTACAACAACTTGTCGCATTGTGCGTGCTTCTGTTCTGTCACGAGTAGAAGGGACCAACAGTTTTTGCCAACTCTGAATGGCGAGATTTGAAAAGCTTTCCATACACAATTGATATTCGTTGGGTGTTGTCAGCAACTCGAAAGAGATGGTGCCGTGACAAATGAGGTGTCCTGTCCGGGAATCAAACCTAGACTTTCTGCGTGGCGGTCGACGCACTTTCCAATAACACATACGAACCGTATATAGCATTGATCCTGTGGATCAGTCGCAATTATTATAGAAAACTTGCTACCGAGCCGTCAATAGGACTAGTCACAATAGCAGCAGAGTTGCTAACAGTCCTACCTCTTTCACTTGGACTTCATCCAGATGACATTTTGTGTTGCTTCTTTCCAACGTCTCACATTTGTTGTTGAGAATCTTCCATGGAATGGCTTCAATTAGAGTAAAACAATTTTTGAAAAAAAAAACGCCTATTCCATAGACTTAGATCGAGACACTTATGTAGGTGTGTTAAGTACATCTATATTCACTGTAATCTCTGTGACATGAAAGAAACTCTGTGACAAGCAAAGGTGTAAACTAACAAATACTGCCCTTACTGAACGTTTTTCTGTAATGCAAGCAGTGATGCAGTGATAATTGGTACCCAATGTTAGTATTCCGATCAGGTATTGGTTAACATTGGCAGTTGTACGTTGCGTTGTCTAAGAGGTTCGGAATCGCAAAGTTTATCTCAGCCATTGCATTCGAAGACTTCTGGTGTCTCTGCAAGTTTAGGGCTGAAGTGTATTTTATTGCACACCCCGCTGCTTTTTGTTTGTAGTATCTGTAACTGAAGTTTACTTCATAACTTCTCATATTCAGTTCTATTGGTTGTTGGTTAAGATTTATTTTATAAATTTTATCGAAATGAACAAGAATTCCGATTTTTATAGTCTGAGAAGTCCAATGCTAATGCTCATCTTTCAATCACAAGTTTAGTTACATACAACTGCGAACTCCTTATTGGAAACGTCATAGTAATCATCATCAAGATGATTAACCGCATGTTCCACCAAAGGGCTCGCGAGGTAATGCATGCACGAGAGCCCTCCAGGTCGCTCGATCCTCCGCGATCGACTCTTACTCTTCAGAAGCTATTCAAAAGTGCACCCAGGCGAGTTTATGGATTTTAACCAACCACCTCGTCTTGAGTGTGCGGAGAGGTTGCCTACCTAATGAAAAGCGTTTTCTTGCATTTTTTTCACTTGTCTTCAGAATTGAGGACTGGTTCTCGAATTTAAGATGGCCGATTCTACATACCGTCATATGCACACTGAAATACAAAACGCTTAAAAAAATACAAAAAAAAATTGCCCACAAGAGGCCAGTGTATAGCTTCATCAGCAACAACTCGTGTTGTGATAGTTTTTTTTTATCCTACGAGTGGAGAGGACCTGCAGTTTATAGTTGACAAATGACATTATTTAGTATTATTTGAATAGTCCAGAAATCGAACCAACGACTTTCCGCGTGTGATTTGACGCACTTGCCCACACGCCGCGTCTCGCACATTCAGCAACCAAACACAATTCTGTAAGTTGACCTCAAAAAACGTGAATCTCTCCTTAGTCTCATTCACTTTTAGTCCAAGTTCATTGACCATACAGTGGTCTCTGCACATTCGACTGCCTACTCACGCTGAAATGCAACTTCTTCCTTACACCGTCCGACATGAAAGCCTTCACAACTCAGTAAGCCCCTCCGAAAACATCGATCAGCGGCACAGTTTACAAAACTTACATAGACCCATGCTAGACCCCCCTCACTGAATTACAACCGCAACGATTACATTAATCCAATAAAAGTTCATAAACACATGTGCGATTGCAGTGCGTATCGCCTTGCAGGCGCTTCGAGAGAAAACTCCCTGAAGCGTTAAAAATAGATTAATGCTGCCGCGATTCATACCCTCCGGCCATTGTTTCCCTATTTTTTCGCCTTTTATGAGACCAATGAACGTTTTACGCGCGCTAATGATTTTACTACCTTGATCTAATAACAGTGGGGCCCACCACCGACAGCATTCAACAAGTCACGATAGCGATTCCACATGTGTGCATGGGAGAGCTCTGTGTGTGATTCAAGGGCAGCGCCAGAAGATGAGAGTCTCCTCATAAGACGATCCTTGAACTGAGAGAGCCACCCGAAGAGTTGCTGGAATTATATCTGAATGCCTCGACAAGTATCATTTCAAAGTTTTTTTTATGTACATTTTGCTCCTTTTCAAGAGGACTGGGCGGTGTGAAGGGGCGTTTGATTTTTACTGCCACTGCCACTGCCTGCTGGAGAAGTGGCTTCTTTCATAAGAGTGCTGCGAGGCTTTTTTTTTTGTTGTTCCTCATTTTCTGTGGAAAAAATCGTCACCTTGCCGGGAGAGTACGAGTGACTGAATAGCTTCACCTAGTCGTGGCAATAAATTACAATTACGTTGAGTGCAAAGTTACTGGAGGTTCGTCGTTGTGTGTGCTTGGTATGTATGACATCATTGGCGTCATCACTGCCACGGTCATTCTCGTCATCCCTCAGTGGTGGTGCTGAATAGAATTCGTGGGAACCGGTTGGCGTGTTAATCGTCTGTCGGCCACTACTACCATGCGGTTGTGCTGTGGCATGAATTTGTTTCGAAAGATTGACTATTTTCCTGTTAAAGCCGGAGATTGATTGGTTTAGAACGTGATTTGAAGAGTGACGCGGCATTGAGTTGCAGTTGGAATGCACGCCTTTCAGTAATCATCCACGTCCTCCGCAGGCACTGTCTCCACACAGCAATGTTTCAAAATCCCACGTTGAGTAAACTTGTGGCCACACCACAAGTATCATTCCGCCAATCTGGGTGAAATTGCCCAATAAACTAACCAAATTACACTCAGCGGTGACAAATGAGTGCGTCTCAAAAGGATTACTCGCATTCGAATGCAATCCGCACGCCTCGCATTGACCCAGTTAACCGCACTGCTCACAGGTGAAACAATAATTGCCAAAACAACACCCTTCAGCCTTATCCGCGTTCATTGTTGGCGCAGACTTCACTTTCGATTTCTTTCTCAGGCCGCAGCACGCCTTAGGCGCCCGCCTGAAAAAGCGAAATTCAAATATTATTTATTTGTTTGCCGCTTTTTTGTTTCATGAAAACCGCCCAGTCCGTGCCACGTGTGTCTGTCTCCCAATAGATCATCAGAACTATCAAACAGATTCGATTTCAGTCCGCATCCGGAAGGGGGAAATGAAAACTTAGAGACAATCGAGTGTCGGTGAGGCGTGATGACCGTAGGCCTATTACGCGCAGCGCAGAGAGCTTTTCAGCGTTGATTGCTAAACAACCTGAAAGTCAGGAGGATTGATTGTTAAGTGATTTTAAATTGCCACTTGTGTTAAGGAAGAAAACCCGGGTGAACTCATGCGATTCTTTTTGCTCTGTTCTCTGAATCGTGTTCGCCATGCTTTCGGTTCACTGTAGGCGTGTAAGCGCACACGAGGAAGCTCACGGTTTGATAGAGTGAGGTGACTTGGGTGTCTGATGTTTCCGACAAAGCTTGTAATTAGCCGCATGAGTCATGAACCTGAATAATTCGCCGTCTGCCCACTTCACTGACGCATTCTCCTCGACGACTTTTACTGCCTCTGACACTTCATCAAGTCATATACTCAACACGCAAGACCCACTTGTTTCGATAACTTCGAATATAGCGCACATGCGATGTTTGATCACTTCTCTAACAAGTTGACGAGCACAAGTACCGCAGGGAGTGTAACAACGTTGTCACCCTGACAGCACGCTCGAATTGACAGACAACGACGACGACGACGACGACCGGAATCCGTCTTCCGCCTTTGCATCTCCATCGCACAGTCATTGCACGTAGCTCTAGAGATTCAGATTATTTGTTGTGCTAATGAGCCCCCAAAGATGAATTGAGCTCAACTTTCCATCACTCCTCGTGATCTGCATCACTTCTGACGCTTGTGCGCGTGTGTGTGTGTATTTGCGTGATGCGAAGTTTCTGTTCTTGATTATACAGACTTTTGAGAAGCATACTGATCAGATCCAGGAACAAACAGCGAAAGTAAACACTTTCGGACGCCAATGGGATGCATTTAGCTCGACGCTCGATGGCTTCATTAGATTCTGAAGTCCGTACTTTAGCCGATGGTATCTGAGGCTCCAGTCGTCGTGCGGCTCGTTGTGCCACTGAAGAGGAGATGTCTTACAGTATCGCATTCGATAGCGATGGATGGACTTAATGACGGTCTGCTGCCATATACGAGGAGGCAACAAGTGCACGTCTTGCGGGTTTGGCTTTTCACTGATTTCGTATTTCAGAACATTGCTGGGCAATAAAAAGAAACGAGATAAAAAAAGAAGATCGCAAATAATCGCACAACATTTGTGTCCGCGAGTGCGTTGGTTGAGGCTGTGCATACTTGATCGAGGGGATGTCTTGTGTGCTCCTGCTGAGCGGAGCAGCGGATGTCTCAATTGGAATTTCTTCGCTTCTACCTTGCACCTGCTGCTGCTGGGTATCATTTACATTTGATTTGGATATCTTTACATTTCTGCATTTTGAATTGGCAAACGAGACTCTCATTGCGAATTCCAGTTCCTACTTTCCACGGCATCCGGATTCTTCTGCACAGAGCCTGTGCGCGTGGGCTACACTTGGCATTGGGAGTTTCTCTTGTGCGACCAACGCACATATTGTTCAAATTCAGGCAACAGAATGATGACGGTCTGAGTGAAGATTGCTCAGCTGTCAGAGTCTTTGATTTTTATTGAGTGGCGACATTTTCGTTGATCCATTGTATGATTTTGTCCGTGGAACTTGCTTTTTAAGCGACTGTTACACGGGTTGTTGTCTAAATACGAAATGGAGATCGTGAAAGTCGTAGAATGCGATTCACTTGCATTGTGCGTAAATATTCGTTTAACTGGTATGAAGTCAAGACAAAAAGGATGCACTTCACCGTGTCCAAAAATGAATGCTTGCGCAAATTGTATTGTTGCTGCGTACACAGTTGCGAAAAAAACATGTCTTAAAATTATTGTTTTGTTCAGCTTGAGCAATGTCTAAAAGTCCTCTTTGTACAACCACTGAAGTACTATCGAGCACGGCAAAGACACAATGTAGTCAAGTTGACCTAATGTCCACCTTGAAGTTTGCCACAATTTGCCAGCCAATCTCAACAACTAATAAGTAACCACTCGCCAATATTGGGCAAGTTCATAACCAATTTCCATCTTTAACCCTCTTCATAAAACACGTTGTGACCCACTTTCAGGCGGAGGAGCCACAATTGTCTTAAATTTTCTTGTTCCACTCCGAAGACGTGGTCAATTGATGCACTTAACATTTGAGCATCGATTGAATTGCCAATTAAATTGGCAGCAAAGTGGACCACAAATCATATCATACATCACATACTACGCACAGACATCTCCACCCACCAACGCAGACCCCGATAAATTGAGACCAACATTCACGAGTGATTTAGGGTCCCAATCGAACCGCTTAATGGCACTTGCGCAAGACATCAACAGTCATCGTGTATCATTGCGAAATGTTGGCAAGAAAATAAATCGGCATCCGTAATCGAAACGCAGAGGTCATGGTTGAAGAGATTTACAAATTGAAGTCTTCACCTTGTCTCCGGCGGATTGAATTTATGGAATCCCACTCGATTTGCAAAACTTCCTGTGTCCTGATTAAGCACTTTTGCGCCGCTGCCCACCGCTTATTTGCCAAATTGGCCACACGCCAGCCCGCGCTGCTACTGACCTGCTGGAAAATTGCAACCTTCTTCGGAGATTTAGCCGTACTCATTAGGTCTTGTGCCCGGCGAATGGAGCGCGCCTACGACGCGCCACTTGCGCTAACTCCAAGTGCCAGCCTGCCAGAAAATTCTCCGACAAATAAAATTAATGACGGCTCAATAATAAAACCGCCCAGCAGTTGCGAACCCAAGCAAATGAGCGTTAACCGGCGGCGGGCACTGGGCTCATTCCTTGCAAGGCTAACACCCGTAGAGGTGGCCGGTTGCGGTTAATTGAAAAGAAAGAAAATGACCAGCGCCCCAGTTGCTATCACCATTGCTGTATGTGTGTGTGTGTGTGTTCTGCAACTGGACGTCTAGTGCTGGGTATCACACATTTGCCAGATTGTTAGCCGAACTTAGGCGTTGTAATTCACTGCAGTCGGCCCACAAGGCCGATCTCGGCGAGACCCGCAAACCACCACCTGCTTATCGAGTGTGGTGTGCGCGGCGTAAGATCATAATTCGCGGTGCTTATCCGGCTGTAAGTTTGAGTTTTTGCTTTGTGCCGCATGCGGCTGTGGTGGTGTTAGCGTTACAAAGTTATTATTTCTGTTAATTGACCGATTTGCAGTTGCAGATACGGGGAGCGGCTGTGAGGGAAACAATTTTCATTCATTGTTTATTAATTGCACGGTCCGTGATCAGGTGTTTAGACTAATGAACAATAATGAGCAGTGGCTGAGGCCGGCCTTATGACTTCACGCGAAATTGAAACAGAGTGTAGACAAATTGAGTTCTGTGAGCGGGGCTGTCGATGTGCGCGGAAATGCTTTGAAGGGTTGAGGTTTTGATGGCCGTGACCATCGGAAATTGATTCTTCCGACACATTAAGTAATGAAGCGCGATGTGTTAAATTAATTATTCCCGGTATTGAAGTGTGTCGGCATTTGAAGAAAACCGTTTGTTTTTTTTATGGTTTTTTGCTTAATTTTGGCAAATGTCTTTCTGAAATGATATCTGGTGAGGAGTTGGACACATTTAATCAGAAAAGCGTTCGGTGACAATTGTGGTCTTCATTTATGGTTCCAGTCACATAAAGAACAACTCTGCCGTTTCTTATATTGTCCAGCATTCGGGTCGTATAGTAATATTGGAAGGATAAGCATCTTGTGTAGCATAATTTTGGTAAATCTAGTCAAGTCTAAGTTGCGTCTGTTGCCAAGGATCTTTGCAAAGATGTAGTTTCTGGAGTACACATTCCTCAAGAGATCATAGATCATCTAAATCCCGAATTGCAAAATAAGGAATTGTGCTCAAGTACAAAGTCCTTTTGCCAGACCGGAAGCCTCGATTGTTAGCGCCAACTAGTAAGGTGCAAAACGGGTTTCAAACTTTATATGGCATGCTGAACAGGATCTTAAATTTTGACAGCAATATATCTTACTATGTGGGATTATCTTCGTTGAGCTGGTATTCCTGCAGATGATATGGTACATGTCTCCTTAAGAACACTGCCACTGCCAGCTTCGAGTTACGATGCCAAGTCATCCCAATCTGTTGTCCTTTAATTATTTCTATGCCAGGCATATGATCACTTTTTTGACAGATGCCGGGCTTACATAAATCATCAGGATCAAAGAATTTGTATTACTGACAAACAAAGTTTCAAAATTTACAACTGCATTTTGATATCTTCTTTAACATTTGTTAAGGCAGATACACTATAGCTCACTAACCGCTTGGGTGATGTTGACTTTAAGCACTCGACCGACTCCGGATTGTCGTTTGTAACAATATAAATGTGACTCCTTTGACATTTACATGTCAAAAGGAGACTTTATCGCAATTTCAGACAAAATAAAATAAAAATTAACTAATAAGCGGTGTAGGACTTATATTGCTTTTGAGTGGAAAACTTGGCTAGGTTTCGGCATCTCTGCGGCCGGACAACTTTTTACAATCAAGTAATCAAGTAAGAGACCGGAACAAATAGTAGTCTGATGGTGTAAGGTTCGTGTTATACGATCCTTCAAAGCATCCCTACAAAGTTCTACCAAATTGAACTGGGTCATCATATGTGTGCGGCTTTAGAATGTCATGATGGAAAACAACTCCCAACTTGGCAATTTCTCGTTCATTCCTCGGGTAATTCATTATTTACAAAAAAGGATCGAATTGACCGTTTTGTTACGTACTAGCAGTTCACAACAAATATTTGCTTTCAAAGGTCACCGAAAACTCAACATTCGCCGTCAATTGAGGTCTTGGTGCTCGGTCACTGGCCTTTGACCATGATCACTTTGCTTTTGATATTTTCGAATTTAATCTATTTTTCATCGCCCGCAATAAATCTCACCACAAAAGGTTTCATTTCGTCTCACTGACAGTTATTCGGTCAATTAAATTTCTTTAGGTAAATACATGTGCCACTAAACTTATTGGGTGACCTGTTCGTTTTATGTGATTCCAAACTGTCACACAGTTGATGTTCAGTGCCTTCGCTATCTCCTAACAGCTTCAAGGTCGACCTTGCCCCATTCGTTTCTTAACTTTATCGACTTTTTTCTTTGACAGACTGATCAGTGAGAGGTGTATCTTGAAAGGTAATTTTTGGAGAAATATAATCTTATGAATTCAAATTTATTTTCTGTTAGAGATGAAAATGGTTAACAAAACAAACTTGCACACTGGTATATAAACAGGAATTAAAATTTCAAATCAATCTGCAACCTCTCACATTTGATTTGACAAGTTTACTTTTTGTGTTGGTAGTACGAGTATATTAGACGCTCAAATGTATGCCTGCGTTCTGGTGGAGGGGTCCTGACCCACAGACCCTTGAATCAGAGCAATGATCATATTCAAGACAGCTGAACCAGATGTTCTTGTCATCATGTGTACTATACACATCATTAAACTAATCCAAATCATTGCGCAAAATAAAGCGGAAAGATTACAAAATTACAAGTTTTAAAAAGACCTAAAAAGACCTGTGGTAACGTCGCAAGATTCAGTAATATTTCAACTAGCTGTGACTAACACCTTCGAATTTAAAATGAGAGGAGTAAGTATGATAGTTTTATTTAACATGTCTGTTGGAGTTATAGCCCAGGCGAAAATAAGACGCGGCTATTCAACGATTCCAGACACTTGGTATCGTGAAAATGAAAGTTGGTATCTTGATCTGGATTCAAATCACGCAATTTAATCGTAAAAATGAACGCAGTGCTTATCGGTACAACGACAACCATTACACAATATTAAAACAAATGATTGCATGATTAAAAATATGTTAAACATAAACAGAATATGCAACTTCTCCTGACTTCCATCTGACCCAAATTTTTCTTCGAAATTAAATGCGAAACTTCTTCTTCTTCTTCTTTTGGCGCTACACGTTCAGGTCCTTCTCCACTTTTTGCGCCACCTTTGCCTGGGCCGTCCTCTGTTGCGTTGTCCTAATGGCTCACATTCGAAGACTTTTCGGGCCGGAGCGGTGGTGTCCATACGCTCTACATGGCCTAGCTATCTTAAGCGATGTATCCGAAGACGCTTGACTAGGTGCATGTCGCTGTACAGCCCATAGAAATGCGAAACTAGCAAATATAAAAATAAATGGATAGCGATGACATAGGCAACCTGCACAGGGAATCAATCGCTTTTTTTTTATCAGGCAATATGTAAATGGAAATTCTGACTTAAAAAAAGACTTCAAAGAACAAATTGTTTGCCATCTGGTGCTACATTAGACACGAACGTCCTCTGAGGTGTTCTTTTGATAATAGACGTGCATCAAATATGTCCCACCGCAGCTTAGCATCATCTTCGGTATTTGTCTTACATGGCTTCAACTCAGAAATCACTTCCAAACGTAAACTAAGTTCACCACCTTAACATGACTTAGTCCATTGCGCTTTGTCTTGATTTAAATGGCTAATGAAGTGTCGAACATAAATGCACAAGTATACAATTTTAGAATTGCGCAAGCAACCACCAATTAATTGACAGCGGAACGAGTAGAACAACGCCGACTGTGTGAACAACTAACCAGCACCCCTCTGAGTAAATGCCTCTAATCAACTAGGTAATGAGATTAACCACATTCGAGACAACACAGAATGCATACGTGGTAAAATTTGCATCCAACGTACATATTCTCAGACTGCCGCTGTTCTCACCGCCCCGAGTGGGCTATTCATTTCAAATGTCAAGGACGGCAACCCCGGTGCATGTTAACCCACCGTCCAAAGGGGATGCCTCCGCTGTTCAATGTCCGAGCAAGCGATGATTACTCATGCCGACGCGAGTGAACAAAACACCTCAATGAAATCAAATTAATTACCCATAAATTATCCATTTATGGCGGTCGGTTAGTTAATCCGAATACACGGCAACATAGTGGAACACAAATAAGCCATTAACCGTCCAGCAGCACGGACGTCTAAGTCGGTAATCTAAAACCGAATGCAGCCGGCCAAATGAACTGCAAATTGATTAATTGTGAGGCGTTTTGTAATTGCATTTGTTTGTGGCTGTGGCTTGGTCCGCACTCAATCCGACAGATCAGGAGCTTTTCGAGCATTACGCATTACAGTCCGAGTGCACAGGTTATTGGGACTTGATCTACTGGTTGATGTCAAATTGAAAGCCTTGTGTCATTATGAGCTGATAGACAATGGGGGTTTTAATTGCGCACAGACAAGGTCCCCGAGTGCGCTTTACTCGCCAGAGCACCGGCTAAACAGAAATACTGCGCCGAACTGTGAAGGTGGAAATGTGTGTAAGACAAATTGACTGAATCGTGATCTCAACACGACTTCAGGGAGATTCAGTCATGCCTTGCTGCCTTTGTGCGTGCGTTGCTTTGAATTCGTTGATTTTGACTTAAGCATGCATAAAGCCGATCTAGAGGAAGTTCGGCTTTGTCTGCGATGACCTCGAGCAAATCACCGTGAAGTTTTCACACATCAAAACCTATTGGTATCGTTTAAAAAATATGCTATTGTGTTATTAGGGAGAAGGCGTTCATTCAGCGGGTGTGCCATGAAGTTTTGCGATTTTTTTGCAATTGCTTTGTTCAAATTGTTTTCGGTGATTTTTCACGATAATGATCTGTACTTAATGTTGTAGACTATGTGGATGGAGAGGTGGATGACTGGAGGGGAAGAAAAATGTTGTACTTTCCATCAAGTGTTTAGACCTTCAAAATGACCGCTTACTTAAAACATTTTGTAAACATTTTCTTCGTGAACAAGTTCACAAATGAAAAACGTTTGCAAATAATAAAAATGTTTTGCTAACACTCCAAGTCACTGACGGCAACTTTAAGAGCCGTGTCGTGACACTATTTCTAGAATATATTGAACAAATTCCAGACGCTAAGTCTGTGCCAGTAGAAGCAGTGTTCGTGCGAAGTTCCAGAAATCACGCTGCCAATAAATTGTTCATCCCCAACCAAACCAAAACAGTCCACTTCACCCTCAAGACCTCTCTCAAGAGTTGCGTAGGTCTTGCTAACAATACGCTGTTGTGTATGTTGCCTAATCAATTTCCTCGATACCCTTATGAGATTAAGTCACCTAAGGCATTAGAGCCACTCAATCGTGTATAAAATTGAGAAGCCATACAGCCCGCAAGGGGCCAGTCTATATCATCAGCAACTACTCGTGTTGTACATAAAACTGCTTTGTCACGAACTGACGTGGCCTACAGTTTATTCTTGATTCCATATAGCGAAGCTTTCAGAGTTCTCCTTAAGTGTTGTCAGTAATTCGGAAGAGTTGGTGTCTAGATTGACGTTCAGTGTAGGAATCGAACGTAGGACCTGCGACATATGAGTCGTCGCACTAAGGCCACGGAGGATTATGACGCCTTACATGCATCCGTCAAAATTACAACTTGTATGATAGGTGACATCTTGAACTCAATTTGTAAGAAAATTAATTTTTAGAAATTATGTCCAATGGAATGTTCCTCATTGGGAGTTTTGAGGGAACACAATCCTCAAAACACATCCTCGAAGACGAATCTTGAGGTTTGTAGTCGTATGTTCTGATGCTGGAATGAAGAAGAATGTGGACAAGGCCGAAGTTGTGGCCAACTCCTGTCTAATGCTACATGTTAGAGGAGTCCCATTGAAACACGTTTAAAAGTTTAAGTATCTCGGAGTCTCTTTCATGAGTGATGAGACGAGCAACACTGAGTTTTCTTGTAGAATTAGCAAAGCGGGATCAATTTCGAAGCAGCTTGGAAGATCTGAAATAAGGAAGGCGGAGCTTGGTGTCAAAGTAAAGTTATCCTTTTTTAACCCTGTTTTTGTTCCTACTTTCACCCATTTTCATCAAATTTGGGTAATGAGCGAAAGAATAGGATCGCAAATACACGGTGCCGAGATAACATTTCGTCGTGCTGTTGCTGTTGTTCTCGCCGGGATAGAGTAAGAAACGCGTGGGAAGCCAAAGTTGACTTGTTCGGACGTAAAGGGTTATTCTTCGATGGTTTGCTCATGCTGCGACGTATATTCCCTTCATCACGACTACTGAGGTAAAACGTTGATGCAATTTCATCAGGCAGGCGACCGCTCAGCACACTAAGGGCAAAGCGGTTGGATAAAGTCCATAAACTCGCGCTTGATACAAGCCCCTGATGAGTTGTTGCAGATGGCGGAGCGTCGAGCGGTCTGGAAGTCCCTCGTGCGTTCATTGCACCACGACCATCGCATTTTTAGAAATACACAGAAGTTCCTAAAACGCGCTTTGACATTATCTAACAATTATCAGAAATTAAAAAAAGGTTGGCAAAATGCCATTCCTCTATAAAAGTATAATCTTAACTGCAAGACTTCTTTCCCTCTCCACACCCGCAGCAAATGTGTTTCAATTCGTTGGTTAAAGTAGTACTCCTACTTTCTTGCAGTCGATACTCTGTGCGGTAATCATTACAGGGAAAAGAAACAAACAGAGAAGACACAAAATACACCCATATGTGGGTCAAGCACTTATGTTCATATGCCTTAGAACCTCCTACTGCCACTTCCTCCTTGCGTGCACAGCACACAGTTCCCACAAATAGATGAGTTCGCCTCCAAATACAAGCACCTACACATAGAACCATTATCACAAGCGCACGCTTAAACATTTCTCGCAACTCCAACCTAAAAGCACTGCTTATCGACAGGCCACTCTCTAAACAGAAAATTGCGCTCAGCACGCAAGGTCTGTCCGTCATGAGTCCACGACATGCAACGGAAATAAAACAGAAACGATTATAGACAAAAAATATGAGGCACTAGGCTGACCCATATTCGGCTCGGACGCACTGCGATCAGCAGATCAATTCGACTTCCGATCACAACAAAGACGACAGTCGGCTGCTCCCGGAACCAGTCAGTCGACGACGCGTTCAATTGCGGCTTTAATTAACTTGACTCATGTCGTACACGAGGCATGTGCTATTTCATCGTGCAAATCAGAATCCCCGCCAATGACGTCGCCAAATACGGACACCATCGATCGCAGCCTGGTGTCGGTGATAACAACCTTCAATGTGACACTTTTGGCTTTGCCATGATGTAATCATTCCACAAAACGAAAGTAAGTAACCGCAAGAGTGGCGTGCATTCCGTCTGGAAGCCCATTCCGTAACGCGAAACGGATGTTATCTCACCGCGTGGGGACGGTGGCAAGCGGTGAAAATGGAATGTTCTGTCACCGTGATCCGGTCGAACAAATTCAAAGAGTTGTTATCGAAAATATCATTCCCATTTGGCGGAGCAGATCTGCACTGACAGCAATAAATTAGTAGGCATTCGCCGGCTTTATACATTCATTGCTCACTATTAATTACCGGGGCTTGTTTGCAAAACCACGTCTCGGGATTTATTGCTTCCAAAATAAAAAGAACACAACTCAGCGGGCATTTGCACAACCGAGCATTTCCATAAAGAGTGCAGCGTCCACATCAACTTGGCCGTAGAACAACATTATTCAAACGTCAGTGAATGACATTTCAAATTGATCGCCTAATAGGAGCTTAGGTTTGCGTTGTTCTCCGCGCCGCCGCCACAGCCGCCACCGCTGCTCCGACCGACCTATAAATAGCCAGCGCACGCTTTTCCAAATTGAAATGGAAATTCTCTCGTGCGTGATTCATGGCTGGCCGTAGCTGTAGCGCTGTGGTGCGGCCACGGCGGCGTGAGCGTGCGAACTAGATTCGCTCAAGAATTCGGCTCGAAAAGATCAACTTCGAGGGGCTGGTCGAATGGTGAATTAGCAACAGCGAGTGGTTCTTGTGGTAACTCCCACCTGAGCTGGCGTCTTCTTGATCGCACTGACGCTGGCTGTGACGGTGGGTGGGTGGATTGGGTGCATATGGGTCGTGGGAATATGATTGTGCTGAGTTTGGTCTTAATTTAACGGTTCTAGAGTAAATGTTAAATTCTGAGAAGGTCGTACGAAGAAGTATTCTGCAGTTGTCGAAACAAATTTTTTTTTTAAATTGCAATTCAAAGGCAGGGCAGGCAAATGATAGGTGCGGGTTTACCTACAAACTGAGCCGCGTCTTGTTCATGCCAAATGTTTGTCCTCCTTAAAAAGATACAGTCATTGGAATGATGGATTTTCTGATCGCAAGCTCGCTTTTGAGTTGAAGTGTGTTTTCTTCGAGACTGTGTACACAGCACAGTAGACATTTTGCTCTCAGCAAAGATCAGTTATAATTTCTCCGATGAATCCTTAACCCGTTGAAAATGACATTAAATGTGGAAACCCATTGTAGAAAAACGAACACCTTTCAGCGAAGATTTTTTTACAACACACTAAGGAAATGAACGTTTTCCTTTATAAATCAAAATGACACGTAATGACACTCAATGGAATGGAAAAGTTTGCATGAGTGTTTCAAGTTCCCTTGAGAATCACATTTATGGCAATGAAAAGAGATTTACTGTCCAACACTAGCCCACATTCATACATGGCGCTCCTCACGCGCCATCATCTCAAAGTCAACTTTCTAATCAGTGCAAAGGTCCCGCGCCGCCAACTCCACAATTGTCTTGCAAACGCTCCCTCCCAGAGACGGAGTGCCGCGACTGCTGCTGCCGTCGCAGTTCGCGCAAGTACCACGGCCGCCAATGAGAGTGTTAAAAGAGCTAACCGTGCAGGCGCTTTTGACAAGGTGTAAACTGTTCGCGCACATCCCGTCTATATTTATGTTCGGAGCGCGATGATTAATGAACCTTTTAAGTGCCAAATATGTCCCGCAAACATCATGTTTGCAAACCGACAAACCTCTCTGAAATCGAACGCCTGGATGCCTGAGGATGCCTGGCAAAAGTAAATAGATACAAATCGAGGGGAGAAACAAAAACAAAAAAAAAAAAAAACAAAGAGTATCTTCCCAGGAGATCACTGTTTATGTTGTGGTTGGTGTCGTCGTCGTTGGCCGTTGTCATTGTTGCATCCCAACTGCAGTTTCGATCGAAAGTGCAGTACTACTTCGCCATTTACGGCGGGTACGTGTTCAGGCCGAAGAAGAAAAACTTTCTTCCATCGGCGGCGGCGGCGGCCGTCTTCGTCGAAAGGGGACTGCCAATTGAATTAGGTTGACTTGCATGCGCGAGATATACCCACAAGATAGACTTACTTTTGTTTGCAGATACAACTGCTTGCATGTACTTTGCAGTGGCTAAACGAGATTTCTGCTATTTTCTATACACCTACCCACAGATACTGCTCCGAGTGGAAGTTGTTCTAATGGTTTTTTGTTGTGGACCACGATGATGGCGGGGCACCTCGAAGGGTCGTGCTGCATTTGCTATAAGTATATACTTTAAGGAAAGTGGGTTGTGTGGTATTTTGTTGATGATGTTCGCGGTGTCGAAGTTCAACATGTTTTGTGTAGGTGGCTGGTGGTTATTTGGTGTCACTTTGGCAGCAGATAAGGTTTCATTTTTATTGGCTCACGGTGTTGCCTCGTCGGCACAAATCTTGGCAGAATTTCATACACTGGAGTTGTGGATTTGTAGGAAATTATTTATTAAAAGGAGGAAATAAATCAGTGATTACGCGTTTGATGGAATTAGGAAATGTGTGCACCCTCAACATAGTCGAAGACAGAATGCACTGGCATATGACCTTGTCCATCCCAGGGGTTTGAAACGATTTGAAATACACGAAGGCAGTATTAGATGTGTTAAAAGCTATTTTGCCAAGACAAGATGCTAAAATGGCCCTGAAAACGCGGTCAATAAAATTACACATGGTTAAACTTGTCACCTGTGTCTTGAGGAGATACGGGTTAGATGAAATATCGCTTTATCCTGTGTTCTATTGCAGAAAGGAGTCCTGGAGAATGAAAGAGCCGACTAATTAGCAAGAAAGAGGGTGATTCTGCCGCTAAGACTTACTTACAAAAAACCCTTTCCCTGCCATGTATGCAGTAAAAAAAAGGACTACAAGAAGTCATCAAAAGTGGAAACCGTCAGTGGGATGTTATGGAAACGTGTAGTATGTTAAAGCAATCAGGACCTCAAATCAATCGTCATCGAAGAACATACAGGCCATTCGCAATTATGTCTTCTTTAGGATTTCGAACGGGTGAAGGGTACAGAGACCGGGCTAGAAATGAATACTAGAAAAAATAATTTCTGCATTTCTGTAGCGAACTTTAATTCAACATCTGATGATATACATCTCCTTGAATTGGTGAGCCCATCACGGCATTACGTTAACAGCCATATTTGTAATGCAAGTTAGTTTCAAATTTAACTGTCATTACGTGATGAAGCTCCATATAAGGCGGAGTTTACTACGTAAACGAGGTTGCCTCACTCTGTACGGCTCCATCCCAGACATATGATGCAAATGCAGAACGGAAAAAGATACTGAAAAAAAAAACGAGAAACATGACAGAGTATTGTTCGGAGTTCTTCAAGCGGAACACTACTCACTTGTCCAGACAAATGATAACTCAATGTGTGGCAAAAACACTGATGCTTCGTATGGCTCCGCTGCTGCCAGATACCCGTGGCGCACCGTCATTTGGAATACTCTTTATTTCTTCATTTGGCTATTTTTCTCTGTCCGTTTAGTGATGCCATTTGAGTTGGTTTTTTATTTCATCTGATTTGTTGTCTTTTTCATCATCAGGACTTTTTAAAGAAAAACTGAGTTTTTTTTTAAATAATGAGATGTTCGGGGAGCATTTATAAAAACAGAAAACCATCTGCTAACTTTGTTTATTCAACAAATATTTATGAAATGTTTTGTTTTCCTTTTCAGATCCTAACATCATAAAGAAGGTAAGTGACAAACAAATTTGCTATTTCCGTGTGAGCATGTTTTGCCAACCAAATTCGTCGATATGGCCGTAAATAACCCAGGAAGTAGAAAGAACCTTAAACAAAAATAATCTTGCACCTCTTTGGAACAGACCAAATAATCGAAACAAACTGGGCAAGTGCGATTTACACTCGTACACAAAAGTTTTACTTAAAAATTTGAAACAATTTTTTTTGTAGAGTCCGATTCATCGTGAGGTTTTAATTCGAATGTTAAATGAAACACACAAGTTTGAAAGCTGAGTTACATTTTTATCATCAGTTGAAAGAGGAATTCATGGCATTTATTTTTTGATATTACTTCATGTAGTAATGTAAATTTTGGCCATGACTACGTCTGAGGTAGTCCATTCGGAAGGATTAACTCATACTAGCGATTATCAGCTGGTGTTTCGCAGATAGCATGAGTAATTTCGGCTTTAAAAGCGTCCATCGTAGCTAGCTTATTTTTGAAAACCTGAGACTTCAGAGTAAAAAATCCAATGGTGTGTATTGTGTATTGGACGATCTAAACATTAAATTTATAGCTCCCCAAAATAAGTTCTCAATAAGTCCAATGTTTCCCGTACTGTATGACTTGCAGCACTGTCCTGTTAAAACTAGAACTCACTAAGACCATGTGCTTGACTTTCAGGAAGCACATAGCCTGCTAAAATGGCACAATTACCGTTATCATTGAAGGTAACGTTCCTATTTGCCTTATTTTTGAAGCAAAATGGATCAATGATTCCACCAACCCATTTACCACAGCATACCGTTGTTTTTAATGGATGGAGGCGTTGCTCTTGGTACTCTTCGGGCTACCCCTCGGCCCAAGTACGACAATGTGATTTATTAAGGTGTCCATTGAACCAGAAATGAGCTTCATTACTGATCAAAATTTCCCCATAAAACACCGGATTTTCATTGGGTTTTTTTTTTACCCGCACCTGATTACAGTCCTTGCAGAGGTCTTATTTTGTACGCTTAAAGCAAGATGCTTAAACAAAGGATGAAGTATTTGCTAAGCTGCTGAGAACGTCAACAAATCGGTTTGTCACGGCCTTCGCACATTCTCAGCTACATTTGCTATAGTCTCTTCACTACGATGTTGGGTGTGGTCTAGCCATTCGAGTATAATCCAGTAATATAAAGTGGGACTCAAGTTTGCGAAGGATCTTTCTCGAAACGCACGGAAAACATATCTCACAGAACGTTGATTTTCGTTATTAAGAGACGCTGTGTTGGTGCGAGCCGTCCCGTGATAACTTGCCAAATTATACTGAACAAAAATGACAAGAAAGTTTGCTAGGATTCGCGACAAGATTTGAGAAGCTTTTCATAGACAATTGAGACTCTTTGAGTATTGTCAACATCTCGAAAGAGGTGGTGCCGTGAAAAAAAGCGAGGTGTCCCGTCCGCAATCGAACCTAGACTTTCTGCTTGGCCGGTCGACGAACTTACCACTACGCCACGGCGACCACGTCAGAATACCCAACTTCTAATTGCCTACTATGTATGTTTTAAACTGGAATATGTTTTCACTTACATACGTTGTCATGCACTTCGAATCTTGAATTGAACCCATATTCCCGTGATTATCAATAAATGCTGCCATTAGAAAATTTCTATACTTGGTCTTTTTATTCAGATCTTTATTGGCATCGGTTTTGAAACTGAAGCGGAAGGTTTGTAACGACACATCAAAACATAGTTTAAAAAAATGTATCACATGCTGAAGTACGATTCAATTCAAAAGCGTTGCACTTCAGCTTTAGGGTAGCCACTCCTAATTCAGTCCTAAATTAAATTTTCATGTGCATGTAAGTGTCTCTATACACAAAATTTCATAGAAATCGCTTCATAAGCTCAGAACATACGAAGAATGTTACAGACGCATAAGATGAACGGACAGACACATAGTCAGAAAGTCCCTGTCTCACCTCTCCTACCTTAAAGATAGATATAGGTTGTTTTTTTAAAGAAGCCCTTATTTCATTTATATACCAAACGATGTTATGTATGGGGTAGCTAATCCTTTGGTGACCGCCGTGGAGTAGTGGCTAAGTGTGCAAATTTCCATGCCAAAAGTACGAGGCTCGATTTCTAGAGTAAACGTTCCTCCAGATTTCTTTCGTTCGAATTTCTGATAAAAACCAAACAGAAGTGGTTGTCTTGGAAATTTTTTCCTACTTCTGTCTTTATCTTAATTGTCAACATAACAAAGACAAATTAATTAGGTGCACCGAAGTCTAGCCACTCATTTACCAACAACTAATAATTTAATGCCGACTCCGAACATATCTACGAAATTTAAAGGCGATGAATAGTCTCCAAGAAATACCACCGCCTCCGGACGGGTGAATTCGGGAAGGTGGAAATTGCATCTCCCTTTACCAGGATGAGAAATACTTCTGTATTCCACATCAAAGTATTCATAAGATGTTCCACAGAATGTTTGCGCCTTTCACGAATTCGATCATTGGTGAAGCAATATCACACATTCCTTTTCCTTGACACGTAACCTCACCAAAAATTCCAATGGAGTCAAATCAAACAATCTTGGCAAACAATTGAATTCCCTTGCTCAAGAATTTACACATCTAGGAAATTTGTCATCAGCTGCGTGCCGTCCTGCTAAAAATAAACCTCGTCTTCGTTGGAAACATTCATTTCAGTCAGTTGGGCAATGCATTCTTCAGTGAGTGCTAACTTCAGCATGCCATTCGGAAAAAATGTAACCCAATGACACCGGCAACCCCAAAACCTCACAAAACTGTCATTCGTTGCGGTTGTCTTGCAATTTGTTTTGATGCGACAATTTTGTTTGTTTGCGTTGCTATAGGCACGGAGCTTCATCGATTTGAATATTTTCGTGCAAGGGCGTTTTAGCTTCGTGCTCACTATTTCAGATCGTTATCAGTGTGAATGAGGTGCTCTACATGTGAACGTTTCTTATTGTTCCTTGAATGTCGAATGTGATGTGAAATTGTGATAATCTTGAAGTCAGACATTATAGAGGCTGGCCGCCTTTGCGTGATGTCAAGGATCATGGTATCATGGCACTGGGGAATGTATGTTAAGCAGTTTTTCAACATTTGACCCTCCAACAGTGGCGCCACTTCTTGCACGACATAATAGTCGAACGAATAGCACGAGCAATCAGAGTAGATTTATTTAAATTTAACATTCTTCCACCACCACATCAACAATCGTTTGTCTCTTCACCATTTTCACACTCACTCCTTAGAGCACTTCATTTTGAACTAACCTTTGCCATCTGAATCGATATGAATTTTAATTACATCACATCGTGAGTCATACGACGAACATCATCCAGAATAGTCGTGACAGTATGAAACTCAAACACAGATCTTATCTGACAAGGCTACGAGTTTCATTAGCCTCACTCCATCCAGCCGAAACATCATTTACACCTCATCCGACATTCGTTTCTCACAGCGGCATCCATTAATTTCCCATTAAACCACATTTGCCGAGACACAACTTACCGACAGCGCGGCGGATTATTCATTAAACATCTCCCCATCCGCGGGTATAATTAAGTCATTCGCCGAGGAGTGAAATGAAACCCGGTTGTCGCCGCCCTCGCCCAAGTCCTACACCAGCGGAGCATCACCATAATCATCAGCAGCCTTGGCAGACTTCACCTCCTGCTGCATGAACGTCGTCTTCGTCTTCAGTCTGAAACGAGAGGAAAAGCAAGGTGAGGTTTGCAACGTCTTCCCACATCGCAAGTCAGGCCTCTCCGGATTCGCTACGCCGAAGACGAATGATCTGTGCATCCCATCTGTTGCAGGTGAAGCATCGGTCTAGCTTTAATCGGATGCTGCTTTTGGAGTCATCACTGCCACCGCTGACATCGCTTCAAGCAGACGAAAGCTCCCCGAAGCCAATCCATTGTGTTGGCCATTGTTTCAGGAGGATTGTGGAAAACAATTTAATTGCACCTCCTCAAGTAGTCTGTTGTTGAGTTGCAGCAGGGGAGAGTGGCGCAGCATCACAGCATCACCGTTACAATTACTATTTTTATGGAGCCACACACAGCCGGAGGTGGTGCCGACATTCACGTGGGGCGGTATCGGCTGGGCGCATCCTGGGAAGGGGTGACGCTATGCGGCTCGGCTCGCGTGTGATGATGCCGTGATTTTGGGAAGCGATTTCTTTTCATGTTACCCGGCAATGGAGACAATGGAATTTGTGGAATTTCTTGGAAAGGATTTACTTTGACATTTCGGGTGCTTGTGGTACCTTCACTCTTGACTTAAACAAGTTGCTGTGCGGCATGTAAGAGCAGCACACAACGCTGTGTCACAGTGATCGGCGACTTTTTTGCGAACGATAGCGCCTTGTGAAAGCGCATGCAAAATACAAACTACTAATTATGTAATGTTGTGCAAAGATCAACAGTGAAATGTTAATGCATTAGTTTTGTGTTGAGACACACTGTGGGATAGTTTAGTTTTCCGGTTGAATTCGATGAAATATTTTTGCCCTGTAGGTGCAGTAACAATTAGAATCATGTATGTTTTATTCGCAAGTGTACAGCCAGCAATGCAGCAAAAAAATGTTGCGCGAGATCGATGACAGACTTGAACATAGGAATAAGTGCATTTTTTTAGAGACATACGAGGTGATCGTGATAGTCATTGTCTTTGAAAAAAAGAAAAAACTTTGAAGCGAGTGCCTCCCGATACATTTTGATATCTAGATAGGTTCGATTCATGGTTGGAATATCGAGAAATACAATCACCAAAGGTTTGTTCTGTACAGGCTCCTCATTTTTAAGTTGCATGTATTATATGCTGTGTATACAGTAGAGAAAAAAAATCATGATTGTTATTTTCTGATAGGGACTATGTTACTGATTATTGCATAGAATCAAATTTCATAGATGTGGTTTTGCTTCGCGATTCCATATTCAGTCCATTACATAGTATGAAGAAACCCCTCGTCTAATGGAGCATACAACTTGTTTCTGTAAATATGGGACCTGCAGGGACCGACTCCGAATGGCGAAATTTAAGGAATCTAAAAGAGGGAACGAAGTGTTGCCGCGAATGGTAAGAGACAAATGTTCAGTACAGTATTCAATCCTAAGACCTCAATTGTGTGAGTTTGCGTATTTTGCGCTTTGAAGTATGCAATTCGTCACTGCACCGAACTTAGTCGTCTTCTTATATTTGTTGTTAAATGATCTGCTTTCAATCACTTCAACACGCTCTTTAGTCCGGACACATTCGAAATCCTCGGCTGCTTAAGAACCTGTCCTATGACATAGATATCCTCCTGACAAAGTTTTCTCCTCGAAAAGCAATTCTAAACGGCGTTTCCTGAAGCACGGACTAATATTTTGACCCGTAATTTTCTGAACTTGAAACCATCACAAATGGATGGTAGAATGTAGTATCTAAGATTTTGTTCAAAGTTATCCTCCACTTCCTCATATTTCAGTTCAATATGATGGAACGACAATAAATTGGAAGTAACCAAGTCATTCTCTTCACTATAGGCTATTCGTTTTATGAGTGGCATTGTTTAAAGTTTGAGTTAAAAAATAATTTCTATGCCAACTACCAATGACGAACTTGAAAGAATTTATATCCTCAGCATTGTCTGTAAGTGGTCGCCGTGGCGTAGTGGTAAGTGCGTCGTCGTACAAACTCGTACAAAATCTGCAGTGCCTTAGATATTCCTCATGCATTTTGCTGCCTGACATATCTCGAAATGATTTAATATACAAGCAGCGAATTACTTAAAAGCGGGTACGGTATAAAATAGAGATTCAACCCAACAATCGATTCGAAGTCGCTAGAACTGCGTACTGCAGATAAGAGCACACGTGCTGCCAAATGAGTTCTTCTACTGAGTTTTATCGACGCTTCAGGTGGAGGGCATCTTTCACTTCCACTGCTCCCACGAAGGTCTCCCAATACGTCGCAGATTCGCGTATATAATATTATGAAGACTACTATAAGTCGGGAACTATCATACTGCACCACTTGGAAATTTCTTACATTCCATTAACAGACTATCACAACTTTCATAAGTTCAACTGAATCGGTTTGTTTAAGCCATTTAAAACCAGAAAATATAACAAAGAGAAGGCTTGTACGATTGTAAGACCTATTTGAAGGCTGTAAAGACTGTTTGATGTTAGCTCAGTCTGAGTTCCTTACTAAGGCAAAATACTTTAAAACAATCCAAGGTTTGAAAGCGCAATTATCATCAGTCTACTACTTGGTGGGTTTATCAAAAATAGTTTAACGACACACTTCCTACATCTGTACGATAGCTTGATTATTATTAAAACTAAGAAATCCGTTTAAGGACTCCTATCGACGTTGCTTATTTGACTGGTCTCACAGAGGTCAGGCCTTCTTAGAACGAAAAACTACCGCTTTAATCCCACTTGTTCCACACGAAAATTCTTAAAATGCTCACTCAGTGTTCAAGGAGCTACACAGGATGGAGTGTGTTCAAGGAACTCCACAGGATGGAGTTAAATATGGTTAACTAGCATTCCTATGAACATTAATTCTTTATTTCGGGTTACTCTTTGACGTGTGCAAAATATTCTATTTGATTTCGCCTCCGACGTACATAATTCAGTCTCGAGTTTATCAGGATACACAAAAATATATATTTTCTAATAACATAGAGTTTCGCAAACACGAACATTTTGTTTAATTTTTGTAAGTCTATTAAATGTGTCCTTCTGGTTGAAGAAAAACTTCATCTTTAAGCATCCACTCTGGTCAATGTCCAGAACCCTAACTTTCGCTCAGATAATTAGACTTCACATCCACGTACATCACAGCCAACAAAGCGCACCGTAAATGTCCTAATTACCTGCAACAATAAAACATATCTTCACACGTACCAAATTACCTACAGAATCGAACCAAATCCGGCGGCGACCCAACCCAGCAGCCAGAAAGCACAAAACTCTATCGTTTCCTCACATCTCCGATAGAAATCTCTAATTTCGTCGCCTTGCCGACTGTGATGGCGGTGGCGGCAGTGGTGACGACAGTGGTGACGACGGCTGCAGCAGGAGCGTATGAATGAATGGCCAATAAGTTAAAGTGTAACCAAATTGCGCTGCCATTAAATCTGTTTAAGCGTAACACCCGATTCGTATTAACTCGGCACAGCCGTGGAAGCCCGCGGTTTGGCGAATCTCACATTAATCTGCGTTCCTCGACGCGAGTGGGCATGGCCTGATAAATGTGGAAAATAAATTTCAATTGAAACGCCACACATTGTCCATGGCGAGGCGATGTGCGACGCCCAGGCGAACATTCTCCGCGGCCCCGCAAAGAATACTCTCCAATATTTTTCCCCAACTCACTTCTCATCTGAATCTGTTAAATTGTCGACCCAAGGCATGCGGAAAAGGAAACGGCGATCTCGATCGAATTGCACAGTTGAAGTTATCAATCGGCCTCAGCGCTGTTCCGCCAGCCACACGATCCACACTGTGTCGAGTGGCAATAATTTAATTAATGAAAAAAGCGGCGAAATCCAGAACAGGTGATGAAGGAATGTGTCAATAAAAATTGAAGGCTGGAAAGCAATCAGAGCTGGCTGGACAATCGAAAGTGGATTTTCCAGCTGCTGCAATATCCAGCACCCACTAAACCAAGCTGGGAACCGGGTTGTCATTGTTTTCAGCTCTCGAATTTAATGAGCGCACACGCTCGCTTTAACGAGACGCGAAACTTTCCTGTCCTCAGACACACGGACGGACACAAATGATGTGCACGGCACAATTGAAAATGAAATCCACGCTTCACTCTCTCAACTGACGGATACACGGCGAAATAATAAGATGTCGTTACATTTTGTAGCGCCGCGACTCTCTGCCGGCTGGCTGCAGCTTGGAGTCTGGGAGCACTCCAAGTCCACCCGCAGCATCAGGAATTATGTGAACGCTTCGCAATCCAGTTTTATGATCCGTACCTGTTGGAGGTGGTCCGTGCGGCTGTATGTTTAATTTATGTGAAACATGTTATTGACAGAGTTCCAGCGATTAGAAGGAAGGAAGCAGATATGCGTTTGACATGGCTGTGAGATTATTTTGTGCCAGTTCGCCACGCCGCCGCCGCCGCCGTGCTTTGTGGTCTACGTGTGTGATCGCTGGTGAACTGACAGCATTCCAGTGTTAATGAGTTTTGGGTTCGGCTCTTAATAACTCTAGTATGGTTGTTGGCTAAGTTGAGTTTATGGATCAACGGTGGTTTTGATGGTTATTGAGGGTGGAGAGAGTGTTTTAAGGTGGCGGTCGATCACTGCTGAAGTCCGAGCGATATGGATCCTTTTTGGTATATGTCTTTATTAAGTACATTGTGTGTGGTCAGATATCGATGTGCGAGAACTGAAATACTCAAGTTTCTGTTGATTAAATTTGATTGAATTTTAATTTCGTGTGGCTGCATTTTAAACAGTTTTCACGACAATTGGATGATGCGCGCTTAGTTGTAGTCCTTCTTGTTGCTGAGACGTTTTATCGGGTCCTTGGGGAAGGTTAGACCTGTGCCAATCCGCATGGAGATCGAAAGTTTCTCCACTCTGATCTTTCATATGCACAAAGAAGCCATACGCTAAGAGAGTCGTTAAACTGCATGTATAGTTACACCTTCGTCCACTGGATCAGTCTGTTCTCTCGTCACATCAATGGGCAGATGCTATTGAAGGCAAGACTGACCTTTTGAAGAGACATTCTCGAGTAAAAATTGTTCCCTAATCTCTTAGTGTGCACTTTGAGATATTTCTTTCACTTTTCGACTGTTTGGAAGCATCGCGGTGCACTTGTAAGCGTCTAAGACTGTCTTGTCGATTTTTCTCTAGCAATTCGAATGGATGCGTGGATGTAGAAATAATAGAAGAAGAATATGTATCAGCAAAAACAACGATTCATATGTTCTTCAATTGTTGTGTTAAGCTTCGGCTTGCAGTTAGCAGGTTTGCGTAGCCAATGTAACAAACTTTATTTAAAATCGGATAGAACTTTTACATTCATCCAATTGTCAAAGTTTTAGGAAACTCCTGGATACTTCTGAAGTATAAAAATAATGAGCTAGTCCGCTGAGTCAAGGTGAAAAAACTGTTGACACTCCTCTAATCGATTACCGCTCCGTAGATAGGGAAATGGCTAAAACATCCACCCCCGCATCAAATTTAAATCAATTTCACGACAGTTATCAACATCTGCGCAACTTTTCCCTCGCAAACTTTCACTTAATTTGACTAATTCATGTCATCGTCGCGGACAGTGAGCACCTAGTTACCCCCACAACGCTGACATTAATAATCCTCACTTAAGTCCTTTGGTCATGATTTTATGCTACCCATTCGCAAATCGTTAAATCCGTCGTCTAATCACACGGGATAATGGCAGCCATCACAAAACCAATTAACTGCACAACCGCGCACATCAATTCGTCTGAAATATGTCAGCCTGACAGAGCGCGGCTCATACTTAGATGGCACTGCACATCCATCTCGACCAAAATGGCAAAAAAATGCCCCGCACACAAACGGGATTCTGACGTGGAGCCTCTCTGCGCCTCTTGGCGTGAACTCATCGCAACGCATTTCCTTTCGCGTCCAGGAGTTTTATTTTAATGACATTATCGGCATTTAATTTGCCTAAGCCGTGACTTTATGGCGGCGCACACAGAGGGGGCGAGGGAAACGATGCTTTTCACTTTAATTTACCCGTAAAAACTGATTTATTCCGCTTGGGGATTGTGTGAACGTCTCCCATTTATCGTTGCGTCGCTTCGCGGCCGGCGCAGGCAATGGGATTTTGCGATGCGATGGCAATGGTTAGCCTTAGCCTTTCGGAGGTGAATTCGCAAGGTTGCAAGTGGCGGCAGTTTGTTGCTGATATTATTTGGCCAAGTGTGCGTGGCGAATAGAGCTAAACTATGAATTGTTGTGATGAGACTGTTGATGCCAATCGATTTATCGACTCAGCTAACGATATTACGAACTGTTCGTCTTGTGTGTCTGGTGGTTGTGGCGCGGTCAAGGTGTCGTGAAACGTCTTAAGGTGGAAAGGTTTATTATGAGTTCATTGTATAAGCTACGAACGAGTGCCCACCATTAAACAGCTTACGAAGCCAATTGATTGCATGTGGCGGCGGTACTCCTTTGTGGGACGGAGCGATACGTACTTGGGACGAGAGAAAATAGAACCGAATGCAAAACTGCAGTTTGCTTTGGATTCTTAGTGGCATTTGACTCTGAAAAGGGAAAGTGTGTGGATTTAGTGTACGATACTGTATTGTGTGGTTGTGGTCAAGGTGTAGTGTGGTGTGGTGTGGTTACTCCCTGCACTGGTGTGTGAGTCGTTGTTAAGTGTCGAAGTTGGGTTTCCGAAAAGCACACCTTTTTCGTGTAATTGTTCAATGTCTAGACGTGTTTTGTTGAAAATGAGAAAACGAAAACTGTGGAGAGAAACTCATTAATTTTCCCATTTTTCACAAGGCAACGATGACAACGGTCATCCTGTGTAAGGATAACGGTCAATATAACCGGATTTGGACTTTTTCTAAATTGTTATCTCTATCCTTTGGTGCTTAATTGTCTGTATCCTTTAACAACTTTTATCCTGGCAATTGAATTAATTCGAAGTCAACTTGAGTCTGCTCCTTGGTCCGAAGCAATGTTGTTATGGCATCGGATTAATTATTAAAAGGGTGAAGATATAATTGGTGTAGTAAATCAAACAAAAAAATCTCAGTTCTGTGTATTGTCCTTTAAGTCGGTGTTAGAGAGACATAAGCGCTTTGTTTGCGATTCACTTGACATCGAAAAATATTAAATCCTCTTTTCAATGCTGTAATAGATAGTTTACTGTTTACTGTAGTTTACAATATTGAGAAAGATGTCAATACGACACCAGTAAGACCATTCTCGAGTCTTGTTGACCGGCAAGCCAATAAACTTCCACGGTCTCGTACTCAATATGACGCTAACACCCCAGATCTATGAGATCAACATATTCAGACCATTGTGTCGTATTTTAGGGTAAGCTACTAAGCCATAAGGTTGATGAGATGTCCTTATTTATACTTGATGTTTCAGAATGTCTAGTCTAGTCTTCCCACGACACGTAACTGATCCCAAAAAAAGATTTGGCTTGTACAAAGGTCCTGCATGGTCCGGCATGATTGTTTCGACGCCAACATTTTAAAGCTTGTGTTATTGAATTCATCTCAATTTCTGGTCCTGTGACGTTTCAAAAGCACGCCATTGGAATCTAAGTTCAACAAATTCACCTCTAGGTGTCTAGAACTGAAACCTATTCTGTTAGCTATGCTGGCATTCAGTATAGCCAGGCTTAGGAAAAATTACATACAAATAGGAAACTTCAAGACTTTAAAATATTCCTACGAAGCACTACAATCCCTTTCTCGACAGAATCAAATGAAGCAATGCTTGGTCCATGGGCACAAAAAGGTTGCATTTTATGAATCCCCAAACGAGTTTCAGATTTTGAAAAATTCTATAGACTTTACAAGAAGAGTATAAATATGCTAACGAGCACTGCATCCTCAGTCTTCATCAGAATAGGAAGTACCTTGAGAAAGATGATATTTCCGAACACATTTTATAGCAATGTCCGACACTGCACTAACTAACGAAACACATTTTCGACAGGGATATATTCATTTCAGCCGAAGGAAATCAATTTTAAAAGATGTTCTCTCTTATGGAAATCATTAATTTTTTTTGGACTTCTTCAACTCTACTTTAGATCTCTTTAAATCCGACGTTGCATGGAGCTGTGGGTTCTGCAAGTGAAGGAAAGAAATCCACTCGGGAATCGCAAATCGCAGATGAGGTGCTTTCTTCTTCTCCTGTTCAACTAGTATTGTCGCGTTGTGGAATAACTAAACGTAGCACATGGGTGGCAATGACATAGCGGGGCATTAACTCCCTTAATAATCTTCCTTCGATGCGGTTTAGTTCCAGCAGAGACTTGCTTCAGAGAGCTCCTGCAGTGAGCGCTATCTGCTTGCCTTTCCTTAAACTATTGTTTTAAGCCACTTCACCTTCATTCTGCTTGGGAAGCTGGTGTATTTTGCCATTTCTGAACCATCGTTAGCCAATTCATTTAGTCTCTCGCTTTCAAGTACTTAATGTGCCTCTTTTCTCAAGTGAATGTAGAGTCTTCATAGAGGATACGTGGTTTAGATTCCCTCTGTATAAATTTACCAGTTAAGTGATTGGTAAAACTCATAAGGTGGCTTCTATAGGTTTCCAACTATCGGATCAAGTAAAAATTATTAATAATAATAATAATTGAGTGGCACTACAGCCCTCGTGTTGTGCGTGCTACTGTTCTCTCACGAGTAAAAGGGACCTACAGTTTTTGTCGACTCCGAACGGCAAGATTTGAGAAGTTTTTTCATGGACAATTGATACTCTTTGAGTGTTGTCAGCAACTCGAAAGAGGTGGTGAAAAGTGTGAGGTGTCCCGGCCGGGAATCGAACCCAGACTTTCTGCGCGGTGGTCGACGCACTTACCACTACGCCACGGCGAGCACAAGTAAAAAGTATTAGAAGTTCTAAAAATCGCGAATTAATAAAATTTGCAAGTTTGTAAAAAATGGATACAGTGGCATTAACCAAATTTCGTTAGTAATCAAAATTATCGAGCGATTCCAATCAGAGGGTTCTGTTCGCACAGCATGAGATTGTATTTTTGGGATTTTTTTCCAAGACTTATGTTACGGGTGTGGGGATTTAGGATTTCGGATTTCGGGACTTTGTCCTCCATCCTGAATCGTTTTTCCTGAAGTCCAGTCATCCGTCGAAGGTCACTTCTTCGTTTCTTGCCGGTAACTCTATTCTTTTAGATACCTCGATTCGCATTTAATATCAGAGAACTTAAAAAAAATAGCAGAAGACCGCTGTAGCAATCCCCTTGAAAGTTTCTGAGCCCTCGGAAAACAGAGCTTTCTCCTTTCCATCTGGCCTCTGTTTGAGTATTCTCAAGTCTATCAGTCATTGCTGATAACTGAAAAGTTGTCAGTATATGAGCATCATTATGGCGCAGAGCATCTTGTAAAAATTATTCTTATTGGCTTATATTTTCATAGCCACACATATTTCAATATCAAAGCAAAAGCCGCGGTCATATTCCCATAAAAGGTGTCCATTAGGAATAGAAATAACATAACCAGTAACAAATGACGTTCCAAGAAGTCGAGAACTTAAAAGCAGCCAGCATCCCAGCCTCAGTCCCACTCCTCCATCCCTCAGACCCCTCTGCAAAAACCAATGACTGCTTGCCACGCTCAAAGCCACCACAACAGTGAATTATTAAGGCAGTCGATTCTCTTAAATTTATGCAGAACCTGAATTCAGTTTGGAATTTGAAATTTATGTTTCTGGCTTGCACTGTTAATCGCTGATCCCAATCGGTCAGTGTGCAGCTCCGCCATTGCCCACATATTTCACTTTTTCCTTTCGCGTGCACACTTTGTGCCGCCGCCCAAAATCAAACAGAACTCATCTGCACACTACTCGAATACCGATTCCCCTCCTTACAATCTAATTACTTGATCTATTTTTTTTGGAAAAGTAAATTTGTTCATTCCTCTTGCAAAATTTTTAGCTGAAGGCAACCGTGCATTTTAAGTGAAGCATCAATCACAGAAGACAAAAAAAAACCCACGGTCATGGCCCCCACACTACGCACGATGCCTTCCCTCGCTTGACTGTGTAGTTTATTAACCATAAAAGTCCTTGATCGCGTCAAGGTCGCTCACTCCGAATTTATATTTCAGCTCGAGTCACTACTGATGGAATCAGATCACCATCTCTCAACTAAACGCCGTTATTTGCGGCAAGTATTCGCTTCAGTATTCAAGGTACGTTTTGTATTCCCGTTCAATTTCACATCGCAGCCACCGCCACATTCTTTGCGTTTGTCGGACAACCAAGAACGGACAATAGCACGGAATTTGAAATTCCCACCAAGTGGAGGAGATATTTCACACAAATGCCCTCCTCCGTTGTCGTCGCTCACAAAGAGCTCAAATCAGAAAGCGGAAAACCCCCGCCACTCTGTTCTCGGACTGAGACCAAATAAATTTGCATAAGTAATGGATTGGCCGTGCTTCTGCAAGCCGACCTCAAAGCAGGTACACACACTCAACAAGAACGGATCCGCCAGCCGACCTGCGGTGGCTGGAGGCAGCCGTCTCTCGAGTGATATCATCACTTGACATCACCGCCCAGCAATTTCCATGAAACTGATTTCTGATTAATTGCTCTTTGATTTGGCAGGAGAACATCCATCATGATCGGCGCTAATGGGCGTCATTTGTTCGTGATTCTCCGAGTTGTCTGGAGGCTGCTGAAAAACACTTTCGAGCTTGCGTGTTTACTATACTCAGTCGTCGGTGGTGGTACTTTGCACTCCAGACCTCCCTTAAGCCGCGGTGGCGCAGTCACGCAGCACATCATCGCCAACGACGACATTGGCGATTTCATGCTGCACGTCACAGGATTCTCTGGTTAACTCAAAATTAAGACGCAAACGTCGTGTAGATTGTGGTCACAGAAGTTCGCCTGTCAAACGACAAGCATTGTTCGACTGTTCACAGAGTGTCGGCGAAGAAAGTACGCGAGAGGAGAACCTTGCGGCGCTCATATCATGCATGAACCGAAGGGGAAGAATTCAGCTTTGAGATGTTTGTAACAAATTTCTCTTATTGTTCGGTCTGATGGCTGACGCGGTGCAGTGCCACACACCGATATCGAATGCAGCGGCAGGAATGGCTAATTTGAATTCCTGGCGTTGGGTAGTGCAATTTTTTGTTCGATTTCATTTGCTCGTAACGAGATTGCTGTGTTTCTTGCTTTTGTCGAGATGGGAATCAACAATCTGCCAGCAATTAATTTCCATTTCAGATTTATTCCACTCGCCTCTCAATGAATGGCTGCAATTGAACTCAGACTTCCCATTCCCAGGGAGGATGATGCTTTCAGTTTCCGCGGATTTCGAAAGTGCGGATGCTGCCTGCTGCATGGAGAATGTTGGGAAATGATAGTCATGGTGGTCTTGTTGGCTTACTTTTTGCTTCTGTTGTTGTGCTGCTCTGCTGTACTTACTGCTTCGAGCATAATTATGAGGAAACGTTTTCATTACTATTGTCTGTGATGATTTCAGTTTCACTGAACTCAATCATTTTATTCTTTTAATTGACACTGGCAGGTAATAAGAGAAGGAGGTGTTTAAATAAAGGTCTTTCGAGGTTTTTAATTACACTCAAGGACGAAAAAAATTGAAAAGTAATCAAATGTTCTAACTCCCATCTTTGTTTTCTGTTTCATGCTTTTATGAACGATGGAACCACGTAAGAGCTTCTCAGTTTTATAATGAAACAAGTGATGGTATATGGTACATCTCAAAAAAGAAAATAAGAAACACACAACTTCCACGAAACTTCACTCAAAACGCAGCACATATCGAGAGGCACCTTAAGGATGAATGCCAAAAGTGAACGATATTTCCACGTCGTGTCTTAGATAATCCTTCAAGCCAGTTCACTTGACGAGCCAGGTGATTATATTTAATTGTTCATTCATTAGCCGTGTGACGTGTATGACGTTGCTTGGATTGTATGACGTTGCTTGCGTTGGACCTCATATTTGACTTAATATTAATTGGACTCTATCCAACTCTCAATTTTTTAAAGTCACATAGCCAACATTTACACCCAGCACAACGTAGCACAAGGTTCAAAAACTAATCTTCCCGAAAAGCCGGAAATTCAAAAAAAAGTCCGAATTTCCAAATGTGAGCAGCTCTAAATGGAAAACACTCCAAAAAATAGCTCCTCAGACCTATTACGTCCATGGGTGATGCCTTGTGGGACAAGAGGTGTCGAAGAACCCCTACGCTTCATCTTCCTCTAAATTTTTGCAAGGTTTTGTGATACCTCCTAGGCAGTTCTACGCCAAGTGCTACTCGATCGTCTGGCTCGTCTTTCATCTTATGTGAACGTGTTTCACTGCATTGCACAACCTGCAACCATGTGTCCAATTCTCTGCCATGTATGCCTTTGAATCAATTAATGTATAGGTTCCTGCTGAACCTTTCTCCTGCAAAGTTCTTCAAAAGCCCTTAAAATGATTTGAAAACGTCTATTCACGAAAGCTTGTAGCTTCCTTATCATCATTGATGTAACTTTCAGGGTGGTGCATTTAGCAGTACGAATTCTACATTGGACCTTTATAGTCGTAGCTAGGCAGAGTGCTTAGGGGGTTATCCTTCCAAATATTGAACAACATCTCTAAGGCAGCCCAGCCTAACACAACATGACTGTTAATGTCCTGTTCGGTTGCGCAAAATGTGATAACTCTAAGCCGTCTTCTTCGATCTTTGACGAATTTGTAGATTTTGCACCGCCAAAAATTACCCGGCGACATCGATCCCGAATCTTTTATCAAAAGTCAAAAAATCCTGAAAATGTTTAAATTCTGAAAAAAAATCCTTATCCGAAAAATCTTAAAACAGTAAAATACCAAAATTTTAAAAATGTTTAAAGTCTGTGAAAGTCACGAAAATGCCAAAATCCTACGTTTTCCAAAAGCAAACACTTATGGCTTTGCCTCAAATCTAAAAAACATGACAATCCTGAAAAAGCAAGAATCCGAAATTCTTAAAATTCCAAAGTCAGAAGACGAAAACTACAGAAAGTCCAAACTACAGAAAGTCAAAATACAAAACAACTCTGAAAAGTCCTTATGACCTTAAGACTTTGAGGTCCAAAACGGCAAAGTGCCAAAAATGCATAAAATCCGAAAAGTCCTTATTAAGAAAAAATTAGGAAAACTGCAAAATCCCAAACCAAAAACCATCGGTGCCTATTGGTAGTCTACCCACGGAAGTTATTTCCATGGGTGTCTGCAAGGGCTAAAGGATTAAATTTATAGTATTAAATTTACATGGTACTTGGACCCCAATCCACGTTAAAAATTCCACAAAACGCATTAACCCTTGAAAGGCTGCTAAATCTGCATCAAATCACATTCAAGCCATTAACTTTTAAAAAACCACTCAATTTGATTCCAACCACATTCCAGCCATTAACTACGGCTCATGCTATAAACTTGAACTTTCTAGTTATATCCGCAGACGCACCTCGGCATTCTCTCCCTATCGCAAAGGTCTAGGCAATTCACGCTTGTACCTGCATACCTGTGAGAGCCACAGTTCAAGTACCTCCACCGAACCCAGCGTCCTATATCCGCCACAAAATGATATCTTTGCAGAGTTCAAGTCCCAAAATTAGACCACACCATGACTCATTCAAAATATAAGCTGAGCCAAATTCAGCATCTCGTGCATAACAAATTCCCTTTTTTCTTCTTCTTTACACAAAATTAACTAAAAGCATACTAAATTCATTCATTTATTCATATCTTTACGAACCACTGGCGGCATAAATAAGTTGTACACTGACCCCCTTGATGGGTTGCAATGACCCCTCTCCCGTGCAGCAGATCGTTATTCGCATTCGTAAAACCTCGTCTTCACCTCGTAAAAGGAGCAACAAAACATTTAAGCACTCCCCTTTCATGTCGAAAACTAAGCCGCATATCTGCAGTGTCAAGTCCAAAATTACACTAGACAAAACGATCACACCTTTTCCGGTCATTAGAGAGACCGGCGGGGCTCGTAATTACACACCAGCCAGCCAGCCAGTCAGCCAGCCAGCCGACCACGATCAGCGAGGTAAGAAATGCAAAGCAGTATCTCATCTTAGAATCTTCTTTCAATCTGCACGTCTCGTCATTGTCCACTTATTCGTGTCATGCAGACTGACAGATGTAAGACCCTTGCGAAGCCGTAGTCTCCAAAGCAAAATTCTCATGCCAGTCACAAGTCTCCACCTCGCATGAAGCTTTTTCTCTTCGCTCCGGTAGCAAGGTGGGGGCGACGACGACGACGTCAAAAACGAGCCGACTGAAGCCAGTGTTGATCGTGAATTTGTTGAACTTTATTTTCGCACGTCCAAAGCGTGTTTCTGTGCTTGTCTGCGTCATTCTCTGTGCGTGTGTATGTGTGTTGAGTGGCACTTCAGCTTGATATTCTTAACATGGCTTTTTTTCATTTGAGCTTCTTTTTCGATTTCAGATACGCGGCGAAGATGCTGGCACGAGCAACGTAACGACATCGAGCGGAGATCAACCGGTTGATTTGTGCGGATTTTTTTTTCATTCCTTCGCGATTTCAGTGTTTCCATCCCTTCGCTCCATCAATTCAAAGTGATCTGTGCGCTGTTCGGTCGAATTGAATATATGATCCTTGAAAGTGCGAAATAAATGAAAAGAAAATAAATAAATGCTAAACGGAGGAGCAGGGAAGCCAGAAAATCGAGTGCGTAATAAAGCGGAGTGTCTTAAAAGTGTTTGCCTTTAAGAAATTTCAAAAAAATCCCACAGTTCCTGCTGTCGAGCAGACCGTCGGATTATTCACCAAAATGGGTACGAAGTCACCCGGAGCTCCGCAACGTTGCCGCCTGATATTGCAGCAATGTCTGGCGATTCAGCTCAGTAAGCCGGGCCATACACCGGAGGATTTTTGGATGTACGATTCGGGATATATGATTTTCCAGGTAAGTTTCACACACCGTTGTCGATTGAAAATTTAAATTTCAAATTTACGGACAGACATTAACCTAGATTTGTGCATAATTTATTGCTTTTGGAAAATGTGTTTGAAAAGATCAGAGAACTGTGCGGATTTTTAGCAAAGGGGGGCAAGTGGGGATTTGCTTTTTTTATCGTGTTTTGATTTAACTATAAAATGCACACTTTGAAAACGTGAACTGGTTATAAATACCGATCAGATATCGATTCCGGTTCATTGTCCGGTTTATAGACACATTCTCGTCTTGGTTGCGTCAGTTCAGCTTAACATCTATTCACTTTAATTTGCATAATCTTCATGACTTCCAATCGCTTTAAATGAAACTCCTGAATTTCATGAAAAATAAACGAAATTCCTCCTACTCACACAAGACGCCTTCACCCACACATTGATCACATATCTTCCCAGAGGCAATGAAATTCCCCAGCTCCTTCCTGTGTTCCCCATTCACAGAGAATTTGCGTTTCCTCCCTTGACGAGTACTCAGTTATCAGAAAGGTATTCGTAAATGAATGTACAAAGCCAGCTAGTCTAGACAAAGGACACCATCTGATATCGACTGCAACGCATGCAAAGGGACGAGACCGACGATGGGGCCAAGTTAAGGTTTTCACAAAATTTATGAGAAATAAACAACCCCGCCACCAGGTGGACTAGGATAAACCTTATCGATACACGTAAGGGATACAAAAATCCAATTTAAATGAAATTAAAAACAACACAGTGTTCGAAAAGTTCCCAATTTCGGAAAAGGATTCACGCTTTGCACTTGTTTTGATTTTTATCACCGCAAAAGGCAGGGGAGTGAAGCGAATATTTATTGGATACCATTCCGGTGCAACATAGATACGTCGCGTCAGTGCACAAATGGATCCTTAATATCGGAGTGCAAGTGCAACGAGACAAGTTTTTCGCCACTCCACTTGCATCAGCAGCGGCAGCAGCAGACTTCTTCCGACCAACGATTTATGCCATCGAAGGCGTCGCAGAGGCTAGACAGAGGAGAATCGCAGCGGCGACGACGCTGGAATGCAATTTTAGCCTTGTAAATGAGGAATGGGTTGAATTTCGCCCGCCCCACGTTGCGGGAAGAACAAGATAAGAAACTTCCGAAATTGTGGTGGGGCTCGCATTCATTCGCTCTGTTCAGTAATTTATCATGTTTTCTTGCTGTCGGCAAATTGTTTTTCGATTTCATGGGTGAGTGTTCTTTGGGGTCTATCGGTTGTGGAAGGAAGTGAGTGCACATCCGCATCTGCCAGAAATGAATTGACATCGGAAAGTAGAACTTTTGTCGATGGGAGACAATCGAATGCGTAATTTTTTGGCGTCTTATAACTGTGTAAGGGGGCAGGAAGGAAGTTGGAAACTCGAATTTTAAAATTTTTTGGCAATAACTGAAAAGGGTGTCACGCATAACAAGTTGTAACTGAAATGTGCTGGCAAAGGGACTTGGACACTTCAGAACTGGAAAATGCTGGGTCACTAAATTCTGTAATTTAATGAGTCCAACGGGTCACACCGGCGTCCTGGCGGGAGCCAAAAAGTGAATGGTGAAAATTGGAATAGATGGCTTTGCCTTATCCACTACAGAAATAGAAAACAAGGACACTACTCAAACATAAAAAAAACAATAGCAAGGTGGCCGATACCATCGAAATAGCTTCCACTTTTAGGCTATTATTACAGAACCGAATGCAAACGAATCCACTTGGTGGAAAAGAAGCTAGTTGGGATACAAACATGACACTCTGTCACTGACACACGCAATCCAAAATTCCAAAGTGTCCAGAAAAGAGAAAAGTCAAAAATCGGAAATACGGACATTAGAAATGAATCACTGAAAACATGCGGTTCCCTGTAACCAAAAAAACTTGGGATTATTGTAGTATTTAGAGAAGCCGCGTAAGCTGCCCACTTCTAAAACAATTATTTTGCAGGGTTTTTGTTTCTTAACTCAGAACTTCTGGATTTTCCGGATCGTTTTCGATTTCCATAATAAACCAGATCATGTGAATTGAAGTGAGCCACGGCATCTGTGCCTGTTAACGAACTTGTGCACTCAGCACGATATCAAGACCGCCCTTAAGCAGGAAGTACACTTCAGCTAATGTTGCAAAATAATCGAGTGCCAGTGAAAGTTGCATTGCATAAGAGCGAGCCATTTTTTTCTGCACAGCAAAATTACCTAAATTGACACACATGTGTAAACATGAACACATCTCAGTCGATACCATTAATTACCGCTGCAGCCGCACACGAAGTCCCAACAAAACCCCCCGTTTATCTTGCGCGTTGCCTTTCATTAATCAGTGAAGTCATTTGCTAAACTCTATGGAACAAATCTGTGAAACGTTTTCCCACTGTCGATATGCTGCAACTTTGTCAAATAAATCAATCAGTCACTGTACCTTTTCGGGAAACGCAGCTGCCAAAACCAGACCCCCTAGTGATCTTCATCAGTAGACTGTGAGAAGAATATTTGTGCTACATATGCTAATAAGTCACTAATTGGCACTAACCTTGATTTGAAGATTCTGATATCCAAAACCCAGTACAGATAGCATTCTCCCAGTACAGATCAGTATTCTCAAGTTTGAAAGTAAGCCTCATATTCTCCCGCTGACGTCATTTACGGGTTTACGACATATTGATTGATTTCTTTAGGAAACCATTAATTTTTTGTGCGTTGAGTATATTTGGCAGCATGAGAGAATAATTATATTTAGAAACGCACGCGCATCTTCTTGGGTGCCTTAAGGCAACGACTGGGCACTGAAAACAGGTTTCAATTCGTACGTGTCACTATGAGTTCAGCACCAAGCTTACGTCAGTTTCGAGCAATTACAAAAAGTGCTACCCTTATGTTTGATGAGAAATTAATTGTTGGACGTGCTGTGGTGTATGCAAAGGAACCGAGAAATCAATTAAAGGAGCCGCACACACTTGTGTTGAGATTTCATAAAATTCGCAAGTCATCATACGAGTATTTTTTAATGGCCACTGAAACTTTAATAGGTTGAGGCCCAGGTTCACCCCGGACTGTAGCGCCACAAGAAGAAAAAGAAACTTTAATCGATTGAAATTAATTTTGTAGACCTTAGTGGTGAAACTGCTTCAAATTTGTATTTTTCTGAATATCAAAAGTCAGTGACTTTAGCCCTGAATTTAGCATAAAATTTATGTATCCTGATTTGTTTCTTTTTTTTTTCCAAAGAGGACCAGTTCGTGGTGGACTTGAGCGGACTATCGATTCAGCTTGAATGATTTAGAGGTCTGCTGAAGAATCTCTTGAACTGAATGCATTGTCCCATTTGTGTGCGTTAACTGCTTCACATGATGTATTTGTTTTGGAAGTTAGAAATACAAACACTAAGTGGAATTAAAATTGTAGATTCCGGTCAAGACCAGATCTGCGTTTTCGTAGTTTCTTAAATGTCATTACTTCTACACCGTTGTAGAAAAGTTGGATATGCAAGTGCACCCTGCATGAAAGCAAGAGTGTTGTTATTAAGTTGGAATCGAAGAGTCTAAACGGTTTTATGGCACATTTTTCAAAAACAAAAAACTAATTTTTATTAACTTTCGATTTCAATCAAATACCCATTGATTATTATTGTCTGTGGGCCTTTGCCATTTCCTGGCTAGTTTCGCAAATCCATCGGCTTGGAACTCTTCTGGTCTATCAAGGAAAAACTTAGCGAAGTGATTTTTAATCGCTCTTCAATCGGCCAATTTCATACCATGAAGAAAGTTTTGCAGCCATCAATACAAATGGTCTTAGCCCAGCTCCATCAATTTGTTTCAAGTCGTCAAAATCTAAATGTGGGCTAGAATTGCCAGACAACGCCTTTGCGTTGGACAATTTTCATCGCACCTTCCTGAGTGTTGATTTAGTTGCCAGTCTTGTTCCATTAGACGCCAAATTTCATCAACTTTTTCAATGATAGGTCGACCAGTGCGAGGTGATCCTATGTGTCACTAAACCCCTTATTTATATCGGACCGCAAGTAAAGGTAATAATTGAGTGGCACTACAGCCCACAACTGACAAGGGCCTAGCTTCTACAATAACGACTCACGTTGTGCATGCTCCTGTTCAAATCGAACCCAGACTTTCTGCGTGGCGGTCGACGCACTTACCACTACGACACGGCGACCACCGTATTTACAGGTTTTTGTTTCTTTTGTCTGATGGCGCATCACTTTTGTTGATGGAATGCCAAGAATATCCTTTTGCAGTTCATTTAGGTATTATTTGGTGTAGTTGGTTACATTATCCAAGGACATACCGACACACCACAGATATCCTTGCGTTTGCTAACTTGCCGTTTGTTTACGTAGTGTTGGTGATTCTGTCGGTTTGCTCAGCTGAACTGATTGGTGTACTTGTCCACCACACAACACTAAAGACACTAACGCAGAGCAATCTACTGATAATTCGTTACTTTTACTTTACTACTTTATTGTTTTATGTCGGACATTAAGGCCCTGCCTTGGACCCCTGTTTTGGAACTTTTTCAAAAAAGATTGTCTTGGGTTCGGCTAAATATTACGATGTGCAAGGAATGCCAGCTCCTGGTCAAATCTTCGGATATAACTTAACTTAAGTTTAGCTGGGTCGTGTATATCGACTTTCTGCGCGGTGGTCGACGCACTTACCAATACGCCACGGCGACGACCCACTTATTCACAGTCTAATGCTAAATGCTAGTCCGGTGTGAACTTGCGGCTAAAAAATATTTTTACACAAGCTGTCCTAACTTCTAATACCAAGTTGGTTAGTGTCTTTTAAGAAGGATGTCATCCATCACCTCATTGCAATCGCTCAGATCCGAACACTTTTTTAGGGTGGATATGCGTTCTGTGTATGCTTTACATGAATTAGCCATCTTATTCGTGGTATTCGTAGGTGCTTGACAAGGCGCATGAAGTCCTACAGGATTAGAGTTCGTCGCTAAATCTTCACCTTATGTCCTCAACGCAAACAAGACCAAAAAGCGAATTCCGATCTTTTCGATCGAAAAGACCAATGGCCGCATCATCTGCTTTAATTAACATCCATTTGGGCGCTGTATTACACAAAGTCAAATTCGTCTGTCTAAAACCGGCTCTTTTACTCAATTACCTCCTGAGCCCAAATAAACTTCGAGTTGAGTTGTGCTGCGCTTGATTTCGATACCAATGTTATTGTCCGTGTTTGCATCGGACCAAGGGTAGATGAAGTTTCTGATTGCGCTAGATAAACATGACTGTTTTATGAAAGCAAAAAAAACCTATTTTAGCACTTTAAACCTTTAAATTTGTTTGCATTGTTTTCCTTTGGCCTATTTATAAACGGCCATATCTATTTGATCCTTCATGAAACTATTCAAATTTCATCCCATCTCCCGTGTCCCTTCAATTTACTGCGCAGGGCCTGTGCATCCTGTCAAAATCAATAAAGCCTATCTATTTAATTATCCAGAATTTATTCTCAATTAAAATTCACCAATATGAATATCTATCAATGCCGTGCATTCGATCCGTGTTTGTTCGCCGCCACAAAAGCGAAATTAATTGAATTGCGTTACAAGCAGCTCTGTCTGCTTGCAAAGCCACCCCTCCAACCCCTATTGACCACCGCTGCTGGCACCTGCCGAGTGAATTGCTCTGCACCCGACAAAATTTTAATCAAATTTAATTTAATTTTAAGCGCCAACAATGCGCTACTCGCACACAAAGACAGATTACAATTGTACACCGTGTTTTGACTGCCAAAGAGCCAACGGGCAGCAATCAAGAACTGCAATCAATCATTGCATCCACACGTGGAGCGATAGTGACAAATTGCCAACATTACAACTTCGGCACAGAGTGAAAGAGAGATTGCCATCGATAACTGATTATGTCGCAACGGCATTATTTCACGACTAATTGAATTGCGTTGTCAGAGAGCAGGGACTGGCCGCAAGGATACTTAAAATGAATGCATCTAGGCGATTGCTTTAAATTTCCAATTAGTTGGTATAGCGAACTGAAATCATGTTCCGCCTCATCCGGAAACACTAAAAAAAGCAAATCTTTCGATGACCTTGCCAACCGTAGAGATTTCCGAAAACCAATCAATTGGTCATGACCCTTGACTGATTAATGTGTCGATGGCGGAAAGTAATTGCTTACACGATCGTTGATAGGTTAACCGGTTGTGTGTGGATGGCATTCATTTTCTCGATGAGATAATGATTGATTTTAGAAAACTGTAAATTTTTGGTAAACAATTGTTTATGTGATTTTTGTTGTTTTCTTATACATAAAGTGAGCAAGTGCATTGACTTGAAGATCCCAAGGTGGATTCATAAGGGAAGATGTGCGATTTTTGAATTAACTTCTTCAAATCTTCGACACAAGAGACCTTTCCAAGTCTTGGGGGTCTTGCAATGCGGCATGAGCTTAACAAAAAGAAAAACCTTGTGTGGTGCTAAAGTCCAAAGTGGATCTGGGACATAACCAACAGGCCTCTACAGCTGGAGCCATCTCTTGTCAACTGCTTCCAGTGACACATATCAATTGGTTGAGGTCCTTCAATGATTTTAACCACCGTGTCAAACGCGGACGATCTAGCGTGTTTCCAACTGCTTACATTTAGAAAGATTCCAACACGTTTCGGGCCAGATCTGTGATGTCTATGCGATCTAAATGGCCTAACCAGCCTAAGCATTGTATCCGAAGACACTTGCCATGCTGTCTGTAAAGTTCATTATCAACGCAAACCAGACCAAAGATTTCATGCGACATGTTTCTCCTGAAAAGACCAAGAGGTTCCCATTCGGGTTCAAGAGCATCGCTATCTCTGTGCATGGAGCTCAAGGTAAGCTTGGTGTTTCGCGAGAGTGCTCGAGTTACTCAATCACCTCTTAAGTAATTGGTAAAAGTGAAGATGCACTTTATGCCCGCCGTTGTTGTCTTGACTACCAACCAACCATCTCAATGCCTGTGGTTCCCACTGTGAAGGTTCGTTAGACATCCTTCCATAATCACACCCTTAGCTCATGACGGCCGATTAAGTCCACTGATTTATCCTTTTTTGTCTACAGTATTCGAAATAGGGTCAAAGTCAAATGAAGCAGCACTTTAAGTTCAACATTTGACCATAAAAATTTATTGGAAGGCATTTGTCTAAATTGCTAACTATCCACTTTAACCGCCCGTAATTGCAACCGACCGCATGAACTCAATTGCTTTGTGACGCTCCTACATTTTAAGGCTTTTCTGAAACACTTTAGGTTATAACATAAGGATGTAGAGCAAGTTAAGTGTAATGTCGGCGTATTAAAATTTCCGCTACTTTTAATGAACCGGCTGTTAACTTAAGAGTTACCCGTATGGCTGATAATTAACTGCAAATGATGTACCTACACAAATTCGAATCGAGGTCAGATTTCGTAACAAGAAGAAATGCCCGAATCTTGAGTATGTGAACGTGGATTCAATGTAATTAAGGTCATGTTTGCAGTGAGTTTCGGGACGTTTTTTTTAACCATCGCCAGACAAATCATTGTCGTCATGAGACAGGGAATGGCAATTACATTTCATAAAATTTTTCCGGGGATTTATTTTCAACTCTTTCTTCTGACATTTTAGCGGGTGGTGCTGTATCTTAGTGGTGTTACCCTTTAGGTGAATTGTATTTTTTTTTATGGGATGACAGTATTTCTTTTTTTTTTTTTTTGTTTTTGTTTATTGCCAATTTGCTCCTTTGAGCAAGTCGGTGGTTTCAATTATTTCGCGTATTTCCGTAGTTCCCTAAGTGGATTTTTTGGGAAATTTGAATGATACTCACTTCTGATGATTGACCTCTTGCATGTTCTTCTTCAATTCATTCATCCTTTTTCGAATTTTCAGCAAAAGCCTGCCAAGACGGAGATGTACAAGCACAACTAAAAGCAGAGTCGCAGTTTAATCTTAGGAGAATCTCTGCATATTGTTAAATTTCTATCACATCTCGAATTCAGGCAAAATGTTTTACTCAAATTGGGCGACGTTGGACGACGGTCTTAAATTTGGTCACGCCAACGTACGAGTAAATGAAGTCAAGCAATGCTGCTGGATTTTTACGACATGTCACAGAATTCTTTAGAAAAATTGGAGATGACACGGATGCACGATGTTGCCGAGGCACTAGTTAATTTGTAAGATGTGGTCAGAAGAAAGCAAAGCCGATAAGTAACATTTCTGTTTCACTCGATCGGTCAATAAGAAAGGCAAGTTCCTCGGCTGCATCAACTATTGATAGATCAGTCTCTTTAACACTTTTAACATTGCAAACAGGATTCTCTGTGTCACCTTGTGTGGACGTCTGCAAACGTTTATAAATAATATCATAGTAAAGGAAAATCTACAAGGGCATTCTTTGTCACAAACTCTCTCGGTGTACAGACTCACTGAGAACTTCAATATCAAAGCAAAACGAAGCGTTCTCATGTGTTTTTTTCGCCAGCTTACTTGTGAAAAGAGTGCAGAGTTTACAGTTCATAAATTATGTCATTATGCGACTGAAGATTACGATTTCATAAACATGATTTAACGAACGAAATGAGTCTCATAATAAACGAGGAGAGAGCGATGTACTGACCTGTGCGCAACTGGAGCAAAAAGCGAAAGACCACAATAGCTGAAGAGGCATGTTGAGGTCGACTTTATTCTACCCAACATATATACAACTCGACCTTAATTTCTTTAAATACTTACCTCTTTAGGCCGTTTTAAAAGCTCAGACAAAAAAAAACCTTTACGCCCACAGAAACAAACAGGAGACCAGCCATTGAATACGTCTGAGGTTTACCGAAAAGCCAAAAATACCGGATAAGTTTAGAAGGGCCCCTATATTCCAAGACATATAGGCGCGCCACTAACCAAAATTATTAATTTAATATTAATTCTTTTGTTAGTGGCGCCCGATAAATATCCCGGGACTATTGAGTGATGTGTTATTTAAAAACTTTCAAAATTCGTAAAATTCTGCGAAAATTTGAAGCTGTACTACGGATTTGGGGTTTTTTTCGGCATTTTGTCGGCCTCGCGCTACGATGCCTTTCCTTTTTTTAAAGTCTTCCTTATCCTTACCGTAATTTGCCCACTGACGGTTATGACATCTCTAGCCGGTAGAATCCATAAAAATCATAAAATCAATCACCCATTGAACTCCCATCTCTTCAGCGACAATGGGTGCCGATCCCTTAAACAAATTCCAAATTCCAAACCATGTGAGAATAAGTAAACACAGTTACAGCAATCGAACGCCACCGCAAACATTAGCACTGCAGCACAGCACTGCAAACCGATGCTAACCAAATGCTAACCTAGTCGACGACAATGAAAAAAAGAGCTCCAAGGACCAAGACCAGTGCAATACCATCGCCGCATCCACCATGCGAGCAGTAATAAAACGTGCAAAATTCTCGCTTTATAATACCAGGAAGCATGCCATATAGTCACGCTAACAAATTGAATCCGAAGCAAATGGAATTTCTTTCTTCGTTTGTCTTAACTGTGTTTCTTTCCCCCCCAGACACACAATGCGGACAAAATTGCTCTCGTACTCCCCCACCCCACACAGCCATGTCGTGGCCGAGGTGTAGCCATTTGGAGCTCATGAAGACGAATTATCCTCTCATCTAAGTTGGCGTAAAAGTTATTTATCAATGAAACAATTCATAATCTCCCTGTGAAGATCTTTGCGGCGGAGCTGCATACCTTTTTCAGACTGTGCGCTCGGATGTGAGGATGCGGATGCACCAGCACTCCGGTGTAAATTACGAACTGAAAGTTCCATTCCCGGATTGATTAATTACTATCTCCGGCATAGGAGGCGAACGGCACCAATTGTGAAAGAGCGATACTCTTCGCCGGCGAGACAAGATGAATTGGCGGTAGCACCAGTAGTGCTGCACCGACAAAAATACTTCTCAATTGTGGCACTGATAGATGACAGATGTCTGCGGCGGACGGATAATGGAGTTAATAAGACACCGCTGGCTGGAATATCTGGTTTATTTTTAGACTCTATGGCATTCCTCACGGTTGACATCGTGGACCTGTTTCGGTGCTTGTACCTAAAGGCAGTCACTTCTACGGGCGAAGACGGAAATCGTCCACATCGCTGACCGTACCCTTAACCTTGTCCGCTTGTTATGCAAAATGCCGCATAAACCGAAAAATGAAATCATTCGACGCGATCCGATATAATATCGCTGTGTCGCTGCGCGATCGTCGTAAGAGCCAAGTCAACCACCTCGCCGCCGACAGGTTTTCATTTATATATTTTATAATGCAAAACAAAACAAATGGCGATAGCATTGGTCTGCTTAGAGCTGGCACTTAATATGTACATATCTGGACGGCGAAAGCAGTGGGAGGGGGGTGGTGAAACTATGTAGATTCTGTGTTCGTCGTGTAAGACTTTGGTTTACCTTAGGCTTGACCTGGAATACGCTTGCGCTATGTTGATGTTTGCTCTTGTCATGTCGGCGGCGGGTTTCTCTAAGATGAGTTCTTTGTAATGAACGATGTGATCACTGGCTCGAGCAGTGGTTGTGCTGTGACACTTTTTTCACATCTTCATGTGGTCTGAAGATTCTGTTGTCTGTCATCGGCGGGAGCTGTCCTCCAGCCATTTGAGGCCAAATTCCGGTTACAAATATTCTTATGCGCGTTAGGATGGCAGACAGATCCGCACTGTGATGGTGTAATGATCGCAATAGTTGATACACCTGCTGTACGAGGTTTCCACGAATTGTGTTGCAGTTGCTTTTTTTTGTGATGGTTTCGCTACCTGAACGTTGAACAGTAATTATGAGCTTGCAAATCAGCTTGACAGTCCGATGTAACAAATTAGCCTTCATGGTGCTTGAACGGGTCTTTCCAGTCACGAGTGGATGGTTGCTATCGGGGAATTCGAATGTCGCGTTGCTGATTTTATTCAAAAGGATTTGGAGTTCGCTGAGGAATGTCGCCATTTAAATGATTAATTTGATGAAAGATTTCCGCGTGACGTTCGACTTTAATTAAAATTGGAGGCTGCCGCAAGTTAGAGTTCGTTCACACCTCACAGTACCTATTAGTCAACCGTATTTACACTAATTAAAGACAAGACATGGGCAAATGTGTAATGTAACGCGATGTGTGCATGCATCTGATCATTGGAGATTGCTGGCTGCTTGGGAAATTCACATACTGTGTGTGGACTTGTGCAATTAGCGAAATCCCGCGAATTTGTAATATCCGTTGGGTGCCTTCACCATGGTTAAGAGTCGTTTACCCAAAAATGTGGTAAATAAAAAATCCATCGCATGTGAGTCTTAGTCTTTTTGAGCGAAAAGTTCTGCGTGCGATTTTTGCTCTTGTTTGCGTTGCTGGCATCAGGAGGAGAAGATTCAACAACGAACTTTATAGCTTGTACGGCGGCATGCGACTTCGGATACAACGCTATGTATGTAGAGCTTATGGCGCAGAAAAGTCTTCGAATTCGGGCCATTGGGACAACGCAACAGAGAACTGACGATAGAAGTGGCGCACACAACTGGAGAAGGACCTCAACCAACTTGGAGTGTCCAAATGGGTGCAGGTTGCGTGAGTTGAGCTGAGAGGCATGAGTCCCAGGTCCACCCCTGAATAAAAAGAAATATATATTTACGATATCTTTTATTCCGTCATTATCTGTTTGCAATGCACACATAAGGCTACCTTATTCAAGTCTTAAAAAATCACAGAGTTTTCCAAAAAAACTCGACTGTTAGTTGATGATAGTTTCATAATTTATAGCTTCACATAAAACTTTATGTCCAACTACAGAGCTATAATTATTTAATGAATGTGCTTTTTTGCATATACAATAAAAGTAAACTAAAGAAAATGCAAAGTGCTCTAGACTAAAGGAAAAACTTCATCGTTAAAAATCGAGAGAAAGCGTTATTTCACTTGTAGGATATTTCTTCCCTCCTCCTGTTGCTACGTGGTGGAACTGAAATTATATGTCAATCACAAAGGTATAAGCGCCTAAAAGAAAACTCGGAGAATTACAACTGATGACTTCGAAGTGAAGCCACTAACTGAATAGTTAAATGCAATAAAAGCATACATTTTATGGCTAAAGTATCACTTAAAGATAAAATTGCAAAAACTTTCATCTGGAAGCTGCTAACGACATTTGGATAGGGAGATTGCGCAGATGGAATAAACACTACCACGGCGATTTGATAATGTCTGCACTTTAAGTCCCAAGTCGCACGAAGCAACTGGTTTTAGCAATAACATGGCCGGCAGTAAAATTAGAGGGGTTGAGTGGAATAAGATTAAGATCAGGTACAAAACTGGATAAGGTAAGAAAAATGATTCCGTTTGCAAAGTACGGAATAAAACCAAAAAGTTTCACCAGAAAATTTCGAATTCTTTGTTTTCACTTTCTTCAGACAAAAACTCCCGTAAAACTTCCCTGTGTTACGAACGTTTGTAATTTCTGTATTTATAGTCTTTAATACCCTGGCCAACAGGGAGTTGCAAACGTTATTCCGATATAAAAAACGACTAATGCACATGCCCATTCAGACTTCCGACAGATATGTAAGTATGCTTTGCTTTATATCTAAAGTTCTTGAAGAGGTTTTGGCAATCAGATTGTGTGGTGTTTGAATAAAAATTGCTTAAGTGACAAGCTGGTAGTCAAACACCAGAGCTCAATATAGTTGTGCATTCTCAAAAATGAAGGTCATTACTATTCTTAGACCTTCGTTGCATAGTGAAGACATTCGAGTCTTTTTAACATTTTTAAAGCTTTCCATTGTGCAGATTATTCTTTACTAATGTCGAAACTAAAACAAAATTATAATTTACGTTCTCTGAGAATTCTGTAAATGTACCTTCATAACGTCCAAACAGTGGTTACAGAAATATGAGTTTCTGATCCATTTACCGGCAGTATTTGGGTTCCGCAAGGCTCTGTGCTGGAACCTTTGTTATTTTCAATATTTAATAATGATATCTCAAAACTCTTAGGTAAACACGTATTTCGATTATGCTCTAAATTACTTCTCCATTCCGAAAGGTCTTAGTGAAGATTGTAAGAGTATTACTGAAACACTTATACTTACTTGATCAGCTACTTAAAACTGAATCTATCGAGTTTTTATGCTACGCTCTCTAGGCACACTTCACGTAGGTCAAATTTCCCCTTTGTTTTTGAATGGTAACGTTAGATCTGTTGAAAAAAAAGATGGATTTGTCTTGGGTTTTGCAGAAATTCATCTTTTACTTGCTGTAATGCAGTTAGAAGTACCAAAAGAAATACAAATGTGCCAACGGCAATCAACCAACCTTATAAATGAATGATTGAAAACTTGCATTTTTCCATATCTGGGTACTGATAATTTTCACATACAAGGTCTGTTTAAAAAATTAAAGGAATTTTAATTTTTCTCAAAAAATAATAATTTATCTAATAATTTCTATTTCATCCCCCCCCCCCCCCCCATACACTTGTACCAGGGTTTTTTCCAATATGCACTTTTTGGTATACACTGGAGCTCTCTCTGCAATTCGGTTTAGATCTCCTCAATCGTCGCGAAACACAGTCCTTTCATGGGTCTCTTCAATCTTGGGAACAGGAAAAAGTGACGGGGGATCGAATCTTGTGAATACGGTGTCTAAGGCATTATAAGGGTGTTGTTTTTGGCCAAAAAATTACGATGAAGCAAAAGCAAATTCAGCAATTTTGGAACGAACTTCGCTGCCACACGCTTCATGCCAACAATTTCCCGATAAAATTAGCCAACCGATATGCCAATATCTTCAGCAACTTCTCTAATAGTGATTTGACGGTTCCGCATAACAATTTTCTTCACTTTCTCTTTCTCAATATTTTTATCGGTTGTTGATGAGCTCTTGCGTCCAGGGCGAGCGTCTTTATACACATTTTGTCGACCTTTTTTGAAAAACGTACACCACTTGTACATATTTTTTTTAAATTCAAGTGTTTTCGAGCACATTACTCTATTTTTCACACAAAATTAAATGCGAAATCTGTGAACCATTGTTTTCAACAGCAGGAAACCGCCGAACACGCAAAACCCGTCTAACTCTTACGTCTCTCACATACAAATTAAATATGCCATAGCCTGCACAAATTTTCCCAACAAAATCCTCTACAGCGATTGAGCGGGTTAATCTAAAAATCGGATTAAATATTGAAACATATCCAAAATTTTAAACACCATTTTACCTTCCTCGGCTCCTGTCTAAACCCTTTGCTTTTCAAGACAAACTTAAAATATTATATTTGAAAAATGAAAATAAGGTGGAAACGGTTCATTTCTTATCGCACGGCTTCCTTATTTACTTCAGCATCATACACAAAGCATCTGAAACTGCAAAGTCTCTCTTCTAAATCAGCTATTTTCTTCAAGTCTTCCCGTTCTTCAGAACACAAAAAACACAAATTAATTCTTTACTGAAGAAAGGAGCAGCTTCACAGAATCAACAAGAACTATTGAAATGTAGAAAAATTTGTCACATGACCCCACAGGTCAGCAAATTTTAACTCACTTTGTACCAACCTTAAAGGCACTTCACTTATTGTACAATAAACTTTAACATCATTGCCAAGTTATAATATCTACAGGTTCAGTTGCATTCTCCAAACATATCCCATGTCTTTCACGAAAATGCCAACCCGGCATTAAAATGTCATACCGTGTGATTCATAAATATCCAAACAGCAATCTGCTGCACCTGCAATTCGGCCAGACTGCCGGCCCATAATTCAGAGTTAATGGTCAACTTAAGCCCCAACAGACAACTACACTTGTGAGTGATATGATCTCGTAAAGCTTAGACATTGGAATGCTTGTCCCATTGTGATGGCCCGGACCCGATGTGCACATGCACCCCACCAGTGCACTGTGTGTGTAAGCCCGGCTGAACAATGCAAAGTGCAAATTTCTGAATGAATTATTTCGCTGCATACCCCTTCATCTATCTCATCCTAAGATAACAACATCCGCAGAGTCTGTGTCCGTCGTCCACACAGAACGCTATGCAGCAGACGACACGAAAATTAAATTTCATAATTCGCAAACAATGCCGGGTGTCTGTCCTCATAACTGCCACGGGCCATGCTTATGCGCTGAAATCCCAACTGAAAACAGCGTCAACGAGCCCTTGTGGTCGCTGGCTCTTCAAAATTCCCGACAAAATAATGTCCACCAGCAACAGCAAATATTGCAAGCGTTATGCAATGTCAAAAGCAGATTTTCGGGGATGCTTCAGTGTCGCACGGGAACGCACAAAGCGGACAAGGAGTGGTGGCTTTTTTGGACGCGAAATGAAAAATCAATAAATCAACCCTCGGATGGGATGGTGCGGCGGCGTGGGAGTGGGGTTGGCTAAATACAGATACCGTTTATTAGGGTGGTCCTCTGAGAAGCAACCACTATTACGACGATAGACATCTGCCCGCCGGGAAATCCCAGAACATCATTTTGCCGAACATCATCGCTAAGCGGGCAGTACTTGAAGTGTGCGTCAGATAAATGTTATGACCTGTCCTCGGAGAGTACGGCAGCTGATGACTCACGAGACAGCAGATACTCCCTCCGTGATTGTTACACAATTGGAGAAAGTTCAACTACTATCTCCAGAAACCTGGGGCACATCACCCTCGAGGATGTATGCACTGGCCGAAGTGCAATGAAAACAAACCATAAAAACAATTGCTCCTCACCAGGGTTGGGTACAAATGAAATTATATTGTTTTCAGTATTTGTTCAGGTTTGGTGGTCTGCCGAATGAAGACGTCAACGGAGTCCGTCCCTGTGAGTGTGTGAGGGTGTGCAATGATTGGAAATGATGGCGTCCTTCTGAAGGGAATAGGGTGATACTCACAAGTGTACTCGATGAGGATGAGATAGTTTGCACGTGATGATGGCACTCGAGTGTATCTTTGATTTTGAAGAGGTATCTTTCGCTGTTAGTTCCCATGAAATATACGTTCTGTACAAAACCTTTCAATCTAAATCCATAAACGTAACACATTTCGAAAACGAATTGTGGGTGGAAACACCACATTCTAGTCCCCCCACACAGGTGATTCATGTGCTCCATTTCGTCCGCTTGCTAAGCGCAACACATCACCGCCAGCTCAAGATATCCACACCTCGCAACGGCTCATCTGAATTATTTGACACACAACATACTTAATCTATCTTCAGTCTAGAGCCACACCTTCTTGGCGCCATTTAACTTGTTACTTACACAAGTTTTCACTGCTTGCAGCCCGCGAATGCACAGATACAAACACATCTCATCGATGCACTCAATAACTTAAACAAACAAGGGACTCAACTAATCCAGCCCATTCCAGGTAGACTGTGCAAATATCGTAGTCGTGCACGTATACCCCATTTGATGGCGGTACACAGGACAATTAATCACTGTGCTTGTCAAATCCAATTAATTTCAAGTTGTCCTACCATGCACCACACTTTACACTGCTGCCACGACGGTGATGGTGGCAGCGGTGCTCGTCGGGAGCATAGCACCATCATTCTGTCTGTGCACTGCAGCACTCGCACAAATCCGGAAGTCGTTTGCTTGCGCAAAAATTACGAGCGCACAAGAAACAGACGAAAGTGCAAGACAGAGATTTACTAGGGCAACCGCATCAAAAGCAGCACACAACGCGAGTGCTTCTGTATGTACCTTGTCCGGCGCCATATTATGATTGATTTCAATTTTCTAAGTCCGGCTGCAAGCGAAGACTTTTCGCCATGTATCACTTTATTTGAAATTAATCCAAACGAAGACAGATGCTGGACCGTACTGACATCCAAGTCGAAACAATGTTGTGTGCGTGATTATCGGATATTGGATACTTGTTGAACTGAACTGAACTGAACTGAAATCCGGCAGTCGATTGTATTCTCTCCCATATGATGCCGGCAAAACAACCCCATTTTTTTGCCCAAATTTTTGTTTTTGTGAAGCCGTGTTTGATAAACGATGGCGACGTTGGAGTGAATGTATGAGAGTGTGTCGCGCAAGTGAGGGCAAAGTGCACAACCTTCTTAAACATAAAACATCGTGAAAAGAAAAAACAAATTCTACTTGCGTGCAGAGGGTGTCGTTCATTTGCAATTTCGAGTATTCCAAAAAAAAATAACTTTTTTAGAAAGAGTCACATTTGGATGAATTGAAACGCACATGATTTTAGGAGTATTCCTCCTGCCTAAGAGCTTCAAAAGAGCATATTTGAGTAGGACATCTAGATTTTGTGAGTTCGTAGCAGCCTTTCTGTTGAATTGATATCGGCCGTCTGTTTTACTAAGCTGCGTGGATACAGCGTTTACAAGCTCGTTCAATTCGCTTCGCTGAATGGGTGCAGTTGCACATTTTCTTGAAAAAATCATTTTCAGGGATGTGGTTCATTTTTGGATAAAAACGGGTGCGCTAGTAGGCAAAATTTCAGAATATTGTATGAGACAACATCAGATGTGTCCAGAAAATGTCAAAATGAACTTTTAATTGGTCGGATCATCGGTCTAGGCTTCCTTTAGAACGACATAACCAATCTCCATCAAGAGCGAGAGCTGTGTATGGGTTAATGATTATCAAATCCTTTTGATCTGAATTGGGTGCTTCGAATTTCAAAGACACTTATTCATCAGGACTACAATATCTTCCACACAATTCAAATTGAATACTATAAACAAGCTGTTTCGAGGTCCCTCTCCTGCATATACAAAATTAGTACAGAAGCGTTGATTCATTCACTCAGAACTTAAAATCAAGTATTAGAATATAAATACAGTTTAAATAGCAAAAGGCAACAACTTACGTACATACTTCACAACTCATTAAAAAGTCTATATCCGTTTGGCTGAGACACAATTTACTGACCCTACTGGTGCCACACAGATCTCTTGAAGAAGTGCATTTTCATCGACACCCACTTGACGATGGACATGTTGCCTTAATTAAACGCACACACACACTTATGGCATCCATACACAAGCACCTTCAACCCTTTCAAAATAAATTGACACTGATGATTTGCACTTCCTTCGTGACTGGATGGATATCACATCGAAGCACGGATCATATGTACACACATCTCAGCAGTGAAAACCAGTAACAAACAGGCTTGGGTGTGTGTGTGTGCAGAAATCCATTTACTATGTCTGTCGCTGGTAGTTATCCTCGCTGACAAGCGAACGTCAGCTGACTGCCAGGATAGTTTGTGTTTTTAGTTCTGCAGAACGGCAGAAATCCAATTTCCGAGTGTCAGAGTGCTGACGAGTTGGAAAATATTTGATAAATGGGCGTATGTTGCATGTTTCGATTAACTGCTCCAGAAAATCATTGATTACGTTCGCGTTCTTAAAGTTTGTTTTGCCTTAAATCAATTTAGCGCCTTACAGCGGGACAGGAAATTGAAAAATGTCCATTACATAGCAGTGGACTACTCACCCGGCTCTTGTGCCTTCTAACACAATTCAGAGATCAATAAACTGCACACAAGAAAAAAAAATCCTATGCACAGATGTAGCGTTATAACTGTGCATTAGTATGCTAAATGCAGTTGCCACTCATATCGCAGTGATTGAAGTGATTTATTGTTATGCACAATGGAAGGATTCATGGAAATTAAGTGAACCAGAGTTCTCATGAGGAATGGTTTCAGTGTCATTCACTGCAGTGATGGCGTTTTTCTATGCCCACCCTCTGCCTTCGATGATTGTATAGTCATCCCTGAACACACAGCCGTGCACAGTAGCACAGTGAATGGCGCGGTAACAGTTTGGCACAACCTCTGGACATGATTTCCCGGTTTTATGGGTACACAGAGTTATAGGAGCATTGTCCCCTTGCCAAAATGATTCGTTGCCCTATTCGCAGCAATACGCCTGTGTGGAGTAATAAAAACCGCTGTCAGTATCTTTTGCCACAAGGATTTGGCTACCCTTTTGCTTAGCAGTAATGCCAAGCATATTTTTTTTAGAACGGCCTTTTGAATGCACACAAGGGAAGTGCATGTGTGGCTGGCTCTATGCGGACAATGGTTTTGACGATAAGGATTTTTTTCTTATCTGAATTTATGCTAAAACAGGCATTTTTTACTGTATCATTGCCAAATGCCATCTGTTCAGGAGTAATTTGAGATTTTTAATTTAAAGCTTCATAAATTTTGGGTGGACAAACCATATGAATGCAGGGTTTGATTTTTTTTCTTCCCTTAGTTTTGTGGTGGTTAGTGTGCATCTATAGTAGTTGGTTCAGCTATTGTTGTGTAGGAGAATGGTGAAGACTGATCATTATAAACACAGACAGTGTGACGAAAATAAACGTTTTCATTGTAGTTCCACCTCGTAATCGATCGAAAAAGAGCAGCTTGATTGGATGTCACTGTTGCTGAGAGTGTGGAAATAGTTTGTTTGGCATGTTCAGCAACAGTTTTGTTTCCTTGGATGCCTTCATTTACCGAATATGAATAGGAAAACAATAAAGTTGTTGCAGAGTACTTGAAATGAGTTCTAACAGCGAGGTACACATTCAAATTTAAACTTACATATGGCGAGAAACATCATGGTCAACTATACACTTGTTTTGTGCCTGCATTTTGTTTAATGAAAATTCACTCATTCATTCAACTTTTAGATTATCACGGCATCACTTAATGGAGAGATTATTGCCGACAGCCCAGATGTGTTTTTTCGTCACACCAATAAGCATCCTAACGTCAGCCGAGCCGTGCATTTTAAGAAATTAGTTTGCAATTTCTTCCGCCAGAGTGCTCTTGGCTAAAGAGTTATAAAGTTAAATTAGGTGGCGGCAATCCCACAAGGAACCAAGATCTAGCTTCCTTAGCAACTACTCTCGTTGAACGCGATATTGTATTTTGCCAACTTCGAAAAGTGCAATTTAAGAAGCTTTGGTTGGAAAATAGTGTACACGTATTATCCTACTTTGCTTGGAGTGTTGACTGCTTCTATGCGACTTTAGCAATTTTTGAGATATCCGCATTAAGCTCCTTTTGTACACTTTTTATGAGGACTTTTTGAAAACGTTTCCTAAAAAAACCTATTCTACTGAAATAAACGAACTTTGCGGGCGTCCCAAAACACAGGTTTAGAGTATACGATTTACATTATTCGACAAAGGTGTCAAGAAAGAACTGATTTGGAAGTAAAACCGCCGGTTCAGAATTTAAGGACTTCTCTGCAAGAGTAAGACAATCACGTAACCCTTAGACTTATCTGTAGGTTGTACAGAAAGCGCTCTGTGGAATAACCAAATGTTGTGCATGTGTGCCAATGGTGCAGTTTTCATTGAGGACATTTGTACGGCTATAAACATCCTTCAAACTAATGACTATAATGATGACTGATGAATATATGTCATTTAGTATGCACATTTCCTGTGTCTTCGTGTTCTAAATTCATTCCTTATAAAACTGAATAGACTTTTCACAAAACAATAATTTCCCCATTACTGAACGTTCCTCAGAAAGTAAGTCCTCAATGTGGGCTTGAGGTTATGTCAAATCAATGATTCTGTTTCCCTACCGTTTTCTTTTGTTTTAATAACCAAATTGATTGCACTGCAAATTTTGTAAGAAAAATGTCTTTATAAAGAAGTAATAGTTTTTTTTATTTAAGTTTTGACGTATTAAGTTTGACATTGACATTGGTTCGAGGGTTTTTCTTACCAGCGACAGAAACATTTTAAAAACTCCGTTTTCATTAACACAATCATTGCTAATCAAAACACGCCTCGAACACAGACTCCCTAATGTTTCCGCAAGTACTCCATCTGCGCTCAAAATCAAAAATCCTTTCAACAAATATCAGAAAGGTGTTTTTCACCCCACCCTCAGCACTTCCCGTAGCATATTCCTGATTGTACCAGATGCAAGCCCTTAGGGTGTGTTTAAGAATTCTTTCTGATACACGCGGAATTTCGTCCTCTTTAGTTCTTCCATTTAGCCTGCATCCGCATTTGAACTCCCCAGTGAATCAGGACATTTCCGCAATTTGTCACGGGTAGTGAAATAAATTTTATTATGCTTCTCGCCGCAGCATTTCATACCGTCCTCAAACTTAAGTACATTATTAACAATCCATTTTGATAATACCCTCCAACTCTGGTAATCTTCCAGATGCTATTACCACCCTCCCCGGGTATATATCAGCCACTCGTCGCCGATGCGATTGTCATTTCCACCCTTGTGGGGGATTATTTCTACTCTTAAGGTGCCGGTATATAGGAGTGGAACAGTGGGCGGCAGCACGTGTCGAAGCTTTTCATTCATCCCCTTTGGCAGCTCGGCTAATTTGGAGCTGACTTTTTTCATCTCTTTACGGACCTGGGGGCAACAACCCCGTTCACCTAGACAATGATAAACAAAGCAATTGCCGGCAATCAAACTTCGACCTAAATACCGAAGTTAAATGTTTGCAAGACACAAACAAAACTCTTGATGGCCCCTTGCTGATATCTCTCTTGACTTTGCCTTCAAAAGAGTCGCGTGAAGTGTACACTCAATCAGAGCGCATCTCCTCTCCGTCGGCAGAAATGAATTCAATGAATGTGTATCCGAGTAATTGATCGCACTTAGTCGTCTATTGCCTAACTTAATTTGTTGCGCATGCAATCCTTTGCGTTGACTCCACAGTGACAGACTGTGGCTCATTGTATGAATCATGCAACACAGTTCCTATGCGGCGGGTGATTTATCGAGGGTTCCCTGGTTAATGATAAATGATTGCGCTCATGGCAAGAAAAACGAAATTCGATGGAGCACGTAATTGAGATGTAGTAAGGAACCAACTGCTGGCTTCTGGCGAACATTGAATGATTAGTTGCAATTCTTTATGGTTGCCTTTAAGAGTTTTCACAAACAGAAAAATTGTGTTTTCTGTGGCAATAAATTTGCGATTTTTGGAAACTGAACTTGAAGGAGATAGAGCGATGCCTATTTATTTGTGAGATTACCGTTAAATGCCGTCGCATAAGACGTGTAGCGACCACGTTGTTGTGGCTCCAGCTGTCAACATATCGTTTACTCAATCGCAATAGAAGTACATCCAAGTACAAACAAATATTTGAACTGTTACCCATTGTCCGCGTTTTAGTTGACTTCTCAATGATCTGCGATCACTCTCAAAACCACAGATGGCCGCTCTACATTTACTTTCCTGATACAGGGAACTATTCAGTCTTTTCTCATTTACATTAGTCAGACCAAGTTCTATTATCTGTCTAGCCCTACAGTCTTCCTGGTCCCTCAAGAGCACATTAAGTGTCTGAGGCGTTGAGAACCTTGGCACAACTCTTGAATGTGCTTAAGAAGGGCTAGCTCTTGCTTCTGAGTTCCTTTAAAAGAAAAATTCTGCGACGAATCTATGGCCATGTCTGCGAGGAAGGCGAATGGGGAAGAAGATACAACCACAAACTCTATGTGCAAGATATGGATGTAGTTCGAAATGCAAAAATCCGTGGACTACAGGTGCTTGGCCACATCGAGCGAATGGACGACAACGCTTCAGTTAAGGGTGTCTTCGAATCCCAGCCTCAGAGTTCAAGAAGGAGAGGAAGGCCATATTTCCGGTATAGAGACCAAGTGATTGCAGACGCTAGGGAGCTTGGTCTTGACAACTGGAAGCATCGTGCCCGGGTCCGTCAAGAATGGAAGGCAGTTATAGCTCAAGCTCAGGCCCTCCATGGGTCAGAGCACACAAAGCTCGTGCTTCAATTTCGCGATGTCATACACTAAACAATTTTCACCGAATATACGAAACGCGTCGTTTTACTCAATTTACGCAATCAGTTGTGTTCAAATAAACACCACGTCCAACATAGTATCATTATCTGAAATAACACAGTAGCAACAATCTACAAATCACACTTCATTCCATCGCTAATAGGATCTCCAATTTTCATGCTTAACACCAGTTTGTCTGCGTGGAAACGTGGAATTTAATAGGTTTCTGATCATTGCTGATGATACACCTCGGTCTGGTCACGGCAAGTGCATGAAAATTAGTGTAAATTAATCGAATAATGCTGCAGATGAACTGCACTCACGGCTATCGGAGCTGGAACAATTGAAAACCGCTGCCGTGGCTGTGGTAGACCAATAAATCATGCAGAATGCAAATTGCGCACAACATGAAGCCGAATGCAGTGACCAAGCACTGTAGACGCCACCGTAGACATCGTTATTGTCGTGGTCGCCGTGGTAATCATTGTGCACATTGCTATCTTCACAATCGTTGCCAGCCTCAGCAGAAATCGTCGTAGCCGGCTTGTAGCATACAACAATCGCAATTTGTTCGTTTAATTTTTGAAATATCTCGTTCGAGATAAACGACTGGGGCTGGGGATTCTTGTTCACAGAGATGAACACTGGCGTTTACTAATTGTCTTAGCCTCTAGTTGAGGTATTTATTTCTAATGGCATTTGTGGCTTATTTCGTGACTTCGGTAGCGAGGCTTAGTTGCAGTGTTTAACTGTGATAGTCTACACAATTTTGACTGGAAAAATAATGAATTTTGATCGCTCCTCTTTGTTAGGTAAACAGAAACAGACTTTGCGTACGTTCGTGTGACAATCGGAACTTAGAGTGACCAATTTAACGGCGGCCCGGATTGTATCTTTCTATGTTCACCTCATAGGTGGCGCTTGTGGCGCGATTATGGCAAATTGCATCGTACATCATTTGAGCATAGGGCCAGTTGTTTTGCTTAGATGGTAGTTTAACTTTCTTTATCAAAGATGTCATCCAAACCTGTAGTTTAGAACACGATGCTTGCTTTTAATAATACTCCAGACAGGAGTAGTTGCTGAAGGAGCTTGGCTCTGGTCCGTTGTGGACTGTAGCGCCACCCAAGTTATTAATTATTTTTCATTTGAAGAAAGTACTTTTTGATATTTGTTGAACTTAGGCCAAGGATTTTGGAGAAGGTCTAATGCCCAAATACTAACAGCATATACGCGATGCCGGTTTTTAACAAGCTGTGGAGGCTGTGTCAACGCCGGAGCTCCTCAGTTTTTCAAATCGGAATTGAACTCCCTCGTTTATGGTAGTGAGATTTAACAACTAACAAAAGTTGTCACATATCACGAAAAAAGTCCAATTCACGAGAAAAGAATAAAAAAAAAATTGTTCAACCATCGAAACGTCCCATGGGATAGAATGGCCCTACCAGACCTCTGTCTTCAGCTTTGTTTGGTGCTTCAGTATAGGTTGGACATGGGACTCTACCAACACGCCTCTTCAGCTAGCACTATCTTTCGCCAGCTATCACCATTCGCGCATACCAAGTTGGTTGACGTCCTTCTCCACTTGTATGCGCCATTCCATTACCTTTTTTTTTTTTTGATTGGTGGTTGGGACACACTGCACTGGAGTGCTCAGACTCGAAAGCTAATCTATTGTTCTACCAGGCAGTAATCTACATTTAATGTAATTTCTTGGTCTTCAGAAAAGAACAGCAAGCATTTCTGTGAAAGAAAGTCTTGGTTTTCAGCACCCAACACGCCAGCGCCAAGAAGCCGCCACCTGATCCAAGCAAGGACGGGACATTGACACATAAAGTGCTCTGCAGTGTCTTAACCTTCTCTACAGGCATCGCATAGGGTGTCATCACTAAGCCCAAGTACAATTAAGTGCTGTAAAGTGTCCCGTATGTACGCCAACAAGTAGTCTTCAGTCTTTCCTGTATAGAAATAATAGAAAAATCGCGGATTTCTTGCTGACATTTGGGAGCATGCTCTTGGTCAGTACTGCATTCTGAAGAGTTATTTCATCTCTGGTTGTGCTGTCAGCAGACCCAACCGTCGACGAAGCCCTAACCTAGGTCGCGAGTAGTGCAGATTGGTTTCAGACCCTACGAATGCCACTTTTGATCTTTGCCTAGCAAGTTCATCGGAAATCTCGTTTCCCACGATAGTGAATCAATTGCAAGGTGGGGTTCCGGAACTGATCGCTTCTTAATTTTTCAAAGCACTACTCGAGTTGATTCTACACTCAACGAGTACAAATTGTCAATGAAAACCTTATCAAAACTCGCCGTTCGTATTCGGTCGTCTCTGCTCGTAAGACTACAACAGAGGGCACAACGCCGGCAGTTACTGCAGAAGCTAAGCCCTGTATCTAAGTACTTATTTCTTGAGCCGAAGAAAGAATAACTGTGGAGTCAAACTGCAATAAATATAGATCTCCATCACATGGAGATGAACTATTTCTCTCTCTCCTAACATACGTTAAAATATTTCTAACTCTAAGAAGTCCAAACCTACCTAATTACCTTCGAACTTACTCTACCCCAAAAACTACATCACTCAGCTGTGCAAAATTACACAGCACTTTGTTAGGAACAACAAGATTATCCCAAAGAATCTGCGGTTCTACAAGAATATTAAAAGAAATCAAAAAACAGTCTGCAGATTGCATCTAGTTACGAGTACCACTCATGACATAACATTTACTCATCGCTGCAATGTAAAAACCACACGAAACGCGCACGGCATACACACACCTTCGTGTGTACGTGTGCCAGAGCTAACACGCAGAACAGTTCAAGAGGTGCAATCGCTATCGTAATTGCAGGCATTCTTGTATCTTGCGCTGTGCCATCCATCCGGTACAACAAATTGCGAATACACGCCAAATGAAGTTGTACTTAGCCACATAAGCAGAAGATCCACAAAACGACCCGTGTAATTTATATGTCGCCATAAAATGTTCAACAAGGGCTGACCTATCCAAATGAAAGCCAGTGTTTCATGCAACATGGGTCAGGGGCTTCATTTTTCGTTGGAAAGTATTCTTTGACTAATTTCTTCAGATTTTACGAGAGTTGCATCTGCTCTGCGAGCAACTTACAACCAGGAAACTCATCTCCGCCAAGACCACCAATTGTTCGGCGAGTAGGAAGTGTTTGATTGACTCTGGCAGGCTTGATATTCGAATGCCTTAATCGTCTGACATCCTCCACCAGTCAATCAATGTTAAACTGAGCTCGGTGCGCTTACCCCATCGACCACACCACGACGCCGCCGCCGCCGACAAACTCACATCAATTGCCGCGTCTAATTAGCATATTGCCGCATCCATCCGTCATCGGTTTTTTGTGTGCAGCCGCCACCAGACACAGACCGCTGCCTGCATTTTGGATGTGATCAAACAAACCACACATCATCACGCGGACACTCATGTCCATCGGCAACCATTACGAATAACTCATCCAATTTCTTTGCACTCATCGGCTCATGTGTCGCGTCAATGGGTGGCACTGTGGGCATCATGTCTACTGTCCATATGGATCCACTCTGACACTTCCTTAATAATCACTGTCGCACACTTGCGTCTGCAGACGATGGTGCCACTGACAGCGGAATGACATATGCCAATAGGGACGGACGACGCACCGGCTTCAGAATAAGACAACAACCCGGCGAGGGTCCTCGGTGAAATTCCGTGTTTGACTCTTTTTTCCGCCGGTCACAAGATTTGTTGTGACTTATCTGACTCCTCCTCGGCCAGAGGAATGTTAATGGGTGCTTGACTAGCGCCTGCTGTTCGTTGGCTGTATGCGCTGCTGCTGCCTGACAGGGTGATGTGATGTACGATCACGACGTGGGCAGCACCAACAGCAGCAGCAGCAGTACCGCCACCACTGTGCTAAAGAAGTGCAAATTGCGTACAACTGCGGAATGTTTTTCAGTTGCAATTGTTGTTGCTGGGGTTTTTATACTCGCAGGCGAATCCCCATAACTCACGCTATAGCTTCCCCCCGTAGTTAGGAAGTTATCAGGGTGCATGCGAAAATGATATATGACGGTGGAATTACACTGGCGCCGGCGTCAGCCGCTCAAGGCGCACTAAAAGGGATGAGTGATTGCCATGCTGCACTTTTCTTATGCGCGCTTCACATTGGCGGCGTCGAGGTTCCCGGTTCGCGGTCGAAGAAACAAGGCGAAGAACATATTGATCGTTTGCAATATGGTTCTGTTCTAGGGAATTTCTTTTCATTCGAACCTTGTTCTGGTCTGAGGCGACTCATTGTTCCAGAAATAAATCGCCATAGTCATGTTCGCGAATAATGAGCGTCATTGTTGTGCAGTGTGAGAAATGTATGCGCATTGAGGTGGGTGGTGGTGGAGAATTCAGAATAAGAGTCCTTTGTGTTGACGTGTAGTTTTGTGATGTAAACAATTATGAATGCGAAATGCAATTGTTGCAGTCTCTTTAGCTTTGAATGCAAGAAGGGCCTGCCAGTCGTGCTGCTGAGTGGCTATTATGTGAGTGATTAATTGACGTCTTGATACGTCAATGCTTACTTTGTGCTCAGTCTGAGGGATGGAGCTCTTCATTTAAATGACATGTCTTTTTGTTGGTCGATTTGCTGCTCATTTGCTGCTGTGAATGACTTTTTTAATGAGTTGACGGACAAATGGATTTTATTTTGTTTGGAGATGAGTGGAACGTCATCAACCTTCCTGTCTGCACATCTCGGAAAACCTTGACTTTTTGGCTAGATATCAGCGTAGACTGAACTGCGTTTTGGCTACAAGGACACTCGGAACAATGTCTGCTCCCGTCTGCCTCACACAAGTTGCATCCACTTATCGCTAAATACCTATAATTTGAGGAGAGAAATTATTGCTAAAGTGGCATCATAACTAAGCACACCGCGACGATCACCAGCATAGCTTAGAGGCCAACATCACGTCTCATGTTTTTTTTCTGTTGTTCAGGAGATTTCAGCCGCCACATACTGCAAGAAGTGCCTGAGTTGCATAATAGCAGGTTCACGACAATAATCGGCAATTTATTTAGCAAATTGAAGCCTTCAACTTGTTCCGGAGCTTAAAGGTGGTGGCGCTGAGCAGCGACGCCGACGACGACGAGGAGGACGGACGTACGAACGAACGGCCGCCACGAATGTTTGGATGCTGGTGCATAGATGTAGCCGTTGTCTGGCATGCAAAACGACGACGTTTATCACGAGCGTTTAGCTATTTAGCCAGTGAAGCACGTTCCAGGCGCAAAGTTCCTTTAATGAATGGGTTTACGAATGAAATTATTGGTGCCGAACATCGCATGAAATTATGTCCGGAGACTCTTGTGGGGGTGGGACAAGAGGCTTTTCCACCAAAGGATTAATTTATGCACACACCGTTGGTACATCGATAGTCCAGTCGATAGGCGCTCGCTTTCAACCGCTCCCCGCTCCGATGCATTCCGGAAGCCATCCGTGCAGTCATATGGTGCACATGATAATTTGTTGCCGGCAGACTTGAAAACGGAACTCCTCGCATACGAGGAGACAAAAACAAAAAACCGCCGCGCAGAGATGTCAAAAGAGATCCTCATCGGTCTCCTTAAAGGGGGCCTACCGCTCTGTCGGTGCCGGTGCCGGTGCAGCAGCAGCAGCATGTCTCACTGTAATAATGCCCATAAGTGGAAATTAATTTTGCCTCCATTCGACGACGCTATTGCGGCAGCATGAGACTATCCGTGTGCGCCTATTAGCCGGTGCTGGGTGTCTCGGTAATGCGAATACCTATGGTGTATGCGCATGCATGCATGAATGCATGTTCTTCTCTACGTGCCTCTCGGATGGAGAGTAGTTTTTGCTGACGATGCTTTTTTTGTTTTCGGAAAGTTGTGGCAAACGTGGCAAGGGGACAGGAACCTCGTCAGGTTTCTTAACATCCCGAAATCTGTAAAGCAATGTCGCACCGAACACTTTGCATATCTTTCCTTGCATAAGCCACGGATTGCTTCAACCAAGATTTGCCAGACATTTCAAGGCACATTCCAGCACGTTAAAGTTTCCCTTTTCTCCCAAGAACCAATCACACCAAGAAACAAAGTTAAGGACAAAGCTTTTAATCTACTTTTAGACTCCATTGAGTTTCAACTAATTTCAAGGCAAACAGCAACGAAGTTACTGCAGCTGTTCTGTGGGAGTGGGAAATCTACGCTCCGCATGCAACCGATTTTCAGGCAAGCAGCCAAAAAACCAGAAGCCAACCGATAACCTTTCCATGCCGACACCCCCACCACACCATCGCACCGTGCGACAGAGGGAGTCTCAAGCCATTGTGCCACACTGCGGCATTCCTTGGGGACGTCTGTCAGTTCAGGTGGCAAAGAGGGTGCCCGCCGTGGCGGCAGAAATGAAAATCCCAACGACAACACAAAAGCTCGGTTAATTGAAACAAGGAAAAGAGAGAAAATCTGATTGCTTCTAACTGCTGTCTCATCACCACCGCCCGGAGGTGCAGCCAGTTATAGACCTACCATCCGTGTATATACGACGCAGCAGTCAAGTCGACTTCTATGTGCGATAAGGTGCTGCGAGAAAACTCAGCTCGTCCGTATGTATGCTCGGGTGTACGTAGCTGCAATGGATTTGGCGTTGCCGAGCATCATCAAACGTTTCACGACAAACGCTCGACCGCAAAAGGAAAAGTGAAAGCACACAGAGACAATGCCCATAAGATATGGCGGGCTGGGCCAAATCAAAGAGTCAACCGTTCGCAGTCTGCCGTGGCAATGGCGAAAACTTTCTGTCGTTCAAAAAAAGGGCACAACGTCGCCCTCCTTCCGATAAAGGTCCGCCACATTGATTTGTGTGGACGGGTCCGAGCCCTAGTCCATTTAATCAAAGTCACACAGCCAGCCGCGCCACCAGTCACAGCGAAAAGGAACTAATTTAAGATTTCTATGTCATCAATTCCAGCAACTCCAGGATGGACCTCATTTCATGTCGTGCCTTGCCACGAGGCATTGACACCACCGGCACCTTGGCACGGTGATGGGGGGAGGAGAAATTCAATACTCGTATAAATAATAGAAAACCCGGCCCCGCTGCCCCAGTTGGGCTGTCTATCCTGCGTTTAAATGGAAACCTCACTTGGGGCTGCCATGTTATATTTCTGCGGATCACTCTTTAAAATGCATTTTCAGCGAACTATTAGCCCCATAGCCTCTATGGGGTGGGGGGACCACGGTGAGGCGAGGACAAAGGAGGACTCTCCGACGATGACGAGTCTATGATAGTGAGAACCTATAGCCGCTGCAGCGTCGTGGCCGCCAAAGAGCGAAACAAAACCAAATATTATTAGCGTATCGATGGATATGCATTTCGGAGCGATACGTGATTAGCCCATAACCGTCGTCGTCATCGTCGTCATCAACGAAGCAGTTACGAAGCGAAATGGACAAGACCCGAGATGGGATCTGGGTCCAAGTCGTGCACGATGCAATCCCATGGAAGTGGGTTGATTTTCGTCTGCAAAGTGTGAGTGGGGGCTTATGCGAAAATCTCTTCGCATGCACGTCCAATGCCCTAAGGCGGTGGTATCCCGTGTAAGAATGCGATTTATGCATCGCAGATATGCCTTTATCCAAATTGAAGTGCTGGATGAATCTAAATGTCCGCGTCATGGTTTGCTGACCGACCGACGGCGAAGAGGTGTGCCTGTCTATGGGGATGTGGTGAATTCAATTCATGGGAACTTTGTTTTACGTCCGAAGTTTCTCTCCATGCTCCATGAGACAGCGGGATCTACTAAGATCCTGATTTATTCTGTGTCATGATTTTTTTTATTAATTCGGAAATTAAGGGATGATTTTTCCGTTGCTTTTCTTTTTGCAAAATGTGTGTAATGAACAGAATTTATTTTTGCGCTAAATTTAAGGCTATATGATAAATCTTTAGTTGCCATGGCCGTTAATCTTTCCTCGTAAGAGACCTAATCGCCACAGACTAATAGAGACATGTTTCACAAGTTTCCTCAAAGCACCAGCAAAGAGGACAGGAGCAGTTGAATTCACTCGGTGCTGGCTCCGTCTAATAAGATGGATGCAGAAAGACCTCTAGCTCAAGCTCCAGTGATTTGAAAGTTATTCACTCTCAATGTGTGAAGTTGGGCTTTATTCTTATGGAACACAATTCTTCACCTATTGACTTAAACTTTCCGCTTCTTGACGTTTTTGTTTTTTAAACAACAATCCAATTGTTGACAAAACAGGTTTGAATTAGGGCTGCTGAGAAAAGTGCAGCTAATAGGGGTGAAACATAAGCTAGGTCTTCCTGGAACTTAGTGCCAAAAAGTATCGTGAGTTGACTTGACGGTTAGTGTCTTTGACACTCAAACTTGTTCAATGTTCAATTTATTAGTCAATGGAAAGTCTTGCAATGAAGTGAGTTCGAATTACGCTCACACATAGATGGTTTCAATTATTTTTTTTTTCAGCGTTTGGTCCAAGCTATATAATCGTTTCCTTAAATATAAATTATTACAAAGATATTTGACTGGAATATGTTCAAGTTACGGCCATAACCTGTTTCCTTCATAACGTCAATATTATACTTCCTCATACAAAATAGATCGCTTTCTGCGAAACCGACGTTGGGAAATAACGACGTTGCGACGTTGCGTCTGCTCCTTTCGGAGACTGGTATGGATAAAGCTTATAATCTCTGTCGACGAACGATGCACACAAAAGACAATTGAATTCACGAACATTAACTCACCATCGAACTCAACAGAGCTCAACAGTTCATCAGGCACTAGCTCGAGAGGGATTTTGCACTGTTCCAAATCTCGAATTATTCACTTACAAGGTCCAAGTAAATCAGCTGTTGAAGACGCTTCGGTGTCGCTTCGCAATTAAGTCCTTAAAATGTACAAATATTTTGGTAGAAATGCCTGCTGAGGTGTATTCTTTCTCGGAAGCTACGTTAACATTGAAAGTTGCCATATCTGGAGCTCGAAAATTCCGCACATTATTGCATCCCCCAAGAGTGACACGTTCATCGAAAATAAGACTGAAAACAATGTTCTGGTCAATGACAGCTTTAAAGAACTATGTCAATTAAATTTTTTTACGGGAAATTGCACGCCCTCTGATTCATTCAGTAAGGCGTGCTATGCCACGATCCAGCCTATGCCACGATCGTGTCAGCCTTCCTTGCGATGTCAATTGGCCACCTCGGAGCGATTTGATCCCCTTTGACTTTATTTTGTAGCAAACCGAGATGAGGAGCAGTTACGTCAATAATCCGCAAGAGATTCAACGACTTAAGGTCAATATTATTCAAGCGCGACGTCAGCTTCAGCCCGAAACCATCAACAAGGTCTTGAAAAATGCGTTACAGCGAAGCCAATCACTTGCACGAAGTAACATTATATGCTCATGTCCTTTTTTTCAATTCAATTCAATTTTTAGAAAGAACTTAAATATTTGTACTTAAACACGTACAAATATTTCATACTCCGCACGTACATCGTACGCACACAGTGCGTAAGTGTGCGTTTAAGGCTTGAAACCAATGTTTGAGACTTTTTTACCTTACCTGCATAACCTGCATAACGGTAATTAAAATCAAATTAAATTAAATGTCATAGAGGAAACTTCAAATTGTTATCAATATGTCGGGCCAAGGTGAAATTTGTTTTTTTGTTACCTAACGTCTTACGCGCCGAAGGTCTATTCCTGGTCTTTTAATTTTGCTATTTTCACGGCACCACCTCTTTTAAGCTGCTAACAACATATTACAATTTCTAAACACCAAAACTTGTTGACAATGAAAACTTTCTTAATTTTTGTCGGCAATAAACTCTAGGTCCTCTTTACTCACGAGACAACAATAGGAGGCACAAGACTTCGGGGCACTCCGAAGAGCTTCCAAATTCAAAATTCTTGCATTTTACCTTTGCTTGCTATTCCAATTGCATGAACATCGTTTCAGTGTGACAGACAGATGAACATACCAAAATTAAAGTACTTTGGTTTTTTAAAAACGAAACCATAAAAAGAAGAACTCAACCACTTCAAACACTTCCACTTTCCATTACAAATTTTTCTAACCCGTTTTCCCTTTTGTTTGTTTTTTTTTCTTTCAGAATTTCCTAGCAGCAAACGCTCAATGTTGGTGGAATGCCCCACTTACGGCAGCAACTCGTGCTCTCAAATACGCTGGACACGTAGCGCCCGGTATGCTCCTAGTTACAGCCGAACCCTGTGCTCTGGAGGTGCTGCGTGGCGCATACGCGCGCAGTGTACTCAAGCCCCCAGCGACTTATGTCATCTGTTCGGTCGGTAAGTAAACTCTTCGTTTCTCTTCAAATGAAATTGTCCCCGGAATACATTACTCCACTTTTGGCCGCAACAAGCTGTTAGAGATTGTTTTCCAATCTAGATTGCATCCATCGCATGAAGATCTCACAGCTGAACTCACTTTCTTTAAGCGTGCTGAGCGCGGCGCACACACAATGCGCCCGTTTCAATAAATTCGTCAAAGTCCGCCTGGAAGGAACGTAATGTTGCACATGTTCGCACATTGCTGCCGGTACTTTTGTTCGCCAAATTCCAAATCCGGAGATCGCTGATGAGCGCTGTACACCGTTGCCGTCCATCATCCGTATGCGGATGAGATTTACATTGCGCAGCCGTGTGGCGGCGGCACCCCGATCGGCGTGTACGTTCAACTTTCCTTCATCAATTTTTCATATCTTTAGGTTATGGAATTTACTCCCAATCAATCGATCCGCAGCCGGCCGGGCTGAAGGAAAAGTTAATAATCACGCCTTGAGGTGACAACGATTTTTCTCCGATATCTTTCTAATGTCTGTTTCAGCTGCTTCGGCGCTCTTGATGTGCACATGTACGTGGCGATATCCGTGAGACTTTTAATTGAACACACAGCACCTACTGATCGGATGCATTGAAGTGAGAAATTCGTGATTTTGAATTAGCTGTGACATCCTTGGAGAGGCGAGATGAAAGCTGGTCTACACTGTCAAAATTAATTATCCATCTATGGCTTATGGCTTTCGTTACTTTGTTGCCGGCCTATCTGCACTCCCCATCTGGACATGATTCGGCTTCACAAAGCAGACATCTCGGGAAATTGAGAGATCAGCACATTTGTACGCGCACGTTTCGTTATCACTTTCGATTTCACTCATGTGTCAAGACAGTTCTGCGGGCATTAGCCTTCGTCAATATTCCGGAAAGCTTTTGTGCGCCTCTCGAACCACACCGTTAATGGGTGTGATGTGGCAACAAAGCCCCGTGACGTCAAATGTGAAAGAACCAATCATCGGTGAAGCAGGGACGGTTTTATTGGTGCCAAGTGATGGCTGGGCAACCCAAATCTAGTGACACTTTAAATCAATTAATTGTTGCCACACACTCTAAATTGATCTTAATCGACGGCACACAGTGACAGCCGCCGTTTTATCGTGCGTTGCATTTTGTGCACGAGTCGGGTTTGAGGCACACAGGGGCGATTACACGTGGTGTCCGTATGGCTGTTCTTTGTTGATTGATTAATTGATTTAGAAAACAATGAATTGATTTAATTATTACTTCAGCGAGTGAACATCGTTATGGCGGCCCTTGTTGATGCGCTCACGTTCTGGGGGTTTCTTTATTGGGCGATGAATCTGTTGGTGCGTCCCAATTGAAAACACGATGCGACTTTATGGACGTGAATTAGGTGCCTAATGGCTGTTGACTCTTGCGGTCAAAAGGTCGAAAGACGCTTTTATGGATGTCTGTCATAGGAACAGAAAATCGGCCGCAAACCAAACTTCTTCGATGAATTAACTCTGTCTCAAGGCTAAATTGGACGAACGGAAGTTTAAAATTGGAGCGAAAACATTTCGAAATCAAGAGTGACATAAAGGTCGGCTACAAACTGCGCTAAGCTGTCCTAAAATTCTTAAAGTAAGAGAAGCAGTTTATCAAAGCTACCTATTTCATAGCGCAACACAGTTCGCTTTGCATTAAAATCAGTTCTTGACAGCTAAAATTTATTTTTCCTTTGTACGTGTCGCTGTGTGTTCAAAATTTTTGTGCAAATAACGAACGTTTTTGTTTTGAAGCAGTCGAAATGTCTGATTCTCTCCAAGAGGTTAAGGGCGCAAACCTAAGCGATGAACTCGAAAACAAATCAAGTGAACGCTGTCATTCCGAGACTGTAATCCACCAATCGAAGCTGTCGCAGCTCAGTGACGAACAATTTGAAAATTCAGTGAAGGACATCAATCAAAGACCACGTTCTGTTCTCCGAATGCAAGGAGGTGGCTTGTACCCACGTGACGTTTGGGATATTTTGGCAAAAGCAGGCCAAGATATCGAAGAACTGTACGAGAGAAAGCTTCTTATGCAATCAGCATACGTACATCCTCAGAGTATGCAACGTGGGGATCGCCTATGTAACGACGCCAGACAATGTCCTGGGATGTGTCAGACTAAATCGTACAGACTTCACCGAAATCCAAATAAAACATATGATGTAAACAAAACGCGCGACAAATCAAAGTCTCCATGTGCGATAAAGTTGCACGATACATATCAGTCGGGACCACAACAAAGTCAACATCAGGGAAGTCAAATTCCGGCTTCCGCTCATTATTCAAACGCAACGGAAAACAACTCCCGTGAAGCATGTCATTCACGAACTCCAGAATCACGTAGCCAAATGCAATGCCAAGCCACACCTTCGCACAGGACGTTTGACGTGCGTGGGGGTGACGAAAACGACATAGATACCCTATCAGGAGAGCGATTTTACAGCACCTACTTCACTCCAAACCAGTCATTTCCGACTTATCAGTCCGAGGCAGTGCGTGGAAATGATTCCCGACTGCCATCCAGCTGCCAACATAGAAGCTATCACGTCACCCAAAGAGAACCACGTCAACCCAACACTTTGTCGGAAAAATGCAATTCCTTTGACCCACACCCAGTTTTGACATCGACACCAAAGCCAGAAAGGAAGATTCCCAATTTTAATTACACTGACCAATCGATGGAATTCAGCACTATGGACAACACTGGACAAAATTGTCCATCCAACAGAAGCAACTCCCGATCAAACAGTCCGTTTAAGGAGAAAATTTGTAACATCACACCGAAGACACGCTCCACAAACGCTTGCAAAAAACAAAACAAGTCAGCACCGCCACTAGTTGCAACAGACGAATGTCCTGTCCGCGCCTCGCGACCACCAAAAAGATGCTCTTGTTGCCGGCACTAAAATGTGAATAAAATCGTTCCCATAAAAACCAATCGCTTCATTTGCGTGGCCAATGCCTCGTCGTTTTGCATTATTTTCGACTGCCAATTCCTCATCTGCACCCTGGCGTTTAATCAGCGATAACTTTGATGCCTCGCACAGAAAGCCGATTCAAGTACGATGACCGACCTACTGCTAAAAGGTTTTTGTGCTTCGCTTCGCAATAAAAACAAAATAACGAACGAAAATAACGTTTTCCTTGTGGGCTTCCTGCTGCAGTGCACTCTCTCACGAACATTCCTCAGATGGAAGAGCTGCCGTGGCGAGCTTGGCAATAATTGTTATGCCCGGTTATTGATTGCTTTAATTCGATTTGAATTGGTGAGGGATCAAGCGCTCGCGCGCGTTTCTCGGTATAAGCCGATTGCCCCGAGTTCAGCCATCGTTCACGGCGGCCACGGCGGCGCACTGTGTGTCTACCTGGCTGTCCATGTGCAAAGAGATACCAGATAATAGGTGGCAATAATCGGATGTAAAGCGCTTTTTCAATCATTTTCCCAGCTGGTCAGTGCACAACTAGATACAAGCCTACGCTGGTCAGCAACGCCGAAGTTGAAACTTCAGCAGGGAGATGGCAAGAAATTGATTTCCTTCTCGCAGAGTCGCGCGGTCAGTGCTGGTGCTGCTCGACTATTTATTGATTTGCATGCAGCTTTTAAGGCATTTCATCAATCTGCATCGCATGGTCATTTCTTGTGCAGCCTTGCTAATGTTAAACGCTCATGAGCGGACGGCGGGATATGACTTTTGGCTGGCGGAGTGTGCGGACTTGCAACAGATTGAGGTCGATGCGGGCAATAAAAAGTTGACTGGTTGTGATTTTTGGACTTAGTGTGCGTATCATAAGGTTGGTAGTTAATCCGTTTTTATTGTTTTGAAACGATTGTTACTTTTTTTTTTGGCGGATAAGACCAATACGTAGTTGTGCATTGAGGACACTCGTGCGTCCTTTTAAATAACAGCTTGGATTAGCAAGAAACAATGACAAAACGATTTCCAAGAACGAACGACATCTTAATCAATGATTGTGATTCTTTCACTACTGTGTACACAGCAGTGCAAATTCATAAGACATTTGAAGAATATTTTACAAATTCTGTACAACAATATCTGCTTTCGAACCTACGAATATCTAAGGAAACTTTCACTCAAACGATGGTACCGCCATCTGCCTGTCGAGCTCGGAACTGCAAGGTCATTTCACAACGAAAACATACCTCAAAGACAACTACTTCTTTAAAACAGGAATCAAGTCCTGAATGTAATTTATCTTCAGATACTGATTAAACTTAAAGCGATTGCCAATCTCAACAAGTTTTGAGTTTTCCAGCGACCAGGTGGCTTCTTCGCAAACAGGAAGTAACGTCACCTTTCAGTAGATGGCGACGTGATCGTGAAAACATCAGTCAATACATTTCAAGCATCCCAGTTACTCACGTCTGACAAAATAATTGATCATATTTTGATTTGATTTACGCTGCGTTGATATTTCATTTTTCACGTCACCGCCGAGTTAGCAAGCTTCCCGGTCGCGAAGTTGCAAAAACTGTCAATCAGCGCGCGACAATACTGTGAAGAAGATTTGCATATTTGTCGACAGGATCAAGATGGGCATAAATCAAAGATGTTTTTTTTGTTTCCAGTTTGTACCTCTCCTCGCTTTTCGTGAATTGTCTTCAACAATTTGCATATTTACTGAAAAAGGAGTCTCGTACGCTCCTCTGCCACTTGTTGAGGCTGTTTTATCGCATAAGAGCACTGAGATCCGATGAAGAAATTGCCACTGCTACTGCTACCGCTCTGCTGCCACTGCTGCTGGAACATAAGGATGGGGTAATTTATTGGGATTTCTGGCGGCGTGCTGCGGCGAGTAAAGTAGTCGTGCTTTATGACCTCGGAGAGTCATGAATGTGTTGATTATTTGGTTTCGTCGGTAGTTAGCACTAATTGGTAATTTGTTAGTAATGGAGCACATGTTTCATGCAGGTTAGCTTCGTGTGGTGTTGAATGTTGAGTTTGATGGGATTTTAAGGAGTTTTGGCCACTTGGGGGATTTTAAGAAATTTGCTCTTGACTTAAGCTTGTCATCTTCATTGTGTATGCGGTTTAAAGGTGCAATTTTCAGAGGAAGTTATAAACTGTATAGACAGCATAAGTTCTTACTTCAACTCCAATTCCTTCTGTTTATGGATCAACTTCATTCTATATGTTTAATTTTGCATTTTTTTCTTGGTTTGCAGTTTTCAGTTCAGAAAGATTTCCCGGTCTAATGACAGGAACTAGGCTTGATTTTCAGTCGAGTCTGAAAATTATCCTAAGATTGTGTCTTTAATTTATGTTTACGAAAGATTGTAGCTCTCGTGTGGCAATTGTTTCCGCTACCCACATCCTAGACCTAGAAAGCAGCTAAGATTTCACGTTAGAGTGGAAAAGATGCTAATTGGTTCTTGTATTTTAAAAAGGTTTGCTTCACGAAATGTAGACAGTCTCCTAATCTGTCATCCGCAAAAAAAGACCTAGTTTGGTTATATAAAAAAAATATTTAATATTTTTGAATACAACATTCTAATTTTGGAGAATATTTTAAACTATTTTGAACAGCTTTTGTAAAACGCTGGCTCGAACAATTTTCATTTCTATTTCAAGATATGAGAGTCAGGTCTGGTCCCCTTCAACGAACATTCTTCTTCTTTTTCTTTTTCTTCTTGTGGCGCTACAGTACGGGGTGGACCTGGGCCTCAACCAACATGCCTCTCCAGCCAGCACGATCTTTCGCCAGCTGCCGCCAGTTGCGCAATCCAAGTTGGTTGAGGTCCTTCTCAACTTGTGTGCGCCACCTAAGCCTGGGCCATCCTCTGCTACGTTGTCCCAATGGCTCAAATTCGAAGACTTTTCAGGCCGGAGCAGTGGTGTCCATATGCTCTATATGGCCTATCCATCTTAAGCGTTGTATCCGGAGACGCTTGACTAGGCGCATGTCGTTGTACAGCCCATAGAGTTCATCGTTAAATCTTTTCCTCCAGATGCCATCAACGCAAACAGGACCAAAAATCGCACGCAAAACTTTTCTCTCGAAAAGACTAAGGGCTTCCTCATCCGCTTTTAGTAATGTCCAGGTATCTGCGCCGTTACAATTTTGCAAACGCATTTACGCACCCTATGAAAATTCATAAATAGCCTAATTCCCCCTAGGCTATTAGTACCTTTCCTGATAAACGGTAGATTTAAAGCTACCACCTCTGAGAGCTCTTATGGTACAAACATTGTTTCTAAACTCACTTCAACCTTTATATAAAGTAGAAAGCCCTTTTAAGGTCGCATCAGTTGAGTGAACTTCATTTTTCTCTCCCATACCCTTCCAAGTTTCCCCCCACCAACGACCAACTTCAACTAAAATAAAAACAAGTTCTGTTAGCACATTTTACTCAACTCTCAAGACAGACCGAGACTTGCCCACAAATTACACAAACGATTTTCTTATTACCTCTGGGAAAAGCCACAGCAGCATGTCTTTACCCTAACCGTCACCTTTAAACACCCAAGAATAAATTGCTTTCTCCCGGTCATCTTCAGATTACCTCAAGCGGAAACGTGAAGCAATTTATTACAGCTGTGTATACAGCAAACTGTACCTAGGCTGTGCTGTAAAACAATCGTCAAGCAGGCAGGAATTGTTCTAGAGATCTAAACGCAACATCATCGTGTTGGTTATGGTCCGCTGAGCAGTTCCCAGGTTCTGGCCAGCTGCATTGAACGAACTTGAGTGTCGCACGCATCTAGATCAGAATCTAGGAGTTAATCGCCGACAAGCCCACTGGGTAGGCACCACATCAGAGGAAAACAATTGCTGTGCAGGTTAAACCGTTTAACCGAGTCTGCCTTAGCGCACTGTGTCGAACATGTGGAATGAGCGGCAATTAGAGAAATTAAACGCTGACATGGTTTCCCGAGGTGATGAACCCGCATGCAAATCAATTGGAAAGCCTCTTCATTCGCCCATGAACATGAGCTACACCTGTTTTGCTCTCGGAGCCATATGTGGAATACACACATGCACTACACATTGTCTTTAAACCTTGTGCAAGCACATTTTGTTCCTATCAACCTGACCAGAAATTCCAGTGGAGCGTGGGTGGCAAACACACACACACACACAAACGAACTCCGCATTTGGCAACTTTCTATCTCAAGAGACGCAACGGAAAATGGAAAATGGATTTCTGTCCATTGACAGTATCGTCCATTTGGCCATATATCTCAGTGATCTGCCGAAATGCCATTCAATTATCCGGTGTGCGCTTGAATTTTTCCTTCGCTTACAGATTCCTCCACCTTCTGCGGCACCTTTCGCTGGACACGGTGAATTTTGCATGGACACTGCTCGAGTAGTTGCTATGGTTGTCCAGCGATAATCTACTCGGACAGAGACACACGCTAAGATTAACTGCTAAGAGATGCAGACTATGAATAGGCATTAAGCAAGTGCACACCGAATGCGCATTGGCACGCTGACGTTTCAGATGTAATTCGAGGTCGTTTCTTGAATTTCTTTTGCCGAATGCCTGCGGTGGTGAATTAATGATTTGTGGATAACATGTCTCGTGGGCGCATGTTTTTTTTTGCTACGACTCCGTAAACACAACTGATGTGTAGTCAATCAGCGGATGGTGAGCAGGTGTTGAGTTCTAATCCAAGAGTTCATCTGGTGGGTGAATGCAGACATTTTGTATTTTCAAAAATATTCAAGTGAAGTTCCTGCTTTTGAGGGATATATTTGTGTTGTGTTTTTTTCATAAGTGTATAAACAGTCAGTTTCTGTTAATCCATTATTCACTTTATGACGGCTTAGATATGGACTATCTCTCGATTCATCTTCATTACGCAAATAAATGGGAATTTTATCATCAGTCGGCGTTTACTGCAGATGCTCTGCAGTGTACGCAGTTGTGAAAAAAACACGAGAAATTTCATTTGAATATTCTTTCAGGAATCTAATCTTGGTTACATTTTCTAAACTAATGATCGCCGTTCCTACAAATGTCCCGGTTTATTCTTCACCCAAAAGTTCAGGACAATTTGCAAAAAGTCGTGCTCCAGCATTCACTGAATCTAAATTAGCCTGGCGCATCTCGCATTTAATTAAACATGACAAAGACATAAAACCACAGACGCTGCCGCATTCTTAGCAAACGGTTTAATCACGATTTGATTGCGTCACATGCAAAGTGACCCATCTCCCTCCTCGTACAACGATCCGTGCACTCAGCACAAGTGCGATGTACATATGTCGATCAAACTTGCATTCATGGTAACATTGTGACATCGACACTGTCACATGGTCACCGATTTATACCGCCTGCCAAAGAACGCAACTGAATTTTCGTTCGTTTTCGTTTTCATCGCGATCACGATCTGCGCTACTGCAGAAAAATCAATTCAAAGCTGTGATCTATATCTACCGTCTACAGGGTACCCCAACAAAGATCTCCCGCAGCATTAATCACATCCGATGAGTGTGGTGGCTCTTTCTCCGGCTCCATTTCTCTGCCGCTGCTGGCTGGCAGCATCTAGGCAACAACCATTATTGACTGATCACGTCTATGGTGAACTGTATTTTCTACCGCGTTTAACTTCGTACTGAAGGCTCCCTTTGTTCGCGACTGATTGCGAACCAATCAACAGCAATATCATTTGTTATGCGGCAGAAGAAACAGAAAAGAGCGCCGCTGGGATACATCATCATTATTATCTTCATTACGACCTACCATCTGCGTTGCTCGCGAAGGTGAATAAGATGGAAATGGCGGTGGAGAAGCAGTGCCAAGATGAAGGTAACCCCATCATCTGGTTCAAGAAATGAAATCGTGATATATGCGGGATCAATGAGATGCATAATTGAGCTACCAATTGCAGCTGATTGATTGCTTTGTTGCTACCAAATGATTTGTTTCCCTGAAGACTAACTTTAATGAGTTTAAATGGTTTTTCACTCTCCATTGTTTGGTTTCACTTTCTTCATACGTTCGTTTGGTGTTCTCCTTCCCGGTTTCTGTGTGGTTTGGTTTTGAAATGAAATGTAACACGATTTATTGTCTGGACAGCGTGTGTATCGCATTGGCGTTTTTCTTTCGAAATTCTAATGATACTGACAGAATGAGTGATGAATCCTGCGTGATTTTCTAGTCTGCGGCATAAGAAGGATGAGTGTGAATGTGGAGCAGTTTGTGAGAGCTAATATTGATGAATTGGAGGGCGCATAATTGTTGTGTTAAGAATATTTTTGAAAGTAAAAGAAAAATGATAAATAATGCTGTGCAACCTTTTCTTTGGGCTTAAGCGAACGGGAAAACAAGTCATTTCAAAAGCCTTCCAAAGTTATAAACGACTAACGAGATATTGTATTCAATGCTCACTTTTAATTAAAATTGTTCTTGGTGATCTGGCTCGGTCAAATAAGCCGCAATTGGGCCTTAACATTCTAAAATGAACGATTTCGTCCGACGGTGCAGTTTTGATGACAGGTAGATAGAACAACATTTCCAAAACCTTCTCGTCTTACCTTTGCAATCGAATAAATGTGTAATATGACACTTCTGATGTTTTTCAAAAAAGTCTCTTCAACTTTAGAAAAAGGCTCACAATGCCCTGTAGTTCATACATCATGGCTTCTTAGATGTACAGATTCGAAATGTTTAATTTCCCACAACTCTGTCTTATAGATGAACCAATAATGACGGATGGCATGTTTATATTGCCTGTTATGAATATTGTGTTCATAATCACCCTTAAGTCCACTTTCGGGCGTATATTTTAGCTTAGAGACTCATGCTGAGGTGGGAAGAGCATGCCGTGTAACGTGTGTTTCCTCCCCATTACAGTCCAAAGGAGAAAGCAAATGTGCGTCGGTACCCCCTCTCCCTCTCTTCTTTTTTTTATTTGTTCTTAAATGCAGCCTGATTTCGAACCCTTATGGGTACCTACTTAAAATACTTTCAAAACGGTCAAATTATCAAAAAATACATTTTCGCAAAAATACGTTAAAAAGAAACCAAGTGAAGGTCTGAATGTGTAAAAATCTCAAGATTTCGCTGGACCTTGAAACCTCACCTCTTCGAAAGATGACCTGGCTTTCAAATCCATGAGAAGTTGATATTTTTCAACCCACATTGATTGTCGTTAACTGAGATTACCTGGTCAGCATGGTTATCAAAAAATCCTTGATTGGACGGTCTTGCATTGAAGGTCTTCCACTAGACGGCCTTGCACTGGATGGTCTTGCATTGGTCGGTCTTGCATTAAATGGAACTGGTATTAGACGATCTTGCTCTCGATCATCCCGAAATCTGAAAAATTTAATGATCGCCGAACTGTTGAATTTCACAGTCCTATCAATCTCTCCTATTTTCATCCTCTAAAGCAAAAAGAAAGCGCCACTTACGATATGTTTGATCGTAACTAATTCTCCTACTAAGCCACTTAAAATGCAAACAAAATTCCTTGCCTTTACTTATCTTAGTAACGTCTGTCCAGTCACTATTCTTCAGCCTTCTTTCAACTGTTAAACGAAACCGAGTCACTTTCAATCAATTACATCCTCCATTTGAAAGAATTTGCTTATTAAAGGAAAATAACCCACGAATCGCTGGAGGTGTGCAGTCGACATCCAGGCCTCGGTTCAGTTAATTGCTTCCGTCATGTAAAAGGTATTCCCCAGTGCAAATTCACCAGGCTCACGATTAAATGCATATACACTGTCACACTTCACTTTAGCTCTGACAACATTGAAAATAACAGTCCAAGGACCGTACAGCTCTTCAAAATCAAATATCTCCCTCAACATAATCGCACGCTTCGCTCTCAGCTCGACCACTGTGAGTGTTTTCAGCCTCCTCCGCCGCCGTGTATCCACCCACCGCCCAATCGAATGTCATGCTTCCTTACGACAGTTGATTGCCAAGCATTTTCGCACTGTCTTTGTTGTCGTTGAAATCACCAACTCGTTGCCAGCGCAGCCATTGTGGTCCACGCGGGCTAACGAAAGCCCCTTCCTACATCCGCGTGGTGATTACGATGATGATGGGCATCGAGTGATTAAATAGATGGTACTCATGAAATAATCGTGAGCAAACATCGCGGGGGATATTGGGTAAAATCGACGCGAAAAGCGGACTGCGCAGAGAATTTCTACTGTCCCTTGGTCTGACGCCTGCAGCAGGGAATTCCGGCTCGACGTTTCCTAAACCCGAGACGCGGACGGTTTTCCGAATGTGTTTGACACGATTTCAATAATTTAACATGACAGTTGGCAGTTTATGTTATTATTGTTCCCATCAACAATTCTCTCTCCCCCTCCGCTGAGTCCAAATATGATGTGAGTTCGCGCATGAGCGCATATGCATATCCACTGGGTCTGTACGAATTATTTGCATCGTCAGTGGCTCTTAACTTGGAGTGACATAGTCATCTTGTTAATTATTGCGTACACGCTTTACTGTTCGGATCCGAATGTTGTTGCATTCTGTGTGGAGTGGTTGTACATGAAAAATCTGCAACAATGTTGCTGCTTTTGAAATTCGGTGCGTGACTATCTGACGGGTATAGATGCAGTGATGTGATTTATTTTAAATTTTTGGGCATCGACGTGCTCGCAAATTTATACATAGCATGGTCTAAGGGTTACTACATCGCAGTTGATGTAGGTGAGGACAAGAGTGTGTGGAATTCAACGCAATTAGGAAGTTCACGACAAGGAATTTCGCAAATGAGGGACACGGTGTTGGTTGGGCAGATTGTTTGGGGAATTTTCTTAGTTCTGAATGTCACAATGTTTTCTAAATTTAATATTGAAGTACAATACTGTAGAGGGAGAATTTCAAAATTAAACACACTTGTCTGTTTTTCCTTTTCTTATTTCACAACCGGTGTTTATATGTTTACTTGCAGACTGTGTCGCTCATCAACTGATACTCTGACCTAATCTGATACTCTGACCTAATCTGCAATCCTTTCTTTTGTGACAAATACTCCTACTCTCTCTTTGACTCCTTTTTGCTTTATCCTTCTGGATTTAGATTATTCTGTCATTTTAAAAAACAAATTTCTTATTATGGATATCGTTTCAAAATGCAATGTACCTAAATCTATGATAGTAAATTAGCATGGGTGCCCCAACCTTTTTTTCAGTTTGCGCTACATGACTTAGATAAACCTACGCTTCAGTCAGTCTCAAGATATGCGCTTTAGACATAGGCGGTGTAAGGTTTCAGTAAACATGTCAATACCTTATAGCTGTCTCCAATTTCGTACTCTCAGGACTTGGTGTGAGTATTGTAGGCATGTGCAAGTAAACTTTTTATAAAAATTGTGCCTCTAGTGTTAACGTCTGATTTTTGCACATTGTTTCTGAGAATTTCATGAAGAACGCTACACAAATGTTACTTGGCCAGAGCCCTACCTCGACATTGAAGGTTTCAGTGTAACCGCACTGTGCACGGACCTCCTTCATTGTTTACAAAACACACGTCATATGCTCATCTTATCAGATGATATAGAATAGTCGGCAGTTGCCCCAACTGCTTTGACAAGTTTAACAGGAACAGGTTTGAGTTCGTCAACTGATGCTGAGCGCTTTTCACGGTAACACGAAAAAACTTCAGCAAATCAAACTTGGAATCGACTCGAATGTGTGCAACGGAAGAAAGCTGAAAAAAAATCGTTTTGGTTGGAGAAGTTCAGTTGGTTGAGGACTAAATTCACTCTGAAATATAGTTATACACTAAAAAGATAAAATTAAGTAAATTCGTTAAAATGAGCATCGTGGAATAGGGAGATGAGACGAGAGACCTATGTTTGCAATTCGCGATTCGACATAGAGCGTAAAAAATTGCCTAAAAACCGTCGGTACCAAATTGTCGGGAAGTAGAACTGTAATATCTCTGCTCGTATTTACTGAATCTGACAATATAATATTTTTTGTGAAAAGCCAAGTCCTAAGCTTCATTCCCTTAGAAGACAGATTTTCATTTAAAAATTAGTGAAAAATCGGAACATAAAATTTTGCTTTTTTTCACAGACTTCACAAACTGTAGCGAACAGCTAAAACATTGTGAAGTTGTAGTTGAAATGCCCGACTTTTCGACAATCGTAATCATTTGTTTTAAAAAGAGTCGCAAAAGAAAATCGTTTTACTGAACTTTTCACTGTTAAGTCATTTGTAACCCAAACATCAAGCTTCTTTGTGTATGGTTGATAACCTTTTGATGCCAGCCAATGTTTATGTGTCCCGTAAATGTTTTATATGGATTCATCGGCTTTTTTAGTTATTGGCCAACAAAAGCGAGTTTCAGATCGAAAACGGATAAACAACTTTCTGCTGTTTCTGTTTTCGCAGACTCGAAAAACTTGCTCACCAATATGTAACCTATACAAATTCTCTGATATTGTAGTATGGTATAAAATAATACACGAACTAATTAAACAAATATTATTTTTGCACATTAATTTTCCTTATGTGTTAACAAATGAATTAAGCAACACAATATAATGTTTCAATGGCATTCAAATCCTATATCTAAAAGTTGTAAGTATTGCCTACCAAAAATAAGTCTTTCATTTATAAATAGGTAAATAATTTTATGTACACAGATTATTTTGAGGATTTAAGGATAAGAACGAAACCTTATTCACGTGACTGGAACTTTCGCATGTCCTTTAATATTAGGTTGAACATACGATAACTAAAAGTTGAAGAATTTCTTATATCATAGACAACGGGGAAATATTTAAGCCTTTTGCAAAAAGCTCGCTGTTTCATAACAGGTGACGGCAGAAGACAAGCATTCAACACTCAAATTCATTTACAGGCACCAAAGATTTAGTATGTCCCTGAAAAGTAATTGGCCACTGCTTAAATTTTTGAAAGGAAATGCGCAGACACAGTTCGTGGAGGTCTTAAAAGAAGTAACTTCGCATAATCCTCTTACACAAGCCCTCTGACATAATTGACCTCAAATCGCCTGACAAAAAGTCTGACAGCTTACCAACGCCAAATGGATTGGTTAAAGAATCCGGACGCCTGGCAATTTTGTAACCCACCAACTGGGCAATGCACATCCAACACTGTTCGCAACACTTAGTGTGCAACTTTTTTGTGTGTGCAGGCACATACACACACATACCCGACGGTCGATTCATTTCTGGTGAAAGTGATCCAATAAAACAGAGTCCTTATGGAATCGTAAGACTAAAAACCAGCAAAACGGACAGGCAACATACAAACATAAATTTTCCATTTATCGACAAATCGGACAGCAACCAAGATGGCAGCCTATTGATAGGAGCTCACAACCTTTTTCAATCAAAACTCTTTGCTTAGCCGCACTTAACTCACAATAGACACACAATATGCTCGGTTCCGGTTAACGGAGCTAATGCAGTACGCATCATATTCGCGTTGCCACCAAGTCAGCGAAGATGCTAATCTTCTCCCGTTCGGCTCGTTAGCAGCTCCGATACTCGGTTAGGAACAGCATTTAGATTAATTATCCGATTGTTATAATAATAGCGGGACTAATAATCGCGATAAGTTGAAAGGGGGAGACTCTCGTGGGAGGAGAAATCAATTTTCAAGTGTAAACACTTTGCCAAGTGCGCAGAGCGAGTGAGTACATATTGATTGGTTTTGCTGGCGGCGGTCTTTGTTTTAGCCATGCATAGGCCATTGAATTTGTATTTCATGGGAATCGCAACGGCTGTGAAGCTGCTGCTGCTGCTGCTGCTGCCCACAGTGATAATGTGTACACTTCCTTTTGTTGGCCGGTGAGGATCATTAGCAGATCTTATGTTATATCCAGGCAGGCTTATCGTGGAAAATGATTGCAAATAATGGTTTTTGTGAATTTAAATTAATTCGTGTTGTTATGATTTCTTGAGAATGGGCTTGAAAACTTTTTGAGATAAATGCTCTTAGCCGTTGGCAAGAGTGGAAGTCATATGAAGTCGAACTTGTTATACGAAACTATTTATTTTGTGCGTTTATTCGAAGTTTGCTTGTGTTGATTTTTTTTATTTCCCTAATACGATTGAACGTAGGAAAAGCTAACTGTGATTTTGAACTTAATCCAATTACGGGTGTGTATGTGAAGAAACTGCATTTAAACGAGCTTGAAAACATTCAGCCAACGGCAGTTTTCTTGAAACAGTCGTGTTTGAATTACAAGGGGAGCAAGCTGAGCACTCCAAGTTTTCTCGACCAAAGTTAAATAATTAACCTGTTCTCTATCCATAGATGAACGCAGGATGTTATGTGCGACGTTGAGCGTAACACAACTCTCTTTTTGTTATGCCAAACTGGTAAATCGCAGGAAGAAGGACATTAGTAGGCGCATGGCTGTCAATTTTTTTTTCATGACTTCGTTCGGCTATAGTCTCTTTCGGTAGTAGGCAGGTCTGAAATCAAAATATGATAATTACAGTGTTCTTATAGGCAAGCTATGCCTAGGAATATATATCACTTACAATGATTCCTTAAAAAGTTACTCACATGATAAGGAGGACGAAACTTCCTCAACCTTAGCAGTATCAAGAAAGCTCAAGGCATATAAAAATTTATCAAACTGTCATTCACCTAAAAGTATGTCCTATGATAAGTAAGGAAGTTGTGTTACGGTTGTGTATTGAGGTTTATTCTTATACCCCTAGGACAAACATTGCGTTGAAGCTTGTGGGTATCCAACTGTTGCAATCGGACGGGAATATAAGAATACCTTCCCACATACATACGCCTCTTAGCCTCTTTTTCTTGACTAGATAACCTCGTTTATTTTGCTATTAAATGTGTGGATCGCGAAGGGTCGATTGTGGATGGTAAATTCAATTTGCGAAGATAACGTTGACTTGACAGAAAAAGTGAGAGATCTTGCTATTTACATAAGAGGCACGGTCTTGTGTGATAGGTGCTTCTTCTTACGACAAAATCTTGATGTTTGTAATGTCCGGCTAAAATGTGTCATATTAGATATCACGTACGCATCAATTGTTCACCCCCACAAACACAGATCGTACCAATTTTTTTTACATGTTAACGTGGCTGATAGATATGAACTGAATAAGTTTGATTCTTAGCACAACTCAAAGCACAAAATAAGGCAGTGTTTGAGTGCTCCAATGCATCAACGCCAGCATCTTTTCTTTCAGTTAAAAGCAACTAACAAAATGATACGGCAATCACTAAAGCAAATTGAAGTTTACTTGTGTTGTGGAGGGATAATAGACAGTCTAGAGATAAACTTAAATGTTCGTATTAGAGTCATGAGCTAACCTGCATCTTGAATAACACAAAAACATGCATCCAAACCTTATCTGCACAATCTGCTGCAACATCATCCACGGAACACACACATAATTGACTCATCCCAACAATTTGCACCTCTCGCCGTTTCACCTGTACAACAGGCACTCCTTGTTCCAGCGACAAGCAATCGATTGCAACAATTACGAACAGTAACAGAAATCCACTCTAAACGAAACGGATACCCAAGCAATTATCGTGGGGACTTTTTTCAGCGCTAGTCCAACTAATTTTATCGCTTGTCACTTAATTATGTCTGAGTCTGAGCGTGGTCTAATACCGAACAGAACGGAAAACAGATTGCGCCAACTTACCAACATGCACCACGATTTGGCAATAAACTGCATGACACACCGCCGAGACAGACCTGGTGTGGAGTCTAATCATCCCATTAAATGTTCAAAACGTGGCTGTCGTGGCTGTGCGAGAAGGAAACTATTTCCCGGCACTGATTTAACTGATTTCTCAACACTCATGCGCTTTTGCGAATTCACTCTTACACTCGTGTGTATGTGCGTACTCTTCAAGGATTTTCAAAAGGTTCACACTGACACGCTGGAATTGGTTATAAATGTGATGTCTGATAAATGCTGGTAGTGCGATGTTGGCTACATAATTCATTCTAACAGATATGGCAGTTTAATGTATCACATCTATAGATAGGCAGCTTGAATTTATCACGCGTCTGTTGGACATTACCACAAATTACTATGTACCGCAGAATGGGAGGAAATAAGGAGGAATGTCATTTAAAGTGCCAAAAATATTTGAAGTGGCCTCCAATTGACGTCAGCCCTTGCCTTTGGTTATAACCAGCTTTACACTTCTGATCCTCTTAGCCATCTTTTGAGTTTTGACACAAATGAACCGACGTGAAGAAGAAGAAGAACTTGAACCCCACAAACTCAACGCACTCGATCAACGATCTCTCTTGAAATGAATAATATCCGCTTCCTTGACTACACACATACAACACATGACCATCAGCACAACAACCAGAAAGTGCATGACAGTAAAGCACAAAGTTCACCCCCTGTTCGACCTGTTCCTGTAATTGAGGCTGATCGACGCGATGTTGTACATGATACGCGAGGTGCGCGATAATAAAATTATGATTGATCGATCATCGATCTCTTGACATCAGACGTGATGGGAATATTTGTTCACTCCATCTATGGCAACAGCACACATCGTTTGATGGCGGCATGCAGGAGAGGTCGTCGAGAAAATTGCAAAGCCTGTTGCTGTTGTTGTCTTCTACGCTGCTCCACCTAATGAAAATTGAGGCACGTTTTAGCGATTTCTGTTTCCTCACAGACCATCGTGTCTCGTCCTCCTTGTAAGACCTCGTTTTTAAATGAAGTCATAAAAAGGAATTTCCACCGCAGCCCGGTGTGCTATGGTGTGGTGCTAACTTTTACTTTACCCGAGACGAGAGACCCAACTGTGAGGTGTGCAACAAGTGTCATAAATATCGGTGTTTCTTGTAGGCGTTTTTGGTGGTTGGCTTTCCTGATCTTGTGTGTTTCCTAGTGGATTTTGATTTGTGAACAATTTGAACAACATGACTCGGACCTTGATTACGTGAAGAATCTGGCTGGTTTAGCTTTCGAGAAGAGAAACTCATAAGTTTTCCTGTTGTTGACGGATATTAATAAATTTTCACAAATGGCTATATCTCTGCACTTGCACTCGCTCACAATGAACGGTGGGAGAGAGCAATTTGAAAAAGTTATACACTCATGATTGGTGGCTACTTGATTGTAATCAATGAAGCTGCCCACTAAGAGGGTGCTAATATAATCTGCAATCAATTTAATTTCGTTTGCATTTCCGACTTGCAGTGCCGCTTTTTTTGTGTAAATTGCTGTGTAGCGGTTAAGTTAAAAATTTGTCATACTTTCCTGCCTACCTTAAACGGAGAGGCTTGTGAGACACGTTACTTTAAGAACGTCACAAAACACTGCGCTAATACCGCGGTTTTGAATTAACCAAAAAATCCTTGCACTTGCATTTTTTTTTTCTTTCATTTAAAGCGACTTAAGCACTCTCATTTCAATAGAAAACAAACGCAATGAATGAATTTTTGAATTGGTAAGTTTTTTTTTTATCGGAAAACCCCTGCAATCTCAGGAAATACTCCAACAGAATCCAATTGAATTTCTCCTCACGTATACTGCCAGCGAACGTCTCCTTGAACTCCTCCGTCAACTTTACCCGTCGACAATGACAGGATAATGTGCAGTCAATCGAAAAGAACTCAAGTAAACAAGCAGTGCAAGTTGTGCAGAATCTTCCGCAAATGAACACGTCAACAGCGCGTCTCCACTAAAACAAAGCAACGTCGCTATTATCCTTTTAAAGAGGATGACAGATAATAATTGAGTTATTCCGACGTAGCTGCGGCAGCCGGGTTAACTTTAGCGCCACTCAGACTCGCTTTTAAGGCAAAACCCACCCAAGTTTGTCAAGAATTATGCCTTCAGACAAAGTTCTGAGTATCTTTTACATTTTTAATCGGATTTACACACGAATGAAGTGAGAATCCATTTGCCATCGCGGTGTCGGCGAACTTTCTTCTGTCTGGCTTAGAATTGCATTCTTGTCGCAGAAATGCATATTTGCATAGAAGATTCCCAAAAACCCAGAATATCCCTGTACATAACTGGGATTGCTTTACACTGTACATTGACATGAAAGAACTTCCGCATCCCATAAATGGCAGCACTGCGATGAAGGAAAAAGAGAGTTTGCAACGCCTATGTGCTGAAACCGGGTATCCATCCTCGATTCCTCTCGTCGTGGCGGTATGGGGGGGAAATTCGAGCCAATTGATCGATTTTTCTTTCCTTGAACTTGGTGCATGGTGCTGCTCTGTCTGCAAGTCTGGCAGATTTTTCCTTTTCTTTCTCCGTTTCTCTCTGTTCTCTGCCATCCATCACTTCACTCTCACGCCATTAGGCGACGATTGCATATTGATTCTTACCTACAACAAGAATGTGGCACTGGTTTTCCGAGTCGTCCGTTTCTTGCCAACTGGGCGATGGGGATGTGGTGAAGGGTGCGGAGGGAAAGCATTTAGCAGGTTTGGGTGTCATGTTTGGAAGCGGTTGCTTGAGCGAAGTTCTGTTTTTAGAAGTTTAATGGAATTCTTGCGCGACTGGCTGGGGACACCAGCGCGGATACTTCCTTATGGTAACGGAATGCGTTGCTTTTGATTTTGGTTTCGCTTCTTTTCTCCTCAGTAAACCAACGATACTGAAAGTACAATTGGACTGCACCACAACTTAAATTAATAGATTTTCTTTTTCTTTTGTAGTAGATTATTTTAAGATCTTGCTTTTGAATTTAAGGTGAACTACAATGATTTAGTACATTTGATGTGTCGTTATTAAAATCATTAACAAAAGCAACGGTTTGACGGTCAGACGGTTTGCTATCTGAAGAAAGAAAGCAAAGTATTCGAGCAGCTAAGCACCTGCAAGACATAAACTATTTGTCAAAACCTAGTAATCTTCAGGAGTATCTCCTTAAAAATGAAACGGTAATCTTTTCATTGCCGATTCGTCTATTTCTAGCCCTCAGCGACGTACTAAACTCTGCAGAGAGTCATCTTGGATTTAATGAAGCGTGTGCCCCACAGAGTTTCTCTGTTTGTGCTTGCTTCTTGTACAAATCGATTATGAGGTGCCAGTGTTACCTTTTCAGTGGATTATAGTGATTGCGAGAAGAATTTAAGCAGCGACGACGAATCGAAGGAAAGGACGCAAATCGATTGTCGTGTTATTTGTCATGGTTCGTTGAAGATGAGAAAGATCAAAGATATTGCAAAAAAAATAATCTATTTAAAAAGTGAAATCTGTGAGAGCCACTAAAACGAAAAGATATTTAAAATGCCGGTAGGTTGCACTTATTGCAATGAATTGCATACTTGGAACTTGAAAACATGAAGATGTTCTATATTGATAAGCCCTTAAGGAGACTGGGTAGAAATTGGCAGCTTTCTTTCCCTCAGGCGTGTAGATGAATATCAGAAATTGCAATGAGTGCAAAACTATGGCAAGGCAAGAGTCCGCGCACTCTTGTTAGGAGTATAGGGGAAAGGACATTTTTTCCAATAATTTTTAAGGAAATATTTAACACTCGAACGTTTAAACATAACCCTCTTTAGCAACTTTTTTTTACTTCGTTGAACGCTGTTTTTTCTTATAGTCTGTCACTGTGAAGGTATAGTAATCGCAAGAATACTCACACTGCACGATTTGAAGTGATTCACTGATAGCAAACAATGACATTTTAACAAACGAATACCTTTGCCAACGAGTTAGAAGAAAACTTAACGACTGACAATAAAAAATGTTAATTAAAGTACTTACAATCAGTTCAGAAGATACTTTTTCTTCATTGGTTGGGAATTCAGTCTAGTCCTGGGGCCAACCAAGGCACTTCTCTAGCTGGCACTTTCACTCGCCAGCCACCTCAATGTGCGAGTTTTGTTCCTGTTGCCATTGATGGCATCTGAAGGAATGACTATAGATGGCCACATGTCCCTAGTCAAATGTCTTCGGATACGATGCACACAAAATCACATTTAACTTTTCGCCATTTACCACATTTTATTGATTATATCTCGTTCGAAATGAATTAAATTAAATAAGATTTACAGCCTGTCTTCATTTAATTCATGCGAAAGTGGTGTAAAATGTCTAGACCAAGTAGAGTGACGGCACAGATCCAACCTAAAGAGTTCATGAATCTTAGCATTGGAATAACACAACAGAGGACGGCCCTCGTTTCCCCCTCCTCGTCTTAGATGAATTAAAACAAGAATAAAGTGAATGAGATGCGAAGTGTCGGTCGCCACTTTCCACTAACATTAGGAATGGGACATGTTTTCGAATGTATCAGTCGCAAGTCGGAATCCTTAGAAATACGCACAAATATCAAAGAATAAGTTTTTCGTTATTTGAGTGTTGACTTTATGCGTAGCAGCAAATATAAAAAAAATGAAAACTTCGAAAATCGTATTCCTAGAGTTTAGTTGTTTGAGTCAAAACTAAGAGAACAAGATTCAGCATCTGCTTGGTATTCTATTTCTTCTTGTGGCGCTACAGTCCGGGGTGGACCAACGAACACGATCTTTCGCTAGCTGCCTCCAGATGCGCACGCACCAAGTTGGTTGAGATCCTTTTCCACTTGTGTGCGCCACCTTAGCCTATGCCATCATCTGTTGCATTGTCCCAGTGGTTCAGATTCGAAGACTTTTCGAGCTGGAGCAGTGGTGTCCATACGCTCCACATGGCCTAGACATTTTAAGCGTTATATCCGAAGACACTTGACTAAGCGCATGTCGCTGTATAGCCCATAGAGTTCGTCGTTAAATTTTTTCCTGGTATTGCTGTACGAAAGGGTTTTGTTTCATTGTCAAACATCTTCAGTTTGGTCCATGAATCGTCTTACAAACGAACAACGCCTGCAAATTATTGAATTTTATTATCAAAATGCGTGCTCTGTTAAGAAAGTTCATCAGTCAGTTCAGGTACGTAAATAAGCAGAATTGTCGATTTTGAAGTGAATATCAGCCAGAAGCATTGCAAGAGCTACCAATGCATCCAGTCCAAAGTCACAGTTTGGTGCGGTTTATGGGCTGGTGGCATCATTGGACCGTACTTCTTCAAAGATGATGCGAATAGTAACATAACTGTGAATGGTGAGCGCTACTGTGAGAGGATATCCAACTTTTTTCTACCCAAAATGCAAGAGCTTGACTTGCATGACATGTGGTATCAACAAGACAGTGCCACATGTCGTACAGCTCGCGCAACAATGGACTTAATGAGAGGCGAGCTCGGTGAACATTTCATTTCACGTTCGGAACCGGTCAATTGGCCGCCTAGATCGTGCGATTTAACACCTTTAGACTATTACAGACAAGCCCGCTTCAATTAACGCATTGGAAGACAACATTGAAGCATTTATTCGTGAGATACCGGCCGAAATGTTGGAAAGAGTATGCCAAAATTGGACTAAGCGGATGGACCATTTAAAGCGCAGTCAAGGCTAACATTTGCATGAAATAATCTTCAAACATTAAATTATATGAACCGTACATTCGATTCAAATAAAGATTTCATGCATTTTTCTGAATTTTGTGTTTTGAACAACTTTCCTATAACTTTGAAAAAATCACCCTTTATATGCAAAATGAGACTTTGACTTATCGTCATTACTTTGATGATGTATTTAATTTCTTAGCGCAAACTAAACATTTTGAAATTAGAAACACATTTGGTATTAAATTTAATCCCATCGAGATAATCCATTATGTGCTGTTTCCTTTCGTTTACGCGGTGATTGCTCTCATCTTTAAGAATGTAATGCATTTCATCAATTACTTATGATTCAATAAAGAAGACTCGATTTTAAACTCAGCCTATGTCATCAAAGTGGTCGCTGGGGCGTAGTGGTGCGTTCCCGGATTGTGAAAACCTGCATTTTTCACGGTACCACCCCTCTTGTCTTGCTGACAAAACTCTAGTTACTATGAAGACCGACCGATGTCCCCAAAGTCAATATTACTTTGAGCGCTGCATAAAATTAGCAACTGCCTTGCCTTACCCTTTATATCAATTCAAAACATAATGTTAAATTTATCAAAAGGTCATTGTCAACATAAAAAACAAACATGGCAGTTATGACTATATCATCCACTTAACCTACCGCATGAGCAGATACACTCGAACGCATAAGGCGTCCATTTATTTACAAGCTATCACCAAACGTGGATAAAATTCACTCGCAACATCGTTTAAGTGCAGTAAAGCCAAACTCTCCATCTTGGGAAGAATTCAACCTCCACCGAGATAAGTGCAAAGCTAGAAGAACTAGTTATTGATACCTAATTGAAATGAGAAAATGCAGAGAATACGTCTGCAGAGTTGTCAGAAGCCCATTTAAGTGCGACATTTTTTCACGATTCTCTCTTCGCTACTAATTAGTCGAAAGAAACTAAGAGTACAGCACTCGGACAAAATTCATTAACCCCATTTCATTTTGTTTCGTTTTTTTTTTTATTTCAGGTGACATCGATGACTGCATCGTAACACCGACAGTTCAAGGACAGTTCACGCCGCTGCCTGAGGCCCTGTGTGATGTGATTATGGACCTCACCGCGGAAGGGCACTCGGCCACAATTGAGAATATACGAACGAAGCTCGGCTTGAGATTCCCGCACATGACCTCCCCAGCAACTGAAGTTATCTACGATACTCTGGCACAACTAATGCAAGAACAGAAAATCTATCAGACATCGAAAGGATATTTCATCTTTACACCCGAGTAAGTCCAGTTAACTCCATTTGTAGCTCCGGGTATGAGGATTTGTGTCTTTCATTACAGACGACGTCGAAGTCGATCGCGACCGCGTAATCAGCAAACCTATCAAGAATTCGAGGAGGACGAGGAACCCCATGAGGCGCGAACTATGCTCATGACGAACTCCGAGGCCCTCCACTCCTTGTATGGGGAAATATCGACAGAACGAGACGGGGACTTAACACATCAATGTATTCAAACAAATCTAGCCGATGTTATTTGTGGAGGCATGTTCTAGAAATTCATTTACATTTGCACTATACTGATGAGCTTAACATTCTCTTTCGGTAGGAAATCCAAATGATAAGATCTTGTACCCACGGGCGGCAAAGCGACGAAGTGCATCTTTTCCAACACCACGCAGTTTGGAACGAAGACATAGCCTGCGTCTATTCGGCTCGTCGAAGAGACTACAGCGTTGCGCGTCAACACGGAGCCTGTCGAAAACCTACGCACAAACTTTGGCCACAGACAGCAGCAGCTCGGAATATCAAAGTACAGATTCGTCATCACCAAGTAAGATACATCCTCACTCCCACTTTTCCGAACAAATTATGAGTGTTGGCTTTTTTGCAGAAAAAGGATCTCTTCTATCTCGATTGTTTCGTCGCAGTGGTAGAACTAAGCAGCGGCAAATCGAAACGTATTCAGCGCAGTTCCCACCAGCTGAGTGGTTTAATTCGCGGGCTATTCATTTACACAGTGTTGGCACCCAGACTGCTGATCATGTAAGTACAATGACTGCTGGTGATATTTTTAAGCGCTATACCGTTTTGGGCGTTTCTTTTTCACAGGATATTCCAGTTTCACACACTCTCTCCAATTCAACTTTTTACGATGGTTCGGAGCTCAGCCAACGTTCCTCGACCCTACCGAGACGTCATCGGCGCCACATGTCCAGTGAGTCAACATTTGTGATATCGTCACGCGACTGCTCACCCATTCGCCGTCGGTCTCCAGTTTACTGCAGTAGCAGTTTACCTCGATCCACACAATCCATACCCGCAACCGCATCGAGCAAAACAACTTCCAATCGCTTGTCGTCATCACAGCTCCAGCCACCAACAGGACAAGCACCGGGTCCGCCTGCAATGCCCAGCAACGCGACAAAAACGGCTGCAAAGTCTATGCTGGGTAAACACATTTTTGAGAAGACCCCCACCCACAAGCGTCTTGAAAACCCACTAACAATAGACAATAAGGCGACCTACCGCAGTGTTCAGAGCGGTCCATCGAGCTTGGAGAGCGGCAAGGCCTCGTCAATGTTCACCACCTCAGGTCCGTCGAGCATAGACAGCGGAAAGGTGTCGTTCAGCAAAACCAGTGGTCATTCTAGTCTTGAATCGCAAATATCTACGAACACTATGCAGCAACATGGATCGCCATCGCGATCCATCCTAGTTTTAAATGGATCACCGAGGGGTACGCCTCGTCACCAGGCAATGAAAGCGCGAGCGGAGCAGAATCAGCGCAACCGCTCTTCGACCCCATCGAGAATTCTCGAAGAGATCACTTCGCAGAGGGGTGCCAACGGACGAATGCCGGGCAAATCGCAGTCGATATCCACCTCCAACTCAAACAACTCTATCACTCTACAAGTGACCACGTCAAATGGCAGCCAGAGCAGTATACCGAGCACAAAGATCTTCGTGCAGAACTCCCCCGTGCGCAGCGTTATCACGCTCGAAAACGGAAAACTCATGGAGAACTCAAATGTCTTCATCATCAACAACGAGACGACCACCAACGAGAAGGGCGAGATCATAAGGAAAACGCTCTCCAAGCAGCATCACCCTGCGCCCGCAGCAGCAGCCACTGCCCAAATGAAGAAGGAGAATTCAATCAGTGAAAACGACGCTAACTCCGAAACATGCGATTCAATTTCGTTCATCAGCGAAACGTCACCGGATCCTGGCGAAGAGATGGATGAACTCAACTGCAAGTTCACCAAGAACATCAACAACGACGCCACGATGAATAACAGTCGAAAGCTGTGCCTGCAACTGCCCCAGAATGGATCGTCCAATATTGTCTACAAGAACGTGCTAAAAAACGATTCCTCACACCCAACCTCGCCCACGGAGAACGTGGCAACCGCATCCAAGCAGGACTTTGAGATCGCCGGCTCCGTGGGCAACCTGCGATACTGCTTCGACAAGAACACCAAAGGGTCACAAAATAAACTCAACTCCAATTGCGACTTGAAGAATCTGCGCTTCGAGTCGGCAGGCAACCTTAATCTCCAGAAGGGAGCGAACCTACTGAACTCCAATCCGGCAATAAACAGTGACTCCCTGGCGCACATCCTGCATAAGAACATCATTGCCGTGGGAAGCGAGCCCAACCTGGCTGTGAAGAACTGCGATCAGCGCCTCAAGGGAAACTGCGACAAGTCGATAGAGAAGGAGTCGCTCCTCGATCGGCGATTCAGCCTGTCTAAGGAGAGCACAGCCGAGGAGCTGTATAACTTCCCTAGCTTGACGGACTTGAGCTTTAATTTCACATCGTTGGCAGCGCAAAAAATCCTCCAGGGCGTCAGTTTGAACAGTATAGACACGCTAGTTGAACTGAATATGGCGGCAAACAACAAGGAGAAGCAGAAACAGCAGAACAACCAGCCGACTCCGGTGTCGTGCACGGACTATGGGATGGTTTAGGGGCACCCGTGACCAACAGGGATAGCCGAGATTTATGCTTTAGAAATAGGAAATGGTTTAACTCTGTACTAACCGATGCGAATATACTTTCTTGTATTAACCAAAAGCAATCTTAGTCATAGTACGCTGCGTATGAAAACATAGAATACGAAGGGGGTGCGCACACTTGGCCGGATCTGCAGTTCGAAAGCCCAAATACTTATTCTTCAATTGTTGAACTAACTGTGGTGGTGTCCATTTCAATCTTGTCGAGTGGGTGGCAATTGGATTTTTTACCTCAAACTGGGCTTAAAACACAAAACGTCCCCTCTTATCACGACTTAAATTGAGAAACTAAAACAAATTTTTTTTTATTTATTTGTACCATCGGCACTAAGACTGATCAAATCACATGAGCTTTTGAATAGACTTTCTGCCAGAGAGAAACGGAAAATCAAATCTAAATCTAAATATTTAACGAGCGAATAAAACGAAGAAAAAAAAAAAACAAAAGAATATCGTAATGACAATATGTATACTAAAAACCGACACAATTTGCCCACAACTTTCACGAAATGTGTCCACACACAACTATCCTATCCATCACTCATCAGAGCATACACCTACAAGGAACTTTGTTTTTGTTTCGACCTAAAGATTCTTTTTTAAGTGCCAAATTCACCGTCGATATACATGTAACTAACTAAACAAACTAACACGTACGTCTACTCAACTCGTTTGTTGCTCCTGCATTTTAACGGTTTTTTTTTTATTTTTTTAATTACCTTCAGACCATTTTTTGTTGATTGTAATTTGAACCTTTGTAATATATTTATATGTGTATTTTTAATTTTAAGCCGTCAAACACTACACGTTGTATGTACATTTTTAGAAACACAACAGAAAACACAAATCGGACGAGGAACGCGTTTAATTTCACAAAACAAAGTCTAAATGTGACGCAAAACAAAACTATAGCGAAATAGAATGGAAACTTTACCATAATGAGTATATATATATTTTTTTGATTGTTTTATTAAAACTTATTGCAATAGTTTCAGTAAAGCGAAATCAAACAAAACTAAAATCTGTACATTTATGAAGTTAGGTTAAACATTTGTAATTATTTTTTATCAACATATTATCAATTACATACATATATGCAAGGCCTTATAACTTGTGGTAAACAATTATAAAAATTAAAACACGGAGAACGAAAAACGATAAACAACAAAAACAACAAAAAAAAATAATGTTACTCTTTTACGGATAAACGTGTATACAATAAACTAAAATAAAACAATAAAGTTGTGTGTATTCAATCGTCATCATCATTCTAAGGGTGAGTAACATGTGGGCGTTGAAAAACTTCCTCTTGTTTGACTGTCACTATGGTCCGAGGCAGACCATGGCCAAGTCCAACTTGCTATTGATGTCTTGTCAGGTACTTCCAATTTCACACCCCAAGTTGGTTGAGCTTCTTTTCCACCCGAGAGCGCCATCTCAGACGAGGTTATCCACTATTGCGTTGTCCGAATGGATCAAATATAAAGCCGAAGCATCGTTATCCATCTGTTCTACATGGCTTAGCCATATTTAGCGTCATATCTCTAGACGCATGACTAGTCAAATGTCACAGCACAACCTATAGAGCTCCTTGTTCAATCCAGACCAGCTTATCCGCTTTTAATGACATTTAAGTTCTTGTGCCACAAAAAGAGGGACAGAGGATGATCAAAGTTTTATACAAAGGCAGCTTGGTCTTTCGAAGAGTGCTTTGTTACTCACAAAAATTGTTTGAGATTTGTCAGACTGATTTAACGCTAAATTTTGGAACTCATAGTAATAATAATACTTGAGTGGCACTACAGCCCACAAGGGACCAGGGCCTAGCATCTACAAGAACTACTCGTGTTGTGTATGCTACTGTCCTCTCACGAGTAGAAGGGACCTACAGTTTTTTTTTTTTTTTTTTGGTGACTCCGAACCAGTTGTTGAAACCGAAAAACTTTCCATCCTCGGTATGCGTATCAACTCAACACTTAGTTGGAACGATCACATACATGAGGTCGCCAAAAATGCTGCGAAATGTCTAGGTTTCCTAAAACGATGCAAAAAATACTTTACCCACTCTGATCTGGCTACAATTTACAATCCCTACATCCGTCCTAAGCTCGAGTATAACGCTCCTATCTGGTCTGGTGCTCCCAATACCTCCCTACACCTACTGGATAGAATCCAAAAGCGAGTGATAAAACTTATAGGAGATAACAATATTGCGAAGTCGATTGACTCGTTAGAACACCGACGTAATGTCGCGTCTCTGTCACTGTTTTATCGCTATTTCAATAAGAAATGCTCAAACGAATTAGCCAGTTGCATTCCTCCCCTTCAAGAATTCACCCGCAATACACGCCTCGCAAGGAATGCTCATCAGTTCACCCTTAAGCCCACCTTCGGACGTACAGTTAAGTAGTTAAGTATAGAGACTCGTTCTTTAGCCGCACCACACGAATATGGAATGCTCTTCCCAGATCAATATTCCCCTCTCATTACAATCTACAGACATTTAAAACCAATGTGCACCGGTACCTCCTCTCCCTCCCTTCCTCTATACCTTCGGCCCGTGCTGTGACTTAAATCCGGTCACTTAAGGGTAGTCGTAACCCCTTTAGCGCGCGCCAATTATAAAAAAAAAAAAAACCATTGTGACGTTCTGTCTGACACGTCGATGTTGCGTCCTTCCTTGATGACAGCAAATACTTTTATCTTCCCTCGATTACTTTTAGACCCATTTTAGCTGCCTGCACTGCAATCCCAGCAAACGCCTGATTGACAGATGGCTGTGTTCGCCTAATCACGTCAATGTCATCCGCGTAAGCAAGCAACTGAGTGAACTTTTGGAGGATCGTAATCTAGTTTTGACTTCGCAGAGGAGTTTGTCTTCCAGAGGGAGTTTGTCTTCCAGAGGGAGCTTGTCTTCCTGACGAGTTTGGTTGCAATGCCAAACCAAGGCATTCCACAGCAAACCTCGTCCATATGTACACTGTCATATCCGGACCTAAAATCGACAAATAGGTGGTGAATCTCGATTTATAATCCTTCGGTATTTTCCTAAATCTGCCGCAGAGTAAAAAATCTGGTCTATGGTGGACTTTCCTGGCCAGAAAGCACTGCCTAGATTATTGACGAATTGGTTTTGCACGCGAAGCTCAACATACTGATTTCTCCGTATTGACACTGTTCATTACACTCGTTAGAAGCCTTCGTAATCATGAATCGGATAACCAACATTAGGAACTTAAAACAACAATAACTCAAGGATTTCAACTGAGAAAATTGAGGATAAACTGAATAGTGATGAAACGTCAGCATTTCATTCAAATCAGCATGGATTCAGGGCGCATCGCATCGACACTTACAATAACCCGCAGTCGATCGGGACTTTCTAAGTTTGTTCCTTTATCGCTGATCGCAAGAAAAAATTTTTATTTCATAGCACATTCCCAGTGACCGAATCGGAAATTGTACGAATAGTTTTGTTTCTGCAGCATATGAAGCAAACGTGTCCATAAATTTTAAAGGGCGAGTCGCTGCCTCGTACTGCATAGAGGAAGGAACAAAATCCAAGACAAAACCCAAATATCTTTCAGAAACGCCAAACACGTTCGCTCTTCCTCATCTTCTTTTACTGGCTTTAGTCCGAGATGGAATGGGCTTCTCCAGCTAGCACAATCTCTCGCCAGCTGCCTTCAGATGCGAACTCCAAATTGGTTGATGTCCTTCCGCACTTGTGTGCGCCATCTCAACTTATGCCGTCCTCTGTTTCATTGGCCCAATGGCTCGGATCCGAAGCAGTGATGTCCACATACTCTACATGGCCCTCCCATTTAAAGTGTTGTGTCCGAAGCCTATAAATTTCGCCTTTAAATCTTCTCCTCTAGACGCCATCAACGCAAAGAGGACCAAAAATCGCACGCAGAACTTTTCTCTCAAATAGACTAAAGGCTTCCTCATCCGCTTTTAGTAGCGTCCAAGTTTCTGCGTCGTAAAGGAGGACTTGCATGATCAAGCCGTTGTACAACGTTAGTTTAGTCCTTCGAGAGAGGGCCGATTGCCTCTTGAGCCCAACAAAACAGCGATTGGCAAGAGTGATTCTGTGTTTGATATCGATACTGATCTCATTGTTCTTATTTACCGCGGTAGTACGCTCTGTCCGACACGTCGATGGTGTGTGTCCTTCCTCGATGACAGCACTGCCAGAAATAAATATGCAGTTCTGAAATCCGATCATTTACAAGAGTAAAACACAATCGACAGTTTTTCCTTATATCTTTGATTCTGTGCGGTCACGTGCGTCAAACAACAAACCTCTTCAACTGGCACGATCGTTTTCCCGCTGCTCGCATTTTCGCACTCCAAGAACCTTCTTAATTTGTTTGCACCATGACGACCTCTGCTTCCTTCTTCCAGTTATTGTATTTAACGTTCCAGCGGCGAAATCAGTGCTATTCGCAAATTTATAAACTTTTTAAATTCTTAAAATTTCCCAGCAATTTAGGTAACGAAATGCTTCCGAAAATGTTTTCAAAGATATCGAGGAAACATACCTTCAACCTCATACCAACCCTGACAGACGGCAATGACAACTAATGTCATTCCTCAACCGTGTGCTGTATCAGAAAATAGGGCTGTTGAACTCGCAAGGAAATCCTCCAGCTAGAAGTTAAAAAATTCTTCAAAATAGCTGATAAAATGTGCAATGGTGTCAGTAGCTCCGTTCCGGACGAGAGTGAATATGGCCCCAACCTTAAAATACTAAACCGGAATCCACAAGTAGCCGAATTGCAGACGATAATACGGGACAAGTAAGCGAACTGCATTCTTATCTGTCCCTAATAATAACTCCCCTCTTTCAGAAACACATCACGAAGTGATTTTAAGTTCTACGCTGATCGACTGATACGGTTGGTCATCGAAGAGAGCCTTAATCAATTGCCATATTCAGACTGTTCGGTGGAGACTCCAACAGGGGCAATATACGAAGGATTGAAGTATCGTTCTGGCAATTGTGGTGTGTCAATTATTCGCTCTGGCGAGGCAATGGAACAAGGACTCCGTGATTGTTGTAGGTCAATACGAATAGGAAAAATTCTAGTCGAATCCGATGCAGACACTCACGTGGCAAGAGTTGTATACGCACGTTTCCCAGATGACATTGCCAGGAGACAAGTCTTGCTGATGTATCCCATCATGTCAACTGGAAACACTGTGCTACAGGTGCGATGTTGTGATCGTTGCTAGTAGATTGACTAATTCAATTCTTTAAAGGCTGTGAACGTTCTCAAAGAGCACGGCGTCCCAGAAGACTGCATCATCCTCTCAAATCTGTTCTGCACACCGATTGCGGCCAAAACTGTGGTCTCTGCTTTTCCAAAAATGAAAATCCTCACGTCCGAGCTGCATGCCGTGGCTCCAAATCACTTCGGGCAAAAATACTTCGGTACTGATTGAATTTTCTTCCTAACACAATGCGTAACTACTACTACTACTAAAATGTATTTCTCTAGAAAACGGTTTAAGTATGTCCTATTCATGCACTCTAAAATTTGTATTGTAGCTACGATCCTTTTTCGAATATTCATTTCACATCCGGATTTTAATTGGTTTCTCTTTTTACCCCTTTTTAGATTGCTTTTGATTTGTGCTTTGGCGTGTGTTTTGTTATAATTCAATTTTATTATTTTCTTTTTACATTCATTGTACTTAACGGAATGCGTATCTTCAGTGTTTATCAGTAAATGGAAGGATGAAGTATTTAGTTCTTATTTTTAATTATTACTTTTGTAAGCTAAATGTTGAATAAAAGTGTCTTATACAGATTCAAATGTGTTCACTCCTTTGTGTCGCGTTCTTCCCCACTGAGGCGGAGACTTCACAAATAGACGAGAACGTGCAGTTAAAACTTTATTCAATAAAATCACTTAAATACTAAACAATCGCAAAACAAACATTTTACAAAAATGAATCAATTTTCTCCGCAGAAAGAACATTAAGGTAGTTAGGAAGTTTTTCGGAACAGAGAACAGGCATTTAGATTCACGCCATTTTATAATTTACGACCGTGTCCACCTTGTGCAAGCCAGTGGAGAACGACCGTAGCTGAACGGCCTGTGAATTTTGTATGAAGACAGCACCAGTCTCGTCCCAGCTTTCGGGAATATCACAATTCTGCAGTGTGTGGATCATCACGTCGAAGGTGCAAATGCAGTCGAGCAGTGGTAAGTAGCTGACTGTGGCAGATATCTGTCGCATCACGTCACGAATTTCCTGTTGAATGCGTTTGGTCTCTTTGCTGGAAGTCAGTTTTTGTGGATCTGTGGTGTCACCGTCACCGAGCTCTGCTTGCATCTTAAAATCCCAGCACTCGAGGACTTCTTTGGTGTGGGCATTCGTTATGACCATGGACACTTTGCTAATCATGTTCTTCGATAACCAGTCTAAAAGAAAAACAAACAAAAATATTTGAACAATTCATGGGTTTTATGCCGGTCTGTGTTAGTACCTTCAGCCTGTGCCAGTACATTCTTTAGGAATTCCTCTATTTTCGGATCAGTTGACATGAGGATAGGAACGCCATACTGTTGAGTGTTGATAAAAGTCTCAGGTGGGTATATTCCACGTTGAAAAAGTATAGAATTTATGCCATATTCTGTAAAGGAAAAGCCATGAATATATCTCATTGAAAACGAAGGCCACGAAGCTTACTTAAGTATTCAGCAATAATTTGTGCGGAGCCTTTTAGGGTGATGCAGTTTTTAGTCGCCTGAGAGGTGGTGTTCATTGCGGAAGCTTATGTTTTGTCGGATAACACAGATTTTTGAGAGAAAACAATGAAACAAATAAATATTCGCGCGAAAAGCAGCAGGCAAGTTGTTTCCGCAACTGCAAAACAATAAATTGACAGCTGGAACCGGTGCGATTTTTAACGAAAGCGATTTGAATCCATCTATGCGGGAATGTCAAAGTTCTTACTCGCCACCTAGTGGCTAATAGAAATACATTTTAGTTGATTGTGTGCTTTTACACGAAACGTTAACCAGTCGCCGTATGATGGATTTACTCTGAATATTATGAATTATAAGCGTGTTTTAATAATGGGCAATAATGTTTTCATATTTTTCTTTGGAGTAGTATACTTTAATTTGATTTACTAAGCATGGGTACACATGTTCTTGTATACTCAATTTGTTGATATGGAAGTAAATTTTTTCTGTTGTCTTCTCTTAGGCGCATAAGTACAGTTTGTTTTTTGAACCTATGCTACATGTTGGTTAAGAAATTGGTTATCGCTTCTTAAAATGATGCAAGCAATATTTAACTCCCTTTGGTTTGGAGAAAATAGTTAGGCCTGAGTACAGTCTTCTCTGATCTGGTGCTCCAAGGACCTTTCTTCAACTACTAGACTAAGTCCAAAAGTGAACGATAAAAGTAATTGGAGACAATAATAATTGCAGTCATTGGATCCCATATGTAATGCCTCGTCTTACTCCGTCTTTTTTGCTATTTTAACAAAAGATGCTGCGATGAATTAGCCCACTGCATTTCCCATCTTCAGTGGTCGCCGTGGCGTAGTGGGTAAGTGCGTCGACCGCCGCGCAGAAAGTTTAGATTCAATTCCCGGGCGGGACACCTTGCATTTTTTTATGGAACCACCTTGTTCGCGTTGCTGACAACACTCAAAGAGTATCACTTGCGTATGAAAAAGCTTCTTAAATCTGGCCGTTCGGAGTCGGCAAAAAACTGTAGGTCCCTTCTACTCGTGAGAGAACATTCGCACGCACAACACGAGTTGTTGTGGTAGAAGCTAGCACTGGTTCCTTGTGGGCTGTAGTGCCACTCAATTCAAAAATTTCCAATCTTCAAGAATTCATCTGTCGCAATCGGAATGCCCAATATTTCGTTCAAATTCCGAAGAACGAACAACAAGATCTAGAGACTCGTTTTTTAGCCACTCCACACGGATAAGAAATTATCTCCTCAACTTTATGTTTTACCAATTAAAATCCATAGACATTTAAGATCAATGTGCGTCGGTACCTCCTCTCCATTTTTCTCAATATACCTTTGGCCCAGGCTGTGATCTGAATGTTTGGTCCTAAAACGAGTCGTCATCAGGATCTTCTTTAAAACGCGTGTTCCCCGTGCCATCGAATTGTTAATTGACGACAATAATAAGGCCGTAAATAAAAGTACCACAGGACAGTTATTGGTTTCAACTTAGATCTGTTTCCTTTGCAAAATCTCATCAGGCAAAAATGCAACTACAAATTACTAGCTTCGCTTGGACAGCATTTAAAACCTATTTTTTTTCACTCAATTTTTTTTTTGTTGAATTACACTCCTTATTCCGTTTGAGGATAAAAGGATAAAAGTCTCCAAGACTTCCCAAAAGCGTCACTGTTTAATGTGATTGGGTCTTATTTTGATTGGAGTATTTTGAGTCGCGTTCACTATCAAACGACATTTGTTTAAGAGACCTAGACATTTCGCATTTTTGGTGGGGTTCTACATGTGACCATTGCATCTTAGGGTCTGTTCCAATTAATTTTTGCACAGAAGTTCGTTGTTGAGTAGTTTGGCTAATAGTTTTTATCTTCTTTACAAGTTTCGGCAGAGCAACTCTTTTCGAAGAAATTCACAGAATTAACGAAACGGCAGTCATCTGCTGCCCACGTATTTTTCTTCGGTAGAAATTCGTAGGGAGGGGAAATATTTTACATTTGCAGCATTTCAGAACAATTGGAAAAAACCTTGTGTTGAGTTGATACACAAACCATGAATGAAATGTATTTCGGTTTCGTCAATTTGACAACATTGAGTTTTGGGTGCATTAAATTCCACTCTATTGTTTTTATCCCATTTGTTTCTGCTCCGAGTGTAGGACTAAGAAGGATTGACTTTAGCCAACGAATGTGAAGTTCGGGGTACAATCAACAGCGAAAGAGTGGATTGGATTAGAAGTAGCAGATAAAGGATCACGGACAAGACAGAGCTTTGAGGAGCACCAGCATCATGATTGAACGCTTCCAATCCATAAAAGAGACACTCATGAATGTTATAAGCACGCATTTTCGACGAAACAGGCTTATTTCAGATTCTGTTAAAGGTCCTTGAAATATCTAGCGTCCTGCACTTTCCCCCATTGTGTAAGGATTGGTTCCACTTTCAGGCGAAATATGCTTTCAGATTACCAGTGGGCTTATTGCTTCAGAAACCGTTCTGTCGGTTATTAAGAATCTTCTGCAATTCAAATGGCTTTAGAAAGACGAGTGGGAGGTGGGTGGACGCCTTCTTTTTGTACAGGCTGGACAAATGCCTACTCTGAAAGAGCCTATGATTACGGCATTTTTTTTAGACTGATAGACTATCTTCTAAGTTCTGTGTAAAAAGTTAAGGTCTTTTGTATGAGCATGACAGAGAAAGAGTGAGAAAAAGAGTTTCGGCACTCGAAATCCTTAAAAAATTCGAAGTGAATTGGCGTAGTTGCACTTACCCACTACGCCAATTTTTGTAACCACTCAGAAACAAATCGTAATAAAAGGGTGCAAGGGGCAAGCTTCATGGTCAAAACGTGCCAATTAAGATCTGTCAATTTGTTCTGGCTTATCGAAGATGTGTGTGTCTTAGCGTTGTCAAATTCAAGATCGCTGACAACTTCCTTTCTGCTGAATTACTTTGTTTAGTAGAAGAGATTGACCGTTGAGCCACGATCTATAAATAAAACGAATAAATCCCTCATAGAACCAAGGGTGCTTATTCTTAATCTACTTTTGTTGTGCGTGCTTTTGTTTTTTAGATTCCGAACTGTAAAATTAAAGAAGCTTTTAACTCAGTCGTCAGCAACTGCTGCCGAGATTTGCTGTTCTGGGACCTTCAAAGTTTAAACTAATGCAGTTACCCACTATGCACGGCTAGTAGCTCATAATAGACAACTCGGTCCCGATTCCATCAAACACTCAACATAAACTTGCTTGACCTTAATTCAAGTTTTGAAGTCATGATCACTTGCGTTCGATATTCTCGCATTTAATCCGTTTTTCATCGCCCGTAGTAAATCGCTTTATAAATGGTTCCATTTCGTTACATTTTAGCAGCGTTTTACTGAAAGTTAATCGGCCAATTGAATTGTTAATTCAGGTCGCACCCACACATCGAGCTTTTTGAACATGATCTTAAACTGTCATAGCCTTGATGTTTCGCATGTCTGTTGCCTGTTTTTAAGCTTCGGTTTTGTTCCATAAGTAGCGAACTTTTATCGACTTTTATTCTGACAAGTAGACCCGTGTGAACTGCAGTGTTTACATCGAATTTTTCGGAACGGAATGAAATAAATCACTCCTGGGTGCAACGTTCACTAAGACCGATTGCATCTTAAACTGCATACATATTTTTTTCTGCAAGTTTTTGTATCAATTTTCGCTTTTTATTGCACTCGTAGTAAAATAAGTTTTCATAGGGTCAGGTATTAAGCTTATATTCGAATCAGTATTCCTTTTAAAATGAGCAACAAAGTGATCACGTGTTCATTTGACTCCATCAGATGAGTGTTTACAGACAAACGACCACCAGCGCCATCTTGTGGCAAAAAGACCGCCGAAAATTTATGACTGAGATTATAAGACAACTTACCAATAAAAATATCAGTTTATTTGAAATTAAACAGATTCTGTTGCGAAATCCGTATTTCCAGATGAATAATTTTAGTCTGCAGAAACTCTCACAATTCATTTGAGCTTTTAATAGCGCCTGGTAGCAGTGGTTAAGTCGTTTTTAGTACTTAAGCACGGTTTTGAAAAAAATAAGACGACTAAAGACCTAGATCCTATTTTTTACTTACCACTTCAAAAAGAGTCTCCCACATTTTTAAATGTTTAAATTGCTCAAAAAATTAAACACATTAAGAAATTCATTTAGGCGCATCATTTTCAGTTTAATAACAATTATTTCAAAAATGCGTTTCAATAGTTATAAATTTGTTCGGTTATTGTTTTCAAAGCGTTCAAGCGTTTCCTCGTCTTGTTTGTTTTCCTTTATGTATATTTTTCCGTTTAAGAAGAGAGTGAAAAAAAACAAATGAACCCATTAATCGAAAAAAAAGAAAAACAAAAAAATATTTTCAAAATGTTAACCATAAAAAAACAAAAACTGTTTCGTGTTGTCTTATTTCGTTTGCTTTTCATCATTCGAGTCTTCATAGTTCATAATTTCATTAAGTGCTTAAATAGAAAATAAATGTCTTAGTAGTTAATAAAATCAAATGAAAATAAGTGGGATCGAAAATATTGTACAATTCAATTAGGGCGTCTAATTAAAAATAAAATGTCATGTTAACTTAAAATTATTCACTAATATTCGCTATTTTGTGTAAAACTATTTTACATCTTTGGTATTCTTTTAATTATTGTTAGCAGCTATGTAAGATTGAACTCATTTTATACATGGAATTTTTAAAATATTGTAGTTGAATTTTTTTTTGTTTTGTTTTGTTTTATGCTTTTTATTTAATATTAAGTGAATTTGCTGTGAGTTGAATCTTTCGTTGGTGGATAGATGAAGTCGTCATCATCGTCGTCGTCATCGTTCTCGTCCGATTCGATGTCGGTGGCATCGTCAACATTTGGATCGTCTGCAATGTAACCGGTTTTGTAAGTTGGAACTGGAAATATAAATATTTTATTGATATATGATGGATGCGCATAAAAGAATGTAACTCAAGTTGAAGATATAAAAGTCAATAACGTATTTATATTGTCTGTGAATGTATGTACATAAAGTTATACTTAAATTGCTATTATAAATACTTTTCGTAAGTAGAGTGACCGGTCTGTTGGGCATAAAAGAAAGTTGGCGCTATTTTATATTACAACTTCTAAGCAAAACGGCACATGAGTGGAAAAACTTAAGTCGGAGAAATTCGACTATCGACTAAATGCTAGAGACAGAGGTAGGAAGGGGCCTGTCAATCTTAACCAAAAGTCACTACAAACTCGTATCTGTGTTTACACGAGTTGAAACTTGTTTTAAGTTGAACTCTCATTAAAATCTCGTATTTCATCTTCATACAATTGTCAGCCTCTATTATGTCAAAGGTGTGTGGTAATAAATTTATGTGCATTTTTTATGCGGAACGAATATGTATCAATAAAAGAGCATCATTGAAACTGTTTCAGATTCCAAGGTTAAGACGCCCACGAGCCTTACAGAAATGAGGCTTATGGCAGTCTGATGCGGTTCACACTTGTGATTGGAGGAGATTTGAAATTTGTTCACATAAAATATCGAAATAATCGACATTACATATGCAAACAATATTTTGTCTAAGCAGAGTGAAGGTATTTCAATTTTAATCGAACAACGAAGTATGCAGTTCGTCTATGAAAAACATTTTTGTGGTTTGTTCAATGCAGTCGCAACTGGTCTAAAGACTCAAGCTATACGGCCCAAGAAGCAACAACTAACAGCTTGTGTGCTCTCTGGAGTTTTTATTTATATTCGTTGTAAAATAAGTCGCATTTTTGGACACAGAAGTAGGTAAGTCATTTTCTACCCCACGAATGTCAACAATGGCAAAATACGGAAGTCACATCCTACGAACATTTTTTAGTTTAATTCACTATAAGTTATTTAAATGGAAGCGAATTGACTGGCTGTTTTTGTATGAAGAGGCAATTAACCGGGTGACTGAGCGAGCGAGAGAGTAATAGGACTTACACCATAGATAGTAACTGAGTTGTACTCAATTATTAGAAAGCAAAAAGGAACACATTGAAATGAAAGAAAGAACTTGACTGCTTATTGTGCGTATGCGAGTCAACTTAAACGAAGGAAGTTCTAAGTCCGATTCCTGAATCAAAAGGGTACTAATAATGACAAAATTCAAAGGGTACTAATTTTCGGAGTTTTAAAACTAAGCCCTGCTTCTCTTGTGCACTGTAGCGCCACAAAATTTAAATATTACTTTTTTTCTTTCTTGTTTGTTTTTTCCGACAGAAATTGTGTGTACGTGCTTTATAATTTGGCGTTTGGTAATTGACTTTTGATCGGAAGGCAGTTTTGATTCTGATTTAATATCAAGTTGTTTGTAATTCTCTTAACTCATTTTATGCATTTACATGTATTTAGGTATCTGCAAAGTCGTTGTGTGATTACACACAAGACCCACTTTTAGTAAACGAATTTAGGAAACAAATGCCAAAAAGGAGAAATTGACTCATTCAAATTATTCAATATAGTTGAATTTTGTACGGACCTTGAGTCAATTCCAATTTGCAAAATTGCTGGGCAACGAAATAAACTGTCTTCTATGACGAAATGTGTAATATAATTTGATTTTTCCATTAAGATAAATAATGTCAAATAGAATACAATAACGAGGCATTTAATTCTCAGCTACTTAGTGAACGCTTGGTCCAATTTTTACCTTGAAAAGTGTCAGTACGGAAATTGGTCTTTAAATTTTTGTTTAGTGAAAAAGCAAACAAAAGTGAAGTTTAGCAAACAAAAGTGAAAACGCATACAATTCACTTATGAGAGATAAAGGCACAATTTAAGTGGTTACACAGACTATCTTGTTCTCCTTCAGGGCTAAGGTTTAGAAGATTGTTGCCTCATAAGAAACTTCTGCAATATCTGCATTGAAAAGTTATATTAAAGTGAGGTGGTATTAAACTGGCGCAATAGGTAAGGGAGGATAAATTGTATACATTTATAGGGTGAACCCACTTAAAGCCCTTTAAGATGTTCATAAGATCGGCTCAAGATTATGTGAACTGAAATTGAACAGATGGAAGACATTGTTTATTTCTTTCCCATCCACGCAGCTTGTGCTAAAGTCTTTAAAGGATCTATTTGCATGCCTGCCGATCAAACAATGCGGGGTTATTGTTACCGCTATTAGTCTGAAATCTGATCTCTTGATCGAAACCTATTAAGAGCATCTCTCTGCATTCTAAGATTTCATGCGTTGAGAGGTGTGCCTGTTCTTATTAAGTTTTTCTGCCATTACGTCTTGGGAAGAGGGACCGATTAGGCAAATTTTACAGTTTCCTGGTTGTCAGAGGGAAAAATGATGTCCTTTATTAGTTAAGCCAAACAATGCTTCGCGAATGGTCGTTATTTCTGCAGTGATTTCAAGGCTTAGAATATGACCACTACCCACACATATGTATGGATTCATCAGTGTAAATGCAACTGGAGTGTCCGTATTGTGAACTTGTTTTTTGTTGACCAAAATTCACATTCTTAAAGTTTTACTCTTTGAATACCCTAGGCGATGTCTATCTCGAATATGAGTAAAGGAGATTCAAACCAGACTAAGAAATATAATTAATTTTTGAAACTTTAAAGGTAAATTGTGTCTCAAAAAGCAAATATTATTTTTAATAGTCTTCTATTTAGCAAACTTTTCTTAATGCTATCTCCAAGTTTAGATATAACTAAAATCACAGAAAGAAGGATAAAATTTAAAAACAAATAGATACTCTCATGCAGATGGATTAGTGGTAGAAGGCAACTCAAATAATAAAACAAACGATACAGCTAAAAGTTAAAACAAACGTTAAGTTTATTAGCAAGCAAAATTAATCAATTTACACAAAAAGCGTACTACAATTAATAGTAAATGTTAGAGTCGATTTTTTGGGTGAAAAAAAAAACAACAAATCAAGTAGTTAATCTGCTTCACTTTGTGAGTAGTTTAAGTGTTTTTTTTTTGTTTCTCTAAAAATTAGTAATCCATGTGTTAAGTATTGCGATTGCAATTAGTAATCAGGAAATAAAATATAAGGACACAGTTATTCTTCTTTTTCTTCCTTTCTCTTATTACTTTGACAGTTAAATATGTTTTCTTTTTTTTTGTTTAATTTAAAGTTATTTGATATTCAATATATAAATGCATTATTCTGATTTTTTTTTGTTTTACTTTTAAGCTACAGCGGCAAGACGTCTCACAACATATATTTATAAAAAAAAAAGAATTAAGATATTATTACATTTTGCATTTGCATGTCAGTAAACGAGTTAAATAAAATATTAGGACATTTAATATTTCGCATAACGTAATCAAGTGTGCAGAATAAAATCGAAGTTAAAGTATCACAACAGAAAAAGAGGGAAAAAACAATTAAAATTCAAATTATGTGTCAAATAATTTCATCTCATTTTGAACTGATTTTCTTTATATTTTATTTCATGATTCGCATGTGGGATTCATGGTTATAGTTTCAGTTGAACAGAAAAAAAAAACAATGTATGTAACATATTGACACAGTATTTTGATTACAATATACAGAGTAGAGCTGTTAAGTTACTAAAAAAATAAATATTTGCGTTAAACTAAAACATAAACGTATAAGAATAAAATCAGTCTTACCTCAAACATCGTTTTTTTTATGTAAGTAAATTCAATTAACTTAAAGAGCAAATTATATGTAAATTTGATCGAGGAGCAAACAAAGAGCAAGAGGAAGAATAAAATAATAATAAATAAATAAATTGAATTTTAAATATACAATTTTATTTGATGGTATTTTCATTTTGTTTTTTTTTGTGTTGACGCATCTTTTTAATCGTGTTTTAGTGGCTTATCATTAGATTTAATTACAATAAAAAAGTATTTTAAAATAATTTACACATAAATTAAATAAATATAAATAGTATTAAAATTATAGAGAAAAGCTAATAGCAGTTTAATTGTATTGAATAAATAATTTCTTAGTTTAACCTAATTTTGATATTTTATGCTTGGTTCCTTTTTTGTTTTTTTTTTTTTGGTATTATGTTTTCTTTTTCTTGCAGTTTTCTGTTTTTTGTTCTTCATTGAAACTTTTCACATTGGTGTTAGTTTACACGAAAAGTGTGAATTAATTAATTGCTTACGCTTCTGTTATTCATTTTGTATTTATTTATATATATTGTGAGGCGATTTATCTAGTGTTTTTCATATTTACAAGAATATAATGTATAAAGAGAAAAAATACTGTCATTTTTTGTTTTGTATTTAAATTAACTTTTGGTTTTTTTACTTGATTACTTTTGAGTGAAAAAAAAAATATATTTACTTTCCAGTCCTTATGCAAGAAGAGAAGGGAACAGTGGAGACTCGGGAATTCTAGGATGGTGTAGATTAATACCTAAACAAGATAGTAATGGTAGGGTATTAAGTACTGTTTTTGTTTTTTTTAAAGTTCAATAACCATTTTCCAATCTAGTTTTCCACAAAATATTTTGTTTGTTAAATTGAGAAATAAATGATCAAAAGTGTTATACTTATCTGAAAAAAAAGAACTTTTTTGTATCTTTTCTTTTGTTTTGTTTTTTGCTTTTTTTCTTATTATATACAAGAATAAATAAAAACTATATCAAGAGATAATTCTTGGTTGACTGAGTGTTTCGAAAAATTAAATAATAATAGTTAAGGAAAAAAAAACGTTATATCGAGTGCAAATAATCTACTAAATGATGTAATCGATTCGTTTCGTTTTATAACACCAAAACAAATATACTTTACTGTGTTTCATCATATGCATCTTTGCGATACTATTCATCAATTAACAAATAACGAAAAAAACAAACACATAGTAAACTTAATTACTTAGAGAGTGCAAGTGAGACATTTTCTTTTTTTTTTGTTTTCGTTTGCTAAGAGAGAGAAAGAGAGATAAAGTGAAGCCTCTAACGCGCACGTGAAGCCTGTTTCTGACTGTTTCTTTTAATCAATTTTTAAACCAATATTTTTTCGCAAAAAATTTCTTATGAAATCTAGCAAAAAATGATATAAATATACTATAGGTATATGTATATATTTTTTTGGAACAACATAAGGCAAAAATAAACTTTCTATAGCACCTTTGTTTTTTTTTTTGTTTTTATGTAAAATTTCATATAGCTTGGGCTGAGTTTGGGTAAAAATATAATATAAAATTACTTAATTTTCTTTTCAACTTTTTCGTCTATAATGGAATGTGTTAAAAATATATTAAAATATTTTTTTTCATTTATTAATTACATAAAGAAGAAATAATTACAAGTAAATTTCGTAGGATTAATTTAAAAAATAAATTTATAAATAAGTAACTTTGCCAATTATTGTATTTTAAAGCCAATATTGATTGTTTTTAGTTAAGAGTTGTTTTTTTTTTGTTCGTTTTTTCTTTTTTGTTGAGTATAGAAAAAAAAATTCATTTGGTTCATTTACAGCTATTAAGTAAATTGAATTTGTACTGTTAATTCGGGGGTGTTTGTTATCTTAAATGAGTTGAGCTCGTTTTATATTTCTTTTTTGGATTAAAGTTGCACGTTTAGAACTATTTTTTGTTCATATTTGGTGAAAGTTAGTTTACTGAGACTTTTTTTTTTCAACATTTTCATTTAATGTATTTATCGTTATCCATTGGAAACAATCGATGCTATAGAATAGCCTATTTTAGCAGTAATAAGATCCGTAAAACTTGTTTTCACGACATTCATGTTCATTGCTGTACGTACTGGGTGGCATTTCCTTACGATCGCAGCGTTCTCCGATGAAACCTTCAGTACAACTGAAAATATAATAAACGAAAGTTTGCATTGATTATAAGTCGAAAATGAAGGACTTTGTTTTAAGGAAAAACTCTTGTCAACCCCAGCAATAAGACCACTTCAAACAGGCGCACATTGTATGACGTTTCTTAAATCATCTGAAATTTGAACTATCTATTTTATAGCATTTTTATGCATACGCTACACTGGAATCCTCTATCTTTTTGTGTGTGAATCCCACGAATAGGGAAGCGCCCTCTTAACCCAAAATCGTAATTTAATACCAAAAGTATTTCCTCCTCCTGCCATCTCCCCCCCGCTTTCAGCAATAAGAACCTAGATAGATTTTCAAAGAATTACATTTGTATTTCACTTATCATCATCTCCGCTATTGACATGCACATGGATTTAGACCACAGCGGCGCTATATTCGTCCCAAAAATGGGTTCACTTCACAGGATGATGATGATATACTATAAAATACTCGCGCACCCCAACGACACCAAACCGAAGTGTATTTGCATCGACTGCACGCTCGCTCTGTATCTGTGTATTCCCTAGTCGAGGTATCTGTAATTTGTTTAATGGAAATTTAGGGATGCAACATGTGTCCCGATTTGTCTAATTTTAGAGCGGGGGGCTGTCTTCGGAGTCATCTCGAAAGAGGTTAGGTAATGTTATTGTTTACGGCGACATCTCGACCGACGACGAAGGCAGACTTGTATGCATTTAACGATGTCATTGACTGTTTGGCTTCTCCTGCTGGTTTTCATTGCATGGCAACATTCACATTTTGTTATTTTGACATGTGTGTCAGATGATCCGTGACACGGAATTGAGTGATAATGTTTTCGGTATTAAGGGGCGCCAGTTATTTTCTTTTTTGGATTTTTATATTTTTGTACACTGACGCATTTTGTATGATGCCCGGGGGTGGTCAGTACTCACTCAATATATTTAAATTTGTGAAAATACAATTTTCTCGAAAATTAATTGCAAAGAAAAATGAAAATCCCAGCAATGATTGTTTGTTTTTTCCTCATCCAATCCCTCTTTCGGTTTTTTGTTTACACGAGCAGTGGAAAATTCGTTGCACCCACTTAGAAGCAATCGAGATACAAAACCGTGGATACATTTCTTTGGAGAGCATCTCTTTCCAGTCATTTGGGATGGATTTAACTAATTTTTTGTTGGTTTTTTTCCTTCTGACGGGGTAATAAATAGTTCGCTGAGTTCTCGGAAATATTGACTGGCAGTAGTAAACAATTTTCTATTTTCGGTGTCGTGGTACATACTGTATGTTTGTATGCTGGCGTATTTATCAACCGGCATAGAGGGGAAGTATTTAGAGGTTTAATTTTGATCGCTGCCACTTATCGGTTATCAGTAGATTTGATGACCGTAATTGTATCTTTTTCAAATAAAATCTACTCGTAAAATCGTTTAATGATTGAAATTTGAGGAAGATATTATCTGGGAATTAATTTTGAAATATTCAGTGAAGTGGTGAATGAGGCAGGAGCAAGACTGAAATTTCGTCGATAATTTGATCTTGCGGGTGGCGCTGTATTGCATGAACGAATAGAGGACCGGGTGTTCCAACCACTTTTCTCAAGAGTGACGTGAAAGAGTGGCGCAGACTAAGCCAGCCCCAAAATAAATAGTTTGGAAAATCAGGAATGTAAAAGTGAGAGTGAATAAGAATTGCAAGAGCGTGCTAGAAGTCGACACACCTGGCAATTTCGCGGTGTCAGCCAGTGATCTAAGCCACAGCTATCTAAAAATAAATTAGAATCCTAATTAACGTTAATAGTAGTCGTGTAAAATCTCTCTGTTCACGCGAAACACTCGAAAGAATTTCCCCAGCAATTGCTGTTCAACCGATATTCGTAACCATCTACAAAGCACCACTTTTATCAAGTCGCATTAATTCAACTTAGTTTACTCATTAACCGACTTATGGCGAACAAGATCATCCCACGATTTAATTAATTACTGAAAGTAATGGCGCACTTTTATTCCAAAAGCGCTCTGCCATGCCAAAAGATATCTCCATATGTGAGCTGTCTTTCAGCAATCGCATTTATTTCAACTTCTGATCTGAACAAAGTACTCTTATATGCAGATACGTTGATTCAATCAATGTGTGCATAAAACAAATGGGGTGCATGCGCGAAAACGCAGCCATCGTATTTTCTGTGAAATTTCCCTCGATTTTATTACGAATACAATGTTTGAGATTGCCAATCATCCGCTTAACATAAACACGACCAATACTTTCTAGGCATGTAATCTACCCGTTGCTAGTTGATATCAAACATTGAACTTACATGCATGAGTAGGAATGGATTTCCATGAAAAATTTGCAAGTTCCTCCATTGAAACAAAATTCAGATACATCCTCAGGACACTTCTCACCGGACTGTTGTGTGGACACGTCACTTCGTGGCTCTGAAAAAAAAAAACAATAAAAAGGCATATTTTAATTAATAACCCATTAAAAGACGTAAGATCCTCGTTAGTAACAAGCAAAATATACAAGAAATATGTCGTATAGGAGAGTTTGCCAAAATTTAATGACAATGTCGCACGTCGCACGTCAAAAATACAGATCGCCTTTTTTATGTGGCTATATTACTTAATACTTTGTGATCCAAATATTTTTTGCGTTGGTCACAAGTCATCGTCTTAAGACGCTATCTAATCATTTGCCAATTGGTACAATCAATATTGGGTAATAGTGAAGGAATGGAAAGTGCAGTAAGCTGATATGAAAGATAATATTAAACACGTTTCTTGGTATTTTGTTTTTAACGTGTGACTATTTCAGGTGGTGCAAGATTGGTAGAAACAGCCGGCTTTCAGATAAGAGCATATAGAATCACAACTTGTTACTATTTTGATTGCATGTAAATCAGGGAATCTTTTATTCGTTAATACAAGCTAGGGTTTTTATTGAAGTTAGGACATATTTGATGTTTTTGCTAGAGTCAAAAAAAAAGAGCACTTGCCCCACCATCTTTGGTAAGCTGGGGCTCTTAGATGGACTTTTTCTAGTTCGATTAGATTAACAGATCAGTTGTGGTCAAGTTTCGGGCTATACATTATTCACTGAGCGATCATCACGTATTGAGAGAAGCAATGAAGTCATGTCACCTACGACCACAAAAATTAATAACAAGACAAGATTCCCTCTTGGGGAGAGCATAGAGACCGTGGCACGTCTACAGCTCGGCATAGACTTTCTCGGAATTGAGAGTAGAGGAGTAGCGTAGTATCTCAAAACGATTTGACTTCACTTAATAACAATTTAAGGCGTCTTTCAAAACGTGTGCTTCGAAGGCATAAAAAACCGTTTAGTGACAATCTATATTAAGGTTGTCACTAAACACTTAAAAAAAACTGATAATCAAGCAGGGAAATCGAGTCATCTCACGACATCACTTTCAAAGTGAAACGAGTTCAGTTAAATGACACGCGAAATCGGGGTAAATGTCAATGCCAGACTAAGAGATCCTTGCTCGTTTCGAAACGAATATTATTCGGCATTAAATTTGGAGGGAAATTTTAAGCAATGAAATCTACGAGCCAACGATATTGGCCCAATTAATGTAGAGCGTTCTACCTCAGAAAGGCACCGAGTCCAACTACGAAGAAAAAGTTTGTTAGAGGAATACCTTGCCTTTGATCTTGTGCCCAACTGGAAAGATACCTCAATGGAAAGACCCGGACTAACAGTTGAAGATCAACAACGACAACCGAAATCAATTTTTCTTTTAAAAAGTGAAGCTAGAAATTCGCTTACCGTCAAGAAGATTGGTTCCGTCTGTGATTATATGTACATATTGTGGTAGCTGTTTGGCATAGACATTGAAACTATGATTTTATTGCAAAAATTCTCTGGGAAGTATAATATCACCGAATTCTTAACAAGATAGCTAGAACGTATTCTGTACTAAAAGCCCTTGGACGACATATTTTGTGTAAGTAAAATAGAGAAGTCGTTTCAAACTAGAAATTGCTCAGATTGCATCAAAAATATCTTCATAGAAATAAACATTTCCAAAACAATTTCTCTCGAAATACCAACAATTTTGGAAACCTATAACCTCGAAGATCAGGGAAGGCCTTATAGTTCATAAATTATGAATCCTGTAAAATGTACAAATCTTAAACAGCTGAAACGGATTGATCTTCATTCTTCAAACTACAAAGAGAAACTCGTATTAGAAAGACATACAAATATTCAGACACTTAGATTGGCGAAATAACTTCCTCTATAAAAGTGCAAATTCTTATCATCGTCAAAAGAATATTCCAATCCAAGGCAATGATAAATTGAGTTTGATTATGAACGATAAGGTAATCATCCGCAGTTGACTAATCGTATTGGTGCAGGTCAGTATCATTGATAGAAGAAAAATTTTGAACTTACTCTTAGCCTTTATCACTATATTTTTCTTCTCGACTTTTTTGTTAACTTTGTTTTTCGCTCGGCACTCATATATTCCAGCGTCGGAGACGTTGAATGATTTGATAATCAGCTCCGATTTCTTCCTGTTAAATAAAAAGAAAAAGACACAAATTAAAGTCATTTCAAGCATTTAAACATAATAATAGATAGACATAAGTCAATTTGTTTTGTTCGCAAAATAATCAGACCTGCGTAAAAACAATGCGGACTTTAACTAATCAAATAAGAATGAGCTAAATGACTGATGACTTTTCACAGTTCGGAGAACATTAAGACACTGTTAATGATTGACATTATGTATATTTATGGATTTTTTATTAGTTGAGCTATAAAAGTGGCAATTGTAGTTGCCTTTTGTCATCATCGTCACCTGGCTAACTAGTATGTGCCTTTTAGGGTTCTGGCAGCAATTAATATGCAAATTGGGCTTGGAAACGAAACTGGGAAGAGTGCGTTTCTTAATCATATTCGTCTAGAGAAGATAATATCTGGGCAGTTATAACTAGAAAAAAGTGTACCGATATATTGGATTAACTGAGTCTAGTGGTTTAAATTGGAGTAGGACAGGATGATTAAAATTAGATGCGGTTATGCACGGGATTTTATTTCTACCTAACTGGTTTCAGTTGAGTGGAAGTTACTTTCAAACGCTTTATAAAGCTGATAAATGTGGGTTAAAATCTTTTTAATTTGTTTATTTATGAATAGCAATATGAAAGGATTAAATAGTAAATAGTATATTTGTTTACAAAAGTGATACTTTCACAAAATTTACTTGAAATTAATTCAAGATTTCAATTTTAGGGAAGGATTACGGAATATTTGTAGACCTGTTTCATAACGCAAGCTTACAATGTTTAAGCTCCATTTGCGTATTAAGCTTCAGATAGGTGTTTTGTTTGCGTTACACAAGCTTTAATCTCTTTTTTGATTTTGATGAAACGAGTGAATGACTTAGTTTTCCAATTAAAAGAGTGGGCCTCTGATACTAAGGCTGAATTTTCGAAAATACAATGACGTGCAAAAATTAGACGAAATAATAGTGTAAGACGATAAAATGGCAGCAATTGAAAAGAAATCGCTTAAGTTACAGGGATGATGCGCTGATTGATTTTGATGATGCGGTTGATTGATTTTAAACATTCTTGCTTGTTCTTTTGTCGAAGAAAGGACAAGAATCGAAATAGTTAGGGAAGCATGAAAGAGTTGATCTAACGTTCATTTGAAAGTTTCTTACGCCGAAGGTCTAGGATCGATTTCCGAACGGAACACCTCGAGTTTTTCACGGCACCACCTCTTTCGAGTTGCTGACAACATTCAAGGAGTACGGTTGTCTATAAAAAAACTTCTCAAATCCCATGATTTTTTTGACCATTTAATGAACACAAAGTCGTAGCTTATTTGCTGTTGCTTTTTTAAGAAGTTTCTTGAATAAAGCATAAAAACCTTTGTGTATAATGCATTTTTAAGCGAACCGTCAACCTAAGAAGTGATTCTTAGGTTATTTATTTTAACATACATTCTGCTTGTGTTCTGCGTCGGTTTTGTTTCTTTAAGGCTCCTGGATGATTTTTGAAACTGCGACAGATCCTGGGCAAAAATCCAAGAAGTACAAAATGACACCCATCACCTTTTCATCAATTTAAAGGTCGTATGCGGCAAAGTACATAGAAATAAGCTCTTCATTGCCATGTCTAATTTTTGCTCCTTTTTTCTACCAATCTTAGCATCTACGGATACAATGCTTAAGATGACTAGATGGTGTAGGGGGATAAACAACAAGAAAGAGTTTTTGAATCTGAGCTATTGCGGGAACGCAACCGTGAACAACATGGTTTGCGATGTGACACACACAAGTGGATGGGAACCTCAACTAACTTGAAGTGTGAAATTGAATAGGTATTTTGTTAAAAACTCAGATTCACAATCGCAACGCCATTTAGAAAAGAAGGTTGCTAGATAGAGCCTAGACTCAATTTTATTTTAATCCTTATTTCTGGTTATAAAACCAAAGAAGACTTGTGTTGATTGAAGACAACTGTGATGCCTCTCATTATTATTTTAACATATATACCGTTTACCGTCAATACTCAGCTGGATAGACATTTTCCTTTTAAGATTTATTGATCCCGAAATCAAACCTGAGTCTTTAAGAGTTTAAGTCCACTACGCGACACTAAATTCATTTACATTTCTCAAGTTATATACATTTTTGTTTGTTTTGTATTCAATCTTCCCTATAAAGCTAATCTTTTTAATCGATTTCCTTTCTTCCGACAGAATAGAGATGATTTCTTATATAACGAATTGTGTATAAAAAATATTTTTTTGTTACTAGATAATCCGTTATAAAGAAATTTAGTTGTAAAAATTTTAATTTTGAAATTCAGTATTTTTGATTTTAAGCTTATGTAATAATTAATATATAAAATTTGTTACCTTCATAACAATATTTACACGTATAAAATTAACTTACTTGTAATGATTAAATTGATACAGCCTTCGGTTGTGATTTATCGACTTGTGATCCTTAAACCACGTGACCTTTGGTGGAGGTTGTCCCTGCACTTTGCACACAATTTGCAGCTCCCTTCCAATTTCCCCAGTGCGATTGCTAGCTGTTATAGACCTTATCGATGCGAGCTGTGCTGTAAAAAATTAGAATATAAACAATGAATTGTTTTGTTTTACTCACGTCTCGAAAAAAATAAAAGCGCTAAACTAGAACATGAAGAGATTTTGGAAATCAAAACGAGGAAAATGTTTGCCGTTTTTTTTGGTTTTGTGCTTATTCCAACGCCCGGTTTTCCCATTTTAATTTTCCATTTTTTTGCAATAAACAAATTAGAAAGACACGTTGCCTGTAAACAAATACCCATAAAAGTTTAAATGAAGAGAAACAAAAAAAAGAGAAATCTATGAAAATCCTCCCCGCTAACATAAGTCGAGCAGCAGACACAGACAGACGAATCGGGACAAAGGGGAGGGGCCGCATGGCCAGCGAGTGCACCTCAGGTAAGCGAATTTGGGAATTTGCCAAAAAACATCCTTTTCATCACACAAGTTCATACATAGACGCGCCTCGCGCTTAATAAATGATAGCAGTGGTACACTCCAAGGACTTCTTCTAAATTTAATTTTCAACGGAAAAAAAATCAAGAAAGAATGTAGCAAGGAGTCAATAAACTCATCTGTTCGATTCCAATTATATTCTGACATCGAAATGATTCACCATCTGTATGATGTTGTATATTCGTTCCTGCAGTTGCAACAGCTAAAGTGAAGGATTATGCAAAATACATTTTTCTTCCGGGTTCCGGAGTGAAATGTGGAAGACGGCGACGCCACGGTGACGACGGCGATGGTGATGATGATGATGATGATGATGACGATGACGATGAGGGCGACGGCAAGCATGTCTCCTATCTGCTTAGGGAGGACACTTTTTCTGTGTGAGAAAATTCCGACGCATGACGTGATGTTCTCTGAAGTGACATACTATCACATCATTCAACGTCTGCAGTGAAGAAGAAGGAAAAATCAAAAACAACCTCTCCCGGCATTCAAGGCTTAGAAGAAGTGATCTTATCCATCACTTTTCGGCACGCAATAAAATGCAAGAACTTATCGACTAGACAGAAAAAAAAAAACGAAACAATGTAAATATGCTTCAAAACGTAAACAACAAAACGGAATCCAAAGATTATACAAAATGAAACAAGTTTACGCTAAGTCACCCACTCAATTTGAATTCCAAAATGTGTAATAAATTCCAATAGATGTCTAATAGTGTCACTTGAATTATCCATTAGTTTTCGTAACGTGTACGCATATGCGTCGGTCACATTATTGCCGAGGAAATATAAAAGAGAAATTAGACAAATAAAAATAAAACAATCATCTTCACCTGATTTTTATTATGTGTTTAGAAATTTATATCTTAAGCGCTATGTAATCTCCTCGCCTCGCCCTCTGTCTGACGTTTATTGGATGACTGTCTCCAAAGTGCTGAACACACGCTCTCTCTGGCCAAATGAATTGATTTGTTGTGCGGTGGATTGACGTCGCCATTCTTAAGCGCAACAATTTTCTTTGTTTTCAAACTGACAAATATTACTCGAACCTCTGCACACAGCGGTCAGTCTCAGTGCCAGAGAACCTTTTCCCAAAAACGGAGCTTGCGTAGATAGTGATCGCGTGTTTCCATTCTGTCTAAGATGTTTCGCCACCTATTTTTAAAATGTTCTGTCTGTTCGCTACGCGTGTGAATGTACTGGGTCGGCGATGGCGGGATTTTTATTTGCTGGCTGATGTTGAATATAATTTAAATTTAAGAAGTTCGACTGACATTTACTCACGTGTATCATCAAGTCTGTAGATTTATTATTTGAGCTTTAGATCTTACGATTTAAATGACATCCCTCGGGACCAATACAGATTTTTCATGCTACGGGAAGATTTCTTCTACATTTTGCCACCTGAGTGGGTTTTTAGGAGACAAGCCAAAAAGAAAAACAAAAAACTTGTATTTTCGACAAAATTGTACCCAAGGGACAGTCAAGTCAATAGGAAAATTATAAAGTTTAGCGCGATATCGCAAGCAGCACTATTTTGAATTTATAACCTCATCGAATTTTTATGCGTTGAGAGACAGGCTTCTTTCACCAAAAACCGAGATACTCAAAATGATTTCAAGGACTTTCTACAGCAGTAGCTACTGGAGAGTCCACGAATGTCAATGAACCACAAAGTAGGCGCAGTAGTTTTGAAAATAACGATGTTTTTGGATTTCTTGTACATTACATACAAAGCATACAAAGTACATCTTGTACACACAAAGCGCTACCGCAGTCTAATTCAAAAAAAAAAAAACCGAGGCATTGAACAATTTATCACCCGTGTCAGCCGAGTGAATCAGATCAGACTCTTATTTAACTGACACATTTATCTTACGTATTTAGAGACAATTACAAAGGTCGGGGTGAGTAATTTTATGTTGCCGCTTTTTAAACTTTATTTCAAACTATTTAGGCAAAGAGTGCATTCTACATCTTTGCATCGTGGAACAACATTTCCAATCAATATTTGAAAATAGGCGATAATCCCCATAGGGTGAAGTGCCCTCAAGCCAAGTGAAGTAGTTTTTCTCCTACATTTTTTTTGTTTCCTTGCCTCCGCCTGATATATTTAAGATAGTCCATTCGTCGCCTGTCTGACTTTGAGAAGAAGTGTGTGCTAAATTAAGTTTTCACGAGTTCTTTCGATCTATTTTTTGTGAACACATTTTTATTTATTTAGATATTCATGAGTCACTCGTGTTCTTCTTCTGTGAGTCTTGTGGTTTGGTCGAGGAATTGCTGAGTTCGTCTTTCTTTCATCTTTTTAATTGTGATGAGAGTATCTGTTTCTTCATTTCTCAAACTTTGCGCCTCGTCCTTCTGTTTTTAAAGACAATCTATTTTTTTGTGCTTGCTCTTTGCTCTCGTGTGACAGTGCGCTCATTAAGATGGCATTAGAATTTTTTTTGTTATTTGTTTTTGGATATTTTTATTTTATTCTAAAATATTTATTATTTTATAAATATTCACACATGCATGCTTATTTTTGATATTTTGAATATTTATTTGTTGTCTCAAATTTATTGTTTCGTTTTTTTTCGTATGACTTTGCAATGTGAACGAATGGGGTATTGTGTACATTGTGCTTAATATTCTCGACAATTTGTTGTAATGCTTCAACAAGCAGCCTGCCATGCATGAAATTGCTTTTCTGGCCTGGAGTCACGAATGCGTCTAATTGTCTTGAGGGGACACTCATGATTGTTGTGAAAAGAAAAATCGAATAAAAAAATATGTTAATTGCAAAAATAACAGAAAGACATAAAAACATAGATTTTATGAATTGTATCAAAATGTTACGCATACGCCACCCATCATCTCTATAATCGCGCTTCAGTCTTTTTATGTCCGTGAAGACATTTATTTGACAATTTCGAAATTTAACACTTTTCTGGATGAACATACCTTGAAACGACCATTCAGTTGTGTGTCATAATTTATGTACATATTCAGAGAAGACTACCTTTCTTACATCTTCCAGTCTTTCAAGAAAATTTTTGATACAGTAAATGTTTTAAGACTTTCTCTATCCACTTCTAGATTTAGATTTATTATTTCTAAGCGAATACAGTCGAATCCCACAAAGTAGAACCCCAGAAAAACCGAATTAATTTAAGAAATTTAATTTTCGAACGACTTTTGCGTTTTCATCAGCGTTTGTTATACAAAACAATTCTAATGACCTTTAGATGTGACGCTTGTCGGTAGCTGTTACAAATTAAATATCTAAAATATTGTCAATCTCTGTTTTCTGTTTTCAATGACCGTGGTCATTTTCAGATTTCATCTCAAAACACATCTTTTTTATGTAAAATATTGACTTTTTCTTAAATTCGAAAGTGTTGATCTTCACCAAAACTATTTATGGTTGGAATGTGCGTTTCAGTGCAATTGTGTGTTTTTGCTATGAATATTCTGAACATTTGACCATGTGTTGTCATGTTGTTAAATCACTTAATCCTGCCCGTGCCCGTATCCGTTTTTGTCACAGTGCTAGGATCAAACGATTCCCATGACAGCGGCAGCGTTATTCTGTCAAAAGGCTTTCACAGCTTATACTAAACCATACTCCATTGATCAACCAAATAGGGAGATTGTACTCGTCAGTGTAAACATTTGGATATGGCGTAGGTTAAGGAGTGTGGCGCATATTAAATATCATACGGGTGCTGCTAAAAAAATACCAGGCACCGTGTATGTGTAAAAAATCCAGAAGCTCAGAAAAAAGTGAAAAAGAGGCAATCTTCGCAATCATTTCCTTGACTTTTGGACAGACTTATACATAGGGTCTTGAGTAATTTCTTGCGTTGCGATAAAGATTAGAACCTTGAAATTCGTTTATTTTGTGTACTTGAATGTACTATTCCCGAGAAGGAATAAAAAATGTCTATTGTCTATTCGTTATGCACCCAGGATTCTGTAAATTCTCCTTTTCATTGTTTTTACTTAAAAAAATATTATTTCTTCGGTCATTACAATTGTCACACTTTCAACTGGTCTTTTCGTAGTCCACACTCTTTTCCACTGACATTAAAATCAAGAGTTTAAAAAGGGTTGCACCGAAGCCCACATTTGCTAATTTAAGGGAGAAGTCATTTGTTGCTCTTCAGCTGCATCCTTCCTCAAATGTAAAATGGAAAAATAGGCTCTCGCATTTCACTATTTGTTGCCAAATAGGATTTAAATATTTAAAAAGCTGAAAAACTCTAAGAAGATGCATATGCTTTAAGTTGCCTTATCCTTTTTCAAGTCTTCCTAAAGGGGAACCTGCAGTTAAATGTCAGCATTAAATACTGAAATTTGAGAGTCTTTCTTTCGCCATCTAGTTAAAGTTTAGTCTCTGGAGGGAACTAGAGCCTCGAGAGACGAGCGAAAGTCATCTTTGGGATCCAAAGTTAGAATACCCACCTATCAGTCTGGAGACGATGCAATATTACCTCCAACGCCATTCTGGGGCTATCATTTTTAAAGCTTGCTCTATTGTATTTCGTACATTAGCTCACATACATATATCCAAACAACATCCTTCATGTCAAATTTGTATAATTCCAGAATATAATATCATCCCTCAATATATTTGGAATTCTCACGTAAAACTTTAACTAAGAAGTAATCAACAATAATAAAGGTCCCTCGAAAATAATCCGCCGAAGAAGTTACACATAAGAACCTCTTTTTATCCACCAGAATTCTGCACACTCAAATCTTACACAACGAACACAAGGGTGGTGCATTTTATGCAGTTAAAAATATAATAATAAATCCATTTACCAAAGGTAACAGCATCTATTTTTGTTACCACAAAAAAACACAGAGGAAGCCAACTCATAGGGAGCATATCTATGTGGGTCATTTATGACTCTCAGTCGCTAAAGCCGCACAAGTATCCATCGCTGACACGCCCCATCAATGACATTTCCTCGTCGTGTCGGTTCCCGTTTCATTTCCCCTTGGACGGTGACAAGAAGCGTTCCAAAAAGTTTCTCCTCAAAACGAGAAATCATAAAATTTGAAAAATAATACATGCGTTCGCTGCTGAGGTTTTCTATTTTCATTTTCATTTCGCATAAACTTTAATGATTATGAGCGAAATCTTTCGTATATGTATCTGTACGAGTATATCCATCCATTGTATGCGTTTGAGCTGTTTTATAGTTTATGATTTATAGAGAGATGCTTGACAATTCAAGCGATTGAAATTTATGTTACACTATAAAAATGACGTTCGCTCTTCAATTGTGTTTGTGTATTTGCTGCGCAAACTTTTGCTGACTAAATCCCGATGAGTTTCTGCAAAATATTTCAGATATTCATTCTTCAAGGGAACTTTGTGCTATAATTTTAATTAATTTCAATTTCTGATGTTTTTGCTTTCGTTAGTCGTGTGTTTTTGTTTGTTTTTTATTTTTTTGAAAACAGATTAAAATATTTGTTTGATTAAATATTTTTTATTAAGTGTTTGCATATGCTCGCCTTAATGTGCAATAAATAAGTTTATGTACAACTGTTTCGCTTTGTGAATAGTCGTCAATTGGCAGCCAGTGATCCCTGGTGACAGCTGAGAATTTGGGCGCCACACATGACTGTGACAGTTATGTCTTACACAATCCTTGACGGTTGTTTTTTTTTTTTTGAAACGAAGAAAATTTTGTGCAAAACAAAGGAGAAATATTTATTTTATTTTGCTAGAGTTATTTAATTGATTCGTCTACGTTCCATAAGGTCTATGAGTCGTGGCGGAATTAAATAAGTTTAAATAATCTGATCCAACCTGACAGGTTTCAACAATTCATAATAAGCGGTGACAATGTGAGGAATTTCAAAGGAGCAAGCTCCCCTGCCAATCAAAATTATTCGGTCTAAATTCGTCCAAGACATATATAGGGGTCTCTGTGGCTTAGTTGAAAGGAATGCTAAAAAAACTGTTTTTGGGGCAAGACCCCGCCTGACACAGGAGAGTACCTCAGTTGGGAATTGATAAGGAAATAAAATTGAAAATACAAACTGCTGTGGAAGACTGGGGCGACGAAGTGCCTGAATATGAACGAAGAACAAAAAGGAAGGTGTCGTCTTACTGACAGTGAATTTACGTCCTTATGGGACCCTAAATTTTCCGACACTTTCGTTGAAGTGAAAAAATTGGGGATACTAAGTGAATGTAAATAATTTTGTTTGTCATAAATGGGTATACAAATTATCAAATTCGAAATTATACGCGAAAGCGTGCAATGCAAAGATGAAACCAAATGTATTTTGTTGTGGTAGAGTACTACGAAACCCTAAAAAAATTGGTTAAGTCAAACCCTAAAACCATAATTTCTGGAAAAATCAATACAATGATAAAAATTTAAAGTATCTCATCAAGCTTTCAAAATTTCCCCTCCACCAAAATAAATTCATAGACAATTTTTTTTTATGACTTTCATATTCACGTCTCTTCGTTTTGTTTTTTTTAATTTTTTGTTTTTGTTGTCTTTCCTTCAATATTCGGTACAAAATCTTACTGAAATAAATAAATCAAAAATATATTCTTTTTTTAATCTTAAATATTCATAGGAGAAAAATTTATACGCTTGACGTGAGTAAGGCGGCGCGGCAGACCCCTTTCGCACCCACTCAAACATGCCACTACTATTTTTATTGGGATTCAAATTTAGACTGTCTTCAGTATCTGAGCACGAGGAGGATTGATCGTTATTTTCATGTGGGCATACAACGCAACGAACAGCCACGGCCATCGCTGGCTCTTGAACAGGAATACTAATCGTACGACTCATCGACAGCGACCACCAGCTGATGAAATGCGTTTTGTTTTTGTTGTTTGTTCCTTGCTCTATGTGTTGTTGTGTGTTGCTGATACAGTCAAGTGTTACAATTATTCCTTCTAGCCGCCACCAATTCGTATCTATATCGTGTGTAGTGTGGTGTCTTTGGCTAACCTCAAGGTTAGTAAATCACACGACATAGTTTGATAGTTTTTGAACCTCGACATGAGCAGAAGAAACGAGGATACAAGAAACCACTTCGAAGAAATCTAAATCTAGAATCCGCATGATTCACACAAATCACATTGTGTTTTGGCGGTTGGCTAGGGGATGATGATGACTGATCGCAGAGCAACCAATAATTTCTTTTTTCTTACAATTTTTGCTTGTTTTTGTTTTTGTTTTCTTTTTCGTATATAAATAAATTATAGAATCTGAGGAAGAGAACAGAAAGAGACAAAATTATACGTAACAAGCTGAGGGGACAGCGTGTAGTATTTTTATCGTTTTATAAGATATGATAACCAGACGACCTTCGCAAGAGCACATTATTAAGATTGAATCAGATGATTTAATGCAATTTGATTATTATATAATTATTGGCTTTTGTTTTATGCGATGGTTTCATTATTGGTGTGAATATTTTTTAAATGCTTTTTATTAATGTTTAATGTGTAACTATTTTTGTTATATTTTGTAATAATATTGTCTTTAATTTGGTTTTGTAGTTTCTCGTTTGGTTTTAATACATTTTTTAAATTTAAATTTAAATATTTAGAATTTTCACATTTATTTTAAATAAACATTGTGTGTGATTAGGTTTCGTATGTCCTTGAAAAGTCTTATAGTTAACACCTATAGCACCTTTTTTAATAAGTGTCCATTTTCAATTAGATTACCTAATTAGTAGTCTTGCTTGCATTGTCAGCCACATTTTATTCGGCTGTCCTCTACGCGACATGTTATGAGTCAAGCTAATGCAATTTCTTTCCTTAGTCTTAATACGTAGCTTAAGCCAGACGGAGAATACAGTAAGGTCCTAGGCAAACGCGTCCAATACCTTTACGCAGTTTCCTTACCAGGCTTAAGATATGATGCGGAATCAGACTTGGCCACGAACACTATTTCGTATTTAGAGCTTTTCCAGATATTATAGGCGCTGTGATAAGTCTGTTCTCGGATCGAAACGAATGAATTGGCAGAAATCATCAGGGGAAGTACCAAGATGTTTGTTTTGGTTGTACATCGAACGCGAATGGATTTATTGAATCCCAACTTTCAGGTCAGAATTATGATTGAAAAATTAGTCTTGATTACCCGAAACTTATTTTCTATCTTTATCTTAAGAATTATTCAGTCGCCATCTCCTCACGATTCGTTCTGTAACTTGCTTTCATAGTAAGTATGACCTTTTTTTTCCATAGTGTTACCAAATTCAACGACTTACGTCAAAAAAAAAACCTTCTAAGAGTCTTCCTTTAACTAACTAATGTACCTGACATTAGTCATGATTGCGTGAGATCTGATGAACTGAATCCGCAGTGACGTGAAGGTGATTAAGTAGGATATTCATGAAGCATGTTTGTCCGGAAACACGTTTGTTTTATTCAATGCGCAGACACTACTCTGCACTGAGCACGTCTTTCGCGATAATCCCCTTATACAAACACCTAAATGCTGCATCAAATTTTCTCATTCAGCAAATAGTAGAGCAAATATTTCCCATTAACTCAGCCATTTCAACTCCTCTCGCCCCCAGCGACATATCTGCATTTTCACACGGAGATAATATCTCCGTAAGCCTATCAGCAGCATCATCAAACTAAACACTGATAAGCGCAACTGACACAAATTTACCAACCAAAAACCAAAAAAAAAATACGAAAACCTAAATATTTGTTCAACTCCACGACCCATCCTCCCCAAGAGCACTGAAACATAACAACATAAATCAATTCCAATGAAATTAACAGATAACAACGCCAACACATAGCACTTCATCGCCGTCGTCAACGCTGTTGCCGCCTCAGTCGTCGAAGTCACTGCTATCGTTTTCGTTATTGTCCCGACCGTTCCGGGTTGCAGCCTATAGGGTTTGGTTTTTTTTTATTATTGCATTTGAAGCTTAATTCGTACACCACCACCGCCACAGTACCATAGTACCATCACTGTTACCGCAATAACTTAAATTTCCACCAGTACATAAAGTGAAAGGGAAAATATTCTCCCAGGACCACCATGTGATCTCCTCCACTGATACCGAGTGTCATGCTCATAGCTCCTCTTAGCCATGCCGACACTACCAATGGTATGGTGCTGTCTTGACTGCTGTTGTTGCCGCCGACGCCACCGCCACCGCCACCACAACAAACAATCAACGTAAACAAACCTCAGCCACCAACCAACTAGGCAACCAGGCAACCCAACCAGCTAACCAGCCCAGCGACCAACTTACCAAACTCTCAGCACCAATGGTACAAAAAGAAAGCAAAATGGCTCCACCACACAATGTGCATACAGATTAATACATACATCCATGCATCCATACATAAATGTGCACTGAGTGCCATGGTCAGTGAGTAGTCAGCTGCTATGGCTTGGCCTGGTTGTGGAGTGTAAACCCGAGGAAAATTCTCACGGTGCAACAGCAGCGGCGGTTCATTGCTGTCGGTTTTGTTTTCTGTGGTGGAAACTCTTTTCACTAAAAATTGCGGACAATTCGTCTGTCTGTTGGTTTGTTTGTCCGTATGTCTGTCTGGGATTTTTATGCGCGTGCACAAAATGCGACACGTAATGCAACGCGATGAATTGCACTGCACAGGCGGCGGGAGTTAAACTTCCTAAATTTACACACTGTACATAATTTTAAATCGGACGCAAATGTGCATTTGCGTAAATAATTGCTGGAGGGGGCATTGTCTTTGAATTTTTATAACCAAACCGCTGAAACTGGTGGCATATTTGTTATTTGTAATCGATTCGCCGTTGTGATCTGATTTGAGGAAAATGCTGCGCTCTAGTATCCGGTACACCAACCTATACGTACGTTCATACACTTTGCCACTGTAGTTGACATTTCTTGTCATAGAATTATTAAATGCCAAGTTCACGTCTCGCAAAGGTCAACATAACTCAAAACTCCAGCCTCAACCAGATGAGGACACATAAAAATATCAATACACTCATTCAATATCGATCGGTAAATTCTCACGCTGTCAGACAAGCCATAACCCAACTTTATCCTGAGACCTTACACTTTCCGAATAATCTCCGCACAAAATCACACAAAAAAGCCGCTATTACCAAAAGCGTCTCGCTCTCTCGCTTCCTGATCAAAAGAATTCTCCAAACACACCGCTTTCGACTCCAGAGAACCACATTTAAACTGCAGGCCGCGCAGCTTTATAACAAGATAACTACACTTAAGTACCTACCACGAAAATAGATGATGTTATAACCTCCCTGACTGCCAATGGCAAGCATCAACTCCAACTGCACCTACACGTACATACCCGTACACTTCGCGTACACAGCGCTAACAGAGCATGCTTGTCTTACATTCAACCAAAAACATAAAACGAAAACGCCAAACCAGCTTCGAAGGTGCTTCGTTCGCCTGCCTCCGCCCAAAAGCTGAGCTCAAAAACTGCACAAGCACACTCATGTATGTATGTACACACACGTACATACTACACACAAGATACCGCCACACACTCCGCCAGCACACCGTAGCACGGGGCCAACGAACGAAAAGTATACTGTGGGAACTTTATGATTGGTGACACATAATTGGCGCTGCAATGCGCATTCCATGAGAAAGGCCATTATAATTTCAGCTAACCAGATGTAGTGCTCGTGCGCACTCTCCCAGAGACCCCACAAAGCAGCAGCACCACCAGCAACAGCACCAGCAGCAGCAGACAAGAAGCAACAAAAAGGGGAAAACCTGTAACTGACTGTCAGCCGCACACCTAACTCCGCCGCTCAAGAAGGAGACTCCACTTGAACGACGACGATGACTACGACGACAAACGATGAAGACGGTGTGCGAGATAGGCTCTAAAAATTCGCCTTAGGTAAATGCGCCGCGACTGTGACGGCGGTGGCGGTGGCAGTGGCGGTGACGGTGCCAGTGGCGGTGGCGGTGATGGTGACGGTGGCGGTGGCAATTGTGAAGACGGAGGCGGTGGTGGTGAAGGCGGCGGCGGCGGCGGCTCGGTGATCTTGAATACAGATAATGTGGGCCACTGCATGCACCAAGTACAATGTGTGCCCGCCGCCGCAGCCGCAGCCGTAGCCGAAAGAAGTTAAGGTCCCGCGTTCTTGGCTCCCATGCGCGAGGAACCATTTTATGAGATACGTTTTAGGCATTGCATTTGTTTATTTTATTCGTTCATTTTCGGGAAGTACGCACCATTCGCCTTTGGGCTTTGGGGCTCATTTAATAACTGTAAATCATGTTGCAATCACTTAACATTTTAATCGATCTTTCGCTGGATGCGCTGGCCCATAGCGCCTGCCATACCACAGCGCCTGCAATAAACGTAGTAATATGGGAACATAAATCCCAGCCCCACTGATAAGCCATCGAATTATCGAAATGGGGTAGGGTTGGTCGCACCGTCTTGTGTTGTGCGTGTGTGAGGTTGCTCACATCTTCGCGATGATGATGACGACCTGGAAAATTAATTTTTGCGCTGGTGGGACTTTTCGAATGGGACGGCTGCTGCACCATCAACATCGCCATCGCCATCGTCGTGGTCGTCGTCGTCGTCGGTAAGCGATGATTAATTTGATTCGCAATTGGTTTGGATATAGGGTGCGCATTCGCTTGAGAATTCAATTTTGATTATGAATGTTTACGATCCACGAGAGGATAACGGAAGTGAACTTATAATTAATTTTAAGGTATATGCGTGTTAGGTGTATGTATATACAGATTTTTGATACGGTAATAAATTAAAGAAGGCGCCAAGTAATAAGTCATTGTGACTGAAGTTCTGTGTGGCGTAGTTATAAATCACATTTGACTTTTGACAGTTCCTAGGTCTCAGGGGTGCAACAAGAACAAGCCCGACTAGCAATAAAATTTCGGGGGGAGGTCTTAAGATCTTAAAAATTTCATTGAAGTTTGACCGAAATAGTATTTTGATGTGATTGTTTGAAAGTTGTGCTAAATACAACTTAAGGAGTACATACACAACAGGGCGTTTTATTCATAAGTGTATAACCAGCAAAGTAACTGGAAGTGCACAGCAGAAAAAATATTTCAGTCAAGTAAATTGTAAAATTTGTAATTTAAGTAAGATACTAAATAATTACAGAATCAATTTGGTAGGACCCAGCCTAGGTTCCTCAGCCTTTACTCATTTTGCGTATGCTTAAGTTCTCTCATGAATGAGGACGATATTTGAGAAGCCTTTCATAAACAAATAGTATACTTGAGGGGTGTGCAGTGTAAAATTTAAGTTAAACGTCCAGCCGACTGACTCACCCACTACGTCACGGCGTCAATTAAGTAAAATTTTTAAATATGAAAATATTGTTCGTTTTGAAAAAAAGTTGTGATATTCAAGTACATCAAAAGCTGTGTATTCACATAAATTTCTGAATAAAATGTTACTTGCATTATGATCGGGGGTTAACGAAGGTCGGCTAGTCGGGAATTCTTGGTTACAGCCCTTCATCAGCATTTGATGCGCTGTTACATCTGTTATGCATCGATATCTACAGGAGATGATAGCTACCCACACGGCTTTAAAGTTCGGAAAGTGCAGTCGATCGTGAAGTGACGGAAAATCTGGACACAGGGAGATTTTCCAAATGGCACAGCTTAGGCTTTGGCAATCATACTCAGGAAGTCACATCAACCTTACGTTACCCAAATGTGAGGTTAGGTTGATGTGACTGCGAGCATTCATGTGTGGTAAGTGAAATTTGTAAATTTTTTTTTAATTCATTGGAAGAATGACAGTTCTAAAAAGGAAATTACGACAAAATTGTGTAATTGAAAATTCCAACAGTCAAAAGCAACGAAATCCTAAAATTTCGAAAATCGAAACATTCCGAAAAATCCAAAATCCTGTATGGTTAAACTCTCTTAATCATATAATTGAATACATTCATAAAGCATGAACAAAAAGAAGCAATTTGCTGTCACATCAATCGTCATCTACTTCAAACGATCTGAAGCATAGGAGAGCATATGCTTCCCAACATAATACACTTACGTGATTTTTCGGGATTTTATTTTCGGAATCGAGACTCTAAAAATCCAAAATCCAGGAATACCAAAGAATTCAGGAAGTACATAATTTCATTAATCCACGATTTATAAAATGGAAATGTTTTTGATATTTTCAACTTCCTGGGCTTTTTGGAATTCCTGGATCTTGGGTTTTTAGAGTTCGGATTTCAGAATTTTTAACCCAAATATGGTTTCTGACATGCAATTGGAAAGTTAAGGACTATGGCCGACTTGTTTCTGAAAATATACATCTAAGCATTTTTGCAATTCTCGGTAATTTAAATAACTGATTACGAAACCACTAAATCGTTTAAGTTTCAAAATAGCAAAATGGCACACAATACGGCTACCATCAATAAAGTTCATCTTAAATTTACAGTGCACACACGCACACAACCTGAACATTCTAGGGAGGAAACAAAAAAAAAAAAAAAAAACAAACAACAAACAACAAATCACACTTCGATGAGTATCTTGGCAGAATGTCAGACTGAAGACTATTTACGCCGCCTCACTTCTGCCACCATCACCACATCACCACAGACTGCTGCTATCAAAATAGTTGGAATAACAAAATGTTAATTTTCCACTATTCACACCATCTGGCCGTGTCTACTGATTGGCTGGCGGATTGCTGGCATAGAAGAAGGAAGCAGCAATCTTCACTGAAAAGAAAACGAAACTTTTTCGAGAAGCTGCAGCCTGAGAGAGTATCTGACTGACTGATCAAGGTGTTGGCATTTTAGGAATTCTAGTTTTCGTATCTTTCTATCTTTAGCATGAGGTGGTCGATCTCGGCGACTTTTATTCCCCGTACAAATGCCTCATTTACTTCTCGCTTAATTGATTAACGATGTATAACAGATACGTGATATGAAGATTGCAATGACAGTGCATTCTTTTTCCATCTGCGCAGTCACAATCCATCTGCAGTTTGCATCATACTCGACTGGACTTTCCATTGCAGTGCTACTGTATCTATGTGTACTAAGAAAACAGATATCAGGTTCAAGTTCTGACACATTCCTTCCAAAAGAAACACAAAGCGCGCGTAACCGTAGTACGGGTAAACACAATCAGTTCCCCGTTTTTTCGGCTGAAATCGCACAAAGAATAAATTAACAATGTTAACCCGATGATTACTAATAAATCATTCTCTCTTTTAGCGCTTGAATATAATTATATATGCACATACATATGGGCGGTAAGTGGGTATAAACTTCTAACTGTGCCCCCAATTGTGAGTTCAAATGCCATTCTTTATTTTGGCGCTTCAATTTCACGGTCGATAAAGCCACCATTCCCTGGTCAGATGTTCAGACAGCGACCCACAGAAACTAGAGAACATTTGGCAGTTGGGCATCATAGCAGAAACCACCCGCCTGCGCACGTGAATCAGACAAAATAAGAATACCGCGCTGGCCGCTCGAACATTAATTAATGACAGTGAAGTGAAAATATTACCCCCTCCCCTTCCCAACAGAAAAAAAAAACGAATCTGCGCACTTGAAGTAAGAATTAATTAGAATTCTCTAACATCCACTGGGAATCGTGGCCGATGCGAGTTTCCTCTCAAAAAATTATTACTTTGGCTGCGCGCCTCCTACGCCTAATGAGACTTTCGCGAGCTTGTCGTCACATTAACTTTTCGGATTTCTTTATATTTTTTTTCTTTTTTTGACTTATGCGATCCTTATCGTCTTCGATGATAATCGTAATTTGTTAATTATGTTTAACGAACTAAAACGCGACTAACGACCAGTGGCTGACGAATGCATTCGGTGCCCGTCCGCTGTGTGTCTCCAGTTCCGAGTGCACATGCTCAGGTCTGAGTTGCACAACTGAAGTTGGGGTGGCTGCGATGACTGACGTCCAGATCTTCAGATAGGAATCTCTAGGCTGTGGGTGGATGATTTTTGATTGTTTTAAACTTGGTTTACTACTTAATGATAATGACTTGACTATGTTTAATTGCTTCTTCTGCTGCGTCTACTTCTTCTGCTTTTAGCTGGGTTGGATATGGTTTTGATGAAATTTCACCACAGAGCAGACTGAATAATTAGGCTTGGGACATATTAATCGACTGCATGTCTGGATATTTAATTGTTTACGATGGGAATATGAACAGAATTATGAAACGGTTTTTATGACGAATTGAATAGATGAATGGGTCGTGCGGATGCGGCTTTTGTTTACGAGTTACACTTGGGGATAATTAAGTCTACACAGAAGGAGGGAAAGAGGACCACTGACATATATATATATATATGTATGTATGTGGCGAGAGTACCGGATGTATGTAAGAAACGGTAATGAATTAAAGGGAAAAGCCAAGACAATTCAATTCTCACGATTTCGGGAAATTATAATTAAGATGCAATAGGGCGGGAAGATGTCCCCTCTCAAGGGTGGTGTAATGTTTCGAGACTATGCAAGTTTCTACGAAGTGCACAAAGTCTTATAAAAAATAATGATGTCTTTAAAATGTGTTTCCCCAGATATGACGCCATAACGTCTAGGGGGACTCAATTAAAGTTGATTTGAAGTGTCTATTCCAATTTAGACTTTAACTTGAGTGGCTAAACTTCCAATTGTTTATCTCAGTGGATCGAAATTGTGAGGATATGAAAGCCTACACGAATAGGGCCGTCAATAGGTTGAAATTTGGAGGTAAGTATGCAGATGCCTTCTATATATGCCTTCTTCTTCTCGAGAGGCATGTTGGTTGAGCCCCAGGTTCACCCTGGACTGTGGCGCCATCGGAAGAAGAAGAAGAAGAAGAATATGTAGAGGAATGAAGTCACGGAAAAGAGTGGGGTTTATGCATCAACCCACTTTCTCTCCGCATCCAATTCTAACTGGATTGATTTCAAAACCAATAAAGAACTCATCCCCCGCAGCATTGGGGCCTTGGGCGGATTTTTGTTAAGCGTAATGCAGAATATTTTGAGAAGAAGTCATGACTGTGAATCTAACACAGTCCTCGATTTCTTCAATAAATCACAATTCAAGGAATTTGAACAAACTGGACAAATTTTATTGACTATACACTCTCCTTTTACTGCGGTTCATTCTGAATTATATTAAGTAGGCTGGCCTAAAAAGCTTAGTCACAAAATCTCAAAAAAGAAAAGAAAAACTAAAGTTTATCATAAAGATGAAAATGTATCCATCTGTTTTCCGGTAATATTTGTACACACACTTTTAACAGTGAGTGTACCTAAAATTCAAGTGCAATCTCAATCTCTCCACTATGTGTATCTGACACAGAAAAAAAGCCTCATATTGAAGTTACTCAAAACTAACCTAAATTGTTTGCTGTAAGCAATGTTTTTGAAGCATCAACACCTTAGCTTGTCGCACTCTTGATCTATCCAACACCTTTTACCTCCCCCATTGTACACATGGATTTTTCAATCAGATTACATGTCATCGCGGACTAGCTCATTGCGTCACAGAAATATACACCTGCATACAAAACAGGGTGATTATATAGCAAATAAATTCGCTTCAACCACTTGATCCCACACCGGCATGAATCAGTGAGTACGATTATCTATTTTAACACAACCCCGTTTATCTTATTCAAATTCTGGCAGGGCACTTAAGCGCAGACAAACACGACGTACATCATTTTCTTTCATATGCGAAATATTTGCCGGGCTTAAAATCTGTAATCTTCTCAGATTATGTATCTCCTAACTTGACTTCTGAATTTAAGACGCAAACGCAAACAAACCGCAACTCGTACGTACGCTGTGACGATAGACGACAGACGACAGACGACGGTCGGTGTATTCGACTTTATCGCGTACGCTGCTGCATGTGAGGAAAACGGAGGAGACGCTCTTATTTCCCGATAAATGAATTTGTCATGTTTGTCTTGAGAATCCAAATCAAAAAAAAAAAAAAGAGGCAACGCTCTGGTGTCGTCGCAATTAAGTTCTCAAAAGTGTGCGGCTTGGCGACTATCCTTTCCTGTGATTAAATTATTTTTGGCATCGCGGTCTCAACGAAAACAAAACACCGAGGGTTCTTATTAATTTCATTCATTATCCGCGACGGCGGGGCACATTGAAACACAGTGCAACCACAAATTATTGTTTTTATTAACGAAACAACAATAAGCAGTACGGTCTCAAGATGAATTGTGCGACACCTCCTCGGTGTCGTCGTGGCGACAGTGGCGGTGATTCGACGGGTGTCGTTCAAATGGTGGCGATAAATCACATGGCGGCAAATGATGCACTTCTCGGTTTTTTGGGTGAGAATCACTCAAGTGAGGGTGTTTGTGAAATGTTTTCTCTAAGACATGATTCACACCAGCCAGTTCGTTGGCTTTCGGCATAGCTTCGATGTTCAGTGACCTCTAGTGGCGGGAATCACGTAGGGAGGCCTGCTTACCGATATCCTGCAAGCAGTGGCACACCTTCACCTCCTCAGATAATCACTTGAAATCAAATTAAATTGCCCACGTCGGCAGCAAGATAAACATCCAAACAGAGATTAAATATAAATTAAATATGAATACCTTTTATGCGACAAACCACTCAACTTCATTGTTATGCAAACAGAGTTGCACTACTTACCCAAAGATGGGATTAACTAATGATTTGCCTCCGCGGCGCACTGACATTCCGAGCAGCGCCATCTCGCCAGCAGCGTAGCAATGCTGACGTTGATGCTGATGCTGATGCTGATGCTGATACTGGCCCCCGATGTTGCCGCGGACCGTGGACTGTGGTGCTGCGGTTTTGATTTGTGGGTTGTCTTGCCAGCGATTCTTATCTCGGCGATGGAGATATGAAACGGGAGAGGTCGTACTTGTGCCAGAGTAGTGTTGGTTGTTTTACGAAATTAAATTAAATTAAACGCATTCCGATCGAATTCTTTTTAATTGAATGGTAATGCATAAGCCGAATGACATCTTTGGCTAGAGCGCGCGAGCGCACGCCCTCTTTTGGGGCCGCTATGTGGAATGTGCAGACAGATGTATGCATGTACCGCCTTACATAGTCGCATACCCATTAGAATTGAAATTTAGGTTAAAAATGTCGCCGCCAATGCAGCACTTGTCGCCAGGCAGAAGTTCGTCTCCTTATCTTATCTCCTTACCTTCCAATACTTCAGTTTGTGCAAAACTCAGACAAAACATAGATAAACCGCAGATGACTGGTTGTGTTAACAGATTTTTTTCGAATATCTTTGAGCTGTTTAGGAAAGGACACATTTTTGGATGGGGACATTGGTTTGCGGCTAATTGGGTGCACGGAGACGGGAATGATGCGGACCACACCAGAAGCCAAGCCATTGCTTATAATTATCAGACATATGTTGCATCCCTGCGGAATACCAATCGTTGTACAACAAAGGAACCCCCTAGCCACCCCCCTAATTGCTATCACAGTAGCGGCTGGCATGCCTTAATATGTCACATAATGACTTGATATTTCCATCTATTTCCCTTGCCGAGTTCCTTAACTGCCCATTAATACCGCAGTCACGCAGCCTCACTTAGGGGCATGATAGACTTGTATCTTCCCACATACACACGCCCGCCTCAGTGTCATGCGTATGCACTTCCATCGACCCATATAACCACATTCAAACAATTAACGCACCGCCTGCACTGCACCACCCCACCGTTGCCGCATCATTGACGGCAACATAATCGCCTTCAGCAACATTCTCGTCTGATGTTGCTTCTGCCGGTGATGATGAGATGACCATTGTTGCGGTCATCACTGAATGTTGTGTTTACGATCGGCAACAGTGCGGCCGACCGATAACGACGACATCTCGCTACTGCTTTTGTTTTTCCGTCTCACCCCTTCTCTATCTTTCTCCCTCTCCCCCAGAGTCTCTCGCCCCCTGGTGTAGCGCTGCCGCCGCGTTTGTTTTTTCTTCTCTTGTCTTCTTGTCTGTTTTCAATTTTATGGAGTTCGCAATTTTCATCCCAAATTTGGAATTGTAGAAAGCTATTTGCCTCAATCTCTTTTAGATTATCATTTGTTATTATTTACTTCGGCCGCTCTTTGTTTTATTTGCAACAATTTTTGCTTATGCGGTAGCGGCAGTCGGTGGCAGCAGCAGTCGCGGCAGCTAGCGACGAGCAGTGCTAAGCCGAGCGCTATAAGTTGGCATAGCTTTATTGGGAACATGAAACCGGAGCCACCGCCGAAACAGAGTGTAGCTAAGGCCGACACAGGTTAAGCTGTGTTGCCAATGGGATATGTTGGGTATGCGGTGAAGTGTGGATGGAGGAGCTGGATGACTTCAGCAGCGGCAGGTGAAGAGATTTCGATATAAATAGATAGATCAAGTGGTACTGGGTACTGTTGTTGTGATGATGACGGTGATGGTGCTGCTGCCGGTGTTGGTGGTGGTGGTGGTGGTGGTCAACTCTGATGGTCGTCGCGCCGTGAGAGTTACTGTAACACTGTGCGAGCGCGTTGAGTTAACAACAACTAGTTGTTGGCTTGGTTAGTGCATCGAAATGTGGTCTTTTCGGAATAGCTTTTGAATTGCCACATTTGGCATGTCTTTAGTTGGCCATGATTGCATCCTGAACGTAGCTCTTCTAGATGTTGTGTTGTATAGATGTGCGAAAGGAGTAGGAAATCATATGTCAAAAATATTTCTCATAACTGTTCTCGAAGATGGGACTGCATTTGCCTCTGTTTTCGATCTTCAACTTCCCTTAAGTTCAAAAGTGAAGTTTTCAATTCACAATTTCGTTATCTCGCCACCACTGATCTACGAACGTGGCGCGTCATCAATCCGGTATTTTACCCCAGTGACGTTCACTTGCATTAAATGCAATTTTTATCTGTCGCCACTCAGCTCAATAATTACGATGAGTTCTATTTGCCACCGGGCGAGCGCGGCAGAGACGAAAGCGGAGCGGTATGGTATTAACGCGGCAAATAGGCGCTATGGTGTGCTATAAAAGTCGATTCATGTTCTCGGAAATTAATGTGGAAATGACTTTCTTCTCGTCGTCATCGCTCTCGAAAATAAAGTCAAGATATTAAATTATCTGGTTAAGAGCTGAAGGAGTCATGACAATTTGTTGAGGGGTTAATGGGGGTGCCTAGCGGTTATATATACGTTTTTATTCGTTCTGTTAAATCAAATGTAGTATGTATAATGGAAATGCTCTTATTGCGGTAGAAAGTGGGTGATAAAAAACTTGTGTTCTGTCTGCTGGTGTGTGTTGATTTTTTTCTATCTCAATTTATGACAGCAGCTTACCATCAATGATGGCTGTCAATTAATAATAGAGAGGCAGTGCGAGAGAGAGAGAGAGAGTGTTTGAAAGACATAATTGTGAAGTCAAACGCTGCTAATAAATTTAGGGGCAAATACTAATTAAGTTATGTTTAATGTCGCGTTTTCAAATTCTTTGAATTGTTGGCCAAGGAATGAAATATGACGTTTCTTTTTGAAATGTTGCCTTATTTAACTGGGGAAGTTGTCTTGTGTCAGGTGATTTAGTCTTGAAATGAATGAATGTTTGCAACAGAGGGGGAAGGCTTTAGAATATTTTGCTCAACATTTTTGTTTTTTCAAAAAAGTTGATTTTTTTTATAAATTTGTCTAATTTTTTTGTTTGTCATATGCCTGAAAGAAAACAAGCAATTAAGTGAATTGAAAATTGCTGAATCTTGCTGTCTTCGAAAAATTAAGCGTGTAGGAGTTAAATTATATACAAATAAATGAAATAAAATACAAAACAATAATTCTAGCAAAAATGTATTGGAAAGCCTCACTTTGCAAGTTGTTCATTGGTTATGGAATCAACTGTCGAGGAATGATACATACAAACACCTGTGAAAAGTTGCACCTATTATTCAAAACATTAAAAAATTCGTGAAATAAGTGACATATGCAGATAACGCTACAAGTCAAAGTTTCAATAAACAAATTCAGACATTATTTTCATTAGAATTTCAGACAAAGAAATTAAATTAAGAGTGGCGTAATCGAAAAAAAAAATTAAATTTTGAGAAAACTTTACCGTTATCTCGTCATAAGTTGGGTTCCGTCATTGGTGTTGTTTTATTGAAAAATACAACTGAACCTGATCTTAATGTCAAAAGTTTTGTGTAACATAAATGTTAAAGGTTTCCTTTTAAACAAGATATTACGGATGGGCTTAAAGTGGTTTGAACAAGATGGCGCTGCATGTAGCCACGTACTCTGCAAAACAATTCATTAATTGCGTGAAAGACAGTTATACAAGATTCTAGGGGAATAAGACCGGTAAAACTGATAAATTAAGCGGGTCCTTTTTGGGACAACATCCAAGACACAGTTTTTTCAAATATTTAATCACGGAGAATATTTGAAATATAAATTGTGGACCTTTTACTCGTACTACAAACATTAATAACCTAATAGTAGCTACATCGTCGTTAACTATGAAAGGTTCACCGTCTTTGTTCTTTAAACAGTACAGACTTATTACACCCTCGACATAGGATCAATAAATAAAGCCATGTATGTCTCATCATTTTCTGGAACGGGGAATAGCAACGTTTTATCCCTTGTCATGTCAATCATTGCCAACCACAGCAGGGTCGTTCTGTTTTTCTAGATCCTGCCAAGCGACTTTATTTTTGGGATATATTAAATTTAGAGTATTTCATGTAGTGGATCATGACAGGGAGGTCTGTCAATATTTTTTGAGGTCGAATCTGCGAACTTCACAGGCGTGATAGTAGGGATTCATTAAAGTGGAAGGATCAGAACCTCGTCGAATAAAAGAAGGAAAAATGAAATGGAATGGTTCGTAATAGTTGATTAATCTTCTTTTGGTTAGAGTTTTAAACTTCATCTTTTCTTTTAGTCTTCTTTCAGTCTACCATGCGAAGTAAAATGCAAATTACACAGACCAATAGGTAATTGTGTGATGCAGAAGAGAGGACAGGAACTGCCTTGTGCCAAAACCTAAGCCGAGCAAGTTTTCTAATTATACAGACTTCTTCTATGATTTAACTCACGCTTTAACAGGGCAGTCTTTGGGTGACAATGTTGTGAATTCTCGTGAATGTCTTATTTGCACATTTTTAGTGACTGATATTTCCTTCCTCTTCTGCGTTGCGTTATTACTTCCACAATACGCCATTCACCATTTGGTAAAATTCGAGTTAATTATACTTGAAAAGTCATCGTTATTCATCACAAGTGATCAGTTTTCATGTTCTGACCGTACCAATCAAATCATTTAAATTCCTATAAAAACAGCTGCCCTTGCTTCCGTAAGTCAGTCAATCAGCAGAAAGAAAGTGCGAAAGTTCCAGTGCGTTCTCAACTTCCACCGGTATCGACTTACACTATCAGCTCGTTAACGTTTCAAACAAAATCGTACAAAATATTAACGATTATCTATTTTTTTAGCATGTCCTTGTAAAATGTCAACAGTCGTCAACCAAGTCAAAGTCTGCTAAGTGAATTTATAGAGGTCTCTTTCAGTCGCATACTACACTCATATCTGACTCATTAATATTTACATCACACCCAGATTGGAGCGCCGTCGAAAAACCACGTAAAAAATATTTATTTATTTTTGACCATATTTTTCTCTGATCGTTTTATTTTCAATTTGAGGCAATTCTCGTTTAACCGAGCAAAAGACAAATTCAAGCAGTAATCAAGTGGAACCAAGTCATTAACCGACAATGAAGACAACACGGCACTAAGTCAAAAAAATTGTAACCCTGAGTACGAACTCATTTAGTTTTTGTATCCAAGCCACCCATAGGCTTCTCTTTCCCGACTATTACGTCGCAGCTTGTCTGGTTTCTAAGCTTCGGTGCTCTTTAATGGCGAGGGTCACCACCAAGCCATAAAACACAAAATAAATAAACTTCTACAACGTGAAGATATTTCGGCTGAAACTAAGGCCAGCAAAGACAAATTTAAGGAAACAGAACTAGATGTGGCGGCAAATCGTTACAGAACTCAAAAGCTACCGGCCGTTGCACGTTTCCTTGAATTCGGGGCGAAACGCTTTGCTAACGACGGTGTAAAGGGAGAGCGTGATTCTAACCTGATCCGCTTCATCATGGGCAAACCGCTCGCACTTCCCACTGTGACAATTGTTGTTGCCTGTCACTTGTAATGGGTCATTCCAGTTAGAAACAGATAAACTAATCACCGTAATAAACATGTAATGCTTTTTGATGTACCTTTGAGTGACTGGTGTGCTGTAGATGCTTTACGATGGCAAGGCGGCCAGAATTGCCGCTGTCGCCGCGCCGTCGCGCCAAAAACAACCTGCTCAGAAACGAAATAAAGCTATTAGCGTTTTACGGACAATGAAACGCTGCATACTGAAGATGTCTCTCCGAGATAGTCTTGAGACTGTTTTGTTGTTTGCGTACACGTTTATAGGTTATACGATACTTTGATGTAAATCGGAGCGCAGATTTCATTTTGTGGGACATGACTGTGGCCGTGATATCATAAACCAAATGTCAATTACTGATTCTAGGCTTAGATTTCGGCAATTTCTCTGGTGGCTGCCGAATAAAAATGAAATCACAGGACTTTATGTGAATAGTAAACGAATGGTGTACACCTTGCAAGTGGGGGGAAATGGGTGACTTTTTAATGGGAACGTCTTTGGAAACATGCTCTTTAAAGAAAAACAAACTTACGGTACGAGTATCAGAGTCAAAGTAAAATCAGAGTCAAGGGTCGTCCTTCTAATTTCATAGTGATGAGTTCGATATCAGAAAGTATTCTGAGCGTAGAATTAATTATAATAATTGAATGGCATTACGTGCTACTGTTCTCTCACGAGTAGATGGGACGTACAGTTTTATGCCGACCCCGAACGGCGAAATTTGAGAAGCTTTTCATAGACAAATGATACTCTTTGAGTGTTGTCAGCAACTCGGAAGAGGTGGTGCTGTGAAAAATTATAGGTGTCCCGTTTGGGAATCGAACCTACACTTTCTGCGTGGCGGTCGACGCACTTACCCACTACGCCAAGGCGACCACAAACGTATACTTACTTGTATTTAAATTCGCAATATGCGCATCAAAAATTCAGTTGAAAAACTAAAGTTGTGAGTAGAAAGGTATTGTTGGGTCTGCTAAGACAGCCGGAAGGTAACTGTGTTAGCTAGACTGGGCATCAAAGATGGTTAGAACCCTGATGTTTTAGCAAAAGATTCACAGGAGGCTAAATAGTAGTGCTGCGTGCTCAGGTGCCACTGACTCAATTGGCCTTCGGTGCGTAGTAGCTGGGAGTTTCAATTCATATGCCGAATGTCCCAGGTCCCTGCTTTGAACTCTACATCTTTCCAGTTGCTGACAAAACGATAAATTTTCGCTTTTTGGAGACGGCTTAGAACTGAGTTGTATTTAAAGAAACTAGGCCTTCGTTCATCTTAAACTCCTTTCAATTTACTTTAAGTATGTAGTAGACTTCCTTGTGGGGAATCGTGATAGTTGTAAACTAAAAGAAAATTGTGGGTTGAATTTGTGGTGCACTGAATGAGTGTCTCAGACAACTTAACTCAGTGTCATTTCTCATTATGCACTTGAGGCACAATTAAGCAATATTTATCTTGAGTCTTATGTGAATAGATCCCTTGGTGTTAAGCTAATAATCGCCGGGATCATGTTATCCAACTAAAGTCGCAGGTGCATTCTCTTCAGAATATAACAATAATATTCATCTCCTCCCCTATCCAACTCGGACTAATTACGACCTTACGTAAAATGTCTCCCTAAACGATTCGAGTTTCAGGTATTAATTCCAATTGAAATGTTAAAATGTTGTTTTTTTTTCCATAACCAATAGAAACAGGCAGACAACACTCCTCTTCCCTTAGCTTCTCTTGGACCTTAAGTCAATAGTACGTGTTTGTTTATATCTGCTCAACTGGGCACTGTTTGCTCCAGTAATCTAATGTTTATTTACCGCTTGTTTTGTCTCATGTCGAAAAAACTAACGAAGCTAATAGCCATTATGTTTTAATGGAAAAACACCGATCACAAGTAAGGACATCGGTCACTCAACAACTTAAAAAGTTATTTGTGCTCTTACATGAACATAAATGCCTACAATAACTCATTCGCCAGCGGATCAACTGCGAACATGGTTGTTCTTGAAGTCTCTAAATTTATTGTAAATGCAAATTTTACACTCGCAAACTATTGTAAATGAGATGTTATGATCAATCTTCTAGAGCAATGACATAATTCTTGCAGCCCAGTCATCGGATTCTGACATCGAAGGTGACACAGCAGAGTGCTGATGTCAGAGTGGATTTTTAATTGTTTCGATTGTTAACCGCAAATTCAATGTCAAATGGCTCTCAAACCTTTCAACTTTCAATTTCCTCGATATTCCTGAAAAATCTATTAGTGAGCCTCAATTTCATCGCGATTCGCTGAATTTTTTCGCAAAAGTGCTCTTCGCTGTAAAATGTGTTTGAGGTCATACAGCTCCCTCATCAAATAGATGAGTTTTCACCGAACCGAAAATAAACAAAGACGTGGCGCCACGGTTTTCGTGAAAAATTAATGTTTTCCCACTAACCGCTCTGAGGTGGCTTCGGTGAATTTTTCGCGCACTCATCCCCAGCCACGGCAGCCACCTGACAATATTCTTGTTTAGCCCCCGTCCACTCAGACATTTCCCATTCCGCGATGGCGTACACAGCTCTACAGCAAGGGATTATCTTTATGGACGTGAATTTCCTCATAGCCATTCTAATGATGACACACTTAACGATTGACTTGGATATGACCCTACACATATTTTGAATCTCTTGCAGCCATTGCCACGACCCGCTGCGCCTTCCCCACCCACAACTCTCCTACGGTTGTTTATTCAAATGATATCTGCCAGACAGCCAACGACTAGAGAGCACCGCCAGGAGCTAAGTTCCACCACGGGCGTAATTAATTGAATATCGATGAGAGATTAATATGATCGCCTTGAGAAGAGTAGTCTCTCCACTACATCCACAAGTTATGAGCTTTCTCAGATCAAAGGAGAGCTGCCTGCAACAATGTTTGTTGTTTTCCTCTGACTGTGTGCCGCGTCGCCGCGCTCGTGTGCGTGAACTCCCTTCGCTCGCTCGTTCTAGGTTTCTTCCAATGAAATTGATGACGACGAATAAGCCTTATTAGAAATCGAGAATTGAGTGCTCAACTAAAATTTATTGCCACTCAATGTGAGTGGAATTGTGTGCAACAAAGGCGGGGAGGGCACGGAACGAAAATTGATTAATCTGTCTTGGCCGGGGCATCCGGAAGGTGAAGATATGTTTTTCGAACAAACACACAGGTTACCCAATGGCACCTTTGATCTGCCCCAAACCACGACTACTTAGTGTTATTGTTCCACCGCATGGCGCCGTCAATTCTCTTTAAGACGTTTTTTCCTCTCTTTTCGAAAAGTAAATCCAGCGAACGTCTGAAAGAAAAAAAAAGTTTCATCAACCAGAGGAAAACGACCACGATGTGGTCCCTTTCTAGTGGTGGAGATAGAACAAATTCAGTGGAAGTTGTGGAAAATTATGAAAATAAACATGATTATCGGAGAAAGAAAAATATACGCGGAGGAAAACCTCGACACACCTACGGTGGCGCACACTAGGTGTTTAGAGATACACACCGCGGATACAACTTAAAAGAGCAAGAAAAATGAGAATAAAAAGATTATAGACTGGCAAGAGTTTCACAGTGACGACGGTGGCGGTAGCAGCGGTCGCGATGACGGTGATGGTGGTGAGGTGGTGCTGGTGGCAGTGGCGGTGGCGGTGGTCATAGTAGCCGCACGTCGTCGAGTCGAGCATAATTTAAAGGGCCGTCGATCTATATGAACTCCTACAACTAAAAATATCAGAAGACATAAATTAGATGTGATATTTCATCATCGTGTCCTATGGGGGGACGGATGTCAAAATATGTGTACGCCACAGACACACGTACGCGCGGATACTCACACTCGCGTATGCGGTGGAAGAAGTTATTAATAGTAAGTCGCTACTTTTTGTTGGCAGTGTAAGTATTTCTTTTCGACTTTAAGTGAGTTCTAGGTTTTCTGGAAAATTGAAAACAAAAAAATGGGAATATTTACTTGAACATAGATGTGCACATGTAGTTTTGTAAGCTATAGACTTTGTAATTGATTTTAATTGGCTGCAATTGTATTGCAAATGATTAATTCAATTTGTGTAGCATATGTCAAGTAGAGAGATAGAATTCGCCAGTTGGTAACGCTTCTCAAAAAGTTGAATATTTTTTGAAGTTATGTGTCGTTCAAACATCAAATGTTACGTATACGCCTAGGTGGCCCACATTGCATAAGGTTCAACTTTCTAATTTTCGAATGAAAGCTGAGATTGATGTGATGAATCGAGTCAAGCTCTAAGGGAACTACATTTCGATTGAGCAGGTTTTCTGAATAAGGTCAAGCTAGAACTGTAGTGCCGGTTAATTCCTTAAATCAAGAGCTAAAAATAGTCAAAAGCACAGTTATTCATTTCAAATACTATACAATTTAGACTCTTATCTAATGAAGCTTAGTCAGGAACATAAGTTCCGTTTCCGATTTTTTGTCAGATGTTTCGTGGATACATTGTACGGTTTAAGTAAAACAAGATGTGTTTGAAAGTTTGTCGCACCCACCTTTTAATTCATTATACCATTCGCTGAATTTTTTTCCTTTTTTTTAAGTAGCTGCTGCTGTTTAAAATCGATCTGAATTAAAATATGCATGTCAGGGATTGGGAATAATATTAAAACTTATGAAAACAGTGCGAAGAAAAATGTATAAGAGCTAAATTAGAGGAAGAAACTTTAAATTAAAATCTGATTTCAAAAATTTGAAGTTCAAAATATTTATTAAAACATCAAGCTGACATAAAGACGCCGGGCGCAAACCTTACGAACAAATCTTCTTTTCCTTACACAATGAATACAAAACAAAAGTGAGTTTTACAAAATTACAAATATCTTGTTTACTACAACTGTATAAAGGAAAGCAAGAAAATTAATCAAAATTGTAAGCTTCCTAAGTGAATTTAGTTCCAGGCCTTAAAAACTTCAAGTTCGACAAAAGTGAACTATTCCTTAACAACAGATCTCAAGCGTTTGTGTCGGTCTGGTGTTTGTCAGGCAACTTCTGTAGATTTAGGAAATGGTGAAATCTAGAACAAACCCAATGGTATCAAACCCAAAATTTTAATTGAATCAACTTAAGTCAATTTTTTGTCGTTTCGGAACAATTTTATATCGTTCAGAAATAAAAAATTAATTGTTTAAGGGCCTACTTTCTGTGACAACTTCATCTCACGGATGTGCTTTTTGAGAAGACCTGCAGTTTCATACCAGCTTCGACAGGCGAAATTTAAACGGTTGTTAAAGTGCAGCTTCCTTTAGTCTTTTCAATTTTTTGGTCATAAATAAACTGTACCCCTTAACTCCAATTAAATTATAAGTCATGTCATATTAAAGTAACGAAATAGAATTGTGGAATTCAAAGAATGCTACGAATACCTAAAAAAAACCATTCATCAAGTCGATTGGCGCTCACCCTCTTTTTCAAATATTTTGTCGTTCCCACATTTTCGCAAAACTCGATGAAACTTTGCGCGGAATGCGTTGCTCATCAAATTCAAAACACACTAGCGCCATTGAATTTGACACGTTGCTTCGACTCACCATATTCACCACAGACTCTCAATTTTCAAAGCGTGCCCTCCAAGGGTGACGGTACTTCAAGCACTTCATACACATACATATGTATGTACGTACAAATTGAGTGTTTTCATCTCATATGGTTTGGATCAAAAGCCATGCGGCCCCATGACCTCCCTTAAAATTTGAAGCCATTATTTCAACATCACCGCCATCACTTGCACTGTCTAGACGGCACGTATTTTACATCACGTCCTTGATCGGCTGTGAGTTACTTTTGTTTACTTTACGTTCCTTCAAATTATAACGCTAAACGGCTCGCTCCACATTAATCCGCTGTGGAATCTATGCAGTGCTCTGCGTACACACAAACATGCCGAACTACCATCGGAGTATGGATTCCGATTCTAGTGCAACGTCCTTCTTATGTGAGTTACATAATTGGAATACCTCAATGTTCCCTCCGGGAGATGAGTGCCAGGATCGGCGATATTGCGTCCATAAAAGTCCACCTGTTCAGCGACTACGGCTGATGATGTCCCTCAGCTTGGAAGCATGAAAGCGGCGTGCAGTGCACAGCGTTTAATCGATTCCGCTCGTTAATTTGCATGCAAATGGCAGTGGCTCAGGCTGGTAGGGGGTTGGCGAGAACTGCGCGGCGGTCCATATATTGATGAATACGTACTAAACAAATCTTCTCATCGAACCTGAATTGCTTTTCCCTGGAAGTTTATTTATTTTCTTACTTCGCAAGCGATTCCTTAAACTATTTGCATGCGAGAGGGAGGCGTACACGAGAGCGGCTCAACGCCCCGAGCTAAATTGCGGCCACATTCAGGGGAGATTGTCCACCGCGCCGATGAGCACGCATACCATCCACTGATGGTATATAGTTAGTGAGGCCGGTGCTGGTACTGGTCCTGGTGACGGCGGTGGTGGCACTCGAGGAATCACCGATGTAATTTTAATAATAATGCCGTGTCCAGGTAGCAAGCAGCAGCCTGCAAGATCACCACAGAGATCACCTTCGACCACCGCGGTCCGTCGTCTACAATTGGACCACCCAGCGGTTTATTAGTGTTCGTCGCAACACGCTGATGTGTTGCAAAAAAGATGACGATCGTCAAAGTTTATAAACATTCACCGGTTACTTGTGTATTTACCTTTGATTCAGAGTGGAGGGAGGGAGCGTCACTAAATCTCTTTGAAGCCATGCATGCACATTGCACACACGCGTGCATGCCGGAAGTATGCGTGATCGGAGGTGTACTAGTAATAAAATACAGTCAGAAATGATGTTTCATTTTAACACAGAAGAAGACAACAGATTTAACTGCACAATTCACTCCGCCGCCGCTGCAGACGGTTCCACAAAATGTATATTTTTACAGCGTCCGCATGCAGCCCGCCCCACGGCCGCTAGCCGGCGCAGAAGCGTGGTGGAGGCGAAAGGAATCGCATCCTATTTTGAGAAATGCGCGCGTCCCCAGCCCGGCCCTGTGCGACGAAATGATACATTTTTGTCGTGCTCTAGGTACTGTTGCTAAATGCGGGGTTTTTTGACCTCTTTATCAACGGTTTAGTTGCCGCTGTCAGCATCGTTGTCTTTGCGCATTTAGGAGACGCCAACTGCCGCACATATCGTTTGTCATTCATTCATAATATTTCTGATGAATATCCAAAATGTACAAAAGCGACACAAACAAATATGCGCGAGTCTGCCTTTGGCAAGTTATTCTCGCCTTGCGAGCACCGCAGACGCACACTTTTTTTTTTATTGATTACTTTTTGGGAGACAGTAGCGGCGACGCGGCCGACGTCAAACCGAATGGTATTCACTGAACTCGCGCAGTCGGGTGACGATCGCATGATTTATCACAGGAGTGGATATGGGCTATGCCTATGGTATTTTATGAGGCGCGTGTTATCAATTTCAGAGATGAAAGTGAAAGTGCTACCGAAGACGCTGTTACGTTGAAAATAATTTTCTTCCCTCCCCTTCCACCGTTTTATGGTTCATTTGTAGGAGATGTGACTTGGTTGCTAGATTGTCCGGGGGGATTCAGAACTTTCGGTCATAAAAACAGTCGAGGGGCGATGCCCGCTCGCCACACGGATACGCACATAGGGAATTCGAATTAACATTTCTGTTCGTCCTGATTGTGCATGGCGCGCGGTACCATCATAACCGTGTTGTGTTGACAAGATGCATGCACGCGTTTCGAAATGTGAAGTGAGTGGGGCAGTTCCGATGAGCGCTTTTATTGTTTTCTGGGTGGTGTTCCGTCGATGGTGGATTTTATTTCGAGCTGCGATCTGAAGCGCTGTGACAGCTAACGTCAATACGTGTCACACTTATTTCGTTCAATGAGCTATTAAACGATTTATGGGCTTCTCGTTACTGACACGTAGACAACTTTGAGGTCGAGCATGCATCGAGTGTGACTTTTACTGCTCTCCCCAATAAGTCTCAGATAAGATTGTCGAAAATATATTCAATGTCTGCATTTGCTTGCATGCTGATTACGCTCCGTCCCATAAATTATATTAAATAGTGAAAGCACTCGCATATACATATTTTTCCATCCGTTCCCAAATAATCCGTTTATATTACAGAGAAATAACAAGTGTGTACGTGCGAGCTAGGCATGGCACCAATGACACGCCAATGACATATCAATGATCATCCACGTATCCGTTTGTTCCACTTTATGGACCTGAATTTTCAATTAACAAAACCCGGAGAATAGTGATATTCGCATTTGCGGTATGTATCAGTGTATTAATCTGCCTGTCAGATGTCTCCGACGCCGCGAGATTATATCACATGCGTGGTGGTGCCAGTGGCAGTGCCGGTGCCGCCGATGCCATATGGCGGTGCGATTTCCACTTGCAAGGTGAAATTTCTAATCTATGCATTGCTTTGTCAATTTCACATTCACGTGGAAACATGCGCACGCGCTCGTCGAAGCGCCGAAAATCATCAAGATCCGCAACAAGCATATACAAAAAAAAAAAAAAGAAACACACCCACAAAAATGCCAACAGAGAGCGTATCTATCAATCTTCGGTCGAATTGATCGATCGGTCAAAACTGCACATCGAATAGATAATCTTGTGTTCTTACAAGATTGATGCATTTATAAAACGAGGGTGCAATATGGGAAAATGAATGCGCTTTCGTTGAGCGCGCCGCACTCGTGACCTTCATATAAACGCGTTTTGTTGTCTCGCTGCTGCTGTTGTTTGTTTTCGACCGGCACTGCACATGCACCGTTCAAAGTGCACCGAAGCACACATCGACTAACACCGAGAGTTAATTTCACATCTCCGCTACTTCGTCTTCTTGCAGCCGCAAATTGGAGCTCGGCTACATTCATGAAATCGTTTTTGATTTCACTTGTAAATCGCTGGCCGAACATGCTGCTCGCCGGCCGACCGACCGACGACCAAGCCAACCAAGACCCAACCACCAACCAACCAGTCATCGAGCGACCAGTGATTGTGTGGCGGCTGGATTTTATTACCCAGCTGCAGCAGTAAAGCATCTGATGTAAGAATTCATGACATAATGCAAAGTCGGTTCTGCATGAGATGCATGAATTGAAGGTGTCAGATTAACAGCATGTGCACACCGCCACGCAATGGCAGGCTCGCACTCATCCTCACAGGACATCAGGATCTACAACGTGCAGCTCGCTGCAATGCCAGGAATGTTACACGAAATTCCCATGGCCACATAATTAGCATCGCTGAGCAACCTCTAAGCCACCGCCGCGCCAACCGTGAGAAAACTCCACGTCCTCCTTCTGCCCACCCAAAGGAATGCTCACAGCCAGACTAGATGCTGTATCGTATGTCACCAATGCCGCAGACACAAACAAAAACAAAACCCCTCCCAAAACAAGATCTTTATCACTTTGATTATTGATTACACTGCCAGAGTAGTGCAGGGTAACGCCAGAAACCAGTAGAGTCAACCGGATGATCTCACATGGATGCCGAGCCTTATACTCATGTATATAGCAACATGCACGCATCTGTGTGAAATGCAAAATGATTCGGGCAACATTTGTGTGCATGGAATGATGACGCCGGACGCGATGGCGGTGGTGGTGGTGTTGGTGCTGATAGTGGTGGCGTTGCGAGTTGCGCACGCCAAGCAAAATTACCGGCCAAGTAATTCGCAATCAAATCGATGGAAATTTATCAGATGTAATTTAAATGTCATTATCATAACGCTCTAGCACCTTGTTTTGTATACAAAACAAAATAGCATTCGCCTGTGCGCATGTGTACAGGTGCATACATGCGCACAAGTCCGCGAAGGGTTGGGAATAAGTCTTGCAATTGTTTTACATTTTTAAAATGTGCTGTAAATGACTTGTAAAGAAACAAAAAACATTTCTTTCCGATTCTTTTTAGAAGTAATCGCTTTTTAGGGAGTTGGTTTTTTTTGGAGTGTGATATGTGGCTGTAAAATTCCATCACGTGGAGCTGAAAAAATATGCGACTTTTGAAGACTTTGACTGAAAGAAATGAAATGAAAATTGGGAGTTTTCGAGCTTTTGGGTTATGGAACAATTGTATCATGAAATCTCCGGAGCCAGTTTCACTGCCATTGCCATCAAGTATCGCTCCAATTCTGAATTTTTCAACTCATGTATTCTATAAGAGGAATTATCGCTTTCACCAAACTTACAATTTTCGAAAAAGTTCTGCGATACGTGGGTCTGCAGTGCTTCGTGTGAATTTATGAATAAGTAGGCAGGATAACAGGTCTCCTTTTCCTCCCTAACAAGTGAAGGCTTTCAATGCTGATCCCAAAATAATGTAAGCGTGGTGCAGAATAATGGTCGTAAACGACAGTATTCAGGCAGCAATTCTTCTTTGTAGAACTTAGGCACCTGCCCACTATCCTAACGCGGCCATTAACTCTAATTTCATGTTCTTCTTAATTTAAAGTCACAAATGCTTCTCTACACTAGTGGTTCTAATTTTTTGGCGGCACTAGTAGTAATTCCAAAATTTAGTAGCCGATCTTCAATGCTCTTAATGCGAAGTGAAACGTGCTTCAAACATTTGGCGACACACAAAAGGATCGCAGGACAGTGGTTGAAAATCTGTGATCTAAACAATTAAACAAAAATGTCTAAGCCTTCACTTGGTAATTCGGAGATACTCAGAAATCGTTCTCCAGAATGCTATCTAAACCGAAAACCTTGTTAAAATCAACGCATCGCCTTTTTCTGAACTCCATATCGAATGAAGCACATTTTTACTTCCGCTTGAAATTTTTCATATGTTGTGCAGCTGCATTGCACTGCACCACCACTACTCTCACGGCAGTCGGCAGTCGCTTTTTAACAATCTCAGCATAAATCAGTTGTATCTGCGCGAGTTCCCATGGATACTTTTTGCATGATGGACGATTTTTTCGCCTTCAACTTCTTCATTTGCTCTCTGCCTCGCTACCTTCGTATCCTTTCGCCAATGAAGTGCGTTTTTTTTCTGCGCTTACTGGAAACAAATTTCCAGCTATAAGCAGTTTCACGCTAAAGTTGCGATACATGTTTATATGCATGAGTTCTCAAATCGATATTTAAATGTGAGTTATGTTTCGGAGATGATTGCACTTAGTCTGGGATTCAAACAATTTACCGACTGCCTGTGGGTCGGTACGGGCTCCTAACTAGATTTGCATGTCGACGGTAAGATTGTTACTAAACACCTTTCAGCTCTCCGCAGATTGGGAGTAATTAAGTGCTTGGGTACCTTGAGCCTGTATTCAGCGGTGTGGCGGCATTAGCATTGACAGTCAGTGTGCGCCTTGAATGTCGAGCAATGGTTGTTCGTATGTGTTGTTTGATTGGTCGGCAGTATATTGAGCGATTAATCGTGTTCCGCTGGTGAAGTAATGAATTAGGTCATTTTTAATTTACGCTAAATGGATATCGAATACACACGCTATTCAATCTGAGACTGAGAGAGAGAGAGGGGGGGGGGGATCGCGCATATAACATCTCATTTGGGTAAAACCTTTAAATGCGATCCATCGATATCAGAAAATGCCAATTCTATGCAAATATCCAGTGGGAACCAAGGCATTGAAGGGCGTCCAAAATTCAGCACGCAACGAATCCTGACTAAAGATCACCAAATTACTTGAGCTGCTCATGGCAATTTAGGTACATTATAAGTTCTTTGCCTCGTCAATTCATAAGATTTACATTAGCCCCATAAAGACTCGTCACACAGTCACGTCACGGTAGTCGGTTTTAGCATAATTGTTAGTCCTCCAACTCACACAGCTTGACATCATGTTAACAAGCACCTAAATATTCAGCGCTGAAGTCTCACGAAACAAAAGCACGAATCATATATCTTCTCTTATTCCCCATATGGAAGAAAAAAGATACCGCAAATATTCATTCAAAATCATTCCTTTTCCAAAAAGCAATTCTTGCCTCTATTCTGAAGTGGCAAATCTATTTTCGTATTCATAGAACGAATAAAAATCAAAACATTATCAACCTGACACAAGACACGCAACCGAATCTAAAGTGTGTACTGTGTACGAATTCCATTTAGTCTGACTGGTTGGTCTTGTCTCGACTTTATCTTCGTGATCCCTATATAGATGGTCGCGATTGCGGTGATAATGATCATTATTCACATCAGCAGAATAGGCAGCAGCTATCATCATCAGCATTATCATCTTGATCGCGCGCGCAGTACCGTAATCATCATCGCTACCGACGCTGCCGTCCTCGTTGTCGAGTAGAATCTTTGTCTTCAATCGCAATCGCAATCGCAACTAGTGTTCTAAATTTATATGCGTGTATATCTATTTCAGGTTTAACGCGGATTCGATGTGCTTCAATATATGAGAGCGCAAACTCGTCGTCCTCCTGTTGCTGCTGTTGCGGCTTCAGATTCAGATAACCAACTCAATACCCAACTCGATCCGGATCGTCTTGGCTATGGATTGGGCTAGGCCTCGGCTGTTCTTTTTTTTTTTTTCCTTTCCAAGAATATTGTATTTCGAGAATTTCTACAGACGTCTTCTCCGCCTTTGCTGCTGCGGCCGTTGCATGGCTGGAAATTTTCCAAAATCACTGAGACTGATGGAAATTAAAAAAAAAACACGAAAACAAGTGAAGATCCTCACTCAGAATGGCTAGACGACAGACATCTAAAGCGAACGTTTCGTTTCGGAATTCTTTCCACTTGCGGCGTGTGCTTGTCTCCGCTGCCACTGTCATCTTTTTCGAAGTCATCACGGTTGTCTGTGCAGCATGTTTTCAAAAACGACCGCCTCAATGGATTTTTCCAGCCCAGAAACACGGAGGCAATTGAAATATTGGACTCTAGCTGCCGGTTGATGGTGATGGCTGGTTGCTTGGTTGTTTGGTGGCTATTTTTGAATTCGTGCGTACTTTGCTTATGTGTATTTCGCTCGCGAATCACTGTTGCTAGTTGTGAAACACGGCGGCACTAAAGGCCAATGCCTGAGTGTAAACTGATTTAGGAAATTATGTGTGCGTAGCACTGTGGATATAAACATCACTCTTTGCCAGCTAGAAGAAGAGCAATAAACTAGGCGCTCTTAAGCTCAAGGTATGCCGCCTGAATCACACTCAGACGTGTTTCGTTTTATTGCTGACGCACCATGGCTGGAGTGACTCACGGTGTCTTGCAAACGAATTTCTGCAGCAGTCGTAGTTCCTACTCGCCTGCACGAGAATTCCATCAAAATTCAGATCATAAATTGGTATGAGCCGTTCCAACGTGGGATTTCCGTTGTCACCGTTGAACGCCTTTGTTGAGCACACGTAGCTACCTTCCGAAGGCGTGATCGGTCATAAACATCCTGCGGCTTTTCTTTTGCCAGAAAAGATCACACACAACATCGGTGTGAAATGATTCCATCACCCATCAGCAGCAACAAGTTCAAACAACCACCAAAAAAAAAAATTCTCAATCGAATTTGAAAGAACACGTTGATGGCGCACTGTCCCGCCAATAGTTTGATACATTCCCACGCGCGCCCACCACTACCTGACCTTTAAATTGCCGGTGTACCATCGCCAGACAGTCACAAAGTAAATTACGTGCCTTTGGCGATTGCATGTCGGTGGCACGTATTTTCCCAACATTCACTGAATCAAAAAACACGTAGAGTCACATGTTGTCCAGATGTTAGGGATACTTCAAGCTCACTTGTAACTACCTTCTTGGGTGATTTAGGGTCTCAAAGTGCGAGTCCACGGCGGCGGCGCGGCACCGGCGGAGCGCAGTGGTCGAGGTGAGTGTGATTTTGTTTTCATTCAACGTTTGCTCTGGATAGTGGCCAGAGAATGCTTCCTTTGAATAACTGTGTGCACAAGTGCTCCAAATTGGGGCAAGCATTTGAGTCGGAAAGTGATGTCAGTTCGCCTATGACGAGTGAGATGCAGGCCCGCCATACCCTCAAACTATGCTGAATGAAAAGAATTTAGAATTAAAGAGTTCTTTTTTACTTTCTTTCTTGTTTTTGTTTGGAAACGAATTACGAAAGACAGTGGGAAAGAAGGCCAAGCGATACAAGTTGATGACATTTGCTAGCCATGCGCAATTGAATTTTCAAATTAAAGTGTGTTTCACCTCTTCCCGGCTGCGACGATTCAATGAACCTCAGAAAGTGTGGCGATTAACCTTTTCCGAAGCTTTCGCGCCTCCCTGTGATAAATTCAAGAGTTAACCTTGACTTGAAGTTCCCCTGCCAACGGTCACCTACAAATCGAAGCATAATTGCCCGCCATTAATACAGTCCGCCGCATACAATACTACTGAAACTGTTTTTGCCCCCGCCAACTGAGTACATCTTTTTCACAGTCGGTTGTGTGCCAGGCAAATTAATATTCGTCGGAAGCCCTAGGGCGGGCGCATAACTTATCGTTTACAATAATCTCTACAAGCAGTTGTCCCATTTCGCTTCAAACGTCATAATTGTAATCGTTCGCGCTGATCTTTTGCATCTGCAAGTGTAGCGAGCGCTCGGGTTTGATAATGATTCGCAGGCGTCGGTCGTCGCAACAGCTGAGCTGGGAGAGAGCATGCATGTTGCAGCTTAAGTTAATTTCTTTTCTTTCTGTTTTATTTGTATCTGTGCATTTGTGAGATGTATTCAGGCGGTTTACTTATGTGTTTTACACGGCCATCTATCCATTACAGATTAAGCTTGGCAGTGACGATGCCTGTAACAACAATTCAACCGCTACAGCGCTGATCCGTTGACTTTTTCTGTTTGCGCTATTTATCCATACATACATATCCATCAATTTACTCATATTAGAGGCAATGCGAAGTACAACGAACGAAAAAGATCGAATCTGCCGGCGAATATGACGTCTCTCTAATGACTGTGGTGAGTAAAGATGATTCTAATCACCCGTCCATGCTTGGCAACATTTCTCGGTCTGAGTGTGAATTTAAACTGGCGTCGACGACGGTACGGCGCGATGGCATCGACATCGAGGTTACGTATTGCCAGCCAACACGTGTTCTGAGTTTAAAAATGCTTCTCGCTGCGGATTTCTATGAGATATAATCGATTCGCGTGGGTGGACGTAATCAAATAACTGATGGACTAGTTCGTGTTGATTTTTAAATTTGGCGCCACTTGACTGCATTGATAGAATACTTTCCAAATGTGATCTCCTGACTCACAACAGCATGTGTGAACTTCGACGAAGCGTGTGCCGAAATAGGTCAGAATAAACAAAAAAGATTAAAAATAGCCCATTAAACGTCTACTTCGTCGAAATGTCCTTTGTTGATTTAAAATTCAAAATTGTAGACGGTCTAGTTTAAGAAAGTGTGCTTCTGTCTGTTTTCGTTTTCTGTTTCTCATTTTATTTTTTGGAATCAGGTCTACACGAGGATGTATCAGCACTTCTGTGCTCTAATAAAACAAGTGGCATTTGTCATAAATTTTTGAAGTGTCATCAGCAAATCGTGGACACGAACCCATACGATCGGCCGTGCTGCTGACAGATGACAGAGATAAAATTTTCCATCGTTTTTATTTTGATGTTAAGCCACTTCAGAGACACCAATTCGAGGACATGTCTGCGTGACAGAAGGAAGCAAGTGGCAGTGCAAGTGGTGGAAGCTCTAGTTTTTGACTCTAAACATTTATGAGAGATTTTGACAGGATAAGTGTTTCATTTGTTGATAAGAGGGATAATTTCTTTTCCACTTTTTTTTTTTGAAAATAACCCAATTTTGAGTAGTTACCGCTAATCTTATGCGCACGAGCGTATTTTATGTGGTACGCCTTTTGGTATATTTTGATATGTGTCAAGTGTACTTGGCGTTTTGGCCAGAATTTGTTTACTTGTAAATTTACTGCTCAACTAGTGTACTCTGTGCCTAACCGTGTTTGAAACGAATTGCTGTGCATGTCTATTAAAATGTGACTTCGTCTTAAGGTGTATTCCTTTCACAGTGCTTCGTCAACTTAAGAAACTGAATGGCGCTGTGGTATAGAAACAGTCGTGTTTTAAAATCTGTTTCACTTACATTTCTATACCTAAGTTAAACTTCAGAAAAAGCAGCATGAAGATGAAAAATTTCGAAACATCTTTTTTAGCCAACCGCTAAAATCTCCTGCAACGAAAAGGCGCCCGTTCATTTACAGTGTCCATGTAAATTTCAGATTCCAAAGCACAATGCTTTAGCGTTCACAATACAAATTCCTGTGAGTATTAAAAAAAATATTGCCCCCACACTCTTGAATATTTATGAAAAACAAAAAACTTGGCCTTCCAATTCCAAAGCATTTCATTCCTCCCTCCTGAGCACACAAAATCGATTTACATTACTCCTCCCCCTACTCAATTGTTCGCGCCATTTCTTTCAAGTACCCGAACAAAATCATTTGGTTCTAATTAAGGTATGGTGTCACTAACCTAAGCACAAACACAGCCCCTGCATGCATTGTGCAGTTCACTTGTGTTCATTAAATTGTTCTAACCTTAAGCGAAACCTTTCTCACGTCTCAGTTTTCATACCGGCCAGTTGGCTACAACTGGTGCAACTGGCGGCCGGTGCATGCAGGAAAGCTTTGCCGCCTTGCCGCGAAACGGAAGCGAGAGGCCACACTGCTGTAATTCCATTAGATTGCGATTTATCTCCTACTTGACAGCAATCCTATTAGTCCGTGTCCACATGTAAACACAACGCTCATCCCGCACCCAGTGTACGTGAATATCGAGTTTTATATTTTCTTTGTTTCTATCAATTTTCTCAATGTGATGTGACACACAGCGTTCGAGAAGAACATCAGATTTTGCACTCGGGGAGGAGTGTGCACTCGGTACATTTTCCACCCAAATGCCGCCCCCGTACGCTCTGACATCCGATACAGGGGTGTTGCATGTTTGTGTGGTGTATCATATTGCAAAATAATAAGCGAATGCGCGAAATGCACGCGTCTCGAATGTGTTGAATCGATGCCGCCGCCGACGCTACGTTGAATTTCCCATTTCACGAGTATTTGCTTTTCTGGCTATTTTCACAGGCCGACAACGGATGAATCTCGTCGCAGTCTGTGTACTGCTTGAGGCGGCGGTGACGACGACGACGACGTTGCTGTCATCATTGTCCCTGTCGAGTGTCGAGTACCGAGTGCCGACTATGTGCCGCACTCGCTGTCGCAGTCGTTAAATTGTTTCAATTTCAGGGATTTTCATGCGGGCGCACTACACACAAAATCGAGATCACCGTGAACGAAAGAGTGTAAATTTATTAATGGCATTGGCAGGCAGGCGGCGGCGCAACAGCAGCATGCGGATTTATTTGATCCACTTTGTGAGGGTGCGGATGGTTGAAGGTGGCGGCGGTTGACTGACTCAGTGTACTTACTCTGTATTTACCGACGACATAAACATTGGATACTTTGCTACTGCTACTGCCTGGGAGGAGAGTGATGCTTTGGAATCAATGGACTCGATTGTTTATTGTTAAATGCCTGCGTAAAGTCTCTGTGTGATGGGGTGATTGACTGGCCAACAATCGAGCACATCATTGAGCAGACGCTAGCTTAAAGTTAGTGTGTTCGTTAAATGAATTCGTATTGTGTATGACCTCTAACACATACAGTGGAGCTTTTTAAGTGCTAACGTTCTTTTCTTTCCCCTTTGGGATACAATTGAAAAACGGGCCAGTGGAGTGCCCACTAGTTGAAAATCATTCAAGTCGGATCATCACCCAAATTGTACGTAACGGCTCTCTTTTGTATTTCCTTCCTGTTGTTACTAATTTTTTTTTTTCAAAAAATCAAGTTTACTATTCGCGCATAGAAATTCGACTCAGTAGGGGACGGCTGTATTTAAAATAAGAACAGCTTCAAAGAAATCCTTATGCACGCTCATGGTTAAAATTATGTGGGTCACGCCGTTCTCACTCACCAGCTGGACTATGTTAATGTGAAAAGTACATTATTTAATACATCGAAATTGTTTATAATTAGCTTCCCACCTTCACTGAGATTCTCACTCAAAAATTGCTCAGATTTCAGTACTTAGTCACGGGGAGAAAGATTTGTCATGGAGGCGCAAAAATAGATTGATACACCGCTCTCAGGTGAGAAAATCTACACCTCATAGGTTTTTCGAAATATGTCCAAAAATACCCGATTCTGTGTGCTTTTTCCACTAAAATCACATGCAATACCTACTCGGTCTTGATGGTTTTACGAGATCTTGCCCCCCATGATAAGCCAAATTTTCTGTCGGCCTTTGATTGAAATTCAAAGAAAACGCCAGACGCATATGGATATAAGTTCATCTAAAGCACAACACGCTTGCTTCTCCAAGTGATTTATTGCAGCACATTTTCATCCCTCCAAAGCAAACTCCTACGGAAAACAATGTCTCTTGTCTGTGTTTCTGTTTTTTTTTCGCGAAAGCAGGTGTGTCTGGGATATTGTATCTATCCCCCAGTGTGTGTACATATCTGTCAACCGATCACAAATATATTCAACGATTTGCTTGACAAATTTGGCATATCACTGCAAAAAGATCTTTGTGAGCTTAATTTGTCGTTTGTCGTCGTTAGAATTTACCGCCCTCATTTTCAGATACATTTCGAAGCAGTTGTTGACTATCGCCATATAGATTTGACTGGTAGTGAGCAAGTTGTTGTTGTTTTTTTTTTTCGTTCTTCGTTCGATTTTGTAATTAATTAATTTAATTGGTTGACAGGCAGGGGGAGAATGTGTGTAGCAGCGGGTGCGTGGAAGAGAAGAGTATGTTTGTAAGAATTTCAACAATTTTTCATTGGCATTTTTATATAAACAATGTATTTTCAATATGTGTGTGTATTGCTTGTATATATGAGGTACCTTGGAAGAAGCTGTATGGACGGTAAAAGGGGAACTTTTCACAAAATTACCAATGCACAGTGGAGTAAATGCATTAAAAATTAGACAAAAGTTAAATTCAGTAGAAAAAATTACAGAAATAAAACAATTAGCTTAACGATCCAAATTCGTTCTGTTCACAGCGCGATATCAATTGTCAATTCATACAATTTTTACAACGTTTTGAATTTGCGAAACAAACATCAGCTTGCAGTTTACTTAATATTAAAAGAAACGTGATGTTTGTAAATTAAAAAGGGGTTACAACTAACCAGCTGACTGTAATAGCCTCAACTCAAAGGGTGAGTCTTTTTGAGTACGGCACGGCACGGAAAATAGTCGAAATGCAGTTTTTCTTCCTAAGATAATCAAATGAACCAGATGATGTGACAAAAGAGGTTTTTTCGGGTTTTTAGAGCCACTGAAAAATATTTTGGTGCATGTTTGATATGTTTTTATCTCAAGTGGAATTGATTTAAGCAAACATTTCCGTAAGAACATTTTACAGCCAGTCACATAAAATGAAATAAATTAGGTGACGAAACACTTCCATAAGAGCAAATAGTTCATCTACTATATTTAAGCAAACATTCGGAGTGCTAATCGTCAGTTTCTTCCTTCGGAGGGTAACTTCGCTCGCCCTGCAACCTTATTTCGATCACTTAAGCATACTCGATCAGATCACGCACTCATGCAACAAAATACATTAACTCAAACTTTTACGATTGTTATGAACAAGCTGTAGTCGCCGTGGTGTAGTGGGTAAGTGCGTCGACCCACATGCAGAAGGTCTAGGTTCGATTCCCGACACCTAGCTGACAACACTCAAAGAGTACCAATTTTCTACGAAAAGCTTCTCAAATCTCGCCGTTCGGAGTCGGCAAGAAACTGTAGGTCCTTTTTACTCGTGAAAGAACAGTAACACGCTCAACACGAGTAGTTGTTGTAGAAGCTAGGCCCTGGTCCCTTGTGGGCCGTAGTGCCACTCAATTATTTTTTGATTATTATGAACAAGCTAACAAAATACAGTTGTCAAAAGTTTACATGCATTGATCCTTAAGTAAGTAAGAAAGTCCTTGTGTACTTTTCTCGTTTTTTTAATAAAAACTGTAACAGATGAAAAATAACCAATTCAGCTTTTTGTGAATTTGCTCCACTGTGTTTCTGTTTTCCTTTTGCAAACTTATATCTGAAATCTTTAAATTATTATATTTCCTATTTTCAGGTTTATTAAATTTGGCTTTAATAAGTTTTAATTCGGTTATATTCAGCATTTCTATCGACTCCCAAAAGTCTGGTCTCAAAAACTCAAAACGCAGTTCATTTAGAAATTTTCCAGAATAACCATCTTTTTAACCGTACAGTAACATTTTTGACACCCTTCCCAATCGTTCCGTTCCCTTAATGTCTTCACTTTCTAAAGTCCTACTTTCCATTCTAAGCCTACACGCTTGCTTTTAACTTAACATCAGTTAAGATTTTTCGTTCATAAAAAGCAAAGCCACACTGAAACAACACTGAGGCACATTGAAAACCATATGCACCCATATCTGTCGGTCGACCACCTCCCCCTTCTTTTTTTTCTGTTTTATTTTTTTTTTCTTATTCTTTTTATTGTTTTTGTTGTTGTTGGTTTTCGAGCACAATCAAAGGTCAATCGAAAAGGAGATGAAATTGAAATATACCGCACATAAATTTATTCGTTCTCGAAATCGCGGGTGTGTGGAATAAATTATTTCGGTCTAGTGAATATTACCGGAGCGTGAAGTTAGCGAAATCGAAAAAGAAGGTAGCCTCTACTACTTACAAAATGTATGTACGAGCATGTACAGATACGTGTTCCTCTTTGATTTAATGTGGTCTTGTATGGCTGTCTGTACTAGGTCTGGTAGGAAAACAAAACAAAAATGCGTTTGCCTTCTCACATTTTGTAATTGTCCATCTTCGCTTTTGATGACTATGTATGTACGTAGGAGTATATCCGCAAGAATACTTATGAGCGATTCACACGTACAATTTTCAGCATGTGTATAATCGTCGGATGGAAATCTTCAATGTATGTTCTTTTATACAGGCGCGGACAACACTCAAAGTGGTTTGTTTTGCTTTGAGTCTCTTCTCTTCTCTTTTATATATAAAAAAAATGCATATTCATGGTGAATTAGAATAATCTGAAAGGAGAGAACACGATATGCACCGCTTGATGCAAGACGAACAGGGCTACCATTTGATTTTCTCTAGGGCTAGGGCGGAATTTCGAGTGCATTTACATGATTCTAACTTAAGAATGAATAACAATAAGAGTGGAGGGTGAGTGGAGTATATAATGTAGACATGAATGAACTAGAATTGACGTTCATAAAATTTGGCACTTCTTTCGAAAGACTCTGAAATTTTTATATTCGCTTTGAAAATATTGCATTTCTCTGAAATAATCTGATTGGCAATTTTTTTGATATGTTGCTTGATGCCGGTTCACACACTTGACAAACGATATAACGGTACATTTTTATGCTTGCATATTTTAACAATATACAGTATTCGTCCGTTCGAAGACGACGATACCAAAAATTAAGAAGAAAATCAAAAAATTTAGGTTTTTCACAGAAGCAGGTAGTAATGACCACTACTGTATATATTTTTGTCACACGACTGCTTTGGAAAGCATTTTGATTGCAAAGCTTGAATTGTTATGTTTGATACAAATTGGAGAAAGCTTGCTCTCAACTGGACGTAATCGATTAATTAAAGAAAACAGCAGCACAGTAGATTGCACAACTCAGAATCAAAAGAAAGTATAACTCTTTCATTTTGAGTTTGTTGCAAACAAACACTAGACGGAATACAAATTGCACCAAAAATGTCCATAAAAATATATAATCAGACCACGCGGATAATCTGCCGCGTTTAAGCTTTCTTTAGTTTGAGGTTACCCAACGAATAAGATTGACATTAACAAATCAAAGGCTATGCAGAAACAAAAAATGTAATATTCAAACATACACTTATCGGCAAATAGCATCGGCGACCCTTAAATGGTAATTGAATCTTTTGTGGAAAAAGGCAGTGAGTACATGCAAGTGTCAAATATGCATTTTGTTCTAGAAAATTTGCAGCGTGAACTCAATTGTGTAAAATAGACTGACCGTAAGGACGGCTTGTATTTACACTAAATGCACTAAAAATGGTAAGCACTACATACTTCTCCTGTGTTTTTAACAACTTAAACTACACAGTAAGAATCACCCAATAAGATCAGTTTGACATACAACCACTAAAAACCATATTTTCAAATGTTTATCGGTAAGTGCTTGTAGAAGTGTAACTCCGAAAACTCTATTCCCTCTCAATAGCTGTCAGCGTTCACGCAACTTAAAAACGCACTCAAAACAAGAGGAAAATAAACAAGACTCTCCTCCGCTATTACCCTGAAAACCGCATTTACCCTTGAATTAACCAATCAATTCGGAACCATCAGAACTTCACAGTCTCAATCAATATCGCGCCACTTACCAATCTCAAACTATCCGATAATGTACTTTGAAAAATCGAATTCTTAAGCAGTTATTCACTGCCCTATCTTTAGATTGTCGAGTAATTTTCGAGAAATAATTTCCAAACAAATCAATAAACGTCAAATCAAATGCATCTCAATCCAATCTCTCATTCCATCCATTTCCACACCATCTGCCGCTACTGGAGAAGAGTGCCTCTGCATATGTACACACCGAACCCAACTCGGACAAGCGGCAGCAGCACCACAGCATAGTGCATGCATTTGAATGGCAGAGGATAAAGGCAGAACAAGAAGCGCACTACAAACAGAATATTGATTGCCACTTGAACTGCATAGAGCGTAGTGTTAATATGTGGCAAATTGATCGCTCATGTTTTCATTTTCGATGAATTTCAACATCGCCTCCTATCTCCGCGGCGAACGTTTTCATTTTCATTTTCATTTATTTATTTTGCGTCCCGACATTCGTTGCCGTACGTATGTGGTGCGTGATGTGTTCAATAGCTGGCTGAATGGCACAACTCGAATGTGCCGGCCAAGTGGCGCTTTGCCATAGATAAGACAAATATTCATTCATAGTTTGGAGTGGTGGAGTGGGTTTTCCTTAGAGAATGACCGACGACCGTCGCTTTTACGTCAACCGCCACGAGGGGGTGTGCTTGCCTGTCCATTGTTCCGGGGAAGAACAATATCAATGTGAACTGAAACTCTATCTGGTCGCAGTAGTTTTTACCCTGGCAAATGGACTTGTGTGATATCGGTTGCCAAATGGACGTGGAAAATTGTGAAAATAAACACAGATGACAACATCGCTGCTGTCACACAAAGACCCCAACATCACAATTAAGCAGTCAGACATGTTAGTTCCGGCTGTGTGACAGTCTCAGTGACGGTGGAGGAGAACATAGTTGCAAGCCGTACTATTGAACCTAATTGAGTCTAAGGACAACTAATTTTGAAAAGATTTTCGCGTTTTGAACGGTTATTGCGGGAGAAGGGTGGGGCACTCGAGTGGGCGTATTCTTATCAAGGTCAGTTATGAGGACAAGCGCACCGCCCCGGCATGTGTGACATGTTCCTATATTTATTTTTGTCGCGAGGAGATTCTTGTGTGCTCTCTTTGCTAAACGACAGGCAGTGTTTGCTTGAAAATTACTTTTTGGAATATCTTGATTGAAAACAGTGAGCTTCGCCATCAGATGTGGTTTGAAACTGTTTTTTGAAGGTGTCTCTGGGAGAATGTGCTTTTTTCTCCAAGTCCTGAGAAAATCACAAAAATTACAATCTGACATTATCGGCAATTGATCGACTTCTAACTGGAATTTGATTGATTTCCACCCAGCATCCACCTTCCGAAACAAACAGCTGAAAGAAATGCGTGAATTTTGAAGATAAGGGCCATAGTAACATTAGCAAATACAAGGCAAAAAAGACGCCATTCAGTCGTGAGAAACAAATTAAAGTCTCAAACTCCCGAAACAGCATTAACCTCGAGCCGTTCGAAAAGAAATTACATCGACACCTCAACCAAATGAGCATAAAATCAACCCCCCCATACAGTCTCACATGCTGAAAATTCAATAAAAACAATTATTGTCACAACCCATAAACGGGTGTTTTGTAACAATTAGCAAGTGTGATACCAATCACAACCAGTTCACACGTCTTCTGGTGTTTCACAATACAAGCGAGCGAACACAATATCAAAGCAATTCAAAATCAAGGTATACATGTATCTGTGTTGTTTCAACTCACCATAGTCTTCGCGCACAGCTTTCATGACCGACTCAGTAACGCGCTGTGTCCTCCGAATGGGCTGTCCCAAAATTTGAAAATTACTCTGATCCATTTGCTGCACAAAGAGTATGTAGATTCGACCTTGTTCGAGCTCCTCGCTTCGCACTAGCCCCCGCGGCAGTAGCTTCTCCTTGTATATGTCGCATACGGCGCTCGTATTGCGCTGCGTAAACTGCAAACGCATGTAGTCGTTTCTTTTCAGCGAGAATTCGATCTGCCGCTTGAATACCTTTTGCACAGCAAAAGTGACTGCAAAGTTGACTAAACGATCGGCTTCCATCGAGATTATTTTACTCTCGACAACGGTTGGCGCTTCGAAGGCTAGCTGCGCGGGATCACGAGCCGAACAATAGCGACGCTGACGTTTACGATGATTGTTGTTAACGTTGTTATTGCGTCTATTGTTGTTGTTGCTGCGAGAATTATGATGCTTTGACGGATGTTGATAGCTGCCCAATGAGAGTGCTGCCGCTGAACTAGTATTCCTTAAATATCCGTATGTTGTTGAGTCTCGCCGACTGCGCGCCGCCGCTGCCGCCTCCGCCAGCAACATTGTTCGATTATGCGATTGTTGCTGCAGCAAATGTCGGAGTTCCTCTCTATCAATGAATTTTATCGGTATCGGTGGTGGTGGTGGTGGTGCTGCTGCTGCTGCTAATGGTAGTTGTGGTGATGATGGTAATGATGATGGAGATGGCGATGCAGATGGTGGTAATGGTGCTGCCACCATTTCCGCGGGTGGGGGATGGTGAAATGTAGTGGCGGTGGCCGCTGCTGCAACCCGAACTGGGCTGTGATAGTTTGCGTTTGATTGGGTGGCGTGTCTTCTTAATTTATTGCTTCTACTATTACTATTGTCATACGCGCTCTTAGTTAAACTATTCGCATATGACCTAAAATTATAATTTATTTGACTATTAGAATTTGGAACATTTGGAACATAATAGTTATTATCGTTGTTGTTGTTGTTGTTGCTGTTATTATTGTTATATATGTTGCTGTTGCTGTTGTGATTATTGTGATTAATGCTGTCTGCGACATCGGTGATATCAGCTGGTGCTGCTGCTGCTGCTGCGTTAGCGTTAACAGGAGTCTTAGCTCTGGCATTGTGATTTCTTAAACCACTAAATACTGCTAACGGATTATAACTATCATAATATTTAGTATTTGTATTGCTTATGCTGCTACTACTTATGTAACTACTACTGCTGTCACTTTGTTTTGTTTGTTTGCTTTTAACTCTATTACTATTACTGGCGTTTGGTCTTTGGTCAAACCACCAGTTTGAGCTTCCGCTAGCTGCAGGTGTTATCCGTAGTGCTGGATCTCTTGAGTTTGTATTTGTTGGCAGATGCATACTTGTTGCATTTGGGCAGTAAACTGATAATAGTAGCAATGTGACCATAGCCGATAGCCACAGAAAGGACATTTGATACTTTAGACTCCATTTGCGCAATTCTCGCGCATACATGGCGTCCCGTGTGAAGCCACCCCCCGTTTCTAAGTTGAAATTGTAAAAAAAAATTTGTTTTCTTTTTCTATCGGAGTTTCTTTCCGTTTCTTTTTTATTGTACACAATTTATGTATTTTTGTTTTTTTGTGTGCCCTTCTTTTCGTTTTTGACGTTTTCGACGTATCGAGGAACACCGATAAGTTATTGTCTTTGCAATCACACACAGAATTTAACCGATTTTCTTAGCAACAAATAATCTTGTGCCACTTGATGATATCTCCTAAGCGACGCTCCAAATGTATATCACGGGTGTGGGTAAATTGTCGTAGAATGTAATTAGAATCGTGCCGATAAATGATCTTCATTGTTGAATTGTTTGAAATAGCTCAAAACAAAATCAAAACGGAAGTGAAGTCAAATCAAAATTTCGCAAATTCCACAGTTTCGTGTCGATTGGTAACTCTTATGATTGACAGTTCAAACGTCTTCGTTTAGAGAACATTTTCAAAGAGTTTCCTTTATGAAAAAAATTTTTGTATACTAAAGTCGTGTGTTTATTTCGGATTAAATTCGCGTCAGTCTGCTGTTTTCTCACAAGAATTTCTCGGCCACTTGACACACTTCGAAAACACTAAATTTTTAACTTTTTTATTTTTCTCTTTTTTTGCTTAATTCTCACTTTTTCACCTCAGGTGAGAATAATTTTCAATTTTTTTTTTCGCTTTTCGTCTAACACTAAATTCAAAACACACTTTCGATAAATCTATAAGTCGGGAGGAAGAAAATTTAAATTAAAAGAAAGAAAAAGAAAAACGGAAAAACTGAAAATTATAAGTGCACAATGCGCGGATGCGTATGCGTATGCGTATGCGTTGAGCGCGTATTTCGTTACTCGACGAATCCCGATGATGAATATTTTACACAAGAAATGCTCTCTCTTTTTCACGTTTTTACTCTCCGCATTAGTAGCATGTAGTAGTATACGTTTTGTAATATTTTATACTAAATACACACGGACGTGTGTTTCGGCAAAAGTATAGCAGAACGTCTGTCTGACTATATGCACAAGGATGTATGTATGCTTTCAGTTTTATTCTTCTTATTATTATTTCTTTTTTTTCGTCTTGAGACTGGCTGTGCGCGCTACTGTTTTTGGGGGCTGCTACTGTCTGTTTGTTGCTGCTACTGCTGCTGCTGCTGCTCCGGCGGCTTGCTACTATTTGACTATGTCTTGGACTCTTTGCCAGACACACTCGTTTTCTAAATTTAGCCGGGAGTAATTATAAATCGACAGAAAACGACGGAGACGTAAAGTAGAAGGCTCAACACGATTCGACTATATGTGAGATGTGAAAAGCATTTCATTTATTTTTTTACACAATTTTTTTCTTTCAATTTTTTTTTATTTCATAAAGCACTTTTATTCCGTCGAACTTTTCATTTAATTTAATTTAACTTTATCAACAATTTGAATTTTTTCTCGATTCGAACGAAATCCCTTTTAAGAAGGTGTATGTTTTCTGATTCGAAACGAGACGAAAAAAAAAAGATTTAGTCTGACGTGCGTAAATCTAAAGACTCTCATGCCCGTCTCTACGTCTGCGATATTTTTGTTGTTGCTGAGTAAAAAAAATAAATAGAACGACCGTCGGATAGGGTGCCTTGCTAAGTTGCTGCCAGTCTCTCTATCTTTCGTTTTCAGAGTATCTGAATGTGATGTAAAAAAAAGCTGGCTACTGTTGTTTATTTCTATATCATTATCTTCTGTGAAAAGATATATACGTATCTCGTATTCTCTTTTTTTTGCGGCCTAGTAGTTATCAGTTTCTTTACGCGATATACCGTACCGAAGTGAGTTAATTCAATTTTTTCATTATTTTCAATGTATCTGTCCGATGATGTGTAATTTTCTCTTATTTTTGCAACGGTTCAGAAAGAGTTTTCACTGAAAGGAAGATTACCACTTAACCGATGCCTTCCTTAGCCGACAGCGTAGACGACGACGAATAGCAACCAACATGCGACCAGAACGATTGACGTTTATAAACTAAATCGTGAAATTATATAGTCTTCCAATTCAAGTATCTTAGGAAGCGAGCAATGCGAGCCTACACCACCACCACACAGGCAGCGTTTATCTTTCATACAACATTGCAGTTCGATTGGGACAACAGAGCGTCTACAGCGAGATACATACTCAAAATACTTTTGTTGACCGGAATGCCGGCATTAGATACTCACTCTCATACACACTGTGGATTTCTTTTCGCTTCGTCTTGTCATTTTGTTGGGTGAGCGCTTGACGGAGAACATAGGACATGTTGTGTTTATAGTTGGATGGCGGTATGAAGTGCGAACCGACTGATTCACGTCGTATCTTTTACTTCTCGTTGCGGTTGTTTCCTAATGTGTGATGTGAAGTTATAAAAGCGAATGTACTTCTCTTGGCTGTTCTCGCTCGTTCATGATCGCTCACTTCAGACAGAATTATTTACAACACGCGCTCTGTCGGCCTCTGTTCGACGGGGGTGTTTTTGGTTTGAGGGATAGGTTGTGATTGTTATTGATTCAACATTTTTGATTGTTTACAATAGTATTTCCCATCAATAGCCCAAGTAAGAGTTGAAAGTTTCATTTGCAAATTTGATAAGATACCATTCTAATGGAGTAAAATCTAATTCAGTCTAAAACAAAGATACTGGACAAAGATACTAAAAATAATTGTGATAGATTACATAATTAGTAAATATTCATTCACACTTCACTCAGTCAATCGAAATGAATGAAATTTCAGTTTGATTAGAGCAACAAGTAATCTTTACTCTTATCAGCCACAATTATCACAGATATCGTATTTTTTCAATATGTGCCAGAGTAATTTTTTTTTAATCTGTAATTTTCCTACCGGAATAGTACGCAATTCGGGGCATCCCCTCTCTGCTTTTGTTTTATTTTTAGTTGTTACTTTAGCGGAGTGTGTTACATATTTTAAATTTCAAGACAGTATAGTTCATTTGAGACCTGCTAACCGTTGAACATTTCTTAGAGAGCTTGAGTAAACATTCTTCACGCTCTTTAAAGGGTATACTTATATGTACCTCCTAATGTATGTAAGTCTGATCCTGATTACTGCCTCATAATCCTAAACAACTTGAAGGATACAGCCTTTTACTCACTGAATGCTGAGAACAGGTTATTTCTAAAGATTGGTGTTGACTTTAAGTGGAATATCTTTCAAAACGATGGCCAATCGTGCTATTAGTGACATTACTGAATCTACTACAAAGTAGTTAGAATCAGAGTTGCGTTATCGAAAACTTGAACGGAATATGATATTTCACCCTCAAAATTTAATGACGATGGAAACGCATCTTTCTATTAAAATTATAAACCTTGAAAGCTAGACAATAAATATTGTACTTCTTACAACTGCAATTTTAATAACAGAAGTGTCCAATGTGATTGTGTTCACCACTTTTAAAGTCATCTTTCCTGTAAAAGAATGATTATGTAATTTACGCACAGTTCTCGTTTTCATCGCCTTCGCTTCACACTGGAAAATAATTCTTTCCTTTCTTTGTTTTTTCATTCTAATGCTATTTTTCTACATGCCAATTTTTGCGACGTGCTTTCAAGGTTTTGAACTAGACGCGTTCACGTAATTTTTTAACAGAAGATCGTGTGAAGCTCACAATACCAGAGACGTCCGTTCAGCAGCTGGCTTACCTCAAAGACATTGATTGTGGATTGAAATGAAAGCGAAGAAAATGGATCTGACGGACAAAGCCTCACAATTGCCAGCAAAAACTTTGAGGTATCTCAGCTCCGCACTTAATAGGAGCAATAACATCAGAACAGAAATCAAGCGTCACTTGCCGTCCTCTCTTGAAAGATTATGCTTTGTATAAGTCCCTGATCATTCTTATCCTGCTTTTTGGTGCAGAAAGACTTGGTGATGAGAAAGCCTTGGTATTTTCGAGAGGCGTTCCCGATCCTGTTTGCGTTGACGGCGTCTGGACGAAAATATTCAACAACGAACTCCGTTGGCTATATGACGGAATGCGTCTTGTTAAACGTCATATGAAGCGGCTGAATAACAATGCTCCGGTCAAAAGAGTCTTTGAATCCGAACCGTTGGGATAACCCTACAGAGGACAACCTTATCGGAGATAACGCACACAATGAAAAAAACATTTTTCTTCTACAAAAAAGGTCTATTCGTAAATTTCTTTTTTAAGGTTTTGTCAAAGTTTTCAGGGACATTTTCGACGTTGATGGAGAAGATTGAACTATGTTCTTCAAGTTCACAAAGTTTGAAAATTGTGATGATGTGTGATGTGTGACATGTGACATGCGATAAGTCCCACAGTGGGAAAAGCAGTAAAAACGGATACAACTTTTAACATTATATGAAGTATGGAAAATAATTTTTAAAATCCGTTTCCATCTTCCTCTCTTAGGGGACGAAATTTTCTTTCTCAATTCCTACGCTGTGGAGAGTAGAAACAATAGCCACTTAATCACTTTTCTGATCAAGTTGAAATCTAAACTGCCGACAGTGCTTATGCAAGTTGCTTAAGAGAAAGTTGCAGGTGACTGCAACAAGACTTCGTCACACAGGCAATACGTCAACATCTGTTTCCTGTATTGTGTGTTGCTACCCATTCTTTTCGTGTGTCTTCCCATCGTGAAATTCTTAAAGGCCAGCTCATTTCACGCCATCGAGCCGCACTATACATAACCATTTACAAGGGCAATGGATCGCCAGACCTGATAAATATGTCCAGCGGGTTTGTCAGCCCTCTTTTCTTCAGCACCAATTATACGCTTCTACTGTAGAGTCATTGTACCAGTGTAAACAGCGGCTATACACAATTTCTCCGCCCTAACGCTTCCCTTCGAGCGGGAACCCCTTGTTGCTGCTGCCACCGCTACAGTTGCTGTTGGTTAATAACAATAAGGATTCCAATTGAAGCATTCTTGTAATCCAATCTTACGCTCTATCGCCCTTTACTACTTGGAACATCTTTTGAGTCATTAAGGTCTATGCGACAGCCGCAGACGCAGCCGCAGTCGCACACACTGCCACAGCACATGTACACCCGCGCACCATCAACTTAGGCGCACCGGCACCGGCCCAAACAACGTACCCAAACCAGAATCACCCAACAAAGAGGAAGACACATCAGAGGCGCACACACAAACGCGATCGTGTACTTGGGGACTTCAAATCTGTGGGAATGAGAGTAATTAATCCGCAGACAAAAAATGGCCAGACCACGAAGAATAATTCTTTAAATTGACAATTGTTGTCAAAATGGTCAAAACGGACGGACGGACGTGCGCACGGAACAGAGACGTCGCGACCGAACGCCCAAGTCTGTGTGGGGGCGGGGAGGGGTTGCTCACATACGTACGCACAACGTGTCTTTGTGAACATTTTTTCGGGAAAATAAGTCGCGCTAATCTATGTTTTGATTATTGTCATTATGGTCAGGTTCAGGGCACAGATTCATTTGTCATGTTTGCGAGCTTTCCAGCAGTGCCCTCGTCGCGCCCCCTCCATCAGCATCGCCAGCAGCACAAGCACCAACATCGTCTCGCCACCGCCGCCACCGCACAGCAGCAGCCGCAGCCGCAGCCGCACTTCACAGGTGAGCCATTGTTGACAGTTGTCCACTGTGTGTTATTTTTGGGTTATTGTTTACCGGAGCCCGAAAAGTAAATAACCATGGGAAAAGCGAGTTCTTAACTTGGTCTTGGAAATTATCATTAGAATAGAAACGGTCAGCAGCGGTGGCTGTGCTGTTGGTGGGAAAAAAGCCGCAGCAGTCGCCGCCACCACGAGGAGAGCGAGAGAGTGTGGGGCTTCGGCTTAGATTTCTGAGGCGGCCGAGATGACGGGAATTTCGGAGGCGGTCCATCAACTTCATAGATCGGGTTAATGTTGTTACATTTGTTGTTGATTGGTTTCTTATAGTGCTGTGAGTTGTGGTTTGAGTTTGGCTTTGACTTTGATAGCGCTGCTTGCTGGCAGTGGCACTTGTGCTTCTTGGTAATCCATGGGAGAGTGTCATCTTGAAGTGGTCACTTATCGAGAAGGATTTTAGTCGGCAATTTTGAGGTTTATGTTATTTGCTATGGGGGATGGGGGGTAGGGAGGCGAGTTTTGTTGCTAATCAACACTGTGGTACAAAGGTGTCTGGCTTAATGTGCGCGTTTGAAGTTTTGTATGAAGGTGTTGGAAGACGGATGGCAGAGACGGAGGAGAATATGTGTGTTGGGGTTTTGATTATTGAGAAAGTATGTTTTGAGTCAATACCATTAAGTGTCATAGACTAATTGTTCTGTAACATAATTTACAACAAGAACAGATGGGGCACTCATCTAAGTTTGTGAGGGTTCTCTCGACTGGGATGTCATTTATGGGGTAAACGTTTGCAGAGAGGGATGTCATTTATGGGGTAAACGTTTGCAGAGAGGGAGTGAAATTACTTAAATATATGGGGGAGGAGGAGAACAATTCGTTTAATTAACCTTAGGCCGAGTATGCGAATTTGGAATGCTCTATGGGTTGTCTATATCAAGAAGTTCTTGTTTCTTTTTGTATTTGCTCACGTGTGAATGAAATCAATTCGGACAAAAAAAATGTTACAGGTCTAGTGCTATAACAAAGTGTCCTTTTTTGACTAGTCTTTGTGATATCCCCATTGGGAAAAATTCTTAAGTTGCCCTGCAGAGCTTCTTTCTCGAGCGTATGAAAAAGAAAAAGCCCGTAGTCGGTGTTGGAAAGCTTATGCATGTTTAGAAATATCTTTGGATAGACAGTACAGCCCTAGATGCTCCGTCGAGGAAGTTAGAGATTGCTTTTAGTAGGTACTACATTCTATTTCTCAAATTCAAAAAGTGGTCCATGCTGTGCTTCCAGGCAGCAAACTACATTTGCTCTACATTTCTTGGTTTGCTGGAGTAAAGGAAGCGGGCACATCTGTGACAAGGAGCCAATATCATTAGATGCTATCACACCCAAGCCAAACATCTAACAGAGTAATGGAGCAACAATGGCAGAGAAACTGATTTGCAGTGTAATTAGGTTTACTTATTGTACATCCTGGAGAGTCGTGCAACCTTCGATTGTGCTTTCGAGAGGTCCAAATATTGATGGACCAATGGCATCGGCAATCCCATCTTGTGATCATGTCCTAAGATTCCTCTGATCCTTGCCTGGAAAATTCATTTCACAGTGAGACGGGACTTAAGCAACTTTAAAGTACTTAGCAAATTAGAGAAGGCTTCTTAAACTACCTTGGAAGTGGTTAAAGGATTCAGGATGGCCCTTAACACAGTTTAGCTGGCGCTACGCTGCAGAAGCAAAATTACCAAACGATGCAAGATGTAGTGGTCCGCCACGAAGGCACTAGCGCTAGACCTCTCCTGGATATCCATACAGATTCGACTATAAGTCTTTCTAAATTCAAATTCTTGGCAAAGCTACAACTGATGACAAGGAAAGCCGACTTTGTGGGGACATTCTGACAACATGACAGTTTTCCTTAACCGATAGAACGGTAGGATTTTTGGCTACAGTACTGTAAGGCAACCATCGTGGTTAAGTGCAACGATCTCTACGTGGGAGGTAAAAGTTGAAATTCTGAACTGTATTGTCGTTTTTATCACATTTTTCAATCTTTTTCTAGTTGCTTAGATCACTCTCTTGGAGAATTAGTGTTTTATAGTAGCCCTAAGCCTTCAATCAAGAGTTTTAAAAAGAAGTTCCGATAATCTACACTTTATTTCATCTTTCCTCTCAAATTCCACATTGTAAAGACGATACTTAAGGACCCCTCAGTCTGCTAGACAACAGTAGCCGGAGTGGTTCCTGAGCTAGGCCCTGATTACATATCAGTTATGAAAAGAAAAGTTCGATTTCTTGAAATTTCTGCAAAGCCCCAGTTAATTGTGCAAAAAATGTTTGCGGTGTGCGTACACGGTAAGAGATAGTTTGAGGCTCAGATTAGATTGCAAAAGTATTTTGTTGAACAGTTGTGGCAAGCTGTTCATTAAAAGTGATATCAGATGTTTGATCGGAATGTGCAGCAATTATAAGTTGAACGCCTGAACTTTAGCCTTCCATTCAATCAAGTTGTTATCATTTAAAGAGATAATCTAAAAAATACATTTCTTTCAAATTTCACCGACTAGGAATTCAAGACAGCATTGCTTGAGAATGCAGCCTATTTGTGATTAGACATATTTTTCTTTGGAACTCTATAGATGGTGGTGGGCAGACGTTTTTGTACTGACACGGAAAAAAATGCACCGCTGTGGCGGCACACCAGTTGGAAAAGTTTTTGAATCCATTGGGACAATGCAAAGAGACTCTCAACAAATTGAATGTGTTTTTGGCAAAACACAACTCTATCCTAAATTGGAACCCGAGCTTGAAACAAATTGTAAGTTCAGACCTCGATTCACGATGAACTGTAAAATCTCCGAAGCGAAAAACAAATTCACAATAAAAAGTAAGTCTCTAAGACGAAAATGAAAATTATCAAAAGTTTCATAGGTAAATCTAAATATTAATTTTCTCTTCCCACCCCATCATCTTTTTATAGCTGTGTGGAAACAGTAAACAATGACTGCCTTCTCCACTCCACGTAATTCTTTATTCATGCCTAGTTGATCACCAACTGAACTGTATAATTATCACCCACAAAACCTGGTTGACCAAACTTTACGATGCATCACTGCGTTGGTCGCTATTGCCTTTCCCTCACGTTGCTGCTCAGTTAAACCTATCCATTTATTTATGTTTTTGACTGCCCTCCCCCTCCGAAGCCTTATAAGACGTTTGACATATGTCTGTGTATGTAAATGTGCAGCAAACTCAAGAAAGTATGCACCCTCGCACCAATTGTTTCGTTCTACCGCAATGTCTACATCGGTGGACTCCATCATTCTTTCCGACAAACCTCATCAGTTTAAGTCGGAAAAGGTCATACCAGCCTTACGTCGACTCTTGTTCGCTCCGTGCCGACACCCAACGATGGTTATCGTCCTATAAGACTGACGGTAGGCAACGTTTCTTTTATCTTCCCTCGCTTCCTTGCTTCCTGCCGCCGTACCGTCAAACGCACACCTGTGCAACACATGCCCACAGATTTACCTCGGTGCCTTTGCGCCTCCAATGCCGTCGCTGTAACATCATCATCTGCTTCGGTGGCAGACTTAGGGTCACACTGCTACCAGCGATGACGACTGCGTGTCCTATATTATTGTTTACACGGTGTCATGTGTGCGCACTTGAAACTTTGCGCAGCGGTGAGCTGAGAACAATGCAGTCCAGGGACAATCGGGAGGACTTGCTGCCACCGGTGACTGCTGATGCAACAGACTGAGATAAAATGTAAGAAATGCACAATAATCGTAAATAATTAAAATTAAATTAGTGGGGGAATCTCCTGGTCGGCGGCGCGTCGGCGGCGGTGTGGTGTGATAACCAAATCATCTGCACGAGTGTTTACACACAAACATAGTGCGGCGCAGCGGATGCCGGCCGCGGAGCTTGTTATGAATACCGGCGTTCCATAGGTGGGAGCAATTGCTTCCGATGACAGCTGGTCGTACAATTTCACACCAAAACAACGAACACACGATTGTGTTATTTCTTATACGGTACGCTGGTGTCTGAATGTTGGTGATGATTCAGTGCGGGAGCTAACACGTTCATGCGTGTTTTTGTGACGCAAGCTTTGGTTTATTCGCGATCGCATGCAGTATTGATGACTAAATTATTTATTCTTTGGGCTGGTCTGAATATTGAATTTCACGAATTTTAAAAGCGAAGTGCACACATCGAAAACTTTTGTCTTAAATTGAGAAATTGTTTTTCAAAACTAAAGTGCAAACTAAGACTCTCCCGATGGTGTGCTACTGTAACATTCACATTTTGAACCTCGAGGATGTAATACTTATCTCCAACAAACATTTGTAGGTATGTAGGGCCGATTGCAGTGCCGTATTGCAGATTTCTAGTTGGACAAATTTTCGTCCTATGAGACGAATTACTGATCGAACTTAAACAGCTCTTCTGTGCCCAAAGGGAGCCAACGAATAAAGACTTTATTCCTGAGTAAATGGCAGCGACGCTAACAAACTCCTCCAAAAACCCCAGCAACAGATGCATTCATATGTCAATTGATGGTTATGGGAGAAGAAAGCCAACAGTATATTTCAGTTGTCAGCTTGTAAGCGCACTCTTTGATGCATTCTGTAAAAAAGACTTTGCTTTGAAAGTCCCAACGGATCACAAATATGCAACTGAAGCTCACAAATATGCAACTAATGTAGGAGATGAAGATGAACGACGTGTGTTTGCCCGATTGGGTTGCTCCGACTAATTTTCACCGACAACTCATGTTCGATTCTGGATGAATGAGTAAGTGAAGCGAAATTTCCGAATATGAGACGCAAATAATCGACAAAAAGTGAATCAGTTAATAGTGATGAAGTCAGTACTTTTCTCGACTTTGAGTTGGAACGTCATTCACTCTTATTTCCTCAAGATAGGCAATAGAAAGACCATAAGCTCAAATGGTGAGCTGTTCTTATCTCCTTTGAGCTGTCATATTGCCTGTCATTCTTGAAGAGAGTGATCACAAGGTAGATGTGAATTTCCCCATTAGATAATATGATTTAACCTCGTTAGAATTTCCCTTTGGGGATTTCTAAAGTCTCACACCTCTACGAGTAAGCTCTGAAGGCTCGTGAAATCGGTGAAATTCAGCCTGATTTATGGCCCGGGGATATAGTTAGTTGCACCACCCATAACGAAGTCATAAAGACAGAGTTACATTAGTCTGCCTTTCAAATAAGTTTAACATAATAATAATTTCTCACACAAATTTTATTTTATTCAAATTTAAACTAAAACGCGTTTTATTACAAGTCTAATAATATTTTATACTCTCTGAAGGACGAAGAGAATCCTAAGCTGCAGAAACAAACAGACTCTCTTATTTGAATCCATTCTGGTGAACTTCACCTCCTTTGGGCATAAGTGTGAGGCTTGAAAAGTGAAAAGCGTGTTAAGATATTTTGGAATCTGGCTGTTTAAGTAGGTTTATGGTGATATCCACACAGGTGTGGGTTTTAGCAAAGCTAAGAAAGCCTACGCTATAGCAAGCCGTCTGTGTTAGAGTAGTCAACTTGACACTAGATTGAAGACGATACGTTACATGGTCCTAATCCAGCCAATCATGGTGAATTTTGATAATGTGTGGTCTTCCCGATGAAAAAATTAGTGTGTTCGCGAGGCAGTGTCTTCGGCCTGGCTACGCTTGCAGCAGACACCTAATACCCAAGACAAGAAATTCCATCCCAACGAGGATTTGTACAACGAAGCAAACCTGATCAGGATAGATAATTCTTTTTTCAAGTTGATTCGGAATCAAATTGAACGAGCAATGACTTCAACCAACAGTCTGATCTTTGTACCTTACATCCCCGTCATAATGCGCCATTAAAGAGTGCGCCTTAACGCCTTAATTACACTTAAGGCTTTCCTCTATTTGGACGTGAAAGGTCTGATACAGGAAAGGGAAGGCTCTGGTGCATCTCACGTCTCAACAAACATAAAGGTGTTTAGTGGTCAACATTGAATGAAAAGATTAAATAATAAATAAAATAAAATGTTCTAGAACACAACTTTCCACATACATTTATAAGCCACGCACCACTTCACTGGCCTAGAAACAATTTTCTTCTCAATACTAAACGTCCAACGTCTTGGTAGACAGTTGGTACACAAAGAAAATACTTGGATAAGTCTCCGACGCAACCACTAGTCCATAGGGACAATCATTATTTCCACTGAAACGCCAATGATTATGGCAATCCCAATATTCCCATTTGTATTGTGCCCCAAACAAAAGCTGATATTTTCAGGGAGCCACCGAACTCCCACCGAACACCGACCACCACACACCGCCAATCCACCAATCGACTCCGCTGCCGGTTTGCTCACAGAAACCAGACAAATCGATTTCTGGCATTTAACTCAAGGCAATCACACACTAAACGTTCTTAAATCAAGTCTTCCCCTAACTTTGAGGAGTTTATTCCATGTCGACGGTGTCTCTGGGGAGTTTGCAGCGAGCAGGAGGCAGTGAAACAGCAATTGTCACACGCATGCTGGAGATGAGGCCGCGAGTAAAAAGCACGAGCAAACTACGCGCCGAGACCACAATCCATCGAGCCAACTCTATGGATCCCACTGGATATGGGCACTGGAAATGATGTTACCTCTGCCCGGTGATGACAGTGATGACGACCGACGGCGATGCTAAAAACAATCGGTAGCTACGAGCGCGGACAATAAAACAAAACGGTTCATATGTGGAACTGAACTTGAAGAATGTCAGTCCTTGCCTAATTAAGGAAACGATTTTATTTGGTTAAGGTCCCTTACGTGCACGCATGAGGACGATGAGAACGCTGTGCCCACTGAATTCATGAGACAGCGCGGCCGGAGTACAACTTCATACCCGATTGTGTTCGGCTCCGCCGTGCGATGGCCACTATCGTCGCCGCGACGCTTCATGTACCTAATCTAGGCCGATGCGGAATCCAGCGAGACAGATAGGTGCCTAGGCGCGAGAACTGGTGGCTGGTAGATGAAAGGCCGCGGACAAACAGCTGAGCTCATGTCTGAGATGGATGGGTGACCGCATTGCTGAGCCAACACTTAGACACACTGACTGCTGGCGGTGGTGCTCGCAGCACACAGTCACAGTGGAGATTCTGGAATTCCAATGTTGCCTGCTTGATTGGAGTCTCCTTCTGCACGTTTGGTTCGGTCGACCTATGATGTTTGTAAATGGCTATGGACGAGTTTTTTTCCTCCGCACCAAACCGGCCTTGAAACTTTGCGCAAAGCCTAGTGGTTTTTCCACCGCCAGCGATAGCAGACATCGCGACGTCATGGCAGACATCGCGACTCGTAGAATCTCAGTGCTGCAATGATGACCACGAAATTTTACGTGCGACAGGGGAGCGCTGCTCCCCAAACCAGACTAGCGGAAACTTCTCAGCCGCCGATTTCGGAAGACTTGCACTGCTGAAGAATGCATGGGAGAAATTACCATTTTCATTCTCATTCCCTTCCGAAAATGCAGCGCATGAAACAATCTGGAATCTGGCTCGCTTGGACGCTTTTATGTTGCTTCCTTCGCCGACCACCAAATGAGAATTATTCATTGTTGTGCATACTGACAGAGTTGTATGTTCGCTGCGATTGTGACTGTGGCTGCAGCTCTGTTGCGCCGGCTTCGGCTTCGGCTGCGACTTCGACTTCGACTTCGACTTCGGCTTCGGCTTCAATTTTAATGTGTTTGCGGGAGCGGAAATCTTCTTCTTCGTCCATTTGTTGTTGTTGGTGCTGCGGCTGGTGCTGGCGCTGCTGCTGGTGCTGATGGTGGTGGTGGTGCTGCTGTTGCTGTTGGTCTCCGCGGCGATGTCGTTGCAATGTTTTGTGGTTGGGAATTGCCCCTTAAGCAGACCTGCCAGTTGTTGTGTAGATAAGTACAGATGCACAGTATTTTATTTTTTATTTTTTGTGTTTAATTTCATTTTACTACTGCAAGTATCCGCATACGAAATTCGTTTCGTTCTGGTCTCTTGAACATCACCGCACAAAGTTAATAAGTCATTCTTCAACAGTCATCTCCACCTTTTTTGTTGGTGGCCTGCGCCGCTGTTGTTGTCTGGTAGCTCTTCCGTCAGTATGTAGCGCAGCTCTAGGCAAAGCCTGAAGTACCCGGCACGGACTACTTTACAAATAGACTTCGATTCGGTTGAAGGTTTTGGAAAATAAAATTACAGAACGGAAGACGACAAGGAAGAAAAACTACGCAGCGACGGAGATGGCGATGATGATGATGATGATGATGACGATGATGGAGGTGAATGGAAGAGAAACGATTTCGTTAGCCAAACAATGCAGACGCATTTGCACGACTAGTGGGTTCCTTCTTTTTATCGTGAATTAAGATCACTCGTAATGTCGGATTGCTGGGATGTGGGATCTTAATCGTCCTCTCTGCAAAATGACTCCAAGTTCAACGAAATCAGTGGACAACTAGCAGGCGGCGGCAGCTACAAAACTATTTCAACCTCCGTTGTGGCCGGCCAATTACTTACGTAAAAGTGTGACTCCGAATTCACGAATAGGTTAAGGTCATGCAATTGCTGGCAATTTGCAAAACTGCTTGCGAGAGTTTCTGAGAAAGATGGGCAAATCTCCGAGTGTTAAGCTATTGTTAACAGGGTTCCTTGGACTGTGTCGGTGTCATGGTCGGGCGTGATTCATGTGAAACTTAAGTTCAGTGCTTACTTGTGGACTAGAAACAATTAACCTTCTAATGCTTGGTTTTTAGGTGACAATTTTTTTTTTGGTCTATTATTTTCTGTCATTTGTGTACATTCTGGCATTTACAGCTTTACCAACTTTAGCATAAATCGCTCAACATAGGCTTTGAAAAAATATGTATCTAAGGAGTTGGTCTTCGAATTATTTAAGAAAAACATGAAATTGACAACCAGGGAACACTGTTTTCAATAATATTCAAGAAATTCTAGGACAGAAATGACTACAACCCGACCTCCAATACGGCCGCATTCCTTTTAAGCAGTCATCCTTGCCAGAGAATTCTATTCGAAATGTGTGCTAAATAAGGACTCACCTTGTCGGCCAGCCGCAATAAACTTTCTTTATCCGCAAAACCTGCTTGTTACGTGATCACATCACGCAACGGAACACAATCGCTTCCAGCAGCGTGTGCAGCTAAAAGTCTACACAGCCGATGTGCTCGGCCTGTGTGCACAATTGCCAATGTACGAAGGCGTGGGAAACTGAAAACAATTTATGCAGACTACGTGCATCACACGATCTTTCATTTCGGACTCTTTTATGGGGAAGTGCATGTGTGTGCACGGTTGTGATTGCTTTTTTGGATAACTTGGCGACATGCAGCATGACACATTGGACAACTTGTCCGCTGATGATACCGAAATGGAAAATTGCAAAAAGGAAACAGATAGGAGAAGAATTGGCGCTTTTGTCGGTGGCTTGCATGTTGGACTCATGTTTCTTCAAATGCTATGTATTTCGATTAAGTCCCGTAAAAAAGCATATCATAGATAATTTTCAGCAGAACCTTCAACTTTTGAATAAGTAAAAATTTCCCTCCTTTTGGCATTTTCTTCTAAAGGACGACTGCCGTTACGGCTGCTCACCTTAACAACATTGACAATAGCTTCAAATAGTCTCGAATTTATTGTATCTAACCACGATGTACAACTTAAAAGCCGCCAAAACATTCGATGTGTGAAAATGTCCCCGCACACACATGGAAGTCCCAAAAATATAGCTGAACACCAAAAGCAGACCAAAACAGACGGTATGGAAAGTACAAAGTTTGCACCATATATCATATACGACATTGCCTGAATTTGGACACCCTCAAGAGCATTCAAAGGCAACGAAAAATTATATGAGCAAGAAGTATAGAAAGAGCGGTTTCTTGCTGCGTGTCCCCAAAAGGAAATGAAACAAAAGGTGTGTTTTTGTCGCTGTCGAGGTGTATTTATGATTCACATTATTATGTGCGAACTGAAGTTTCGGCTTTAAGTTGAGCTCCTTAAAATGATACAATGTGTGCTTAGGTACAGTGTGTACATGAATTCTTCGTACGTGTTTGTGACCACAGTGAAGCTAGTTTTTAAAAATGTTTTAAGATATATTGTGGGCCAGGTACAAATTTCTTTTTAAAAGCAAAAATGTCACAACTCCACAATCCGCACCAAACTGTGACTCTTCGTGGATGAATTGCTTGTTTTTCGAGCTTCCGATGGTGAGCTGATGTTCGCCAACTGTGTCTCACACCATCGGCCCAAGCAGCCACATGTTGTCAAATAGCTTACGAGTCTCACGAACTTTTTGCAAAAAATTGCGTACATCAGTTCAGAGTTCTCTATTTTGGCAAAAAATTGGACATTGGACGTGGAAGTTGTTTTCAAGGTTGATGAAGCTTCAAACGGTTGATTTCCTTCCGCGGTCATATAATGCTGACCTTTTGCTAAGATTTCTATCGGAAGTCTCAAAATAAAGTACGATTTAAAAACAAAACACTAGGCCCCCCGCAATGAATTCAACAATCCTTCTACATCCTTCTGCTACCCTACCCTACCATCACCTCTAACAAATCAAATATGCCATGAGTGTCTCCGAAATTGCTTTAACTCACTGTTCTCACAGCCAAATGCACTTTAAACATTTTCTCACTTGTTCACCAAAGGTGACCATTATGCACTGCAATGGATAAAAATATTCTGTGCAGCTACTAAAACTCACACACACACATGCATCCATACCCACAGATCCTGCCTTTCTCCAGGAGTGTGTCACCAACCACATTGCAGACGACTTCGAAACACGCACACACATCAACACCGAAAAGCAAAAATAAAAACAAGACCCATCGACAAAGGAGACACAAGACGACATCAGAGCGGTACCGTCGAACGAAGATCCAAATTCTAGGAAATCATTTACAATCGATAAAACACTTTATTGGACCGCCGATATAACTAATTATGTGAGAGAAGGTGCACAGACGGCGCTGAAGGGGAGCCCAAAACGGGACTGACTTCGATTTTGGGTAGATCATGTTCTTACGTTTCAGCAGACGGTCAATGTATACACACATCCACACACGAAATATCTTAAACGTACTCCGCATATGCCGGTGTGTATGCGTTTGCGGTACGGAATCGTGTAGCCTCGGAGGATTGGGTGGTCGAAAATGATTTCATTAACACCTAACAACTGAAAAGTTTCACATCTACTTCACCCTCCTCTCCGTCTGCCGCCCTGCCGGCCAGCCGTCTCTGGCCAGAATGTACGCGTTCAAAGGACATTTTTTTGAAATTCTTGAGCTCCCAATATTCGTGCACTGCGCTCGTTCGTGTCGAAGAAGTCGGGAGGACCGAATTCTATCAAGTTCGCCGCCTTGTCCGGCGAGATTCTATCTTTCCATGGGAGGTTGCCCCATTTCAAAATCCCGAGGAGCCAATTAATTTTTAAAAAATTGGTGGAGACACTGTGGGAGGAGGGAGGGGATCATTTTGCGTTGCACCGTATTAATTTCCTCAGTCGGGAATCTGCCGGGAGCAAAATTGAATATTGTGATTCAACACACAAACACGTACACAAAGGCGTCGCGCCTCGAACGTCCATTGATATATGGACCACATACGATACTTAAGGATGTGACAAAGATCTTATTATGCGATTTGGAGATCTGATAAGGCGATGATAAAATGGTAGACGCCAGTTTTTAATTTGATTGAATTTTTTTCTTGTAGTGGTATTGGGGCCAAAGGGGCACCGCCGTCATTGCCGCCGCTGGCGCGGCGTCTTCGTCGCTGCCAACAGCGCTTGGTGCTGCTGGCTGGCCGGTGCTTGGTGCGAGATCTCGTACTGTCGGGCGCGCGAAAGGAGACATGTGATTCATGTGTGAAGTCGAAAATAAACGCCTTCCAGGTTGGTTGGTAGGTATTTCGGGTTGTTTTTTGTATGCATATCTTTTATCAGTGGGCACATCTTGATCGAGAATCTCTTTTCGATCTTGTGGGCCACACTGACAGTTTTATTGGCCAGTTTACGAGGATGATTTCTTGGCTTTCTGTTGAAATGTTTCATTTTTTTTCGCTCCATTCTGGTTTTTGCTTGAGGGAGCAAGCAAATGGAAAGAGATTCGTGAGCGCGCCGTCCATTAGGGTGCTTTGCATAGTTTCATCCGTTCGGGTGCTGTCTTTGTTGCGGTTTCCGGTTTTTGTGGCGGTTGTGGTAATCCCAGTGGGAGGCATCACACCTGATAGATTTAGGCCCGAGATTAAAGGCGCCTCACTGATGCCTTGATACTCGTATATCAATCGTCTGGTGATAAAGTGGATTCATTATTAGTTTGCGGTTTGTTATGCCGGCAAATTAACCAACAAAACAACCCAACAGAATTTGATTGGAATTTCTGGGGAATCGTATCGCCATGGAGAGTGGTGAATCATGTTCTTTGATTCGAGTGACGCAGTTGCAGCAAAAATATGTAACGGCTTGATATTTCTAAAGAACGTGAATAAAGGACAATGATCAAAAGGATATACAAAAATCTAGCAGTAATATAACTACATACTAGTAAAATGCCAATTAGGCAGCCAATGAAAATCCACCACTTTCAGTAGACTTTCACTGATTGATCTAACTAAACTGACAGAACTAATTGAACTGACACAACTGACTGAACTGAACAGACTGAGTGAACTGGCTGAACTGACTGAACTGATTAAACTGACTAAACTGAATAAACTGGCTGAACTGACTACACTGATTCAACTGACTGAACTGATCAAACTGACTGAACTGACTAAACTGACTGGACTCAACAAACTGAGTGAACTGGCTGAACTGACTGAACTGAGTAAACTGATTAAACTGATTGAACTGGCTGAACTGACTAAACTGATCCAACTGACTGAACTGATCAAACTGATCAAACTGACTGAACAAACTGAGTGAACTAACTCAACTGACTAAACTGACTGAACTCTACAAACTGAGTGAACTGCCTGAACTGACTGAACTGACTGATCCGACTGAACAGACTGAACACACTGAACTGACTGAACAGACTGAACACACTGAACACGCTGAACTGACTGAGCTGACTGAGCTGACTGAGCTGACTGAACTGACTGAATGAATTTGCTAAATTGGCTAAACTTTCTTGACTAACTGAGTTGCTTGACTGGATGAACTGATTTACCTGACGGAAGTTACTGAATTGACCTTATTGACTAAAACTAAATAAACTGACTACACTGACAGAACTGAGTGCAAATTTACCCGAATGGCTAAAAGTTATAAGCTTACTGAACTTCTCTAAAGTCAAAGTGTATGGTGAAGAACGTCCTATACCCTGTCACGTCTAGTGTGCTAACTAAAGCACATTTTGACAACATTCGCTAAATGATGCATATTTCATTTGCGATTATCTGACCGAAACTCCACATTCGGTCTCCTTCACCAGTGGCTGTAAAGCCAAAGATCATCTCCAATAAACCCCACAGTTACACCCATAGATGCTGACAAGAGATCTAATCAAAAGTACACCCAACCACGCCGAATAGAGATAGACAGAAGAGCAACGTCTGAATTTTAGTTCCTCCGACCTTCATCAAACGTCCCCACGATATTGGATTTCATTCAGATTGTGGACCGTCGTCGACTGTCGGTCGTTGATCGTCGATCGTCGGTCGTCGGTCGTCGGTCGTCGCAGACTCGACATCACCTCTGATTTTTTTTTTGTTTCGTTCAGAATGGTAGCTGATGGCAACTTCTTCTGTATGTGTATGTTTCGGTGATCGGTTCTCTTGTAATTCTATGCTGATGATCTTGTTTCTACTACCTACTGACGTGCGATGTCTTAATAAGTCAACGCCAGCAGCCAGGTAACACAACCTTCATCGGTATGTCGGTGCCTGTGCGGCATGGTCAGATGGACACACACCGAGCACGATGCGAGCACGATGAGTGTGTAGCCAGCAGTGGCAAGAGACAGGGTTGTGCCAAAAAGGGCCGATTGATCGAGTGGATGAGTGGATAGGGAAGACCCATTCTAATGAGGCTTAAATTTCGGTTGATTACTAGCTCGGTTGGCTACTCATTCCGTTTCAATATTTCTTTTTTTTTTACGTTCGCCTTCCTCTCTTGCGTCTCCGTTCGGATTCTTGTGGTTCGTTTTGACTCATTTGGGGTCTGCTTATGGGCGGGCGTGATATCTCACGAGCTGATCAAGTGGAACATTCGTTGAATTTCATTTGGCTTTCGAGGAGTTGATTTGTTTAGACGGTGCGGCAACTTGGAAGAGACAAAAAACCGTAAAACGGTATTTGCTTTATTTGAAGTCGATTGATTTTGGCTCGATTAGTTGGAGATGGAGAATGAAGATATCGGGTATGACAAGATAATCGAAATTTCTGTCAAAGGAGCATTCAACAAAAAGGAAAGTAAGCGTGAAGCATCTCGAAGGGTGATGTATGGATGGAAATGAAAACGGTTGTGTGGGAATTGGATTATGGAAATTGGTTGACTTCGTTTAAGTGATTTTCTCTTGCTTTCCCAATGGCTAACTTTACATGTGTCTTCATTTATATCTGAAAATGAATACGTCGGTTTTTCCCTGAGAATGTCGTGGTGGTAACGAGTTTTTGTGGTCGTAATGAATTGCATATATCAGGTCTTCTAAATTACCCACAAGCAGTTACTTTCCTTCCAAAAATGCGTCCACATAAACAGCTCAGAATTCACATTCAGAGTCTTGAAAAAATAGCGCGTTCCCCTCTTTGATTTGATTCTGTTGTCAGAACTGGTATTCAATTTTGATCGAACATATCCTAAATACCATGCACTATCGATTTTTCAGTTTCTCTCCCTCTCTCTTTCTCTCTTCATCCCTGTAAATTGCTTTGTCCCAACAAGCTACATCCATTTTAAAACGTCGCGGCGGCGGCTGCGCCGACGACTCATCCTTCGGTTACCCAAAAAAATTTGAATTGGAAATAAAATGAAAACATTGACACGAAGACTCCTTGCCGGAGTCCGGTGCTTGGTCAGCGCCAGGCAAAACTAAATACCATTCGCATTCCTTGCGATATGTGTGTGCGCATCCTTTGAAGGTGGAATAATAACCTGCACGAGTATGCTGATGCACTTCTCTTTAACATGGAGCACATTCCAACGCCGTCGGAAAGTGTCTATACTCTGTTTCGCATTCCTCTTCCACCTTGGTCCGCCGTTACCGTCGCCTGCTTATCATTCTGCACGTCCACCTCCATCTTACTGCAGTTTAAGGAAACAACACGTATTTGGGAACCAGTGCCTCTCTCAATTTTATTGGGCATTGATACGACACACCATTGATCTTATCTCCAACATCTTGACGCCATACATCCACCTCCAGTGACCAAAGTGTAAGAAGGGCCCTGACGCAGGGATGGTCTCTCTGCTGTTTGCTGCTTCTGCCGCCACCACTGCTGTTGCGGCGATTTCTGCTCCTGCTCCTGCTCCTGCCGCTGCCACTGCCTCTGCCGCTGCTGCTGCCGATGCGAGTGCTGCCGCCACCGCCACCGCCGCCGCCACCGCCGCCGCCACTGCTGTTTCTGGTGGATTGGATTGGCTTATGGTTCTGCTGCCGCATTTGTCTTGTGTCTCTCGGAATTCTTGCGCTTTTTCGCCTTTCTCATGTAAATGATTTTTATGGGAATCGTTTGAGACGATGGATTATTATAATGTTGGCAGAGTGCGGTCCAGCAGGCAGCAAAACTAAAAAAAAAGCCTAAAACAAAAAAGAGGAGCGCTAAAGAAAACTGGACGACCATAAGCTGGCAGAAGAGTTCTCACGTACTCTGATATGCATTTGACCATTGTCTTCATGTAGGGTTACTGCCAAGATGTCTCTGCTTCGGTTCCAACCCCGGCCTCCTTCATCGCATCGCATCCCCGCAGCCAATTCGACTTTTTTCCCCGGCTTGCGTCTTATGTTGCTTTTTCTGTTTATTTTCTCAACGCGGGATGCATTTGTGAAGTGTTTTTTGGAAACTGACCTCCACTCGCTTGTTATTGTGTTCAATTTCGTAATTTATAGGTGTCAATAAATTCCTCCTCGGGCAGACGATGGCCATGTCCCATGGGCGATTTTTTGAATTTTTTATCGCAGCTTCGAAGTTGAACAGAGTAAATTAGAAGTTTTGGCAGCCGAGCCAAAGCTGTTTTTGAATACTCCAACTGCAGTCAAAGCACCACAACAGCGTGCACCATGTGGATAGTTGTGATCAGAGTTTATGGCAGATCATATTTTACGCACTCGTGGTATTTTCTTGCCAGAATCAAGCTGAATTTTTGCAGATAATTCTAATGACAGTCATTAATATGGCATTTTGTAGTGAGTTCGGAACATTTTGACGGGCGGAAGGAGGGGAGACATTGAAATTCCTTAAGAATTCTTGGACTCTTTCAAGAATTCCTTGAAAACTGAGAGGTGCATCTGTGTGTGTTTGCATTGTGTTGATAGGGGATTTTCTTTATTGTGCAGAAAATTGAAATTGAATAATATTTACGGAGATGTGTTTTTCGGGCAAAATATACGTGGGTGGCATAAACAACTTTCAAAAATAAAATAAAATGTAAGGACCTAGCTTCTTCTTTAGCTACTCGTATTGCGGGTGTTTTTAATTGAGAGGGGCGTACTGTTTATTTCTGATTTAGAATTTTAAGAAACTTATCATATGAATGTGTGTCAGCAATACAAAAGAGTTGGTGCTATAAAAATGAACAATCAGTCCTAAACTGGAGCCTTAAGGAGGTGTAACCATTTAAACTTGTATCTGGATTCCGCTGCATCATACAGAGTCATTTATTTCGTGTTTTCAAGTTGGTAACGCTGGCATTTGACATCTGTCAAACCCAGCTATTACGAATAGTATCGCTATGTTAGCCAAATGGTTGCCTTTTGGGACAATGAAGCGATGAAACAACGCGTCAATATTTTTTAAGCTCTCTACAAAGCTGTTATTCATATATAATCTTATTTCGTTCGCATGTGGTGATTATAGCCGTAGTAATCGACTAACTACTCAAGAATTCGGAAAGATCTTAAAGAAATTTTAAAAGAGTCGAAGTGTTACTTTTGCCCATCGCTATACACTGTCTATTGAAAATATTGTTTCTGTAAATGCGATGCTCGTAGTCGCCGTGGCGTAGTGGTAAGTACGTCGACAGCCGCGCAGAAAGTCTGGGTTCGATTTCCGGACGGGACACCTAGCATTTTTTCACGCCACCATCTCTTTCGAGTTGCTGACAACACTCAAAGAATATCAATTGTGTATGAAAAGCTTCTAAAATCTCGCTAGGCCCTGGTCTGTTGTGGGCTGTACTGTCACTCAATTATTTTTATTAAATGCCACGCTCCAGACGATCCGAATTTATCGATCTCCCGGCGTTAGCAGAAATCGCACAAACATGACGTATTTTGCATTCGAACCTGCAACTTTTTAGAGTTCAATTTACGCAAAAATTGAAGCTAGTAGGCTTTCATATCGTCATATATACGCCTCTTGAGTGCTAGAACAACCGATAATAAACACCTCACTCGGCGTTTATGTAAACAAAAAACTTTGTGATGGAAAAGACGTTCTTGCATCCAGGTAAATTGATTGTCCGATGTACTCTTCGATCAAAATGTGTCATTGAGCCCTGTTTCTTTAAAGATACCACCGAGCAATTCGGAGTCGATACTTTTGCCCAACGAATGAAGATTGTGACTTAGACGATATGTGGTTCAACAAGAGAAGACTACACAACACGAAGAATTACAACTCTATTGTGTAAGAAGTATCTTGATCGAGCAATTTCACGTTTTGGACAAACAAATTTGCTACCGTTCAATTTTTCTTTCTATAAAGTAATCCCTCAACTCAAGACGCATAAAAATCCAATATTACTCGAGTTATGGCACAGTTACGGGCGAGAAAACTTCCTCTCAACAATTCTCTAATCAAGTCATTTTAAGGCTTAGATACGTAAGTAATTGAGTTTTTTTGTAGGTTGAATTAAGTTCATAAATGGGGGCTGCTAACCCCGATGGAATTAAATAAAAATGGCGCTCAATGAGCTGAAAACATGAGATGTTTGGTTTAAAGTTTTAGCCTATGCGTGCAATGTTGCAATTGCAGTGTTTGGCAAATTCATCTTTACACTTGAAGATATCACATACTTATGGCCTAGACTGAAATTGTTTGACCAAGGAGTGTATCATTACAAAACGGATCTTGTACTCTTTTCGAGCAAATACGATATCTTCTCATTCGGTTCTCTCCTACTATATGGGGAACAGCACAAAATTCGTTGTTTCATTATTGATAGTAGGCTTTTTTAGAAGTTCTACATCCAAAAGCGATCAAAGAAGGCTTCGCTGTAAAAGAATGTAGTAAGAAATAAATGAGGTATTCAATCACAGGTTGTCTACTGGATTTAGTCGCGTGAATTATAAGAGAGTTAGAATTCGATGGAAGTACTGTATATTTACAATATCATAAGTCGAATGCAAACAATGATTCCCTACGGTCACTAGCATTAGGCAAGTGTATCATACTGCTGACAAGAGACTATGCCAGGTGGAAATGGCATGTTGAGCCAAGCAAAGCAAACTATGACCTAAAGAAAATTTAGCACGCAGGAGATAGTCACACAAGCAAAACCTTACGGACATTTAAGAAATTTACTTTTCCATTGATGATGATATGTTTTTGTCAAAATTAATTTAACTTGGAAAAAAAACAGAGACCCGTAGGTTAATAGTGGTAGATTGGCATTACCTCCACAATAGATAACACCACTTTCAGGACGAAAATGCGATTATGTCGCTCTGTTGTAATCAAACGTTAATCACATTGCAATACTTGAAATTTTGAAATAGGTGCCATCTTTTGTACCAATATATTCGCTACAAATTTCAATATTTTCAATTTTTGAAAACGAATATTCAAGTCCTTTACTTGTTCCACTTTTAGTTTTAAACTTTTGTTCCAAACCTAATTCGTTAATCAGTTTATTGAGCGACTTAAAAAAAAACCCTTTACCCTACAATAGATCCAGCTTAACATTTATGTGTTCTCTTACCTTTACAAAAACTGTTCCCATTTGTTTTTCCAAACGGATTTTCGGTTCATAAACTAACTCACAAAAACAATAAAAGAAACCTTTTTTTTAAATAAACTCAATCGGTGGTTATCCTGTTAAAGTGCAAGGTAACATCCTGTCGTGTGATCAGCAGATATAATTCAGGTGAAAAACCTGATTTAAATAATTGTGCTTAATAGGATTTTAAGTACACGCACACACAGAAACAGAAGACGCATCTACCACCTCCTGTGCACAAATGATAACAAGGGAATGTTGGTAATGCAGAGAGAACCCCTAAAAGGAAGAAAACGATAGGTAGCCTAATGAATGAACCTCAATCCATGACCTCACAGGGAGTAAATATCCTTCATAAATACTCACTCGTTCACAATCTGTGCGTGCTAATACGTTCCGGCAATTATATTTCCAGTTCTGTTTTTCTTTTTTTTTTTCATTTTTTCATTGAGGAATTTCTCCTTGCTTGTGAGAATGTTCGTTTTCAGTTGTCTCCTCCTGCTCTACCTAAGGTCAGTCGAGATGAATGATTTTGTCAGTTCCTTTTCCCTTCCTTCGATGATTTTGAAGAAAGTTAATCGAACGTGCAGAGAGATGTAGTAAATAGAGGTGGGTTACCTGTTGATTTTACACACAGACGTCTACCTAGGAGTTTGCTTTCCCTTCCCGTGCTCTATCTTATTTCCGACAGTTTCCTTCCTTCCGGATGGCCTTCGATAACGAATTACTTATTATATATGTACATATATGTTCTCTATGTATTTGACTCAGTTATGATATATGCATGTCGATAACGGTGAAGGTATGACAGGATAACAATATCAAACGGTTGGATGCAGCAGTGAAAGGGTAATGTGTATGAATGAGGGGAAGTGTACCTTTTGGCAGCCCACTTATGAAGTCAATTGAGACTTTGTGAAATCCGTTTAAGGTAAATCGCCGTGGGAAAGCGATTATTAAAACTGAAAGCCACGATATTTCGATTGAGACACAATTCTCTAAGAAGTCCCATCGCTGTCACTTAATCAACTTAAAGTGACGGGTGTTGTATGCTAAGAGTTAAAAAGGAATGGAAAACGAAACGAACAAGGATACTTAAGTCTCTTAGAGTAACCGGGGATCAAAAACAGGCATATTTTCGGTTTTCTTCACATGTCTCATGTGCTAAGAATATTGTCCAATTAGGTGAATATCGACGCACAAACTTATAAGCATTTATCAAACAAGCCTTAGGAATACTATAAAAGCGTTTATAGAACACGAGTTAGTTGGTAAGTGCACCGCCTCACACACTTATGGTTCGATTCCTTTACTGCACATTTTGACATATTCACATTCGTCTTTTGCTGTTGTAATTGCAAATATTACTGATGATCTGAATTAATACAGTATAGTCGACTTTGGCGAATTTGCATTTCCATTTGGATTTCCATTTCCATCCTTATAAACATTAACTTACGCAACAATTCAAGACACTTAACATGGGGTAGTAGAATGGGTCATAGGACGTAATACACTCTCTAGTTCAGCTAAACCTACATAAGTCACAAAATGTGTGAATTTAGCCAAAGTTCAATAGTAGTTCAAATAAGTAAATTAAAAATAAATTTAAATTACACTAAACGTCGCACACCTGGGCATAGCCTCAGCTTATGTTGTGAGTGGCTGCATCTACTTTTTTCACGTGACATTGGAATGTTAGTGCATCGACTCTATATATTAGTCGTAGACAATTATTACTCATTGAGTGTTGTCAAAAAACGGAAATATGTTACATAAACCTCCTATCCAGGAATCTCTCATGAGTAGAAGGGACCTACAGTTTTTTGTCGACTCCGAACTGCGAGATTTGAGAAGCTTTTCATGGACAAATTAGTACTCTTGTGTTGTGTTGTCATCAACTTGAAAGAGGTGGTGCTGTGAAGAATGGTAGGTATTCCGCCCGGGAATTGGCGATTGAGTCGTCGGACTTACCCTCCATGCCACGGCGACCACGTCATAACCAACAACTCATCTAAAATTTACAGCTTAAAGCTGGCGCCAAGGAATAACGTTTAAGAATCCAGTGCGGAACTCCGGCTAGGAAGTTACAGCGTAAGGCCTAAATATCGCTCAAATAACCAACCATTGACAACTACTTAACTTGGCTAAAGAATAGTGCAGGAAGCCGCCATCAGCTCTCAGATTATTTAATACCGACAGCATTGATTGAGTATTTGCATATGCTAATTGTTTTGTGTGAAAACGTTTATATAAGGGAATACTCCGACATTCTTGACTAATTTTATGCCAATTCTAACATAATTATCTGCTTGCTTGACTGTGAAAATTCGTTTTTTGATAGATCACAAATGAATCCTTTCAAACTGCTCAGTCGCTTTTGTTGGATACCGTTTGGCAAATCATCATGTAAATAGTCACACTACAAAATCGTCTCCATAAACGCAAATTCAGAAATGTTCGTTCACTAAGAAATGTTGTTCTCAGCAGCTGTACCATGTTAATGAACTGTGTGCTTGATGAATTTCAAATATAAGATCTTGGTGAGCTCTGGTTCCAAGAAGTCGGAAACAATTGACTTGTTGAGAAATCATTTTTGGGTGCACTTCAGTTCACTGTTTTACCGAATTGGTCGTCAAGATCTTGTAATATCATACCATATCACTGGGGATATGGTAAATCTCAGGTCTTCAGGAATAAGCCAGTTATTATTGGCGTTTTGGAAAACAACATTACTCGTGTTATCTCCGAAATACCAAGCGCTGTGCTCGAATGGGAAGACCAGGACCTTTCGATTGGACCACCTCAGACGTAGTATTGAACAACAATTCGTAAATCCACGAATTATGGATTGTGAATCATTCTTTATTTGTAAATGCGAAAAGAAAGCAAATAGCGAAAATTCTGATGCTTGTAGAAGCTTTCATTATCGTCAGGGAATACATTCTTTCAGACACTTCTGGAATAATAAATTTCAAGAGCGCAATAAATGAAAAGAAGGATTTAAGCGGCAGGGATTAAAAAACACATTTAATGCATGCCTTCGATTCATTTCAAACATTTCATTACAAAAATCAAATGCAGCCAAGTATCTAATCGCCATGAAACAGCTAAAATTCACCTTTGCTTCCAGTCGAGGCATTCCAACTGTCGGCTTCGTTAATGCCTAAATTAATTTGTCAGTTGAAATTATCACCTACAGCAACACAATCCGCTGACAGGAAATAAGGCTGTACGCCGAGGAGAGGGAGAGAAGATAAAATAAAGGAATGAAAAAAAAAACAATTACCAAATCCAGGAAGATGCAGGCGGCCGGAAGAAACGATCACAAACAAAATAGAAAATTATTAATGTATGAGAGAGTATTCTCCAAGGACCACACTCGCAACCAGGGCGAATGTACGTCTCGTGTGGAAGTCTCCTGACTTCTTTTTTTCTTCTTCTCTTTCTTATTATTGAATAACAAACATGTTCACGTCCTTTTTTCCGTCCGTCGTCTTTTCATTGACTCATTGTTCCCTAAAATTAAGGTTCCTCCATTGTGTTGAATGAAATAAATAGAAGATATTCCTGCACCGTTTCACCAACCGTCCAACCAACCAACACTTCGACAATGGACACACGCAGCACGGGAGACCTTTGAAAAACAACTCTTCCACACATAAGATTCAGAAGCCAGCAAATTGTAGATTCCGTCCAATAAACTCATTCCTCAACTCCGGATTAAGACAGACGTCGTCCTCCTCCTCCTTAGTGTTAAGTAATAGTGTTCGCCTGATGCCAACAGCTAGCCGTGAATGGGGGAAAGAAGAAGAGGGAAGACAATGAGACTGTGCAGGACAAACGAATTATGAACAAATACGTAAGGGAGCAGATGTTTCGAAGACGTCGCCTTGGCTTGGGTCAAAATCTCGTGTCACCATTATTTCTAATTTGCCATGCTCACATTGAGGTGGGGTGAGCGCAACGGCGCGCTGGTTGGCTTTATGAATTTGCCAAAATTAGTTTGTTATTATCGACGTGGTGGGGAGTCGTTCTAATGAGAAAAATCCCGTTTGTTAACCTTTTGAGGTTTGTTTCCGAAGCGAAGGCGTTTTATTGAGCGTTGATTCATCGTGAGAATTTTCGGCCGTGCGCACGCTGAACGTGCTTGTTTGCCAATAAAAGCCTTTTTACGGTCAGCATCCAGGTAATACGATTCGTTTTGAGTTAGTTAATGGTTTACACTGACAGTTTGAGCTTAAGTGATCATTTTATTGATGTTTGATCGCTCTTATTTATTGGCTTGTGATAATTTATTCCCATCAGCCATTCGTCGTTTCAGCGCCGCCGGTTTAATCATCCATCAATTTACGTATTTATTTGTTCACTCTTATTTTCGATTTATTTGCTGCCGGAATTTGTTGCTCAGTCCATTTGTTATGTCAGTTTATTGCTTTCACTTCATCCTGAGTCACCGGCTTTGGTCATAAGATCGATTTTCTAAACTATTGAAACACTGGAGCGTGGCCTGTAACTTCTTTCTCATGATTCAGAAGTTGAATCGCTACAAGGAAGAACTTTATTGCCCGATTGTTTCTTTTCAAACTGTAACTTCCATTATTTATAAACCGCCAACAAACAAATCAGTTTGAAGACAAAATCCAATATTATGGTTAACAAGTCGATTTTGTCGATTTTTCCCTCAGGCATGACTCATTCCCCAAAAAAGCAACCGTCGCGTCGTCATCACCATTGTCCACCACTTCATCCTGACGACGAGTCAATAAACAATAAACACGCATTAAGTTAAATGTTCACGATAAATTTCTAATTAAAATTCATTCGCCGGCGCGCAGTGACAAATGAAAGATATCTTTAAGGCTTCGCGGCTAACGACACTTTATTTGAGCAGTGAACAGCTCCTTGACACCGCGCCACCCCCGCTTATCGGCCGATCGATAAACGAGTGTGTCCCACAAATCTCGGCCAAAGCGAATCCAATTAACACTCGAAAATGAGTAATAAAAAGGTTACCAGTTGGCGGTGTAGTGACAAGATGACATTGAGTGGTCGAAGCACCATTCGGGCTCTCGCATAAACTTGCCGCCGCCACGGTCGCAGCGAACGCAGAAAAATGTAAATATTCTGACAGTTTAAACGTGCGGTCTTATTTTGTGAGAAGGAGTTGTTGTTTCTTTATTTTCTTTGTTTGTGTTTGTTTTGTTGGTTGGTGAAGCTGGTGCATCAATTGCGGATTGAATTGGTATGAATCAGTTTTTTTGGCTCGAATTTCGTGAGGTTGAGTTTTTGGAGTTGTCAGACTTTACGTGACTATGAGTCGAATGAATTGAGCTTGCTAATTAATGTTGTGCGAATATCTGGAGGGGGATCACTTAGAGCAAGCATTAGAAGGTCAACAGTCGTTCACGAAGTCGCCAAGTTGACTTAGGAGACATTTTCCTTTTTAAGTATTCAAACATGGACATGCCACCGAACCTTAAGAGAAGTCAAATTTATTGACACACATGTCAGATTCTCACATGGTTTGAAAAATATTTTCCGATCTTTCTCCCGTGCCCATTCAAACGACTACCTGAACGACTCCGTGCACCATCCGTGTCCTTAATTACACGCTTGTCTACCCTCTGGTGTTAACTGCTGTAACCTCATCTCATTATCATTACCACTCATCATCAGAACCTTCTCATAATCTAGTAGTTCCACTCTGTCTGCAGCTTCTTTCGGAAGCCCCTTCGGAGGCTTGTCTTTCCGATTTTTTTGCCCTTTATTCCACGGATCCACCACCGGCACGCCGATCATGATCATCATCAACATCAAGCGATCGGTCCCCTCTGTACGGTTGTAGTCTATCTACATCGCACCTTGGCTGGCAATCTGTCTGTCTATCCGCTAAGCTGTCTGTTAGCTCATTCTGTGCCCAGCGTACACACACCTTGCGCAACATGGGTTCGCAAACAGCCCTCAAACTGATACAGACACACATTGCGACTCAGACGCGTGCGCAAATATAATACATGACCCCTGTTCTCGCTCCGTTGTTTTTCTTTTTCTTTCCCTCTTCTCCACTTTTTTTCTGTTCTTCTCGCTCGTTCCAGCTGTCCCGGTCGTGTCGTAGTCGTCGTCATCGGCGGCGTCGGCAGCAGCAGAAGCGAGAGAAATGGGGCAGACTGCAGCACTTGGAATAGTTTACATAACACAAAGAACAAAAGCGGCTCCAAGCACAACTCCCTGCTGCAGATCAAGATCCTTCGTGTCTGGTGTGTTTTATGCGCAGCAATGTACATTTGTACAGAGAAGATGCCCATCATAGGCTTGTTGGAGGCGGCGGGGTTCGGAGTCGGGGGTAGTGTGGCAGTGGCAGTGGCGCACGGCAAGCAAGCTGCAAAGATAAACACTTCGATGATGTTGACAGTGTATGCGGTGTGGTTGCGATGCTGATGATACTCAAGCTGTGCTAATAGAGTGTTAAGTAGACACAGGCTCATTTCATGGGAGATTGCATATAACATGCGGATGGGTACCTCCTCCAGTTCCTCTTGTGCGACCAGCAGCGCCTTGCACACATCTCTTAAGGACAAGAAACAAATTAGTATGGCATTCTTTGTAGCTTAATTCCTTTTTCGCTATTTCCTGCGCTCTCTCTCTCTCTCCCCCTTTGTGTCGTAAGGCCCGACTGCGGCCCTACTGGATGAGTTCCTGAAGCCATTCATACTTAGGAAGCACACACAATGCAGCTCGAAGTGAAATCGAAATTTGCTTATATCGAGCAAAGGCAATTACTCACATCGTACCTTCTTCCGAGGAGGCATCACTATCTCTTGCCCCAGATCACATCTATTAATTACACACTCCCGTTGCTGACGAGAGTACTCTCGGTCAAAGTGAATTTTATGCATTTCAACGAGTTTCCCCAAACAGCCTGTGCGTCCATCCGATAAACAAACTGTTAACATTTCAATATTCCTGTCTATGCCACCCGAAGGATGGACGTCTGCACAGCGAGCGCAAGAGGGAGATGCCGACAGCCTTAAAAGGGAACTGAATATCCTGGCAGATGGTCATAAATTATTGAAATGTCAAAATAAAAGAACCGCCTACATCAATGGTCAATTACTGTCAGCCTGACGCACACACACAGACGGGACGGGGGCTCCGCTCCTTACCTTCGCCTGCTTCCTTCGTTACCGCTCTATGAATTTACGAGTACGACCTTTTTAGAGGTTTGTGTCTGCAGCTTTCTGACCATTACAAATGAGGTTCCATTTAGTTGATTCTCCTTTTGTCATCCTGCGTTAAATTAGTATTCCCATGGTTGATTCTCCTTGGTTGTTGTTTTTTTTTCCTGTTCTTGTCTTCTTCTACTTCTCCTTCATTCTTGGCTTACCTTAACCTCCAGCACACTCTGCGACAGCCACTGAGACTGGAGAAGACAAGAATGCTGTGGCAGGATGACTGATTCAATGATTTTTCGGGAAATAGTGAGAAATTTTTGAAGATGAGACGTGGAATTTGGATTTTTTTTCCTCTTTTATCATTTTATGGGCTTGTAAAGCGGCATTTGTGAGAGTCAAAGGCACAGGTTAGAGACTGAGCTAAATAGGGAAGGGGCTTCATTTTATGTCATTTGAAGTCATGTGAACTCATCCCCTTCGATTTGTCGACAGGTTTTCTGAAATAAAAAAAAATCAATTATTTTTATGTACGTGGCGCTAAGTTGCAAGGAAACCTATCAGGACTGCAAGATAGTGGTGGACTGCAATTGAAGTTGTCGTTCTTTTACCTACGTCTCAGTAACATGGCCTCTCTAGGGCGGATGAAGAGTAGTAGTATCCTTCAAATGCTAGGTTTCAGAGATTCAATTGCAAGCACACTGCCCGCATGCATAATAACATCCCCTTTCAAAGGTATTGGGGTGGTAATAGCGCCGACAGCAATCACGTAGTATTTTACAAATCGAAGAAAACTCAAATTTGACGTTGGCATTGATTTTAAAAAACCGACCATCTCGCAATACTACAGGAAGAGCTCATGATACAAAGGACAAAAGCCATTAATCGGAAGGAGCAATGTCTGGAGAAAACGGCTGTGAGATAAGCCCTCCCATTTCAGCGTTTTTTGACAGCCACGTTTATTTAAGACAAATCCGAACATTGACAGAACGATAATTATTGCTGACAAATTTCACACCATTCTAATGAAATAGGTAATCGCTTCCAAGACCAGCCACAACTTACAGATGGCGCCATCTATGGAGCGATTAGATACTTTGAAATATAAGGACTTTCAATGAAAATTGTTTCGGTAAACTGTATGAGAAGATGGCGGCTCCAAATAGCGAAATTTAAAAAAATTCGCAAACTTTTCATATTCAAGTCTTGAATATAACCCAACACGTATTGATTGCATGATAACTTTAAAAATTATATTTGTAAATAAATACGATAAGTTGTATCAAATATTGGTGAAAACAAAAACGAAACCATTTATTTGCGAGTGGAATTCGAGCTTTCTCATTTTTCGGTTTTGGGGCTAATAATGGCATTGCCTTCGATTTGTGGAAGTAAGTGTAATGAATACAATTCTGAATTACATTTAAAAACATTTTTTTAAATTTTTAAAAAATGTTCTGCTTTGCTGGGTCGTTCAGAAACCATCAGCGGCTGATCATTAAATTAAATGCCATGTCTTGTGAAATGTACTTTGCAGTGTGATTTAAAAAAAATTAGATAAATGACCTGTAAGAGAATATAGAGTAGTTGCGTCAACTTCCAAGTTCGTTTCCCGATTTTGGAAAGATAAAAAACCTTTAAGTTAACATCTCCCGCACCGGAAATTTTAAGCTCAGTAACTATCAGTTAAGTAAGTTAAGATAAGATACCAAGCTTAAGATAAGACTCACCTCAGGGACTTCCAAAGATATGAAGTCAAGTTCTGCAAATCCTTACACGCAATCCAGTCACGGTCACGGACTAATTCAACTGTCATTCCAATCAATTGCCTATGCAATCCAATAACAACTCAATTTTCCGACTCCCAAGGAGCAACAACAGCCAAGCCAATCACAGATGAACGGACTCATAATTTTGAGTTTTATCACCAAACAGCATCCCGGAAAGCGGTATAAGATGCATGCAGTCAGCCAGCCAGTCAGTTAGCAAGCCAGCCAGGCAGTCATTCTCAGAGTCTGGCTTGCTGGAGCGTTTCTCAGAGTCGAGTGTGGAGTGGAGTGAAAAAATCTCTCCATTGCATGATATCTTAATCAATAAACATAAAATCTCATCAGGTCGTCTTAACGATGGGCCATAAAAATAAATCCACTACAGCCTCTGATCGGATCCGGCGCACACCGTATAATAACAATAATAACGACACTAAACCAGACGCTTGTTATGCGGCCAAAGCAGCGGCGGCTGGACAGACGACCGGCGGAGACGAAGACTGTAGTCTGGATTGGTCGATTGGGTTTCCCTTTGTTCTCGTCTCCTTTTCCGATTTGTTTCTCTTGCTTCGATCTGGCGGTGTTGGCCTCAGTAATTCTCTACGCTGGCCAGTGGCCACCGCCACCGCGCAGGCCGGAATTCCATATCTCAGTTTAGCTGTGATTTGAGTCATCTTTGGGGGCTATTCTCAGGTTGAGACTTGCACTCGAGCACCACCGAACAGCTCCCCCACATCGCGCGCACAGGGCACACACAGTCAGGTCTAAGTGCGGCGGTCGGCGGTATGGCGAGCTGCACACAAGTGGATGGGAACCATCGACTTTTTGATCCTTTTGGGAATGGTTGCATTTTTTCTCGTCTCTGATTGCTATGCTTTGTGACGGAGTGAAAGGCGCAGAAGGTGTGAGAATGGGAATGAGGATATTCTGTAACGTGTTTTTATGACACACACAGGCTTTGAGGTTGGTGGTGCAGTGAGAATTCCTAAAGTAAATAATTGACTTTATTCAGTGTTTACCTTATTGGGGGGAGGGAAATGCACAACAAAGCGCTTGTAGAGGTATTTATATTATGCTGAGGATGGGATGCTGGTGGAGGAAGTAGTGAGATGTGTCTATGCCGGATGTTGATATGTATCGATTGCTGGAATCAAATTTATTAAAAACTGTACAACTATCCAATTGAGGCATTTACAAAATGATGGACCGATCCAGCTCACTTAGCTTAGCTTCTAGTCTAAACACTAGCTTGAACATCAAAGCAAGTACGTATACCTCCTCCAGCCACATAGATAAAACGAAGCATTCAATAGTTCACGAAATGTGACTGTGATGGTGAAGCAGAAAGGCGGTAAACCTAAAAGTTTATCGCCTTCGCATATTTATTTCGTCGCATTTATCGAAGCGAGTGACGAGGGGAAAAATACATATAATAACCTTAACAAAATTGGCAAGAATGCGCGGACAATGGAGGACCATGGCCATAGCCATACCATGCTGTTAAATGTATCAGACCGAGGACGCAACTGTGCAAGATGCAGCACAACAGAGTGCACGCCACAGAAGTTGTCTTAATTTTTTACCAGACCACACAGAAGTCATTTATATCAGATGAAGTTGTGACTTTATAAGTCGCTTCTTGCTCTCCCCGTTCCCTCCCGTCTTTTCTTTATTCGTAGGCGCAGCGGTTTGAGTTGGAGCAGCCCTGCTGTCTCCGTAGACCTGCATCATTGATCGGGGAGGAATTTCGTGTGATCGGTGAAACATTTCGTCTCCAGCAGGTTTCGTCTTTTGATTTTTATTTATTTATTTTTTTTTTTTTTGTTTGTTTCCCAATAATTTTCGTATTCCTTACCATTGTCGTCATTCTGATACAAATACGAACGGGAGGGCTTGGGGATTGGGGGTGACATCTTGCGATAAGGAGTTTCTCCGTTTTGAGAATCTTGTCGGAATCTATTCAAGCGCGCAATAAAGAAATCCGAGGCCAAATGTCTGTCGTAATCGAGCGTACGTACACGTCGTATATGGAGAAAATTGTTCACGGAATCGCTGGCGAAAAGCGAGATGAGTTGAGTCCGATAGTTATGTCTCTTTCGAATTGCTGCGGAGGGCGAAGCCAAGTAATTACCGTGAGATTCGTTGGAATCCATGAATGTTAATAGGTGTCATTCTGTCTGTGATTTTATCCGACAATTTAATCTGTGGATTGATTAGTGTACGTCAGAATCATCTTAAGTCTGCTGGCAGCTATGTCGCCAATCACTTAGTTTACAGCCACATGAATTACATACGACCATAAAATCTCTCACGAAATGTCCTTAGCAATATGATGCTAATGGAATGTTCATTTCAAAGATTGGCGTCAAAAAGTTTTCTTGACGTCAGTGGAGAGATGAACATGTCCATCTTAAACGAATATTACGTATGAGTGACGTAAATTGAGTAACTTGTGCGCTTTTGCTTTTATTATAAAAGAACGCATCAATGTGAAATTTAAATACTTAACATTAAAATCATATAAAAAAATGTTTCTTACTTTTATTTACGCAGGACTCATTCGTGGACATATGTATGTCCTCGACAACGTGCGCATTTTTGACTCCTAATGCGTCAGAAGTCCTCAACTGAATTTACGTATACGGAAATCGATAAAATATACACTGGTTCGTCAATTTTATTTGGAGGAATAGAAATATGCGGTTTAGTTACCATACAGTAGGCGAAATTCATCATGCTTACGTCCGAAATTCTTATTTCTGCATTGCGCACATTTATTGAAGAAACGTTATGAATTCTGAATTTTTCCAATTTAAGCAACTTCATGGAGTCATGTTAACGTTTCTATAATTGACATAAAAAATTCGGGTCCAAAGAGAATGTAATATTTGTGTCCACTCCCGAAATTGTTGTATGTGTAGTGTGTTCTGAATGATTGACTTATACGTCAAATTAGAAGTTCATTTTTTGACAAAACTTGAAGAAAATATAATTTAAGGAGTATAAACACCCGCAAATTTTACCGCCCATTTTCAAAAGTTTCCAAAAGTTAAAAAATCGCACTCATTCTTAAATCTAAAAGTTTTCGTACTGAATATTGTTTTTATCTCTCATAGTTTTAGAGGTCTATGTGTAATTTTCATCTGGTTTCTAGAGGTGTGCTACATTTCTTAATCGCTCTATTAATTCTGGACCACAAAATATGTGTGTTGCATACCATTGTTATGATAGACGACAATTCGATTCCCCCTCAAATCTACCCACATCTGACGCTGTAGATCGAATTGACTGTGAGCTTCGTTTCCTCCCAAGCCCACCAAACACTCAACATAGCCTTGTTTACCATCAATTCTGTTTTTGAATTCATTTGCAATCAGGCATCAGTCTTTGACCATGATCGCTTGCGTTGGATGTCCTCATATTTAATTCAATTTTTATCGCCGGTTATGAGTCGCTTAAAAAATGGTTTCATTTCGATTCATTTCAGAAGCGGTTCGCTGATGGTTACAGGGTTAATTAAATTTCTTACATTAAAAGTAGCCTGTGTGACGCCTTCTATCTTTCCTGACAGCTTCCGTATCAATCTTGCTCATCAGTTGCAAAATTCTAGCGACCAGTACAAACAAACAGCTTCTAGAAGTGGTGCGTTCACTCATTGTAATCTCACTGTAAGCTGCACTAATTTCTCAGTTTACACATAACATTTAACACGAGCAACAACTAACGCGGCTGTCTTCACAAATAACGAAGCCTGGTGTGGTCTTGTGTATCCTTGGACATGTTTGAAATTTGTAAAGCATGATAGGTAGAACAGCGAAATTGAATTTCCCTTAATCCAAAAAGTGCAAAAAACCGAACGCTAAACAAATAAACTGCTCAAGGGAGATATACTGTCACATAAAGATGGTTTCCTTTCGTCTTCTTTTAAGCATTCTGTAAAAGCCATACGAATATTCTTGGAAGTAACACCTCAAATTTATTCACGGTGTCACTTTTTTCCAGTTATTGATAACGCACAAAGAATACTAACTGCCTAATATGTAGTAACAGAACTTCAGGTCCCCTCTGCACGTGAGCGCCCAATAGCACGCACAACAAGATACGTTGATGAAGAGACTAGGTGCTGATCCATCAGTGCTATCTGATTTATATATTATAACGGATCACTCAATAAGTCGCGGGACATATAGGGGGCGCCACTTACAAAAATTATTAATTTAATATTATTTTTTGTTAGTGGCGCCCCCTATACATATGCCCCTTATTTATTATTGTGTTAATATAAAGATAAGGATAACTAAAACGGCTAGAATATGTTATAGTTGCAAATATGAAATACTGGCAAATATAGAAACGTCTATTTGTATCACATGCAGCGGTGCGTATTGAAATTCATTATGTACATACATACTAGTATCTATTTAATATATTTCGATTCATCACATACACATGTATACATTCACCATACCGCTGCCGTCTGAAACGTAAGGCAAAGCGTTCAAATGCAACTCCCATAACTTTTAGTTTATTTGATTGTCCTTAATTGAAACACCCTGTCAGTGTTCAGAGAGTGGCAATTGTACACAAAAAAGTATAATGTGGATCCGACTGCATCCCTCGTCCGGACGAAAACAAGAGTGAGAGTAAGGAGACCAGCTCTTAGTCCCTAAGGCACCACCCTCCTAACTACTGCTGTATGCTAGAATATATTCAAGTGTCCAGGACATTTTTTTCCGTTTTAAAAGAACTCATGAATCAGTAACGAATTGTGCCAAAGTAAGTGGAAGTACTCAATACCATGCCACATCACATCATTTCGTTTGAGATATATTGATGTACAGAGTTGAATCTCATAACGAGAAATTATCCCGATTTCTCAACGAATTCATTGATTTCTTTATGTCATCCCATTTCTGCTTAACGAACAACGACATTCCATTTTATATGCCAAGTGCCGGAAAATCAGAATAAACTCTGATTGAACCATTTAACCAACTATTTAGTAGACATGTCTTCGTAGCCCACATCCACAAGTATTGCATTGATATTCGACCAACATAGAAGGTTAGGTATCGTTAGTAGCGTTATTTACGGAAAAACTGTAGTATCTCGAAGATAATCGAAAACAATAAAAGTAAGGGGCAGCACTTGGTCGAGCGTTGTATGTACCTTAGATCTTGTGCCGTTCCTACCGAGAGTATTTTCACCGATTCGTCCTTAGCGCCATTCTGAGAATGAAAAAAAAAATGCCATCAATTTCTCCTCCTTCACATGTCCCTACATATGGTGTGTGCGTGTGTGGTTGAATAAATATTTAAAATAAAAAAGAGAAATCAAATGTAGCTTCTTTCAAAATATGCCACTGCCCGCAACTCAGGATCCAATAACAGTTGGAGCAGAAAAAACAACATTCATACATTATCCATTTCTTGAAAGTTTTCATCCGCTTTGTTCCCCGTGTTTTTTTTTTTCATCTTATTTTTCACTCCCACCCATTGCCGCCCCCTTTACGGAGCTCAAACGAGTCTATAAGTATTTTTTGGCGCCACGTTTCTTTACAGGGATACAACCGTCAAGACGGCGTCTTCATCGTCCGTTTGTACAGAGAGTTATAACATTCAAGTCCTTGCCATCGTCTCTCCGCAACAGCTCCACGTTCAATCACATTCCCACACACACACAGAAACACACACACACAACCGCACCCGACGACGCTTAATCTGAAGCTGGCGTATAACCTCTTATAGAGAGAGAAAGAGCAGAAAAGGATGTTTATTTGGTTTGCTGAACGCAAGCATAACGCACACGAGCGGGTGGATGATAAACCGTTGGAACATAAGGAAAGGATATCTCCACGCTTTAAGAAAACATAAATATTCCCGAGAAAAACTTTCTGCTGCTAGTTTCACATCCTGACATTGACGTTTCGCTGGAAATAATAAAAAAGTCTGTAAGGATATTATATCACGCTGGTAAATGCTCCTTGTAACTATAACTCCCTTTGTTCGTGTGTTTGTTCTGTTTATTATCGTCTGCTTCGGTTAGATCATGACAAGAATTTATTCGTTACACAAGCAAAGCCTTAAGCCAGGCCAACGTAACGAAGGTCTCTGAACTCTACGCTTAGTTCTTAATGTTGTCTAGGTCTGTGGTGGTTTATTAAAGCTCATCCAGTATTGGCGGCTGGCCATTTGGCTGCTTACTCGAATAAGGGAGGCGAGTTTACAGTTTCTAATTAAGACATCTGAACATAATATTGTGCAGTTGTTAGGGAAGTCTCAAATGATTCTCATTTATATCCATTTTGTTCTGTGTTGGCAAAAATTATGTGGAAGGTCCTTACAAGAAAGGAGGGTGCACATAATTATTTTAAGAATTCAACGGGATGTGACTAACGAGCAGAGGGACAAGCAATTGAAACGGTTCGAAAACGGAATTTGGATTCTCTTTTATGTACATAGTTTGAATGCAATAAACGAAAGCAACAAGTTCCAAGGCAGCATTCAATTAATATGCGATTATATTTCTAAAGAATCGTTTAAGTATTTCTGGTTTTTAAGCTGTCATACGTATGTAGCTGTTTATATCATCTTTAATTGTGGCGATTCCTAAATGACGAGAGCGATGAATATCCGCGGTTCAGATATTCTATGAAGAATAACTAAACACTTTGCTCTATGTCTGCTCTTTTGGAACAACACCACCACAACAATAAAAACAAACTTCTGGTTTTCGGTTCAAAACTGGAAAAGCCTTTCGAGTAGCTAGTACTTTTCTTTGTACTTAACATTGTGTCCTTTGTGTTTCATTGACGTGGGATTTCTTCACACTTCAGCTTCGCGTTAAACGTCATACACAGGGAGCTTAGAAAAACTGGCAACTGATTAGACAAGTGAAAATGAAATCTCACACCTAGCTCAGACGCCTAATCAAGCGTCTAACGAGGGATGATGTGGAGTTTTCGATTACAAACCAATGGGACAACGCAATAGTTCATGAAACCGATTTCTCTCATAAGTGGAGAATTAGGACCCCAACCAACTTGGCAAAATTGGAGGCGATACTGCCAGAGGAGAGGCTTGTTGATTGAGACCCAGGTCTAAGCCACGCAGTAGCCCCACAACAAAACAATGAACAGCTTCTGCGTGAGTTTATATAATTATGACGTGAATTATCCAGAAACATTCAATTGTCGCTAAGAAATACGGTTCTGCATGTTATATGTCGGGCCTCTTTAAGGACAAAGTGCAACCAATAAAATTACAGTGACCCTGGCTGTAACAAAACGAACATTTAAGAGAAACAAGTGATGACCTACTAAAAACAGGATGAAAACCAGTGGCCAAAGCGGTAATGAGCCTCTTGTGTGGATGTAAAGTCACTGTTCTTCTGCTTTAAATCAATAGATCCGTGATAGATCCTCTTTGATGCAAAACAAAACGAAACTATATTGCTCCAAAACGTCTATAGAGGAGATGGGTTACAAATGCAGGAATGACTTCTGGGATCCTACAAGGAACATACGATCGATGTTGCATCGTCAACTTCATTTTAGGACATTTAATGCTTACTGATACGGAAAGACATCTTGGCTGGAATCATCAGAAAATACAGCCAAGCTCTGTTAGCAATTTGTTATAGTGGAGACGTGAAAACAATGAAAGAAATATGTTAAGAGCTCAGTCGAGGTATCGAACGAAGACCTTCGGCAACGGAGTCAATGCCCTTACACACTTTGCCATGATGGCCTGTTGAACTGTTGAAGTTTTTGCTGAGAAATATTGACTTTCTGTTCAAGACATACTCGAAGATGTTCTCTATCATTTCTTGAATGTAGCAAATACTTTCTTTTGTCCTTGTTTATTGCCACACATATTTTAGTTGCTTCTGTTGCAACATTATCGAGCGTCACATTGAAGGCTACATGTGTTCATTCAACTTCATTAATTGCATCTGCAAATAACGAGAGCTTGCCTATAGTGTTGACCTATGAGTTATGCACCACCTTCTTAATTTTGATATTAAAGAAATCAGATGACAACACCTTGCTTAAAACCGGTGATACCCATTACAATACTCCCCATTAACACCCCGCACCCCCGTAGCAATACGTCGCATTACACTTCCATGCTATGCAAAGTATGAATATGTTCATTTGCTTGTCATTGTCCATAACAGACACTAAAGCTATATCCAAGGTAATGTACACATTTAATTATTAAATGCAACAATGTCAAAAAAAAAGAAACATATCAAAAGCTTCCCGCTTGTTTGCACTTCCTCCACTTGTTTTGAACTTCGCTCTTATCTAATCCATATGGCAAGCCAAATGACGTGTCGCGTCCTCGAATAACCATAAAATGTTATCTCGTGATTATTGCCTGCTCGTTGGTAAAATTGTTGTTTGCACAAAACCACCACCAACAAGATTTCGCTAAAAGGAGAAAAACGCAAACAGCAAGAAGAAACCGACCGACTAACGCCAAATGGTCACATACAGTCGCGCGGCAACGAAAAGGCGAACTGGCAACCAGAGTTACTTCTCTCGAAGCGAGTAATAAATGCCACCACCGGCGAAAAGGAGTCATTAAAGACGATTCGTTCTCCTTGCCTGTGATGCTCCAGCAGCCTCGAAATAAAACGACTTCGACAACGACGACAGAACCCTCATCAGTTGGTGAGGAAGGAGAACTGATCGCACCTATTAAGGGAAAATTATAAGGCGCTTATTTGTGATCGTTTTGGGTGGCATAACGCAGCCTGTAGACTTGTGTTTAGCCAAATAAATTTTGTTGAAGGGCCGATAGTTGATGTTCCTGCGCTGGAACTCGGACAGTCTCGTCAATCATCGAAATGTCTCCCCGTCCTGCACAGCAGCAGGTCAGGCGTTTGCCAATGCCTTGACGATCAGAAGGATGTCACCATTAGGTAATTCCTGAAATTCGCTTATACACGTCGTCCATTATTCCACGGCCACCGTACACCTGCTGCCCTTTGCCCACGGCCACGCATTCCAATGGCAAGAACTTAAAACTATAGCCGGTTAGCGATGTTTAATCTCACCCTTACCGACAAACGGACGAGCTCCGAAAATGCTGTGCTTTGTTTCACCTCTGCTGTGCCTTGTTGCGGGCCCCCTTTGTCTCGTGCGGACGCCGAAAATCGTCTGTGTACCTTTTAAATTGGTGCCAATTGAGGAGATGTGATGTGATGAAGCCGGTGGTGATTTGAAATTTCGCAAAAATACCCGCGAGCTGGTCACCCCCCATGCGTTCAGGTAGGTTAACGCCATCGCCGCCATGGATGCACTGTGCCGTATCATTATCCCGGCGATTTTCACATACCCGACGATTTCTGGCCCCAGACGATGATGGGGCTTGGCTGTGGCGGCTATAAAATCTAATCAGAGTGTGGTTGTTAAATTTGTGGCCAATAATAACAGTGTGCGCCCGGCCGGCGATGCCGACTTGTCTTGGGGCTGCTTCGTTGATTTCATAATAATTCATGGCGTTATTGGCAGGATGATGCGCCACTGCGTGATGACTTCGGTCTCAGGTGTGTTTGACTTTTTTAACGTGTGTCTCAAGAGGAGCAACATTAAACATTTGTTGACAATATACGAGATGAAGAGAGCTTCCCTTAAAGAGTGAGCTTTTTGAGGCATCTGCATAACAAAACCAGACCGTCTTCAATTTCAGCCATGCGGGAGGTAGCCGTGCTCGGTTGATGCAAGCAAAATATAATTTCACTTTTTACGAGACCACAAGATCGAACAGCGGCAGTAGTATAAAGTTCCCCTTCACTACCTTCCGTCCCGCTATCAGACGATATGTCCTTAATTTATTCCACTCAACCGGCCAACAACGGCGACGACAACGTCCAACAGACGAATGGGAAAGGGCTATCCGAAAGTACGAAGCGCAAAGATATCGTGTGTAAATTCGGGCAATCTGCAGTTCTCATGATTGGGCGCACATTTAAGGGGCTTGAGAATGTCTTATATCCTCTGCCTGCCATGAACTGCAAAGGCAACTATGGCTGCGACCTGCGCAAAACAACTAACTACAGCTACGACGACCAAAAGAACAAAAACGCCACCAACAACCACGAAGTGATCATATTCCTGTAAGGAATTTCGAAGCTGCCCTGTAGCAAATGCTTTGATCTTGCGGAATTTCGCGGATGGTTAGCTAACCCAATTAAAAAGTTAGATTTTTGATGTTGGGACCAAAGCGGTGAGGGCAGAACCACACCGGCCGATCGGCCGACCGGCTGGCCGGGACGGCATTCAGACAGTGGCTGGTGTGAGGTGGTCGGTGCGACATACACAGCGATGGTGTTGGGACGAATTCACTGAGAGGTAGACTCGGAATGCGTGCCACACATGGTGATCTTTGATTGAAATTCTGTTCGTTCTTATGTCATTTGCATATAAATGTACAGTTGTGCATATACAGAGCAAGTGGAGAGGGATAATTTCAAGAAAATTTACGCGAAAACTTATATAAATTTGAATCGAATATCTAAATAATTACACCAAAAACACTTCCGGGAAAAGCGGGTGTTTAAAGAGTTTTCGCGAAATATGCAGTCCTATTTTTTATGCTGTCTTAGTGAAATTTTTAGTTTCGGTTTAAGGATGTGGAACTGTTTTGGGACCATGATGAATACGCTCGAATAAAGAGAGAAGCCTCTGAAGTTTTTCGTTCGATCACGGAGTACTTTGATATTGGAAATACACATCGCCGAGAATTTGAATTTCACTTTATAGTGCTTAAGCTTTGACAGTTGGTGGCAGCCAGCCATAATGTTGGACCGTGACTATCGCCGCCATGCTGCTGTCACTGATCTAAAATACCTTAAATGGCGTTTCACAATCATCTTTCATTCATCGTCTCATTCACTCTCCAGTAAAAAAGCCTTTCAAAATCGCCGTTCGAAATCAGCATTAAACTTAAAGTCAACTCGTGACCGAACGATAGTACACAGAATGCGAGTGATTGCTGAAGAAGCTTGGTTCTTGTACATTGTGCCAGCCAATTTATTAAGGTGTTGTTTCAAAAAATGCAAGGCATATACTGTTCGTCATGCCTGTAACACTATCGATTTGGTATGAAAGGACTTTCATGAAATTTTTGATATTTTCATTTGACCTACCGATTATACCCAATTTATTTTAAATTTAATTTTGGGGCAGAGGTTCTCCCGTATGCATGAAGATGGAAAAAAAATTTGAATTATATCGTACCCCAGCATTTCATACATACATAAATCAATCGACAGATCTCTTAAAATGAAATTGAATTGCGTCTGACAACTTACAGGGCATGTAGGCGTCAATATCAGAAAGTTTTATTAGATCCGAAAGAGAGGACCGCCGAGAGGACTATTTAAATTAAATATGTTAATTCAGAATACAACTGTACGTCAACGAAACGTAAGATCTGCAAAAAAGGTCTCCGCTGTCAATGAAAGTGTACAGGAGACCCAGAGGCAGTGGATTTTGCATGGTTCACAAGAACTCAGACACGGAGTTGGTGACTTGGACGTTCTTGAAGGAAGTAAATCGTCCAAGAACAAGGGTTTATATAAAGGCCGTTGTGCTGCGAGAAGTAGTTATAAGGCAATAGAAGGCTAGAGTAAGCAAACATTTAAGACTAAGCATTAAGCATTAAGCCCGCAGTGTGGTGAGGGTATCAGGTTTTCTCTTCGCTTTTTCTTTTCATCTTTTTCTGTCTTAGCTAATGGCATGATATTTTGTGTGTCAGAAAGGAGGACAAGAACCCCTCTCATAGCTAAGCAACGACTTCTTCCTGTTAAAGCTGTTCCTGTGGCTTAACCGAATTACAATAGTGTCTTAAGCAATGTACATAACTCATATTCATTTTACACTCCCTGAAATGGCATCACAAAGGTTTTACACTAAAAGCACATCTTTAAGGCGCGAGAGTTTCGAATAACAAAACTTTATTGATTATGTGTTTAATTCGCCATACATTTCAATATACTTTAAAGAGTCAGTAGGCCAGAAAAATCCATGAACTATGAAAAATTTCTCAAGTCTAACTAATATACAGTGGAACTGTCGTGGCAAATAAATTGGCTTGTAGAAACTTCTTAACGAACAAAAGGGCTGAAAAGGCGATGTCTTAAGAAAAACAAATTATTGAAAGATTTAATTTGAGAAAGTATGAGCTCTGGTGCTACTGTTATTGTAATATATTTCGTTGAATTAATATGATTATTTAAGTTCAACATTAAGGTTTGTTCTAGAATGAAAACCTTTTTAGCATTTTGTAGACCTTGTTCTTAAAAGCAAAGTGGCTTACTCAGTGTATCATCTTATCTTGGAGAAATGTATATTTTTCTAGGTTTCATCGATCAAAGGATAAAAAAAAGTTTTTGGAGCCAGTATGTACTTAAAAGGCCTTGGACTCTAATACTTTCTTATAAAAATGCCTTCTTTTAAATTTCTAACTTTTTTCCTAAAATACAAGACAAATCTAAGAAAATCTGGAGATTCCGTAAAACTCAAAATATCTAATTAGAGAACCTCTTGTTTTGAAGCACTCTAGTTTCCCTCGTTTTTCGTCTCTAACATAAGCAGACCTAAGTTATGTACCATCATATTCGTATTGACCAGTTTTACCTAACAATGTATACGAATAAGGAAACATACCAACAAGTTTTACCCTCATAACCAGATAAAAAAAATTATTATGAAAGAAACATTGTCACCCTTTATTCACTTAATGAAAAAAAAAATAAAACTTATCGTGTGAACATGTAATCTATAGACGAATCGAACACACCAAATTCCCTGTATCGTATAAATCACTCCAAACCGCAGCATGTTGAAACTGTTTCTTTGCCTCGCTATTACACCTCCCAATTTCACATCAATTACCCGCGAAATATAAAAAAAAATCTGATACAGAAACGAAAAAAAGGGCAGGCGAGGTAGAAATCGTCACTACCAAAGTGCCGAAACAAGCTCATTATTTATTCCCCAGTTAACCGCATTAAACTCGCCTCGGACTTCCAGCCCTTTGCACTTTCTCACGAGGAGCGCGCGAAATGAAAGATCAACAGAATGGAAAGATCATTCCGCAGCGCCTGCAATTTCCATAAATAAACCAAGGGACGTCCAAAACGAAGACGACCAAAAGAACAGAAAAAAAAATAAAAATTTCGAAAAATAATATGCATTCCATTTTTCGGGATCAACTAAAAGAAACACCGACTAACAAGATCCCATTTATTTAAATTGCATTTGCCACAGAATTGGACCGTGCTCTTCGCAGCACTTGCAACGCCAGCACCTTCATTCTGCCACTGCCGCCGTCGCCGTTGCCGCTACCGCCACCGTCGCCGTGCCATCATCACTTCGGCTTTGACGATCGTAATTAATGCAGCAACAAGAGGCAGCGAAAAAGCGCCGGCGACTGGCGATCTACAAACGCGGAGAAATCAGTCCCGACGTAACCCAAAAGCCAAACGCCAACAGCCAGCAGTCAACAACCAGCAACTACCGGCCAACAGCCACCAGCCACCAGGCAAAGCTCTCAACCGACCTGATACTCCTTGCGCTTTGCACGCATCAAAGACCAATTTCGAATTCAAATAAATCATCGCAGGAAATTTGATTTTCCCGTCGTCGCGTCGGGCTCAAAGAGGACTCCGAAAATGTACAATTTCAGGGCAAATGTGCCCAATGCACGAGGCCCAGAAACCACAAATCACAATCCTCTTTCACAGATCAACAGTTCTGTCCGGTTTGCCGCTGCTTCTGCTTCGTGCTGATGCCACTGCATCTGATTGAATGAAGTGCGCGGCATAATCGATAATCATACACTTTGACCAGGCGTCAACCGCAGGAACCGCAATAATTTATCTCAATTTTGTGTCGGTTCCAGGTTACAAATTCCCGCGCGAGAAATCCAACAGAGACTGACAAAAAAAAAGATGAGTCAGGAGCGGCGCGACGCGGTTCAGGGCGGAGCGCTGCGACGACGGAGTGATCTCCTGAGGTGCGAATGGCGCAATTGGTGCGCAGACGCCGCCACCGCTGCTACCACCGCAACCACTACCTGCCGTCTGTTGCTGCTGCTGTTGCTGTTACCACATACCTCTCCTTAGCCAAGTCTACAGAAATAATTTTCACAATTTTTGTGCGAAAACGTTCGCCGGCCGGCTTAGGGAACAAAGACAAACGACCAATGGTGCGGTTGGTATCGTTTTGTGCTCTTTGTCTGGGAACTGTGTGCAACTTCGCTGCTGTGGGGCGCTGTCTCAGGTGATAATCTGGATGTCATCGATTATAACAAGTAGTTTAAGCTAGACGATCGCAATCAATAACTGATTTTACATAGTCTGGCAAAACTATTCGTCATTTTATGTCGAGTTTTTACTGAGTACAAAACAGTGGGAGATCATCGATAAGCCGTTCATCACCACGAGATATTTCTGCAGAGGACACACAATTGTCGTGTCCTTGGTCGCCGCGCTCCTCTTTTTGAAATCTATGGAACCACATTAAGGCTACGCAGAGCGTGGAGTCGTCACAGTTTGTGGAACAAAATTCAAAATGTAAGAGATTTGTTTTTTTTTCTTTTGCTTTCGTTGGTCATTGCAAACTACACTTCCGTAGAAATTTCAACGCCATTTTTGATGTAATATATTTCGTAAACTGACTTATAACCTAATTCATCCTAGATTCTTCAAATGTTTTGTATTCTTTTTTTTAAAGATTAAGGCGAAAAGAATCCGTGAATCAATGTCGCAATATGCTCAATAGAACCAAACCCTGTCTTCAAAAAATCTTAAACGACAAAATGTAACCAAAAGTACAAATTTCTTCAGTGTTTTCCAAATCTAAATAAAAACGTTGTTTTATTCTCCCATGTTTTTCTGCAAACAAATTGATTTTTTCTTTTCAGTTATTTTCGATGTGATTTTAAAATTGTGTTTTTAACATTTTTGGAAGATTTCGCAACCGAAGAAGAAAGTTATTTTTCAACTATTAACTCTTAAATCAAGGTGTATTTTCGGGAACATTTTTGCCACCTTCTTCCAACGTTTGAGTGATCAACGAATATTAGCAGAAGCCTTCAGTCGGCAGTCTGCCAATAAGAGATCACGATTATTTTCACGGTATGCTTCGTTACAGACATTTTCAAGGCGTTGCTTCTTAAAACCCGAATTTGTTTATCCAAATAGAAGAGTCACACTGTACACACCAGCAAAACGATTTTTGATTTTGCCGCACGGCAAGGATCTCCTTAAACAGTACCTAAGCTTATATTCGCGGTTTTTCTCGTTTGTTAATTACCCAATTTTCAAGACAATAGTAAGAGTCGGAAAAAATGCTGAGTTGGAAACCGCTAACTTGGCCTTTAGACTTAACTTGGTCTCACCGATTGAAATTATTGCAGCTTGACCATTTCAGCAGAATATGTCAGTTTTGTTCCTTTCGTCACTCGTCAAAAATTCCCTTATTTCTTGAAGATATGTTTAATGATTTAATTTCACTTTTTATAAATTTCATTTAACCATTTATGATAAGCATATAATATGTGGTCAGTGTCAGGCATATACGTGCACCTTCTTAGTTTTACTCCAAGAAGTAAACCAAACATTTAGAATGGAAATATTACCTCAATGTCATGCAAATTGTCATGCAATCCATTAGCTAATATGCCAGCAGTTAATTAAACAAGTTTTATCGTAATTCAATGACTACTCATTCGTATTCGTACATGTTTTCAATAATACTATTGCGGTTGCTATGATTAAATCTATTTGGCATTGATGCAACCAACTTTGTGGCGTAATTCTTTTCAATTGTACAAAGTAAGGAAAACATGGTATGTGTGATACTTTTGATTTGTCATTAGGTCAGTTTGAAGTGCTAAGGACTATAACAAATATTTTTGTCTTTACTATCAAAGTTACTTCTTTTGTTTCGCTTTTCTCAAACTTTCTATACACAGCTAATTCCATTAGTACTGCTATCATCCACTTGAAAATTTTTTTTTTTAAATGGTCACAATGTGTAATCACATGTGTATAGAAAGACGGCTGTTTTGAGAAACTATAAAACACGCACATTTTCCTAATGGCTTCTGTTGACTGTAGGCATAATAATAATAATTGACTGGCACTACAACCCACAAGGGACCAGGGCCTAGCCTCTACAACAACTACTCGCGTTGTGCGTGCTACTGTTCTCTCACGAGTAGAAGGGACCTACAGTTTTTTGCCGACTCCGAAGCTTTTCATAGACAATTGATACTCTTTGAGTGTTGTCAGCAACTCGAAAGAGGTGGTGCCGTGAAAAATGCGAAGTGTCCCGTCTGGGAATCGATCCTAGACTTTTCTGCGCGGCGGTCGACGCACTTACCCACTTCGCCACGGCGACCACTGACTGTAGGCACATTTGCGCTAGTTTTGGGCAACAGGTACACATTTCAGAAGCAGTGTGCTTGGGAATAGAAAATTAGCAGACTTAAACAACTTTAAACCAATTTGAATGAAAAATTGATTTAAACTTTCTTTAGAAAATCTATTTACATATCCTGGATCATAATACCATTCATTGTTTTGCCCTCTTTTGCAAAACACCCCAACACCTCTAGGTTCGTTTTCCATGTTTGTTGGTCATACGTTTTTTCAAACTAAGTACTAAGAATTGAATTTTTTAAACCTAATGTCGACTGGCTGACTGTCAGAATTGTTTACAGGACTTTACTGGTCAACTTTGCAGATTATTTTCCGAGTGTCAGAAAATTTCCCTTCCTGAATTTTATCACGCGTCATATTTTGGTCACATTACTGAATGTTTCTTTTTGGGCACACTTAGAATTTTTCTTAATTTCTCTGAATTAATTTTGCGTAACATTTGTCAAAATTCTTCGGACGTGAATTATTTATTTGATCGTTATTTGACCAAAATTATGAACCTGAACCAACAATTCTTGGGCACAATTTGAAGTTTTTAGTTCTTTTAGTTCAAAGAAGTTTTTTTCACGTTTTTACAAATGTGTTATTATAAATGACATAAGAAAATAACGCAAATGAAAAAAAAAACAAAAATAAATAAATTTGGTAGCACTATCGCTACAAGGGAATAAGGTCTATTTTTTTTAGCAACTACTAGTGTAGTTCGTGCTATTGTTCTGTTCACAAAGAGAGGAGGCTTATATTTTTTACCGATTCCTAACGGCGAAATTCGAGGAAGCTTTCATAGAATGCAAGTATTCATTGACTATTGTCTGCAACTCGGAAGGGGTGGTACTATAAAAAAGTAAAAGTTTTTTCAGCCCTTATATCGAACCTGTCACCGTCGACTTCTCCGTCGACACACTTTTAATTACTTATTCGAGTGACAGAAACATCACCAAGTTGTACATACTTCAAGTTAAATTCTATGAACCTGTCTACGTCTTTTAATTGTCCTGAGAAAAACAATGTATACTGAAAGCTAAGTGGAGTATTATTTAACGATACCAATGTTAAATTTTACAACAGCCTTTCTGTTATTATTCCAATTTGACGTGTATTTTTGAATTTCGCGTTTCGATGGCTTAAGTTCCTGCATAATTGTCATGTCTATATCGTCGCATATTACAAAGTCATTCCAAGAAAAAAGAGATGCTCTGTATCAGAATTACAAAATTCACTCATTCCAACCGCTTCAATTAACTCAGGTTGAAACAAATTTGTTTGCAGTAAACAGAAATGAAGTACAAAACTAAAGCAACCGCACAGTACCTAAAGCTACCGCCTCACAACCTACGAGGAATAAAGATATTTAATTTTTCTTCGTCCATGGCGCACACGAATATCAAAGCTGCGCGAACCATGTACAAGATATGAATTTGATTGGCATAAGGCAACTCGAAATACCATCTTGCCCGTCAAACGACCGCACCGGCGCGTCAAATTCATCACTTTAATCACATTACTTGTCAAAGCGGTCGGCGCTCCAATCCCTGTGATTTTTGTCAATTCACCGACCGCATTAATCAAACAAAACATTCACACAGTCATTCCGTGTGTCGGGGAGTCCCGCATCTTTCGGAGAGTGGGATTCCTGCTGCGCGCGTAAATGCAATTTCGGATTCCTTCGCCTGGTATTGCAATTATTTCGGACAAACGTCGAAAAATATACTCACATATGCATGAGTGTGAGTGCGTACGCGTGTGTGTGAGAAAAATAAAAAAAAGAAGGAGTTGAAAAGATCGCTGACGAGTTTAATTGGTGTAAAGGAACATGACAATCATTTAGATGGAAATTCTTAGGGAGGGAACAAGAGACAGACGGTGCGGTGGTTAACAGACAGCTTACCCTCAGCCAATGGTAATTTTGGCCAAAATTCCAAACATTCCGCAGAGCATCACTTAGGCGGCATCAGCAAGGTACTTCATACAGCGGCAGCGAACACCACTTAAAACAGCTTGAACACTTCTACACCTAATCAAGTGTTCAGCCCTCGAGATGATGCTGCGGGCTGGTGGCGGTCAGCAGGATGATCATACTGCTGTTGCCGACTGGAAGGGTAATAATTCTTGAAATTGTTACCAGACACTTAACGATGCAATGTGCGCATGAGAAGAGACCTCCTCGAGCAATCTTCACATCGTCGTCGGTCGTCGGTCGTCAGTCGCGTAGTCTTCATCGCCGCCGCATCACATTGGAATCTGTTGAAGAGCGAAAAATAAAAGAAGATGCGACCACTAGGACGACGACCAAGACGAAAACCGAAGCGAAGAAAATTCATGAGGTGCAAAGGGTTAAGCACGTGCTTCACATTTCATTCCTTCAGGTCAGCGCTTCTGATTGCGCCTCTCACTTCTCCATCATCTCTGTCTTCTGTTTCTGTTGGCTTTTGCTGCTTCTGCTGCTCCTGCTGCTGCTGTTGATCTGTTACTTTGACTGCTCTTGCTTCTGGAGCTAACCATTTTTACCTATGGCCTGACACACGTTATTATCCTTGGCACAGTATCGCTTTATCTTTATCATATTTTACCATGTCACAGTGTCGCTAACAAGCTAGATGTCAAGAGGGAAAATGTACCGCTTTGGAACTTGTGTGGCATCACAATCTGAGGTCCTAATCCTCATCTAACTGTATCCTCCAGTCAATACAATCATTCACCAGGTTCTACCGAGTACAAGCACCAACCTGATAGAGATCCTTCTCCACAAGTGTATGTTATCTAAATTTTCTGGTTTTTGCTAATGTGACAGCCTATTATTGTGGTGTTTGTCTCCCTATTTGTTTTGACTTTACAAAATACAAGTGGTATTAAAAATGTAAAAGCCAAAATATTAATCAAGAAAGTGCTGCATGCGCCCTCACTTGAAACATATACTGTATTGTTAGCGCTTCTGTAGTACCTTAGTTCTCACACTCATCACATCCTTGGGTTTCTCGATTGTCTCGGTGGCGGCGCGAATGACTCGACAACGACCAACCAAGGGGAGACTGGCAAAGGCCGTGTGTCGAGGTTGAAGCTAACGCATCGCTCCTTTGTCGCTCAATGTTAGCTGGCGCTGGCGCTTCAAATAATGTACACTCTTACATGAGCGCCTCTCTTTTTATTTTCTGTTTCTTATTTTAGTTCGCTGATTCCTGGGGCCGTTTTTTTTGTGGCATATTTCATATTCAGTCAAAGGCCTTGTGTGCGCGCACACACATTTGAGGGAAGACACTCCACGTAACGTCCATTCGTCATTCCGTACATTAGACCGAAGATTTGTGAGTGAAAAATACTCGTAAAACAATATTTCTTAACGTCTTGTTTTGGTTGTAAAACGCTTGTTTTGAAATGAAGACTGTATCTGCGCTCGGGCCAGAGACCCTATTCACCTGCAATGCAATGGCGCAAACAAACAAAACACAAGAGAAGCACAACGCGTTCAAATTGCCCAAAGCTGGAGGTTACTAACCCGATTGCGGCTCACGCTTCACCCTCAAACTAATAAAAGCGGGTGGCCGTCTTCTGTAGGCCTGGTTGACACGTGGCTCAGCCGCATTATCGTTTGAACCCTCCGCATGTGGGAAAGGATTTGACTACAGGAACGAACTCGTTCCTTGCAGATGTTGTGGCACGCGCATTGTTTTTTGCAACTCAGCCGACAGCAAAACACCTGTACACCTGATCGAAGAGCTTCCACCTTCCTGACTGAATCCTTGGTGAAATTAAATTTCTGCCGGCACTGTCCTGCCACATCTTAGCGGCCGTCGACGGCGCACTCTGCACATTCTTGAAGTGTTGTTGCTTGTTTTTCGTTTTTTTTTTGTCCTTGGATTTATGATTTTAATGTTTTGGAGAAGGCAAATGGCCAGCCGGCTCTGGACTACACCTGCGTCATGTTGTAATTTTTCATCGATTCAAAACCGGCAAACGGGCTATCGAAAGCCAGGATAATGCTTTGCAAAATGCCGATTTTATTATGAAACAGGCTAAGATGATGTGATGGTAACGGTGGCGGGCCGGCAGCTGGATGTTCGATAAAATTTGGATATTTTTCGTGTAGTTTGCTCCCCTCTCACTTTTTGGTTAAAGTAACACGGCCCGCGGGGGTCTCCTTCGGAGAATGATTGACAATAAATTGCAAACGAAACACACATTCGCTGTTGCTAATTAAATACTACAGCCGTTACATGGACTCCTACAGGCGTTTCCGTGTGGCATTGTAGTTAAATATATTTCACACATTCGTCTTCATTTGCATTTTAACATGTGTCTGCATAAAAGTTTCTGCGAACAGGTGCACAATTACAATTACTGTTACCACTTGACTCGTAATAATATTAGATAGCAATCAACTGTGACACCTGCCTTAAGTGACATTAAGGTTTAACTATTAGAAAAGACGGTAGAGAGGACAAATGTTTTTAAACTAAACACACGACTCATTGTTCTACACAGATTATGCTGTCATTTGTCTGTGGATGTCTAAGCAGGACCTGCGCTCATCCATTGACACTTTATTTTGTCCAGGACTTCTTTAGCTTCTGTTTATACGAAACTTGGAGCTCTTTGTTCCCATAATAGCAGCTTTTCCTTGCCGATATCCCACCCACTTTAGCAAATTCATTGACTCTTTTATTCCTCGAAATCTGAATACTTAACTAAGTGGACCTAAGTTTCACCAATTTAATGTTTAATCTCTCCGATACGTCCGTCCTCAATATGCCATTACGGGGCAAAGTATGAATTTATCATATTCTCTGTCAACCTAAGCACACTGCATTCAGCGTTTTTTACCGGGAATTTTTCAAATCATCAACGGAAAATGTCTACTCTGTACCTCCTGTACTTTTCGATCAGTGTTGAGAGATTTCTCCTTCTACTTCGAAATTGATATGAAAAGTTCTTATTCTTCTCTTCTAAAGTAAAAATAAAGTATGCCAACATTCGGCAGAAGTCTCTGGGGACATGTATTAGATATTTACATATATATTGTAATGTATATTCAAGGCCTGGCTCAAATTTTGTGCAAACGCAAGCTCAAATAATGATGTAAAATTCGTTGTGGCCTTCGAAAATCCAAGTTCTTGGAAGCTAAGCGACTGCCTTGAATTCTCATACACACTCTGCCGAACATCGGCGACGTTTCATCGTCATCAGATTTGTATTTACGTCACGTACAGTGTGAGTTGGTCAATTAATTACCGCACTTGTAAGACGTTTGACGCCTTCTCACACTTATTTACTGCTGTTAAACGCTATATCCTTTCAGGAAAGTTTGCAGCAATGCAGACTGAGAAGCTGATAGCCCAATTGACAAATACCCTCTGCAAAATATAACCGTTATCTACTGAAAAGTCGATACATTCATTTGAGCCCGAACAAAATTTGAACGACCTGGATCTCCACTATATTGTATAATATTTATCTTTATTTTTTTTTTTTTTTTCATGCTATCAAAGTAATATACAATGGTTCATAAACTTTTTCTTCTTCTTCTGCTTGTGGCACTACAGTCCGGGGAGGATCTGGGACTCAACTTATATGCCTATCCAGTCAGCACAAGATTTCCCTAGCTACAGTCAGTTGCGCACTCCAAGTTGGTTGAGATCTTTCTCCACTTGGCCGCGCCAACTTAGCCTAGGCCGTCCTCTGTTGCGTTGTCCCAATGGTTCAGATTCGAAAGCTTTTCGGCCGGAGCAGCGGTGTCCATGCGCTCTACATGGCCTAGCCATCTTAAGCGTTCTTCATAAGCTGCAATGTGTAAATGGAAACGCATTACTATTCTCAGCATCACAATAATATTCTTAGGTATCTGCTCGTGTTGTTCGTGATATTGTTTCTTCCCGAGTAGAAAGGCCTATGAACTATTGCCCACTTTGAATTGTTGCATTTGCTGATGCTTTTTAAAAACAATTAATATTTTTCGAGCGCGAAAAAAGTGGTGCCGTAAAATGTGAGAAACGAACATTCTGTCTGGGAATCAAATCTATTACCTCTGTCGTGCGAGTCAACAGACATTTATACTTAACCGCATCGCCCCCATAAGACCACCGTAAGACTCTGTGGAACTTGTTGTTACAAAATTCTTAAGATCAGTTTTCAGGTTCCGAAGACAATACAAAGGACTTCTTAAACAACTAATTAGGCGAATGAGTGGACATACAATTTAATGCAGGATTCGAACGTTAAAATCATATTCAACAGAATAAGGACTCTTTAAGTGTTGTCAGCAACATTAGGTCGCACAGAGGTAACACACGCTATAAAGGCTGAAGTAACTTGTAGTTGGCTATACTTGAAAAAGACCTTATTTCTCACTTATTAAAGTAAATAATTCAATCTGAGCTGTAGCTATTTTCCATAATTGACCAGATGTGCTACTTCTGTTAAGCCCAAGTTGCTATCTTAATCTATCTTAAAATATGTGCCGTCCTAATGCCAGAGTTCTTATTATTATTTCATAAACTCAGTGCTGGTTTTGTGACAGAATTTAGCCCATCATTCCACCTGATGATTGATTGATTACATGAATTAAAGCTTAATAAAGTTCTTTCTTTACCGCAACACTTGTTATACGGATATACTTCCAAATTATAACACAATACAATTTCTGCTGGCATATTCTATACCAGAACCCATGCAGAACATATTGCTTAGACAATCAGACACACAGGGTGGGTCACTGCGTGATTTTTTTTAATCACTTACTCCAACGGAATGTTAAGAGCGTGAGCGTCATATCACCGTGAAACAAAATGATCATACCTTAAATTAACCTCTCGCTTGAACATTGTTTGCATACATTTATTTAAAACAAATATCCAAGGTTAGACGATGTCAATTACCCGCCTGAAACTGCGACATGCACCCTCAGACTTTTATTACCTTTCGGTGAACGCTATAGACGTGTATTGATGCAAATTTTTGTTCAAACTAAGTTACAATACATGGAAAGTTATTAATTATGTTAATGTTATTATATCTTGAAAATGAAACTCTGAAAAAAGAAACATTCATTTGGTCCATCCTGTACATACACATTCTATTGGATGTATCTAATCTAGCAGATACTGTAGCTTATCTAACAACCATTTTCCTGAACATAGTAAAGCTCTGAACCCTTTGTGCGCCACCTGGAAGAAGATAGACTATACATTTCTTGGCCCTACAAAAATTTCAAAAGAATTACTTTATCAAAATAGTTTTCCATTAACCGAAATGCATGTGAAGTTCAGTTAAGGAACTCCGCGCTGTGAGTAACCAAAGCAAGGCTAAAATTCCACCTACAATGCTTCAAATATTTCTCTGTTTTCAATACCTTCGAGAACAAAGTTTAGCCAGTGTCCCCTATTAATTTCGACTGATGAGGAAAAAAAGAAGTAAAAATGCATTTCGATTTATGATACCAATGGGTGTGAACCAATTTCAGACTAGCCCCAGGGACATTCCGATTCCAAGTGATTTGTTTTCCATTTGTTGCCTGCATCACACCAACATCATGATAGTCTATCATTATCCTTTCCACTCGCCGCATAAATTATCGCAACCGCACATAGGCTGAACGATAATGATGCCGAAACGGTTGAGGATAAAAAAGTGATTCTCCCGTTCTCCGTTTTGCCACCGCCTGTGCTGCTGTTATCCCCCATTAAATACCACAACAACCACTTTCCCCAATTTCGTTCCATGAATATGAGATGAGCTTATTTTACTTGTTATCCTTATTTTCTGTTCGGTTGCGTTTTTTATCACCTCCCCGTCTGAGTGATGGGAGAATATGTGACGTGCGAAGGGTGGACGTGGGTGAATTGAAATTTCTTAAATCGAATTGCACCCAAAGCACGGCATTTAGTCCTTAGGACATGTCAGGACCCAACTTTCCACTGGAGTTATTAATTTGATTGACTTCGTAATAGGATTTCGGGAAATCTTTGTTTTGAATTCGTCGAATTTGTTTTGCTAAGAGCTGGCACAACTGCGCCGCTATGATACAAAGCTGGGATGGGATGGTTTTCGAAACTTTTTCCTTTTATTGGGCGGGGGACGGCAAACTTTTCTGTTGACTGTTGTTCTTTTGTGTGTTTTCTCTTAAAAAAAACTTATCTGGGCATAAAAAACTGAAATGACCGTAGATACGAATATAAATCACAAGCACTAGAAACTTTGGGCATTCTATCGGATTGACGCCTTCGGAGAAGTGGTGACAATTGTCTGGTCAGTTGTGGATTTCCGATAGATGTGTTTAAGGATGTCGTGAGTGGGCTGGGGTCGCGCGCTGTGATTTGTGTGATATTAGAAGAAATATGTTCGTTAGGATGGAAATATGTTTTTAAGAATTGTATTCATAGTTCTTTCTGTAAGAATGAGCCAATTGGGCTAATGTTTTAAAGAGAATTGACCATAAAATATTTTAAAATGCGTTTTGAAGTGGTTCCATTCTTTACGACACATCGTATATGTACTTATACGAACACAATTATTATAAATTTTAGGAACTTAAGTTGAATTTTAAGAACAGCTTTAATAAGGAGGGAACAAATTTGATTTGCTTTAAATAGTTAAGAATACAAGAGAAGTATTATTTTCGACTTTAGTTAACAATTCTCGTTAATACTCACTCTTCTTTGACTTGCAGACAGATCATGTTCTGGGAGTGTACTTCTTACTTAGGTTTCAACTTTGACTTATGAACTAATGAACCACAAATGTATTGGTATATGTTCTTTCGTCTGTAATAGAAACTGGATCTTTAAGTAAGAAGGCCGAGTAACTTTTCTGCAATTGTTGAGCGAATACTCTGTTTTTACACTTCTTCGGTCTAAGGAAGGCATTCTATAGAAAAGCACTACCTGTTATTCAAAAAACGGTTAGTTCTTATTATATTCATAACATAAAAAATCTTTATAATTTCAGAAGCCACTTGTAAGTACAATAAATATATTCTGGTCTAAACATAGACTGCGCATAGAGAAACGATAATTTAAAGGAGATTTTGGCTGGAAAAGTCCATGGCAGCAGTTGATACTTAGACTACCGAGACAATACTACCCTTCCTTCCTTTTTGTAGCAGGCGCCTACGCTTCAGAAACCCAGACCACCTGATCTCTAGTCTGAACATCCTCCTTTTACGCCACCAAACTTAAGGAGTACTCATTATCACTGAAAAACTTCTTAAATTCCGCCTTTCGGGGCAATTAATTTTTCGGCAATTAATTATATCGCTCCTCTACTCTTGAGAAAACAATTACACAAACAATACGAGTAATTGCAGATGAAGCTAAAACGTGATCTGGATGGTCCTTAGTCCCATCGGATTATTCTTCTTGCTATTAAGCGCGAAATCTTCGAGATGTACCACTTAATGGATGTGGTCGGAAAGAATAAATAACCAGACTCCACGACTTCGTATTTGGGTGAGGAAGGCCCAACCTTACATTCAAAGCAGCGTGCCTGGCACAGTTAAACGTTAAAAGTCAGAGCGCAGTGGGTAAATCCATCGACTCACACGCCGAGGTCCCAGGTTCGATTCCTGGACAAAATACCTCGAATTTTACAGGGTACCACCTCTTTAGAGTTCCTGACAACACTCAAAGAATACTTATTATCTATGAAAAGCTTCTCAAATTTTGGTGTTCGGAGTCGACAAAAAACTGTAGGTCCTTTCTACTCGTGAGATAACAGTAGCACGCAAAACAGGAGTAGTTGTTAAAGAAGCTAGGCACTGGCCCATGTGGGCTGTAGTGCCGCTCAATTATTATTTTTATTTAGAGCTTATAATTCGAACTTTTATCTACTATAGTGAAAACCTTCTTCCTCCTCTGTCAACATCTTAAAGTCGTCGAAGGGCTTCACCATCATCAGTGAGCGCTACAGCTTTATGATTTACAACTTGCTTATCAACAGAATAGCACTTTGTGACACACTAGATGTGTGGAACATCAGATACCTTGTACAACCAACTTGTATCGAATGTATGGACATCTCTCGTGGGGATGATGCCAACTTTCCACCGGGATCGTGTGATTTGACCACATTCAATTTTCGACAACGACGGCAGCTCTCAAAGCCAATAAACCATTATAATCAGCCTCCAACCATCCCAACCTAATCAGCCTAACCGGGAAAAATTTTACTTTTTCATTCAAAGCAGACAAAGTTACAATTTACAGTCTCGCTTCATCACTTTCGTACAATAAATCAGTTGCGAGTGGTTTTAAACCGATGTGGCTGAGATGTTAAGGGTTGTTCATATCGTTCTACCAGTGATTGGCATTTCTGTCGGATATATCATATTACCTTACCGCGTTTCAAAATGTATATTCACATTCCTTTTTTTACAATTTGTTGTGATTAAACGTATTTCTAACACTCAATATTTTGTTTTTGGCATTGGTTCTTTTTTTAAGAAATGTGTCAAGGCAACAGGCGCAATATTTACAAATGATTGATATTCGCTAAGAAATCCTAATTCCCCACTTCTTCAAATTAATTCGAAGAAACATTTAAAACAAAACATAAAATGATCACCAGAAAATATCTGCTAACAACAAGAAGCACTTGTTTATAGACTGCAAACGGAGTTAAAGCATGCAGCACTGATTTAATTAGGAGCAGCAACTTACTTAAGCGGAAACACATTCTCCTTATTAGAAACGACGATTCCCTGTGTCCTTCTGTTCATGTCACAGTCGCACGCACAACTAAAACAACTGTGATAAAAATAATAATTTATGAGGATACAAAACTCCGACGCATATTCTTTGCCCGCCCGGACGTCGCATGTGTCCCACCGCCATTCACCCCATCGGACGAACTTGTATCTCATGCACTTGCTTCTCGCAAATGTGGATACACATCGCAGCACTGCTCAGAGAAGTCCTTCCGAAGTACGATGCTCGTAAATCGACCCCTAATGAACATTTCATTTCGCACGATATTTTATGATTATTTAAAAGGGGTTGTCGCTGCCTTTTGTGTGTGTTCGATTGTCATTCTCGGTTTGATATTTATGGCGGTCCTAATCGCTATGTCATCATATCTCATCTCGCTCGTTGTACAAATCGAATCACACTGTGGGGCAATGCAGTGATTCATTAAGAGAAATACATACGAGTGTCATATGCGAAGCATAAATGTAAATTTTTCGCTCGGCGGCGGGGTGTACGCTGGGGGATGACCGGCCAAATTGAATTGGATGTACGGCACACAATGGTTGGCTAAAATATTAAAAATATCGAAATGTACCACATGTTCAACACTTAGCCAGTTGTCAGCTTAGTATCTGTCTCTCGGTGGTGGTGGCGGCGAGCGGTGGCCATAACTGCTGAAGTGCGATAGTATTTATAATTCCATTAGAGGGTTGCTTAGTTGGTTAGGTTCAATTTATTGATTGCACTGCAGCAATTGTTGGTGGGATTGCAAATGGGATAGTCGCGATTTGTCGAGATTTTTGGCAATGGTTGTGCGAAAGTGTTTGCCAATGGCTTTGACTTGCAAATGGTGTACTTAGCACTTTAAATGATGCCGATGGGTTGAAGGGGGTTTTAATCACATAAGCGCATTGGAGAAAGTATGGTATTAGGTGTAAGATAGGAGTATGCTTTTATTTAATTTACTTCTTTTGATTTGAATTTATTGTCAGCAAGGACATTGCGAATCGACAGTAATGTGTTTTCATGAAGGAAACTATAAGCGCAATAAATAATCCTTGTTTGTTCAATGAAGGAATGTCTATTTGTTTTGTTATTTTTCATTTCCATTTATTTTAGAAGTCGCATCACATACAACATCATTTTTGAGAAGATCGTGCGTAACTCAAAAGCCAACACCAGAGGCCCGATCTTTCAAAAGTCCGTTCAACTGCTAGCTTATGCCGAAGCTTGCTTCTGGAGGAGAAGACTTAACGACGAACTCTATGGGCTGTACAGCGACATGCGCCGAGTCAAGCATCTTCGAATACAAAGATGGTTAGGTAACGTAGAGCGTATGGACACCACTGCTCCGGCCCGAAAAGTCTTCTAATCTGAGTGATTGGGACAAAGCAACAGATTCCAAATAGTTCCGTAAAGATCCAGGAGCATTTGCTTTAAAATAAGGACTTCCGTGTAAAAGTTAACAAGTCTTGAAAAAAATGTCATCATCAAAATGTTAAAAATGTCATGCCTCTGTAAAAAAAAAAATTGTAAGACTTCGTTTGGAGATTATTTTTCCTTTCTTAGAATAACGGTAAAATATAAAGTGCTCCGGTATTAAATTTATTTCAATAGGTCGCAAGCAAATTTATATCATGTTCATATTTCCCTGTATTTCCTTACACGTGGTACCGAGGCGTTATTTAACCGAGGCGCTGCAGGCCACAAGGGACCAGGGCATAGCTTCTAGAACAACTACTCGTGTTTTGCGTGCTACTGTTCTCTCACGAGTAGAGAGGGCCCACAGTTCTTTGCCGATTCCGAAATGCGAGATTTGAGAAGCTTTTCATAGACAATAAGTACTCTTTGAGTGTTGTCAGCAACTCGAAAGAGGTGGTGCCATGAAAAAATGCTAGGTGAACCGTCCGAGAATCGAACATGGGACCCTGGCGTGTGAGTCGACGTACTTACCCACTACGCAACGACGACCACACATATTTTGAAAGTACAAAAATGGTAATAATAAATATGACTCTTGGCCATCATTCCATCAGTTCACAAGTGCAGTTGATGTTACTCCGTGGGTTTACAACAAAACACGATCCACGGTTGATCCCAATTTTTTTTATAAGCGACAAATAACAAACTTAATTTTTTTAATTTTTCGTCATTTGATTGGTTTCGACCATAAAAAAATCTGTGTCACTTCTTCAGTAACTATTCCTGTTGCGCATGGTATTATTCTATTAGATGTATACTATTGCCAACTTCTCGGATTTTGAGAAGATTGTCGTCGATAAGGTAGCACGCTTTGAGTGTTGTCAGCAACTTGATGAGCCGTGAAAAATGAGCAACAATCAAACCTAGGACCTCAAGAGTGTGAGTCGATATATAAAACCGATACTTCACGGTTGCGATTACAAATTAATGGGGATAGTTGTTTTAAATGTGTTTCCGTGTTAATTACACTAAAATTTGAGCTCTGAGTCCCGGTATTGTTTCTGGAGATTTCAAATTCATATGACACGAAATCACATTTTCATGAATGCTGTTTCGAAAACGAAACGAAACGAAAAACGATTGCGAACTTAAAAAAATGACTTATGTACTTAAAGGGAAATCTAAAACAAAATTAACACAAATGATAAGTTTTTTTTTTGTTGGATTAGTGTTCGTTACTTTAATTGGAATTTTTGGCCGTTATCGAAATATGTACAAAAATTAAAAATCAGTTTAAACATTTGAGGGGCTCATTATGTGGACAAATCCAATACAAATGTTGGTCCCACACGGACAAAGTGAAAAAGTTTGTGAATAGTTTTGTGTTTTTGGGGAATGATAAGGGCGAACATTACCTTGTTTTCTTATCAGAAAAATAATACAAAAATAATTTTTGTTCTATTTAACTGGATTAAAAAACAAACGAGTCCTCTTGGCGATCTATGTATGTTTCTCTGTACAATTGTCGGCGGTATGTTTCAGATGTATCGCTAACGTTATTATTTCAGTATGTATTTTCGTTTGCTAAATCGACGCATTTCTGCATAAATCAATCAGTTAGCACGAACAGTTAAGGTGAAATTATTTAAACATCCAATTTTGATGGCATTCCTCTATTTTCAGAACGAAATAAATCCAATTTATTTAATGATGGCCAATTTCAGTCTTATTTAATCTGGGAATATTTCACGTCACTGTTTACCAAAATAAAGATTATTAAATGGTATTCGGTGGTATAAAAATGTTGGTGTTAATGCATCTGAAAGATAATCTGTGTCAAACTAGCACATGTTTGGAAGGTAATATGGCAGGCTACATTTTGTGAAAACAGCTGTAAATTTCGGTGCTCATTTTAAAAGTTTTACCAATTTGAATATGTGTGAAATATTTAAAACAAAATGCATTTTTATTATTCAAATGGAAGAAAAGCATGCCGAAAAATTCGTGCATACTATGAATGAACGACGGACTGGCTGGTTTGCTTTATTCCGTTTTGAAAATTTCAATTTAAAAGATGCAGTTCGCTCTGGTCGGCTTATAACGTGAAAAGTCGGTTAAATCTTGCAACAGCCGATATGAATGTTGTCTGAAGGGATTTCTGAAGCACTACGCACTAAGTATCATATAAGTTGAGAAGGCTACTGAAACGTAACGAAATCTAAGCATTTTCTTATGGAAACATTACGGGCAATAACAAACGGATAAACTAAGAGAACATCCAACTCAAAGTTATAATAGTCGAAAGCTTCTGCTTTTTCACAAACGACTTCAAAGTCTGGATTGACGGTATAAAAGTAATGTAAAGGAATTACAATTATCAAATGGCAAGATCCAATTCGATCCTTTATCATGCGCATCGACTAGATTTGGCCAACAGTAAGACCGTTGTTATCCACCACGACAATGCTAGGACACATAACAACTTGACCAAAATAATTCGAAAGTTGTGAATTATCCACCGTCTGCACCTGGCACCGTCTTATAACCAATCGTGCCGATCGCTACAAAATTACAAAAAAACCGAGAAAACATTTTCGAAAACACATCAGCGTAAGACAATATATTCATAATGTCCTAAATCAAGTATGATGATGTCACTGACCTCAAGTCTACACTCCAGAAATCTTCGATTTGCTCACTCAGCATGTTAAGCATTCAGATTGTTCCCAAGGCTACTTGCATAAATCCAAATTGCACACGTCCATATACTGGTACAGGGCACATCCGGTGAAGTGCTCCACAGCAACCATCTTCAACTCCTTACCACTGGCAACTCCAATCCCACATAAGCTTCTGTTAATTAAATTCAATCATTAAATAGAGATTAGGACAAGAGGCGACCACAGGAGCTTTCGGAACGATTATGTGTGAAAATGATGATATCCTTCCTCCCGGAGAAAGGGTTGTCTGAGTCGTAGCAACCCACTTCTGAAGTGCACAGCGCATCTAAAGTCTAAACGTATCCCACCAGCACGCACGTACACACATCTGGCAAGCAGAATTATTATCTCCGACACACCACTTGATTGGGTTACAGTAGATGGTCCTTGAATCAGATTGGATACGAAAATGATGTTACCAATAATCACTAGACACACACACACAACCACAACGCTCCCCATCGTGTAGAATCTCAACAACACATAGCCGGATGTGTCCACACACCATAAATTCACGCAAAGCAGGGAATCTCGTATGGATTCCCTGATCCTTATGGGAAAAGGACATCTTGCCAGAAAATACAATGAACGACTAACAGTTGACATATACTTTAACGCTTCAGTTATTTTCGAGTCCAAGAGGGTGGGCGGGTGTCTGACTCGGCTGGGCATGAAAGGACTCACATACATACATTATCTGATGCTCGGGGATGGTGTGGACACTTCTGCAGGAAGTTGGGCAGTTTTTTATTCAGTGAAAATGTTGACACATTAGAATACATTATCTGTGTCTCCATCTGAAGGACCTCTTCCGCATTCAGATCACGTTCACCGAAGACATCTTTACCCATGGATTAATTGAAGAGAATCTGGTGGAAAGAAGAACAAACTTATCCAGTAACACTCCCATAGGTATCCTCCGCCTTTCCTCACGTCATTCAGTCCGTCTTTCAAGTAATCGATCGAGAATGTTTCAATTTATTCTACATGATTAGTTATCGAGCATAGAAAGCAGGAATTGTGTGGGCGCTGAGGGGGACTATTTTGAATCCTTAATGTCCTTTATGCTTCATTTATTTACACAGCGAAGTGAATTACATATGATAATGAGTCTATTTGAATTGTTTTTATCTCGGCTCTTTGTTTCCAGTACTAGAGCGGCGAATTTATTTATTATCTGCACCCGCACACGGAAAAGGAACAGGAACTGCGAATCGGGACTCTCGCGGGAGTGTTTTAACGACCTCTGCGCGGAAATCTTTTGATCCCGATAATGCTGCCGCCAAGAAATCGAGTTCGGAAATATATTCCGACATGCAAATCGTAATTCTTCTTCGATTCTGTCAATTGAATTATTTATCGACGATTGTCGGCGGAAGGAAACCCTCGGATGTTCTTTTCAATATGATTATTTTTTCGTGAGCGTAAGGAAATTTATTCAGCGGTGAAATATTTCGTGGGCAAATTGCTGTTTACACTCGCTCTGTCTCTGCATCTTTCTCTTTCTCTTAAACTCAATCAAAAGCTTTAACAGGCGTTCAATAGTTTAATTTTTGGTTGGAAATCGTCTCTTTGGAGTTTTTGTTTTTCAGAAAATTTGAGCATTTTTCAATGGTTTACTCTCAGTGATATGTAGAATACGTCTACCTAGTAATTTTATGTTGTACTCCGCTCGAAACCATGCCAAAAACATGGTATTACGTATACTTCCGAGAAAGAAAATGAATTCGAGCTATTTAAAATACTGCAAAAGTATTTTTGAAATGATAACTCTGTCTTGGCGATGTCGATTGGCCGCCTCAAACTGCGATTTGAATCCCTTGGACTTTTATTTTGTGCGACACCTTGAAGGAGCGATACTAAAAACCAATGCGAAAACGTGCCGAGCACTACATTATTCAAGTAATTCGTGAGCTACAGCCCGCAATTATCAATAATGTCTTTGAGAGTTAGGACCATAGCACATGCACTACCGCGAGTTCAGTCGTAGCAACTATTTGCACGATGTATGTCACAGTAGGCAACAATACAAGAAAAACTTTATATTTAATGCATTCTTAAGAAAAGAAACTTGAATTTGGTTTACCCTGTATACAGAATAAAGTGAAAAGAAAATTATATACAGAATATGTAAGCAGCATTTGAATATTTTAGAAAATATGTTTTTCTACAATCACAAATCATAAACCGTTAAGTCCCAAATATTTCATTAAAATTATTTTTGGCACTACAGAGCGAGAATGATCGCTTTTACACAGAGAAGTCTTTTCTACTCCGATGAATGTTATGTTAATGCCACAGTTGGGCAGTGTATAAATGCGCCAACTCCCACGTGGAAGATTAAGATTGGAGTCCCCATATTGATTAACTCAAACTCCCGCATGTTGCTGACTACACTCAGAAAGTACTTTTTGTCTATTCTTTCAAATTCTGCCATTCGAAGTCGGCATTAAACTGTTGGTGCTCGTAATGCTAGAAAGGATTAAAGGGGTGAACGTTAGAAAGGATTAAACTAAAAATACCCCATTAATATGAGTGGTCAAACGACGCTTTAGGTCAGATGATTTTTTGTGAAACGGATTCAACAAACTGAACAAGGTACGAGAGGAATATGCGTAAATAATAGTATTTGATAGGATGATTGCGAATTTATTTCCCAACTCAATATTATAAAATCACACCATTACAAATTAGTTCGGTCTTTTTTTAAAAGATGATGCGTGCCACCTGCAAGTTGCGGCTGATCTGGGAAACCATTGCCTACTTCATTGGAAATGTGTGACATTTCTCCACAATAGTAAGTGGGTATCGGCGTCTGTTTTTGAAAACAACATTGTTCTTCACCTCTTCGAAAATGTTTGGATTTTCCTAAGTAAGCAGCATTTCCGGAATGTTTTGGTGTTTTCTTTGGTGTGATGATAAATATTTAATTACTTTTAATTTTGCAATTTGTTTCTATTTTTGCTGCAATTTGTTGCTGGTATTTGTGTTACATTACATTAAATTCTTTATCAATAATTAGTCTTATATTTCTTTAAACCGAATAAGCATACCAAATTCATGGTATGCTTGTAGAAATAAAATTTGGCTATCGTGAATATTGTGTTAAGTATTTAATTAAAAATTTCATTCGCTTGGTGTAGATTAGTGGAACATGAATTGATATTTCATATTTTCCTTATGTGCTTACAGGTACTACAGTTTATAAAATGGAAAATGTTCAGCGCAGAAAAAGAACGTCGTACGGATCAGAGTTCTGTTCCTACTGTTGGTAGCACTGCAACCAAAGTGCGTGAGATACAGATACAGACCTTCATAGACAACACGAAAGCAGTGCAAAAAAATACTTTACAAAAATAACTTTACGATGTTCATGGAATAACGAAAGGATATTGAAAATTAAAAGAGATTAGCACAATAAAACAAAAATGTTGCAGCGCATCATTAAAACAGATTATAATACAGATTTATTTTGTTTTTTTGACTACGACTCCACTTGATGACCTAAAGTAGTAGATTTTGTTTGCAGAGCGTCCTCGAGTTTCCTGCAGGTGAAAAAAGCATTCCATTTTCACTGCGTTTTTATATTTGTTACATTACATTATCATTATATCGTACCTCAAAAAATAATGTATTCTAATTTATTTCAGTATTCATGTAGATCGCAATGAGAAAACGCAAGTATAAATTGTCAAGTGACGCGCATTCACTTGTTCTTATCGATTCTTTGAAGTGCCTACCATCCGCTGTGACACGGCATATGAATTAAATTGACCATATTTAATGTGACAACGAAACCGCAGCACACAGCATCACATCAAAGCCAAAGCAAAACATAAGTCAACATAATGTCAAGAGCAGAGCGCCGATTTGGAACTGCACTTTTCAACCCCTGTGGCTCCTTTTGTCTTTGCCCTCGCTGTCAAAATCAAACCACGACACCGCTCTTATGTCCCACACATTCATACCACCACGTCCCGTCCCCTATATGCGTCGACCTGTTACTGTGCACTTGTAGTGCCCTGTACCGTGTCCTGTAATTGTAGATCCGAAACCAGACAATACGTTTCCAGTTGCAAGCAGGACAGCATTTACAACACATATTGCTTCGATTTTGCAACGCAACATTGCACCCTTTTGTGCAACCCATACCACCAGCGATCTCTAATAGCTAAAAGTACCATTCGCCCGTTCCGGCGATCCTTATCCAACTGTGAACAAGAATCGAATGAAAACTAACCCCTAATAGAGTGATATTCTAGTGCCATCTGTGCACTTTTTTGAATACACGCATTCTTTCTCCCCCGACGATGGGTGAGCATGGAAGGCCCATTTCTGCTTTTGTTCGCCCATGAAAAGCATTTAGTTTATTGTTGATGATGGCTATGTTAACTCCCCAACATGGATGGAATGTGGCAGCTACCAGCTCTGGTGGTGGATTTTAAACTGAGAAACTGTCTTTAATTACGGCCGCGACCACATCTAAACAGAACAGGACTCGAAAATATCTTGACATATGCGCGATAAGTGGAGTACGAATAGATCTCCCTTGGGTGTGTGCAGCCTTGATTACATGACGCTGTGAAGTCCATGCGGCTCTGCATGAAAGACGAATGAATGTTACATTTAATGTGGCATCAGCATATGGTTCATGCGATGCTGCGATGGAAACTGTTAAGTCAAATGAGATCTGGGAAATTCTCATTCGGGACATTTAAGCGGGTGGAATAAGAGGAGCTAAGAAATAGGATTGATTACCAGAAGTTTGAAGATCTGCGATAAGTTGTTCACTGTTGAACGCTAGTCAGCAGAGGAAGAAAATTCGGTCACATTGCATTTGTGACGCAGATGTGTAGTCAATTAACATTGCGTGAAGGTCCTTATCTTTGTTATTGCATCTTGGAAATTAAATACGAGTCATAAACATAAGTATCGATGTATATTCAACACAATATGTGTGTCTATATATTCATCTTAAATAACTAAGGCTTGAACTGGAGGTACGTCCTATATATTCTGCAATTCCTGTTCGTTGGAATCTTTGTTATATTTAAAAAAGTTTCGGTTTACTTTTGATAGCTATGCGATTTTTTTATCGATCTTGGCCTAGAAAATCCTTGGCAATTGGCGTTCACTTTGAATCGAATCGCAACAGTGATAGTTGGCTTTCAGTTTGAATGACTCTCAATTGGCAATGGGCCTTATACCCCAAATACTCATGTGTTCTACCTAAACGTAAAAATAATAACCCTGTCTAGTCGAACTTTAGCTATTGGTTATTCCTGTCCGTGTACTCCTACCAGACTGCAAAGGCACAATGGGCCGCTTAGACGGCTTAGTCGAATGTAACTCACCTTGCCCATCTTAAAGCTACCCCTATCCTTTACCTATCGTAAAATGTACTCTCAAATAAGGGTAGGAAATTTGACGGCACTTCTTTTATACTCTGACAACTAGAGGAATTTTCGGAAAAATCCCCTCCAATCAGCCAACTTGTACAGCTGATATGACAACTGCTCAATACAAGCGTTTATGTTGAAGTGATGAGCGAAGGAATTCGTACTCAGTTTAAGACTTATTTTCGTAATATGTCAAAACATCTTTAACCAGGAGTAACCAAAAAGTATAGTTACAATATTGTCTGGCAGTCTAAAAACGCATAGGCCTGTGCACTTGTTGCAATTTCCGTTTCCGTTTTTCCATTCCTTCTTCTTGTGCAGTAACAGAGAGCTTTATTGAAGTAAACAACTTGCGTATATAGAAATTGTCATGTAAAGTGGAGAGTTTTCGGTGTCATTAACCCATCATATGACGCGATATATTATCGGTGTGAACCACTAGCCCACACAAAAGTCAATGACTTTGACTTTGCAGGTACAGGGGGGCATAAAAGTTGTGGAGAGTGAATTTAAAATAAAATTGGCATACACATGTGGTTCATTTTCGGAACTGAAATCTTCGGAACTGAAATCTCCGGAACTGAACTGTGTTCGTTTACCGCTATATCTTGTAATGCGTCATTAATATTTTCAATTGACATTCGAAATTATAAATTTGTAAAAAGAAGTTTCGAAATTTTACTGCAAAAAACAAGGTTTACGATTTCCTAAAAAATATATTGCACCTGTAACCAACTCTGAAAACTCAGTTTGAAGGCCTTGCACCGACTTATAAAAAAACGCCACCCCTCACATAAGCTTTAGCATTGCCCGATCGCGCACCCAAATATTGACCATTTTTATCCAATTACAAATCATTGCAACGATTTTTCGTTTCTGTTTAGATGAAGTGGTGTAGGTAATATGTAAGTTTGTGCCCACCATATTACAGTGGATAGATGCGTTGACTCACTCACCCGAAAAATATCTCCGCTTCAATTTCTGAATCGTCTGCCTCACATATTTTTACGGAACCAAGTCTTTCGAGTTACTAACAACACTTGAAGAGTACTAAATGTCAATTTAAAGGCTTCTCAAATCATGCCGTACGGAGTCGTGAATTAAGTGTATGTCATCTCCATTTATGAGCTAAGCCTTAAGTTTATTTTTAGTAAGTAGTCTATCTACTGCAATATCAACATCGCAGAAAAATAATCAGTTTTTCTTCCTCATGTCGTTAATAACTCTTTGAAAGAGTTTAATGTGATGAAAAAGTTTCTTAAAACTCTTGGTTTCCCGACCCTTGCAAAAACGGTAACACGATTTAAATTACCAATTCATCACAATAAACTCGCTATACGACATATTGCACCGAATGTTCGAACGTTACGTTAGGATCGTGCAGAATGAATGTACACTTTATCTGACACCCTATAGTTAGTATAGATTTATTATTCAGTTTTTTAATTTAGGTAAGAAGTAAGAATAATCAAGAATTCCAAGTTTTTTTTTCAAATTTTTGGAGGAATTAGCTTAAAGTACTCGTGAATAGTTAGTAAGTTAGAATTAAGTTCACTAGATTCTATTGGTTAGCTATTTTTTAAGTATTTTTATCTAGCATTTAAGAAAAGGAATTTTTAAATAAAAATACATTGAAATCGAAAAAAGAAATAATACTCCGTATTGCTTCGCCTTTTTTCAATTTTATTTTTTTTTTTTTCATTTATTTCTAAACTTTATGCTGGTTACTAAATTTTCGAACGAAATGAACGAAAGTACACGTTCCACAAATTCCATGTTCGAACAGTTCTGCCGCAACATGTGTTATACTTCCTTTTAAATACACATTCTCTCTCGAATTCTATCGAAAAAATAAACAACCCATGAACAAACAAAAACTCTATTTTGCATCCGTAATCCACCAGATTACGTGACGTGTTCACTGTTAGGGCACAAAGTAACCAGAAATCAATGGCTTGTCAACCCAGCGGTCACCCCCGGGCTACAAAAACCGCTGCCATATTTCGAATGGTACGAAATTCTCCAACAAGATGATGTCTAATCCAGTTAAGTGAATGACAGTCTAATTGGACAAAGACAGATAGAGCGCAGCGGTACGGGTGCACGGTCCAAACAAAAAACAGCAGCGGAACAAGTTCTTGCCATATGCTCAACAAAAACCACATGTTATGCACGGTCTTTAAACACTGGCAGAACACAATACCACAGGGACACGGGCACATTCGCCTGAGGTCTAAACTCGATACCCAATAAGCAATCAACCCAAGGGCACGCTTCCTCCCTCCGACGGCCGACGCACAGAAAGAATCCGATTCGAATTCTGTTTTAATTGGAATGAGAATGCTGAACTCCAGATCTATCATCATCCCTTATTTTGGAATTGTGAATAGGAAAAAGCTGAAAATCCCTCTGATACCACTTGAACAGGTGTTGGTTTAACTTAAGCCATTTAAAGATTGCGCTCGAGCCACGGGGGTGGCTGCATGGTGTTGTTGTTTGCATGGCATACAGGTTGCGGTACAACCTACCCTCCTGAATATGGTACACACACCCACTTAGGGTGAGTTCGTTCCGCTTCACAGGGAGGGTTCTCCGAAAGAGATTCCTTCGCAATCAATAGAATATTTGCGACTCCGAGGACACCCTGTAGTTAATAGTCACTGATTGAGCGGGATTATGCTGGATTTTGATTGAGCCAGCGAATACACAAAGGACCTGCTTGTCGACCACTAGTCCATATGTTCGCTTAAAATTCATCGCTCTCCTCGTGCTGAATGACAATATGGTCGTGAGCGTCGAGTTGAAAAGGGAGAATCTATATGCAATTTATTTTTATGAAGGGCACAGAACTAATGACCGAGTTGACACATTCGTCTGGAGCTCTTAAAACATATTTTGGAAAGAACCCTTCATTATGGGCAAGCGGAAAATGTGAACGCTCCATTCAGTTAGGTGTGCTGTGCAATCGCATCTGTAGGTAGATATGTAAGTGCGTACGTTGTTCTTCGTTCTTATCTTAAATGCTTCCAGATGAGAACACTTTGAAGTTATTGAATGATTTAATTCAAATTTGGAAACGCTGATCGATTATGTTATGAATGTTTGCTGGTTCCAAGTTTTGGGTGGAAGTGATTGACTCTTAGTTAAAATTTTTGAATAGAAATGATTTTGAGTGAATTGCAGTGTGTTCGTTTCACAAAAGTATGCTGTCTGGGATTTGGGACGAAACAGTTGTTGAATTTCATTTAGTTTAATGGCATCTGTAACTGCATGTAGGATTTACAGGACTAAAGGAAGTTGAATGTAAATATTCCTATAATTTTTCTATCATCGTCAAGGCGTCAAAGTTTTAGATATATGTATGTATGTATGTACATAGAACTTAAAGTACCACCAGTCTACGTAAGGTCGTTTGGATTTTAGACTAGAGCCGTTATCTGCTCAAATTTTGTTTAGAAATATGTTTGCCACGCCATAACCGCCCATACTTCATATTGACGAACTGAACACCCAGAGGAATGAGATCACAACAGCCCCCAAAGCAGGTATAATCAACGCAAGCGGAGAAATTACCAGCCTGACAGACGCCACAAAAACATACCTGCTTTAAACTCTTAACATCTTCAAGTCTTACTGAGAGGTCACATAAATCAATATTATTCGAAAAAAAACTGGAAAATATTGTGACTTTTATCGGCTAGGTGTGACATCAATAATCAATTTTTAAACATTCCTATCTTTCTCATCTAATTTACATATGACATTTTCACCACCATGATTAGCATCATGAGGTCATACTCTCGGACACACTACGTCACTCACATTCAACAACTGACAAACCCCTTAAAGTCAACGAAACCAATCACTCAATATCTATTGACACAATCCGATTGTCCAAATCTACCCCAAGGCATCTTACACTTGACGTCTAATACTCGTGTGTACGCCGTTGCAAGGGTATGTGATCTGCTACATACGTGGAAGCCAAAATTCAGTGTCTATGTTTGCTCAAAAAGGCGTGAAATTGCGTTCAACCCTCCACTTCGAACCGCACTGAAGGAAATTGTTCCTAATCAAGATAAGAATCTTTTTTTTTCGTTTCCCCCGTTCTTTATAATTTTCATTTCTCGCACAGCAAATTGTATAGCACGCTTATCAAGATCTTGAGCCGGCAATTAGAGATGGCGTATGCCGGCCACCTCAAACCTGTTATCACATTCCCGGAGCATTCTGAAACAGTCAAGATTCTTCTCTTCTACCGAAGGTGATAAGCAATTACTTAAGCGAACTTCTCTTCTGTAACAACAGTCGTTTGTCTCACAAAGTCGTTGTGGTTTGCATTTGAAAAAGCTCCTCTGGCTCACCCAGTTTATGCAGATTTGCCGCCATTCCACATGAAGATTGCATCTTTCATGAATAAATTTTACAGGGTCTGGTAAATTTAATATTTCGAAATTATGTTCCGACTCACAACAAGGAAATAAGGATATGTTGCAGGTGTAATTATTGAATTTAATTTGTATAATTGTATGCCTTTCCATTCTCTGTGTGGAAAGGTTACCTTAAGTTTTGGACATTTTCCTGAACGCTTTGTAGGTGTGAGAATAGAAAATATTAACTTGCATAAATTAAATTTAATGTAGTTACAAATTCTTTGTACCTTGTTGGCACTTTAGTTTCTCTTGAATTAGACAATGTTAGACAATTTGTAAGCCTCTGCTGAAATAAAAAACACAAAACATGAAACATATATTTATAAACGTATTTTCTTTAACTCTATTCGGGCATAAGAAACCCTCATGTTCTTAAACGGATTAGAGTATGCTGTTCATTGCAGCCTTCTGTGAAGGAAGCAAATAAGTTCTGTTTTTATATTATATTTTTGGTATAAGGGCAACGTTTTCACTAATAAAGGGAAGCATCTACTTAGTTAGTTATTCATAAACAAACATCATTCCGTAAGTATAGGGTCATTCGATTTGTGGTCTTAAGTTGCTAGCGCTTGAGTTCGGTACCTGACAAACTCCGCTGTAATTTGAAGCACCACAACATTATTTTAATGTCTGCCAAATGCGATATATTATGGCTTAACGATCGAAGGATTGCGATAAGATACCTAAAACTTGCTACAAATGTCCTGTTAAAACAGACAATAAACATTGATTTTTCGACCAACATTTTTTCTGTGATGAGGCACATTTCTGACTCTGTGAGTATGTTAACCAACAAAATTTCCATTTATGGGACACAAAAATTCCAGAAGTTCAAAAGAGGTACCGCTGAATCGCTAATTGAATGTTGTCATAAGGCCGTATCTCTTCGAAGATACCCAATGGGTTATGTTATGGGATATATTCAAATTTTCCTATCCAACAATTTAATTTTGTGAATTGAAAACTAAGACAGGATAATAAGCCATACAGCACGAACATTTATGGCTTTACCACAAGAGTTGTTTCCAGATGATGTAATTTCGCGTTTTGGTGATTTCAATTGCCCACCAAAATAATGCGATTTGACTTCATTAGATTGATTTTAAAGTCAGAAGACCGTTACATATATAATTGTACAATACACGAACTATGGATAAGTTCAAAGCCAACATAACTCAAGTTGAGATGCTGCCCCAAAATTCGTTCCCACCAAAATATTGGAGATATCTCAACCAACTATATCCGATCAGTGTAAAGAAATGAAAACTTCAAAAATTGTGTCATTTGATGCGGTATCAACCAAAAGGCAGTTTTCTGCGGCGTCCTTTTACTTATGACCGAAAATTGTATCTTACACCATATTTTAACTGATGGTGAAGCAAAGGTTCAATAAGATAACCACAAAAAAGCACATAGCCTGTAGGTTAATCGGCAAAATCAATGTTAAAATCCTATACTTGGTGGGACGAGTTGAACGTTCCAGACTATTATATGATCTGTTAAAATAGACTAAAAACCTTCCCAGGGAAACTCAATTGAATTCAATTAAAGCGTTTCATCGAAGTACTGCTAGGAAAACAGTCACTTTACAAGCAAATATACAACAAAGTAAGTTTGCTGCAATAGAGTTCAAGTGTGCGACTTTCAGACATAGTAAGACCATTGATTCAAAGAGGTCAAACAGAACACATGTAACAGCAGTGTCTTGGTATTCAGACTCCATTTTCCACTTTATCTTGTATTAAGTCTTTATCTTCCACTCGAACCTGGTGGACCGCAACTACCAAGAGACATCCAAAGTTGTTGTCGAGCCAATGTATTCTACGGATCCTTAAATCTCCGACCACATCCACTTATTGGTACAGTTTGTAGAAGTCACAATTACGTTTACTACTCCACTTGTCCGAAGCAAAATTGTTCGTTCTAAAATACCAAAAATCAACATTTTTGTTTATCTTTATATATATTAAGGGATAAGAATCTAGTTGTTGCGATGGGATGAAGTAGCTTGTACATACCTTTGTGTTCGCCAATGTTGCAAGTCGTAGATAATCTCCCGCCTCTTTAACAATATATAAAATTTGATGAATTCATAGATCGCATTCTTATCGTACTATTGTTAAATAGACTTAAGCCTCGTATACTTACAGCACGAAGGTATCATTTTATTTCTTATTTTTATAAAAATGACAACATTTCAGGCTATGTTTAGCATGATAAATAAATCAAAGCTTAAAATCATTCAACTGAAATAGTTTTGAAAATTTATGTCCCAATAAAAATGTACTAAACTTGTGCTAACTTTTCGAAATCATTTTATTCTCCTTTCCTACCTAAACACAGCTCATCCCACAGGGTTAAGAAATTCAAGTCGTATATTCAAGTGTAGCATAAAACACACACCTCTAGGTTCTCATTTATTTGCCATAAACACCAACTTGTACATCGTATTGGAAACTCATGTTTCGATCGAATAAATAATATCAACTCCCCCCCTCGCATGAACAGCCTCACATAGTCCACCCGCCCGTGACAGGATGAATACGAAAATGCACAACCAGAAGAGAGTACAAAAAATCTCTAGATTATGTTTCATTTAAAAAATCATACATTGAAAATCTTTTATCGTTCAACACAAACAGCATGTTATCCCTTTATGTGCTCCGCTATGGGAGGCAGCTTCCCATAAAGCACACGAAAAGCCCACAAGTGGAGCAGCGCAGCATCAGCTCGCGAGAGCTCGGGAGAAGCAGAAGCAACCTGTTTTCAGTTTTCGAAGATGATACAGAAGGCATATCGAATAATAGCGGAAAGCACCGCCCTCTTTTCTATTTCTTGGTAAGAATGGTGGAGCGCACTAAACCGCACACAGCACTAGGGAGTGTGTGTGCGACAGAGTGAGAGAGAGACGGAGTGGGAAAGTAAAAGAGAAAGTGCTCCACCCCTTGCACCAGATGCGAAGCCACATTATGGCGATGCCTCCTCTGAAATATTGGATACCTTAAATGTTCGAAAACTACCCCCGTTTTAGGAACAATGGGGAGAGCCACGAAAAAAAGACAGAAAACAGATCTGCTGCAGAATATGTTGGTAACTTCGAAACCAGATTTCCAAGGGTAGTACGAGTACAATGAGTGTGCCGGAGCATGTGTGCGTTCGGAGGGATGATAGTATTGTTGCCTGAGTGCAACAATATTCTAGTTGGGAAACAACCATATACACGGGGGTGGTTTCGAAAATCTACTTAAGGGATGACAGATGGATTCCGGACGGCAGTTCGAATTTGGATTTCCACCGAGTAACAAGTCTTCGATAGAACTCTTTGCGTGTGTACTCCAATTGGAATCAAGTTGTCTTATAAGATATTTATTCACTGTGTGTGTGTCAAGTGCTTATAGTGCGAACCAACCATGATAATGGATAATCATCAACGTTCCGAGTTGACCGTCTCCGAGAACCACTCCGCCGCGCCAACTAGTGTGAAGAACACGTCGTTAAAACGGTCGTTCGATGTCGCCTTTCTGATGATGCCCGACGACAGAATTAAACAGAAGCAACACTTAGAAAAGCAGGCTCGTCTGGCCGAATCCTTGGAGCGGCAGTACCCCACAGACTTATCACCTCGGCAGCATGTTGAGACCGGAGAGCTCTTCAACAACAACAGTGAGTTTCCTCGACGGTACTCTGGACCATCCATCACCGTCGTCCGCTCACCGCCGAGAGTTTACGATGACCCTACAATCATTGTCGTACCGGATGCGTCGGATAATCCGAAAAGTGCATTTACAAAAGTCGCCCGTTTGGAGTCTCCAATACCACCCCCACTCAGTCCCGATCAGCTTAGCTGTCCATCAATGAGTCCACCGATTTCCACCACGCCGCCGAGGCCAAATTCAGGCTTGTACCAAAATTTTAGACCTGAGTACCAGTTCAACGGAGCCTTTCAGTCAGTGAACCAAGCACAAGTTCTTGCCGCACAAAATCAACGAATCAAACAGCAGTTAATGTACCGCCAACCGATGAACGCATCGCCCGAAGGCTTTCTGCCAGCGTATCCCGGCTTTCCGTTTCCCAATCCCGCAGCGCACACATTCCCCCCTCAAGGTGACATCAGCGGTATCGTTCGGAGCCCAGCTGCCGCGGCAATTCTATCTACGCTCATCCCGCCGACACTTGCATCCACCTTTTCCCTAACCGCACAAAACGTTTGTGCGAAATGCAACATCAGCTTCCGCATGACAAGCGACTTGGTCTACCACATGCGGTCGCATCACAAGAGCGAAGTGGCCTGCGACCCAAATCGCCGAAAGCGTGAGGAAAAACTCAAATGCCCCGTCTGCAATGAATCCTTCAGGGAGCGACATCATCTTACACGCCACATGACCGCACACCAGGACAAGGAGAGCGATCAGACTACAACAGCGCCTTCCAACTCCGGCGACGACTTCAACTGCCGGCGATCCAAGTGATCCGCGTCCTTCTTCGGATACTTCTAAGCGCAGAAACGAGGTCATGGACCAGATGTCCTATTTGTGATATTTATTTTAACCCACGGCCAGAGTCGTGCGTGCGGGTGTGTGCAATGTAGACTTAAAATCTTGTTTGTCCCAGCGGTGAATACCACCTGAGACGTAAATCACAATACGAATTATAGATAGAAAATATTTATGGAAATTCTTTTTCAATTGATGTAAAGAAAAGAGCAAGACATAACTAGTGAAAATGATTTGGAAATATTCTAGGCGTATGAGTAGTTCATAGCCCCTGCTTGTATAAGAAATATATGTAAATACTTATTTAATAAAACAAAATTCACTATAAATGTTAAGCAATTCTTTCTTTTAAATCGTGTCTCTGACTGAAGGAGGATGCATGCTTCTTAAAAAATTCTAAAGGGTATGTTATTGGGGATTGAAAGAGATTTCCCGATTTCATTGTGAATAGAATTTATTGGCAGTAAAACCAAATTTTTTTACAGATATTCTTAGCTATTTTTAGCATATCGAAACAGTTTAGCCTACCAGTCTAGAATGACCATAATGAGGCAAATTTTTAGGTTTCGACTCGCTTACTTTTTCAGAAAACGGAATTTTCATAATTTTCATCAATTCGTTCTAGCCCTATACCGGCTTACGGCAGAGTGGTTCTTAATTTCTTAATAGGTGCTGAGAAATCTTTGTAAAACCTGATCAGATAGGAGAGTTGTACGTTGCATTGTTCCTACGGCCAAAAAAAAACTGAGGGTGCTATTATTTGCGAAGAAGTGGATTGGATTTAAAGTGGTAGATTGTGTTGTGCGTGCTACTGTTCTCTCACGAGTAGAAGGGACCTACAGTTTTTTGCCGACTCCGAACGGAAATATTTGAGAAGCTTTTCATAGACAATAAATACAATTTGAGGGTTGTCAGCAAATCGAAATAGGCGCCGTAAAAAGAAATGTCCAGGAATAGAAACTAGACCTTCTGCGTGTGAGTCGATACACTTACCCACTAGGCCACCGCGACCTTTTCAAATGCATTTGTAATATAAAGGGCAGCGAACTGACTTTATTCTCTACTCAAGAAAGAGTGTTTCCATTTTTCGGTAGTATGGACCATCAGAACACCAGCGGGTGGGCTAATTACTGTTATTTCGAACTACACGTTGAGGCAAGTTATGCATTTTTGGATTTTGGCTAACTGTAGGAATCTTATAAGGATGTAATAGATGGTAGACTTCGATGATATCTCGTAGCATAATAAACCAGGAAAATATCTTAAAATCAAAAAATATTTAAGTATAAAGGATGTTGACGACGATTCACGGATGTCTAGGATGTAGTTCAATTTTATATAAATTTTTCCAAATTTTTTGGCCGCATTTCAAGCGGTACTAAAATTCACAATCTAGGAAACCAGTTCACGTATATATACGTTAGGTTGTGTAATTATCAGACGTTTCCTTCAGCAGGCCAGTTGTGACACAAGCTGCGTGAGATTTTGCGCCCACCTCCTGCACATTATGGTTGTTCAAGTCGGTAATTTTGGCTCTATATCGGTCACCATTGACTATAACGTTTTCACTAGTATCGTACCAAATATAGCACAATAAAGCATAAGTATACCAAACGGACAGTTTTTGTGGATGTAACGGTGCCTCGCTAAACACATGAGGATTACCACATCCATTCAAGCAAAAGTGAGCCTCGTCGCTAAACAAAATTTCTTATGAAAAGTGTGATCAACTGTAATCTTGTTTTGGACCAAACTTGCACAATTTCAAAGCGCTGTTAAGACGGCAGTCTATTCATCTTAAAATGCCAAACTAAAAACAAAACACTTGCTGTTACCGACTTAAGATTTTATACCTCACAAAAAGCAACCGTTAAAAAGGCAAAGTACTCAAAAAATAATAATCGTCTATGAGAAGCTTAGATCCCCTTTACTCGTCAGGGAATGACGTTTTCTAGTGGACTGCAGCACAATTCAATTTACCTTTATATTTTCACTGTTCACTTTTATTATCACTATTTCGTAATTCGTTTGCTTAGCTATTGAACAAACTGAGAATATCTTAAGTGTCCCCTTTCCCATTCACAAGAAACGACAAGCCAATTATTTGAGGGTGTTTTGTTTGTTGTGTTTTCTGTTTCATTTCGGGAACAATATATGCGCACTCGAAAATTTTTTAACATTGTTCCGAAAGTGTTATTTTAATAAATTATACCGTGTTTTTCTGTGATAGATTCAACTTTCTATGTGTGTTGACAATTTCCTCAGGCTAACGCTAAAATAATTAGGCGATATAAACTTTTTGAGTAACAGTATGATGACTTATAAGCGTTTCAACTACATATTAGTTCAAAAATAATTGTATCTTTGTTTTCTATGATATTTTGGGTATGCATTTATTGCTGCCCAAATAAGTATTTGGGAGGCAGAGTGGGAAAAAAGTTGGACTGCAGCAAACTGTAAAATAGTAGCGGAGAAACATGTTGCTCCAACCCCTTTATATGGGGTATCTATGAAGCTGGCTATATTGAATACCTTCATTTATTAATATTTAAATTATGATAATGTAAACAACATATTCCAAAGATTTTGCCTACTATAATCCCTGTCTGCCACAACAAGAGGTGTTAAAGGGGAAGCATGCCGTCACGCCTACTTCAATGCTTGTATACATATGTCGAACAATGCATATTCCAATTGTGTATGGATATCTATGTATATGCAAGCATGTATTGCAAATTTGATGATGTTTTATGATAGTGGGAATATAAGACTTTTTTTCAAATTTTCACTTTTATCAAGCGAAAGGAAAAAAAGACAGCCGAGATTCCTTGGGGATGTAAGCTCCACTAACTGAGCTCTGTTTCCGGGGACTAAGTTCCTTTTACATACCTTTTTACAGGCTCAAAGACGAAATAAGGAAAAACTTATTAATGGATGGTATCCATCTTACCTATCCTAGAGGGTTGTCTCTGAACTGGGAACTATAATAATCAAGCAATGATTTACTCAGGTAATCAGTGAGTTCAATAAGTTTTTTTTACAATTAATTAGGCTTCTTCTTCAGACATAAATACGCTTTTGTAAGATTAAAAAAAATACTGTTATGTGCACCTTAACCAATGTTATGTTTTTGGCGATATAAACTCTCGTTTTTACAATGCCTACAAACTATTCAAATCGTGACATAAGTCAAAATATCCCAAGGAATTTTTGACCATTTAACACCCTCGTTGTACCATCACCCCCATCGAAAAAACCAGCAAAACAGATTTTCACACGAAAATCTGTTTCCAACCTTAATTATACCAGCAGCATGATGAGAAAAATCTGGATCGCTTGCAAAGTGCTTGCATATGTATGTTTCACCTTGTTAGCCAGCTCAAGCAAAAACAGTAGCAACCGTATGCAGCGTTTAGTTCCGCGTCACGTGAGTCTTCCCTACCCACCCAAGACTCGCAACCTCCACTAATGAGCATTCCAATGTTCGCACATTATGGATGCAGACGAGCTCCCGTTAAGGTACTTAGGCCGTATGCCAGAGAATATGCACCGTACACCGTTAAAAATTGCGGCAATCGTTCCGATGTGCGCGGCAGTGGTCGCAGAGTCAATTCTCTATTTAAGCACGACACAAGTGAACATCACCCATAGTTTGAAGTCGACGACACCCTTGTCTCTTGTTAACTCTATTTAGCTCGTGGTTCCCACGAAGGACCTAAGTGAAATATTTTCGCAAGTTCTATCGGCATACCGTTACAAATTTTACTGAGCGTAACAAATTCACCAGGCCCATTCGAATTTATGCAAGCCAAGGGTGAATCTCATTTCGAAATGAGGCGCGTCGAATTGTCCTAGGACGGATGATTTTAAAACACAATTCACAGATGATGAGTCAATTGAGAGTCGAACTTGCGTTGGTATCGGTAGCGGCGGCAGTGGCTGCTGCCGCATTTTTATTCCGGATGTAAATTCATGTAATATTTATCAAGGGCATTTGTTGGGATTAGGCTGGCTGTAGAGCAATTTATCATTTCCCATGTGATTATGGGGACATCCATACTCGCGTTGAACGCGTTCTGTTCATAAGAATGGTGAATGAAAGGATCAGTAATAGATTTGCATCTTTATTTTTCAATTGTGATTTTTCTTTTATTTGCCGCTGAAGTGTGTTGAACTGCAGCTGATGGTTTTATGGATGACCAAATTATTCTGTTCTCAAAAGACAATTAATTCAAAGACTTCCCTAAATATCATTGCAAACAAACTACTAAGTAAAACTGGTGTAAGGACTTTGCTAAACAGACTGATTATCCGAGTCCGTCTTCACGAACAATAGATATTGATTTTAGATATATAAGACTATTTTAAGTTCAATCAAGTTCAGGAAAATGCTAAAGAAAAGTAAATACTTTTTTTATGATATGCAAAGCGAATCGTTGATATATGAAAATAAATACTCATAATTTAACAGAGCAGATACCAAAGAGAAGCACAATAAAGTGTAATAGCAATTGGTACAAAGTTTATGTTTTTTTACATCTAGACTTCGATATATTTATCTATCAATAAATACTTGTTATGTGCTCTCTTGGTGCTCCTCTTAGGAGCTGTCTCACAGCGGCATACAGTCGATTCTGAATGGCGACTAACGTTTACTTGACCGTTAATTAACAAAGTGGTAAACGATAAATGACAGAAATGGCACAAACGTTTTACTTGATGAAAGTAATTAGTACTATTTTAGGTAGATTTATTTACAGGCGCGCATCAATGGTGTCAATTTTTATATAATACGAAGGACACCTCTTTAAATATTTTTTAGTAGTTCCTTCAAGAACTTGAAATCCTTATGAAAGAGCGGAGAATAAATCGCATCGAACTACATATATTTTATTTAGTTTCGAGAATAGTAATCCTACCTAGGGTATTAAATCTATCCTCATTATTTGCATAAAAAATTTTATATTGATTTTAATTTTCATATTTTACAGTTTTATTTTATTAACAAAAAACTAAACAAAAAACAGTTCTTGAGACGTCCTTTTTGCATATTGTTAAAGTTAATTTTTTAATTTTTCCTCCTATAGTTAGAGCTTCATCTACCATGGGAATGAATATACCTACGAAATACACCAATTTTTCATGTTAAATCGTTAATCGTTGCCGCGGCCTTTTGAAGAAAACAAAACTTTATGGCGGTGAATTTTCATCACAAATCACGACGAAGTGCTTGAAATTATATTTGCTACTGAAGGAGTTATTCACGTGTGAAAAACGACGCAAGAGTCTTTGGCTTACAATTAAAATAAAGCCAATTTCCTTTTGATTTGAATTATTTTTATGGTACAGAAATGGCTTGGCTCCCAGTGCTTAAGCGACCTTTTCTCGCGTTTGACATGGATATTAATCGGACAAAGCCTTTGATTCAGCTTCTTCAAATAATTTAGGCCGTCCTTTAAGCAAACGGTCCCCAATATTGCAATCGCGGTCTTTTAAGCAATTGAATCACAGCACGTTGTTTAACTTTGAGCTACACCTTCGTAGATGTGCTTGAGTAGTCATTTAATTCGAAAGACAAAGGAAATCAATATGTTTAACAAATGCCGGTTACTTGATGTAAACAAATTGTATGACCCCAAAATAAATTCGCTACTCAAAAGACCGCATGGAGAATATAAACGTTCAAGCAATCAACCACTATTTGACATCAAAATAAAAATTTAAATTGAAATACGAAAGATTGAAAAACCTTAACCCATGCAAAAGTTGAAAATATGTACTTTAACATAAAAACCATAAATGGCAAAACTATTCTGGCAAAAAAAAAAACGTTCCCACGATTTCAAAATTCGCTAACCGCTTTTAAAACTTTCCCCTGACCAGCGAAACTCACCAATATTCAGGTACACAAGTACCTGTGTGGCAACGGTAATTGAGTGAACGAAAACTTCCTCCTTCGGTGACTTAATTAAAACTGTCGCGGTTTTTCCAAATATTTAAGCACCCTACTAACAATTCTGTTACAAAATCGTTAACTTTTCCGGTTGAATTATGAAAGCCCGAATTCCCCGACGCCGCAAACGCTCTTCCCAACCCCTAGTTGTATGATAAATCTACTTCAACACTTTTTTTCTCAAATTGAGCTCAGCATCCATTGTAGCAGTGGCTGTGTTTCAAATTCATCCGCTCTATTCACAGAACCTTACTGCACGCCGTTCGTTATAGCAGCACTTTCCGCCGAAGCCCGAGTCCCGTGGTGTTGGTGCTCACCTTGACAGCGTGATTTTGCAGTCCCTCTCGGAGACGGGAAGTTCCAAAATGTTATTACCCTTAAGTTAGTCCTGGCATTGCATATTTTTGGCTCGAATCAAAACAAAAGTTCTCCGAACCGCCGCAGGAGGATGATTAGTGTGGTAAGTGTGCGAAACAGAAAAATCCTGTTTGAAAATTAAAACGACAAAGTTCAGAGGCTAAGAGTGTAGATAGTTACTCGTTGGTCGGATGGCTGGTTGCTAGCTCCCCACTTCCATAGAACAGACTTGCATGACACTTCCTGCCATTTGAATTTCCGACCAGGAAGCGTACGTATATCATTTTTTGTGTCACTGCCACGGAGATGAGAAACCTCGACGAATGAAAACTTCCCTACGTAACGCACACGAACGAGCAGACTCCTACCACCTTTCACTAGTGAATGTGAAGCTGAAGGAAAAATTTCATTGTGGATTTCTCTTTCAAATATGGTCCGGAAGATGCTGTTGTCCTTTGTTCACAACTCTGCGCGTTTTGCTGAACTCAATGAGACGACCAGTTTGGGAATGTTTTCGGTTTCGATGTGAACTACGAGAGCTGCCCAGCACGGTATACAGCGTCCTCTCACGATAATGTGCATGTGCGGTGGACGATAAATTAAATTTTATTGTTGCTCTAATTTTCCGGAATATGTGAATTTATGTTTTGCTTCCTTTTGGAATATGCAAAGTGCATATTGCATGGAAGAGTCAACATATAGCCGCCACTACGTTTCCAGCTGCCCGTCCATATTTTTTCCCTTTTTTATCCGTTTGCACCCCAATACAGATTGGTCAGGGAGAGAACGAATGGATGTTGTAATTTAAGCTTTCAATATTTCCAGTCATCGATTTGTTGCGGGGGTTTTGTGATTTTATTAAATTACTGTCTCTGGTTAGCGAAGGGAAGAAGACATTACCATACAATTTGAATGGACCTACTATATGTTGTTGTGTATTTTATATTACAATCGTCATTTAATTCCTGAATTTGTTTTGGAATCTGTAATAAAATGTTTGTCTTTTTTGGTAGATCCACATAAATTATTTAATTAAATTAAAGATTAAAGTTATTAACATTTGAAATATTTCTGGATATTTATTTTTAGTTTTAACAAAGGATATAAATTCTATTTTTCGAGAAAAAACAACATTCGCATTATGACAAAAAAAGTGTATAAAAATAAAGTGGAAAAGTTTTTGTTTTTCTCTCAAAGTTCATTCGTCTTTTAATTAAATAAATAAAATAAATTCTCTTATATTTATTTATATACGGCACGGCATAATGGACAACTCTGTCGACTCACGTCTACCACCTTTTTCGAATTCCTGATTGTCTATGAAAAGCTTCTCCGTTCTGCCGTTCAGAGTCGGCAATAAACTGTGAAGGTAAATATATGCTTAGTTCATAAGCAGCTTAAACTCTTATTCAGGGTTTATGCCAAGTGCATTTTCTTATTTGTTTTCGCAGTTTAATTCTAAGCTCTAAACTGCACTTGTTCTGTTGTTCAAAGGAAATGTTTGAAATCCGTAGTTCCAACGACAGGTTACTTCTTTCAAAGTTGGTACTGAATAAAAAAGGAAAATATACATCTTTTAAATTAACTGTAAGAACTTATCATTTCGACAAATTTACCAGAGCTATTAACCATTATGTGCCAAACTTAATGCAGGCAAAATAGTGCATTTTCGGCTGACACTTAAAATGTAAAAAGTAACTGTAGTCCTGAAATGTTTCCAAATTGTGCAAATTCGGCCCAAAACAAGATTGCCATTGATTCCGATTTTCATTAGCGAATGTTCCAGGTTTGGAATATTCTTAAATGACCCTGTTACTGTTGAGAAATTAAAAATTCTGTCCCCCCAAAACCTAAGAAAGATATCACTTTATATTATGTCCATAACTGCGAAGAAAAACATTACTACTACAAGTTGTATAACATCCTCCATTCCTCTCTACTTACTTACTTGCCAACCATCCCATAAGACACAAAATATTCCCATAAACATAATTATTCTTAAACCAAGGCGAAAATAAATTTGTTCACTCTAAATTACCATCACTAAACAGTTGTCTGCCTACCCTGCACAACCTTTCGCATCACAAAAGGTGTCACCACACCACCACCGCAGCAGTCCAACTGATGTTTATTTAGTGTCATCCCTGATGGCACGGCACCACATAAATAGCCCGAGTGAAAACAATCGCTTAACATCCCATTTAAGAGGTTAAAGTGTTTAAGCTAATAAAAATCAACCCCCAATTGTATGACAAAGGCTATAAAAGGCTCTCACACAGTGGCCGTGTACCTCTCTCTCCCTACCTTTTGTTTCACTCACGGCGGCATGTCCTGCCACTGCTGATGATGGCTGACTGAGTGAAAGGCAGCCGTTGAATTGTTTACATATTTCAACCTCCAAAAAAGGATTTACGCCCATGTTGGGGGAAATGCCGTGGCATACGCGTTCTAAGTAAATGAGCTCTTCGGGTAATAAATTTTCTAAGCAGGAGAATGAAGGAGCAACCCTTGCACAGTGGCGGCATTGAAAATGGGGGTTGTATACTCGTGCGGTAAGAAATTGGGTTTAGTGCCTGCAGGCAAGACAAGTTGCTCCATCAATCTGCATTTTGTCGTCTATGCTTGTGTTGTTGATGGAAACGGATAAGCGGTAAAAACATTTGAGATTAAGACATCTTCAAGAATCCAATTTTAACTGCATGCAAATTGAAATATAAAGTTGCTTGTCAGAACAGGGCAGGAAAATGAATGAATGAACTAGTCAGATAGAAAATCCGCAGTTTCAACTTAAAACTTAAATTCCACGCCTGCTTAGGAGTTGCTTAGATAAAGGAACACTTCCTTGAATCAGTCCCCAAGCCCGATTCCCAATCCAAACCAAACGGGAAAGAATAACAATTGTTTAGAAAACTTTTGCAAATGCGTAGAGAAATGTGTATCCACATTATGAGACCGTTTTTTTTTTTTTTTTTGTTTTTAGAGGAAACTCATCACACACAAGCAACCACATATTTCCGCTGTTAAAACTTTTAAACCGGAAGTGGCTTTTTGCTCACAATGTGTACTTGAGATCATTTAAACTGAAACCAAAGAGTCATAAATACACAAATTCGTACATAAATACATAACGAAGAGGGTTGTAACCCCGATTCCGAACTGCTCTCCCTCTAGTTCAGCCGTCTTTCTTTGGCCGTGTATATTGCCAGCGCCCGTATGCCAAGGGTCGTCTCGCACATATTTGCATAATCAAATGATAAAAGTCTTAAATTTTCTTAAAATTCCACCCGAATGCTGTTATAAAATGTGATATATGTATTTTCGAACTGGTCGTAAAAGGCAACGAAAAATTCTGAGATTCTCCAAGTGCTCCCTTATTTGTTGTCGCCAAATTATTCAAACAAATGCTTAAACGTATCTATGCTTGAGGAATTGATAAATAATTGCGAATATTTATGCAAACTGACAGAACATATTCAAGGGGGCCGAGGCACTGATGACGGGTTTGACTTTCTTTCAAACAACCAATTTCTAAACGATGGTTAAGTTTTCATTAAGTTTTTCTTACCAATCTCTTTTTGGAGGGGGTCCTTACTTTTCTACTGTATCCATCAGCTAATCCAATTAAGTAAAAAATGTATCTCACGATTTTGGCATTAATGCCCCACCCGCAGTCATCTACTAAGAGTTCTCCTACACAAAATTTAGTTGCCTCGTCAGGTGAGCTCATATTTCAAATAATCGCGTGAAACATAAAGCGGATACGTGCTTGCGATTAGTGTGACCTAAGCGTTGTCTTCGCGTCTGTTTGCTAGCTATATATTATTGCTCCCAACCCTAAGAGGCACCAACATGACATCCTTTCATAGACTGTGTTCGAATGGGTTACACAGCGAGACTCTTTTCTTTCGTAATTATTGTGATCAAGAGTTGAAGAAGAAAATTATTACACACAGCTCACGAACTCACCAGATATGATTTGACTGAGTTAACTTGCGGTTAAGGGTGCTGTATGCGATGTCATACAGCACGGCATAGCAGTGCACCGAAGGAAGAGACTCTGCTTGACTTCTGTAATGATATCCTGCTCGCGTACAATTGCTTACCGGTTTGTAATTGCGATAAGCAAGTCGTGGTAGAGCGGCACACGAGCGAACAGAGGCAAAGCATGTCGGCGGCGCACAGTTCGCGGGGTGAATTTTTAAGCGGATTCATAAAAATTTATGGAGATAATTTAGTTATCAGCGAGATGGAATGAAAAGAATAAAACTTAATAACTGGGAAAGGGATGTGGGCCATTGAATGGAAAAGAGATATGATTCAAGTTGGGATTGGGGTCTTTCTTGTTCTTTTGTTTTTCAAATTGTTTTATGTTTTTCTGTTTCTGTGATTTGCTTATTTTTTTATCTATTGCATTGTATTGTATAATGAAAGGCGCCACAATAATTATGTGTTTAGGAATCGATTCGCTTTGGAATAAATTGCAACTTTTCAACCTGAATATGGTCTGAAATTTCATGAGAAAAGTTTTTCAAAACATATTTAAAAGTTTTGATTTTAAGAGACAATGGAGATATGATTCATCATTATGTCGACAACGTTTAGATATTCTGGCATCTTCTGTGGTTATTGTTAAGTTTCGCGACTGTAGAGAAGTTTAGGGACAAATTTCTTTAAATTCAAGAGTCACAATTTACCCGAATATAATTTGCAATCCCGAAAAACATGCAAACCCCTGTTAACTTTATATAATCATTTATCGTCTTTTTTAAGGTTTCGTTTCCAAAAGAAACGATTCATATTTGTGTGCAAATTAAAAACATATATCAATGGACAGTTCTTTTGAAAATGAGCTTAAGGTTCATTAGACAAATGTTTTGAAGTTCCGTTGCAGAAAAATGTCTGACATCTTTCGACTGTACCACATATTTCCGGCATATATTCTAAATGTCCAATATAAACTTTCGGGACTTTTCGTAGCTTGTAGCAAACTCAAGAAATCTTTCTCCTAGCTAAATCCTAGTTTTTCACATTTGATCAATTGAACATTGTAAACAATTTGGGAAAACGACCTCGGAGTTTTAATCCCAATGACAAATGAATTTACAAAGCACACATTGTCTACTTCTGGCGACTCTGCAAATCGCTCGACAATCATCGCTCTTTTGTGTTTTTAAAGAACAAATTCCATCGAAACATTTAAAGGCTCTTAAAAAACAAATAGTCTCGTAAAATCTTTAAAGTTTCATCTTTCATACTGTTTTTAATTGTTTTTTTTTTTTTGTAACGTAGCTTAGATTACTGTGCCAATAAAACCATAAGAAAATAATACTACAAGCATCATAGGTAACAAAAGAAGTATAGCTTTAACTGCTCATATGCCAACATAATTATGTAGAAAAATTTATGTCACAGTGACACAAAATTGTTAAGCATGCAAAACGATATAAAATATTTTCATCGGCAACTTACCCTCATCTGTCCAATGAATAAGCATAATGAACGTTACAAAATACAAAAATATTTACCTATTCAGCAGCCATTTAATCAAGGCGACCTCTATTTAAATGAATTTGCCCGAACATTAAAATGAGGAATGACCACTTAGCTAAATTACAATCTGGACCAGCAGCGGACATTCGCCACAAAGGCTCTAATGTATGCATTTTTCTGGTGTTTTATGGGGTTGACCCATTGAGTTAGTATTCGTTTTTCAACTTCCAGCCACCAAATCATACATCATATCCCCTTTTCCGTCAGTGGAATATTTTTAAATTAAAATGGCTAACATTTCGAAAAACAGTCAGACAGAATGAAAGCAAAAATATCCATTCCTTCCATGATATATAGTCGTGCTGAGCTGTCACATATGCCCAAGTTGGAAGCGTATCCCGGATTTTTCGACTTCCACACGCGAATATGCTTATATTGCTGCGTTCCCCCAGACATGCAAAAGAAGTGGTGGGAAACTGTGACAGTTCACGAATTTTTTTGCTTGGTATTCCGGGGTTCCATCGAAAACTCATCCTTATTGCGCAGCACACGGATGGAGCCAAATCTATTACAGATGAAAGATTTCAGCGATTTAGTGTCTCTTTTCAATAAATCTTTGTCGATACAAATATTTTGAGGTGGCTTGTGGTGTGTAAGCATTAACCGCGATATGCATGATGTAATATTTGAGTTGTGCCAATTCGATAGAATATTTAGAATAAATCCCATTAAACGCATCGATTATGTTTCATTCATAAATTGTATGCTATAGAGACAATAATTTAAAAAATACATTGTTTTTGAAACGCTAAGTATCTTCATTTGTTTGTTTAAAGATAGTTACAAACATAGGTATATCGGGTTTTCTGTTAGGGTTTGGCGGTTGATAACGGTCGTATTAATGAAGTGTCATCATCAACTCACCATGGATTCAACAATACGTACAAATGATACTTTTTTTTCATTTGAATATGTATCTTGTAAGCTGTGTGTGAAACTGGATAAGTAATTATTAGCCGACACGCACATGTCGACGGAAAGATTTGAGGGAGACATTGCTTCTGAGAATGATCAGAATTCAAAGATTTCCAACTCGAACTATACGGTGGCTTACAAGAACTTGGTGCTTTAATAATAACAACTTGGAAAATTTGCATTATAACTTGGACATTACCCATCAGCAGCTAAAAGTAAATATCCATAAAAAACGACAGGTGCACGAGCGATTTCAAAGCCTGGTAATCTTATGTGGAGGGATGTTAATTTGCCACCGAAACCGCGCAGTTTAACTTATCCTTCTCTTGCGAGCTTTTCCCACAAACCGAAGCGATCCTAAAAACCCACATTCTATAAGTCAAAATCAGCCTGGTTTATGCAAACGACCCATGACATGCATGCCTAGGACCGACCCTTTTGTAAAGACACAAGTATTTATAAAGATTGTGAAGAAATTTTAATAAAGTGAATGCGTTTTCGATTCATGTAGGTCTGTGTACCATTGTACGAATAATGCACGGTCAATCGAAAATGTTGGTGTTAAACGTCTGGCTGATGATACGAATTAATTGTTTTCATAGCGTTCGCAGCGTGTGGATGAGCCATACACCATAAACCTTACTTGATTGTCAAACAGTGAGATTGGTATCATGTAAAAAATAAAATTAGTTCATGTTTCAGGCTGAGTTTGTAAACGTAACAAAATCTTTGCATCAGCAACGCAGCGAGTTTTTTTATTTACATTATTTTGTGGTCGTCAGTAAGTAATATACTCCATGACGTGTATTTGAAATGCTTTGCTTTGAAATAGACAGCGTCATGGGGTCTAAGCGTATTATTTAAAAATAAAAATTACGTTTTAGTACAAAATTGGAACACCTCAAAAATGTATTGAAATTTTGAATTAAATCAAAAAAGTTTTAAGCTGTACACAAAAGGGGCATTGACAGCGTAGTTTCGTAGAAATATTCTTATCCTACGCACCGTGAATTAAAACATTTAACTTTTGATATTTTAATGCATTTATCCTAACATCCCTTTAAATATGACACATAAAATTATATAATAACAAATCATTTCGATCAATAAAGATCAATGTCGAAAAACAAATGTTTGTCTCTTTTTACAACAATATCTGGTATTACTAAAATTGAAACCGAGAGAATATCGTTAGCCATCCGAGTGCCTTCATGTTCACCAATATCCTGATTGATTTCTTCAGCAAATCTTTGTTCCATGCACAGCGTAAATATTCACCTCTTACTTCATTCGTCAAAGTCCAGCAATCCATCCTTGATTCGTTCATTTATGGAAATATACCTCGCAGCTAAAAACACATTCAGTCCATCCATCATGGTCGCATAGGAAGGACAATGACAACATAAATCATAAGTCCGATCATCAGTCGACAAACACCATCAATACCACCCACCCTCGAGGCAAAAAGGAAATCCTCACTAGGAAAGGACAAAGTTGAAAGAAAAACGAGAATAACCACATCCTCAACCTTAATTCCACTCAACCCTATCATTCCCCTTCGCCGCGCAGACATTCACAACCAAAGTGTTAACCAAGAAATGTGCAAAACCAACTCCATAAAGATGGAGAAGATAATTGTTTGGTTTTCTCGTGCAAAACATTACCAGGACTCTATATTCCATCTCCATATTTGAGGCATCTCTCGATTACATATCCTGGCAACGAGGAACAAAGAATCAAGATATTCCCAAAAAGCAACATGTTTGCCGCCGCCTTAGCTCCCCCTTCCACCACACAACGCGATACTGTGTGAGGGGTACCCACTAGCTCCCACCAGCACGAGGACTGGGGGTTGTTTATATGCCATCATATGTGTCTTCTCTCGAAGTCCATACGGATTCTCACACATCACACATGTTTCTCTACACAAGACATAAAAGGCCTTATATACAACCCCCATTGGAGGGTGGTCGGCGGGTAGCTGGGACCCATGTATCACGCCCGCCATATGTGCATCCTTAGGAGAATGCTCCATTTTCATCAGGCACTGCCGACTCCATTTCGGTTTTTCTATAGGACAGCAAGGGAAACGCCCCCACTGAGCGGGCACGGTAAATAAAAATACGGGGTGTATTAAGTTCGAAATTCGACTTTCGAATCTCGACTCTGAGAGCATGAGCAGAACTTTTCTCCCCAAATCCGAATGGGAGAGGATTCGAAAAATTCTCAAACGGAAAATAAAAATGGACGAAAAACGGATGCGTATTCCGGCGAAGTTGACTTGTAGGCAATGACGCCCTTTATATGGGCGCATTTCAGACGGGTGTGAATTTTACTGACGATTTTATGTTGCGGCCGTAATAAGGGCAAATGCCGTTCGAGCCGTCGTATTTGCCAGGATACAATGAAAAAGTTTATTGTTTCGATTAAATTAGTTCATCACTTTAACGGACTTATGCGGTATGCAATTTTCATTGGACACATAAAAGTCCGTGACTGTGGGAATCTGGTGCAATAACTATTTTAGTATTTGTGATGAACGAAGAAGTTCGGCCATGAGGTTAAGGACTGGCAAGTTTTCATAAAACAGTTTAACGGACTTGCAGTAGGACACTTATTTATTGTTAGACGTTCATCAAGTGGTCTGTACAAAGTTTGAAAGTAAAACAATGTAGCGGATAATTTTCGCTTACTGTGTTGCCTCGACTGCCGTCGGTGTTACCATTTTTTGTGTTGCATTTGTCTGGGTTATCAAGGTCCATCATATGTAAGAACACTGTTTTTAAATAACTACTATCGGCAATTTATCTATGTATGTAAACGAAAAAATTCTTTATTAAATCTCCTAAAAACATTTTATTTCCTTCGCAGTTGTGCCAATGTTCATTTTGATTTTCAAAGCATTCAGCAAAGCCTTTCGAAACTTTGATGTTTCAGACGTTACTATAGCTTTTTGCAATTTGACGTGTATGACGCTCAATAACTAATAAATATTTTTAAATTTAACACACATATCATGGCAGTATCACCAATCAAAAAATTTAAACAATTCACTTATCGGGATCTTAAAACCCACTTATTTTAATTTTCTCGGTAATATGAGCTTGTTTTTGACATATGATTAGGTCTTAAGCTGAAAAAATTGGAAACCATCTCTAGAGTCCAATAAATATATACATTCTCACATTTCGTTGTATATTTTGCTGACAGTAACAGTATTAACATTTTTACAGAGCCTTAAGAATGGGCGGGAGGGTACGTCAGATCTCGACTTTTAGTTTTTTGGAAAGTTATTTCAATTTACAATGAAGAAATCTCTAATACCAATTTTTTACATTAGGATTAATTTTAAAGCTATTAAAAAAATGTTCCGATTGAATCATACAGCAAAGACTATCGAACCTAGAACTGAATGTGTGATAGCAAATCTATTAAACAAATTGTTTTAATTGTATTGCATATGAAGGTATTGTTTGCTTTTTCTCCTAATGGGTTCTTCTAAGAATTTTGTCCGAAGACAACGTTACATAAAAGTACTGTAAGATTTTTCTTATTAATACAATTATTGATTCATAACCACTGGGCGAAAAAATAAATCTGCTCTAAGATTCAACGTTTAGAGACAAAATTTATGATATGTTATTACGAGAAAAATTTAAATTAAAGGTACTTACTTGTGTACATATTAATGTGCTCAGATAATTAAATAATACAAATATCCGTTTTTTGAAGTAAGGACTGTGACGTATACAAAGTCTCCGTTTCTCTTTGTTTCTTTATAATTGGCCGCCAAACTTTAAAGATGTAAAGACTTAAAGATGTTAAAATTATTCATGTTACTGGTATATCAATTAAAGACATATGATTTCATTCAATTGAAAAAATTGAACATTTTTTTAAGTTTCTCAAATTAAAGGAATATCTTAACAATTTAATGCAGAAAAGGAAAAATAACTGAATTTGAAGTTTTATAGTTTCCAATTTTCTGTGGTTTTTGAACATTTGGAATACATGATTCGAAAGTGGCTTGTGAAGTGGATTTGTGTATTCATATTTGAGGGACGGATGCGAAAAGTTTAACCACTAATTGAAACATACTTAGACTTCTTGTATCAACTAAAAACACTAAATCGCTTGTGCTCGAATTTAATTTGCAATTGCTCAGTTTATATTTTTTTGATGTGCTCCACTCACTGCCAACTTATTTCTGATAAATAGCTAGAGCTGGGAATTCACATTACTCTACTCGAATAAGACAGTCCTTTCCTCGCTCTCAAAACACTGCTACTTTTTTAATCGCCATATAATAACTAAAATAAGAATATAAGCGAAAAGTTATTGTCACCAAATAAAAAAAGTCTAATCCGATTTAAACCATTACCAGCTTTACTTTACTGATGCACGCTTCTTGCTACAAACAGGAATTTGTAATCGAGCAGCATAAGTTTGCAAATGACTCCTTATGGACTCTGAGTAAATACATAATTCATTGAAATAATAAAAAGCAATCCTCTTTGGGCAGCTCACGAGAGTCAGTGGTGTGAAATGAGCAAACATCTCTATCGAGACACTCGGGCACGTGTCAACCATTAATTTATGGCCAACACACACACTGGCTGCTGTTATCAATTTGGTAAACACGTCAAGATGACGACACGTGTCACCGTTCGGGTGGTCCTCCCACAAAGTTGCAAATTCTAAACCCCGCCACTCGCACCAACCAAAATCCAATAAAATCCTATTAATTGAATGATTATCCCTTTGGGAGTGGCAAACTTGATTTGCTCAGCAATGCTTGTGCAGACAATCACGGGCGAAAAACATTCAGAAAGTCAGTGAATATGGGACACTCTGTTTAGTGTGAGAGGCGATTAATCACAGTGTCCACAGATAGTTGCTCACCTTTTCACTGTCGGACAAACTTGCGAAACATAAGTAATTGAGTTCCGCATTTGATTTCCTGTCAGGAAATTAATTGAAAGTGTCTACTTGGGGGCGACAACTCGTTTGTTATGTGATGGAGCTACTCATTGCTGTGAATGCCGTGTAATCAGAGAAAACTTCAAAAGAACGCTCCAAGGAAAAGGGATTGCTGGCGGTTCACCCCTCGGTGCGTATGAATGCTGGTTGCTACACGTTTCTACCCTAGGTTCTTTTTCAGCGACCATATGCCATGTGACTTGGAATCTGCGTTTTGGCATCATAGGGACGTATGATGTCTCACTTTCCAAAGGCACTGAGCACGTTGCAAGCCTACAATTTGTTGCGCATATGGTCAAAGTGTTTATTCAAATGAAAAGATTCGGTTTTCCTTTCATTTACTGTTTGATTTCTGTGAGTGTCTGAGATTGTGGTAATTTGTAGAATGCCCCAGGCAAATCTTCTTTTTTGATATTTCAAGTGTAAATTGGTTTTGCTTCATTAAAAATGTATATGCGTGTAAGGTGCTCATTGTTGATGACTGCTTTGTGGCCTTTGAAGAGATGAATGACAAAATGAAAGCAATGAGTTTTCAATTATGCATTTGTGCAAGAAGGAATGTATACTATGGATTATCATATCATTTTGAGAGGTATTGTCTTAAGATTAAAAGTGGAATAAAAGAGTGACTACGCACACTAATCCACAATGTATAACACCAGAGTTTTCAAAAATGTTATCAACTGTCGCCTTAATGGAAATATTTGAGTCTACACCAAACAGCTCAAACAGAACTCTATCATTTGTTTTGTCGATTTGATAAAAACAGAACAATGTTCTTCACAACAAAAGCCCCAGCTATATCCTTTAAAAAAAATACATTGGCAAACAGATTTATGGCTGGCAGTTTTATCGCAGCAGGTTTTCCATTACGACTAACTACTTTCACAACAATCTTGCTTCTAGTTCATTTAATTTCAAAAATTTAATTTGTGAGCACTGCTCCGTTCCGCGTTGTATCCACAAATTCATCTTCATCTTGTTCCGGCATTGTTTAGGGTACACTTATTCGTCTTTTCTAGACTCGTCGTCATTCAACAGAGATCATGGTAAATGATTAAAACAAAAATAAAATATTTTAAATGCCATCCAAACCCACCAACCAAGCCCCCAACCACCCATTTGTCTTGCGTTTTGGTAGCTGTTGTCTTCTCGTGGTAGCGATGTCATACAATTTCAGGCACGGGCCGACACACCCCTTCATTTATGTGAACCACTGCCATCTTTATGCCCCAGGGGTTGAATTTGAAATCGACACCCTTTGTTGTTGTTATTGCGCATAGTCTTCGTTTCAAAACCGAAGGGAAATACACCCCCTCTGCTTGGGCTCTTGTGGTAGCAGAGCCACAAAAAAATGCTCAAAATCTAGCGGTTTTGATTGTCAACTTTTGGTAAATATGATTAGGGGTTGTAATTGATTTCGCTAAACGGTGGAGCACAGCGTTTGCATGAATAATAATTGAATGCGAAGGTTATGACTTCAAGGTAACGCAGTTAGGGGAGTTGATATTTTCTTTATTGTTCCTTCCTTTTGATGCTGATAAGGGAAATGCCGTTCGTTTCCGTTTTCGTTTTTCATTCAGGTGGGAGAATCTGTGGAAATAGGATTATATGATTCTTTGGAGATGACTTAATCGCATCCTCATCTATGCGATGGGTGTCATTAATTCTTTAATTGATCTTGATATTTCTGATGAGAAAAAACGGTTTTATGGTTTTAAACGGAAGTGTGGCGCTCGCTAATTACTCGTGAAGATCTGTAATGGAATATTCGAGTTTGGTTTTATTTTTTTGTGTTTTAAGAAAGGACAGAGTATTCGATGTCATTTAGTATAATGAGAAAAACTCAATGGCCCAAAAATGTAATCAAATAACTCAAGATTTATAACAAATAACATAGATTTGTGTAAAGAATGAAAATCGAATTATTTTCATCCTCATGGTTTGAGCAGAAATTTCATTAAAAACTGATTAGACATCCATAAATACGAAGACAGTACGTAATATCTGTGTGTTTTAAGTTTTGTAAAATGCAGCACTGTCCCTCTTTGAACCTTAATTGTAAACTGCTGCTTAATTTTGAGCAAGCTATGAAAATGGGTAATGATTACTTACCCCAGGGCATAGCCACTTCACATATAAAATCAGTTGAATTGTTTTGATGTGATGCAATCCGTAAATTATTTCGATAGTGTTATTTGTTCGAAAGATTAGATGTTGTTTTCACATTCAACTCAGGCTTTTTGGTTTAGTTAGTTTATGGTTTAAGCTAAGGACAGAACACAATGTCGAAAGTCTTAAATTTAAAATTTAACAGCCAGATGGACGTTTCTTAAAACGGATGAGGAAGCCCATAGTCTTTTCGGGAGAAAAGTTTTGCGTTCGATTTTTAGTCCTGTTTGCGTAGATGGCTTTTGAAGGAAAAAAGATTCGACAACGACGCCTGGTCCAGGATCCTCTGATACAACGCTTAAGATGGCTGGGTCATGTAGAGATTTTGGACAGCACCGCTCGGTCCGAATAGTCTTCGAATCCGAGCAATTAGGACAATGCGACAGAAGACGGCCTAGGTTAAAATTACGCACACTGGAGGCAGCTGGCGAGAGATCGTGCTAGCTGGAAAGGCATGTTGTCTGCGACTAAGGTCCCCGTACTGTGGTCCCATGGAAAGAAGAAGAAGGTGGGTTTTCTAAGAAAATCATGGAAGGAGTTGTTTTCACCTTATAAGGGCACTGGTGGTCGCCGTGGCGTAGTGGATAAGTGCGTCGAGCCACACGCAGAAGATCTAGGTGTGATTCCCGGAAGGGACACTTCGCGTTTTTTCACGGCACAACCTCTTTCGGGTTACTAACAACACTGAAAGAGCATCAACGGTAAAATATAGGTCCCTTCTACTCGTGAGAGAACACTAGCACAAACAACATAGAACTAGACGAGTAGTTATTGTAGAAATCGGGCCCTGGTCCCTTGCCGTTCAGAAATTATTAAGGGCACTGGATATGTTGTTCAAACATTAATGTGTGCATGTTTGGAGAGTCTCTGAAAACTGAAACTTGTTTTGTACTGTAACAGTCTAAAATCCAAAATCCGAAACACAAGAACCAAATCATTTAAAATTCCCGAGAAACATGGTCCGTACTTAATAATCCCATAACAAGATTTCAGTGGGCTTCTTAGAGGACTCTTGCTTTGAGCAGGATTATTGTTTAAATCTTTTTGTAATTCGGAATTTAACTCGACTCTGCTTTCATCAACTTAAAATCTTAAGAACCTAACAGCAGTTCCCTTAGTCAGTAACAGAATCAATTTTCGGGATGTACGCACTAAAAAGGATAAAACTATTACCAGCGGTTATTATTTGAGGCTTTCTGAAAAAAATCAAAATATAAGGGGGGGGGGGGAGAATGGACTGTTATCCCATTCAGTATATTTTCCAGATGTAGCCTTCTGCTATGATTTTTCGTTGTTAATTCACACCAACTAGAAAGGCAGAAAATGAAAAATGCCATGCTCTTAGATTACATCTCTATACCTAATTCAGGAAATCTCATAGATTTCCAAAAGTATTCTATTCTGCTATTTTTATGGTCAAATGATTGCTTAATAAAATCTGCTCTTCGAACAACCATTCCATCCAGTCAGTCTACAAATTCACTAAAGCATAGACATTTATGTATAAATATTGTGTGTGTGCATGCAAACAGTATGATTTATGCTCCAAACATCACAATCCACCCTGAATAGTGGCATGTATCCTTTGCTATTATGCCAAACACCATTCTGGCGGAAAGTCACCCTTCGCCCAGCAAAAGGACAGGGCACTCAATTGAATTTGGTGTGACTCTTATGAAATTGACACTTTTCCTTCCAATTTCGATTAATAAATATCCTCCATCCTTCCAATGCCGTAAAAAATGGAACTCCCTTAGCTCACGGGCAATCCTATTAAATGGAATTGGATGGGTGATAACGAAAAAAAACTCATCTGTTCGGAAACACATCCTTATATAAAAGACATTCTTTAACGGATTACCTACGGTCATTCGGGACAAAGGAAAATGTGATATAAGTGAAATATAATGAGATAAGGGCGCAATCCCGAATCGATATTGACCACTTGCCGCGAACTCCTTGCGACTGTTCGGTGTGCAATTCCGTTTACATCATCAATGACGCGGTTCTTTTCTTTGTTAAGGTGAATAAAATTTAAAGTAAAATTTTGACTTTAAACTGACTTTATCTCTCAGACCGAAAGAATGAGGTTAGCACTTAATTTCCTTCTACCCCATTGACTAAAACTAATAGGTGACCACCGCCATTCAGCATCTTATTTTGACGATACAAATACAACTGGCCATATTTTTAATCTCATTCGATGGCTGCCAATAAAAACGAATTGACACCATAAAATCATTCGTTCGTCTTTTTTTCGTCGCCGAATGTCAGTTTACAATTTTATTCAGACCAAAGGAGAAGCGAAGAAATAAGCGAAAAGCTATTTGCCGAAATAAGATTTCTGATCCCCACCGACAAAACTTTGGAAACATCAAAAATAATGACCGCTCGCATAAGGATCTTCTTCGTTTTTCTTCTTTAGTTATTTTCGCTGGGAAAATGTGTTATTCCACGATGGGAAATATGCCAGGAGATGGAGACTATATGTATTTACAAAAATATATACGGTCGAATACACGCAGAAAAGTGTATGCTTATATCTGAGTTCCACCCGCATGCTGTAAAAATCTCAATAAAAGATGGCAGAGTCAGGGATGCACACAAACTTACCGACGTTCTCGTACGAATTTTAAGGACGAGTGTGACGAACTGATAAGCGAAAGCGCCCAGCATGTGTTCCCAAATATAGCGTGTGGACGGATAGGTTCCCATTACTTTTACTCTCAGACGCCCTCACATTACAGAGCCCCCTGTGTGTGGCATGATGGGACGTAAAAGTAATTTTTTTTTTCTTCGTTAACACAAAGCCGATTTGAGAAAATATTGTTTCGTACACACTCGCACATGTGTTGTTAGGATTTTGGTTTATTTATTTTTTTTCTTTTTTGTCGCCTGGCGAAATGTGGTAGCAGAAAAGCTGTAAAAAGGATAACAGCTTGAATTTCATTTCGGCTGCTGAGTGTCAACGGGTTAATAATTCCTTCAGCTCCATTTTGTACACACCACAACTAGTTCTCCTGGCTCACAGCTGTGTATGTAGCTACACACCGCAGCAATCTGCTTCGGTTGTGACGCGTAAAAGCTTTCACACTCCGAAAAATATGTTTTCCGTCGCAAAAAAATGGGAATTTTGAAATGAAAATTAGGAGGCACCGACCGACCAACTGACACAAGTTTTTTCTTTGTAGATCCCTAAGTAACGGGTAATGAGTTTAGTGCTAGTTAACCTGGATACCTGCTGTGTGATAATCGTAATGAGCACTTCGACCACAAAAACTCTTATTGTTTTTACTGGTGAGCATGGTATTATATGAAGCGGGTATGTCATAGGCAGGAATTAAGGATAATGGTTATAAAGAATTAAATTTTAATTTTGTTATTTCAGGAAAAATTAGCCATGACACAACATCACAATAAGATTAAACTGGTATGGGTCAGTAGACGTTGTTGCTAAATTGACTTCATATGACAAATCCTATGACTATTTACCTTTTTAACGCGAATCGCAGTTACGATTGAACTGAGGAATACCATGAGCCGAGTATATTGACAATAATTCCCACAATCATCCGAATTATTCCTTCATATAAGGAAACATGAATACATTGCGGATAATTGTAACAAATAATATGATTGCAAAGAAGAAAATAAAGCTGCAAGTATTGAGGTCACTTCTGTGCGGACATCGTTTAATTTTACTTGTTTTTACTGAAAAATTTTTTCACGGCACCACCTCTTTCGAGTTGCTGACAACACTCAAAGAGTATTAATTGTCTATGGAAAGCTTCTCAAATCTCGCCGTTCGGAATCGGCAAAAAACTGTAGGTCCCTTCTACTCGTGAAGAACAATAGCATGCACAACACGAGTAGTTGTTGTAGAAGCTAGGCCCTGGCCCGTTGTGGGCTGTAGTGCCACTCAATTATTATTAATTATTATTTACTGAAAAATCCATGGATATAAGTTCCGAATGCATTTTACATTTTTGATTTCTCATTTCACATTAAATCAAACGCATTGAACACATGATTGTCACCCATACTGTATTTGGCTTATAAAGCATGATTCATCGTGAGTTTTGATTTATAATATAAAATACGACAAACGTTTAAAAGTTATTTTATTATTTTTATTTAAAAGAGCAATTCATGGCATTTATATTTTGAATACAATTAGGTTGTCCATTCGGTTGTCTATTGGGAAGGTGCAATTTTGGACTATACTAGGCGTATACATAGGCATTGGTATCTCGAGGACAACACGAGTAATGTTGACTTCTATGGCGTTCTTGAATACCTAATACTTTACTATCAGAGCAACTAGTCCAGATATGTAATATCACACAATCTAGGCAATTTAGACCAATGTGTCGTAGCAAAACGTAACATTAAGTACTCAACAAAATAATTTCTCAACAACTTGTTTAAACCATGTGCTTGAATTTCAGGAAGCTCTCACTCTGTTAACTGCTATGAACGACAACGAATCGATTCGTCACGTCACGATTCGTCTTTGCATACATTCTTAGCTTAAGCTGCTCTAGTGTCCTTACTACGTGCTGGACGGAATATAATCCACTAGTGTAAACTGAGACTCAAATTTGTGAATGGTATTGACAATAGTGGTTTCAGTTGGTCGATTATGCCTACCGCACGCAAAACAGCACGCTGATTTTCGTTGAACAGTTTGGAGACGCTGTATGGTTTTAGTCCGCCCATGATAAACTGGCAGTTTGGTAGGAGTCGAGCATTATCCGTCAGAAAGCAGCCCATTGAAGAAATTGGCTGGCTGATATCAATTCCATTTTCGAAATCCTAAAAAACAATTAATTACAAATTTTTAATAGTATAATATAAGGATGCTTTTGGTAGGCGCAAAATATAAGTACATTATGATCGAAAGTAACCTTGCAAGTACTTTGTAGCTCAAAAAAGAAGTAGTAAATTCTCGTACGAGTACTTACCCTTTACAATCAATTTAAGTTATTTTGCGTTCTTTCATCTACACAGCTGAGGCACTGTTGACACCCAAGCACGCTGCTTAAATATATGATTCCAAACTTCATTACATATAGTCCTGTCTGATCAAGTACGATTGTTTTGCAGCTAAATAACGAATTTTAGAAGAACATCCTTAGCTACGGAACACAAGTAGTACGATTGCGTGTATTTTGGCAATGTCCTCTCAAATAAAAAGACCAATAAGGAAAGGAAATAGTTAATTCGTGAATGGATTAGGAAGAAAATCAGTCGTTTAGTTGGGCAACTACTTGCTTAGTCGCCTTAAAAGGGAGACTTTTGTGTATCAAAAAGCAAAATTTACAAAAGCGTAGATTGACATAGAAAATAATTGAACAAAAAAACAATATTCTATATTTTTTATACACTCAAATGTTAAAATTAAAAAAAGATAACCTCTTTCAAACGTATGTTTAAATTCAATTTATATTTAAAAAAATAATCTAATCTTTAAATCACGTCTGTAATGTTCTTCATTTCGCATTCACATCATTTAATTTCCTGCAACAAAAATGTCACCCCGCTATTCAAAGCAAACTTTTAAAATGACAAAAGCATAAGAACACTTAAAGTGCCTCATGACATCAATCTGTAGAATTCATTGTTCCTTCAAACCGAACAGATGACCAAAAACAATGCAAATCCTCTCAAACCAACAGCCAAAAAACAATTAACACACCACTCGACAACCGAGATACCACATTCCCCAATGACGGAACGAACCATTAATCAAAAATGTCCGGGAGTTATCAGATTAATCCGGGATTTTAAAAATCCAACACAACAGCATTGGTGGTGATCCTCTTTACGTGGTGTAAAAGCGGGAAAAGATGAGGTTTCACCGGCCAGCAGTCAGTACACAACGAATAGATAATAAATTTCAACGAATCTGTGTGTGGGTGGCTGTGTGTTCGAACGGATGAAACATGGAAACCCGAACAAAATCCAGCCGTTCGTCGCTGGCTCGCAGTTCTGAGTCCTTGCCGCTGGTATCATAGCATAACGCAAAACCGGGTGCTGCTATGTTGTTGGCTGGCGATTGCAATTTCCCACAGATAGACACCAATCGCCATTGGAGACATAAGCCGATTTTCCGATTTTCGTCCTTTAACTGGAAATACGATGCCGCCTGCTACTGCCCACTACATCCGGCCACAAATACGGCCAAGTGCTTAAATGTGGACCATCATCAACAAACCCGCACTCGAGTAACCATCTTATTTTAGTCGAGTGCCGGTTTGGGGTGGGACTTTGGAAGACAAAATCTGGTATTATGGTGGAAGTGTGGATTGTGTGGATGGCAGGGGGTCAGAAGTGTCATATAAATTCGACTTTGTGTAAATGTAAAATTTATTGCTTTACCGTGAATTGTCCCTCCTTTGTTTAGGGCTGTGTTTTGTGCGTGTTCCCTGATTGAATATTATACTTTCGTTCTGTCAGCTAATTAAAATATTGTCAAATCGGAAAACCTTTTTTGGCCGAATGACCAAAAACCGTACTGGGGGATGAAAAGCCCCCCTGTGATGGTGTTCAGCAAGGAAGCCCATATTTAGATCGCCAGAAGTGTCCTGAATTTAATTAACACTCACAAATGCGGAAAATTTTAAGTACATTAAAAGAAAATGAACTTTCTGAAGATAGAAAGTGTGTAGAGGATGCAAGCGAACTGCCCACCCGGCATTTAAATGTCCCATGCGGCTTATAATTTGTGAACTAAGAAGAGTGCGAGTGAAGCAAGTAATCTCCGGAAAAGCCTTGATTCAATTTTACGCGATCGTGAACTCGTTAACGCGATTTCTCAACGCTGCATTCAACATTTTTTACCGCATGTTTATTTTTTATGCATCTACCACAAGGGAAAGAACGAGGGAGAATTTTTAAGGGGGTGTAGGTCCATCCTACCGACGAGGACACTAGGGGATGGTATTCACTTTATCCTTGCACAAAGAAGTGTCAACTGAGAATTGTGTTGGAAGAGTTTTTTTTTCTATGTGGACACAAAGGTGACAGGATTAAAGGATTGCATTTCTTCATAGACAATTGTACCATCTGAACAGGAGCAAATGTTGTTGACATTTGATGAGTAAATAATAGACAATCAGCAACAGCCGGTGATTAACAAGTGCACAAGCAGATGAAATGATTTTATCCACTGTTGCGGAAAATCAAGCAAGGAGGTTTTGGTCTGTATTCCTCAGTAGAGACGCAGAAAGTTAGTTTTTGATCTAATCAGTGCGCGAGTATGAGGAGGAGGTGTTACAAACGACATCGTGAAAAAAGCAACATATTTTACTTACGATAAAAAATATCTTCAGATTATACACCTTAACTCCGCGTACAAGATCCACACTACTGTTCGGTGACGATCTCATAGCGTGGTTTCAGATTAGGAAAATCCAGGTATATACCTTGCGACAATTAAGTAACTGATCTCTCTCTTGAAAAACCAGGCCAAGAAGCTCTGATGCTAAGACATGTACGCTTTTTAAAACGTGCTTATTCCGAGAGTAAAGAAGTACGTACGATTTTCAGGCTTGTTTGCGTTGATAGTATAAGGCAAGGTTATTTTTATAACGACATTTGATCTACAATATATTTTTAAATAACATAGCTTACGAATTCCATTCCCTTGGGTGAACAATAAATGGTGCACCATCCCTGTTAGCCCGGCCGAAATCTGTGCTTTTTGTAAAAATGTTAAAAAAGGGATTTTCAGTATATAAAATAAATGAACTAGCCACGGTGGAGTTATGACACCTCGCATTTCTCACGGCACCACCTCTTTCGAGTTGCTGACAACAGGCAATGTCTATGAAAAGCGTAAGTAGTAGTTGTTGTAAAATTCAATAATTTGCAAGCATTGTTCGTTTGTAAGACAATTCGTAGTTAAATAATAGTCCAAACTGAAGATGTTTGACAGTGAAACAAAACATGAAACGCGCGTCAGCTGTTTAAACCAATATTGCCAAAAACATAATAGCAAAAAATCACCCCTTAGAAGCTAGACCACGCATCCCTTGTGGGCTGCAGTGCCACTCACAACATATTATTATTATTATTCTTCGCAGATACTACCTGGTGTTTGAGTCCGTGATTTACAATGTAAAAAGTGAAGACCATTTTAAACACGATTTTCAAAATAATTTAGTTCCCAAATGAAAAAACATTTCAATTTAACAAAATATAAAATACACTTTTTTCTTTATTGATATGAAATTCCATTTCTTTATATAAGACTATATTACATTGTATAGCTCATTTTCCCAAGGTTAACAAAATCAACATTAATCCGAGTCAGATGGATAGTCCATCTGAGGTTCCCGCTCAACTTCCTCCTCACTCGATGAATCAACATCGTTTGCAACATCCTTTTCCGCGGACTTTAGATTTAATCCAGAAACTCCTGGCATGTCACTATCGCTAATTTCTTCTTCTTCAAGTTCTTCTTCCTGAATAGGTGGTCCTTCTTCTAGTCCAGTGATTAATGGTACAACATCTTCAATCACTAGAGGCTCTTGCATGGGCTCATTTTCAATCACTAGAGGTTCTTGCACAGGTTCATCTTCCAACACTTGATGCTGTTCGTTTTCATCGAATCCCTCTGGAATTTCAGAATCTTCTACCGTCTTCGTTGACGGAATGTACATTTTAAATGCAAATTTCGATTTTGGGAATGAGCCTGTGTTTAAGATTGTACATCCATGCTGTGTAACACTGAACGACTGACAGGAGTCTCCTATTACAACCAAGTCTGGGAGAGGATATAGCCACATTGATGTGTCGTAGTCCCAGTAAACTGGATTTATATAACGACCAAACGGTGTCAAGTGGCTTTGACATATTAAGGTTCGCGCAAAATGGTTGTCTATCGTCTTTGTATCCGGCAGGTGAATGGTATTGCGGGCAAATTTCGACATCAGGTCCATGCGAAAAACAACGATCTGCTGTGTGCAGTACTGCAATCGACATGGGTTTGACACAAGTTTTGTTCGTGGCCAAGCTTTGAGCAAATCGGCACAAACCATGTCGGGCATTCTCATGCGAGGATAAATGTCCGACGCCACAGGATCGTCCGAATGCGGAACAAGGACCAGATCAGTTTCTTTTTTCAGTTGATCACAACCGTTGGCCGCTTCTGCAAGTTGCGTGAAAAGCGGAATAAGCTCGTAGTAGTTATTAGTAGATGTTGAAAAAGGGCCCATTAATACAATGCACACTGGTGGGCATGAGTCATATCCAATAAAAAGTTTTCGCAAATTTACAAGAACAATGGGAATATCCAGCTGAACGTCGGAAAGAAAGACCATTGTCGCCTCTGAGTTTGAATGCTCAGCTTCCTGCAGAGCAACTGAGTACTTTAAAAGTTTCTCCGATGGTCCTCCCCAGCTGTTGGAAGTGCCGAAAAATGCACGGCTGCTTGAAGCAGGCTCTGCAGGAGGAAATCCTAACCCATCCACTTTAAAGACTTTATTTTCGTATGATCCTTCCGCGAGAACAAAACTTCCCTCACAAAAAAACCCTGAGTGATAGCGAGTTTCACTGAGATCCAATTGAACATATCCAGTGGGATCTTCGATGAAATATTTGCCTTCCTCGATTTGATTAAGTTGGCCAAGTACAACAGCTTCTTTCACTTCTGATGCGGCCAATAGATTCTCGACGAGAAGTAGTTTGAACTTCTTTGCCTCTTGATCCTGAGTTTTTTTCACGACTGATGGTGAAAAGAGTTCGTGGCGAATAGTCTTCTGAAACAACATATTGTAACGTTGCCGCAAGTACTCTGCCTGCATTTCTATATTTGCTAATTTAGACCGTGGGGATTTGTCCAACTCGAACTTCTTATTCAAGGTGTTGTACACATAGCGGGGAATGTTAAATGCATCGATTACACTGAAAACAGTTTCATCGTCTCTTAAACCAACGCGGTTTATTTCAACAATAGCCTTTTCTATCACAGAACGTTCAATATTTGGTGAGTCGAGTTTTAAATTTTGAATATTCTCAATCACTGTTGTTAGCCATTTGTCGTGCTCTGATGAATTAAATGGAAGCAGTTGTTCTGCTAGAAATACGGAATTTTCTGAACGAATAACATACCCACTGAGTTTGAATGCTTGAGTAATTTTTCTTTTTAGTTTATCCATATTATTTGCAACTCGCATTTAAATTGCAATGCAAAATAGAAGAACTAATTTGTTTTGAAATGTAAGTGTCAAACATTTGAGCGGGATTTTCATATGACGGAAGTGTTCAGTACAACTTTCCTTAAAATTTGTTCTAAGCAGATACCAATATTTGTCTCTGGTTCTAATAATTTGAATAGGAAATGAAAACGCGAATAAATTGAGAAAGTTTATATATTTTTAGAGGAATAATTTAGAATACTATCTCACTCTACAAGAAATAGTTAAATTGTCTCTCAAACCAGCGGCTTCATAATATTTTTTATGAAAGTATTGTGGATTTTCAATATGATTGATATATATTTGTGGACATAAGCTAAATCGTGTTTTTGTTTATTTTTTTCAGTATTTTATGGTGAACTCTAGAGTAAAAACCAATATATTGGTCTCTAGGAAAAATAAAAAAATAAATTGAATAGAACATTATACGCTCCTTTTTTAAATTTTGTGACTTGGCATCACTTGCATACCATTTGAATTGACGTTTTACATATGTTTGTTGACACTAAATTGATACTCATTCTCTTTCACGTAGATTTTTTTAATTATATTTTTTATATTCAAGCAATTTATGTTGTAAACTTGTTTTGTTTTAAATCAATGGGATTGCTATACGCTATCAATTAATAACACTATTCAACATCAAGCACACAGCTTGCGGATAAAAAGATAGTATATTATTTCATCTACTCAAAATAAAAAAAAGACAAATATGCTGGAGAGCTATCCTCGAAATCGAATGTTCATTGGACTAGGCATCCTAGTCGTATGCACAATAATAATCATTGTAATTGAATCAAATATCGATGTCCCCGAAAAACATAACCGCCAGTCACAGTCAGTGATTGAGAATAATTCGACGTGTTGGTTGCGAGAGGAGTACACAGTTATCAAAGAATGCCACCCATGTACAGAGTTCGAAGTTGTTAGCAAGAGCCTCGGAGTGTGCATTAACACTCATTACAAGGAGGTACTGCGCTGCAAAAGCGGTGAAACTGTGACACGAAGCTGTGATCGAGTTGTGGAAATAGAACAGAGGAAATTCATCATTTTCGTTGTGTGTTGTGGTTCCATAGGGTCCTTAAGTTACCTGCTAACATACTGGAGAGAGCGAGTTCTGAATAGACGAGTACAATTAAAAATCGAGCGTCAGTTAAACCGACAATTGTAGCCACGGGCTACACATTCGGTGAAATAGTTTTTAAACACCCAAGAGCTGTGAACTTCTAAAGTGTCGTAAGTCCCGTGGCCTATATGTGTCAACTGCTTTATTTTCTTACTTTTCATTTCAGTGAGATTCCGCAAAAGGATGGACAAAAAACTGCGAACAGTGTAGTATTTTTTTATTGTAAAAAATATTATTTAAAAAAACTAAATATGTGTATGTTTAAGAGATGTATGTAATTATAATTTGCAAAAAAAATCCGAGAGACCCGTGGAAAAGAAATGTATTACTCATTGTCAAGAAAAGTACAAAACAGAAGACAAAATATTTGCTCTAAATTGAATACTGTCATTTTTCATCAAGAGGCGTTGTCCTTCAGAAACTTTCCATTTTTGCATTACGGAGAAGTTCCCAATACATATATTCATTAAGAATATAAAACGCTCGCAAGTAGTACCTTTCAAGCGAAAAAGCCGATTTTTTTTGTTGCCACATACTATGCAGCTATCGATTGACACACGTTTCATTTGTTTTTCGTATTTGTATTTATTAAATTTGTTCTTAATACATAAACAAGAAATAAACATATTTTTTGTTAAATAAAATACTATAGCTAAGACAATGAACGTTTCGTAAATATGTAAACTCGGAATGTGAAGATGCCTTCAGAGCTGAATAGGGTTAACAAGTGAGTCGTAACAAAGGACATATAGAATACTCTCTCTGAACGAAATATAATAATATAAAACTGTATGGACGGGAAAATAAAAATTATAAAAATACTATATTTCGTGGGATTTAATTGCTCTTAAATTTCTTAACCTAACTAGTGAATACCGAATCAGAAGATAATTGATAATTCGAACGACAACTTACTTGCCCCATTCGGGGATTAAGTCGGGCTCAATAGCGGACGAACTACTCATCGCGGACGTGTTTGCCTCACTTGTGTTAATGGTGGCAGGCTTCAAGGAATTGTCGGTCATTGGAAGGGGTTTTGCGACACCAATGCGAACCACTCCTTTTGGAGCACCTTTAAGCGCTTGCACCGCTTGGTCCAGAGAAGCATTTTCCAGATTTATAGAATTGACGAAAAGTAATCGATCGCCAGGGATGAGACGTCCATCCAACTGCGCTACACCCCCTGGGACCAGGGAGCGTATAACAATAAGCGTGTCATTAGGATCAAGTGGATCCTGATAGTCTAAAATGGAGAAACCCAGACCTCGATCACCCTTAACAAGTTCGATTATTTGCGGATCAGAACTCCACATAGCCAACCCTGTGAGTGGTTCCAACGATCGTGACTTTAATTTTGTAAACGACTCATCGGGACCACTGCCAGCAGTTGCAAGGCTCCCATCAGATTTGGCTTTAACCAAGCGATCGGAAGCTGGCAGAAGATTTTCTAAATTGGTACTCAACTTTTTCAGCGTGTCGTCTGAAAATGGAATGAGAATGTTCTTTCCACGTCCACACACCATGCGAACGTCTTGAGGGAGTTCTTTCAGAATAGCAACCACTTCCAAGTGATTCATGCCAAGCAACCGTTCACCATTTACCTCTAGCAATTCATCCCCAGATTTGAGCACTCCATTGATTCCAACTGGTCCGTCCGCCAAGATCGATCGAATGTAGTGATGAGGTCGAACTTCACGACCTCCCTCAACGTCGACGGTGCCTTCCAGCGATATCCCCAGGCCACCTGCCGCAAACTTTTTTATCTGAGCGACAATAACCTCAACATCGGGCCCGACAATTTTCCTCCACTTACGAAGGATTTCCTGCTCGATTTCTGGCGTCAACTCCGGTTCGGTGTAATACTTGTGGCGAGAGATGATTGCCGTGTTTTTTGCGTGTAGAACATCAGTTTCCTGCAAGTGAAACGTAAACGTATGCGCTCTTAGAAAATCAACAATGTATGAGAAGGGAGACAAGTGAGAACAAAATCAGGATGGCTTTTTGACTCGTGGTTGTACTGACTGGCTGACTGCATGATTCCTTTGATATGTGGTTCTGATTTTGGACGAATATCTCAAAAAAAGGGTTAAGTACCTCTGCTCGAAAATAGAAAATCAGTGCTTTGATGTCGAAAAGCTTGATTTCTCCAAGCCAGGCTACAGTTATCTTCCTTGTAATCTGTATTTAGTCATAAAAAAATCGATTGCTTAGTATCCACAATCTCACTCAAGTCAAGAGATTACTATATCATGAGATCATGGGCGGGGCTTTGGGTTAAATATAAGGTTTTGGTGAAAGGGAAGGCAGTTAAATGTTCGGAGTTGTACATCAGTTCGACGCGAAATTTTCAATCTGAAAGCAAATGTTTAACAAACTGTGTTATTTTGAAACTATACATTTGTGTTTACATTTTTCACTACATTTGTTTGTGAAAACAGTTCTACGGTATTCGAGCTGAGTTAATGTGTATGCTCGTGCAGATTCTGTTCGCAATGAAAATGCAAGTGATCAACAACTTAGTGTTTCCATGAGCACTAGGTATACGATATTCGTTCATGAGCCAGCTGAGTGTTACCGGGTCAGATGTATGTGTATGCATATGGATTGCCATTTAAACTTTTCTACGGCGCTCCTAGATATGGTGTAGCTCTCTTTCACTTAACTTACCTCATCTATGTCATCAACTTTGGTCTCCGGTAAACTGGCAATGGGAATATCAGTCGGAATGATTTTGGGATTCTCCAATGAATCTCGAGCCGCCATCAGTTTTTTTCCGCTACCGAAACTACTAAGCGTCAACGATTCCTCAGATTTCTTCGGCAGAGGGGCATCTAAAGTGTCGTGTGAGTCCTCGGGAGCGATAATTTTAGTTGCAATTGATACTGTTCTTTGAGGAGTTGCTGGAAGGGCTCTTGATGGTGTAGATGGAATGCTGTTTGGAACCTGGTCATTTGCTGCAATTGCCTGTTGCAGCTGTTCATATTTAGGTCCACGTAAGTACCTCTCCAAGCGCAAGTTCACCACCTGGCCACTCTTTTTTAGAAGTTCGACGGCCTGATGGTTTGAGAATCCCTGTAGACTCTGACCATCCACCTCTATGATTCGGTCATTTACTCTTATACGACCGCTCATGTCAGCAGCACTCCCGGGTGACACGCTTTTAACGAAAATTCCAGATAACTCTTCCTTCTCGCAAACGTAGCCGGCAATAGTGATGCCCAGGCCATTCATGTCCTTAGTGAGCTCAACTTGGAGTTTCTCTGTTTCAGGCAACTCCAAGTCGTCTAGATCAATCGGCGTTGCCATCGGCGGTCGTTTGGACATGTCCAATTCGCTTCGGTATACAAATCGTTCGTCTTCAGTCGTAGTCTGTGGTGTCGATGCTGTGGAGCTCTCACCAAATATCTCAGGATAACCTGCGGCTATCAAATACCGTTCCAATTCAATTGGGTCAACCAGTACCCTTGAGGGAACAATGGCACAGCCGGGTTCTAATTCGTACTTTGGCTGAACTTGTTCGATGGGCCGAGCAACAACGAGACGAACATGAGTTCCAGATTGTCGAAGCACTGAAGCAACTTGTTCTGACACCATATCGTGTAGGTTCACGTCACCAATCTGGAGGATATGATCACCACTGCGCAAACGGCCGTCACGGTCAGCTACTCCTCCGGGGAGGATAGTCTTCACTATAACCCCTGAAGTTCGCGCGCCAATAATGCCAAATCCAAGTCCTGTTCCATCATTAACGAGTTCAATCGCCTGAATTTGAGCATAGTCTGAACTGAACAGGTCCACTGCATTTTTCGAAGAGTCGGATACTACCGACTGAGGACGTTCCTCATCTGCACTTCTCGACAGGTCTGCGTAACCACGAGTCTTCTTCATAAATGTTCCCTGATCTTCAGTCAAGCTGTGATCTGAAATGTAATTAATGAAACAATTCCAAATATAAATACACGTTTCCATTACTTACCAGCTGAGCTCACCAAGGGATAATTGTTGCTTGCCGGACTACCTGGGCTTCTAGGCGACATTTGTGCTGATGAAAGCCGTGGTGTATCGTCTCCAAAATCGTAAACAACATCAGTGGGCACACTGAGAACCAAATTTCCACTCACGTCTATATCGAAGTCATTGGGCAACATTGAAGGATGTTGCACTAATTGGGTGTTCAATTCCGATAATGAGTCCTGCACATGAACGATCGTTCTGAAAACTGGATCCTGTAGAATGTCCAAAATGGTTTTCAGACTCTCCGCAGTGTTCATCTGCAGCTTAGGGTCGTCTGACTCATCGATTCCCTTTTTAACAGCTTCGATCTGCTGCAGTGCGCTCGAAATATCCGCGCTTAAATGCATTTTGATTTTTTCGATTGTTTCTGTGCTCCGCCCCTTGGTGTATTTCGTGCACTATAGTGGTTTGGCTGCGCTTCACTAATTCAATTAGTGAGTTGAAAGTCTACTTTCCTCTCTAAAACACCCAGCTTTTCCTGCCCTCAATCGAATGTAATAACAAAAACTATTAATAACTTCTCAATTTGATGCTGGTAATGATATTACATTTTATTTGTTCAACAATCAAATGCAAATTATTTTTTATCTTCAAAGAAATTTATAAAGAACGAAACAACTCGACTCACGGGGAAATTTTTTCTGACAAGTGCTGGGTTGACAAATGGTTGACAATTCAATTTATGTTTTTCTTTCGTGATTTTTTGATATTCCCCTCTGAATGGGAAATTTAAGGTGTACAGTCTGAACTGACAGTTTGACGTAACTTTGCGAGCAATCATATACATAAAAATAATTATTTATTTCTGTTGGCAAATATACTGCATTCTTTTGATTTATTATTTCCAAACCAAAGCATACACTAAGTTAATAAAAATATTACGTTTGTTTAAAGTGTTTATAAAAATATATGGTCAATATATATTACTCCAATTAACATACACTCGGTGAAAACCAATAACATTAAGACAAAATATATTATCCATCATCTTGAATAGGAGACCATCAGGATCAGATTATCTGATCAAATGTGGGGACCTTCTACATCAAATCCTATAATTTATTAACCAAACCAATGTGCCCCCATGCAATCTCGAGTCCATTCCGTTTGACAAATCCAGCACCATTCAAATCCGCAACCAGCTCTTGTACACACCATGTGCATGCAGCCACCTACAACCAATTAAATCCTTACAGATTGTCCATCAACCTGGACATACTTTAAACGTACCATCTCTCTCTGTTGGTGTGCGGCACTTTGGACAAGGCTTGGTGGACACCTTAATCGTAACACTACTTGCTTCATCCCAACGGGCGTCAGCTGCTCTCTAAAATGCGGAAAGGTAATAGAAATAAACTGAAAAATAAATTTTGCTATCATACATTTGGATCCACAGCATATTCACAAGTCCCACTGGAAGGTGACGTCGTGTTATCCGGAAGACAGTCTCCAATATGGTAGCCTTGTAGACAATTTCGGCAAAAAACATACTGGGAAGTAGACGTTTAGCACAAATCTAGAATTGACATTATACTCTTTCTTACCCCGCAGCCGTTTTGGCAAGTTACTTTTTTGCATTCCGGTTCCACCAAAAGACCCATACCACATCCCGGTTGTGGACACAAAACCCCACCGGCTTGCAGAACAAACTCCTCTGTTGCAAATCGTTGATATCTTTCATATTCCTCTTTTGATAGAAGCTTAAAATGATGTATTTCTTCGATAAATGAGTTTTGACATCCAGCTGGGCAAGGAAGTGTGTATCCAAACTCCGGGTGAGGCATAAACTGCCGTTCCATCAAACGCGAACGGCAATAGTGTTGAAAACAGTCTATACAAGTGACGTGCTTCGATTCACATGGAAAAATGAGGACGGTCTCACTAAGTTTTATTGGCTTTAATTTGAATTCCAGATGTAAACAGAGCAATGTTACCTGACATCAGTGCAAGCCAAACAGGGAACATCCTTAATATTCACTTGAATCAGATTTAATGGAGCTGCGAAGTCCTTCTCCCCACCTGAAGGATGTTCCGCACATTTAAAGTAGAATTCAGCAAACGGTGGGTCTCCAATTTCATTGTCCTAATTAAATGAGAGTTTTCTAGTTGTGCTTGTAGCTAAGTGAATTTAATTTTACCGTGCATGCAATTTCACTACTTTCACAATGTCCTCGAATTCTCCTCGATTTAAGGACATCGTCCCAACATTCAGGATCTCTATGCACCGTAAATGCCCCACCTTTGCAAAGGGAACATCTAACTCGAAGCTTACCTTTACAAAGCTTACTACACTGTGGGCAGTGTACAAAAAAATGAGCCTTAGAGCGTACACGATCTGAAATTAAAATTATGTCATTGCATATCTAAATACAATTTTGATATGCCTACTTTCTTCACTTATGTTAACACGCTCTTCACTTTGCAACTGCAAGTCTACAAGTGTTTCACAGAGCGGTTTTGATGGTTCATCGGGTGTTTCTTCTTCCGTCAGAGTTGATTCCAATCTTCTTCGCTCGATGTAATCTTGGCGGGGCCTTGTCTTGATTGCATGCAGTACACTTTGTTGTCCCAAGTCACACTCCTAAACCAACAAATCAAGCTAAATTTAAATTATCCGATATCAATTTTGACAGATATACCTCGATTGTTGTTGAATCACACAGTTCCTTCCCCGCAAAAATGATTTTAACCTCATCCGGTTGTAGCCCCAATTGTGGGGCTACTATCTCCTTCACATTCTTAATATCCCACTTCGGATCCAAGTCCACAGAAAGCGATTTTCCAGTATTAGTTTTCACATAAATACTTAGGGTATTCTTGATGGTCTTCTTGCCGAACGACAGTATTTGCAACATATTCCGAATGAATGCACGCAGAATCTCGAGCAAAAAACTCATAGCCTTATTGCAAATTTATTTTATAAATCTATACAAAATATAAATAGGAAAATATTCCTAACGCAGCGTTCCGTCTAGCTCCCATGAGCTTCAGATTATGTGGTTAAAAATGATTTCCCACTTGGCAATGTGATGACAGCAATATCAGCTGTTTGAAATATGTATGTATGTGCTAAAAATGAAAACAGAATTTATAAGGTTTGATTACGAGAGAGGAATAGCTTGAAATGCGTCGAATGTCAGTAGAAAACTAAGGTTCCATAGTGTAGCGGTTATCACGTCTGCTTTACACGCAGAAGGTCTCCAGTTCGATCCTGGATGGAACCATGTGGTTTTCTTTTTTTTTCTTTTTCATTAAGTTTACCTTTCAATTTGTATTTCACCACGATTTGTGAAAATAGAGTACTAAATGTTTATTTTTGGCAAACTTGACTCTCCGTTTTTAAATAATGTGTGGTTATACCAGGTTCTGCAATTCATTCAGATTTCATCGTTTTCCGGGGCGAAATGGTGCACAATAGGGGGTTCGTGTTGCATTAAAAATATAAACAGGAGAGAAATTGGGAAGCGAAATGAAAGGTCGTTTTATAACTTTTCTTTTATTGAAACAGAAAGGATTGTTAGTTGGTTAGAAAAATCTCGGGAAACTAAATATCCTGGCCCAAAATAGACTCAAGCTTTAGGCAGAACGTTCAGAAATAGGTTCTCAACGAAATTTAATAAACAAAAGTACTCGAGCTGAGTAGTGGGAAGTGGTAGTCCTTGAGGAAGTCTTTGGAATGATTTTGTTCGCAATATGAATCAGGTCTGCGTCCTTTTGATTTAAGACTGGCTGACATCCTTTTAAATCTATCTTTATTCTTCTCTTCCGAAATTCGTTCAACTGTTATCTGAAGCCGACGACATTGACGTGATTTGACGGACACAGCAAGCCATTAATGGGGTGTTTGTTGGCATTGAAGCGGCTAAAATGGGTTTGGTGATAAATGAGGGCAAATCGAAGTATATGCTGTCACCAAAGAAGGACACACAACACCGACATCTCAGACAAAGCGTTCTACTGGGCAACAGAAACTTCGAGGTAGTCAAGGACTTCGTCTACCTCGGCTCCACGGTAAATGGGGCAACAACATCAGTATCGCAAAACGCAGAATCACTCTTGTCAATTGCTGCTTTTTTTTTGGGCTTAAGAGGCATTTGAGTAATAGAGCCCTTTTTTAAAGGACTAAACTGGCTTTGTACATCTAGCATCCCAGTCCTCCTTTAGAGTGCTGTAACTTGAACGCTACTAAAAGCGGAGGAGGAAGAAGTAGAAGGATGCTCTTTGGAAATCAGGTATAAATATGGCATAACAAAGAAAAACATGTTCGGTATTGTACTGGGGTACATTACATCTTGAAGAAGTATCAGAGACTGGAGTACCAAATCTAATTCTATCTAATCTAATTTAGCTTTGATTAAGCCTTATTAACGATAAATAAAAAAATTTAAAATGCTATATAAACAGCATCTCCAAAAATCTCCTTCTTGATTTAATTTGTGTTTGAAAAACTATTCATAAAACTCACTAATGTTTTCCGAATATACTTGTTACTTGTTAAATACTCTTTTTCTTTCAAAAGGTAGGTTGAACATATATTATTTTACATACTTAAGTTAGCACTGACTTAATACGTCATAGGTACGAGTATGTATTTAAATTCGTCAATGCTTACGCCATGTGTTAAAGTCAAGTGTATGTTCACATACAAACACGTGTTACAATATGAAAGAAAATTGATTTTTTGTCCTTTGGCCTATAGCATGTAGTTTCGTTTTTTTATATTTGTTCTATTTGAGCTGAACCGTTCATAACGGCCAACGGCCAACGTTACAAGCGTATACAAAGAAAACACCTCAGAGCATAAAGAACTGGCGCCTAAGCAATACCTTTAAAACCATCTGTTCTCAAACAACATACTCATTCCCATTTATAGACGTCTGTGTGCATTTGTCTGTTTCATTTTAGTTTGAATTTAAAAATATACATTTCATATTTAATAAAATATTTCATTGTCTAGGAATGAAGAGAATACATTTCAAATGTTAAACCGACTCACAAATTATCGAATAATTTCACCCTCTACGCCTACGAAAAAGATGTGAACCTTTCTTTTGCAATCTACCCAGAATAGCATGTAACCTAAGAGACATTTCTGTCTTCGTTTTTCCTTTCAAAGTAAATAACCGAAAAGGCGATGCAGCACAGCCCATATTTGATTGATTATTTTTTTCCACGGCGTTTTTGCTTCAAGTGCAAAAATGCGAAAGCTTTTTATTCGCATCCGCCACTAATATGTGTGTACATACGTACATATGTATATACATACCTACGCCAATATATCTAGGACTTGCGTGAAACTGACTTCTTATAACCGTCACTCAGCGAAATTATTGTTAAATTTTTGTTTTATTTTAATGATAAAACAATTAGAGGGAAACGAGACAGAAGAAAAGTATTTAATAAAACTGAAAATTTGCCTTTCAATTTCGATTTCCGTTAACCAATTTTGTTTGTTTTTGGAAGAACTATAAACAACTAAGTTCAAATTTGATGCATTTCAGAATTAGCTAGACCCAAAATATTACCAAACACCAAACCAAACAAATATTTCAAGTTTGACATGCTTGTGAGTGTTTCTTCACTTTCCCTCCAGATAACCTTATATACCGAGACGCTAACGCTAATCTTAAAAAATCGGGCAGATACTGCACCTATGGATGAATTAATTGACCCGCGCCACCACGTGGATTTCTAGAGCTTTTCTTATATACACACAGTACATCACCGAAATGAAGAGAATGCCATTCTCTCCCAGAACGTCAGTCTCTTGTATAAAAAATCAATATTGATGAAATTTAAATGAATGAAGTTGAACTTTTGAGAGCTTGAACGCTGAGCTCAAATGTGAATAAAGCAAAAAATCTGCCAGTTGTCTTGTGTCCGAAGCAGTCGCTTACCCCGAAGCACATTGACCAAAGGACATGTTATATGCGTCGTTTCATGTCAGCTCAGTAAGGAAATATCGATTGGGTTCTGACTGCTTCGTTTGGGTGTTTTTGATTTTTTGTTTTTTGTATCCCTTAATTTAATTAAACAAATAAGAGAATTAAAGTTCATAGATCTAAGTTCCTCTAATAATTTTCCATGAAACTGATGAACATATGATATTTGTTTTATGGATTTTTTGTTTAATGTCACAGAAAAAAAAATTTCTAATATAAGAAAGCAGTTAGTAAGATGATTGTAATACGACTTGAAGTTTAAAATTTATGGTATGGATGTGTTTTAGTTTAAAATATTAGACAAATTTGAAACCTGCATAGAACAACATACATTTAATTTTAAAAAATTATTGTCTGAATACCGTTGATATGCATTTGCATTTTATAGTTGCTTCCACCTAATAGTATGTTTGAGCGATAAGATTGCAACTGGATTCAGGAATCAGATACAAGTCTATCCTATGATAAGTTCATTGGCATAAGGGTATCCAAGAACAAGAATTGAGGAACTATTGTTGTTAGATTGGAGGTGATGGTGTTTTAAAGAAGAAATCAGAGAACGTTTATTTTCTATTAGGGGTAATAATAATAACTCACTGAAAAATGTCATATTTAGAAAAAAAAGTGAATGAAAAAGTTAGCTACAAACATAGCTAAATTTTTGCAAAACAAACACTTTACAGTAGACTCGCGTCAACGTGAGTAATAGTTAATGTGAAAACTGGATAACGTCATTGTTCCACCTTACTACTAAACAAAAATTTAAAATGGGCTGAACTTCCTAAAATGATCTTAAAGTGTGTTGTGAAACTAGCTAATCGCGAAATAATAACTGAATTAAAAATGCACAGTGAAGGACGTAACCTCAACCAACATGCCTCTTTGTGACTTAAAATGCGTGTAAAACCGAGGCCGTGTAATCAAATACCGTGTAAAAACAGATATAAAATGCTTCTTGTTGATTAAGAGGGTATGCCATGACCCGTCTGGCCGAGGTAGTTACGTCGAAATACGAAACTAATCTGCATATTTTATTCTATTGGTAGTGAAATATTTTGTCTGGTTCGTATGCTCCGGCAACTTTTTCGTTCCATCGCCACACTCTAGAAAGCCAAAAATGGCCAAAATGTCAATAATATCGCAGAAGATTCTTAGTCTAACTAGAAGCCCATTTGCATAGAAGTTATGAAGAAATAGAAAAAATTGTTTGGCTTACAATTATTAATTTATTTCCATATAAGTATATTATATAGGTATTTTTCTGGTGACCTCCTTAATATTAAGCCAGTAAGCACAATTCTTTTTTTACTATCAAATTTATATATTATAAATTTAATTAAATTATATTTCGAAAAGAATAGATTAATTTAGAGCGCCCACATGGGACCCGCAGAGTAGCTTTTAAGAAATATATGTAAATAACTACTAAAATAACAGTTTCGATTCCAGTACTGTTCATCTCGAATTTTGTACAGCACCACAATTTTTCAAGTTGCTGATAAAGCTCAAGGAGTACTAATTGTGAACCTCCGCGTTTGGAGCAGCAATAAACTAAAGGTAGAGGACGTCGTAAGAGAATAGTGTGCACCAAACGAAAAATTTACTAAGCTAAGTTCTCTTCTCGGTTGCAGTTCCACTTAATTTAATACTTATTATTTATAAACATGTTTATTGTCGGTGATTTATACATTTTTATTTAAAGTTTTGTTAATTTGTAAAATTGTAGCCCTAACTGTTGTCCGCATAGCAATTTATTGAAAGCCACAGGAAATCGTCCATAAACTTGGAAAATTCAGATGTTATCTAAAAGGAAATACAAACGCATATAAAATGTAGCTATGCTCTAATTATGTTTCTTTCCTATGACAATGTTAATTCCCTGGAACATTCATGCAAATTTTGAAGGTGTGTCATATTGCGGCAAAACATGAAGATGACATCAGTTTTACTATGTCCATTGGTATCCGCATATCTTCATATGGAAATGGACAAAGTTAACTTTTTTTTTAACAGCAAAGGCAAAGTAGGCACGAAGCTAACGTCCACGCTATACTGTCGACCACTCGAAAACTATGCTTACAAATTCATACACCCAAAAGTGTCCATATGGCAGCTTTTATTGTATTTTTGCAGAGGACATTGTTCGATTTTCAGCTGCTCATCAGATAATGAATGAAGCTAATTAGAAAAATTAATATATACGAGTATTTAACAGAAATATCACAAATTAGGATTTTGCGTTTGAATTTTCATACTTTTTCAAACTGTTTGTCAATTTATTTTTCAACATATTTAAAATTATTTTACCTTAACGTATTAAAAAAAAACTTAAATCAATGTCCTCCAAATATCAGCGTCTGTGCTAACACAATTTTCTCTATATACAAATGTTAAGTAAAAGTATAAAGAAAAGTGTTAAATTTCCCTGAAGTCGAATATATAGTTTTTCATTTAATGGGTAATACTCTGCGCAGATGTTTCTCCTCAAATTTGCCGAAGCTTTTCCAAAGCTTGAAAAAGGTAAGCATCTTAGGATTACACTCGCCTAAGCCGGTTTCCCGAATTCGGACTTAGAGCAATAAATGTATTTAATAGCATTCGCAGCGATATCTTTACATAAAAGGTTAAAAGTCATCCAATAGGTCCACCAGTAGATAGCAATCGATAATTTTCTTCTTACGGTTACATTTACAAGAAGTCAAGTACAGTCATGGATGTGATGAGGAAAGCGTCTACGCTACCCTTTCTCCCACATACATAAATATATACCTTAAATTCATCATGCTAGCATTGTCCTTGCGGGAATTCCATTTTCATGTAAGACCAAAGAGCGACAGTAAGGAGCATTGTGTTTAGCCAAAATTATTTTTCGGAGAACAATATGCACTTGCCTCTCTTCACCAACACATTTCTCTTGCAAAGAGCATGGATTACCGTATAAGTTTGTTCTTATCAATGCACTCAAACATTGATTCCCTTCCGTTCTATGTACAACTGGACGCAAAACCTCTCTGTTTTGATTTTGATTTCACTTCCCATTCATTTTCGCCATTCCGAGAGGGGGCAAAGAAAATGACAAAAAGCTTTTCCACAATTCCCTTGGCTCTTTACTAGTGTCCTGTTCTGCTCGCTGCCTCATCGCTTAAGGGTAAGAAAAGCTTCATTCTTTTGACCCGAAATGTAAAAATCCAATATAGTCGATCAAAAATTTAGCGTGTGGTTTCACTTGAGATAGACGTACGTAGGCAGTGCGAGGAAAACAAAGCACCGACAGTTTCCTTCGCGAGGCGCGTAGGAAAATCCATGCGAGCGAAACGGAAATTACGTACACTCCGTTTTAGTCTTTGTGATAAATTTCTCGCGTATGGTTGTCGCGCGGTAAAAACGCGATATCGCCATTGACTCAAAATTTTCAAATCTTTTTCGATTCTCTGGTTAACTCTTATAGACTTCCCTTTGCAAATCGGAATAGCTATAGCTTTTAGGGGAAAATACCAAATGTGAATTGTGTGTTTAAGGATTGTGAAAGTTGTAGTGGAAGTTCGCGCGTTTTTTCAGTTGTGGTGCATTTAAATGATATTGACATGATGCTACCATATGTAAGTATGCTGTTACTATACTTTTTAAAGCCACAATTGTTTAAAGTTTGTGATAAAATTTATTTTTGTTATTTTGAATTGAAACGTACGCTTTATTTATCATTTTGCGCTTCACTCCATTTTTATTGATTTATTTTAGTAGCCACGCTGTGTGCAATGGAAAAAAACGATTGCTCATTGCTGGGGTTTTGGTCAAGTATGACCAAGTTAAGGGTTGCAAAGCAATGTATGTACTGAATGCAGTCGAATTTTTCCGTTAAACATAGTAAAATTCAAATTTTTAATAAGTTTTTGCCTGTGTTTAGTGAATAGACAAAAAGTTATGTACGAAGTTTTTGCGCTTAAAGTTGAATACTAAATTATTTTCATTCACAGTACGTTGAAACGTTAAAGGTAACAGATAAAATTCAAAATAATCACAGACAATAATATCTCACAAGCGAACTATATGTTTTCGAAAAAACAAAAACCAATTTGTTTTAGACAATCAACTTAAGCTTAAGCTATTTAAATAAAGTAAGAACGTCTAAACTCTATCTTATTTTCTCAGGCAGTACAAACACTAAACAAAGATATTTTATTTTCTTTCTGTATAAATATGGTCAATATAATTGAACAAAAGAAAAAACACCCCGCCAGAATCGATATTTCAAAAAATTAAAATATTAAAAACAACCCCGAGCGGCCGCGAACACTTGAAATATCTGTCTCAGAACCTGCCGCAATAAATTAATAGATATTAATGAATTCCACAGCCAATTAGGCATTGACTTTCGCCCTTCAAGGCTTTCGCACTTTCACACCCCTCCACCATTTAAGCATTCAATACACTAACTCTAAGTGTGACTAAGAGCCACTCCCTAAGATTACCCTGTCGCCTCTAAAGCGTGGGCGCCCTGCCGCCGTAACTCTTATGACCCCAATGCAATATATTACAAGAATTTTATTGATTAGTTGCATTCCGTAAAATATGGTTACTAAATTAAGCTACAAGTAGTGAAACAGTGTAGCGGCCTAGGCAAGAAACTTTGAACATGCAACTGTCCTCAATCTCTCCTACAACTATCGCACACAGAACATAAGTGAAATGAGTAAGAAATGTGTAGTAAAATATTCCACAATGAAATGCTTTCAGTTTAATAACTTCTCTTTGACAACTAGAGTATTGTAAAATATATGTACATATATACTCGTACATAACGTGGCAAGTTAGTAGATGTTTACTTTCCCCAAGTCCACTGAAAATTTATAGCGATTTCTAATGGGGTGGGTGGTTGCCAGTGCTTTGTCCAATTTGCCGGTTCAAAGTCTAGGGCGCTACGCTAGAAGGATAAACCAGAAGAAAATCAACATCAACAAGTGGCTAATTTGGGGCGTGAGAAGATTGAATTTAGATTGTTGAATTTTCTTTGAATGCGGAATACTTCTTGAGGGGGAAGTTCTATTCGATTAAGAAGTTTAAGTTCATATTGGTGACGGACAAATCACTGAAAATTTAAAAGCAGATTTTCAATGCAGAATACTTAACCGTAAATTATACGCTTCTTATTACTCCGACTGGTATTATTCCTATAAATAGGAAGTGCATTTCTTTAGTGGAAAAGGGATTAAATGCCTAAGATTAGAAAGTTTTAGCTTCGCATCGCGAATTGTGCTTTCGCTCAATGAACAGTAGGTGTTTTATTTTGCACAATAATCCACTATGTGTTCAATTCATCATTTAAGATTGGTATATTCCCAAATTATATTCAATCAATCGAATTGAAAAATTAAAAAAAAAAACATATTTTGAAATTAACTTTGATAAACCATTAAAATTCGTAAAAAAAACCTTATTTCGCTCACAATAATAAATAATATATAAACTCCTTGACATTCATAAGTCCCCTGACTCAATCATAATGCTGCCATTTAAATTAATTCCAAGATACTGTAGTTGCGCACTGAAATATAAAAGCAAAGACACTTCAATCTAAACATCCTTATGACAATTTTTATAGAAAATGATCAAATAAAGGTAAGCGTATATCCGAACCCAAGACAAAATTACAAATAATCAACATGGATCATCTTCGCTAATCGTCGCAATAATAAATAATATATTAGATAGCTTTTGTAGCTAAGACTCTGGCAAAAAGGAACCTACAATAAAAAATATCACCATCAGCAGTACGGCAAAGATCCTAATGGTTCACTCTATCATAATATTGGTTGTTGAAAAAGCTTTGCACTGGACCTCATGGACACTATCTTATTTATTTTGATTCAAGTGCCTTATGTTAGTCCAGCAGTCGACGACCTATGGAGGTTGTTTACAAATCAGTCACTTGAAAAACGTTTTTCTTTTTAAAGCATATGTTTTTAAAACCATACTTTCTCATTTATTCCATAATATATAGTTACTGTAAAGGAGAGTCACTTCTTCCGAAGAACAAATCAAATTTCAAAAATTTTGTATGATGCAAGGCACAGCGTAGCATATTTTGTATTAACCGCAATTGTTTGCATCTTTTTATATTTTAATGTACCCTAAGATAATAGATCCATGTATTCATCCATGTATAGATCTGTAGTTAATGAACTATTGACTATTGGTATAAAATATTTTCTAATGCACATAAAACCAATTTAATTTTCTTGCAGTAAGCAAGATGTGCTCCCATTGTCTGTTATATATTTTTGAAAAATCTTTCATAAAAAATCTTTCATAAAAGTGATATGTATAATTGAGGATGAATTTGTTTATAACACCTCAAAATGCAAGCCAAATAAAAACATTGTGTAGCGATGAAAAAAAATTTCCAGTTAATTAGAATCAGTTTCATTTGTGAGATTCGTTACAGACGTTTAATGCTTGCTTTAGATATATAATATATTTTATGCCTGTATTTACAAATATACATTTTGAGAGGATCATTCATCTCATCACCATGCGCTCATTTTGTCTCATTCTCTTCAACGCTGTTTGTTAGTGGCTCATTAATGCCTTTCAACTGCATTTCTTGTGCGCATTCCATCAAGCATATGAACATCTGTGTGTCTTCTTGATTGCCCTATACACACCAAATTTGAGGGGAATTGCAACGGTAGGTAAGACCATGCATCACTTGCTTAAGGATATGCTTAGGATGCAGATGACTATGAAAAGATGCCAAAGCTGCTTAATACGGAAATTCTGCAAACACTTCAGCGATTTTTACTTTTAAAGATATCGAATGACATAGTATTTAAAGAAACACATGGTTCAAGTCTATCTTTAAGCTTACAATACGTGTTGTTTTATGTGTTATTGTGTTTGAATTCGACGGGTACATAACAAACATAACTCAGTTTTATCGAAGATATTCTTTCAATTCTTTAAGATGATTTTTCAATACAAATTGTTAGTCTTGTTGGCGATTTTGTTATAAATACATTTATAGTTCTAATCACTACGTAACGCCAAAAAATTTAAATTATAAGCTTTTAACAGACTGCCCCTCAGTTCACAAAATATTTCCCAGCGTAATGAAGTCAACTTCAAATGTGATTATAAACTGTTCGTGAAGCATTACTGCATTATGGAGAGCATATGTTCATGTTTTAAACATTTAAATAATCCAGTACTCTTAGCATAAAAATAAAAATACACTCCTAGGGAAAAACTTGCTATCTATGACAAATTTAAGCCGCAAAAATGTAATGTCCAGTTCGGGCGAGGTGTGTGAAAACTCAATCTGAACGTCAACCGCTAAAATTTAATTTTGCAATTGACTATGAATGCAATCGAAAATCCATGTCAACAAATGTTTGCAATTGAATAAAATTTAATTAATACCCGTCAGAGATGAGCATAATTAATTATTATTGAACTCTCCCCACTGTTTGGTTTTAGTAAAGAGTATTTTTGTAACGATCTAACTGCCCACAGGAGAACTGATAAAACTCAAACTGAACTGATACTGGCATTTATTTTTCTGTTTTCTCTATCAATTTGCAGGCCGTACGGCGGACATGAATCAACATGAGAGCAACTTAATTGAAGTCATCTCCAGTCGAACTTACTCATTTGGGCAGAGTCAATAGGGAAAATCAAATAGAATTCAAATCAACACTCTACAATGTATATTGCGGAAAGAAAGGTCCTTTGAGTTAGTCCAGAGGAAGAAAATCAATTTCCATTTCCTACTTTTGCGAATACTTGTCACCACGCTCTCACTCTGTCCCACAGTCACTCCCTGAAAGGTGGCGGACAGAGGACAAGAGGAAAGGGTAAAAATCAATAAAGAATGAGTGGTATGAATGTGTAAAACGGGAGTGTCAGGGCACACACATTAAGCTCAACTAGCGCCGTACGCTGTGTATGCGGCCGCCCCCAAGGGACTTTGCCCAAATTTCTGCATTTCGGACACAAGCCCGATTTCGTGGCGGAGCTTGCTCGTATCACGACGCCGAGTGAAACGGAAAAATCAATTCTTGTAAATATATTATAACCGCCTTGTATGCATGGATTTCTGCAGTAAGTACCCTGGCTATACAGGGACCAACCCGATGGCAAATCGTATTGGTGAATCGGTACTCTCTGCTGGACCACCCAACCGGATTGCTCCCAACGTTACACTGATACCAGGCCATAGACACCAACAAGCACTTCGATATCAGGAACAGCAGCATCGTCTTTCAGCGTTAAATTCCTCAGAAGGACTTTATCAGCAGCAGCACCACAGTTTTGATAGGTATCATCCAGCGGTGAGCTACGCTAATTATCATCCGCCTTCATATGGGCCGGCGGGTCTGGGCTATGGGAGTTTAGAACGTCGAGAATCTGCGCCATATATCAGTCCTCATTCGCATGGACGACATCCGCATCATCTCTACCACCCGGCACATTACGACAGTACGTATAATGGTCGAATGATTGGCGGTGGTGGAACACCCCTGCCGTATCATTCTTATCGTGGAGCTTACGAGCATCAGCAGGGAATTCCTTCCAGCGTACTGCATTACACGCCGAGAAACGGCCCTCTTCAATATGGACATCACATGCCAAATGCATCACCTGACTCTCATCAAAGGGAATACCTCTCGTACTACCCGTACCATCATCCGTATCCGTCAGAGCAAGCCTACAGTCACCACCATTTGTATTCAACGAGTGGAGTCCAATCTTTAAGCCCAAAGATCGATGGGAGGTCTAAACAAATCACACAAACCGACCTTATTGCACAACAACAGCGTCAGCAGCAGAATTTAGCAGTGTCCCCAGTCTTGTCGTTGACATCTGCAGAAAACACTTTACTTGCATCCCCAACAACGAGTGGGAGCGCAACTTCCGAGAGTGCAGCTAATGCGAGTACTCGCTGTGGAAGTACGCCTGTTAGTTCAGTTGCCTCTATTGACGCATACAATGGGCAGTATTCACAGAAGAATTCAACCTCAAGCGGAGCGAGCGAAGAATACAACCCACTATCCAAGGATGTTAACGATGAGCAACTAAGTCTTCCAGTGACATCAGATACATCGGATGAAAACAAAAATAATTTAAGAGGTATGTTGCGATAAGTCCACAAATATCACTTTCTCTGTACCGAATGAACATGCGCTCTCAAAACTATAACTCAAGTTTTTGAGGCGCTTCGTATAGGCAGTTTCCTATAATTAGGCATGAAAAATTAACCGCACAGCCATACAGAAAATTTAACAAGGAAATTTACCTCTCATTTATTTATCGAACTTTCTGCGAACTATAAAGCAGAGCCATGCTGAGATATATAACCAGTGAGATCTCATTTTGTTTTCATTAGATTAATGCTTTGATGAAAACGTCTAACAGCTACATTTTTCATTAAAATTGGTTCCACCAAAAAGTCTTTAACGGGAAACTTTAAATTAATTTTTGAATATACCACCCCTGGTTGCTTCTATTTTCTATTAAAATTTAAATTTATCGAATGAGTTTGAAAATAAACTTGCGTTTGCAATTGGAATTGAAGTCGAAAATGGGTCAAATTATGCTTCTTTTACCAACATTAATGTTCTTAACTAGGATTAATAGTTTACAACATAACAAGGTAACAATAATATAACAAAAAGGTATAGGGTAACATTAGGGTAGAGAAGTAGAAGAAGACGAGATGAATTTTCTTTGTGAAGCCGAATCTCTTACAAACAGATAAAAAAATTATGTTTTCCACATTATCAAGTTTTATAGTGCGCGTTCCGTGATACCACGAGGAAACATTATAAATAATTTGAAGAAAAAAGTATTGTAGTTATACTCACACATAAATGGTTTCGTTTTCTTTTTAAAGGCATATCATGAAAGCAAAATCGTCTAATTTAAACATACATATTTATACCAAATTCAGTTGAAATTCTACGAAACTACGAATCTTAGAGTTCAGAAAGCGTATGTTCATGTACCTTTTCACTCTCTACTTACATTATATATACGTACATATATACTTGTATAAACTCTTAACAAACCCGTGCCGATATCACGCCCATAAAGCGCGATCTATCCCAAGCCAAAATTGTGTAAGTGTGCTATGTACATATGTTTTCCCATTTCACTTCCATTGTTTAATATACGGGAAAAACATAAATAAGTTCTTCAATGCGTTTTCAGACTTTAAAAATTCGCATGTAGGTTTTTTAACGTTTTTGGTTTCTCCATTATTAAGCCTATCTTAGGATGCTAATTCTGTGTTGTTAATTAGAATTTCATTAAAACCGGTTAAGATAAAAGTTTTAGATTGAATAGAATTTTGTCCTAAACTAGGTCGCAGAACGTACGAGAATTGTTATAGGAAGAGCAAGTATTTCTAAGAGAATCGGCCGAAAATATTATGTACATATGTAAATATCTCAGCAACTCCAAATTACAAATAGGCCTAAGGAACATCGAAACAAGAAAGTCTTAAAGTCCAAACAAATTTTTATCACTTACCTTAAAAATTATAACTTAATTTGACTTCGAATACATATTAATCGCTTCGACGCGCCGCCCATTTAATTCCTGCATTCGATTAACTTGCGTCATCTACTCCAACACTGAGTAGCGCGAGAACGTAATCAATAACTGGCATAGCGAATATTTCCAGAGAGTGGGTGCAACCGTTCGCTGGCTTTTGTCACTGCTGGACGAACATCAATATACTTACAATCCGCACTAATCACCAGGGGCAGAGCAAAAGACGATGGCGACAGTGACTAAAAAGCGTTATGTGTGAGCGTTATGAGCGAATTTTAATAATTTCACCCTCAACAAGTATCTCTGGCACGATATAAAATGACATCGAAAAGAAAATAAGCTTCCTTTTGACTTGCAGATTGGCAGAAAATAAAAACGACCAAAACGCTCGCATAAAATGTCAACAGCATGGTAGAGCTTTCTCGTCCTTAGAATTTGACGCGAAGACAATTTCCCCGAAGACTTCTCCCCATTTGCCATCATTTACTACAAAGTTTTCAAGTCATTCCATTGCATCATAGCTTACGTGTGTGTTGGTTGGTTGAATGGCTGATTGCGCGATGGTCCGACAATCAACAAGTGGAGTCGTTGGGGTAAATTTTTTTTCTATTTCACATGGTGCTCTTTTTTTCGTTAAAAGTTTCTTATATTTGAGCGGCAACGACAGCGGGTGGATTTGTTTTATATTATGTGCATAGTGAGGAAATGAGTGTAAGAGAGTGTTTCGGCATTCTGAGGGTTAATTTGATGCTCATTCAACTTGGGTATGTTTTAGCTGCTGCCAGGGATAAGCTTTATACATGAAAAGTGAATGTGCATTTTGTTCTCTCTTTAAGAGATGACTTATTATAAACCTTACGCCCACCCGTTTGTTTATACTTTTGTACATACGCGTGTTTAGATGGAGAGAAAGTATATGCGTTCATTGCATGCGCTGTGTGGATTTGTGATGTGGGAAAAGTAAGCTTTTCTATACAATTTAGTATGATTATCAACAGACTTAAGGCTTTCTCATAAGTAATTATTTTCTGATAGAAAAATTGAACACAAATATTCTCCAAATAAGAGAAATGTATAGATGGGTTGTAATAGCAGAGGTGTATGCGTGGTAACACGGATTCCTAGTGGTTCCGTACTGTCAACATTTGGCGGGAATATCTTATTCCTTGCATCTTATAATATTTTTAATATGTTTTTCTGATATGTTTCTTAGTAAGAAAAAAGTTTGAGGCTGATTGAATTAATGTATTAATTACAAATAGGCTGCACATTTAATCTGCATGTAAATATCGTCGCAAAACTTCATTTCAATGAAAAATTAAAATTGCTTTATTCGAAATATTTGTTGTGCCAATTACATCAGACGGAATGACATGTATGTACACGTATACCGGTTTTATCAGCATCTGCACATTTATTGATTTTCTTTCCAACGAACATATGTACATATGTACATACATACAAACATAAGTGTACTGTTTGAATCACGTTCTTTTATATCTGCCACTTCAGTCACTTCATTCTTTCCCTATCATCCCCACCAACTCAGATTCTTTGCATTTGTCAGGCTTCAAAGCATTTATCCAACGACGCATATCACCCGGAATCCTTAGCGTGTATCTCCTATCTTCCTTTTGAGAGTTTATTTTTTTTTTGTTTCTTTTCGTACCTATACTTTGACCGAAATGCATTAGGCACCACCGAGTTCGTCAGCTCGACTCTCTTTGAGTTTCCTACCTAAGCAATATTTCGCGCACCCTCCCACCGCATCACAAAATATCGATTCATGGAAATAAAGCAAACTACGTTTTACCCCCACTCAGATTGGTAGAACTTACGATGCTCCTGGACTATTTATCACAAAAATGAAAGCATAAACCAAATCTTGTCAGCACTTTCACGCCAATGCGTCCAATAGAACAAAACCCGAACTCACATGTATGTATATACATATGTATATACGATCCGTATATTAAGTAGTCTAACTACCCTAGAAGAGATAACCCTTCATACCTAATTTGTTTCTTTTCATATACTTCCAGATCATCAATTCAGCCCAAAAACACCGTGCCCTAAGCCACTGTCGTCCCCAAGTACAAGTGAAAAACCGTTAAATGGAAACGTATGCGCTTCCAGTAGAAGCACGGAGTATTCAAATCCATTGGTAAGTCAAGCGACTGTAATGTGTTTGAATGAAAAAATCACTTCCCTCGTACACAACATTTTCTTGATGAGACTTAACAAATAATATTGTTACGACTAGGGGGTGGGGGCTAGGGGTAGAGAATGCCAAAGAAAAACAATTTATGTTTATGCTGTAAAAAAGTAGGCTGTTGCGTTAATGGTCTAGAAGGAAAATCATTTGAATCAATAAGCGAATTATTATACATTGTTACAACCTCGGGGGATAAATACGAAAGTACTGATGAGTGAAATTATGAATATAGATAGCAGCAACATGTTAAAGAGAACACATATTTGCTGAAATTTAAGGAAATTAAAAAAAAAAAATTCCAATACATACTTTGGAATCATCTCACATTTCCAATGTTGCTTCTCTAAGATCAAAAATTGACTTTGCAAAAAAACTAATAAATAAAAGTGTGTGAGAATGAAGTGAAGATGTTCTAATCTTCTAAAGATACTAATTGCTCCATTGGAATAGATATGAGATATGGTTTTACGTGATCACCTGCCGTTACGACTTATATCACGGGGTCCGTTTTCCCAAGAGTCGTAGACAACACAATACTAAACATCTTAGTTACCTAAGTACGAAATGAGATCACGTTTGAGAGTCACTCGCCCCACCTTGGTTTGGAATAAGATCTTTTTAAAACCTCCGCCTCTCTCTGGGTCGCAGGATCGGATTGAGAATGCAACTCCACACTGAGCCCGGAAAGTTCCCCAACTGCTGGCTTAGTTCTGGGTTAAACAATAAACTAGACCAGTCAGCACAATACACTAACCTCGACTTAACTTTAATAACTTTACCATTTACATATAATATTGATCCTTATAGTCACCCATTGAATAGTCCTATGTGTAAATCTAGATCTCACAGTGAAAAATGTAGTTGTTATAGATAGTTACAGTTTAAATATCGTGCAAATTTGATTTATATAAATGATGCGAACCTCGTATGTCTCAAAATAATCGTCTGGTTTTGAAAATAATGCAGAAAAACACGAACATATATATTTATATACACTACAATTTGTAAATCGTGCTTACATATATACTTATTCTGTACACATTTAAGGTACCTTCACCTGACAGATGTAGCACTCCATATATATCAACTACGCGTACCGAAACAAGCTTCCAAACGCCAAATCGATTACAGTCTACGCACAAATGGTTACCAAATCACTGCAAGCCGATCGATACTCCATCTTTCAGTCCAAAAAGCTTTATTGCCAAGCCCAAAAAGAAGAATACACACACATCTGTTGCAACTCCATCTACAGCATTTGAAGCAAAAAAGAAACGAGTCGTCGAGTGTGACCTTATTCCAAGCAAAAAATCGAAGAAAAAAACCGATATATCTACCATCGATGAAATTCGAGAGGAAATACGGGTATTTATTTAACTGAATGCTAAATTAACTTTTATTAACATCTTATTCGCTTAGGACATTAAACCACTTCCCGGATTTCAACAAGCATTCGGATCGACAGAAATTGGAAGATTTTTCGAAACATTTCTGAACATACCATCAAGTCCCTACGACTCTGTCTACAGTTATGAATCGGAAACCGATAACATGAGTCCGCAACCATGGGAGATAGAGAGTTCGGTGGATGGATCTCAATTTGATGTTCAAATTAGCGCATCGTTACAGTCAACGTACAAAACTTCGTTAGGCGATAAGAATTTTTTTAGTGGTATACGTTGTAATGGATATTAATTTAACAACTACACAAATGTGTAGAGACAATTTCGAATCAAAATTCGTTTTTAAGCGAAATTATGCCAAATAATATTAAGAAAAGAGATTCCTTTACCCTGGAGAGTCCAATAAGAAATTTTTAAATATGAAATAATATTTTTTGTTAAACAGTTGTTTCCACATAAAATAGTATAATTAAGATAATTGTTTTGGTATGTGCCTTTTTGGATACAATTTTATCGAACATTTTTTATTTCTCATACATTATATTCGTAATGCATTATGATAATTCATACAGGCTTGTACATTCCTTAGAATTTAATTAACTTCATTAAACACTTCTTTTCGATCAATCCCTGTTCGTTGTGATAGGAAGCAGTTTAAATATGGACCGTGATAAACGATCTACTCACTTTCGTAAATTTTCGTTAGCTTTATCCACCTAAATAGAACCAGCATAAATTATCATCTCTGTAGCTGGCACGCAATTGGGTGAATGTGCACCGGACAGCTGAAGGTCATGACGTATAAATTTCAGCATATTCATTCTGTATGGGGCTTTTTTAAGGATTAGAAGCACAAGTTTACATTTTTCGAAGTGATTCGTTTCAATTTTAAGAATAAACATATTGATCCTACTGAATTAACTTCCTTTCTTCTACCAATGGGTAGAAGGTGATTGCTTTAATGTCAACTAATAAAGGGTATAAACTTCATGCATAGCAATCTTCATATCAAACCTGTTGCTTATGCATTTTGGAAGTATTAATTAATTTCCAATTCAAATTTCCGGATTTCCGGATTGCCATTAAGTCGTGAACATTTTTTACCATGTCTTCCCCTTGGAACGTGAAACACAATTACAGCTTCTTTGATACTTTCGAGATCCGTATATCCATTTATACAGCACCGGTTTTTTGACAAAATTTGAACACTATAATTAAAAAAAGTACAACATATATTTAATATACAAATATATAGAAGTTAGAGAATTTAAAAGAAATTTATTGATAAGTATGTTTTGAAATGTAGTCAAAAAAGGACAAAATCAAAGAATCAATAATCAAAATTATTGAGTATGAGTAGATTTTAATTTTATATTGATTAAAAGAGCTAAGCATACATTTATCTATATTTTGACCATAAAATATGTCATTTACCCATCTATGAATATGAAAAAATTAAATAGAAAATCCATATGGCATATTAAAATATGACATTGCAAATTGCGTGTTGAGAATTAAGTCAAAAAATCCATTTATATTAGCATATAAACATATTTAAATACTACGTACATCCTTCTTTCCGTTCAAATTTGTTTAACATCTTGTTTATAGTTTTATAATACAGTGCCTTATTAGTTAATTTATGTTTCACTTAAAATATTTCATTTATTTATGTAAAATGTCGAACTATTCATTTCCGAATTTTTATCTATACATATTTCATACCTACAACATTTGTATTTGTTAAAAAATAAGGACGAAGGTGAAGTAAATTGTAAATAATAGCAGGTTTCATGTGGGCCCAATCAGTCCTCAGAAGTTTTTTTTTTAAATAAGTTTAGAATTAAGATCACAAAGTTCATGAAATATCAAATATTTTACTTAGAACATAGAGATCTTAATTGTTCAAATGAATGTGCATTTCTTGAGATAATATACAATTGAACAAAAACAGAAATACTTTCATGTCTTATATATATGTAACATATATATATATATATATATATATATATATATATATATAAAACTGTTTCAAATATAAAATTGTTTCATGATAAAGGACAATTTCTTTTGTATCTGCGTCATATCTAGATTACGTTGAGTTAACTGCTTGCCCTACATAATCTTCCTATTTTCTGTATCTGCTTTTACGATAATGGCTATTTTCTCTTCGAAATTTTGAAAGAAAGTCGGTATAATACGCCAGAGGTACAAAATGCTTTACGCTTGAATAGCATAGGAAAATATTAAAAATTTATTTCGAAAGTGATAAATTTAATTTATTTCGAAAGTCTTGGCGGCCTCAGAGCTGCAGTTCGTTCTTTTGACCTCTTTTTATTAGTAACTGTTAAGGACCGGAAATGATTTAATCGCTTAAGCTCAATATCATTTAAGCAATCCGCGAGCTACAACCATAAACAAGATACAGCAAATAAATAATTTATTTGAGGGTTGGTGCCGGCAGAATGCGCTACTGCAAATCTTGCCGAAACAGCTACTGGATTGACGTTGTATTTAATAAATAATCGGAGCTATAACTCCTGGATAAATGTGTTAATCTCATTGAATTAAAAAAAAAAGAAACTTTTAAAAAGAATACTTTAAAAAAAAAACTATCATGATAGCGCATGGTCTGGAAGGAGTAATGGCAATACTGAAGCCCAAAAGCCTCAAAATAAAGGTAAATGAGTTACCCGGTGGATAAAAGTTTTCGGTCGAAACCTGACGTGATGAAAATCAGTAGCATAGTCGTAGTCGATGCTGATAACTCGAACTAATTTGTACAGAACGTTAAACGGCGATGACGAACCAAATAACGCTTTCAGATAAAATGTTTGGCTTAATGTGAATGACAATGGAAAAGGATTCCCTCTCCCCAACTTAGACTACATCAACAAAGGTTCTGAAATCGAGCAAAACTGGTGGAACTGACAGATTATCCGCAAAGCTCATTAAGGCCACCGAAAAAAATATGGCTATGTGCATGTACCAACTCATCTGTAAGATATGGGCGAAAGAGGGCATGTCATTTAAGTATTAAACTGACATTAAGTGAAAAATTCTCTGTCTTGGTAGACAAAATTGTAATACTGCGGCAAATTCCGGGAAGACTCAAGAAGTGGAAATGAGCACCTACTACCTATTCATCCACAGTAAAAACAACAAAACGAAGTCGCCGTGGCGTAGTGAATAAGTGCGTCGACCCACACAATGAAGGTCTTGATTCGATTCCGTACCTCGCCTTTTTTCACAGCACCACCTCTTTCGAGTTGCTGACACTCAAAGATTACTAATTGTTGTTTCTCAAATCTCGCCGATTGGAGTCGGCATAAAACTGAAGGGCCCTTCTAACCGTGAGGAAACAGTAGCACGCACAACACGAGTAGTCATTGCAGAAGCTAGGCTATGGTGCCTTGTGGGCTGTGGTATTGTTATTATTACTAAGTGTATTGCCAGTAAAGTGCCAACGTCAAATAAATTTGATTTGACCTTCGTATAAAAACGAATTGACCTTTGTATAAAAACGAAAAAGAGATTTTCGAAATTCGACAGTTGTAATCAAATTGTTCAAGTGAAATCTTTGAAAGTGGTTACCATACCTTTTTTAAAATGCATTCTACTTTGAGAACTATTCGCAGTGTGACGGATAAATTTGAGTCCACTTGCTTGGTCTTTCCACGATAGAACAGTTATTCAGGAACTGAATTAAAAATGAAAGACCTTTCTCCATAATTTTCATGACACCAATCACCTTGAGACCAAATTATTCATGAAAGACTTGAGTAATTTCTGAAGAACTTATGTCCTTTCCCGCCTTTTTTACCCACATCTTAAATAGTAAACAATTTCTTAAAGATTTTCTTCTTTTCTCGGTTTTTTTATAATAAAATTCACAACAAACCTAAATTAAGAAATTAATCAGTATTGGTTACATTAAAATTCCAACTACTGATGAGGAATTTGGTGACAACAATTTAAATCAAGCCTAGATACATTTTATTTCGATCCACGTTAAGTTTCCTTTTTCGCTACACTTTCGATCTTTCCACTTTGTTCGTTATTGGAGCCACCTTGTGAACCGTCTGTCAGGCGCTTTTCATTGTTTCCAATAACTTTTGTGCTTGCACCTGTCCCATTATTGTTCGTAAGAAGAGCTGTTAAAGTTGCATGTGATGAGCTTAATGAACTTTTCGTCTTCGGTGGACTCGTTGCAGAATCCGTAGAAGTAGAGACACTGTTAACTGAGGTGCTAACTGCTACAGTGGAAGTTGCAGATGATGTCGCAGTTTGGTTGCTACCCTGAAGAAGTGCATTTCTCAAGTGACTACTGTTAGCTATCGCTGAGTACGAGTTTGTTATCAAACCCCTGCTCTTTATGTTCAAGTCAATAAAGAATAGTTTCATTTTTTGTATTATGAAATTCGGGATTTTAAAGATGTGCAAAATCGATAAGTCAAGGTTTTCACGGTTTTTGTAAAGATCGGTTTCTCCTAGTTTCTTCACCTCGTCATAAATGAGGAATAGAAAACGAGAGTTACGATTTTGTGAGGGAACAATTTTTTGTTCCACTAACCAATCTCGGTCTTGTCCGTCGGGAAGGTATCGAATGAGCTCTGGATGTTTACTTGCAAGACGTTCTTTTCCATCGGTACCAAATCCAAATGCTTGATTGGCCTGAATATCTAAAACAAAATTGGTGTCTGTGGAGATTGCAGCAGTATTCCAATAGATCTGACGTCTTTGGGGAATTGTTGCTAATCGAGTTGACTGCTGTTGCTGCGGTTGTTTTAATTGAGCTGATAATTGTGCTGTTGCCGATGTCGTATTCGATGTCGATGAAGGCATTTGTGTGGGTGCTGTGATGATTCCTGTTGAAGCAGACGTTGTTTGTTGTTGCTGGAACGGAATTAAGGTAGGTTTCTTTATAACTTGAATGGATGCATCGGAGTTGAGGAGCTTTGATGCTGGACGCTTCAGAGCGACATTTGTCTGAGTAGAAGACTCCGGTTTAATAGTATTTTGATCTGATGGTATCGTTGAAGACGGTGAAATTATAGTTGTCGACGGTTTATTACGATGCATGTTATATTGCGCCTTCGAGTTCTCCAATAAAGCGCACATCATTTTTTGCAACTGTAAATTTGAAATCGCTCCTTAGAAATATATTAGACACATTTACGTTTTTCGTACCATTTCTTCACTAACGACATGGTCGCCTAAGTTCTCTTTGATATTCTTTACAGCCGGTTTAAAGTAAATCTAAAAATAAATTAAACGAAAATATTGATCACATTGGCTGCGGTTCTTGCATTTAAAACAGGCTTTCGCACCTCAATATACTTCTTAACAATTGCATCAACATCCTTATCAAAAGCCGACTGAACTGTTATTCGAAGGAGTTCCAAGGAACGCATGGCAGCATCCGAAGATGTTTTTCTTCCACTTATATGATTTCCAAATCGTTGCTTTAATCTACCTAAAACATTCTCCGCCATTTGCGGTGTTGTTACATATTTCTGAAAATCATTTATAAAAAAATAATATCCCTATGAATTGAATCGTATGCTTTCGCAGGTAGAAGATACCGACAATCGAGTCCATTTTTGTACAGGTATTATTTGTTGAAGTATTCATTTGATTTGAGCTATTCGAGTCTTCCGAGGACGATGTTGCACTCATTTGAAGAATACTAGTATTGGCTCCACTTTCGCTTTGACTCTTCCAAATACGTTGAATAACCATTTTATATTTAAACTTTGATTATTACGGATATTAAAAACCAAACACTAGATATCTTCTGTTTACAAACATCAGCCTACTTGCAAAGCTGAAAATATCGATTTCGAAATGTGTGCACACATAATACAAGGACATGCGTCCTGCCATTGGCTGTTGCCAAAATTCACCTACAGGTGGCGAAAACTCAATATTCTACATTAAAATTACGAAACACAATTTAGTTAATGCGCTTTTATTTTTTCATACAGACATAAACATAATTAACATATAAAATGAGCACAAAAACGATTAAGTCTCGTCAATATAGTCGGTATCTCCTGATATTTCTAGATATTTTTGAGATTCAAGAACTAATTTAAGACTATCGTCTTCATCTTCGTCTTCATACATTTGCTTCTGTGTGTTCATATCTTCGTCCATTTTTAAATTTATAAGATTTTTAGCCTCCCGCTGCATTTGTTTTTTTGTCATCATTTCGTCAAATTCAACAATATAATGCAAATAGTCAATGTAATTATCTGGCATTTGCTTCATGTAAGCCGTGTTCACTGTAAAACCAAGAACTTCTGGAACCATGAAAGGAAACAGCCATCCGACCAGTGGCGTAGTTCCGCAGGTGTAACTAGCTTCTTTGTGATAGAACAAATAACCATCCAATTCCGGGAAGTCATCTGTCCACACCGGAAACTGTTGAAATGCAGTTATAATGCTTTCATTGTTTGCGAAGTCATAATGTTCAATAAATAGAAATTTACACTCGTTTGAGGTACTTATCTCATCCAAAGGGACCTCTATAAGTTTCGATGTTAACCAGAAAAATCTAAACTGAGCTTCACAATAATGCATATCCTGATTCCCATATGAAATTGTATCCAGTACATAGAATGTGGATGTTTTGTGTACATAGACGCAGTCAAGAATAGTCACGTCACTCTTGCAACCAACATTCCCGGGTAATAAGGACTTGAGTGTCTTGTACAATTTACCAGTTTTGGTATACATTTCCGTTCGACCACGACAAGCAATGACCATACATCGAACTCCCTTCGGGCATGGAACTAGAATCCAATCAGTGAGTTCTTCCGGTTTTTCCTTCATCCACTCTGATAATTGCAATTTGTAATCTATTCCATATTTTGCTTTAAATGTCCTTATTTTATCTTTGTTTTTACTCTTGACTGTGTCCTGAAGGATTTCATGCAAATTTCTGTATTCATCCTGAATTAACGAACGTTTAATTTTGTGTTCCCTCAAAAGCAACTGACGACGTGTCTCTTGCAAATTAGTTTTATTTTTTGATTTATACAGTTCTTGATGCGTTGCTATTAAATTATCCATTAAAATGTTTAAAATTGACTATTTGACTAAATTGTTTATATCAGAAGTTACATACAATGGTATGACAGTGACATTTTCCGGCAAATTGTTTGGAAATCGACCTTAGATCTGTTCGAGTAGAATACCCTAAGTTCGCCAGCACCCTCCTTTAGTTTTCCTCCTTTATTTTTCTAAGAGCTATTTATATCAATAATTGTTAAATGCTTTAAATTAGAAAGCAATAAGGAATTATTGGTTTTTGCCTTAAATTAAATGGATGCTGACACTTGATGAAATTGTGAATGAAATGTTTCAAATCCAGACAGGCGTGTGTAAGCATACACAGTCCAGATAATTGGCTGAACGAACTTCCATGACCGAAATAATTTAAGCCAGAAACCAATAACGGAAGGTTTAAGGGGAACTCAGCTGTTCAGTTGACCATCTCCTTGCTTATTGGTTTCTGATAATAACAATGCAATCAACAATACCTTAAGGTAAACGGTTCAAATGAACTAATCAATCGCAATCGACTCTTTCACTAAGCTTCGTAGTTTTCTACGTACACGAACAAGATGTTGGTATAAATGTAGCAATACACGGACGATTTTTTTTTAATACGCGAACAAATCCAGGGTATTTTATTCCCCCTAAATAATCACGGTGACATATTTTAACTAGAGGTAAATTTTCTATTTTCTCTGATTTTAATATTGACGAAGTTTTAATTGCAATATCCTTTGGATAAATACTTTACTCCAATCTTTTCGAAAGTTATTAAAATTTTGTTTTGGGTAATTATTTTCCGAAGAAATGTCCACAAAATAAAGCTGGGTAGGCAACATGAGCTCCTTGCATGATATCCAAGTAAGCAAAAACTTATCCTGGCTTCTTCGTCACGGTGCTTTGAAAGAAGGATTACCAATAGCTACAAATGGATTCATTGAATTAGATTGTGTATTGAATCATAAAAATTTCAGAGGCCGATATACGGCTGACGATATTATGAGAGTGGTACAAACAGATGCGAAAAATAGATACACAGTCACTACGTCTCCAGAAACTAACAAACTAATGATAAAGGCCAATCAGGGTCATTCTATAAACGAAGTCAATGAATTAAATTTGACAAAGATCAGAACAACGTCGGAAGTTTCATTAGTTGTCCATGGTACGTTTTACAGGCATTTACCATTAATACGAAGACAAGGTCTTAAGAAAATGAATCGGAACCATATTCATTTTTCTATGTCTGATAAAGTGAATTCAAGGGATGAAAAAGTGAGTGGAATCCGTCACAATTGTGAAGTTCTTATATATATAAACATCGATCTGGCCTTAAGAAGTGGGATTGAGTTCTTTCGTTCGGAAAACAACGTAATCCTCAGTTCTGGTGTAAATGGTATAATTAAACCAGAGTTCTTTCAGAAAATTATCGACAGAAAAACTGGAAAACCTTTGTAGTATCTAATAACTTTCGTTTGTTCGTATAAGTGCATTTATATGTAAAGATATTTTATAACCGCACCAAATATACTCGTTACTACACTGTTCAAAAGTTTAAAAAGTTGTTTCAATAAACGAACCTGCTTATAAAAAGTATCAAAGGATACTATTGTAGTTTTCGAAATTGACATTTAGTCCCGCGCCTAAAAAAACAGTGTTTTTTATTTCTCTGTTTCAGAATTCTTATGGATGAATTCCATGCACAGAGCCTGAATGCATCCGAAACTTCAAAGAAAGATGCAGAATATAGATGCAAATTCTGTGACCAAGAATTTGATAACCTTCAACTAATACTAAAGCATGAACTGCTTAGCCACACTTTGGATAAAACGCCTAAGAAGTCTCCTGCTAATCAGTTAAAAAGAAAAGTGACTGCTGTCCTGAAAACTGTAAAATCTAAAGATGAAACGAAATTTCGCCAGAAACTTGTTGAGGCTATAAATGATTGCGAAGATGGAACTGAACTTGATGTCATTTTTAGAAAATATCAGATCAATCAGGATGACCTCATGTGTATATTTAATCGGGTTTATGCTTCCTTGCAGGACGAGCTGAATAAATATGGCGATTATTCAATTGAAGCATTTGGTTCGATAACCAACGGATTGGCTTTAAAATGTAAGTTTAATAACATTTTGCCTAAATCTTCACACTGAGCTTACCCCTTTCTTTTCAGCAAGCGACATCGATCTTTACATCTCAACACCGCATCAAGTCAAATCACACATCCTTTTTCGTGACATTACAAAAATGTTGTACAGAAGTAAATATTTCACCAATATAATCCCTATTCGAAAAGCAAAAGTTCCAATTATTAAATGTGTGCATAGTACCACTGGGTTTCATCTCGACATCAATACCTCCGAACCATATGGAGTTCAAAACAGCAAATTCATTCGTAGGCTAATAGATCGTGATCCCAGAATCCATCAGCTGATATTATTTCTGAAAATCTGGAGCAAAAATATGCACATAAACGGAACATTCAATATGACGAACTACTGCCTCATAAATTTGATAATTTTTTTCCTGCAAAACAGCAATCCCCAAGTCCTGACATCGATTCAGATACTTAAGCACAATGCACCAAAGCGATTTGTGAAAGGTGTCAGCTTTGAAGTTAATTTGAGAGGCATGCCATTGGACTCATCGCACAGTACTCTTGAATTAATAAAAGGATTCTTTGGTTTCTACAAATCGTTTAATTTCAAAGAATTTATAATTTCCCCTTACCTTGGGAAAATAATCAAGCGTGAATACTTTGACAATGGAGGTTTCGTATATCCAGAATACGAAAATCAACTACTCTCGTTTGCGATGGATGGTGAAGCTGAGAGGCTGAGAACTGATCGACCAGTTTGCATACAAGATGCCTTCCGTCTGACCGTGAATGTTGGAAAATGTCTCACTGAAACAAATGTACAATATTTCAAGACCTGTCTAAATTATGCTCACAAAAAGTGCTCTAATTCTCAGATCTCAGAGAAAGACCTTTACAAATATCTGCTTGTGTATCTTATAAACGATGTTACCAAGGTAGTTCCTGAGGACAGATTAGAAATTCCAAAGAGTGAAATGGAAATGTCATTTGAGATCATTCCACGAAGAAACGAAATTAAGTCTCTTTCGAAGTTTGCAAGTACTCCATTGATGATAAATAAGCTTTGGACAAAAGAATATACTGACGCAATCATTCAGATAGTCTCAGAAGTATACAGAATTGACATGATTCCACTCTCCTCAACCCAATGTAATAAATTTAAAAAGATCGATGAAGACAAAGACGATCAAATACCGCCCCCATCGAAATGGTCTATCAGCTGTTATGTAGATTTGTGGTCTGAAAGGCAACTACAACGAACAAACACTACTTCATTTATGGACTTCCATCTGGAACAAACAGAAAGACTTAATGCAGAGCGAAGACAAAACTCAAAGTATGCCGTGCAATTAAAAGGAATCTTAACCCTGAGTATATTGAAGGAATATAATGCACTTCGCGTGGAAGTAAGCGGTGAGGATACGGCATGCAAAAAGGACAAGCTGCGAAAGTTCTTCAATGCACTGAAGTGCATAATGCAGAACTTTAACCTAAAACAAAAAATTTATCAACTTGAAACGCAGAAGAATGAATGATCAGCTGAAACAATTTATAGTTTTTATTTATTTCATGGACTAAATCGAAAATGGGTATTTTTTAAGGATAGATTGATTTATGTAAAATATGTGTGGTAATATTGATAATGACATACACGTATGCCTTTGCAAATTAAAGGTGATTTTTTTATTCTTAATGAAAATGCATAATCTGGCAACGGAGAGGTGCTCCTTTAGGCACACAACGTTTGAGCTAAAACACACTCGCTTTGGAAATTTTCATAAACTCAGCTATCTTTCTCATTTTACTTCGCCGGACATCCTTTGTCAATGTGGGACATTCTATCGTCAGTAATTGCAGTTTTTGGACATTCCGAAATAGAGACAAGTATTCATTTCTTCATCTCTGTTCCGAACGTTCATCATATCCCAAATTCAGATGCCCAAAATTTCGCTAGAATCAGTTGAACGTGTGGGCTCCTTGTTACAGGTCTGTGTGTGTGCTATTTGAAAACCATAAAAGGATTTATTTTTACACAGGTAAACTTATCCACTCCATGGCACAGCGATGATAAAAATAAAACTCAATTATTCAAAATACTGGCTTATAAATTTGCATTTAATTTAATTTGCTCATAGCACTTGAGTTACAAATAGTTTACTCAAATTACACTAATCTATTACTTGCATTTATAAATGTATAAGGTATGCCAATCGAAAATGAGCATTTAACTAAAAACATATCTCAAAACTAGCTTACGTTTAAAAAAATATTCGTTTATCTATCATACATACATCTCCTACTCGTAGTTGAAAGTTGTTAACATGAGGTTCTTTTTAGAGAGTTTAGTTTTCATTTAAATAGTAATCACAGGTTATGCAGGCTGAATTGCCTTTTTGTATTCTCTTAGGTTTATGACTTTGGCAAGCTTCTGATTTTTTTTTTTCCAATTTGGACAACTCATATAGAGTTTGACAAGATTATTGATCTGGTGTATAAATTTCCAATGGTTTGTTGTTTAATGTATATATATCACTATTGATAAGCATATTCAAGAAGGGATAAAGAAATTGAAACAAAAGTTCAACAAATTATGATTTTTGTTATTTACCCGAATGTGAATGGGAGGACTTAAAGCAGGAGCAGTACTTTTTTGCGGCACCATCTCCAACGCACCGTGAGTCGTACGAATATAAATCAAGCCGGCTTATTGTCCCAGTTATTTTCATGGCCCCCGTCTCCACTTCATACTTAACAGTTGCTTCGAACAATCCGTTGTTCGGATGAGTTATGAAAACAATTCTGTATGAATCAATTGTGACATTGGCGTCTTTATGCGGTTGTACGCTATGATACGCGCCTTGTATTTCTTTCAACTGCAGCATAGCGCATTTATCTACGAAGGTGCCGTTTTCGTATTCACTTAAAAATTCATTTATATATTGAACAGTAAAGTTGGCAATTTTCTTTACGATCTTCGAGTCCTTATTAACACTGATGTATGGTTTGCACGTACACCAGTGGTCTTCAATACTGATTTCATCACACGAACGGCTTTGTGGCACTGGCTTTAGTAAGGTTTGGCAATTCGGGCAATCCGGTGCAGGTGGCAAATTCTCTACTCTACCCGACAACTCCAGAATGTGTTTTAACGTCATATGTATATCATAGGGGCATGTTAGTCGGTTTTTATTCACGCTTAGAGCATTCACTATTTCCGGATTGGAATTTTTTAAGTCGGGTGGAATCCAAATAAACATGAAAGGCAATCGTTCCTCTAGGTGACCGGCTGCAAATTTTCTCGTAGGCCCGAAACGCATTCCGTGATCGCTGAAAAATATTACGATTGCCTTTTCGAGAATATTAAGCTTTGCGAATTGTGTTAAATAATCGACCATCTTATCATCCATCGAAGAGCAGTCGCTTAGGGCATTGTGGCTAAAAGTGTTCGCCCAAAAAAGACCAAAGTAGGGTTCGTCGTGGTAGCGTGTGCTCAATTCAATGGCATAGTCATAGATGTAATCGGCTGAATGCTGGTAACCCAGACAGAATATCAAGCCGGATTTTGTTTTAATGTTTAAATTTTTCTCGGCACTTATTATGAATGGTCTCATGTAATAATCGACCGGAGGTTTTTCAAAACCTTTTTTTAAGTAATTGAAGGTGTTTATAGATGATTCGTCTTCAGCATATGCCGTCACATAACCAAAATCCCTGAAATTTTTCCATATCATTGGACATTTATCCAAGGAGCCAACTTTTCTGGGATTACAGTAATGGAAAGCCGACGAATAGTTGTACCCGGTAAGAATCGCCATCAAATTAGGAAATGTATTGTCATCCATCTGAAAGACAATTTTTTTCATATGAATTTTTGTTCTAAAGAACTAAGCAATCAAATAATACCCATACATACCTTATTATACCCGCTCATTTCGAACCACTCATTGTCATAGAGATATTGAGCAGTTTTCGGCATTGCTCTTATAAGATTAACCCTAGATATGCTATCTATTCCTATCAAAAGTACGCTAGTAGGTTTGCCAGTACTTTTTTTCTTCCATTCGTCTAAGCGTTTCTGTATTGCTGGGCGATGAGGTATCATAGCATGACCATTTTTATAGACTTGAGAATTTTTATTTTTACATTTCACTATTATATTGTCCGCAGTATTGGGTAGAAGGGTTGGTTTTCGAAAACTAAAGCATTTACCTAAACTAAACAATTGAAACAAATAAATATCGTCCAAAGAGCAATAAATTCAGTGTTACCTAACGTCTTGGTCCGCTCGTGCGCCTTCAGACTTTCTCTCGACGATTTGATAACAACAATCCAGCTGATTGGAACTACCATAGTGATTTACTTGGTCTTCGTTTATTAATAGTATGTACTTTTGCGCTGCAGAATTGTATATAACACTCGTGAGGGGCTTGCTCGTAGAACAAGACTCATATTTTTCCCGTTTGAAGTATTTCATCATTTCCGGAGTATATGGGTCAATATTAGGTATTTTGCATTTATCGCTCCATACTAGGTATCCTGATTGAGGAGGTAGAATGGTTGCATTAGTTGAAATTATTGTACTTAAGTTGCTAGAGGTGGTGGTTTGTTTTTTGGGAGAAGTAGTAGTATTCACAACCCTAGGTGTATTAGTGGTACTGATAGTATCTAAACTAGACGTTGTTGGTGATCGCAAGGAACGAGTTGACGTTCTGTCTATGCTATTGATATTATCCTGTTTTAATATCGCTGTCGTCACCGCCGCGGTAGATGTTTGTGGGGGAATTCTCGTCGCTATTGCGTCAACAGTTTCTAAGGCTGTCATGTTCACATTGATACGCAGTTGCAAGTGATTATATTTAGAAAAATATTTTAATTTACAAAACAAACATAGTTCGTGATTATTATTTTCCATTGCAAAACAAGTTCAAGCAATCAAATCAGAGCATGCAAAATAAAACAAAATAAACAAATTTTTAAATTTAAGATATATCAATAAATTTGTGGAAATCATTTTGTTTTTGTTTTAAGATTTTAACAAAAAAGGATGAAGTGATATGTACGGTGTTACGATGTTAAAAAAGCGATTAACGTGAAAATGTGCTTTTTAGGCTACTAAATGTGTTTAAGTCTTTAATTTGGTTAAATAATGCCGGTATTTGTGCATTCGGAAAAGGGTTAAGGGTAAGATTTATCCTAAGAAGAAGAAACACGTCTGTTCTATAAAGGTGTCGGACGAAACAGCAATTTCATCAAATTCATAAAACCTACATGAAAAACTAATTTAAATAAAATATATTCTATAAATAATATAAAATGTGTGCTTTCTTGGCGTTCATTATTCAATCCAAACAAGACAGAAAAAAAACGTCGTAGAAATTTATTCACTGGAGCTGCAATTGGTATTTGCAGAAGTTTTTTGCTACCACTGTATGAAAGATGTCGATTTTGTAAAATATTTTTCAAATCTTTAGGAAATAGTTTAATTTTGAATGTAATTCGTACAATTCGGTTTTTTTTTCAATTGAATTTATCAATAATTTACAGAGTACACTATTGGTAAAAGCTCAGAATTTGGTTTTGCCATGTGATTAAAATGAAATTAGTCATTAGACTACAACCTGTGGTCGCCGTGCCGTGTGGGGTAAATGCGTCGGCTTACACGTCAAGAACTCAGGCTCGATTCGCGGGCTGAACACTCGATATTTTTTACGGCACCACCTCTTTCGAGTTGCCGACAACACTCAAAGAGTTCTAATTATCCATAAAAATTTTCTCAAATCTCACCCTTCGGAGTTGGCAATAACCTTGAGGTTCTCCCTCTACCACTAAGTTAATAATTCAAATTTATAAATATTTGCGCATAAAATTAAATGTCCAGCAGAGCATTGCCAAAAACTAACAGCAAAACAATTCCCTTGTTAAGGTTAAAATATTTTTAAAAGTGGGCATTAATTTAGTTGCAGTATGTTTTATTAATTAAGGTTGGGAGCATTGCTTCCTATATTTCATGATAGTTTGTTCGTTGTTTAAAAAAAACTGTTAAATTATTTAAATTATTATTTCTTCCTCGAATCTATTACTTTAATGTTTTGTGGTATGCTCTGCTTTTCCTTTTTAAATTTGTTTTTTTTGTACGCAATAATACATGCACTAAGTATGCAGTAATAAATACACTAAGTACAAACATAAACTCAATTCTGCCCATATCTGTAGATTACTGAACAATTCCCTCAAAAAAACTTTTAATATTTACTGATAAAGCTTTTATGAAAGTGAGTTCAAGTTGCAAACTAGAAACTGCATGTAGCAACAGTGGTACTTTGAGTTAAGTTTTTCCAATATGGTTTAAATGAATTATGACATTACCTTAAATTAACTTAAGGCCATTTATTAAACTCTTCGCTTACTAACTTTTCTTCCCCAGGTTAACCAATAGAACACAATCTGCTTGCTAGTGAAAAATTCTTAAAGATCGCACAAAAACTGTTTAATACTTCTTTTCTTAGCTTAGCTTCTCAGCATGCAATAAATGGGCCCATATATGTATGCTATGAAGGCTTAAAGTGTAATCAATAACATAGAACATCGCCCCAAGGTTTTTGAGAGTCATGACTAAATAAAATAAGAAATATTTGAGTAATTCTCGTTATGTTTGTGTTGAGCAATCATCATAGGCGATAAATAGATAAGCCATTAGAAATAATGACAGTAACTTGCATGCTATTAAACCATTGTTGCTAAACAAGTTCTCACGGCGAGTAAAATCAAATAAAACACCTGGGAGGTAGCTATAACTGGAATGACCATGAATTCGAATTTTTATCATTTTTCAACCAATATCTACTACAAAGTAAGTGCACTTTAAAAGAACATTTTGATTTATCGAGTGTGGAATTGAAAAGAAAAAGTGTGGTTAATTTAAATTCCTATTCGTATGAGTATACATAAGTATATGAATAAGCAATCACGACTCAATTATTGCAATGAATAAATAAGCTTTCTATGGCACGCAGATTCGTCACTTAAATTAGCGATTGCCTTACGAACATGTGTTTTCAGTCGTTTCCAAGAGCTTATGTTAGCACGTATGTACCTTGTATTACTGAGTTGCAATGGATTTAATGATATTTGATAGCGATTTATTTAGTACCAATGAAGTACGTAGTTGAAGTTAGTACATTATACTATGAAACATGAAACTGTCATCACAAAAACACAGCTACGATTGTCCCCAGCTACATTTTAAAGTATTAGGTATGTATATGGCAGTGAGGTAAACAATCATATAATAATGAAAGAATGCACATTCCAGAAACAAGTCTTACCTTTCATTCCAGGTACATGTGAGTGATGAATGACTGGTATCCTTTGTACAGAGTCCTGATTTAAAAGCGTATAAAACAGGCACATGAACATCAATACGATGATTAAAACTAAGATCCTCTTTCGAGCGTTAAAGACATTCTTGATAGAGTTGATAGTAATTTTGCTACAACTCAAATTAACATCATAGTTGCGAGCTTTATTTGAAACATATTTTCCAATCTTGCATGATGCCATCCAGTCGTCTTGGGGAGGATTTGCTGTTGCTTTGTTATTGTCATCCCCCGATTGCTCCTGTTGCAGTAAGAGCTCGAGAACGTCATCACTGTCACTCGATTTAGTTGCCTTCATATTCGTGGCTCATTATCTGAAAATAATAAAAAGAACAATTCCGAACTAAAGTGAAAATAAATTTTATACTTTTACTTCTCTGTTTACTCAAATAAGTAGTTGAAAACTACAGCTTACAGTTATTTATAAACGAAAAAAACTTGAACAAAGCCTAGACGCTTACGAAACACAGCGAATTTTTTACATACGAGTATGTTTTTTTTAATCTACCCAATTTTGTTTTCCTACATTAAATGATAAAACAATTTCTAGGCTGTTGTGATTTAACTTATCACATGTTTTCTACAACTTCCTTTTGCAGGAAATGAGATTATCAGAAATTTTTAAATATGAAACAAAAACAAAACGGAACAATACATATGTGAACACATTCGCTATGTTACCATTGTTTGATATTGTGCATATACTGAAATCGCTTTTGTTTGTATCATGTATAATAAAATAAGTATGCTCACACCTGATCAATGCAAAGATGCACCCCACCGACCGAAATCATTTATTAAAATTGCTTTGTTTAAATGAAAACCGAAAACTAAACTCAATTCAAAACTTGCAAGCGCATCTAAAAAATAAATTGGGCAGGCAAGCATTTTGAATTTTTGTGCGTATTGTCGTACCCACAATTTTTATCCGGCTTTGTATGGCACAATTTGAAAAAGATAATTAGCATGGAGATGTTATTCCAGGCATGTTGCCATGCACTTACAATAATAAGCACATTCCAATCCTTCACAAGTCTAGCAGATTGTTTAAGCATTCCCGAATGGAAATAAGTATGAAACAAATTCATATACCACCACCAAGCATTACTACAGTCTTGTTGAATCTTGGATTGAAGCGTTTGCCTTTTAGCCTCTAAAGCGAACTAAATTAATCAGTCCGCCTTTAAGATAAAGTCAAAGTTTTTAAGTAGAAAAGGAATAAGGTGCGCTTAAGCTTAAGTAGAGAGCTAAATAAGCAAAAAAAAAAAACATTTTGAGGTGTTAGTTAGCTATGATCATCATTAAATATTTATTTCTTTTTTTTTTTCAATAGCCTAATACTAGTAATTTTAAGGAGTTGTAGAAGTTGTGGAAGCTAGGCCCTGGTCCTTTGCAGGCTGGAGTGCCACTCAATTTTTATTATTAATTTTAAGGGCTACTACGCATCTGAAAACTGAGTTTCCTTTTCGTATTTTGTCTTTATTAATTTTCTCTATATCTACCAACGTGTTATTTGTTCGATGTCCAAATTTTTGATGATTTTTTTAAAGTTTTTTTTGCTGTGTTAGTTATTATTAGCTTATGCTAAATTTTATGCATTCAACTCCATCATACAGCCCAAAACTTTATTCTAAATGTTTAGTATGTATCATAGTATGTACATACATATGTTCATAAATGACTTACATATTTTTTTTATTCAATATATGGCGAGGGCGAAAAAAATTAGTTTTAATGTTGCTTTTACGCACAGCTTGCCCTTAGGGGTAGACAGAAAATGTAAAAAGCATAGAAGTGTGTTTATTTCTTTGATCGAGCGATACTCAAATTACTCAAATTTAAGTTCTTAACTGAAAACAAAACAAATACAATAACTGGTCGGCGTAAAAAGGCGACAATTGGCAGCATTTCATTCCTATTGTATTATTATTAACACAGCACCAATACCGGCAACTTGAACTGAATTGCAATTAATTGATTGCAACTTTATTGTTTGTTTCTTAAAATTGTATCTCTAAAATTAATGTGAGGCCTTTGAGTAATATTTCATAGAAGTGGAGGACATCTGGACCGTTTTTAAATAAAAACTATAAACGCCTGTTTGAATATTGAAGAACAATTAGCATACACCAAATCGCAACCTTATCAAATGCTGTACGGGCATTTCATGTTTTTTTTAATATCTCGTGAGAGTTATTCACCACACTTATCGTTGAGCTTGATAAAATAAAGAAAAGCGTATGCAAACATCAGCGACGCCCACAAATCTACAGTCTTGCATTACATTAAATTCTCAAATTTGTCTAGCAACACCATAAGATTATATCACATTTGCAACTTCATTTCACTATGTGCACAGAACGCTTATCAGAAAAAGTAACATACACATGTATGCATATACAACGAGAACGCCACATGATTTGCCCCATGTCAATTATTTTCAAATTGAATTACAAAATAGATCGTTTAAAACATTCTTTGACTTACTTGCTCTGTTATTAAAAAATCACAACCATCCGATAAATATTTACTTATCTGCTCTTTTAAAAAGAAATAACGCTGAATAGGTATTTGTTTACATTTACAAACATCGCGATTTGGAGAGACGACTCTTTGCACTCGCGTCAGGGTTCTGTACTATATTGCAACTGAATCAGCATATTCTTATTGCACTCAAATATTGAATTATAATGAAAGAGTTACAAAGGATTTTTGGCAAACGTGACAAAAACATTTCAATTAATAAACACACCGAATATTCTATTATTGCACATGCCTTTTTCTCGTATTGCAAAGCACTTCAATTTAAATGAATAAAAATAACCGCCCCTCAGAAGCAACAATGAAGGAATGAAAGAGATATTCATCTTCGACCAGTTTTGACCCCTCAACAAAATATTACCAGTCCGGGGATTTTGTGATTGTATGAGAAAGCCCTTGCAAATTATACTCATACAATTACGCAATCCCTGGATTTTCGATTACATTTTGACCACGACGGCAGGCGTTTTCGTGTTCGTTCTACGAAAAGCTGCATGAGCACGAAGCGATGGGGACCACTTCACGTAGTTATACGAAGTGAACTGAGAATAATTTTATTTTCTCTTTGCTACCGCACGATCGGCTGGCGTACATGTGTACTCACAAATAGACATTTGGCCTTAAATAAATTGAAAAATGTACAGCTTATTGTGGTGACCGCACGCCAGATGCAAGTTGTCAGCTGTGTCGATGACGTATTCCACATAAATTTGATAAGAGATAAAGATAGGAGTAAGAAACTAGTAGTAAAATAATACTGAGCATTTATTTGCTTTGTAACGTCATTGTGCAAGGCTATTCTCGTCAAGGTCAACCGTCACTGCACTAATGAACACCGAATTTATTGTACATGGTTCATAATTTTTGCTTATATGGTTTATGATGGCAATTTGTTTTGCGTCGACGCACAGTGGGCTAGGCATCAAATTAATCGCGCAGAAAGTAAAAATCAAATGTGAAAATTTATTAATTTTAAATATCTCGACAAATTGAAATAAATATATATAAATCTATTCGGCTAATTTTTAACAAGGAAACCAGTCAAAGTTGAACGTTTTTCCATAACTTGTTTTATGTCAAAAAGCAAAAGTAAATAGTCCTTGGCTATTATTATGTTATGTCTGAATATAATGAGATATGAGAGAAGTTTCACTTTATCCCACTCTTTATATGTTTTCTAAAGAGTTTTCTTTTAGGGTCCTCTAATGTACATAAGTGTTGATAGACGCTAATCGATAAAGAGGCAAAGGTCCACACCCACTTGGGTGGGACATAAGCCCACAAATCAAATCAATTCCTGACTTAGGATCCACCCAAGTGAGCTATTATTTCACAAAATGTCGAGCCCACAAACCTAAATATTAGGTTTCAGTCCACAATTTTTTATAACATGTACACACATTATGAATATGAAAAAAAAAGAAAGAAAAACTGTCGCATGGGTATATAAGACAGTTGTGTATAGCTGTCATTATAAAACACACAAAATTCTTAAACTTATAAGCTAAAGCATTCCTAAATCCAAATTGAACATGATTTTGCTTTTATTGTCTTTATATTATTTCATTTCTTCTTTCGGTACTTTTGTTCATATTATTTGTTATTAATTTTAGGTAATTCTTGTTGAAGAAAATATTTTTCGAAATTGAATTCCATAGGACTTCCCTTGGCGTAGTGTCACAACATATTAATTAATTACGTACTACTTAAGTTATAAAATAAAAAAGTGGGAACAACGAATATAAATATATTCTCATCCCTGAAATTAGGCAACAGTTTAAATGTTTTGATTTCCCATTAATTTACGTTAAACTACGTATCTACACATATCTGCAGTTAATTTTCTTCACAAGCTATGTAAATCCATATCATCTAAATTTTTTGGATGAACTTTACAAGACGACAGATTCACGAAAAATTTGACACCTTTTCTATTAAAACTATTGAACAGAAAAAAATATTTTGCAGAGTAAATTAATAAGCAATAAAGTTAATTTTCGCGGCTTGGGTTGTATCCTAAGACCGAATTTAAGCAAGCTTATCACTATCTATCTGCTGCAGCCAAACATACAGAAAATTTATTAAGCAATTTTTAAACTGTTTAATAAACTCGCATTAAATCGCCTGGAGGTATGTACTCGTTTTTTTAATACGTTAAATGAAATAATGAACAGAAATTTCGTCTACCCAAATATGCATCTACTCTTCTACAATTGTTTCATATCCCCAATTGAAAAAATTTAAGGTTGACTATAAGGTGAATAACCTGTTATCATTAAGCTTCCAAAGGGACCTTTGCCAAAATAGGCAAAACGGAGCTCAAAAACGAGTAAAAGAACGTAATGTTGCTTTGCATTGTGAATATGTACAAGTTTTTCGTAAGCATTGCAAAAATGACTTTATTGTGTTTTACTGCCTTTCCGTTAAAAGCCCAACTCTGTTTCTATTTCATGAATAAAGTTTAAAGTTAACATTTTCATTTGGTCGTGGAACGGTTGGGATATCTCACTAATTTAGTGACGTGTCACTAAACGAAAGTCGTAATTGTAATAGTATAAATATATATTTATTCTCTTTATTTAAGTGATTTGCACATATTCTGAAGACGTAACACATTACCGTTCTTGATGAAAACAAAAACACGACACATCGTTTGTAACGACTAAGTTAGTATGTCAAGATCGGTTTAAAATTAAAATAATAGTTGCAACAAATCGCAGAATCATCGCAGCATAAATTATACTGTATGATTTCAATAAAGGTAAATTCACTATGCATTTCGGACAATTAATTTTAAGAACAATTTAAAGGAAAGGATAAAAGCAGGCTTAAATATGCTGAAGGAATGCAAAACATTGTCGAAAATTATACAGTTGTTAATGTTTTCGAAAAATTATCATGGTATTAACATATCGAACTATACATATTCACTCTTATTTATCACACTTCACGTAAATCGAATACAAATATACACAGATGTATATACCAACATAGAAAAATATCTCAAGTAGGATTTGTCCTTAACACAATTTACATATCCATACATACGAGTATATACATTATATGTTTACCACAAGTTTTGTTTCAAGTCCTCAATCTTTTGTATGAATTTAGATTCCTAACGAATACTCAAGCAACGTGAAATACCATCTTTAACTCACGTTAATTACCTCATTTTTATAAAAACAGTTTAAAACTACAAATTAATTTGTGTACGAGTCAATCACGTAGTATGTGTCAGTTTAGATTGGAAAAATTGTAATTTTAAAATACATACACGTATAAGTGAGACCGAGAATGGCAACTGTTTTCTTCCACTAAGGCAATAAATATCCTTATCATTAGCTAAAGTCATCCTTTTTTAACATAAGAATGCCACTGAATATTGAATGCAAAACAATCCAAATAATGCTTTAGACTTTTATAATTCCTTTTTTTTTAGTTAATGAAAAAAACTATCCTTCTCTCAGAGCTATGCGCTTATTTCTGACAGGACACTTTCGTTCTCGAGTTTAAGGGTGTATAACGAAATGAGTATGTGAGTCATGTGTGCAGATATATCCATTATTTTCCAATTGATAGGGTTGCCAGGTCCAAATGAATTGAGTTCAAATGAGTGGTTATTTCAGATTCAAGTAAGTGACTTAAATATAATATGTTTTGAAACATGAAAATTACATTTATTTATAGCGTTACAAAAAATAAAAGTTATTTTTATCACTTTGTATCATTATGCAATTAGAGTAAACATCGGAGGTACATACATATGTGTTAATATAACAAGCAAATAAAAAAAAATACATTTTTCGTTACAATCACCGAATGAAAAGACTTGGCGCGGCGCTTAATTATGAACCTTGAACAAAGATGCATCTACCATAATCTGCTAACAGTTTCTTCACTGTCTATTAAACATACAAAACCATTCAAAACGCTTTATAGGTATAACATATAAGGTCTTCTTCTTCTTCTTCGGATGGCGCTACAGTCCGGGGTGGACTTGGGCCTCAACCAACATGCCTCTCCAGCTAGCACGATCTCTTGCCAGCTGCTTCCAGTTGCGCACTCCAAGTTGGTTGAGGTCCTTTTCCACTTGTGTGCGCCATCTCAATCTAGGACGTCCTCTGTTGCGTTGTCCCTGTGGTTCGGATTCGAAGACTCTTCGGGCCGGAGCAGTGTTGTCCATCCGCTCTACATGGCCTAGCCACCTTAAGCGTTGTATCCGTAGACGCTTGACTAGGTTCATGCCGCCGTACAGCCCATACAGTTCGTGGTTGAATCTTCTCCTCCAGATGCCATCAACGCAAACAGGACCAAAAATCGCACGCAGAACTTTTCTCTCGAACAGACCAAGGGCTTCCTCATCCGCTTTTAGTAACGTCCAGGTTTCTGCGCCGTAAAGCAGGACAGGGATGATCAAGGTATTGTACAAAGTTACTTTGGTCGTTCGGGAGAGGGCTTTATTACTCAATTGCCTCTTAAGCCCAAAGAAACAGCGATTGGCAAGAGTTATTCTGCGCTTGATTTCGGTACTGATGTTATTGTCCCTATTCACCGCGGAGCCGAGATAGACGAAGTCCTTAACTACCTCGAAGTGTCTGCTGCCCATAGTGACGCTCTGTCCGAGACGTCGATGTTCTGCGTCCTTCTTCGATGACAGCATATACTTAGTTTTGCCCTCGTTTACCACCAGTCCCACTTTAGCCGCTTCCGCTTCGATGCTAGCAAACGCCTCATTGACGGCTCGCTGAGTTCGGCCGATCACGTCAATGTCATCCGCATAAGCTAGCAGTTGAACGGACTTGTGGAAGATCGTGCCTCTGGTGTTGACGTGTGAGTTACGCACGATCCCCTCAAGAATGATGTTAAAGAAGTCGCATGACAGCGCGTCGCCTTGTCTAAATCCTTTTTTGACATCGAAGGTCTCGGTGAGTTCGCTACCGACCTTGACGGAGCAGCGAGAGTTCTCCATCGTCATCCTACACAATCTGACGAGTTTGGTAGGGATGCCAAAACTAGACATGGCACTGTATAGCTCGTCTCTATGCACGCTGTCATACGCGGCCTTGAAATCGACAAATAGATGGTGGGTGTCGATTTGTACTTCTTGGGACTTCTCCAGGATTTGCCGCAGTGTGAAGGTCTGGTCGATTGTGGACTTCCCTGGCCTGAAACCACACTGATAAGGACCTATCAGGTTGTTGACGAACGGTTTCAGGCGCTCACACAATACGGCAGAGAGAATCTTATATGCGATACTAAGGAGACTGATCCCTCGATAGTTGGCGCAGTCGAAGGGGTCTCCTTTCTTGTGGACCGGACATACGATGCTGAGATTCCACTCGTCGGGCATGCTTTCCTCCGACCATATCTCACAGATGAGCTGGTGCATGCACCCAACCAGCTCATCCCCAGCCGCTTTGAACAGCTCTGCGGATAGTCCGTCCGCGCCAGCAGCTTTGTTCGACTTCAGTCTCGATATTGCTATCTTGACCTCGTCGAGGTCGGGGGGACGGAATTCTTGTCCATCATCGTCCAAATTGAGTGGAACATTCTGCCATAACATATAAGGTCACTTCTTTTAAATATTTAAATTTCCTATCATTTTCGCATGGCCCATCGGGACAAGACAGCTCATTTTTCTTTTTTGACCATTCAGCAATAAATATGTATGTATGTATATACCTGTATGTATGAATACCGCTCCAACCCTCGCAATAGTGTTGTTTAGGTTATCATCTGGTATCGTAAACATGCTTACGAACGGTTGTAACACGCACACATTGCTATTTACATGCTTTTGTTGATATCCTTTTATTGGTCTTGCGCATAAGTTGGTTACTCAAATATTTGAGGCTAAAATACGTTTTTGAGTGACTTTAAATTACATACGTGTGAAGGATATGCATGTTGAAATTCATTTTATATTATTAACATTATCAAATGAATCATTTTTTTAAACGGAGCCGTCGACTCATGAATCATCACTCCATTGCCTCTTGAGATTTAAAAAACAAACATTTTTGTTTTATTTAACTGCAAAGACAAGGAAAAACCTTGGCTACATCTACCGTTTAACTGGCTTCGTGAGATGTCATCGATTGTAACAAATTCTTTTAACCATCAATTTGATTGCTCACTGTTGTATCGTTCTTCTACTTCCTCACGATTTTCACATTTTTTAAAACATTTCATAAATTTTTTTTGTATACCTTGGAGTACTGGGGATTTGTCTCAGCGCCATACGAAAGCCTAATATAAAACCTTCTCCTTTTGAAGGATATCGTCCCACCAAACGAAACAGTAGTCACCTGATATTGCCTGATATCTGTCTTGTCATATGGCAAATCTATCAGAATGTGTGCATTTTCAACATTAAACACAATTTCTCTATTTTTCTCTATTTTGGGACTTTCCCTAAAGAAATATTGCAGAGGACTCAGAAAACCCCCTGTACGGTTACGCAAATGTATAACCGTGAAGTCATAATTTAAATCTACTTTATTATGGTCTTTAGAGGAATTCATAAACGTCGTTGGGAAAGATAAACAAATAAGTATGTCAATCGCGGGGACTTCAATTATATTTATTTCATTTTAAGTGACAGTAAAACCTGCAAACAGATAAAAGCCTAATCAAAATTATTATCTTCACCGTTTAAGTGTGGTAAGACCATTTAAACTCATCGGACGTGAAGTAAGCTTATAAAAATCTTATAAACAACTGCGGTTGTTAATTGAATCAGAGTGAAGTGGTTTTGTTTATTTAATTTAAGTTTTTATTTTATTGGGTGATTTTACAATACAGATACAGTACTTTTTTGCTTCTCTATCGCTTACACATTTTGAGCGGCTTGCGTACGAATCTAACCTACTCACGCTGTTGACGACATGGTACGTTTTAAGCCTCTTTGAATATGAAACGCTCACCTCAAAGTTTGCCTTTGCATTTACAGAAAATCGAATTCTATATGTAACTGTATCTGAGCTATTTGTAGAATGCTCTTTTGAAGCTAGATCCATTTTTTTCTGCGCTTCGTTAATTTTTTCGAGCTTTAAATGTGAGCATGGTGGAGAGAGGTGCCTGGCTTTTAAATAAGAGTTCAAGTGTGAAATTGCCGCATCAGTTGCCCGAACAACTTCCACATTTTTTACTTCAACATTTTCAAATGGTAAGCATGTGCACCAATGATCATCAATGCCTGCGTCTTTGCAATTTCTATCTGCAGGTACGGGAAGAAATATGCTCTGACAGTTTGGGCAACTAAATGCTTTTGCCTTATCAACAGATCTTCCCGAGAGTTCAAGAACATGATGTAATGTTTCGTATATGTCATATGGACTTGTCAGACGATAACGATTGAGTGTAAGTGCATTTACGAACGTAGGATACCGTGCTCGAAACCAAGGTGGTAGCCAGATGAAAAAAAACGGCAACCGTTCATCTAGGAAACCTTGCTTCAGAGTTCTAATAGCGCCAAATCTCGATCCATGGTCGCTAAAAAAAAACACTATCGAATCGTCCAATATGTTACGGTTCCGCATCTCATCTATGTACCTAGCAACGCGGACGTCCATTGTTGAAGCATCACTGAATGAGTTGTGTGAAAATGTATTTGTCCAAAATAAACCAAAATATGGTTCACTTTTAAAGCGAGAAGCAAATTGCATTGCGAAATCGTATATATACTCTGCGGAGTGACGGCGACCTATGCAGAATTTCATTCCGGACAACTTTTTTATTTCGAGATTCTTTTCGATCGCTAACATAAAGGGTCGGTGGTAGTAGTCGACGGGTGGTTGTTTAAATCCTTTGGGCATATAGTTGAATGTACTCATCCACGTCTCGTCTTCCGCATATGCCGTAACATACCCACTACTGCTAAATTTATCCCATATAATGTTGCAATCATCTAGACCACCCGGTTTTTTAAGATTGCACTTGCTTGTTATCGTATTTAAATTATAGCCAGTAAGAACTGCCATTAAATTTGGAAACGTGTTGTCGTCAACCTAAAAAATAATTAGGATATACAAAATTTATATAATTTGTATAGTGTACCTTATTGTATCCACTTAATTCAAACCAGCCGCCCGAGGATAATTTTTTGGTGGTTTCAGGCATAGCTCGCCTCAAATTAAATCTCGACATCGTGTCAATTCCCAACAACATCACACTCACAGCACGCGGTAGCTCTGTACGATTAGTGAATAATTTTAATTTGCTCTGCACCTTAGGTTTTTCACGAACGAGAAAGTAAGCATCCTTCTGTGTTACATTTTTGTTTGTTCCTGCTTCACAGTTTATAATAATGCTATCGATATCACTTGGTAATACATAATCGCTGGAGAAGGATACACATTTTTTGAGCCTACAAGAAGTCTATTTATAACTAGAATATTTTATACTAGTTTCTTACTTGAAATCATTATCGACGCGATCGCCAGTACCTGCTCGCGAGACAGATTTGTAACAACACGATATTCTATCTACTTTGCCTTTTCCTGAATTATTCATTTTCAGAATATACGTCTTTGAGTTCATATCAAACACCAACTGTGTCCAGGGCTCATCATTTGAACATAATGAGTAATTTTTCTTCTTAAAGTATCTCATTGCTTCTTTACCAAAGGGATCCACATCGGGTATATGACACGATTTACTCCACACAAGATATCCTTTTGGCGGTGCCGCATACTCAGAAGAGTAGTGTATTATATTGTCACTTAACTTAGGTAAATCAGAAACTGCAAAATAATATTTTAATCGAATGGTTTTCTAAATGAAGCAGAAATTTTATTTATACCTCGATGAACAAGAAACAAATTCCCGGCATCATAGTAACCGAATATACAAATTAAAATTCCGAAAGCTAAAAGAACTTTACAGCAGGGGAGTCGTTTTACTTTTTTTAAAGCGTTCTTAGCCGGCTGCATTCTCCTGAAGAATGACGGGCTAGTAATAGAATCAGTCTGACTGGAGGCACTGGTGTAATTGCAAAATATTGCAAAAGCGGTGATAATATTATTATCACCGCTTTTATCATTTTCGAATGTATACTGTACGTGGTGCGTATAATATTATTATCAACGCTTTTATAATTTTCAGATGCATACTGTACGTGGTGCGCAGGCAGATAGAAATAGAAGGAAAAAGGTAACTTTCATAAAAAGTAAAAAAAATAAACTTATTATTATATATATACATATATACATTCCTTGTAAGGTAAATTCTCGTCTCTCGGAACATATTTTTGAAAATTTATAAGATGAATTAAATACAATTGGTACAATTATGATTTTGTATGAGATTGAGGTCGTCAATATTCTCTTGAAGCGTGACTTTGAAGTGTAAAACTGTTACAAAAAGTTTCAAGAGACAAAAATAAAAACTAGCGTAAGTTCGGCATGTTTAACTCACGGGTTAGGCCGTTATGTGCAACGAACGTAGCGCAAAATTTTGTCATTATGTATTTGTTTGACATTATCCATTCAGTGTAAAACCAGTGAAATAAAGCAATTTATTAAGTGTACATATTTATTTAATCTGATTGGACGAACACAGCGAGCCGTCAATGAGGAGTTTGCTGACTCGAAGTACATTATGTCATCAAGGAAGGACACACAACATCGACGTCTCGGACAGAGCGTGGCACTAGGCAACTAATACTTGTAGCTAATCAAGAACCTCGTCTCCGTGGTAAATAGGGACAGCCACATCGGTGCTCAAATCAAACGCAGAATCACTCTTTGGGTTCACGAGACAATTGAGTTATAAAGCCTTCTCTCGAAGGACTAAGCTTGCTTTATATAACAACTTGATCATTCCATTATGGAATTACTAAAAGGGGATGAGGAAGCGTTTAGTAGTTTCAAGAGAAACGTTTTTGCCTGCGATTTTTAAGTCCTGTTTGCGTTGATGGTATCTGGGGGAGAAGATTTAACGACGAACTCTATGGGCTGCACAGCGACATACGTCTGGTCAAGAGTCTTCGGATACCACGCCTAAGATAGCTAGGCCATGTTGAGCAAATGGACACCACTGCTTCAGCCCGAAAATTCTTCCAATTTGAGACATTGGGACAACGCATCAGAGGACGGCTTATTAACCTCAACCAACTTGGAGTATGCAATTGGAGGCAACTAGCGAAAGATTGTGCTTGCTGGTTAGGCATGTTAGTTAAGGCCCAAGTTTACCAGGAACTGTAGCGACACAAGAAGAAGAAGAAAATTTATTTAATGTATATATGAACAGTTGGCTTGGCGATATCCTGATGAATGACTTCTCTTCCATTAGCCAAATCCAGCCACTTCTGGATAATTGCTTCCTTCAGATGGTCTAAGTGTTGATAGTTCATGAATTTATTAAGAGTTTAGCAGTAGGGGAGTAGCTGGTAGTAGGTTATTTCTTGTCAATTCTACCAAACTCAGAGAAAAAATATCCTGTCGTTCAATCCTAGCTTGGATAGCATTTGCTCCCACTGTGATCGATTTTTCATCGATATTGTTTTGATTCAGTAGTGGTTCGCAGAAAGAAATTCCTTCCATAAGATTGAAATCATTTGGCACCAATGCATATAGTTTTTTTTTGTATCCGACCTAGTTCAATTGGTTTCAAATGTTTTTTTGCAATGCTTAGCTCTTTTTCATTTGAAACACGATTTTACTAACATTTTTTACAATTGCCACCCCTGAACATCCATTTTGATACAATATTTATGTATATCAATTGCTTGCGTTGTTTTACAGTACATCCATCAGCACAGGACATTTTATAGGGGACTTATTTTTTATTTGACATGCTCGTAAGTTTATTTAACATCTAAGCAACATTAAATTTTGTCAGATAAACAGACAAAGATGTGAAACAACAATATAGTTTTTGTTTTCTTAGTCCTGCACGCAACAGTGAAATATATCCTTTCAACTATAATCATGCTTAAAAGTTGTACACACCCATCGTAATGTTTCAAAAACCAAACCATAAACGGATATCCGGTGTCTGATTATCTACTGATATCTCACGACACAACATATTTGTTTCATTGAACATAATTTATTAAAACCATAAAATACTTTGATTAATATGATTGTATTTATTTATTGCATTATATTCTATAAATTCAAATTCAATGTCTTGTTTCTTTTTTATCTAATGCTTTAGCTAGCATAAACAAATTCGTTTTTATATTCTATTTATAAATATTTTCTTGAAAACTTGAAATTAAATTAATTTAAGAGCAGTTAAAACGTATATACACTACAAGAATGAAGAAACAAAATTAAATACGAAATAACATTTTGGAATGTCGCGAAAAACAGAAAGCGATTGACACTTTTTTCATTTATTAATTTGCAGAGAATGTCTGGGATAAATAAAATAACTACATTGCAATTGTCAGCATCACTAGTTCAAAGGATCAAGAACAGTATTCGACTGTAAATTCGTTGACTCTAAGTCACGCTTTACCGTCAAATTTTTATGCACATTTCAAAGAAGAGTTTCAATAATTTAATAAAATAAAACATTAGTTCTCATAAAGAAGTAATGGATCTCCTTTGCTAGCGAGGCCCCAATTGGCAACTAGAAAACTCTCAAGAATAAAAACTCACATTAAATTACATAAGCTAATACGAAAAAAATTAAGATTAAAATAAAACAACGAACGTCGAACTGAGCACCTTGTGCTGGTACTCTAACGTTCACCGTTGACTGTTCGTTAGAAAGATTCTCGTTCACTTCCACAATGGCATTGGTTGTTGCTGCGCTAGAAATTCGGCAGGAGCGGTGATAAATGCTGGGGCGGGACAACCTGAAACCAACGGATGAAGACGTTAGACACGAAATAATCTAATTTGGTAACCGCATCGAACTTACGGCAAACGGAACAGGTCTCCTCGTCTGTGCCATCCCCGCAGCCATCACGACCTGAGCAGACTATTGCTGTCGATCTGCAACGTCCGTTGCTGCACCTGTGCGGGCAATAGGCATTGATTCCGCTGTTGCTACTCCTACTACTGCCGTCAACACTGTTACTGCCGCCATCGACGACAGCAGCCGTTAACAATCTCAAGAATATATTCGGAACAGATCGTGATCCACAGAGATGCGGCGGTTCGTCACTGCCATCCTTGCAAGAGATAATTGCATTGCAGTACTCATATTCTGGCAGGCATTCGCCACTGTTGCAGCGGAACGTGTTCGGTGGGCATTGACCACTCTCGGTCCTTAGAGAATTACATTCGATTTCATCCTCACCGTGTGGGCATTGTTTTCTGCCATCGCAGAGTGCAGCACGACTTATGCAACGTCCGCTGTGCTCACAACGGAAAGATTCCGTTGGGCATGTTTGGTTAAATCGTGCATTAAACGTACATTCTTCATCTGAAGCGTCTGTGCAATCTGGGCGGCCGTCGCAAACGAAGAACCACGAGATACAGACTCCACTCGAGCGGCACTATTAGAAATTAAAAGCGTATTCATTATAATTTAACGAATGAGTCGGTGCATAGGGTGTATGTTAGGACTTACTTGGAATGTTCCTGGACTGCATCCTGTACGCTCAGCGCTGCATTGTTTTTCGGCTGCCCTCTTCGATGCACAATCGCACACACCCCGATCATTGCAAACCGTATATGGGTCAGCCAGTTGGCATTGTTTGTCGTTGCTGCACTGCAGCCCCAACGAAACTGGTCCATTGCCTAGCTCAACACGCTTGCGGATCTCTAAATATAGACAAGCAGAAGCATACTATGAAACAAAACGCCTTACATATAATAATTCAAGAATAATGAATAAGAATGAACTGAGTGACACAATCGACGGATGAGGACTCTGCATGCAGCTTACCTGGCTTTGTTAGGAAGGAATCGGTATCCATGTATGATGAGGGAGTCGTCGCGAATTCATCTTCCAAAGGCATGAATGGCTTAAGGGTTGTTACGACAGGAGCAGCTGGCTCCATAAGTGTGACACGACTTGCCAAACCAAGCATTGTCTGCGTGGTGATTTCTAAAATGTTAGGAATTTCTGTGGTAATGCTGTCGTCAATGCCGTTTTCCTGAATAGGCGCCGGCGTCGTTTCAACCACCAAGTTGTCGGACACCAACTCCTCGCGATCATTGGATGAAACAAATGACAGATCGAAGGGCAGTTCCTCAGGTGAAAGAGTCTGTGTTTCAGCAACACTTTGATCTTCTTCTGATTGTGAAAGAGGGGTGGTCGCTTCGTCCAGATCTACCTCCTCGGACTGTGCTCCCATAAGCAACTCAGATAAAATAGTCGGATAGTAGAGTCCTGCTGCTGGGGTCTGACCCTTTTGCACCGATCCCTCTGCCTTGAGGTCATCGTCGATGTTGTCCGGCAAAATTGTTGTCGCCCGCTCTCCCTCGTCTTCGTCGTCCATTAAACCATTCAGAATGCTCAGAACAGACTCATTCTCATTGAACTCTGGATTCTCTGGAGCCATCCCCGCAACTTCAGGTTTTAAGTCGTTCTCAGATGAGTTAATTTCTTCATTTTGTACTGGTACATCAGGAACAAGGCTTACTGCTGGTGACGCTTCCGCGTTCGGCTTTTCCTCCGCGGCATTCTCGTTATCTTTCACTTCGTTTTCCGCTTCTACTGGCTCATCCACTAGATGATGATCTTCGAACTGTTCGAATTTGTCGATTTCACTGTAATCGGATTCGGCGGCGGGTGTGGCGATTGCTTCACTCTCAGCTACAGAGGGCACGGCTTCCATAACTTCACTTTCATTGACATTGACAACATTCTGTGACTCGCCTGCCAATGGACTACTGTTCGCACTTGCTGCAAGGTTTTCTTCGGCATTGTGTACGGCCTGCGCGTCCTCTAATTCGAAAGTTGGGTGGACAGGTGTTAGCAGTTCGTGCTCGGCATTTTGATTTTCTTGCTGCACGTTTTCTAAGTTTTCTTCTTTAACAGCACCTGACTGCAACACAGTTATCTGTTCTTCTTCGGTAAGCTGCTGATTTGAACTTGCGCCAAGAGTGTTTTCGCTCTCATTGTTTTCAGCCGATTCTGCTTTGACATCTAGATTGTCTTCGTTCTCTAATATTAGCGGGCTTTCATCTTTATCAGCAGATAGAGGTTCACTGGAAATTACTTCGGATGTGTGTTGTACGTTGTCGGCATTGACATTTTGCATCGATTCGGATTCGTTTTCTTCAACAATGTTATCAGAGTCTTTTTCCTGTTCGAGATGTTTGTTTGCCACAGCAGCTTCCAGTTCCTCATTGCCTGCTGCCAGAGTTTCTTGGGATTCGTTAAGTTGATTCTCCTGAGAAGCTGTCTCATCGGAGTTGACTGAGCTGAGCAGCTCCTGTTCCGGCATTTCTGGCAAATTTTGTGGCAAAGACTCTGAGCTATCTAGAATGCCTATGTCTGCGCCATTTCCCTGGTAAACATTTTGATTAAACTCATTTTTGTTTTCCTCCATCTCTACTTGAGGCTCCACGGGCAATTCTCCTTGCAAAATTTCTTGAAGTGTAATAGGCGCCACTGTTTGTTCTGCTGATAGGTCCTGCTCTTGAATAGTTTCCTGCGTTTCCTCTGGAATGCCTTCTTGCAAAACATCTTCGAGTGTTGGTGTTTCTTCTCCTTCTACATCTGTGTTTGGTGAAGGTGCCTCTTCCGCATATTGCTCCAACTCTGGCTGTGATTCCAGTTCTTGCTGATTACTCTCAACTATTGGCAGTATCTCTTCTACAGTCTGTTCGTTTGCCACTACATTACCCTGAATATTACTGGCCAAAGGGCTATTTTCTACTTCAGATTCTTCTTGCTGTTCCAATGGGATATCGTTATCTTCAGTTTCCGTTTCAGACAAATTCTGATCAAGTCCAACAGTTTCTGCGTTTGATATTGTGTTTGCAACAAATTCCTGTTCATGCTCTTGTGATTCTTCTTCTTGTGGTCGGGCCTCGAGAATATCCTGCAATGCGATAGGAGCTACATTTTCCTCGATCCCTTCTTCAATTCCTGTTGCCATTTCACTGGATGTATCGTTCGGTGTTTCTTGAGATGCGTCGCTTGACGTGTCCTCTTGAGGAATTTGAGGTATCTCCGGAATGACCTCAGCTAGAGTCTCCTCTACAACGGGTTGCAGCTCGTCATCATTGATAGTATTGACAGATTCTTGAACAGTTTCTTCTCCTTTCTGAGGATCTTCCTCTGCTATGCCTTGTTCTCCATCTACTTGTGTTTCTCCCTGAATTGGATCTTTCTCTTCTTCTGACTGATTTTCTTCTGGGACCTTTTCCACAAGATTACCTTGAATTAAATTGACCACTGGATCCTGTTCTTCTGTAATTTGGCTCTCTTCCAAATTGTTTGAAATAGTGTTTTCTTCGCTCGCAATTCCTAGGTCTTCTTCTGGTTCTGCATTGACGTTCGTCTCAGAAAGCTTAGAAAGCTCTCCAGTGAACTGCAAGGGAAGCTCACTGTTTCCTTCTTCATCAGCCTCAGGAGCGGCATTAATTTCTTCTTGGTAGGAAACAGTTTGTTGCTGGTCTGCCAAAGCAGAATCAAGACTCTCCGAAGATTGTTGAACGACATTCGCCTCTTCAGATTGACCCTCATCCTCTTTATCCGCTGATTGCTGACTACTGCTATCTTCTGGCAACAATAACCCATCATTTTGTTGTATCAAAGGCACCTGGTTATCTTGAAGTACTTCCTCATCTGGGTTTAGTAATGTTTGCTGCTCTCCATTGAAAGATAATTCATTGTTTGGATTGTTTTCATTGCTATTCACAGAATTCTGTTGGTCGTCATTATCATTTGGTAGGAACACTTGAGCGCCTGTCGGCTGCTCTGGATTTTCTTCTTCAGTTTCTGGTTGAACCGAATTTTCGCTCTGTTCCAGATTCATTTGTGCTTCGGTTTGAGCTTGGGTATCACTCGGTTCTGCGGCTTCCTCTGATTGTGGTTCTACTTTCTGCTGTGTTATGGAATCTGTGTTAACTTCTTCCAATTCGCTGTTTTCATTCTGTTCAATTGTCGCAATTACTGATGGAATACTTTCCCCACTTCCATGTTCGTTGTTCTCCTCCGAATTCGTATTTGTGATTTCTCCGTACATGTCAATGTTCGCTTCCGCTTCTTCATCAGTTGTTACGGGCTCTCCCTGGCCAGAACTTGGACGGTAATGGGATTCTTCCAAAGGTGAACCGTTCATTTCTTCTTGCATTCCTGGATGTTGTTCATTGGATTGTTCAGCTATTTCGCTAACACTGCCCGTAATTTCAACGTCTTGGGAAATATTTTCATGATCCTGGTTAATTACTGGTTGCTCCGTTTCTTGTGGCTTCAACTCAGGCGTCAGTTGTATCTCTTCGTTTGTCGATTCTTCTTCATTAAGATTCTGTGGGTGGTTTTTCTCGTTATTTATCTCTTCCGAAGATTGATCTATTTCCGTTTCTGCCAAAACTGGTTTTGTTTCTTCCAATTCTTCTTCGTTCTCTTTGTTGTCATTTGATGGCAATTCAGTTTTAATCCCATTTTGATTTACTTGGAAATTCTGTTCAGAATCTGTTTCTTCAAAATTAGCCTGTTGATCAATGCTTGTTATTTGTGCCGGTTTCTGTTGGTCTTCCACTACAGTTTGGTGTTCTTCTGCTGACTCCTGCTCAACTTCAGGCTGTAATTCAATGTTCTCAATTTGGTCAACCTTCAGTTGCTGTGCTTGCTCTGCTTCTATTGGTTGTTGTGATTGCTCGTCCGATTCGGCTTGCTGTTCCGACTCGACTCCCTGATCTGATTCTATTTCCTGGGAGTCTTGTTGCTGCTCCAATACACTTTGTTGTTCTGGTTCCACCTGTTCCTCTGATTCAGCTTGTTGGTCTGGCACGGTTTGTTGTTCAAATTCAGCTTGTTGCTCTGATTCAGTTTGTTTGTCTGATTCGGATTGTTGTTCTGTTCCAGTCTGTTTTTCTGCTTCTGCTTGTTGTGCTTCTACTTGTAGTGCTTCTGCTTGATCTTCAGCTTGAAGTTCTGCCTGAGATTGTTGTTCTGGCTCAGATTGTTGTTCCATCTCAGACTGTTCCTCAGGTTCAGCTTTTTGGTCTGACACAACCTGTTGCTCTGGTTCATCCTGATTTCCAGGTTCAGCTTGTCGTTCTGGTTCTGCTTGTTGTTCTGGTTCTGCTTGTTGTTCTGGTTCAGATTGTTGTTCTGGTTCAGATTGTTGTTCTGGTTCAGATTGTTGTTCTGGTTCAGATTGTTGTTCTGGTTCAGATTGTTGTTCTGGTTCAGATTGTTGTTCTGCTTCAGATTGTTGTTCTGCTTCAGATTGTTGTTCTGCTTCAGATTGTTTTTCTGGTTCAGATTGTTCTTCTGCTTCAGATTGTTGTTCTAGTTCAGATTGCTGTTCTGGTTCAGCTTGCTGTTCTGCTTCAGATTGTTGTTCTGCTTCATATTGTTTTTCTGGTTCAGATTGTTCTTCTGCTTCAGATTGTTGTTCTAGTTCAGATTGCTGTTCTGGTTGAGCTTGCTGTTCTAGCTGCGCTTGTTGTTCTAGCTGTGCTTGATTTTCAGTTTCTAGATCTGACGGAATGTTTTCAGATTGTTCCACTGTCTCTTTCTGCACATCTGCCACCTGCTCTTCTTCGGGATCTGACTGTTCTTCTTCCTCAAACTGGATTGCTGGATTTGATTGTTGCTCTGTTTCAAAATTCTGTTCGACTGCAATCGTTTCCTGTTCCAAATCTAGGTGCTGTTCTGGTTCCAAAGGCAGTTCCGTTTCAGATTGCTGTTCCGACTCCGGTTGAGATGGTGCCGTTTCTTCGATATTATGTTGTTGTTCCAAGTCGGATTGTTCCTCTTCTTCTTGTTCTGGTTGATTTTCGAAAATAATCTGCTCTACCATTGGTTGTTCATTTTCTACTGACTGTTGTTCTGTGTCCACAGGCTGTTCTTCCTCTATAATCATGTTCTCATTTAGTTTAGCATCTTCTACTTGTTCCGGCTCTTTCTCGTCAGCTGGTGGTAATTTCGACTCCGATTCTTGAATCGGATCAGGGATTTTTTCCGGTTCCAATGGTTCTTGAACACTTGCCTCTTGGATGGTCTCTTCTTGAGATTGCTTCTCAGCGTTGGCATTCTCTGAAATTGTATTGCTTACCGATAAATCTTGTATTTCATTGATTTCAGGGAGTGTTGATTCCGGTGATTCATCAGTTGGTGTTTCTAACAACGTCTTGTCTTGAGTTTGAGAAATTGAATGTAAAGGTTGCTCATCATTCTCAATCTTGTAAGGATAGTCTTCGCTTTGCACAGACTGGGAAGTGGATTCCAGTGGACCTAATGTTGAGCTTGCTTGATATTTGTTTAGGCCACTCAATTCCTCTGTATCAACTGTCATGTCTTCTCCACCAGCATGCTCGTTCGATTCACTGGCAGCCAATTCGGGTAATCCTACTGCACCAGATGGTGCAGGTACGATGTCACTTTCTGTGAACAATAACGGCTTGCCCTGGGTGGAACTTTCAAAGTGCGACGAAATGAGATCAATTGGTCGGAATACAGTTGGCGGTGGTGTAATCATTGGTGTATACGTTGAACTTGGTTTGACCGCATCGTCACTCTCAATAGCATTGGAATCAGCTCCAACGCACATGCCTCCATACTGCTTCGCTGGTGAAGTGCACTGACAACGGCCAAATAAATTTGGAATAAGGAAGTCGCAATGACTCCTTTTGTCGTTCATCTGACAATGGGCATGACTGTAGCAAACTGCTCCAGGATGGGCGGCTAAAAAGAATAAAAAAAAAGGAGAATGATTAATGCCACTCAACCTCAATAAAAAAATAAAAATTGTAAAAATAATAATTCGAAGGCGTTGCAGTTCACAACCACGACGTATAGACTTATTTTCAGCTTCGAAGAGAGAAGGTTTTTTAAAGACATTAGATCCCTCTGAGTGTTGTTAGCAAATCAAAAAATGTGTTCCTGTGAAATTAAGTTCATACAAAATATGTGCTTATATTAATCCCGATATTGGTGCGTCTCATTTTCCTGCACCCGAACTATGCATGTCTGTGTTATAAAGACTGATAGAAAGAGATAAGTTAAACTTTACACCACATACCGTTGAGCTCCTATAATCGAAGACGGCTGTGAGTATATGAAATGGAAAGAAAAATAAAATCAGGCCAGACGAACTAACGTGCACTGACGCGAGACGGGATTCCTTCCGGCTTTGTAACCCAGTCTATCGATCTTGTATCAGATCGTACAACTCCACCTTTTTCATACAGCCGCATGTGCGATCATATTCTCATGACCATGGAGTATGTGTGCACTAAACCAGTAGAGTCTGATTGACGATTTTCAATATAATGAGTATCGCTCTCTTGAAGATGGATAGATGTTGCCATTGACGTTGTCGTCGTCACCGGTCAACCGCTGATCGTCGTCACCGTAGTTGTTACCATCGTCGAGAACGTAGTAGACCGGTTAAGTGATGTAAGCCATACAAAGAAAAGGCAAAAGAAAGGGTGACCGGGGAGAAAATACATTTTCCTAATTGACATTCAATAATTACTCACTAGACGATGCTCTTCAAATAGAGAATAGGATAATCCAACAACGGGTGCACGATACATCAACAGCTCCCCAAATATAGTCAATGGGGTCGTACGAAGAGTACACGTTTCGCTGAAGTCAAAGCCAATCAATGATTAGGTTACGACGCAGTTGCTGCTGCTGTTTTTGTCTCATCTGTTGCAACCGCGGACTTGTTTAGTTGTTTGTGTTCCGTTGTTATTCTGGGATTGTATGTTTGCGAATCAAATAGGATCTATCCTACGAGAATCGAACTAAGCTGGACAAACACTTCTTCTACCTCTAAAGTGTGGTCATACCAATCTCTTTAAACTTGAGTGTAATTTTGTTTTTACCACATAATGGTTTTATATATGAAGTAGCAGAAATCTCACAAAACTAATTTCAACAATGCATTAGGCATTCATATCCAAGTAATTGTAATCGAAAAGTTAGTATCCGAAGAACATAAACACAGAACACACACTTCACATTTGGGAATTCAAGGAATTTAACAGATTAAAACTGAGATAACTCCAGTTCTTCTAATAAATAATGAAAATGTATATAAGGTTATAACCGCATAAATTGGCTTTCAAAACTTATCCGCAAGACGGATAAGGCCTGTCACCCATTTCAGTTATAGTATCTGCCTTTCACTCATCTCACTTCATTCATTCCTCAAGCAGTTAAATGAGAATAGCATCAGAATCTGATAAATAAATTTTATGGCTCAAAACTCAAGTAGATCATTAAAATATTTTCCTCGTTGTAAGAATGCCTTAGAGGCACATTCGTAAAAATCAATGCCGTTATGTGCCAGCGTAAATTCCTCACATCACTGTCCATAAAGCTGAAAGGATAGATTGTATTCTTGTAGACGAAACGACCAGCGACCCTAGAAATCAATTCTCCTGCTGTTCCGAACAGCTCAATAAATGACGACGTATCAACTTTAAGAGTTTTTAGTTTTATCCTATCGCATGTAGGTAAAGACTGCCCACAAACAAGTCAAAACAAGGTACTGAAGTTGATGGTGATTGAATTGGTTAAGGTTTCCGCTCCCCATCTTGCACCACCACGACTCTATGATATAACTACGCTGTAGTCACATTGAATATAAAACAAATTATAACAAAGATTATAAGTACTCATATAAGTACTTCTTGGAGATTGGAAAATATGAGTTAACTTAAAAGAGTTGTTTTATTAAAATTAAAATTTAATTTTTTAAAATTGTTTTAATAAGGCTTTATTTTTTTCTCCGCTAACTAGCTTATTAACGGTTTTCATTGCATCTCTGCAACACAATTATCTGTATTCCACAATTGCATCAGCATATTATTTGCATTAGCACGTATACAAAGCAACAGCAAAACATGCAAGTGCAGAGCAAAAAAAATCTCCTGCAAACTTATTCATTTATTTATTCAAAACGATTTAAACTTAAACAACACAAGTGCAAAAGTATGATAAGATTGAATATGGAAAGAATTCTTCTTGTGTGTTGGTCCGCTGACTGGTTCACGGATGATGGCTCAGAATAAGAAACAGATACAGGGTTTGTCGACCTTTCGCGTGAGTGGCGAGAGGTACACAACAACACACAATAAGAACAAGAAATTCAATTCACTGTAACCGTCTGTGGACACGGATTCTGTACTACTATGTGGCCAATCAACAAATTAAGATGAACAATCTGAAATCCAGTTTTAAATATAACTAAACATAAACCCCTTTTGGCAACAACTTACTTTCCATGCTCAATGGGATATTTTGCAGATTTATGACGAAAATTAGTAAAGAAGTCAGGAAGCGGTTCACCTACATTATGGAGAATTAAAATTCAGCATCTGCTCTGAGGTGAGCTTTCGAATTTTAAATATTTCTTCTTTCTTTTTTGGTTTTGTGTTTAAAGCCAAATATCTTCTTCTCCCCGAATCGGAATATGGGTTAATACGTTTGGCCTAAACACGATCAATGAATTAAGCTTTCATTTTCTATTCATCTTAGTTTTTTTTATTATGTGCTATTGTAGAATTTCTACAAACTTATTTCTTTTAAACAGGATGAAATTTACTTTCATTTGAGGGGTATTCTGTTCAATTAAAGTGCGTTTGTAAATGCATATTTGAAAGGAATAATATGTTCAATGCATATGAATGTGAATTCGATTTTTGAGAGAATTTAACTAGAATGGTTTATGATTTTTTTTTTACAAAAATAAGACACCAATGTAATAGTTTCGTTAATATTATCAAATATAAAGATATAAAGTGGTCGCCGTGGCGTAGTGGTAAGTGCGTCGACCGCCGCGCAGAAAGTCTAGGTTCGATTCCCGGACGGGGCACTTAGAATTTTTCCCGGGACCACCTCTTTCGAGTTGCTAACAACACTCAAAGAGTATCAGTTGTCTATGAAAAGCTTCTCAAATCTCGCCGTTCGGAGTTGGTAAAAAACTGTAGGTCCGTTCTACTCGTGGGAGAACACTAGCACGCACAACACGAGTAGTTGTTGTGGAAGCTTGGCCCTGGTCCCTTGTAGGCTGTAGTCCCACTCAATTATTATTATTATAAAGAAAATATATTTGCATTTAAGAATTTAAAAAAAAAGGTGAAGTGCATTTTCATATATGGCAATATGAACAATATTGAAGGATAATGAAATGTTTACTTTCTGAAGTATAATGATTTGCTAGGTTTTGTTTTCAAAAAATCATATAAAGTGCATTGTTGAATTTTTTGTTTCTATTAAGTGCTTAAATGTATTTTAATGCTTAATAAGGCTCGAACTATATTATAAGAGTATGAAATGAGTTGTACCTTCGAAGTATAATCCACCTTAATGTTAAACCAAAATGCAAAGGTAGCGAAGAATAAACACTGAAGACATCTGCCTCCGTAGTTAACCTTTCATCTTTCTGATTGTACCAAATACACATCCTGAACTATGCAACTTGAATATTTGGATGAGCCGATAGAGTAAATAAATAATCGGGCAACCCCTATTATCCATGGCACGATAATAAGTGATTAAAAAAAAAACATTGCCACAAATTGTTACTTTCTGAAATTTAAAAGCAACGGGTTATGCGATTGAAATCATTATTGCTAACCACACTTAAAACGTCACAAAAATATAAGGAAGGCAACCTTATAAACAAACTAGTTATTTTAATATTGTCTAGATTCCTTTGAATTACAAATCTATGTAGTTATTTTTTTTACCTCATTTTAAAGGAGGATTATTGAAAATAATATCGCAACGGCTACTTATAACAGGTTAATTTTGGAATCTACAATTAGTCTAAAAAAATAAAACTCACATGATGTTCGCAAAATACCGCACGGATTAAGTCTCACGAAAAAGAAAATAAACGCTTAAATTTCAGTTATAAATGGTATTTTAGTTTTCTTGTTTTGTTAATTTGTTCTTCTTATTGCATTCGTTGTAACACGTTTGGGTGTAAAAGCCTCTTACTACCGGTACCATTAACATATCTGAAACACAATTATGTCATCAAAAACTAACCCGACAACCTCTGCACGCCGACGATGCAGAAGAGCTTCACAACTAGATATTCTGGTTTGTTGGTCTATTAAGCCGGTAAAACTATAACTTCCCAATGCTGTGTAATTAATGGAATATTCTTCATTCCATAAACGGCCACTCCTTTTGACATAAATAGTCCTACAAACATACTTGTATATATTATTTACAAATATCACTTTTTTTATTTTCTGTTTCAATCTGCACCCACTTTATGAGAAAACCTTAAGAATTCAACGTAAAGAGAGTTTAAGTGACACAGTACGCATATCATACAGCATTTCGAATGCCTTACACATTCCAATATGAAGAGCTACACCCAAGAGCTAGGTGCAAAAATGACTCACATCACATCCGTCAACAGAATTACTATTCCAAGCGCATCTCTGTAAGTGACACACTTTCATCCATTTCTTGAGCACTCATTCCAAGACAATCGGTTCAGAACAATAAAACCAAAACATATAAAGTAAACGAACACCTAAAAAAATAAATAACAAAACCTGCATGAAATATGGCAGAATAATCATATTGTGCTCGTAAAAATGAAAAACATAGATCAATAGCACACATCGCTCGTTTCCGGGAAAACATGCAAGGAATGTTAACTTTAGCCCACCAGAGAGTGCAGCTATGCGGCGGCGCGTCCATCATAAAATCTAAACCAACATCATGGTGCAGCCTCATTATAATCTGTTTGTGGTCAAGTAAAACTCTTCAGAAATGAGAAAGGTGGTTTCTTGCTTTTCTCAGACACACTTGTGCTGTTTTGCCCGTAAGCCGTCATTTAGGTTAGAGGCAATATACCGAGTGCAGACAAATCCAGCACTTTTTCCAAATTGCTGAACTCATTTCTGGTGCGTTGGATAAGTGCAATATTTACATCTCAAAAAAGAATTCGTGTGAAGATTCCAACCAATATGCAGTTACCGCAGCGTACAAAGTTGAATGCAGAAGAAAAAACGACAACAAATGTTGTAAGACATTTTCAAGATCAGATGCCCATCGGAGCGACAAACCATAGGAACCAACATCACCACGTAATTCATTACAAAATAACTTTCATTAGTCGCAAACAATTCAATTGAGGAGGCATACTTCTTTCAGACGGCACCCGAGCTTACTTCGCCTTACTTCGTCTTAACTGTCTCCGCTGTCTCTCTCCCTCTCTCCCTCTTTATTTCTATCTGCCTGTCCGTCGCTTCGTCGTTCTTTTCTTCTTCCTCCTGGTCTGCAATTTCCTATGAGTATAGACGTGCCCAACAATGTGTCTAACGTTGGCGGCGTTGGTGTCCAGTAACAAACCAAACCAGACAAACTGGACGTGAATGGGATCGAATTCCAGCAGTTATTCTTTTTTCCTGTTGTGTGTATGGTGACAGTAATCGCGTACGATTTGTCACCGATTAATCATTAGGCTATGGATACGCATACAATCGACGACCGCATGGTGGTCGAATGTTAATTGATTGATATAGTATTCCATTAATTAATTGACCGTTGATTATAGATTGTGATCATTCATAACGCCATTTGAGATATGTCCGTCTGCTGAATGGGCTATTTGTCAGGCCTTCATTTACTAAAGGACATCACTCCTTAAGGTAACGACTTGTAATCGATCCGTATAGGTATTCGGGTATGAGTGTGTGGAAGATACCTGCGTTTATAATTACAACGTTATATGCATATTACGAGTGACACGCAACCCACGTAGATGGGGCAGTAAAAATTGAAAGTGGGCTCTCCTTCAGGCCTGATTATCACCAAGACTGGTTTTAAGGAATACTACAAAGTGTTGCTGGGCCATTAATAGAAGAACCGGAAAATGCTGTCTCTGAGTATGCAAACATAAGTCTTGCAGCAACAATTGCAACTAAACGATGTTACAAAAACAGGATGGAGAAAATGTACAAGTGCTGAAAGGGAAGAAGTTCTTAACTGACGTTTGATTATTTTGTGCATTTTGTTTCTTTTATACGTATACAGTGATACAGCAATTAAGTACGTATCAGGTTCTTCTGTAAAAACAAACGAGTTTGAGAGTATTTATTATGTTGCTACTTTAAACAATAAGGTAAGCACGTAATCTTGAACTAATTTATTAGAAGAAGAAGTGTTCGTTTCGTTAAATGCAATTCATCTATTTCGCATGCATTTTTGTGACCTTAATCCTGTTTCTTTAAGTTAAATATCAGTATGAGAAAAAGATACTCAAACAAACTCTTTCACTTTGTCCATATTTAATTCATAAAAAAACTCCATAATATTCACCAACAAGTCATCCAGCTCCTACTACCATGCAGCAGAATGACCCCATTGATTTATTGCATTCTACACCGTCGAAGATGACCGGCTATTAGAAAAATTCTCTTACCCATATTTACAACATCTATTGACTTAACCGCAACAACTGAGATGTAAACAATTTCATCTACTCGGAGATAAGTATATTTACACAACCGATTGATGCTTAGCGGTGAGATGATGCTTTATGTGAGGACATAGAAAATGGAATGTGCATCTATACATGCACACATGAGGAAAGGTGAAAACAGAAAAGAATTGAATTACTTACGTCCAAGGCATGTATGCTTCCGAAACTGCAAGAAACCCTCTACACAACGGCAGGCACCATCCAAACAACTGCTATTTGCTACTTTCATCGTACACTGATCGGCTAAAATGCAGTCACCTCCTAGGAGTTGCGCTGTAAAGGTATAAAATCTTTTAAGTAGATATTATGAGTAGGTTTTCAAAGACATAAATACACGTTCTTAAAAGTCACAGGGTACCACTATGTTTACCTTACACAATGTGGACAAATATTGAATGAAATGGACGAGCGATTGAATGGTGCAGACGGTTGTCTTGAACATTTCTAGGAAGCTGCATTGGCTGTTGGTCGTGCGTCGGCTTAGAAGACTTCAAATTCACACTTATATTTGTGCCATTATAAGGAGTCCAGTTCTTTATGTTGTAGAACACACACTTACTCACGATAGTATTTCGGTAAAAGATTGAACGATTGTAACAGAGAATTGGATGTGCAGAGGACACGCCTTTTGTCGGTGCACTCTAATTGTGAAAGCAAACTGGCAGCGAGTAACAGGAATCGCCAACAGCCAGCAATCGGATGCCAATATTTGTACTTTTAAATTCTGCCCTCGGGTGCGGCGAACGTGCCGTAGTTAAATGCTTTAAGCAATATATACATGTTTTCATACATCAATTGAATCATACATCCATGTACATACACTCATGCATATATAATATAATGTGTACCTTATAACATAAATCCAAGAAGTTGTTCACTATACTTATATTGTAAAATAAAACGAGGACACATGCCACAGAAAACGGAAAACCTCAGAGCAACAGACGGACGGACAACATAAAATTATTACGTTCTGCTCCATTGCATCGTATCTCATCCAAAGCTATAGGAACGAAGATAAAAATAGAAATACTTACATGACAAACAAGTAGTAACGTTGTACTGGACAAAATATGGTGCGCACTCACAATATCCATTCATCGAACACGTACTACCTTTTATGAAGTCCGTACAATCCATGTCATGTTGGCATTTTGATCCCAGTGTACTTGCTAGACACTGCTCAACTAGGGCGGCAAAGAGGAACACTAAGATCTGTAAAATGAAAAGAATAAAAGTAGATTTTATAGTACTTATAAATGAACAAGAGGACTATTTTCTGATGCCGTTAGGCCTCTTTATTATTCGTAATACATAAATCATAGACACATAAGTTATACTTTTCTTATATCTTTTTATGTAAAATCGGAAATAAACAAGTTAAAACTATCTACTTATATGTCACTTATTTCAATTTGTTTCCATTTTTTGAAAATGTTCAAAAAAAGTTGCAGTTTCTAAATAACATATTAGCTTTCTATATTTCACATCTCGATTTATCGTAAATTATTTAAAAAAAAACAAAAAAGTTTGGCAACACTATTCAAGAATTATTAGAAGACGATTACCTCTCTCCTCTAGATCAATAGTTCGACTTAACATCTCTGTGTGTGTATTCCCACATTGAGTGCATTGACCAGACAAGTTTGTAACATTTAATTAAAAAATAAAACCCTAATCCGATTTTATACGTCTTTTATCTGCAAACAGCCAATCACAGACAATCACAAGAGTGCGAACCTGATGCCATGGGAGACACTCACTAAGGTTTTAAGTTTGTGTTAATTGGGTGGAACGAATTAATTTTCACAAAGTCGACAAGCAGTCCCTTCGTTCGCGACAACACATCCTCGCGACTAGAGGAATCTACGAAATTGCAAGTTGAATAAACCATCATCATTAATTTCACCTGCTGTATGAAGTTCTGTGCCCGTCTGGTAAACGAGAAAGGCTTATTCCCAAACAATTGCCACTGGTGGGGTGTAATGCTTGTTTTTCCCTCTTATACTTTTCTTATCTGATCCTTATCGAAACTCACGAAACAATTTCTCTTTATTTTGTCATCCTCCATCCGTCGCCTCACACTGGTAATGTGAATACAGATAAAATTACAGAATAGAAAAGGAAACTACACTACAGGGAGATAACAATCTCTGGATATGAGGTTTTAGAACTTTAACTTGACTTGAGAAAAAGACTACTACCTACCTATACTACAACCTCTGCCATTGGCATTGCCACTGCCACAATCCCTGTCATTTAAGTGTACCTCTAAATCTTCCGGAGAATCAACAATAGGAAATGGTGGATCATGTTGCATTCACACATACAGTGCTCACGGTGTAGCCGAGTTGCCATCCATTACACTCTGCTGCCTTATAACCCACTCACGTCACCCACCTGTAGAGTTGGAAGCCGCCCGGTCGTTGTACAAGTTATTATCTCACGAAATCGCATTCAATGTCCGCTGCTGCTGCCACCGCGCCGCAGCCACTGCCAGACGGGGGTGAGTGAAATTGTACGAATCTGTTTTACCGTACAAATGTTCCCATCGACTGACACTCTAATATGGGTAAAGATGTTTGTGTTCTATTTAATTTTGCATACATATTATCGCTGGTACTTTAAGTGCAAGTTTACGGTTAATAATTGTGAGAAATGCATTTAAGCATATTTTATCAAGGAAATTATGATTGCATTATGCCTTAGCAGACAGATAATTGAAGTGGAGTTCGCCTTATAATAATTAGATAACTAATAACTAGTATATATAAGGCGCACATATTCTATTAAGATATCCACATTTAAATGTATATTTAGGTTTTGTTTCCTTTTTTTTTGTTATTCTTTCATTGATTTATTGAGAATGACGATTAGCGCATGGTTGACAAACACAAAATTGGCCTTGCCAATAGGTAAACGTCGAACGACACCATATTTGGAAACCCATACCATCTGAAACAGAATTAAAAAGAAGTGAGAAGTACTTATTTGTTCCATCAACGGATGCCCAATTCATATTTCAAATACCGTCATGTGATTGCAGTTGGCAACCGCAGATACGACGCTATGACGATGTTCTATCAAAGCTTGCAAAAGAACTGACCACATACCCCTGGGTGCCTATTTTCACATGATTTAAGAAGCAAATACCCAAAGAATGCGGCAAAAATAACAGTTCTTTGTGCCACTTGAACAGTGGTTGCTACTGATGCTGGTGGATGGTTGGTCAATGAATGCAGCAGGAAATGCATATAGTCAACACTAGGAAATTGTCAGCACATCGAATGGCCATGCTATGTGGAAGGAACTATGATATGCCTGGCTTTTAGATCTTTATTTGGAAATACATATATATGTATGTACATTAATATGTGGAAATACATATATATACGTATATGTTTGTATATGTTTGTAATTTCAGTACGGGAGTAGACATATTCCAACGTAACCTCATGCACTAGGCCACTTGACACTTTGAGTTCAAACAGAGACATTCTTTCAGATAATTTCTACGCACTTAGGATATTGAATGCAGGCTAATGAGGATAATGGGGGAAATGATTAGGATTAAATGTGTAATTGAACAAAATGAATAACACTGTGGGACGGCGCATCTCAACTCGAACAGGAATTGAAATTTTGCTAAGAGATTGAAAATTAAAGTAAGAATGATGAATTGGTGCTTACCGCATATATACTTGCCCATGTCTCTGTAGTTTCCTGATTGACAGCAAGTGATTATAGGTCAGTTGGGTACATTATTTTAGAAACACAATTTAATCACCAATCTGTCACCAGTCTGTTTCGCGGGCAATTTTTTCTCTAATCATTTCAAGATCAAAAAAAATATTTCTTTCCTTTCCATTTATTTAGAAAACTTAACCCATTCATACAATTGGTGTGCAAGAGAGACATAGTCAATTTGGAGATATAATTTAGTGTCAACCAATTGTCTAGACAAAACAGCACCGCATGCAAAAAAAATTGGCAATTTGATATAATTTAGAGGAAACGAATCGCAAACAGTTTTGTGTGAGTGAATTGTTTGGATGGAAGTTCATTCTGAAGCAGCACAACTTGCCAATTGATACAGTGCCACTGCATAACACACTCAATTTGGGGATAATTTGACTTGACAACAATGTCGGGAACAATCAAAGCTTAGTACCTAGTTGACAGAGCAATGCACCCAAACAGTTTGGCTTCTAGTTGTTTGAATTTTGCAAATTTCTGACGCAAACGTCTGAATAAATAATAATTAATTCAGCAATATTTCAGATGTCCCATTCAATAAATATGTATGATTGAGCGTTCAATTTGGGCGATCCACGCTTTTGATTGATCGACGAACGCCTCATTATATAACTTAAGACTATTCGGATCACGTATCATGAATAAATTATAGTTCTTTGTAAAACTTCGAGTTTGAAAATGTTTTCAATAGCAAGCTGGTAAGAGGAAAGTGGTAATTTCACTTTCAATACTATTTCACAAGTATGTGCCTTAGGCAATTTCGAAATCGTTTTTGAAATATTGTAGATTTTTCGTCAAATTCTCGTACTTTGCTCGATATCTTCGGTGAACTTCACTCTCACAGTTCTATTATACATACGCTAACAGCTGCATCCGTATATGCATGCTTTAAATTATACATATATCAATACCTTCACCAGTCTGATATCTACTTTACATACAATTCCTAAATCATGATATGTACCTCAAATTAACGGTGAAGATCAATGAAGAGGATCGAGTGTATTTGTCTTTTTATCCCCGTCCGGAATTGCACCTGTTACCTGAACTGAGAAATAATCAAACTTAAGTGCTGTGCGCTGAAGATATGAAAACCAGACACAACGATGTAGAATCATTAAGATCTATGTGATGTTCCGAAAGACTTTAATTAGGCTTTATATGACTGCCGCCATCAAAGTTTTTTTTTTTTCAAACGGTGTACTGAACTATGTACTCCTTACTTCCGTTAAGAAATGCCACAGCGACTTAATTTATTTAAAGGAAACAAATTAATCATTACATGCGTTTTCCGTGTACTTTCAATTTATGTTGGCACCCAACTACCAAGTGCAACACAAGAAAAAATGTTAGTTGAAAGTATCCTGCACTAACTTCAAGTAAATTGTGTAATTAGTTTTGTCTCATATGACTGTAGGCATCTGGGTTTGTATCTATATTGTATACATACGCTTGCATTCTAAACATAAGACGAAATCTAATACAGTAAGGAGAAACCTGATTACAAGCCTAGAGAATATGAGTCACGATAACACTTCTCAAAAAAAAGTACGAGGACAAAATAGAAGAGGAAACAGTTAACAAATGAACTGAATATCAAATAATAACCCGGTTACAGTACTGCCTGCTAGTACCAGAGGTACGATGGTCAAGTAGGAGCGCAGGACCACACCATTCCTGTAAAACAGAAAAATACATAATTTATGTTATGTAGAGACAAGGAAAGTTCTACGAACGTACTAATATAATGTCTGCACATTTGACCTGACTCGACAAAAGTACCAACGGACTTAACAACTTAACATAGTTGTGCCGATCATTTCGTCTACTTCTTTTACAGAGCGGACAGTGATTGTTTTACTATCACTCCAGATTTACCTTCGGCTTGTCAACGAAACGAAAGATATCTTGATCATACTGTAAAGACGGTGTGCTTATGCGTGTACGTATGTATTATGTGTTCTCCAGATTCAGAAAAAAAAATCAAATACAATGGCTACGATTGTATATGAACAAAGAAAAATTAAATCATGCTTTCAGACTATGACCTTTTCAGCGCGATGCAGATTAAGTTGAATCAGTTTAAATCTTGCAAAGATAAAAACCGTCTTCTTTTGCTCAGAAATTACAACTTCAGGAGTTTTTGAATTGAAAAATCCATCCCACATTATTCGAAAAACATAAAGCAAGTCGCGTGCCGCCTCATCATCGTACTTCTCTCTCCACTATGTACATTTTTCCTTATTAACATGATGATGATTATATTGATGATGATGATGTTGAGGTTGATAATGATGATCCGATTAAAAGCACATTGTTAAGAAACTCTTTTCCCCAGTATCAAACCAAGACCCACTTTCATCTGCAGTGCGATAAAAAGATGAAAGAATATTTTTTTGGGTGAAATTTTCGGAGAACAAATTCGACTCGGTGGGCTATTATATTGTCCCATAAATTCTTCAAAAGGGTTTAATACTTTCGTTTGTGGGTAGGAATCGAACAATAGCCGCATGTGAAAGTTCGGTCTGAAAATCTATATATCATTAGTGTACACACCGAGGATTGCATGTTTGGTAACTGAAAATCATTTATCTCAATCAATGCCAGCTCCACCTGTGTCTAGTGAATACACAGAAAGGTAGAGTGGGGGAGAGAGGAAAAGAGGAAGGCCATAGGTTAATTCTGCTAAACCAAATTAATACCTAGTTGCCACAAGAACGTGTGTGTTCACTTCCAAGACAAACGTAGCTCCAGGTAATGCGTGATAGAACAGATTCTCACCGAAACACCAGTACCTAAATGAAGCCCACCGTCCGACAACCACTTATCAATCACTATATCCGATGACGACCATGACGCGCCGACAATCTCGAATACATGCTGTTGCAGCTATAATGCGTTCTTCAACGTTTCAAAAATGACAGCTACACTCGAGGGCGAAAAGGTACCCCTTGCAGTTTGTGTGGAAAAATATGTCAGTCTCTTGCAATTAAATCAATAATTATAATGATGAATAGATTGTAAGTACAATGGAAGAGGAGTATATAAATCTTTGTCCGCATTGAGCGAAGTGTGTATTTTTTAGGAAAGGGACCAGAGTTTGGCTTAGTTCTCTCACAAATTGAGGGTACCTGCAGTTTTTTGTCGGCTTCAAATGCCAAGACTTAACAAGCTTTTCTTAGACAATTAGTTCTCTCACTGTGTTGTCAGCAACTCGAAAGAAGTGTTTGAGCTCAAGATGTTCAGTTCGAAAATCGAAGGTGGGACCTTATCCCGTGAGTCGACGCACTTACCCACTAGGCCACGGAGACTGCTCACTTCCATAATTTGACTGATCTTAAAGTTTATTCGCAGTACAAACTATTCAGGATTTCTTAATCTTAAGATAATGAATTTGATGCCACTTAGAGAGCCATAAAGTATTATACAATGCTACAAAGCGTTTCACCTTCTGTGTTCAGACTTTCATCGAACAAGCAGTTAAGAAAATCTTCAGTTCGCGTGTCAAGCACAATATGTTTCAGGATATGTTGTATTTAAGATTGTGTAGGTTATACAGTACAAGGTGAGTTGTTTTAAAATGGGATTTATATTTACTTTTATTTTGGTACTTATTTACAATTGAAGATGCCAATGATTGTATATATATGAATATACAAATATATATTCCTTCTTTATTTAATTAAATTTATTGTGTAACCGAAAGGCAAATTGGATTACCATGGAAGAAAAACAGGCCTTTAAGAACGTTTACTTCTACTAATATATGAATATTAAAAAATTCTGCTCCCGACATAGATAACCTAAAAAAATCACAACAAATCGTAAATATTTAGCTCCTACAAATTCCTTTAATACGTTCTACCTATATCCCAAAATCAGCTGACCCATATTTCCTAAACAGCAAGCTATTCATGAAATCATGTTAACTTAATAGAACTAATTCGAAGAAAACTACTTAATAACGTCTGTCTGCTATTAACGAACCTTTATAGCATTTCATATCCGCCGATAATAAAAATTAATTACCTTGGGAACTATTCTGATTCTAGATGTCTTCCATGTGGTCAGTGGGATTCTCCCCAATTTAATTCTGTCTTAAGATTCATAACGGCGGTAAGTTATTTGCGATTCTAACTTCGTGCTGATTTTGTTGGTTAATTTATTCAAAGATGGATATATTTTATGGGCTTAAAAGTAAGCAATAGCTTAGGTTGTTGGCCTACATTTTTTTATTTGGTATATTTTCACATTCTAGAGCCTTAGAGCTTAAAAAAAACTGCAGTAAGTCTTTTGCATCGTTATGGTTTTATTATAATATAATTCCTTATGAATGTTGAAAAAAAAAACAAAAAATATAAAAACGTACTTTTAAAATATCCTTTAAGATCAAGATCCTAGTAAATCAACCGCTTTATATTTCATAAGAAGGCTGAAAATTGACATCCACGAAAACCCTTACCTCAAACTTCAACGAAGCTCAAAATTCTAAAAAGGCCGACAATCTCATAATCTCAAGAAGCAAAATAGTGCCAAAATTGTTATTGTTTTAAATTTGCTATTGGTCTTCAGAAGTTGACAAGTCCCATTATCAATATAAAGCGAGGCAGAAACAATAAAAAAAAATTTTAATAATCACAATTCACTTACCATCACTCGATTAGCCGCAACGACGGACTTCGTAACAAGTTTTATTCTCGTCATATTTCACGCACAATTATTTTTTCTTTCCCTTTTCCTCTCGCTGGCTCTTTTGCTCGATGTCTTGAATATCACTTTTTGTCTTGTAAGTTCATAAAACTCCAGAAAAGATCGTTATGAGTTCACACACGATAAGCAAAAAACAACAACAAGAATTTAAGTAGTTCTTATTTCAATGGAATTGGAGGAACCAGTATGTCTAGGAAGAGCCTGCTGTTGTCGGGTTTATAGGACAAGTTAAAAGTTAAAATTCGTCACCGTAGAAGAACTAGATTTATTAACATTTAATAAAACACATTAAGTAGCAAAGGGAGCCGGTATGAAGTTCACCACAGGTTAGTCAGTTTAGTATTTTCTTTTTTCATCCCACCGGTCTGCACAGCATCGATGATGGGAGAGGTGTGGTACAATTCGCGAAATTCAAAACTAAAACCGAAATACACTCGCGACGGCGGCCGTGGCAGTGGCAAAGGCAATGGCAGCAGCGAATGGTGATGAACGACGAAGGTTCAACAAGCAACACGCCAATATATCGAAGGTATAAATTCTAGGCTCGTTGCGGTTCCTGATGCGGCTGCTGCAAATGCAACCAGTGGAAACACACCAACAAGTGACACCCGAGCAGTTTGTGTATGCAGGAGTCAAAAGGTTCCCTCGTCCAGAGAGATAGAAATATTCTGCACCGTTATAAGCAGAATGTTGTTAATATCCGCGAAAGTTTATATAAAATTCAAGGATTCCTCTTCTGTGGTTGTATATCGATGAAGCTGCGCGATCGGTACATCTGTGCTGAGACTGCCGGTGCTTCACATTAATGATGTTATATTTTCGTTTTGTTATTTTTTTAAAACTGTTTGATCACTACGCCCCAAATATTAGATTGATGAATTATAATTTTTTGATAGGTTCGAACAGCAATGGTCACAAACTTGCTATTTAATATACTTCTTTCATACAGGCAAACGATCAAATCGATCGATTGATGTATGTGGGGAAAAGCTCGTGCGATCGATTCGATGGTCAGACACTAACTGAAGAGGACCAGACCATCAACGGACTTAAGAACTTACTGAGCTGAAGAATCGAAATAACATGTTAACATACTCGTATACCTCTCTAATATTGAGGAGCAGTGCTAGTGAATTAAAGAGACCGTCCCCATACCATGTGAATGTAATGTGTGCGCGCACAAGTTGCTTGCCCCATCCACAGCGACAAGAGCCGTGATGGAGTTAAGTGGTACCCTTCCACACACAACTACTACCGCGCTGGTGTGCGCTTCGACCGCTCTTGCTTCTGCAGTGGTATTCTTCCTCCTAAACCGCGAGACCTCAAGGCGAAATGGAAAAAGTAATAGAAGAAGGAAAACGAAGAGGTTTTGGCAGTGATCGTTGCTGGCAGCCTCGGCAATAGCAAGAGCAGCAGCCGCGAAGGTGGCGACGGCAGAATTGAGGCTCCTCACATTCGACCACATGTAGCCGAAACACATATTCAGAAGAAAGAATTAAGAAAGTCGTTGGTTCTTTCTTTTTTTTTCGCCATTGAGCTTGTTTCTTTTCGTATTCTTCTTATATTTTTGCTGCTGCCTCTTCTGCCATCTCCTTGTCTCAATTTTATTTTCGCCACTTTAGCCAAGTTGTTGTTTTTCGCTAATTTTTTGTTTTTCATTTTCTACATTTCTGTTTCCTTCAACTTCTACTGATCTTTTATTTTCCGCTTCCTTCTGCAGTGCGCATATGTGATGCTGCTGCTGCTTACACGTCCAAATGCCGTTCCACTAAGTAGATATTCTTAAGTACTTTCCTTTCAATACTAGGCGAATAATATTACTGTACATATAAATTCTTTTGCCTCATATGAATAAATGAATGGCGTTTTATGAGACACCCGATACTTCAAGGTACATCTTGAAGCACATGTCTGTCAGGGATTATAACAGGAAAAACCTAAAAATTCTTGTGAAGTAAGATCTGCAACGCAATGAGTGTCATTTGCAGTGACGGTCGAGAAAACAGGGATCAACATTTAAATGATCACGATTCTTATTTTTTTTTTTTTCAAAATCCACCTTCATACGTTTCGACTCAGGTTTTTCTTTATAAAAGATATATGTGAGATTTAAAACTTAAGTGAACAATTTGAAAAAATTCCTTAAATGTTTGTCACTCAAGTTCTTTTTCTATCATCGACTGTCTTTATTCTGATTTATTACATAATTATTTCTCTTAAAATGATTCATTTCATGAAAAGCCTAAGGCGCTTACCGACATAACATTTCACTGATCAATGAAATTCCTACAGAACGCACAGAATAACGCTTTAAATGCGGACTCTAAAATTTAAAAAGTATTTTCGATTGGTACGACCAAAAACTGGAGAATATCTAAACAGTGTCTGCCAGTAATGTAGGAGGGTTCACTGTCGTCCATCAACTAACAATCAACAGCGCCGGTTATTGGGTCAAATATAAAATTAAACTTAACGGTCAGAGTTAATCCTTTTATGAGAATTACCTAAAGAATTCCGTACTTGTTGGAGTGAAGAAGAAACTTATTTGATGACCAGTGGCACACGGTGAAGCATGCATCCATCGCATTCCCCTCAGCCACATGTGTGACCAAATATTAACAAAAGTCAATATAGGTTGCTTTCAACAAAAACAACAACGCCGCACGACAAGCTACATTCAACCATTCAACAACGAACGGCAAACCGCAGCGCACTGATGTCCGAGTAGAAAGTTTATCACATAGCAATCCGCGGAGTATTTTTCCCCATTTGTGTCATTTTTGTACACACGACTTAGAGGAAGACGTTCCCCTTCATCCATCATTGGCAGAGTGTATCTTTGGCGAAGAGTGGTCGACAGTATATTAATTGTTGAGCGGCACTAACCAAGTGCACGACTGTGTACACACGGATTTATAGCACTAACTGTCTGCAGTCATTTCTTGTTGATTAGGATTTTTACCACAAAACATTTACAAAAATTTGTTTAACAAGCACGAGAAATTAACAAATTTTTATTCGCTGACCATCAATTTCGTGTAGGTACTTTTCGATCAATGACTTACGTAGCATATGTTCCTTCACGGCTACAAGTGCGACCCAATTCCCCAGGGAGCGTCTTTCCCGAGTTGCTGTTACTGTTAGTCTGAAGGACCCATTCGTTTTAATTTCAATTTAAGAACACACAGCTCTAGGTCAAACACTGCTGTGTATAATCGAGTGTATAAAGAAAAAAAAACAATTTTGTGTGTTAAATTAATGTTGTTTGCTATTTTTTTCTCACTTTCTTATTGTCTGTACCTCTCTTAGGAACACGGCGTCTGGGCGGCGTGTATGCACACCGCAAAAAGAAAATACACTTAGAAAGGCAGTATCATAAATTCGATTAGATTGGGAGTTTTGAGCTACATTAAAAAATTGAGATAAGCCGCTGGTCATTCTAAATATCTGTCTGGTTTTGGGGCAATTATGTGGTTAAGGGAATTTGTTTTGGAATGTGCAGGGGTTGAAAATAATGTTTGTTATATGTTATATTTTACGTAACTTTGAGATGTATTTTTAATGGGGTTAACAAATAAATTTCAGTACACCATGGGCTCTGAAAGGCGTGGAACCATTTAATGAACACGGTAGAGTAAGCAAGTAAGTTTTACTATCCAAACATCATAAAAATGAAAATTCATACAACCATGTTACATAACAAACACGCTTCTGGCTACAATTGTTATTTCATCGTTATAAGTGCAAACATATATTCTGGATTAACATTGTGTTATAATATTTTTTTTTTAGATGATTTTATATATTCTTATTCTAGAACGCCTCTGTGACGAATAGTATATCAACAGCAGGTTAATCAGGAATCATGTCTGTTTTTGTTTTAAAATTATGACTCTCAAGAGAAATTCAAACAGCTTACACAATAAAAACAAATGCGGGAGATTTTTAAAGCTGGGACAATCTTATTTCGTTTCCTACCAACATTGATTTAAGAAGTTCGCTTTTGTAAAATTCTTAATGATAGTAACATCATGAGAAAATTAACGAAAGCAAAGTTATGAACGAACATAAAAAAATAAAATTCAAATGGAACAGAAACATGCTTAGATTTAAATAAAGATTGAGTTTTTAAGCTAATAACATAATATAAAGTGACCGCCGTGAATCCTTGAACTGGGTCTTCATTCACCAGTCAAAGATTAAAACTGATTCAAACTGTCTAGAAGAAACTTCTCAAACATCCATTTTTATGAATTGTATAGTTCGTAACAAAAATATAGAATCATATATGAAAATAAATAAAATATTCCTTGTTATTCAAATTTATCCTATTGATTATTCTGACTTGCAAAAAAGCAAAATTTTTTTCATTTATTAAATTATAAACATATATTGATTTATTAATTCTAAGGCTGTTTTTTGTTCGTTAAGTCTTTTAATAAAGTTTATCGTTCGCATTATTGTCACACAGGTTCTAAGTGAATTGTTACCAAAAAAAAACAACATTAAAGAGGCAGATCTACAAAGGGAGACTTACAGCGTGTAGTTTTAATAAAAGTAATCATTGTCAGATATAGCTTCAACGTAGGAATCAAAATAAAGTTTATTCGACTAACCCAACAGTTTATAAGATTTAATTTTTGCATATAAATAAAAAGAAACATTTTTTCTTCATAACCTACCGTATTCCTTTTTAATTAATAAAAATCGCTTTATTTTTAAATCACAATAGTCGCTTCTCTCAAAATGCTATGTCTCAAAACCAAATAGTCCAACAGAAGTCCAGAAGAAGAAGTCTAACGCTTGTCTTAAATTTTGCTACTTTCCACATTGCTGAAAGACAGCTCTGGTGATTCAAATCGCTAAAGCTGGATAACCAAAAATGACCCCAACAGTTATAGACCTATAAGCTTATTAAGATGTATAGGTAAACTCTTAGAAAAAATCATAAAGGAGAGCATTGATCTTCAATTAACTGCAAATAACATTCTTTCTGATTTTCAATTTGGATTCCGACGTTCTCACAATACGTACCATCAAATTGTTAAAATAAAAAAACATGTCAAAAGTAAATTCCAATCTAAAGAGTCAACTGGATTAATACTTTTAGATGTTGAAAAATCCTTTGATACGGTTTGGCATAAAGCTTTGATATACAAACTAATTCAATTTAACTTTCCAAAAGAAATAATTAAAATTATTCAGAGCTTTTTAAATAATAGAACATTTGTAGTCAAAGTACAAAATGATAAGTCCTCTGAACATAATATTGGATACGGATTACCACAAGGTACAGTACTCGGTCCAACCCTATTTAACATATTTGTCGCTGGTAACGGCGTTGAAATTGCTATGTTTGCTAACGATACAGCTATATTTGCTTCAAGGACATACTACCTGGACGCACACAGCCTTTTACGAACTGTTCAAAAATTGACAAAAAGTTTAACTTTCAAAAACACATTTCCTTCACAAATAGATAATAGATAAAGTTAATAAAACTATAAAAATTATTTATCCTTTAATTAATAGGAAATCGAGACTTAGTTAAATAATAAAATGTTGTTGTTTAATTCAATTTTTCAATCCATACTACTGTATGGAGCTCCTGTCTGGCACGCCTGTGCTTTAACACACAAACGTAAACTGCAAACATGTCAAAACAAAATTATTAAACTCATGCTTTATTTACCGCGTTACAACTCAACTCAAAGATTGAAAATATCAATATCAACTACTAACTAACTATACCATTTCTATATTTCATTTATCCCATTTCTTAGTTGTAAGGGATAAAAGTCCTATATCCTATATTTCTAAACAAAATTATCTACTAAAAAAATACATCTAACTGAATAAAATTATTTGAATTGAATTGAAGAAGAAACTTTTGTGTTTTTGAGTTTTCTATAATTCTGCAAATTATTACTAAGAGGAAGTATATTTCTCTCTAACCTCCTTATATGTATGTATATGTTTGCCATTAAAGTTTAAAAGTATGCAGTTTTTCTTGTAAAATGAATTCTTGTACCTTTTATATATTACATTCCATTGAATGATGCCCACCATCTAACTCAGCAATTCAAACAATAATGAGTGTTAAATGTTTTTACTCAAAAGTCACTGTAGTATTATGATATGACCATTGGTTAAGTTTCAGTTTTTGAATGAGCTGACGAATTGTCAAATAACTTATTCTCAGTTTTGCTTAATAGTGGAACAGACAGTTTTATGTATTTTTTTTATTTTCATTTTAATTTGAACCAGCTACGAAAAAAGGAAATCATTTAATCATATCTTCATCATTTAGACAAAGCATAAGTTGTGACATTTTATTAATATTTAAATTACAATGAAGAAAAATATTTACAAGCATATATGTCCATATGAAATACTTATTACCCACACATGCATATAATAATTTAATTTCGTACATTACTATGGCTTTGTTTGGGTGCATCAAACTTGTACTCATCGGCACATCTTAGCATCTGAGAGAGAATCATTTTTTAACTTCATGCCAGCTAAACCAATTTTCCACTTGATTCCCCCTTTGAGAAGCCTGCTGAACATAAAAAAGTGCCTTAATTCGTAGCTGCTACTGCACACAATCGTCATCATTTAGCTCGATATGACAACACAAAAAGATGAACGTAGCAGGAGGAAAAAACAACTAGAAGAAGAAACAAATGACGGCAAAGAATGGAAAGAAGTTGTGAAAGCTGTATTCCCAAAGAGGTCAGAATTTCCTACCACCACTTCATTCTGCCCAGTTTCCAGTTTTCCCCAAAAATTTCACCTTATTATGCTTGCATAAATGCGTTTATGTCCTACACCACGCCATATGATGGCCGGTAGAGCGGCCGGGCCACAATGCATTCCACGCATACGAATCCAACAAACCGACAAGAACAAACCTTTATGTTGGCTCAACATAGTCAGGCAGAGCCCAACGTTAGAGTATCATCTTGCAGTGATCCGCGCAAACACCGACCACCGCCCCCGGCTTATCCCGAAGCATCGGTCCGCCTCAACTGTTGGACTCCGATGGACCGAACGTTATGTAAATTGTAAATATAATCTGCGTCTGTCTTATCTGTCTTATATTCAGAGTCTCCGGGTAACTTTGGCGGAACTTCCGCGTTATTATATCGAAGGTTCTGCACTTTAGCAAGTTGATATTTTCGGCTGATTTCTTCTTTGGTGGCTGGCTGACTGGTTGGCTGGCGGGAGTGTTAATTTGATATGAGGCAGGATTTATATGTGCAGGTATAATTCGGTAAAATGGTGATGTGAAAGAGGCACATAGGCGGGAGGTCTGAAATTGATGGTTATGTTTTCTGCATGGAAACTGCATTTTTTCTCTTAATTTCTGGTGCTTACAAAGTCACATAAATCAGGGCAACATTGAGGTCATTTATTTTATTTTCTTTCTGATTTTTATTTTCATTTTTCCCTTCAGATGTGATTGATGTGCTTAAAAGTATTACGGTTGATTGAAGAACTGTGCTAAAGAAGCAAGGCGTTAAATGAATGTTAAATATATAGACATATTTGTCAATGCGATTACTTTTCAATGTGAAAGCTTTATAATGAGTAATTGATTTGAGACGCAATTAACTTATAGGTCAAATGGTCCCTTTATAAATGTAAGCATCAGTTATTTAAAGTTTTAAATTAATTTTTATGTAATCGTGCTTCTTAGAAGCACTATCGTGTCAAAAACACGATTTGGCTGTTAAATGAAAGCCTAAGAGAAAAGGCATTTCATTTTAATTTCCATCTCACAAAAAATGTAACAAATTTTGTCTGTGGGAATTGTATATACCTTTTCAACTTCTATTAGTTATCCTGTTTTTAGTTCTTATTTAAGATCGAGCAATCAATTTTTTTAAGCATTTTAAAACTTCGAAGCAATTTATAAAAAGGTTAAAAAAAGTAAGAACCTCGTATACAGATTTTATCTTTCTTGGCATGCTCTCATCAAACAATGTACACGCGTTTTCTTCTTAAAATCACCCACGTAATTAAAAGTGAATTTTTACCATACTTCAAATTCCACTTAAATATTCACTATCTGGTCATTCCCCTCCGAAAAAGTAAAATACAAATTTCTGAAAATTTTCTAACAATTAAAGGTTCGTTCTTTCTTTCCAATCGAAGAAGTTAAAAGAAAAAAGGAGAACGAACAAGAAACTACAAGAAAATTTCTCTTCTCCGTTAGTAGGTACTATGTACAGCCTCTACTCTTTACGTCCATGCTGCAGACACAATACTCCACATTTAAATTTTCACTTTTGCCTCGAGCAATTTATCATTGTCCAGCATCTTCTTTTTCCCTCAAAATAGGAAATAAAATGAATGTCATTATATATATACATATATATATATACAATATCATTTATCAAAAAACTCACATTGTTTGTTTGTATTTATAAATAATTACTTTCCTTTCCACGGTCTAAAGCATGAGCAAATTTATTAATTGTCATTCAACTATAATTGCCCATTTCACACTTTTCCTGAATTCTGGTCCCACTCAGTGTCTATCATTAAATTAACACAAAATCGGCGGCTGTCGACCGATAAGTGTGTGACGGAATGTTAGACGTGCCGCAGCTATGGCATGTACTTCAATTAACCAAAAAAAAGCACACAAATAAGAGATAAAACTTCACTTTTCATTCCCTAAGGTCGTGCATTTTTGGGTAATCTCCATAGAAGATATATCAACGAAATGGAAAAAAAAACAAAGAAGAAACGAAAGAAAAATGTCACCGAGCAATATCTCATTAGAAAGTAAAACCCTCTCGAGACCTGTGGAATAAAGAGAAGAAAATTTGCACCTGTAGCACTATGCAGAGTGGTACATTTGTCTGATCAAACAGATTTAGATCATGTTCCGTACGGCATGGCCGTAACATGACCGTAACTAGTGTTCCACTGCACGATAATATGCAGGGCAAGTTCAAGAGTTGCCTGAAGTGCCGAAGAAGGTCAGAGCGCAACAGCGTGGACTGACTATGGCTTCGGCTTTTAGTAGGATGAAAGAAAAGAGAATATTTCCTTCTATCAAGCATCAAATATTTCACACGAAAGCAACTCGTAAATTTTCATTACCTCAACAGTGGGGTCAAAATATTTGTGCAGTAGTCGTTAAGTCGAGAAATGATATTTTGTTGTATTAACATATGTCTATTTTATTATTATTTTGGTAATAAATCTTTTAGTATGTAAATGGTTACCTCAGGATTGCGAACATTTTTTATTTTTATTTCGTGAAAATTGTGCATAAATATTTAATGAACAAATTAAGAACGTTTAAATTTGATAAAGTTAGTATTCGAATTTCATTGACGACAATAGTTTAGTTTGACACGATTTATTTCTTTTTTCTTTAGAACTATAGAATAGTTTTAGTATTTTGTATCTGGATTTGAAAGGTGAATACAAAAAAGAAAAATTTACATTAAGCTAAAAAAGAGTGTTTTCGCTGAAATTTTGAAGGTATTTCGCATGGCTTTACTTCCTTCGAGTTGTTGAAAACACTCAAAGAGTACTATTTGTTCATGAAAAACTTATTTATCCGTTGGGAGCCGACAAGAAGCTGTTAGTACTTAGGATAGGAAAAAATAACGCACAATATGAGTTTTGGTTGAGAAGACAGGCTCTGGCTTATTGTGGACTGTAGCTAAAGCCAATTTTTTTCTATTTGGATAATGGCCTAAGATGTCATTAACACTTGTATCCTATCTACTATAACTCAACTTCTTTTCTATTTCAGATCACAACAATATTCTTTTACAACATCACGAATGTCATCAAAATGTAAGTGTAATAAAAATGAGCGAATCAAAAGGTATTCTCGATTTACAAATAAAGATTGAAAGTGAAAGGCAAATACTTTTAAGAATAAAAACAGAAGCAGAAATCGCATTTGAAAGAGAAGATAAATAACATTGTGCGATCTACTGCTGCATTTAAGATTATGACAACGCGTGGAGAAAGTTCAAGCATGCAAATCTAGTAAAGAAATGTGAAAATGAATACAGACAATAACACCCGTAGATTTCAATATTTAAGAATGTAGATTTAAAGATTAAGAATTACTCTTGTCAACCGCTGTTCACAAGGCTTTTGAAATGATGCTCGAAAATTCAAGGTTTTAAATAAAAGTCTGATTATCCCAGACAGACATTTTTATGTACATATGTTGCGCTTGACGCAATTTAATGCCAATTTGAACGAAAAAAATTGCATGTGATTTTTGGGTAGATTTACTTTTATATCATTTAGGAAGAAATTTAACTGGACAACGTTTAACTCATATATCTTTTTACACACAATATGTAAATGAAAATGTGAAAACTAAAACCACGATTTTTGGATGAAAATGCGGTGGCTAACTCATGAAGGTAAGCCACATACATTTATAACTCTAAATACTTTCAAATGCATGCCAAAAGGACGTCCACGAGTAGATCATCTCATACAAGAAAAAGAAGAGTCTCCGACCAACTTTATATGCGCAACACCGTCCTAGCCACAGAAGCTTGTTGTGATGAGCTTCTTTATAGCGAACACCCTGAAGACCACCAATATTGTTTTGTTCGTTATAGAGTGGTCCGGTTTTGGATGGTGTACTATTTTGTAAAATTAAGCTCTCTACTCTGAGAAAAAACTACTGCTCGTTGGGAAATATGGCTGCTAACTATGAACTCATTCAGCTCATATCATTATTTACTGTTGATTAAGTTCTTTGTAATACAGATTGAAACTGAGTTTTTATACACGGAGTGCCTTAAGTTCTGCTAGAAGTCCTCTTATGCGTATATTTTGTAGTATACTTTGGACAAAAGTATTCAAGATCCGTACACACTTGCACGCATGTGTCCTCTATAATCGAGGTTTGGTCTTCCTCTGAGGTTTTCACTGAAACAATGTAGTACATTCGATCGATGTGGACAAATGAGTGCAGTCGACAGATCTGTGCTTTTGAGACTATACAGGCAGAAAACGATCCGATCTTCTTTAAGATGATGTGGAAAAAATCGCATAACAGCTCCTCGCCTTGTCAAAATCCTATCGCACAAAACGGCAGAGAAGGTGTACGATGTTAAGAAAACTTTTTGCTCGGGAATTGGCGCATATGTATTGGTCTCCTTTTTGTGAACTCGGCAGATGACACTGAGATTCTACTCCTCATGCATGCCAGTACCATTGAAAGAAAAAGTTTTTTTTTTGTCGTAATTCAGTATGTGAGTGTGAAAAAAAGGGAACGCACAAGTGGTTGAAGAAACTAGATCCTGGAGAAACTATCCTGGTTTCTCGTGAACAGTAGTGCTACCAACTCCTGGCTGGGCATCTCATATTTTTTTCATGACACTCAGAGAGTAATTGTCTATAAAAAGCCTTTCAAGTTTCGCCGTTCGGAGTAGGTAATAAACTTGAAGCAGCACGAATAGTCGCCGAAAAGGCTAGTTGTGCACTATGGATTACACACAATTTATTTTATTTTATTATAATTATGGAAAAAAATAAAACCCCCAGATAGTGATCTCAAAATGAAAATAACACTTTTAGTCCGAAATGCCTAACACTTTTAATGGATCTAAGACCAAAACGGTAGATTCCAAATAAAGTCAATTTATCTTATTTCGTCGCCTGTATTGAGCTTTCCATTCCTGATTCCAGTTACTGTCACATTTGGGAAAAAGAAAGATGTAAACATGAAGGCATGTCTGAAAGTTAATAGTTTAAGAAATTCATATCTATTAGATTATCATGAATGTCACGTGCTGTTTTTCAATACATGGGCATAATATTGAATACAAAACATGTGCATGCTATTACAGTGCACTTTGGCAACGCGCACAGTACAGTGCATGCCAAGATCTTTTAACATGGCACTGAGAATACCAAATATGCCCATGGAATCATTTTCAGTTTAAGGTGAAATTTGCCGTGGGCAAAATCTTCCCCTGAAAATGATAACCAATAATGCGCTAATCCTATTCATATTCAATGAAGTATAAAGCATGGAGTGCGCGATGCGCGATATGAAAAACATGGTAAGCCCACGACGTGATCAATAGACGGCTTCATTTCAAAAGCATCGCCGACAAGAGAAGAAAATTTTACTTTCATAAAATAGCAGGGGATACGATGCTGTGTTCTACACAGGCGGCGGCAGATTAAAAATTTCTAATGCAAAAATGTTAATATTTCCATCCAATCGGATTAATTATATGGGGAAGATGAATTGAAGAAAGCGCCCCAACAAAATGTCCCGTCGACAGCTGCCCACATGGGCGAAAGAAATATTCTATTCATCAGAAGTTGGTGAATGTGTCGAATTGACATTATGGGCCAAGCTGTGAAGTATGGAGAAAGGCGAACAAAATTTGCTAAATTTGGAGCATCACTTCAACTCAGAAAAGAAACCCAAAATTCGCAGTGAAGTGTCATTCATTCAATGAGATTTGGGAATAAAAAGCAAAAACAAAAGAAAAATTTAGAAAAAAACGAACCAAACGAGCGAGTGGTCTAAGCGAAATTCAATTTTAAAAGTCCAGTCAGCATTAGCAAGTGCACGACTAGCATTAATGACCGTTACAGTTTCGGTGACTTATAATAGGTCAATCGTTTGATAGGGAAACGTCTATGACTAAATGACACTTCCCCCGCAACGACAACAGGTATTTGTTGATTTAACATAGAATAACCGAGTACGGGCTTTATTTGGTAGTCTAGGAGTGAACATACAGTCTTTAGCATAACAAACGAGTTCATGAAGACAATGGTACAAAACAGTGGAGGTGTCAGAGGAGGAGTGCACGCGAGAGCTTTCTAGCAACCGAACTGTGCAAAAAAAGAAGTGTATCTCGCTCTAAAGCGGTATGCGGCGAATGATAATATTCTACCACCATTCATAAACAAACGATATTCAGACTGACGGAGTGGCACACCGCGCCGCTCAGCAGCACCATTCAATAGAAGCAAAGTGGAGAGCGAGGGTTGGCGCAACCCAGCACACTTGGCATAATGGCCTTAAGAGGAGCAGCTTGTAATCTTTACCGCTTGTATGAGAGTATAATGATTTGACTTTCTCCAAAAAAATAAGAAAAAAATTATTGTTGGTCAAGGCATAGAGAAAGAAATGCAGACGGCCAACGTTCAGGTTTGCGGCTTTCATACAATAGCTCTACGTGAAGTTAAAATAGAACCCTAACCGGAATTAAACGAAATTTTGTAGAAAATCCGAGTTGAAAGTTAATTTAGAACCGCGGAACCGCAGACGTTTACTTTCTTCCATATTTTGTTGCGGCTGCGATTGGACTGCATGGGGCCACGAATGAAATTAAAAGTGTATGGGAGGCGCTCCAGAGTGTCTATTTCTATGCGTGGTACAATCGTGCAGCAAAAGGAGTTAATTAATCATCTCGGTGCGGACTGACGTTTTTCAAACAAAATCACTATATGAGTAGATTGGAAAGCAATATTTTGATCGGGCGACCTATAGCCCGGGGAAGTGATCAATAAAGGTGTAAAGTGCTGTGTGAGTTCTTATCCGTTCTTGTTTGCCTTCACTTTGAGAATTAATGTGAAAATCTACAAAACTTCATTTCAGCTTTTGTTGTTTCTGCTGATCATGATTAAAAAAAGGCAATGAAAGATTTGGAGATCTTTTTAAAAGATGGAATCGATAAATGGTGGATAATGTGTTTTTTTGTTAAGCCATATAGGATATAAATATAGATATAAAAAGTTATAGAACGTATGATAAATGCTGAACCTTCATATACATGTTTTTTATTTGTAGAAATTTATTTTTTCTATTATTAAATTAAACATTTAATTAATTCCCATTTTAATTTTTATGTTTATTTATTGAACTCGCCCATGCGTTGGTATGGGGCGACTTGTATACGAAAGACTAACTTGAAAATTTAATATATTCCAATTTATTGAGTTTTTAAAAAGTTTTGCTTTACATAGTTCTGAATGTAATTCACTTTTTTTAAATTTTCATCTATAACCGCACCCAACTCAAATGTGCGCATACAGCTGAACAGGATACCCGAAGCACAAAGTTTTGTCGAAGGCTAGAGCTGTCCATAAGAGTGGAGAGTAACTAGTTTTCAAAAAAATGTTAGGGGAGGAATAATTTTACCAAAGGCTTCGCACCGAGGTCTGACGGGACGAACACAGACAGTTTGCAGTAGAGTCACTGTAATAATCGTCCAATCTGGAAACACGTTAGCTTGTGTGAATTGTAATATCTAAGGCTGAAAGCTTGAAATTGCACTTTTCCATAAGAAGTTATTCACGTTTTATACATATGGGTAAAGACTCGAAACACTATCATTTAATTTTGATTTTCTACTATAAAAAATGTATTATATAAAATGTGAATGTACGTGTACTGCACGCATTTACCCCGCGACCGCTTTTGTGAAAAGAGATCTCTTTTTAAAAAAATCTACGAATTTTCGTGCGTCCAATCAATAATTGTTTTAGTAACAATGGTAGATAACAGAAGTATTCTTACAAATCATGAGTGCATCTATATCTAGTACAAGCTTAACGATAGGAGAATACAATCAAGAGGGAATTAGCCCAAAGCAAAGTAAAAATAACATCTTTCTAAATGATTCATGAACATTTTCAACATTGTGTATGTTAATAGAATCCCAATATTAGACTTTGAATTTTTAATCACGATAACTGAGACAGTGTACCCCGCACAGTTAAACAAATGTATGGAAAACATGCAATTGAATTATTTAGAATAGGTACATTTTATTTAATCCAGCCAGAAATCCCATAAAACAAGCTTATTACAACTTATTGTTATTTTTACTTTTTGAACTTTGCAACTAATCCTCACTGATGAAGACTTAGCCTGAACGTTCGTGATTGCGATTCAGATTTTAAAATTCAGATGTTATGATTTTTGGAACTGCATTATTTTAAGTCTGTTAGTCTATGTTAAAGCTTAGATAAGAAATGTAGTGTGTAGTTAGGGGCATAATTGACTGCGTCTTTACATCAGTTATTCCAAAAAATTACTGAAGCTCCGCCAAAATGTATGCAGTTTTAAATGCATCACTCGATCAGAGGCACAAACCGGTATGAGAAAGTCCAATTATGTATTGGATATTGTCAAAAATAGCTTTCGGTAAGTTCCGGTTGCCGAAGTGAAACCTCCTCCAGCTGCAGCAAAATCAGTTTCAGTTTGTCGTGGTGTTCGTCTGGGAGTGGTTCGATTTGTCCCGGTTGTAGCTTGTGAAAGTTTTCTTTATTTGCTGTTTTTCCTAATAGTAACTTGTAAATCACATATTGATATTCCTTTTTATAATATACCACGAGCGTCGCAACATCTGTAAAAATTAGCAAAGGTATGTGCAGACATGCTTTACAAATATTGAAAAAGAGAGCCGCGTCTTTTTGAAAAAAAAAAACAGGACAACACATTTTCTGGTTTACATAAACCTCCGAAATATGCAGAAATATTTAGAATATACTTTCGCCGATAGTTGATTTATAAATGCGATGCAAATTAGTTTCGCTTAATTCGTTTTTTTTTTTGTAAGTCATTGCACCACCATAATCCGAAAGAGAAACCTCTTTCGTGTTTATTTTAATTATGTATTCGCACGTTTGGTCTTTGGCCTCCCTTGACGCGTAGGTTCTTATTCACTATTCCTCTTTTTTTTTTCAACTAAATGCTTAACAATTCGTTTCTAGACAACTTGATTTTTGTCTTATGTAGGTATCATACGCTTTTCGCCGGGTATGCGATTGTGTATGTGGAAACTGGTTTTTCTTTTATTTGATATTAGAAACTTGTAACTGTATGCAGTTTGGTAAGAGAATACAAATGCATTGCACCATTATTATAGAATGGATATACAACCGTATACCGTTTTGTAAAGATATAGGTTACGTAGTTCATTCCACTAAAAAAGCTTTTGAGATGAGAACAAGTAAATCGTATGTGTTTATCTCATGAAAAAGAGTACTGGCGTGATCTTGGCAATGGTCATCGTATGGCTTGAACTAATTGAACACCAACCCATCATATTGATAAGATAAGCGACTGGAGTTTGATTTAAGTGACCGTGAATATACGCACATAGATAAGGTTATATAATATGCCAAATTTAAACTTTGATTACGTCTATTTCTTGTTTCCTCATTTCTTTATTGGTTAAACGACTTAGTGCTTCAAATCAGATACGTATTTCATATTGTATTTCTCGTTATTTATCAGCACTAATCCCAGAAAGGTACCATGGAAATATGCATATGTTTCCAATTTGTGTGAGTGACTCTGCGGTTTCAACATCTTAAGTGTACAGGTTCGATTTCTCTATTGATGTTTGACAATGGCTAAAGCGATTTGACATGCAAATTCGGAACGTTATTAGGTTTCATAACTTGTTTGAATTCATTCTCTTTCTGACGAAATTATTTTCGATATTTTAATAATAAATAATTGAGTAATACTAGTTTTGATAATTACAGAACATTGTTATCTTATTGTTTACTAGTTACGAGTATCTTAGGGTCTCTTATACAAGGTATATCATTTTATCTACTTTATATCGACTAGAGGAGAAAGAAATTTCAAACTCTTTTCTCTGTACCTACTCCCGCCATCAGTTGTCTTCCATTCATGCCTACAGAACTTTAGTCTTGCAGAAATGACTTTTTGACATAAAAGCAAATTATAAGCACGGAAAGAGTGATGAAAATTCTTTTTTTTTATTTTTGTTTTAATTGTTTTTAAATGTAGAAAACTTTTTAAAAATTGAATTTTTACCTTGCCTAAAACTATTCTAGATTCTTAGCACGGAAAAAGAAAAGTAATTTGCAACATATTATATACGACTATATGTGTCGTATCTAGTGTAGTATTGCACAAACATCTTTTGCACAGATTAAAATATATTCCTGTTCGTCATTCTCTTACCACAACCACATTAATCTTTATAAAAATTCCAATCATGCAATTCTGCACTATCCACTTATCGGAGAAAAAAAAAAACAACTCGCAACTAGCTACATACCTTCATGTATGCCTGTTATCAGGTTGTAAAAAGTTTCAACTGTTTTTATCGTGTCTTATCTTTCTCAGTCGAGCGTATCACACATCATAACAAATAAACTTTTCTTCAGATAATAATACATTTTTAAATGAAGAAAAAAGACTACTCAGAAGCCAACTAGCCGCCCGGTTAGAACACAGATGTAATGTCTCATCTGCTTAACTTTTTTTCGCTATTTCCGAAAAATAAACATTTATGGGCTTATTAGTTTCGACATCGCTAGGCACACTCAACATTTTAATATTGAGCCCTTATTCCCTACAGTTAACTTCAGAGAATATTCCGCACAGGTCCAATTTGTCTTCTTATCATCACGCCATTGCAAGCTCTCATCCGTTATGTTTTAAGCCCGGTGTATGACTTGATATTATTCCACTTAAATAAATGCCACGCTTTAAACATGCCGGCCTGATTTCACATGTCGATGGCATACTTATGTGTATAGAGAAAGATTTCCAAAAAAAGGAATTGACGTCTGAAGAATAATTTAGTTTTCGCGTTGAGAAAGTTTAATAAAGACAAAAATCTAAAAAGTAGCAAAGCAATCCTGTCAAAAATTAAATAACATAGCTAGAAAATATAAGATAAGTTATTTTTTGCAATATCACTCAGATTAAGAACAGTTGTCGTTTGGTTATTTTATTATAGATAACACATTGTATTAAGTGAAGCTTTCTTATCAATTAAATGATAACACTATTTTCTGGAGCTAAAACGAGCATCAGTTCAAAGGTGCGCTCCAGCCTATTCTTTTTTAAATGTGATAAAAAAATATAAATACAGTTACTAAAATAATTTTATTGCAAAATTTAAAACTTTATCTAATGACAGAATGAATATGTGTGTTCTTCTTTTCCACCCCACTGTAAATTCATTCTTTTGACAACTCATTTCGATTATTAACAAAGCTTTTTTTACAGAAAAAAAGCTTAAAAAACAAGTTTATCATGAAGAATGAAATAGACGGCGGCAATATGCCCCGTTGAATCTGACTGAGATGGAAGAGAGCAACAGTCGGCTCGCTGAACTTCCTTGCATAACAGATTTAGTCCGCGTCAGAGCAAGTGCATATTTCTGACGGATGTTTGCGCATTAAACCGGCGCTATAGTGTAGTTGAATTATTGTGTTCACAAGCATTTAGCGTTCTCCGCGTATTTTTGCATTTAACTTTACATACATATAAAATCACAAAGATGACTTTTATAATAAAACGATTGTTTGGAACGTTTCAGATGGCACAGAAAATAAAGAGCGGTCCCGTTGTTGATATCCTTGGCGATGAGATGACCCGTATAATTTGGAGTTCAATCAAGGACAAGCTGATACTGCCTTTCCTAAACATTGATCTGCATACATACGATTTAGGTATGGAGAACCGCGACCTGACCAACGATCAAGTAACCATTGACTGCGCTGAAGCAATCAAGAAGTACAACGTTGGCATTAAGTGTGCAACAATAACACCAGACGAGAAGCGTGTTGAAGAATTCAATCTTAAGAAGATGTGGAAATCGCCTAATGGAACTATTCGTAATATTCTGGGTGGCACAGTCTTCAGAGAAGCCATCATCTGCAAAAACATTCCTCGCTTGGTAACTGGTTGGGAGAAGCCGATCATAATTGGTCGCCACGCACACGCTGATCAATACAAGGCCACTGATTTTGTCGTTCCTGCCCCGGGAACACTTACTTTAGTGTACAAATCAGCCGATGGAAAAACTGAGGAAATTAACCAAGTCGTTCACGAATATAAAGGTGCTGGTGTAGCTTTGGCCATGTATAATACAGATGAATCTATCATTGATTTTGCGCACTCATCGATGAAGTTCGCTCTTCAAAGGAAGTACCCACTCTACCTTAGTACCAAAAACACCATCCTGAAGAAATACGACGGTCGTTTCAAGGACATCTTCGAAGAAATCTACCAGAAGGAATACAAGCAACAGTTTGAAAAGGAAGGCATCTGGTATGAGCACCGACTTATCGACGACATGGTTGCCTATTGCATGAAGTCTGAGGGTGGATTCGTGTGGGCCTGCAAGAACTACGATGGTGATGTACAATCTGATTCCGTCGCTCAAGGTTATGGTTCACTCGGTTTGATGACATCTGTGCTTATATGCCCTGATGGAAAAACAGTAGAAGCAGAGGCAGCCCACGGAACAGTTACTCGTCACTACAGGCAATATCAACAAGGAAAGGAAACATCAACCAACCCAATTGCATCCATCTTTGCCTGGACCAGAGGATTACTGCACCGTGCCGCTCTAGACAACAACGATGAACTCAAGAGATTCGCAGAAACCCTTGAGAAAGTATGCGTAGACACAATTGAATCTGGCTTCATGACCAAGGATTTGGCCATTTGCATCAAGGGCATGAACAATGTTCAGCGCAAAGACTATCTGGAGACTTTTGAGTTTATGGACAAGCTGGCTGAGAACCTGACAATTGCTCTTTCCAAATGACTCGTATCGAGTGCGGAAAAAAAGTCCCATTTATAGGGACACTGCTGGCGGCAATAACGAATAATTCGAGAATACAAATCTATATTTTTAATCTGTTAGACTGCTTCTTTTTTATACAGTTCAGTTTTGGAAGAAAGGGAAACAAATAAAGTCATGTTCTCAAAAATGTATAAAATATTTATTTTAATTTGCGCATTATTAAATTTGACATGGGATTGTATTCGTTTTATGATTTCAGAGGATGTACCTACATACAGAGTACATAAATTTCTTATCACTCAACGTGTGTAGTCTACAAAGCGTTCAAGTACTGAAGATAACAACTGGAACTAGAATGAAGGTATGTACTCCAGTTTATGTAATAGGGCATGAAATTAAACGTTATCTCACAGTGTGAAGGCTTAATTAAATAAAATTGTATACAATAAATCCAGGGAATCCAGTAATGAATGACTGTAAACAAAGTTGATGTATATATTATGTATAGAAACAAAAAAATGCTGGGCTTCTACCTCCAAAAGAATCAATTTGTATTATGTACTCATATAGCAAGTGTTTTTGTGAATCAATTTTTGGTAGTATCCACACGTATTCGTTGCGTACTGTAGGATTTATATCGTACTCACTAAATCATGAGACAAACTCGGCAACATTTCCCACGTAAAAGAATTATCTTAGCCATACCTCTATTCCAACGTCTACGTTACGAGGGAAGTACAATTCTATGGCTTCTAAAAAACAGAACAACAAAGACAAAACACATTTCGTAAGGTTGCGTACTGTTTGAAGGGTAGTTTGCCAGGTAGTGAGAATTTTTAGTTTTCCTCAAGTAAACTCATAGGTATAGGTCCGAATTTTAGTTAGTTAGAATAAGTGTTGAGTCGCGAACGGTTGACTTATGATTCTATTCGCACATTTATACATCTACTTACTAAAATAAAACAACAAGGCCTGGATATGAAACTGGCCCTTAGTCAATCACAAGTGATCATGCTTTCAACAAGCTCAGTTTTAGTTTTGATATTGCAAAGTGTTAACGCTGCGTACACAGGAAACAATCATCGGGAATTAGATATTTGCAGCCATTGGAATGGTCGTCGACATTTCTTGGAGCTGGGTGAGAGGGGTGACCTACATGCACGTAATGTTACCACCTCAGCATTTCGGGTGTGTTGTTAAACATATAAAATTTGCAAATATTAGGCAATTTAAAAATTAAATATTGTTTCTAGAGTACATTATACACGCCACTTAACGTAAGAAATCGCACAAATACTGATATCTGGTATCAATGCAATCTGGAACTGGTTACCTGCGCTGAATGCGTTATTAGAATAACGTTTACCTACGTGAATTTTTCAAAAACATGTGAAAGAGTCTCAAGCAATGGAGTTGGAAATAAAACGCCTAATATGTGTCCCTGTGAGCATATTCAGTTCTCAGAGCCACCATATGATACAACTATATCCGGTCAGGAGTTTTGTGGTGATGGGAAGGTATTCAGGAGCAAGACACGGACCCTACTATTAAAATTCTTTTATCGTGCTACAAATAGCCATGTCTTTTCATTGCAGTATTTTTCAGAAAGTAAGTGAATTATCAGTTAAGTTAGTTCGCTAGTTTTAAAACTACACACATTAGATGCAATAATTGCGCTGAGTTGAAAAGAATTTATAAACAGACATTGCTACCTAAAATATAATAGACATTGATTATACTTAATTAGAATGTCCCAAGAAAAGAGATGTAGAAATAAGAAAATCTATAAGTGGTGGCGCGCGCTTTGATCCGTAGAATCGATTGCACCATAATCCATTTAAGTGTTCACGACCATACTATAATAGTATATTCTTCTATTTAATTGAGAAAAACAAAAACAAGTATTATATGTGCATACGTGGTTTCTTTCTCCCTCTTTTTTCCTACATTTATTTATTCAATCTTAACAATGTATAGGAAATGTGAAAATAATAAGTGGCTCACCAACGCAATCCATCGTAAGTAACTATTCACAATTTATGCCACAGATTATTTCGACGCCCTACTTTCCAATGTCATACCCTCGAGACTACGGAATTGAGCATATTCTTACGTGTGAGGCGGACAATTGCCAAGTACGTTTGGAATTCACAGATTTTCAACTCGGTTTAACGTCGACTTTAGAGGTTTCATTAAACAAATACATATTTATATCCTTAACCCTACACAAATGTTATGATACATGTTTTTAGGTTTTCGATTCAAACGGGCAAATGTTAGACTCTTATACTGGTGAACACTTTCGTCCACCGATCATTATAAGCAGTGGGAAGTCATTGTTATTGCAATTCCGTGGCAACGGAGTCACAGGATCCGGATACAGAGCAGAGGTTAGTTTTGTATCTGCAAAACAGCTTAAGGAACGGCAATTGCTGCCTTATACAGGTGATGTTAGATCTTCGATTTAGGTTACTAATTTGAAACTAATTTGGAACTTGAAAAGATTGCGGAGGCATGGTATCTGGTCCAGGGGGTGCTATAACAATGATGAATATGATAGAAAACAAAACGGATGTCCGGTATTACGACTGCATTTGGATAATCAAACCTGGAAACAATTACATGATGATGAAAACCCATATATCACTGAGAGTTGAAGCCTTTTATGGAATGGCATCGCGGTCGGATTTAACTATTCGGCAAGGTACGACATCGGATTCACCTGGCATTGAGAGTGTGGTGTGGCCCAATAATGGGATGAGTAAAGAGAGTCACATCGTTCCAATTTTAACTGGCTACTACATCCGCCTGCGAGGTGTTTTCGGAATGTCTTCGAAACTGGCCATCGTCTACAGCGTATTTAATTACCTAAGTAAGTAAGACGATTAATTCCAGCAAGAACAAAATAAAAACATCCGCCTCTTAGATTGCTATATTGGCTCTGAGTTTTTGTGCAACAACAACCACTGTATTTCAATACGTTTACACTGTGACGGATTTGACCATTGTGGAGACGGTAGTGATGAGCCCGAGTCATGTGAAGAAGATTGGGCTCACCTCCAAAACGATAGACGATGGTACTCACACAAGCCGAACTACTACTTTCCTAAGATAGAACAGTACCCGGATTTGAAGACTGCTACTGGAATATTTGTTATGAGCACATTGGGTATTTTCGCCGTTTTATCTGGCTGGATGGTGATCTTATATAGAATGGGAGTTCGAGCACGACACCAGCGCGAACTTCAGAACCATTTACAGACTATAAGTGAACTTTTAGGTAAGAGTTTAAAGTTAACATAACTGGAGGAAGTGTTTAAAAGTTTCCAAAAACAACAGATCGTCAGGAGGAGCTTACGACAGACGAGCCTCCAGACTATGAAGCACCTCCAGACTATGAGGAGGTAATTAAAATTGGTATGGACCAAGAAATACACGAGTCCCGCCAACGGCAAAGAAGGCATCGCAGACATCGCCATGATGCTTCGCGGTGAACCTGATACAATAGTACTGTATGCACTGAAATTGTAAAATTTTGTATTAAACAGGTCTCACAGTCGCGGAAGAATGAATGGCAATCAACTGCAACCCTCTGTACACAATTATGGACCATCAACGTCCTCATCGGTTGTCACTGGTTCTGGGGTATCCGAAGCTTGTACAATCGATAATCCCCTGCCAGATGTTGCCGCTCGAGTACTGTCAGCAACTACAGCTTGTGGTAAGCAGTCTTAATTAGATATTTTAACATTGGATTTTAATTAATTGCAAATAAGACTTGCGTTTGCAGACCCTGCAGAATCGGGTGCAGAGAGGCAATGTAGATGCTCAACGGCGCAACCGATTGGGAATGCAACGAGCGCAACATCGATTTCCATTGGGAGTGAATTACCCACAGGCAGTGCGGAATTCCAGAACCTTCACCAGCAATCGCAACACCAACCAAGCTCGTCGTGCACGCCAACTCAATTTGAGGAATGCTCTAATGAATTTAGAGATGAATCCCTTAACATTTCGTTTACCCTAGCAATACCACAAACATTAACTGGAAGTGATATCAGTGAATATACTTCCGTTAAAGACTTTATTCTATTTAACGTCGTATTGTTATTTCAGAATCACAACGTCCCAAGAGCAATATTTGCACTGAAAATACATATCTGAAGAGGTCATGGTTGGTTTTCAATAATGGTAGTCATAATTTTAGAGTTCAGCGTCTAAGGCATACATTTTCATCTCCAGAAACCTTTTTGAATGACTTTCTTTCACCTAATGAACCATTAAACTATGGAACAAACTTACCAATCGAAAGGTAATAAGACATAAGAAAAAAACAAACTTTATTCTATTCTACCTTTTACAGAAATTCGTATATGAGTAATGCTAGCATTTTTGGATCAGAACTTTCAAGAGACCCGACACCAGTCGACGATCATCCAGTACCCTTGAACATGTTACAACCGCTGTTAAACTTGAAGCAAGCAGACAACGAGCTTAACATGCAAAAGAAAGATATTGACATTGATATAAAACTTCCGTTAGGGTCTTACAAAAAATTGGATATTCCTAACTGCAGCAATCAAGGGCAATGCAACAGCAGTATCCCCTTTAAGTTGGACTTAGAATCAAGGGAAGCTAATCGCCCGTGTTATTCTGATAGTGAAAACACAACTTCATGTTTTGGTCACATGAACAATCCCTTTAGAGTAAGCAACAAGAAACGAAATACCCATCGTAGACTCCATATTCGTAGCAAATCCTTTACGAATTCCGGTAGCCGACAGAGAGTCACACGCTTAAGAAGAACATCTTCTGCAGACTTATTACTACAGCGCCATTCTCCAAAAAAAGAGCGCAACTGTTCAAAAATATACTTAATTTAAACCAAATAATGATGTTGATTTTGTGTGAACAATAAAGTGTATGTCTATAAAAATGTTGTTATTGTTGTTGTTTATAATTGCAAACAAAGCGTAATGCCTACGATAAAATAAGTTAATTTAAATAGATATGCTATATGAAATGTGCAGTAAATGTACATAAATATCAGTACATCTAGCTTGAAAAATGCATTCCACAATGCGAACTAAAAACGTGGATAATAATTGGTTGGATTAAAGAAATAAATGTTTTACGTAACGTATTGACCCATGAACGAACACACGGCTAACGAACACCCCCCAATTGAATATTCTTTCCACGTTGTGGATCCTATTTCTTCTGTTGCACATCTGTCAAATTTGCAAATTCTGGCAAGTACCTTATAATCGGTATTTAATTCATAGTGAGAGGTTATCACAATTTTAAATTTAACTGTTTAATATTAAGCAAATAATTAACAATAATATGTGGCCAAGATTTGGAATAAAAATTGGAAATAGTACGCTGTGCATTGCTGCTGTGAAATCTGAGGGTAATCCTGAAGTGATAGCGAATAAACAAGGTGACCGCGTTTCACAAGCCTGCCTCCTCGCCGAGGGAAATGAAATTGAATGTGGTCTAACAGCGAAACAAAAAATGGCATCGAAGCCGACTTCTTGTGTTTCAAATAGTCTGCAGTTTTTTCTTGGCGAACCCACAATGACAACAGAGGAAATTAAAGAAGCCAGCAAGCACATTTCATGTCATTACAATGAAAAAACTAAAGAATTCGAACTCAAGTCAAAGATGGCAGGTGACTCTGACAAAGAAGTCATCACCAAAATAACCCCACATCAGGTCTGTGTGAATTTTTTCAAAGCCGAATTCGAGTTGGCTCGTCAATCGTACTTGCATGAAAATACCAAACCGTCCGTTGTCCTGTCAATACCAAACTATTGTCCAACGGAGTCTTGGCCACGTCTTGCTGCAGCGGCTGAAGAGGCGGGATTTCATGTTGCACAGATTGTTTCGGAGATGACAGCTGCTGTGCTCGCTTATGGTATTGGGGAGTCTCAAGAAGTAGATGGCGATGTGAAGAATGTACTTTGCATTAAGAGCGGGGGCATATTTAGTCACTTTTCGTTGTACGAGATAAGTGGCGGGCTGTATTCCCTTCTCGATGATGCCGGCCCTTACACTATTGGTGGAGATGAGTACACTGAAGTCTTAGTTGAATTTGTCTGTCAGGAATTCTATAAAAAATATCGTCTAGACCCGAAAGAAAGTCGCCGTTCGTTGGCAAAAATATACACCGCTGCGACTAACTGCAAGCACATTCTCACTACGCTTCCCTCAACACAAATCTACATCGACTCACTTATGGATGGCGTTGACTTTAGTATGCAAATGTCACGTGCTCGTTTTGAGAGTCTCATACAGACGGTGATAAATAAATTTATGTCAACACTCAATGAAGCTATCGAGAAACTCTGCCAAGGAAATAGAAAAATTGATGAAATCGTTCTGCTAGGTGCTACTATGAAAATCCCAAAAATACAAGCGGCGATCAGTGGTCGATTTCCAGAAGCCAAAATGAATACAAGCCATGCTCCCGACGAAGTAGTCGCTATTGGCTGCGCCAAACAGGCAACTTATTTAATTGATCCAGAAGGTCAGGACCTTAATAGTAAAGCTGTATGCTCGTTCACACCAAGTGACCTGTACATTTGGCACGGTGAAGCTGCAGACAAGTCCAAACTCGTATTAAAAGCTGGATCATTGGTACCAAACGTAACCGTGGTCGAAGTAGAGAAGGCTGACGAGGGTGCAACTGCTGTTGATGGTGAACACATGGAAATCTTCCATGTAAAAACTGAAGATTCGATCAGAGATTTAAGCTTAAAAGCGAAACTGACACCTGATGGCACGTTCAAAATCGAGGCAACTGTGGACATAACGGAAGATGGAGTGACGCCCGCAATAACGCTTAGATGCTTGTAGAATTTGTTATTTTTTTAGAATAAATAAATTGTATTTAAATGGAACAATAACGTGTTTTCAAAGGTACATACATTTCTATTGTTGTGTTTTTATATCTTCGAATGAAGTTTTATATTTAATTCCAAAATTTATTGTTTAAGCTTATATTTCATTGCACATATCGCCAGAAACTGCTATGAAAGCAAATGCACCATCCTCAGGATGTGGCAATTCTCTGAAGAGCTTGAGGGTTTTTGAATGCGTAGGATCAATTAACATTTTGTTTCCCATATCTTCGCTTTTAACTAAATTCTCCAAAGAAATAAGTTTTTCAATTGGAGGCCTTAAAAACGGACCAGAAAGCTCAGCGTTAAGAAGGTATCCAGATAAAAGCATTGCGTAATCATTTCGGACGCCTTTCATGTGGAAACAGTTTGAATCAATTGATTTCAAAAAGGATACCCACTGGTGTCCCCTGCGCCGATCTGCTGGGTCTGACAACTGAACCACGTACGGTTCTGAGATGCTTATAAGAAATTTAAACTGATCATCTAATACCTACGACCACAAAGTTGTTATCTAATTGGATTTCACTAAACTTTCACATCATTTTCACCTTTCCTATGTTCTCTAGATCAATTGGACATATGGTCTTGTGCAAGTCACAGATTTGATTTCTGTCAGTCACATTTAAATAGGACCGATTCTTATTTGGTACCAAACAGGAAAGTTCTCTCAGTTCACACTCATTTGGCTGTTTATTAAATGGATATCTCAGTCCGTTTAGCGCCATGCATATTGTTAGCATCAGCATATAGTGATTTCTTTTCTCTCGTAAAGCTTCTGCGTTGTACAGGGGTTCACTTAGCTTGCGACACCAAGCATTTGCTATTGTTTGCTCAAATCTCGTTGGCAGCATTGCTATTAGATCCTTCATTAAACAACTGCAAGTGATAAAAAATATGATAATGAAACTAAGAGCCTAGTCATATCTACCAATAATATTGAAATTCCATATCAAGTGCATCCAAAGGTTTTAGAGACATTATCAATAAGAAATGAAGTAAAAATCGTTCGCGAAAAAACGTTTATTTAACAACAAAATAATTTAGTATGTCTGCCTATATTTCTAAAATTCGAGTGTAGCATCGCTCACTTCAATTGCCTTTGATTTGTAGCTTTTTTCAAGCTTACGTAGAAATTCCTCAAACACAATTACTGGTTTGAACATGCCAGTTTTTTTGAAGTCTTTAATGCGCCGCTTATCCTGTGGAGCATCTTCTTCCTTACTCTTCTCATCAAAAGTATTAATCTCCTCCATTAGAGAAGCTATTGTTGGCACTGTGGTTGGGTCAAATTTTCCAGCGACGTTCGGATTAAATGGGACACATAACTTTCCCGTGCTCGGATGTATGCAAAACGGAGCTTTAAGCAAATGGTTAAATCCCTTGGTCACATTTATATCCAAACGTGGATACATGATGGCAAGCTGTATCTCTTCTACAATGTTTTTCAGTTTTCTACCCCAAATACTTGATGTTGCTTGAGTTCGCATTGAATTTGCAAGTCGAATAAATGTTGTCCATATTACTTTCGATGAGCTTCCTTCATGCTTCTTCAAGTGAGCTTCCACATCTTTCCGAGCACTTTCATCGGAAATCATTTGTAATAGTTTCGAAATTCCTTTTGCTGATCCAAAGAGATTTTGATCCTCTAAGACAACTTCTTCAAAAACCGGTTCGATGACTTTAAGTGCGCGCTTTAAACTATGATGTATCCTTTCACCCATTGTTACCCTAGCTGTACTGCTATTCTCGCTAGCAACCGCATGTGACACGATTTGCATGTATTCTGCAACTGCAGCCCTTCCTTTTGTGTCCAAATGCCGGGCTGCGGAATCACAAATCCAACAATGTATACCTCGCCGTCCAGAAAATACCCATAAAAGATGCTCGAAGCCAAAGTCTTCTCTCAACGCTAGGTCCAATATTTTGCATGCAACAGTCATGAATTTCCAACACTTCTGACATACATCAGCACCTTCGCAACAAGTTCGGACATCATCGTAGTCAGTCATATCAATGTCAAAAACAAGTTCTCGTTGAATAGGAATCATGGCTTTGGATGATATTCGGAGAACCGATGGCCTACAAACGATTTAAATCATCTACGTTAGTTTCGAAGTTTTAAATTTAAGTTGTATCTATGTCCTTACTTGCTCTGCAGAACTGCTCCTATATCGATCTTCATTGGATTACGTGAGCATATGTCCTGCTCCATTTGGGACTGCGTGTCGTAACAAAGGTATCGAATATAGATGTCATCAGCTAATGTGAAAGAAATTTCTCTGTTCGAAAAGATTCCTGGTTCAGCTGCAAAGAAGCTCATATTTAAATGATCAATTAAACCGCACACACAACATACACAGTCCATATGAAAGCCACCGATAAAAAGGCTTATGTGGGAATAATCGTTTGTAATACACGGGCAACATGTCCTGCAAACTGCTTGGATCATATTTCGGAGGGGCAGTCTTAGATTCCGGCGTTGCTTCGTCCATCATCCTGTCACAACAATAGGAAATTTCGCAAAAACTGAAATTCCAATGACAAAGTTTAAACATAATACACACAACATTATTTACAGAAGTTTTGCTTTATTACTCGCTATTGTATATGAACAGCTAAATATAACGCTACTTAATACAACTTCTTCACATTAAAGAAAATAAAAATACAAAAACAGTAATTGTTTGTTAAGGTCTTAATTATAGGAAATCGTTTAAAAAATAGATCATCATATGTATGTATTTATGTGTAGAAACAATATAAGAGTAGGTTTGCCTATGTTTGGCATATTATACGCTTTACATCCGAAGAGTTTCACGCTACCGTGAGGCGAATGTCCTGCATTTTGTTATTCTGCCATATGTACTCCTTCTGCTTTGACGGCGATGTGTTGTATAAGGTTACTGAAGCTATATGTTTGTTGGGCATGACTTCGAATATAATATCCTGATAACCGTAACAGAATGTCGAACCAAACGGATTCGCTGTATTTGTTGAGCTAGCTCGATGTAAAACAACTGGCCTCTCAGATGGCACCAACGACGAACTAATATCGTCCCACTTTGAGTATGCTGTTATGGGAACTGATTGTGATGTCATATGCTTATCGCCATCAAGTATTTTGTCAGGTTTTAACTGAAACTGGAACTCACAACGGTGATACATGTTGAAATTAAAATGACCTGGGTAATTTGTATGCAAGATGAACTTCTTGCAAGACTGTGTGCGAGCATCGAAAAGTATATCAATGCCAAGGGTAAAGTAATTAAAAAATATGTCGCTTCGTTTACTCTGTGCTTGTCGATTTACGTTCGATGAGTGTATTTTCATTTTGTCTTCGCTTTTGAAGAAAATTCTATTTGGAGCTCCCAAATTCATTGCCACATCTTGGCAACTGTCGCCGAAGAGAACTTCTTTTGTGAAACATTGTCTTCGGGGCTCCAGTGCTCTGCCGGATCCTTCTGTGAACAATTTCAATTTCAGGCCTCGCGTCATTCCCAGAGGATTTCTCAAAACTGAAGCTGTGTCGAGATGTAATTGTCGGTTATAGCAAGACAAAGGTAGAGGGGGAGGCCTATTCTCAGCTACATTACTGCCAGAGTATAAGGCCATCTTAGCCACCACTGGAGAGGCACCACTCAAAAACACCAAAGAGCCCATTCCGTGAGCATGTCCTGCATGAAGTTTGCTGTCTACAGGAAAGTAAAAACTTAATCCACGAAAATGAAGTGCAAATAATTGTTTTGCGGCGTCATAGACGCCTGGGTGTGTCGCTCCAAATGAATGTTCAATCTGTTCAATTGAAGGCAACACTTCGGGTGAGTTGAAATAAACACCACCATATTTCAGTTTTACAAGCTTCATGCTGAATACTTCGATTGTCTTTAATCTTTGCACAACGGGATCAAAAATCAATCGAATCCCATCCTGCGGCAGATTTATGATGATATCCACACCTAAAGGATTCGTGTCAGAGTACAGAACTTGTACTCCTTTAATAATTCCCACTTGAGATTGAATAATAGCGATGGCTTGGGAGAAATGCATTCCCAATACGAATTCCCAGCTATCACAACCAAGTGATTTTTCGGGAAGTACTTCCAAATCGAGCATTTTTTTCTTTTATGCGATACCTAAAACAATATTATATTTATTACTTTTGCAGACACTCGAATCATGCAAGGCTAAGGTGACGCTGAAGACTCACCCTGAATAAAAGAAAATTTCTTTGTTTAAAAACAACCACTGCGAATCCACAACCAAAACAATTCTCTACGACGCAAATACTTTTTAGAGAGCGCTTACGAAACTAAAAAACTTGTTATGGTAGGGACACTGATTAAACTTAATATTTAAACTAAGTAATTAGGTGCTAGTGTTGTAAAGAATTACTCCCGACAAAGGTTAACATTTAATAAAACTTTTAAGTAACTTGTAATTATTTGCACTTTTTTGTTTCCCTTTTCTTTGTCTTCTCCGCAAAAACGACTCTGAGAGCGAATGACATTCATGACAAATTTAGGTTCCACACAAGTTATGTTCTACAAGATGTATTCTTCTACACACTTCTATGCATGGATACATATTTAAGTATATATGTATGTGGTTTGTTTACATATTCGTAAATAATCATTATCCCATTTAAAAGTATTAATATTATTTACAGTAATAACATTAAGCAACAATTAACAAACAGTTGATATTTCCTATGTATTTAAGCTATAGCCTGCGTGGTTATGATAGTTTACACATCAAATATACGGTCATACATAAGATGTTTCATATTTTATTCCAATCTTTGTAAGAGCGTTTACCTCAACAGAATTATTGCAGTAGACTCCAGTTATTAGGTCACAATTATTGAACCGAATTCTATTAAAAAAATTACAGGCAACAAGAATATTGAGATACTCCAAAATATCCCGCGCTTTATAAGACTTTGACAAAAGTGCCGTGCTGAATTTCTTCTTGCTGAAAGTAGCCCCATCTATGATTGACATATTTTTAAAGAGTGCGTTCGCATATATTATGCACATACAATAATTTATCTAAAACAGAACGGAGCATGAAGAATTAGTAGGAGTTTAACAATTTGGGTATATTTATAATTTGTATTAAAGTATTGAGTATAATTGTAAATTTACTTACTTCTCACCAGGCAATGCTGTTAAATAAGGTTGCATTATTGATATATATCAGAGACTAATAAGGGAAAAGTTAAACAGCTGAATAATCGAATGTGAAGCTGGGCATCTTATAGCTCAATCAACCCTGGATAAACTCACTTTTATTTATGCGACTGCGCCCTGGTGGAGGCTTCTGTAAGCAGAGTTTCATAACATTAGAGATGATTTCAATTAGTTGTTGTAACTCCTGTTGTTGTCGAAATTTATGCAACTAAATGATCTGATTTGGATTATTAAGTATTATAAAAAACACATACTACCCCAGACGCGCATTCTATGTGTTGCTTCCGTAAAATCAGTTCAATTTCTTTAGCCAGTTTAGGAACCCCACATTTCACGTGTAGAACCGTCCTTCAATCGTTTGCTGGGGTCGACAACAGTTGATCTGTCCGTATTAAAGGCATATGGTTGTCAAAAAACATAGTAAACAAATCTCACCGCTCGGAGTCGGCAAAAAACTGTAGTTCCTTCTTACTCGTGAGAGAACAGTAGCACGCAAAACGCGAGTAGTTGTTGCAGAAGCTAGGTCCCTTGTGGGCTGTAGTGCCACTCAATATTAAATTATTAGATTCGAATTCCAAACGCACACTGCACACATTTCCAATACCATACCTCCGCGCCAGCTTGGGATCTCTATCCCGTTGATCTAAGATTACTGTGAATAATAGAAATTGAAGGACCCGGAGGTGGTAGTCCCCTTTACTAGCACTTTTCCCTATGAACATTAGTGTGTAAAATTAAAATATATTTATTTATTGTTGATTTACATTATTTACAATTGTTGCACCACCCCAGAACCTTTATTTTAATATAATGCTACCTAATAAAATGATAACGGATGTATTCCATTTATGCACTCTTGACCACAAATAGTGCAAGAAAACCTGGAATCGGATAGAGCATTTGCCTTTAAGCAATAATAACAGTAGATATGTTCACAAGCCATGTAGTGAGGTAGAACTGGTCTATCCCCGCAGTATGCACAAAAGGAATCATGTCTTAATGTTGGCGAGGCCACTAAGTCCGTACTAGAAGTTTTTTTAGAATTACCAAGGAGTGCTCGGAACTGACGATTTATTTTTTGAAAATTTATTATTGGTAGTACAAGACCTAGTAGTTCCTGAAAAAAATATAAATAAGTTATACATTGTACGGAGCAGAACAATTGAACACATCAAACCATGAAACCTCCCCAAATCAGTTCCCGCGTCATATATTTGTATCCGATTTCTCTTCTCTGGTTTTTCCGCAAACTAATATAATCCAGTCCCAACAGAAAATCCACCAATGTCGGTTTTTTGCCAGTTTTCAAAAAACGGAAAAAGTTTAGAACAGATAGTATGAGTGCTATGTTTTCACACCAGTCAATAGTTTTTTGAAGCCATTCCTTATTATGAAGTCGATATTCTGCGTTACACTTCACATATTTTGGGAGTACAGTTAAAGCAAAATGCAAACACAATCGCGAAATCGTTAACTTTTCTGAGTCATATGCAAGGACTAGAAGCTGTTGTCCAAATGAAGAATAGTGTTTACCAACAGATCCCAGCCATATAGCCGACTGAATTAAAAGATCTAGCTCTGGCTGTATTTTTAAATATAATATGGGCTGAAGATAAAAAATAAAATCTGAATACTTTCGTTACTTTTGTAACTTTCTCACCGATATTGCCTGTAAATTTTCTAACAGATTTTCTTTAATAAGCCGGGTGATATCCTTATTCAAATGTACAGAATCCAGCTGTAAAGAATTAAATTCATTCATATTACCACACATTTGAACATGTTTATTACAAACCTGATTAACCCGTGGTACGAATTCTTTACTTTGTTTTGTCATTGTTTTAATTTTGACTTAAAAGTTTAGATATCGCTACAATATCTGGAAAAATACAATTTGTAGTCATCAAAATTCACCCTGTCAGAGCTGGGTAACAGAAAATAATTAGGAAATAAGACAGTCTTCTGACAGTCGGTGGAGAATTCCTAATTGGTCTCTTCTGGGTAAGTAACTCATTTTACCAATCAAATCACTGAGTGACTGAGTTTCCAACTGATTCAATTTTTTGATTGAAGTGACACTTAGATATACAAATTGTTATTTCTTATTACGTCCGCATTTCGAGTACAAAGTTGTTTACCGAGGCCACCTCATATAATAATATAGTATCTTTTATGCATATTCTGCACAATATACATGCATGTATTTGAATATTTAAGAAAAGTATTTTCATCCATATTTTCTAAAAATAGTTAATTGAATTTTAAAACAAATAGAATACGAAAATTTTGCCAAGGTGAGAAAAAAACAAGGTATGACAATAACATACCTCAATAGCTGAAATACTTCTTTCCATCTCCTCACCACATATCGTTTAGTAGATATTAAACTACAGAAATTACTTTTCCATTAAAAAAAAAACCAAAAAAAAGGAGCAATAGCAGCTCAGCTCTGTGATGTATGAATTGATAAAATTAAAATAAATCATTTCTCTTCAAACATAAGTGCGTCAGTATGTTCATTCATTCAGAAAATGATTACTTATTGTAATTTGGCAGCATTCCCCTTGAAAAATATAGTTGTCAAAATTGTTTGTTAGTAAGCGTCTAAATACATTTTTGTAAATTTTCTTAAAAGATAAATGAAGTAAACAATAGTAATTTATAAGTAATTTAATTGGTGAAATGAGCTCTCCGTCGACCAAAACCAGTGCGGACATTAGCGCGACGAAACGCAAGTCGTCAAAAGTCAGCATGGCAGCGAAGTCTTCAAACCTCGACACTCGGGCAGAATTGGCTGACTTGATAAAAAAGAAAGCTGAAACCTCCGTAAGTGACGATTGGAAATATGTTCTTTAATTTAAACTCTGTTACGCTTTTAACAGGAGCAACTAGCCAATTTGGAAAGACAGATATATGCCTTCGAGGGTTCATATTTGGAAGACACTCAATTGTACGGAAATATCATCCGTGGTTGGGAAAGATATTTAACTTCAAACAAAGCAACAAATTCCAAAGCAGACAAACGAAATAGAAAGTTCAAAGAGGCAGAACGACTTTTTTCGAAATCCAGCATTACATCTATGGCCATTTGCAATCGTAAGTTGTCTAGGGTCGTTTCTAAGCAGAAATCTTACATCTTAACTTTTGTAGCTGACCGCGCCAGTGAGTCGGACTCAATTACAAATGAAGATTCAAGCGACAATCAAATTAACTCGAATCATAATACTACAACTGCTCATGATGGGGCAACATCAATTAAAAGCGCTGGAAAGGATGAAAAAGATGGTAAAATTAATTCCAGATGACAGTCTTAAGATTTGTTTATTATAAACTTAATTTAGCAGACTGTGGGACAACAACGCCTATTAGAGATGGAAGCAACAAGGATCCCACCACGCCAAGTGGAAGTGCTAAACACAAACTGAACTCAAACAACTCAAATTCTGCGTCCAAAGTGGCACGAATAATTAAAAAGCCTAGACATCGATAAATTTTCCACAATAAGATTAATAAAAAAATATTAACTTCGGTATATCATCAGAAGGAGAAATGTACTTTTGTGACTGCGAAACACTATAGACGATTTATTTAAACATTTAAGGATACAAATTTTCAATACTGTTCTTTAAAAAAAGAGAATACAAAATTTTAAGATCGACAAGAAATGAAAACCCTTCGTATATTATAACCTCTGTAAATAGACTTTTCAGAAAGGTAATAAAAAAGAATTCTTGTTCGGAGTATTTGAAAGTAACAAAAAAGCATTCACCAGCAGTTTCTCTATTGATTCGGGCATATATGGCTCAGGTTCTTGATTGTGGGTGGTGGAAGGAAGCGGAAGACCTAACATCTCGTCAAAAAAGAATTTCAAATAACTACAATCAGAGTGTCCGTGACAAGAAAGATAAAAAGCTTCTCACGAACTGCTGATATGTCAATTAAAATAACGATATAAAATTTAAAGGTTACAGCAACACATTTTCGGTATGTGAAAAAATATATTTATTATAACTTATTGGAAGAAGCTAAAAGAATGTCTTTGGGGTGTCTAATTTAAAAAAGTACGAAATAAATAATCAAAACGATTACAAGTAGTGTAACAATCATCCCACCTATCATCACATATTTATCTTCAACAAACCGTCTTTCAATAAGCTTCATTGTATGATTTGAAAGGCCCAAAGTGCTTCCAATAGCCAAGATTCTCTTGTGGGCACCCTTGAGGGTTTCTCGTTGATTGATTAAACTCCCTAGAATGTTCGTTCCAGTCGAAATCATTTCATCTACTCCAGTATGGGCATTATGTAAAGATGAATTGTGTTGTAGGGCATAATCGATATCCAGGCAAGTTTCCTGATTAGAAGTAAATCTATGATTCAGCAATTGTTCCCTTTCGCTTAGTTCTATTTGTCGCCGTTGTTTCTTTTGGCGGTAGACATCCAGTGCATTCTATGAAGATTCAAATAAATATGAATTCACTTATTTCAAATTAATAAATCCACCTGAAGATGTCGTATATCGTACTTCAGTTGATCTACTCTCATCTTGGCACTAGGCCTTTGCGTTACAGGTACCTTGTAAAGCAATACGTCCAATCGATCACAATTTCTTTTATGCAGACGAGAACAAATATGTTTTAATAACGATATGGCATATATAATCTCATAACTTACGAGTTTACTGTTGTTATTTTCATATGGATATCATTTTCGATTGTTGAAAAATCGTTGGGTGATGCATTGGTGAGAGATTGGAAACTCTTTTCGATTTCTTGAAGAATTCTATTCGTTTGGTGGTATAATGCTTCCATCTTCTTTAAATATATACAATTAACACATTTGACCTGCACTTTTTTTAAACAATTTTACTTACAGCCAAGAGCAAACAAGTCGCCCTATACAAGGCCTCTTGGCACCCTCTGGTTTTACTATTTTTACTACAAGATAACCACAAATTTGTTCGCATACTTATAATTCTTCGATATTTGAGAGATGTCACTTCTTTTTTAGTAAGAATACTTGAATTTACGAGTACCCGAACAGCCATATTGTATGACGTGTTTATATTTGTGGCGACTTGGCCACACAACCAAATGCAGACTTCCACATACAGATGGCATCGAAGTCGAGACAAAGAAGTTCCCGAGCTCCTTTTTGAACTTCACGACGACTTGTGTGAACAATGACCATTGTTCAAGTAGCAGTTATTCGTTGTCTTCTTATTTAAAGCGTAGAAGTGTAAGGAACTATTTTGGAGCTAAAAATAAAGTTAACATTTTATAACGTTGTTTGAAACTTGTGTTTTAATTTAAATCTGGCAACCCAAAAGGCCAAAGTGGTGACCCCGACGTGATGTTTTTTTTTAAAAATAACCAGAAATCTACGTTGTGATGACCAATCAGGAAGACACACTCGACATGGATGCAGCTCCATCAACTCCTTCTCAGGCGAGTCCACTACACGGGATTGAAACCAGTCAACTGAGGGAAATTGCAGCATTGAGAAACCTGAAGATTCCACCCTTCTGGAAGGTAAATCCTGCTCTTTGGTTCGCGCAGATCGAGGCACAATTCCATAACAACCGTATTACATCAGACAACAGTCGATTCAACGCAATAGTCGCTGCTCTGGATCCAGAAATTTTGAACGAGGTCTCCGATCTTATCCAAAAACCACCATTACAAGATAAGTACGAATCCTTTAAAACACACTTAATTGCTAGGTTCACAGAATCAAAAGAACGACAGCTCAATAGGCTGATGACTTCACTCGAACTTGGGGATAAACGCCCATCGAGCCTTCTACGTGAAATGCGCAGATTAGCGGGACAGAATGTATCCGATGAAATGCTATCCACAATTTGGATGGCAAGAATGCCAAATAACATTCGTGCAATTCTGTCCGCTAGTCACAACGTTGATCTTACTTCTCTGTCAGAAATCGCCGACAAAATACTGGACAACACAACAACGAATTCTGTTTTTGCGGCTGAAGTCAGCGAAGAAAAACTTAGCAGCATCGACTTCAACAGAAGACTCACAGCTCTCGAATATTCAATGTCCATTCTGACAGCTGAAGTAAAAAAATTATCAGCAAATCAATTTCGAAGTAGGAATCGCACCAAGTCACGTAACCGATCCACTTCGAGGCGGGCCAACTCTCCAACAACATTGTGCTACTTCCACCAAAAGTTCGGGGGAAAAGCAATTAATTGCAAGAAACCATGTGCATATAGCTCAAAAAACTAGCAAGCCTGTTGTTACCTGAGGCGGTTAACAACAGGTCGAAATCAAATACTGCACATTTTGAATGCCGCCTCTACGTGTATGACAAAAACACAAACCAAAAATTCTTGCTAGATTCCGGTTCGACTATATGTGTTTTACCTCGTCCTAACAACTGCCAAAACAAAAGAGGAGAAACAACACTTCTCGCGGCGAATAACTCTCCAATCTACACGTATGGACAGAAGACACTTACCCTTGATCTCGGTCTTAGACGGGCAATAACATGGCCATTCATTATTGCCGACGTAAAAACAGCAATCATCGGTGCAGACCTACTCGCGCACTATGGACTTCTAATCGATTTGAAGTCAAAACGCATTGTCGACAAGACAACGTCTCTAAGCGTGCCAGGAATAGTTCACTCCACTGGAATTACCAGACTGCTTTCCGTATTTGGACCTGAACCATATATCAGTCTGGTAAACGAATTCCTTCTTGGTAACAGAGACAATACAGCCGTCAAATCGAAGACCAACAGTGTGCAACACTGCATCGTGACAACGGGTCAACCAATTGCTGAACGTCCACGAAGACTTTCCGGAGATAAGCTGAAACAAGCAAAAAAAGATTTCGACGAGTTTTTGCGGAAGGGTTATTGTCGCGCTTCTAACAGTCCATGGGCCAGTCCGATCCACTTGGTTGAAAAAAAGACTGGCGGTTGGAGATGTTGTGGCGACTACCGTCGTTTAAACGCTCTGACAAAACCGGACAGGTATCCGATACCGCACATCATGAACTTCACTGAAAACCTGCACAATAAAACGCATTTTTCAATCTTGGACCTCGACAAGGCATATTACCAGATTCCTATGGCACCAGAGGATATCGAAAAGACTGCCGTAACAACTCCCTTTGGTTTGTTTGAGTTTGTAGTCATGCCATTTGGACTTAAAAATGCAACTCAAACATTCCAAAGGTACATGGACATGGTTCTCCGTGGTTTGGAATTCGTCTATTGTTATATTGACGACATATTCATCGCTTCAAATTCAGAAGAAGAACATCTTCAACACGTCAAGTTGGTACTACAGCGCCTTCAAGAACACAACTTAATCCTGAATTTGAAGAAGTGCACATTCGGAAAGTCCGAAGTAACGTTCCTCGGGCACAAAATAGACAAATCGGGTTGCAGACCACCGGAGGATAGAGTTGATGTAATTGCCAACTATCCGAAGCCAGCTACCATCTTGGAACTACGCCGTTTTCTTGGAATAACAAATTACTACAGGAGATATATACCACACTGTGCACACATTCAAGCGCCTCTGAATGATCTCATTAAGGATTCCAAGAAAAATGACAAGCGTCCTGTTCCATGGACACATTCGGCTGAAACAGCTTTCGAAAACTGCAAGAACAGCATCAAGCGAGCAACACTGTTGTCGCACATCAAGCCAAATGCACCACTTGTCTTAACCACTGATGCATCGGATACTGCAGTTGGTGCCAAGTTAGAACAACAAGAATCTGGACAAGGTAAGCCGATTGGACTTTATTCTTGCAAATTGTCAAAAGCCCAAAGTCGATACAGCACTTACGACCGTGAACTACTGGCGATCTATCTGGCCATACAGTACTTCAAACATCTGCTAGATGGTCGACATTTTATAGTTCAAACAGATCACAAGCCATTGGTATATGCATTTCAACAACGCTCCGATAAAGCTCCTCAACGTCGCTTGAGACAACTAGATTTTATATCTCAGTTTACCACAGATATACGATATCTCCCTGGTGAAAGCAATCTGGTAGCCGACGCACTTTCTCGGATCAATGCTATATCAATGCCCTCACAGTTTGATCAACGTGAACTTCATCTATCCCAGCTATTAGATGAAGAACTGCAAGACATCCTGAAGGAAGGGAATTCACTCAATTTATCAAAAATTACCTTAGAACCTGGTATTAAAATTTACTGCGATGTTTCAGACAACTCTATTCGGCCGTACATACCATCTTCATTACGCCGAAAAGCATTCGAGTCAGTGCACAACCTTGCACACCCAAGCGGAAGGACAACCAGTCGACAACTCAGGCAAAAGTACGTTTGGCCAAACATCAGAAGGGATGCACTAAATTGGTCACGAACTTGCATCCAATGCCAGCGTTCGAAGGTAAATAAACACACACATTCAATGGTAAATTCAATTCCTGTTCCAGAACAACGATTCCATCATGTGCACATCGACATAATAGTTTTACCACTCTGTCAAGGATATAGATACTGTCTCACAATAATAGACCGGTTCAGCAGATGGCCAGAAGCCATACCCCTACGGGATATGACTGCAGAAACTGTGGCGAACGCATTTTACACACACTGGGTTTCACGTTTCGGTTCTCCTGTGCAAATAACAACGGATCAAGGGACACAGTTCGAGTCCGCATTATTCACTGCCCTCACCAACTTATTGGGGACTATACGGATTCGAACATCACCATACCATCCAGCTTCAAATGGACTAATTGAACGTTGGCACCGTTCATTAAAAGCTGCGCTTATGTGCCACGAACAAACTCGCTGGGTTGATGCTCTCCCAACAGTTTTACTGGGATTGAGAACGGCATACAAAGATGACATCAAAGCTTCAGCAGCAGAGATGGTGTATGGAAAAAATATCCGAGTCCCTGGTGAGTTCTTCACACCGGAATAAAACATATCCAACCCTCAAATTTTCGTTGAGAGACATCGGGAAATGATGAGAAAACTTGGACCAACAGGAACATCCAATCATTCCAGCAAAAAATTGTTTGTTTCAGCAAGTCTTCTCACATGCACTCATGTTTTTCTACGATGTGACTCCGTAAAGAAACCTCTGCAACAGCCATACACCGGACCACATCCTATAATAAAAAGAATAACCAGCCAACTATTCACAATTAACGCAGATGGAAAATTAACAAACGTATCCATAGACCGACTCAAACCAGCATACATCCACTCCGAAACAATAGATGCAATAGTTGAAAAACAATTTATTAATTCAACCAATTTTTCTTCTTTAGCAAACAATTTGAAATCAAAAACAGATACCAACAAGCAGCTGAGAAAAGTACATTTTGACGTTTGATTCAACCGCGACTTCGTCACTAGAGGGGGAGTACTGTGGCGACTTGGCCACACAACCAAATGCAGACTTCCACATACAGATGGCATCGAAGTCGAGACAAAGAAGTTCCCGAGCTCCTTTTTGAACTTCACGACGACTTGTGTGAACAATGACCATTGTTCAAGTAGCAGTTATTCGTTGTCTTCTTATTTAAAGCGTAGAAGTGTAAGGAACTATTTTGGAGCTAAAAATAAAGTTAACATTTTATAACGTTGTTTGAAACTTGTGTTTTAATTTAAATCTGGCAACCCAAAAAGCCAAATATTCAAAATGATTTAATTAATGTCAATCCATGATATGACACATTGAAATTCAATTCACAATATGTATGTAATTCCATTTGATGAAACGGAATCTAATTCTATAATGACTTATAGACAAGCTTTTGTTTATTATTTGAAACTTAACAACTCTATTCAATCCGCTGCTAAATTTTCCAAAACATTTTTATTATATATTACAGGTACCCAATATAAGATAAAAATTGTATAGAAAAGTTGTGTCTGACAAGTTGGAATTGCATCCTACATTGTGAATAAATAGCTTTTGTAAATTCACCTTTTTCACAATCTGTCAGATACTTGTTAAAAGAGAAGTGCGAGTGGGAGTAAATTGCTCTTAAAATGAAAAATATTCCAATCTGAAGTAAAACGATCTCTCCGTTCTTTTTTATTTGTCATTTTTTGATCAGACTAATACGAAGACGACGAGAAATAAAATCAAAAGAAAGAAAAAAATAGAAAAGTAGTGATCAGTAATTGCTTATATATACTATTTTTTCAAAATTATTATCGCACTGGCTAATTAGAATCAAGGTGGATCTTTTTGGCAGAACTTAAAATGGACAAAACGTGTGATTTGAGAATACAATCAGTTTCCCCCACCCCCAATTCATATCTCGTGGGAGGATTAAATGACGACGGGCCATCGACGTCTACCCCTACGGCCACCGCTTCTACATCATTGTCATTCCTTCTTAATGACGATCAGACATCGAATTTCGATAATTTGGAGAATTCAGATGTATTTAGCAGCAACAACAGCGATATACACTCTAGTGACTCAGCGTTCGAAGGTTTCCAGATCGGTGGTGCAAATAACAGCCTCGTCCTGCTGAACAACAATGATAACCAGCAACTGTCACAGGTGCCACATATTTTAAGATTAGGTGATATTTGTACCTCGGACCTGAGCAATGCAAATAGAAAATCTCAGGAGCCGATTTATCAGTTTGTATCGTCCCCTTCGCTGTATATGACAAACACTGATAGCGGCATTTGCCTTAATTTCGAATACGAGTTTCAAGATCATCAACTAGTACAAGTTCAACCGCCAATTTCAACATACACTAACAATGAACAAATGCCGGGAATGACCACTGACTCCCTGGAGTCGTCGCTCTCAGTGAATACGGCCCTTTCAGAACTAACCGGCGATACACAGTCACCAACCTTTGACAGGAGCAGTAATAATAAAGCAATGAATAGATGGGACTTCAGGTAGAATCATATGTGCACAGTTTTGTAGCTTTCTGTTACACCTATCAAAGATGTGTGGCTTTGATGCATTACTTGCGAGTCTCAACCTCCTGCAGCTGGCCAATTACTAAAAAAAGATCAAATAAGATTCTATATTTAAACATAAACGTAGATGCGAGCGAAATGTGTTGTTATGTCCTTAGAAATTATTGTACACCTAATAATAATTTTTGATGATGAAGCTTGCTATGATATATAACATCGTTTATATGTATCTATCAGGTGGGAATCACTATATCACCCACGCAGCATGCCTGCCTTGCTTTGAGAGAAGAACTGTATATTCTTATAACTTGAGCGAATATTTTGCTTTTGCTTTGGACTTTTGCAGACAGTATGATGGATTCCACTTCTTACTGTAGGGTAATTGTTTCCCCATGGCACTAAATACATATATCTGATTGTACATATGTATATTAGACTGACTACCAAGAGGTAAAGTTTACTTCTTGGCTTTGTTTTCAGATTTAAGTGTAGTACGATTGTTTTTATATATATTAAGATTTGATTTGATCATATGGCCAGTTTTGATTGGTGAAAAACTATTAATTATTTTGTAGAAAGTATCTATTTTTAGCTGTGGAAATGCATCCTATTTTTACCATAAACTTTTGTTTCTGTTATTCCCACCTTAAAATAATTTTAATTGGCTTTCTAAACATATGAGTGTGTTAATAAATTAAAAATCAGTTGAAGCTTCTTTGCCTAAAACAAACAGCGACAACAAAATTTATGTTTTTTCGCCTAGTTTAATTTTGCCTCTTCTTTATTTGTTAAAATTTATTTTTTCTCTCTTTAATTGTCCGATTTACAAACACAATTTTAAACAAAATCGATGATTTTAGTTGCATCGAACATAGTATACAACCTGATGAAATTTCACTATGTATACACCCTGGTGCCCTACACAAGTTTTCCACGGAACCACCAACTCATGCAACTCTCACTATCGAGGTACAAAACGACTCTATTAAGAAGATGTAAATAAAACAAAACAGCTATGAACTAATTAAATCAGTGATAAGTTTTGCGCTAATTCAAATTTAATAACCGTAGCGTAAGAAATTCTATAGTTACATATTTTTGTAGGGATTATTTGCAGCTGATTTGCTGCACTGCGAATTTGAAGCTATAATACATAAAAACACGCTGTAAATACTAAACTAAATGCATTCTAATTACCACAAAAAAGCTGTCCAAAACCTACAAAGAGGCAAATACATATTCTTGTTTACAATGAGATTCATGCGCCAGATCTCAATCGACTTTTTTTTAAGATTGAAATTGCATAATTTATTTAATTTTGCAAGCCCACATATTACTTATTTATCTAGAACAAAAGTACCGAAATTTATTAAGTTAATTTCATTCATTATTCATAAAATGCCCTACATAACCATAAAATTGCTCACATTGTGCAATAACTGCGGTGGATCTTATTATGACTTATGAGCCTAACGAGCCACTGATGTTTATCCACATAATTTCAGGATTTTTTTTCTTAAAAATCCAATCTTAATAATCATAAGTAATCACTAAATTTGCGGCTGCAACTGTGATTTTCTTGGACTGGGTCCAAATGTAAAAGAAAAGATTTTGTCTTAACATGGGTACACCTATTGTATACTTTTTTAATGTAAAAAAATAAAAACAATTCATTTTAACAGTGAACAAAATAATTCTCTTGCTCATAAGTTATTTGAGTACTCTCGGAACCTCTAGAACTGCCTATTCACACACTGCATGCGTAATTTATTATTTAATACATACGAACTCAAAAAAGGTTATAATAGTTTTAATTAATATAGTTACGCATGAATTTTAGAATCTTTTTTGGAATGGTCACCTAATTAGTACTTGATTTATTTGATTAAAAATATTAATAACATTGCAATAAATAATTATATATTGAATAGAGTAATACTGATCCTTCTGAGCTCCTTGGACGATACAGATGCAATTATGAGAATTGCACGAGAAGCTATAGCACAATCGGAAATCTTCGAACTCATCTAAAAACCCATCGAGGTTTGTATAAATACATTATTTTCGCTGTTCTAACTTATTTAAGTTAAATTTCAATTAATAGGGGACTATCGGTTTAAGTGCAATGAGGAAGGATGCGGAAAGGCATTCTTAACTTCGTACAGTTTGAAGATACACATTCGAGTGCACACCAAGATCAAACCATACGAGTGTGAAGTAGTAGGATGTGATAAGGCATTCAATACAAGATATAGGTAGAGCGTATACTTCATTTGTTGAATATAAATAATTTTGCTTGTTCATGGAATTTAAATCCTTTAGATTACACGCACATTTGCGTCTGCACAATGGAAAAACATTCAACTGTGACCAATGTCAAAAGTGCTTTACCACATTAAGCGATTTAAAAAAACATATGCGCACACACACACAAGAAAGACCATATCGTTGCCCAGAAGATAATTGTGGAAAAGCTTTTACTGCTTCGCATCATCTTAAAACTCATATTCGAACACACACCGGAGAGAGGCCATATCCTTGCCAAGAAAACAGTTGCCAGAAATCATTCAGCACTTCTCATAGTCTGAAGTCACATAAGAAAACGCATCAGCGACAATCTGAGACACGTAAGATTCGAAAACGAAAAGCTAGACGTTGTAATAGCCCCAATAGTCTCACGCATTCATGTTCACAGAGCGAAAATGAGAGCAGTGGATTTGTTGACGATAACTTAGGTTTTTCTATTGAATCGAAAGAAAGTGGGGAAAATGAGGGAGTTTCTTTTCAGATTAAAGAGCCGACTCAAAAGCAGGGCGTCGCGAAAATAGAACAATTGGAAACCCCATCAGAAACGTCACAGGCTTTGCAGCTGGCTTTTGCCTCTGAAGAAGAAATACCGATCCCATGGTTTGATGCAGGTGTTTTGACTTCCAAACCAATAATACCAATGGCGCGAGTAACTCCAGCCTGTGTAGCTCTTCCAACGGCACAGCCTAGCTTTGTGGACCTACCTTCATCAAATGCGAATCCCCCATCAAATGTAGTCGCGCCAAGTCTGGATATGATGCAGTCTAAAAGTATCGAACAAGTGTATCAACGGCAACCTAATAGACAACCAGCATCGGCACTTGTAGAGGATATAAAAATGGAAGAAAATGATGCAAATGCACTAATTTCTACGTTTGGCATGAACCTAGAACCTTCAAATGCTGTACGCATAGAGTCTGGATTCATGGATATACGCACTCCTTTCGAAAGCACTCCAAACCAGCCTACAACCATGGACATTGACTCTTACTTCGTTCAATTTGATCATTCCAACAGTATTACAAACTCTGGGTTACCATCTGGAACAAACGACTTCACCAACTCCACTGATAACATTGAATCGCTATTAAAAGAACCCCCACGACCAGCTTCGTCGTATTTACAGCCAGACCTTGAAACTGAGTCCCTTCTAAATGACATACTCATGACGATTGGAGGCAACCAAAAAGTATTCTTGGCGGAAGAGGAACCATTGAATAAAAACAATTCTTACGCAACTGCTAAATCACCAACTCTTAAGCAAATTACAGCAGATGCTGGCATCTGCAGCTGCACAAATTGCAAATGCGATCAAAGTCTTGGCTGCCAAGGGGGATGTACTGATGATAATACTTGTCACCAGAAAAAGGGTACTAAGATGAACGAAAAGCAAGCGGTATCCTCTTCAAGTTGCTGTAAACCAAAAAAAGAAGCGCCCACTGCAAAGCCAGCGAATAAATGTTGCTCTGAGAACAAAACTCAAAGGCCTAGTTCTGTTGGTGGTTGCTGTAGCGATAAAAAATCTGAAATGAATCAAAGTATTGAAGATGTGGCTTTACTAATACAGAATTTGGCATCAATGGAAACTGGAGGTGGATCATGCTGTTCGGACAAAAATTCTTCAAAAATGTGCGGCGGAGCGGTTTCAACTCCTCCACTATCATGTCCAGCCCCAAACAAAATAAGTGGAGGTTGCTGTTCCTCTGGAAAAGTAAATGATTCGAAAATAAGTTCGAAAGTGTCTACATCAACGTCAGTAAAGAACTCATCATGCACATGCAAAAGCCCTGCTGAAGGCGTCGCTAATGGATGTTGTGTAGTTATATGCATGAAAACCCTTCAAGCCTTACGCAGAGTCCTTACCCGTAAAAATATAAATTTAATGCTGTGCCCAAATCAAGGAGCAGAACAGCAACAATGTAGTGGTGTGACATCAAAATAATTATTGTAGTCAAAATACTTTGCCGGCATTATATGTAACTTAAAGAAACAATATAAATACAGTACCAAAGAGAAAGTATACTAGCAATTGAATGTTCTTTATACAATCGCATGTGCATTTTAGCTTCAAAACTTTCTGTATCCTTTGTGAATCAGTTTACGGTTTGATTTATATTCTTAACGCATTTTTTGTCTACTACTAAACTAGTCTAAGCAACAAATTGATTGTTTAATGCTTCTCTTTAAAATTATATTCTTTGTACGTCGTTTCCTACATTGGTATGAAAATGTTAACCATATATATAACATAAATATATATAGTTTGTGCAATAAATGTATCTATAAATAAATACCATTGATTTGCTGTGACGAATACAGTCGGTGTGGTGATGAAAGTAGAAACAATCTTATCTAACGATAACATATCATGTGTATTTGGTTTCACTTTCTGCAAGAGGATTACGAAAAGAAACAATCACTTTTAAAGTGTATTGCCCTACCCCTTAGAAAGTTTTCGTTTAAATGATCTAAAAAAAAATTTGAAATAAGTTGCAAGTTAGTATCATGGACGTCTATATTTTATTTTGATAGACCGGTTTTACCAAAATGCTAAAAAAAACTTTGGGAAGAAAATAATCTAAAGAAGTTTTATTCATTGATCTTGAAGTTTTAGTTAAAGGAATTGTAAACAAAAAACGATGCCATTAATTGAATTTGACTAAAAATTTAATCTTCACCAGCTGGTATTGCGTCTTCTAAACGGCGGATAAATTTTACTCGTATCTCAGTTACGTTGTCTCCTTTCAGTTGATCCTTAAAGCATATGCAATTCATTAGTGAATAAGCTAAATAAAAAAAATCAAAATTACAACAAACCTGCACAAACCAACATTGTACTTCTAATTGAACCATTTCAAGAGCACCCCGTATGCAGCCACATAGGATGGCACTGTAACGTAGGTTAGTCAAATCTGGTGGCAACTCTACAAATTCTGTTAGCGGGTTAGTTTCAAAAATTAAAGAAAACTCATCTGATGCTGCCGACCAATTGGATATAGTCGGTTGGACATTTAGGTAAATTCGGAATGCTTGCTGAATTCTATCGGCTGTTTCTCGCATTTCCAAACACCTCAGAGCAGATGTTCTTGCAAGAAAATCTTCGATTAGTCGCATACCCATATTGTAGCCTATGCGTTCAAGGTGTTTGTTGACATCGTCGACGTTTTCATAATCACGAAGCATTTGAGTAACAAAGGCGCCATAAGTGAGCGTTAAGAACTCAGCATTCTGTCAAAATTAAACAAAGGATAGAGTTCACAATTCGCATACACAACTATTTTATAGAATATGTTTTATTCTTATCCTACAAATTATCTTAATTTTAATTCTATTTAATAGCAGTTATAGTTATAGTTGGAGACTGGTGTGGCGCTATTAGTTTTGGTTGAGTAATAGGACGACTGGGACCTGATCGAGCGTTTTGATGAGTTTGTGACGATGTACTGTGCTTTTCTGGATTACCTGGCGTAGAATGAAACCGGCCACCCTCACCTCTCACGCGGTTCATTGCATGCCTATGTCGAGATTCGTGTAGATATTTTGAACGCTCCTTCGGTATTCTACTTTCCAATTTTGCTCGAGCTTGTCTGCGTATCAGGATTCGCTTGTATTGCTTAGCATTCACATACAGTGGCTCTTCCTCTACATCTGGCTTACTGGCATCGTCTTCTATAGCATTGGCCAATGTTGTCGCACATGATGTGTTCGTTGTTGCTTGTGTTTCAACTATAGTCTGAGGAATTGTATTCGTCCCGGTTGTTGACTGAGTCACATTAGGAGTGTTCACTGCCGTTCCGGTGTTTTGCGGCATCACAATTATCTGAGGTTGGGCATTAGTCAAACTTTGTAAATTTTGAGCATTTGTTGCTGGTATCTGTATGAGTTGACCATTGATATTTATGATTTGTGATTGATTCGATGCGGCAGCTGATTGATTGGTGTCAACAGCCATTGCTGGTTGATATAGAAAGGTCTGACCGTCGGGCAATTGGACTAGTTGAACTGGTTGTGCAGATTGCTGTGGTGGTGATTGCAGCATGATCTGACCCGACTGCAGTGGTATAAGCTGTTGTTGAGCTTGATGCACTTGTTGACCGAGAATAATCTGCCCTGCCCCATTTGGCATTACAGGTATAACTTGTAACTGCGTCGCTTGGCCTCCTTGGGAGATTTGGTTAATCTGCTGTTGCTGCTGTTGTTGTTGTTGTTGCTGGGATGAGCTGCTTTGCTGTTGATCACTATTTGATGTTTCCATATTTATTTCTTTTTGCTCAGCACTTATACTTGAGTAGTTCTAAATTAATTTTGTAGGCGGATGTTTTTCACTAAAAAATCGAAGTATGTCGATGAGGGTGACCAGTATTTCTTCAGTTTAATATCGAAATATTTTTTACGAAATTATTTCTCAAAGGACGTACCACTTTTTTCGTATCTAATCGAGATGGTTGGCGCGACATAATATTTTTATCTAATTATTGCAGCCAATAATTATTTTATTATTTTCAGTTTTCCTCTATGATAATACTGACGTATGGTAGAAATGGCGTCTGACATATATTCTCTTGATTAAGATATCCTACTTAGCGAACCTGGCGCCATCTCTGGTGAAAATATAATATGTGTGCACTATATATGTATATATCAAAAATGACAAAGGAAGTTTAATGGTCTCTGGGATATATGAGCTTTCTTTATAATAATACAATTTGAAAAATATATTTATTTTATACCGACGGTGAGTGTAAAAACATTGCAAAAGTTAAGGCAGCAAGTGCAACTATTAACAGCGAATTTTATACAACTATTGTAGCACCAAATGCACTCATTTGTAAACATCTGTCAGGAGTAGCGTGGAATTTGACACTTGTTTGTTTATATACAATAACCTGTAGTACAATACGAAGAAATTGTTTATTGTAATTTAATAAAATTTGATTATGTGACTAACTACATTGCTTAATATATTTTTTACCGAAAATATGCTTGAGTCACACCCCAATACTAATCGTGCCAAGCTATTCTTCAGCTACCGTTCATATTCGACTGCTATGACATGTGCTTCGTGTAGTTCTAGTTATTAAACACTGTGAGAGTACAACATGTTCCTTCATAAATACGAGACTTTTTTCTACCTTTGCGTTTATATTATGTTCCTTCTACATGGACTTTTGCAGTTGTATAAAGCAAGGGATAAAATTATATCGATAGCTAAAGTTGAGTTTGGAAATGGCTGGAGTTGGATTGGACGACCACAGGATGATACTAACGATGAATTCGAATACTTTAAAGATTTTCTGCTGAAAAATGCCCACTGGTATTGTATACACATCCTCGTTTGTGAGTGCGTTCGAATTTGGTGGCCAAAATGTAAGACACTTGCCCACGTGCTCGTGGGACTGGGGTTTATAATAACATCATTCAGAGTGCAGTCACTCTTTGTAATATTAATACAACTATTTTCATTTTATATAACGGCAAAAACTCATTCTAAATTGCTAATATGGGTTGTTGGAATTTGTTGGATGTGCGGAATCAACATAATCAAAAACAATAATGATTTATACGAGTTTCTTGGATATCGAGAATATTACGAACTAATCATATCGATGGCGTGGTGCGTTCTTAAATGTCTAAGCTTTGGCTTAAGCAAATCTAAGGATAAACGAAATGAAGATTACAGCTTAAGGAATTTCCTTGGATATTCATTATACTTTCCAGTATTTGTTCACGGACCGTTTATGATATTTGAGCGTTATGTAATATGCAGCAAAGAACATGTAGCTGAGGAAAATGGATTGCGCTACAAATTATTTATGCGGAGACTTGCAAAAGTATTTACTTGGCTGTTTTGCTTTGATTTTTGTTTGCATTTCATCTACATTCACTATATGGAAAAAGATATGGACGCAGTGCTACTGTTGGAGGATACATATGGAATGTATGCATTTGGATATTTTATGGGTCAATTTTTTCATATATTTTACGTTGTCACATACGGCTTGGGTATAGCATTTGCTTCATTCGACGGCTTAAGACCTCCAAATCAGCCGAAATGTATCGGATACATTAACTTCTATTCGGATATGTGGAAATACTTTGACCAAGGACTTTATGAGTTTCTCTTCAAGCACATTTATATAGAACTTTGTTCAAAGAATTCATCATTCTTTCGGAAAATATTTTCAGCATTCGGAACATTTTTCTTTGTTTACATTTGGCATGGCTATTTTATGAATATTCTCATTTGGAGTGTAATGAATGTCGCTTGTTTAATACTGGAAAAACTGTTGAAGTATTCAATAAAAACAAGTTGGTATAAAAGAAACGTATCACAGAGGCTAAGCACACCGAATCAACAGCGACTGTATGCATTGTTGGGAACACAAATATTTATTCCGTCAGCGTTTTCAAATTTTTACTTTTTTGCTGGTCGGGAGATCGGGAATTATTTTCTACATCTTACGTACTGTTGTGGAGTAGGTCACTACATATTGATAACTTTTTACTGTTATTGTTTATTTCAGTCTGCGGAATATATTGTGAACATACGCAAGATCAAAGATTAAAACAATTAGTTAATGGAAGGGCCAAATTCTTGTCATGTTATTTGATTAAGTTTCAAAGTTTGTATTATTATTTTGTATATTAAAATTCAAAAAAAGTTATGAAATAAAAGAATGTTCAAGAAAATTTATTTTGAAAAATTATTTTGTTTGCAATGATTGAAGATTGTTGTGTATTGTTGTAAGGAGCGAAGGAAAATTTCAAAAAGATTCTCCATATATGAAGACAATTTATGGAATTTAGAACAGTAATATATTAAAACATACATACATATGTATATATAACGAGCAAGAAATAATTTCAATATATCTCTATTATTAATAATTTTTAAATGTTGTATGCAAAAAGAAATTTGTATAATTGTGAACTTTTTACTTGCTCCAAATATTTTTAAACATGAAGTTTACTTAAAAGAAAATAGCAAAATATTTAGTTTCTTATTTATCTCAATTTTAACATCAAGAACTTGTATGCACTGGCGCTGAATACGTTCAATAATATGGAATAAATCTGCCAGATGGCGATGCAAGTCATTACCGCTGAACGTCAACTTTGACGTGTAAACATAGCACGTGCGTTTGTCGATTGTTTTACATGCTTGATTAAGTACTTTTACAGACATTTATTGTTAAGTATTCCTTAAATAATTTAATTCATATAAAATGGATATCGTTAAAGAAGTACTAGAAAAACAGCAGCGTGAGTTAGACAAATATAAACCAATAACTGTTGAAAAACATCTAGAAGTTCGCCTCGATGTTGGCATGATGCTATGTTCAGACCCAAATGACTTAGATGAAGATGAATTAAAGTAAGTCGTATCTACTATAATGAAAGTTAACGATAATTAGTTTTCTTGCAGAAATAATAAAGAAAATTATATAAAGGAACTTACAAGGGATAACACACAGCTTATAATAAACGCAATATGGGAATTGCCAACAGAACGTGTAGAAGAATGTATTGTTGCTAAATTGCCGGCCCCCACCACAGTTCTGCCCAGGTTGCGCAAGCCTCCTGGTCCAAAACCCCTGACGAAATGGGAGAAGTTTGCAAAGGAGAAAGGTATCAAAAAGAAGAAAAAGGATAAAAAAGTGTTTGATGAAGTTCTGGACGTAAGTAAAAATACGAGTATATTATGTTTTAATAGTTGTGCAACATTTTATATCACATTAAGGTTTCATTGTTATCTCGAGAATTTTAAAGTTATGTACATAATTTCCTTTATTTGCAAATTTAGAAATGGGTGCCCACGTATGGGTATAAACGAGCAGATGCTGAAAAGCAAAAGGATTGGGTATTGGAAGTACCGAAGAATGTTGATCCTAATCAGGACATGTTCCAAACAAAAATAGATTTGCGCAGTGAAAAGGTTGCCAAAAATGAAATACAACGTATGAAGAACATTGTACGAGCAAAAAAATTAGAAATGCCACGTTCAGGATATCTTGGTCCAGAAGCAGCATCATCCAATCAACTCCTTACTGCAGTGACTGTTGCGAAGTCTTCAACCGCATCAGTGGGTAAATTTCAAGACAAGTTACCAAAAGAAAAGGAAGCTCGCGGTATTGGTGTCAAAGAGTTGATTCCAGGCGCGAAGCGAAAAGCATCTCATCTCAGTGATGTCCCGGAGAAAGAAGCTAACATGGATCTTATCAAAAGTATTCTCAACAAAAAGCCTAAAATTGATGTTGAGAAGGCGATTTCGCTACAAAAAAGTGAAGCAAGAGTCGAGTAAGTTTTGATGGTATGATTTGAAGAGAACTCCTTACAAAATTTAATTAATAGGCGACAACAACAAGAAGCAGAAGCTGGACCCAAGAAAAGTAAAAAATCTCGTAAAGGAGGTGGCAAAGGAAGTCATAAAGCCGGTAAGAAACCCAAAGGTGGCAGAGGCCAAAGAGCACCTGGAAAGAAAACATCTGTTGGCAGAAAGAGACGTTGAATATTATTTAAAAATAATAAATAAATTAAGTCTTAAATCGTTTCAATATTGATTTTTATTTCGAATTTTTTATGCCCTAAAATTTATATCTTCTGTGTGCCGATTTAAGTACTCGTAAACGAACACTCTTAGTACTTTATTAAAATTTCTTATGGATGGCCAGTGAAGATTCTCCGCATTGTCATTCGGCTTGTGCCATTGCTTTGGAAACGGCATGGTTATTAAATGCAGAATGGGTACGTCTATAGAATAGAATACGTTTAAGTTAAGAACATTAATTTAAAATATTCAAATGAATGTATACTTCTTTGTAGAAATGGCCTGTGGTCGTCATCAATAAAACTCGTAGAAAATCTTCTCATGAACATTAGGTTATGTCCTTCTAATTGACCCTGTTTGTTTAAAGACGTCTCTATTGCATTTAAAGAACTATGCAGGTTTTGCGTATTGGGATAGAAACTGTAGAACTTGGAGTTCGCAGCCCCGATTAGATCCAGGAGAACAAGGACTTCCTACAGAACAAGAAACAAATCAATATTCCATTTATCTATAAAATAAAATGAAGAAATTCACTATTCTATCTATATTGCGCATTTGTCGACCCCGCACGATTGTGGTCGCTTTGCTCATTTTTCTAGCCAAATGCCTTGAACCGTACACAGAATCTTGTTCATTCCAATCCAAAAATGCCTCTTCTCCATCAAAGAAGATAAACTGAAAACAAAATGTATTTTATCTTTTAATTCATTTCAAGACATTCAAATAATGTGTTACCATAAGACCGATGTCATGTCTGCCCAACAGTTTTGAACTTAAGTATGGTGATAGAGTTTTAGCAAGATTTATCATAATCGCACATGGTACAGCAGAATCAATTGCTCCGAGGAAATTTGGATCTTCCTTAAAGTATTTACTGTCGTAATGACACGCTAATGTCAAGAACATATTCGCGTCTGAGTTGTAAGTGGCTATGATGTTTGAGAATGTGAGATTATTGAATACCGGCACTCGAGCTGTGAACTTGTCTACTTCCGTTTCAAATCCCAAGGATTCCATTTCTCTGAAAAAAAAACATAAAGAGCTTATTGACTTCTTAATAATTATCAGCTTTACTTGATAATAAATTCTCGGACTGCTCTATGGCCAGGACTTCCCACAACCCTTGGGACCAAGATTTGGGATAGCACTTGATTAAGATGAGCATTATCGTCGGGAATATTTAGCTGGAATGTTTCGTTTATCTAAAATAAAATTTAAAATTATATATTATATATTTATTTCTATATACGTATATGCTTGCAGCTGCGTGGCAGATTGTAATTATGACTATTAACTTTATGTTACTCGAATTAAAGTTTTTAGGTTGTGTAAGCATGAAGTCAACAACTTCATTGAAAAAATCAACTTGGCCAGTCGTCGTGGTTGAACAACGGTATGTCCATGTTTGAGTGTGGCTCTAATAGTTTATGATGAATTTATAATAACACATGAGAGTAAGTGAAGTGATAACAAAGTAGTTTAAGCATAAAAAATCGAGCTAGGGGATTATTATTAGTAGGTGGCTATACAAAGAAAATAATTACTGTTATGGTCGAATTATTAGAGTTATATAGTGTTCCAGTATTTGTAAAACAAAACTTGTGACCATCGCCAATCTATCCCAAACCTAATCTTTTTTTTTTAATATATTGTGTTTGTATGTTATCTAAGCTTCGTAGAGTTACAAAAAATGTGTCTAGACCAAGTAAGATAATCCTGTCAGGGAGTTTTTATTTGATTGAACATATTCGTACTTTAGGTTCTAAATTCGTGCTAAAATATTATTGCACGCAAATTCTTAAGTAACATCCGGCAGCCAACTCATTTTTATTCCGTCCACAAAATCTCGATTTATAATTCTTTGTCATCAATTCGACGTCATAAAACATTTGTATTTATACTCGTACTATCTGTAAAGTATTTGCATTCACGCAAACGAAATCGTCACACAAATGCACATATACATATGTCTATGTTTGTATTAAAAAACACGAAAATAAATGAACCCACTATCGCACATGTAGCATACAGAGTCTTAGGTTAGTCAAATCAACATAAAAGAGTTTTATCATGCACGTAGTAGAGTGTGCCATGCAGCTTATAAGAGTCGTTCCAAAAGTGTGTGTTTACCACCTGAGCATCTGAATACCAGCAGCACAGCGTGAAGGTCACCACGATAAACAACCAATTGGTTGAAGTATGCATTTTTTTGCAAATTTTAAACTATTTCACAAACTGAATATAAAAGAAGGCAAATTAATTAAAAAAAATATGAAATCACTTTTATGTTCACACTGTAAAACTTGTCACAACATTTTAGAATTCATAGTTTAAAACGAAAAAACGGGCTAGATTATACTGAACAACCGACTACCGGAAAATATTTTCACACACTGATTGAACTCTGAGACCTGTTGAATGAAGCTCGTATGACTTGACAAACCTACGGAGAAGCTTAACAATGACGTTGTTGGCATAGAAAAAAACTAAGTTTCCAAAGCTTTTTGCCTGACGGATGCCGGGGAATGTACCCACGTCATCAGCTTATTCAAAGGATATACGTAGGAATTTTTTATTTTTTTGTATTATACATAATACTTCATGTATTATTTAAAGTTGTACAAAACTTTGTTACTCAACATACCTATGTATGTGTGTATGGGCATGTAAACCAGTTATTCTGAAGATGTGATAAATTGGAAGAAAAATTGTGATATAACATACCTACTTAACTTTGAAGTTAATATCATTGTGTTTGATTTCACTTCTTATTGTGTCTTAGTAAAATTTGAGAATAAAGAGGTAAAAATGAATGTGTACGGAATTGATGGGACTGATTCAAATTGTTATTTTCTATAGAAGAAAATGCGTCCACAACATTTAATATTATTAGCAAATTGTTTGTTATTAAGTCACTTAATTAATTTTACAATGTTAAATATATGTATATACATATTTACGCATGTCTACATATGTACATATGTTATTTTTAGCTGAAGTTTGTAGTAATGGGGTGGTGTAAAATATTTGTCGGATAAATACCGTTAAAAAGTCGACCTTCTGCTATCTCTGGACATATTTTCATATGCCGTATCGCCCAAAACCGCTCAGTCGGTTATCTAAGTGGTTAAGTCAGTTTGTGTTGTTAAAAGGATACGGAAGGCGCTAAGGACCTCCTCTTTGTGATCTATGAAAAGTTCTAGAATATAGGACCTTGCGTTTCCCTGAGTTATACAGGGAGTGGCATTCCTTTCAAGATCAGAGTCACCTATATTTCTCATTTCGGTATGAAAAACGCTGCTTAAATTCAGCTTCATGTGACTCTATTGCCAGCGATCAGTTGTTCAAAAACCTTCTCCACGTCACATGTCCGTCGAAAACCAAAGATATTGCCATCCAAATAATTATGAGTAAAATAGTAATGCGTCTTAGCCGAGGTGTCTTGAAAAGATCCAGAACTGAATACGAATTATGCGATGTCTCCTCCTGCTGTATTTTCTTACAACTATCACGAAAGTCTTCATACACTTTAGGATCAATTTGCTTTTTGTTTATACGTTCGAGTTTCTTAAGGATGGTTATAGACTCTTCAATTTTTCCTTGAGAGACGAGCCATCTGCAATGGTAGGGTTTTATTTTAAACATATACATCATTGAGAATTTTTAAACTTACCGTGCTGATTCAGGAACAAAGAATGGTGTCAAAACAACCAATAGGAGTGGTGCTGATGTGACGATAGCTAGCAGTTTCCAATTTGCCAAGTAATATGCGATCCACGGAAGACCACAGGAAGCTGTGGTAAAGAATATGGCTATTGACATGTTGGCGACGAATGTTCTCCATTTTGGTCCAACATATTCAAGAACTAGAGATAGAAATACAATTGAAAAATATGGATTATTGAAGTAGGCATATAATAGATTTTCATGTGTAGGAAGTTCTTCAAATTATATCGAGTGTATTTGTAATATATATGTCTCAAAGACTTTCAATTTCGGCTTAAGCTATTACTTGTTATGCATGTCATTGTTTTCATTTTTTTCATTTTCATTTCATTTATTTATTTTTACGTAAATACTACAAGATATCTTATTTAGGTATTGAGAATAATTTGACAATATGTCATAGAATGACTCATGAACATTAGAAAAAAGTTTAAGATAACATATATATAATAAATAGCAATAAGTTATAATTCATTAGTTTAAGTTATGTTTGGGTTGACATATGTAAGAGTAGAATGTGGCTGGTAAATTATTTCACAGCTCTGCTACTGTGTGAATAAAACGAGGAAAGATTAAATATACACCTCTACGACATTGAGAATAATTCATCATATCTTTGAGGTACAATAGACCTTCATAGTACGAGTATATAATATTGTGTAACTGTGAGAGAATTCTGAAATCACGGTATTGATTCAACTCTATTTCTAGTAATAAAGTTTTAAACTGGCTGACACTAGCGTATCTAGGGAGATTGAAAACGTAACGGAGACAATCATTGAACGCGACGTTAAGTTTAGGATTACACATGCAGTCTAAGTAAGGATATACACAAAAATTTAATGTAAAGAAATGCATTATAAGGCTTTTTATCAATCATATCAGGATTGAGAAGATAAGTTGAGTACCTTAAGCTACGTAACACAAAGCAAATTCTTTTCACACTTTCAGCAGAGTGACTCATTTATAACAAAGCCAAGGTACTTTACCTTATTAACATACTCTACAATGTCACCGTTGAAGGAAACAGGCGAAAGACTAGCTATGTTAATAACATTGTTAGGACAAAGCATCGCAAGAGTTTTTTGTGTGTTTAGTCGTAGTTTGTTCTGCTTTGACCATGCTTGTATACTACGCAAGTCATCATTTACTGTTGAAACACCTGCAGATATTGAGTTTTTACTACAAGACATATAAATACAAACATCATCAGCGTACATATGCACTTTATAATTAGACACAACTTGAGGCAAATCATTGATAAATAGGGAGTAGAGCTAACATACAGTTTATTCCTGCTAGTCGTGAATAGTTAATTTTTACTTTCATCATTGTGTTTGATTTCACTTCTTATTGTGTCTTAGTAAAATTTGAGAATAAAGAGGTAAAAATGAATGTGTACGGAATTGATGGGACTGATTCAAATTGTTATTTTCTATAGAAGAAAATGCGTCCACAACATTTAATATTATTAGCAAATTGTTTGTTATTAAGTCACTTAATTAATTTTACAATGTTAAATATATGTATATACATATTTACGCATGTCTACATATGTACATATGTTATTTTTAGCTGAAGTTTGTAGTAATGGGGTGGTGTAAAATATTTGTCGGATAAATACCGTTAAAAAGTCGACCTTCTGCTATCTCTGGACATATTTTCATATGCCGTATCGCCCAAAACCGCTCAGTCGGTTATCTAAGTGGTTAAGTCAGTTTGTGTTGTTAAAAGGATACGGAAGGCGCTAAGGACCTCCTCTTTGTGATCTATGAAAAGTTCTAGAATATAGGACCTTGCGTTTCCCTGAGTTATACAGGGAGTGGCATTCCTTTCAAGATCAGAGTCACCTATATTTCTCATTTCGGTATGAAAAACGCTGCTTAAATTCAGCTTCATGTGACTCTATTGCCAGCGATCAGTTGTTCAAAAACCTTCTCCACGATAACAAATTCAATGACTTAAAAATGCGATTAAGTATTCAAAAAGACAAAGTACAAAGCGACTTCATCAAACAGCGAATAAATGCCTGGAAAGCAAAATAGAAAAAAAATAAACCAGTCAAATGTGAGAAACAGTCGAAAACGAAAGGTTTCGTTTTTAAGTTTATAAAGTAGATCTAAGTAAATATGTACTAAGCTTCGAATAACTTGCAAAATATTTAACATCAAATTGAACTTGAAATTTAAAATTAACCTTACCCACCACATCTACTTCACGTCCGCAAACATTTATACTGCCACTGGGACAAGAATTCTTCAATTTTAATACCTACCTGCTTTGGAACTTTACTTTAAAACAAGAAACTGATACCATGCCGTTCATAATAGATATGCTACAAGTAAATCACATATTTGTAATGATTGCACAATTAGTTTGAGTAAAGTATTTTTTAAGCATTGCAGTTACCTTTGCCAACTTGACCAAAAGCACTTATAAAAAACAAGCTCATCCGTGGTTTCGTTTTTTCCTAACTTTGCGCATAGTTACTTACAGTGCAAGCAATGTTTTGTGTGGTCGTGTACTCTGTGCTTCAATGCAATAATCCATCCAAATCAGCTTAGGCCCCGCTTTTGAGTCGCCTTAACTTATCTTTACCCAAAAGTGCTTTCTTGTTTTTTCTCCAAACCGATGTTAAAGAAAATTATTATGCACTTCTTAATACCAGAGATTTCCTAAATTTAATTGATATCCATCTTCCAACGAATACAAGAGATGTTATAAAAGTTGTTTTGGATTCGCTTTATGTTCACGAGTGGAGTCATTTCTATAACGATTTAAAAATAGAAGACTGGTCTCCTTTTATATATGTCGCTGCCCTCATTTAATGATTACTATTTTCAAACGGTAGGGGGAATCCTTCCGCTTGAGTTAAATTACGAGTACAACAAGTATCTTAAACAAACAACAGCGTATGAATGTACACTGCTTTTTCAAGGCGCTTTTTATATAGACAAAACCAATAAGCCAATAAGCAAAATGAATATTAATTATGTTTACGTCTGTTGATGTGTGAGTGTAATTGTAAAGTGTTCGTCATCGATACAATTAATTTGGTTAAAGAAAGATATGAGACACTCAAATATTCCGCTTTAATATGTATATGTAGACTAATCACAATATTTTCATTAATTTAATACATAATGATATTCTTTATTTCACTTAAACTACATACATTACTCTAGAAAAGTGTATCTTAGAATTGCATTAACTCACTATCAATATCACATAGAGTCTCAATAGTTTAAGCTACATCTATCGTCTAAACCGATCGTGTGTACAGCACGATCTTGTTTAATACTGAGAGCTGGGTACACTTATATTTGTCTTAACATACTGCATAATATGTATGTACAAACGCGAGACTTTCACACATATTAATTAAAACTTTATCTTTCGGCATTCAAGGACAATGTGCATACCAATTCTGCAGAATTTCTGCGACTAGTTTATAGTTAATTGCTTCAACCCAATTGAAAAGCTGTCAGCAAATAAATCCAAAAAATTGAATTAATTATAGTATTAGCTACAGTCTAGGAGACAGTAAACATTTTTAGGCGATTAAAGTCTTAACGATCTTGCATTGACAGATCTGCGCAGTATACTCGATTGAGCCTCACCTCGAGTAGAAGCTCGTAAAGATGCCCCAGTTTGAGAATGCCTAACGAAGTTGCTGACTTTGTTACTTCTTAATTCGGGGAAGTCATCCTCTATCGTCTTTGTGAGACAGGGAAAATCCCATATCCTTTGACCTCTTCCGAAATCCTCGCCTTCGCCGAGTGTTTGTGGTAGCTCATGACCGAGAGTTTCCGGAAGAAGTAGAGCTAGGATACCAGCAACGATTCCTAATATACCAAGAATAATTAGGGGTAAATTAGGGGTTATGTTGCCTAGATACACGACGAAGGGTGCGATTATACTGGCGACATAGCCCATTATATGAATGAATGCGACACCTTGTGCTCGAACAACAGTGGGAAGTAGTTCGGCTGCATACTGAAGGCCGATGTTGTATGAAATATTTATGAAAAATCGGCCGATAATGGCCAGTGTGGCCGAAAGTGGACCAATGGGAACGGTTGTTGCCAGAAGACTGAATACTCCACTAGCTACCATTGTTCCACATGCTAACCATCTTCTTCCCCATCGGTCTAATGTAAGCGTGAGTAAGGTATCAGCGGGGAGCTCCGTGAAAGAAGCCACAGTGAACGTGAAGAAGATATCTAGACCAAGAGATCCAACATTTCGCACATGTCCGTCGAAAACCAAAGATATTGCCATCCAAATAATTATGAGTAAAATAGTAATGCGTCTTAGCCGAGGTGTCTTGAAAAGATCCAGAACTGAATACGAATTATGCGATGTCTCCTCCTGCTGTATTTTCTTACAACTATCACGAAAGTCTTCATACACTTTAGGATCAATTTGCTTTTTGTTTATACGTTCGAGTTTCTTAAGGATGGTTATAGACTCTTCAATTTTTCCTTGAGAGACGAGCCATCTGCAATGGTAGGGTTTTATTTTAAACATATACATCATTGAGAATTTTTAAACTTACCGTGCTGATTCAGGAACAAAGAATGGTGTCAAAACAACCAATAGGAGTGGTGCTGATGTGACGATAGCTAGCAGTTTCCAATTTGCCAAGTAATATGCGATCCACGGAAGACCACAGGAAGCTGTGGTAAAGAATATGGCTATTGACATGTTGGCGACGAATGTTCTCCATTTTGGTCCAACATATTCAAGAACTAGAGATAGAAATACAATTGAAAAATATGGATTATTGAAGTAGGCATATAATAGATTTTCATGTGTAGGAAGTTCTTCAAATTATATCGAGTGTATTTGTAATATATATGTCTCAAAGACTTTCAATTTCGGCTTAAGCTATTACTTGTTATGCATGTCATTGTTTTCATTTTTTTCATTTTCATTTCATTTATTTATTTTTACGTAAATACTACAAGATATCTTATTTAGGTATTGAGAATAATTTGACAATATGTCATAGAATGACTCATGAACATTAGAAAAAAGTTTAAGATAACATATATATAATAAATAGCAATAAGTTATAATTCATTAGTTTAAGTTATGTTTGGGTTGACATATGTAAGAGTAGAATGTGGCTGGTAAATTATTTCACAGCTCTGCTACTGTGTGAATAAAACGAGGAAAGATTAAATATACACCTCTACGACATTGAGAATAATTCATCATATCTTTGAGGTACAATAGACCTTCATAGTACGAGTATATAATATTGTGTAACTGTGAGAGAATTCTGAAATCACGGTATTGATTCAACTCTATTTCTAGTAATAAAGTTTTAAACTGGCTGACACTAGCGTATCTAGGGAGATTGAAAACGTAACGGAGACAATCATTGAACGCGACGTTAAGTTTAGGATTACACATGCAGTCTAAGTAAGGATATACACAAAAATTTAATGTAAAGAAATGCATTATAAGGCTTTTTATCAATCATATCAGGATTGAGAAGATAAGTTGAGTACCTTAAGCTACGTAACACAAAGCAAATTCTTTTCACACACAGCAGAGTGACTCATTTATAACAAAGCCAAGGTACTTTACCTTATTAACATACTCTACAATGTCACCGTTGAAGGAAACAGGCGAAAGACTAGCTATGTTAATAACATTGTTAGGACAAAGCATCGCAAGAGTTTTTTGTGTGTTTAGTCGTAGTTTGTTCTGCTTTGACCATGCTTGTATACTACGCAAGTCATCATTTACTGTTGAAACACCTGCAGATATTGAGTTTTTACTACAAGACATATAAATACAAACATCATCAGCGTACATATGCACTTTACAATTAGACACAACTTGAGGCAAATCATTGATAAATAGGGAGTAGAGCTAACATACAGTTTATTCCTGCTAGTCGTGAATAGTTAATTTTTACTTTTGGTGATGCGTGGTGGTGCCTTAAAAACATTCGAAATGAATTGTCCTGGAAACGAACCTGCGACCTTCGGTATTTGAGTCGACGCACGTACCCAATATACCGGAAACGTGTAAGGTTTGTAAACAAAATTGTAAAGAAATTATAAAACCTTAACATTTAAAAGGATAATGAAAATCATGTTTTGTATTTTGTGAGACCAAATGCATAAACCAATTCAGATAGGCAGCTTCGACTGAAAAATCAGCACGGCCTAGTTTGTTTACCAACCACTTGTGTTGATACGACAACATCTTGATCGGTGGGAAAGGCCGAAGTACCAACATTGTCGTTCATCAATCATGTAAATATATTTCTGGTCTTTTGTCAACCTTGTAATTTATTTTCAAGTTGGATTTCTAGTTAACTTCCTTTGTTTGAGGTTTTTAATTCTTTTAATTCCTTTAATAATATTTACCATTGCCGGATTTTTTAAAAGAAGAAATGATCTTAGACTTATCGTCAATATTCCACGCATTAGTAAACCTAACAGAGTTGCATGTAAGTTTCCAATCTCCAATTTTATTCGAGTTATTAAATAATCGAGTTATCAATGTTCGGCTTATCAAAGTTCAACTCGAAAGTTCCAGTCCAGGAGTAGAACCTAAAACCTCCGGCGTATGGGTCGAAGCACTTAATCCTTACTCCACTTCTGTCACAGGAATACATTTGAAGCTGATTTCTACACTTTCAGTTTCTAACTTATCGTTTTTTGTTATTCAAGTTGGAACGGGTTCAATAGCATTCAACCGCAAAACGTAAAAGTATAACAGACGGCTTAAACTCAAGGCATGCTAGATAAATTTTCCTACAGTTTCACACCTTTGTAAAAGCCGCGCATTCAATGCATAAGACAGCCATACCTGCATCTCAACTTCTCATATTTCTACCAAGTATATATAAATATTGTCCATTAGCATAATATGCTTGAATAGATCCGATAAAACTAACTATTGCGCTGTTTGAGTTTGTAGCTTCATTCTAGACAACGAAAGATTCACATTCCCCATAGCAATTAAATTTAATTTGCGTATATTTTGTAGCCATTTTCCAGTCTATGCATTCGACAGAGTTACTTAGAGCCAAATCCTGTAAAGTATTTCACAACAACCCTTATCATTGGCACACAGATTTCAGCACTACAATGCAGCGTTCCAACCAACCTACAGTAAATTCAATAATTAGTTGAAAAAACAGTTTTCTATGTTATTTACTCTAATGGGAGAAATATGTTAATAAGTTTTAAATACTGCACTTATTTGCCTTTTACTAAGATTCAAAGGGAGGTATCGGTTGACGGTGTTAACCTCGATCGCCAGATGTGGTGGATAATCGCAGATGTTAATTAAATAATCACCCTATGCTTTGACAGACATCGAGCACGTAGGAAATTGGCTGGACAATCTTACAAACTTGACTGTTCTTAGTTTTTATTTAATAAACATTCAGAACGAACTTACAACGAATGCAAGAAAACTTCAAGCAATACTTGATATCTAATTTTTATACGCATTTACTGGAGCTTATATACATATGAGTCTACATATACTGAGTGTCTGCATATATTGACTCATAGTGCCGCCGCTTAGCGGAGATAAAAGTAGCGTTTCATTTACTTCTAATATAAGATGGATTAAACTATGCAGCCTTTAACCCGCTAAAACCGGGAGGTGAATGCTAGATAATGACAACCAAAAACACATTCGACATAAATAAGATAAACATACATACATACATATAGATGCACATACTTCGTACTAGTTCGATATGTAATATGCTTTATGATTTTTTCAGATTCATAGTATCCACAACGAGTAAAAGACTACTCTATATTTTGTCTGCAACTTAATATTCCGGATTTCTGGTATAAACACCGTATAAAACGAATTACTTCTTAGCTTAAAATGGCCTTGTAGGCAATGGAGCATTTCCATTCACTAATGTAAGATGAAAAGAGTTGTCCAACTTCTTTGAATGTGGTGGACAGGGTAATTGCTCCCTGCTGCGTAAATTCCCATGCTTTTCAAATATGACGCATTTACTGCGTAAATGTATGTACATATGCTCCACAAAGAAACATTTTATCCGGTTTTTTGCGGTGTCCTAAATGTGATGTGATGAAAGGATGAATTCCACGAAAATGAATTAGTAGTGCATATTGGTTATTATTGGAGAAGAACAAACATAAAAGAAATACACAAGTAATTTTGTTGCTTACAGTAATGCACGAATGTGAAAGCATTCAATGATAGCGAGTACTGTTTATGAATGTATACATATTTGTATACATAAATGTCTGGTATTATGCCTCAATACTAAACAGTATGTTGTACTCTCTTGAGAATAATTTAACGCAGCTAATGAGCATGATGAACTTTATTAATTCATTTTGTTTTCTTCCTATAATTCTCACACATGTAGGCACCTATAAATAAAGCAATATGATGTATAACTAATTGGTGCATCACTTTTGTATATAACGGCGGATATAACCATATTAGTCATTAAAACATATCCGTAACCGACTAGAATGCTAAAGCAATTAGGGGTGATCGACAAGCATACATATATCGAAGAGAGAAACACAAGCTTGTACACCTGTTATAAATCGACCCTGGAGGGTTTGTAAATCCGGTTATGCTCCTAATTGCCATAACTTCTATATTACATCCTACTAAGTATAGCTGAGTAAATCATTCATTTTCATCATTTAAACTGTCAATTAACTAAAGTATAAGCACTCATTAATCGTTTATTGAGCATTACTTACCCAATATATACATCATAGTAAAACAATTATCGAAGGCAAATCCAACCAAGAATCGGAACAATGCAAACTCCCAGAAGTTCGTTACGAAAGCGGTCCCAACACCAGCAGCAAAACCAATTAAATTACACCAAATCAATGCTGGAATACGTCCAAATCGATCAGCGATCCATCCGAACAATAATCCACCCACAATGGCACCAACAAAGAATATTGATTGCGCATATGTGGGTAGTGCTGCCTGGTCGCACACCCAATTCTGTTCGGTAGCAACAGTGGCGTAAGGTACATCTGTGAAGTTGTATGACCAACCATTTTGGCATGGTACCACTGGCCATGACTCGTCCGCGACCGTTATTCCCTTGGCTATCATTTCAGTAAAATTTACCGCATACATTGTGCATTTGCTGTACCCAATACCGTCCTTTGGAATTGAAATTTCTAACCTGAAATTGTATAAAGAAAAACAATAAATGCATACGTAAGTAAGTACATTACAATATAACACATTACTATTCACTTTATAATACGTGAATTTCAATTTTAAATTAAATTTTGATAAATTATTTCTTAATCTGATGATGGTAAAAAACGAAAATATTCGATTCCAGCAAATCAGGGGCTTTCTTTAACTTCATTTTCTAAAAAATATAATTTGAAAGTTTCAAAATTTTTCTTCACAAAAAAATTTACTTCTTGCTAGTTTGGCTTTGTAAATTACACCCGTTTCTTTAATTTTCTGACGTATAGTTGCGACACATTTAAGAATTGTCTAACGGTATGTACTCTTGATCTAACATCCAAATGATCATTGAATTTATGGACCATATCAACAGGGGCTTTGGATAAATCTTAGAATCCCTTGTAATTTCACGGTCTGTCAAGGAGTTGTTTCACGTGGATGTCAGTTTCCTACCATTCGGTCGATATGCATTTATTTCACGAGGGAAATTGTTGATATTTAAATATGCGCAACATATTGCACAACTAACTTCATAACGCCTGACCTTTTCGCCTGCCCTAAATTATTTCAAATTTAGTTTTCATTCTTAATTTTTATTTAAATTTAAGCACAAGCTTTCAAAGACAGGCAATGAATTCTCCTTTTGAAAACTCCAAATGCTTTTTTTTTCTCCTTTATAAATACAGTTCTTTATAATACAGACACAATTCTTCACAAAATAAAACTTTTAAGTTGAACTAGAGTATTCGGATGTAGAAGCATGTTAACCCAATTTGAACCTTAGTGTTTAATTTTATTTTATTTAATACTTCTTATCGTATTGTATGTATCGTTCAGACCATATCAAATTTTCGATTAACTTTGCTGTATACAAAGACAATAGTGGAGAGAGAAAAGCTCACTCTAGCCTTCAATGTTAGTTCTGCTAAATCGAACACTGAAACCTTGAGGCCAAGTTGTTAAACATGGCTGAGGAAAAATAAACGGTGGGTTACCAACTAAGTGCATTTCTATACTATAAATGATTATATAATGTATTACAGTGTGGTGGTTTTAGACAATCTAGCATTTTATCCATTGCTTGGATATAATACAATTCGATAAAAAGAAGCAATTCATCTATAACTTAATCTGATTATTACCTCTACTGGGTAAAGCTGGTTTTAGCAATCTGACGTACAACCACACAAATGCGCATACTCTTTTATATGTGTGTACATATTGCCCATGATTACTAACGAGACGGGTCAGCTTATTTCGAGGTGTATGAACATATTGTTCACCTTTTTGCTTGTGACTAAACAACTTGGAGGAGAAGACAATCAAAGAAGTAAAGTAGTCATACTAGGAAGACTTGGTTTCGCAAATCAGTCGTTAACCTTTCTTTTTTGAGTCACATTGTTTTGTCCTTGAATACTGTTATTATTGAAAAAAAGGTTAAATAATTGCATGCGACCACAGACAAGATCTACTGTAGAGGATTAGTTCAATGATGGAAATTAGCATTAGACACGACTCTATTTTTTTTTCAATTTGCAGTGGTTTTAGGAAAAAGAAAAGTAATTGTAGAAGTTGCAATCATTTCACTATTTTCTTTTTGAGTATTATTCATTTAAAAAGTAGGTGGTCGTTCAATTTATGGTCTGATTAATTATTATCCGATTGGTTATTAAGTTTTATGCAATTGGCAGTTCAGCAATATTATAATAGACAACAAGCAACAATTTGGAAGAAATTAAGGATAAATACCTGTCTAACTGCAAAGCTTTGATTTTGGTCAACTGGTTAATAATTCGTTCCTTTAAATAATTTTATAACAGAAATTATGAACTCAAATTAATTATTGTAGATTTATGAAACGGTTTTTTATATTTTACATTCAATATTATATACATATTTATGCTTTTGCATACGTTTGTAAATATAATATAGTGTCTGGTCGAACTAAAAATCTGTGAAAATTAAGATACATAAATACAAAACAATTATTTTTGACATTTGTAACAAAAGTGATGTCGGTGGGTGCTATGAACGCACAGAATATATTTAGTATGAATATAAGAATATACGTATGTACATAGATATACGTTCAAAATAAACGTCTGCATAATAGTGTATTAACATAATATGTGTATTAGTTAACAACTTCTTTTGCTGCTGCTACAACTGCTTGAATGCCGAAAACGACACAGGATGTGTTTGTGATTGGTTGCTGGTTTAGTATTCCACATTAAGCGAAGAATATTTAAAGTAACATAATGACGTTGAAATAACGCCGACAATATATGTATGTGAAAACTGAAATTGCATTTTGACGCTTTACTTTCAAATTTCAAATTTTTGTGCACCCAGCATAAACATATAAGGCACTTCAATAATGAAGATTTTATTTTACCAAAAACAAATCAAATACAGTCCGTTACCACTATAATACATGATGCTGTGGTTTTCTCAACTTTATGTCGAAAATCAATGACTCTTAATTAAGCATCGTGTTGCACTTTTAAACAATTAAATATCATAACTTCGAATCATGGCCTACACAGGGCATGCATTACGGTAGCTTAGCTTAGGCTTACAGTAACACACAAGACTAAACAAGACTTATTACGAACACTTGTTGTAATTAACATAAGTACCTCCATCGAATTCTCTTTCCCATCACGCAAGAATAATGACTTGGTTTGACATTGAATTCAACTTGAATAATAGTGTGAAGTGTGTCAGAATTAGACTCTTGGGCAAGTTTATATTGAATTAAATAATGTACGAGTCTCTCCACTCATTGACCAAGTGAGTAGAACAATAAACCTGTTATCAGAACAACAGTAAACTCAAGTAGTTTGTTCGTTTTTTCTTAGATTTTTATTCGTCTTACACTTTCGGCTTCATTTTAACCATACCAGCGATAAGACACACCTTGAATGGGGAATTTATTCGTCAGTGCTTAACATTTTAAGCGGTCTCCGTCCAAAATGAATTATTTACATATTTTTGTTAGAAGTAATTTGCACTTCAATACCACTTAAACAACATCTTAAATGCTGACCATAAAATATTATCGTTCATTCTTTTATCTTTCTGCTTCCGTTGTACATTAATCTGGATAAATGCATACAAAATTTGACCTTCTACGTCGTTAAGGAAAGGGAGTATGCAAGAGCTGGGTATATATCAACAAATAACGTTTAGTTTGCTGTTAGTTACTGCAATTATTAATAATATTAAATGCATTCCCATTAATGGCATAGGTGCATACATATGTATGTACACCTATGACTGAGACTTATCTGAGACTGGGAATTATCAGCATTTTTTACAACATAAATCAGTATTTATATGTTACCTCAGGTAATTAAGAGAATCCCATAACGATTAGCCTAACCTATCGTACAATCTGCACGTTTTTTTCAGTACAACTTTGAATATAAGTGTATATATGTAAGTGCGACTATCTGCGACGTGCCCCCACTTTTAAGTAAAGGGAACAATTTCACCTTGAATTAGAGTACACGATATTATCTGAAGGTACACACAAAAAACAAAGAGACTACATTTCTTAATGCAATTTTGTCTTACAGGTGAAGAAGAATTTCTTAAAGCTTATAAAATATGTTCAATGGCTTGCTTGAGGTACTCAATTTAGATTATTTCAGTATTAAAACTTTAGTAACTGAGTTTTTGAAAAATTCACACATATTTTATTTTAGCGCATACGAGGCGTAGTGGGCAAGTGCGTCGACTCACAATTCAAGAGTTTCAGGCTCTATTTGTAGTTTTGCACACAAAACAATCGTACAATACAATTTAGGTCCTTCTAATTGTAAAAAAAAACACGCACATTTTTACATATAATACTTTACTAAGATTATATGTAATGCAAAAAGAAGACGTTAAAATTACGTTCTTCAAAACAATCTGAAACTTATTTTTTGGAAAACCCAGTCTTACTTCAAAATTCACTGGTTAAAACTTTATTTCAAATGTTTAAAATTGTTATTGTTCTAATGAAAATGCATATGGTTTCAAGATTCAATACATTTCTTTTTTCTCATGTCGAACCTAGTTTTTTTATACTTTTAACTCATGTATTCAAAATGATAATAAAAGAATTGAAGTTTTCGTTTCGCTCTTATTATTCGTTTTATTTTATTATATAGTTCAAGTTAGAGAAATTTGAAAATCTTATTTTAATTTTTTTTAAATATTTTTTTTTATATAAAATAATTTGATACAATATCTTAACTCATTAATTTTATTTCTTGGAAGTAAATAGGCTAATTTTAAATCATGTACTTTAACTTATTATTTAAATACCTTTCAGCAATGCTCATATATTCCAATTCAGGAACACTACACCAGTGCTCTTCGGGCACAAGTGTTATAAATATTTGCGAGAAATACACGAACGCAACGAAAAACGCAAAGGGAATCATACAAAGGAATAACATCTTTTGATATTTCCCGAATTCACCAATCATTGGTAGCAAATCATCAAAATCAATTGCGGGCTTATCATCAACGGCAGAACCAGTCACTTGCACTGGAAGACGGCACTCTTTTGAATATCCATCACTTTGATTCTTTTCACTTTCAAACGCGATATTGACAAAGGCTGTTTCGCGCAACTCGCTGTTCATCGTATGTGCAGGAGCCGCCATACTTGTATCCTTCATTTCTTGTTGCGGTTTAGGGGTCATGTTTTTTTATTTACTTCTTTGCACTTGAATTTGATTTTCACTAACACAAATATATTTACTGGCAGGACTAGCCAATTGTGTTCGCTTCGGTGAACTACGATTTGGCAAATTCCTGCTTCAAATTGAAAGGAGTTATCACCAAGATGGTGCGAACAAACGGGCGCACTTCACTTAACTAAATTCTGTGACCGATCTCCAAAGCAATTTATATGAATGTTATTCGCATAGTACTTGAGCTACTGTACTCAAGAACTGTACAGCTGCCAAGAATACTACAGCAGATCAGCTGTTAATGCTTTTACGCAAACGGGCTGACGCTGCTTGTGTTTGAGTAATTTACAAAGCTGACCCGCTCAAGCCCTCGCTTAGCTTTTGCATTCGCCGCTTTAACGCTATACTCACTTCTCTGTTGCAGTAAACTGTAGCGCTGTATGAATAAACTAGAGGGTTAAGTATTTCATAGACGAAATAGTTTTCTTACTGTTAAAGCAAACAAATGCAAGCTGAGATCTCAAAATGAACGCATGAATCACTCTTGGAATTTCTTTTGGTTTATGCGTCAGATGTGAATTCCATCTTGAAAATCAGTTCGTATTTTAATTACAGCATGGCAGTGGCGAACTTATTGCAAGGGCGGATGTAGACGCCTTCCAGTCAAAGCGAGATAAATGTGTGACAAATTTATTTATTCATATGATGTACATGTTAATCGAGAATTAAGCCTTCTGTATAATATTGGTTATTTCACTAAAATAAGTTGTCTGTTGTTTATTAAAGTGATTATAGAGTTGAGTCTCTTTCTAAAGTAAGCAGGTACCTATGATATGTCAACTCGATACAAGTACAATCAAGGTTTTGAAAAATCAGAAACCTTATTAAAGGCAAACAAGATTAAACCAGGGAAGTAATCAAATGTCTAAGAAAAAACCTCTTTGGCAAAAGTCGATCAATTAGTTAATCGTGTTTTTAAGTGCAATACGCATTCAACCTCCCTTGCAACGTATATATTTTAATTACGAGCGGAACGTGTTCTACGCCTAATCATAATTCGTACTTTGAAAATGTTAATTCTTCTGATTATTTCCTCTTCCGGCAATAAATGCGAAAGAAAATCTATCAATATAAGCCTATGAAATTACATTTTTAATTTGTAGGTGTAGATAAAATAAAGGAGTAGTATTTTTTTTAACAACCATTTATGGATCTTGTTTTGACCATATATGTACGTTAGCATAATAATCAATAACCTATGAGCAAACCTGTTTCACGTTTTGCGCTTTAATCCTCCAATTAAACAACAAAAAGTAAAGTGTTGAAAACTCGAAACCCTTTATAGTTTCGGTTTGTAGGTTTTCCTTCGTCGACATGTCTGTTACACTCTTTAGGTCTCCTGGACTTATGAAGCGATTTCCACGAAATTTCGCCGTAGCTCCCGTATACGTCAATCTAGGATACATCAATCGACAGCTCATTTGAAATGAACTTGAAGTTTAGCTAACAAGTTTTTGTATTTGAAGTACTGTTACAGATCGTACAAGGTCGGAAAATTTCTCTCGGTGTTCGGAATCATATTCCAAATAAAAAAACCGTAAGCCTCCTACCCGTTAGTTGCCAGCTCCCTTTGAGCAGTTGTGCCAATATTTTTTTTATTCTGGCTCATACTGTTTAGTGGTAATTGGGCGATATTGGTCAAAGAAATATTTTGCAGCGATGAAACAACGACTAGGCGTCCCCAAGGCAAGGAATTCCACAACCGTTATACAAAGAAAAACTGTGAACACCGCCTTCAGTGTTAGTGTTTTTCTTCGAATGTTGTTGGTCCAATATTTCAAACCACAAATATTATGACGGCTGCCAAGGGCAAGGACATTTTGGGAATGACAATGTTGATTCTTTCAGGATGATAAAGACTGAAATCATACTTTCAGATATGTAAATAATAATGTCGACCTTATAGCGTGGCCAAGTCAATCACTAGACCTAAGTCCCTTTGAAAACTTGTACGTGCATCTAAAACAGAAATTGATCAGGCAAATAATAAGAACAAATTTTAGCAATTTGTTCAGAAGTCTTGGTATGAAATACCAATAGAGATGTGCAGAGCTATAATAAACAGTAGAGAGAATGGCAAAAGTTGTAAGGGAAGAGTAAGTGGTTTTACAGATGAAAGAAACAAACATTTGAGCTCTTCATTTCGAATATTTCCAGGATATAGTATTTTATATGGTTAAATTTATTTTTCATAAGAACGTTTTTTAAGCTAATATTGAAAATACATTTAAGTTAAAAGTTTCTTATATACATACATATATACAGAATATAAATTTGTAAGCATTTTCTTTCCTTAACCTTAATTCATATAATACAAAAATTTGTGTTTATTATTTTGATCAGGTGATGACCTATTGATATGACTTGGTTCATAAGGATATTGATGTGTGCATATCATGGGGGCATGAAATCCATTAAGAGCCCCACAGCTCTTTTTAAATTATGTATATAGACCCAATACCCTCTTTCACAAAATTTAATTTGCGGCGTGCGACTTTTAAGATACTTACGTTAAAATATTACTACTAACCAAATGGTCGTTGTAATTTGAAAGAACCAAAACCAAAAGACAGAAAAACGCAAAATTGTTTTGTATTTTATAAAGAAAACTTATAATTTATTGGCTTTTCATTTATGAAAATTGAATTGAACTGCACTACATACTAATATTTACAAGTTATTTCTTTAATATAAATATATTTATATATATAAGTATTATATATATTTATATATATATAAATATTATATATAAATATATATATATTCATATATATATATATATACTATATAAAATTTTAAATAAAAAAATGGCAGAATAAAAAATGATTATTGGTTAATTCGCTTTTTCTCTGCAATTTACTTTTCCTTTCTAAATAACCAAATAATATTTTAATTTAAACAAATGTAATATTTTGTTATATGTATTCTCTAATAGTCTATTGAAGTGTTAAATAGTTCATCTTAATAATAAAGACAAAAGTTTTATAAAGATATTAATTTTCTTAACATGTCACAACAATCGTTAAAATTTTGTTTTTTTCTCCTTTTTGTGTTCCATTTATCTTCTCATTTACATTCCAAATTGATTAACTTGAGATATAATACAAGATATTATTTTTGTGTAATTAATGTTTATTTGACTCTAAAAGATAAAAGAACGGATGATATAACCAAATGAAGTTAATGGTTTATGTTAGCTTATTGGTCTTGATATTTTCGTTTTTAACCAAAACAAAATTATTCATCTTTGAAGTGTTTCATTAAGTAACTTTAACTGAAAAATATTTTTACATCAAATTGAATATTACTTGAAATAATGTTTCGCTATACAATGTTCATTTCTTTCATGATATTAAATAATAAAGTTTCCTCGAAAACGTGAAAACATATTTTTGTAGGTACATTCTGCTTTTGTTTCTATAGGTAGTATCAATTTGTTGTCCTAAGCTATTCCGGTTATATAATTTCTATATATAGTTATTATAAATTTAGATTGTTTTTTTTTTATATTTTCTAAGATTCAGCTTGTTTTCTTTTTCAGAAAAAAAATATATCCGTTTATAACTAATTCTTAATTGTATTCAATAAAATTAAGATACTTAAATACCGGCGCTAAATTATCAGTTATTCTTATTTAAATCTGTTTTCTTGTATTGTATATTTAACAACTAAGAATATACTATATGTATTTACATAAATATCTTTTAGTTCTTGTATATAATGTGATTGTTTTATGCAAAACTTATTCAATCACACCTAAGATTACATTATATGCAATTAGATATTGGACATTTATGACATAAGTTAATGTTTCAATTGCTAAAACTAGATGGTGTTACGAGAGAAATAGAGAGGAGAAAGATGAATATTTGTAGTAACAGCAATGTGTGAATATGCAGTAAGGAGGATTAATTGATGTACACTTTTGAGCTAAAATTAAAAGTGTACACCACACAGTTATTAATTGGTTATGTAATACTCATATTTGTTTTATGTAACTATCATTCATGGTAGAGTAAGATTTAAAAAGCGAATCGTTAAATGTTCTCAATTCGTACAATTTGTAGGAACTCTTTTAATTCTGATAGCTCCAACTCTACACGAAAAAAATGGCTTGAACATAATAGTCTCGTTATTTCAAAACTTTCAGAATAAAAAAGTCGATCCTTAATATAATTTGAAATTTCAATGACAGTTTTTTGAAATCCATAAATTAAATGCATTCGACTCGTTCAAATGTAGAATATATATAAAGCAGTATATGTTCACTTCACTCCTTACTGCATCGTGCAATACCATAGCATTCGTAAAAAATATATTCAAATTGTGTTCCAAGCCCATTAATAATTTATGAATGTATAAACCTCGTATTATCGTATTATTTAATACGTTTGTATATTTAATGGTATTAGTGCGCAATCGACCACCGCTCGTAACCATCAGTTGCGTATGTTTAATACTACAATTTCGAGACCTGTGTTCTCAATTTAGAAAAAAACGTAACATTGCACTTCTGAATATAAATCTGAATGTTGTTAAACTTCTCTCAGAAAAAGTTTTGGTTTGTACATTTAATTTGTTTATTTATTAATTTTTTTATAACATATAAAAAAGGAAACAATATATAATATATTGTTCATAAATATTGTTCAGCAATCACATTAATTATTGCTCAAGAAAATAACAATAAGTGAAGCTTTCTTTTAATTGTATCTCGTGATTTTTTTTGTTTTTTGTTACAAATTTTATAAGGTTAATGTATTTTCTTATATTTTAATTGTTTTATAATTTTTGAATAACTTTTTTCAACATGGAATGAAGGAACATTCTTTCTTTTTTTAATATTTTTTTTTATTCATTATCAACAATTTTTCTACTTATGATTATTAATATTTTTATTAGGTTTTTTCATCATCATGTTATTTAAAACAACAACGGTACGTTGAACAATTTCTTTTTAATTTGTTTAATTAAAAAAAACTAACGAAAACATGTCAATTCCAAAAACCACTCTTTAGATCCACTGAAGAGGGTGAGCTTTAACGAATATGGTTTTAAACTTTTAGAAATATATGTGTTCTCCTATATTAGATAGAAATTTAAAACTGCGCTGCATGAAACTGAAAATTAGATAAGAATAGATTGTTTGGTTTTTTATAAGCTATATTGTTTAATTTACAAATTACTAAATTATATAAACAATTGTATAAGGACACATTTTGTAAGTCCAAGATAGTATACAAAATGCAGGTCTTAAGAAAAACAAAATTTATATATATATGTATATATATATATAATACGCATGCAGTGTAAACAAACAATAATTTCAGCCTCTATCGAAGGGTAGCTTTTTACTTCTAAGATATATGTTTATTGGGCATCTAACATTACCAGTTGGTTTTTTGATATGACGAAGAAGACTGACGGCGATGATTAGAGAATTGCTGTTGCACATTATTATGGCCACTACTACTATACCTATTATCTGACGAATTATTGTATCGGGAGGACGATCCATGCGAAGATAATGCAGATTTATTATGTGAAGATGAAGAAGAAGTGAATGTTGGTGGAAGCTTTGGTGATGAACCGATATCGTTGTCGGAGTCAACATCATCATCATCATCATCATCATCGTCGTTTGACTCTCCAAACAAATGGCTCATATTACTGGCGTTGTATTGTTGAATCTGTAAAATTTGTTGGCGTGTTTTTGTTGCACAAATTTTTGATGGAATACATATATCATTTTAGAGATGTTTTGTTTGTTCATGAGAAGGAAATTTAGTTTCGTTTTTTTTTATATTTTCATGACTATGTCCATGTATGAGAATGTATGTGTTATGTTTTAAGTTATTTAACTATCCCGTCCCGTAATAACCCTGTTTAGAAAGCAAAACTCTTTAAATATTACATTTAAAATTACACTATTTATGAACTTCGCTATGTATGAGGAATAGATTTTGACACAAAAAAATGTGTATAAATATTGATATTGAATTTGTGAAACAACCACCTAGACACTGCAGTATTGTACATAAACCCACAACTTAGCACATAATGATCAATCCGTCACAATCTGATAAATGGAAAGTTTTATCACCAAAATTCAAAGTGCAAAATAAATGTTAAGTACTATTTTCAAATGTGTGGAAGCATATGGATCATTGTGTAGGTGAATTACTTTTGAACCAAACCATTGTTAGAAATGTTCGTGCTTAAAAAATAACCTAAAATTGTGAAACGGACTCGTAGGTTTATACAAATCATTAAACAGAGTTTCGCAAGCGATTTTGTTCGAAGAATTTTTTTTATTATATAAAAACAGTACATATGTATGCCATAAGCAAAAATGTTTATAACATAATTTTCAACAATTAGGGACTTCCAGGTACGGGGAACACACGTTGAGGTTTTTGCTAACGGCTTTACTAGAATTATTCGAAAAAATATTTTTCGATTGGCAATATGAATTGCTTTCATTTAGAAAAAAAAAAATAAAAACAAATAAAAAACCAACGATTTACAATTCTTTCTCAAACTGCACAAATGTATGGGCTTCAAATTCAACAGAAATTAAAACAGCAGTCCCTTTTTCCATTGAATAAAGTGTAATATCGAACAAATGTAAATGACAAAGTTAGAAAAACTAGTGTAAATACGTACAAGAAGAAAAATAAAAAGATAATAAACAAGTCACCAGCTATGCTACCAAAGATGATGTTAAGGCTTAGTCACCTACTTTCAGCACTAAAGTATTAACAAAATAAAAGTATAAACACACAAATTAACCAATTATCATGCTTGATTAGAATTAACTACAAAAATATAAAAAACAACTAACTCACCTTGTTCGATATCTGGCCTTTTGGGGTAACTGATGAGTTCGTTGAGTTATTCACCGTGGCAGCATCTCGAGTTGTTGTTGTTCCCAATGAAAATGAAGAACCAACCGGATTATTACCACCGTTGTTTCCATTTACCTTATTATAGTCATGGCTGCTGCGTTTCTTCTCTTTGTCCCTTTCGCGATCGCGATCACGATCTTTTTTTTTACTACTTGTACTGCTGCTACTACCACCAACATTATTTCCGTGGTATTGATAAGCGCCACTACTCAGAGGATTCATAGACGATTGCTGGTCTATGTTACTACTACTGTAATTTTCTATTTTATCTTTGGAAATTTTGATTTTCAATGGAGGAGCAGGTGTTGCATTCGATCCATCATAATTTGCTCCAACACCCACATTGCTGCTAAGATCACCAGTGATCCTATCCTTCGGTATTTTAATTTTCAGACCTGTCACCGGTGCACTGGTATTCAATGAGTCTGATGATGCCGAGAGATTAAGTTTTTCTTTTGATATTTTTATTTTTACCGGTTCTGAACTTTCCGATGTTTCTGGAGCACGCTCTTTATCCTTATGCCGGTCTTTATCTTTCTTGTGCTTCTTCCTTTCCTCTTTGTCTTTTGATTTATCCTTTTCTTTATGCTTATGCTTTTCTTTTTTCTTCTTCTTTTCAGATTTCAGCGAATCACTATAATCTTCGGTTTCCATTACACCCGAGACCACTTGTTCGTCTTTGACAGCCACTGGAGCATTTTGCAGAATTTGCTCTGGAAGAGTTGTCATAATAGTCCCATATAGAAGCATGGGGTCCTGGTACTCTGACTTGATAAGAGTAGGAGGTTCCGTCTTCATAAAGGTACTAGATGAAAACTTGTTTTCGGTACATAGACTCTCTTTAAGAAGACTGCTAACCAGGTCTGGGTTAGTTTCAATTCCATTTACAGTTCCACTAGTAAAGGATGGCTTAATTGATGTTGTGGTTGCAGCAGGTTGTGGAGAAGACACAGGATGCAAGTCCAATTTACGAATCTTTGATTCCCGCATTAATTCGTCTTCTACTTTTATCTGATGTTCCATACTACTAGACGGGCGTTTAACGACTCCGTAACCAGTCCCGTATGTCGGTGGTATCACAGGGGCTTGATCTTGTTTTTGTTGTTGTTTGCCAATGCCAAAAATAGGCGTAGGATTTTGAGGTTGTCGCCCTCCCATCGCAGTGTTACCGTCCATCATTAATGGCAGAGTACCTGCAGATGATGAGCTCAAAGATCGATTCTTGTCCTTCTTTGGTGTACTGCGATCTGATTTTTTTGGACTATCTCGATTTTGTGCTTTATAGTTCGTAGCTTTGTTTCCGTTATTCGCGCTGGGATTTGGTTTCTCGTTCCACTCAGGGCTGAATATTGAAGACGGTTTGGACGACTGTTGCTGTTGCGCTGGATTAATAAACCCTTGTGGGGTGGCGTATTGAGAGTATTTTGGAGGCGAACATAATTCCATTTGATCGCACTGCTGCATCTGTTGGGGCAATGGCTGTTTGACAAAACTATCCTCCACCTGCTGTCGAGAATACTGATGCGATATTGGAGGTTGAGAAAGCTGTGGATTGAAAGGAGATTCAATTACAGGCTGTTGTTGTTGTGTTTTGTGTTGTTGGTGGATAATTTGTTGTTGTTGTTGCTGCTGCTGTTGTTGCATCTGGACGGATAATTGTGAATCATATTTACTGTTACTTATGCTATTAGTTCTATTAGAATACGCTGGAGGATGAAGTGAAGACGGAGGTACTTGCGAGTTATTTGTTACTTGGGTATTGTAAGGCCTTTGCTGCGGGGCAGCACTCTGCTGTAGCATGCTACGAGTCATATCCACTCCCACATTTTGCGTTGGTGGTATGGGATACATTTTTGCTGATATTTTGTTGGGATCGACTGGCCTGCCATTAGGATCCTTGTGCAGCATTCGGCTGCTGCTTGGGTCAGGTTTAGACATTATTTTGTGATTGGGTACCGTTGGCGGGGGATTCAGTTGGGTCGGGGGAACAACACCCGAACGACTTGACGGTTTATGATAGTTTGCATCGTGAACTTGTGGCGGTGGTCTTTGGGGTATTTGGGGTACGACCGAAGATGATGGCCTTCCTTGTACGCTAGACGGACGTGAAGAAACACCTGGTGGCGGGATCGGAGGTTGCATTTGCTTATTGCTGGTGTGGGTTGAAACCGTTGCCGAAAATGCTTGAGTTGGGTCCCTAGGCGGTCGATTCGTTGACGTATATGGTTGTTTGTGAATTGTCGGTTTATGCTCTACAAAACAAAAGTTTAATTACAATGAAGGCAAAGAGATAAAGAATTAAATATGTGTTACACATACCTCCTATTTCGCTGGGTGGCAAGAGTTGCTTGGAATGATGATGTGACGTGGAGGAATGATGCCCGCGATGATGACTAGAGTGTGTATCCGATCGTCTCTGCTGTTGTGGCGCAGATGTTGGGGGCGGTAATTGTTGTTGTTGCAGCTGTTGTTGTTCTTGTTGTTGTTGTTGTTGGTACTGTTGAACTTGCTGTTCCATGGTGATGCCACCGCCGCTACCATTCGATGAAGAATCTGTTGGAATCGACGAATGATAAATCTTCAACATATCACCCATTTTCCAATCCTCAGCTTGAGATTTTTTATCTTTGCTCACTACACGATTACTCGCACCTTGTGCCAGTGCCTTGATTGAGTTGAGTTTTGACTTCAGCCGAGCTGGACTCTTCTCGTAAATCGCAATAAATTCATCGGTTAACTGCTTCAACAGATCCATTGTTACCGATTTATCAACATAGTGAAACCAATGTTTGCCTTCCGTCGATTGGGGTATCTTAAGTGGTTTAAAAAATACAATACACCTCCTTCAAACAAAAGCCAATTTCTATGTTTAATTACCTCCCATCTAGACCATTTACAGGCCAAGTATATGCAAAAGCATGCTACTACCGTCGGTCTGTATTGCAAGCACATAGATGTCAAGTGTAAACTGTAATAAAAAATGAGTACTGCCGTCATTTCACATCCTTTTGTGCAAAATTTTCTTTATCAAACCTTACCTATTTGACGCTAGGAAGTATGATGTCTGTGCTAAATCCTTGCACGCTGTGGAACAATTAAATTTTAAGGAATATAAAAAGGGAAATCTTTAATAAACATATATAAATCTTTACTACTCTACCATTCTTTATTATTCTTATTACGTATAACGAGTGTATCAACTACAAAAAAAAAATATTTTGAAGTTAGTCCCTCAAAGCACATGTTTGGTGTGCGACATGGCCTTGCTTGAGAAATTTATAAACTTATGATTTCATTCACAAACTAAGTTTCTATATCCGCGGATATATCATTTAAGAAGAAAAATAAAGAACTCTCTACACATTATCTTCACATCTTCTAGGAAGTAGTGTGCCACATAAATAATTTGCCATACATTTTGTTTCCTGTTACAGAATGTAACAATTCAAAGCGAACAGAAGCTAGTAGATTCTGCAACATAATTTTTCGAAAACACAATCTAAACATTTTGCACAAAATTACCTTTTACTAAATGGCATGTTTTCACAACATGTGTATGCGGATGGTCAATAGCAACATCAAATCCCAATGTCTGAAGCAGAACGTTTTCATTGAATACAAGATCTTGAGCTTGCTCCAAGTAACTCGCATCCGATGTTGATGTCGGTGGTTGTCCTAGACACTTTTGTGAGGCTTTGATAACATGTTCTAGCTTCCGGGGTTGTTCCTCCACTTTGGCGGCCAGGAACAAACTTGCTGATGCTATTCCATTTCTAGAGAAGTGTGTGAAAGAATGAAATGCATAAAATCTATGCATATACACAATCGCTGTATTTATGCATAATTGTGAACTGTAAACGGGAACGTATGTTAGTCATTATACTTTTAGGGAAAGATATACTGTTTATAACTTACACTTGTAGACGTTGGCCCATTTCCTGGATTAAATAGGCTGTCTTTTGTCGAAACGCAAGTTCCTCGTCAGTACTGATACCATGTCGACGGCTGGGTGAACTTGCCAACTGCTCGGATGTGAAGTACCAAATGCTATCTTTTTCCTTCACATCACTGGTAGTGCTGCTGAGGGGTGCATTGTTGCTTGAAGAGGTGGGAGGTATGCCACTGCCCGAAACATTGTTATTCGTAGCCATTTAGCTAGCCAATCTCTAAAGCGTTTACACACTATTGTACCAAGTAATTATACAATAGAATCGACGCGAATAAAAAAGTAATTGAAAACAAAACGAAAATTGAGTTCAATTCAATAAAATTCAACTAAAGTACAAAATGCTAATCACTTGATCTTCACTTTTGTCTAAACTCAAAATGTTGCTTTAAAATCAAATAACTTAAAAAGAAATCAAACAATTTAACTCTTTTTTGTCAATATATATTTTTTTTTCTGTTTACTTCAATGTTCTGTTGGATCAGCACCAGACACAGACACTACACATACACGCGGCGACGGCGGCAGCGGCGGTGGAGAGTTGTTATGGTTTCGTTTCAGAACTAACCCTTGGCGAATGCAGCGCCAAATTACAACTGACAATTGACACGTCTCTGTTAGGAAACTTTATGGGATATATATTTCTTTTTAATTTTTGTGCTCTGGCTTTCCCCGCAGTTTCGTTGCTGTCAGACACACGAACTTTATCGTATGATGAAATATATTTAGGATTCACTGCTTTACAACCCACAGCAAAAAAAAAATCGCAGTAGAGGAAACAAAAACTAATGCGAATTTAATGGCTGAACAAAAACATACCTAGAATTAATAGAAATGATTTTTGCATACATGTGGAGATGAAAAAATACAATAGATTTTTTCGTTTTTCCTTCTCACTTCAGCGTGCATTTACACGAATATATTCTTGCGTGAGGCGACAAGAGACGCCATTTAATAAAAAGTTCACGTGAAGTCGCGAGTTGGTCGGGATTGGCTCCGGAATTTTCACTTGTTTTAGCGCTTCCGTGCTGGTTTTTATTGTTAAATGTACATTGGATTTTTAATACCCCATACACGCGTTAGTTTTTAAACAGAATTACGGCGATCGATGTAAGTTTAATGTGAGAAAATTGATAAAAAATTAGCACTTCACAGAAATGATGTTGTATCCGCAAGAATGGCCGACCCACAACATGAAGGGAAATATTTTACGTCAGAATTTTGCTATAAAATTGAGGAAATGGCGTATCGATGGGATATTTTTTGCTCATGTTTAATTGCTAAAGTCATATTTGGTTTTAAAACTAAGGAAATATTTAAAAAAAAGTGCAGTGTTTGTTGAATTGTATTATTTCGAAACTTCACAATATCGGCAGTTTGCTTAAGTTTGAAAATCATTAATTGAAATAAGGGTGCGTGACCAGTTAAAATTATGGGAACATTTTTATCGGTTGCTTGCAGCATTGCCATATTCATACAACATTTTCAACAGTGCTATATATTTTTGTGTTTTAATTTTGCTACTGTGCCGCTTAGATATTTAAATAAACCGAATTGTGTGACGAGAAAGCAAAAGGGGAATCAAATTATCTGAGGCACGTTAAGCTTGATTCACTAATATTCATGTTCGATTGGCATTGAAGATAACCGTAGTGGCTTATACGCGACGGAGATTTGCTATTTATAAAGCCCCAGCATATATTATAAAGTTTTGCTGCGTGATTTTGCATCACAGACAATTGAGTCTGCCTGTAAGATAGCAGTTTTATGAATAATGTCAATTGAATTGTTAGAATTCAGGTGTTAAATAGTTTTTGTGCGAAAAATCAAATTCATATACTTAGCCAGCACACGAACTATTTTTGACAGTATTTTGTTCCCATTTCCTAAAATCAGAAACTATTGGTTTCTGCCTGAAATGAGAAAACCATCTGTTGTCTCGTTCTTCGAATTTTTCACTGCTTTCACACATTTTGACAGTTGTCCATCACCATTCCCTAAAACGGGAACGCCAGACAGTGTTTGTTTTCGAACAGTCCTACAATTTTAAAATTGTATTTATAATTGATATTTTAGGAATACATAAATAATAAAAATATAATAAGAAAATTAATTTACCTATATTCCAATAGTTAAAATTGAAATGGAAAAAGTTGTGAACATACCGAGAGATGCAGCTGCAAAAAAATTTCTTGATCAAGAGAGGGAACTGCGCGAACAACTCCATGTTGAAATTGAGAAAAAATCGAAAGCTTGTTCGAATCCGACGTTTGAGTGTTCTATTCCTCGAGTTGATGGTTATGATTATTGCATACGGCACATTCTAAAAGATCCTCGTGCGCCCTATAGGCCATGTACATACACTTTCTCGAATGGCAAGAAATGTATACAAGCCGCTCCGAAGCACGATACCAAAAAAGACCCTTCGTTAACAACCTATTGCTTCGAACATAGTCGATTAGCACAACTAACTAAGACACGCAATACAGTCGGAAAGTTGAAGCAAATAGAAACAAACGAGGCACTCCTTTATAATTTGTCTCATCATTTAAGCATAGAGCCTTCAACTCCTCAAACGAGTTTTACTTGCGAATTAGACGAGGAAATTGACGTTGTATCACCAAATGTCCGCCCATTTGGTAAGGAATGATTGCCAGTAGTTGTTTTTATATAAACCTTAAGTATTTTTATATTTTTAGTTAATTATGACCAAATTTCGGACCTTAACACTGTGAACAATCTTATTAAGAAAAAGCGACGGATCCTTGATTATGCTTCTGATAGCTCTTCCGACACTGAGCCACATACTTTGATGAATACGTCAAAAGGTCCTGAATGGGATAATTCGGATGATGAAAGCGTAGATTCTCAAGACGAAGATTTACTTAAGTAAGTGGTTATACCTTTCTCATAAAAAGTTTGTTTTAATCACAAAAATAATTGTAGACATGCTGGCATATACACAAATGAAGAAGCTCTTGCCATCTCAAAAAAAAAACTGATAACACTTCAGAGTCTATACATGGAACAGATAAATCGTCTACAGCATGTTCTTAAAGAAAAACGGCGAAAGTATTTACACGCTATCCGCAAAGAAAGGGAAACTTTATGTATGTTTCTTATGATTCGTAGTAATAACAATGCTTAAAATTTGTGTTGTAATAATTTAGGTAGTATTCATGATCAACCTAAACAAACAGCAGCTGAACGTAAACTGTATGAGAAACTTAAAGCTCTCAACCATTATCATAGGCGTCATGGAATTGAAGCGGTTCTGCATAAAAAATTTAAAGAAAAACGCTCGAAGGCAACGGAGGGGTATGTGCAAAAAGCAGTTCCATTTGCTAAGTGCATCTTCTCTGAAGGCGGTGTAAAATGCGGAGAAAGAGCGATGCCCAGTTGCAAATACTGCAAGAAACATATCCTCGAGGATAAAAAGCAAATCCTGTTTCGAGCATGTGGGGTTGAAAAGAGTGGGGTGGTCTGCCAGGAACCTGTTCCAAATATTTTCGAAGATGCAACTTGCGTTCTTCACATAAACTTACCCACTAAACGACATTACGTTCAGAAGGTGAGTTCAAACAATTTTCTTAATTACCCCAACAACCATTTTTATTCTTGTTGTTAGTTGAGAAGCGTGAACGATGCCAATCAAATGAATTTCGAATATTGAACAACTGCATTCGATCGCAGTATATTGAATGTTGATTTTAAGTTCACCAATTTCAAATTAATACCCATTTCAGTGTATTAAAATAAAATCAAAAATTGTTCACTTTTCAGAAAGCAAAGGTAAAGCTTCGACGGTGACTTTCATCTTAAATTTGGTTTTCTTTACATTTCTATTTTTAGAAATATGAATCAGAGACAGAAGAGGACGAGGAGGATGCAGCAACAGGAGTCGCTACGGCAACGGCGACAGTTGGGTCATCTGCAATGAAAACTTGTGAAACATATGAGGGTGCGAGAGAAGACACTAAAAAACGCTATACACCGAGTGAAGTGAATATAATGGACGAACCAAATAAAAACGTTACAATTTCCCATGATGAGAAATGCAGTCAAGCAGTTAAATCACCCGCTACCAAAAGTTCATTTGATGAAGCTTCTGCAGCGCTTTTTGAGACGATAGTTACAACTGAAGCAAGTTGAAAGTATTTCTAAAATACACATTTTGTTGCTTTTTTGGTGTTTGTTAACTTTATTGTATCATTCTGTATTTTTATGGCGTCAATAAATTATTGAAGCCACTGAATTTAATTTCGTATGCTATCAGTGCCATATGTACATATTTTCAAATCATCGTTTAAAACTACGGCCTCTAACTGAGAACACAGCAGTATACCATGCAGTTGATTTCTTGTTCATCCTTGTTTATGAAATGGAGTTTCATTTTTGAAACTCCTGCCTCTCCATCAAAAACCAATAAGGCAAGAGATGGTCGACTGAACAGCTGATTTCCCCTTTGTCCATCAACCGCTTGAGTGTTATTTTTTGTTCTCTGCTCTCCATATATGGCCGAGCTTCTACAACAACTACTCGTGTTGTGCGTGCTACTGTTCTCTCACGAGTAGAAGGGACCTACAGTTTTTTGCCGACTCCGAAAGGCGAAATTTGAAAAGCTTTTCATAGACAATTGATACTCTTTGAGTGTTGTCAGCTACTCTTTTTATTTCTTACATTACTTAAAATAATAATCTACATAAAATATGACAATTCTAATCTGGCGAAATATGAATTATGCATCAGGAACCAATTTCTTATTGGTTTTGAATCAAATTAAGTACTTTCGAATTGTGCCTAAACCTATTCCGAAAGCATTTAGGACTACGATTTTCGAATAACTGTTACTACAAAACGTCGACATTGTAAAACGAACATACCTTGGTATTTGGTTTTCTGCGGTGACTTAAATGACATCTGTCATTAGTGTACATTAAAGTCACTTATCTCTCTACAGCTGTAAACAAAAGCACGTGGAAAACTAGAAAGCATTTGTGAAAAAAAAACTTCTTAAATTTCTGCAAAAATATGGCAAAATTTACAGCTTATTATAATATATGTCCAATTCAAGACACAAGTGAGCTACTAGGACTGTCTCCTGATTGTGATAGTGGCAGTGTTATTGCTACTCTCGGTAAAAATATTGCGATAGTGATAAAGGTAAAAAATTTCGATGTTCTAGTTTAAATTATTTATTAATTTAAAAATGTTTTTGGTAGATAAATACGCAAAAGCAAATTCGCAGCTGGTCTGTTTTAGAAAAATTTTCCTGCAAAGTCGTTTTCGACAATAGAAGTCAACAATACGTTGGAGTCTTTGCCAACCGATTTGTAAGAAAATGGGATGAAACAGTAACTAATGTCAACAAATGTAAGAAGCTAAAGGTATGTCTACGAACAAAATTGTTTATTTTATTTTAAGTACAGCAAATACTCTTATTTTAATTTGTAGTTCCGTAAAACAATTGCTGATTTGATTTATGACCCCACTGAAACACTCGTACTTTATTCCGATGGCAGTTTTGAATCGCTCTCGTCGGCTATAGAATCGCGAAAAGAACACCAAGAAGATAACCTGCAATATAATCCGAAAAATGCCGTCGTCTTAAATAATCCCAAAATTATAACCCTAGAAAATGGTCAAAAGCTGTTTACATACTTTCAGAAGAATAAGCTTCAAATTAATGAACTAGTTAAAGTAGAATTGGATAGGAACACTTTAAGGCCAGTCGGAGATAAAACAATATTTGCTCTACAGCGAATTGGCCAGGGGGTCAATTTATCTGGATATTCAATTATTGAGATCGAGCATTCATATGCCCTACTAACAATATGTGAGTATTTTGGAAATATTTATCAAGTCGATTTAGTAGCATAATTCAGTTCTTAAGTTACATGTCTTGTGATAACCTAGTTTTTACTCATTTTATTCAATATTTGCTATGTATATATTGCAGGGGACGATGGAAGAGTATTTCTTTTGAATATAATTAAAAATGCTGACAACACCAATTCACCGGGAAATTTCGTATCCATGTTTACTGATCTCAGAGTCGACACCCCACTCACGATTATGAGTGTATCCAAGCATTGTGTTGCAATTTATGGATCAAACAATACTCAGGAGGGTGGTTCCTTATTGCTATACAACACGCAATTTAAAGTTGTTAAATCAAAGCAATTCTTCAAAGTGTACTTTAAAAACACCCAGTTATGGGCAGTTGGGTCAACTATACTCTTGGCAATGGGACAGAATCTGTCTGTTGTAACATATAAGGTGAGCAAGGAACTGCTTTCTGATTTAGTTGGGTCGAAGATATCGAATGAGCTATCACATGTAGTTGAGAGCGAATTTGGGAATGAAGAAGAAGAGTTAGAGGAACAACTATGCTTGGCTGATACGCATAACTCATATAATCACCAAACCAAACCGCGTAAAAAAGAATTAAAAACATTAATTAAGTTTGCAGATGGAAAAGTTATTCCATTTAAAGCAGATACCGAATTCTGCAAAGGACTTAATGACCTGATCAATCGGGAAATTGACATAGAATTAGTTCAGGATAATTGTGTAACTAATGGCATTGATGTCAATTTGATGTCAAATTCCTACGACACAGGCTTTTTGATGAAGGAAGTGGACGTAATTGCCAAAGAATTTGAACAATGTGGAGCTAGTGAGCATGAAATTTCGGAAAAAATACTTTGGGTTCTTACCAAAGCTGATTTAGTAGAAGATATCGCTACATGTTTACGTCGGTACACAACAATATCCGAAAAAAGTTTAGTGAGGACATTAAAATACGCCCTTCAAGGATTTGAAGTACCCAAACAAAATGTATTAAGACAAGTCCAGTCCTCCAGCGAACCAATGGATGTAGATATGAACAATTCCATTACACCTGAAACTGACTACCCTTGCGTCAATATCCTCGTACAGAAATATACGACAAAAAAGCAAGTGCAATCCAAAGAAGACCTTATGAAAGTAATTTTGTCGTGCAGTTTTGACATTCCTACCATATCAAATTACATAAGCAAAGAGCTGGAGTACGATGAAGTCTTTAAGATGATAGAATACCTCTATGTTTTGATAATTAGTGAGAATCCGTGCCTTGAGGAGAGACCCGATTGTCCAGATAATATTGATGATGATTTACGTATATTAAGATGGTTTGGTGTGTTCTTAAACACGCATTTTCAAAAAATGACGCTATCAAAGGATGTTCAGCTTTGTGAGTTACTTTTGAAATGGCACGATGTGTTAAAGGAGTACAAACAACAGCTGTTGGAACTTGAAAAGGTTGCTGCGTTACTATACAACATTGTAGAAAAGAAACAGATAAGTAAAGAACGAAATTACTCAAAATGGTATTCGATAGAAGAAGTTCGGCTTTACTAAGTGTTCTTTAGTTAATAGTGTCATTAGCTTAGATTAAAATAAAATATATTATATACGTACATGAAAGATGCGTTTTATTTTCGTTGACGTACTTATGAAGGCACGAAGTAGGCTAAGATGCATTAGTTATGAGCATTAAAAGGATCAGATTCGGGTCCTCCTACAGAATTATAAAACTCTACAATAAAACTCCCAATTTATACCACAAAACCACAATTGTTAAAGAAAACCCGCTTCTAGCTTCCCTTTCAGAAAATTAAAAAAAAAATAAATGTCGGCACAACTCTTGGAACTACCAACAATATTAATTCCGGTAGCTCTTATGCACATACGCATTTACATGCGTATGTATATCAGTTTTCTATTTGAAGCGGTACAATTGTGGTAGAGGAATGTTCCGCAGCATCTAAATGGAATTTAGTTTTTGTACTCTCGCGAAACTGTACCCTTTATTGAGTATCTGCAACGCGCCTTCCAGCAAACCAACCTCCAGTATTCTGGTAGAAATAAGGACTTGCCCAGCAACAAGTTTTTTTTTGTAATCTAAAAATAAAACTGGCAGTTTAGCAGATATAAATAAAATTTCTTGAAAGCAAGCAAAAGAAAAAAACGCGCGAAATATAGGAACGAGGTTGCAATAAAAGTTACATTCAACAGAAAAGGTTGCATGAAAGTCATCCTCTTCTTTTGGTTGGAAGGAGTAAATCGTTATTTTAACCAATCGCTCTTTCCTGCTGCCTACACGCTTCGCACCCATATAGGATATATTCCTCTCTCTTGCCTCTAACGAATATTTTATATTGAACAACCGGACCAGGAGTGTTCGTGCGCAAAAATCCGATTCGTATAATGGCATTCGACCAGACTTACGTGCCTCCAAGCTCAAGACGTTATACACAAGAGTAATTGTTAACGATTGGTTTCCTCCAGCCTCAGATGTAGGGAAAAAATGTGTAGCTACTTCTCCAAATATATCCACAACAAGACACAATTTGAGGCTGTAGCATCTCAGATACAATATTATCTTTCCTTTTTTTAAATTAACGATGAATTTTTGTTCTTCCAACTCCAAGGTGTAGGTTAGCCGCTGAGTTCAAAAATGCATATACAATGGATTGTATGTGGGGGCACTTACATGGACATGGAATGGGATAAGATGCTGAGACTGAAGTTTATGTACAAACATATTTATGTATGTAGTGAACATATAAAAACTTCTGCGGTTATATCTGCGTATAGATCAAACTGAAGTTGATTCTGTCTTTACTTGGATTGTCCAATGAACCAAAAGAAGAATATGAACAGAAGTGAACAGACAAAAAAGAAAAACAATAAACAATCTGAGATCTCCTAAAGAACAGAAATCTTGTTTTGGTTAAATTTTCTTTTTGGGTTTCCTAAGGTAACATGCATATACAATGGCGGTCGACAGATCACGGAGATGAAGATTGGTAAAAGGAACCCTCAGGCAGTCGACGTGTCATCAATATAAATGACTTGAACTTAAGAACTTTTAACGATCACTATAAGCTATAAGAAATTAAACTGGTTTCTATAGTTTCGATGATAAAACAGACGAAAAAAAGAAAGATTCATTACATGCATACACACATACAGCCGTAAAGAAAAATGAGGCAGGTAAATGACCACCCCTATTACTGACTTGGATTGAATTTATAAACGAACATGTGTTACATATTTCCATACATATAATTCATCGATCTGATACTTGTATGTTAAATTACTCCGAATAAGGCGATTGAGTTCAATGATATCTGAAAGAAATTTAAAAAAAAAAAACAAAAAATGTGGCTTCTTTTTGGCTGAATACTCTCTCACAAATTGTAAACATACATATACATAAATTATTCTGTTTCATTCTACAGGTGAATCTGTGATCTGTGAAGAGTACAAGTCTATTTTACTTTGAATACGTTTGAAGACACAAGTACGTAAAAACATATGTGAGCGTCGAAATGCACGTCAACCAAAATACCAAGCGATATCCGCTTAGAAACATGCCTGACAATGACGCATTCGTCATAAGTGTAGTTTTTATAACAGAACTTAAATTGTACATTTATTAACGTAAAACATTTTCTCTCAAATGTCGATCAAGAAGAGAAAGAAAAAATCAAATCTTCAAATATCAGATTATTATTTAATATTTCATCAGATATAAAAGTGTTGCTGAAAGACGGACACACGAAAATTTCTTAGATTTCGTTTTAAACAAGACCTAAACGGATACAACTTATCAGTTTCGGTCTGTGCATTTATCAGTTCTAGCATAGCTTAAGTAGTATTTTCATAAATCAATTATTTCTTGTGCAAGCCACCCTACCATTTTATATCAGGGACATTCCCTTTAATTCGTATCTTTCTTTCTTTCTCTATAGATCGATTAGACTCTATTCAGAGAGTATATTCTCATAGATTTTCAAATAATTGAATATTATTACAATAATTACTTGTAGGGAGCGGATTCTGTTTTAAATACAATAAATACTTTAAATCAAATATGCAAAAAAACAATAGAAAACAAATTAAGTGTTTGATTTAAAAAGTACACGTGCTAAAAGTAATACGAATACATGGCACACGATCACCGGCAGCAAGAAACTGGGTTAATCAAACTTTTGATTTCGGGAGAATAGTTGGGCATACTTTTACGTACAGCGCTGTACCACTTTTAAAAAGCAGATAATTTCGCATTTTTTTGTTGGTAGAAATATCCGCAAGAAATCCAAACTTTAACTTTTCCTATTCAAGATTAACCGCTTGGCGAGTGGTTTGGTTCGGGTGACAACTCAAAACAAACGATGATCTAATTGAATCATTAACGATTATTGTATGTATTTATAGTTAAGAATGTGTAAATTCTACGTAACCAACTAGAGAACTCGTTTTAATCTATTGACTCTAAGGCGGGAAACATGTTTGGATAAAAAAAGCTCTTATACACGCATTTCATGTCACTAAGTGCGACCGCAACGAAGCTGGCGCACCAGTTAGGCCTCACAATGAAGGTTAATAACATTGTCTTTTCGATTCGAATCGATTGGCTTTTTTTCTTTTCCTTTTGACTTCATCAGCTTAATGTACATGAGATGAATATATATATATAGTTGGGAAAAAATACATATATACAAATATACATATACACATATATATTTATATTCCAAGTAGTACATTTATAGATGCGTGTACATCAAGGTATATGTATGTATGTACATGTTATATATATATGCATGATGACGGTTGGGGATTTAAACGATGTTGCCCGGCAGTGGAGGAAAAAGAAGTAGTATAGAAAATTTGGTATTCCTAAAAGACTGAAACGTTTAGAACTGGTTTTCTTTAAATTGTTTCAAGGGAGATACGAATACTAGTAATTTTCTCCAGTAAGCGGTGTCAGTGCGAGCAGCAGTGATGGTGGCGGTGGTGGTGTAGTCATGAGTGGTATGTTTTCAAAATCCGTGTGCATACCTGTGTGTCGGGGTTCTTTTCTCGATTTCAACCGGTAAGAGCAGAGGACGGTAAATACAAAAAATATTTTCGCCGACGTTGCCGCCGAAGCCGTGTTCATTTAAATTCGTATTTTCTGTTTATTTATACATTTTGGGGTCCCGAAGATCGAAGACTGGACGGGTTCTCTGCCTTTGTATGCATACCTGTCATGATGATGGTATATATGTGTATAAAAAAGAATACAGGTATTCTGTGATCACACGATACGACGCATGTACCAAAATCTCGAGTGGATGGATATGGTAAAAGTCAACTTTGGTTAATATTACTGGATAAATCGCTCCTTCTCCTTCTTTCTTACTACAGTTTTTTTTTCCTTTCTCTGGTATCTGGTCATTGTTCTTCGTCGATACTTGGCATATTAGGAACTTTACGTGCAAGCTGTACATGTGGTGTCACAAAGTTTTTCTTTTACATAAAATCATGCATTAATGCTTTCTCTGCATCGTACCGATCTTAGTTTCATCCATTCACAATATCCATATTATATGTGCGTGGATACCAACAACCCGAGTTAGCTCCTATTGTTCACTCGCGAACAGTGTACGAAATCCCAATAAGTATTTGTGGTTCACTAAAATAAAGAACTCAAATTAAGGAAATTGATGAATTATGAGTGGTTAAACATATAGCACACATGTAGTTATGTACATGAACCTACCTGTCGGTAATACACTTTTGGAAATTCAGATCTGATTGTGATAACATGACTAGAATAATAATTAGTCAATCGATGGAGGAAAATACAAAATCGGCGTATACATTAGTGTACAATAGCCTTTGTGGTATCAGGAACTGTATTGTGTACGAGTTTGCGAATATACGAAGAGCTGCACCAAATTGTGCGATATAATCTAAGATGATGGAAGGAAAATAAAATGGTTGTATGGCTACTTCTACAAGCGATCGTCATTAACATTTTTTTTAATACTCGTTTTCGATAGTTGTTTGGTATCAAAAAACAAAAAACACACACAAAAATGCGAGAAGTTTGTTATGCAATGCGACAAATCTGAATCCAAGTTAGATAGATAGTGTTTTATGACAGAATTATGCGAAGGTATCTTTGTTGTTGGATTGTTAACTGCGATAAAAATGTGTGTGTTGCCAAGCACATGTTTGACCTTTAATAATGAAATTGATACAATATGCACATGTAATAACGTATTTTTGGGCAGTTTTAGGGATATATAACTTTTCTAAATTTTTCTCTTTTTGGTTTTTTTTAACAATTTAGGATTTAATAAATAATTATTTTTATAACCTTACAATTGTTACGAATTATACATATTAAATAGCTCAATAATAATAGTTAAATATATTTTACTTTTGCTATATTTATTTATTTAAAATAACTTTTATTGCTTAATTAATAGATATTACACATAAATAAAAAATCATCTAAGATTCAATTGTTGTGATCAAGATAAATCAAGCATAATAACACAAATTTGAAAAATATAAAAATCATTTTTATAAGAATTTTTAAAAATTGAATTTAAACTCCTTTTAAATCATTACCATTCATATGTAATTAATGTGTTTTCATATTTGTTTTTTTTTCTAAATACCTTGGCGTATATGTTTTGTTTAAAGAATTAAGATAATTTTTCTTGATTTCATATAAGGGCATATAAGGCATCGTAAGACCCAAACATTCATCTTTTCAGCATTGCAAAAGTCTATGTCTATGTCTTTACATTTAACTTTAATTTTAAAAATGTACGCATTTTCTTCAATAATTTAAATGCCTCACAATTCTATATGTACAATATTTTACATGACTTTATGAATTTCAAACGGTAATTCCTCGTTACAACATAACCTAATTTAAATAAAAATAAATGCACTTAGCACAATGCAATTATCTTATTATAACTAAAAACATATGTAATAGTATCTACTACTTTCAATTATGAATAGAAGTAAGAAAAATAAAACATTGATTCATTGTTAATTATGGTGCCAACACGCCTAAATACAAATCAATACGATTATGCATAAGTTATGATTTTCAATACAACATGAACACACTCAATCATCTTAATAGAGTTGATCCTCCCTAACTGCCAGCCAAGATCTCTTATGATCTTATATTTGTTTCGGAGTGTTTAAAGTGAATTATTTCAGTTCGAATTAAATACATTCAAATCATGAAAATTTAAGAATTTTAAAATGAAGGTGATACTTTTACATCCTGACTTTTAAGCCTCAATCCATCCGCATTTCACATTTTCGAAAAATTCCAAAATCCACATCGAGAAGTGTACACACAAGCAAAATCACCCACATATACAAATATACAAACGATTATTATTCACCATCTTCATCACATATACAATATCTCTTCTGTGGATATACTTGCTGACTTCTATACATACCATATTCAGATACTCTCACATTTATTTATTTAGATGGGAGTAGGTACCTAAAAAGTTAAAAAAAAAATCTGTACATTCAAACTGATTTTTTGTCTTTCATACGTTGCCGTTTACTGCTCTGTCCATTCCTTGTTACTTTTTTTGCTTTACGTCTTTTCATTTGAAAAATGTTTAAAGTTAAAAACTGGTTTCTCTCCCTCTCTTATTCTCTTAACTCCCGCATTTATTGAAGAAAAGAAAAAAATCAATAAAGGAAAAAACAAGACTCCGCGCTAGCTATACACTTCACCTTTTCATTGTATATTCAAACTTGTAGGTATAACAGGTAACAACACATGAGCGAACAACAACAACAAGCTAAAAAGAAAGAAAAAACTACCCGCCGTACAGGTATGAATAACTTCGAGAATTGATCTGGAGCCCGATCGAAGTCTTAAAACCGAAACTAAAATTAGTCTAGAAGTGTTTGGCGTTGAAGGAAATACCAAATTAAGTGAATCCGAGCATATTGCCAAGTGTATTTATTTTTTTGAGCCCGGATTTTTTAATTCACTTTGTACGACGGGTGCTATTGCTTGAACAATTTACACAATTTTTCTCGGATACGTTTTTTAGGCCATAATAAAAGTTTTTCTTTTAGCGTTATGCTTTAAATTTTGAGAATGCATGTTAAATTATAAACATTTAAATTTGTGCGAAATATGTTTGAACAAAATAATAATTTTCATTCCACTTGGTGTAAAAGAAGAATAAAGTATGTAGGCTGTGACGAGTGAGTTCGTACATCCGGCTTCTGAAAAAAGTACACCTAGTGTGTAGCAAATGTACAAAAAAGTACAGTATTATCCATAAAGTGTCATCCATCTAAGTGACTTGTAAGGTAAGACTTTAAATATTTTGTAAACTAAATATGTGAGTACTTGTATGAAATAGCTGAAATAAGTTCTACTACACGTGTTTTTTACATTAGTCACAATAGAAAATAGTCTTAGTTAGTATTAGTAATTCATGCGGTGAGGTTGTTGGACTTCTTTGTTAGCTTTAATTGTAAAGAAATTACACGATGGGCCGTAACTATTCCATATGTTTTATATGCATGTTATACACACATATGCAAATATTATTGCGTTATTGTTTCCCAATAAAATCAAATATATTAAACACATGGATTATAAAAAACACGAATGAAGTTTTCGTTCATCTGATGAGTTAACTTAAATATAGTCAAAACTAAGGAATTCTCTCATCACAATCAAGGCTTTTTATATTAATATTTAAACATATTATATAAAACATTTTTTAAATTCGATTAAAATCTTACAATTAGTAATTGTAAAAAAAAGTTACAGTTTAGACAAGCCGGAAGAAATACAAGAAAATATATTTTTTACTTAACTAACATTATCCACGTTATTTAATACTACGCTTAACAGAGCTCAGTTTTTCTTATGCTCAAAATAATATCTGCTTCGTTTAAGATTTTGTAGAAAGTCAAATATAGTTACATGCATGTATGTATAAATACAATACAATATCTAATAACATTTTATGTGGTCTTAAGCGAGCGACTATGATAGCACAGGGAAGTTAAGTAAAATATATTTGCATAATTTCACCTGCCCTTCTATGAAAATGAAATTAAATTAATCATTCGTTGATAACATCCACATTTCATTAATAAATGTATGGTATTGCAAAATTTGAAACTGCCTCAGTGAAGATGCACCAAGGGAGAAAAATTCAACAGAAGGAAGTCAAGAGTCAATACGAATTACATATACTACCGTTCCAGGCACTTGACCAACCGAAACAGGAAAAGAATACTGCTTTAATATCCAGGAAAGAAGTTTTTTGTAAGAAAACTAATGAATGCATTTAATTTTTTTTTATTGTTGCTTGCTTGTTCTTGACACAAAAGCTTTAAGAAATTTAATGCAGCAATTAAATTTCTCCCAATTTAAGTCCGTATAAACACAACTTTAAGTAAATCATTGTCTATCATGTTCTAATTATCATTTACTCCGAAAATGCGTACGACCCAATGGAATTTATATCGTGCTATCGTTCTCTTTGGTTATCTAGCTGTATGAGTGAAATTAAACGTCATAAAGCTAGCTTACCGAAGTTAATATTAGCGCCTAATCTACATTATTATTTTTTATTTTGTGAACACTATCAGGAATGTCCACATCACGTATACAACTAAATACATTAACATATGTGAAGACTAGCGCAATGAATTCATGTGAAAAATACATTAGTTGCAATATATCATACATAATTGGGGAACATTTTTGTACGACTTATTTTATTTCGGTTAAAATGTTAGGTTTTATATAGGATTGTTTATGAATGTTTTTTATACATTGCCACTAACTAAAACTAGATCAATACAAACTATTTAGTTATTGTAAAAATAGTTTACAACAGAAGCAAACATTATACATTTTTTTTCAAAAACGTACTTTGCCTTCTAAATTATTCATTTTCATTACAAGTTCGCTAACCAAGTCTTTTGTTTACATATTCAAATAAATAAATATTAATTTTCGTTTTATTTTTAAACAAACTATGTACATTATTTTTCAATGAAGTATATATATATAAAATTTGAAATATATATTTCACTTTGAAATATATTCATATATACGAGTTCATGCTGATTTTTATTGCCTCTCACGTGGATAAAGCGTTTAAGCTGATGCGCCAGTATTGCCGCAATTATTTTTGAAAACGTTCCTTTAAGTTTACGATATTAGTTGTGCAAATAAGTTTTGCTTCTAGCTTGGCTTATGTGGATTGTTTTACATATACGTATGTACCAATAGTATGCAAGCATCTTAGAGCATACCTGTAATAGTTTTACGCCATAGCATTCAAGTAAAAAGAAAAAAAACTGTAAATGAAATATCGTCAAAATCAAATTAAACGAATCGAAAACACACACCAATGCAAAAGAATCATCCTACTTTTCATTGATTGATTCATTGATCTGTTTTCGAAATTTGTTTTAAAAAGGTTGTTAGTTTGCTTAAGAAACTGGAGTAATGTTGCGGACTTGTGTTTTTCGATCTCATTATTACATTTACATTACCTTACAGTAGTAGTATGATCCCGTAATATATTGTAAATAAAAATAATATTGTAAATAAAAAGAAATATTTCAGAACTTTTAAAGATATTCACTTTTTTCTCTTAAACGCATAACGCCTCCTTTTTGTTCTCTCTAGTGTGGTTACTAACCCGAACCCTCTTATCTCAACAAGAAAAATTCCTCACCTTGGCTGCCAACTTAAAAGGGAATAAACCGTCCCAACGGTCCATTGCTCTAATTTCAAGTATTCGTACCAAGTTTTACAGAACTTCCGTTAGTATTAGGTGTATCATAAGTCGAACCATTTTTGCAGATGGCTATCGACGTTTGGCTATACATATATCGCTGACTTTAAGATTAACTAAATAAAAAATATATATTTTCTATTGCCGAACCCTTGAAAATTTAATTTCAATCAAAATAATTCTCATTCTCTACGTGCGAAGGCGTTTTTTAAAAAATGTAACACAAACAGAATTTAAAAAAATATGGTTACAAGCGTTGATCCAGTGAACGGAAAGTCGATTTTAAGCTTCATATTTTTAATGTGTTCGTTATCATCTGCTTGACAATTATGAATAGTAATTACTCTAGAATTACTCTAGAAATACATACATAACGCATAACTTTCTTGTAAACCAGCTCAAGATTTTTTAATTCTTCTTTTTCTTTCGAAAACAATGTGAATACGTTCAGCAGACGCACACAAAAAAATGACGGTGACATTGCTGGATTTATTTATACATACGCCTTTTATATTACAGCTGTGGTAAGAATGATAATTATGATGAAATGATTCTGTGATAAGAATAACATTTAAATGTATACGTGGTTACATAGTAATCAATTCTAACTGGTAATGGTATTGTAAGTTAATGTTGAGCAAACATGATTTGTCATGTTCTACGTATACATGTGCGGGAGTTCATGTTTGTAGGCAGTATAACGAGGAAGGAAGCAAGGCAAATATTTCAGGAACAGAAATGTATTAACTACTTTCATGTATGGACTTTTCGTGAATAACTACTAGGTACAAGGGCTTTAAAACGTTAACTTTTTAAGGACCATTACCAGAAAACTTCTTAAAAAAACATTTTTTACTATCTACATATATTTTCATTTAGGTAATGTACACACGAGTACTTGTTGTTTCAAAAAGAATTACCTGCACCACGCTTACAACAAGTATGTTTGTACTTAGCAACTTTGGTCACTTCTGACATAGAATACTGTCACGAATAGAGCAAAATGTGCTTTTTTATTTCACTCCTCCTTATCTTTTTTAGATTTTTTTAAACTTTAGATCAGTTTAGATTAGTTTCAAACATAGTACTTAAAAAATATTGGGATTATGAATTATTACCTATGTTAATATATATATATACCTTGATCGCCCAATCGATTGTGTAATACTTCTTAACACATTTGCAACTGTGTAAAACTAAGTTTAAGAAGAATGTGATATCGCTAAAATTGTTTTATAATTGCAATAAATAAAATATCATATTCTAGCTTCTAAACTAACCGCTTGTGCTGTGCGTACAATCATTATCTTGGGAATGTGAAGACGGCTTAATGCTTGCTACGAGCTGCACAATTGTATAGTTAATAGTAAGTTGTAAGAATGATAAGTAACAATGCAGCTATCATTTATTTTCCTATGCTTAAATTAAGAACAAATTCAATAGGAACTTTAATCGTCTTAAGTATATAAACGATAATAATAATCAGGTATCAAAATTATAACGCCACCGATTTAGAGTAAAAAATGTTAATAGCTGGGTGTATTAAATCGAATGCTACATTTTAAGCATTTTTTAAAATAAGTTGAATCTGGTATGAGGGAGTATCCTGCGCCCCTCAACACCTTTGATAGGCCTATGCGTGCACCACTGTTTATGAATGACCGGTTATTCATATTTCATGCGTATGTGGAACTCCATGTGCATGCATGCAATTGTCATTTTACTTATTGCCCATTTTTTTTGGGACTTGATTTGACCTTGCATTTGAATTAAGTTCACCTTGCGGTGCACCAAACGAAAAAAAAAAACGAAAGTTATGGAATTCTTTTATCTCCAAAGAACAAAACCGAAAAATATGGTTGTTATTATTAACGAGTATTAGTGTGCGCGGATGTGTAATTTTGTCCTTAAGGATGTTGAAAGCAGAAGACATGAAAAGTCTACACCTGTTCGGCCACACTTGTTCGGCTGCTTGGCGCTGACGTAGTGAGAGCTGAAAACCTAAGCTCCGAAGATGGTTTTCCTTTGGAAGACCAACAAATCATATTTAATGTAGATTACTGCCTGGTAGTGCAATGGTCTTTGTGCTCTAGTGCAATATTTCCCAACCTCCAAAAAAATAAATTAAAATAGCGAGAAAAATAGTTACGTTTACGAAATCGAAAGACAAAAAGTATTAAATATCAAACAAAAAACACCATATTTTAAAAAGGACCAGCCACTGACTCTCGGACGACGATGATGCATCGGTGAAGATGAAGCTTTTACATTTTGAATCTTAGGTGGAGTACAGAAAATGTGTTCGTAATAAGTTGTGTTGGGAACGAAGTGGGATTTATTTTGATCAAATTTTTTGGTTAAAATTTCCAGTTTTTTAGAGGTCCTGTGGGTTCGTGCATTACCAAACCAATGCATCCGGGAATAAAATTTAAAAAAAAACGTATTTGTATTTAAGGTTTTATGTACTTCTTTTGTTACTTTGTCTACAAACTAATTTCCTGCAATTTAGACATCACAAATTTTTTACAAGGAAATTGAAGATGGAGGAGTTGGAGGACTAAGGATTGGGCTTTAGAATTACATGACAGGTATTTTCATTGAGGTTGTGAAACTAAAACCTGCGTGTAAATGAAGAAGTAGTTACTTAACTTGATTTCGAGCCAAGCGAAATAAATTCTAATACTTCCGAGAATGTATTTGTGTTTAATCGTATCGATGTTTTTACAAAATCTCGAAGAGGGGAGTATAGAAGAGTCTTTAAAAAAATACAAAGTAGGACTAGAGGGGTAAGGGTAGTAATGAACGGGCTGCTTAGGTTATATCTATTTCATTGCAGAGGTTTTCGGAGCTTCGCTTCAGTATAATACATCTTTGAAAACTGAGCTAAGATTTTATGAAATAAGGTCATAAGATTCCTTGATCTCTGGTGATGGTAAAGTCACCAGCGGTACAGCGTTGGTGAGTTTATTGAAGTAAAAGTGTAAGGGAGGGAAAATCTGTGGGAGATACTATTCAATAGAGGTAATATGTCTCTATTTTAAATGTGTTAAGCTAATCGATGATTGAGTGTATACTGACTCTATCAAAAGCATTTATGAAATTAAGAGAAGTCTAAGCCAAAGGTTAAGATGAAATGGACTTAAAGGATTCTAAAAGACACTTATTGTTCTTTGTTTTATGGAAAGAAGTGACTAGGCTATTTTTATGTGATTCAGGGATATGATTTTGAAAAATAAAGTTGTAAAATTTGAATGTTGTTGTAAAAAGTCTGGATGCAAGCCGGCAGATTATTGATCAACACATGAAAAGCAATCATTTGCCTTTTAATGTTCTTAATGCGATATCCAGTTATCAAAGGCTCGTTTCACCGTCAATAAATTTTCCAATTATTGAAGGGGAAAATGAGAATTCGAATTATAGAGCCATCAACCTCTATAACAGCTCGATAATTCGAACCTCTGAATCTCGAAGAATTCTCACAATCCTATGAAAAAGCCTCTAAAAATCGAAACCTATGCAATTTGTACCCCCCGTTAATTGGAATGTAATTTTTGACATGTAAATTTGAATTGGGATATCCCTTTGCGCACAGGTACCTACGAATAAGAAAAAACTCTTGAGCAAACGAGTCTATTTCCGCATAAGAGATTTCTGCGTTCTGTGCATGCAAAAGCGGAAAGGTGTACAGATAGTTGGCAGTAAAGTTGCAATGTTTTAAACTTAAAGACAGGGTCGAATTGGGATATCCCTTTGTACATAAGCACCTCCGAAGAAGAAATTTATTTGTTTTCTGAAACAAAAATGTACCTCGTCGTGAGACTCATATGCAAAAATTGCTCAATATAAAGTTTTTTGAAAGTTTTCGCATTGGTATTTTATTAATGTGAGTGCAATATAAGGAAGTTAAGAAATGCACAGTAATAACACTCATATAAGATGTGTCATCATAACTCGATATAACTGAAAGAATTTGTTATAAGACATTATGAAAACGGAAAAAGTCAACAAAAAAAATCTCAGCATCCGGTGTTGGTTCCTTGCACTACATTGACGGTCATATAAAGAAATTTAGGTATTTTTACATTTTGAAGAATAATGCGTCTAGAAATTAGGTATTGAAGGGACGTAACATTCTTATCAAGACAATGACCTAAAACCTGCATTGCTTGTGGGTTTTCATTATTCGTTGTACTCCGATAACTTAATTTTTATTATTATTATTTGTATTGAGGGGACTTAACACGTAACTTTTTTAATATGATCAGTTTCTTATATTTATTTGTATGTGTGTCCTCTATTTTCCTTGAACCCTTTATGAAATATAATTATTTTACTTTTATTGTGAGTCACTGTACTTGATGTAGGGTGTATCAAACTGTTTTAATGGACGTTCGTGACCCCGGACATTGTAAAGACGTCCTTTTTTTATTATTAATAATAATAATAATAAAAGGTTGCGTGGCGTAAGGGAAAAGTAGGTTGACTCATATTCCAAGGTCGCAGATTCGATTCCCGAACGGGACACTTCGCATTTTTTCACGGCACCACTTCTTTCGAGTTAGTGACTACACTCAAAGAGTATCAAATGTCTATGAAAAGCTTCTCAAATCTCACCGTTCGGAGTCCACAAAAAAATTTAGGTCCCTTCTAATCGTAAGAGAAGAGAGGAAGAAGAGGAAGTGTTGTAGAATCTAGCCCCTGGTCCCGTAAGGGCTGTGGCGCCACTCAATTATTATTATTACAATAGAAAAACAGAGACAGGGAGTCCGTCAGAGTTATTTATTTAGAATTATTTCAAACTCTCATGAAATTTCAACTTCAACTGTACTATTTTATATGCCACCGTTTATAGAAATTTTAGAGCATTGAGAGCTAGCTTTTGTTCCAATGTTATCTGTATGAATTATATTTAAAAATTGAAATAACAATGATTTCTTGATTTTCGTACTATTATAGCAAAGTGAATTAAACTAGTCAGTTAATTCAAAATAGTCTATCTTTTGTTGAATGATGAAAATTGCAATGGAACCCATACTTTCCAGAAGCTTCGGAGTCAATCATGTTTATTAAATAAATTACTCTTTCTCATATTTTTAAAAAAATATACTTTATTTATTAGAACACGAAATAAATGTTCATATGTTTCCAGTTTGAAGCTACAAGGCTCAGCCAACTGACGGGTAGTAAAAATGTTTAACATTTTCATGATAACATTTATGGTTCTTCACAATCCAAAGTATTTATTCCATTTACTACTGCACATGAGGTGCATCACCATTATTATTTATATAAACTATTCTTTCTTTGCAGCTGCCTCGTTGTATTGCTTATGCCATTCCAAATTTTGCTTTGCAACGGACTCACCACGCTTAGCAGCCGCTTTACCACTGACCACCATGACAATGCATCCGATGACTGTCAAGCCCATCATGATGTTAGCCAAACGAATTCGAATTCTATTTCTGCAACGCTCCATTTCATCACGACTGGAAATAAAATATTTAATATATAAGTGCCTCTGATATGAGATGTAAATAAATATTAAATTTTACAATTGTTTGATTACTGTTGTAGTAGTAGTATTTATAAAAATTAATATACTAAAATCATAAATCCTACACCTTAATTCAAAGGAGATATACATCTCATTACATTTCATAATGTTTTTAATGTATAAAATATTTCAAACAAATTAATGAGTTATTAATTAATAGTGTTAAGAACTCAGTGGCACTTGCATCTGACACAAGTGACCACTAAAGCAAAGTTCTAAAATATTTAACGCTGCATGCTATATTCAACATTCAATATTCAGCTTAAGAATAACTATATTTATTATATAGGTAATTAAATAAAGCGAAGAAACAAAAACACGATTACCGCATTTGCCACATGCTTTCCCGTTTATAGAGTTCACAGAGTTAAATCGGATTTGTAATTAATAAATTGTTTAACTGAAAATTATGAACAGGTATGTATAGTATAGTTAACGTCAGTTTCCAATAAGAAAATGAAAAAAATCAAACAAGAAGGCTCTTTCGAAAAGCCTTTATTCTTCTTTCTCTCATTTGTGACTTAACGGCTGATTTTACAAAAAAAATTAAAAATGAAGGCACGCAACTTACGTTCAGTTACTAAAATAAAATTCGCTTGCATAGCATAACTTAACTCTGCCTGGAAAAGTTGTCTCATGACATATCACATAGCAACAGGCTTTTAACTAGCAGGATATAAATTCATACATCGCAATTATGTCAAGAAAAAAATGTATTTAAGCAATCATACTAATATATCGCCCCAGGCTAAGAAAAATCTAGACAATTAAAAAAAAAGTTTGATGATGACGACATGATTTTATTACATATTTACCTTAATTAAAATTTGTTCAAAATAAATGGAAAAATGTGCTCGTACAATTCAACACACGAATCAAGCCTGAAGCATACTTTTAGGATAGCAGAAAATATGTATTGTTTATAAAAAGCCGGAAAACTTTCCGTAGAGATTAAACATAAAAACAATTTAAATTTTTAATGCATAATTGAAAAGAAGATATATAAATTGTTTTTCAGTTAGAAACTCATTTTATAAATATTGTAATGCTTCCGGACCCGTTAGTGGGTCGAGATGAATTCTAGCGATTTTTGATTTTGCAAACATTATCAAACGTCGTCGAAGTCTCATACAAGCATAAGATGTTTGTAGTTTTTAGCAATGATTGTTGACTTGTTTCATCCGTCGTAATTACCACTTGAGTCTAATTTATTCGCCCCTAGAAACTTCTGCAATAGTATCCTTCCATTATTCAAATCATGATTTACCATTTTTTTTATGGAGGTTTATTAACGTATATCATACGGGATTACCTTCCTAAACTGGACAAAATGTATGCTAATTAGCAGCTATATTTCCAGCCATGCTATCATATTATCAACAAAAACCTATTTCATCACTCCACACACATCTTGTGTTATACGAATATGCTGTATATATGTATGTACGTAGCAAAAAACTTATTATTAACAGTGTATCTTACGTTACATGCGATGGAACATCTTCAATGGTTTTGTACTTTCCAGTCCACACAAGGAATCTCTTTTCTAGATTATCTGGTTTGTGGCCCCTTACTTCTTGCGCTCGGATTCCACTTAATGAAAAATATTTTTTCAGCAAACAGCCTCTACCTACTGCCAAACGGGTCAAACTCTTTCCGAACATCTTTAAAAATAAAAACACATTCAATTAGTAATAACAAAATTCTATAAATATAGAAAGTAATAACTGACATTTAGGTGATTTTACTCCTTTAATAGTCAAACTCAAAAAATATTATACAATTGACTGAAACGTAGCTGATCTTATACTTAAATCTGTGTTCTTCGTTGACGGTTTCCTTCGCCACAATTATTCTGACGTTTACGCAGAAAATATCACGTAACCGAATCATATGGTTTGGAGAGTTGAACGGCCGAGGGCAGCGTTCGTCCATAAGAAATATAACAATTTTGATTTAAAAAATAGAGTATAACAGCTGTGATAAGAGCAAATATTTATCAAATAAGAATAAAATATTCTTGTTTAAATTTTATAAGTACTTCATTTCATACTTTAACGTTTATTGAAAAATAAGAAATTTTATTGAAGAAATGCAAACACATCTGGCTTCCAGACTTTATTAAAATATAAACTCTTATAAGTATTTCAACTTTATGGGGATTTCTACTTAACAGCAAAGAATTTAAGTCAATGTATTTAACAAGGCAGTCTTACAGCTTACTTCTTCAATATTATAAAGATCCCGCCCGGAAAAAAGATCTGCACCGTTCATTAAATGCCTTATATGAGCGTTCCTTAACTATGTCCTCAACATTTAATTCAGACTGTAGTAGACGAAGCTGAGAAAAAGTTTCCAATTGAAAATCTGGTTACATTTATTGTGAAGTACATAACTACCTTCCTCTGTTCCCACTTGAATTTTCTGTCGACATCAAAATCATCTCTATTCGTTTCCCGAATTTCCTTTAATGCCTTAACAGTATCAGCTGATTCAAGGATGCACTTCTTTATCTCCTCTTCACGATGCTGATGCCCTTGCAAAAGTTTATTGTACAATTCACGACAGGTACCTTCGGCGTTCACTTGTCCCTTAAAGGACTCTGTTGGCAGTGATGTATTTAAAGCATAAATAATCTTGTCATCAAGATCTCTCATCTTTTTTAATGCCTCCTATGAATTAACATTAGTGACTGGATGATATTTACAAAAATTTCAATGTATAAAAAAGAAATACTTGAAACTCCAAAAAGTCATTGCAAGTATACGAAATTGCCATTGTCACTTATGCAATACTGAGGGATTTATCTGTGTTTTTGGATAAAAATATTTAGTTATTTGAACTACGACTGGGATCCTAACCTTACCGCCTACTTCTTCAATTCAATGTGTCAATTCCCAGTTTCCAAATTGCTCCACGGTCTGTATTTATAACCATGGATGTTTATAACACTGTAAATATTAAGGGTGCGTTTGTCATACCTTTTTGATTATTACACTTTGATACTTCAGCCTCGTGGGTAGATCATTTGAATTACAATTTCATTCCGCATGCATGTATGCTTACTTCGACAATCCACTTCGATTTGTTTGGGTCTTGCTCTACTTTCAAAGTATCTTTTTAACAAAGTCATCGTAAAACGCATACGTTTGAAACATATTAAAATAATATTGGTCTTATGAAGACTTAACAAAAATTATTTTATCGGATTTTAAAGATATTATTAAAGTAAACGCAAACGGCTTCAATTAAAATTTATTGATCCTTAATTTTTATAAACATCAATCGATTGGTAATTTATATTTTAAATGCATATCTTTGATTGTAACTCCTTCCATATTAGCAAGAGTGCCCAAAATTATCTGTGTTGAGTCTTTTATTTGATTAAGTTTATGCAACAATTGAATTATTTCATCTTTTTGAGCGTCAGAACTTTTGATTGTCTCACTTTTAATTCGTTTCCTACATATTTCTAACCTTGGTTGAAACTCATTAGCAAGAGAATCTTCTTCCATTACGGACATTTCGGAAATTTGACTGATCTCATTCTAGTCTACGAATGGAATGAATTTGCTAGTTCTTCCGAACTGCAGGCTCTTGCATTCGCGTACAGTGATTATCCGTGAAAGTTCTTTAAGATACTGTAAGGTATACACTTTATTCAATAAAGGAGAACTACTTTCTTTTCCTCACACTCGATTTTGAATTCAAAACACGTAAAAATGATGGATTCTCAATTAGTAAAACTTTTTTAAGTTCAGCACAATCCGTCGATGATATGACACTTTCAAGATGGTTGCTGTGGAGAATTGTGTAGAGAAAATTGACAGAAGTCGTGCTGCTGCCACTAATAATTACTGAAGCTGACGGCTATTGTGAAAGTGTTATGCATTGGCGTCCATAATAAATAAAAGAATATTTAAAACATATTAAACTTTACTTATAATCAACCTTGATTTTAGATGTCAACTACGCACAGACACAGGTATAAAAATGTCGGTTTGGATTCATCCGAGATGCGTCGCAGAAGAGAAGAGGAGGGAATCCAGATTCGAAAACAAAAACGTGAACAGCAGCTCATTAAACGCAGAAATGTTGATGTTCCCATCAACATGGAAAGTGACAATATTCAGGTACATTGCCTGTATTTAAGATGTTTTAGCTCCATGGACTTAGAATGTGATATTTTTTTGCAAGGAGGAGGAAATGCAGATTCCGAATAATACTATCATTAAGAAGGAAATGATTGTCCAACTTTATAGTGAAGATGAAGCCCAACAACTTATAGCTACACAAAAGTTTAGAAAACTATTGTCACGAGATCCGAATCCACCAATAGAAGAAGTTATTCAAAACGGTATTGTTCCAAGATTTGTGACGTTTTTAAAAAATAATTCGAATGCATCATTGCAGGTAAATATATAGCATCAAAATATAATGTAACTCGGGAATTGTATATATTTTGTTTTTATTTTAGTTCGAAGCTGCATGGACCTTAACAAATATAGCATCGGGTACATCTAACCAAACGAAGATTGTAATAGAAGCTGGGGCTGTACCAATATTTATTGAACTTCTGTCTAGTCCTCACGATGATGTCCAAGAACAGGCTGTATGGGCTTTAGGCAATATAGCCGGCGATTCCCCAATATGTAGGGACCATTTATTAAACTCTGGAATTCTTCCACCTCTCCTGCAGTAAGTCTAATAGATTTTTGGAATATGTTTTTAATAGTTGAAGCATTTTTAACATTTTTTTATAATCCGATATTGTATCTTGAATTTTTTTAGAGTTTTAAGTAAAGAAGAAAGGTTAACACTGACAAGAAATGCTGTATGGACATTGTCAAATTTATGCCGGGGAAAGAATCCACCTGCTGATTTCTCAAAAATCGTAAAAGGACTGCCAACCTTAGCTCGTCTTTTAAACCATAATGATACTGACATAGTAAGTGACACATGTTGGGCAATAAGTTATTTGTCCGATGGGCCCAATGATAAAATTAAAGCTGTAATTGATGCTGGTGTATGTAGGCGTTTGGTTGAGCTCTTAATGTAAGATGATTTTAAGTTTAAAATAAAAGAACTAGTCTAATGCGATTGACAATTGTAGGCATCCCCAAAGTAAGGTAGTCACGGCAGCATTGCGCGCTGTTGGTAATATTGTCACTGGAGACGATGTTCAAACGCAGGTTATTCTTAATTGTAACGCACTGCCTTGCATAAGTGCTCTACTAACTTCGCAACAAGAAACGATTAAAAAAGAGGCCTGTTGGTCAATATCAAATATAGCGGCTGGTAATCGTCAACAAATCCAGGCTGTCATCGATGCAAATATTTTTCCAATTCTCATGAATATATTACAAACGGCTGATTTCAAAACAAAAAAGGAGGCAGCATGGGCCATCACAAACGCTACTAGCAGTGGAACTGCAGAACAAATTCGATATTTGGTAAGTTGTTTTCGCGAAGTAAACATATTTCATTTAATTGGACTCTGATCAAATGTTTGAATAGGTCCAAGCTGGATGCATACCACCGATGTGTGATTTTTTGACAGTGGTTGATTCCGACATAGTGCAAGTGGCGTTAAATGCTCTAGAAAACATATTAAAGGCCGGCCAAAAAATAACTACCAGGCCAAATCCTTATGCAATGATGATCGAGGAATGTGGAGGTTCGTAGATTCTTTCACTAAAATTTGCAATCTGTACTTCATCATCATTGTTATATAGGTCTAGATAAAATAGAATACTTACAATCGCATGAAAACCGAGATATTTATCACAAATCGTTTTACATTATCGAACAATATTTTGGTAACGAAGAGGAAGATGCCCGAGTTGCCCCATCCGCTGAGAATAACCAATACAACTTCAATCCAGATCAATCGGCTCCACATGGCGGGTTCAATTTCTAACCCCCCGAAAATAGACTATCCCCTCATCGGTAAAATAAAGCAACACTTTCATGCACATAACTTTCAAATCAAAAACAAATTTTTAATGCTAAATCTCGACAACAAGGAATAGCCGTTTTGAGGCAAAGAAAAATTATCCTAAAACAGAAGAAAGGCACGTAGAATTTTGCATTTCTATATTAGTTTTGTTCTATTTGTTAGTTAATTTGTTTTTGGATTCAGCCTAAAATATTTTTTTTCCTTGTTTATATTTTTTCTGTTAGCTTTCGTAAAATTTATTTCTTTTTGTATTACACTTATTTTTCCCTTTATTTTTATTTTTGTTATGTATAATGTACATATTATTAAATATTGAATTTAAAACATGTATATTTTTTTTTATTAAACATGAGATTTATTTATTTTTCTGTTTGTTTTGTTTTGTTTTCATTGGAAAAATAATGTAACAAAGGCTATATATAAAAAGGAATATATATAAAAATAAAAAAGAACTTAATATAAACGAATAAACAAAGCAAAGGTATATTATTCCTGAGAAATAAAAAATAGTGTGTTATTTGTTAAGAAATTTGCAGAAACGTGATAGCTTTCTGAGTTTCGTTCACATTGCCTAAGCATATTGCATTTGACATAGTATACTATTTATTATTAACGTTTTTCTTGTGTTTGCGCTTAAAACTGTTTATTTCTCACAAAAAGACGCGAGTAAGGTGGCTGTCATTGTGTTGTAGAATATTCTCGAACAATTAATCCAACTGTAATATCTTTATACCAGTCTTATTTACATCTTTTTTCATATCTACATATCAGGGCCGTATTCGTATGTTTGCATTCTGTTGTTCTTGATGCTAACATAAACAAAAAGGTCATACACAACAAACGAACTGATTAAATTAAAATATATAAAATGAGGTAAATAATATAACCAACGAAAAAAAACTGAGGCATTGAAAAGGTTTTTTCCTATTTTAGCAGCAACCCATTCCTTAGAAAAATTTTGGAAATTTTGAATTTAAGTGAAACGGACTGTTTTTCTTGGCTAGATGAAATTTCGGCAATAATGTTTTCTACTGTACTTTTTGAAACCAGTGTGATAAACTGTGTCAACAATTACAAAGGCCATATAAAAGTAGGCGAACGATTGATCACGAACGTACACATCGTTGACAAAAACTATTGAAGTTTCCAAGCCACAGTTACGGTATGAAATATCCTTAAGATTCGCATTCCTTTGAGTAAATTCATTAAGTTTAATCTCAACGGTATGCTAAAAGAGTTGTACTCATTCTTTTTTGGCTTTTGATTGCATCAGAGCATATCCCAGCAATTTTTTTCCTTCTGCCGAAGAAAATCCTCTGTTTCCGCACTAAAATACTAAAACCACACATTGGTTTTCCTTTATTACTATTTTCACTGCATTTAAAAACTGCACACCTCACCCAGCAAGAGGACATTAACTTTTTCAAACACCTTTTTAATTTATTTTAAAATAAATAAGGTATATATTAAGCGCATTATCCTCGGCATACGTCACAAAAAAAGTAATAGATAGGGCATAATTAAGGCATAATCTGCAATTTCTGATTTTTGACTAGGTTGAATTCTCTTAAATCTAATTCTAGCTCAATAAATACTTTCTAAATTAATAATCATTTGATTCAAGTGTTTCGTGTTTCACTGGCTACCACAAAGCTAAAAGATTTTTCTTATTAGAGGCTTGCTAACATACATTGACAGTTAAATTTAAGATTTGCTGAGAACCAGGGAACAATATCCCAATAATCCCTAGTGAGAACTAAACAAAAATCCTGCAATTGAGCAGCCCAACAGAAAGTAGAAAGGAAGAAAAATAGTTTACTTTCTCTAAGAACCCGATAATTTCATGTACATAAACAATTTTTGGGTAGAGTTCCTATGAAATTGATTTTAGATATTGAATGTCAAATGTAATACAAACAAAACCTGAACAAAAACACTATTTTTAACTCTAAACCTGATCATTTGCATTTTTATTATCATTCAATTTGATTTCCAAGAGTTGTTTTTTTATTTCAAATAATATAAGCGTCAGAGCACAGCTTGTATTAAGACTCTCCACTCCAGTAGCTATTGGGATATGTACGAAGGATCCACTATCCCCTACATAATCTATAAACCTGGAAAATAAAATTGTTTTAAATTGGTTACATATATGTATGTATGTAAGGTATGTTTTACTCATATGCCTCATTGCTTATTCCATGAGTCTCTCCACCAATAATAATAACGTAATGCTTTGCATTCTTTTCCACTTCCATATATGGCTTTATTAACGTTTGTTTTGGATTGGAAAATTTATAATTTTTAACTTTTTGAATACTATTCTCTGCAGCCAAAGTTGTGAATGTTTCCGGTAAATGATCGAGCACTTCATTCCATTCAATATCGTCCTTGATGTGCATTTTGAATTGCGCACCGCATCCACCTCGAAGTGCTTTACTGTCCCATGGATCACAGGAACCTTTTAATACAATAACTTGATGACATGGTATCGCAGCACTAGTTCTTATAATGCTTCCTAAATTATTTGGCTCTCGAATATTATCACAAATTACTGTTATAGGTAGTACGTTGTCTTCAACTGGTAAATCCAGTTGATTATCTGAAGGACGTTCGAATATTGTCATAACACCGGGTGGGGTTGTTAAAGTAGACCACGTTTTCAAATCGTGGTGTGGAACCTTAAAGAATTCCACACCTATATTAAACCGTGTTATTTCTTCTATTAACTTTCCCAATTCATCTTTCTGACTAAAAATTACTGTTTGCAATTTCAGTCCAGCATGTAATGCTTCTAAGATCAATCGTCGGCCTTCAATTACAATCTGTTTATTTTTATCACGTCGTTTTCGTGACCTTACAGTAGTAAGTAATTTGATGAAAATAGGATCATTAAGCTTTAGTTTGGTAAAGCTTATTCCTAGCGCAATGTCATCAATAACTGTGGGCTCATATTTGTTCACTTTGACCTTGGGCTTAGAATATTGCAGTATACTTTGTCTGGAAGCGTGTGAGGCAGATGTATTCCTTTTAAGGAGTTGCGAAGATATCTTTGGCTTATGCGTTTTTTGAGAATTCTCAAATAGAGTTCCTTCTATTTCCAATGCAGTTTCTATTTCTATGCGATCTTCTTCTTCCCGCGATTTAAAGACTCTGCAACTCCTCGACGATGTGAGTAATGTTGAATTCAACGAACCACTTAATTTTACAAATAAACTTCTTATTCGAAACATCTTAAATTTTACAATTGGTTATGCCGAATAAAAAGGGAAAGCATGAAAACATGTGTTTTGACAATTAAAATGATAAATACAACCAATTATTGGTTTCTGGTGATAGCAGAAAGAGTCCAGGGATGTCGCTTAAAGGCATTTTATGTAAATACTTTGTTTAACAACAATTTGTTTTATCAAAAGGAGAACGATGTATTATATACGTATGCTAATGAAGCCAAACGAATTTAGAAATACATTTTCCTACTTTAGGTAAAATAATTATTTCAATTGTACTGTTTTTGACGAACTATCGAATACATCGGTTGTCATATGTGGCTGGTACAATAAAGTCATAAAAAAAATTCATTGCACAGGAATTATTTTATTAATTACTGCATATTCAGTGCTTTTTTTTTATTAAGGATAAAATCAAATACGATTAAAAGCGAAAATATTACGTATTTTTTAAGGTGCCATAAAATGAAGCTAATGTGATTTGGCAGCATTGAGTATTGTGTATGTCGGAAAAGTATGAAAAGTTAAGCCATCGCCCCTATTAAATTAGCGGAAGATGCCATTTTCTCAATCGAGTAAGATCTGGAAAGCGGACAACACCATCGTATAGAGAGAAAAGGATTGGAAGAGTGATTTTTTACCATCCATCACTCAAAGAACAAATAACAACAGTAGTTGAGTCCCTGAATAATAACAGCTAGACAAATATAGAACATCTCCATCAAGAAAAATAATTTATTTCTACAATAATTGTGGAAAATGGCAGACTCAGAAAAAGTATCTACTGAACAACAGCAACAGCAGCCACAGCAAGAGGATTCCCAGGCTGATGCTGTTGGAAACCAGCCTCAGCAGAAGCCGGTAGCCCCACCAAAGGAGCTGATTGGTAAGTAAAATATAATTTAATAATTCAATATAAAAGTGAAAATATGATTGCCGGTGACCACATTTTTCATATTGATTTTCTGAAAAATAATAAGTCGGTCGCCATTTTGTTTCTAATGTGATTACCGTCACGGAGGCACTCAAACTGTTTCAAATCCACCGGCTGAGATAATGATGGAAGACGGTGGCAGAAGTATAAAGTAGTTGAATTACTCCTATAAAGTCTAGCCATAGATCCTTAGCCCGTTTTTATGCGTTTTTTTCTTTTATTTAAAACATTTTTTGACTGGAATATAGTTTTCAATTTTAATTTTTTTTGTTATCTCGATAGCCACTAAGGTTAGTGGTACCGTAAAGTGGTTCAACGTGAAGAGCGGCTATGGATTTATTAACCGGAACGATACTAGGGAAGATGTATTTGTTCATCAAAGCGCAATCACCAAGAATAATCCTAAGAAAGCGGTAAGATCAGTTGGTGATGGTGAGCTGGTTGAGTTTGATGTTGTAATTGGAGAGAAGGGGAATGAAGCTGCTAATGTTACCGGTCCATCTGGTGAGCCGGTACGAGGTAGTCAATTTGCGGCCGATAAGAAACGCCCCCTCAGGTCTTGGATTCATAGAGGCCGCCGTAATCCCCAACAGCGCCGTAATACAAATAATGGTGAATCTGGCGGTGAAGGTGAGGTAGCTGATGTATTCCAACAACAACAGCAGCAGCAACGTCCACAAAGAATCTACCGTCCTACTTTTGGACGAGGTCGTGGACGTGGCTACAACTACTTTAATCGACCAAGACGCCAACAAAGACGTTCTGTTAACCAGAACGGAGATGGCGGACTTAGTGGTGGAGAAGGTGGAAATGAGGTCGTTGAATCTGGCGGCCACCGGGGAGACAATCAGGGCGGTCAACAACGTCGTGGTGGTCCACCAACACGCTTTTTCAGGCGCAAGTTCAACTCTGGTAATCGTCCAGCAGGAGGGCGACGTCCCCGCAGTGCCGATGGTGGTAATGAAGATTGTGTGTAAATATGTTTGAAATGTACATATTTAATATGGAGATATTTACAGACAACCAGGGAGGACAAGGAGAAGCTCCGCGCAATCCTCGCACTCGACGCAACCCACGGAAACAAAACAATGCCGCGGGAAATACAAATGGAGGTGAACAACAACCTCAGCAGCAGGTAAATTAATGAAAGAAACATTACAAGCGAAATCTATGAACATAAATATTTAATTTCTTAACCATACATTTACTTACGTACAAGACAACCTTATAAATTAATTCTCTTCAATTGTTTGTGAAAACAAAGTGCCGAATTTTTAAATTTCACTATAGTGTTAATGTGTCCTGATCAATCTTATTCAGTTTTGTGTGTGTAAAAACAAATTGATTGGTCTCATTCTCTTATTTTCAATTAACTCAACAAAACTTTCGTTACTTATATATACGTATATGTCCCCTAAAATGTCGCAGTTATTTTTATTTCGTCTCCCTTCGATTGATTGATTTTCATTTTGTTTCCTTTCTTTTGTTTTTCATTTTACTTTTGTGCAACGAAATATCAACGTAAAAACAAAACTTTAGTCACAGGACGCTGGTCAACAAGTTCAAAATACAACAACTGAAAGTTCTGCATAATTTAAACAAGGAACACCACAAATAAAATCAAATAAGCATTGCAAGAATACAAATTACAGAACCGTACAGGACTGTGTACATTATTTTGTTTTTGAAATTGATGCACCAGAAGGACTTTTTAATTTTCTTGTTTTATTTTTTAAGAAAATCTCGTTATATTTATAATTTTTTTTTTATTTAAAAAATATACGATTTTTTTGAAACCAAAACAAATTAAACGAGTTCAAATGTAATGCAATTATTTATTTTATTTAGAGGAACCCGTAAGCCCTAATAATTGAAACATCTAATCTTTTCCTTTTTACCCAGTTCCAATATTTCAGGAATTAATTTGAATTTAATGATCTGAAATACGTTTTAGATGTGTGAAATTAACAACCACTTAATAATGAAAATTAAAAATTAACAAGTACACATTTTATACAGTAAAGCCAATGTAATCTTGTTACCTTATTCCACCAAAACAGGATAATAAGCATGTATTCAATTTTGAAACTATTGTCTTTTAACTTTACTAACTGAAACACATTAAAAGAAAACTCCCATTATGTTTGCAACTCATATCATTTCTGAACACTATGTCAGCAAATGTAAGCAATTGAAATATGTCTTGTAATCATTATTAGTGGACTGTGCATACTATGTATTGTAATTAAAATAACAACTTCGTTAAAAAGTCGGCTGATTCCTTAAACAGGTAACAGAAAAAATATTCAAAATCTAACGGATGGTACACCACACAATAATATCCTTTTTATACACTTGAAATAAAAACAACCTTGTATTTGAATTTAAGTGAGTAAACCATGGAATGGTGCAAAATGCAGAAAATAAATGAACAAAACATGTAAAATACAAAATTGGGAAAATAAAACAAAAAAAATTGTAAAACATGGAACCTACGCAATGTTTTTATTTATTTATAGTTAATAGCTCAGATTAGAACCTGTTTCTCGAAAGAAGTCGTACCGAACGATCTAAGGGAGATGAGTTTGGCTCCTATGGGTGTCAATTATTATTTCTATGATATACATATATTAATCACGCATCGGCTAGGACTGGAATACTGCCTTAATTATGACATTATTGTTCATCCGCATGATTTGGTCAACGAGTAGAGTTCTTTTAGTTTAGACTCTTATGTCTGGACAAATTATTGGTAAAGGAAGATTTCAAATTAAAATGCATTAAATTTGTATTTGTTTACTTTTCCTCAATACTATTCCAGTATCATATGAATAAAGTTATGTGAAATTAACCGAAAAAATGCCAATAGTACAACATGGTTGGCGTAAGCAACTAAAGGAGGCATTTTAACTTCGATTGTCCATAACTTTGGCAATAATTGTTTCCTAAAATAACGGAATATATACTTGATTTTGAGAAAAAATTCATATAACAGGATGTCTTATTTTGTTTTTATTGGAAATACGTTCTAATTTATTTTCGAAATTAATGATAAGGTCTTTCGTCATTTTTGGAAATAAATTTAAAGAAACTTGGCACGTGGACAGATTTTTCAGAATTACAGAGTAAACTTCTTCGATTCACCGGATGATTTATGCATTTCGCAATACAATTTTCCTCTCTATATTTGGGCAACTTACCCGTACGATGATTACGGGTAAATTAGGAAAAGCAAAACGATATGGAATAAAAATCGTGTGCTTACTCCGGCAATCCACTTCGTTGTGGACTTTCGGTGAATTTTCATTACACATGCTTTTATTTTGTTCTTATAAATATTATAGGAAAAGCATTCAACAATAACAAAAACTTCTTTCACAACGGCCATAAAAGAGGATTAGGACTATTTCTTCAATTATTGAAAAATTTAAATATTTCGTAAGTATTTTTATATAATCAATGTTCTTGACGCTAATATGGCGCGCGTAGTCTTCTTCTGGTGCGAGAAAATAGGCACTTTTAGAAGTGAACTAGAAATTTATCGAGAAAAATCTGTATCGGAATTTGGGGGGAAACAATAACAAATAGAACACTGAACGGCGGCATGAACCTAGTAATTTGGGCATGTAGAGCGTATCATAAGTATAGCTCAAATATTACTAAATGTATTTATTCGATAAAACTAGGCAGAAATTATAATATTGATAAAAATAATACAATACGACAATATTCAAGATTATAAAAGCATACGTTGTAACAGTCATTTATTTGCCTTCAAGCAGAAGAACTTCGCCCGTAACGCGTGCCATTAGCGGACCCAGCTCGTTTTCCATGATCCTACCTTCCCAAAGTTCAGATAATGCTATCTCTGCAATATCGATAGGCCTTTCTGTTGAAGTGAATTGTATCGTAAGATGATTAATACATTGTGCCAGGTATTATACCTCCTTTATTCTCTGCGGTTAAAGACAGTAGTATTACAACCTTCCGGTAAATTGGGCTTTCTCTGTCACAAATTGAATGCAAGGCTCTTGCTGCTACTGCAGGTATCTTGAAGTTAAAAGTTAATAGTTATTTAAACAAAACATGGTCACTGCGCAATACCTCATTCAAATCGGCAATCATAACCACATTTCCCTCCTTCGCTACTCTCTTGTACTTATCTATGATTACCCCGTAATCATGCACAGCATCGTTGTTTGTGAAGTCTGTAGTGTCGAATTCAACAGGCTCCAAAGAAGAATCTAGTGATAATAAGTATTCCAAAATAAAATTCGACGGTTTAATCTACTTATTAAGGATTACCAAAACAATAACAAGCTGTTTTTGCAATATCTCTAATAATTTCCTTTGACCCTTTATACCCTTTATGAACAAACAGGGTGACAGTGGGCTTATCAGTTCTTTCATTCAATATATCCTCTATATTAGATTTTAAATATTTCCATATCACAGCATCTTCGCGAGGATACCTCCTCATCAATTCACTGAACGAACAAGTGTTTTCTGACCTTACCATATATCGAAGTCTGAAAAAATAAATGCCAAGGCAGGTCAATACAATTGCCAATAGACTAGATAGCCATTTATTTCTATGAATCGGATCAATTTTCTTTGATGGGACATATTTATGACGGATCGGGGATTCTGTTCTTACGCGAGATGCACTTTGCCTATGCCTTATAGGAGACGACTTAGGGCTTTCAAGGGTATAATTTGATGTTTTTCTTTTTGAGTAGGAATATTCTGTATCACTTATATCTGTTGATTCATGAGAATCCGATCTATTAACGGGCTCTTTGCGAATAGTTGTTTTATCATCAACAATTGACGAGATCTCACGGTCTTTTCCATGATTCGCAAGGCTTTCATTGGTATCTATTTTTGTTTTACTCTCTTCGTTATGAATTGACTTTCTGCCTTCAATTTTCATTCTATCTCATATGTTTACGTTTATTACGTGGAAATATATATTGTATTTTTATTTTGAATATGGTAAAAGAAAATATTTATTCAACAACAGACAGTACTTGAGATTTGTATACGCCGCTACCACAAACCACCTATAGAAGACATGCATCACAAACCAGGAGGTTTTAGGTTATTTATGGTTTTGGTCACAAACGATATAAACCGCCACCAGAAAAGTGTTTTCAACTGGAAAGTCCCCTTACTTTTTCAAAAAACTACACGCATACTATTATATATCTGAGCAATTTTTCACGCATTCTTGCTTATGTGGTGTGTTTCGATCATAGACCAACTAGACAAATAGTACTTTAGAATTCCCAAATAATTACTAAACTCCTATCACTATCTTCGAATTCTAAGCCTCGTATTTTAAAAACTGATATCTCTCACATTATTGTTGTTAAAAGCTATTATGTTTGGTAAAGCAATCCCCATATTTTCATACTTGTTTTTCTTAAAGAATACTAAGAAAGTAATTCAAATTTGTAAATACTCGCTCTTTCCGAAGCAGTTAAAGTTTTTATTGAGTTGTTACATTTAAATTATTTATATTACAAAATTATATATTATAATTGTCACTCATAAGCGTTTTTCGTTAGGTTAACCAACGTGAAGTTTTAGTGAAATATGCTGGAGGGACTAATTCATTAATTCGTGCTATTATTTTATATTGAGATTCCATATTCATAATCGAATCATATGTTTTTCAAGGTGAAGGCTTGTATTTAGCTGGATAAAAATTTTGTTTCAAATTATCTTCATTTAATTTTATTCTTTAAAACGATTGCCTGGACAACTATCACCGACGTACTAGGTTAGGTTTCCTTATGTTTTTCAGTATTATACTTTTCATAATGAGTGATCGAAATTATAACTACAAATTTAATTTTCTATAACTTACATATTGCCGAATAAGTAACACCAGCATTACAATAATCTTTATTTTGATTTAAAAGAAATTCCTCCGTACTGCTCGATTTTCAAACATGCAATGCTGTTTTAATTATGTGCATTTTTTAAGGTCATCAGGAATATAAGTTCTAGCACAATAACTTATATTTAAGTAACATACTATTTAAAGTGTCGGCGACACTAAAATCATAAACAATTTCCTGTAATTATTTAAGAACGCAATTTGTTGAATATATAACAAAATGGCTGACGAATTCACGAATTGTGGGCAATTTACGAATGTTTGACACTATTGAGGGCAAACATTCACGAATTAGCGGCCATGTTGCTTTTTTGGAGGGGAAACGTAAGCAAGTGTGAGTAAAATGAGAATATGTTCGATGCTCCGTAAATGAGTTTCGGAAAATTAGGGCTATATCAACCACAATTCGTTAATAACACTCAAACGGCAGATGGACGAAGGGGAAATCAGCTGTTTACTCAGCTGTTCAGTCGACCATCTCCTTCCTTATTGGTTTCTGCCAAAAACCTGAACTGGAATAAAGACCTGTTCGTCCTCCTAACAAGCTATCGACTTTCATGTAGGCTTGTGCAAGTTAGTGAGATTTCTTTGTGTACAGGAATAGGAGTTAATCATATTTGTAGATATCCAGGAGAGTTTGTTATAATTATAAATATGCATATATGAAGAGCAGTTTGGAACCACCAATATGATATATAACGCTATACAAAAATAATAGAAAATACGTTTACTATGCATGCTATTTTATTTGACAATAAACTTTTCTTATTTGTCAAGAGCTTAAAATATTAGAAAGTTGCCTTGTGTATGCATAATTTTTCCTGGACAAAAAAATTATTAGTTATCCCACAGAGGACCAGGACTTACTTTCTGCATCAACTACCTGTATTGTGCGTACTATTGTTCTCTCACGAGTAGAAGGGGCCTACAGTTTTATTTACAGACTCCCAAAGGCGGGATTTGAGAAGGTTTAAAAAATTAATACTCTTTAACTGTTGTCAGCAACTCGAAAGAGGTGGTGAAAAATTCGAGATGTTCGCAGCGTTACCTCGAAATAAGAAAAAATAGGTTTGTTCGCGTGTTGTTTTTTAATTAAACAGAATGGGGATAAAATACAATTAGAAATTGTGGAGAAGAGAACAAATTTTGAGGGTTTTTGAAGGAAATCAGAAAATGCTTAGCTTGAATTTTTGCAAATAAGCCTCAGTACCTTGGAAATTCATGACCTCCATGGGATCATTGAGTAGTTTTTGGTGAACAAAATGTCCGTCAACATTCATATTGTTTTTACACATTTTGAAAAGTGCATAGAAAAATATAGCAATACTCGAACAGACCTAAGACAACAGAACTTTTGTTTATATCATATTTGACAGTCATTTTATAATTTTGAAAGGTCAGACGACGGACATATTTACGAAAAGCTTTCATATTTTCCATTTTTAACTAAAATATTAATAAGTTCTTTTTTGGCTGCACAAAATTCTAAAGCGTAATTTTTGTTTGAATTATGACGGGTTTTTCGTTGAAGTTGAAATCCAAAAATGGTCAGTTTGTTGTTTCTGACCTTAATGCAGCGTCAACAATAGGAGATTTGAAAATCAGAATATCTCAGATTACGCAAATACAGGAACCGTTTCTCCACATTTTAGTAGGCTTCCCACCGAAGCCACTTGATTTAACGCAAAACGGTGAACGACTCAGCACAACAGGAATATCGAGTGGAGATATGCTGATTGTAGAAGAGAAAGTGATTCCAAACATTGAGGATGACGCTGCCCTAGCTCGAAGACTACAAGATGAAAACCACGATAATCCACTGAATCCTTTTAGAGGAATACTCTTAAAGAAAGTTGTACCTGCAGATAATTCATGTCTTTTTACAAGTATTGGTTATGTTTTGAACGGAAAAGTTTCTACTGATTTTGGGTATTTTATGAGGAAAATTATAGCCCAGCAAGTAGCCAGCGATCCGGTCTTGTATAATGAGGGAATACTTGGAAAACCAAATGAAGAATACTGCGAATGGATACAGAAGCCAGAATCGTGGGGTGGAGCAATAGAAGTATCGATTTTGTCGAATTTTTATGGGATTGAAATCGATGTAGTTGATATTCAAAATTCTATTATAAATCGGTTTGGTGAAGATAAGAACTATGGTCTTCGAGTGTTTTTGTTGTTCGATGGAATTCACTATGATCCACTTTATATAGAATCTGACTCGGTAAGGAATCGTGTGATGTTTTAAAACATCACTTCATTTGTATTTTTGAAATACATAATTTTTGAAATACAAAATAAAATGTTTTCTTTTACAGGCAGAAGTTCCAGCGACAATGTTCCCCATTGAAGAATTAGGCGTTTACCAACAAGCTGAGCAAATAGCAAAAGAAGCCAATTCGTCTCGACAATTCACAGACGTTGAAAAATTTTCGCTGCGATGCATGCAATGTGATGTTATGTTGGTTGGCCAAGTTCAAGCACAACAACATGCTAGATCGACTGGACATACTAGTTTTGGGGAGATTTGAGTATATACTGTTGCTGCAATAAATCTAATTATATTTATTTCGGTACTCTACTTAGTTCTTTTATAAAATTTTTGGAAACAAACGATGTAAAAAAAACTACAACCACTGTAATTTATAAAGAAAATTTATTCAAAAGCTTAAAAATTAAGCCATTGCAAGCTTTACACAATACATTTATGCTTTGCCACAGAATCAATTGGCTTTTATTTAATAACAAAAAATATAAAGCAAAGCTGAATGGTATTAAGATGCCCATGGTGGAGTCATTGGTGCTGGGTTTTGTAAATACGACATCACGACAGCACTAACGCTTAGCATAAATGATGACAGCACCTGAAAATGCATTAAGGGAAAAATTTATGTCATGCTTGTAAATATTTATATTTCTGTAAAATAATTTGCGAAAGCTGATAGTTGAAAAATTAACAAACTAGTAATTGATGATAAGCCAGTAGTATTGTTGACATATAATGCCAAAACTTGAATAATATTTCCGCATTCGTTTAAAAAAATGTTTTTTCACCAATTGCAGTTAATAAGATGTACATAAAAGCACATTGGGTGATAGCAGATAGCATTTGAAACATTAAATTTAAAAAATTGTCAGTATTTAGATTTATCGATATAATATGGGTGCAACAATCATCGTCAGTTAACTGAACCGAAAAGAGTAAGTGAATCTTCATAAATATTACTTAGTAGGCAAATTATTTTTAATTCTATTTAGTTTTATTAAGCAATTCGTTTGCTATACCATTTTGAACAAAATATAATTAGAACACGAAATATTGACCGTTACTTAAATGATTTAAACATAAGCTGTAATTTTTTGCAGTATTTAGCAAAATTGTTTAATAAAATCAGGCAATGATTGAAAAAAAAATTGTAGCAAGACATTCCATATTGAAGACATAATGATAAGACAAAATAAATCTCGTCCCTAGTGATATAAACTGAGCAATACTAAGAAAAAGGAGAATAAGTTACACCTTGTTAATTAAACTTAATATGTAGCGAAATAATATTATTTTGAAATACATAGTTCGATAATAGTTGAATGTTTAATTTGCAGTTTATTTATTGAATTTATATTAATAATTAAAATAACCAATGTGATCAATTTAACCAATACTATCTTTTTAAAAGAATCTGTTATATAGATTGAAACTTTGACTGTAGAATATAATAAACAAACAGCATGTAAACCTTGGATGTCTTTTAGACGGAGTTAATATACGAATATTTAATCAGAAATATATACCCACATATATGTAAATTAATTGTAGGATATAAAGTTAAAGCTGAATTAATATAATTAGTATAACCTTTAAAACGAAGCTCAACTTAATAAATCACTATTTCAATAAAATGTACTGTCAATATGCTCCCAACTTACCTGCTTGGCATCATCGCTTACTCTAGAACTTGCAAAACTAATGCAGGAACAATATAATGCAAACCATGCGCACCATTTAAGCTTCATCATTAAACCGCACATGGAAAAGATCATTCCTAAATTAAATAAAATAGTTAATTTCATCTTATCTACGTATGGTATGCATATCGTTACCAAGAATATTCATATAATCGGGCATTAGATCTTCTCCATTTCCTCCCTGTGATTGGTTTTGTGGGGGCTTGTATCTATTTACTTTATCTTTGCGTCTTGGATCAATAAATGCACTCATCTTAACTTAATTGTAGCATAAAATTATAAACTTTACAAATTATTTGGGGTAAGTGAAATTTTAAGTGATTTGTACTTTCCGACCGCGCTGCCAGGTTGTTACAATAGTTGTAAAAGTGCTATATTTCTTTCAGTGTTATTATTTTTACTACAATAATATTTAAATTGTTAGAATTTCTCAATATTGATATATTTTCGTCGTCAATTGAAATCTATTCATTGATTAGCCAGAATATTGCAGCAATAAGTCGGCTCAAATACTATTATTCGCCACTTTCCCTAATATTATTAATGTGAGTACATATTTTTTAAAATTTGCAGAATGTATGAGTTTTGCACAGACACTGTCTTTTGAAAGCAACAAATATTTTTAGTGTAAATGAATAACACTTGGTCATATGAGTTCACATTATTTTCTTACCACATTTGCTACTTTATCAAATTTGACAGTTTTTTACTTTTGGTACTTTTTTCCAACTTACCGTACTTATCACAAATAAATGACAACTCAGGTAAGAAACGTCATTTAATATATCGTGGACATGTTCAACTGGTCTTAAATTAGCTGGTCGAAACAGGGTGGCAGGCACAGAATTTAATAAAATGATTTTTAGCTCCTCCTGCTCTTTCTGCGTTTGACATTTGATGATAATATATGTACAGTGACCAAATATATTTAAAAAACTTTTTTTTTAAACTTCGTATCGAGCAGAAATTATGCAAATTTGTCTGTTTTTTTTTATTTAAAAATGGCAAATACATTCCAAAAATTGGGCTTACGGGCATGTTAAACAGTAATTACATAATGATAAAGTTTTGTAAAAAACTACACATCTTTTTTATAACTTTTGTAAAAGCTAGACATATGTATGTTTATTTCTGCGGGGATATCTGATTGTCATTATTCCGATCCATAAAAAGGAGATATGTAAGTGTTAAAGTCGCTGTTTGATGTGCACACCTGTAATCATTCGTAAGTAGTCCGATAGGTTTTTATTAGTGTGGTTTTAGGTTTTGGAAAAGGTCCAACAGGTGCAGAACGACTGGCCACTCAGTCATCAGGGGCGTCGTAGCATAGTGTATAAGTGCGTCGACTTACGCGCCAAATGTCCCAGGCTCGATTCCTAGACTGAACGTTTTGCCTTAATCTTTAACTTCGCCAACTTTCGATTTCGCAACAACACTCATTATAATTTTTTTTAACAGGCATGTTCCACTAAAGGGGTCACGGGAGTTCTCCAGGCCGCTTGATCCTCCGCCATCGACTGTAACTCACCAGGAGCTACTTCCAAGCGCAACCAGGCCAGTGTATGGACTTGACCCAACCACTTCGCCCGGGGTCTGCCGAGCGGTATCCTGGCTTATTTATTGCATAGACGTTCCATGCGCCAATCTTGTGTCGCATTTTGGTCTCTATACGCACTGGTAAGTGCAAAATTTGTGATTTTTGCGTTTTTTTTAAAATAAATTAATATTAATAGGTGTAGTTGTAGCGATCATAATTTCATAATAAAAATCAAGCTACTGAAAGACTAAGTGTAACCAATTTCCCTAGAATTAAATAATCTTAGTTCAACTCAATAAATGGTAAGGTAAATGGACCTAATGCCTATGTAGCGATGGAAAGTGTATTTTCTCAGTATAAAGTGTGAACCACAAAAATGGGTGTGGGTGGATATCTGCACATATTTCTTTCCTCGAAATAATTCACACAATTCCATTTGATCATTGTGGCGAAATTCGCGATGTTATATTTATATCATAAGTATAAGTATATTTTGCTATTTACATTTTTTTTTTCAATGTACAAACTACAATATTTGACTACATTTACAATTTATTTTGTAATAATTCTATTCATATTCTTTTCACGACAATTTTAGTTTTCAATGTGTTTTATTCCAGGAAATACATAAAAAAAAAAAACAATTAAGCCATTATAATTTAGTTGTCTTTATTACAATTTATGACGGTCTAAGAATAAATCACAGTTAGAGAAGTGGGTACATCCTTTCAAAACTGCTTTCAGAATAATTTAAAGTATGAATCGGGAAGACCATTTTGAAGTAAATCAGATAGAATGGGTTTACACATTACTTGCCTTTGCATATTAACTGTACAAACTTCGATCAATAAATGGCGCTCCTATGGTTTGTACCCTCAACTCTATTTACAGAAAAAATACAGAAACAAATTCGTTAACGTAATGGCTTATGTTTAACATGGACATTGGTTGTCTATTTCACACTTTCACAATTTATTTTTTGAATATGACATTAAATAAAAGATATATATGCTCCCAAATAATGTATATAAACATAATTTACTGTGTATTTTAAAATTTTAGTAAAAAAAATCCTTGTGTTTAAAGATAAACAGTTTTATCAATACCGTTTGTTTCTGAGAAAAATGTCAATAGTAACAATGAATTTAATTGAATAACACGGTATTGGGGTCCTCATTATCCATTTGTTTAACATGCCGAAGAACATCCTTTTTAGTGATGACTCCAAGAAGACGCCTGAAAACATTTTCGTTAACTTGTTAAGTGTGTTGTGCACGAGTATAAGGTTGTAAATATAATTGCGGTGTGATTATTTTAATTAAGTTCTTCAATACGTTTTACAGTTTTTAGGGCTAAGTTTACTTAGAAAGAATAATTTATGCTAATAGAATCCCTGACCTTGAAGTAAGTGTAAGTAAACCAAATATTTGCCTTTGTCTGGTACGTATCTAGTACCTGTGTTGCATATACGATAATTTGAAATCTGTATAAAAAAAGCTTCGGGGAAATAAAAATAATTTTTCGAATCGTTTTACAGTCAGTACATATGCGCTTAAAGAAAGACAAAAAAACTATGAATTAAAGGAAGTGCTGTTTGAATAATAATTTTTGGGATAACAAAACAATTATTTATTATTATCGATGGCATGAACAAACATTTTCAACTCCATCCCTCATGTACGAGTAAACGCTAATTTATGTTAAAAATTATAAACGACTTATTCGTTTAGGGAAAATACGACTTATTCGTTTAGGGAAAACTTAAATCTCATCCTACTGGTAACATAACAACATAAGATGGCCCTGCATTACACGGACTAGAAAAAACTTAATAACACAGGTAAATCTATCTCTTGTGTGTCATTTATTAATGCGCGACCGTGAGCAGGAAACTATGAGTGATATCAACTAAATAAATAAAATAAATACACACATTTTCGCTGAAGAAGATTCGTTCATTAGTGCGTAGGAGCAAAGGTGTGTGGATCCTTAACAAAAGGGATGTGGTCGCCGAGGCGGGTATTTGCGTCAACTCACTTCTATGTTCCTAAGTACGGTTCCTAGACTGTTAACTTTCAATTTACATTATTTCATCTTTCAAGCTCAAACACTCAAAGAGTAATAATTGCTTATGGAAATATTTCTTGAATTTTTTCGCATAGACGCGATTATATATTCTAGGCCGTCCACTACGTCAGGTCTAAGCAAAATGATTTTTCTTAACGATGTTTGGGCAAAAGGGAGGAAAAGATATCTTTCTCCAACAGCAAGTATCAAAACCTTCAAGGATTTGAGTCCTGCTTTTCAGGATTCATCCTATCACTTTAACTGAATGGAGCCGGATGATATGCGAAAAGTCAGAGCAAATTCTCGGAGCCTTTGAGAAGGGCAGGCATAGACAACAAGACGTTTAATATGTAGGTAATTAGTATAGAAAATAAAAAATTTCTGTAGGCATTTTTTAAGACAAAAATCGAACTTATTGAACAATTTAATATTTACTAACCCGTTATGTGTAACCAATGTTTGCCTAAGGCCCAACTTCCGGAACATATCCACCACAGTCTCCATTGGAGTTTGATCAGTTACTGTTATAGGTGCCATATCGAGGATTTTTTTCAGTTTAAGAGGGGGAGGTCCCAAATTTTGTACCGGCGTTGTAGATGTGAACAATACAACGGATGAACCGTTAATTCCTTCTATGAGCCGTTTTGCGTTTCCTATGTAGAATAATGTTATTCACAAATACATATTAATATAATGGTATGAATTTTTTCTCACCAATTGCCAAGTTAAGATCTCTACGCAGGACAAAGCCGACTAAATACTGATTTTCCTTCGATACCACGACCGGATAACCATTGTGTTCAGTTTCCTTTAATAATGATTCAATATCATCGACTGTCATTGAGTCTTGTGTAATGACGGAAAGGGTTTCATTTCTCCTAAATGAGAAATTAATTAATTAAAAGATATACAAATAGTAATGACAACGACTTACTTTGGTTGCATAACATCAGCTGCCAACGTTGTATGTGCAAACTCGTCTTTGCTGTCCAAAAATGGATAGCCATTCAATGCAATGTGAGCATCGTAAATTCCCTTTCCATATAAATTTGGATAAAATTTGTATGTGCAGAACGGTTTGTTGGACTTACCTGTCTGCCGAGGGCATCACCGACCCATTTGGATGCCATTGCAGCTGCCATTAGTGGCACAATGTAGCCAACACCTCCAGTTAATTCAAACATTATAACAACCAATGAAACAGTCATTCGTGTAACGCCTCCAAGAACAGCAGCAGCACCTACCATCGCATACAGTCCCGGTGTTATCAAATTGTTTCCAGTTACACACTCGCCAGCGAAAAACCAAATGTTGGGATAATTGTATGCCAATTGCTCCACACCTGCACAACAGAAACACAAGTTTAAGATAAGTTACTAATGTAAATTTTTTCATTTCACCTATTCCAACTATTCGACCCATAATCGCTCCAAGCAAAAGAGACGGTATAAACAAGCCGCAAGGAACTTTCATACCAAAAGTGAATACTGTAAGGGCCAGTTTTAGGAAGAAAGCCAGAATGAGCAGCCAAATCGCTTTATACACCCCTGGCCCTGGCTCTGCAATTTCAATTGCTGCCGCTGGTCCACTTGTTATGTTATGACGTGTATAATCGCTAGAAACAAATCATCATTTTATCGTAGTTCAAACAGGGGAAACGATTTTACTCACCAGAGAGGATTGTTGTCATTAACACCGCACTGACTAAAGAGCAGATAAATTAACTCATTCATATTCATCCTTGTGTAGGGATTCGGGTAGCAGATGATTGCTGTGACCAAAGTAACCACCAACACCTCCATTACGGGATACTGTCCAAGTTTACTAAACTTCCTGTACCTGCACCACCACAGGTTGGCTTTTATAAACACCGTTCCAGTTATTCCCTTGAGTAAAAAGTTTCTTTAGACTTGACAACTTACATTTTGATTAAAACTTACCCCTAAAACGCCCAACAATACAAACGGAATAAGTTCAAAGAATATCCAGGGTTTGTTATATTCGACGAAAAACAATACAGAATGTTCATTGCCAAATGGGGTGATTGAACGCAAAACAAACGCAGCAATTAACGCACAAAAGAATGAACGCCAAAGTGTTTTCAGTGGAAAATAGTAAGAAACTTCTTCCAAGCTGAACAATACACCACCAATTGGTGCCCCGAAAGCCACCGACACACCCGCTGCGGAAGCTGCTGACAGTATTTCACGCTTTTTCGCTTCATTTCTGCCATACTTAGGGAAAAGATGGGAAAAAATATTTCCTATACAACTCGCGATATGAACCATGGGACCTTCTTTTCCTAGAGTTAAGCCAGCCGACACGGATAACATAAGACCGACCGACTTAATCAACAGCGTCCACTTGCCTAGGTAACCGCGAATAATGAAGCCTGATAAAATTGTTTTTATTTCGGGAATACCCGAACCACATGCATAGGGTGCAAACATTCGCACAAGAGACGCACTTAGTGAGGCGAGGAGGAGAGCCCACATTATGTACAGAAAATATGAAACAATGTATGACCCCGCTCCACTTCTACCTCTGCCAAAAACTTCGGGCCATGTTTTCCACTAAAAAAAAACGCAATTTTTAATTGATTTGTCTACCTCTGAAATGTTTTACTTACAGTTGTACAGTTTCCATCTTCGAACACACTTTCCTTCGAGGGCCAACAGCATTGCTCTCTGTTAAACCAAAATGCCTGGGGACATATACCATGCTTTAGATCTGACATCCAACTTGCCCCAATGTCCACTACGCCGGCCACACAACCAGCAGCTATTCCCACTAGGAGAACACAGAGCCATCCTGACCATGCATCATGTGCTCCCTATGCATAAAAAAAAGAAACATATTGTATATATCTTTTTTTTAATCACGCAGTATGCTAGCTTTTGAAGGATGCTACTAATCCCCAGACAACTCATCAAATGTGGAAATTCGCTTTCTTCACATACTTTAATACTTTTACAAACCTTTATTAAATCCCAAAGTGAATCCTGCCGTTTTTTTACTATATATCTGTGTCGCATGCGATCTCTAGCAATATCACGCTGCCAGTCTATGGTATGGAAATCATCATATTGCCCGATGCCGGGTATATCTTCATGAGGCTCTGAAAATCAATAGAATAATTACGTTTCGCAAGTTAATCATATGACATGAAGGATACCTTGTGAGCCATAAAACGAAATAGCTCCTGCAAAGAAAAATCAATACAAATGCATTAATAAATTACAAATCAAAAACAAATTTGAAAATAATTTTGTAATCAGATCGAATGCTACATTACTCATGATCTTACATAAATGCACTTCAAAGGTTGTGACCTACCATCTGGATCATTGAAGTCAGCTCCAAAGGCGCTGTGGGTTGGTATATGAGTGCGATCCATATCGTTGTTAGTAGATGCCGGTAGATTTGATGTGGGGTATATTTCACCTGGGCTTGTGCGTGGCGTGATATCAATCATTTCATCATCATCTACAGCAGTTAAGGATGTTGTTGTTGTTGACAATGGATGCTGTTGCTGAATATCGGCTGCTGTCGAATGACCGTTTGACTGCAAATTAATTCAATGTATTAAAGAAAAAAACACAATAACGGTACTACGTATTACTACTTGAATAAAACAATTTTAGTCTCTAAACCATACCCCAGAAATTCGGTTAGCTGATGTTAATTTCATACACTATAACCATCACTTTGAGGAATATTGGAATTCTTCTGAAGAGGCCACATTTATGTGCACTTATGATTGCAATTTTTCACCAGAAAAAGTAACATGATGATTCAAGCTTTTAGTCAAGAAACTTTTTAGTACAGGTGAAGGTGCAATTTCTTTGCAAGAGTGTAGAGCGTATACAAATTGCTGTTGATAAAATGGGGCGTTTCTGTGTAGTCTTCCATTATTAATGTCATTGACACCCAATTCGATTATTGTTAGGTGCATACGTCAAAACTCCTTTCATTTTGTGGTTTTAATTAAATAATGCAAACACAGAAGCAATCATGTCACAATATTTCCCTAGAAACTTACATAGCTATGTACGTATGAAATCTATCTATCCGACGTACCTTTTTTAAAACAGATTGATATGCAGTGATATAGTTATTTCCTTCAGCGGCCACAGTCCGATTGCCTTTTAGTGGAAATTTTTCCATAATCAAATTTTACTCAACATTCGCGGAAGATACTTTGTTCAATGATGTTATCAAGGGATACTTTAATATGATATCAATTTCAAGTTCCTCTTCCTTTTTGTCTTCGATTAATTAATTTGCAAAAACACTTGGCGAATCTGTAATACACACAAACAATGGAGAATACTATTATATATGTCAAATTATATTAAAGAATTTTCTAATCAGCGTAAACCTAAGTCAACGTACCCATATTAAAAATAAATACAATGCTAATAAATAAATTATTTGGTAACTTTTCTTTATTAGAAAATTGTGTAGAAAACTAGTGACGTGCTAAATTAGAAGCAAAGCCAAATAATGACAGGTGCGACTGACAGATTGAGGTGTATTTACGTCATATGTCAAACTCCACTTCAAATAAATTATGAGTACGTTGGAAGATATTCATTTTTGGTTTCCCGAGAAACCTTTATATTAAAACAAAATATAAAGTTCAGCCTTCAGCATCACATCATATTGATTGATTGTTTATCAATACCTGTATTGATCATCTGCTTTATTCAGATATCCTAATGAGACTCTACATGGGCTGAAATTGTTGTTATTTTAATATTACATTTGTGTTGCTTTTAACAAATCTCTTCTGAAACATTAATTTATTAATGTTCAATGCGCATATATACGCTTGTCCTTTATCTCTGTTGAAAATAATAGCCGTCTACATATTTATTCTTTCATTAGGGTGGACTCTGTGCTTTGGTTCCCTTTGCTACAGCCGCGTTATTACATTTGCGTGCTTTTACCACGCGTGATTTTCGATGAACTGGTGGGGTTCCATTGGTGAGTTATTTGATTCAGAGTTTTACCAAGTGAATTTTTCATGAATTATGGATGAATATATTTTACAATATGGAAAAAAAATGCGGGCATGTTGTATAACATGTACATAAGATAACATATCATATTTTTTTTTTTGAAAAACAATTTTCTACTCAATATAGAGGATATACTACACCTGCAAGTATAAGCAGTCAATTAGGAAAAGCATATCGATATGAGATAAAACTGGAATGCCTACTCCGACTTACTTTTGTTGCAAGCTTATCAAATCACAATAACATCAAATTACAACTTTTTATTTTATGTAAATATATATACACATTTATTAAATAAAAGGTTGTTACCGATAAGATTTGTTTTTAAAATATAACAAAAAATGTATCATATTTTAAAGCTTCATTTTAACAGAAAAAGTACGTTCTATTTTTTTTTACAATTTGTCGACAATTTGGACGAAACAGGATTAAACTTCCGCTAGCTCTGTAAATTTTAACATATACTAATTTAAAAAGGTTACATTGCTGGATGAGAGGTTTCACAGCAAGTAAGGTAAAAAACAGGTGTTTGACTTCAAGAAAAAGATTTCCGTTCACTAACATCTGCATATAAAGATAAACTAAGCGGTCGTACCTGGAGAAATATTGTTCCGTTTCTCAAGTAGGATCGTTTTCAGTTTTTTTTGGTGATAGTATGTTGACGATTTTTTCCCAAATAATCCAACAGTTGCTTAAAAGATTGAGATCGAGAGACCGAGGGGCATGTATTATACTTTACCACCATGAAAGTATGTTTAGGATCATTGCGCTATTCAAAAATGAAGTTGGGATCCTCTGCTGTCGGCCAGATCTCGATTTATGTAAAATTGTTATACATTCTTGGTGGCCGCCGTGGCGTATTGGATAAGTGCGTCAAAGGTCTAGGTTCGATTCCCGGACGGGATGCCTCACATTTTTTCACGGCACCACCTCTTTCGAGTTGCTGACAACACTCAAAGAGTATCAATTGTCTATGATAAAGCTTCTCAAATCTCGCCGCTTGGAGTTGGCAAAAATCTGTAGGTCCCCTACTCGTGAGAGAACAGTAGCACGCACAACACGAATAGTTGTTGTAGAAGTTAGGCCCTGGTCCCTTGTGGGATGTACCGCCAATCAATTATTATACATTCTTGAATAAATTCTCTTCCTCACTGCCTTTTCGCAATTTGTTTTGCAGATGCAATTGCAAACTATTTCATATTACCTGCAGGACTTTAATCCGAGAATTGCGAATACATAGGTGGTTCGCCTCTTTGTCTCTTTACAAAAAAAGCATAAACTGTTTAATTTTTGTAATTTTTTCTCAGCAAAACTTGACCGAAATTGCCCCCGGAAATACAGCTTGAAGACTTTATCTTGATCCTAGTCGGTTACAAGAGTAGATGGTTGAAAATTATACAAACTTGCTTGAATAAGCACAGATAGAAACTAAATCATAAATTTCGAGTTGTCATGAACTTGAATCGTCTCTGAAGTTTTCTGTTTTTAACTTTAGAAGTTTTTATTAGCGGTATCCAGATAAGAAAGGAATTGAAACTGAAAAGTTATTGTCAAATGAAAAAGCGCAGAATAGTTTAAAGCTGACGAAGGCCTGCGTCCAGATTACGCCCAGAAAAGTAGAAGAATCGTAGGTCACGAAGGGAAAATTATTTTGAGAGTTTCTCATTCTTAGGCGCTACCAATTTTGATGATGATTTTTTTCAGTACAAAAGATGGTATTGTAGTTATACGCAAATCCTTACATCGTTTTTTAAAAGATATAAAGCGTTAAGACATAGATATAAATGTATTCGAGTTCTAAATGCACAGCTTAGTCTAATATCATTCATTAGTTGCGAATATTAGCGGCTGTTGAAAGGTTCAGACTCATCCAAATATGTTGGTTCTATAATTAAAGAAAACCATCGCGCCAAACAAATATACGAAGAGATGCTCCTAGGTTTTGGACAGATGATACATGGTACAAGCGATTAGGTGCTACAATTATTTGCACTTGCGAAACCCAGTTATTAACAAATGTAATTACACCACTTATCTAGGAACTGACGAATGAATCGAGGGTGATGCATAAATCGGTCCTGCTGAAAAAGTGACGAAAATTGTTTCCTAGAGCGAGTTGTACAGCCTTCATTTATTGTGCCAAAAGTAACAGTACGTCAGTATATGCAGACAAGGCATTGGGGATATTAACCACCACCCACTTATGGAATTTTTACTTATAGCGTTACCAAAGTTAAAAAAAAAACTCTCTTACATATTCTTGCAATCTAGCGAATCAGAACTCTCACAGCAGCACGTGGATCACAGTTTCTTTAAAGATTTTTCTCGATTTACTTCGTTCACTGAATATTGCTTGCCAAAACTTTGCAACACCGTTTGTAGACAAGTAGCGGATGTATTGCATTACGCGGATTTTGTGAATAGACCTAGCATGTGAAGCGGTCGAGCGTTGGTGGATATAGCTGGTGATGCATTCACAAAAACTTTGTTCAAATCGCTTACCTTTTAAAATATCCCGAGTTAAATAAGCAAAAAGGTTACTATAACACTGCACTCCTTGTTCTCTTTCTCTCTCGCTGCTTTTTGTTGTTTAAGAGAAATTTTATCGCATGATAATTCCCTGGTTCATTAAAGACCACTGTTTTCTTCAATTGTATGAAAATATTATATACATATTCTTTAAACATGTATGCTGTGACATTGCTGATGCTGAGAACTTGTTGGCAAGACTTAGTATGCGTGACGTTTTTTGACATACATACATACATATGTATGTATGTACATCAGTTATTCATATTCCACAATCCAAAGTGCAAATAATTTAACTTTGGATACTTAACATTTGCGACACAGGTGCAAAATGACTTAAATATCTTTCTTCATTTTATGGTAATTTAAAACCAGTCTTTCAAATTACCGTTAGATTTGTCTGTAATTGTGACTCAACCTTTAAAGTTAATGCACAAAATAATTTGTGTAACCATCTGCTTTTCAATAGCTACGAATTTGGTAACTATGGTACATTGGGTGTATTTTGTATATAAAACAGCTTGGTCAACAATCATTTTCATTACATTCTTCTTCAAATAATCTGTATCGTGTTCATTTCATTCTAAATTTGCGTGAACAACAAAAGCACACAAAATGCGTCAGTTCAAACAGAGGGATTGCATATTGACGTTTGACAAACGTTATTTTACCATCTCAAACAGACAAATATCTACATGTCGATTACCTTCGGAGAAATCTGTCACTATCAGCTACACTGAGAAATATCACATCCCCCGTCGACCTGCAATGTTCTACCGATGTATATGTACGTACGCAGGGTCAGTTATATAACAAATCAAACTGCCGCAGGAGTGTAATATGAGGCACATTTTAATTTTGACATTATGCCTACTGTTTCTATTTTTTGCTATTTACAACAGTCTTAAATTTTAGTTACATAAAAAAGAAAATATTACAAAAGAAAGATTTAAGGCCGCGCAATAGTTTTTTTTATCTAAGTTAAAGTTACGAAAGCTACACAAAATATTAAATATTTTCTTATAATACGGACAAATTTATATTTTATTATTGCAAGATGTTAATAAATTTTGAAATTAAAATGTACACATATTTTTGTATTATAAACAAATTTTATATTGAATTTGAATATGTGAACCGAAGCTGTATGAAGCACTTTTTCCTAAAATCTACTTGGAAAAAGCTTTCCCTATTACCGTAATTTATGTTTTAGCGGTTTGGAAAGGATTTTTTTTCGTCCTGAAATTGACATTGTCTCAGGTATTGTTCACTTTATTCTACTATATAAGGAACAGAAAAATACAAGAGCTGCATCAGTTCGCTATCCGCTGTGAAATTAACTACTTACATCGCCAATATCGCCAATACAACTCTTACTCTTTTAACATGGTGAAATTAATAACAGTCCTTTTAGCTATAGTTGGTATCTTTCTGGGACTTACCACTTCTCTGCCTACTGCCGATGAGGATAGATTTCTGGATAAAGAAGTAAGCATATGTGGATATAGAATAAAAAAAGTGATGTAATTGTTTTTTTCTTACAGTACGCAAGGGAATTATTGAACTGGTTAGCGGCACTTCAAGCTCCAGCTTCAAATAACCCATGCAAATATTACGGTAATGGACTTCTAAGGCCATTGCCGAAGAGAAACTCGGAACTTATAAATTCGTTGCTAAGTCTACCAAAAAATATGAACGATGCTGGCAAATAGAGTTTTAATCACTTAGCAATTAGTAATTAATTATTATGTATGTCTACTTATCATGTATAATCAAAAACCTATACATTAATAATGAAATAGCAAATTTAAATACTAAATATTAAAAACGTTGTTTATTTATGGGTTTTGATCATGTAACATGCGTATTTACTCTTTATCAATCTTTAAGTAGTTTGAAACACGGACCTGAGAAGTATCATGATCTAGCTTCTCCAGTAGCCATCATACACTCTTCTCACAAGTGGAATGTCTTTTAATAAGTTAAATACCGAATTTGAAAGCCGAGTTGAAAATCTTAATTAAGACTTTAGGCTCCAAATACGGGATCTATTGTACTTTAGATCAGAATTTATTGACGTACCGCGAACATACGTATGTATGTTTAATAATATGTGTTGACTTGGACCGCTTTAAATTTAGGCTATGTTGGCAATGATAAAAATTATTCTTCTACATTGGGTAGTCGTCGGCAATCAAGTGACTTCGTGTGGTTTTTTACTTCTTATGAACGAACGGTGCGCCCTTAGACCGTTCTTAAAATCAAGCTAGACTTTAGAAATAAAACAATTTAAAAATTCAGTCAAAATATTTAATTATTTATTAATAAAAATACATAATTTTCGATATTTTAATAAAACGGTCATAACATGATACAATTTAAAATAGTGTCTGATTGGGCAATTTACTTCAGATTTCATTACCTACGATCGCCTTTTAAATTTGTTCTAGATTGATTACTGCGACCGGTACGATTACTCTTTTGTTGGGGAATATTGGGCGGAACTGTTATGCCAGCCATTGGTTTCGCGGGGTCTATAGAAGCGGCAGCTCTTCCCTGTTGAGGTTGTATTTTTTGAGCTTGTGATGGCAAAGCGGCAGGAATAGGTGTTGTTGTTGACGTTGTTGCGGACCTATTGGCAACTATTTGATTTCCATTATTCGCAGCACCATTGTTCGGTATTTGACTTGGTCCCGGTACTGGAAGATTGATTACCATAGGGATTTCTGCCCGTTTTGGTTCACTCATATTGAGCTGCTCATTAAATGTAAGGCAGAACTCTCCCATTTTGAAAACATCTCCATTTTTACCGGAATACAACGTTAAGCAGTGCCGCCAGATGGAAGCGTAACCTTTAGTTAATTTTACTATATCTCCTGGTTGAATTAATTTACCAGGTTCATCCCAAATTGATACATTAATGCACGCCGTAGGGTCTCCAACTTTAAAATTGCGAACTTCTCGGTTTTCTTTTGTAACAGTAGCTGTACCGATTTCAAGAACAATAAATATAACATTGATATTCTTTAAGCCGGGCTTAATATCTTTAATTGCTATACAGTCATTGCTAAACATTTTGTAAAATATAAAGTTTTATAATTTCTAAGTTTTTGTTGTGGCAGTCGTTGACAGATGTTGAGTTTATGGTCCGTTCACGAGGGTCGTAGAAAAACACTTTCAGCAATTGATCGATTCATTGATCCGTTTTCAAAATGAGTTGATTCCTTGACTTGTTCATTGAATTCATATGGCTCAAATCATTTACGGGTTAATATCAATACCAGTCTTTGATCAATACTTACCGTTGCTTCGATTGATTGCTAAAAGCAAATAATTAGTGATACATATTTGTACAAATAAATATATATCACAATGTAAAAATGTAACTAATTGTAGTGTACGCAATAAAAAAGTAAATGATTTTCAAACACAAGCTTCGTTCTTCCTATCAACAATTTACTGATTCCGAATGATAATTTATATTTCTTTGTGAAAAAATAAATTTATTTTTTTCTTTAGGCAAACAAAATTATAGGCAAATTTATATATGTAGATCATCTTGAGACCTAGAAAAGTTCACTAAAGGTATATTAGAACAAATTTAAAGTGTTATTTTAACGTAATGAGCATGACCCTGCTTATGTTAAAAATAAATGGAGAGAGAAAACACTGTTAGCCGCGAATTCACTTGTTAAAATGGCATTTACATGTGCATGGATAGGGCAATTGATTGCATGTGAAAAACCCTCTAAGTCCAACGGTTGTAACAATCGTTGTGTTTGTAAGTTTTTGTGATTCGAAATAATGAATTACCCACTTCATTAGGTGAAACAAATAGGGTTAGCTATCTCGATGATTTGTGTAAGCAATAACTACGAACATTGTACATAAATCTAAGACACAAAACTCAAGTGTAGTAGATGATTTGCAAGAAATATTACCAAATATTCACGGTGGCGGAAATTTGTATGGAATTTATATCAAAACATAATTTTTATTTACGGTTTTAAAGATTTCCGAACAATGAAATTGTTAGATGTTGAGCGTTCATATAAATAAAATCAGATTGTTTGATACTGTCCTTTGGACATAATAGACAATTACCAAATATAAAAATGAAGTCCGTGACCTGGGCACCAAAAGGGTCTCTATCCGTGACGTTGCTGAAATGTACCAGAGCGCACAGCAAAAATACACGTCTATTCAGCAATGTACATCTGTACTTCTCCCTTACACAAATGTAATCAGCTGATTTCCGGGGAGCGAGATGTCTATTGTGTATTTTTGTTGGAAGCAGGAGGTAAACAAGAAGTTTTCCTTTTGTCATCGCAGCAGAAGAACCTGCGACAGAAAACTTCAACAAAAAAGGTTAAAAAGTTGCCCCGATATACACATATAAACTTTTTCTCACTAAATTATGATCTGAATTAATACAATAACTTCTGCCGATCACATAATTATAACTCCTTAAATAAAAATAACGAATAGTAATATCGTGTGTTTGACGGCATAAAAAGAAGAATAAAAGAAATTACATAAATTCCAAACACATCCGGAAGTATGGATCAAGTTAAAATTAAATTCATTGGTGTCCTGCGAGAAGACAATACCGTCAATATGAACAATTTGGCTGGAATTCTACATTGTAAACGACGATTAGAATGGACCCGAGAATGGCTTAGAAAAAATCAAAATCAATTTACATCAAAAGAGAACATTCTTAAAGAGATACAATTTCGTCGAAACGAAATTTACCATTTGAATTGTTTTTTTGACATCACGGAAAAGCAGTTTCGATTTTTAGTTAATAAACTGGGACCACTTATTACAAATTACCAACCACATCGCAAGAAGAAATTCTTTAGTGCAGAAGAACGGCTGGCGATTACGCTAAAATATTTAGCTACAGGTATGCAAGCAGTGAACCTATTTTTGGTTTTCATTTTTTTTTTGCACTTCACTTTACGTACCCAAACATAGGGAGCATGCTTAAGTTTTTATTTGGGGGCCATATTTTATGAGTTGAAATTGTAAGCATGTGTTGTGTTTTTTTTTCACATTAAGAGTTAGTTTTTGTTTTTACTATCAGTAATGAGATCTGGGATATTTGGCTTCGAGTGATATTCCTACGGGACTAATGAACAATTTGTAGTTTATTTACATAATGCACTTTGATCTCGGGTCGGGTTGATTTGGGGTGTGTCCTTTCTTCCTGAGCTATGAAGAGAAGACGAAATAAGGCAGGTTGTAAATTTTCAAAGTGACAAAAGATGCAGTGAATCACACAAAAATCTTCGTTTGTCATATCTACCTACAACGTTTGCGAGTAAATGGAAGGTTCTAAATGAAGCAGGTTCAAACGAATTTAATTAGAAAGAAAATCGATTACAGAAATTCTATAAAACGTAGTCGCCAAACGTAAATTTGGTAAATAGGGAATCTACTCTCTTGTGGTATACTGTGTCGAGCTTTAGTAAAAGTTTCTGATGAAATACTTTCGTTTGTCTAGTAATTGGGTTTAGCACTATTAAGGCTTGCTAAAGATATACAAAATAAAATATTTTCTTTTTAAATAAAAATGTAGATATGTATAAAGATAAAATAAATTTTTGGCAGTGTTAATGTTGATTAAAAAAAATTAAAGTTAGTTGATTTATGTATACCTGGGGCCGTTAACAAGTGAACGTTTGTGGACATAATGTTAAAAATTCACATTTTCCTTAAAATTTTTCAGTAATAATCTTATTAGAAGGTATTCGAGTTTCTCGTGTTAAGCTATACGCCGCATATATTTGTGTGGTATGTCTCTTGGAAATTCTGTCTCCATATCTATATAAGCATGTAGAAGTTTCTGTAGTGCTAACTTTCGAAAATAATGAAATTTTTATTTGTAAACAAAATAATTTCTTTCTTTATATGCTCACATTTTTAATTACAAATTTATATTTTCAGGTGAATTTCATTCATGTAGGAATTATTGTTTTCGTGCGTCTAAACCTGTGATACTGAAAATGATTGGCGACATATGTTTAAATATTTACGAGACATTAAAAGATCTATTCATTTCCACCCCAAAGACTGAAGAAGAATGGAAGATAATTTCCAGCGCCTACTATAAAAAGATACAAATTCCAAATTGCATTGGTAGTCTAACGATGAAACACATAACATTTAATAAACATCCTCTTAAGCAAACCGATGGCGAGGATACCCTAATATTCACTGGCATTGTGGACTGTAACGATAACTTCATTTACGCTGATGTGGAACCAAGTCCCAGTAACACGGAATACGTTTTCGAGTCATCAAACCTTAAAGGTCTTATAGAACAGGATCAACTGAATTTACCAAAACAACCGGATACCGGACCAACTTATTACTTTGTCGGTCATGGGGCTCTGCCGCTCAAAACTTACCTTTTAAATACACTTAAGTATGTTCCCAACAGAAGTAGTGAAAGTTCAACATGGTTTAACTATGGAAGCCCTGAATATGAATATTGCTACGCTATGGATCGGGTAGAATACCATTCCGAGAGTGCCCTCCGCATGTTAACCAATATATTTCCAATCCTCTCAGCGCCATTTCGGATTGATTCCGAAAATGCACGAAAAATAACGCTGGGCTGTGTAGCGCTTTATAATTTTTTACGAAAAACGGAAAAATCATTTTACAAGAGCTCGGAGAAAATCAAGTGTGAAGAGGAGTGCATTGTTGATGACGAAGAGGAACAGAAAGAACTAGAAGAAAATAGTCCTGATATATCCGAGTCGAACTGTCTTAAAGTGTTAAGAAAACAATCAGGGGATGATGCATTAGCTGATATGAGTCGGAAGTGGCTAATCGAATATTTCTCCGATCGAAACAATCAGATCTATTAGACATGGAAATGAAAAAAAGTAATATATATGTGAAAGTATATATTCATTCTGTATATGTATACTCGCTATCTTCCACCTTGATAATTGAGTTTGTTGGAATTTACTAGTTGTTTTATTAATTCATTTTTAAGTTCATATTTATATACAACCATATATTTTCAAGCGTTAGCGTTTAAATAGGAGGAATTAATAAAAGTGGAATAAAATTTAATTTCCAGTATTAAAAATAGAATTTCATATCCCTCCTTATAAAGGTATACATTACAGTGCCTGTTTATTTATTATGTACTTCTGTACGCTTAAAATTACCAATTTCTCATACAACAGTACATTTTTAAAAAATTGATAGAATCTGGCGCACAGTTAAAATGGTCAGGTGAATAACTTGAAAACGATTACTTACTAAATAACAACAAATTAAATTACACTTCAGCTATTTCTGGTATTGTCCATTAACAATCGCAAAACTAGAAAAAGAGCATCTTCTGTAGGCCGCTTGGGATGATATAAAACTGAACTGTGGATAATTACACAAGCTAAATAAATTGCACTGACATGTAATTGAATTAAATTTCTTAAACTAAAATATATGTAAATAACTACATAAAAGTAGGGTTTATTTCACTATACAGATCACTTGTGTATATATTTATGCAGTTTCACAAAATAATACTTAATGTAAACGCCTGCTCCAGTGAGGCCATTTCTTAATTAATGAGTACACCGCATTCCCGGGACTAGCAGTAGCGCTAAGCTGTCTCTGACCAAATAACTTGTAGTCCGGGGACAATACTTCCTTTTGCACCCCGTCAGCAATTAACTCCTGTGCCGCGTTAAGGGCCGCATCAGATGGCTTTACGCTATTGAAGGTTCCAATAAATGCTATTCCAATGCTGCCAGTATTAAACAATTTTGTATGAGCACCAACTTTTCTCCATCCTCTTCCTTCGTAAACGATACCATCCCCTCCGATCAGAAAGTTATATCCAATATCATCGAAATGGAAAGTATCCATGTGGAAGGACTGCAACAGTTTGACCCTTTCTTCACAGGATTCCTAAAAAGGTTCTTTTTATAGTGAAGTCAATATTACATTTATGTTTAACATCGTTCGAACTTCATCAGTGCACGTTTCCGAAGCAGTGTGGCAAATTATTACTCTTTCAGCAGGTAATTTTAAATTATCAAGTTCTCCGGCTGCAGGTTCACCATTCCAGTCTTCTTTAGATTTTATCCTTAGTTCACAACTCACCAAAATAATTACAGAACAAAATAGAAAACCAACAAGTAATTTTGCCGAATTCATGACAAATACAACAATATTGCTCTTCTGATACCTTTAGATGACTGAGTACAATTGAATACTAGCGATTTGTGTTTGCCGATAGCCTTTTGTGTAGAAGTCAGATTAAAGATGCCGTCATTAGGGGAAAAACAAGACACAGTGATAAGGCTTCAAATATGATGTGGAAACATCTTTGCGGGGAAATATTAAGAGCTGGGACTTACTGTACAAACTTTTATTGGATAAATTATGTGAATTACATACATATTTAAATTTACATCATCACGTTGGAGAGTTTCTCGTAGTTTTCGGGGAATACTTTATTCCCAAATTTTTCATTGTCTGGTTGTTTAGGTGATGATCCCAGGTATCTTTCATGCGAATGCAGTTTGATTGATTCATGATTTAGTAGTTTGAATATGTTATTCCTTAGATTTTATCCGTTTTACTTCTTTACTTTTTCAGGATTAGATTGCCTACAGTTGTTAATAACTAACAATTTTTTTTCCTTATTATATTTGAATCGTAGTTTGATAAATTCACTGGAAAATAATCAGTATGGTACTGTAATCTCCTCCGCAAAAGAAACCATTTCGATAAAGATATGCCTAGCAAAACACGTAAATCAGTCAGTTCCTCGAAACTTTACTTCAAATTAGTTTTATGTAAAAAAAAATGAACCGCAAAGTGTGACTTGTGGAGTAGTCATTTTATTACATTTTTTTCAAGCAGTAAATATTCTCCTTCCATATGAAACAGGCAATTGGTTGAGTTATTCGATATTACTATCTTTACTTCAGATGACAGCCTAGAATTCCACATGAGAATGCTTTTGGGTATTTAGGACTTAAGCAAACGTTTATTTACCCGGAAATGATACTTATTCAAACATGAGGGTGGATTATATATGAATGCATGCATATGTACACACAAATTCACAAGGGACTAAGGAACGAGTGTACTGCGTGGTAATATAATATATTTTCAAGAGTGAAAACGAACTATAGCTTAATGCCAATGGCGAGATAAAAATGTTTAATCCGCACATAATTTCTGACGTCTTAACATTCGTGAATTGTACTTTACACCTATAGTATAGATTGTGCACCATAACCAATTTTACTCTTGTTGAGTTTGATCAGTAAGGTGGGAGTGGAATATAATTTCATAAGTAGGATAGGATAAGTGCGTCGACCCACACGCCGAAGGTCTGAGTGTGTATCCGGGATGCATCGCTTTTTTTCACGGCACCACCTCTTTCGAGTTGCTAACAACGCTCAAAGAGTACCAATTGCCTACGAAAAGCTTTTCAAATATCGCCGTTCGGAGTCGGCAAAAAGCTGTAGGTCCCTACTACTTGTGCAAGAACAGTAGCGCGCACATTACGAGTAGTTGTTGCAAAAGCTAGATCATGGTCTCGATAATATAGAGGACTTACACTATGTTAAGTTAATGGAAGCATTCGATCCTTTATTTTGCTCTTTAATACATACGATACGTATAAGCGTCGCACAGCTGAAGTTCGTTTATTTTTATGTTTAATTGCCTAGGAGTGAATAAGAAGACTTTGATGCTTTGACGGTGTTTACGAAACATTTTTTTTTAAAGTTGTCGAACAACATTATACTAATCATTTAATGCGGCCTAGGCTAGACTAACAATATAACGACGAACACATAAGAGTTTATATATTTCTAGTCACACCTAGTATTTCAAGTAAAATGAGTATTTAAAGTATGGAGTTAATTGAAGTATGCAATATAAGTAGTACTTAAGCTGCGGTTATATGCCTTGATCAATGCATATGGATTTTTCTATACTATTTGTGTATCCATTTCAACTGCTTTGTTTTAAAATTTTCAAAAGTAGCATATACAGTCAAATCGCGACAATTCTTACCCCGATACATCGAAGCCTCGATTATTAATAACAAGCTGCTAGTCAATTAAAAAAATTGTAAAATGCTCATACATTTGGATGTGGATGAAGCAAAATAGACCAAACATAACAAATATTTTTAAATAACGTTTATTTTGGTTACACACATGTACATAAAGTTAAACATTATGTATTAGAAAACCATGTGAAATGTAAAAGCTTCGTCGTCGTTATAAATCGAATTTTATAACGTAAACTGCGGTAATTCGTAAAAAAACCGAATTATTTCGAATTATCATCATTAGAACAAGAGACCTGTTTCAGTACTTCTACTGAATTGTGAAGTTGTGGCAAAAATCAAATGAAATTAGACGAATATGTCGGTCACAATACCTAATTAAATCCCACTGGCGGTCAAAATTGAAAACTCACAATAAATTAGATCTGTTCGCGTACACAAAATTCCTCCAAGATCACTAAATATAATTTAAAATTTTGTTTATGTAAGCGTACATAACGTAAATGTAAGTTTGGCTAAAGAGAACGATGGTGACAGAGTCAAGAAGATAGGGTTTCGTTGGAAACATTTTTCCCAACCATTCTCTAATTGTATTGTGATTTCTGTCTAGATTTTACACATTTAATATGATTGTTGGTTTCGTCTTGTTCTTACAGATTTTTGAAGGTAATTCATCCTACTCTCTGAAATTATGAAACCCGTCAGTCAACTGTCACAAATCAACTAAGGGTGGGTTGTGTTACTTGTACGCGAACAGAAAAACAACTTCTATGTACAAAATTGAGTCGTATACAAACCATTAACTATTACTTATTATTATATTGATTTAAACGGGAATATAAATTTAAATATAGTTTACAATAAATATTGAAATAAAGTTTTTTGAATGTTTCATGCTATACCTATCAACAAAATGATGATGATCGCAGAAAAATACGATCCACTTCATTCACGATAGTTACAGAATATTCCACAAAATTCCTTTTTTCCTCCTAATCGGAAATTAGATTCCACTAACTGTCATGTGCAAAATCCATCTGTCGAATAGTTGTGTGAAAGAAAAGTGAGAAGTAAATTGCACCTAGACACCTTCTTTCGTGTACAATTTTCTACAAAAACCAAGCCGCATATTTATATTTCAGGGATTGATTTGCGTAATAAGTGATTTTCTACGGTCTTACTTTTGGCACAGTAAAAGCAGTATCAGGAATTGTATTTCTGTCCCACTACCCTACCCCGACAGAAGAAGGCGTTCGTATATCCAGAAAAAATAAAGAAAAAAAGGAGATAGAGATAGCTAGCAAAAAGAAAAACGAAGACAGACAACGAAGTGACAGGTCCCCGTTGTCGAGGTTATGTTTTGTGGCCACTATCTTTATCAATTACCATCGTCGCCATTCAAACAGGAAACATTTTCCCTCAGGATAAAAATATTCCCGATATCTTGTTTAAATACACATCAAATTGACTCATAATTCTAATAAACGTGAAACCATTCGTTTTTGTGTCATTGAGAAAAAAACCCGAACGATAAGCCAAGTAGTGTAACAAAAAATTGAAAGAAAAAAGAGCAAAATGATTATTAATCTTAAAGTGAAGACTCTGGACTCGCAGACCCACGAATTCAGCATAGATAATGAGGTAGGTGGTTTGGGAGATTATTATTAAATCGATTCTGTGTTTGAAATGCATTTTTTTCTATGATACATAATGAAAAGTATGTATTTTTGGTATGAGTCACATCAATATATCACGTTGTATAGTATTGGTTAAAATAACTTTCGCTTTATGGTGTGTGCAGTGCCTTGTTTTTCCAGTAAACCAATTTACAGGGTAGTTTTGTTAAAATTTCACGATGCTGGACTAAAGATCTTTTTATTTTATGACATGGCTTTTATTATGCTCTATTATAATATGCAGCCATCCCGTCAATATAGTATGTTAGAATCTTTTATATTACTGCGAACCATCTAAGTGGTGTGTTTCACCACTCGTTGCATTTAACTCGTAATCCATTTTGACATTTTTGACTACATTCTTATTTTATAGTCAATGCTTGTAAATACAAATAACACATGAACTCATCCAGCTATATTTTAGCGCGGAGTCAGTGACACCTGCATACCCTAACATAGAAATGTTAAAGTGTCAGCTGGTTAATTAATATTTTCATTTTTATTTTAAGATAACTATACGACAGTTTAAAGATAAAATTGCCGAGAAAACCAATATAGCGGCCGAGCAGCAGCGGATTATATATTGTGGACGAGTTTTAGCTGATGATAAACAAGTTAAGGAATATGGTATAGTTAAAGCACAGATTAAAGGTAAATTCCACTCTTACGATTAATTTTTTCTTTGTGTATTCAAAGATGTTGATGGAAAGGTGGTTCATGTTGCCGAGAGACCGCCGCCATCGGCAAGGATAGCAGTAAACGCAGCTGGTTCATCAACATCGAGGCGTAGTGATCGTAGTGAAGCACGGGGAATGAGAAACTCTCCTCTGTTTCGTGCGCTTGATGGTATGGTTGTTGGAGCAATGGCAATTCCTATGAATGCGGGAGTAGTAAGTGCAGTAAATAGAAAATAATAATTTATTATTTTGCTGAAAAAAAAACAAACTTTTTAAACTTTACTTTTCTATAGCAAAACCAGCAGACTACAATTAACCCATTAACATCGTCATCATCGTCCTTTTGCATGAACCGAATAACAGTGGCCCGTCATATGTTGGACTGCGCCAACAACATTGCGGCTTATTTGGAAGATCCAGAGAGGGTATGTTCCTTCAACATCGTTAAATATTTTATTAGTCTGTATTTCATGCAAGTTATTCCAGGGTCTTAACAATACATCGCTCGACATATTGGCTCAAGGTCGTTGGACTATGGAGTCGACAGTGGTTGAAGTTGGTATCACAGATATTCAGCAAAATCAAACACACAACATTGTTGAGGCATTGGGTGCGGTATCCGCTGCACTGCGTCAAAATGGAAATGCAAATGTAACAGTTGTTCAATTGCCGACGGTTTTTAGTACAAACGGCGCTGACGGTGCATCCGAACAATCTGATACTGATAATCAGTCTTCTAATAGCGGCGGTGATTCAACAGGATCAGTTGAGCCTATGGATGAAGCCCCAGAGAATGCAACGAACGGCTCAGAAACCGAAGCAACTATTACCCCAGATCCTGCTGACACAAACTCGCAGTCTAATGGGAATTCTACCACTTCGACATCTACACCCAACGCTGAGCAAAGCCCAAGTCGTCAGAGGACAGGCACTCGTGTACTTGCAGAAGTTATCAATCAATTGCGAACTGTTCAAGCTCGTTTGAATCCTTTCATCTATCAGTACTATGAAATACTGCAAAACGAGCCAACTTTCGAAGAAAACGTAAGAAGGGATATGTCATAGGGAATTGTGATTGAAATTATACTGCTTTGTGTTATTTTAGGATACCGCAGGACGTGAAAATACTCAGAGGCTTTTTGATCGCGTCTCGGAAGCTTTTCATTATCTCGCCCATGCCCAGCATGCAATATCAGATTTGATGCTGGATGTATCGCAACCTTCCCCACGGTATTTGTGTTGTCGGCCCATATTAGTTGAGCAAAGTGGATATGTCAGTTCTAATAATTACATGGCATATAATGCGTCTGGAAGTGGTTCAGGTGTGCCCACTGGGACAATACCACGACAACAGACGCAGACTGCTTCTGGTGCTGCCACAGCCGGAGGATCTGTACCTGCCACTTCAGTAGGAACATCTTCAAACGCAGCAGAGGATTCTACGGATGAAGGCAATACTGCCGGAGCAACTGCTACTCCACCGAGCACTCCAGCTGCAAATATGAACTCAAGCGTTGGTGTAGATTCTGGCAATACTGCTTCCCCACAAAGTCTATCCGGTAGGTAGAAGTTTGCTTGTGAGAGGTTCTCTCTTAAAGCGTTTCTTAAGATGGGGTTCCTTCTGAAATGAAATTTTTAATCATTACTAGTAACTGAATGAGGAAATGAGAGAGGAGGGAAAAATGACTTTCTTTTAACACTACAGTTTGTTCTTTTTTTGTTTTTGTATTCTAGATGAAAATGAAGTAGAGCTCCTACTCAATCTTGCTCCCCGAAGAGTATTCGTTCGTACGTTTTATTTATTTACTTGATTTTGCAAAGCTATTCTTTAATCATTAAATTTTGTTTTTGTGGTAATTAACATGTGATTTGCAAGAATTCATTTTTAAGCATCGCCATAAGGTAGTGTATTATACGCTCGATTTGCGCCAAACCAACAAGCAAAGCTTTAACATATAATTGAATGATTATTGTATAATCCTTTTTTGTAATAATCAACTTCTCAATCTTAAGCTATTAGTGATCTATTTCCATCTGATTGGAAAATTTGAGAGATATCTTGTTCTGGTAAGAACAGATTTTCTAACAGAGGGTTTTTGTTAAACATGAAAGTGTTAAGCTACACACATTTATGTAGTCTTTCAGAAGCCCACACGTACATATTCACATTCAGTTTTGTTTCATTAATTTGTAGTATCTCAGTTAAAAGTTTTTTTTGTCATATTTAATCTCATTATTTTTGTTAATTCTGGAAATACCACCCAGTTATTCATTTATTGCAAATCAACTATAATATTCATTCATAAGCAACAGAATTGCGTTGACATTACTTATGCCAGCACAGAATATATGTATGTATGTATATTTTTGCCTTATTTATGCTTACCATTTTTAAGAATTCTAAACAAACAAAAAATAACAAATTTGATATCTCTTTAATCTAAGGGGTTTTCATCAAAACACATTAATGCACTTAATTATATTTCACAAACAGACTATTTAAAAAAACTCTATACGTTCTTTCTTCAGCAAATCATCAAATTCAAGTGGCACGTCTTCTTCAAGCTGTCGTCAATTCAGCTCCTCTTGATGCAGATTTTCACGTTCAAATTAATGCGCCGAGTATTCTTTCAATCGGAGTACCTTTAAGTGCGACTGTACGACCTCAATCCACATCGACTCAACCACCGGCACAACCATCATCATCATCAAATCAACAACAGTCAGCAACAGCAAGCGCCACGTCCGCATCATCGAACTCTGCATCTGAGTCAAACGTAAATTCTGGAGAATCTAATCAAGCTCGAGTTACAACGGCAACACACCCAACCACTTCAACTCAGACACGTTCTACAGCTCGACCACAAGTTCAGGTGGCAAACATACCGTCTGCTTGGAATACACGCGTGATTCCGGCGAATATGTTATCTTCGTTCGATCGGTAGGCACGAGAAGTCTAAGGCAAAGCAAACTAATTAAATTTGCTTTGTTATTTTTGTAGATTTTTGCCGTGCAACAGTCACCATATACGTGATAGTGATGCTCATGACGGTGGTTCTAATAACAATAATAACAATGGAGTTAGTCAACAATTTACACAACCTCGTGTGCAGACCCGTATTTTGAGGCGTGTCAGGCGTCCAAATTCAACTTCACCTGCAGGAAGTGGAGATGCAGCGCATGGTACAGCTTCTACCACTCCAACACGCTCACAATCCCCATCAACACATGGCAACAATGTTGGACAACTCAATTTGATTGCCAATAGGTGCAGACGTAATCGTCTTCGCAGCCAATTGCTGTCATTTATCGGCACCAGCATGTTTGATGGAGCACCAATTTCGGAGGCTGGCATGTCGGCAGCTGTCGATAAAGCTATTCAGTATCTTAATGATATTCTGATCTTCTTGCCCCAATATGATATGCACGAATATAATTCACGGGCATCCGTTGAGAAATTGATTCGAACAAGTTTGCCGCTGATCATAAATCTGATCAACGACTCGCAAGATCCAACGAATTTTGAAGCCCGTTTGAGTTCAGCTTTCAAGCAATTGTTCGGAAGGTTATTTGTAATACTTTTTGTCTGTGTTGGCAGAATAAATGCGGAACTATATTGGGCACAAATAAGACAAATAGTGATGTTGGCAATTCGTGGACGTATGTACCATAAACGCATTGTAGGCAGAAAACATGTAAATTCCGTTTACTTTAAGGTTTCCAAGATGAAGCACTTACATTTCTGCAAGTACAGATCAGGACGCGTACCCCAGACATAGAGACTGATTCAATCCTTGACGATGTTAAGCCGTTTCTTGTACTTCGGGATGCTTCTGCATCAACGAGAAATAATGAAGTAACGGTAAGCTAAAATTATATTATTGAATAGATTTTACTCTTATTATCTACGCAGCCAATGGAAACAGATTCGTGTTCAGCATCAGGATCTGGGTCTTCGAGTAGTAATTTTGAGATACCAACAGTCCCACCCAGTGAACCAGACGAAGTACTCCCACCAGTTGTTGTAGGTTCGGAACCGTGGCACAGAAACTTTCCACCTGTTTGGCTGCCAATTATAACTCGTGATATTCAAAGTCAGACACGACAAGTATGAATCATATCTGACCAAAAACATGTACCCATATTGACAATCCTCTCGTTTATATAGGCAGCTCAACCGGCATTTTCAGATACTTACATATCCGGAATGTCAGCCAAAAGACGAAAACTTATTCAGAGTACTAAGCCATCACAGGATGTTAAATCTTTAGTTGCAGAAAGTGTTCGACGTGCAATTCAAACAACCGGTCTTCAAAACGCTGCATCATCGAACTCAAATCACACCGTAGATGAAATTTCCAATGCTATAGCAACAGATTCAACTGTTCAGGCGTCATTCAGTGAAACACTCCGTTCAAGTGTGAAGGAGAGACTTAAAAAGGATAGCGATTTTGTAGTCGATAAATTTCCTCATACATCGAAATATTTCAATTAACAAAATAAATTATCTGCACGAAGTAAATGATTATTTAAACTAATACAACAACCTAGTAGGCATGAACACAAACTGTATGAAAATGCACTTCTCATGCACTTACGTAGGGACGGGGTATATATATTGAATTTAAATTGAAAACTTTATTTAGCGCTTATTACTTTTGCTTTGCCTAAAGATGTTAAAAAAATTTTAGCAACCGAGTGATGCATCGCTTAGAATCTAAATTACTCATACATCGCTTGAAATGAAATGAGAAAGTAAGCAAAATTGAATGGTTGAAGTGATTTTGTAAATAAATCTAAATAAACAAAAAAAGGATATATTGCCTACTAAAAACAAAAAGGAAACATGTCCAGAAATATGGAACCCTTCGTAATTCATTAATCGCAGAAGACTGCTATAAGAGAAAAAGCTGCACTCGATGTTCACGCAGTAGTCGAACCAACAAAACTTTGTTTTTGATTATGTTTTCCTTAAGGAGATTTGTTACAGATTGTTTTGGTTTTTGTCCGATTTTAGCCACATTATTTTATGACATTTGATTATCGTTATTATTATTATTATTTTTTTTTTGATGACTGAGACGATGGCTCTGTTAAACGTGATTATGATTAAGAGTAATTAAACATATTTAACAAATTTGTGTAATAATTACGAACACTTGAACTTTCATTAAATAAAGTTTTAAAAAATCAAATAGAACATGTTGAATGAAAACCAACAAAAACTGCGTCAACTCGAACAAAATTTAAATTTGTTTTCCTTAGTTCTAAGTTCGAAGAAGCATCATTAGAAGACATGTAAATTTAGGTACGAAAAGATGTATAAAATCTCTTGAAGAGAATTAGCAGCGCTATTTGTTATTTGTTTTGTAAAACCTTCTGCGGTAATGGGATTATACCAAATAATATGCAGTGTGTAAAGGAATTGATTTCAGAAGGGCAACGAGATTAATTCGACTTATACTTTGCAAAATCCAGATTTCTTAATGGATTATAGTTAAAAATTAATAATGCAAAACCCGCACCTTTTAGTATGCTAGAATGCTAAATTAACCAATTATAAGACGAACACTTTTGGCGATGAATTTGAACTTGATAAATAATAAATGCAAATAGCATTTGCCTTTATTAGGAACTTGCCGTTACACTAATAACAGCATTTGTATTTCGACTCCATTGTACCAATACTTTAATGAACAGTTTGATAAACACTATATTAAGTACTTATTTACATATACCCATTTATATTTATACAACAGCTTGTGAAAACAAAGGGCTCCAGAGAGCGTTGCCTATGTTCTCAAATTAAGCAAAAATCATGAAGAGTTGGTGACACAGCATTGGCGTCAAACTGCAAAAGTGACAAACTGAGTTTAAAAGAGCCACAGGGACAGCATTGAAGACGACCCCTTCAATCTGACGGGTAACTCCTTGTACGGATGAAAACATTAAAGAGTCGATATACTTGATCATGAGGATGCCAAATGAAGGTGAAAGTGATGGCAGAGATCACTAAGCTTTCGACTGACCCCGCACACAATGTTCTTCATGACCACATTAACGTTTTAAAACTTAGTGGAAGGTAGGTGCCACAAACACTCACAGTTTCTCGGGAAAAGGTCCGAATCGCGTAATGTCGAGAGTTTTTGAAGCTCTGTAGCGAAAACCTGGAAGGTATTCTTGAACGGATTGTTTCTGGAGACAAAACAATGGTTTAAGAGATTTAAAGAAATATTGTTAATTTGGTACAAAAAGAGGTGGAACCCTTAACGCCATGACATACAAATCCATTTTGCATCACTTACCAGAAGAAATTCATAAAAAAACGGGGTAAAAAGGGCTACACTTTCCAACGCTGCTATGCAAGATTATCGTTTCCAAAAAATCCAACGCCCTTATAGTCCAGATTAGTGATTTTTTTCTTGTAGATATTACACAGATACAAATATATAAATGTAAAAAAGGATTATATTGCAAAATAAAAATAATTTTGAACAATCATTTTCCTTCATATTACTATCGAGAATATTTTGAATACCTCGTGCATACATATGTATGTATAAGTCCACTGTAAACTAAAAAATCAACTCCATGCGAGGGGAGGAGATAAACTGTGATATTTTCTACGTCAATACAACAAAGTAGTCTTTAAAGCAGACAAAATATGGCCAAAGTTTGGCATCAACTTGTAAACTGGCACAACACTGCTAGAAAGAAAAACCAACCAAATTTCGATGGGACTCGGGACTGCATTTAAAAAAAAAACAGAATCAACATGAACCGGAAACAAAACACACAAATACTGTCCAAACGTTTAGATATAAAAGACGAGTGACAAAAAGAGCAAAAAAGAACATTTTGGGAACCTTACATAAACTCCATTCGTGTCTATGTACATAACAATCGAATTCTACTACAGTCGTAGTTTACTCCTGTATAAAGTTTAAAGAAATCCAACTATAGTGTACGTATGCCAAGACAATATATGTATACAAACGTATATTCTGCAATCATAAAATTAATAAGTCGGATTTCGTTAAGATCTATTTAGCTTCATTCAGTAATATTTTTTAAGTGGCAGTGATTTGAATGGCTCCTTCCGCATGGAACAAATAATTCGTTGAGTGACTGAAAGGGTGTTATTATCAGCACTATGAAACCCTGAAATATAAGGATGCTTCTAGCAACTTTTTGTTAGATTGTAACAGGCGTACGTATATATGTATATTATTTTGCCTTAACTCTTATAATCTTTGCCATATTTGCACTTCATATGTTTTTGTAATTGAAAAAAGTATAAATTGGGGTAACTGAGCCTTCAGAGAATTTTTTTCTAAAAACAGTTAAAAATGAAGTATTATGTAAACGAAAATGTCGGTATTCGTCATAGATATATTCTAGCAAGTTGTGGAGGTGGGCCTGCTCTTATTTCTTGCAGATCAAGAGCATCAAACTATCACTATTATCGAATCTGGACAAATATTGTTACAACAAAACTAAGAAGGGACATATACCTTTTGTTTACACAGACTCGTACGCTAAAGTACCACATCAGGCATCCCTCATAATGGGAAACATATTTCGATTCAAACAACACTGATATCGGACAGCCGCTAGTTTTGAAGGTTTCACAAACGAGGACGTTCACAAATCATGTTAATCTATCAGGTTTGCCACTATTAGCTTCTATTAATCCCCTTACACTATATCATTGCTATATTCGATCAGCAGCCTTTGATACAGTTAATACATAACTGATCGTTCCTCACACAATTTCGAGAAAACAATTTACACTAATCCACAATGTTGGCTAACGAAAAGTGCGCATTCATCGACAGCTTAAGTTGACATTTGGTTTAGCACACACAATATGATTGAACCGTTAAATATGAATATGAATTCCTTTAAATAATGGCGACTTGCATCTGCAAAAAAAAAAACAATCAACAAGCCGCTGTTTAATTAACATAGTGCTAAAAAATCAACTATCAACGTTAAGTTAAAGTGGCGTTAATATTGAGACTTGAAACATTTACGCTTTCTTTCATCTTGTTAATTATTTCTGCCCCTCTCAGTCAAAATCATGCATTCATACTTAAAAGTTGACAAATGAGGAATTAATGATTCTATTTAAAAGAAACAGTCATTCCAAAAATATCGAAATGGATTAAAATAAATAAAAAATAATATGATTATATCTTCGCAGAACTTACTTTCAGAAACTACAAACCTATTCTCACCGCATCGCTTTAATTAACCATAGAAAAGTGTCGTTTGACGTAAACTATTAAATCATTTTACTTTGAATTCTTTTCTCTAGATATAGACGCGGCATGTTTAAAAATATTGCATGACATCTAATCAGAGATGACACAAATCTGTAGGCTTAATCTGGTCAGTGATGACATAAAAAATTCTACGATATCCCATTGGATGAATACACGCATATATATTAAGTTATATTTGATGCCTTTACAGCGTGTGTTCAGCATTTTTCACTAAGAGGTCAAGTGCATCGCCACAGAAATCACACCGGCCTCAAGGTGTGGGAGTTATTTACAGTCTGTTGTTGCCGGTAAACAACAAAAGTGTCATTCTAAAAATAAAAATCATTTGTTGATATCAAAATTAAAATAGCTATAAGTGTCACCATATTTCAGGTTTAAAATTCCTGAATGAATGTAAAAATTATAAATAGAGGGGCGCCAAAAGATTTAAAAAATGTCATTAAAATTACTTTTGGTGGTGGCTTCCCACGTCCGGAGCTATCATAAACACGTTGTTCTGAGTTAATTTTATAGGGTCAAAAATAATTTCTTAAACGTTTGATCCATCCCATTGTCATCGATTGTTATTACTCGTTGTTGGTTTAAATAGAACACTCACCTTAAATTTATTTAAAAAAAAAACTAATTTTAGTATGTGATAAAAAATATGGGACAAAGATAATTTTTTGAGCCTTTAAACTGTCCCATTGGCATGGAATTATGATTTCACTACATTTACAAGAAAGAATGCTTTCGGGCGTTTATTTTCAAATCACCACTATGTTCTTAAAGATGGAAGTAATTTTTTGCGTAAGCGCTATGTAGAAAAATATTTTCGTCGCTCTTCAATTATAGCTGATGGTTATTACAGTTTGTCCAAGATCGTGTTTAAGGGACAACATATTTTATTTTATACTCCACCTTCTCTAGTCCGGACACATTAAGTTTTGTTTGTGTCCGTATTGGCCAGATATTTCTTCTACACTAAACCAAAACACAGTAAATATTGAACACTTTTTACTAATGGTTTCGACCAATTACACCAAAACAATGTGGGTAATAAATCTGAAACAACATCCCCTAAAATTAGGGAAATCTTTTTCCGTGATTTTTTTTATAAAATTGTTCGTACTTTAGCGTAGAAAGATTTTCGACTTGCAAGTGTAAAATGCCTGTGACGACATTTTCAACATTTTCTTTTTAAAAGATCTACCAATTGAAAATACATAATATGTGTTAAGTTCCTAAGAAAATAAATATTTTTATAAGGGGTTTCCTTTAAAGAACAAGGAAAATAACATTTTTATTGAAAATATTTTTACTACCAAAAGTATATGGTTCTAAAACCGAGTGTGAAATAAATAATGGGGAAATTTCCGTGCATGGTTGTGTGAACAAACATATTTTCATTATAAAAGCCGAATTATTCAGATACCTTTATACGTTCAGATAAAATGTTGAAAGTGTTTCAAAAATATATTACATAAGTACCCGGACTGAAGAAATATCCGCTCAAACGCGAATATACTGTTTTCTAACCAGAAGGAATTTCCCCCAAAAAGTAAGGGCCTTATGAGCTTCGATCTGATTGATTTCACCATTTTTAAGGAAGAATTTGCAGTTACATTCCATAACGTGTATTATCGGAACACTATATGAAGAAGAAGTGGAGGATATGGAATAGGTCGTAGGTCCATATTTTTCCAGTTGCTCCGCACTGCTCAAATTGTAATGTTATAGAAAAAATAGCAGGTTTTCTCACTTTCTTAAAAATCGGAACAAATTAACCGTTACACTGCTAGGCCTATAGCTGAAATATCTGAATAGCAGAGCAGCATCAATAAACAGGACATCAATAGGGTTTAAAAAATATTTAATACTCGTATGGGTATTTCTACAAGAGTTTGTGCCCATGAAAATTGTTTTAAATTACATTCGCCTTTGAACAAAGTTCATAATATTAGTATTAACAATTATCACTCTCTCATGTTTTGCTAAATATATTATTTATTTAAAGCCGTGTCTTATATTGTTCTCAGGTAATTCTTTATAGAGAAAAAAAGATTATAAACGTGTCTCCTACATATACTAATGACAAACAATAATGCGTGATGTAATACAAATTAGGTATATCACCGACATCAGCAAACACCCAATTACCATGGCATAAATGTATTTCAGTTTCCTTTCCCTTTTGTAGGTATTTAACGAGGGCACGAGCGCTTATGTTGCAGAACAGCCGTATGATTAATACAAGCGCCACACTTCAGCGGTCAAAAATGAGATGGATTATCTTATTTAGATTTATCTTAGCACATTCCCGATGCGTCGCGACTGCCGCCATCGCCGCCACCGTTGTCGACGACGGCTGGCAACCTCATGCCTGCCGCATCTTTCGCATTCCAATTTCAGCGAACAATTCTACAGTCATCCACATTTCATTTGAGATTCTACTAAGTGACGTTTCTTCATTTCTGAGCATAAATCATTTGAAACTTTTGAGAAGAGATAGCCGCGGTTCATGAGTTGAGGTTGGCGCCTGGGCGCCACGTTCCGACTTAATTGCAAGCAATCGCCTTCTTTTTCACTTGCAATCTGATGACGTACTCGCTGCTGCTGAGGAGCAAAAACTGATGCAGAAAAATGCGTTCTTCTTGCACATGCCGCTGATGTTTTGTTTCTACTTTTTGTTTCTGTTGGTTAATACGCACATTTAAGTCGGATATATGGGCATTAACGGATGATGAACAACAATAGCAAATATGTGTGTATTTATAAAATTTGCACAAACAGAGCTACATACTAATACAGTACCAGTATACGTAGAAAAATTGAACTTTGAATTAAAAAAAAGTCAGACGTCAGAAAATGTATCGTTTTGGAATGTTGTCGTCAGTCGAAAATATTTGGCCGCAAATGCAGAATATAATGGAACAGATGCTACTTGGTAAAGAATTTTAATTTGTTCATTTAATTCATTAACATTGTTCGGAGGAAAAAAAGGAATTTACCGTCGCAATAAGAGTTTACGCAAGCAGCTATCACAAGACAAAGTATACTTACCTATTATACTTACTCAATTTTTATTTAAATAACAACTTTTTTAACTACATACTAGAGAGGATCTTAGAGCTGCGAAGGGTTTACGGCATTTAGAAAGTAAACTTCGATCGACCATATATGTACGTATGTAAGTTGTAAGGTGTAGTTAATTCACTTAATTTCAATTACCTTTGAAAGTACGACTTCCAGTGGGTCTCCTTTGCAAAATTTTATTAACTTGCAATACATATACGTTAACATCGCGAGAGAGGTAGCAAGAGTAGCATTACATTAACTTCCTTAACATGTACATATGTCGACTTTAAAATTGTTTGCAATGTTTTACAAATAACAAACTACAGTACAACCTCCATATAATGAACCTGAATGAGATGGAAAATGTACGCAAAGCTTGTTTTAACCACACCCCTGTCCATTTTCCTTAAATACAATTTATGCGCAATATTGCAAAATCGCAAAATCGTTCTTAATCATCATTATTCTACGGGCTTTCTTAACGCAAAATCAGAAATCTCAATATGTTTACAAAATGTTTCGGTGATGAAATTGTATGAACAATATTACATCCCATTAAATATATACATACATAAGTAGTAGAAGATGATACTGTTGAAATTCAAAACTGTTTTTCGTTAAGAATCCTACAGTGTAACATACATTTGCAATCACCTAACCGGCTCTATTCAGCTACCAACCGTTCACAGAATTAGAAATAAATCAATGAATCCAGCTATTCCACAAATTCCATCGTTGGAAAAGAGTATGCATATAGCTTTGCCTTCCCCCACTGATGGGAAATTTTAATTTTCTATTTTATGCACACATTTTGAGGCAACTCCTTTCTCGCGGACCAATCCAAATCTCAAGCTCCATTGAATGCAGACCAATGTAGAAGAGAGGATGGGGGACCAAGAAAGCCCGTTGGTCACTCCAACTAAATCAAACAAATTCGTTTGCATATTTCTTAGATTGTAGTGAGGGTATGTGATTTCTGATTGGCGACAGCGTAGCGCGCATAGAAGAAAATTTTAAGGCGAGAACAACAAGATCAAAGCCATGACGATCAAACAGTAAGGTGTGAGAGAAAATCTCGTCTCAGCAGCATCTCTCTCTCAAACAGCAGATAATCTATTTTGTACAGACATTGTACTACTGAAGAGACTCCGAGTACTCCATTCGAATTCAAAGATAATATTATGCCACTGTTGCGGCTGTCGCTGGTTTGCCCAGGGTTGCCGCTCGATTCTGATCAGAAGTAGTCCAAAAAGTCAAAGAGAAAAAAGTAGCAAAAAGAACAGAAATGTCCACCCAGAAAGTAACTTACGGTAACAGAAGCGCAAAGCCCACAACGCTCGTTAGCACATTTGCTACAAAAGTAGCATTGTGGCAACGCTGCTAGAGATATGGGGAGGAGAACGACGTCGACATCGACGTCAACGTCAACGACGACAACAACCACAGTGATGCTGCTGCTTCTGCTGTTGATGATGATGGCAGTGATCGTTTAGGGACTCTATCGCGAGTCTTCCATTGAAAATCTTTATCGTCTCCATAGTCGACCTCAAACCGTGCTGGTATGCAGACGTGGAATTGCTGCTTCGCGCAAATACGTGCTCTTTAAAAATTCTTTACTTTACATTTGATAACTGCCCTAATCCGATTTGTTTAAAAGGACATTGAAAATACCCGAGAGAAACTACATAAGCTATTCTATTTGAATCTGTTTGTAATTTACTGCTGGCTGGCATCTGGGTTTTTCTTTTGTCATCTCTACCTAGTGATTGTTTTAAATAACCATAAATGCCCGCTCGGAAACTCCACACATCTGGCTACGGTATCCTTTATAGAATGCCAAGGATTTAGCTGTATGTGATGTGGATGCGGCATTTGTGTACGTGAAACTCATTTGAATGCTTATAGTTTACAACTGAAGGGGATTTTCCCCGAAAAAGAAAATAAGTGTTAAATAAAAAATAGTGGAATACAATCTTTCAAAATATTGAGAAAAAAAATACAGTGTTTGTATGTGAACTAAGTTAGTGTAAAATAAAGTGCAACACTTGTTGAATTCTCCGAAGGAGTCGTCGGTTTTTGTATCTTTGAAAGCATAGAGTAGTGTATCTTAAAAGTATTTAGTGTATTAAACTCATTCGCTCGCAGAAATGGCATCATTTGTGTATGCCATTTGGAGTATTGCCTCGGTGCACTGTTCGGTGCGACCAGAAATTTCACCATGCACCTGTGACCCTATGCACACGACGAATCGCGTCGAACTCTCCTGCGAGAAAGTCGATTCGTTTAATCAAATTGTTGATGCCCTATCGGGAAAGTTCTCCTCCAACCTCAGTATAAGCTTGCAAATAGCACACTCACAATTAGACGATCTCGAGATGAGATCGTTCTCAGAAATGAAGCTGAACATGGTCAAACTACGCATGATATCGGATAACTTAAGGTAATTTCAAATTCCAGATTTTTTTCCAAAAGAAAAATCACAAGATTCTAATGTATTCATCATCGAATCTCAGATTGATACCCCCAAAGAGAGTTTATTCATATATATGTGTTTCAGACAAATACATCTAAGAGAACGGGCAGGCTTATCACAAACGTTTCTTCTTTCTCCTATTCATCATATTTAAGATCAAGTTCCCTCTAAATGCGACGTCTGTGTACAGATTATTAAAGTTGATATAAATTTTGTATTTACGTTGAAAATGAAAACAGCAAAAGCAGTCAGTTGAGGCGGGCCACAGGCCCGTCTAAGGCTAGTTCTATGGAAATTTGCTCTAGGTCTGTGAAAAAGTCTAAATTCCTTTTTGGGATTATCGCGAAAAAATCCCAATTGTAACAATAACAAATGACAACAAATACACATGAACACATGAACACCATGAAACGAAAAAAAGAAGAAAACCGAGATAACTACTATCATCAAAATGAGGCATCAAGAGCTTCGCTCTGTTGTGTAGTTTCAAGTTTGTGTCTTCTCAAATTTTAAATTTGGTTGTTTCAAAAGAGATCTGAATTTGAACTCCAGGAAAAGTAGGACGGACATTTTGACTAGTTTATACAAGTTAATTTAAAAAAAGTCCAGATACGCACAGATTGTTATATTATAGTTTTACAATGTATTCTTTCCTTAATTTGCCCTTTTATTGGGATTTATTTCAAAGTGTTTCAAAATTAAAACAATCGAATCAGTGCGGAAGATTTGAAAATTTCACGTGATCTTGTTTGAGGTTTTGTATTAAATTTTTACCTGAAGTTCCCTAAAAGGATAACGGAGCAGGACCGAAAATTTTTCATGCATTAACTGCTGCTCTCAAACATATTACAGTCAATATAATGGTAAAATAAAGTAAAAGGGGAATTTAAACAATAAAAGGTGATATGGTTTAAATACTTGTTAATACGACTTTAATGACCATCAGGGAAGTCCAAAAAGAGCTTAATAGTTCAAGTTATTATTCACATGGTTCTACAATTGCAAGTGAAAGCTTGTACAGAATAAGTCCATTGATGTTTCAACATAATTTATTTAAAGGTGTATATACGATTTATTTTTTAAATACCTCGTATTTTCGTATTTCGATTACGTAAATTGTATCATAAGGATTCACTAATTCATTAAAAAGTCTCATAGCCGCGATTTGTTTATACGACGAATAATGACTGATAGTATTGTAGTATAAAAGTAAAATCATATTTTATCCGCCATCCTATTGCGGTGTGTATTGATAATATGGGTTAGTGCCTGAAAGAGGTCGAGGTTACATTCCTGGACCGCTCATTTCGCACTGCACTTCAATCAGACTGACAATTGTCTTAAATTCCGCAGTTCCTTGGTCCCCTGCGGACTATTGTGGACCCGATTTATGTTTAATCCCTTTTCGGCACAAAATATAATTTGTAAATAAAGTGAATTGTATAGTATTTTAAGTTTATTTAACACTACTTGGCTGCCAACACCTGAATTATAATTTACATAGATACAAATACAAATAGATACATTACAAATATGGAAAAGTTCAGCTTGAAGAAAACGGTTGGCAGTTTTATTAATGCGGAGATTAAACAGTGCTTAATGCATTTAACTAGTCAAACAAGAATTTTTTGCTAATCGTGAAACAGATTTAACTGTCTTCCTCGCTTATACTCATTTTCATTTTTCTTTTTTTTTTAATTCTTGTAGTAAAAAAAAAGAAAGAAAAGGATATGGATGGATGGATGACGTTTCGTTTCGAATTTAAATTATATTCTCAAAATACATTAACCAAATTCTTAGTATATATCATCAAAACTTCCTTGACACAACATCGACATGAGTTCCTTTTAGTGGGGTCTATAACCTAATATTGTATTTATGAACATTCTAAATTTTGTTTGGTTATGCGTTTAATATCATTCTGAAATCGTAATCATAAACAATAAATATTAGTATGCATGCATGAATGTTGGGTGCAGAAAGTTACAAACGGAATTTGAATTATTTTAATTTCTCTATACTTTCTTGACTAAGACTTTTAATAATTGAAAGTAGAATTTGGCATATTTAAGTTCGTAGTTCATTTCGGTTCAAATAAGAAATAAATGTGGCAGTAGTTCATTCTGCAGTGTATGGGAAAACTAAAAATAAGGCAAAATATTAAGTATTAATTGTCTTTGAAGAGTTTCTCTCAATTTCGCTCCTCAGATTCGGCCAAAAATGTTGGTTTTTCCCCTCGTGATAGTTCAACAGCACGCACAACACGAATATGTAGTTCCCCAAGAAGTGACGCCTTTGATCCTAGTAGTTTGAAGTGTAATAAAACACTACGTTTTATAATATAGGTAAAATTTACAGTCGAAGTATTTCTCAACATTCTATACATGTATGCGTAAAAAGATTTTTGCCTTTTAAGGAGCAGAAGTTTTTTATTTGATCTGCAATTCGCGACTTCTTTTATTTTATTTGATATAAAATAATTCGTTTATTGTATTGAAATAATTAGTCTTGAAATTCATTAAAAGCATTGCACCATGTTGCCTAATAGGAAAGACAAGCTACTTTGTCACGAGACAAGCTATTCATGAACTAGAGGTAAAGTTTACCTACATATCATAGACTACTGTCAGATTTATGTACTGATACCTGATAAAGGTTTTCTATAAAAAATATTCCAGTGACAGTATTACTTTTTCAAATTTGGTCTTATCACCCTGTATAGAGTAATAAATAATCATAGCCACATATTAAGCGACAGAGTTATTATTTCGTTGGTTTTATCAATGAAATGCACCCAAGGGTCAAATAAATGAACATAAATTCACCAAGTGCTCGAAAGGATTTTTCCCTCTCAAGCTATGGTTACAGTACTACATAGATCGCTGATAACGTTTGCGTTTAAAACTACCAACAAGAACACTTATGAAAAACGAAAGAAAAAAGTGAACACAAATTAAGGGTCCCCAGTTTGTGTCAAGAAACAATGTGTTCGAATTGAAATCTGTTGATTTACGAGTGCTCGTTGTATAACATAAGCTTTCTCTGGCGCTCTGTGTGAATATCTGTGTTGAAATCAGCAGTTAATTTTCGCAAAATATATGACTAATTAAGTACACATTCCAACACACCTTCTCTCGTGAATGCGTACTTCAAGTCAAGCTTAGGGATAGAATCGAAATCCCATGTCAGAGAAACTCTCGTATCACGAATCGAGCATGTATGCTGTTATCGCTTGGGCCCACTAAGATAGCAGCCGTTTAACGATCACTTTGACATTTTTACGATTGGCGCCGGGAATCTTATTTAATGGTGATATTTAATTATTGTTTTGTATTTGTTGAATGGTGTTGGAGTTGCGCTGCAAAAGTGTTACTCGCCGATGATGTACACACGTAATAATGGCATCGCACTGTTTAGCAGGTTCCTTCTTTCACTGCAGATGAACTAGATACTTTCGACCAGTAAATAATTGCCATTTATACGTCTCGAATTCATTGCGGTATTGAATAAAAGCAAGAGAAATGCAGCCGCAGTTGATTGTGTGCACAGCGGGAGTGATTGATTTAGGACATAAAGCGTGGATTGTTTGTTGGTGCGCAAGGGAGGCGTGTGAATTAATTGAATTGAAAATCGCTTTTATATAAACTTATCATCGTCGTTTTTATTTTTGCTATTTGCACTTTGGTACCAAAAATAAATTTGCGGCATGAGATTTTCTTATTTATATACTCGACGATTGTGCATACAGATTCTGAATGAAAACTCATGTTGTTTTGATAAGCGCATGCATTTATTTTAAGAATTTGTTAACAACAAACAAAAACGTGTGCGCTTTACAGTTGCATAAAATATGTACACACTTACATACCTACATACAATCCGCGTTTTAACCGGTCGTGGTTTTATTATTGTCATTGTTGTTGTTATTGTGCTATCTTGGTGTTATTTTTCTTTCTTTTTATTCGTTTGTACTGCTTCTGTATTTGTACCTTAGATGATTTGATTGCTTCATTATTTTCAGTTGTGTGTATAAATTTTGTAAATAATTAGTGTGCTATGTACCAATTTCGATTGGCGCAATATAACTCCGATTTAACTTTTCTTAATGAAAGCTTTAATTTGAATGTTTGTACCATCAATACCTAACCATTTATTGTATTTCATGTAACGTTCGAAATGGGAATGCACACAATAAAATTATGCCTGCTGAAGTAAACAAAATCCAGTGTCATTATCATTCAAACATGTCAATGCTCCCTTATGCAGGTATTTTTGAAATTTATTTCTGTGAAACAATGGAACATAATAAAAGAAGTTAACTAAAATCTATTGGCATCGTAGCGAAATAAATAAGGAAGTTTTACAAATTTCTTAGAACGTAATAACTTGAAAACTTGAAAAAATAATGCCTTACATCGGAACAATGGCATGAGGGTTTTTCACATTACTTTATGAAATCCTAAAATTAAACCCTTAAGCACCCATTACATTACAAGTATGTACCTATCACAAGAAAGCAATATCCTTACCTACCTTCATTTAATTAATTTTCTCATTGTTTTTAATTATTGTATCTGAAAAAATATGTCTCTAATGTAGTTGACGGGTAAACATTTTTACTTGCTCGGATATAGAAGTATTTGGGCTGAGTAGTTAAATGTTAGTTTTCGTTTTATTAACTTTACATTTAAAAGCATTGAGTTTAGTTTTTTTTATTAATACAAGTTTGTTAAAAAACACTCGTATACAAATTTGCTAAAAAAACGTTTAAAAGAAGAAGTAGAAATAAATAACTAATAAAAGGTTTTTTTTGTGGTAAGTGTTTACTATTTGGCCAAATTATATACAAAATATCACTATCGGTATGAACAATTTCAAGATAATGATTTAGTTTGTCTACTTCGTGGGAAAATATAAACTATACAAACGACATCACAGGGGAGATCCGAGTAAACCCTACTTCGGCTTGTACCAACAACTGGGATTGAAATTACTGACTCATGCTCTTCGAACTCCATTTTTGTTAGTTCTAAGCGATAAACAAAACTGATTTTTAATGCCTTTAAAAGAAAAAGAATGTCAAATAATGGCTCCGCACAATACATGATATAAAAGCTGTACCAAGAAGTGGATATAATTTTGAAACCGAAAACACATTAACTGCACTTACTTGGCCACATCGAGCGCATGGACACCAACGCTTCAGCTTAGAGGGTCTTTAAATGCGAGCCCAATATATGGTAAATCGCGAATGTTAGACAAAGTAGTGGTGACTTTCAATATTATACCTATCCCAAACTATAAACCCAAAATGTACTCGAATTCGGACATTTGCCAATTTCAATATGTTGTCAAGCTTTCGGGTGTTGTATCGTTCTGCTCACAGTTACTGTTTAAGCATCCTGAATTTCAATAACAATTTTACCTTTTTCTTTCGGATTAAAATTCGGTTTTATTGCTCAGGCACTATTCCTAGTGTTATCCACAGATTGTGCTGAAGTCAATGACAGTTGATGTGCATCAGGAGCTCTTACTACATGGCCGTATGGTCAATAAGGAGTATTATTTTGAAGTTATGCGCCAATTGAGAGAATTGCGCAACTACTATTTCAACTACTATTGGATGAGTGTTATTTGATGAACGTGCTTCTTTTTCAACATGGATTTCACTATCCTATTCAGAATTCACTTTCGTGATATTGCATTTATCCTATGATGTAATCATCCCTTAAGTTCGCCATATTTCCCAAGGAGACATTACCTTTTAAAACAGGGGACAGTTTTTATGCGACTATAAAGTTTTTTAACTTTCCAAAAAATTAATTCACACTATTTAAAATGTATTTAATCAGTTACTTTAGCACAGTTAAAGACCGAAAGACCCCGCTGCCAATACTATTTCTAAAAACTATGCTCAGAAGCAATGTACACTCAACAACAATCGACGCAAGTAATAATTTATATTTTAAAAGTTTTGAAGTATGATATGCTCTGGCATTTAAATGCATTCAAGTGGCAAATATACTGAATATAAACAAATCAAACTATAACAAGGGATTGAATTACATCTTAAGTTACACTTTTCAAAATACCTTATATAAAAAAGCATTATACAAACCTAAGAAAAAAAATTCGAAGTACATTAAATTTAAGAAAAAACCCGTTTCTTATTTTTTAAAAGTCAATATTATTATTCCCTGTAATTCAAATAATACTTTTGTCCAATTTTTCTAACTGCGAAATGGAAAAAAAGACAACAATTTTATCCTATCCTTAACGGTCGCATAGTAATTTATAATAAAACTGTCTTCTTAAGAGATCAAATTAAACAATCAATTATACTGGCGAAGCTCAACAAGAATGATTTACAAAACACTCGCTTACTGCTAGTGTATCGTAGACAAATGTACAATAATTTCCTGTGTTTGTGTGTGTGTTTTTTTTGTTTATGTAAATGAGGAAGCAACTAATTCGAAAAATTTCCAAATCAAATTCAAACAATTATTGTATCTCTTGTGACTATGCGTCGAACGAGAGTACATGGTTCTTAACTAAATTCAATTAGTCGCTCATCTTTGACGAAATTGAAGGCGGCGTGGAACTTTTGCGCATTGCTATTTCTGATATCTTCACTTGATGAAACGGGGAAGCATCAGCGAATCAAGTCTCTATACTTCTCAGATACGCTGCAACAGTTTGATTTTAAAACGAATCGATTTTGCAATCGCGTTCTATCTCGAATGCAAAAGATGTTAAATATGCACAAGTTGTTGGATATTTGAAAAGATTATATCACTGAACCCTGTTGTTTTGTAATTTTAGAGATGAGCTACCGCTTGCACGTAGGCATGCTTACGGAGATATGATATATGCTATTGATATTGTCGGAAAGAAGGGCTTTACAGAACACTCGCATGTACAAATAAACAGCAGATCAACATTCAGTGAACTTGATCGGTTTTAATACAATTGTCACACGACCTATTTGGCCTTTAGCCTTTGATTGATCGTACTAATAAAAATAACAATTGACTGTCACTTAATTTGATTGTAAGAAATTTTTTCTTTCGATATTATCTTTGTGTTGGTTAAATGTGTTTTTCATCATGCTGCTGCTTGACTGAGAAAGAGATCGATTGAGCGTCTTATTCTGTATTGGACATGTGATTGATTGTTCTATTGAATAGTTATTGGTATTGTTCCCAAGAGATTGTCATAACTGCTGTAATATGAACTGAATTTTATTCTTTGTTTATACATATTTATTTTATTATGTATTAAATGCTTTATAACATTTAGATATCCTTTTCTTGTATGAAAAATAAGACATTATCTAAGAGTTTCATCATATAATTTCCTCATTTTTTTGTTGGCAACACAAGAAAACCTTGGGAACGTAATTTGAAAAATATTTCATTAAGTTTGCCGCTTATCGCTAGAAATTAATGTATTCAAATTAATATTTATTTTAACTGTTACCTTTTCATATTTTGTAATTTGGCTTTTATTATAAAATTAACAAGAACATAAGGTAAACAAACAAATATGAAGTCCTAGGTGAAGCAATACCGGAAACTCTTGATGGAGTGGCATCAAGTATTGGTTGAGAAATTGGAGGATATATACGATCGAAGAATGAGCTCTAACATAAGCAATGCAAACCACTTTCATTGTACAACACATCCGTCGGAAATATGTCAGTTATGTGTATCATTCAAAATTTCAAATTATTTATTTTATTCCTCGTTTCTTCTTTTATAACACCATAATACCGGCATCACTGACTTGTATCTCAGGTACTAGTAATCCGATTTGGCTTTACAATGTCGTTCGTAATGGATTACTAAGTGGGATGTTAACCAGTGCTACACTATGTTTCTCAATAGGTCAAAGCTATGGTATGAGCTTGCGTAAATGTCTTCCGTTGGCAGTTAAAAACCCAAATCTAAACCCCGTACAACCAAAACTTGAGCAGGGGGAAACCTGGTAAATTCAAAACCGCAGTTCTTTAAAATTCAGAAAAAAAAACAATAATTCTCTTTCAAACGGCCCGACATCTAGCCAAGAACCCTCGTGAACGCATACTACCTACCAAAACTCCCCAGCAGCGAATTTTGTTAATATTTATTTTCAAAACACTACTTTCTTCTCATTTTGCATTCATGCTGAGGTCAATAAGATATATTTTCTAAACTTAACCCCAGAAAAATATAATCAACAAAATAAAAAAGTACATTTTCACAAATATTAATTTCGGGGTTTTTTACTAGTTGGTAGTATTTTTGTCAAGCATAAACATTAAAAATCGTCACGTTTTGCAGCTATGTATGTATTTACAGTGCCGCACTTAATTATTGGCACACCATGCTTTTTGAAGTATATTCCTAGTGTAAGGCCTTGTAAAAACCTGGATTCATTAATTAATATTTTTTTCTATTAGCTGTATGTATTTAGTTTCAAATGCAATTCAATTCTTTAAAAAACGTTTTGGTAAAATCAAAGAAAAAAAATAGTAAGTAAAAAAACACCTTAATTTTTCGCACAAAATTATTGGCACGCTTAGCATAAATTGCAGTTAAATTCTTTAATTTTTCGCAACTTGGCAACTCTTTTAGCAAAAAAGAATGCCTTCACAAATAGTTATTCAAAACCAATTTTGTTTGCTAGTCACATTGAGATTTTGTTTTGGAAAAGTTTGATTTGTGGTAAAAGTAAAAACAATTAACTCAAAATGAGCTCAAAACAAAAAGAAACTTCGGAATCGGAGTGAAAAATCATTGTGCACATGCATAATGAGGGTAAATCGTATGCAGAAATCGGACAAATTATGGACAGAAGCCGTTATACAATTCGCAGCATTGTACAGCGTTTTAAAGGCGAATCAAATTTTGAAAGTGCTAAGCATACTGTCCGTCCTCGTGTTTTTAATTCTCGTGAATGCAAGCAGATTGTGCGAAAAGTAAAAGTAAACCCAAAAATAACATCTACAAAGATCGCTGCTGAAGTTAGCACAGAGTTTGGGAAGACAGTCCACCCTATGACGATCAGAAGAGTACTGCACGAAGCCAACTACAGTGTATGTGTTGCCAGACGTAAGCCAATGATTTCTCCAGTCAACCAAAAGAAACGTTTGGAGTATGCACTGCAGTTTAGAGGCAAATCAACTGACTTCTGGGATGATGTACTCTTTTCCGATGAGAGTAAATTTAACGTTTTTCAATCTGATGGCCGAACAAAGGTGTGAAGAAAGCCGAATACAGCTTTCGATAAAAATAATCTAGCGCCTACAGTGAAACATGGTGGTGGGGGTGTAATGGTTTGGGGCTGCATGTCGTCTGCTGGTGTGGGCGAGTTGGTCTTTATCGACACTATAATGGACAAAAAAATTTATGTATATGTATATATATATGTATATGTTTCCTTTCATAAAAATCTCTTAACTGCGGGATTTTTTTTACACGCCTTGTTTTCAAAAAATCTTAACCGAAGCTTGCATGAGAAATATACATACATACATGTATGTATTTAAAACATCCAATTTTGCAGATCCGTTGCAGATCCTATCTTTGGATAAAGTGTGTTTGTGGTTGAGAGGCGCATGCCTCTTATTCCGCTTTTACTTTTTATACACAGATTGATGACGAAGTTTGCTAAAGGAATTTTTGTTTGGGGATTATGATTTTGGAAATCGTGTGTCTATTCCACTGTCGAAAATCTGCATTGCCGTTTGCTCTCGGCCGTCCGCTCAGGCTTTGGAACTTTAAGTAATTTATATACTATGTGTTATGTGTTTGTTTGTATGTTCTAAATTCGAATTAAACTTTCGCTGTTGTCGGTCGGCAATGAACTGTAGGTCCTCTCCACTCGTCGGAGAACAATAGAATGCACAACACATGCAGGCGTTCAAGAAACTAGGCCTTCTCAAACTATTTATTAATTGTTATGTCAATGTCACTCAAAGTATAATTAATTAATAATAATAATTAAAATCGCCTTACAATGTCCGAAGCGCGCCATTGTGATTTTGCCTTTCAACGGGGTGACAACACAACTTTCAATTTGCATAAATTAGAAAAACGACTTTATTTAATAAAATTTCAAAAGCCTAGGAATACAGTAATAATAATTACACACAACATTGTGCCAGTTAATCGTATATAATAAATAATACATAAAACTGTAATCGCTTCCCACTTCAACAGGATACCTACATACATTGTATATGCACGTTTACTCCACACAGCCTACTTGTTCATTGCGTAATTATTTCGTAATGCTAATTTTTACAAAATGCATTTGCATGTGTCTCGACAATCTGTAAGGCGCAGGTACTTAATCAAAAAAGCGCCGTTAATTGGAAACACTTAATTTGCATTAAGATTAAAAATAGAACACTGCCACCACTGAGGAATTCAACACAAGATCTAAAAATAGAAGCGCCACGATCATTAAATACCTTACCTCCAAGGCATAGCGCCAGCAATTATGGAGAAATGCGTAACGGAATGCCAATAAAACGCAGAAAAAGGGAGAGAAATCCCTGCACACAAATCCATACATACGCACACACAAACACACACAAAAGGATGCGTTAGCAAAAATAACTAGGAAACGACTACGAGTAAGTGGCGACACATGAATTATGCATTACAAATTTTACCACTTTAACAGGAAAGAACAGGTGCTAGTAGTCATCGTCTGGCCGTGCTTCGTCGTCGTGATCCTTGTCTGACAATCCCCTGTCAGGGGCTGTTGAATAATATCCAAGCTATCGGTGTGGCATTCCATGTCAGACCGCTGGGCCGTGCATGCTATGCCAACAACTGCAACACAAGATGATTGAACATATTGTTTCTAATAGTTTATTAATTCAGTGACCTCTACACCAGCAATAACAATCATTCGCTTGACGGCATAATGAGAGCACACCCCCCCCCCCCCCCCCCCCCCCGTCATATCGAGTCATCAATTTGTCTGCTTAATTAAGCACAACCTGAAAGGAGTGACATCTCGGTTGCATCTCGGCGTGTGTTTGTAAGACTCCGTAAAGAATGAATTTGCAAATCCAATAAAAATTAAGAGAACACAACTTGAGAATAATTGGCAAAGATTATTGTGGTCAGTGAGCCACCCGAGACACCACAGCGAAGAGTGAATTTCAAAACATTCATTTCAATTGCGGAGCAAAGGCCAACAATTAAATTCCCATCGACAACAACAACACGATGTGAATGAGTGGCCGAGTGAGTGAGTGAGTATTCAGTTGTCTCTAATAGAGCATCATTACTTGTGGAAGTTGCGATGTGTGCGAACGCAGAGTAAATGCCGTTTTTTTTTTTTCAAAAAAAAAAAAAATCAAAAAGAAAAAGACGCTGAAGCTGAAAAATCTTCTCCCATATTTTCACAGCGTGTCTTCTCATTAGAGCGAAAGCAATTGACTTAGGGGAATAAGAGAAGTCAACTACTTGGCGCCAGGCGTCAGGCGATGAGATCTAAAACACTTAAGAATGCTTTGACAAGCAAAGTGCGTTCGTACGATTAAATGCGATTAAAATATGTATATTAACACGATGGACATGGACTCTGGCGGACAACTCAATTAATCAGTTGATTTGTTTCCGTTGCCTTCTTCACATATACACGCCGACGCCGGCTGACGACGGCGACGCGTCGCGCAAGCAATTATGCCTGGAGTGTGATTTTTTTATTCGATTTTTGTTTCGATGGGTATGTGTCTGTGGAAAAGGAGGAGTTAAGTTATGAACTGATGAATAAATGTGTTTACCTATTTGTGACCGATTTTAATTTCACTTAAATTAACTAGTAGTACTTAAATTAAATTAAGATGAGGAGAAACTGCATCATAAGGTGCACTCGCACAGTGGCAGTGGCATAGACCACTGATTTGATTAAAGAGGATAATGAAAAGTTTTTTTTTTTAATTATTTAAGTAAAGGAATATAAGCCCATATATGTTATGCTATAAACAAATTTTATATATAAGGATTCATTCATAATAAGGTTTGATTTATAATGAAAAATAAAGTACATTAATTTGAAAGTGAACCTAAATTGTGTGTTATTGTTTAATAGAACAATTCTTGGCGTTTACTGTTTATAAGATGATATTATGTAATCGTGGGCCACGTCTACGTCTAAGAGGGTTCATTCGAAAGGTCCAGATTTGGACGACTTGTTGAAGTATAGTGACTGTGTTTCTTGTGGATAACACGAGTAGTGTTGGCTGTCAAAGCGTCAATCGTATCTGATTTTTTCTTGAATACCTAAAAAAAATTTCCAAATTTCCAAATGTTGGATTTTTACTGTAGCAAAACGTGAAATTAAGTACAAATCGAAATGATTTCCCAACACGCTCATTGTTTCACTCACTGTATGACTTGTAGCGCCATTTCGTTAATGCAGCAATAACGGTTACCATTGACGATAATATTCTGACTTGTCTTATATTTGAAGATATGTATATGTATGGTCCCATGATTCCACCAACCAAAAAAACCCACCATACCGTTGTTTTTAATGTGTGTATGCTATAGTAGCTCTGGGTACTCTTCGGAAAAAATCAATTTTATTAAATAATGTTCCAATTGAACCAGTAATGATCTTCATCTCTAAACAAGATTTCACGCTAACACTTCGAATTTTGTTTTGAATTTCGATACCTATTGTATCGTTTTAACGTAAAATATCTTTACATGTATTGCGTTCTGCAAAACAAGCTGAATGTTTACGTTTTGCGTTGAAAGACCAGCCCAGAAGGAGCAATATTAAGATAAGCCAGTATTCGAAGAGCAACAATGTGCATTATTATAAATTTAATTCGCAATTGAATCGAAAAAGAAATTAAAACAAAACGCATATTCATGAATGAAGTACACAATAATGAGTCATAAATCAGTAAGGTCTCCTCAAAGGCGTGTTATCACGCACTGATATTTTTGTTTGCAATTATGAAATGAAAACAATCACGATACGATTAGCAGGCATGCACATTTCTCCTGAATAGATTTTCTTTGGAACAATACGCATTCGCACTTATTAATCTCTCTCTCTCTCTTTCTCTCATTCATTGTAGATCTATACCAGAGCTGCCATTCAGAGGACTATCGAATTTGGAATATTTGAGTTTTGCTGAGAACGACCTGGACGCGATACCGAAGCATGTGCTGAATCACTTGCCGAAGATATCCACTTTGGATTTGGGTAAAGGTCGAATAAAATCGGTTATGCAGGATGACCTGAAGGGAATCTCCAAGGCGCGCTTCTTAATTCTGGTGAGCAACAATATCACTCGGCTGGATCAGGGTGCATTCCCCCTAGGTTTGAGTTCACTGCACTTGGGTCGGAACCAGATCACCACCCTCAATGGCACTTTGCGTGATCTGCATGAGTTGGAATCCCTATTCATCAACATGAACAACATTCGGACCTTGGACAACGAGTTGCCTGCTTCTCAAAACCTTAAATTGATTTTGGCCCAAAACAACAGCCTGGAGAGCTTGCCGCAAAGCTTGAAAGACATGCCGAATCTCGATTCGCTTTTCTTTCAGAACAACAAGCTGAAGTCGTTGGATGGGGTGCTTAAGTATGGAAGGAAGTTGAAGGAAGTGAAGGCATTTCATAATCAAATCGAGTATCTAGCCGAAGACGAGTTTCTCGAAGCTGAGTATCTGGAGTTCTTAGATTTGGGATATAACAATATAAAATCGTTGAACAAATCCTTGTTGCCGCTGAAGCGGTTGTGCATATCAAATTTCTCGTTCAACGAAATGGAGGAGTTCTCCATGAATGAGATCCGAGGTTTGGAATATTTGAAATCGTTGGATATTTCTTACAATAAAATCCGAAAACTGACGGGAAGACAAGAGAATTTAATTGATCAGCACTCGTTTCTGGTGGAATTACATTTGCACCACAATCGCCTGAAATCCCTGGACGGAGCGTTGATGGGATTGAATAAGCTGCGGATACTTAGTCTTACACATAATCAGATCGAACGAATTTTGCCAGATGATTTCATTGGATTGGAAAGCTTGGAGATTCTAGATTTGTCACACAATCAGTTACTGACCTTGGAGGAAACATCAACAGTAAGCTAAACAAAGACAAAATAAAATCACTTTACCTCTTACTCATTCCGTAATTTTCTGCTTTCAGACTGTTCTTCCATCATTAAAAATACTCAAGGTGGCACATAATAATCTAACGAAATTGGAAAAGGACTTCCACGGGTTACCAGTTCTTTGTCAAGCCAATTTGATGTACAATCAAATTACGTCTGTGTCCGCGGATCTTGTGTCAAAGACGAAGTGTTCGAATCACGGCGTTCCTGGAAAACTCGAGATTTGGCTAGAAAGTAAGTTAAGACTGACGGATAACAATTCGAATTTGATTGATTTAAAAAACCTGTCTGTCACTCTTTCTTCATCAGATAATCCAATAATGTGCGATGATGAGCGATTGACGGAACTTTGCGCAATAATGGGCTCACAGGAGGCTCGTATACGCGGGAAATCACAATGCTACGAAAATGATCGTGAGGTTTGTCCTGACCCACAAATTATGTTGAAACCTTCACTCTCAGAAAAATTGCCACTACCACCGCTTTATCAAGTTATCATCCCCAACTCTCATCTTTACAGTAAACCTTTAAAAAAAACAGAACTGTTGCCTCCGATCATTGCACCCATTGTCGCTCCTTATACCAAACCAATACCACCGCCAACTACTACAAGTACTACAACTACAACTAGTACCACTACAACTACAACAACCCCCCCACCCACGACAACAGAATCAATTTCAAACACAACACCTTTAACGACAACAACAACCACAACAACAACAACAACAACACCAGTAACAACTAGCTCAACAGAAGAAACACCTTCGACCACTGAATTCCCAACCCTACCCGTTATGCCAACAAATAAGACATCGGAGAACATTTCTTTAGCAGTCCCTGCTGAGATTCAAACTGAATATGCAACCGTTAAATATATACCTATTTTAAAGGACACCTCGGGGCAGTCCAACTTCTCCGATGGCGAGGACAATTCAGTGCACGAGGAGTACTCGCCAGTAATAATCACTGACCTAGAGAATTCACAAAGGCTTTTAATGCAAAAGGAGCCGCCCGAATCACCGTAAAACGATAGAAGTACAGTGCAGTTGGTAGTAGTGCAACCACGGAGAGCAAATGTTTAAGTTATTAATACATTTTTAAGTATAAGTTGTTTTTAGTTATTATAATTATATTATTTTTATTATTAATATTAATTTGGTTTTTTTACATTTACTTGAGAGGAGAATTATCGAAATCGAACAGAAAACAGAAAATTCTTATTTACCAACGATCGTCCAAATCAAGAAATTAAAAAAAATGAGAATGTAAAGGAACTCTGTAGGCGTTTATTGTTTGTTCGTTTTTGTTGAAAATGAGTGCACGCAGTCTGGGAGGAGGAATGCTTAAGAATGCAAATTAGAGCCAATCCAATAGAAAAAAATCTGAGAATTGTTAGTACAGTACTGTATAGTTTGGTAGGAAATAAAACGAAAAATATTTTTCAAAAATATCTGATGTTTTCTTGTTTGCTTTACAGCTTGTCGTGGTATAATAGTAAGAGTGGTATAGGTGTGTCCGTCCAGCAGGCTTTCGAGAGCCGACCGACATACAAATGTGCTTCGGGAGAGATTTCCAAAGTGGTTTTATTTAAACGACTCAAGGTGTTGTGAGAGTCGAGTTGCATTAGGTATTGGTGTTATAAACGTTAACTCATTTGATATTAGGTTCCAAAAATTAATTCCACATCTGAAGCTGACCGTCAAATGTGTCCTGTGATGCCTCTGAGTTAAACGAAAAAGTGTCAAACGACAAAAGTTTACACTACAAGGCGTTAAACGACAAGGAGTTACACGACAAAGCGTTAAACTACTGCAAGATGTTTAACGACAATGCCTTAGACGACATGGCGTTAAGTGGTTATCTTAATCGGAGTGAACAAAATCTGCCTGTTATTTAAGTCATAAGGCCTGTATGTTTTTTTCCACTATTAAAAGAAGGAAAAGAGATGACTTCTTCTTAAATTATATACCTCAACAGATGTTAATTGGATATCAATTCAAAAAGTGTCAAAGAACAATTAGGACGAAATAAAGATTTTTTTTTAAATTCGATGATTGTTGAATTTAAATTTTCGACAAAAAAATGACAAAAACTCCAGTTTACTGATTCAAAACTTAAATATTTTTGGTACAGATTTCTGACAGTTTAGTGTCGTTGCAAAATTCTGAAAACCATTCAATTTGGAAGCTCTCAGTACTCAAAGACACTTCAGAAAAAAAAACCTTATATCTTAGAAAAATGTCTTATCATTCTCAATATTCAGAAACTAACAATTGGTACAATCGATTGACTAAATGTTTAACTTCAGAAAATAAATCGTACATTCTTACTAAGAAGAATACAATTTTTTCGTGACTTTATAGTACACACTACTGGGAGCATTACCCTATGTGTTCAAATAACAAGAATAAGAAGAGTTATTTAATAATTTTACTTTTAGTTCTTGTTTTCAACTAGCATCGTTGTTGAATTTGTGTGAGCTATTACGACAATCAGTTGTTTTCGTATTAAATAGCGCCAAGTGTAATGGTATGTAACAAGGAGTTTCCAGAATTCAGCAAGAATTATGTACAAAAAAATAAACTTAGGACTGGACTAGGTGTAAATAAGGGGTAAAAACTAACATAGATGAGAAATATCTTTTTCCGGATCTTTGATTGGCAGTTACATTGTTAACGACTTGCTTTCAGGGTGACTCAAATATTCTGTGCAAATCACAATAGAAACGCATTACTAATCAAATACATAATGAACATTGTTATTAGCACCAAATCTATTTCAAACAAAGCAGATCAAGTGACAGCGCATTAATGTTATTTACGCAGTAATTTTAGAAATAATCTTAAACAGTGTATACGTTCTTACTAAGAAGAATACATAAGATCATGAGTATTCGTTTTTTTTATTATCAAATCAAGGTACATTGTTGTTACTGCACATCTCCATATGACACAATTTTTGCTCAAAAATGTACTAGATCTTCTGTATTCTGTGGTTGATGTATTTACTACAATTATATTTGCATAGGTTGAAGTCCATGATTAGATCATGGGCACAGACACAATAAATCAAGTACAAACACCACAATTCATATTAATATTTAAAAAATCAATCATTCGGATACGAATTCCCAGTTCATATAACAAGGCACGCACAAATATTAATATTTTTTTTGAATATTGACACTTACAAAATGTACATGGACATTCATGGAACAAATTCTAAATGTCCTACACTTCCCCTTCCAGTGAAAATAGCCTCACTGCCAGACAAAATGTAACCCATTCTGACGTTTAACCCGAAACGTTTGCTTCTTCTAAACAAAGTTAGGGAGATTAATTAGTCGTTAGTGATAATGGTTTTCCATCTCGTGGTCGGGGCAGAGGACCTTTAAATTCCACTAAATGGGCATGCTTCGGTCATATTTTACAATTTAACTGATGCATGCGCCCCACCAGGCTATTTCCAGACGCCTTAAAGAGTCCTGCGGATAGTCCGTCAGCCCCAGTAGCTTGTTTCAACTTTAGTCTCGATACAGCTCAAAACGATTCCTGTAGCTTTGTTCAACTTTAGTCTCGATACAGCTCAAAACGATTCCTGCCAATGGTCGTCTAGATTTATGGGAACATTCTATCTGACAGTTATTTGGTTATTTGATTAGTCATCGCGAGTTAAAAGTCGGCAGAAGTGATCTTTTTCAAATTCCCAGCATAGGATGCCACTCTAGTACATGTTGTTCGGTTTGATTCCGGGAGGCTGTGGATTGAGACTTTTTCCCCCCGACATCTGTCTGTGCCATAGAAACACTCAATCTCCTAGAACGCGCTTCTCATGCTCTCCCGTTTTCTTTCTGATAATCCGTAGCTTTTCCCTTCTGCACTATGCGTAAATCTTACAAACAGCTCTCAGTTTTCTATGCAGTTTTGCCTTGTAGGTCCTCTGTTTGACTGCTTGCACTCTTCTCCAATCCATATGGCGTAGTAAAACTCAGCACTTCAGTGTGAGGTTTTTCTTGATAACGCTTCCTTTCTGCTAGTATTGTAAGTTCAGGCAGCGTCGAATTTTCAGAGAATTTTATGGAGTCAAAGTTTCTTGCGATTGTAGCTTTCCAAAGTCAACCCGTATTACCAACCATTAAACAATTTCAATTTTCAAAATCAATATCGCCTGATAATATTTTAATAGTTCTAACTATTGAATGCACGAACAAGCTACAACGACATGCTTTATCAAGATAAAAGTCAGGTGTTGGAAAAATAGCCGAATGACTGATAAGTTCGTATTGGAATACCTGACAATTCCACTTTGTGGGTTACATTGTTTAGACGAATACATACAAATATCGCAGGGTTTGCTAGTTGATTGTTTTTTCGTGTAGTCTTACCCAAAATGTTGCCAGAGCGGTTCGTGCTTCTCGTGAGACAAAAACTCAAAAGATCTATTTGTAAGCCATTCATACAAAATACATGTACATTTCTGTTTTAGGGAGTGATAAAAATTACATGGAAACCAACGATTCTGTTATCAGGATATATTTTTATTTTCGATACGATAAGAACATAATGTGCGAATCTGATCATTCTACTTGAGATTACTACACAAACACAATGGTTTCCCGGGTTTCATTTCTAAAAGAAACATGCTTTATGTACATAGACATTACGTTATCACAAATCTATTGGATATAAGTATTTGACTTTTTACAGAATCACAAAACAAAACAATAAAAAAAACAAGTTTGACTTTGTCTCATTACCCATTTCATTACACACTATTTACACGAATTAAATCCCCAACTTAAGCTTTTATTTTTATACATATATAACAAGAAATAGGAATTTTCTCAATCAATACTTTTTGCATCCCGATTTCTGATCAATGATTAGATTCTTTATCACTCCGCCTCAGCCAAGGACGCTTCTTTGAACTCTTCTGTAAGCTCTTCCACTTCATCCAGATCGGCAACTAGTTCCACGCAGTACCGAATTTTCTTATTTCTCAGATAACTATTGGAATTGTCGAACACAACAACGTCTGCAAAGATGAAAAATGAATGGGTGAATACGAGTTCAGATGTAATGGATGGAATAGACATACAAGTGCAATTTGGTCGGCAATTTATGAAGCCGATTTCATCCATTTCATTTGAGTAGACTGTAGCCAATGGAATCTCGTCTGTTTTCTCGCCCGTCTTCTTGTCGATGCTATAGATGCCGAATTTGATGTCATAGTCAATTGTCCTAAACTCCCACGTAAGTATGCGCTCGTTGGATTCCTCTGTGACGTTAAACTCTAACTTTAGTTTCTTGCCCTTGTTCACTGTGGTTTCCACAAATGTCTTTGAATTGTTGTTGTCATCACTCTGTTGGGTGTATAGCTCCTTCGGGATTTTTCCACCATAGTGGATCTAAATCATAAAAAAGAAATGCAGTTGGTAGGTCAACTAAAGCTAAGTTATAACCTACCAATGCTTTACATTCCGGATCGCCATTCTCATCCACTAAAGTTCCCCCGTAACACTTCGGGAACGCACTAGGGTCGACGTGAGAGAATAAATGTGGTTTCCATTTTTCTGAACCAGTTTTGTAGATTTTAATTTTGCTCATTGTATATTCGTCCAGAAATTTTTTGATGAAGTTGAACGCCACAGAAAATAGTTTTGGGGCTGACAAGAAACATTCATTTAACACCAAGCATTCACGAACTTTTGCTGCATACATACATACCATTTACAATGTAACACATTTTTAACAGTTCTGGGTAGTTGGCTTCGTACTGCTTCATCATTGTCATTATCAATTCAGCAGCTGGTCGCCATGCGTATTGTTTTATGTTGAAATGGGCCACATCGAAGAAGACGACCAGTTGTCGAGCTTGGGGTCCATGTTTCTTGCTGCTCTCGTAGGCGGCTTTCATGCAACGGTCAAGCAAGAGAACCGTATATTTCTGAAATTCAAACTTTGTAACACAATGCAGCATTCCCCACATGTCTAAGCCGTAAAACGGGCAAACGATTACTGAAAGAGGCCAGGATTAGACTAAAATTTTGCAGATTGTTCATTTGTGTTTTCTTACTTGGAGATCCTTCCTTGTCATAGCCTACCAGACCGTGTGGAACGTAATCAATCAAGACTTTTGGACAGTCCCATTTTTCAATATTGTCTACGTTCCACATTGCACGCGTTTTTAAGCTCTGAAAATGGAGATAAATTTACGTACTTCATTTTGATGGGTATTATTTTTACTTACGGTGCGCAACATTTTTTCTGCAGCCTCTGCGTTCCATTTTCTTGCTAGAAATACAAATATTGTGATGATTAGTCAAAATATCAAAAATGATAAGGGGGTATATGTTGTTGCAAGCTTATTTTGTTAGACACATTTGAGTGGTTTCTTTGTGAATCTTTACGATATCTAGCAAACATTAGCATCGATTTATGGATTTCTTCAAAAATAAGGTCGACCAAGTAGTTACCGTGAATGAAGTTCGTTATGGAACTTGAGGATATGGTCCTGGACGATATGTCCTTCCAACACGATAGTGCTTCTTGTCACACAGCCAACGAAACAATGACTATTTTGTTCGAGAAATTTATCTTATGCCATGGGAGATTTTAATTGGCCGTTACGATCATGTAATTTGACATCGTTGGACTTCTTTCTTGGCGGATATTTAAAAGAAAAAGTAAACGTCAATAAAACAAGAATAATTCAAGGGGTGAAGGATAAGATAATTCAGCACATTAATCGGCTTATGACACACTAATGTCGACAAAAACATTCTGAGGTTTTTGTTTTGCTGTCATACATTCGGATAAAAAACGGATTTTTATTTTAAGGACACTTTTTCTCCACTTTTTCTCTTCGTTTTGAACTTTCAAGTATTTGTACCAACCTCCTCTCGGAGGGAGACAATAGTTAACAATTACTAGTGTTAACTACAAATGAAAATATACAAAAACTAAGTTTGAGGCTAGGAAGACTTGCGTTAATAAAATTTTCAGCTATTTACTAATGATGTATGAATTCTCGTTCTTCGGTTTTATCCTATTTTCAAATTTTTGATAACATTTCATTCATAACCGTTACAAAGAAAGAATCAGTCAGACATTTTTATGTAAACGGATCTCATAAGAATTCCGAAAACTTGAATCGAAACGGCACACAATGAAAAAGACGAAAAACTTTCATCACAATCGAAAGAAAATTATAAAGACATTAATAGTAATCGCCACACGCGATTATCCCTAATGGAAAAACATGCGTTTGTTCTCTATGTTCTATCGCAACTTTTCAGTGATTATTCTTAAGAATGTGGTCACAACAAAAAACTAGTTAATCATAAGTTTTCATGATGAAACCTCACCTAATGTGACACTTACCCCGGAGCCAACGAAGGAGATAGTAGTCATCGTGTTCAGGTTGAATTATGTCTGCAACGCTGCGACGAAACTGAAATGAAAGAAAAAAACAAAACCAGAAAAAATAAGGTTAACATCGATTGAGAGGAAGTCAAGTCTAGATAAAGATAAAACAATTAAGTGTCTGCATTAGTTTGACTATTCCTATTTTTTCGTTGGTACACTATGTCACAAACTTAAGCATAGGTTTAGAAAAGACTTTTCGAGGAAATATGTACATAACACAGTTAAACGACAATGCTATATTTTTGGTTAGGAAAACTGATAAAAGAAAACGAAATACAACTGGTGGAAACGTCTTACTAATAGTACACACACAGATATTAAAGGTAACATAACCTGCTGAGAACCGTTAATGAAAAGAAATACTGGTTAATGGGCGCTAGCGCTATAAGAATATGTTCGTTGGTAGATGCTTAGTATTTTATGAACTGAATTATTTTTTTTCGTCCTGGTTTTGTACAAAATATTTTAATTATTGTTTAATTTTCATCATGCTCCAAAATATATAAGGACGTCGTTTATTACCTCTTACGTTTTCATATGTTTATCGCAGACAAAATTCGAAACCCAAATAAGGACTTTCAACACAAAATAAAAATTGAGACACTGTAATCACATGCCCAAGATGGCAGGTCCGATATCTGGACTGAACACGTCACCATCTCTTAAGAGTTGCTGAAAGCACTCTAAGTGTACTATTTTCAATTTTCGTCATTTAAAGTAGTTAATAAATTGTAACTGTGTAAAATAGCTTATTTTAAAAATAAAACAAGAATAACAAAATTTTGTAACCGACGTATAAATTTTAAACGATACTGTCGTCGTAATGTACATTCGATGTGTTATTTTAATTGAAAGAGAATAATCTGTTTGTCGGCTAACAACGCACCTTGTGTCTTGTCGATTGCCGCATCGGATATAATGACTTCCACTTGGGCTTGAGTATAGAAAACTGGTACTTTTTTTTGATAAAAAATAGTCCCCTATATGCTCTGCTTGCAACACAAACGAATTCAAATTCACATTATTTGCACAGTTAAACGATCATTAGTAGATCTAACTATGTTTTATATGATTTAATTACGGACATAGACAAGTCCTGCGTCCGGTGGGTTTGTGGTGTCCATTGATATTGGTTTAATTACATAAAATGTGCAGTACTTGAATTTGGTGGTGGCAAAACCAAACCGCTTACTTAATGAAAACGTAGAGTGAAAGTTTTGGTGACATCACTTTAAACTAAATTAATACATATCTTACAAACAGTAAAACACGTACACACATGCATCCGTTGCTAGATACCATCTGATCACTATTTATTTGGATTTCTTACGAAGCCCTTACCTTAGTTGTCCGTGATGGCAATTAACGTAGAATTACCTATTAAGTGAATTGAGGAAATAGAATTCGGCATTGGTTCGCCCAACAAGTATCGGCATTATGAGCAAGGTAAACAAACGATCGAGTTCAGAATATGACATTCATGTGCTGAAGATGCTTCACCTCAACAGAAGATAATTTTAAATATGGCGTGAAGACAACTATTTGAACAAACAGGTGTTACAGCATTTTATTTTTTATCTCAAAACGTACACTCATTTAAGGTGAACACAAACCCAACAAAATAAATTGGTTCTAAGCACCGCCACTTGCCTACTCGTGTATAAATCAAAAAATATTCGCCGCGCAAAGATGTATGAAATTGTGTGAGTACCAAAACGCTTTGTATTCATTTGCCGCACTAGCGGTGATCCGACCAGCCAAAAGTCTCGGAATTGCACAACTCTGTGTTACGGCTGTCATAACCTTACGGTGTTTTTTGTTTTTCCTTTGCATTATTTTTAATCATGTCCGGTGTGTATGAGAAAAGCAAAAACCGAAATAGATACAAGCTCATAAGAAAAAATACGGCTTTGAGGTCAAAGACATCTCCCCCTTGCCCACTGCATTGTCATTCTTCAGCATTAATTTACATCTGATACCTTGATTCACCTTACCACCTCGCAGTGCACACACACTCACTATGCATACATATGTGTACCCTTGGTTCATCGAGGTAACACCATCCGATCGTGACGCGCGTTATACTATAATTTTGCTCATTTCCTCTCGAATAGATTCGAGTCATATTTGACACTGGGTTCTGCAGTGCTTTATTTGCGAACTGTGAGATGCGAGTCGCTTTTGGATGACAAGTGCAGTAATCGGATATGATTTGCATCTTGTTCCACGTGTTTCATTGTTTAAACTCACTTTCAACTGGAGTTGTAAGCGGCTGAGCGCTCTTTTATATGTTCGTGTGTTGGCAATCCAATATCTGGTTGCGAAACAAGTTGTGTGTGCACTGTCACCGTGATTCACTTGCGAACTGCTTTAATAACATGCAATACATTTTTGTTGTTGTGTGAAAATAATTTTACCATTAATTCACACTCGTTGAATTGAATTTTGTTAGGTGCCTTAAAAAATACAATGGTGCTAGTGAAGAAGTGGAGTGAAATGGTTTTGTAAGACCTGAGAAAGAGTTTTGCTTTATTAGGAAGTTTTGGCTGTTTTATAATTTCGTGCAAATAATTAAATAAAATTAGATGAATGGAAAAATGTTATTTATTGACTACCAGATGCATTTCTCCTTTTGAAAGCAAAATAAATTATTACGCTGGTTTATAGCTACATGTATGGTTTAACCAGGAATACGAATGAAAGAAACCTACATTAGGTCAGGCATCAGTGAAAAAATAAAAAAATAAATTTTGTACTTGGAGTTATACATTACTTTAAATTAAATCAAAAACATTCAAAGTATTGTAAAGGTCTTGAGCATGAGCAAAGAGTGAAACAAGTCGCAATTGAAAATAAACATAAACAATTAAAATTGTGAAAGTACAAGTAGGTACTGAAGAAGCTAGGGCTGGGAACCTTCTGGAGCCTAGCGTCTAGAGTCGTCAAATTTTTACTTTTTTACATTTTCACGCAGTATAAGATTCTTAATAATTTCTTATAACTTTGAATTTGAAAACTTACTTGTTAATAAAAGGTCGCATTCATATAAACTTTATAAGACTTGTTTGAAAGTCTGGTCTTTGCCGAACGCTCATGTGTTTGCCAAATAAATATACAGTGCATGTTCAGTGGGCGCTCGGAACAGTTGATCGAAATGTCACAGACCTTGTGAACAAATGAGTATTTCGTTCATAGATAGTCTTATTCAAAATCCATGTTCAAAATTGTCGACTGTTGCTGGAAAAAATTTTTGCCAATGTGACGCCATTTTATCGAATTGGAGCAGGCACACAAGTAGAATGTGTTCCCTCGAATGGTTGAATGGTTTCTGTAGAATCTATGTGAACTAGGACGAACCAGAAACTTGCCTACTTGCATCAGAAAAAAACTTCTTGACAGCGAACAAAAATAAATGTGCGCTCAGCTGCAATGGAAACAAACATTTTCGCGAAGCTACTTTGTAATGTGTTTTACATCGTTTACTTAAATTTTGGAACCAACTGCAATTAAGAAAAGAATCAGGCTCGAAAAAGTTTACCAAAGTCCACTGTTTAATATAACGTATAGAAGCTTTAACTTTTCTTAGAGGTAACTTTTCCTGTATCTATGTATTTCCTCAGAGGTTTCTATTTCGGCGTTTGATTTCCTGGGAATGGAATAGTTTCATTCTATGGAGAAATGATATGCGAATTTTGTGTCCTAGAAATAGTGTAAAAATAAGCACCGTTCATAACTTTTCCATAAGTAGGCTCAAAACTTTAAGACACCTTGTTCCGGGGACAAACTGACACAGATGTAATTTATGATTAATGAATAACATTACAATCCAACAGGGACAAGGACCTACCTTCTATAACAATACACTTCTGTTGTGTCTGCTATTGTTCGGCGGAGTGAAGTATTGTCAACCTAAGCTTTTTAAGTTAATTCATATTTGAAAACGAAATAAGTTAAGTTTAAATTTTCAGGGGGTGTATGTATAAATGGGGGATATACTGAACCCGGAATTCTTTCCCTGTCACTTTAGCTTATACATTCAGGAGTATGTGACACGTGCGAACGGATGGACACACCGAATCAATTTTGTCAAAAAAAAAAAAAAAAAAACGAAACCTTAAAATTATCTGCATTCATAAAAGTTTTTAATGTCTTGAAGTTGATAGAAGTCAATGCAGAATTCAATACTGAAAATAAGAAAAAGTAAACTGAAACCGGTTTAAACGAGTTAATTTCTTTTCTATCTTCAACATTCTAGTTGGCTAATTTAATATGCATATATTCACGCTTTTATGGCACATAGAAAGAAAAAGTCTTCTTATGTCGAAAACCGGTCCTAGACAAAAACTAAATTTCGTAACAACAACTGCGTAAGAGAATCACCGAATAAAGGTGTATCGGAAAAATGCATGTGGCATTTCATATATGATATGTAAAGACAGGACTACATCGGGGTAGAGCATTCCATTAAATTTATTACATTGATCAGTTATCATAGCTAGGGCTATATAAAAAAAAAGAAATTGAATGAGAACGAGCAATCAATCACAAATATATTGATACTTTCTGGGTTCCATTTAAGCCAAAACAGTTTTTTGGCGAGTACATATTATTTCTGCTTGGAACGGACTGAACGACAGATTTGGATTGAGGTTTTTGGAGTAAATACCGCCGTTCGCACAATCCTTTATTGAACCCGTCGTGCCGCTGGGATAGCGAAAACTTAACTTGAACAGCCACAAGTTTTGCACCATTGGATATAACAAGCAATTTATTATGCAGGTTGCAGAGTTTTGCAAGGTGTAGTTGAGATTCGCGAATACGAACAAGAGAAAGGATAATTTTAAACTGGATTGTAACTCACGATTGTAGTTATTCTTATGACGAGTGCAAACTGAATATGTGTTAAAATTTCAATCAATGTCGACTAAATATTGAAGTCAAGCTTAACCTCTGTTCGTGACCTGCAGTAAATTTCCAACAAAAGATCATGTATACTAATATACAAATAATTTAATTGTATGTTCAAAGCAAAACTTGTTCTTCTCAACGCAAACATTGAACGTGCAGTTCTCTATACCTCCATCATTTTCCTGTCCCTTTCAATAGGTACTTGTTCGCAATGACCTTCGGCTTGGAGTAATTATATGCGCGTTTATTAAAAGCGGGATTCAAGCTTCTCCAACGTGACTAGATGAAAAACGGCATTTGATTAAACGTCTTGAAAACAAGTAAAGTGTTTCGGTGCTGTTTGTTTTGCTTTCCATAAGTAGTTCTGACACTATGAAGTCTATTACAGCAAGAAATTAATTGTAGCATTGACGTATTGAAGCGCTCTTCTCCCCACATTGACGTTTTTACTATTTTATGTTCTTTATAAGTTAAAAAAAGGTAAGAACTGGATACATAAAAACATTAATGAAAGTTATTAACTGTTCACATAACAATATGCCAGGCAAGTCAATGATCTTTTGTACTGCCATAAAATGTACAAAGTGACTATTACGAATTGATGAATTGAGCCTTGATAGCAGAATTTTTGCAAATCGTAAAACTTAATGACAAGAAGTTGACACTGGACGAAATTTTTTAAACACCTTGCTCGGACAACCCTTCACCTTTGGCTGAAAGTGTTAACACACGGACTTGCGGATTTGTGGTAGCAATAGGTGTGCTATGCTAATGCATAAAAATAACCTAAGTGCACTCTAATAAAAAAAAGTACCACTGTGGACAGAAAATGCAATGTTTTTTATAATTCGCTTGTGCCAAAGTTGTTTTCAAAGTTTTAATACATGTTGAAGAATCCGCTGTTGAATAGTGTTAGGCATTAAACTAAACTGAAGACTATTTACAAAAGGACGGGTATTTCATATTCTGTCATTGACAGTAGTGCCAACCCAAAAGAAAACACATTTGACAGTTTGTTTAAGTAGATGGTGGATCTGGTATCTGAGCCTGAATCAGATAGCGATGATGATATTTCAAGATATTTCTATAGACGCTTCTTCGAGCAGATATTCCAAAAAAAAAAAAATGTTGGTTCAATTTAAAGCAGAAAAAAATAAAACAGTTTATTGTAATTATTGGCCCACTGCCAAATTCTCTTTCTGCAGAGGAGCGGCACAAAGAATAAATTCACTGAGTCTAAGGTTAAATACATTCCTTCTGTAGCCCACAAAGATAAAGCGCTGGTGGTGCCAATATTTACTTCATGTGGTCACCCTAGTCGCCAAAGGGCATCTGTAGTTTTCAATATTGACTTCCAGGGCTATGACAGCAGCCTTAAATTATATTTTCAAAACCTAATAACTACTGCTGCTGGCGAGGAGTGAGACGGTTCAGTTTATTGTGATGCTCTCATGAGTTATTTCACTAAAATATCTTTGCAACATCTATCGCTATGGTGGTTCGACACTCAGAGATATAACAACTTAAAAGAAAAGTATTTTATTGATCGCACCTTTCCCCTAATCATTTGTGCAAATACGGGTAGATGTATACCTGTTCTTTTTGTTCGATATTGATGTATATTGAATCACAAATTTGCTTGTGATTAATCGAGGAATTAATCTGCATCAGATTATTTGCAGAAAAAAATATAACGCTGAAAAAGTCTTTAATTTTGTTAAAAACTGTTCCTAGTTATAAAATTATTTTTACATCAATAATCTACGCTGCCTTATGGAACAAATTAATGATTTCAAATGGGCTATTATGCAAGCAAGTTTAAGTATTTATGAGAATCGACCATTAAATAATAATTGGCCTAGCTCCTACAACAACTACTCGTGTTGTGCGCGCTACTGTTTTCTCACGAGTAGAAGGGACCTACAGTTTTTTTCCGACTCGGAACGGCGAGATTTTTGATAAGCTTTTCACAGACAGTTGATACTCTTTGAGTGTTGTCAGCAACTCGGAAGAGGTGGTGCCGTAAAAAATTCGAGATGTCCCGTCATTATCAAACCTTGACTCTCTGCGTGGTGGTTGACGCACTTACCACTACGCCACCACTAATTCTAGTGGTTATTTTAAAACTCGGAAGATTTGTAATCAGGACGGTGCTTGGGCTTGAACATATGTAGCTCCCGAAAAGTCGATGGCGAAGGATTGAGTAGTCATCATATTTCGCGCGAATGCATTGCCCCGCGACCGCTTAAATGGAATATGCAGATTACTGCAAATGATGATGATTATTATGTGAGCGTTTGGAATAGGCAGCTAAGTATAACTTCGTCATGTGACGATTTCAAGTCAATCACGGGAGTTAGGCCAAATACACATAATGGTAGAAAAAGACGACCTCTCCATTTTCCTCTTTTTATGTGTCTCTTTCTTTATTCAAATTAACCTTATAAAAATCTTTATTGTGTACATAAACAACGTTAGTGTTGGAGACATGCACATAGGTTAAACTTTCGGGGGTTTTATTTGTTTCTTCAGAGATCTCTCTTTACGAAAAAGATGCAAAAAAAAGAGTTTTCCCAAGTTGCTTCAGGTCTTGCAGGTTGATCTTTAATTGCCAGTTAGGTGATCTTTCTTTTAATTTTGTCCACCAACTCGCTCAAATCGGTCGGACAGTACTCATGACATCCTCTTTTCACATAAAAAATTATATTTTTTTTCTGCTTCATACATTTGTTCGTTGTGGTTTTTGCAGGTTCGCCAAAGTATTGAAGCTGTGAGTTAACTCCGATCTTATTATGACCTTATATACTTTCTACTTAACTTTTGAGAAAATGCGTTTACCACACACTATGTCCACATGCTTTATCCCCTTCATTCTACCAAATAACTAAGATCGCACCACAGATACGCAGCACAACTTCCCAGAAAATATTCTTCGCCATTCAGAACCAAAACTTTTCACTCGTTGTTGGTTGATCCAAATCAGCGCTAGTCATACTTTATTCCATGCGTAATGGCTAAATAATTAAACGGCATCTCAACTGAGGCACCACACTTTTGCGCGATTTATTGCAAATACGTACTCTGCCTGACTTGGATATCTCTCCCTACAAACTGACTTAATCTGTCATATTCTGTAGAAAATAAGAGTTTCAGCCACCCCTTATAAGCCGCCTTTTCGAAAGTTATGCCAACGGCATTTCTTAACTTTGCTTAGGTCATTTAATTATGTTATTGACTTTCAATTATGAGACGAAATATGTTTTATTATTTCTTTTCTTCCTTTGAAGTGACGAAGTGCGATCGCGTTCATGTCACGTCGGTGGACATGTCGCATAGATGGGTAAAAAACATTTGGGATTCTCATTACGAATTAATCACACTTTCTCTTTGCCGAACTTAGGCAGGATCAAATCACGCATATATGCGTGGTTTTAGCTTCTGTAGCGAAAATGGGTTTTAATTTAGGAACTATATTCTTATTCCAACCTACAGTTTAGAGCTGGATGAATAACTTGATGGAATTCACTGTTAATAAACTGACTGATATTGAGACGTGAACAGTTGAATATAATAAGTATTTTGACAGAGTTGACATATGGCTCTGACCACTTATTAGTCCTTTGTGCCCAAAAGATTAATAGAAGTAAATCCTAAATAAAGATTATAATTGCTAATTGTTACTAGCTTAAAAGAGAGCAATAATCGGAATGAAATTACGTTACGCCCATTGTTACCACAGACGCGCTATTATATCGATGTACTATCAAGTTTACCGTCTTTGCAATGTGTCTATCTCCAATGAGTTTTATTGCTCGTTTTGCATTATATTTATTAACTACAGACAAGTAATTTGAGCACTTAACCAGATAAGAGGACTTTGCTCAAGTTTGGCTTATGAATTGAAATTAATTCCGAAAGGAGAAAATGTTTATTGCAAGTTTTAAAAAACTTAGTCATTTTTCAAAATTTCACCTGTGTTTTGTTTTTCAGTTCTAATAACACAAGTTAATTATAGGGGGATCAGCATTCTTCACATCGCCAACGAAATCCTTCCGGCCGTATTGTGTGAGCGTCTAAAACCGTTTGTGCACAACCTGATAGGTCCCTACCAGTTTGGTTTCAGTCCAGGATAGACCGAATCTTCACTTTATGACAGATTATGGAAAATACCCAAATCGACGCTCACCAAATATCCGTTGATTTTAAGGCCGCATATGACAGTGTGCATAGAGACGAGCCATGTCTAGTTTCCGCATTCCTACCAAACTCGTCAGATTGTGTAGGATGACGATGGAGAACTCTTGCGGCTCCGTCAAGGTCGGCAACGAACTCACCGAGACCCTCAATGTCAAAAATGGTTTTATTCAAGGCTGCGCACATCAATCTTGAGAAGATCGTGCGAAACTGACAAATCAACACCAGATGTACGATCTTCCAAAAGTCTATTCAACTTCCAGCTTACGCTGACGACAATGACGTGATTGGACGAACACAGCGAGCCGTCAATGAGGTGTTTGGTAGCATTGAAGCGGAAGCGGCTAAAATGTGTCTGGTGGTTAATGAGGGCAAAACGAAGTACATGCTGTCGTAAGGAAAGGACACACAACATCGACGTCTCGGACAGTAAGTACCCTCTACTTTTGAGTGAACACAAGCACGCACAACATGAGTAGCTGCTGAAGAATCTAGCTCCTGGTCCCTCAAGTAATATAGTTCCTCAAAATAATATATTTTTTATATGTAGTATATAATTTTTTTGTATAAAAATTTTTTTCATAGAGGTTTTAGAACTCTACATTAAGGTATGTTCCAAACACGCAGTTGCGTGGGGGCAACTCACCATCAGCACCGAAAGCCTGCCATCTGATTAAAGCAAAGTTGAACTGTGACTGAATAAGTGCACGACAGTATCGTCGTCTTGTGCAGAGGCGCCACAGAAGGTTTTATTGCTCGAGCCTTGTCCAGTGGGGTGTAGGTCGAAGGTTTGCTGACCGATTACTACGCTGGTAAATTGTGTGTATTCTTTTCTGTCAATAGCTACGAGCATCTTACAGACGTTTGGGAGCATGCGTTTGATCTATTTGCATTTTGGAGAATTATTTCACCTCGGATGGCATAAGGCCCAATCATGAATGAAATTTCTAATCACCAGCTCAGTTAGGCCCAGGATCGTTGGGATAGAAGATTTGTCGCCTACTGTTTGAAAACCCAATAAGAGACTGAGGGACAAACAAAAAGCCTTGAAAAATGATCGAACTTCATCACAGAAAAACGTTATCATATGAATTGTATAAAATCACTTATATCTTTTGCACTACGCAATTAAACCGCACAGATAAACCTTCACGATTATTGAGTCGATAAATCTTCGACTATGCGAAGTAATAAGAGTGTGGTCAAAATGATGATGTTGCATTAATTATTTTGGCTACAAAAAGAAAAAAATAAAAAATAATTCTCATAATTACTGGCCAGAAACCAAATATACCTATGGGCTGTTGGCGTGCATGCGTGCTTTCAACCAGAAACATTTCGAACGGCACTAGATAGAATCTAACTGGCTTGGCGCGGGAGCGCAGCTCAATTTTTTTGCCCCCATTCCACTGAATTCGTGTCGGTGTCTGAGATGTTTGTAAACAAACAGTTGAAACCCACTCACCGTGGCATGTGTACTCAACTAGGAAAGAAACGCAATACGATTCCACGTTCAATTCGTGCGTATAACACCGTCTGGTAACAGTTTCATCATAGGACTTCCTGATCAATTTGTATTCAAAAGAGCAATACAATTTCACCGCTTGCTCAGATTAATTAAGCATTTTAGACGGGTATCCGATAAAGTGAGTATATGCCGCACTTGTTTTGTGGAATTGTGTTTTGTATTTTCCAAATCTGTTTGTTTACTCTTCGCCGCAGGACACAAAGGGGAATTCTTAACGACTTGCGAGAATTGGGCAGGCATTCACTCTAGACCGTAGACGGTTTTAATTGCAAGCACATTGGCAAATACGGCCTTATGCAGCAGGCATTTGGAAACGCGAGACAATTAATGCCGCTGTCAATGCCTTTGCATTGTGAAAGAAGCAAAGTCTTTCTACTCGTTTGCAATAAATCTATACACCCAAAACACGATTAATGATTCATCGATTGATGTAGAACCGGTTTAGTGATCAAAATTAAGCGATCTACTGCTTTGTGGCAGAGAACCTGATCTACCAAATTTATAGTCGTTGCCACCCCGCAGTCTTCTTAAACAAGATGCCTTACATTAAACTATTTCCACATCCGACTGAACATAAACAAGACGCAGTTTGCCTAGAATCTCATGAACTCGCTGTAAAACACGTTTCCAAATCTGACAATTATTTCTTAGTCCACAGGCTTAATGTTGCGAAAATGCTGATCGCAGTTTTGGTTTGAATTCGTGAGTGGGTAGTGCAGAAGCAAAAAGTGAGTGTCTCCTAATCGGCCTTGAGTATTTTTTGCTTTCGCACAAGCTGAGTTAGTGTCATTGCACCGCGCCAGAATTGCGCGAACACAGTTTGTATTTTAATCGACAATGTAATTAAAATACAAGACCTCCGACATCGTGGCTAAAACAAAAGAGTCACACAACGTGAGAGCATTTTTATTCATCGCCGATAGCCACTATCGCCGGCTGCATTGAGCGCTTTATTTTGTTTAAAAATAATTAATGCAACACACTCAATAAACGCTTATCTGGCGTCTATAAGCCCCCACGCAACTGCGTGTTTGTGCTGTTAATTACCAATTTGAATTACACGTACAATATGAACGACGATATCACAAAGAGAGAGATAGAGGGACGTCTCTGACGTCTGATTGCGTTTCCCCTCGTCGCAGTTCAGTGATAACACGAAAGCTTACTTATAAATCAATTTATGCCGATAAGACTGTTTGTGGTTTGGACACACTTTTCCCCTCCCCCAACATACCTTCATCAGAGCGAACCGCTGGTCATCTTGAAGATCGGGAAGACCTTTTGTTGCTGACATTGTGGTGACTGCTCCGAATCAGAGAAAGATTTATCGCCTTTCGCTAATTTTTGCTTCTGCTTTCGACGCACTGCCGCTTTATGGTAAATTTCTCCGGATAAATACTTTGGTAAACACAAACTCTCTTGTCGAAGTCACGGACACGCACAATTCAATTCTTCTGATTACTGCAAACCCCCGCACTAAATTCCTTACTTTTAATTTCTAATCGAATGGATTGAAAATCAGAATGACTCGATGGAAAAACTTTAAATACGCACACAGTACTTGAAAATTCAATATGATCTAGATTTGAATGGTTGTTTTGAAAGCGGATAGATGTTATACGCGACGTTGGCGCCACAGCAGTGCTCCAGCGACTGAATGGAGACCATCTCAGAAAAGCCGATTACCTCAGCACAGAAGTTCTCTGACTGGAATAGATATTCCAATCCATAGTGGGGGCTTGGTAAACTTTCGCTTGGCGGTTGCTCTTGTCTGCGATTGCCACTGGAAAAGCTTTTAGCTTCGGTGGTAAAGATAATAGCTGAAGCCAGAAAGAGGTCGTTGTTGTGTACTGACTATTTTTTCTTTGATTTTCTTGTTTTTTTGAATTCAAATTCAAAATTTATAACTCGTACCACCAAATTTAAAATATTTGATTGATTGAATTCTCCTATTAGGAAAAAAAAAACAAATGTGGTGAAAGCGAAGAGGGAAATATTCGCCTTGAGAAACTTTAACTTATGAAAAATTTACTGTATACGTAAAGTTGTCGTTCAGATCTGATTGACAGATTGTTTTTCAAGCAGGCCATTACTAATACCAGATTATCGAGTATTTGATCTAATAATTAATAATTGAGTGGCACTACAGCCCACAACGGACCAGGGCCTAGCTTCTACAACAACTACTCGTGTTGTGCATGCTACTGTTCTTCACGAGTAGAAGGGACCTACAGTTTTTTGCCGACTCCGAACGGCGAGATTTGAGAAGCTTTCCATAGACAATTAATAATCCTTGAGTGTTGTCAGCAACTCGAAAGAGGTGGTGCCGTGAAAAAATGCTAGGTGTCCCGCCGGGAATCGAACCCAGACTTTTCTGCGCCGCGGTCGATGCACTTACCACTACGCCACGGCGACCACGAGAGTATTTGATCTAGTTGCTTAATAATTGAGCACGGGAACGGATCTAGCTTCATCCGAAGCTATAAGTGTTTTGTGTTCTATTGTTTTCTTAAGGGTAGAGCGGACCAACAGTTAATTGCCGACTTTAAGCGATGAGATTTAAGAAGCTTTCACCTGTCTAGGTTTGACTCTTGAACTGTTCTAGAGATGTTGATAGAGATGTTGAGTGAATTAGAGACATCTATCGTTTTGTTGAATTCACTCAAAGATTGTCAAATGTCTATAAAAAATCTTTCCAAATTTCGCCGTTTGACGTCGACAGAAAACTGTAGGTCCCTTAAAACACGAGTGGTTGCAGAAAAGCAGAGGACCTGGTCCCATGTAGGATGAAGCCCGAAACTTAAGAAATTCAATATGTTCACATTCAACGGAGCTTCAATAATCTGCAACGTTTATTGAACCTCAATTTAATTTCAAAAGATGTGGTACAATGAATTGAATTCAATGAACTTTGAATTCAATATCAACAATTCATTGCACGAAATGTGGTGAGTTGATGCGTTAATACTGCATTAACATCGACACTTTACCTTACCGACGCAGCCAGTATTTTAGTGGAAACATAAACCAAGCCGTTTAAAATTTAATTTTCACCTCATCTCTCCCTCTTTCATACATGAATGCACAAGTTTGTGACATACCTATGTATAATTGCCGGTGGCTGTATAGGGTGGTTGTTTCATAGTATGTGTGTGTTTTTTCATTGAATCTTTGGCCTTAGATACTCTAAACACAAACCGTACAAAATCGAAATGCACTGCATTATCACAGAAATTATTCCCGTTCCACGCATGCTCTTTTACAAATTTGAAATATTAACGTTACGCATTTTGGCATCATTCGATCACGGAGTGCATAAATTTTCGAATCAAGATTTTCAGAAAATAAACCCGTGCGTAATACACACGAGAAAATCCCCCGGAAAAATGTTTATTGTTAACAGGAACTGGAAGTAAAAATGCGAAGCACTTTATTTACATTCCAACGAGGAGAATGTTTGCCTATAAATAACAAGTGATATCTTGTTCCGGTGAAACGCCCGTGCAATTTGAAGGTGGTTTTATTCTGGCCTGGAATTATGGATGAGCTATGCCTTCGGAATGCGTTTGAACATCGCAAGGTAGATTTTACACAAATATAGTGCGAATTGCAATTTTGTCATCCGTATATGTATGTCGGGGGGTTGGTCTTAAATCTAGTATAAAATTAATGATATGAAAATTAAAACTCGTTGGGAAATAGCCAAATATAATAAAAATTGGCTATAGAATTGTGAGAATGAGAAAACGAAACAAAACTGGCGCCAAGCTCTTACGCCTTTTGACTGACGTCACGCACAACTAAGTGGTAAACAATGAAATCGCAAAAAGACGGAAAAGTTATTGTATGCTTTATCGGTTTTTATCCGTATTTTACATTTAAATAAACCATCATCGCTGCGCTTTATAAACAAGATAATTTTAAGCTAACCAAAGAGATGATCGAATTTTTATTTTGTTTCAAGTCTTGGGCGAAAAACTCAACACGCCGCTGCTGGCTGGAGAAATTTATTACAATTACTAGACTATAATTGCGTGATAATTAGACGGAAATTTATAATTTTGACGTATGTAGACTGCTACTATAGGCCGGGGCCTGTATGTGCGTATAGTGCAGAGCACGAGGGGCGAATGAAAAGTAGTTCCGCACCGGGGAGCTCCTATGAAAGCCGATAGGTTCCCCACAATGTATTGATTGTTTATCTTGTCTTCGATTGATTTCGGGGAAAAGTAACCTTGGAAAGATCACGTGCCTTCAGGAAAAAAGTTGTGCGCGTGTGAAAGGAGGGATCGCTCTTTGCTGCAGAGTGACACGAGTTTTTAAACGCGTTAAAAATTAAATGTTTCTACAAAAGTGGTGTTATAAACGGAACCACTTCTCACACATTTCGTGATATAATCGACCGAGTTGTGAAGAAATGTTAAAAGATTAAAAACGTCACTGATGTTGTTGGGCCTGTTCATCATCGTTTAGAATGGGCAGTCTTAAGTATTGCTACTAAAGTGTGTTCAAACGAGAACGCAAGATTTAAATTTGGCGTCATTCGAATTGTCATTGCTTGACATTTGAACAATTATTATTGTTTGTTAGTAGAAGGTGTAAGGTTAATAAAAATGGAGCGCTACACCGACGAACAACGAAATTGTTTTACCAAAATGGTGAAAGTTTTGCGGCTACAGTTCGCAAATTGCTATCAATTTAGGGTTACAATAATGCTTCAAGAGAGTCAACTGTAAAGCGAGTAATGGAAAAATTTGCTGAAACTGGGTCTATAACTGATGTAGAGACAACAACGCGCCTTCGACCAGGTCGATCGACCGAAAATATCGCAGCAGTACGTGATGATGTCGCTCAAACTCCATCCACCTCAATTCGACACCGAGCTCAGCAAATTGGTGTTTCCAAATCCACTATGCAGCGAATTTTGACGAAAGATTTGCATCTTCAGCATACAAAGTTAAATTGACTCAGGAACTGAAGCCAGCTGACCATGCACAGCGAAGGGAGTTCGTTAATTGGGTATTGGAGAGACAACATGAAAATGCTGATTTTGCCGATAAAATCATCTTTAGTGACGAGGCCCATTTCCATCTTGATGGCTTCGTCAATAGGCAGAATTGTCGCATTTGGGGCGAGGAAAATCATCGAGTAATTCACGAGAAACAAATGCATCCTCAATGTGTCACTGTTTTGTGTGGGATGTGGTTTCAACAAGACGGCGCCACATCTAATACAGTCAGAGAAATGATTCAATTGCTGCATCAGTCATTTCCCGGTCGTGTTATTCCGCGTTTTGGAGACGAGAATTGACCACCTAGATCGTGCGATTTAACACCATTGGACTTTTTTGTTTGGGGTTTTTTGAAGTCGATGTTTTATGCAAATAAGCTGACGAGGACTCAAGCCTTAAAAGAGGAAATTGGACGCTGCATTAATGAAATACCGCAACTTTTATGCAAAAAGGTCATTGAAAATTTCATTAAAAGATCGCGTATGTGACAGCAAAGCCGCGGCGGCCATGTGACAGATGTGTTATTCCACACATAACTTCATCCTGTCTACTTTACGATATAATAAAAAATTCACGATTATTTATAAATATCTGCATTTTATTTAAAAATATAAGTGCAAGTGTAGCTGATGATCCGAATTTTCAATTTTTCGTATCGTGCACTTCACTATGTCGTACTTGGATTTTGACTTTCGGTTTGAAGATTTGGGAATTTCGGGAGCGATACTTATATTACAATATAATAATGTAGAACTTGAGTGCGGTATTTCAGTCCGAAGTTTTTCCATCAGAAAACATTTTCTAGAAAATCCATCAAACCAACAAATCTCAGATATTTAAGTTATATCACTAAACTCAATCTATCTATTTTTATTACATAATAAATACATACTGTTCTCTCACGAGTAGAAGGTACCTACAGTTTCTTGCCGATTCCGAACGGCGAGATTTTCGCATAAACAACAACAATTTTCTTTTGCTTTGACATCGTGCTTGTGCGGCGTACGGTGAGATTGGGTCTTGAGTAATGACTGACGATAGTCATCCTTCCGTAGTCTATCTCTTCCTGACTTTACTGCGAAGCCAAAGTTCAATCTGTCTACCGTGTACGTTTTGTTCAAGACGCGTTGATAAACGGACGTTTTTTTTTAACTTCATTCTTCGTAACACCAGACTCTGCTTAAGAATAAGCCACAGACAGCTTGCAAATAGTTGAGAGTTCGCAATATATATCTTTCTTGTAAATAATGTTAATAATGTTAAATCGACTGCGGAGAATCATACTTTTTTATGTGTACACTCTTATATATTGCCGAAAAACCCATATAACAAGATCAAGAATTAAGAAAAAGAAAGTAATTCAGTTATATAACGTGTTTAATGTCCGATCCCCCTCATCACCTATACTCTAAGCATCCCCACAAGCTACTTACGCACACCCAATCCATTGAGTTCAAATTGACATTCACTCAAGGTAACTGGTTAAATGACGTCGGTCCCTTTATCTCGAGCACACCCCCTTAAAGTCAAAACACTCTCAAATTCAAATTCATATAAAGGAGGAAAATTACGAAAAGTAAAACGAAACGACATCCATATAGCAGCCGTTAAACAAATGTAAATTACTCCCGTTCAACCTTTGTCGCGACTTATGAACGCACTCCTAAGGATGTTATAAGTGCCGTATTTATGTCACAGCGAAGACATGTTCAAAAATATGTGATAATTGGGAAGGGAGGAGTGAAATTAAGTGCTACATTCTCGTCCCCTCTCGCGCTCGTGTGCTTCCTCCCAGATTCCGGCGGAGGAAAATGTTAATGCTCCTCAAGAGGCATTAATGGAACACCTTACGTGCCCTACTTTACCAAATGCTCGTGTGTGTGCGTTTTTGTGTGGAGGAGGGCGGGCACATGCCAGGACTTATGGGTAACCAGGAATAATTGTAGCAACCAAAAAGGATGCGGGCTTCAAACACAGACCGAAACAACTCAATCTCGAGCTGACAGATGGATTAATGATTTGGTCCGCAACTCATGGCGGAGTGGTTATCGCATCATATCCCGACAACAGCTCAACTGAAATTAATTAGATTTTAATTTTTGCAACTGCTCCCGAGTGCACTTGAGAGCGATTTATATTAATTGTGGTGGCCCAAGGTTGAGGGCGGTCTGGCAGCGTGGGTCAATGTGGGAAAATCACAGCGACGCTTAATGATGGAAGAGAAATCATCGCGTCACGCCAACCCATATGTGGGCTCAGCTCCTAAGTGTTTTCCCATTTCATCAGAGTTCCCGTGGGGTGGATGAAACTCGCTTTTGGGGAAACGGACTCAGCGTTTTATGGGAAACCGCACAAATGCACGGGAATCTAAGTGCGCCCCGCTGATCTGCTGCAAAGTGATGTTGGTCAAACAGATCGCTGTTGTGTAAGAGTTCTTTTGGGCTAAATACACATGCCTGCATTTCTGGCTCTAAATATAGTTTATGTGTGAAAGTATTTCAAACACGGATACATTTTTTTATGGTCTGCCCCTCTAGGTGTTGCCACCGCCGCCGTCGTCGTCGTCGCCGACACTGGGGAGATTGTGGTTTGCTTGTAAGCGTAGACTAAACAAAAACACGGGGATATTACCGCGGCGGTTGTGTGAAGTGCATTCAAGTTGAATAAATTAATTGCATCGATTAATCAAAACGGCGTTTGAACTGAAAGCTGCACGAGGGACGGAGTTTGTATTTTTCAACAAACGCTGTGTCACAGGTGAAGGTGGGTGATGTTGATGCAAGAAATGACGGACAAATGAGGAAGAAGCAGTCATTTGACTCACTGAAGTTCCGACAGTTAGGCGGTTCACAAAACAAAACCGATAAATATTATACCTTTTAGTGAATTTTTCTTCTGAAAAATGAACAAATAGAATTTTAAAGAGATGCAAGCGTAGACTTTTATTGTTTTTTAACTCAACTCATATATTATTTCAGGCTTAAGAGTATTTTATTTTTCGAAATAGCTTTAGCTTTCTGATTTGAGACATCTGTCAGAAGAAAATTTAATTTTTACAAAAATTTGTTAAATTTCACTTTAGAAATGAAATTCAAATACGACTATTTTTTTCTGTATTATTTCTTTACGTCCTTAAGGTTTCGTTTCGTTTTTTTTATTGCTCACATGACTTAGATTTTTATACTCTCTTGATTGCTTGTCAAACATACAGTAATGTGCTCATAGGCTTGAATCCGCTTTTTCCGTTTTCTTTTTAATTAAAATATTCATATCTACTGAAAAGTGGTTTGCATTACAATTTGAACACCGCTTTTCTTTCTAGAAAGTAACAAACTTTTTAAAGTCCAAATCTTATGTTTATTGGATAATTGGTTTGAAGGTTTCAGCTGGATAAGTTCAACAATAAAAACAATATTTTTTGAATCAATGGAAAAAAGTGGAAGGTGGAAAGTGGTTTTAATGAGTTGACATATTTATTAAGCTTACGAGCAGCGATAGAGAAAATTTCAAAATCGACTTGTAGTGTAAGAACATAACAAAATTAAACATTTAAAATGTACAAATGCAGATTGGGATTTGCTTAAGTGTATTACACAGAACCTAACGATATTTAGGAAATTTGTTATTTTATTGATAATGATATGCTAATCAAAATGATTGCAATATACAAGTAGCAAATAGTTTCTGTGTGCTAAATTGAAAGTTTATTACGACAACATTTTGACAACTTTTTTATAGTTAAGTGACTATTTGTGTTTTCTACACCACAATTGAATCAAAATGTTATAAAAAATTTCACCAAATGCACATACATAACAGATCACTCAATAAGTGCAGAGACTTGTAGGGGGCGCCACTATAATAATACTATTCATTTAATATCGTGTTTGCAGTATAATCTTTGAGTCAATACAACTGCTGCGAACCATTGTCATGTCTTTGCGACGATTGAAGAAATGATAAAACAATTACAAGTTAGGAAAATTAGTTTTCTTTCTTGATGGTTTCGTGATGGATCTACATAGCTGTAATGGCTCTGCAAAATCATGAATAGCAAAATTAAACTGTTCATTGTGTCTTGGTACTTAAGAGTTTATAGAGTGAAACTTCTCGAACAAACAAGCTTGATTGATCATCCTAGTCCTGTGAACGAATTTAAGAAACATCGGCTTAATTATGAATTACATATTCACTGGAAGGTGTTATAAGCCTGAGTATCCAAAAATGCAGTACTCAAGATTGATTAGGTTAATGAACATTAGGGTATTGTTCAAAGCCTTCAAGGGGCGGACTATCTCAAAAAAGGATACCCTCGGTTTAGGAGAAAGCTGCTCAATTGGAGACTCTTGGCAAAATATTGTGTTCACCCAAGCCTTCGAATTATAATCCCTCCGAAGTCAGGCAGTGGGCAAAGAAACTGAATTGTCAAGTCCTTGATACAAGAAAAAAAAATACTCCAAATTTTGACTGAAGTCTCCTCCTATGAATAAAAATGTACACTCTTAAAGCGTACCATCAGCAGTTTTGACATTTAAGAGTTGAATGTTGAAAAAAGTAAACGATGAATTTGTCAAGAAAAAATCTCTTAATGCATTTTATAAATCTTCTCCTTACCTCCTTTGAAGTGAAAAGATAAAGCCCTTCTGTGTGTGATAGGATTGCGCCCATTCATCTCTCAAACACATCATAAATGTAACAACAAGAAATGAATAATGCAGCGAATGAAAGGCATTGACCTTAGAGTATCTCCTGTTGGCCGCCTGTAACTTCCTAGAAGACATCAATAAATCAATACATCAGAATATGTTGCCTCGTTCACAGAGAGTCCATCATCAAAACGATAGTGTGAAGCTGCTTGCCATTGAAATTTCACATGAACGTCTGTCAGGATTGTGTTGCATCTATGAAAATGAATATCGAAATTATGTATTCATAGCTTAAGGAATAATACTCTCATTGTGTTCATTTGCATGCACACAACTGTGTGCCGAGAATTTTCCATACTTACTTCATTTCACAACCGAACTATAAGCTCCTTCTCGTACCCATCAGTGCGCCTAATGCCTTAACGTAATGCACACATAGATTACCGATTAGTGCAAAAAGCATTTATGGTGGTGCTTGCACGGTATATGTTGTTATGCATATTGAATAGCTCGGTAAAGGTAATTCCCCTTTGCGTCCTTTTCAGTAAAAGCTCTCGATACTCCCCAGTTACAGCCCGACAAAGAGAATTCAGTTAAGCATTTTGCATAATCCGAATGGTGATTGAAATTATGCACTGATTTCGGTTTTGCATTGTTGGCCCGTTGTATTCCTGTCATATTCAAGTGTTGTGAAGAATATGATTTGAATTTGCCTCAATTGAGATTGAATGGGTATCGGCTTGATTTCACTTACATCCAGGGCATACCGGGCCGAGATTGCACATCGGTTGTGATACACTACGTTTCGAAAAAGGTTGAAACTGCATTATTATGTTCGAAATTAACCTGAAGGGTGGATGTGAAAACATGAAACTCTCTGCAGGCATTGTTGGTCGATGGATGATGGAGTACCTGTGGGTTTGGAGAATCTGAGGAATTGTCTGGCACAAAGTATTCACCGGAAACAATAATCATCTCTTCCCAATGTAAACGCACTATGCCACAGTTGACGTATTAATTACTTCACGCAACAAGTTGCCAGCCTCAACTATTTCAAGGCTGAGATCTTAAAAACGCCATTATGTCTGGAAACGAGACAAGTGAATGCGTCTGAAAGTTACCCCCGGGAGGCGAGACAGAGAGAGAAAGACATTTCAATTTCATTAAAAATAGATGAACTCTCCCCGTCGCCGTTATACAGATGTGAATTTGCAAGTGCCGCCGCCGCTGCCGCCACAGCCACAGCCATATCGCCACCACATACTGCATTGCGGGACATCCTGTCTAGACGGAAGACGTATCCGAGATTGCTTTTTCTTTGGACTGTCACCCCCTTTTCACACAATGCGCAATGCTACGCAATCTAAGAGCAGCCGAGGTGGATCTTTAGTACTCTCTATCAGCTGTTGAAATAAATACTTTCTCACCCGGGTTTCGATGGGGCAGTGGGAGGACGGCAGTGGCAGCATTCTGTGTGCTCTCATTGTCATTGTCATCGATGCTGGACGAGAGTTCGTTGACACTTTCGGGAGTTGCACAAAATTAACAGCACTTCAGTTCACGGTTGAATTTAAAAGGACTTGTACCTACCCATTCTTTTTTTTATAGTTGCAGCGACAGCTACTTGAGGCATATGTCAAAACACTTAAAAACTTCAATAACACCAAGAATGGTTTTATTGTGCTAGAAAATCTTGAAACTTATCCAAAGTGTTAGGGAAGTTTTGCTAAAAGTTTAGTCAGGCTTGTTGTGGCATCGTCAGTGGCGTCGGAGGCGTTGGTGTTGTCGGTGACGATAATTCTGTCTTGTATGTGATACACCGAGCTAACAACAAAACAACCTCTGACCTAGAAATAATAAGTTCGTTCTCTAGTTTCACAATTTTCCACAAGTATAAATCAAAGGATTCACTGGGAACTTTCTCCATCACTCTGTTCGGGTTTCTGGAAACGGCCGGGTGGGTGTTCATGATGCTGCAATATTTTGGGAACACAATGTTATGCAGTTTCTGTGAAGTAAAGCAAAATTCTTCTTCTGGTTGTGGTGAAAGTGAACAGGGATTTTGTGATGTTCGAACACATTGCTTGATGTTTGCTGGTTCATGATTGTGAATGCATTGGGTGTATAAATTTAAAGATGATGCTGAATTTGAAAGGCCTTTGCACGTTTATTTAATAAATTGTTCAAAGCCACAATGTTGCATCTGTCCTGAAATCATGAGTTGTAGAGTTCTCGATTTGTAACGATTTTCAAAATTTAATTTGTTTAAGACTCGAAGAATTTAGTCCATTGCAAGGAATGTGTAAATAAATACTTGGCATTTGTAACCAATTTAAACAAAACTGCACTTAAATACTTAGACAATATGGTCCTTACATCATTAGCTACGTAAAGCAATTGAAATTCTTGTATTGCATTCGCTTGACGTTTACCTTAGGTGCATGGAAGAACTTGCAATTTTAGTTGAATTGGATACTTGTTTTTTAACAGAATTCGTACCTTTATTTGTTCTGAATTCAGGAATTATTTTTACTTGCTTTTATTGGTGACAGGTGATAGCAATTTCATAGTGAGAGCTTGTAAATAAAACTGCACTGTGCTGCATTCGTTTGCCTAAATGTTTAATATCATATTTATATAAATGTATTTAGTTGTCCATATAGTAGGTAAGAAAAAGTTCCAAACTTTGCGCACAAAATTCTCTTTATCCCATTATTGTTGGAAAATTCAAATTCTTGGTTCTGGCCGAAAGAAATAGATTTCACAAATCTTCATTTTTTGTATCAGGTTTTGCACAAGGAAAATAAAAATTCAGTGCTATGTAGTCCAAACAGTATTTTTTAAAAATTGGTCCAAATGGAGAAATAACGTCGACTGCTGTACGCAAGTTTGTGCAACGGTTCGAAAGACGGTTCTTATGCTAGTGGACAACACGAAAACAGTCTTCTGTATTTCAAGTGTAAGACGTAAACCACAAAGCTTAACTCGCCATCAATCTCAACAGGTTAACATTTATAACTGTGCTGTTCAAAGATCTCAAATTATTTACCAACTAAAGGCGCAAGACCGCTCGCTTTGTTGTCGTTCCGCATTTAGGCCTTAAAGCAAAATCAATAATTTGAAGGAAAAATTATCTTACTCACAAATAAAATCGCTGCTTCCGGGGCTCGGAAAAACGACACGTTCTCGTCGAGAAGTCAATGCATCAACAGAGACTCTTGTGCGAATTGTGTTTCATTGGATCATTTTTCTTTGAAAATTTGGTTCTGAAAAACGGTTTGCCCAATCCACTATTGTTACAGAGCCATTTTACTCGATTGGTATTTTTTTACAAAAACTGAAGAAATGGACGAACTCTGAATTATGAAGGATGATGCGGATAATGCCACACAGTCCATGACAAAATCGATCTTTTGGGCACCAAATTCTCAAGTCATCAAAATCTCAAATTTCAAGACCTTGTTGATGTCTTGAAAAGAATGCGTGAAAAAAACCGGATGCCCTAGGAATGATTGTTCATTCTAAAGCAGTCAATATATTATATATATGTTTATTTAATTTTATTTATTTAAGCCCATTTTTAAAAGAAGACTTGTATGCACTCGAATGTGTATACATCTGTTATTTCGCGTATAGAGTTCATTTTCAGCATCTAAAAAAGATATCTTCAGTATTTACTCGGCCCTTACAAGTGTGATTTCGGAATGAACTTGACACTCCTACAACCTCTTAAAGTACCAAAGAGTTTTAATAAGATGCTCAATGTGGCCAAACTGATTTATTTGTGCCATTAGACAGTAGGTTCCCTCTACTTGTGGGAGCGCACACTGGTAGTGACAGAAGAAGCTTCGCACTGGTTCCGTGTGGACTGCAGCCTCATTAAATTTTAAGAGTGGACAAAATCTTGAACTTCTCGGCGGCACGGACCGCCTGAAAATTGGCAGTGGGGCAAGTAGTCGTAAAATGCTATCAATAGGCTGAAACTGGACAGTAGTAGATACATGCCTAAATCGGATCTTCGGAACTGAAGGAAACATGATTAACATTTATTGCGTATGGGACAACGACGACACAAATTTCAAGACACTCGTTCGCCCTGTAAAGACTTCTTAAGTAAACTTTCAGAAGACAACTAGCGACCAACCTCAGACTGGTGAATTGAAATTTTAAAATACTTGAACCTATCACAGAACCGATCATGCCATCATGACGTACGACCTTAGTAGAAGAAAATAAAAAAAAAATACAAAAGAAAAACGACGATCTCTTAAAACCACACGTACGCATCAGCCACTTTCCCACATGGTGGGTGGCGCAGCAGCAACAGCTCTTCTCTGCCCCCAATTTTCCACACCGCCTCGAACTCTTTATTTTGCTTTCGCCCATATCAAAGGCAATCAAAATATTTATTCATATTGTGTGTGATGTCATTGTATTTTGTTAGCGGTAAGAGCAACCCATGATTTTCCTTGGAAGTAGAGTTCATTAGAATTTTTTCACTTTTCAATTCTGCGGCCAATTGTTGTTGGTGCTTCGTTTATTTTGGGAAACATTGAGTGGAAAATAAACGCTGCGCGTAGTTAATTTTAGCGAGTTACGCCGCACAGGTGATCCACTAACATCCACCAGGTGAGTTCGAACAGAGAGTGGCACTAAATTTTTATGCGCTAGGCGGAGTAATTTTGGTTAATGGCACACACATTAAAATGAATTGAGTTCATCTGGTGACGTCACGCGGAAATTCATGTGAATGGTGCTCGGATCGATTTGGAGAATCTGCAGGAGAATCGCCTCGCCGCCGCTGGGTGGGTGGCGCGAAGATCTAAGCGGTATACGTCATAGATGGGGATGCCGGTGAGTTCATGATATATAAACTGAGTTTACGCCGCAAAGGTGTTGATAATATATTTCCGGTCTGCTGGCGGAAAGAATCACTGCCGAGTGGGATCAAAGTAAACAATGTGTTTATCTTAATTAAGCACAAAGGATACACACGTTCGATTTGGTCGAGTGCACGTCAGTAAATCGTTATCTCGCCCGCACAAGTGCTGCGGATAATCATTCAGGAGATTGAAAGGCCAATCGAAAACACTCCCACCCTCACCATAAATCAAATCGTCATTCGATTGAAAATTAATTGTTTTAGTTAACCGGAGTGTGTGCGATACGAGTACCAGTGGAACACGGCCGATTTGCATGGCACCCCGCCACCACCACCGTGAGCTATCGTGAACGAAGAAATGCCTTAGTGACAACATTCCGCATTGCAACTAGAAGAGTGTCATCTTAGCGCTTGTGTCGCACACCTGTCCCTCCACCCCATGGTCCGACTGATAAAGGAACTGAATCTGGTGGCCTGAGGCCTGATCCGGTTCTGTGGCGCAACTCAGGAATTTTAATGTCGCCACCACATGTTGTGAGTGCAAACTGAAGGCCCTCGACAAAAGAAGAGAGAGAGAGTTCAGCTATAAATGCAATGGATGAGACTTTATTAATAAAATTGGCGAAGACATCACCAATAAGCGAAACTGAAACGCTGCGGCAACCGCATGCGATGGGCACGAGAGCGTGTTTATTTTTAATTAAATCGATTTAATTTTCTTTGTGTAGCAACAAAATTGTGCTGTTAGTGAGTATTTTATGTTTTACAAGTGCAGTCAGCCATCATTCAGGGACGGAGCTAAGGATTGTCTGAAAGCTTTTTCCTTGAATATTGATTGAAACCGTGACCCTTGTTGTGTGTGTGTGTCTTATGACATGTGTTCCGGAATTGCGGCCATGATGTCTTATTGGTTTGATTTTTATTTTGAATGAGGTGGCTGTAATTGGTGTTTCATACAAGCTTTGGAATGTAACAATTATTTCTTAAAGCTTACAATCGTTAAAGAAATGACAATTTGTGTACTTAACTTCAGGCGATAAGTGGTTAGATAACCTCTGAAAGTCAATTGTCAAAATTTTGGACAAAAGCAAGAAAATCGTTAGAAGCATTGAAAATCGCACAATAAACTGCTTGGAATCATTTGAACAAAGCTGTAATTAATAGGAAGCTCGAGTACACAAGTTGACTTCGGGAAGCTCCACAATTGTACTGACATTTTATCTGTGAATCACTGCAGAATCGAAACAACATTGACCCATATTTTTGAAGCGGATTGCGGCTGACCATGGATGATGTAAAGGGTTTGCGAAAAATCAATCCATCAATCATCAAACTGTCACTGTAAATTTCTTCAATTAACTCAACATTTTTATCATGGTAAAGTACACGAAGAAGACAACTCGGCAAATTATAAACATTCTCAAAATTCAGAGTCATTAACTGCAACTTAAACTTTCGCTCTTAGTTCTCGCACACGTGTCAGGCAATAACAAGTGCAAAGATTTGAGTCGTTGCGTGATATCGCCGTGTCAGTGAGACAAGCATTCAGGTGACGGTAGCAAACGATCGAAATCAGTCAATTTGACGGCGTCCTTTAGAATTGGGCATCGCTCAGTCCACATTATGGCGTAGTTTGCGTAAGGACTTTGGTTTACAAAAATAAGCGAAAAAACTGGCTATTGAAGCCGATGCAGTATTCAAAGCGATGTATATTCTCCGATTGGATTCTGGAGAAGATGAGCCAAGATGATGGCAGCCTCGTTCGTGCGATTTAACACTATTTGACTATCTCCTGTCTGGCTAAGTTAAGTCATTGGCTTATGCCAACAATCTGGAAGAGCTCAAGGCCAACATTGGATGTCAAATAGCCGAGTTGTTAAAAATTGATCACTGTGGCCATATGAACAAAGCTTAGTCGAGTGCATTTATAAATGTTTTGATAACCAGCTTGCGTTTTGTTTTGAAAAACAAGTTGTCAAGTCCTTATTGGAAAACCTAGGGAAAACAGTTGTGTTGTGGTGAATCGATGCAAATGGTAGCAATCCAGGTTTTATGGTCAGCAAGGTTTTCCTGTGTGTTTGGTGCGAGTGGCATGTAATATGAGCTGCTCTTCTACGGCCAAACGCTTAGTTTGCAACTAAGAAGCTATCACTTAAAAGGACTAGCTATAAGGAATTGTGTTTCGCCACGGAAACGAGTCACCAGAGTTACATATACACTGTGAGCTACATACTCGTATGCACTTAAGTTTTAGTCCGTTTCTAGGAGAAAGTATTAATTATCTTTTGAAAGAAATTGTTGTAAGTTGCTTGACGATATTTATATAAAATCGAATCAAGATCGTTTAATTTAGGTCATTCACACTTTTAATAATGTCATAACCCCATACAAGCTTACTACAAAATACAAGTTCGCAGAATGCCACACTTATAGCCATATTCCATTTGTTTTTATAAAAATACTTCTTCTTTTACTGGCGCTTCAGTCCGGGGTGGACCTCGATCTCAACCAATATACCTTTCCAGCAAGATCTCCCGCCAGCTGTCTCCGATTGCGCACTCCGAGTTGATTGAGGTCCTGCTCCACTTGTGCGCGCCAATCCAAATCTTCATGTATCCTCGAGTTCATAATGATAATTTTGATATAAATTCAATTCTCACTCAATTGGCATTGGTTTGCTCAAGATAAGTGTAAAATATGAATTCCATTCGATTCCACTTTGTCTGTCTGTCTGAGTATGCAAACACTGGTACTAATGTTTTGGAAATTTCATTGAGCAAATTTTTTGATTCAGCACTTCAATAAAGTTTTGTTTTGTGGCAGAATCAATTGTGTGTAGCACAAATCCAGAGAAATGCAACATTAACCAGAGACTTAGAGTAAACAAACGACTACAATGTTTACCGAGATGTGTTTTTTGTTTAAGTTCAACAAATATATAGCACATCCTTATTGTGTTTCTCTTCAGAATTCTATTTCTACTTCCTCAATAGGTTGGCACTTCTTAGCTCAATTTAAAGCAGCATTTGGGGTTAAGTGTCAGAAGTGTAAGATAAATACAAAATGTTCATCGTCGTGTGCTCTAAGTGTACAAGGATATTTGTATGTATATTTTCTCATGTCACTTCCAGTGTCAATGGGTTCAACTATGTGGGTAGAATTTTGCCAGCAATATCGATCCAATCCACAATGCCAGCGCTTACACTTGAACCACACAAGCCACTCTGTCATAACCGAGGATATCATCAGAGTCCAGCAACCACATATTTGGAGTGTAACGCTTATCTATAACCAATTTCGCAAAAACATTGTTTTAAAGCGTCCTCTTTGGTCTCATTCAATTATCGGCCACTCACAATGGGTTCTCGAAAACAATCCAAGAGTTGGTAGTTCCAAGAAATCCGAAGGAGTTAAATCATTTATTGGATCCGTGCTCGATGGAGCGGAAGAAATAAGATGTCCCCCACCCGCCCCCGTCCACATTCACACACAGATGAGCACATATAAACAATCGATAGAATGCGATAGACAATTAAGTCCAACGTCCATTGCTGCGTTGCGTTCAACCAAAGTCCCAGCGTCGAGTCCTCGAATTTATATTGTCTGCAGAGTGGAGAAGAAAAATGAAATGGAACTGCTGGAGCGAATTTGGAGAGAAAAAAACATGAAAACACACACACACACACAACACTTTGAAAATGTAGGGCAATAGCTTCGAAAGTGGCGACAAACTGGTGGCTTTTATTGGCATGTTGCCAAAAAATGGGAAAACTTCCAGTTTTTACGGTTTTGCTGCGAATTCCTGCATTCATGGTCCCTTGCAACGTCAGTCTGTTAGAAATAACGAATTAAATGAGTAGCATTGCATAATATTTCGGATACTTTGAAAACTACTGCCGGTGTCTGTGTGGCGGCTGGGATATATTAGGGGAGGCATGTAAAGCCTTGAAAATAATTGGCGCAATAGTCTATGAGACTTAATTTCGGATAAATCAAATTACACGCCAGCCAGCCAGTCATTTTCCGCCAGCGGAGCTTCTGGCGACAGTTTTACTTTTATGGTAATTTCGGTTATGGTGATGTCGTGTGTAGAGGAGATATACGGGTGGGTGCTGACTGTGCGGTGCTTTTGGCATCGGTGTCCTTGAAAGCAGTTTATGCGAAAAATTCTACTGCATACCAAATTTTGGATTTAATCACAAAAGTGGGCGAATAAATTAAAAAGAATGCACATGCTTGTCAAGGAGAAATAGAAAAAAAAGTCACGAACTACAGCGTTCGTATGCATTCGTTGCCTATTGCAGCAAACATTTGTGCCATTACGGCAGGAAGAAACTGAGACGAGGTAGAAGAAAAGGAAATTCCAACTGGGTAGACAGATGTTTTTGCTCCGTGCACGCAATAATTAATAGGAACCGTGCTACACAACCTCTCTCTGGGCCCTGCATCCTTGTTCCGTTTGTGTTGTAAGCGGTGACACAAGCGGCATTCATAAGGACCTACACACGACGATGACTTGTGCTCTTCCAAAATCGCGTTGCATGTGTGATTGGATTTCTCTGTGACTAGCTAGTTCAGGTTGAATTCATAATAGCCCCAGATTTGATGTCGATGCCGTTGAACCTGTCTTCGTGAACCATCATCGTCTTCGTCTATCCAAAGTGAAGGAACACACATTGGCTTCTGAGAATCCACTTTCCCGCAGGCGGAAAAGAAAAACGTTCGTACTGATCGGTACACATTAAAGCGAAACAACGCACGTGTCTACGAATTTATTTCCCAGATATTTGGCGTGTCCTTCGCCCTTCGCATTACTTTCACTTGTCCCGCTGATGGTGTGTATTACGCACAGACGTGCACGTTTATCGAGCCAGCGATTTAATTCGACCATTTGTCGGGGTTTGGGTTCGGTTTGGTTTGCATATTCGAATTACATTCAGGAAGCATCCAACAAAGGATTCAGGATTCTGAATTCAGATTGTATTGTTAACGCTCGTGCGTATCCCTCGAAGATATACGACGACGCATTGTAAAACATCATCAGCTGTATCCACCGGTATGTGCTGTGGGCACGTACTTCGCACTTTTCACTCGAATCTGTGGGCATCTGCAGAAATTTTCTTTTAAACTTCTCAGCTCCCGGCGCAGCAGGTTACTCCGCACACGGACGGAATGGGTGCGTTCCATATGCGGGATGTTTTGCGGACAACATGCGTCGTCATGGTGGGAGATCCTCACATTTTTCCAATTTTTATTTGTTATGTTGATTAATTGCCGCACATTTTCCATTCGGCTCCAGAGCAATCAATTAGGCCTGCTAATAATGCGCAGGCAGATTGCCCTGTCCAATAAGTTATCCTGGGGAGGAATGCTTTGAATAAATCCGTATGCGTATGCGATTAAATAGGGAATTAATGGGAAACCATTTGATGGCGGCGGCGGTGTTTTCTAGGTGAAATGAAAGAAATTTCGTTTTAGCACATACGCACGTTCAGTTGTAAGTTTCGCTTGTGGAACATCTGGTATTGCAGTAGTATTGCTGCTGGGGCCTAATTGGTCCCAAGGGAGACGGAATTCCACCTCTGTATGTGATGGGGCACGACTTCTGGCACTGGTGCGAGGGCATTGCTGACATGCTTACACATGTAGGTGATTATTTAGGGAATTTTGATTTACGACCGCCCGTGCGATGTCACATACTCTGAGTGCCACTGCGAGTGACACCGCACGGACGCAGTTCAGCACCAAGGTGGTTGTGTTTGAGTGCCCTTCCCGGAGGACGATCTGGTACTTCCGGTTGTGGATCACGGAGAGTGTGAATGAAAAATTATAACGATTTGAGATATCTGCTCTTAAGTTGAGTTAATTGAACATGATGTTTTGAGGAATGTAGGCTAATGTTTGTCGATTTATTTAGCATCCTGGAAAATGGTGTGAGATTTGTTGCAGTTGTTTGTGGTGTTTTATTCAGTATGCATATAAAAAATGTATTTGCGAGTGGCTGACAGCCCTTAACCAGAATTGACAGGATAAGCATTATAAGCATTTGTATAAGGTTTATCAGTAGGAAGCGTTTCCATATCTTTACATTTGAATAAAAACAAAGTGGAACGAAGTTATTGGCGACAAGATGTTAACTTCGCGGCTTTATGGATTTTCTTTAAAATTATTTTCAACGCAAAATGGACAGATGGCGCCATTTCTGGATGTAGTATCGTCATAGTCCCATCAACTTTGTTTGTTAACGTGCAAAATTTAACAGTTTTTTGTCTCTATGTTGAATGTAAGTTTTCGATAAAAATTAAGACCGAAGACTCGTGCAATGAACACACGTCTTTTATCGCATACCGTTCCTGTTTGTACATGTATTTTGAACGGATACTGGCCCAAGTCAACTTAAAATTCACCAAATTCTTGTTCGCGACAGTCCGGGTTTGTGTGAGTGACGCGCATTTCTTGCAGTTTGTTCAAGAATGAATCACTGGTTGACTACTAGTTTTCCCTCAAAGAAGTGAACAAATGTAAATCATTTTCTCGAAAGCCAATTGACATCGCAAGGAGACACCACTCTGCAAGTAAATGTTCAAAAATGTTTAACCTTGTTCAAGCACAAATCGAATAATTTTATTCTTTCTCCCATTAATTTCACCGAAATACAGGTGCAAGTTTCAAATAAATCTTTAAATTAATTTATTTTATCAAGTAGATTTCTGTATAAGACTTATTGTAATACAATACAAAATGAGCGCAAGATTCGTATGTTGGATTCCGATACGAAAGGGTGTACGGTGCTGATTATTCATAGGCTAAACAGAAAGGTTAAGTACACTTAAAAGGACAGGAAAATTAATATGAGAAGTAAGGATGTCACGAATAAAAAACAGTGACGAACATGCAATGGTTTTATATTGAACAAAAGAAATTTTGTTCCGTAAGATGTTCCTATTAAGTTTGAGTATCATTTACCTTTGCCAATTTGCCGTGAATTCATTCAATTCTATGGAAGATATTTGAATTATAATTATTTAAGATTATGCAGCAGTATTCCAAGAAGAATCTGACTAATCCGAAATATAAATTTCTGAATGCAAATGCAGTGAAAACTAACTTTCATCGAAGGAACACTGCTGATAGAATAAGTAAACTGTATAGGGCTCCTTATTTTACAAAAAGAAAAACTAACACATTTGGAAATATAAAGTTAATTTTAGTAGTTTGGTTGGAACCTATATGGGAGTGGTATTCTTATAAAATTTAAGTTCATTCGCGTAATGATTCGATAGACGATAGAAAAATATATGGAATGTCATTGATAAATAAAAGGAATGAAGGAATGCCAAAAAGGACTTCCTTAAGACACGCCCGAGGACACAAGTATATCTTTTGAAACGAACTTATTAATTTTTACTCTTTGTATCCGATTTATTAAATATGATTCGAGCCATTTAAAGAAGTGCCCTTAAACGAAGAATAGAATTTCAGTGAGGTATAAAAAAAGAAAATTGTCAAAATCACACCAAAATTTAAATTTTCAATTCCGAACACACCGGCTCTGTCTTAACTCAAAATGGCCTAACTAGTTATTCGTTGATTCAAAACTGACATCCACTAATTCGTCTAGGTTGTTGTAAGGCTACATAGTCCCAATTTTCAACTATTACAAGGGATTGCAAGTTCATACGCAATAAAAATCGTATTCTTAACATCCTAACATTTTTTAAGATGCCTAACTTTCCTAGACAAGTATTAGACAATTATTACTAAGTAAGCCTGCAATTCTACATATATATCACTGTTGGCTAAACTGATAAGTTCTTTCATTCTTACATCATACCTAATAAACTGCATGTATCCGGTGTAAATAGTTATGTGGCGCAGTTCCCCATTCACACTTACACTAGGGATCTGACTTTACTCTAGCGCGGATTAAGATCACAGCAACTAAGGTCGGTTTTTTTTTTGCTTTCCATGCCAGGGAGATCTATTAACGTGCTCCTACGTCTTCTTATTTTATCATCTTTCCTTACGACCTTGTGAAGTTTTTCTGCAAAAAAAATTACCATCCATTTTTATTTTTCTGACTCATCCTTACAGAAAAAATCCGCTGTTAGAATTCTCGGAGGTGTTTCTTGGTTCTTAAGATTTTTAATATTATGTAATTTGTTTTACCTAAAATTGTTTTGAATTTCATGAACATTCAAAAGAATTAACCTATCATCTAGAAACCCACAACTTCGCTGTTCAAACTATAGAGAAAATGCTCTTGGACGTTATAAAATATTAAACTTTCCCGTGACACGCCTGTATTTATAGATTATCTCCTTCCACAAAGTCAAAGTAAATTCGATTGTGTTCGCTTCATAAGACCGCAGAGCAAACAACATTCAAAGTTTTGCCTCGCATCCGAAGTTTCGCCCTTTTGGATTTTCGCTCAACTGAACCCACCTTCAAATACTAATTAAATCACGCAGCTGGAAAGAACATTATACTATTGCCAATGTAAACTGCATTCCAAATTCCAGCAAGTCACCTACAAGTTGCGCTCCATTTCATATGAAAGCGCATGCAAATGTATGCTCGGGTGTTTTTAATTGAATTGAGAGCCTGTGCGGAATTACCTTCAAACTTGGATAGGAAACTGAATATCAAACAAAAGTTTACACTCGAAACTTTTCAGATCAACTTGCTAAGGCGCATTACACTGCCGAAAAGCGACCCGCTCCGATCGGCACTTGTCTACAGTCCCACGTCCCACACTCACTTCAGAATTTGTATTCACAGTTTTCGCCTAATTTATTCAGTTCATCCGGAATTTGCATATGAATACCCTAATTCAAGACTGCCGTGCTACCGGTGTGAAATGCAAGAACTAACCGGGCCTATGTGCGCATAAATTCAGAAAATTTCAACGCTTGAGATGCGCTTTTGTATTGTTTTTGGTATATCAGCGGCGGCGCCGCCGTCGTTAATTGGGGGAGCACATCACCGTTAACTCCAGCCACCGATTGTGCCCCATAGGAGGAGGAGAAAACTGTAAGTTTCTTATTTCAAAATCAACACCCTGCACTGGGCAATCTTTCAACCACAGAGCAGCTAACGGCTGGCGGTCGACTCTTGTGGTGGGTAATTCGTTCTAATCTGTCGTCGAGAATAAAAGAACAAATGCAAGGGAGATAGGATTATGGGGTTATTTGTGAGTCGGGACACTCAGAGGGGAGAAAACTTTTCCGTGCGACGTGGCAGTAAATGTGTCAGTTTATTACCAGGGGATGGCGGTTTAATTATTAGGGGACCAAATGAAATTCATGGATTACTTCTAATGCGTAAAGGATTATGCTTATTTAAGGTGAGAGGCCTGTGACTTGGATAGGAATGGCTGTTTTGTGTGTTAAATCGGTCGACTTACAAAGGTTTGTTTTTTTTTTCTAAATTACTCAATTATGCAAGGGGTCGGATCATAAATCTTTGACGTGCTCTTGTGCTGTTTGTGGTTTGCAAATCAATCCCTTGCACGGGGAATGGTTGCAAAGAAAAGTCAGAGATTTGGTTGAATTAATTTGACTTTGTAGAATTTTGATTTCAAAACATTATCTGTTGGTCACGTCGTCGTGCTTATTTGTTCTTATGATTTGCGGTTTTTTATCTTCAGACTTTCATTCGTTATCGTGTCATGATGCCAAAGTGTGAGTAATCCTTACTAAGTGGACTACTTTTGACGCAGGTTTATTGGTAGGATAAGTGAGTTGACGCACCTCCATAAAAATAATCCAAAGGCGATAAACCTCACGATCTGGCCGTCTATTTGTTCAAAATAAGAGATAAATTGTTGATCTAGCTTATAGCATAAAGGATTTATCGGTTTAAATGCTGTTTCGTTTTGCTGAAAAAAATTGTTATTTAATTTTGTAATGGGAAAAAACAAGTTCATTGACGGTACTGTTGTTCTTTTAAAATTTACAATTTTTCTGTATTGAACAAATATATTTACAATTTGACAGTTTTTCAAACTTCATACTATAATGAATATAAGTCGTCTTAAAAGTAGGGGCCTAAGGGATGAACAATTATTTTTCATATATTATGGATTGTATCACTGTTAGCCAGCAGTGTTGCGCGAAACTTTTCCTCGTTAAGCATTTTGTGTGCATTTAAATATCTTTGTCCAGGATCTGAGCTCCTCGAGTTAATGCTGTTTGGACTAGGATACGTTTCGGTTTCTTGTAGCTGTGCCTTGAACAGATGTACTGTTGCAGGGGGATGACAGTAGCGCTAGTTGTAGAGGATTCGTACGTATCATATTTCATATTCATATGTATCTTCCCGTTTTAAAACCGAGAGCTTCTCCCCTCCTAAAACAAAGTTTAAGTCTGAGCGAAGGTTGTCCCCTTGTGGAAGTATCGTGGCGGTTGTAGCTTCAAACCCAATTGCCGGAGGGAGCTTCAAGTATTTGCACTATGATCCTATCCACTCTCACCGTTTCAGTTAATATAAAATTAGCTCTGTGTGGGGCTATCATTAAACGTATGCAGTAACCCACAAAACAGGAGATACATATGTATATATTTCAAAGCCCTCTCTTCTTACCAAGAGAAATGAGGGTTTCTTAAAGCAGGGCTCGTTCTATACTTACGAGAGCGCTCAATGCGTAAGATGATGTGACAACACAGTCCACAACGTGAGAGACCCTATCTATGCTATTGTTACCCCACAAGTGGAGGTTACCTACAGTTCAGTGGCGACACTGAATGGCGGAAACAAAGAATCGTCGCCGAGTATTTTTTTTTTTTCATGTCTGCTTTTGGAATTCGTCTTCACATACATGCTCTTAATGACAACAAGATGGACCAATTAACGTTTTCGTAATAATGCCAATGAAATTTTAGTTCAAAGGCTGATTTAAGGCGTGTTATAAGTTCTAGTAATAAGATCACTAAATGAAACTGTTAAAATCGTACTTTATTCACCGTGTTGCAACTTAGAAACAATGGGTTAGCTTTACTTCTGCCTATCAAGATCGGGTAATAGTGTAAAATCGCCCAATCCAATCCTATCTACAGGCCAGTAGTTATTTTCACAGTGATACCAAATCGCACCGTTGCCAATCTTACAACAAAACCATAAATTCAAATATAATTTCAGTTATGCCATTTGAATACATTTTTCTGACAATCTTCTCTGACACTCATCTCTTATGCTCCCTTCGTGTCGTTTTACTTAAAAATTAGTCAGCTTCAAAAAAATGATGTCCCTTCTAAGCACGTCGATATTGTTATTTTGAATCTCGGATATGGGATAACAATAGCGATTCTATTGCCAGAGGTATCCCTTATCTTGAATAAAGCCATGAGTGGAGGGATACTCGTCACTATTGCCACGTTCGCCTGCATGCGTGTCTGCGTAATTCGACACCGGAACAAATTGACGTAGTGCACGAGGTTAATGCATGAAATTATTTAACGGGCTCCTGTTGTTTTTCCAGCAGGACTTGTGCACAGCAATTTTTGTATTCAAACAACTTTGGTGGGCTGCGTGCTTCCTTTTAGTCGGGGAACGAAAATGTGTTTTATTTTCAAGTTAAATGGTACTGGTTGATATACATATATACATACAGCACAAGTTATTCAACGTTATAATAATAATTAATAATAATAATAATTGAGTGGCACTACAGCCCACAACGGGCCAGGGCCTAGCTTCTACAACAACTACTCGTGTTGTGCATGCTACTGTTCTTCACGAGTAGAAGGGACCTACAGTTTTTTGCCGATTCCGAACGGCAAGCTGAGAAGCTTTCCATAGACAATTAATACTCTTTGAGTGTTGTCAGCAACTCGAAAGAGGTGGTGCCGTGAAAAAATGCTAGGTGTTCCGCCGGGAATCGAACCCAGACTTTTCTGCGCCGCGGTCGATGCACTTACCACTACGCCACGGCGACCACTATTCAACGTTACATTTGAATTATTTCACGCTGTTTGAATGATGATACATTGGACATCCTTTTTAAGTGAACAGTTCCCTTATACAGCCAAGTTTGACTTCAATGGTTGGCTGGAGTGAATTTCTTTATGTTTCTGCTCCTGTCTTCGTTGGACAATTCTATAAGGCAGACTCAGAGTTGCTCGTCCTTACCTAAGCAATGTTGAATAAAATATTAGTCAGAAGCTTCTTATACCTGCCTCGAGAGACGCTACAGTCCTTAAGGGCAAGCTCGTAGTTTTTTCAACAACTTCTGTAGGTTCGAGTGGAGGGGACCTACAGTTTATTGCCTCATACGACCGGCGGGAGTTTGTATAAAAGAATGAGTAACTTGAAAGTGATTACTGTATGCCCTTGATGATCTAGATATTTTGTTTAATGTTTATATGTATGTATATATCTCTATATAGCCCTCTGAAAACGTAATTTGATTTCCTGCTCGTTATCCTTCAAAAAATTTGCGTAATAAACATTTTTGAATAGTATACACTTTACCCTCACTTGAGTTTCCCTTTAAAACGGTGTCTCCAGTTGCACATGAATGTCTAATCACATTTTAATCGTTGACTACACGCAATATGAACCCATTTTAATATCTCTTCTCAAATCAAACATGTTCCAAACCAAAGCGTGCCACTTAACCGATCTCTGTCAGCATGGCACGATTTCACCGTCGCCGCAGCAGCAGCACCGGAGTGCAGAGAATCAAAAAGGATTTCCGTCTGCTGAAGCATCGCACACACGTTAAGGAGGCACGCCAAAACAAAAGCCATCGCACAGCCCAATTTGATAATCATCGCATCGTCATTCTACTCCCCGACAAACTACTGCATAATCTCGTTTACCTAAATTAAGTGATTGCCATCGACATTATCGTGTCATCTGCCACTCGCTGCCTCACTCTCCGCACACAACAATTGCCCCCGTCTTGAGTTACAGCAATCTGCACAAAACGTGTCGTTTTTTCGTCATCCGCAAACAACGAACAAAAAGCGAGCGGAGCCAAGGAATATGACATGTAAAACTATGCACGGCCCCGAAAGAAAAACAAAACAAAACAAAAACCAGTAAACAAATGCTGCAGAGGAGTTATGAGATGATGGAGGAATGGAGAGATCCTTAGCCGCGTTTGGCCCCGAAGGCAAGAGGCCGGAACTCAGAACACACTTTGTCAACCCTCGCAGAGTTCAGCGCTGCACACAATGGAGGCAACGCACCGAAACACCTTCTTCGGCGATGAGGACGACAAGGATGTAATTCGAGACGATCATCAAAGCCGACGACGACGATAACGACGGTGCGGCAATGAGGACGAAGACGGCGATGGAGACGACGTATGACACTCCGGCTACCCCGTGTTGCTTTGCTCGTCGTCGGAGGAAAGGTGCATGCACCGCCGCCGCCGGAACCGTCGCATATACACACATTCATAGATGAGGCTGGAGAGCTACTCGCTCGTGCCACACCGAAATGAAATTCCATCACAGATGGCGGCAATACGGAACAGGGTATTGCATATCCGGCATGTGCAAAACTTCTCTCCGCCAGTCATCTACACTTGGCCGATCGCTTTCGTCTCTGTTTGCTTGATTTTATCTCGATAAGGACGGGCCAAAGGAGGTCACCATTGTGTGACATACGTTCGGCGGATCCATGTGTCAGATACAATCTGCTGCGAATCAAGGCGAATAGTGTTTAATTTGCTTTTTTTTCTGCGCACAGATGGGGTGAATAGCAAGCTGCTTCTTCAATTTGGACAAAAAGTACACAACTTGACGGCGTAATTATTACCTCTGAGCATATGAGTGGTATACGCCAAGGGTTTGCTTGGAAAAATGAAAAAAAAAATGTGTGGCAGGGGAAGGTGTGCTCCGCGTATGAATCTGATTCAAATAACACGGCTCTGTGAATGAAATAAATCATAATGAAGAAAGGTGCATCTAATTGGGCGGAATTGTAACTTGAGATGACGACAGAGCATAGTTGTGGTTCGTATGTGAATGTCATTCAATGGTGAAATGTGTACATTTCCATGTTTGATGAATAAATTCAGTTTTTTCTTGCTTTGTTGTGTTTGAAATGTAACTGGAGACCTGACGTTTGGTTCCAAAGTCACCCAACCACTGAAATTGAATGTGATTTATTCAAATGCGGTCCACAACGCTGTGAATACGATTTCATTAAGTGTAGGCGCGTGACCTATAATGTGTGGAATAACATTAATCATATTCAAGATACACTCTTCAGGTACACGGGGTTTCGTCTCCGTATGCCCGCCTTAATTGCATTTTTGTAAAATCCCTTGCCTCCTAAGTTAATTTGGATTTGTTGAGCATTTATTTTTCTTCCTGTTTGGAGTACACTTAGATCTCAACCATCACTAGTAGGTGAATCTGCAAATCTGAACATTGAAGTGCTTCCAAAATTAGTAGTTTACATATATTGAAAGCTTTACAGCTTCACGTGGAAATAAAAAAGTATATGGTTTCGTTTTCACAATCGAATTACAGTTTCGATATGTCCGTCTGCCCGTTTGCTGTTACGTTCTCTATATCTCCTACACTTATGAAATAATTTGCGTCTAATTTTGGAATTATATGCTAAAAATGTTTGTATTGTACAATACTGCTCCTGCCCGAAAAGTCTTCAACAACGCATCAGAAGACAGCCTAGGTTGAGATGGCGCACACATGTGGAGAAGGACCACAACGAACATGGAGTGAGCAACTGGAGGCAACTGGCAAAAGATCGTGCTAGACGGAAAGGCATATCAGTTGAGGCCCAGGTCCATTCCCGACTGTAACGTAAAAGAAAAAGAGGAAGACGTTCTGGGGGACTTTTGCCTCAAACCCCTTTCTCATGATACACCAATCGGTAGAATTTTTTTTTTAAACAGAGATTAAGGCTTCAGTTTCAGTTTTTTGGTTTGAATTACAGTTTCTGAGATATTGTTAAGAAAATTGTGACCTCACCGATGTATGTAGAGATGAAAACGACGAAAAGAAATCGCTAAAAGAAGCTTCCAAACGAAACATTCAATTCAAAGTGTTTTTAGATTTCTATGGAAATTAAATTTTTAAAATCTAATAACACAGTTTTAAAGAGGTCGTCGAGTAGTTTAGGACAATGTCAACACCGCAATGTGCATACATTGCATAGGTAAGAGATTTGGATTACGAATATGTGTGAGTAGTTCTGAATATACACCAATGCGCATATTGAACCTAAAGGTTAGCATTAGCGGCGTGATTGAATTTTTTTTTTAAATATTATTTTTTTAATTGATTGCTTCGTTAAGTTTTAACATATTTATCTAAAAACCTGTTAAGAAATTTGTACTTAAGTACATGTGTGGATTTGCATTCGTTGTATCGAATGCTGTGAACGAAACCATCTATTTGTGAGCGTCACTCACACAAGTTCAATCTATTTTAAGGTCACAAGGACAGATTTTGACAATCTGACAATCTGTAAGTGTCAATTCATAAACCTGAAATTCTCAATTGATTCCAAAGAAACAACGGGAGTAATTCTGGGCGTATTCGTGTCTCTACCTAATACGAAGTCGAGATAGTTGAAGTCCTTGTTTCTTTCAACGTTTTCTCTGTCCATTGCGATGCCCTGTCCGACACTTCAATGTCGAGCTTCGTTTTTGGTGACAGTATTTCTCCCACATTTCGCCAGAACCATTTTAGCCGGCTTCGTCATTTATCAGCAAACACCTCACTAACATCTCGCAGCGCCCGTTTTCACGTTTTTTTTTGTTTTTATATATCAACAGCTGACAAGGCTTTCAAAGAACCAATCTCAGTACAAGTAGATTCGTAAAATGTTCCATTGCTTTAGTCTTTTCGATTATCGTTTCAGATATTTTGGCATCGAAATTTCTCACAAGTGCTTTCTTCCAAGAACAAGATAATCAGATACTTAAACTTAGCTGACCGTCATTCGCAGAATTTACTTAGTCTTCCTCGAATTCCAAATAAGTTTAAAATTCACTGATTCAAGACGAATTCAAGCGAAACACTAAAAGTGAGTGAACATAGTTGACAAGGTAAGCATTTTATTCAACCGTCAACCCCTTATCCGTTAATTGGTAAACGAATATTTTAAATTTCCGACAAACTTTCCCTGGATTGGTGAATAGCAGATGAGAATGCTATTCACCAAGAACTGCGTCGAAGTTCGGCCACTCGTCGAAGTGACGAACAGTTTTCAAAGTTTCCCCACGAAGAAAAATCGGAGTGCAGTTGAAAAAGTGTGTTTTCCATTAATGGAATGACTGTGAAACTTCACCGAACTGCCACGGGCATTGTGGCATGGTGTACGGTTTCGGGCATATTCATTGAGCGACTTTCTTCGTTTAAATCGATTCACCATTGCACATGTACGAGTGCATATTTCGTTTCGAGAAGAGAACTCCGGCACTCCAACCCAACCATATCAGCTGGCACACAAATGCCGGAGGTAGTTCTGACCGCATCCTAATACTACTGACGTTGGATTATGTCAACTGATTTATTTAACAACCCCCATGGACTGGCGCACAACCCCCAAAACCTGGTGACTCTTATCACCGTCAGGCAGAGGGCAATTCTTGGGAAAACATGCCAAATGCATTTGCGAGGCTTCCAGTCGCACAAGCCGTCACTTTTGCCGGTTGCAGTTGAGCGTGCATGTGCATGGCAATGCGGCCCGACACACCATTCCGCCGCCCCATCAAATATGACGGAAAAGGAAGCCGTCACCAAGAAGAGATAAATAGCGAAGCAAAGGGTGGCGAACACATGCCAGTGTCACATTACAAATTATAGAAAATCTAGGCAAATGTAACCGAAGAGGAATAATCAGCCGACAATTCGACAGAGCTCGTCAACCCTTGCCCTCTCCCCGGACGGGATTAGTGTCGCTCCGGTCACCTCGCATATATGTTTGGCTATAATTCACGGCTTGCTCGTCAGGCAAGACTGCGACTGCGGTAAGTTTGTTGCGTTCCGATGGATTACCTGAGCACGGTGATTTCCCCAAAATGTAAATGCAGTCCCGCTGGCACCTCAGTTAACGCCAAATGTTGCCGCTCATATATCAGGGGATAAAGATATATCAATTACACCTCTTTGCGTTGCGTATAATCTCCCCCACAAACGGTCACAGACAGTAGTCCAGACGTGCCAGCAAAGGGTTGCATAACCAGCCAATCGCCTGACCGTGGGAATCGTCACTAACCCCTTGAGTAATGGCTCTGTGGAAGCGTTTTGATTCCGAACCAAATGCCAGGGGTGTTAGGTCAGTTCTCGATTGCATGTGACATTTGTCTCGCACCCGAGATTCGATGCCGAGGCTGTGTCGTGGGTTTTTTACAATTTTCTGTTGCTAAACATATCCTAATGACACCCCAAACCGGTTAGCTTGGTGTGTCCTGGCAATACTAATTGAAGTCAGTGCCGAACGTAATTAGGCCAGGTGTGTGTTCTCTATTCTCCGTCCTTAGTCCGGCTGAATGGAACGATTGTGTGCGTGTGTGTTTTTTGGTGGCACAAATTGAGATTGTCGGTTTCAGCGATCGCTGTACACCGGTCGTTGTTCTCGATTTGGGTCATTAGTTGGATTGTGGGTTTGGGTTTTTTTCCCCATTCTGATGGCCAATTTTGTTAGCTGCTTCTTGATTGCTTATTACAGAAGTTTGACCTGTCCATGTTTGCATTAATAAGATAAACAAATTTAGTTTCCCATTACACTTCCGCACTCTGAAGTTATCAAAGTCTATTTTTCCCCAAATTTCAACAAAATATCGCAAAACTTTTTTATTTGACGGTATGAAATCCGCGTTGTCCGCTACTGTTGTTTCGAAAAAAAAATATGCACTTTGGCACATACCTAACATATTTTAAATTTACATAAAAATAGGAAACCACGCCCAGTTTCTATCATAATCTCTCAGAACTGTCAGAGCTTTTGAAGATTGACTCATTTAAAGTGCTTATTAAATAATTCTGATTCGCGCATACAATTAACTATTTTCTTAATTGTACATAAAAAACTTGTACCCTTCACAGAAATATTTTAAGCAATTCATCACCTTGTCTCTTTTCCGAATATATCATATTTCGAAGAAAAACAGATCAATCCCAAACACAACACCAAACACCTAAAAAAATTAACAAAATCTACAAGAGAAAAAAAAATTCCCTAACCAATCAGTTGTCAACACACATCACATTTGGCCAACACAGCACGAGCTCTTCATTCGCCACCATTTTCTTCCATCTTTATGTGATCCAGGTAAAAACTACAAAATCTGTGCCCACTGATTGGAGGATCACGCCAACAATGTGTTGAGGTTTATTTTTATGGTTTTACGATGTTTACAGCCCCCTCCTCGTGGCCTCGAAAGAGAGGCTGGCCGGTGCTGATGGGCCACAGTTTTGTTTTGTTTGTTTTCCACGACCGAATCTTTATGGGACAATTTGGTTTTGTTGCCATGAAGATCATAAAAGAGAGAAGTCGCATGAACGCGATGAGAAAGATTAGTAAGCTTGCTCTTTTTTGGGACAGATTCTCTTTGACCAAAGGTGAAATCTCTTTTAAAGAAATTTCAAAAGAGTTTTTCTTCAATTTGTGTAGATTGAAATGCGGGATGAGTTATCGCATTGCACTTCATTCCCTAGAGGAGTGGGAGTCTTTACACCTCTCCGTGGTTGTGAAGTTACGGCGGTGTTACGTCATCACTGATATTCTGTTGGCACTTCCTCGATTAATCACTTCGAAGACTTGTCGCCCTGAGATGTGGTCAGAAATTCCAATAATTTCACGACATTCTTTCAAGCCGTAGGACTTGAGTCATGAAGTGATGAAAGCCTACACCACGGATATGAGATTTGTAAGACAAAATATTTTAATTTGCTTAGCCACACACGGAACAAGTGTGGTGGTATCCCTCATTTCTTTCAAGTTTGTGAATTACTTGTATTTATGTAAGAGTCTGCCGAAAATATACGAAAACTGTTTCGAAATTGTCTGTAATTCAGGTCAATGCAATGCTCAATGGCCCACACCTATTGGTATCAGTTGCTTTTGTTGTGTCAAAAAATTACGGCTCATAAGTTGATATGACAACGATAACCGACGGGAAATTTACCCTCCAAATAAATTGCACTGCGAGCAAAATATTGTGCGTCGGCTGGTAAATCAGAGGCTTAGGTTCGATCCCCGAACTGAACTGTCGTTCATATCGTAATGCGCTCCTATTACTGCATCATTTTTTTGAGTTCCTGATAATACTCTTACATTACTTAATGAATGAAAAAGATTCTAAGATCTCGCTGTTCGGAGTCGGTATTACTCTGTAGGCTCCATTAAGTACTGAGAGACCAGTAGCGTCTACAACTTTAGTGTTTCCTGAAGAAGATATACTCGTTTTCATTGTGTGCAATAGGGCGTAACATTTGTTAACATTTTTTAACAGCTATCGTTAAGTCGTTGTTATATTTGGTTGGATGCAGAGTGTGCAGTGTTTATCTAGGTTATCTCTGATCTTGGATTGATTAATTTTTCATACAACATCCGAGGTACGTATGCTTTGAGTGTGATCCCATTTGGTACTCTTATTCGCTTGATTGACCTTGGATCGAAGAGGTGTTTGAACACTGTCTTAAAATCGCTCAGTTCCGCTCCTCCAAAACACATTCTTCTGCACTTGAGTGCCATAGAAAATGATGATTATAACGGTCTGCAGTGAATGCTTGGAATATATCACTAAATTGTACAATTTTGCTTAAAATATGAAATTCCAATCTAAGTGAATCCAAACATTTTATGGATTCCTAATCTTCATTCAAAAAGTTCTGAACCTCAAAGCTGACGCTGAGTGTGAAGTATGTAGGTCTAAGCCTCTATTTGGCGTGGATAATAGTAGGTGTTTACGTTAATTAAAGCAGAGTGCATTTATTGTAAGTTTTCAGGGTTCTTTGCAACTGAATCCTCACTGTACACACGGTATTTGTCTGTGACTTCAATTTGTTGAATTTTGCATATCGGCCTGGCTGTTGCGATGATGTGAGGGACTTCTGGTTTCTGCTAAGAACGTCCCGCTTTGAGCAATTAACGACACGAACAATGTTGACCTGTCCGTATTGAAAGCATCAAGGAAAATTACAAAATGATTCTGTAATGTTAATCCTGCTTTAGTTCTGAGTGCAGATTAAGCTGCTTTGGTTCATAGAGATTGGTAAGCAAACGATTTAAAGAGAAGCTACAATAGTTAACGTATTGATCAAATCATCTTAAAAATTTCTTTAAATCGAGAAAAAAAATTAAGTGCATAGCAGCTATTGAAAAATATTTAATAAATATTGAACCACTTCTATACCAGCTATGAACATAATGCAAGCTATAGCCTATTGAAAAGCAATTCATAAAATTTCGCAACATTTCAACCCCACTCTAAGGCACTACACTGCATAAAAACACAGCCAACAAGAAAAAATAGTTTTTCCAATTCATTGACACAAAGCAGCACACAATTCTCATGCCACCCCACACAAAACCATGTCCATTGAGAAGACCTCCAATTAACAGACAAATAATCACTTAAAGCGATTCCGAAGAGGAATTCTGCGAATTTTTCATCAAAGCTTCCAGCTCTTGCGGGTTAATTGACTGCTTTTGCATAATAATTAGATAAATCAATCAAAATTGTGCTTCATTAAACCCTCCAGCAATGAAATCATCTTATAAGAGCAAATCCCCCACTCGAACTAATTCTCTTCGACACAAAGAGACGTCTCACTTGCTCTTCGACACACCGCGAAAGGCCAACAAAAAAAAAGATTGTTTTCCCTGGCTCCGGCATACCTTTCATTCATTCATTAAAATTTCTTTTTCAACAGATGTTCCGCTCGTTCGCTGCAAGTCCACCGTCACATCGCCGCCGCCACCGCCTGCTCGGCAACAAATCATGCGGCAAACATCGGAACTCCGCAGAAGCGCACCAGCACCACCACCACCGCTAGCCTCGGCCAAGGTGAGAATGACTCATGCAATGGCACAACGTCCGAAGAGAACCTCTAACCTAGAGAGTTGGACAAATTCTCTCTCATCCCCCACCAATCCATACACATGTTACACACTCACACACTGTGCGGACGACGTGTACGGACGCATTGCGCACTCTCTTCGAGAAGAAGACGCAAAGAAGAAAATTATAGAAAAAAGAAACACACATACGAAACGGCACATTGCCGATGGCCTCAGCTGGTGCTCGCTCACCAACAACACACACCGTACACCGGAGATGAAGCAACATGAAAAATGCAGACGGCAGAGCAGTGCCGCACACTACACAGTCACACACAGCACCGGTCGTCGCGTCGCCTCTACACTCGCTGCTCGGTTCACTCGCCAGAAGCAAACCAGAATCGGGTGCCGGAGGAGGTGTTCTATAAAACTATTCGTCCGACAGCAGCTCACATTCAGTTGCGAACGGTTCGTTGCCGAGAAAGGATATACAACCTCACATAAAATTCACTGAGCGTGTACTCGACCAAAAAGGATACTAACTGCTTTCAGATTAAGAAATTCTTTCGTGTCAAATCGAAGTCCCTCAGACCCAACCAATTCGCCCGTGTCCCCGCTCGGTTCAGCCAATTGTCGTTTTACGTGTGAATATCCGTGTGGCCGACCGAAAGGAAGTGTCGATTCCCAAGAAAATCGTATTGTTTTTCATATCTGTGCAAATTGAAATATCAAAGCAGAAAAGTGCCGCAAAAAAGCAAAAGATTCAAATCAGTTCTGTGTGTGATCAAGTGCCGCCCTGACAACCGAAAAGTGACAATTGTTTGCAAAAAATAAATATTTTTGGATTACACTTACTACAACTGCTGTTGCCGATCGCTCGCTGCACACACACGATAAATACAGTTTCAGTCGGTTTTGTGTGTGCAACTAACGGATTCTCTCTCTTAGCACTAGACGCATTGCTTTGTTTCGTTCATCAATTGATTGACCACATTTTTCGTGAGGTGAGTAGCATATTTCTTCTCTTTCTTGATTTTTTTGTTTTTTTTTTGCACTTCCCTGGTGTGGCAAGTTTTCTTAATGACTGACTAACGCGAATGTTGTGAGCTTAAGGCGATAACGAGAGAGGACTTTTTTCAGAACAACAACATTGTATCGCCGCGAAGACAGGTGTCGTGTTCGTGGGCTTGCTGCAATTTCATGTCGCATGGCAAGTCTTGCCGAATGTTCTGAGGTGACGTAAAAGCAAAAGCCGATCGGATTCAGTGGAAAGGGTGGAGAGTGTAGGGGTGGCAAGGTACACATCTAGACGTGGTTTTATGACAGTGCGAACTGTTGGAATTTTTTTTGTGGGCAGTGGAAATGACCGGCTATCATCAGGAGGATGAGTAAGTCGTTTGTCATCCGAATTGATTTCGCAGTGCACACTGCGGGCATTGAAATGTGAAATTGGATGGTCCACGCGATGAAAGAGGAAAATGGCCATTCTACAAATTCCAAGTGTGCAACTCTGTCTGTTTAATGATCCCTGTGCAAATTCAAACGTACTATGCGCTTTATGGTCTATTAAATATAAATTCAATCTGTCCATCCGACCATTAGGTTATTTTTGTCAGGAATTTCATGTATGGGCGGCGAAAGGCGGCTTACGCTGATGAGTGAGTCTCCAATTTGCTGTAGAATTCGGTAACAAATTAACTTGAGCAACTTGCTTAGAGACCTTGCCAAAGGGAGTCCTCTTTAAAGGGTCTAGAAATGTAATCAATTCCCACAAATTTATCTTTCAGAACCAAGCAATCATCCTTGGGGACGAACTCAATCCTTTTGAAGTAAAAATTATATCCTCCCTCCCTGCAGCGAAATAACATTCGTCCTTCCAAAATCCATCCGATATTCATCATATTCCCGACATTGCTGTGACTGAGACACGGAAATACCAGCTCGATCCGTTTCCGATTTCTTCGCACAATTTTTCGAGGGAATTTCAACAATATCTCTCTGGGCTGTCTGTCGTTTTGTCTCGTTCGTCGGGAAAAAATGGAGCGGGGGATATGGCAACTGAAAACGGGAAAACGGCAAAACAGAAAAGGATAATAATTCTTGAAATTCTTCACCATCGTGCAAAATTGTCATCCCTAAGGCGATGACAATTTTCATTTTCTCTCGCTCTCACCGGCCCACTGTCCTTAGTTTGCATCTAAAGTCCTCGTCCACCCAAGTTTCTCTACTTTCATCATTGTCCTCATTGAAATTCTTTTTGAAATATTTTTCCTCCATTCGTTTTGGTTTAGTTGTATTTTTTTCGCTGCGCAAGAAGTTTGTCATTTTGTACGGTTAAGGGAATGCGAAATAATTGTAAGAATATTTATTGCATTTGTGATGGATCACTTTCAATGTGAAAATCTACACTTTTCCTTTACCGCTGGTTGGTTTTTCCTTTTTGTTTTCAAATTCTGATTGTAAACTATGGAGGAGCTGGTAAAGCAGCAACATTTGCTCATCATGCACACCCCATTAGAAGTCTACTCATGTTACGGATGAATGGGTAGTTACCGGGGAAGAAGAATATGGTCATGAGGAAGTAGTGGCTAAGAGGTGAAGGCAGGTACATTACTTGCTACAACACTACTCACCTGTGTATGTATTACGTGGTCTGTCACTGTGCGTCACGGAGGGGTTTGGAAAGCGGAAATTCACACGGAAATAAAAAACGGAACAGGCGTCCAACTTTGAAAAAAAAAAGTGAACATAAAAACCGAAGAAGAACACAAGACAACACACACAAAACGCGAAACGATACGAGCCATCTAGAGGGAGAGTAATGATAGTTGTTGGCGAGTGGCATATTGCGTTCAAACGCGAAATTCCCTTGCTGCTGCTGCGGCCCCTCTTTTAAAAGAACACAACTCTGTTGTACCTTGCGACGCGGGGCATGGCACATAATGTCTGCGGCAATGAGGAGCCATTATGGTACACATTCGAGCAGGTGATCTCTCGCATGCACATACGTATAGCTCCAGCAAAATATAACAAAAAAAAAAAATATTCAGCCGCCCTGACGTTAAATGCCATAAGCAAAGAAGAAGACCACCTCCTATGCTGTACGCCTAAGGTGTGTCATATGTATTGTATTTTTCTCCTTCTTCTGTCGCCGACGACGAAGACGACGACGCCGCCACCGCCGCCGTCACCATCACCGTCAGTGAATGAAATCATAATCATTATTATTTGGTAGTAACAGTAAAACAACATTTCATCAAGAGTGTGCCCGGGTTGGGGGTCCAAAAAGACAACCAAAGCGTGGGTAGATGCCATTCAGAGAGATACATAGATCCACTCGAACTCCTCCTCGGCTCTTCGTTTTCACTTGATCGTGGCTCGGTCGTTATGTTCGTCGTTGTCGTCGTCGCCCAACCATTGAATGAATGAATCGAACGAAGAAAAATAAAACAAAATCTGAAATTTTTAATTGAAATATTCAGTTGAGAGAGTACATTAGCTGTCGTCGTCCGCGTCGTCGAAGGACCACCACCAAATACGCGGCTCAAAGTGGATCGAGCCGAGCGAGAGCACGCAAACTGTTATTTTTAAATTTCTGATGTAATCAAAGATCCAAGATGAACACTCAAATTGGTTCTCACAGGTTCAACGGGCACAGAAACGTTTCTCTCTCTTTCTCTACTTAATTGCATCCATAACAAGATCTCATTACGATCGAGTGCGGCACACGGGATCAATGAATAGATTCGGATGTCGGACAGATCAAGTGGAACGTTAGAAAGAAACTCGGCTCTCAAGGTGAGAATTAGATACTCGTCGTCTCTGTGTACTGTAAAGCGAACGGGGCTTATCAATGATTATCGTGATTAAATTGACATTGGCCGCCAATAGATAAAATTCTCCTGCGTAATTGGGTCTCGATTCGATTAGCCTTTTGATCTGTTTTCGGTTTGTCTTTGTGGATGCCTTCAGAAGTATGTAGGTCGTCGCTGGGCCGGAAACAGCGATCAACTTCCGTTTCACTAGGCGTGTGTCACATTTCATTTTCAATTCAATTCAAATTTCCCCGCCCCTCGACATAAATCGCTTAAATTGAATTGGTCCATGCTTTGTGTCGAAAATCTTAGATAATTGATCAAGAGAGGAAGACGATGTATAGAAAGCCCACTGACTGCATACCCAAAGCGGCCCCACAATAGAGATTCCGGTGAACAGAAAGAAGAAAGCGTCAAGTTTTTGATTTGCGCGCTCTAAAATTCGCATTGCCTGAATGCGCTCCATTTTGCTTTTCATAGCCGCAAAAAAAGAGAGTAATCCATAAAAAAAAGAAAAATGTCTGTATTATCGTGTACTCACTTGGTGGAGAAAAGATCCAAGAACCGGCACGAGGTGGAGAAAAAAACTTGTAATAATTACTGACCCGCAACGAATTGCTGTGCACCACACTTTACAAAGTTTCTACGCTAGTTTCGTTTTTTTTTTCGTTGTGCTTCTTCTTCCCCCCTCTGCTTTGATCTGCTCTGCTATGAAGTCTGCTTCGAAGAAGAACTGCAAAAGGTCGTGGTATAGTGTCTTTCTTTGATGGCACCTAAATGTCTGACAGTTGTGTTCACTTTTCTACATCTACTCGTATGGAGCGCATTCGCGTGGAATGAGATGCAATTTAAAGGCTTACTTTTATGGCTTATATTTATGATTTGACAAGACGGGGACGGAGGCGGCGTACGGCAAGAAGGCAAAAACAGAACATTTTCCCAGGAGGTTCGTTCGTTGGCTGCAGAATGAAGAGCGAAAGCATTATTGTGAGAAAGCACGCACGTAGGCACGCACGAAGCCATAATTTTATGTGTGAAACTGAAGTTTGTTGTTTTGGTTGTCAGGTTGGCGGAGGAGGAGGCTTTGTTGTATTTTTCACTGATTTCTTGTGCATTGCAATTGTTCCTTCAGTCGCCTAACTAATGGCCACATCGTTTGCTGGTTTGATTCACCGCCGCTTTACACAGTCAGCTTCTTATCCTTGCCAGAGTTCCGGCAACGTTTAATTATTTTCCCATTTTCGCCATGCAATCCATCGATTATGCTAAGGACTCGCAAAATGATTTATGCCAATGTCACTGGCATCCCCACGGACACGGTTCTGTGTTAAATAGCGTTTCTTTCCCCCTCAGCAGCAGCAGCAGCAGCAGCACAAGCCCAAGTTGACAAATAGCTATTGCCTGCCACTTTTATCCGACTCATAAAAGATTTCCCTCCCGCACCCCTCTGATGGATGATGAATAAGAGTTGCCTTTTTTGTAGCCATTCTGTCGTCGTCGTCCTTTCCGTTTCGTCATCCTTGAGAATACTTGAACAGCGAAAGGACACGGGGAACAGATGTCTTGACGGTTAATTTAAGTGTAACACTTTTTTCCGTCGTCGCCGGTCGGGTCCACCGACGCGTGGCAACTGGGGAGAGAAATTTTCTGTTCACTACCGATCCATAGAGGGTTGCTGCTGGGCATTTCGTAAGCGCACACGCTGCTCCTATGTTTAGATCCCCAACCGCCGGCAATACGCGAGATGATTGGGTAAAGCAAATAAAATATCAAAGTTTATTTGTTCACATCGCATACGCGGAGGGAGGGCATTGTACATATATTTTTAAATAAAAATAAAAACAAAAATAGATAATAAATTTTGTAATGGATATCCGGAGGGGCGAGAGAGAGAGAGTGCATGCAACGCCGACGACGACTTCTGCTCCCCACAAGTGGTGTGATGTGTAGGTACCCCCGCTCCCCAACAAAAAAGAAATGGCACCGCTGTGTTGTTGTGCGGCTCCCCACCAGCCCTCAAGGTGCTGCAGAGACTGAATTTCGGGACGCGATTTTGTTTATGCTCTTTTCTTCTTTTCCTTCAATTCTTCGACTGCTGCCGCCGCTTCTGCCTTTGCTGCTGCCGTTGTTGTTGGGTCTGATCTTTTTGATTTTAATGCCTTTTTTGTTGCTGGCGGTTGGCTCCCCCTATGCGGTGGTGTAATATAATAAAAATAAAATAAAAAAAACCGCACTCGTCGGTAGACATAAAACCAGACAGAGTAAGGCAGTCAATTTGGAGTCGAAACATATCTGACACAGACACACTCGCTGAACTATTAGTCGCGCCGCATCCAGACGGAAGGCGAGAGAACAAAAGAACGAATCTGGAGGAAACGTCGTTTATATGTGTCAACTCTTAGAGCTCCAAAGCACGGCACAAACAAGATGATTGGTCTTTTGAGCATTTTTTTTTGTTTTGCCTTTCTGTGTTTTTGGGGTGGAAATTCTCGGCGGTGCGCCGATTGACATGTGTGTACTGAAGTTGGAAGGATTTATTAACACCGCGTGCTAAGTGGGATGTGACAGGGCTGGAAATGTATTTTAAGAGACTCCCGAAACACATTGGGTGGCGCTTGTCGGCGTGTGTGTGGAGTTCTTTAGGTTGGCTGTTGACCTATATTCGCTTAAAATTTGGGTGAGGCGAATGCGTTCACGTGCACTCGGGCCCGAGTACAGCTGTGCCGCGTCCAAGGCCAGTGCAGTACTTAAGTGTGTTTTGGCAAAACATCATTCTGTTGTGGTTGGCGGTTGTCTGGGAGTTGGAAAACAAGTTTGTGTTGAAAATAAAACAAACCCCTCAAGGGTGCACCTGTCAAAACGTGGCCTTACGTTTTCACCCCTCTTGTGTGCATACGGCACACATCAAGAACTCATTTGCTACCCCTTGCCACACAGGTGGACTTCTCCACGAACACAAGCGAACATGAACCCCTTTGGACGCGCACATAAGCCTAAAATAAATGAGGGAGAGAAAAAACTCCATGTCCGTCTGGGCATATTATGGTAGAGTGCATATTATGGTCGCATGTCCCGTTGTGGTGTCACTGCTTTTTTTTGAGTTCCTCATTCTTTGACCCTTCTGGATGGAGTCAATCTGTTTTTTCTTTATTTATTTATATGATTTGCTCTCTCACTCTCACTCTCTCTCTCTCTCTCTCTCCGTTTATTATAATCGTATGTGAATCGCGCTGGCTCGCGCGCTGGGGTGTGTGGAAACTTAATCACTTGGCCATCATCAATCCGACATATATCGCCATGGACGACGACTTATGCCACCAACAAAGTTTACTCCAGTTTGTACTTTTGCTCCTTTTGTAGTCGCATTTGTTTATTTGTCTTGCTCCCCTCCCCCACGTGAACCACTCGCTCGCGTCTCGTTCGCTTTCTTAGTCTACCCAGATGGGAGGAGGTTAATTGATGATGATGTATACCTTGGCCATATGCTTGTGTCTCTCTCGCCTCCTGGCTTTTCTTGTATGCCGTGTTGTGTGTAGTGTGGCCTGTGGAGTGCCGAGTGGATATATTTTTTGCCCTGGTCTTCTTTTATAATTTAAATTGCAAATTTCACCCTTAAAATGTGGCATGCTGCACATGTATATGTGCTAGCGTGCTTCCTGTTGCCAAAAAAACTATAAAAAGGCCATGAGCTGAGAAAGTGAGCTGGGGCGGGAGGGTGGCCTGCGTTGCAGTACGTAATAAAACGAGGAGTCGCCATCGGATGGGGGTAGAATGGTTGCCACATAGCCAAGGTCTAGACTTGAGAATCGTGTCTGTGCGGGGGTTTCCAATATATTATGTGGAGTGAGTGTGTCCAAAAGGAGGAGACTTTGTGTCGGCCTGGCAAACATCCCGGCGCGAAGGCGACGAAGATGACGATGGCGGCGGCAACAAGGAGAAGAATGTCATTGCAGCAGTCCTTCGGCTGCAGTAATGCTGGTGGAAAATTGTTGAAAAGAATGTATGGCACATAATGAGAGTGCCAAACAAGCAAAAAGTTTATCTCCTTCATTCGTGATGAATGATGGCGTCAAGGGAGAATAACTTTTGCGACAATTTCATTTCATGTTGTTCCGTGGCCGTCTTGTGCCGTCTTTGTCGGTGTGACGCGCACACATAAATTCGCAACGTTTTCTATTTTTGACTGCACCATGCAATTCCGTCTGTTCTGTCGATTTTATGGAAATTAACCTTGGACTCGATTTTCTAATTTTGGAATTTTCCCTTTTTATTTACTTTCAGCGCTTCCCTTCTCCAGTGAGCTTCGATGTCTAATTACTCGACAACGACATCCTCGACACCGAATAGCGGCAGCAACGTCTAGAGCAAGCGCTGGCGTCTGGAAGAAGTGCACCAAAGAAGAAAAAACAGAAAAAAAACGAAGGAAATCCCCATCCAAATTGACTGACAACAACATTCTACACGAGTTTTTGCGCGCTGCACTTGGATGCGGGAATAAACCAAGAGAAACGTCTTTTTCGTCGTCTAGCAACAGGGCTATGTGTATGGGAAGCGAATGCGTGTATAAAATTAGTACACAAGAGATTTAATAGGAATACATCAGCTGGTATCCATGCTGGGGCGAATAAGTAATTGAAGTGCACTTCCCTACCCGCCCGTACGTCCGCACCGTCCCTTACGTGCAAGATTTCGGAACTCTCTTGTGTAGATGGTGGGATTCGATGACAATTTCTCGAATATTCCCCAACACACATAATTCCAGAGTGAATCACTGTATTGCACTCGATAGAGAATAATTAACCAAGTATGGTTCAACAAGACCAAGAAAAGTCACAGCAACAGGAGCAGCCACTACCAGCACCGCTAGAGCAGCAGGAGCAACAAGAGGAGGAGGATCATCAGCACGAGAACTCTCATCATCGGTCGACTGTAATAGACATTCCATCAGATGATAGCACCTACGTGGACAATGCTATCACCTACAGCACGGAAGAGGACAAGAAGTACCATGCAGACTACGATAGATGTTGTCCGCCGCCGCTCTTCGTGATAATGATATCGCTACTCGAGGTAAGTCGCTTGCACCATCCAAACTGTTGACTTTCGTCAGAGTGTTCATTTCTGTATGAGAGAAATCTCAAACCTGTCAACAATGACAAAGCATCTTCATCCCCAACTCGAGGCCAACCCGAAGGCACTTAAAGCACGCACCCACCCCGGGCGAAGCGAGACGCCGAGTCATTCATTATAATGAAAGTTTTATACGAGAAGAGGGCATTAAACTATCAATCCCCTCACTCCCACTTCCACATCAGTCATTGTAGGCAGCGAACCAGGAAAAAACCCCTATTCTGCTGACCACCCCATTGAGGGATTCGTCTGGGCCACAGACGCACGCACACACACATACATTGGAAAACAAAACCACAGCAAAACAATTTGAAAACTTTCGATTTGTTTCGCAGCGACGCTGAGGGTTGACTGGAGCTGGGGCTGGGTACTTCCATCCGTGGCTACGTGCGCATGTGTGTGTGTGTGTGTTGATTGTGGGGAGGTTATTAATGTGTGACTACCCTTTTGGAAATGGGGGTTGAAAGCGGTAGCAGTTGTCTACCCTCGGAGGAACTTTACCCCCTGTCAGGCATTGAGACGCCAAATTGCTTTGGAAACGTCCGACGACCGTAGATTGATTAAATTTGTTGCAACGGGCACCTTTGGGGCTTGTCATGCCACCCAAGAGCATTGCCGTCCGGGCGATTTTCATTTCTTAATCGCGTGCGGTGAGCGCCGGAAGGGGACAAGTGACTGCAGGGAACATTCGATATCTACCCACTTGCAAGTCGTCATCATTATCTTCTTGTGTCGCCCTTTACTTTGTTTCTTTCATCTCCGCTCCGGTCGCGATGGCTGACAGCCGGAGAGACGTTGCCCAGACGGTCGTCTGCGCAAGTATGTGACTCTGTGTGTGCATCGGTTTACGCGATGCACGCTCGCCTTCAGTACACACCCTCTCAAGTAATGAACACGCCATGACATTTAAAAGATTTATTAATGCCTCCGCTCTCGATCTTGAGGGTATTTTTAAAACTTAATTTAATTTAATTTGTTTTTTTTTTTTTTTTGTTTCGTTTCGCTTGCAGATTGGTGTCTTTCTCTATGATTACATGACCGTGGACTTCCAGCCAGAATTGAATAGCCCAATATCATCGGATTCAGTGCTTATCTATCGACCGGATCGCCGCCAGGAGATATGGCGATTCGTGTCTTATATGGTGCTGCATGCGAATTGGTTTCATTTGGGATTCAATGTCGTGGTGCAAATGCTCTTCGGTCTGCCACTGGAAATTGTACACGGTTCGACGCGGATCGCCTGTATATATTTAGCGGGAGTTTTCGCCGGCTCGTTGGGCACGAGTGTTGTTGATTCGGAGGTGTATCTGGTCGGTGCTAGTGGCGGTGTGTATGCTCTGCTGGCTGCGCATTTAGCAAATTTAATGCTAAACTTTGGCGAGATGAAGTATGCTGTATCGAAGCTGGCATCGGTACTGATATTTGGTAAGTTTTAATTTTTACCTAACTTCTTTCATATAGAGTAGGGTATTCTTAAATCGAATTTTCATGCGAACTCAAATTCTGGTCCGACTAATTTCCAAATTTGAGTGAAAAATTTGAATTGGTGAAAAATTCGACTTAGAGAATATTGGAGCTCTTATTAACTTTATTTTGAACACAAATTTTGCTGTTGTTTGTTGTTGTGATGCAATCCACTTACGAATCCTTTTTTTTTGTTCTTTTCATTGCAGTATCATGCGACTTGGGTTACGCACTTTATTCCCAGTATGTAAATGAACCGAATACAGCGCCGGCTGTATCGTATATAGCACACATAACAGGAGCACTAGCTGGTCTAACAATAGGTTTATTAGTATTAAAAAATTTCGAACATAAAACGCATGAGAATCTCATGTGGTGGTTAGCGTTAGGTGTTTATACTGCATTTACAATATTCGCGATTGTATTCAATCTGATAAATACAGTGACTGCGCAAATACTCGAAGAAGAGGGTGAAGTAATGAAACAACATTTGCTTCATGATTTGGGTGTTTCGTAAAAACAACAATGTTTTGTTTAAAACTTTTCTCTTATTTATAACTAATCGTTTTTTCTTGAATAGAAGTTTTTTTTTGTTTTTTTTTTTTATTAGTTTCCTTTGAAGTATATTCCCTTTCCTTTTTTTGTATTTATTATTTATTTTGTTTAAGTGAAAAAAAAAAAGAAAATAATCTTTTTCTAATAACGTAAAAACTAACTAACGTCAACGTTCTCAATATCTAATCAGTTTAACAAAGAAGGACACTCGCAAGCTAAATGTTTTTTCCTATAAATAAATATATAATTTTTGTTTGTTTTTTTTTTTTAGATATGAATATATGTTATGTATTTTTTTTCTTTATTTTTAAGTATCTCAATTAATAATTAATTATGAAATTGATCCCAAAACGTGAAACAAACTGTTGTGATATTACCAAAGACTGATTTGTATAAAATGAAAAAAATAAAACCTAAGTAAGTAAAAAAAGCAAACTCGTGAAGTTTAAATCCCAAAAAAAAAAACAAAAAACGAAGCAAACTGCAAGAAATATTTGAAAATATTCATGTAAATATACAAGCATACATTCATAAAAGTGAAAGTGTGGCAAAAGAAACCAGAAAAATACCAGAAAACAATTGAAGTAGTTTTATTTTCTTCTCCTCTTCGTCTGAACTGTTTCGAATGCGCAAAACGAACCTCAAAGTGAAGGCTTTTTCTGTGTGTAGACCAACGGTCTACTCTAGGTTAAAAGTACCTTCATTCCATAGATTTCTAATTTTCGTTCCCTCCTCTTTTCTTAATTATTTTTATCACACATTTTCGTGAATGCCTCATGGAATATGTGATTTTGAAAGAAAAATCCTTCAATTATTTCCAGAAAATAAAATAGAAACCACCCTCCTATCCTATCCGACAAAACAAAAAAAGTATCTATGAATAAACAATGAAAATGAATATTAATCACTTAAAACTAGTCGACAATTCAATATTATCAATATTATTGAAAAAAAGTAAACAAATAAAATAAAACAAAGAAAACAAACAAATTGTGAAATGTAATTATAAACAAAAAAAATATCATTAAAACTAAAACTAAACTAAAATACAATATCTTCTAAGTTTAAGGTTGTTGATAACTATTATTATTACAAGCAAAAAACAAAAATGAAAAAAACACAATTAATTTATAATTAAAAGCCGCCAAATATCCTACTTTATATAAACAAAAACAAAACATGTAAAACTGACTCACACACACACACACTCTCTCTCTAAAAAAGGCTTACGAAATTAACGAAACACAAAAGAGTATTATTATTATTATTAATATTATTTATTTATTTTTTTTATAATTAATATATACACACACAAAATAAAAAATATATATATTGTTTTGTTAATTCAAATTGTATACATTCAGTTGAAGATAGAAATGAATAGAAAATACAACGAATATTTTTCCGTTTCATATTTCTTTTTTTTTTGTTTGTTTGTTTTATTGTTTATTTGTTCTTACAAGACAATTGTAATATTAATGAAATAGCAAGAAGTATAACAAAAAACCAAAGAAAAGCAAAATGAATTTATATTGTAAATGTATTAGAGAAAAACAAAGCAAAAAAACGCAACGCAAACAGTTAAACTATATACATATGTATGTCCCACATAGTTACCAATGTTTTTTTTTTATTTTGTTGTTCAGCAAAAAGTTAACGAAAATCATATTCAATGTATAAATAAAACAAATGTAAACTTTTCGTTGCAAACACCAACTGTCGCTGATGCAAATTCAAAAAAAAAAGTGGAAAAAATGTCAAAAAAAGAGATGAAAACACTGCCAAAAATAGTATGTTACGAGAAAGAAAAAATTAAATAATATAAATAATTAAAACAAAAAACACACACAAAACAAAAAAAAAAAAAAAATAAATAAAAACTAAATTATTAAAATAATTCATCTACGTTTTTTTATTGAGATCAGAAATTTCAATTTCAGGTTAAAGTTGTAAAGGGAAGTTATTCTTGAGTAACACTTATTTTTGTGGTTCTTCAAGTTCTTTTTCGCTCTATTTCTTTAGGAAAAAATAAAAATAAACGGACAGTAACATGGTAAAGTCCACAAGACTGTCAGTTTTCTTGTAAAAAATACAATATGCGGACTTAGCAGTCTCGTAAGGACACCGGCGGCACATAAATTAAAAGTGACACAGGACACATGGGTACCTCCCTATTGGATTAAATAACGACATCCCTTTAAGATACCCCCAATGTTCCTTACCTAGGAGAGTGCCTCCTTGGTTGCCAACCTGAAAACACTACAAGCTACCGAGAGAATGAACAAAAGTTTCTAACTGAGGTCTCTAGATTGAATTCCAACCCCATCTCTCTCGTCTTCGATCCCTCCGTAAATAGATTTATATAAGATCTGTCAGCGACTGTGAATCAAACTCCGTATATGAAGTGACTTTAGTCATAGCAGTTATAGCTATCTGCCTTCTAAATCTGGGTCTTCCAGTCCTAACTTCCAGCTTTAAGAAGAAGATCCTCCTGTATACCAACCAAGTGATCGCGGACGTCAGGGACGCAGCGCGCATCACAGCCGTCAACGATGGTAAATTTCAATTGCTCACACCCTTTAAGGATGAATGAAGTTCTGTCTAAAGTCGAAAGGCAAAGAGCAGTCGCTAATATTAGCTCTGCGGCGTTGAAACCACCCGAATCTGTATTTATTGTGAAATTCCCTAAAAACACAGGCAAGCTCTTCTTTCACCATCTTAACACTCTTCGAGCATTAGATATCTCTGGAAAGGTTACACCTTAATTCATCTTTTTGCAGTCGCTTCAAAATCCGATAGTTAATACCCCCGCCTGCCACCCGATTTGCCCTAAAAGAGCATCCATTTTTTTTATTTTCGAAAACCGACTAAAATCCCCAGCACGCACGCAACACTCATGCAAAAAAAAAAAAACGAACATTAAGAAAAAAATTCGGCAAGATGTGCATCTAGCACCTGTACCAAAACCACACCTGGTCGCATGTTAATTTCTTGCTCGCAAGTCAGGCACACATCCTTAATTCAGAGGTTCAACCACCGACGATCTCCTTTCGGCATCCAAATATACGCGTATGGCCTGCTGCTGCTGTTGCTGCTGCAACAAAAACCGATAATTGATGCCCCCGACGAGGCATGAGATCGGCAGCGGGTCTCGAGCCACCACCGCTACCGCCCCGTCGCTGTCAGAATCCGAAGGAGCTATCCGTTTTGCATCCCTCCGTGCATTTCTGAAATGATCACAAGATTCTAATTGATGTTCTTGGCCATGAATTGAATGATTCGGAGCGGGGCCCCTGCAAAAAGGGACATGAGTGAAATTTGCGTTTCAAAACTTTTTTGCCGCACAGCGACGGACTGAATTCCAATGGTTTTTGTCCGTATGGCGTATGTGGCCGGGTTTGATTGCCGGTGACCGGCTACCCGATGGGATGGGATGCAGGAGCTATAGGCAGACACCGCAAATAGACATTGATCGGCGATTGGCATCAATCGATGTGGCCTTATGATTAGACCGCTGCACGCAAGAGTCCAGCCATTGATTGGCGGTTGGGATGATCCTTCTGCATAGCGCGGTGGCTTTATGATATGTTTGTTCGGTTGTCAATTGCTGGGATTAAGCACTGAAGTTTCGAGTCCCTTGAATTCCGACTTAGAGGGCCTCAATTAGAACGCGCCTTCTGTGAGTTGGTCATTGAACCGAGGATTAGCAGACGGAGTCGGAGCCATGGGTTGCCTTCCAATTAGGCAGTTCAGTCGGGGGTTTGGCAGCGCAGGACCGTCATAATTCTTGCAAGGACTCAAACAGAAATCATTCTAAATCATCAGTTGAAACAGGAGAACGGGCAAACAGACAGATGACAAGCGGAGCAAAAAAGTGAGACTGCAAACAGAGAGGACATTTCGCAATGTCACAAAAAGGAGATCTTCATTAAGACCCAAACATGAACCGGCAGAGCGAGGGACGCACAAGCGAATGATGTTGGTTGAGTGAAACTGTCAGTAGGCACAGCGATTGGATGCCACACAGGAGAGCTCAGCGGTCGGCTGCAATTTCGAGCCCACTTAATCTGCGCGAACAACTTCATTGTTATCCCCCAGAGGGGCAGATCACGGAATGCATTTTATTGGGCACTGATTGACGCAGATCCTTTAGAGGAGGATTTGAGTAATGATCTCTCTGCGTCGCGGCTCGCTCGCAGCTGGAATGCCAAATTCGAACGAATTCCAGTCGCCCCGGTGTGGTCCGTGCGCCGTTTTAGTCAGATTGCCTGTATTGATCCATTGCATCTGTGCTTTTTATCCGCGAATGTATTCCCTTCATTATTGTCGCTGCGACCGGGGCCGTTGATAATGATGTTGTGCGGCAGTTTGTTGCGTCGCGACTCCTGTTGCGGCTGCTGCCAATGTCGATGAAACCCCCTGGGGACATTTGATCACTAAATAAATGTTATTCCCCTGAGAGTGATAGAGAGAGAGGGAGAGTGAGTGTATCCACTTTCAGGAGCAGTCTCCCGGCGGTGATGTGCAGCAGAAGAAGCTTGCGTTCTTATGCCAGCGGCTACCACCACGCCATCGTTTGCTGATTGAAACATCCAGGTTCGCTGACTTGCAATTGATTACTAGTTAGGTCGTTTCTGCATTCCATTAACGTTGGAGTTGATAGGCTTTAAATCGGTCGCGAGTTCAATTCTGTTTTGCGTTTAATGACGTTATTGAAGGTGCCCTTGACAGTCATGTTACGGACATTTAAAGATGATTGAATGATCTTTTAATACTTAAGGAGCATTTGTCGACTCCGATGTGTGCGACCGTCACAACTCAATTGACTGCCAAAATGGTAGAAAATCCACTTCACTCCCTTAGATCACACCCTGTAGCTTTAAGAGCTCATTTCGATTATAAATCGACCTTACCCTCCGCACTAATTGCACACTTAGCGCAAAGTGATTTTCTGAGGCGAAGTTAATTTGCGAAATTGCCGCCGCTTGCTCTCTAGCAGCAGCGGGGCGTGGCCCATCGAGCCTTCTATTTCCCTGCAACAAGCGTGCCTAATGCAATAATGGTGCACGCTCTGATAAGACTTCGAAACAAATGCACTCCGTCGGAGTGAAGAACATCTCCAAAGGGAGATAAACAAAAATTCAGCAAATCTTAAACAACAAAAAACGGAATAAAAACAACAAGAAAGGTGAGGGTAATTATTTATGACCAATTTGACCCGCCCGTGTTACAGAACAGTTGTTCTTGGTCCTGGACCTCATTACTCTCACAAGGAGTACGCGGTGGCAGAAAGATCAGCATACTGCGTGGCGGCGGCGGCGGTGCATCGAGAAGTCAATGTTAACAAGGTAAATCTCACACTTTCAGAGCCGAGAGCAACACAGTTGATCCGCTCCTCTGCGAGCGCCTAGCCGAAGGAGAGGTGTGCGTCTGTTTATGGGCACATTAATCCCTGCTTACCTACCTTCGCCTGCTCCGAGATTGCCGGCCACAGCACAAGACGTCCTGAGAAAATGAGTAGGTGTAGCCTATGTTGCATGTGCCGGGATCATGTATGCCACACTACACATGGCAAATTTTTTGGCGCCATCAAGTATTTTCATTCAGCTCGTCGGTTGATGTTCCTCCTCGGATCGTGATGATGATGATGATGATGATGATGATGATGACGACGACGATATCTTGATGTTGGCTGCTCATCCTGCTGGTGTTGGAGGTGGGCAAGGTTGGGTAGGATCGCTCGCTCGCTGTAGATCTGATCTAGGACTGTGAGCAGAGCAGGCGAAAGAGTATTTAACACCGAGTTACATTATGCAGGATGGTGATTCTTGGAACAGCGGGGAGCCCACGCGAATTTTGATTTTCGTACTTACGTACTGATCGTGCTTACTTTTTGTTTGCGTGAGTGATCGAGATCGGCAAAGGGATCGGGCGCGCTCTGTATGTGTATGTGCGTGTGTGTTGAGGGCGCACGAGGGCATTTTGTTGCGGATTCACGTCGGACGGCATCCATAAAGGGCTGCACGCTGTGATAAGATTGCGTACCGATCCCTAAATTCGATGATTTAAAATAGACCAATCTAGAAGTACACGCGAACGCTTGTCTGTTCGGGTTGGCTGTGTTGTCAGTCGTGGCTGCCGACGAAATTAATTAGTTGGGCATGGAATTGTGAAGTAATTGATTGCCTCTTCGGGTGGATTCGCAACTGAGCTGAAGATGAGAGAAGATGAGACGTGCAGCTGAAATGATGGCGGTGATTTGCATATTGATGACGACTTTCTTAGGAATAGAGCGTTGCGTCAGTTGGATGGGGGGAGTATTTTATGGAAGTGGGTGTGGTAAATTCAAATGACCACTGCGCCATTAAGGGGTGTGGAGAAGTCTTCTGCCGCAAAGAGGTCATTAGCACTCCTGGAGCAGTAAATAATGTTGCCATAAGTTCATTCTTTATGGCGATCGTATTTTATGCGTCCGAGTTGGAGGAGAAATTGTTAAGGAAGAGATGACGCCAAGGGAGTCTTTAAGACGTAATGGTGGTTGCGATGCACATATTTTCAGATTAAGAGGAAGGCTGAAGGATTAAAGCCTTGACACTCAGCCCTAGATATAAACGATTCAATGTCGACGTTTAATTGGCACGTTTCAACAGCGTGCACTCTTCGCACGTCCTTCAAATGCTGCTTGCAGGCGCTATTTAAGCCACCGTCAAGCGAATTCATGTACCCAACCAACAGAAATTCTTTTCAACTTCTGTTTGCCTCTTGCTCAGCCCTTGCACGTTGAAGAAAAAAAGGACTGCTCGCAATATCAAAGAGCACACTCCCATTGAATCACACTACAAATTTGCAACCGCCATTGCACACAAAGCGCGCACGCCTTGTTACCCGCCCCATTTCGTGTACAGCGATGTCCTTACAAAAAAGAACTACTTTATCCCTCGTATTTCCGCACCTGTGCGCTCATATCCGTTTGTCATATGCACTCTCTCTCCAACTGCCAGCAATGGATTTCGCTTCCTTGCTTAAATACAAAATGAAAAACTAACAAGAAGCGCAAAATGAAAAAAGAAAAGAATAAAAATCGAAATACGGCAGCCAAGCGGACTGGAAAAAAATGCCAAGACAAAAATGCGAATCCTGTGCACAGTAGCAGCGGCAGCACCAACAAGGGAGATTCCAGGAAAATTTTCATAATAAAATTTCATTCAGTGCTGTTGTCTGGCAACGACGCAAGCACCCCACAAAAATCAAGCCAAGCAGCCACACAAAAAACAGGTTGAGCACCCCCCGCCCTCCTCCCATCACACAACTACTGGCAGCACCGTCAGATCCTGGAAAAGTCATAGAACGAAACCTCAACTAAAACAGCGACAAAAATGCTTCCACAGAAGCGCCCGGTGTATGCGCTGTTTGCCGTTATTACTTTTATTACTCCATAATGCTGGTTACACGGTCCTATGCAGATTGCGATGCAGTAAATGGAAGCAGGAAGCGGAAGCGTATCGCATCAGGGTGAAAATTTGATCACGGCACGGATGAATTCTGTCGGTCAATGATAAATTTATTTGCGAAATCGTATTATCCTTGCCATGGCTCTTGAATTAGAAATTCTGCGCCGCTTCCTCTCGCATTGAAAAGGAGAAGGTTGCCTTGAATTCTTGAATTGATTACGCAGTGAGTTGTGGTTACCTTGGAGCGATTGCCTTGACCAAAGTTTCAAGGGGCCGGTTCACTGCAGACAAAAAGAAATGCACAAACTTTTGAATTACGACCGAACGACGACGGGGTGAGCTTTACTTTGATGGTAATCATTTAGCCTCGCATCGTTGGCATGCAAATGGTGAGGGCAGTGAAAGCAATTGGATTGGTGTGTTCTGGCTGTTCGAGGGGTTTAGGGGATTACGACTGTGCTTAGATGTGAATTCGCTTGGAAGGTCCACGTATATGAGGGCGATTGCATTGACGTCTCTATAAGCGCAGCCCCACTGGTCAAGGCGGGCTTTTTCTGCTGAGCAAATTGACAGGACAACAAAAGTCGATATTCGGTGGCAAGGTATGATGAAGCTCAATAAACCCCAGGGGTCGTCATAAACTTCCCCTTAATCCATCATGTCGGTGAAAAGGACAAGAGTGCAATTCAAAAATGAAATGCCAGCCAGCCAGCCAGCCAGCCACCACCATCAAAACTTTGCCCCTTCCTCACATGCCGGGTTTTTCAATCCCGTTCGTTTCCTGTCAAATACAAAACGCCAAACTTTTCCACAACCACAAACTCCTGCAGTACTAAATACTAAATAATAAAATAAATAACTGCGAGCGAAAAACTAAGAGGGGCAGTTACAGAGGAATGGAAATGTATGCGGCAAGGCAGCGAGTTTCATTTGGATTCCTGCATTGCCTTCGAGTTGCCACATTTGGTGTTTGGTTGCTACAAAGCGCCGCGTCGATGTCCTGCTGCTGCTGGCCCAAAGAACACGAAGCAAACATGAAAGGCACACATTCCATTAGAAATTCATCACATGATTTGGATTCAACGAGTGTTTCAACTGCAGATGGAGTTTGTGCGGAGATGGGGATCTGTATGTTTCCCTTTTCTCTTTCAGTCGTTTTTTTTTGTATTTGCCACTTTGTTCTAAGATGTTTTTTTTTTTGGTTTTTGTAGTGATCCCGATGTACTGTTATTTTAATGGGTAAACAACGGACGATTCGGGATTATTAAGGATGCAACACACATAATCCGCTGCCAATAAAAATTTTTCTTGTTCGGGGTTTTGGGTGATGAATGTGTGGAGTCCTGGCGGTGGCACGAGCAGAAGTGTTAATGAATGAAATGTTTTATACGCAGTGGAAATATGATAGGATTGTTGGTGGTTTCAGGCCGGGTGTAAGGGGGTTCAAGCGTGACCAATGTGCTGGGTTTGTACAGACCAATTCAATTAAGTTTATGCCATTAACTTTTTTCTTTTCTGCAAATGTGCCATTTTCCATGGTCAGAATTGAGTTGGTGGCGGTTTATTCAGAAATGGAGTGTGGCATGGAGTCCTTTTTGTGGATTTTCTGCGCTTTTAACTGTAGAGACTAATTCTGCTTGTTGTTTAAAATGTCAGACAAGTTGCATTCGGTCATGAAAAGCATCGCTCCATCGTTGCGTAAGCGACTGTTTTATTATGCAGAGGAAGACCGCGAATCATTTTTGAGAAGATCGTGAGTAACTGACAAGTCAACAGCAGACACACGATCTTCCAGAAGTCGTTTCAACTGCTAGCTTAGGCCGACGGCATTGACATGATTGGACGAACACAGCGAGTAGTTAATGAGGCGTTCGTTGGCATTGAAGCTGTAGCGGCTAAAATGCTCTCCTTAAGAAGAATTTTATGCTTTTTTCAAGGAAGGACACACAGCATCGAAGTTTCGGATAGAGCGTACTACTAGGCAGCAAAAACTTTGAGGTGGCCAAGGACTTCGTCTATCTCGTCTGTATCGAAATCAAATGCAGGATCACATTTGCCAATCGCTGCTTTGGGCTCAAGGGGCAGTTAAGTAATAGAACCCTCTCTCGAAGGACTATACTGGCTTTCTACAAAAGCGTGTTCATCCGAGTCCTCCGTATGGCGGTGAAACTTCGAAGTTGCTAAAAGCGGCTGAGGAAGCCCTTAGTTTTTTTAAGAGAAAGAAGTTCAGGGTGAGATTTTTGGTCCGGTTTGCGTTGATGGCGTCTGGAGGAGAAGTTTCAACGACGAACTTCATAGGCTGTACGGCGGCATACATGTAGAGCGTATATACACCATTGCTCCGGTTCGAAAAGTCTTCGAAACCAAGCCATTGCGACAACACAATAGAGGACGGCCCAGCCTGAGATGGCACACATAAGTGGAAGAGGACCTCAACCAAGTTGGAGTGCGTAAGCGGAGGAAGCTGGCGAGACATCATGCTAGCTGGAGAGGTATGTTGGTTGAGGCCCAGGTCCACCACGGACTGTAGCGCCAGTAAAATAAGAGGAAGAAAAAAGACAGCGAATGAAGTGTTTGTGAAATGCATGAATGCATCCACTAGGCGTGCAAGCAGTCGACGCGGCTTTATGAAGAAACTTGCAAAAAATGAATTGGTTTGCACTACAGCCCACTCGGGACCAAACCCTTCAGCAACTTGTGCTGTGCGTCCTATTTTTCTATCACAAGTAGAGGGGAGTACTGTTCTAAGCGGACTTTCGTTTAGTCCTTTGAGTCCGGATTTTTAATCAACGAATTTTAATTTTACCAAATTAACCGTTTTTGTTTATTAACCGAGTCCTACTAAGACTGAAATAAACTTCAAAACAGTAATAATCCCCTCAATATGTACGCAGTACACACCTACATAGTTCTGAAGATGTTCACCAATGGCAATCAGGCGTCAGACATACACTCATCGAAATGAAAACGTGACGCAATGATTTGCCTATCGCCAGGCATAGTTATGTGATTTGGAAAGCGACCTGTAGACCGTTCTCCGGCTCCATTATGTCGGAATTTTGTTTTGACCACATTTACATCCAGTACGCAACCGAATGACTGTCTAGCCAAAGCTCATAACTATTATAAGTTTACAAATGAGCCATCACCGATGTCTGACCAAAACGAACGACTGTCAGGCTGAAAACAAACAATTTTTTTTTAAACAATGCCATAACAATTCAGAATACATAACCATCAGCAAAACACTTTCGGTGGCCCATCCGCCCCAGAGACAAGCCTCTGGTTGACAAAGAAGTCTGAAACAAAGAAGTAAGACAATAAATTATGACGAAGGGGAAATCCACGTAGTTTCTTTCCACTCTTCGCCTCTTCTCTAAATCACTTATCGGAAACATTTATGCCCGATGTAATGGTCGTGAATATTAAATCGTAATTCATAGAACCCCACGAGACTATTCCCATTCTCCGGTGCCGAAATATCAGCCACGAAAATCATTTCTGCTCATAATGAAGCCACCATTATCACATGATATGTGCCTGCTGCGGCAGACGGCCGGCAATCTCGGGAGCGATCGGAGGAGAATCCAAATATGGACACACAAAGGCCCTCCACGCCACTCTGTCCAAAACCGAGCTGAAGAAACAACGCGCGGGGAGACAACAAAAAAAAAACAAAAAACAAAAAGAAAACGTTTTCAGATCCTGTCCACATGCATCGGAAGTCAAGTGAAATGCAAGCAGAATTTTTAATTGTTCTTATTTCGGTTGACGAGGATGGGGCTTTTGTGGCTGAAATGGGAACCTACAACTTCTGGTGTCTAGGTAGAGTACGCGCAGAGACATTCCGTCGGCCAGTGGTATTATCATTCCATAGCACTCCGTGCCTGGTGGGGCTGGGGTGATCTCCGATGGCGAACAATCGGGCACTGCAATCGTGTGGCGAAATACCTTCGGATTCGGATTCGAAAAAGGACAGGTGTAAGTCGGCGCCTGGACATGCACAGAGTGACTGGCGGACTGGCCCTGTCTTTGTCTGCATGTCGCAGTCTCCGAAAGATCCGCAAGTGTGCCTGCGAAAGTTTTCGACGTCTCCTTGACGGTGGCGGCGGCGGCCTCGCAGATGCATCGCATCTGTAGCAACGCACGCAGATACAATGAATTTGATGAAAGATACTTTGATGGATTGATCTCTTGTTTTATAATTCTGATGGACAACTTGCGCAGTTATACGGCGCAGACGTTTGGAGATCTCAACAAAGGCTTTCTCGATGGCGACGGCGATCGCTATTCTTTGCGGGCGTCGAATGTCATCGTCATCGTCGTGCGTCGTGGTCGTCGTCGGTGCAGGCGTTGTTGTCGTTCATCGTCGTCAGACCATTGGAATGCAACTTTGTTTTTGTTTTCGTTGCAGGAGGAAAAAGAGTCGACGAAAACCGAAAATTCAATTTTGTAATCTTTTGTGATCATCTTCCCGATGGAGCAGTAGTGGCGGCGGCGGCGGTGCCGGCGTACCCCAAGAATGAGCCGCAGATAACATTGATGGTGATGAACCGCCACCGCACTCGAATATTGTCTGGTGCTGACGGTGCTGGCGGTGGTGATGGTGCTAGAGCGAGTGGACTTAACCATAGTTCTTGTGGGATGGTGGCTGCTGTGATGTGTTTCGACGATTGATGATGATAATAAAGTCTGCCTCTTCAAAGCCAGACACAAAGATGTGAGACTGCACGCAAATCAATGCCACAGGACGCACATACGTACGACGCGCTTCGGACGGCGGACGGTGCGAGAAGGAGAGATTTTGTTTATGTTTTGTGGTGGGACATCGGTGCTGCGCGTACCGTGTGGATGCCTTTGTGTGCGAGTGATGGGCTTAAGAATGAGTCTCGACCATTGTAGGTGCTCTAATGGAATCTAATAAATATTTCGTGGGAGAATAACCATTTTTGCGTTGAACGAGGTTCGGCTCGAAGTCATGGTGTCTCTGAAGCACCTACCTTCGCAGAGCTGTCACAGTTGAAAATTTAAATTTAGTGCATTTTGCGGATTTCTGTGAGAAATTGTTCTTCGGGCGCAAAATTTTGTCTGCTTTGCGTGCAATGCATGTTCGCTCCCAATTTAGCAGTTTCGCTTCAACCACATCCGATACTTCAGCTTCTGAGTTTCCTCTTAATCACCTCCGGAACAGCGGAACAACAGCGGCATGCCGATAAATGTACACATTTGCGGGTGAATTCGAGCCCACCACCTCTCCCAAAGCCCCGCCTTCGCCGCACAGTGCCGCTGCCGCCGCCTGCACCTAATAAACTCATCGTTTTGTAACGAATAAAGAGTCTATATAAATGCAGTGCACCGTGTTCCTTGCCGGGTTAATAGCGCCCTAAATTAGAAACTCCTCTCGCATATCATCCGAGTGAACGCACGCCTGGAGTATTCCAGCTCTCGCAGCACCTTGTTTCCTCGTGTGCTCCACCAGTGTTTGTTGTGTTTGCGTGTGTGCGCGGCAGTGTGTTTATTGTTTGGACCGCGGGATCTTATTCCTTTTCCAGAATTCTTGCTGTTGCTGTTTTCTTTTTGTTTGGGGGTGGGGGTGACTATAAGATCCCGTTGAAGAGTAGAAATCGCTCTCATAAAAGATTTCAAATTTTCTTGTTCAACAATACTTCACGCGCTTTCCCGAGAAAACGCGTAAACATTGCGGCGGCATACACACATGCACACGCACTCAGAGTCTTGCGCGCCTGGTGGGCCTTTGAATTAGGGAACTACGACGTATCATAAGATTGCATCCAGTCACAGCTGACTGAAGGGAAGGACTTCGCTGAATGATGATGGTGTTGTGTGGAGTTCAAGCGAAATGAAATTGTTTTGCTATTGGAAATTTGAGGCGCCCCCATTGCGAATAGCATAAATATTATCCAGTGTGGGGGCAGTCATAACATTTATGTGGTGTTTTGAGCGAACATCTGCAGTGGTGGGCGGGCCTGGTGTGTTTCAAAGGAAATCCTTTACGCGATCGCAAACGGAAGCGCTGGCATTGTATTTCAAAAGAAAAAAAAATTAAAATTCCGACTATTTAGAATGTAAAGCGAATGATGGTATAATTAAATTTGTTTTTTTGTTTTTCTAGATGCATGCCTGTGGAAAAACCGCAGCGTTCCTCTCGTATTGTAGGCTTGGCCGCAAGCGGAACTACTGAGACAGCAGGATATGCTTCATTGTTTCCGTTTGGGGTTTAATTAAATTTTGCAGAGGATAGCAGCGACAATGCAAATTAGAGCGAAAGTTCAGAAAGAGTTTTATTTGAAAATTGCTAAGAATATAGGACAGTAGTCGTGGCTTCTCTAAGGCAGAGCATAAGGAGGTATTTTTGAGGAACAGTTTGTGGGCGCAGTTCCGAAGAATCTGGACAGCAGAGTTCTTTGAAATGTTGTGTGTTGTTGTACACTCGTTTTCATGCAATTAAACCGATGAGAAAATCTTTACTTAAATTTGAATGAATATGTTTAATATATTGAGTGTCGTTACAGTCCGCAAGGGACAAGAGTGCAAAGTACCGAAAAAAGTGGAAGCGAGTGAAACCAAAAAAAGGTGTTTGTTTGAACTAAATCTATTTAGCGACAGCTAATTTTGGAACACTTTCTTAGCTGTTTCAACTGAGACAAAACGCGTCTTAGAACTTTAATTGTTAATATAACAACTCACTGAGTTATTGGAATATATGCCTACAGGGTCGATATTCCTCACAATGACTTCTGGAGCAGTTGCATGAACGAGAAGGAGGTTGAAACTATTTCCAACCTTCTCTGTCACTGCCAAGCTTTTGCAAAAAGAAGAAGAAATACCTAGAGGAGAACTTCTTTGACAATCTAGGTGGATTCAATGACATTAGCGTGGCGCAATTCAGTGGCTCCGTAGTTGGCTCATACTGGTTTTAAGGGCACTTAGACAGACTATCAAAAGGTAGCTTAGGTTTTATTGACTTTTGAAAATCATCCGGTTCAATCTAACCAACATAACCTATGGGAAATTAAAAATGTACAAAAACTTAAATGAACTCTTAATAGGGTGTAGACAAGAACTCTTTCATAAACAGAGGTTCAATGCATGTGGTGAGTATAATGAGCTGACTGGTACTAAAAGTAGTTGGATGTAGAGGGTCTACAATAAATTAATCAATTACGTTCTCGCTGTAGTTTTTCATGGCTATTTCGCAGCACTTGGAGACTCAACCTCACTTCTGAAAACAGCCGTGTTTTACCTTCAAGGCCTACACATGAAATGGAATCTAATTATTATCTAATTCTAATCATTATTTAAAAAAACAAATTTTTGGTGAGAATACTTTAAAAATTTGCATACAAATTTACAAGTCTACATTATTTCGTTTCCTAAAGTACTTCCCCTTTCTTATCTCCTAGTGCTAAGAATTCCTTTGAACTAATTTAAATCTAATAAGTACATTTTTTTAATTTGTTGGTTTGTTGTTAAGTTTCAGTTTCCTTTTGTAAATACTAACCTGTATTCTTATTCTTCTTCTTCGAGTGGCATTACAGTCCGGGATGGACCAGAGCCTCAACCAACAAGCTCTAACAGCATGCATTCTCACTCAGAGTGGAGCTCGAGGCTGTCGTTTGTGCCTTGTGATGGTTCGGATTCAAGGGCTTTTCTGGCCAAAGAAACTTTATCATTCCGCTCTACATAACCTGACCATCTTACGAGTTATATCTGTAGGCCATTGACTAAGCGAACGGTACCTCACAGTCTATAAAGTTTGTTGTTAAATGATCTCATCTGGATGCCATTAACGCAAACAGGACCAAACATTTTCTAAAAATTCTCCCTCAAAATCTTGCTCATCCGCTTTTTATAATGTCCCAGTTTCTGCGCACTAAGGCAGGATAGGGGTGTTCATGTTTTATACTACGCCACGTTGGTCTTTTATCAGATGGCTTTGTTACTTAATTTCCTCTTTAGGTCGGCAAGAATAATTCTTCGCTTGATTTCATTACTGATGTTGTTGCCCCAATTTAGTGGTCCAGGCAAACAATATCCTTGACTATCTCTAACAACGCATTTACCTACTATTCTAATCAGAGAAATGTATTCCCTAAATTTACTCTGAAATCTACTTTGAAATCACTTTAGCACTGAAATGCAATTTGTACACTCGTTCCTTAAGAGAGTGATACCTTTCGCCAGTCCGTATCTTGACCATTTAAGTAGTTACAAGCCGCTTTCTTTTGTTCATATGAAGTGTTGACGGCCGGCAGTGTGTTTCTCATTGTGCTGATAGTCGACATTGGGATCCATGTGTGGTTTAGTCTCAGTGCCCCTCAGCACTGCAGTTACGTTTCCCTAAGGTGGCACCTCTTACTTGTAGATGCCTCTCTTGGATTGGAATATCTCTGCCCAGTACAGTAAAACTAAGCACTACCCTCTTTTTCACCTTTCTGCAAATTCCTGAAGACAACCCAAAATTTACAGAATTTAATTTCCCAGCAGGTACTATATCTCAAAAAATCCACTTAACACAATCCCACAGGATATCACACACTCCCGAGGACATCTCCTCGAATCCTTAATTATCTCCCAAATCAAACACTTCAAGCGTGTAATGTAGTTTCAATTTAATTATCTCATACTCTTCCCTACTCCTGCGGGGAGGACAGGAGGACATTCTAATGAAATTAAATCCAAATCAGACAGTCTAACGTGAAACAAATCACAATCCAATTAACGCTCATTGCCTTGTTAATTGTTATCCGTGTAGATCCAATTAAAATGCGAACTGTTGTCCCGTTGTTTCACACCCTCCGCGTCGTGAACATCCTTAATAATTACCAGACAGGTAACACAGTTGTATCCCGCAACTGGAGAGACTACTGCCAAAGTCAATCAACAGTGCATTACTCCGACAATTAGCGCGTTCATCTCCACGAACGTCTGTCGTCGTCCATCGCCGCTCATCGTCAGGCGGCGGCGGCGGCGGCGGCGATCCCCTGCAGTGCGTGTGCGTATGCGTGTGCAATTCAATTCCACTTTGATTCATTAAAGTTCATCACTGCAGAGCCTGTGCTCCAGTCTCGACCCGAGACCATGTTAATTGCATTAAACAATTGTGCAGTTAACATTGCATTGCATCATCGCTGCGCGCCGCGCAACCTCCTCCCATCGCCCACGATGCAGATATCGCTCAAAGCAACGCTCGCTGCACGCAACACTGCACATTCGCAACTCAATCGCGCTCGCCGCGCCAACCAACATGTTGACTTGCGATTCTTGCTGCTTCTATGGGCAATTTGATTGTTTCAGGTGTTGGGCGCACGAATGTGTGCCCATGGATGGAAAGTTATTTGTTTTTCCAGATCCACACATTCAATTAATTATTCAAAGCAATTCTGGCGGCCGACGAGTGCGTTGGTGTGGTGGTGCGGTGCGTGCGACTTGAGTTGAAAAATCCATGTCGGACATGCAGTGGCTAGTTGGTGGGTTAACAAATTCACAGCTTCTCGGAAACTTGGCCGTGGTGTTGCATGAATATCTGATGGATGTGAAGACGTTCCTGTGGCATACCTACTCCCATGGGTGTGACGAGTGTCTACGAGAGTGTTACGGCTCGTATGAGCCGATAGGAGGAAATATTTTCGAAACGATGTGCCATTGTCATCGAATATGGTCACGTAATGTGCTGTTGTAAAAATGCATATCCGACGAGAGCGAAGAAAGATGCAAGTGAAGGAGAATTCCTGGAGTTTTGACGTTCTTAACTTTCCTCTTGCATTCACCACCCCTATCACCATCATCACCTCCTCCATAGCTCTGGGTCAATTGTGTGCATTGGATTTGAATGTCTGATTTGTTGGTGGTATTTCTTTTTTTCATTTTTTGACAGGGCGCATACAGGGTGGTGGCAGAGAAACTTATGAAAAGCTTTTAGCGTGCTCCTTTTTTGCATGTGTCATGGTCGATAATGCGCTGGCAGCTAAAACTGACAGCGATAGGGTTGTTGCTGGGTCCTGTATTTGGTTTCTCGTTGTTGCTGCCTGTGGCCACATCTGGATGAAATGTATTGATTTCAATTGCACATTCGTCTTCTGTACACTTGACCACTTTCTTCTCGAGAAATCGGATATTTGTGCTCCCAGCCAAAAGGAATCCGACAGCAGTCGGTTGAATTGAATTGATTGATTTTTTGACGAGTGAATGCCCGCCGGGGTTCTGCTTTTATGGAAAAATCCAACATTTGTTGATTAGCAAAATATCGTGGATATTATTTGGATGGGATTCGCAAAGGTTCTCTGGTTGCAAAATTTGCGTACTTAAAGGTCTGTTATGTAAGTGGAACATTTATAGTTGTTTCCAGCGTTTGTCGGAAACCAGTTCATCGACAAAATTTGAGATGTTGTATTTTGTATTTGTTGATATTGTTGTGTCTTGTGAAACCTGTTGCGAAGATGGCGTCACAATCATTGCGATTCCAGTCTGCCGATAAAACTGGAAGAAGGAGTATACATAACAAAGTCAACCGTTGTTATTTCGGCTTGTTAAAGATCCAAATCAAAATCAACACAATGAATGGAAAGTTGAATTGAAAATTACTTATCGCCTCTTTCGAGTTGTTTGTGGAATGAAATCAATTTTTAAAAGGCCCTTGTATGATACACACAATAAGTTTCCCCGCAACTTCTGCAACTAAGATTCACATATAAGCACACTTTAAGACGAAAAGAACCCTCTCCCAAAGCACATTCTCCAAATTCAACAGCGACCCCAACCCCGGAAGTTAGTCATGGTAATTATGTTCCTGCCCATTTCAGGCGTTTTTTAGCAGCTTTTCATACGAACTTTCAGGATTTTGAGCTCCGGAATATGTTACAACTCTGCGTCCCCGAGAGCCATCCCCATTGTTTCCCCAAAGTTTATGAATTGATAGGTACATCTATGCCTCTATATCTAAAATTTCTTGAACATCGCAAACTCAAACTATGTATTTTAAAACTTACAAAAATTTGCTGCTGACAACAGCTATAAAAGCCTTTTGGTTAAATTCCAGATCACCCTAAATTGCAGCTTCATCTGAGAAAAAGGAATGATGATTTTTGAAGCGAACTCTTGTCCTTGAAACACCCGCTGATTTCGAAATCCAAATGTTTTGGCTTGTATAACAGATACAAGCCATTTTTATAAGGAAACTAAGTGAAAATGACCTTAAGGATAGTCCAAACTATGGTATTGGGGAAGCAGTCAAGGTCAAGAGCTAAACAGTCACAGAGTAAGTGGCTGACAAATACCATTTCCCCTTTATCCCTGCAGATTCTATAGTAACCACTATGCGAAGTGCTAAGGGCTCAGTTAACGTAGGCCTCCTTCAATAGAAAACTTATTTTTTCTCGAGAGACTTGGGTCTGTTTATACCTGGTGCGGCCAAAGGGCCCGTGGCCCTGTGGACGTAATCTTCTTCACATCCCTCAGTCGATTTTCCATATCAACTATTGTGTCCTCTTCAGACGGCTTAGTGGAATGCGGTCATAACAAAAGACCTTTGATTTTGGTATTTCTGACCCTTCCGTAGCAAATGCATTTGCTCTCCCATTACCAAGGATTCTAGTCCGTCCGGGTAGCAATGAATGGCAGAAGGACTTTCTCACATGCTTGCGGATCGAATTGGAATGGTCTCCTGCGGATGGAATGAAGACAGCTTTGAAAAAATAATAAAAATTGAGTAGCACTACAGCACACAAGGGACCAGGGCTAAGCTTCTACAGTAGCTAGTCGTGTTGTGAGTGCTACTGTTCTCTCATCAGTAAAGGGATCTATAGCTTTTTGGCGACTCTGAAAGGCAAGATTTGAAAAGCTTTTCAAAGACAATTAGTACTCCTTGAGTGTTGTCAGCAACTCGAAAGGAGTGGTGCCGTGAAAAATGCGAGTTGTTTCGTTAGGAATCACACCTAGACTTTCAGCGTGTGAGTCGACGCACTTAGCCAACACGCCACGGCGACCACAGCTTTGTAGGACGGTTGCTCAATAATTAGCATCGGGTCTTCTGTGAAATATTTAAAAAATCCCTTGTGTTAAGAGTGGACTTCAGGATGGAGGTGGCAGAAAATGAATGAAGCAGCAATCTCCTTGAAGGAATTTAACTTAACTGTGAAGACTTAAGGAAATGCCGCAGTCAAATGAACATTAAGGCCATAGAAACTCAAGACATATCGTGGGTATACTTTTAGATCCTACAGTACAACAAGATAGTTCAAGTGCTTTATCTTAAATTTTTACATCAATTGTTGCATACAAGGCTTAAGAGGTAACAGAAGTAAAAGTAAAGAGACAATTTGGGCTTGGAAAAGAAATTTGAATTTGAAAGGCTCTTTGCAAAGTGCACAAACCATGTTACAACACCCGGACTCCACAGCGCACCCTGTGTACCACATCGATAGATGCAGATGGATCCTAAGAAAACACCCCCCCCCCCCCCCCCCTCCGATCAAATCCAAAAGGTAGTCGGAATCAAAGTGAAATCCGAAAGTGGTATTCTACCACCGCCGCCTCCGATATGAACCCATCCACATGCAATGATATCAAGTGGCAAAGCATATGAGCACCAGCTGCTGTGTGAGAGGAAACTTCATCAAAAACCACTGAAGCAATCCTTCGTACAAGCGAACAGCCTTCCCTTGCCCTATCGGCGTGCTCATCCTTTTTGCACAAACTTGCAATATAAGTGCCTGTATTTGGAAAAGCACCCGGTATGAGTATCTCTCCGCGATGCATATCCTATTCCGCCAGAGGATACGATACAAATTGTACGCGGCTAGTCCTGTTTCACACACAATCCCGTCATCTGGCGGCGGAATATATTCAATTGTTATGCTTGAGTGGGGGGATGGGTGGCAGCCAACTTCGTGTTGCTGGGTCGCTCTTCCTTATTCCACGATATTTACGACTTCTCTACAAAAGTCGAACTTTTTACATTAAATCGAAGCGCAATCCTTGTGGGAATAATAATGATACAGCAGTGTGTCTATATGGTCGGGAGAAGTTGTAACAAAAATATCACCGTGGCCAATTTTGCGAGCACAACGAGGAATGTTCTCTCGCGAAACGACCCGCTTGACAGGGTTTATTACATAATTAATTGGGTGAGGACTTGACTGGTTGCTGTTTCCTTCTTTTTTTTTTACTTCGTTCTCTTCCCTATAACTGTGCTCTGCGTTTCCTCGGCGGCGCGGCGCGGCGTCCCTTTTCAGTGTCTGTCCCATTCGGCGGTAGTCCTTTCGGTAATGTGAAAAGTTTTTAAATTGTTTTTTAATAGCGGCAGAAGGCGATTATTTAAAAATGAATGCAATTGTTTCTTAAAAGTTGTGTTCGGAGAATTGCCAAGGCATGGGGAGGAGAGAGAGGACGAGAAATGTCCATGGCCATATATTCCACTTTGCCTATGGAATGGGAATGGGTGCGAGTGCGCTGGGATCAAAATGGAACAATTAAGGGAAGTTTCTGGGGTTCGTGTAATGAGATTGTGATGAGTTTTCGCGAGTGATTGTGAGCTGTTGCTGCTGGTCGTTGTCGACGCTCGAAGATATCGGCAGCGCTGTAATGAAGTGTCGAATATGTAAACCCTACTCACGATGGAAACGATGGGATAACGAGGATCTGCATTAATTTGTGCCGGTAATTCCGACAATCTTAATAGACATTTGCTTTTAGGACTTTCTCAGCGTGTATCTTGAGCTCACCTTTCTTTTTTTTGGAAACGACTTTTATGACTATTGATAGCATCGCGTTACACAAATGAGGGAGGCTTTAATGCGCGCCCGTTGAATATATTACCGGTTCCGTCGGGTATTGATTAGCTAGCGAGAGCTTCCTGTCTTTTTGAAGATGCTATCCGATCCCTGTTCTCTGAGACAATGGCAAGGTTCCTCTGATTGACATGCAACGGGACATGGAATGTGGAATATGTTAGCAAAGGTGTTTGATCACATTTTTCGATAACTGGTTGGGCGCTTGAGAGGCGCTTTAAGAGCAAATTAGTCCAGAACAGGATCCAGCCCCAATGGCAGCCACCATTTTTAGAATAAACTCAAAAGATTATAGTGAAAGACCGCGTACAGTTAATGCTTCCATTAAAACGGATCTCGCATCTCTCCAGTCACCACCATCTTTCAATTGATCGAATCGATTGCATCGCTGCGCCAGAGAGTCTGTAAAATCAACTCACTTATGGGCTACGTCCCCAGTAGTGAAAGGAGCACTTTCTGGGAAGCACAGCAGCTCTATAAAAAAGTTATAAACAAATAGTTTATATCGAATTACACGAGAATCCAGGGACGGACAACGGAGAACAACAACGAACAGCAGCAGCAGCGTTTAATCTGCAGTAGCTTCTTGTGTACATCATCAACCACAGTGTGTGTGCGCGCACACAGGGGCTGCAATTATAAATCGGAGCGTGGATAGATTTTTACGACTAGTGCACATTAAAATCATTCAAGGCAAATATAAACACACACACACACTGGGATGCACATAGAGGGCACTGCAACGCCATGGGCAACATCCGAAACGTTGGCTTAGCAGTGGTCATCATTAACGACGACCACCAGACGTACCGCCAACCGAAACACGAAAGACAACAGGTCGTGGACTCTGGCGAGGGAACGGCGCGGTGGCGACGCTGGTGGTGTGTGGTGGACGACGATGAAGATGCGGATGAATCGGAAAAGCCATGCTACACATGTTAAGCAATTGGTCTTCGGATTTAATTGCCCGTGCACTTCATCTTCATCAGGGCGCAACTCGGCTCCATCACTTCTTGTGTGGAACTTCTCGCTCACCCCACTTAGCAGTGGGGGAGGTGGTGTGCGGTAGAGGGGCTGTGTGTGCGAGTGCAGATTTTAAAGGTATTCAGCCAGTGACACGTTACGTCAGTTTGCAACAGCAGCAGCCGTCAGCCTGCAACGGAGAGAGAGAAGGAGGAAAATTTATGGTCAACACTACGGCAGCCAACTGCGTCAGCAGCAACCGGCGTCGGCGGTGGTGGCAGTAGCACCAACATATTTCGAAGGAGGTTGCTTGGTCACATTCCACCTGATGCCACAGGAAGGCGCTCTGGCTGTTCTGCCTTTGGCCATCGTCATGTCGGTGTATGGAAATGAAAGTGAGTGTGTCACATGGCGCGTCGCTGCTGTTGCATATGAGGCCCCAATGCAATGAGAGAGCGCCCCAAAAATGGAAACGGTGGCGGTACCCACGCGCGAATTTGTGTGCTTGGAATGTCAGTCATTCGTGTGTGACCTTGGCGGTTCGTCCCACTTGATCACATTGAAACACATTTTGGGAATTATTTCTAACTTTTGTTTCTGCTGGTCGTCTGCCGTTGGCCGCCTGCTGCTGACGGTCTACTGGTGCTGTTGGTGTTGCATTCCTGGTGAGAGGAGAAATGTCAATTTGGTGTTTGTTTGGCAAGATTGCGAGATGAAATGTAGATCGTAGAGGAAGTGTACATGGTCATGGTCGTGGATTAAAGAAGTGAATGGTGAGTTTGCGGTAACTTGTACGTTGTGTTTGCCGGGAGCGTGTTCGTAGGTTCATTTAACTGCTTATTTGGAATGGATTGCGATGTGAATGTTGAAGTATTTGGGTCGGAAATTGGGAGTTCATAATCAGACCAAAATACAGAAATGATTGAATTTGCTGTACAATGATGAAATGATGGATGGTAACAATAAATATGTTATATACAACCGAATCCGATATTTAAATTAAACAGGAAGGATAACAGTCTTAAATTGATTAAGTTTTGAATAGAAAGGTGATGGGAAGGGCTTATGAGAGGTACTATATGTTTAAGGAGAGTCAATGAACAGGATGACTTTCGACATTAACAGGTAACGAAGAGGACAAGCCTGGAAAATGACAGTTTTGAAAATTGAAGAATTGCATACAGCAAGTGCGTTGCAAAAGGGTGTGTTTTGGTTGGGGAGGGCGACTCCTTAGAGAGGAGGTGAAAGTAAATTTGAACAATGAATAAAACAATATTTTTTGCACAACGTAGTAAGAAAGGTTAATGAGGAGTTTTCTGGCATTGAATCGGAAGTGGCTAAAATTGATTTGCTGATAAATGAGGGCAAGACCAAGTGTATGCTGTTAACACGGAAGGACACATCACATCGACGTCTCGCCCAGAGCGTACCACTAGGCAGCAGAAAATTCGTGATATTCAAGATCTTCGTCCACCTCGGCTGAGCTGTAAATGGAGCTTATGAGGCCCAAGAGCCAATTGAGTAAGCTGGCTTTGCCTAAACATCCCGGATACCACAGCCCGAAAAGTCTTCGAATTCGAGCAACAGAGGACGGCCTAGCTTAAGATGGCGCACACAAGTGGAGAATAACTTCAACCAACTTGGAATGCGCAACTAGAAGCAACTGGCGAGAGATCATACTAGCTGGAAAGGCATGTTGATTGAGGCCAGGTCTACGCTGGACTGTAGCGCCATTAAAAGAAGAAGCAAAAGTTAGAAACACCCATCCCGCTCTTCATTATTGAAATAGCCCTAGAAAATGATCCAGTGATCCTAGAAATAAAAATTGTTCGTGTATACCAAAGCTTCTATATAGGGAATCTTCAAAACCTAACCGCTAATTCTCAGAAGTAAAAGAATTTTGAAGCTTTGTTGAAGAGAGCAAGTGAAAGAGGATAAAGAGGAATTTGATTAAATTTATAAAATATTCTTGAAGAATGACAGAATTAGTATAACCCGGTAGCTAGTCTGACAAGAAAGTTAACTTCATCTTCATTTTAAGTGGCATTACAGTCCTTGGTTGCCCTGGGTCTGGGCCTTTTTAGCTAACATGGTCTTTCATCAGCTGCCTTCAATTTCGCATCCTTTGTTGCTTGTGGTCCTTCGCTACTTGTGTGCTCTATATTGGCGGCCTTGCTGCAATGGTTTGACAAAAATTCAGCAGTATTACCTTTCCGCTTTACGTGACCTAGCCATCTTAAGTCTTATATTCGTATATTCATGGCACCGTACAACCTACAGGGTTCGTCGTTGAATCTTTTCCTACAGATGCCATCAACGCATACTGAACCAAAACTCACACGCAAAATAGGAATGTTAATATTTATAAACCTAAAATACACTCAACACAAATCCTACAAGCTTCTTCGTACAGGGGAGTTAAGGGTGTGTATATTAATCAGAGACCCGAAAAATAGTGTCAAATTGATACAATACCCATTTGGATTGAAAGTGCAGGAGTCTTGGGCCGATAAACTAAGTCAATGGAATATAACGTCCGTTCACGTGCCTAAAAATCGTACAAATGTGTCCAAATCCATTTTCCGGAAGCACTGAAAAAACTCCCGCAGTTGCAGCATAGAGCGTAGGTGAGAGAGACATACAATTTTAAAAAAATCCGGATGTCGTTAGAAAAATCTTCCCTACTCATGTCTTTTAAAAATGCGATGTCTCCTTTACTTTCTCGGTGTTGTTATAATTTTTGACAGTCTTTCATCCCTTTTTCCTTAAATGAGAAACCTAAAGACTGCTTGTAGATAAACGGTCTCTTTTTTGCAGGAGAACTTGCATGAATCGGCAATCCAGATATTTTAATCAAAATCAAAGACAAATTATGACTAGCCCCCCTTTGGAGATTCATAAAAATTAATTACCCAAGACCACCTTCAACACCGTGCCCAACAGTATTGTTTATGAATTTTCAAAACTTTTGGTCGCTATAAATTTCAGTTCTCCTTAAAGATCTGATAAACTTACCACCCGCAGCCTGACAAGAACTATCCCCCGCGTTCACAGATAATCGCATTCCAAATGTTTTTCCGAGATAAGAATCGATTCTATGACCAACTGCTATAATTCATAAGCCGTTCGCCACAACGTCGAGGTAGTGACAGTCTCGTTAGTTAACTGCCAACTAAATGGCCCAGTTCACGGTCGTCGGGGCCATGGCATCATTCTTTTATTTAAGCTCGCGGGCAACGTATCCTCGTCGTGGGACACTCCCCCACGGTGAGAAATAGCTTCATTCAATAAATACCAATCCCAGATACGGCTGAAACTTTCAATATTAAGATGTCACCGGCAACTTTATAGTCCAGCATGCCACCCAGAGTCCATTTGAATAGGAAACTAATTCCGGTAAACTATCTACAGCGGTCCACCTTCTCCTTCGATCGGCTCGTGGGGAACCCTCCGAACACACATCCGCATTCCACGGTCGAACCGGCCACCAGGCGACCAACTCCAGCAACTCCACACACACCCACAGGAACTTCGTGGAGGCACCACCAAATGCCGATGGTCAATTAATATTTTCGTTTTTCTTTCAGTGTGCTGTCTCCCCAGCAGTCCGCCGAGCGGCGACGCGCCGCCAGTTGCATGGGTGGGCAGGTGACAACGCCTGAACTGGCGATATTAATGAGGGAACCCACACAGTTGGGCATGCCTTGTTTGGAGCTCGCATTTGGAGGTGATATCCAACGCCGAAAATGGGCAACGCAATGCGTGTTAGAACCACATCGTTTGAATAAGATTTCAAACCCACTCCAGCCGATTATGTCATTTGTGCCCAAAAAACCAGAAGTGCTGGCATCTGCTCGGGCGAAGTGTGCGAATGCGGGCGTGTCGCGCTGGTGGCTCGCTCGATTTGTGTCTATCGACTCCGCGGTGTCTATCCCAGAGGTGGCTTGGTCGTGAGAAAATATCGCAATCATTCTGAAACACACGTAGTCATCACACACCCCCTCGGCCGCTGGGGGGTGGTGTATTTTTGAAACAGACAATTTATCGCCTTTATCGAGGTAACGAATTCTGTCTTTTTATTTTGATAAGTGTCTGGTTTAAAATATCAGAGACAATCGGATGTTCACGGACTGTGCAGACAGGTCTAGTCGCACGGCGGTTGGGGGGCGGCAGAAAGCAGTCAGCCTGGCTAGGGTGTTGCTTTCAGATTTATATGCTTTTAATTGGTTGTTTTTATTTTGAGCTTGTTTCGCCTGAGAGTTTTCCTGGCCTCGTCCCCGTGCCGCTGGACAGATGCATCTTTGTAGCGAATTTATTGACAAAATTTCTTTTTCGTGGTCGACGCGAACGCTTGTAAAAATAAACAAACGCGGCAGAGAAGAAAACCGAGATGAACATGCCATCGGAGGGGGCGACTCGAACGTGTGTGTTAGAGATCGCCTGATGCAGTATTTTTAGTACGAAATTCGTGGAACTAGATTTTTATCTATTTGCTCTGTCGATGGATTTGAACGTATTCGATTCCTTTGCGGTGTGGTGTCGATGATGTGGTCAAGGTTGCTGTTGCACGGTGTACATGGAATCCACTGATATGATATTCAGTTGCGGCAGATGGAAAGATATTTCAACAGATTTCCTGTTTCATGCAACTGTAGGTGACGGCGATGACGCAGAAGCTTTCTCATTTTCTGTTAACCATTAATTGGGAGAATGGCGTAATGCACGCCGAATCTTACATGTTTTCTTAGCTCACTGGCATCTCTCTGAAACCATATGTCTTCGGTAGTCTCATGGTTATTGATTGTCATCCAATTAAGGGAACGAAAAATTGCCGCCAGCAGCTCAAATAAAATCATAAACAATGACTTCTTCGGTATGCATTGGAGACATGGAATCTCATGTTGATTGGTATTGCCTTGAAATTTGACAGTTTTTATTCACTCAGAAATGGACCACGACGCTGCAGATAATGTTTCAGTGAAAAGAAGGGTAAGTTTTCAAGTGCTCCAGGGTGCATTCAACTACCACGCGTTGTCGTCAATGGCGGATTTCCTTCAGTTTGAATCATATCGCGTGAAGGCTCAACAACACGCTCATAGTAGTGGATTGGGCTGGTTGAGGCCCAGGTCCACCCCGGACTGTTGCACTAGTAAATGAAGAAAAAGAGGGTCTAAGCTGGCTCGAAGTGTCCTGCAAGTTTATAGACAACGTTGGTGTACAATAGGCTTCTTAGTAGGATGGCCTGTGTCTTCCATCTGTCTGTCTCTATTAGGAAAAATGTAAATGTAAAATGGGTCCAACTTGCATTCTTTATCAGCACTTGACAGTGGTTTTATGCCTTTATGTTCACAGAGGCATCACATGGGCCTAAGTTCATCTAAGAAGGGCTGTTCCTCCTTTCTTTCCGCCACTTCAACCTAACCTAATGTTTTTTTCAGCGCTATATCGTTTACGGTAATTTGGCAACGTAGGCAACTTGACAATTGCCACTTCAGGTACATGACTGCTACCAAGTGTCAATGTGCTTGTTGAATAGTCCAAACAGTGCGCAATTTTTAAACTTTTAGTTTAGTTTAAAAGGCATTTTTTTTATTGTTTATCTAATGGTATCTTAAAACTAGGTATAAAATGCTTAACCTAGGTACGACAGAATCGAAATCTTATAACAATTTTTAAACTTTATGGGCGAAGCATGAACACAGCTTTGCAGGGACCATGACGTTCAATACATTTAAGCTACTTCGTTAAGTTCCTTCAATTCTTTTGGATACGTATCAAATTCTCAATTTTCAACGATCTCTTCATCTGTATATAGAAATCTTATAAAAGATGAAACCTTCACCCACACATCGGCCACTGGTTGGCGGTCCCACAATGACCGTTGAGGTGGTACGAGGTACTGTACTAACGTTAGCTTCTCAAAGCATAACCGGAGCACTTAAATCGACCCCAGAAGCCGAACTGGGGAAGATTTCCGACCTTTTCATGATCGAACTTGCGAAGGTCCAGATCTCTGACTTCAAGAAATTTTCTTATCAATGAGGTTTATGGTATGCTCAGCAACATGTTTTGCTCAGCATGCATTTGTACAGGGCATAAACAATTATTGGTAGAAATTGCTTGCTTAGGCATAAGACGCTCTTAGGCTAAAATAACCTAAGCCATGAGTCCATAGTATAATTTTAAACAGCTATTCTTGTTAAAACACTATAACGTCATATGTTCCTTTAAAAAATAATGTTTAACTTTGAGGTTTTAAGTTGGTAGCGCTGATTTTTTGACACCTGTCAAATTCTGCTGCTATTTGAAGTGTCGAAATTTTACGTGATCGTTTCCCCATTAATAGTGATTATCGAAAAACGCGTTTAAATGATTAAATAATCAATAAGAAGTGGTGATATAAACGAAGTCACTTTAAGCGCATTGCGCAATGATAAACGTGGATCGTTGCATTTAGACAAAGTGACTGTTTGATGTGCTTTATTGTCGAGAGGTGTAATTGGTCCGTATTTCTTCGAAAATGGCAATGAGCGATTATGCGACATGGTCAAATGATTCCCACATCACCATTTGGCCAGCGATTGAATAATAATGACATTGACGATATGTGGTTCAATAAAAATGAGTCCAGAAGCTTCGGAACACGACCAATAATGGCTTTCTTGAGTTAAAAAATTTCTGGTCGCGAAATTTCAAACTTCACCAATTGACCATCATGTGATTTGACACCATTGGACGTAATAAGAACGTGTTTATGTGCGTAATCCTCTAACTCTTGAAGCTTTAATAAACTGAAGTTATAGTTAAGATACTGCCCGAAATATGCAAAGAAGCTGTGTGTGTTTTATTAAGCTCTACTTTCGAAACAAAGAAATGAAAAACCCAACATTTTTAGTACGACACATCTGTTATACCATATACATACAAACATTGCATACTGTAGCAATAAGATTATCCCCTAAGGAAAACAATAACCCTTGCCGTAGGGAGCTACACTCTTTATCTAGGCAATACAAGAATTGCCTAGATTCATGGAATTGTCTTCAATGATAAACCGCCCCTCATGCCAAGAGATAGCTTTTGCCTCATTCGCTGTGGCTGTTCTTGAGTTTCTAGAAGTAAAATTTTTCGGTTTCTTGTTGTCAAAAAAACAAACATTGAAAACCGTATTCTCCGAGCAATTCCAAGCCTTTTCAAATTATTACTTACTAAACTGGGAAAAATTCATTACGTTTGTTTCATAAAACCACACAAAAAACCTCACAACTTCAATTCAGAAATAAAACTTAATTATTTAAAAAAATTCCTTCGTGTAGCAATTAGGGTTAGAACACAACACTTCGATCCAGGCAGATACCATCAAAGAATTTCCTAAGTGGACGTACCTGATCCTTCCGCTGATTAGTCTCTTTCCCACAACCAACTCCCCGATCTGATTTCAATCGTCGTACACATCTCCATTCATGATTAAAATCAGATCGCAAAAGTTCGAATGGCCCACAACTTTGAGACGGCTCCACAAATTCCCATCAAAACAAAGCAGAAGAAAATATACATTTCTTTTTTTTTTTTTTTTGTGAAACAGCCCACACCTCTTCGAAACAACACCCCCTTCCGAATAAGTTTCCCATTCATTAAAAAGATTTTATGGTCACAAAGTCAGAATGACTTTTGATAGTTTCTGGTATTGTTTGCCTCTCGGCGACGCGTCCCATTCGGCAAAAGCCATCCACACCTACATGAAGGTAGCGCTCGGCATTGCCGACGGATGAACTGCCGAATGAAATGAATCTCATTGAGTGTAAAATGTCTGAATAAATTTAACTAAATTACGATGGCAGTGATTTTACGATCCGGATGAGAAGTGAAACAAAACAAAACAAAACTGACAAAAAAAAATGATTTCAGTGCGGACGAGACGTTTTGGGATGATCTGCGCGCTGGGCTGACAAAGTGAGTGCGGCCGCTGCCGCCGCGCCGCCGTCGTGCCGCCCCCACACTTCCAAAAAGCAAATTAAATTGGAAACATAATTAATTTATTGGTCGTGGTGTTAATGGGTGTGTGTTGGTTTCGGATATTTATGGGTGTCGTATGGGAATCGGGTGATATCGTACGATTTTCGTAAAACTCTATACCTGGGGTGTGTTATAGATTTGTCTCGTTTCCATCTGTTTCGAAGGCCACAGGCGTTGCGCTTTGACGCACAGGACCATTCCCTGAATATTGAATTACGTTTGTTTCGCGTGTCACCGATGACAGGCTTTGATCGGGGATGTGTCACTGCTGGCTGCTGTGCAATATTTTATTGTCGGGACGTCAGAGGTGTTGATTTGTGTGTTGCATCAAGTGGGCTCCATAAAAGTAGTCAGGAAGCAGCTCTGGATGAGAAAAATGTCACCGGCCACCTGGTTGACTGGAGATACTGCCTGAATGAATTTAAATTGAGTGACATCCCTTTCAAAGCAACAAGAATCCATGTGCGATCTAAATGCTCCCTTAAGTCAAACAACCGCAATCCCATAAAATTCCGGCAACTGTTAGGCTTTTGTTACCCTTCTGCAAATCACTCTCTTACTGGAGTGCGCCCATAAAATTGATCCATCTATCGTAAATCCATCAATATCGCGTCGTTGCTAAACGTAGCACGCATAGCACCCAACGGCGACGACGACCCTTTGAAGCCATCAACATTCCATCACCCAGCAATGTAAACAACGTCACCTTCAAATGCTTCTTTAACTCCGCAAGTCCCCCCGGCCCCGGTTGGAAGCAGCAACCACTCATCGAGTCTGCGGCCAGAAAGAAAAACTTTGTAATTTTATTTTATTGCCAGGTGCAGTGAAAGTTGTACTTCATGGATCTATTTGTGGTGTGACAGCGCCCTCCTCGAATCGGCGCACTCCAACACGCGCGCCCAGCGTTCCAGCACGTCTTCCCCGTTCGAGTTTTTATGATTTAGGCGTAAAGCTCTACTAAACAGATGACCGTAAACTTTTATAAACTCATCACCAGCGGTATCGATCTCCGGCATGGCATCGTCAGTAGGACTGGAGCGTGGCGACGCAAAGCACGGGGCTGCAGACAAATGGACTGGAAGGAGAGTTAAAGATACTGTTGCCGATGGCGATGGTGGATGACTCCACTCATCTGCCGCCGCCGCCGCAAACGACGCCAGATGTGGGCTGGCGAAGCGCATGTATCTGTTTATCTGGAGCGAAGTGCTGCAGTGGTGGCGGCGGCGGTGCGTGATGTGCCTCCCACATCGGCTGAGATCTCACCACTTTTCCTTCGGCTCGAGAGCATGCTTGTCAGAGAAATGGTAAATAAACACACGGGGAATTCTTCGGATAATCTGTAAGTGAGAATTTTGGTTGCCGTTGGAAAAATAAATAACGAATTACATGCACTCGAGCGTAAACGGATTGCATCACCCGACCGACGACGGCGGCGGCGAGACCGCGCCCACACGCTCACACTCAGGTGCCCTCCACTCAGGTATCGGTTTCAACGCGAAGCTGTAGCTGTTGTTATCCGGGATTCTCTAAAAACAAGGATAGCTATTAGATAGCCCTCGACGGAAGCACGGCGATCACTCGTCCTCGCTCTCGTGCTCGTTCTTGTTCTTGTTCTTATTCATGTTCTCACCCGACAACGGGCAGTGGGAGTGTAGCGAGTTGAAGCTTATAAATCGACACTTGAATTGATTGATAGATTCTATCAATTGAGCGAAGGAAATAAATTGAAAACTCGGGGCTGATGTAAATGGACGTGGATATATTTTAATACGGCGATTCGTTGTGTGTACGTCGCACATTTGCATGTGCTCCCACAGGAGTTGGTGGGCGGTGGGGGGTGGGGTAAGAATTCTGAAAAATGGTCGTGGTTTTGACACTTAAATGTGCAAAGAGGGAATCCATTTCATTGCGCACGGGCGAGTGAATAGAACGGAGCAGAGCTATTTGAGTCCCTTTGAAATGATTGAAAGTTATGGCAAATAGAATACCAGTAATCAATCGTTGGCCACCATCGCAGGGAAGTGACGAAGAAATTGAAGCTTTTTGTGCAGGGACGCAGAATCGCAATTCGAACAGATATAAATGGTGCAATTCAGGATTTATTCTCACTGAAAAATGCCCCAGGATGCAATCATATCACGACTGGATGTGAGATGTGAGCCTCATTGCGGCCTGAATCGAGAAATCATGAAGTTCGTTGTAGTGCGTCATGCATTGCCCATCTAAGTTGCCGACGGTCAACGATTGGGGGGGAGGAATATAAATGCTTGCATTAGAGTGAGATTGAGTGACTCAAGTGCCTACACCCCTATCTGAGTCTGAAATGTGGGGACGATGCATGCGGGTGGACCGATTGAGATAATCTTTGGAATTTTTGCTTCATTGGACTGGAATGGAAATTCATGATGTGGTGGGATCTTAAATTCAATTTGAAGAACTTCAAATATAGGAGTGTGTAAATCGCATGTGATTCAGAATTTAAGTGTTCTGTGGGTGGGATGATGTTGAACCGCTTTCGAATGCGACCGAACTGAACAGACAACAACTTTTGATGTTATCGTTAGAGAAAAAAAAACATTGTTCAACATTTGATGATGGCAAGTGGACTTTCACTTTGCCACAAATTTCTTGCTTGGGAGATTTCTTTAAGTTTTGAAAACGTACAACCTCTAGGTGTAAGTAACATATTTTACAGAAAAAAAAAGTTTGCTTATTTTTCGAAAAATTTGCATTGTGGGCAGCTCTACAGAATCCTGGCAATTGTGCTTTTGAGTTGGGGAGACTTGCACTTAAATTGTTATAGCAAGTTTCTTGAAGGCCTTCGTTCAGCTCTGACAAGAGCTAAATGAAGGATCATTGAAGGAAATGAAGGATCAGTGGAGAAATATGATTACGTGCCTCCTCAAGAACAAAGTTATATGTCCTCTCAAGCTGGAGTAAGACCCTAAACATCGTTTCCTCGTTTTAAGTGAAAGCCTAAAAAAATAAAACAAAAAGGCCACCGAACCTGTGTGTTGATTTGTAATCACCAGGTAATGTAAAGAGTCACTCGCCAGAGGTCCTGAACTCGACTCCTAAATCTAACGTTGGCCTCGCAGGTTTTAATGGCACGGCGAATTACGGCAGTCTTGATGAAAAATTTCTTTACTTTCATCGTTCGGCATCGGAACAAAATTTTAGGTCCCCTATATATTGACAGAAAAGTAGGATGAACACTACGGAATAAGCTATGCCGGCGTCTCTTGTGGAATGTAGCGCCACTTTATCTTCTTTATGATAAAATCTAACAGAATAACAATTTTATCAACGTCCATCTTGAGGTAAATGTTAGCAGAATACATACCTTCTTTATAAGGGTAAAACATTTACCGTGCTCTGAGAACCATTTTAAACTACTGGAATTTTACCCTTTTACTTGAAGATGGAAGTCTATTTTCAGGCTAAGCTCTGCGAAAAATTCCTGAATCAGTAAGGCATTCGGTGCATGTTCTCCGAAATTGGTAAAATATCTTAAGATGTAACAAGATTCAATCGCAAATACAAAACAAAGATCTCTAGATAAGTTCGATTTAGCTTGCTTGTGGTCAAAGGAAAAACAAAACGAAACCATGTAATTGTGAGCGTTACTCGTAGTCTTGATTTTTTTTTAATGATATCTCATTTTCTTCTTTATGGCGGGTCTTGCGTTTCTTCTTCTATGTTCTTAGGGTTAGTTTACAGTCTTGTTCGGAACTGCGCCCCAACTAACGTAGCACCGCCTTCTCTCGTCATCTGTAGTCAGTTTTACGTCAATTTTTACAGTGAAATAAAGTTCTCCTCCACTTCTGTGCATCATCTCATACATGAACAATATTCGCTGCGTTATCCCAATGACTGGAAATCGTGAGTACTTTTGACTGGAGCTGGGCTATTCATAAGTTCCACAACTCCATAAGCTCTATTATATAGTCGTCTAAGCATTGTATTTGTTAAGACTTCACTGTTGAGCCTTCTTCTCGATTTGGCATCAACGCAAACAGAAGAACAAAAATACAATAATATTTTGAAAACGTCGCTTTCTTATCCGCTACATTATTCACTTTCTTACACGCTTCCTTATCTGCTTTCTTATCCGCTTTCTTATTCGCTTTTTTGTCCGCTTCCAACAGGGTTCAGTGTTCTGCGCCATGGAGCAAGAAAAGGATAATCAAGGTGTCATACAAAACCAGCTTTTCTGCTTCTGAGAAGTCTCTGTTACTCAATTAGTTTTTGAGCCCAAATGCAAAGCGAATATCAAGAGTGATGCCTGATTGATCAGCTTAGTAGGGACCTTGAAGAAACAGCGAAAACTCTCCTTCTGTAGTTTGTTAGGAAAGCCAATATAAGACTTGGCACAGTATATCTCGTATCTTTGCACACTGCACCTACGGCCTTAGAATCGAAGAACAGATGATAAATGTCGACCTGTAATTTTTGGATGTTCTCCTCGATATGCCGCAGTGTGATTGACGCGACTGACGTGGACTTCCCTGTCCTGAAACCATATTGGCAATGACCTATTGTTGTTGAACGGCTTAGGCGCTCACAAAAGTCGACCAATATTTTGGTGCAATTAAAGGTGTTTCCTTTCTTGTGCACTCGACAAAAGAAACCGATTTTCCACGCATCAAGCATGCTTTTCCCAGACCATAGCTTACACAAGAGTTGGTGCATGCGCCCAACAAAATCGTCTTTAGCTGTGTTAAGGAGCTCTGCGTATAGTCCAGAAAATAGCTCTTGACAAAAAAAAACATCAGCAATTAATTTTGGTACCGATGTCGTTGTACCGCTCTAACTGAGGCGTTTATTTTGTCGTCTTTTGATAACTTTTTTACTTTACCGTTTCAATGCCAGCAAACGCTTAATTGACGGCTAGACATGTTCTTCCAAGCACGTCAATATGATCAAATTTAACGAACTTTGGAAAATTCTGTTGACTTGTGACTTTCTTAGGAAGTATGTATGTATATGAGCGTCGTCGAAAACCATTTTTTTTTTACCAGAACGGTTCCGTTCAGTTCGTTGTTTTACAGCTTTTAGGGCAAGATAGAGCGTGACATTGTCACAATTCCCTGTATACCCCACAAGATATCGCCGCGCAGGCGAGCTGATACAAAATATAACGCCGTAAAGTCACAAACACAAGCAAGAGTCCCCTCGCTGCGTTGTACTTCTCCGACCATTGCAATTGACCCATACCTTACTTACATTTATGATCTCCATCAACCGTGCACCGCTAGTTCATTTTCGAAATTTATAACTTTCCAAAGCTTAATTTAGCAATTTCCGCTACCTAACGCGGTGATGGCGCAGTGCAGAGGAAGAACCGCGCTCGCTCGTTGCATTACGTTTTTCACACCTCAGTGCGGGTGTTTTGAATTCCACACTCCACTAAGTGCGCGCGCAATGAAGAAGTGAAAATCTGCGTGCCTAACTTCTTGGAGCGAGCAACTCAATCGTGTACAGTTTCTACTCTAATTAACTTCCCTCCACTGATTCGATTCGTCTCGATGGAGTGCATAAAGCTAACTCCCAAACAGAGTCATTAGGAACTAACTGTTGTGCGTGGGGCTGCCGCTGGCAGGTGGTGTGCGCCGATTGAAAGTGAGTTTCGTATGCTTTTCCAAAATTGATGATCTCGCAACACGTCCAAATGGGGGCATGAACGATGAGAGGCATTATGTGTCGCGGCTGCTGGCTTAGTCGTGCGATTTCAAACCACAACCGTGCTTGAGTCTTTTGCTGCAACTTTTTAAACTTTTCCCGTAAGCCTATGCGAACGCATTGCTGGCCTCCTGAACAGTTGCATTATTCAGATAGCCCTAGGGCGGGTGGGCGACCGAGCGGGGGAAGGAACATGGTATTGTTTTGAAATTAACCTGTTTATTTGCACTTCTCGTAAGCCGTCATTGTGTTTCCGTGCTTGATGCTGCTGCCAACTAGGAGTACATCTGCATTTATGGGGCGTCGACATCCCCTTTGATGTTTGCTTAGGAAGCGTACCGTTCTGCTCTCATTTGTAAGTGACTGAGCAGGAGCTTTGAGGCTGAAAATGTGAAAAGTTTTGTAGTTATCCACTCTCGTCTAGCATCGTTACTTTCTAGGTTAAACCATCTGGGTGGGAGGAATACGGAAGGGATCTGTCTGTGTGTATCTCTGGGCGCTTTTTTTTTCTCTCTACCAACTGGTCGTGTTTGTATGAGTTTTTACTTCGTCCTAATGGCTTCAAGTTTGAAGTTCTTAGTTTGGAATTTTTCTTCGCAGAGATACTCGGGTTATGATGGCGGGGCAAGTCGGGGTGTATTAGGGTTGGGGATTGAAAACTTAATAAAACTTGGTGGAACAATTGGGGATATTACATTTTCGTGATATGTCTGTTTACTGATGCTTGAAGACGAGGGGGGCGGGGCCAACCAACCATCCCCACGCCGTCGTTGGTCCTTCACGAGTTTCGCAGCACTTTTGAAGTGAGGTTGTAAAACAATGATGGAGTGTTTCATTTTGAATTTTATTAAGAAAATGTAGCGTGGGGAAGTGAAAAGTAAATAACAACGCGAAGCATTAGTAATTGTTTTAGTGAGTTTTTTCTGGTGGGGGGAATGTTTGCTGTGAAAGGCTTTTGTCATTTGATAAGAAACGAGAACTTTGTCTCTCTCTCTTATGGGTATTGGCGATACAATCGGAATTCGCGTTGAAAAGAATTCATTACAGTTTCCGTGGCATGGAGCGGAGAGGAAAAGCGGGCAGGAAAACAATGTCAATAAAGGAGAGGATGTTCATTGATGACAAAGTTATGTGGTTAGAGCTTGAGATGTTTTTACAGGGCATGTCAAGTGAAATTTGCATGGATCATGAGTGTTATGTAAATATTTCTGGAAGTAATTTTGTTGTTACTTCGGTATGTCATTGGTTTCGTTTGTTTTTGATGCAGTTTGTGTTGTGTAAGTCCGTAGCTTCGAGGGAATTGATTTTGTGTACACTTGGGCCTTAAACAGTAGCCTCAGTAGAGGGAGAAGTATACCTCCCTCCTGTGTATTTGTTCTTGGATGTAAAATGAACTAACCGAACGCAGAATAATATAGTATCTTGGGCCATACCTAATGGTCACAGCAAGGTCTTGCTCGTGCACTTTCTTATTCCTGAATTCCGGAGACTTTTCAAATCTCCAGAGAATATAGTCTAAGGGTACGATGTTGCACAACATAGGCGGTCAAATTTTCGTAGGAAAAGTGCTCCACCAAAAAGGATTTCTCAACATATCTATTCTTTCACGCGCTGTATCGCTCGTCTTATTGAAATAAGAGCTCACTAAGACAATGTTCTTGAATTTCTGAAGGTACATAGTCAGTTAACCAAGCTGATGGCCATCATCCCGCTGAAGGCGGCGATGGTTATCGCGCACATTATCAGCTACAGTTGCGATAGTCTTGTTACTATGTGATGATGTGCCCTAAAAGGTCTAGTAACTTCCCTTCATGTAAGGTGGGATCAAATGTGCGAATGGTATTGGAAATAGTGGTTTGAATATGTCGAACCGTAATTTCCTCGAATCGAACGCTGAAATTCATAATACAGCTGAAAATTTTGGAGACGTTGTTGTGGCGTGAGTCTTTTAAGTATGACTGGCCAAACGATACTAAACAAGAATGAGAAAGCAGTTTGATAGGAGCCACATGTGATGTTTCAAAATATGTTATTCAGAAGTAAACCTCTCGATGAATTTTTCATCTTCTTTTATTGGCGCTAAAGTCCTAGGTGGACCTGGGCCTCGAGCAACCTGCCTCTCCAGCTAGAACGATCTCACTTCTCGATGGATAATCCGATAAAAAAGTAGGGCCGGACATGTTGGTTGGGGCCCAGGTCCATCTCCGACTTTAGCGCTAGCTAAAGAAGAAGAGAACTTCCATTTGGTTTTACTCCCGCTTTCATAATATTTTTTAAAACTAAATCCTCTAATGCAACTTCACTATATGTGTGTCTCATCGAAGGGGCAAGGATTTTATGAAGGGCGCAGCATGTGAAACCTCGCTTAAGAACACCATTGTTTACGTGTCCGGAGTCAGTCTTTGCTGTAACCACCTCATATTTTATTTGCAAAGGACGCCCTTTCCTCACATCCATCTCAGTTGCAAGCACTTTCCCCTCCAGATCATCCACAGCAAGCAATTATAACCCGTCATTTCAGTAAGTTTCTTTGTTTGTGCGCCAAGTTGGTCACTACACGTTTTACACGTCTCCCAAACAAGCACCCACCCCTGTGGTACTTCTCAAAAACTGGAAAGTGAAAACCAATTACTCATTTCCATAGTCTGTCAGTCAAACATACGTCAGCTTTCGGCACCCTAATTGATTAGTTGGCCGAAGCCAAGAACACCAGAAGCAGAAGCAGCAGTAGCCCGCAAAATCAACCTGTCCATAAATCAAACTTACAAAGACCGACTGAAAACACACAAAAAGAATGCACCCGAAACCGAGTTCCGATAAAGGGCTGGATTTATTGCGTCTTTCGCAGAATCGAAGCAACAATTTACTTATTTTCGATCAGGCCAACCCACCGACCACCAACCAGCAACCAGCAGCCAGCAGAAAGCAGTCAGCAGTCTGGCAAGTACTCGCTCGTACGTATGCATGCACACGTCAAGGGCTCTCATGTGAAAAGTTTGGGGAAAAATTTTTGGCAAACGACCGTCTCCTTATCGTGAGACTATTTTGGGTGAAATACTGCAGCCCCGTTCCAGGTGAATGAGCATCGGACCATAAAATTTCCTACAAGCTTATATCCATGGCTGAGTCGAGTTGTGTGCACTGCCAGCAACGGTGATGCAACATTGTTCCTTGGCATTACCTGGGGAAGTGAAAACGTGCAACCCAGGGTGCAACCATTAGCAGGTGGGCGTATGGAGGCCGACGGCTTGTTTGCGGGAGTCCACCATGTAGTGGATGCACGGCAGGAATGGAGTTCGTTGTTTGTCTTGGCCGATTTTTTTCCACCACTTTTCTTATGATTCTGGGAAACGTTCGTCTGTAAACAAGCGATTACACTAATAAAATCAAAATCTTGGAATTTATTTCTCTTCAAGGAATAGTTAGATAGCCGCGAAAGGTTTGCAAGATAAATGACTACGAGGGTGTGAGAGTCTTGTTTTTCTGCAAAACTTCGACTGGCCGGCCCCAGTCACGCTTTAATGGAGTGCCGAAATGGAGACAGGCTAATTCATCGGCATTGGTTAGGGAAGATTTATAGGGGCACGCCACCCCGACCGATCTGCTGTGCAATAATGAACAATTCCTAATGATGGAACGAGCGCTTTGGATATCCTAAAGAAGCTCATAAATTATTCACCCGCTGCAGTGTCGTAGGGCAACCGAAAGTATGATAAATTGTTTCCAAAACAAGTGAAACGAAATATTAATTGAGAAATTCTTAGGCGGATGGTGGTCCTACAATTTAAGGACGAGGACGCCGCTGCCGTGGAGCACACAAGTATAGGAGATTCGACAAAGAGATATGAGTGTAATTAGGAAGGAGCTGCTCATGCACTGAGACAGTAGAGCGCCCGCCTCCCTCTTCCCCATTTGGGGGGGTTGGAAATTAATTTTTGTGAAAGTGCTGGGTGGCCGCACACAGTGGTGTAATTTTTGTGGCAACTCTAAGTTTCGAGGCGAGGTCGCCTTTAGTTAGAGTGAGTCCTTGGGTGTCTATTTTTGTGTCTATCGACGTATTTTCTTGTGAGGGAACGTAGGTTGGAACCACATTTAATTATTTGGATTTCCCGTGACACTATGCTGGTACATCTTTCGACATTTCATTTTGCAGAGAGCATAGCACTGTGGAATGCGAATATTTGAAAGCGGACTGAACTGGAGGAGCTGAAGGGCGATGACTAATGTTTGTTCTCTCGCAAAGTGCTCCCAGATGGCTGGTGCCAGAAGTATTGTTTGTCTGCATCCTTTGAGCAGCAGGAAGCGATAGTCCACAATCAAACTTGCGGGTAGCAGTCAGCATTGTGAACGTTTGTGCAAGAAGTGTTCCCTTTCTTTGAGGTTTTCAGTATCGATAGCAGTGTGTATGGTGAATTGATTTTCCCTCCCGCCTTTTAAGCTGAATGCATCAGTATTGGTAATGGCATATGGTGCAGGGTGGATTAGATGACACAGTGGTAATTTTGAAGACATTCCTCGAGTGCTTGAAAATGGCAATGTAATGCGGTTTCAATTGATGACAGTAATTGTTAAGAACTCAAAAGTAATATGTTACGTGTCAAGTTGACTGGGACTGCTTGAAAGGATAGTTGATGCATTGCAACACTTTGTCGAACTTAGTATGAGTCGATTTTCTTTGAGAACATTTGTGAGTAAGGACGATTTAAATTTGAATACATGAGTTACAATCTATACTACGCCTTCAAATTTTCGGATGTATGGGTTTGTCATCGAACAAAATTTACAAATCAGCGGCAGTTCCAACACCATTACATGCATCCACATAAGTAATCCTTGCGTTCTCTATTGCCGTTTTCTATAAGGCCCATTTTTAAATGACGGAGTTTGTCAACAAACTATGCTTTGAAATCTGAAATTATTTCAATTCACGTGAGATCGGATACCAACAATACCGGCCTCAAAATATTACTGTTGGCTACGAGTCTAAGGTGCCCTCATCGTTCCACATTGCCGTCAGGACATCCATGTGAACGGCGATCTCTATGGGTTGATGATTACCGACTTAGATAAAATGAGTATCTATGACATAATGTTCAACCAAAGAGCTACAGGTGACTCTGCCCGAGCACTCTAGAAAAGCTGTGCACAGGGCTGTATATGGTCATTGCACCTGGAGGGCATATAAGGAACTTGGAACACTCCAGTGTTTTTCTTGTAGTGTGTGTCACGTTTCAAAAAAATTTAAAAATAAGGAGTATGATGTTATCACATGCCCGTGTCTTGGAAATGAGCAAAATGCTTCCACTCGATCTGTACTACTGCAAGGTTCTTGAACAGTTCGTCAATAATTCGATAGGTTCTCATTATTGTGTTTTCAGGCCAGGAAAGTCAACAATAGAACAGATTTTTACCTGAAGGCAGGTCCTGTAATAGAGTTCGGAAGTGCAGATCGACACGCACCCGCATATGGCATAGAGACAACCTATACAGTGCCATTTTAGTTTTGGCATTCCTATCAAATTAGTTAGATTGTGGAGGAAGACAATGGTGAACTATTGCTGCTTTCTCACGGTCGGTAACGAAAACACCGACGCCTTCAATGACATTTTGAACATCATTCTCGGGAAGATCTCCGTAACTCACAAGTCAACACCAGGGGGGATCTTCCAAAAGTCCGTCCAACAGCTTACGTGGACGACATTGACGTGATTCGACGAACACAGCTAACCGCTAATAAGGCATTTGCTGGCATTGAAACGGAAACGGCTAAAATGGGTCTAACGATAAATGAGGGAAACAAGAAGTTTATGCCCCCGTCATGGAAGGACGTACAATATTGACGTCTCGGATAGAGCGTACCACTAGGCAGCAGAAACTTCGAGGCACTTCGTCTACCTCGGCTCCGCGGTAAGTAGGAACAACAATATCGGTACCGAAATCAAGCACAGAATTACTCTTGCCAATCGCTGCTTCTTTGGGCTGAAGAGGCAGTCGAGTAATAAAGCCCACTTTCGAGCCAACTCAGTCGGCTTTGTATAACAGCTTGAAATTTGTATGTTACTAAAAGCGGATGAGGAAGCTCTAAGTCTTTTCAAGAGAAAGTACTGCGTGCGATTTTTGGTCTTTTTTGTGTGAAGGCGTTTGGAGAAGAAGCGTCTGGTCAAGCATCTTCTGATACAATCCTCAAGATTGTTAGCTCATGTAGAACGTATGTATATCACTGCTCCTGCCAAAAAGGTCTTCGAAACTGGGCCATTGCGACAACGTAACAGAGGTAAGCTTAGGCAAAGGTGGCGCACACAAGTGGACCAACCAACTTGGAGTGCGCAGCTAGCGAAAGATCGTTCTGGTTTGCGAGGCATGTTGGTTGAGGCCCAGGTCAATCCCAGACTGTAGCGCCATATGAAGAAGAGGAACACTGAGAGTGTGAAACTTAATTTACGAAAATTTTCTCACCATCAATGTCATCAGTTCAACATTTTACACACTTGCCTGAGGGGATTCGGCACAAGGATTTCAGATTATCCACTAACAAAGTCGAATCGACTCAGTTGTTAAGAGCGGACATGGATTTTAGGTCAAAAATTGTCTTTTCAGACCTTTCTAGTCCCATTTTCATCTAATTAACAATCAGGGCTTGGAAGAGCCGCACTTTATTGTCGATGAGCCATTACGTCCACTGATAGTGACAGTTTGTTGGGGATTGTGCAATGGTGGCGTCAGTGGAGGTTGCGAACGACTTCTTGGCCGAAGCCATGTGAGCCAGCTTTATTCGTGCGACCTCGGCTTCATGCAGGATGGCGCATCATTCCTTACCATCGATGTTTTGCTCAACAAATTCCCAAATCGTATTGTCAGCTGCCCCGGCCATGTATTACAAAATCAGAAGAAACGCGAGTAAGGATTTAAAAATCACAGAGCTCCGCCCCCCCGAAGGAATGTTTCAACAGTGTAAAATCGAACAACAGTGCCGAGAAATAATGAGATGCTGATCATCGCATCCACGCCGTGCTGTCTGCGCTGATTACCTTCAAAGTTTCCAAGTGATTTATTGCAAAATTTATTCCCAGACAATCTGAAAATCTGTGAACAGTTCCGAGATATGCAAATCCCATTCTCACTGTTATTCATCGGCAAATGAGAATGTTCAATTTTCGTACGTACATGTGTATCGTTGAAGCTCCTCCCAGATTTACCATATTTCCATGAAACGAGTGTATTTGCATATGACCTTTGGGATTGTCCTTAATGCAGATTCCGGGGAGGAAGCTCATTTCAATGGCTGAAAATAAATGCATTGATGTGCCTCTGCAGACGGTCGCTCTCTGAAAAAGATTTTAACTGAGAGCGGCATGTGTTCCGCCCACCTCCTCTTACACAAATCGCGACACACTGCTTTTTGGCATCAAATTTCTTCGCTGGCTCAGATTTTGGACGGGAGCCAAGGGGTGTTCTGTCACACTGATAGCCATCCTAAAGACTTCATAGTGCCTGCCAAAGATACTACTCCTCACACACATCCTTCGGGGATGAGTGAAAAACTAAATGGGAAAATGCATTCATCCTTCCAGCGGCAAGGCGGGGGGACTCCCAATTGATTCCAAGGTCAGGCCAACATTCCAGCGCACACCATGGAGAGGCGCATTCAAGCCGAACACAGCCACGTCAGGGCCCCGTAAAATGCTGGAAAATATCTCTTTAATGCTGTCGAACGGCCACAATTCTATTGGAATCCCATCGGACCTGGGTAGCTGCGGCAGGCCATCGCCCAAGGTAAATGAACTTGAAAACGTTTTCTCTGGCTTTGCACAGAAGCGCGCATAACACCAGTTGCCCTAGTTCCGGGAGTCGTCGCGCTAAAAGGAATTTCCCCCGCGGGATTCTAATCGAACGTTGTGCAACCTTGTTTTGCTTCCCGCCGCCGCTCGTCTTCTTTCTCCTCTGTTCTCTGTGATCGTTTTACTGGCGTGGCTGATGCTCTTTGATGGTGCTGATGCTGGTCTTTCATTCCACCTGCAGAATTCAGTGCTTCTGCTGTCGCTGCGGCTGCCGCTGCCTCAGCCGCCGTGGCTTCATTATATTTCCCGAAGAGTCGCTCGATACCAAGCATCACTTCGGCCCCGAAATCATTTTCCAGCAGGCAGCACCACATTAAATGCACTTTGGTAGTCATCCACCAGGTGCACCTCGTCCCCCGGCCGCTATTGAGAATGTGTGAACTCCCATTGTGACCGCGGCGCATACCACGCTGGAGGGTTGCAAAGAAGAGTTATTGCATTGTCATGACGGGAGCTGCGCGCTGAATGAAGAAACAGTAACACAGGCTACTAAGAAAAAGCCAGTGTTGTGTTGTGTACGCCGCCGGTACACCAGATCACCCAACCGCTGCGCCGCGCCTCCTCCGACTGGACTGGTGGTGGATTGATGTGTAAGGCGATGCAGCGGGATCCATGGCGCACTGGGCGCTTTTTGTGTAAGCACTTGCAACTGAAGCACATTAGCTGAATGAAATTCAACTAATTCCAATGGGCTATGACGTCGAACAGAGGGCAAACTGGTACTGTAGCCGGAGCTGGAGCAAGCACTCCAAGCCTGCATTCCGATCATGGTCGGTTGTGTTTAGTTGCCTCGCAATGGTCACACGTGGACAGACAACGATGAGGATGAGGATGGGGACTGCGAGATCGTGGCCGGGCGTTCTAGATGCGGCGCAGTAGTGGTGGTGGTGGTGGTGGAATATCAGTGAAGCGTTTCACTTTGGGGGACAGGTGCAATGGCATGGACTTTGTGGTTTGGTTGTTTGGCTCTTTTATCTGCTGGCTATGTGCGGAATGCCGCCACCGGTCGGGGAGAATCTGCAAAGTGAAGAATCACGCATTGCAGCGCTGCAGGGATCTGCAATTGAAATTTAATAAAGTGGTGCAAGCAGAGAGTGCCTGTGCGATGAAAGATCGCCGAGAATTTAATTACGAGGAGCTTTGTTTCTCGTTGTAGATGCTTCCTTTGTGTTCGAGGGAGTATCAGGTGCTGACACTCGGGTGTGATTAAAACGCGGCCCTTGGGCGATGTGGATTGGTTTTGTTGTCTACAAAAGATTAGGGGACTTGAGTTCGGATTCACTTTAAACAGTTTTAGGTGGGAATGCGACTTTCATCTTAAATGACACTCGATTTAAGTTTGCTCAAAATTTCGTTTAACGAGGAATCATAAGAGTTCCTGCTACCAGAATCCCCAGAGTTTCGTCTCGCTCTAGAGGAACAAAACATAAGAGATGGGAATCCCGCACGCCTCCCCCAATGGGTTGGTTCATAACGACATTCCACAAAACTGCTACTGCAACTAAGAAGAGCCATCATCGTTATTGGCACGCAAAAGTAATGCATGAAAAGTAAATGCTTCACCTCGGGGCTGACTAAAATAATGAGTGAACGAGAACGAGACTCCTGCGGGCACGAAATGGTGGCCCACAGTGTGTGTTGACTCTGCCGCGAAAAGCCACATCTTGTATGGAGTCCGACTTGTGGTCAGATGTGCACTTGCTCTCTCAGCGCACAACACCCATGGCAAGGTGACGGTGTGGTGCCAACAATGTTTAGGAGCCGCGCGCTTAGTTCCCTTGCTCACTGCAACTGCATTCGTTTATCTAGTCGTGCAATTAGTTCAGTTGCATGTTTAATGGCTTTTGTTTGCCATTTCGCGTTCGCATTCTAGAGAGTTTGTGGTGGAGTGCGCTTTTTTTCGTTGCTGTCGTACTCTTTCGTGGAAAGTAATTTCACGTGAGGAATGTCTGGTCTGTGGCATTGTATACTTTTTTTTTGGTTGCGCTCTTCAGATGGGATGAACCATAAACGAAATGACATCTCGTGGTGGTTATGGAGCGGAACCGCAGAAGTGGAATTAGTCTTTACTTCTTCTCTTCTGTTTTGGCATGAGTCGTTCAGGGCTAGAATAAAAAATGGAGAAGAGGGGAAATGGCACCGTGGCTGCGGCGTCATTACAAACAGAAAAGGGTAAGTGGGGAGATTGCAATGTTGCGAGTTAATGAAAGAGTTCTGAACCCTTCATCCCTAGTGAGTGCATATCTGCAAATAAAATTGTATGTATGCTCATTTTTAAGGGTTGAGGTAGTCAATTGGTTTGAGCTGTAGATTGAATGTGATCGTCAAAAGTTCTTCTTGAAGTTTCGTTAGTTTATGGTTCCATCACTTTTGAAATCTGTATTGGGTAATTCATCGTGAGGTTTGATTTTCAATTAACTCTTTTCGACAATTTGCGAGTGACTTCTATCAAACTGCCTTGTAATTTTTATTAAGTATCGTTTGGCAAGTCATCATGAAAAGACTCACACAGAAAAATGCGTCTGCCATTTGTACAGCTGCATCAGTAAATCAGCGTTCTGTGATAAATGTTTTTCGTGCGATTCTTCTTACTTATAATGGTCAAAACCATCCTTCTGAAGTTCCTATTGCCAATTTCATGCTCTAATTCGAAACCGACTTTACGTAAGTGGATGATACTTGATTGGTTAAACCACATCTAGTGCTGAGGGAAAATACAACAGCAGCTGTAGATAAATGCGTATGCTAAGACCAAAATGAGTCAAATCAAACGTGCCTTGTTAACAGACTCTGTGCGTCCTGAAACTCAAACACATGGTCTCCGTGAGCTTTGGTTTCCAAAAGACGTCTATATGAGCCATATATTTAGATTATGATCCAATGGACTTGTTGGAAGGCATTTGGGGGAGCACTTAATATTACGTTTTGCTACAGAAAATTGCTCCTGAAAGGAACAAAACGTGTTTATCGACAGAGAAGTTCATCTAGTTTCTGTGAAAAAATTATAGATTTTCACGTTCTACGAAAGAGTTTTGTCAAAATTGGCGTTTTGGGTATTTTTTCTCTTTGCTGCGCCTTAAAATGAGTTTTAGAGATAAAGTTCTTCTTGAGTTATATAACGTAATATATGGCAACCCTACGTCATAGCTTTATTTTGAAAGCATACGCCTGCAAATCCTTGGTTATACCAATGGCTCTAATAAGGCTTGTACTGAGTACCTTAAGTTCACTGTAAGTAACTGCTCGACAAATTGCGTCTTGTGCGGTTGTTTTAATCCACAAGCATTTCCCATAATCGCGATCTTCACTAGGTCATACACCCTGAAGATTGAGGTCCTCTCTCCAGCCAAAAACATCGTCGATGATGTGATCTTCGAAAAGAAGGATGTGGTTGGAGTTTGAAGAATATTTTTTAATGAGATCGTTTGCACCAAGTGCATGCAGGCTTTATAATTTACCAAGAGTTGAACAGAATCCAAAGTTTGAAAAATTATAAAAATCTGCAACTTCTAAAATTCCTGAAAGAAAAAAAGGGAAATCCAAAAATTTGACAAGACGGTGAAAAATCTAAGATAGGCAAAGGTTCCTTTTCCAGAATCTGCCCCCAGAGTGAAGTCCACGGTGTTTAGTAGTTTTCTGAACGTCAGATCTACCCGAGTGATACACCTCCACCCCCTCCTGACAGAGTCGAACCAAATTCTCAGTCTTGACCGTCTTGAGAAACCTTATGAAAGTCAAACAAAAACAGACCTGTGTCGGAAGTTACGCTCGCTTCCCCCTTTCCTGGGTCCGCATTTCGATCATCGTATTGATGTGTAATTTTCACTGCCCACAACGGCTTCTGGGTCTCATGGTTTACTTACATTTCTCATTACCATCGAATTTTCAGTCTTTACTCGTGGTCGGATTTCATTTAGATTATTGTGTGGAGGCGACGACGGTGAAACTCCACAGATGGACGGACACTTCCTGTATCGGGAAATTGCTTTCTGTGAATTCACTGAAACTCCCTCTCTTTAGGACCCCGCCAACACCCATATGATAATTATTGTGTTTCTTCCTTCAAGATTTGGATATCGGAATCACACCGACAGAAATCAATTCGACTTAATCCTTTAGTCCTGCTTCCGCTGCCATTGTTGCCCACAGGAAGTCCACCTTGTAATTGTATCCCTATATCCTGGGGCGGTTGCGTGAACTCCAATTGACTGTCGACGTGTTAACAACTACATAAAACTCCATGTGACCGATATCCCAGAATCAAGACCGCGGCAGTTGATCGGGCGACCGACCTCATTTGGTGGATCTCACGATGGATGAGTATGTGTGTGCATTCATTATCTGGTTCACACCCAGCGCTTCAGATCACCCAGGTCGCACGCATCGCAACCACAGGTTCACACAGCAATTGATATCAATTAGGACGGCAATAAAAATGGAGGCAAATAATCTGGAGGCTGTTTAAAGATATCTCCTCGTCTAAGCGCGTCGTACGTTTGTGCGTTCCACCTGTTTAAACAAGTGCACCTACTGACGCACGGCACCCCCAGTATCCTCCATGCCGTCCTCGGACGGACGTGTACAGGTGCGATCGAACCACTGACAAAGTTGTAGCTCGCGGTCCTCCGGTTTTGTTTACAAACAAATCACTTTGTTGTGCAGCACCGTGGAAACATTTGTTGCCCGTGCACGCGGAGGAGCCAACTGGCTGGCATGCCCACGGGAGCAAAATCGAAGAGCCCCGCTGCCTCAGCATATTGTCATGGAGGAGATGATTATTTGAAGAAGTTACTAGCACCGGCAGAGTGCATCTGCATCTGGGATGTTTGCTCTTAATTATCCCCCCATTGTCGGGGGCAAAAGCCATGCCGCGGACAAGCCGGCATCGCCCGGTATCTGGTATTAATAATGTAACAGTGCATAAATTCCAGCAACTGCTGCCACAACCGCCACTACACTGTACTGCACTGCCACTGCACCATCATAAAATCTCGTTCGAAATTAGTTGTTGGTTCGGCTGGCGGCTTGGCTACCTGCCATCCGATTGAATCGCACTCGAATCAAGTATTCTTCCTCTTCTATGTGTTTTCCTCAAAATTTATTTTTCATTTTTTTCTCCTGCCACAGCGTGGAGTCGGGGGCAATGGAGGAGTAGGAGGAGGAGCAGGAGCTACCGCATAGAGACCAATAGAGTTGGGAGCACAACCAAACTTCAGTTCGTTTTACCTTTCTTGCCCGCACTGCAGTTCATCCCGGTGATGATGATGGCGAGCCTCTCTCACCAGCCTTCGCTAAGGAATTTCCCACTGGGCGAATTCCAGTGTTTACTTTCTCATGGGGCCATATCAAGAACAACATTGTGCGACAAGTGGATAAGAAAAGGAGATTCGTGTGTTGATACACTTCAGGTTGGCCTCGGTCGCCGCCGCTACCAATGGAGGTGGTGGTTGTGGTGGGGGATCTGGGAATAGTGTGTTGCTCTGCCCTGCACTGCATGAATGCACAATCCTACATACAGTACGACGCCGCCGGTGTGGACGTCTGTACACACCGGCCGGTGGTGCTGTGTGACCAAATGAGTGATGAGAAGTAATCGCTTCCCTTTGATGGATGATGTTGACGTGTTGTGTCGGTGGTGACTCGGTGTGCGGCGGCGGTGGTGGCGGTCGATAAGATGTCAGATCAGGGCAAACGGATGCATTCAATTGAATATCTGGGTGGGACTGGGGTTTATTTTTGTAAAAGTTCGCTGAAAATATTGACCAGTATAAGACGGGCATTTTATGGTGGGTTTTATATTCCAAAACTTTTCAGGAACTATTTGTCTGCAGCGGGATTGGGACATTCTATCCTGCTTGGCATCGGTCGTGGTGTTTTGCAATCATTTTTGAGATCCCCTACAGACAAGAAGTCTCCACATACGAATTTGGTTCCGGATGAATATCGTCCATCCTCGCGAAAATCACAGAAGGAAACTGATATGACAACCAAGTGCATGCATACACCTAATTCACTTACTTAAGAATATTGTTATTCTAGGACTTCAAAGTCGACCTTTTTGTTGGAGTTATTCAGCATCTGTATTAAGTGCAATTTTAAATGACCTAAATTAAGAGCGACAGAAGCAAAGGACTGTAGGGCATTTGAAAAAGACATTTGCAAGCAAGAGTCTTGTGACGTCCGCATTTTCATTGTCATGTACCTTCATTCACCCATCTATCAGTAGGGGTACTTCCAGTCAGTGTTTCCCAGTATTCGATATTTTCGATTATCGTTGCTTCGACTCTTCATATTTTAGGTCCACCGTAAGTTACTAAATTAGAAAATTTTTTTGAAGAGTTGTGAAATATAAGGCCTCCAGAAATTCTTAGTACACCATTGGACACAAATTTCTTTATCTAAACTCAATTTTAAATATGTTCATATTGGTTTGTATTACCTATTAGCCCTCTCCCAGGTAAATTCCATATTTTCACCGGAACTTCTTTCATTGATCATTAAAGAACTTGGCCAAGTGATTCTTAGTATTTCTTCGGGCAATCAACTTTTTGAGTTTTGCAAAGACTGGAACAAATGATATTCGCAGAGTACAATGTCCCTTTCTCCTCTTTTATTTGTTGTATGCATCAAAACTTGGCAACCAACCTACTCCAATCTCATGACTTAAAAGACTCCCTTTTTGTCCATAATTTTTTCCCCTTTTTTTAATTTAATTGGTTCATTTAAAGGGTGAAGTTGTGTGCAATAGAGAATCAAATTGACTGAATTGAAATTCAGCAAAACCTTGTTTTTCTGGGCTTATAAGTCGTTTGTGGACGGTCACTGGTCTTCTATCATGATCGTTTGCATTAGATAGTCTCGTATTTGATCATCGATTTAAAATTTCTTGCATTTTCCAGAGTTTCAGCTGCGTTGTTGCTGCGTTAACTCATGCGGCACCCAAACATCGAGCTTCCTTGAGTGGGAGATGAAACTGTTGATGACTACTGCCTCCGCTATCTCGTGATAGCATCCGTGTCAGTGTTGGTCGATCAGTTGCTAAGTTTCATCGATTTTTCGGAACGGAGTCGAACGAATTGTTCTTGGTTACCGTCTTCCCTGATAGCATTGTTCCAGTGAATTGCACAATTTTTTGGCATTTAGTATAAGGAAAACTAATTCATTCACATTCATTTGGCATTCCTGTGCATAGTAGTGTTAAATGAATATGTACGCTCAAATCAATCTATTCAAAGCAAATTCAACTTCCAAGATTGCTGATGCCTGTCGTAACTTCCAAAACTAAGAAATATTGCCTATCGCACCTCTGTTTAAACGTTGAGTTTTTAAATTTTTCTGTAAATGCTGCGCTTCTCCTCTCCTTCGGACCAACAATTTGTGACCTCAAAATCGATGTGCATTGAAGACCTTACGTTAAATCTCTCGCCTTTAGTCTTGCCATAAGGCGTCAATCTGTTCTTAAATCCCAGTAAGCAATTTCTTTTATGTCGCTTAGGAGGCTTTTTTCGAAAACAAATGGTTTTTCTTTGACATGTGCCTTCAATGCATACGATGTGTCACTCGGTTCTTAAATTGACTGATGATGTCGCTGATGATTTTACAAATTCTTCTTGCATTGTTGAAAACGAGGTTTTGCTTTGTGTGTGTTGGACGCATGTGACATATTGGGCCCGAAGCAAGTGCAGGGTGAGGGAAATTCAAGTTTTCATTAGACAAAATAATATTTCTTATGAAATTATGGCTTTATTGACATTAACAAACAACCCCATTAATTATGGAGTACGACGTCAGCTTGGTAACTGTTTCACTTGGCTTTGCAGTACCGTACTCTGTCACCTACATTTTTTAAGATTTTGATGTTGGTTTTGGTACAGTAGCTCATTGAGTGCGTGAATTGTTTTTAGATTTTTGGCATGATATCAGTTCCCTGTTTCACAAAAGCAAGATGCCAAGTCAATTGGCATCACCCAGGCAACCGATTACATCGCCAAGATACAACACTCACTTTAGAAATAAATTTTCGATATTGTTCAATGTTGGTCAGGTGTAAATCGACGGTTTTTGTTCAGTGGAGGTATGATACTGACTTTCTGTCAGGATTCAGCGGTAAACAGTTATTAGTTTCAAACTTGACCTAACCTATGATTTAGTAGGAAATTTTTATGCTTTGCTTTCGACGGCTTAAATTTGAAGTCTTTTCTTTACGGATTAAAAAAACTGAGATTTTACAGGACTTTGAGAGGTAAAACCATAAATGACGCACTTGAAACTAAAGCGGTGACGGAACGTCTTAACTGGCGTTGGTTAGGCGTTCGGGAGAAGACAGCACAAACAGAAATTTTCTGATAACGCTATTTTTCCAGAGATGGTGAATACAGATCATGAAAAAACGAAACTCTGCAAGTGGGTAATCTCTGATCAACGTCTATGCCCAGACTAGACCAGGCCTTGGTCCTCATATTTCACGCGTAACAGTGCAAAAGTTGGTACAGTGGGGACTCGAAATTCTATCGCATCAACACTGATTGCTTGTTATTATGAGTCATGCGCAGTCTGACGCCATTTTGTCTGTCCGAAAACTTTTAGCGCCTAAATCTCAAATCATCCATAACGAAAAGAATCGGGCAATGTCCACTTTCAGCATCAATTTGCACCATAAATATATTTATGATGTTGGCACAACTATTCCATTATCTGTCAAATCCATGCGTCAAAAAGAACAACATTTACCTTTCATTTTGCAACCATTAAAGGCCATATGAAGTTTCAGGCATGCAAAGGTATGTAAGCCCCTAGCAGAGCATATATTTCCTTTAATCCATCCCCCATAACGGCAAAAGCACCATTCAAACCAGAATAAAATAGGGCATCGGAACGGGAGGCAAAAAATACCGCGTCGAATAATTGCACGTCAATTGCTGACAATTTTTTAGTTTAAATAAAATATTGACAACAGAGGGTGACATCGCCAGCAAAAACCCAGCACAGGACTACGAGCCGTCCCACTCGCCACCCTCCCCCCCCACACTGATTGGCATATAATTCACCTCACGCAAATCCTTCATTTTCACATGATTTGTTGCACTCCCACTTCTGTGTTTTGGGTGCGCATATGGCCATCCTTGCCCACTGGACGGGGACCCTCTTTTATCAAGGGTGTATTTTAAAGGGTTTTTTTCGCTCTTAGCTTGCTTGCACACTGTTCCTGGTTATTTCTCTTGATTTGCTGTGAAGCGAGAAATATTGTCATTTGCGTAGAAAAAAATCGATGTTCAGAAGTTTTTGTCTCCCTCGACGGCAGCGTCACGATAAGGACCTAAAGCACATCCAATCACTTGATACGTGCGGGGGAAACAATTGTGAAGTGAAAAAAATAATAATATTTTTGTGTAAACAACGGACGAGTTGAGATTGATTGGCGTTTATTTTTTGACATTTATTTTGCATGCATGCTGTTCGATTTATGATGGAAAAATATACCCACGCTTGTAGGAATTACCGGCAGATCGCATAAAGATACCGTGGGAGGTTGCAGCTACTTTTCATCTTCTCTGCCGATGACGATGGTGCAAATAATGTGAATTAAAATGCCAAACAGACTGATTGCTGCTTGTATCGCTTTCGAATGGAAGGGACGCAAAAAAGTAATCTGCATTCTTGTTTGGCCTTTTTGCTAGCGAAATACAGTCAGCAGGACATTTAAATGCTGCCTTTAGCGCAGCCCCGTTAATTACATTCAATCACTCACCGCGTCTCACAAGTCAACATGCGTTTCATGCACTCAATCGACAAGGACGTTAACACATTTACATACCTGTTCACAACGTCATTCCTCCTAACATCTGCATCTTTCTTGAGACACAAAAAAAAAATCGACCAAAGAGTGACTATGGAGAGGAGTTAAAAAAATATGTAACAATCGCCTAGGGAAATATCAAAAAACCGCACTTGTCACGAAGTAGCAGGTTGCAACACATCACTTCTGCCACTTTCGACTTTTGTATTTATGGCCGATTCAGACTATCGCTGTGGCAAGGTCTAAAGCGCCCCAGTGCTCGTCCTTCACGTTGTCGCTGCAGTCGTCGTTTCTTGTTCCTCTGCCATAGCCACACAGTACGTCGCATCGTACAAAGTGATATGTCGCCAGGGCTCCGTGACCACCGCACCATGTGTGGATACATCGTAGCGCCATATAATAGCCATCACACAGAAATTTCCTCGTGCTGGAAATATTGCTCGATTTTCTCGATTCCTTTGCCATCTTCCATTTTCTATGGTCTATGGCCCGTAGATAGAACCACCGTCCGACACCCGACCCACAAAGTTATCCACACTCGACGATCAAGAGCACGTATTCAGCTCTGCCCAGAGTGGACTAGTCGGCCGCAGCAGCGGCAGCAGTAATGGCAAGAGATACACGCGAGCATCCTTGCACAAGTGTAGTTAGCTTGATAAACTGCAAAGCACTGTGATGCAGTGACTACTACACGATATTGGACAAAGAAAGCGCGCGTGCACGAGGTGATGGAAGCGCACTCACTCTGGCGACTACTGGATAATGGGACTGTCGCACGTGACAACGCCTAAAATGGGATCACAAGAAAGCCAAGAGGAGTTGAAAAATTCATGAAATGCCAGCCAGCACCGCAGCAGACCTTGTTACCATTTCCATTTGATGTTCGCTCGCTTTTGGTTTTCTTTTATTTTTCATTAATCTCAACGGACGACGGTTCCCGCCTGAGGGTGCGCCAAACACACGAATAGAACTGTAAGTGCAGTGCAATCCTGTGTGTCGCCTGAGTGCAGTTGCTTCGCTCAAGTAAAGAGTAAAATTCGATTTACTTCCGTCGATAGTGTCCACCGCAAGTGTGATTCGTTAGAAGGGACAAATCTAATTACACCGAGGTAGCAATTTTATGTGTCAGCTCCCCGAGGAGAACCCTTTGACATGGTTGACACCGAAGATTTGTCCGCAAATTGCACCTGAATGGTGACAGTTTCACAATGGGGACGGTTGGAATAATCATTTAGCAATATCCCAGCGGAAAATATTGGCCCTGCCTTGGAGTCAAATGAAGGGTACAACCCTCTAAATCATTCCCACCCCAAGCGATTGAAAGCATCGACCACAGTGTTCACTGTAAACGTCACTAAATACATTGTCGGTAGCCGTTTTCTTTCCTCTTCGTTCTTGCGATTTCTGGTTATCCATCCATGGCGGCGAGTATTTAACTTTCTCTGTCATGACTGATTCAATTTGCATTCGATTGCAACCAACTCGCCGCCGCACACCGGGGCTTCCTTTGACAAGTTCTATTACGCGACCAATAGATAAACGCGATCCAATGCCAGTTCGCATTTGCATTTGCCACTTGCACCGGAATCGAAAGCAATTCCGTCAACCCTGCCAGAGCATGTGTTCGACCACTCGTGTAGTTGGTGCGACAAAAAACGATTACCCCCCAGGCGAGGGCATTCTCGCTTCGAATTGGCGTGTGCATCAACTTTGTGACGGCGAAGGGTGTAAACGTAACTTTGCTGCTTCCAACCGCAACCTACAATTAGTAGAACTACAGATGACTTGCATGACAAAAAAATTACACGCCGCTGACGATGGGACACCCACTGGCATGTCAATTCCCCAACGTAGACGTTCTACGTGAGTCCTGACGCGTCTTTCTTGCGTCACGTCTGCGTCCACCAAGTTTAACATCAAAGTGAGAATTACCGAACAATATTAATCGTTAATAGTTCATTATCGCGACATTCACGGTGCCCTCACCAGACCGTACTGCCAGCGCTCTGCTGCCGCCGACGAAGAAGTGACTGTGGGTCGGTCGTCGCCGCAAACAGCCAACACTCCTCGGTACGTGTGTACGGCGATGTGTGTGCGGAGTCCATTGTGAGTTCTGGATAAACAAACAGACAAGTGTAAGTGTCGACACAAGGGAAGCCCGCACAGGGAAGGTAAACAAGAGCGTATTTTGGTTCATGTCATGGGAAATAAACTTGTAAGGAGATCAGGCCTATTTGATGGTGGTGGCTGAGGTGGACTGTGCGGTGTGGGAAAAAAATCGATGTCAGTTTAGATGAACTTCCGAGGAAATCTAGCCGCGTGTATTTGAGGAAGCAATGACTCTCTATTCAGTGTGCCGACACAAAAGTTGTCTTGGAAACGAACACTGTAAGGCTAAGTTTGTTCACAGGTTTGGCACGGTCAAGGGAACTATTGTCACTCCCACCAATGAGTTTAGAACTTCTCCAAAGTTTCCATGAACTTTCATCATCCCTGCCTTGTTTTGCCCATCAAAGTTCATTGTGGTCAGTGATTACTCAGGATTACCGTTGATGGGGTTTGTGACAAAAGTGAGGTTGGAAAGTTCCATCACAATGAAGGACATTTTGTGGATGGCAACCGGGGGTTGTATTATTTCGTCTTCTTACTTGACAGAAAGAATATCCTTCATCAGGATTCTGGATTGTTTAAAGTTCGCGTTAACTGGTGAAAATCTTCTTTGCTGGAAACCTAAAAGGCTGCAAGTGGGAATAGGATTTTCTATGTTTCAGGGAACAACCATTTTGAAGAAAAGTCCTTATGAGCTTTATTTCTCTAAAAGTTCGGAAAGAAAAGACAAAGTGTTCTTCCTGGATATCTACGTATTGAATTTAATCTGTCAATTTACAACTTCTGAAGTGCATCAAGTAGAAGTTTCACTAGTATCCATTCCGCAGATACATTTCTAAGATGCATTCGGTTTCAGAAAGACACCAAATTCCGAATATCCAAAATTTCAAAAACCCCCTTTAATATTGTGTTAAATCTACAAAATCCTAAATACCCCTAAACTCGAAAGCCAAAACCTCGAAAACTAAATTCCGAAATGACGTAAGTGGAAGTTCCAAGAAAGTCAAAACTACCAAAAGCCCAGAAAAATGTAATGTGAGGGAATTGTATATATGGCAACGTGGGACTCGTCTGTTTCGAGTCGCTGTTGAATTTGAAGTAGGTTCGGGATTCGGACTTCAATTTTTCGAGATTTTGGTCATTTCGAAATTATGGTTTATTGGGATCTTAGGCAGATCAGTATTCCGCCTCTTTTCCATTTCTTCAAACAAGGGGAAGGATTAGAAAATGTGGACTGCTAAATCCAATATTGAAAAGATAAACTGTGTGTAAAAATTTAGTACTTCAGTTCTACATGGCGCTGAGGGAAACTTTTGAGTAATTTTGAAAAATATGAACAAAAAACTATTAAAAATTGTATGCATATTACAACACCAGATTTGTGGAAGCTGTTCGAAATTGGTGTTCATACACTTAAACCCAATATGTAGTAAGAAAATACTTTCTTTTTCACTCTCACCTTCAGCTTTAATGTTTCAAGTTGTGAATGATGGAAGTCAAAATCAGAAATCAGTGACTGTAAAGATAGAGTTTCTTGTGGTCGATAGAGTATAGTAAGTACATCAGAAGTCAAAAGACATAGAATCATTAGGAATGGTAGTAGAAATGAAGTGCAATACTTGGCGGAGACGCCAAGCAACTCAGATAAGCCTTGAAGTACGAGGTCTGTTCGAAAAATATGGTGAATTTTCAATTTTCGCAGGCTACGTATATTTATTTGTCATTTCGTTATGTTGGTACACTCGTTTCGAATATATGTTTACAGTTCCAGCTATTTGGCGTGTGCGGCGTTTTCCTGCTGTCGAACGAAAAAAGGATCAAGGAATTTGCACTCAATTTTGTGTGAAAAATGGATTGAAGTGCTCAAAAATACTTGAAAGTTGACAGTGGCATACGGTGAGTGTTCCCTGAGTCAAAAAAATGCTTACAAATGGTACAAGCTTTTCAAAGAAAGTAAAAAAGATGTGAATGACGACGATCACCCTGGACGCACCAGCACATCAACAGCCGATAAAAATGTTAAGAAGGTGAAGAAAATTGTAGTTGAAAATCGTCGAATCACTATTAGAGAGGTTGCTAAAGATGCTGGTATATCGAATGGCTCTTTTTTCTGACATTTTCGGCATAAAGCGTTTGGCAGCAAAGTTTATTCCAGAAGTGTTGAATTTGCTTTTGCTTGTACGTATTTTTTTTTGCAAAACAACATCGCAATTATGCCTCAACCGCATTCACCAGATTTTAACCCCTGCGTCTTTTTCTGTTCCAGAGATTGAAGAGACCCATGAAAGGACGGCGTTTTGTGACGATTGGAGAGATAAGAACCAAATTTCTGAGAGAGCTTGAGGATTGAAAAAGACGTTGGTACAAGTGTCCTATATCTGAGGGGGAGTACATTTAAGGTCCTGAATTGAGCATGGAATCTTCAGCGTGAGAGTTGAGGCACTTCGCCACTATGCCAGAAAGGCAATACTAGATAAGTCAGTGGCAACCAATGAACTTTTCAAAGAAAAAGTAGAAATGCCTGTTTTTGCTCATGGCAATCAAGAACATAAAAACCTCTGAACTTATACTTGTTTCAAATGTCATTACATCTGCAGCTTTTTCTCCGATGGTCACTTTTGATATACCAACCATTAGAATGCAATGAAAACATCCTTCTACATCGAAAGAATTTGGCCAAACATCCAACCAATTTTCCATCATTGACAACATCCCAAAGACACATGAAACCAACCTTCTGATGTATAAAACCACAGAGCCATTACGCGAGGACCCACACTAAGAACTGTTTTCGACGAATGCCACTCGTTTAGGAATTTCCCTTTAACCACCACCTCGTAAGCCGAAATGTCGAATCCTCCGCCACCGTTAAGAGTTTGACTAAAATGTGGCATTTGCACACGTATACCTTCCTCACAAATAAATAACACCAACAACATCTCTTACATTTCTACTACACAAGTCGATATCGCTCGGCAGCAAGCAATAAGAATAAAGTCAGCGCTCCTTGACGAACGACTAGTATCGAACGGCAGTGTCCCGGCCCGAGCACCCTTAAATTTTCCAATTGAAGCTCACTTAATCCCCTCAACCTTTGTGCATGACAACGAGCGAGTGGCAACGACTGAGTGACTGCCTTCGTTAAAGCGAGTATCAACAACGTATTCGCGTATTCGACGGATTATACATGTCTCCGAGAGCTGTGTGTACAGCGGGCGGAGCTAAATCGAAATCCGCAATTCCATTCCCAAGGACCGCATCAAAATTTCTCTCTGCGAGCGCTGGCTCCCATCAATCCGTGCGCATCGGTATGGCTTTTGGGGTTTGTCATTCGCAAAATCTCCACTTTAAATGTGCTGCATGTTTAATGCTCCCGGCATGGGCATGGGCACGGGCACGGGGACGGGCACAGCCCTGCGACATATTGGCGAAAATCCTCAATAGCTTTCGCGCCTTACCCCGTTTATGTTAATGGATGGGTTGGCAAACTATTGGAGCCACCGCCCCCGCCCAGTTGGCGGGAGTGAGTGAGCAGCAGCTCAAGCGCCTGGATTAAAGCATGATTTATAGGGTGAGCTTTAAATTTTCAGCCCGAGGTATACTACCGAGACGGACGCGGATCGTCGCAGTTGTTTATAGACAATTCGGTACGACGTACAAATGAGGACACCAAAGGAGGGAATCCTATTTATCCTTTTCGATTGTTCCCCACATGCAACCACACACCCAAGGGCGTACCGAACGGCAAACAGACGGAGATGAAGAAAATTCAATTTAGTCAGCAGCAGTCTTCGGCATCCAGGGTCCACTCTGTGTGGGCGTCTGGGCAAAGAAACGAGGAAAAAAGAATTGAAATTGGATTTACATTTGCACTCGCACTGTTTGATTTTTCATCCTTCATGCGGCTCGAGAGGACGAAGGATACTCCATTTGTGTTTGGCTTCTACTCCATACATTCTGTTGGTCTAATGCTAATCAATGCACATCACTGCGGCAGTAAGGAATGAAGAGAGAATAGTTCAATCAAGGCCCTGGCAATCTATTAAGTGCGGACGAGAGGCCTACCCACTGGGGGAGGGTGCGGAATTTGATTGCATCTGGACAGCAGCCTGTTGCTGACACAGGACATGTGTCATTGGTTTCTTCACTTGCACTTGCAAACTCCGCAGATACACTCCCCCCCGGCAAATTGGTTTTTATATCTGCCTTCACCGGCAGGAGACAGATTTGTCGGAAGATATCGAGGAGTTCGCCCTTCAACGGATATTTCATTTGGATTCAGTGCCAGACGCCACGACGTAGATGAGACGCAGATGAGAATTGCCAGCAAATAAATCAAAATCACTATCGTCCTGAATCGATGTCACACGCATCGGAGGGCTTCTTCAGTGGATGTTTGTACCTCTGCGTGCATAATCGAGAGTAGACTGTGCGAACAAAGCACACATCAAACTCAGGACCTGGCTGCGGCTCGTTATCTCCGCAAGCACCGCCTGAGTAATCATGCATAGATTATAATGGTGGGGGCGGTGCCGGTGGTGGCGTGCTGTAGTAATCCGTGTGTTGAGTGCGGTCGATTGGTCCTGACCGTGTAATGGTTTCCATTAAATTGCTTCGGGCAATTGTAAATAACGCGGGGCATAGTAAGGAGACAGTTCTTCTATTTCAATAAATTGCAATCATTATCTGGAGACTTCAATCAATCGCGCGTATGTGCGACGATTGTCGTACACTGAAAAAAATTATTTGGGAAATTTCTTAAAAAAAATTAAGCTCTTTCAAACTTTTTCAAATGTTTTAAGTTTTCTTGGATGTTTTTTTCTTAATTTATCTTGACATTATCTGTGGAAATATAATGGACAGATGTATACAATTTTTAAAAGGTAGCATTTTGGCTGGTATCACCACCACTTCCAATCTCTACCACTTTCGCGCAGTCTGCCGCGGTTTATTTTCCCTGTGCAACTATTTCGCTTTTCTCCCTTCAGTGTAGTATAGCAAGTACGTATTTTTCGACGTGTATTTGCAACGACAATAATCGGCGGGGTGGTGTGTTGGTGGTTGGCATTCGTCGCGTACTCTTGTTTGACTGTCCTTGATGGTCAGGCCGTTCAACGTTGTACCATGTACTCGGCGTATTTCGTCGTTCCGATCCCATAGTCCTACACATTTAATTTGCATAAACATCGGTGTACGAAATACAAAACGGAACATAACACTGCGCGTACCACACATACGGTTCTGACTCTGGAAACCTTGCGTACATATCTCCCTCGCTGACGCCTGCTCTCCATGTCCGTGCGACCACCTCACCAATGCGCGCTATTGTTGTCCCCTCATGTTGTCGCTGATGTGCGTCAGCCGCTTCTCCTAATCTTGGAATTTCAATCGAATTTGGAATATTATACCGTGAGTACTGGCTGCCTCACGCGTTACTGAACATTTAACATGGTCAAAAGTACATGGCAGAAAAATTGCCTTCAGTTTAGCATATGATATGGAATCAATTGGCGTTCATAGGCCATCTCCTGGTGGTCAGTTGGCGGAGTGTGCCACTGGAATCGCTGCGATATGTCGTCCTTCGTGCACTCAGCGATAAGGCGTAATATTGGCTAACAATAGTGGAATTTTCTACACAATGGTATATGACTGTGATGGGTATGATGATTGACGCTTCTGCGAATGACAGTAACTTATGAGTGCTTCTTTGCAAGGAGATTCTTAATGATATGTGTGGGTCTTGCCAAGGGGAGAAGGATCATTATTTTGGGTTCTTCGATTATTTCAATTGAAAAAGTTTATCGTGTGAATTAGGTGCATTTTAAATGATTTACTGACGTGTTAACCTTTCTATTGCATCTGAACTTAATCATTATGTCCTTTTGACGATTCAACGACAAAATTTTCTTTCGACAAATCGTCTTATTCTTCATGGTATTGTATACATTTGATAGAGCTTCCAATTTCTTTCTGCTCTTCAAGACCGTGCTCTTCGTTTAATTTTCAAGAACTTCAAGAAATAGTGCGTTTAGGATATAAAACACAAACTTTTGACACTCTTAAATGTTGCAAGTGCCTTAGCAGGGATAGGCCCACCTCCATCACATAACTATTCCACTGAAAAGACCCCATCGACTGGGCCAAATCTAGTATCTGATACAGGTTGATTTCTAACGGTAACGGAAGTCCGCCAAATGTAACGTATACATAGTTGATCCTTTTTTTCAATATTGACCCGGCTTTAATAAAGCATTTTAAAAAAATAATTAATTTTTAATAACCCTTAAGCGTTCAATTAGTGGTTTCGAAGTGACTACCAAGAGAAAGCGCTAATTAACCTTTCTCGCTAAATTAACACCTACTTAAGGCCGTAATCTAAAATTTCTGGAAGACAGTGGAAGTGATAATTGGTCTGAAACCCAATTAACCGCTATATGACAAAAATGTCTTACAGACGAAGGATAAAAAAACGTAAAAAAAATCGAAAACCAAAAAATTTGTAATGAAAACAAACGTATTCGGCTTAAAAATCAAAAAAGTGATGTCAAAATTGTCTTTTCCAGGAATTGGTTTAGTATGAATATGAAGTGCAGTTAACTTTAGTACTCCTTATATGCCTTAGTTCCACGTTGTTGTAAAGATGACAGATAAAATGACAGAACTAAAAAATTTGGTTTTTAGGCTCTCTTTGATAAATGGCAAAGTGCAAGTCAGGTTAAAGAAAGGTATAAGGTTGACGGTAGCTGATAATTCATGATTGAATCAAGTGTGACGGCCCTGATACTGAAACAGCCAACAACGGGTTTGTAGCAGGCGATAACTGGTAATGATGAACGGATGAATCACTTAGGACAACATCAAGCGAAAGTGGTCGTGTTTGAATTGCAATTTACCAGCGCAAACGAGGTGCAAGCCAGGATTGACTATTAGGAAAGATTTGCTGAATGTTTGGTGGGATTGGCAGGGAATAATCTCCTACGGCTAAGCTTTCAATTCGATTGCGTACTGTCTACAATTAGACTGTCAAAAGGAAGCAATCGCTTTGCCCAATGGAAGAAGAGTTATTTTTCATCAGTATAACAGGAGCTTACATTGAAACTCCAGCAGTTCGTTTGGGAGGTTCTATAGTTCGAACTTAGTACCAAGTGATTACTATCTGATCCTGCTTATGGTGAACAATTTGGTTGGAGAGAATCTTACTTCAAGTGAGGTTAGAATTTTACACAGGATATGATGATATTGTAGCTCCTGCTTAACTGAAATATATGCACTTCACCTCTTTTGTGGCTGAAGTGAGTGAGTTTTGTGAGTGAACAAAAAAATCGTCTAACCGACGTGGCATACAAAAAAGTGCTACAACGAAAATCCAGGTCTGCGCACGAGGAATATAGGGCTAGAAGAAGGGAGGAGAAAAGTCTCTTGCTACCTTTCAAATCAAGTTTATTGAAAAGTCTAGCGACAAGCACGCAATAAGAGCAAAGGAAAGATAGAAGATTGGCAGCAGGCTAAAGAGAGTAACCTTCTTCTTCTTCTTATGGCGCTACAGTCCGGGGTGGACCTGGGCCTCAACCTAGAGTCACCTAGTCTCTTTAAAATTGTGGGGGTGATTTTGTTACTGAAAAGCAGGGAATTGTGGACGTATTTCTGTATCACTTTCAGGAGCTACTTAATGGGCATGGATAGGAGAGAATAAGAAGGAACGAAGAAATCCATACCTTAGTCGAGATTTAGTAGTGCTCCTATTCAGCTTTGATAAAGTTGGTACTGTTATAGATACGTTGTATACTGATCTTGTACTTGGAAGCATAGTGCAGAGAGCAAGTGCTCTTGTGGAACGCATTATCTTCCTCAAATCAGTACAACTGCTGGGCTAGGCAGAAGACATCGACATCGTCGTGCATTCCCAGTAGGCCGTAGGCAGTAGGCGGTGCGATGAAACGAAATATACGTATGTATACTGTCGAGGAAAATTCCAGCCATCACACAACAACGTCACAAAAAGACTCTGTCGAAAGCTATAAGAAGGAGTTAAGGCTTTTATCTACCTTGGGGGGAAAGTGAATTCTACAAGCGACATTTTAGCGGAGATCCCACGTTGCAACCTATGCTATTTCGGGTTGTCTAAGCAACTAGACACAGATGCTTATCCTGCTTGTTTTGCTATATGGAGCCGAAACCTGGACGATAAGCGAAAAAGCTTCTGAGAGAAAAATTCTATGGCGGATATATGGACCTGTCTGTAAGGAAAGCGAAAGGGAGAGAAGGCAGAACTGCCAACTCTGGACGTAGTCCGAAAGGCAAAATACATCAACTACACCTGCTTGGCTACATCGAGCGCATGCACAACAATACTCCACCTGAAAGAATCTTTGAGTCCCACCCTCCAGGTTCGAGGAGAAAGACCGACCCTCCGGTATAGAGACAAAGTGATCGCAGACGCTATGGTTTGGATGACTGGAAACAGCGTACCAAAATGCTGAACATACGAGTATGTACATCAAAACCAATACAAACGACCAATGTCGCAGCTACTTTAAATGATTTCGCAACTTCTCTTAAAAACTGATTTGTGGGCTGATATTATTTTATGTCATCTTCAGGACCACTTCAATTTGTCCCCGCAAATGATATAAATTTTATGACGTTTGATTATGTATCCCAAAATCATCCCTCTCCCCCACGTTGTCATAACCCAAATTCACTCCCCGGTATGATACCATCTGCAAGCACAAGTTTTCAAAGTGAGGATTGCATAAAACTTCCAGTAGCAAGACGAAATTCCACAACAAAAGTGAACAGTGGATTCCTCTTAGGTCGATGACAGATAACAATCAATGACTAACAAGAAATTCAAACACACACACAGTCGAAGTGCCAAGACAAGCTCTGCACCGAACACGTTCACAATTCTAAACTATTCAAACTGATTCCACAACACTGCCACTCCAAGTTCCACGGGCTTCCACGGGTTCCTTTCGCCCCTTTTCGCTTCTATTTTCCGCAATACCCTGCAAAAGATTCGCCATCGAAAAAGTTTCACCCTCAATCATAGACAGATAGAGCTCCCCTCGGTTTAGAGACCAACCCAATTCCACGCCACGTCGCTTGCAGCTATCCGAGCAACTTCCTGAAGTCAACACAAGCACGAGTCGCAGGCGAAAAACGAACCAAATCCAATAAAAAAATACAAATTGCTGAGACTGTCTGAAATACTTGCCCGGAACCACATCGAACTCGTAAATAACCCGTCAGCCAAAGAGTCGAAAAAGAACCAGACAGCCGGGCTGGGGAGAAAAAAAACTAAGAATCGCAAGGCTTTTCCAATTCTCAATCGAACGAGGACCCGGGGGGGAGAGGGGGCCGGCCGTGTGTCGCCTTTATTTTGCGGGAAAATCCGTGTCGCGGATCTGTAAGGCGAAATTGTATAATTGATGAAAATTTTAAGTGCTGGCGCCACGCTCGCATGCCGCGATACAATTGCATACCAAAGTGATCCCCTGTGCGTACGCGTGTTTATTTTGCCCACACCCCACCGCAGCAGACGCCGTGGACGGGGAAATGAAGTAGCGAAGTCGATAAAATTGATGTAGGCCACGGAAAGGTGTGATTCGACTGGCACTGGCACCGTCCCGTACCACACCGAACCGCATCGCACAGGCAACCAGCGAACCAGACCGCCCTTGCATGATCATAAATTTAGGCAACAAGAAGACGACGTCGGAACAACTTCATTTTACCGCCAGTGCTCGGTTTTTATTGCTTTCTCTTCGTTATCTGCACATGAACACGAAGGAATCAGTATGTCACAGAAAAATGTCCTTTTACCTTCTCCTCCTCCTCCTACTCCTCCTCCTGCTCCTGCACCACCACCTCACCGTGTGTCATGTACAAACACAACAAACAACTTTGCTCTGGGATATTATTTTCGCTACGTGTTCGATTGTAAAGGGCGGAACATATGTACGTACATATGTACATATGTATGTATGTGCAATAAGTGCTGTGTGCGTACTTGCGGTACGGAGCGAAAGGACATAAATTGGATTTTTTATGCGCCCTCCTGTGTGAGTGTTTGAAAAATATCATAACTGGCACAAGAAGCGGAGGATGTCCTTCTTGCTGTTGTTGTTGGTGTTGTTGTTTTAAATTTTTGCAGGAGAAAGTCATCGTTATCAATTCCATCTCGATTGCGCGTACGTGGCGACGGTAATGGTGCCACTGTGGCGTGTAGTCTTGTGTGTAGAACACCCCAATCGCGATTATAATCACATCCTTAACACCTACATTTGTGTGTGCACAACACGAGGACCGCAGCGAGGACATCTTAATCATAATGCACTCTAAGCAGACGTCCCATTGTTCTTAGAGTCGAGGTGCTGCGAGAGGGACAACAATGCGTTTGGGGTGGTTTTGGATGGATTTCACACAGTTGAGTGTGGGCTACCTTCGTGGTTCTGTCGCCTTGGTGCAGCATCTGGGCTTGGGGGTTAGTTTTGTGCCTGTGGGTTCGTTCATAAATTCGGAAGGTGTAGTGGCGCTAAGAGAATCATAAATAACCGATACCATATCAAGATGCATTCGAAAGTGTTTGTCCTCGGCCCTCTCCTTTCACTCTCTCTCGCTCTCTACACACAAACGCACACCACCGAGTGCACAATCAATTTTCGTCGTAAACCCTCGCCTTATTCTTGTAATAATTTCGAAGAATTACCCGACGACGTTGACGACGGATGATGATGGCTGTAATGACTGTGGGACGCTGTGTGGGAAAATCAGGTGCATTTTCGGTGCCGTCGCAGTCGTCGTGTCCATTCTGGGTTTTATTATTCCACATTTACCGTGGACGTTTTTTTGACGTCTTAATAATGCTTCCTTCTTCCTGGATCTTTTTTTTGCCGTCCCCTGGCCCGTCTCTCTTTGGTAAATCACTTTCCCTTCGGTTTTTTTGTTTTTATGTCCTCTTGTCCTTAGAGGGTATTGATATTGAGGGCACGTTTCCTCCGCTCGCCAGTGATCTTCCTGGGGCTTAAATGTTCTCTGTGTATCTACGTATTATTATTTTTTTTGTTTTTATCATTGCTGCGAACGTGTAACGTACACGACGTGAAAATTGTTACTCGAGATATGGTGAACTCTGGGCAAAGGATAACAATTTTGTACAACAGGGTAGTTGAAGGAATACTAATCACTTGGATGGATGTATGCCTCGATAGGGGATTTCCCTGGAATAAGACACAAACAGACAAATGTTTGTATGTGGGGTGAAATAATCAAGAATGAAAATGCATGATGGCTTGAGATGGTGCTGTGTGTAGCTGGATGCGTACACTAACCTATATTGACCTCGAAGATTAAGGGGGTCTTAGCCGTTGGATGGATGCTTTTGGAGTAGAATGCCGGATATTACCTTGTGCATTTGGTAGAAATTAACACGCAAGGAACTACGTGAAGGAATCTAACTTGAATGTGAACAGGAATGGCTGGGTCAGGATGCGAGAGGCAGGACAGATTCTAATAAAATTTATGAATGGAAGCAAATTTGTTTACATACACATTATCGGTTACGTACATAGCTTATGACTATTTTTGGCGTAAAAGCCTTCTGAGCCCCGAATCAGTGTGGAAATGGGCTCTATCATTCGTTTCTGTTTTATCGCAAAGGATTATTAAGAGATGAAAATGCAAATCGACTGTTAGAAAGGCGATCACGCAGAAGTTGTCAACATTTTACGCATTTCAAGTAGAGTGTTTTCTAAAACGTACAATGGATATGTTTTAGTAAGGTATTTTACAAACAGGCACAGTCGTTGCACTTACCGCATTGATGTCGTTCTGTAGATGACTAGGCAGATACCACGAGTGCCTAAAATTGTAAGATACATATATCTTGTAGGTGGCCGCCGTGGCGTAGTGGTAAGTGCGTCGACCGCCACGCATACAGTCTAGGTTCGATTTCCGAACGGGACACCTCGCATTTTTTCACGGCACCACCTCTTTCGAGTTGCTGATAACACTTAAAGAGTATCAATTGTCAATGAAAAGCTTTTCAAATCTCGCCGTTCGGAGTCGGCAAAAAATTATAGGTCCCTTCTACTCGTGAGAGAACAGTAGCACGCACAACACGAGTAGCTGTTCTAGAAGCTAGGCCCTGGTCCCTTGTGGGCTGTAGTGCCACTCAATTATTATTTTTATCATTATATATCTTGTAAAAAGAAAAAAGGATATGTTGGTGGTGCTAGACCTGATCAAATGCCAAGTTGTTATTTGCAATAATTTTCTACCCTAAAACTAAAATTTGGGCTTGATCTTAGAGTGGTTAGTTTTGCGCGTGGTAAGTTCATGCATTATGGAAGAAAAGTATTTGTTGTGAGACTCAAACAAACCTCGGGTATGAATGAATCGACTGGTGATCACAACAATAGATGACTAAATACGAGGAATGTAGATCCTTTGCATGCTATGCTGAGATCATAAACCGATACACGGAGGCATTACTACAATTCTAATTCTGGAATGAATAACGTCAAAAGACTTAAGAGAAACTGTAACACTTAAGGAGCGAAATCAGCCTTTATTTGGACGTATTTTGAGCAAGACTTCAGCATGAAGTGTCAAGCTTTAGGTACGCAAATTAACGCTATGCTCTGACAAATATCCATTTTTCCAGATTACTGCTTGACCTATGATATTAATATTGTTCTAGGAGATTTCAATGCACAACAAGCTCCTAGCTGATTTCAACCCTTTTCCAGGTGTTGATGGCAGAGATTTCAATAACTTTCTGTATCACATACATACATACATGTATGGCCATATAAGTGACTCATTTCACTAGTTTGGTGACGCAGTCTGGTCCTAGGGTTAGAAGTTTTCTACAGCCCTTTTGAATTCAAGCGACAAAAAAGCAGTTTTAGACACATTTGGTATTGTTTGGTACGACTTTAACTAGCGGTCTTTGCAGTATATAATAACACCCTTCAAAAGTCTACCGCACCTTCTTTGGGTAATGTGTCATTTAGATGTCCATAACTGAGTCTGGTTAAATTTGACTGATGGCATAAATTAACGAGCCCCTATTAGCCCTATGAGCCAATGCGCATTGGCGACCAGTGAGAAAACCTGAGAGGAAAGACATCAATTCGCTTAATCTTAGTGGGCAATACGAATAAACTCTACATGTACTGACTATGCCTTGATATCGGTCGTGCAAAATGCCCATTGTGGGGTGAGGAGTCTGGGCGATTCGCCGTCTTCTTCAAATAAAGCTATTTTTACAAGGCTGTAGGCCTCTTCTAGTTGTGGGAGAACAATAGCACGCACAACACGTGTAGCTGCTAAAGAAGCTAGACCTTGATCCCTTGAGGGCTGTAGTGCTACTCAATTCTAATTATTGTCCTTTAAATCTTTTAAGACAATATTAACAAAGTTGTTGTACGAAAAATATTGAGCTCTTCTGACTATCTCACAGTGCCTTTCATACATTTTGCCAGATCAGTGGACTTAAACCTATACCCAGCAAAGTGAATAGATCCATCAGTGATATTTTTATGGCGGCCGTATAATGAGCGAAGATTAGGAACTACTCTTCAAGCAGAACATCTTTTTTTAAGAAATGCACATTCATGGCGATCTGGGCCAACATTGTTCATCAATGTTCCACAGTAACCATGGAAAGACCTGCCAGTATAACCTGTTGTGCTAAGAAAACAACCGATACGCTGTCAGTTTTCCGGCAGCGTATGTGAATTCTTGGCAAGATTTGTAGTTTCTCATCTTAGAAATCCGGTTAAATGTCCACGATTATGATGATGACTCTTCTCTTCTATGCATCGATGGTGTGCATTCGCGTAAATACGTTACTCGAGTTTTCATTACTTTTTTAGAGCTGTCTCGACTGCACAGGGCCTTTCTTTTATACGTCTGGCTCAGCACTTGATGCACTGCACTGAATCTTCCAATTCTGATATTGACATCATGGGATGTACTCTCAAGTCCATTTTCCGTCATAAAATAGAGCGCTATTTGTACAACATGCTGTGGAGTTTCGAGGCTCTTGCGAAACGTGTTTTTTTCGGACTTCAAATTGATAAATGGACGCTAATTCGTCAACTTAGGACTAGGACTGATCTCAATCTGAATCTAAGCCAGGTAATGAATATAGTGGAATTTTTAACGGCTGGTCTTAAGGTCAAGGAAGCGTAAAAACTTGCACCTTTATAAAGGGCCAAAAATCAGACAACACTCGTGACACTGAGCTCGTCACGTAATACAATCCAAATGGCCACGAACAATATTACGAAGGACATGTTAAGAAAGCCAAATTATAATTAATTCGTTGCCTAAGGCCTTAGTCATGCAACAATGCAAGTATTCATTGAATTTGATCGATATATCGAATTTTTGTTTGGTTTCTTATTCCCATCACAAGAAATGGGATCAGCTATGAATTCGCTAGCCAAGGACCAGTGGACACACAGAACCAGAACCTGCTTTGAATTTTTCGCTTCCATTGATATTTGGACCTTCGACAGACCAACCGGAATTGGTATGGCTCCCAAGGATGAGGGAAAAATTCGTCTGTAGCAACGACGCGTTTGTAACAACGACTCTTAACGACTAACGACAAACAACACTGCAAAGCATTTTCTCTGCCACTGTCCTACCTTTAGGCGAATGTATGGCGCTGATGTGCTGAGAGCTGATGATGAAGGTTCCTTGCTTAGGCAGCCATTCCTGTTATTTATGCGGAGGAATCTAGTGACGGCAATTTGCTGCCTGAACCACTGGAATTGGAGTGCTAAGATGCAAGGTCCCCTAGCCAAGAAAAAATTCCAGTTTTCCAAAAGATCTTACATTAAAGCTATGTTGTCGAAACAGAAACTCGCGCCAAAAACAAATTCGCATCAGATCCCTATCGTGGAATATCAATGAGAGACTTTAGCGAATGGAATGAACAAAACTTGCCTTCTCACATCACCGTTTGCGTCCAATTTAATCAACATCCCTTGATTCTGCTCCATTCTAAATGTTTGAAAATGTCGTAACGAGTCTCTCAATCTTTCCGGGGCTTGAAATTCCTCCCTACCTTTATCGCCTGTTGTTACATTCTAGAAACGAACACACGCAACGCTCACAGCGAAGCTTAACAGCGACTAGAACTTCACCCAACTTGCGACACCTGTAGCAATTCCAAACTCATGTTGAAATTTCATTTAATTCCGGACAGATCTGTCCGCAGCGATGACTGCGTTACTCAAGAGCATCCAGGATAACTTCAGACATCACAAACCGCAGTCCCTCCTCCCCCACGATCGACGCCATAGGCTGCGGCAACAACTTTCTACGTGCACATCTCTTCAACTTAATTAAACTCGAAATTAGACAGCAATCAAAAGTTTACCCACCGCACCGCACCGCACCTGTCGCCCCACTCGCCCCATTGTGTCTTGTAAGACAATTGCGTTTGATTGCTATCATGTAGTTGGGAATAAATCACCCACCTTCATGAAATCGTTGCAGTAATTATGCGGAAACCAAGCGCGGAGTTGGTTCACTTCGACTCCGGGCACCACTGGAATTGCGCCTTGTTTGGGCTCCAAGCCGGGAGACAATTGTACTTGGGGTAAATTAAGCCCTGAGGCGAAAATGCAGCGATTTCGGAATTTCGTAACCATGAGCACGACGAAATGTGTTCGGGTTGACAAATTGCTTGTGAAGAAGATTTCATGGGTCTTGCCTCGCGTGTTGTCTGCATTCAGTTCTCGCCATGCCTTGACGGTTTGATTAGATCTCAATTGTATTCACGGTGACTTATTTTCTGTGTTAATGTCTGATCTTAAAACTCTCCGTGTTTGCGTCTGAATTTGCTTCATACTCACCGTTAGAAGTGGCATGCAGAACATACACCAGACCGCAAAATGCGAATTCAAATGATTCTGTGCTCGTTCTTTTTTTTGCACCGTGTGCACAGCATTCCGATCAGTGGGGACTTTTTTCACGTCCAATGTGAATTTGAATGTCCACCAAACGCTGGATTTGGAAACAATTTTGTCCATGAATCCTATTTGATTGGAGCGAGCAATTATTGGATGATGGCACATGCGAAAAGGTTCACGGGACTAATTGACTTTTTGAACATCGACGGGAAGCGGCGTAAACAATTATAAATGGATCCGGGATATCTGAAGTGGATTATTGGCTTAGGGATATTTATTGGATTCAAATGCTGGAGGGGCGGAATCAAAAATCTGTAACTCGCGTTCTGTATTTATTGTCTGTCACATGTGCGGATTTATTTTAAATACCGACGTGCATGACTGGGTCGCAATCACCGACTTTTGGAGTCAAATAAAACAGATTAATGTGCATTGAAATGGTTTTCCAGAGATACCAATATAGGTGCCGCGACAGATTAAAATTAAATTGTCTAATGCAGAGCTGAGTCCGTAATCCCTCCTGAATTGGAAGCACTTTCGCATATAGCCGGTGTTTCGTCCAAAATATGGCCACTTGATCTAAACTCATTTATTCAATCATTTTGCCTAAACTCAGTTTAAGACAACCATTAGCTTCATAAAACATCGCAATCTGTATGTTGGACTGTAGGGAAAGTTTTGTGTTTTGGAGGGGACTTTTTCTTAATTTAGGCTGAAACTATGGTGATTAGCGAGACCCTCTTCTGGTTAAGAAACAACGAAGACCAGGCCACTATGAAGTTTCTGGGTAGCTTTACTTTATACAGCAAAACGTCCCTAAGGCTCGGCCTATTACAGTATTAACCTCATGTAAATGCGAGAACACTTTGACATTGCGAAATCGAAGCACTAGCCAGAAGCAGAACCGCTTTGCTGTTTCCCTAGGGATTCTATCTTTCAGGCCACCTTTCTTGGCTATCTTTCTTGTCATCAACTAAGCAGCTTCTTCAGTTGAACATGATTATAAGGATGTGTCGTTAATGGTCTGAATGCTCAATCCGTTCTATTACCAATCTTTTCTTGTTGAAACCAAATTAGTCAAATCATCTACCAGAACACTCATCCTTGTCATCAATGAACATTTCCTACAGCTACTTCTGTCGCAGCTACAGGGCTGAAGCATCTCCAACCACCTTGAAGGATATCATGGGGGAGTACATTCTCCTACAGTCTGAGCAAGCTGAGCGATTCAAACAGCGGGCACTTCGCTAATTTTAGACTATAAGACTTTAACAGGTTACAGGTAAATTTGGATCATCCAGGAGCATTACAATGAACTTCATCTGGCCTAAGTGGGGCTGCAAGTTGAGAAGCCTCATTTCAGTGAGCCTCTCTTGAACTTCTGTCACAGTTTCGAAGCCACATAAAAATGAATATTGACAGAACAGGCGCTACTCATGGCCAAGTGCATCGACAGAGACTCCGAAGTTCCCAGATTCGATTTTTGAACTTTTCATCTTACAGACCCTTTTGGAAATTGCTACAAATAGTCAAAGGTAATAAATTGTCACTGAAATCTTCTTCCCACACCTCACAGTTCGGACTCGGCAACAAAATTCTAGGTCACCTCTAGCACAAGCAACATTAGTAGTTGCTAGAGAAGCCAAGTTCTGGTCACTTGAGAATTTGCCGATTTGAAGAGATCTGAACTGATTTGTAGTTGTCTAGTTGTCAGAGTATGTCGCTCCTTTACCAAAGTAATGATTTTTTGTTTCCATAATCTCTAGCTGAAAGACTGATCTGTGTGATGGGAGATTTATGTTATTGCTGCCTTAACCCGTCGTCCTTCTTCGACCCGTCTGTGAATGAGAGGAGGGCGACTCTTGTCCCGATACGCCAGGAAGAATTCCATTCCCCAGACAAAGTTGTTGACCCAGATGAGGCTGAGAAGACAATTTCGAGATGGAAGTCAAACAAAGTTATTGGAGCAGAACTCTTTGGGCACATGCATCAGCTCATAGTCGCAGGGCACCCCTACAACTGTGTCAATTTCCGAGGATCATCAGCATTCTTAAAATCGCATTACATCTATCATTTTGTGTGAACGTCTAAAACAGTTCGTGACCAATATGATGATGTCCTTATCAGTACTGACACTAAGGATAGAGTCACTGCTCCCAGTCTCTATTTAATTTGACTCAAGACTTATATGAGTAACAAAGCCCTCTCTCAAAAGACTAAGCTGGTTTTGTATAAAGCCTTGATCGTCACAGCCCCATTCTATGGCGCAAGCACTTTGACTTTATTGAAATCAAATCAGGAGAAACAAAGTCTTTTCGAAAGGAATGTCCTGTGAACGATTTTTAATATTTGTTGCTTCGAATCTGGAGGAGAAGGCTTAACGAAGAGTTCTATGTACTGTGCACTACACTACTCCGCCGGAAGAGTCCTTGGATCCGACCCATTGGAGCAACGCAACTAAAGACAAGCTATTTTGAGATGGCGCACACAGCTCGATAAGGACCTCAAGTAACATGGAACGGAAAGTTTGTACCAGCGCGCTAGAGACCAAACTAACTGGATAAGTATTTTGTTTGAGGCATATGTCCATCCGAAACTCTAACGCCACTCGAAGAATGTCGGTGTCCTGTCTAGAGAATATCACTCTCTGGCTATGCAGACATTACTCCCTAAGTCTTCTCACAGAATGCTGAAATACTTGAGTGCTACTGATAGATCAAGTGATTTGAATTTAAACTGCTCCGTTTAGAGATATATAGACATTTGGGACGATATGTTAGAGGAAGTATATAACAGAGGGAGTGTTCCTACACCGCCTAAATGATAGAGTAGAATGATAGAGATATCGTGCCTTAATTAGCAAGGTGCACTTAGAAGAGCGTCTACCAAACAGCGGTACAATACCACAATAGAAAGGAAATGAAGGAGAAAGCCGTTCTTCCATTATGAAGCTAAAGTAATGGCGATCTCGATCTCCATCTACAGCCCGCAATGGACCAAGGCTTAGCCTCTCGTTGTCATATGTGTTGTCATCAAACGTGCAAGAGGTGGTCCCGAAAAAGGGAATATGTTTAGTTTCGAAATCGAATATAGGACCTTCAGCGAGGAAGTCGCCATGGTGTCCAAGCTCTATATGAAGATCCCATTCAATCACGTTTGGTATAGCGACGAATACATTGCAGTTTGTAACCCAGGTCATGTCTAGTTCGAGACGAAAATAACTTTCAAATCCAACAAGGACCTTAACGTAGATCTCAATGGTGGACCATTTAATGAATAGGGCCATGACTTGCATCATATAATGTTTGGATTACATACTGTTCCTCATCAACGAAACCTGGCAATTAAATACAGACCTTAGATAAAAACTTTTGTCCCGACCTACTTCATCTATTTCGTCTTCTTAGCTGCCAAATTCTTTGAATAGAGGATACTCTCCATACAGTGACTAACCACGCAAACGTGCACAATATGCGTGCAACCTGAAAACTGGGATCTTTCATGTGCAACAACATTTCACTGCTCTATTTAAACAAATTCAAATTCAGCAGCCATCGCAATTAACGTCATCGCCAGCTTTCGATAGCGCCATCAGTCATGACCAACCCTGCACGTTGTTCGGCACAATTTCTGCACGCAAATGCAAGCCTAAGTACAATCTCGTGTTACTGAGCGAAGTGACATATGGGAATGTGAAGCTTCTAGAAAGCTACCTCATCGCTAGTCACTGCGTCAGGCCCATCTATTAGCCATCACTTTGATAAACAACACCCTACAAGCAGCATAAATCAATGGCACACACCCAGAGTCCTATTCACTTGAAAGTAGAACTCATTACTCACCCTCCCAGACCCACTCCCACTCCCTAGTTTCCCCGAATACCGAGTACAGGACGGCAAGTCGCTCTGCCGCCTCAGTACGTGGAAAAGCAGACGCATGCAGGCATGTCGTAGCAGACGTCCGAGCAGAAGTATCCCCAATATCGACATAAATTATTGATCCATTAAAGGTAATTAAAAAATATTGCTCGTAAGTACCTTGTCCTTAGCAAACACGTTCCTGCTGCGGCGGCTGCTGCTGCTACTGCTGTTGCTGCTAATTTGCATTGGCATACCATGGCGTAGTTCTTAACACCTTCATTAGCACCGTTGATTGTCTCTCTCCAGAGCGGGCCATTGTTTTGTGTGTACACCGCGCGTACGCTGCACCGCACCACACCACACCATTCCAGGCAGCCGTCGCCCCGCCGCCCGGCCCAAAGAGCACAATCGCACTACAAACAGAATTGGTGTCAGTCGATTTATGTAAATATTGACGGAGTGGAGATAAGACGGTGAAACACCTTTGCGCAAGGTATCGCAAACCATGGGCGAAGTGATACGCCTAAGAATGCGCCAAATGTACACACACAGCCCAGCCAGTCAGCCGGGGAATGACTGGCCCTTTGCGGTGCGTTGGCGTTATGACAGCTGTGGCTACCACAATGGCAGCGATGTCGGCGAGCGAGGCTAGAACTTGAGGTAGAAGAGCGGCAACCACAACGACTGCAACGGCCACTTGCCACAGCGGCAAATGCGTGACGTCCAACGCGGACCAAGGGTAATGGACAATTTTCCCACCGCGACAAGGTATTGTTCTTTTGATTGACGAGAAAATGCCGCGGCCACCGTCCGCGTCGTCGACGACAGTCGGTGAGACAACTGTGCTTGTCGTCGCTCCTAATCATGCACAAATATTTGCCCAAAGTGTTGAGGGTTTTCCAAATTTGCCCTGATTGAGCGTTGGACACCCCAGAGTGGGGGCAGGTGACAGGGATTCCTGTCTGGCAATGTTTGCTGTGTACTTGTTGGAAACTGGTAACCTTTTTCTTATCAGGTCGCCGTGGAGACACGCCATTAAGCGGTATCGTGTGGATTTCTCAAAATTCCATTGTAATTGTATTATGAACGGATACCGCCACTGTTGTGCACTTCTGTTCAGATTTCACAATGTGATCCATTGCGGTACACTTGTACCAATGTGCTCATGACGCTAGAGCTAGGGGCTAGAGATACGCGACATTCTTCTGGGGAATGTCAGAGTGATTGTAGCAATTAATTGCCAGTTTTGTTTTGCAATCCAATGCACTGCCAGCTGAAGGGTTTGTGGAAACTGCAAGTTGACCGCTTGTTTGTGGTTAAGAAGAGACACAGTGAGACAGACGGTTTTGCCAGAAGGACGAGCCTGCGTACAAGTTCACCCTGGCTATGCAGGGATCCTAATCAAATACGCCCCCACCCCCACTGGAAGCTTGAATATGATGAGCTCTGCCTGAGCATCTATCCATTGTCTAGCGTTAAGCACATAGATCTCCAGTTAATGTGAACTCCCGCACCAAAAGCCGTAACATCCATCATACTTCCACTCAGAGAGAGCGGTAGACTGATATACAAGCCACCAACCTCATAATCATCCAGTTTCACAGAGGTGGCATAATCATTCTTCTTCTTCTTCTTTCTCCGCCTTGACCACCCAGGGTCAGTGGCAGGGCGGCTAAGCAGCTTTGGTTGCGACCAAACAGCTTGTGGTGAATGTCTTCATCAATTCCATTATCTTGCCTGGCCACCAGCGTCGGTGAAATGCAAGCAAAGGATTAAGCCAAACAAATCAAATTCATTACGTGGTGCATCCGACAAATTGATTAATAATACCCGGGCAAACCGATTCTCCGCCCCACCCATAACTCAGTGGAACTGTGCGCTATCGGTCGGCGAGGTCGAAGTCTTAAGCCTCAACACACCGGGATTAGACGAACCGTTTGACTGCCCACTGCTTCTGCATCTGGTGGGGCCGCTGCTGCAGCTTCTGTTCTGAGTATATAGCTCCCAACGTCTTTCGACCCTATGCAGTGCTCCTAATTAAATTCCCACAATTAAATCAGATAATTACCCCCACAGCCCCATAATTTGATTAAAGCTGAAGCTGTGGATTGGCAGGGTAAATTGCGCCCGATTTAGGAACCGTTGCGCCTGCCATTGCCGAGTGTGCGTAGTGTGTGTGTGGTCGGGTAATCATAATGCGAATGATGAGGCAATAATGCGGCTACCGTCACACCGGAACAATGCTTCAGTGATCCGATGCGGCAGGATGCTAATTAAATTCAATTCAGTCCACCGCCGCTGCAGTGAGCAGCCACCAGTCAGTAGCTGTCTCATTGTAATGTGACTTTGAATGCGCCTGGCCGTATCCTCTGGGTCACACTGTAATCGAATTGAGCCTTATCAGTGGGAATTAAATTGTCCTGCTTAGTGATGGGTTATGCAAATATTTTGAGAGTCCCAGTGCGCCCGGTGCTTTCTGGAGAAGGTCGCTGTGGGACCGGAATGTTTACATCAAATGCTGCTGATTAAATATTTATTGCTTGTGATCACTTGGGGCTTATGGTTTCGTTTGAATGCACTTGAGAGCTATGCTCTTCGGGTTTGGATACGCCATCGACAGGTTCTGGTGATTGCGGTCACTGCACACTTATCGGGAGTTGATTAAGCACTTGATGGTGCTGGGACCACACTGATGAGTGCGTGACAGTCAAAATGAGTAAATTGGAATCTCACAAATTGGAATTTGAATTTGTGGCATATCTACGCATGAAATGTGTGCAGTGTCCTTGCTGTCTATGAATATGATAAAGACGCTTCAATTAACATGCTTTAAGTGCGTGGAGAAGATGCTTAAATTATGGGACGGTCTCCTTCCCAAGCTTAAGCTGATTTAAGATTTGATGGAGTTTGTTATCCAACCTAGACAAGACGAATGGCTTAATGGCATTAATGACTAAGATTGGGATTTTCAAACGAATAGCCCTGTACTTGATCATGCTACCCTCGAAAGTTCGGAACTTTCGGGTCCAAGTGTCGCATTGGCTGCCTGTTTTTCTTAAACTGCCTTATCGGTCATGGCTTAAATGAATGTCCTGTGGGGGGACATGCCGAGGGCTTCGCTCATATGTCGGTCGAAAAATGCGTCTTACCGGGTGGGTTATTAGCAGTCTGGGTGATTTGTTTACTATATTGCTGGCATTTATTTTTAACGGCCCCAGGTACACTGATTACGAGAGATGTCGACAGGGAACTTTCACATCGGCGTTACTTCTTGAAAGACATCAAAGGAAAGGAAATTTTCACCGTATGGTGGCTGAAGATGAAAAGTGGATAAACTACAGTACCCCAAGAAGAAGAAATATAATTTAGAGCCTGGTTTTCGGCTCCATCTTTTTTCTACATCGACGCTAAAGAAAAGCATCTACAGTTCAAAGTCATGCTCTCATGGACTGCATATGGTGGGACCTGAGAGGTGTCGTATTCTATGGGCTGCTAAACCCAAGTGAATCCATTGGGAACCATTCTCGACCACAATTAATGCCTTTAAGCCATGCATTGGGCCAAGAATGGGCAGAAACGACTGAAAGGTATGACAAGGTGATTTTGCAACATGTTAACGCTAGGCTTCACGTGGCTGTAGCCCGTTGAAAAGAACCTGCAAAGGCCGAAATGGGAGGTCTTACCGCGCCCGACGTATTCTCCAGACCTTGCTTCTTCTAACTACTGGCGTTTTCGATGAATGCAAAATGATTTGGAGGGTCACCTGTTCGGGTTATTCGAAGAAATCGAAAAATGAAAATCTGTGATTGGATCGATGACAGAGAGGACTCACATTTTAGAGACGGTATTCGAAAATGTTCACAGAGATGGAAGTCGCTTCCGATGGAAAATACTTTGAGTAAAGTTTTTTGGGTTTTTTTTAGTAAAAAATTGTTTGAAACACAAAAACAGGAACGAATTAATTTTTACTTCCGATTTGTTCCTCTTTTCGAAACGACCCGCTTTCAAGGAGTTCATTGAGTTGTGTCTTCAAACGAAGGATAAGTCGTAGACTCTGAAGCAAAAGAGGGCTAGGGAAAAGTTAGTTGGCATTTCAGCTTTACATCTTCGTTAACATGCGGATTACCAAAGATGATGATGATGATTATGACTTTGCTTACTTCGTTAACCTTTTGAGCGCTCTACTCTACTCTTCTATTCTGCATTATCTTCACTTACAGATAGAGACTTAAAACCTCTTACCTAAAACCTGAAGTACAATATTGTCCTAAGCATTCGTCTAACCTGCGTATTCTTTGCTTAAAAATTGAACTCCACTCTATTTTCGTACACTTCTCAGCGTTGTCCCTATTGATGATAGTCCATATAAATTCTTCTAACCTAGACCCAGAGTTCGTTAAATGGCAACGAACTCTTCTTGCAAGCACACCGGTTCCTAACAGCAGTCTCTGCTGCCACTCTTCTTCCTTCTAATCTTCAATCTTGACATAAAACGACCACAGCGCCGAAATAGTGCAACGCCTTTGCGAACGAGTTGAATAATGCGCAAGTGCCGCTATCTCTCAACCATATGTGTATCTTCACCGCTGTTGCAGTTTTACCGCCCAGGTAGTCACACTACCGCCACCATCACAGAGCGTCGCCGCAGGATGCGTCACAAGTGTCGGTGCCACGAAATAATTGCCCCAAATACGTAAAAGGGCTGTGTCGCGATGAAATTTCAGATAACTTCACAACTCAACTGCTTTGTAATTCGGTCAGACGGCACGTGGCACCCATGATCGAGATCGAGTTGCACCGAATATCTTGCTCAAAAAAAAAAAACACACAAAACCGCATTCAAACGGTAACACATGATGCGATAAAGGTGCAGAGATATGCCCGAAGGATCCGTGAACGCCGACCAGGAAAAAAACAAACTTGTCCTTAAAGACATGAAAAGGGCTAACACACACAATGGCCGCCGGTGCCCGCTAGCGGTGAACAACTGGTGTGGCCATGTGTGCGCGTCTTATGTCGTCCGAACAAACGGACCCGAAGACGTCGTCGCCACCGCCGCCATCGTCGTCGTCGTCGACCGAATTGGTCAATTTTGTGTGAAGATGATCGATGCCGATTTGGCCACATGTTACCAACACCCAGTCGTCAGTAGGGTCCTTGCCCGCAAAAATTCGAAAACAAAAAACCGAAGTCCTTGCGGTGCATCAGATGCACCGGAGCGTGCTCTCACAATATGTCACCCAAGGATTTTTGTGTTGTGTCTTTTGTAAGTTTTCGTTTCTTTCGTTTCTTTTGTTTCTTTCGTCCTTTTTTTGTGCTGCACTGCCCTGGTCTGCCCGGCAAAGGTGCGCGGGTCAAGTTTTAATGAAGCACAGGTGAGGGTGGTCTCTGCCTTGGCCCCATGGGTATGCCTTCAAGTGGCAAAGTGAATTTTTTTCCCCCGCTTCTGTCTTCGCCTTATGAAGAATGGCAGGCAATAAATTTCTGTCAGAAGGTGGAATAAATTAATTTTTTTGTTTGTTTTCATTTTTCGCCACTGGCCTGCAGAAATTTTTGCAATTAAAGATTGCAATCGCTCTGCTGTAATTAGTAAACGTCAGAGTGACGTTTTTATCGCATCGATGCACCTCAGAGTTATTATTTTTAGACTTCCCTGAGTACGTGAGGCTCTGTGAGAGGGGATATGTGATGTCGGGGCAATTCATTAAAAAAAGAGGTTAGGCTAGCGGCAAGCTAATTTGTTGGTGTCCTAGTTTGATGGACACTGATCCAATTAAATTTTACTTATCTCATAGACCGCCTCTGATAGGCGATCAGTCACTTTCGTTGAAATTGCCATCATTCCCATGCAAAGTGCAGCTATCAAAAATCGTATCCTTATGCCCCACACAACGGCGACGGTGCGTCGTAGTGATGATGCGATATTTCATGCTTTCACATGACTGTCCTTATGTAAGAATTCTGTAAAAGTGTTCTTTCATGTGTCGTCGCGATGCTTACGTTCGTTTCGTACTCCCTTTGCATTTTAATCCGTGTATGAGATTGTCCCAACAAATGACCCATAAGCGTCCCAATCACAGTGTGTTCCATAGCAGACGCAGACATCACCCCCACACTCGGTGGATAACAGACACAGTGGATAACCTGCAACCGTTCTTTTTGGTTCACAACCTGCGCGACAGCAACGAGACAGACGGCAGCAACGGGGGCCTCGGGAGATGTGAACGAAGAGTCCTCCTGCTGCACGAGTAGTGGGAAAAGTTATAAATCTCCAGTGATGACAACTTTTAAATGGAACCGCTGAAAGAATGAATAAGCTGTAAATGAGCGCAAATTTATGACATGCCAGTGGACATTTTATTTTTATATTTATATTTTTTTTTGCAGATCCTTGTGGGACGGTATTTTGTTCTGTTTGTGGTTGCGCATTATTGTCAACCCTGCAAGGGAGAAAAATGTCTCAGTGATTTACATCCATGGATGCTCAATTAGCGAATGAAAGAACTGTCGGAGCATGTGGACGTAACTCTGCGGAAATTTGAGATTCGAAAACGAGTCCTTTTGATGAAAATTCACGAGAATTGAAAGCAAACACGTTCTTCATTTGCTCTTTGATGTGACCAGTGAAACGAGACTTTTTAAAAATACTGCACACGCTTGTGCTATATTTAATTGGTAACAGAAGTATCCTTCCTGGTGAGAGGAATTGCATTGAATGTATAAAAGGGAACACTTCTTTCATTTCTTCAGTTTCTCGATAAACTTTTGATGAACATTGCAGTTCCCTTTACAGTTTGGACTGGCCATTAATGGTCAGTTGAAATGGCAGCCCGGCTGTATGCGATTCCTTTGAGAGGGCATTTTACCAGTTTTATGCACATTTCGAACAGTATCTCAACCATAACTTGAATAATGCAGGATATCAATGCGTCTGGATTTCCGGAGATATTAAGCGTAAACACAGTCTTTTGCGTACCCGTGCAGAAAAATTATCGACGGATGTCAATTTTCAAAGGCATTTGACAGAGTCTGGCATCAGACCCTCTTGTCGAAAATGCGCACTCATGGTGCCGACGAATCTCTTCTTCAATGGATTAGAAATTACCTTTTGAACCGTTCAACACAAGTCGTATTGGAGGGGTTCAAGTCTGATATTCACCATATTAATGCTGGTGTTCCCCAGGGCTCCATTTTGCCTCCGACACTCTTCCTTATTTTAATAAATGATCTCATGTCTGTAACTTCTAATCCAATGCACTCCTTCGCTGATGACAGTACCCTCAGCTTTTCATGTTCGTTCCTTGGCTCTGGACCCTCCTCTTCGGCCATAGACTTGGATTGACCGCGTAAGTTTAGCTCATTAAATTCCGATCTTGACGGCATAATTGATTGGGGTAAGAAGAATAGAGTGGAATTTAATGCTTCCAAGACTCAGTGCTGTTAACTGTCACTCAAGCGTTCTGAAAATAACCAGCCATTATCCATGATTGTTTCAAGCATTGCTTAAACCGAACGACTTTCCATCCTCGGTATGTGTATCAATTCAACACTAAGCTGGAACGATCACATATTCGAGATCGCCAAAAACGCAGCGAAATGTCTAGGTTTTTTAAGCGCGATGCAAGAAATATTTCACCCCTTTTAATCTGGCGACAATATATAAGGCTTACATCCGCCCAAAACTTGAGTATAACGCTCCTATTTGGTCTGGAGCTCCTAAGAACTCACTGCACCTACTAGATATAATTCAACAGCTAGCGATAAAACTTATTGGAAATACTAATGCTGCGAAGTCAATCGACCAAACGTCGATCACTATTTTATCGCTATAATAGCAAACGATGCTCTAATGAATTAGCCAGTTGCATTACTCCCCTTCAAGAATTTACCCGCAATACTCGCCTCTCTAGGAATGCCCACCCGTTCACCTTAAGCCCATCTTCGAACGTACAGTTAAGTTAAGAGACTCGTTCTTCAGTCGCACTGCACGAATATGGAATGATCTTCTCAACTTTTCCCCCTCATTTCACAGGCTTTTAAAACCAATGTGCACCGGCACCTCCTTTCCACCTCTTCCTCTATACCTTCGGCCAGTGGTGTGACTTAATTCCAGTCACTTAAGGGTGCTAAATAATCCCTTTAGCGCCTGCCAATTATTAAAAAAATTGAATGATCTTACTGGCCAAATGTCTTCGCCAAAAGGTGAAATTGTGTAACCCGGAAACTTCTTACGCAATGAAGCCATAATTGGTCCTCTTGTCCTGTCTTGTTGAAACTGGGTATCGTCCAAGTCACAATCTTCAATCGCTGGCCAACAAAGTATGTTTCACCATACTCTGGTTCGAACTTTCTGTAATCGTCCGTCCATTGGCATCTTCGCAGAAATAAATAAAACCAATGACACCATAGATCACTTCTCACTTTTTCTCTATGCAACAGCAACTTTTCGATGTGGGTTTTCAGAGCCCCATAAGTGGCAATTTTGTTTGCCTATATACTTGTAGCAACGGAGAGGGAAGTGTGCCCTATCACCGAAGAAAATGTTGTTCGGAAAATCGCCCTGTTGCTCTAACGTCTAAGAAGCGTACATATGTCCTTGTGAATTATCAGAAATCAATTGTTGCGTAAGTGTAACCATGTAGGAATTAAGAAGCAAATTCAAATTCAAAATGCGTCAGAGAGAGGTGTTCGAAACCTTCTGTTGCTGCGAACTCCGGGAACTCTATAAATTCAGATCGTCAGCACTGGCACTGTCATCGCCAATATTTTCAAATAATAGCAACCAACCGATCTTCCGAGGCTTGCAACTCACTTCCACTCTATTCACATTTGTTCCCAATTGTACCGATTGTTGAGTAGTAGGTTAACTACGATTGGCGCAATCAACACGTTATGCACGAAAAGTGTCTACGTTTGAAGCATCAGTTTTGTGCTGAGTTTTCAGAACTTTAGCGCATTGTTCGATTGTTAAGCGATCTGTTGTCGTAAATGGCAGTGATTTAACTAATATTTTAACACTTAAAATGACAGTTAAGTTTGGCAGGAGACGAAGGCCAGCGTTACCAACTTGGGATCACGAAATGAATCATCCTGTAGAAGTTAAATGCAAAATATGCCACCCACGCCATTTTCAAGGACCAACAACTTCCATCAGCTCCATTTGTTTCTCCCTTTCCAGCAAGGGATAGATTTAATTTAGCGCGCACTCAACAGCATTTATCTTCAAATTCTCCTTAGAGAGCACCACACCTAGGTACTGGGTTTTGGTGCAATTCATCATTGCCCCAGTCTAGAACCATCTACGACCGAACAAGTTGTTCAAATCTGAATGTTCAGAACAAGCGCCTACACACATTGGTCTGGTACAGTCAAAATAGTCCTCCTATCTGATGTTTACAAACGGAGTAAAATTTACTTTCAGTTGCGTCATCGAACTTCCCACACACGATGTCACCGTACCCACCCCCAACTCTTCGGGATGACTCACAATTCCTCTTCACATCGCACAGAAATTTCATTTGCAAAGTCACTTGACAACAAACATCGAGATTACCAGGCACTCACTTAACACCCCCTAAATTGGCGGCACTATCAAAACTTATTTTATAGGCCGTTTCGCTTTTACATCCTCCGGCATGTGTTCCCACCGGCTCTGGAGAAGCGCCGAACACATAAACAGATTTAGCTTCTGTCACCAGGCGGCAGTATCCTGACACATGCCGTTTAGCCAAAGTCAATCCGACGGCAGCCGCTACCCTTCGTCGCCACACCGCACCGCGCTAACCGATTTTATTGACTCTTTCTCACTCCATATCCGCTCAGATCAAAATGAAATCATTTTTGGCCATAACTCTTAAGGCAGTCAAAACATTATTAAGCAATTTTTATGAACGCTGTAAACAGTCATAAATCGAATCCTCCGTCATCGATCTTCCTCGCCGATGGCCGGGATGGTGTCGTGGATGGACCCGAGATAGAGCCCTCCCCATGCCCATAAAACGAAAGAAAATTAAGGAAACGAAAGGGAATTTGTCTTCGGATGATTAATCGACATCCTTGCCCGTTTCAAAGTGTGGCGCACATGTACCGAAATGCACTTTCCAGATAAATTACACACGTCTCACCCTTTTTTTTGGCTGGAAACAAAACCAGGACTGGACCGCTACCGCTGCCACCATCGGCGTCGTTGGCGACGTTCGCGTCAAGGAGGTTGCCGTGGCCATCTCTCCCCATAAATTGACCCATAAAAATGATTTATCCCCGCTTGTGGGATCAGCACTTTTGATTTTTATTCTCATCCCTTTCATTGACTGTGGCGGCGGCGGCGGCGGCAACGGTGGCGGACTAGGGAAACGAACTCCTCTTCGTGAAGGGTAGTTGAAAGAGGAGCAAACGATGTGCGGCTGGGTGCGACTTAAATGTTATCCCAGAATTGGGAAGCCCTATCGTCCTTATGTTGCCATTTCACGGAAGACCAGCCAACCGACCCAGAACCAGAACCGATGACAGTTCATCTCGGTCGTAAATCGGACGAGTGGATGCGGCTCCTAAATTATAATGAGAAACTGGCGGATCGATTGGATGCGAAACATTTTGGGTAGAAGGCGTCATAAAATTTCATATTTATGACGTATGAACCTATTGACACGTTGACTGCTGCCGCGGACGCGACGCCATGGCCGGGCTGCTGGTGGTGCGGCTGGCGCACGGCAAAGTGTCAGAAGTCAAAAGTCCGACTCTGTATTCGTAGACCGCAATCGCTGATCTGGGTGCCTGCATGCATGTGTGTTCTGGTTGCGGTGGGTGCAGCTGTTGTACGGAATCCATTGCTCATGCCCGTGCTGTGCACTCGAGTCTCAGTAATTTTCGATTTTTATTATCCTTTAAGAATCGGTGACAACAAATTGAACAAGCGACAAGCATATGTTTCACTTTTTTTTCCTCCTGTCGCCTGAGGGATATCCGATAGGATGAAAGTGAAAAATTCCTGTTAGTGGTCGTCTTTGCGTCACTTTCTCTCTAATCACTTTCCAAATTGGTGAACACAATTGTGTGACGTGTGTGTGGTGGGTGCGAACAGTTGTTAGGAACTGGCGGTGGCGGCGGTATCTGACCAGCTCCTGGTTCGGTTTCAATTTGTCACTGACATTGATATGGGCATCGGACAAGAGCACATTTGATGGGATCTTTGTTTTCACTTTCATTTCGAGAACCTATTATGTCGTGGACAAATTGGTTTTGTTGGCGTCCCTGATGGCTACAATATGTTTGTGGGTTGTTAGGTGTCAGCACTGGGGGGCACTTGTCCTAGAAGATGCGGTGGACATATCCTTTGTGAACGAGCAGATGTTGTGCGGCTCTGGAATACTTACTTAAGTGGATAAAAGTGACTACCCACCGTATTCAGCGCAGCGAAAGCTCCAAGGGCAACAATTTCGAAAATGTGACAAATAATTTTATGTGTGTGGATTTGTTGGACAAATTTGACACAACAGCACCACAGAGAACTTTAAATGGGTTTATTCGACATTTAGGGTTGTGGGCTCTACGATTTTGTGAGTTTCAGGCTTTGCATCTAAGGCTTTTGGATATTGGGCCGTTGGATTTTGGGCCGATGGAGTTTGAACAATAAACTTCCTTCTTTGAATTTCTGGTCTTTGCCTGCAGAGTGATACAATTTTATTAATTGGGATTCCCAAGATTCTAGATTTCTGAACTTTGGATTACACGACTTAAAATTTCTCTGTTTCCAAAGTATCGCTACCGTGTTCGGTCCTCTAGATCTCGGCTCTTTTTATTTTGGCAATTTGTGCATTGGCCGTTTTGCCTTACTTTCCTATAACTTCAAACCATCTGTTTCTGGCCTATGATTTTGAGCTACTGAATTTTGAACCTTTGATTGTCGGGCATTTTGTGTATTTGGAATACCAGCCTAATATCTCAGTTTACTATATTTAGGAAATTTTGACATTTGCCCGTTGAATTTTGGGGTATTTGAACTCCCGACTTTTTGATTCCTGTCTTTGGAACTTTTCCAATTTGGGCTTTAAGCCGCTTAAATTTTGGCGTCTAAAGTTGAACCCTTATTGTTGGTCCTTAAGATGTGAAGGAGGATTTCTATTTTTGGCATTTATAGCTCCCGAAATTGAGTAGCTGAGTTTATTGCCATTATGGGTCGGCCTCTTGTCCTTCTGGCCTTTGCATATAAAGCTTCTGGATTTTTGCTCCGTGGAACCTTTCGAAATTTGCCTTTTGCTGTTAGACCTGTGGGTTTCGCACTATTGGAAACTTTGAGTCATTTGATTTGTAATTTTTGGATTTCGGATCACCAAGAAAATGCACATCCCTTCATTTCCAAAGCCTTATATCCACACAAGGCATGACATAGTAGGCACACTTCCATGACACACAAGACGGACCCATCACTTTGCATCTAGCATTGCCATCCAAATCAAGCACCACTAAATTCGCATCGCCGCTACACTAGCACTATCATGTCGTCATCAATTCGAACGAAGATCTTATGCAAGAAATTGAAAATCCAAAGCAACCAATCACCGGCCACCAGATGTACACGGCAGCGGTGCACTCTGACTTCGCGCGGTATACCACCCGTCCAGTTGAGGATTCGCATTAAAATTAATTTATTACTGAAAATAAGCAAAACACCCTGTTAATGATAACTCGTTTAACAAGAACACCATATGCCGTGCGCTGCGCCGTGTGTGTTGTCAAAAAGTGAATTGTCATCTCGTGCGTCGTCGCTGGGGACCGAACGGCCGGACAGACATCAAGGAGGCAGCGCGAACAACTGAATGACGATGAAGACACAGTACAAGGAGACAAAATGCCTGAATTGAAAACCAGCTCATTGATCAAGCCTGGCCAATGCCACCATCATCATCATCATCATCATCATCATCTTCGTCATCGTCGTCATCGTGATCGTCATTTGTAGTGGTCGCGTCCCAATAGTCATACCGCCGATCGGTGTTTTGGTGTGTTGTTGTTATTTGGTCGGCTCCCTGTTGCGATGAATACGAAGTGCTGATCGCAACGAGCACCGTTTATAGCGCAAATAAAAACTCCACCAGCCGAATGAATGCGACAGGTTGTGTGCTCTGTGCTCAGACGGGGCAGGCATCCGAAAAGTTTATCTCGTCGATGCTCCACTGTGTGTGTGTGTGTGTGCATTGAAAATAGGGGGGCAAAGAGATGAACAAATGCCGAAACATCGAAATGCGATGGATTGCACCTGTCCGCAAGAGACACGCGTTTCTTGTAGTCCTAAAAGAATGCGAGGATATGAATTAAAATTCCAGAGAACCTGATTTTATGCAGCATTTGTGCGTTTTGTGTTTTGTTGTTGTGATGTTGCTGCTGTTGTTGTTGTTGTTGTTGCTGGTGTGCAGTTGCTGTTGACTTGGCAGAGCAGTTAGGAACGGAAGAAAGGATCGTTTGCATTTGGATACAGTGTGGGATGAAAGTTTTGATTATTTTGAAAAAAATTTACTTCAAATACGAGGTTTCTATTTTTTATAAAGGAAATCAGGAAACAAATGTCTGGTTCTTAATCCATCCAGGGAGTCATATTTTGTGCAATAATATGGACTGCTCTCAGATCTGTTGTGGCAGCAGGCGTAGACTCTGAGGCGCTGCACGACTATGGAATCAGGACTTATTCACTTCATAGGCCTATAACGCAGATATCAGCGTCCTAATCAAGTCTTTAAGGCTCTCAGGGGCTGCCATTCGTCTCCTGCCTTCAAACTTTTGTCGCGAGCTTCATTTAGACTTTGAAGATATGGAGGACCTGCAGCGCTTAGCCAGGCAATGACGTTCATGTAGTTTAAAGAACCTGGACAGACGTCGAAAGTCAAATCCCAGATTTCAGAAACGCCAAAGACAAAAATTTTCTATTTTACCCGACAATTTCGGAGCTGTTTGACCTCACTCTCCAAAATTGAAGTAGTTTTACATTTTCTCTTGTATTCTTCGAAAATATGAGGCATTTCAAGATTCAGTACTTTTGACATTTTGGGCCTTTCGGGAATCGGGCACATTTCCGCCTAATGAGGCTCGTAGGCTTCGTAGGCTTTTGGAGAGTGCATTTGGTTCTTAGGAAAGTTCGTTTTTGGGCATTGAACTTCAGACCATTGGATTTCTGACTTTTGTATTCTTTGCAATTAGATTTCACACCTTAAATTTCGGTACATTCGATTTGAGGGCTTTCAGAAAACTAATTTGTATTTTAGACGTTTGGTTCTTAAGTTTTTCCTGTCGAGCCACTGAGTTGCGAACGTTTGGGGTGGAGGAATTTGGATCTCCGCCCTTAGAAGCCTTAAATTTGGGTGCTTTTGAATTTCTCTTCATTGTATTTGAAGACTTTGGATTTCGGAGAATCTGGGAGGCGGTTCCACTTTTACCGCATGAACACGAACTTTTCAACCATATTGTTGTGGCTCATGGTGCATTCCATAGAAATGTCGATTTTAAATCGGACGCACGCGTACGTGCATCTTGATCAATGTGCATCTGAGTCAAATGAATTCCGGGGCGGCAATTCAGCCAATGTGCTGAAATAAAAACCACTTAAGGAAGGAAACAACAACAACGGCACTACGAATACAAAACATAAAGAAACTCGATTGAGAACAGTAAACTTGTGGCACTTTGAGTAGTGGTAGGCTCCAGGAGAGATGTGCACATACACTCAACAGTCACCCGGTCAGCCAGCTAAGCCGTGCATGCATGCAATCATTAACTCCGCTCAAGTGTCGTTCCAGTGAGCATTGGGAATCGTACTTGTTCTCTCTCTCACACTTTTGCACTTTGTCCGTCTTCAATTGTGAGTCCATGATCTTTAATGCATCACATCGAACTCGGATCTAGTGCTGGGCGCTCTGCTGTTAGCTTTTGCATTGCTCACTGCCGGTGAAATGAAATCAATTTTCGAAACGAGTTCCATTAAATGGACATGTGGACAAGAGGCACGTCGCTATATCAACATAACACACAGCACAACACCACACTCCTGCTGCCTGATAACTGTGAATGCTAGGAATGTGCAGGAATTCCTTTGAAATGCTGTCAAGATTTGGCGCTATTTGCTGCACAGTGTTGTGGATTGTTATGGGGGCTGGAGGGGCCTGGGGGGTCTGTCGATGTAAATATGACATAATCGGTTGAGGTGGGGAAAGTGGAAGTTGGACGAAGCGTGGTGAGGCTTCCATTTAGGAACAACTGTGTAAATTCGGAAACTTGGTTTCAAACCCGAAAGCAGGGATGGCATGCTTCATTTCAGTTTTGCTAAAAGTCGAAGTTTCCCCAATCTATTCAAAGAACCCAATTCTATGAATAAAGTTTTCAATGTTTGTAGCTAAGGATATTTTTTTTTCAAAACCAAGACAAGTTTCAGACTAAAAGCAGGGATGGCATGATCCCAAATTTTAGTTTTTTTTTGTTTGTTGAGAGTGAGATATTTGCTGGCAAGGTAGGGATTGCATGTATAAACAGAATATAAGCGAATTCCAAGGAAGCTGTCACTTGGGGCTTAAACATTAACTGCCACTCCAGCAATCCAAGAGCTCCGCAATTTTGAAAATTAATTAAAGTCTGACCTCACTCTCACCCACACCCGCAGTCATTTGAAAAGTTTGTACACTCGATCACATGTTTTTATGATCTCTGTCAAAATCTTCTTAAGCATATTTTGAGTTCTCGGTCTCTCTGCGAAGAATCCTGGAGACACTTTCTCTAGCCATATACTGCAAGATTCATGTTTATTCGCATCGTAAACGTGTTTACCTTCTTCTTTCGAATTTGATAATTCTAAAAAAGTTATAAAACTCTATTACACACTAAAACGAAATTAAATCACATAAAACCTTACCTAAACATCCACCACCACCGAACATTCAACACCCCTCCGCCCCACCCCAGCCCAATGATAGCTGCGTGGTGGTAAACAAGTTTAACCCAAATTCCTTGCACATTTCCCCCGAATCCCATTGTGTTGTTGGCTGGGTTGGGTGTGAATATTTCCATCCGCTGCCGCTGCCGCTGCTGCCACTATTAAGTAATAGAAAATTCCAAATTCCAAAACTCGGAACTGTTTAAATTTCAAAACGCCCTCAATTATGTGTCAACATGATTTTCAGTTTTCCGTCTTCTCCCCGTCCCACGGGGGGAGGGCAACGTGAGTTAGCTGAACGCACAATCGGTCGCTGGTGGCCCTCTCCAGACCAAGCCCGACCGTTGCCATCGCCAGCGTCGACGTCGTCACCGTCTGACACCGTAGTCGGCTGCCAAACAATGGGAACGCGCGTGGGAAAAACAATTAAAAAGGCTGTTGCCACCAATTTTGTTAGTTGAATTACATTGTTATCTGGTGGATTTTTGTTGCAGTAATAACAGCGCTCTGTAATTGCACTTAAAAACGAATTAAAGCTGGCAAAAGACGTTAAACTGGGGTACAAGCTTGGTTTATGTACACATCTCGCTACCTACCTCCTGTCTGCCTACCTACGACCGGCCGGCAGGTCCAGTGCTGGGCCAGGAGAAGCGCATTAATTAGAGCATCTTCTTCGGCGACGACGATGACGATGGCGATGATGTGCGTGGGATAAGAACCAAGCCAAGTCCAAGCCGAAGTACGAAGACGCACTTAAGTGTGGTGGAAGTAACAGGGCATAACAAAACGTGCCACACCGATTAACCCATAAATCAAACGTAAACGTAACTTTCGGAACCGTTCTGGCCAAGAGTTCGAGTTCATTTGAATACCACCAGCAGCGGTGTGGCTACAGCTATGGCAACGGCTACGGCTAGTGGCTAGTGAAAGTATGCCAGAGAGCAAACGGCTATCGAAGATAGTGATCTGAAAATGACCGATTGCAGCGGTCGCCGAGATCCACCGGTTCCGTAACTCAGAGATTTAAAAAATCATCTTCAAGCAGACAAAATGCGGATACGCTTTATCGGATCATCGCTGACGGAAATCTCTGAAGTTATAGAGCGCGTCGTGCGTCGTCGTCGTTGTCGTGCAAAACAACCATCGCTGGTCGGGCCACCGACGGTTGATGGAGGGGCAACTCGAAGTTTGGAAATTTTACGGGCATACTTCTGCAAAAGAGAAGTTCATGGAGTAATTACCAAAGACAATGGCCGCTATTAACCCAAATATTAAGTGGGAACGAAGCCAGAAGCGGCAGCGAAAAATGAAACAAAAAATTAACGGTCAGCGAGGTTATGTCGAATCCGTTCATAATCTGGTTTTCTTTGATTCCACATTTTTACGACCTGGAGTCGGAGTTCCGACTTCTGTGTCCGCTGCGGCCGCTGGTGTACGAATATTGAATGACTTATGAAGACAGGCGTGCAATGTCTCTGGTCAAGGAACGCGGGCTCTACACTCGAGGTGGTGGAGAGTCATTTACCGGGCAGCAGCATTTTCTCACAGTAAAATAGAGCAATAAAGCTAGGAGTTGTGAACTTTGTCAGTTTTGTCAGTACAACGTAATAAACGTTCTGGGGGTAACAGAGACATTCAGATTGGGGTTTAGTACGCATTCTCGAGGTGGTCTGGTTGTTTTTCCGCTGTGAACTACGTGACATTATTCACATTTTACACCCGAAGTCTGAAGGGAATTCTATGAAACGGGTGAGGGAAAGAGTAATTGAATGGATCATTCGGTTTTTTGGGAATCTTCCATGGTAATACTTTTCACACGGTCAATTCGGGTAAGGAGTTCATGAAGGATCAACACAGTACTCAGAACAACTGTTTCAGAAGAGTGCCTTTCATGACTTATGCTGTGGTGCAGATGATACTAACTCAGTTCGGTTCTTCTTATGGCGCAACAGGCGGGGATGGACCTGGGCATCAACCATGTCATACGGTTGCCTTTGATAACCCCCCGCATTCAGAAGATTTTGGCACATATACAAATGCGCCTCTAAAACTCAAGACGATGCAACAAGTAGTGTCTTTCCTACCCCATACGTAATCCAAAGTAGTCTAAGTAAGAAACATGATAATGGCTGAAGCCTTGTTATAGCTACGTGGGAACATAATAACTCCCTACAATCCCAGTTAAGCCAGGAATTCTGCAGGACAAGGCGCTAGCAAAGGAATCGTCGTTAAGGGAAACCTTTGCCGGGTAGATTACAGTTACTATCAGCCACACATCTATGCAAATACAGCTTATCATTGGTTCAAATGGATCCAACGATTCCATCTCTCTCATCTAACCGAAAATTAGTGTTCTGCTAGAGTATATGCCTTCACTGCCCACTGCCCGCTAGGGACACCTGCTATTAATCCAAGCCTTGCAGTAACTTTTGCAGAAGCTGTCAATGCTCTTCATTTTTATGGGATTCCGCAGAAAATGTCAGTTTTCTTGTCGCAAATTTAAATCGCCACGCTTTAGTATAATAACTCAAAGACTGGAATGCTACAATAACAACTAAACAACACAAACAACTACATTTACTGCAATTTATAGATCTTCCAAAGGTATACCAGAAAAAAGAGCTTCAGTCAGTTATCGTTACTTAAGCGCCAAAAATCTGCCACCTCATTAAAGCAAAAGCGGGACAATCATCATCGTTATCACCTTCTTTACCCCGCATGTGGTCGCGAGGTCAATGTACGGACGAAAGACCTCCCGGCTGCTCGATCCTCCGCTAGCGATTTGAACTTATCAGTAGATATTCCCAAGCGTAATCAGGCAGGTTTATGGACTTGATTCAAACACCTTGTCTTGAATCTACCGAGCGGTCGCCTACCTGATGAAATCGCATCTAAGTGCATCTAGTGATGAAAGTGACATTCCTACCTACATGGCTAAGCCAACGAAACATAGCTCTCTCCGTGCGACAAAGTAGCTACTCAATATTGAGCTTTCCCCTCACCACAGCTTATCAGCCTATCCCGGCGAGTGGCACAAAGAAATCTCATTATCAGCCTGTATTCGCGATCTTATTCAAGAAGCTTATCACAGTGTATTTGATCTTCGTCTGCAATCGGTTGTGTCTTCTAGAGAGACCGAGTTTGTAGAGTCTAACCAAGAACACGAGAAGCCCAGATTTATTTCTGAACTTTCTTGGAAATATATCTACAGGCACTAATACTCCACCCTTGCACTTGTTCTCCTGTTTCGTGCAGTCTGGACTTGGAACCAATAAAGATTCGACTACAATCCTTTTCTGACTCAGATCAGGTCAAGGACAGTGCGGAGTACAACTTCACTTTGTATGTACATCGCAGCCGGATTATTGGTGTCCGTGCATGGTATCAAAAGAGATGCTGTGGGCAAGGTCATCAAACCTCCAGCACGAGTCGGACACATGATTACTTCCGAAGATGGCTTTCAGGTGCAGCTCATGACGTGACTATTAAGAGGGAGAGATTCCCCTGTGTAGCGAAGATAAACCGTCCCTTGAAGCTTGGTGAAAATAGCAGTAAGCAGATCTTTTTGGTGACAGCCCTCAGCCCTGCTTCTCGTTAAGAGAGCAACTTTGCCCATTCTTAATACACTAATCGTTGATTACTCCTAGAACGCTTCGATACAGCCACGCGTACTCCTTTCCAGTCTGTCAGTCTCAGTATCTCAAGATTTTTCGCGGTGATGAGCACGTTCCATGTGAGACAAAGAATGGGTTCGCACAGCAGTTTTACATACTTTTTGCACAAACACTCTCTTAAGACTTTTCAACAAGGAGGAGGTTAAATTGAAGTTCTTGATGAGTGAGGAGTCCCCCTTTCTAGGTTTTGGTATGAGGACCACTCTAACTGTACGCCAAGGGATCGCGATATATGCCAGTGCCAGATTGCTGTTTTCAGAACCACCGTTTTGAATAAAGCTACGTGTACGGTATCGATGCCCTAAAAACATTCAAAAGACACGACTGTATTTTTAAAGCCTCATTCGTCCTATTGAAAATGGATGAGAAATTCCTAGCGCGTTTTAAGGGAACAGTTCTGCATGCGATGTTTGGTCTTGTTTGCGTTGATGGCGTTGATGTACAGCGGGATGAGCGTAGTTAAACGTTTTCCGACCCAACCCTTAAGATGGCTATGTCACATGGAGTGAACAACATCGGCAGCTTCGGCCCGAAGAGTCTTCCATACCAAACCTTTGAGGCAACGTAGCAGAGGTCGTCCTCAAACGAAATGGCGCATACAAGTGGAGAAGGACCTTTACCAACTTGATGTGCGCTGTTGGAGATAGCTGGAGAGAAATCGTGCTATCTTAAGAGTCTTCTTGGTTGAGTCCCAATTTCAGTTAAATCCAAAACAGTTTGATACATATTAAGGGACATCCTTGTTATTATTGTGTGATATTCTGTGATATTCATGTTTCGCGTTAGTAGTGAACTCATTTTGTGAAGAAGATTCGTGCCTGTGCGAGCGACATGCTCCCCTCATTGTGTGTCAGCGGAATAATACATTTTTCAAAGCACAACTTCAAGCTGTAGTTGGATGTGACGCATAATTCAAGATGTCACAAAAGGTTTGAAGTGATATTTGGCTCTCCGAAGGAATATCAGATCTGTCCAAATTGTAGCGACCGTCTCTGAGCTATAAATCCTTTTATTTCCACCCACAAATTTGTCTCCGCTCCGTTGTTGGAGTTCAGTTTCCAGATTCCTTTGATCCAATTGGAAATGGAAAAACCAACCTGGCTTCCGGCCGTCAAAGTCACTCGATAAATCTTTTCATGATCGCATCGACCTAATTTCTTCTCGTGCCTCGCTCACATGAAATGCCAAAAGTTTACACGAGCACAGTTGTTAAAACAATAAATCTCTCTGCCAATCCTGTCAATATGTTCTCAAATAAAGCCCGCCACCGCCGTCCACCCGTCACTTGTCTCCCGACCAGTCCACATTTGTGTATCCATGTCATGGGGCACATATTGAACTTCATTAACAAGACCAATCGCCTCAAAACTAATAATCCACTTCTCGTTTTGGCCGGTGAATAAAACTTAAATTTATATTGACCGTTTCCGCGTTAAAAAACAATACACCAGCTCTATAAATCAATATCTCCTCATAACGAGCGCGGTTTTGTTTTATTCGCTTTAAGCAAATAAGCAGCATACGGCAGATCCGATGTGTTCACATGAATGAATACGCCGCCGCCATCGTCCAGTTCGGCGTGGCCTTGTTTACAACTTTCGGCCACGCAAACATGTGGACCATTAAAACCACCCGCGCTACGGTATCTATGGGATTTAAAACAACAATAACATATGGAAATCAATTTTTATTATTGTTTTATTCTTTCGGCGTGTTCTTAAATGGACACGGCGTGGGACGGAAATCGAGAGGTGCGAAGAGGCGCAACTTCTTAATTGGGTATCCACCGGGCAGGGCACCCATCCAATCGCAGCGGGCCGTTGCTGTGCTATTTTCCAGGAACCGAAGTGTGGCATGCCAAGCAGAAAAGCAAATATATTGATTCGGATGTGTTTGCTCTCGTTGCTGTTTGCGTTGCGTACCTTTAATTGTCGCTGCTGAAATCTGGTCAAGAGGCATGATGGGCGTCGCACGTACCCTCTCATTTTATTGGAAACAACGACGGAATGCAATTCTGTGTGCGAATGCAAATGAATTGCATTGTCGAGATGGTGCAATGAATCCGAGAATGATCATACAGAAGCCAAAGATTGGGCACATCCTTTAAAAAAGGATACACAGGTGATGGAATATGAGGAGCGTGCATGTCGGTGCGGTATGATGAATAATTGCGTTCAGCGCTCTCATTTTTGATGAAGAAGAAACAGAATCTTTAATTTCAACACCTCCACAGAGGGTTCGTTCATTGTGTGCATGGATTCGGTATGTGAGAGCAGCAGTGTGCTTCGCATGGCGGTTTGTTGTAGAAAAACTCGGCAGAAACTGAAGTTGAATTATAATAAAGAAAGTTGGGTGGCATTGTATTCAAGGCGAAATGTTAGTAAGCCACCTTTGATTCGGGCTTTAGGTGCGATACTCCTTTCAACAGGTTCGGGCAACAACACACATTGCTACACAAGAGACAATGCATAGTGAAGTCAGAGTACGACGGTAGAATCGATATGTATTTTAGGTAATGCCTAACGAGGGGTAAATGCCGCAAAAAATAAATTTTGGTGAATGAACGCGAAACGTGGTTGGGATCAAGGACTCTATGTCTTGGTAACGTGATTTCTAATGGTTGTACCTCGAATTCAGGCCATTTCCATACGCTTTCACCGAAGAATTGGATCGTGGGAACTCGTTTGGACTCAACACGTAAACCTAGGTACAGAAATCAGGTCTATTCCAATTACCTGCTTTAGACAGATAGAGTTGAAGTTACGGTGGTGAAACTCATACTTGACCAAACAATGTTTTACTCTTTTTTTAAATTGTCAAGCGCCCTAGAATTCAACGTTTTTTGACTTCCACTTTAGGGAGAGGGGTGTGTTATTGCTAAGATGCCCTCAAATCCCTCGTCAATCACCAATAGCGTGAAATGTGGCTAGATGCACACGGGCCTAGAATAAATCTGAAGACGAAACCGCAGATGAACTTGTCTCAAAGTACCTGATGTGTTCACAAAACCACCGATGGGCCCAAAGACGATTTGGCGCGATGGTGGCTACCAGGCTCAAGTGTCGTAAGAAACTGAGTGGTTGTGACAGCTTTACCTTTGGCAATAATCTGAAGCCAGTCAGTCAGGAGCCCGGTCAACTTTGTTTCAGCCCGACTGTTTGTTTGACCAGATTGTGGGAGTGGCGTGGTGGCCAAAGTACGTGTACTGTGCTGAGAGCCGACGTAAGGCTACCGTGCTGACAGCGACACAGATTGTCCACCCTTCTTATCAGACTAGGCGATGACTGTCACCACAATAAGAACATCATTCTTCCCATTCTTTCCTCAACAAAAAAATTAGCGAAACTCCTCCTCAAATGTTAAACAAAAATAAAAGTAAATAAAAAATTTTAAATTCGTCAAGTTTAAATAGAAGCAACACAGTAGAACAGCTTGTCTTCAACGTCCAACATCACTGCCAGTCATTGTGGCAGCACTTCCCCCAAAGTCACCTGCAGTATCCCCTTTTGTGGAATTTTAATTAACTTATTTACGTTTCAACTTCCAATTTGCATAAGTAATGCACAAATCTCCGCAACGCCTCACATTAATTTCCCAAAACCAAAAGTATCTCCATTCCGCATTCGACTACAATTCTCAGTGCATTTGCCGCCCTCACACGAGTGGCACGAGTGCACAAGTCCCCCTGCGCACCATATGACGCAGCGAGAACCTCAGAAGTTTATTCCCGAAACCATTTATAAAGCTGCCAACACAAGAAATAATTGTATGCTGCCGGGAAGATACACTCGGTCCACCCACAGCTCCACGCCCAGAAAACCGAAAATTTGCTGAAAGTGCAAAAAAATAACGAAAACTGCAAAGTACACCTCTGCTCGGGCGCACTAGGAGTGTCCTGCAGACGTACCCACCTTCGCTCGGCTGACTGAAAAGTCCCGTGGATACGAATGGGACCGCGGACTGGACTCCTGTCCACTCCTCAAAATCACAAACGACGACCGGAATTTATTTGCTTTAATTTTCCCCTAAAAAAATCGTTATACGTGGCGTTTGCGAATTTTGTCGTTTTTTTTGTTTCTTATGGTGGGCGTTGGCCGTAATTACCGGGGAACACGCTCAATCCAAGCGTTAATGGCGGCGGCCGTATCGACAAACCGCTTCGCAAATGTTCTCGCCTAGATGCGAAGTCGGCTCGCAAGGGATGCCCGTCTGTCCCATCGATCGTCCTCCCAGTCCCGCCAAGATATGGCAATTAGCCTAAAAGGCTATCACGAAATGATGAACGGGTGCGATGGGATGGCGCTGTGTTGACCCGCACGCAGCGACGTTTGGGGGAATCTCTGGAAAATTGGAACTTGGGATGTTCAGTGGAACGGAACCTACTAATGTGCCAATTAATCAGTCGAGAACCGACGACGAGGCAACTAAGTATGCGGAAGGACGGACGCATTGCGAACGGAAGAGAGTCTCGCCTTTGTGGGGCGGAGGGGGGGAGGCACAGAAACGACATCCACGACACCGGAACTATGCTAATTTGCCTTGTGTGTCCAGGGTAGAGACAATGTGTGCCGCAACATGGTTCATGTTTATGCCCATTTGGCCATGTCTGCTGAGGAGGATGTAATGCGTGTTCCTTGAGGGTTTCAAGCGGAGATCCTGTAGGTCACATAATTTTGGGAGTTGTCATTTACGTAGTTTAGACAGTAGGCACCCAATGCAGGACATTTTGTAGTGTCTTCACGCGTCCTTGAGTACATTAAAAATGTTTGCCAATGGGTGGTTGTTGTAAGCTGGAATGTTGTGGTTTCCCGCATTTTCCAATTTAAGGACACTTGAAGTAACAGCTGACGTCTAGGGTTTGAAATACCGACACCAAGTTGAGGTCGATTTCGTCATAAACTACGATAAGCTCAACCATTTGAACAGCGGTCGGTGTCGGTCAATGGGCAAATATTTGCTTTTCCACACAAATTGAAAGTCCTTGACCAGTGTTTGTCAACAATCGAGACACAGGTGTGATATCTAGACCATAAACCTACCGCCAAACCAATTAATTGACCCCCAGCCGTCGGCGGCCTTTCATTTGCATTTCATTCTCTGGCTTTGACAAATATTTGAAGAGGTTATCATGTTTTCCCATGAGAAGCGGTGCTCTGTCCTACATTCGGGCAATCACATCAAAGCAACGAAGATCAATCGCAGGATATGTCTTATCGCATTCAAGCAAATATTGGCAGAAAAATCAACAAGGATCAACTCGGGCACACAAAAACGGAAGATCGTCCAAGACAAAAAAAAATCTATTTTGTATAGAATGGAACAACATCAGTGACACCAGGTGTTCCCGAAACCAGGAAGCATCCTTCCGTATGTGCGGATGAAGAAGATCTCGTCTGAAAGATGCAAAAATGACGAAAAACACTCGCCAACAAAAGGGCAGCGCTCGCAAACTGAAGAGACGCATACCTGAGCGACGCGCACGAAGGAATCACACAGTGATCTTCACTGATCCCTGTGACCAGTGGCAAGCGGTCGTGATTAATTTGTCTATTCGGATTCCAATCAATCATACGTACAAACAGTGCCCAGGTAGAGAGCGCGGCGTCGTCGGTGATGAAAACTAAAACGGAGAGAGAGAGAGAGAAGGGAGGGAGAAACGCACAAAAACCTCGTTTTGGGCACACACAGGCATACACATCACACCTGCCATCGGACTACTCTGCCAGAAGGTGAAATATCGACGCTGGCCACGCGATCAAACGATCAAATTACCATGCTCAGGGAGACCCCTCGGCTACCCGCCACCGACTGCCATCATCATCGTTAGCCGGCGCAGACGTCGCTGCAGAGTGGTGGTGGGGGACCTTGTATTGGATTCGATCTTCAATGACCGCCGCACCATCACGGCTGTGCTGGGGATGGCCACAGGTGATAGGACGCGATTAGCCCGGTATGGCCAATGTCGACAACAAGCTAATAATCCGTATAAACGTGCGTGATCCAGATGTGAAATCTGATCCTGAGTACGCTCCTGGCGCAATATGCTGACGCTCGTTTTTTTTTTCCACCCGTTGGTCGCTGTCGACTGCAAAAGAAATGCAAGCAAATGGTCAGATAATGAGACGAACGGCGCAAGTTGGTCAGCGACGGCCGTCGGGATCAAGGAACGTTGGTAGGAGGTCCTTTTTTGTGCGGCGACGCTTCCATGGAGGCCGAGGTTTGGGTGGTCCAGGACACAGTTTTTTTTTGACGCAATCACATCATCGAATGGTCGAGCTTACAAGCTTGCGGTGAGTGCATGCACCACAAGGTAACTCAATTTTCCCTCGACCCATATGGAGAATGCAGAGGCTCATCCATGATTGAATGGCAGACTTTCAACATCCACCTGAATGAATTAAAATTTCATTATTCTTACCGGCAGCCAACAACACACGAGCTCTGTATCGCATTGATTCTCATGATTGAGTTCCTCCAGTGTAATCACATCAGGATGCAGCAGTAGAGTGCACCGAAGTTTCAATCTAATGCTGTTGGAGCTGCACCACCCGGAGACGGACATTGAAAAGTTTTTCGAGTCCGAAATTGAATCAAACAAAATTCGATTGCATTGGCATCATCGTCGTCATCGGCGTTGCTCCCAGGCAGAGCTGGCCTTGAAAGCGCTGCACATTCCATGTCAATCGTGATTCATGGCATCTACCAATCTCTGGTACATGGAAAAACAATTACAACATTATTTCAAATTCCTGTTTGCAATCACATTTGCGAGGTCCCAGTGCCACGGGCCCATTCGCTCGTCGTCGTCCGGATGAATCGTTAATCTTCAATAGTCGCCTATTATTATTTTATTAAAGACTAAGTACCGTGATAACATGACACACACAATGGCTCGAACATGGTTCTTTGAGCAGCGGAACTTGCGAGATGTATGCCTGCCCCGGGCAGCCCACGCACGAGTGTAATCTCCCGGTCCTGTCCATGGGCATGTTCTTTTCATGCGCGATGAGTTGTTTAATTGATATTCTCGTAACTGGCCGGGCGGGATGTAATCGCGGCGAGTAGAGCGCGAGTCGAATGTTACAGTTCGCGGACATGTCGCCAGTTTTGCGATGGCTAGTCATACCGGGATTGGGTATTGTCCATTTGATGGCATCGTGTTCGTGTCGGAGCGGCAGGAGGTATTCGTCTGAATGCTGTGTGTACCTGTTGTGTCGTTCTGTTTTCCATTGAAATCGAAAATATCCTTGCCAATGTAGTCGATACGAGCGAAGTGATATCGGAACGTCCTTGTGTACTCAAGAAATCATTGCGTGAGGGCCGTGTCGATATGACTGCACATTGACAGTGGATTGCACGTACATATTACATATCTGAATGCGACGATGCGACGTTGCCCGGTCCACTGGTTGTCTATGCAAATGCTTTTGGTGATAAGTTCTGTGACGCCTGTCACTGATTTTTTGCGTGTACCTTACAATGTAAGCTTCGTTTTTTTTATTGTATTTCCTTACTTTTTTTGCTGCCAGTTCTTTCTTACTGAACAAAGTAAAGTTGGACTCCTTGAACCAACTGTTACAATGGACGGCACGTTTTTTAGTCTCAGTCTCAGTCTCAGTCTCAGTCTCAGTCTCACTCTCAGTCTCAGTCTCAGTCTCAGTCTCAGTCTCAGTCTCAGTCTCAGTCTCAGTCTCAGTCTCAGTCTCAGTCTCAGTCTCAGTCTCAGTCTCAGTCTCAGTCTCAGTCTCAGTCTCAGTCTCAGTCTCAGTCTCAGTCTCAGTCTCAGTCTCAGTCTCAGTCTCAGTCTCAGTCTCAGTCTCAGTCTCAGTCTCAGTCTCAGTCTCAGTCTCAGTCTCAGTCTCAGTCTCAGTCTCAGTCTCAGTCTCAGTCTCAGTCTCAGTCTCAGTCTCAGTCTCAGTCTCAGTCTCAGTCTCAGTCTCAGTCTCAGTCTCAGTCTCAGTCTCAGTCTCAGTCTCAGTCTCAGTCTCAGTCTCAGTCTCAGTCTCAGTCTCAGTCTCAGTCTCAGTCTCAGTCTCAGTCTCAGTCTCAGTCTCAGTCTCAGTCTCAGTCTCAGTCTCAGTCTCAGTCTCAGTCTCAGTCTCAGTCTCAGTCTCAGTCTCAGTCTCAGTCTCAGTCTCAGTCTCAGTCTCAGTCTCAGTCTCAGTCTCAGTCTCAGTCTCAGTCTCAGTCTCAGTCTCAGTCTCAGTCTCAGTCTCAGTCTCAGTCTCAGTCTCAGTCTCAGTCTCAGTCTCAGTCTCAGTCTCAGTCTCAGTCTCAGTCTCAGTCTCAGTCTCAGTCTCAGTCTCAGTCTCAGTCTCAGTCTCAGTCTCAGTCTCAGTCTCAGTCTCAGTCTCAGTCTCAGTCTCAGTCTCAGTCTCAGTCTCAGTCTCAGTCTCAGTCTCAGTCTCAGTCTCAGTCTCAGTCTCAGTCTCAGTCTCAGTCTCAGTCTCAGTCTCAGTCTCAGTCTCAGTCTCAGTCTCAGTCTCAGTCTCAGTCTCAGTCTCAGTCTCAGTCTCAGTCTCAGTCTCAGTCTCAGTCTCAGTCTCAGTCTCAGTCTCAGTCTCAGTCTCAGTCTCAGTCTCAGTCTCAGTCTCAGTCTCAGTCTCAGTCTCAGTCTCAGTCTCAGTCTCAGTCTCAGTCTCAGTCTCAGTCTCAGTCTCAGTCTCAGTCTCAGTCTCAGTCTCAGTCTCAGTCTCAGTCTCAGTCTCAGTCTCAGTCTCAGTCTCAGTCTCAGTCTCAGTCTCAGTCTCAGTCTCAGTCTCAGTCTCAGTCTCAGTCTCAGTCTCAGTCTCAGTCTCAGTCTCAGTCTCAGTCTCAGTCTCAGTCTCAGTCTCAGTCTCAGTCTCAGTCTCAGTCTCAGTCTCAGTCTCAGTCTCAGTCTCAGTCTCAGTCTCAGTCTCAGTCTCAGTCTCAGTCTCAGTCTCAGTCTCAGTCTCAGTCTCAGTCTCAGTCTCAGTCTCAGTCTCAGTCTCAGTCTCAGTCTCAGTCTCAGTCTCAGTCTCAGTCTCAGTCTCAGTCTCAGTCTCAGTCTCAGTCTCAGTCTCAGTCTCAGTCTCAGTCTCAGTCTCAGTCTCAGTCTCAGTCTCAGTCTCAGTCTCAGTCTCAGTCTCAGTCTCAGTCTCAGTCTCAGTCTCAGTCTCAGTCTCAGTCTCAGTCTCAGTCTCAGTCTCAGTCTCAGTCTCAGTCTCAGTCTCAGTCTCGGTCTCAGTCTCAGTCTCAGTCTCAGTCTCGGTCTCAGTCTCAGTCTCAGTCTCAGTCTCAGTCTCAGTCTCAGTCTCAGTCTCAGTCTCAGTCTCAGTCTCAGTCTCAGTCTCAGTCTCAGTCTCAGTCTCAGTCTCAGTCTCAGTCTCAGTCTCAGTCTCAGTCTCAGTCTCAGTCTCAGTCTCAGTCTCAGTCTCAGTCTCAGTCTCAGTCTCAGTCTCAGTCTCAGTCTCAGTCTCAGTCTCAGTCTCAGTCTCAGTCTCAGTCTCAGTCTCAGTCTCAGTCTCAGTCTCAGTCTCAGTCCCAGTCTCAGTCTCAGTCTCAATCTCAGTCTCAGTCTCAGTCTCAGTCTCAGTCGCAGTCTCAGTCTCAGTCTCAGTCTCAGTCTCAGTCTCAGTCTCAGTCTCAGTCTCAGTCTCAGTCTCAGTCTCAGTCTCAGTCTCAGTCTCAGTCTCAGTCTCAGTCTCAGTCTCAGTCTCAGTCTCAGTCTCAGTCTCAGTCTCAGTCTCAGTCTCAGTCTCAGTCTCAGTCTCAGTCTCAGTCTCAGTCTCAGTCTCAGTCTCAGTCTCAGTCTCAGTCTCAGTCTCAGTCTCAGTCTCAGTCTCAGTCTCAGTCTCAGTCTCAGTCTCAGTCTCAGTCTCAGTCTCAGTCTCAGTCTCAGTCTCAGTCTCAGTCTCAGTCTCAGTCTCAGTCTCAGTCTCAGTCTCAGTCTCAGTCTCAGTCTCAGTCTCAGTCTCAGTCTCAGTCTCAGTCTCAGTCTCAGTCTCAGTCTCAGTCTCAGTCTCAGTCTCAGTCTCTGTCTCTGTCTTCTTCAAAATGTTTGTCCTCGTTCCAAAAATGTCCTTAAATTTTTTATTCAAATTCGAGTTAAAGCGTTAGAGGTCAAAGGACGCACTGGCACTCCTTGCACTCATTCCGCTCTCAGAAGATGACCTTTCTGATTTATCGTCGAATTTCATCACGTAATTTAGAGACATCACATTTCAAAGATAAAATCAGTCCTTCGTCGTCACCCCCTTGAAGCACTCAATAACCCTGCCTTGGCAGTCACCATTTACAAGTCGATTATCCTTTATTACGCCCATCATGACCTGACAAGTGCAAATTTCTGAAAACCCCCAGTTGCCCTCTTAAATTGCTCTAGATACTCATCGCTCATTCTCCCTCATCGCTCACTTACTTCAAAGGCGTCGACTCACAAAGTGCATTGTGTCCTTGGCCCCTTTACACATAGAATGACAGCATTCTAATTATTAACCTCGTGCACAATTGAAGTGAACAACAATATCAGGTAAACAGACGCACTCGAGTCGGTAGAATTAAACGCAACGCATACAAGGTCACCAGAAGTGAAGTGCGACAGTGAAAAGGGTTATGTCACCTTCCACCGACTGCCCGCCCGCCCGTCAGCCAGGATCGTAAATTATGTTCGTTCGTTCGCCTGCCTTGCTGGGCACATCTCGCAACGAGTGCATCTCACGGCACACTCCTTTCACATCGATGTACGAGCGAGTGCATGACAACGCCCAGTCACACAGCCAGTCGTCCTCCCGTGGCGACATATTCTCGTGAGGAACGTTTAGCGGCTGGCTACCACATGACCCCGGGTTCGGTTAGGTAGGCCTGCAGTAGTCCCTTGTCCTTCGTCCTGAGCTCCTTTGTTCGGCTAAATTGCTTGATTGCTTCGAGTGCTTCTTGTTGTTTATTTGCGGCTTCGCGCTCAGCGTGTTTTACGACTATGACTTTGTGCTGTAGCTAAAGTGGCGCCACAGCTGGATATTATTTTTAAACGTTAAATGGGTCATTTCTGGTTGAGCGCTGAGCACCTAAAGGGTGTTGCATAATTGTCTGTGTGTTCTGCAGACAGTTGAAGTCAATAAGTTCAAGGTTGGGCGTGTCTCTGGGCAATTTGAGATACAGTTTGGGATGCTACTGACATTTATAAAATACTAAGGACTGAAGGGCTTAAGGACTGTCATTCTTTTAGGCGTGGACGTTGATGGGGCAGTGAGTTCTGTCTGCTACTAGTCGATCGCAACTGAAGGATGGACGACTTAAACTGTAGAGCTGGGGCTGGCTTGAGTAAACAAATCATACAATTCTCAAATGTCATGTTAAGCCTTTTTATCTGGATTTCTGGTTGTTCTGAAAGTTTTTCTGAAATTTTAAAGTTATGTCATATTCAAAGCAGTTCTTCTATGTTCCTGTTTTTTGCAAACAGGTTTTTGGGCCGGCTTTGGTGTAAATAACTTTAAAAATCTATGAGAATTTGAATTCCGTCTAGAAGTGGTACATTTTTACTGACTTAAAGAACAGCACTTCAGTTATAGACTTAAGGTAAGACTTCTATTGTTTGAATTAACCCCAAACTCTGCAAACGACATATAGGGAGAGATCTGTCGTAGGATTACCCTTACCAACCGATGCTATTTCGGGTTGTGTAAACAGCTACGATCAAAACCCCGAACGCGGAAGGCCAAGGTCATGATTTAGAGAAGGCTTATCATGCCAACCTTGTTTTACGGAGCTGAGACCTGGACGTTAAGCGAAAAGGCTTCTTGGGGCCTTCGAGAGGAAAATTCTATGGTGGTCTTGTCTATGTGGAAAGAGGAGACACAACCGCGAACTCTATGTGCTGTATCGAGATAGTCTAGAAGGTAAAATACTGTCAACTACACTAGTTCAGCCCCGTCGAGAGAAAGGAGAACAACGCTCCACCTAAGAGGGTCTTTGAATCCCACCCTCCAGGTTCGAGGAGAAGATAAAGACCGAATAAAGACCAAGGGATCTCGTGTCATCACTCGGCAACATAAGCTCAGGCTGCTACTCGACTGATGTTGCCTTCCGAGTAACCTGTACATTTCTCTACCTTTAGCATTGAGTTCATAACGTGGGTTCCAACTCAGTTTAGCGTCAACTGTTATACCCACGCATTTGGCCTCGTTCGCCAATTTTATTTCATTCGAGTTTGGAAAAACTGTCAAGAGGTAAATTTTAAATGAAGTCAAATTCATATGAAGAGATTTGGCTTCGTGGAGAGCCATCTGTCAGTCTCTCGACAATTTGCTGACATTGTTGAGAGCTATCGATTGTTTAACTAGGGTCTGTGTAAATGTGCCTTCTCTTGTCTTGTAAAAGATAGAAACGTTCCCCAATAACATTCCTTCATTCAACACCAGTGGAAATTGCTTTCAGTTCCAAGTTATCTTTTCGAAGTCGGAAAGGGTCGATTCCCGACGTATGATATCAAAATAGGCAAGTAGAGAAAATGTGTCGAAGCTTAAACTTGAAGTCATCTAGTCATAAATTGTCAAGGGAGTTTTCTGTGCACTTAACTCCTGGATCTCTTGTTTTATTTCTTTAAGAGCCACAGTTGCGATTGCTGAGTTACTGAATGTGAAACTTCCACGGACGGGTACAAAGCCAAAATTATAAAAGAAGAAGAAGGGGCGGCATGCATAGCAATGTGTCGAGCCAGATGGGACGCCTGCAGAAGAGGTAGGTGGATGTATGTTCTCATCCCCTGAATATCAAGATCCGCCGGTTAGTGCAACTACATACCCTCACAGTTTCTTTCTGGACATGGCGGCTACCGAAAATATTATATATCTGTACAGGTTTGGGCACGACAACTCACCGCTATGCCCCCAATGCCCAAACTCCAAAGGAGAGCAGAGCACGCAGTTTTTCACTGCAGCCGCTTTGGGCAGAAGAGGCAGTTTGAAAGCCTACCAATCGGCGATAATGCGATTCCTTACGTGATGAGATCTGTATGTAGAGCACCTTAATGGGGTATGATCATTCTTTGTGAGGGTTCATTTTAAACTTAGGCAGGCTGAAGCAGAAAGGGCTTCCCTCCAAAGCAGAGCGTGAGTCGCTAACCATCCCCGCGAAGTAATACCTAACGCCAGTGCCGCTGGGGGAGTAGTTGAAGCGTGCAGGGTGTGAATTAGCATGATGGCGTTTTCCTGTAATGGCATGTAATGGCAGCTTAGGCTCCTAGTATCTTCGAAAAATTGCCACATCCCTATGCGCATCCCCAAAAAAATGTGAAACAATGACAGCTTTTGGTCGTATAACTTCTGGATTTTTATCGTGTCTAATTTTTGACTTTCTGACCTAGAGGTGTTTGTGTTTTTTGAACATTCTCTAATTCTTGACAAACAAGTATTTCCGCCAAATCTGAAATTTTTGGCTTTTATACGGTCACGCTTCAATTATTTTTCATTTTTAGGTTTTTCGGTATTCAGTTTTTGAACTTTTTGAACCTCAGAATTCTGTGCGTTTCTAAAGAAGCTCCCGGGTTCAGTACGGTGTTAAGTGGACACGTAACGAAATCATTTTTGTCTGGGTCGTGGACAGTGTTCAGGAATTGCTCTGGACTGGGAATATCGTTCTTTGAGATCTCTGTTTGGTTGTCACTTGAAACAAAAGTAGTTTCTTCTCATTTAAGGCTTGTCATCAGCATAATACAGTACGTCATTCTTGCGAAGCCGTTTCTAACACTTACATACACCTTTACAACACTTTCTTGCACCCAATGGAAGTCCATTTGAAACCCAACAAACCTCCCCCAACTCACTTTTGCACGAAAACAGAAAAGCAACAAAAACCAAAATTCGTTCGCATTTAAAATTCATCCTCAATAAATCATCGTCGTAAAGGATAATCTCACCCGAGCGGCCAAATCTCATTCTCCTCAGTTTTCTCCCGTGGCAAAAAACATAAACACAAACACACCGTAAATTACCAAATGGCTGCTCCTAAATGAGTGCCTCTGGGCAGCCAAATATTGTTTTAGCAAAAGTGCCCACAAAAGGACACGAAGAATACACTCGCCATGGCAAGGCACGGAGGCACACCGCGGTGCACCGCCCGGCAAAACACAAGCGAATTCGTAGAATATCCAGATTAAAAATTCGCCATCACTGATGATGAGATACCGCCGACACCCGCCACCGTCGTCGTAGTCGTCGTCGTCTTGCGTCGTCAACCAATTCAGTTGGCTCGACGGTGAGGACGAAGAAGACGATGCGGACGACGACAGGGACGTGCAAAGCCGGCCTGCAAACAACAAAAGGAGAACACAAATTTGTGGCGCCACGTCGAATTATCTTTTGTCTTGCGTCTCATTAGTGGTGTTGATGCTGCGGCATAACATCGCGCAGCCGAATCAAAACACACACAGGCTGACTGCGAGGTGAGAACGCTTTCGAATATGTACCTGAGAGGCGAGTTTATCCTTCTGCAGAGAAAACTGATGAAGGAGGACTTTAAGGCCAGGGGGCTAAATTTCAAAGGACCAACTGATTGAGTTCAACGCCGTACATGACCAGAAACAACACAACTCACATTAACTTCGTTGGCCATTGCCACTGCAGTCCGTCAGAGGCCGAAGGACATTCGCCGGGACTGAGATAAATTAATGGCATTCCACCGGCGTCATCCAGAAAATCGAACGGCCGCCAGAAGCGGTGACATACAGAGAGAGTGGACTTCCGAGTGTGCGGACATGGGTCGAGGACCACCATTTCCATCTAATTGGATTACAAGATTCTTCGTCGTCCTTCTCGTTAGCGTCCTCGCAGATAGTGGCAGCAAAGGAAAATTGCCGCTCAGGAGGTGTGTCGGTCAAGTGTTACTAACATCGGCTGCAGCACTGCAATCCATCGCATGTGTGTGTGTGTGTGGGAGGTGCGCCCATAAAAGGCTATTTTCGGTCTCGTCGTTAAGGGTACTTAGTTGCGCAGCGGACATGATGAACTCAAAAGTCCTTGATCCAAGCTACACGATAATTAAACGAACTCTTCCCTTCCGTCCCTCCGTGCACCTTCTAGAACGGAACTGTATTTATTTTAGGCTACGCCAACACACTTCAGAGCCTGTTCCGAGGTCTCCGTTCCGTTGTCTAATTGATTGGCCGTCGGCCGATGATGAAACAGGGATTCCGAGCATCGTTGTCGTCATTTCGGCGGTCAGGAGCGCTGTGTTTGTTCGGTATTTTTAAATTCGATTCCGGGGTTGGTTTGGTAAAAGTGCATCTCTCGGTGTCCTTTGCCCTCCGTTCGGCAATTATGTGATTCCGAAGTAATTAAGATGCTGAATGTCAGCCGAGTGGAGAATCAAATTATCGATTGCGCAGCACTAAGAGGTAAATTCCATTTACTTGTAGCGGCGGCGTCGGACACATAAGGTCGGTGGCGGTGTAACGCAGCGAAGTGTGGCGAATGCCGCAGCGGCTTTCATCTGATCCGATACGTTTCGGAACTTATTGAGCAAATGAGCGGGAGTGTAAATAAATTGTAAACCTCTCTGCTTCGTGGCGGTCTGGTTGGCCTTTGATGGCAACAAATTTGGGCCAGGAGCCGATAATCGAGTCAACGCAATTCCTTTGAAATTGAAGCAATTGGAAGAGGAGAATGTCAATTGATCTAATTACGATAGAAATGGAGGATGGAGGCCTTCTTCAAGAGAAGTTTGAGCCTCACTGAGTGGGCTGTTTCTTTTCAGGTGACCTGTTACACATAATCGAGTGGTGTGAGAACTGCTAGTAAGAAAGCATTGTCCTATAGACGGACAAGACGGGTATCACTTAGAAGTCTTTAACAACTTTCAGTGTGTCAAGAATCAAAGCGTATACCTTTATTTCAGAGTTTATCACAAGGATGCCCAGAAAAGTCACTCTAGACTATACTACACCACAGGTTTGTGCGAGATTTCTAAAATATAAGTCTTTATCCGACAGCTCTGTAGATTTTATGTTTTTTGTTCAATCTGTCCTTAAAGAGGATCATCTTATCTCCAGAAGAGTACAACTATGACTTTGTCCATCAGCCAATACACATTTCCACACACTGTGGATAACATCACTATGAAGACCCCTTCGGGAACTGTGTTTTATGTTTTAGCTCTTGGACTATGTTGCACGGCGACCATCTGACGGTCTGTGCAATGCAGCCCTACTTAGGCCAGACTGTGAAGCCACGCCGATGGAAAATCCAATTTCCTATTATCTACAGCCAGCTAAAGTCTAATAAAATTCTTGAGTTGTTTGATGCTTATATCGTTTAGCTGGCGCAAATTATCGAAGAAGCATTCTACCAAATGTGTTTTCCTTCGTCTAACGAGCAAACAGAGCTGTGAGCTGCTTCCTTTTAACCTCCCCAGACTTTAGAGGTTTTGGGTGCAGACCTAGATTATTCGTTGAGTACATGGTGCAAGGTGATGACATCTGAGTAATTAAAGAGCGCCAAAACGTTTTTTTATCGACCAGATCGTCTTGAAAATATGACAAGTTGTGCATTCGGACCATTAGCGCGACCTCCTGAATGATCTCATTAATCAGTTGAAATTAAACATTTTGCTCTCGTTACGTTTATTACATCGACTTAGGGTCACTAGGACACATGCAAATATTAGATAAGGTCTCACAATTTGGGCTATGGAAGTACCAAGACAGAGCCTACATTTTCTGTGGTTTCTTGGCCTTCCGCATATATATTAGCAAGCGCTTCTGTGAAAAGGAGTCAACTTCAACAGTTTTTACCGCATATGATCCGATTCAAGGCTGGACACTGACAGTCGGAGTGCTCTGCAGTGCCATCAATCCACAGGCAACGGGATTGCTTCCTTTAGCAGAAACACACTTTGGCGAAGAAGTAATCGTTGTTAGACGTTAGACAGCGTGCATTTGATTTGCCTCCATCCTTAGAAGTCATGCCACTTTTTGTTGTGCTCTCGAGTAGCCAAAACAAACAAGCGATGGAAACAAAACCAATGAGGGTTCAGTCCCTTGTGGTCATGGTGTGGCAAGGCATCGGCGAACTCATATTCTGTGTTCCTGTGACGACCCGGAATCCAATAGGAAGTCAGACTATAGATCACATTTAAGGACGACTTGCATTTCTGAACTGTGTCGGAAGTGGGTCAAGCCTTTAAACACAGCTTAGGTGCATATCTATTCTTTACAGTAAAGTTCGTGGCCTTTAGCATCATCGAGGTTGTATGGGCTGTCCGGCGGAATGAGCCTAGTCAAGCGTCTACGGATACAACGCTTAAGGTAGCTACGCCATGTAGAGCGGATGGACAACACTGCTCAGGCCCGAAGAGTCTTCGAATCCAAACCACAGGGACAACGCAACAGAAGACGTCCTAGAGTGAGATGGCGCACGCAAGTGGAAAAAGGACCTCATCCAACTTGGAGTTCGCAATTAGAAGCAGCTGGGAAGAGATCGTGCTAGCTGGAAAGGCATGTTGGTTGAGGCCCAGGTCCACCCGGACTGTAGCGCCATCCGAAGAAGAAGAAGAAGTCTTCACTCTTGAGGCTTAGCTCTGCCTGTTTTCCAATGACCAGTATCTCAGGCAGACTATCAATTGCCTCAGTTTTTTCTCCATACTCACCCTCTCACGAACGGGGTGATGTTCAATTACTTCTTCACGTCTACCCGCAGAGTATAATCTTTCTAAAGACTTGTTCCAGGACCGCTCAATACGCTTACCCGGAATCATTCATTTCAATTCCTTTATAACTTGGATCTGCTGCTCAATATTGTTTTGGTGTCAATGGTTGAATAATTTCTCCAATGGACTGAACACAAGAACGTAAGGACAATTGGACCTCCAAGTAACACCAAAGTAAACTTTCAAAATCGCACCCGTAAACTTAATTTTAATTAAAACTGAAAAATCATCTCCTTGACATCCCCGCACCCATTCACTAACTGATCATGAAGTGAACATGAATTAAATGCGAATTACACTCCTTCTTCAATCTCAATGCAACACGTTCTCACACTTCATCGCTGTTATTCGCCAATCGACGACGGCAGCAGCAGCGCGGCGCCTCCTCCAGCAGCCGGCCTCCTCTCCACACAGATCCCACAAGGAAACTCAATCAAAAGCAACTGTACCGCAACTTAGCCTTAAATGCCCGCTCTTCCATCGCAATGTGTTGCAAACAACACCTTTGTCTGAATTTAATAAGACCCACACCGCGGCTCTGCGTTGCAAATGAGATCAAATCAATATCTTCCCGACCTATAACGACGTGATAATTATTTGATGCTCTCCTAAGATAGCTCCAATTCATTAAATCCGCAACAGCTTCTCGCATCGAACCAGTTTGTGGTCGGCTGGCCGGCGCGTTGACCATTGCCATTACCAGGAGAGACGATGTGCCGCCGCCGCCGCAGCCGCAGCCGCCAACAACTCAGTCCCAGTCACCGTGATCATGCCGCCACCGCCGCCGCAGCATCACAGTCGATGAGTAGCAGCAATGACCAAGTCACGACCATGTTTACTCTAAGTGCCTGCGTTGTTTCATGCTTTGCCCCGCTTAACGAGCCATCGTTTGCCAGGGCCCATCCATAATGCTAACGCGCTCCTTTGGCGTCTTGGAAGGCGAGGCGCGGAGCCGGTGTTGGCGTGATTCTGCAATTGCGATGCCAATTAATCGCCGGTGCATGTGCATGCGTAAGCCGATCGGGCCCTGAAATATGCACGGCTATTATTGATTGAAGGCTGAAGACCGTGGCGCCGTCTAATTAGTCGGGTCCGAGCAGACGACACTCCCATGCTATTAATTAATGGCATTTAGCACCTCAGCGCTGAACCTGGCCTTTGCTTCGTCCGTCTTTACGCTCGTCCTTGTGTTGAGGTGTTTTTCGGCGCAGATGTGTGCTATAGGGGCGCTTGGTCCTGTGGAATGTGCCATGTGTTGCGGGGCGAGGTGCCTCTAAATCACATCCATTAACTGATTGTTTGCAGTCCTTCGTCCTCCGCTCACCCCTATGTCCCGGCAGCGACGCGCTGACACGTCACTTGTCAGCGGAGCGCTCTGCAGAAGCACGATGCGATGCTGCGAATGCGTTTTACATTTTCGCCAAGCCCCGTGTCGGTCGTGGGGTGTTATTCGGAATCCTTTCTGAAAGGGATCATTATGCGTGTGTCGAGGAGCACGGTGACAGAGGTCCCGACACCTCTGCCAAGTCTGCACCTGCATGAGTGTGAAGGTATTTTCGAAATCCAGATGTTTTTGACGGGCGAGCGAGCGTGTGTCTTTTTGCAGTGCACTGGTGCTGGGGTTGATTGAATTTCCAGGAAAGAAAACGGAATCACTTGGAACAGTTGCTTCTGGCTGCGGGACAGGGGGCACACTGGGCACGGGCTGCATACAAATGGAAACGAGCGAGCGAAGATCCGTGTGTAATCTGATGAAGGTTGAATTGATAATAGCATTTCGGGGCGGTGAAAAGGATTCGAAATAATGCGGAAGCAGTTTGAAGGAGTTGCTGCTGGTTGGCGTGTGCAAGCGGCTGAATGTGGCACGAAATGCAGACGGCAAACGGATTGTGTTGACATTTGATTATTGCGAATTCTACGGGCCCTATGCGAGCGAGGATTAATTGTATGAAAGGATGCATGCGCTGAGGTAGAGCGCAGAGCTATGGGTCTTATTTTTTCATCACTGCTTGTAGTTAACTGGAAATCCAAGTGAGTATGCAGATTTATATGAGATTTCGTTGGAAATGAGAACTTTACATTCCATAGCCGGCAGCGAGGAGAACTGTTACAGGCTGTGTTCGTCAGCTACAAGAGGGAACATTTTTGTTTTTTTTTTAAATCGAATTGATAATGGGGGCTTCTGCAAAATCTGCACTTTCCAACGTTTGAAATCGAATTCCAAGGATCAATGTATCCTTGACCCGTCCCATAAATTCGTGTGAGTGTATGAGTGAGGGTCAGATACGGATGGTCTCGACGGTATAGCATGTGCGTGCATTGCGGGAACAAATCGATGCAATATTCGCAACGGAAAATGTTCAATTAACTGCTCCCCAGAGGCGGAGCTATTTTCGATTTCAACCAATTCATGTCATTAATTGAACCCTCTGGCGCCTGTGATTTATGAAAACGAAATATATTCCAATGAATTATTTTGTCTATTAATTTAATTTAATGTAGTAATGTGTCTTTAATGCACCCTGAATACCGTTAAGGGGCAATACAAATTTGTGTGGTATTCGCTTATGTTTAATCAATATTGAGATACAGGGGAGCAGAAAAAAATGGGTGCGTTGACGTTTAAATACAAGAAAAATTGATGATTAAATACAAAAAAAATGATGACGAAAAATCGGTCCAGAAGGAACGCGATTACGGGTTCAAAAGCAACGACACGTTATTTGCGAGCTATTGTTCTCCCCCGATTGCAGAGGGCCTAAAGTTTAACACTGACTTCAGGCGGTTAGACTTGAGAAGTTTCCTTATAGTACGGCCCGAGTGTGCTCAGCAACTTGAGTAAAGTGGAGCCTTGGATAAATGCGAATTGAGTAAAAGTCTAGCCCAGAATTCGAATCTAGAATCCTGATATAGGCTTTCACTACCTTTCAAAAAAAAAATGAAATTATATCCACTCCGATAGACCCTTAGCAAGCTCGAAATGAAAAGGAATCCCAGTCCAGCTCTTGAGATTTTGCAGTGGAGAGCTATGACCCTCAAAAGGGGTTCATACTACGATGGCTGCGATTACCTTATAGGCTCCAGCAACAAAGGCGAATTGGAACCAGAGAAAAAATAGCTTCACTGCTTGCCAACTGGTTTTATAAATTTGAAGGCTATCTCGATACCTACCTCTCTTCTTCTTCTTCTTGTGGCGCTACAGTCTGGGGTGGACCCGGGCCTCAACCAATATGCATCTCCAGCCAGCAAAGTCTTTCGCCAGCTGCCGTCAGTTGCGCACTCCAAGTTCGTTGAGGTCCTTCTCCACTTGTGTGCGCCACCTAATCCTGGGCCGTCCTCTATTGCGTTGTCCCAATGGCTTAGATTCGAAAACTTTTCGGGCCGGAGCAGTGGTGCCCATACGCTCTACATGACCTAGCCATCTTAAGCGTTGTATCCGTAGTCGCTTGACTAGGCTCATGCCGCCGTACAGCCCATACAGTTCGTGGTTGAGTCTTCTCCTCCAGATGGCATCAACGCAAACAAGACCAAAAATCGCACGTAGAACTTTTCTCTCGAAGAGACCAAGAGCATCCTCATCCCCTTTTAGTAGTGTCCAGGTTCGATACCTACCTACCATCAAGAAAACACTGACGTTACGAAGACAATTCAATAGAAAAGCCAATGCCAACGTAAAAAATGCGAGGTGTTCAGACCGTTAATCGAACCTGGATCTTTGTTGTGTGGGATGATGCGCTTACCCATTAAGCCACGGAAACCACAGATATGTCACTTACTTTTTTGATTTTAAGAACTCTCAGGCCTTCTATTATCTATGGAGGCAACTAAATGACATGTATAGAGGCGGCGGATATTTTATTGCGCGGTGAGGAAGGACTCTTAATAGGTTACCAAATTCATTCCTGCCCAGACTGAGGGTGGCTGTGCTTTTCAGATATTTCTTCACCGCGTGCCGTAGTGAGTAGATCGAAACTTAGACCTTCCTCATGTCAGTCGACACACAGACATGTTAGTCGACACGCTGACTTACATGCCGAAGGTTCGATACCTAGATTGAACATCTCGCCCCCTCTCTCAAATTTCGAAACAAACGCAAAGATTGCTATGAAAAGCTTATCCAATTTAGCTGTTCGAAGGGTGAAATCAATTTTGGGTCCCGTCTACTCGTAAGATAACAGAAACATGTACAACACGAGAAGGAAGGCCTTGCTCTCTTGTGGACACAGCTGCCTTGCTTATCGTTAGGTGCTCAGGTTTCTGCAAAGATTCTATCACAAGTCCATTAGATCGCTACGTCTGACATCTTTGTTTTGAAGGTTTCTACCGACACTGAATCGTTGATTATTGTGGAATCACTAAAATTTCTTCCATTTCTGATTCTATTGCTGCTGCTGTCTGATGCTCTTTTGCGATTGACGCTGTGTGGGTGGAATTGAGTATCAACCAACATGCTACTAAAGCTAGAACGGTCCCCTACTAGCTGCCTCGAGTTTCGCACGCCAAGTTGGATGAAAACCCTTTCCACTAATATGCACCATCTCAGACGAGGATGTCCTCTGTTTCGCTGCCCAAATGACTTGAGTCTTCGACCTGCGCTGTAGATAACCTATTCATCTTCTTCGTTGTTTCAATGCGCCCTTGACTAGAGGCGTCCCATGATAAATGAATTGGAATGAAATGACAACGCTAAATGTGCATCTTGAACATGCTTGTCACGAATAATTCTTGGAATATCCGAGGATTGGGAAGAAAGTGTCCAAATTATTCGAGAAACCTCCCAGAATTCGAGGATCCCCAGTGCATTTCGTCAAGCCTCTACAAATGACATTCAGACATTCCATCCATAGCTGCATGTATGAGCATGCAGTGCAACAAGTGACATAATTCTGGCAGCATGATGACCCAATTCCCGAAATTGCTTTCCCTGGTAATCCTCTCAATCTCATCGTGCCCATACCAGACTCCCATCTTCCGATGAGTTGTAGTTGCCAAACTGCAAAAACCCATCGAAGGAGAAGGTATGTTTCGAAACAATTGCGTAAAGGGCATCCATTGGCCGCATCTCAGTTCCCTTAAGTGCAAATCGCACTAATGGAAACCGGAACACATCGTCATCTCAACAGGACCACCGAGTCAAGTAATGCGTAACAGCATTTCACATATCCCCCGGAGCATAAAATGTTTCATAAGCCCAAGCCTTTGCCGAGCGCTCCGACCAAATTCAATTTGCAAAAGTACAACCAGGACCTGCCCTTGCCGCTCGGCCCCGTCGACGTTGTCTTCATTCTATCAATTTAATTGACCTTCCCGTGCATTCTTGAATGCGCCCAATTAAATATTGGAACACAGGTCAACTGAATGGGGCTGAAAAAGGGAGCGGGCGAGGACCATCAACTGCTACATTCAATCCGCTAAGAGCTCTTAAACCTTTAACAAGCAAAACCACAGGATTACATCATGTTGCTTCTTTCTCCGATTTTATACTCCGACAGCAGTCGTCCGTTTCGTGCAGGCCGGGCTGGTCGGAGCGGAAGGACATTTTATGTTCAATAAATTTTTGAAGAGCCAACAAAGAGTCTGAATCCTTTTGGCATAATGAACGAATGTAAAGCTCGTCGTCGTTGTGCAGTCCACCTCCCTCGAGTATTGTTGGATCTTTTTCTAATTTATTTACGGAAAATGGGAGCCATTTCCTTTTGTTCCCCCCACAAACACACACTCCAGCGGCGCACAATGCGAGTGACGAGATGTGGCATCGGGCAGTGCCCGTGCTGTGCAGGAAGACAAGATAAAGGACCGACCGACAACCAACGACCCGGCGAGCGTCGTCGACGCACAGAACTGACTTTCCTGCCGTAATCTCCAAAAGTAGGAATTCTAATTAAATGTCATGTAAAAAGGATATCGCATTACCTCTCCGTCTCTCTATACAGTTCGACTGCAGCCGTTTAAGCTCATTGCTGCAGTGCCCTGCCGCCGTCGTGCCGATTGGACAGTGAGCCAGACCGTGTGTGCGGGGGAATTGTCTGCTGCAGGGGATCCTTGGGTAGGATCGAAGCCTTGTCCGGGTGAAAAGTAAAATAATAATTTTGAGTGCAGCTTAGGTCTAGTTTCTGTGCAGCAGTACTGCGGCGGCCGTCTCTGGGCACATACCGACGTGCACCCTGGTGTGGTGTGTTGGCTTGCGTAGTTGTGAGGTTTCACTTATCGACCACGAAAGGGACGTAATTCATATCCAGCGGCGGGTCTGTGTGCGGTTGTCCTTATGACACGCAAGGTCAGCCCAGTCCAGGGGAGCAATATTCCCTCGGCTTGGGATGTCAGTGGCAGGAAGCACATGGACTCTGTCAGTCTCTGTCAGATGGGGGCGGCAGCACACATTCAGGGTGAGGCAGGTTGTCCGTGTAATAGGATAGATATCGGAGGACATTTGCTTGTGTAATAGGATAACATTAGAATGTCTCGGAGGTGTGGTGGAATGAAGAATGCCAAAGTGCTTGGGCTAGGTCAGACATGTGATGGCTTGGACTTGTGTCTTGCGGTCACCACAAATGGCTTTCATAATGGGTGGGTGTGTGTGTGGGGGGGGATTTTGCAATATCACACATTTTTGTTATGTGATTTATTTATGAACATGTTTCTCTAATTGTTGCATGACGGCATTTTGCGGCGGGATTAATCGATGTCTGTAATGGCTGTCTCATGAAATTAAACGCTGTCCCACTTAAATTTTATCGATTGCAGAATGGGGGCGCGACCGGGTATTTGACTTTTGCCGACATGTGGTGGCAGAGTTGAAAAATGTCCATATGCTCGATAAGATCGGAATGTTCTGACACGAGATTGGCATCATTCGGGGCTACAAGCTCTCCATCAATAGTTTTATGATTTCAAGATGCGACGGGTGGCTTACAAGCAAGCTGTGTCTGCTTTACACGCAAATTCAATTTTTTGTGTTCTCAGGCAGAGCGGTCCTCAAGCATTCGGGGAGAGATGTGATTTTTCGGCTCAGCTTTTACAGACTTACTCGCTCCATCAAGTTATGGCTGAAAGCGCGAAAATGTTCAGACACCCATAAATTCTCACCTCACCGCTCGTAGTGGTGATCGCTTTACATTTTCCACACACAAGGTTACGCTTACGCTCCGCACCTTGACTGGCGAAATTCATGCCCACACGTGTGCGCTCTGCCCTTCGAAAGAATGTTTACCGTCCTCCGCCACAGCCATGGACAAGTTTATGGAATCGTAAATTCAAAGGAGAAACCCGATACTCCGTTTAATCGCGTGAACCAGTTCCGCTCTCCGGAAATAAATTACAACCGGAATAAATCGTCAAAGTTCCTCCAAACAGTGTCGAATTGCGAAAAAGAGAAAAACGACGCCAGAAAAATATTAAATTAATTCAGGAAACCATAACCGAAATCGTGGCAAGTGACGAAACCATCCCACCAGCACCTTCATCGAAACTCAAACTGGACTATCAGGATATTAATACCTCATTCCGGGCCAGCGAGTGACTAAGGGGCTCACTAATTGCATTATCCTTCAACACGCCGACGCCGAAGAGTGCACCTTGGCCTGGCCCGACGCACCCGTCCGGAAGGGGATGTTAACATCTCATTAGCCAAAGCAGTCCACTCAGCAGCGGCGTGATACGTATCCGCTTTAGAGAGGATAATTTTCGAGGATTCAGCCGAATGTACGTGCATGGTATGCTGTTTGTGTAATTTAATCTGTGTGCCCTGCGGGGCAAGAAGCACGACCTCCGCGCCGTTCGTTGTCTTCTGACGCTTAGTTCCTTAATTTGCTGTGTGTGTCAACAGAGTCATATGTGTCATCGGAGTCAGGGCACAGCACGTGTCGACAGTCGGCACCGCCAGCACCGCCAGCACCCGGCTTATGAGTGTTCCTTGGAAATACCGGCAAGGATTTGTTTCGGTTGAACTATAAATTATGGATCGCGAACCTACTTATCCTTCGGCGCGAGGAGTGTGCGTTACTTGAAATTTTATTATGGTCCACTTGGGACCACACCACTTTTCTACTCGTTCGAGTTGAGTTCGCCTGTGGATTCAATGTAAATCACGACCCAAGGAGAGGAGGCAGATGTTTTCGTACGGCGCAAGGTGTTCAGTGCGCTCTGAAGGATGTGTGCTAGATGGGCCACAGGGAATTCTGAGATGTATGATGTGGGATGGGGCGAGCACTTTGGTGGATATCCGTTCACAGGCATCTGTTTTTTCAACCCAAACTCAAGGAAAGCCAATTCCGGAGGTGCAAAAACATCCATCCCTGTACCAAAGTTCAATTCCGTCACCTGCCGGATCGATTTCTCGGCCACCTCTATAACCTGCTCTCAAATTTCAGTCCTCAGCCTTTTACACCACGCAACCTAAAACCAATTTACCGCAACATTGTCATCGAATTCCTAAGGACAGTAGATCAGTTAGCGCTCGACACACTGCCCCAGGACTCCAAATCAATTTGAACTGCAATTCAAGACTCTCAACGGTCCATCTGTTGACTTACGGATAACCTCCTTCTAAACGAAAATGAAATCTACAACGACACCCCTCTCGCTCGGCCAGTCTCGACGACAAATAGACCATTACTCTTCCGTGCAGCAGCAGAACCCAGCAGCAATCCTTCGGCAAAAGAAAATTAAAAGGGGATTAAGGGCAAACAACATGAGACCTTACACCCGGTGGCACACGACAATTCCATCACGACGAGGCATCAAATTACAGCCAAGGGTCGTCCGGTCGTCGCGGCAAGGAAACTCCAATCGAAAGAAATTCCCTTTACATACGTTCCGGTCTCAAGTGTCGCCGCCAGGACACAAGCAGTCTTCCTTTCAGTGACCCAATCTACCAGTCAATCCACACACACAGCTGACATGTCAACCTCTATGCAAATGCCTGGCTACCTAACCTCCAAATTTAGAACACCACCAGGACTGTCATGAATATGAATGAAAACACCTTCACACCGACACACATCTGGTCAAAGATCAACAGCGACGTCGACGACGTCCTTGCTTCCTTCCTTCAATCCAATCCAGGTTTTTTTTTTTGTTTGCTCTCTGGGCACCGATTTGCAACTCCCAGATGTGAGCTGCCCAAGTAAATCCCAATTATAGACCCGTCATGGCACTTGGCCATTGATTAAAAATTCCAGCACTCGTCCCTGCCGCCACGTCACTCCGTCGTCAAGGAGAAGTGATTTTGCGGTCGGGTTGACATGTCGCTCTAATTGCATGCGATTTTTCATGATCCGCTCGTCACCGAGAGAGCTGGCCAAGTGGACCGAAATCGCTTCACCAATTTATCATAGATCGGAACCGGCTGAAAATTAATTAATTAGCTGGAAGTTGGCAGCCATTGTCCTCGCTCGTCGGACATGGTGTGAGATTACAAGGAGGCGATTTGTCACACGAGGGCGGGAAGTCCGGCGGGCCAGTGTGATGGTGTATGCGCCCGGAGTGACGTGAGGTTAGGTGAGAATGTCATTATGCTGTCACAGCGCCGCCATCGCCGTCAGTGCGGGAATTGCTATTTATGTCCGGAGCTGGGAGTGTTTACCGAGCGTATTCCTGGCCCTTAATTGAAATGTTTGGACATGTCCGGGTCAGGCGGGTGATACAGTTCCGTGGCTGGGCGGCAAATTGATTGGATCCGATGACAGGAAATCAATAGTACGTGGCTGTAATTGACTTATTACCTGGTTTCATAGAATCCGTAATCAGCTCTGATTGTGGACACGGTTTCTGTGCTGCGCGCAAGGGCATTTCAAGTCTTTTTCATTCGCATTGGCTGGTTCCGCTGTCGACTCCAGTGCGATATGTGTGTGCAAGTGCAGAGACGTACAAATTGAAATAAAATTCAAAGTTTGGGTTTTGGCATTTTCGGTTGTGTCGTCGTCGTCGTCGTTGTTGGGAGCTTTTCTGCTTCATATTCCGATTTGGGCGCATAGCGTTGGCGAAATAAAAAGCAATTTCATTCGGAAGATGAAATATGGGACAGATTGTGGGAAGAATTATTGCGGCGTTGGGCAGCAGTGCATGAAGGAAGGCTTTGGCTTAATTGGAAAAGGATTTTCGAAACTAATCAAGTGGAATTAGTTGTCATGCTTCGGTGGGATATCCTTTGCGTTTTTTCTGTGCCTTCACTTTTCCGTAAATTGCAGATGCAGCATAAAGAAAAACTCGATGTGATTGCAGAAGATTACGGAGGAGGAGGACTTCATTTGTGAGTCTTCACATTTGTCGGAGACAGACTGATGATTCAGGCGGGTGAAATGGGAAGTTATCTTTAGTTAAATATATCAGCAGGATATATGGAGTTTGTTGGTAGAGGGGGACGACACTGGGTGGTATGTTTTGGGAAAATGAAATTTTCCCTCTGGGGAGTTTTTGTTGGATGAAAAACTGCTTACGTTTTGTTGTTGCAAGATTAATTGTTGCCGCATCAGATATGTAAGCGTACTTTGAGAAAGGCAGCTCTAGTGGTAGTCTATGTCTGCGAAGGGGATTTAGCTTGGCCAAGTACTCGAATTATTGGTTGTAGGAAGATTAAGAGATGTCGGTGAGCGTTGCCCTTGTATATTTGTGGATTGCCATTCGGGCAAACTGTGAGGCTGGGAAGTTGATACCATAACGTTGTAGAACGCGCCTCTGGGTAGAGCTTCTGATGTTCAGCTCAAGGGAAGAAACTGTATGGCTGTGAGGACAGTTTATGAAAATGTCAATAAAAGAGGGAACACTGGAAATGAAACTGATAACTTGATGATTCCTTGTCAAATATGTTATTTTTGCCTCCTTGCATCGAGACTTGATATTTAGGTCTAAAGAGCAGAAGGAAGGAAGACGTATGACGCTACCTTAGTGCAGGTGTCGATCCCACTAATCAAATTGGCAGTGGTACGAAAAGTAGCGTTGAAATCGGTCAAAATAATCTGTTAGTGCAGTGTCCCTTGGTACCCGACCTTGTCGGAGCTCCTTGTCGGAGCTCCTTGTCGGAGCTCACCGAAACCTTCAATGTCGAAGAAAGTTTTAAGAATAGGCGACTCGCTGTCATGTGACTTCCTCAAAATCGTTCTTGAGAAGATAGTGCGTAACTCTCAAGTCAACACCAGAGTCACGGTCTTCCAAAAGTCCGTTCAACTGCAAGCTTCCGCCGACAATATTGACGAGATTGGACGTACACAGCGAGCTGGTTATAAGGCGTTTGTAGCGAAAGCGGCTAAAATGGGCTTAGCGAAGAATGAGGACAAGACGGAGAGTATTTTGTCAACGTGGAAGGATACAAAACATCGACGTTTCAGATGAAGCGTACTACTACTGAAAATAATTGAGTGACACTACTGTCCACAAGGGACCAGGGCCTAGCTTCTACAACTACTCGTGTTGTGCGTTATACTGTTCTTCACGTGTAGAAGGGACCTAAATTTTTTGCCGACTCTAAACGGCGAGATTTGGGAAACTTTCAAAGACAATTACTACTCCTTGAGTGTTGTCAGTAACTCGAAAGAGGTGGTGCCATGAAAAAATGCGAAGTATTCCGTCCGGTAATCGAACTTAGACCTTCCGCGTGTGGGTCGACGCACTTACTCACTACGCTACGGCGACCACGGAGCGTACTATTTGCCAGCAGAAACAACGAGGTAGTCAGGGACTTGGTCCACCTCGGCTCCGCGGAAAATAGGGACGATAACACCAGTACCGAAATCGAACGCAAAATCACTCTTGCCAATCGCTGCTTTCTTAGAGTCAAGAGGTAATTGAGTAATAGAGCCCTCTCTCGAAGGACTAAACTGGCTGCTGTATCCCAGTTTCCCTTAACGGAGGGGAAACTTGTGCACTTCTTAAAGCGGATGAAGAAGCACTCAGTCTTTTCAAACGAAAAGTTCTGCATGTCAGTTTTGGTCGTATTTACGTTAATGGCGTCTGGAGGAGAAGATTCACTGTACGGCAGCTTGCGCCTGGTCAAGCGTCTTCGGATACAGCGCTTAAGATCGCTAGGCCATGTAGAGGTTTCTGGTTCCCCTCCTCTGTTTACGAAAGAGTCCTGTGACAATTATCCGTCTGCGCATTCATTACCAAAATTTCGTGAAAATATCACTCGTACGCAAATACCGTCACAACAAACATAGATTGATGTTTCCCTTAAAGGGATACTTTCCTTTTTCTTGTTCATACGACTCAACAGTCCAGGGTAGTCAGTGACCTCAACCAACAAGCCTCCCCAGCTGGCACAATCTTTATCCAAGTGCCTCCATTTTCACACGCAAAGTTGGTAGAAGTCCTTCTCCACCTTTGGGTCCATAGGCGCTCTCTACTGCGTTATCCCACTGATTTGGAATTGAAGGCAAACCCATAAAGCGCGATTTCGTTGTAGTAACAATGAGCTTTTGATAGATTGCTTGTGTGATTTGTCGGATCTTCTTTCTCTTCCTTTCCCTGTGATGATGACGCACCCCACCTCATGTTTGTTATGCAATCTCGCTGTGTTACACAACTTAAGTGCCAAGCTTGGTATTGGACAATGATCGTAAATATGTATTCAGTTGAAAAAAATTAATTTCCCAGATGAAAACACACGCACTTCGACTCTCACTCCCGCGCCTGCACAATTAATTCGCTTTCAGTTCGCCGTGATTTATTTCGTCCGGTTGATAATATAATTGAAACTTGAAAATCCAAACGTGGTTGACAACGGTTGTCAACACAACACCGAGACACGAAGCTGCGGTGCGCATACCGCTTTATGATAGGCCATCGTCCAGACCACCAGGTGCTGCTGCCGGGCCTGCGACTGGCCATGTCGCTGGCTAGGCTGATGGCATTTAATCGAGTAAAAACCCCTTTTAAACATTTCCGCACGTACTTACCGCGCTATAAATGATTTTACAGTTCCGACATTATGTGTTTTATGCAAAATGCATGTCCTGTGATAATTACAACGGTAATTTACCCATTTGCCGTGGTATTTCCTTTTTACTTCTCCACTTGTTTAAATAATTTAATTTAGCGACCGCGTCGGGTGCACAACACAACGCCACACGCCGTCAACAGGACACCCATCCGGCTGTGGGATGCGAAATTATCTATTCGTGTTCTTGTATCGGGTTTGTCTATATCGCGCGATGGTGTCCGGATGAGGGGAACCGATGCATTTAGGCCGGGACGGGAAGGGTCCCTGGGGGTTGGGGATATTAAGCGCGGTCGATGTCGATGCACTCTGCGGACAGGCATTTGCAACTCTCGCCCTATCTCTGTGGTATTCGATGATCGCCGGTTCCGGAGGGCTGCAGAGAGCGTATTTGGGAAATAGGCATTATTTTGACTGAGATTTAGAACTGAAAATTGTCCCAGCGCGGATGTAGTCAGTGCTTAATCGGTGGTGTTTATGGGCACCATCGGTGGCTGCAAACAATGAGGTTACATTGGTGGCTGGCTACCGGCGGCAGCGATGATGTATCATCGCTCTGGTGTAGCATGGAGGGTGTTGAAAAGCGCTACAGTGGGCTTGTCAAGTGCTGCGGAACGACGCGTGTGTCGCTTAAGGGGTGCTATTTTTGGAAATCTACTCACAATCCACATCCTCCGATGACTTAATCTGCCACTTCAGCGCCCAGAGATAGAGTTGTAAGCATCGTGTTTTATCTCGGATAGGTGCCTAAGCATTGGCGTCAACCTCATCCTACACAACATGAAGCCGTATCTATTACTTCCGGTATCGAATTAGGTGAACTACCTCCACACTTGATTCTGCGAAACATAAAATCCGCACACAGCAAGCGCTCTCTGCATGCATATGCATATGGACGGAGACTAAAAGCCGCTCCGTGACATTAGACGTAATTGGCAGAGTGGGCACTCCACCAGTCGTGTGTAGGAAACACACAGACTGTCGCTACGACCACACTAGGCGCATTGAAATTCAAACTCAGGTACGAGACTTCAGATCGCCCGCACCCCACACCAGCGCAATGGCAACGCAAATAAGAAAAAAAAAACACACAACAGAAAGAGAGGGCGACAGAGCAACGCGATCCCCGCGCAAATCTGATTTCATGAATGAAACGAAGAGAGTGAGTCACCGCTGGCTGCCGCGCCACCGCCACCGCAAATTACTCGCACTCACTACGCCAACATGTGTGCACTGCACGCGCACATACGGTTGGGGCTCCTCTAATCTAATTGAACGACCCTCGAGTCCGCAATAAACCAAAACAAACCGTCACCGCGCGACTTACCAGACAAACGTCAAACGTTGCGAACACAGCCAGCGACACAAACGCCAACAAAACGATCCAAACCCCGCTCCCACTGCCGCGCCGCCAGACAAAACGACGAAACATTAACTGCAGCACACTCCGTGTGATTTACTCGCGAGTGTACAACGGGAGAATACTGGAGTACGACACGGGTGCCCCTGTTGCGTTGGGTGGGGGTGGACGGAGGCGGGCGGGAAGTTTGTCGGGGCGATACCGACTCCGAGTTTCATGAATGAATACTGAACAGAAAAAAGCAACGCCGCCGCCGTTGCCGTCGTCGCGCTGCACCCGCGATTTGTCGTCGCGTTGGATACTTAATGACAGCGTCTGTGCCAGACGGCTTCATAGTTATTAATTATGTTTCCTTCGTGCACCCGTGTGCGCACAAAGCGGGACTCGCACCGATCCTATGCGATGCGACATATAGCACGGCGTGCACACACATCCCGCCACATCGACCGACCGACAATGCATCTGTAGGCAGAGGAAGACTCTTGGCCCGTGCAGTGGGTTCCATTTTAGCCGGTTTCCGGACGGAATCATCGGCTGACTGATATGTCAGGTAAAACGGAAGAAGGCGTACGCGCTGGAGACAATCGGATGGGATTTTAATGAGTTTCGGGCGAGAGTGACTCCGCGTTGGGGTCTTGTTGGTTGTTTTAGTCCCGCGGGGTGAGAAACGTACTCCAACTCGGATGTTGTTAGGCGAGAGTGCACGTACTGTGCGAGGGTTCGGTGTTGCGAGCCCGCGGTTATTTTTAGCTTTTGTCATGCGGTGACTAATGACAGAGCTTGTCGCTTAGCTGGATGTGTGTACATTCATGCACGCTGCATTTTGATTACCAATCCGATCGGATGTAGGAAATTACGAACTGTTTAGATGGATTGTTGACACACGCTTGCCGGTGGTCAATGGCTCATGCGGTTTTCGGGAGGTGGGTTTTTTTTTCTCGTGTAATTTTCCAAATGACCAGGTTCGAGGACGATTGTCGGTCGGAGATAACTTGTTGTTGTGATGGCGGGGAGGAGGCCTGGGCGGTGGCCAAGCGAGCTCAAGGCCGATACATAATTGTGTAACCTTGGCTGTGAGGCTTGATGTCATGCGAGTCCTTCAATTTGCGAATAAAAACCCTGCGGGCGGCCAAATCAAAGTTCTCTTTGAGTTGTAGGGATTAAGTGTATGCTGAATGTCATTGAAATGTGGACCTACAGTACATTGACTGAGTTCATCGTAAAGTTGAAGGTCTTGACTAAGGATCTGAAGTGTTCCTTTGGAAGTTTGAAGTCGATGTGATTCTTGTCAGGTAAGATGACAATGGACAAAGCCGATTGAAAGAACTAATGAATTTTTCCTTCAATTTGAGGCCGTGGAAAATTTTCAAAAATTTATGTATGAACCATCTCATACCATCTCAGATTGACGCTGTGCTCTTTGATGCGATCCTCGAAGATATTTCATACTTGACCATATAACAAGAGCAGGAGCTCCTGGGCGGGGCAAGCACCATCGACAAAATCAAATATTTTTCGAAAGTTTGAATGTCAAGCCATTTGAAGCCTAAGGGTGAACTCTGCAATTCAATCGACCAATGCGATTCATGACCGAAGACGCAACGTGTACCGGAACGTTGTTGTAATGGCAAGTCACTTTCCTCGGCAACTTTTTCATAGTGCTTGACGAACAAACGAACCAGTTAAGCTCAGCAAAGTTGTCCCCTGATCTCGATGTATGCTCGTCCCATAAGCCAATGATCTTTGCCGGATAGAGGTTTGGGCTAGAGATTTCGATTTAAGCTAAAGCCCTGAAATTAGTTTGATTCTTACAACTGTTGGAATTGTTGTTGAAAATTAATTTCAATTCAGCACCAGCTAACTTCCTTTTTTGATCTGCTTCTTTGCTTGCATGATCATCTCGGGTTTGACATGAGTCCAAAATAGTCAACCAGTTTACAATTTCAAACTTTCCGACTCGTTCTTTGAGCTCTTTATTCTGGAAAGAAGAATCACAACTTTTGGAGCCTCTAATTCAAAACCCTCTTCTTATAATCGTGGTCTATATAATGCCCTAAAAATTCTTTCAGCATTTGATTTTCTTAACTTTTTGCGTTTTGAAAGCAACAATATTGTCAATTTGAAATATGAAACGATGAAGTGTTGCAATACCATTATGAATCTGGTAACCTGGTTAGAACATTGTCCGAAACTATTCAATCTGCAAACGTAGGTTTTTAAACGTTATTTAAACTTATCTTACTACGCCTGTTTTACAATGTGAATGGATTTGCATAGCATAAGTGTTTCTAAACTTTACCATATTCTGAGAGATGGACTAAATGGGTCGCTAAGCCGATTTCAAAGAATATTTACGACTTGGATGGACCTTCGCTCCCCTAGGTAGGTAGGTAAGTGGCTTCCATCATACATGGTTGACTAACCGAGAACCCAGCATATTTTATGTGCTCTCTTAGCCGATTTCAAAACAATTGGGTTTCTGGAAAAAAATTCCTATTTCGTCCGGAGTTGGTTTCATAGAAACCTCCTCCTTTTTTTTATATCTCTCTTTCACTCTTAATAATCGAAGTAACTACTATTGTATATCATTTTTATGACAAATGCCTATGGTCATTGCCATCTCAAGGAATTGTTTTTCGGAATTATTGTATTATGAGAGTGGACCACCCTTGGTTTTCCGAGGCGCCTCCTTAAAGACAATTTGCACATAAACAAAAGATGCAGCGTTGTTTTCTCGACTTATATCATTAACGTTGGAAAGACATTGTAAAATAAAATATTGGTCCTTCGAGCCGGATCAATCATTGGACAACACTCTTGTAAAGAAGCACAATGTAAACATTTTCTAAAACATATTTTTCTACCAGTTCTCAAAACTATTAACAGGTTGCGCCTGATAATGAAGGTTCTTCGGGCCATTATATAAAGGAACTAACTTAATATTCTAAGTGTGCCTAGCCTATCCTATGAAATGTTGATAAGAATGTTGTTCCTCACACCCCATACATAGTTTGCGAAGAGAAATCAGAGAAGTGGCGATTATCAAGTATATTTTTGTTCATCGTCCTGCCTTTTGTATCATCAGTTATTTAAGGTTTTTTGAAGCAACCAAAGTAGAAACCGTCGCTAAAGGTATCTTGGCACTCCGCCACATTTCAAGGGCTTGTCGGTGTACAATTTTAATAACTGACTGGCACATCAGCCTACATGGGACAAGGGCCTAGCTTCTACAACAACCACTCATGTTGTGCATGCAACTGTTACCCCCTGAGTAGAAGGGACCTACAGTTTTTTGACGACTTCGAGCGGCGAGTTTGATAAGGCAATTAGAACGCTTTGAGTGTTGTCCTCAACTCGAAAAAATTGGTGCTGTGAAAAAGGCGAGGTGTGCCTTCCGGGAATCGAACCTGGGACCTTGGCGTATGAGTCGGCAGACTTACCACCACGAGGCCTACCAAACTATAATTTTGGTCCTTCGAGTCAGATGATTCAATAAAGATTACACGTATGTATGTGTCGTAACGCCGTCTTATTCGTGCGATCGTGTTTGCAGTGGCCAGCATTCAACCGCATCCAACAGTCTGGTTAGAGTTCTATCACGATTATGGTGACTTGCAATAGAATTTTAAGACGTCTGGGGATACAACGATTAAGTTGGCTGAGCCATAAGTCTTTAAATGCAGCAGCACTAAGAGTCATTTGATTGAAACAAGACGCCTTCCAACGTCCTCAAATGTGATGACGCTCAGAGTTGAGTAAGCAACACAACCAACTTGGTATGAGGCAAAAAAGACGTCCCAGTTTTATAGGTCCAAGCTTTACTGTGAAGCGCCACAAGAGAATAAAACGATAAGGAATAGGAGACAGAATTTCTCCTATGAAGTAGATGAAGAAAGGGGAGGAAATTGAAAAATAGAAGAAAGAGAAGAAAAGGCGGAGGAAGGAGCAAATACAGGAAAAGAAGAAAAAAAGAAACGGAAGGAATAAGAAATTGTCTTAAAATCTCTCCGTACCTAGGCACAACGTTGCACCTCAAGCTATTCCTTTACGCAAGACATTTGCAAGGGAAAGTGGCTGTTAGGTAATACACCTACATAGCCCTTAGCCTAATGAGCCGTAGCAAAAGTCGATATTGTGTTTCCTCAACACCAAAGCCACCCTCTCCGTGTTCAACTTTTATCAGTTGACAGCTGTCGGAATGGTCTGCTTTTCTCAACAAAATCAATTCTCTAACTCCCCCGCCCCACAACTAATACACTTCCATTCAAAGTAACTTTCTCCCCAAGTAGTAGACGTTGAACAAAGCCTTCGTGGATGACAGACATTCTCTGCCAAGCCAGTCATCTCCACCGGAGTTGCTCGAACGCACACAAAGCAGAAAAGCTGAGAAGTGAAATTTTCATCAAATTACATGAGTAATCTCCTAAATTGTGTGTGATTGTCAATAGTCGCAATTTACCGTTTATTATTTGTGTATTACAACAAACCCCTAGCATGGATGCGGCAGTAGTACGGGAGCTTGTACTGGAAACGAAGCTGGAGCCGTATCCGATGGTTGTAGTGGTGGTGGTGGTGGTGGTAATCGTAAACTAGATTGAAATGCCGGCTGACAGAAGGAATAGGAATTGTTGATTCATCACGCACACAGAGGGGCCCGTACGACAAAACATTAAATTGTTATGTGGAACAATTATTTTGCCCTGTAGGTACGAGTACGAACTCTGCGAAGACGGGCGGTAGCAATTTGCTTTTGTGGACGTGTGTGTGTGTGTGTGAGCGCACACATTAAATGTCCTATTAAAGGGGATCTCTCACACTCGTGTTCCTTTGTGGCGAACGTCCATTAAGTGAACGACACATGCATTTATCTGAAATTGGGTCAAATTTGAATGAGCGGCCCCTACCGTACGCTTGCAGCGGGGGCTTGTTGTGTGCGAGTCAATCTAGTTGGGAATGGGACGATTAAGGGCACGCTGTACATCAGTGGGGGATTGTACTTGAAATTGTCGTGTGCTTTTCGGTGTCATTTCACGCAGTTGATTCGATTATAAGGCAATTTCCTTGGATTACGTGGATGAGGCTCTTAGGGAAAAGAAATTGTTGCTCGATGGTAGGATGATGGATGTTGAGTGGGTACTGGCAGCAATTGTGCCGTGGTATCGAACTAGTGGTAAAATGTTTTACAGAATCTCACAGTATTTGTTGGAAGAACACAACTGGGCGCTCGTGACCATCGAGCAGGAAGCGGTTGATGAGGGCAGGACTACGAAAAATGGCCCACACCGACTTCATTGAAAAAACGTCACTGTAGACAGACATACCTTCGAAGTAGTGAAGGACTGTGTCAGCTTTGGCCCAGAAGTTAACGCAAGCAATGAAAACACAACGGAGATAACATGAAAGATCACGCTTGCCAATCGCTGTGGTTTTGGGGTTGGGAGGCCATTAAGCCCTCTTCGAATAACCAAGATATCCCTATGTAAGATAAAGATAGTCCCAGTCCTGCAGTATGATGCAGAAGCATGAACACTAGCTAAAACGAATAAGGGGATCTTGATCTTGTACTGATGGTGTTTGGGGAATACGGTCTACAGAGTGATATTGGCCCGGTTAATTTAGTTCGAGTCTTTCATCTTAGATGGCTAGGTCGTGTAGAGCGAATGGACATCAACATGTCCTTATGACGCTTTCAGACTACTTATTGTCACTTTGATAGAGTCACACCTTTTAGCCAATTGTACATCCGTATGTAATCTATCTCTTCTCCTCTGCCTCATCAATCCCAAGTATAAAAAATAACTTCATCTGTCATTCTTTGCAAACTCTCTTCCGCGTCTTTCTTCTTTGCATTGTTTCTCTCAAAAAGTTGTTCACTCTTTCCATGACTGCAGTCATTCTCAAGCACTGCCCTTTGTGCTGACAACGGGTGGAAAAGAATCCTTAATAGGTCAGTGAGGCACATCCCAACCCCAAGCCCAACAACACACGCACTCTCACAAAACACTGTGTTACTGTGTATATTGCAAAATAAGCAATTCCGAAATTGACCCATTTTCTGTTGAAGCTTCAACTCCAGCTTTAACCATCCTCCGTCATGGTGCTGTTGATTTGATGATGACGATGATGTCGGTCGTGTTCATGCTGGTGATGCTAACAAAAGGCAAAATAGAAACAAAGGCCCCCTCCCCCCCCAGGCCAGCCCATCCGCCCAGCTGACAGCAAGGATGACGATGACTTTTGACGCTGCACCATGGCCACGACACAATGCAAATCATTGTCCGGGTACTTGTTATTTTCAAATAACCCAAGGACTTAATATCCACTGAAGAGTTGCGCATTCCACTCACGATGGAAATACCCGGGGAAAAGCACCCACAGCCAGGTGGGTTCGTAACATTTCGAGACTTTTGTCAAGTGCTAGAGAGTCCTGCGCTTGTCCAGCTCGAGGGCACCTTACTCTCTCCCTTCTCCCTCTCATGTCTCATCGTCACCGCCACAGTGATGGCGACATTGTCAAACGAGAAGGCAAATGGAGACAATGGACCGTAAGAGTTTCAATTTCCCTGTGAAAATCCAACAGCTCATTTGAAGAAGTGGGGTGTAACTTCCAATTACCACACTTCACTTGTGATGGGATTGTGGCTCCTATCTGGGCCTCCTTTCGAGTGGGCGTCGACACTGCCGCCGGCCGCCCGCTGCCAACCATCTGTGGTGTGGGGATTTTTATTGCCCAATTGAAAGACTTTGAGAGAGATCAAACGAAAACTGCTGAAGTGGTGGTGTGTAGAAGGAGAGATAATCGGTTTGGCATTCATATGTACGTCGATATGCCATTCGCACGTTTCAGCACTTTGTGGGCAGAGAGCCGACACTTAAGCGAAAGCCAGGGCAGGACGGCAGGAGATGCTGCTTCGCACAACTTTTGTCGTAATCCGTAACATGACTTTCCAGTGAAACTTTTCGAAGGATCCCGACCGATTCTTGAGTAGCACTCAAAGGCCACTTGGTTTCAAAAGTGCTCTGCGAGAGACGGGGAAGAGAGAGAGAGCTAGAGAGAAATTTTCATTTTACCAGCCAAGAGGACTACGACGGCATCTGTGATGATGATGTTAACAAGGGAAGTCAACTTTAAAGTTTGTTTTAATTTAATTTCAGCTGCTTACACAAAATTTGTTCAACATTCGCAGTTGTTCTCTTGCGAGGCGGAGGGGTGTGAATGTTTTTCGTGCAAAGAAACGTAAATTGGTCTAGGGTGGGAAACGTATTACGAAGCGATCATGTCTAACATGCTTCTCGCAAGTTTTGTTGGAGTGCATTGGGGTGTCTAATTGTTCGCGGTTTTCGACCACAAAATTCGGTCATACATGCTATAGTTACTGATGGTATGGGACGTCTGTTATTGGGTGTGATATTTGAGAACAAGAAATTCCCAAAATATAGACCGAACTTGAACCGCGAACATGAGTCAATTGTAGACCCTTTGGATAGATTGACTCACTTTACTCTCACCTCGGATCAAATTTACGTGCAGGGTACCCCTTTTCTACTTAGGGGGACTTCTCTTATCATTCTTCAGGAATCCTAATTGTAGCCGAAATCGTTAAGACGGGACACTTTGCAATCCTAGTTTCCGAATAATTCGCCTCTGCATTGAGTCAGTTGTGCGCAGTGATCAGGACGAAAATATTAATCCCGGCAAAACGCAACTGTCGATCTTCTCAAGAAGAAGGTATATACTTGACTTCAGTCGTTCAGCGGCATTGAACTCGAAATCGCGAGAGCGGCAAAATGTTCAGGCATCATCCTGCATTTCAAGTTTAATTGGAAAGACAACATCAAGGCCCGTCTGATAGTTTTCAACCAGGGGAGGATTGTATGCTGGCGACCTCCCACAAGAATAAATTCTTATTCCAGACTGACCAAAATCAAAACATCGGTTTGTCCTAGAGTGACGGGAACCTCCCCCTGGCTAGCTATTCCAATGCATACCTCTGGAGATCTGCAGGCCTGAACACTCGGTTGAATGCAACTTCACGTCGAGATAGAAGATATTTCCCCGTTGTCATTTTATGTAAGACCGTCTCATAAACTGTGCGAGTACCCACGCGGTCACCACAAAATTGCTTCGAGAGAGTCAAACGCATGGTTTGGCTGTACCTGTGATAACAGAGCACAGCCTCTGGTAAAGTTACGTTACTAGACTACTGCCAAGTTTAGCTTACAAGCCTGACTTGTGGCATAACGTTTGTTCCTTATTTTATACTCGCACGAGGGCAGCATATCTATGACTTGACGTTTATTGAATGTTCCCTGGCAACGGCGCCTGTACTCTTTCTAGTCTGGAGAACCTGACTGACATCAGAAGTACCATTAGTGTAACTGTCATACTCTCAGCTCATCATTGTACGATAAAATTGTTAAAAGTAGAACCAGACAAGCATGTCTTTGACTTCTAAAGGCCTGCAAGAACAAAATTATTTCGATGGAAACATGTTCCGCAAGCTAAAACTTCAGGCACATGCTGAGGATGAGACCACTACTCGATTTCACGATTGACACGCTGGTGTTCCTTTTTTTTTGAAGGACCAATATGACAAACATCGAAGATCGTGCGTAACTCACTAGTTAACACCAGAGGCACGATCTTCCAAAATTCAGTTCAACTGCTAGTTTTTGCCGACGACATTGACGTGAGTGGACGAACACAGCGAGCATTGAAGCAGAAGCGGCTAAAATGGGTCTGGTGGTTAATGAGGACAAAACGAAGTACATGCTGTCATCAGGGAAGGACGCACAACATCGACGTCTCGCTTCGAGGTAGTTAAGGGCTTTATCTACTTCGGCTTCGCGGTAAATAGGGACAATAACACCAGTACCGAAATCAAACGCAGAATCACTCTTGCCAATCGCTGTTTTTTTGGGGTTAACAGGTAATTGAGTGATAGAGCACTCTGTCGAAGGACTAAACTGCCTTTTGTATCCCAGTTACCCTTTACGGCGCGGAAACTTGTGTGTTACTAAAACCGAATGAAGAAGTCCCTAGTCATTTGAAGCGAAAATTTCTGCATGCGATTTTAGGTCCTTTTTGCGTTGATGGCATTTGGAGAAGAAGATTTAACGACGAACTCTATGGGATGTACAGCGACATGCGCCTAGCCCCGTCTTCGAATACAACGCTTAAGATGGCTAGGTCATGTAGAGCGTATGGACACTATTGCTCTGGCCAGAAAAGTCTTCGAAGTCGAGCCATTCGGACAACGCAACAGAGGACGGCGCAGGTTAAGGTGGCGCACACAAGTGGAAAAGGATCTCAACCACCTTGGAGTGCGCAACTGGCGGCAGCTGGCGAAATATCGTGCTGACTGGAAAGGCATGTTGGTTAAGGCCCAGGTCCACCCCGGACTGTAGAAAACAATTAAACAGAACTCTGGTCAGCGCCGTCACACTCAGCTGGGAAACGAGACGCGTCCCTGATACTGATGAAACAGATGCACTTAAGGAAAGTCCTGAATATAATTAAGATGCCTACACATCACTAAGCCAGAGGAAGAATATAGAAAAACCGGACCATAGTAAAATGAAATGTGGATGCAGCGCCCTCAGGTCGGTATCGAAAGTAAAATAAAATCGTAGCTCAGGCAAAGCAAAGATTGGGGGTGATAACTCGCCTCAGACAGAAATGAAATAGTTCCAAATCCAAATTGCTCTTGTCGCCCTTCACGAAGGAGTTAAAAGATCGTCGTGTCGCATAAGACAAACACTTAATATCTCTCAAAGAATACAACTTCTCCCGAAACAGAAGGCGTAAGATATTCCAGTTCAGCCACAAGACCAAACACATTTCATACGAACAGCCCTACCCCAATAAATAATCGCACACATTCCAAGTTGCTCATAAAAGCTGACCGACATCCTCTGCAGTTGCATCATCGTGTGTCGCTGATTAAGACTCATTTACTTGTCTACTCGCCTCTATCGCGCCGCTCAATAAAGCGGACAGGCAAACCAAATCACCACAGCAGCTACCGCTGATCAACATCCCTCCCTGACCCCCTGAGCACCACCTCTCCCCCCTATAAGCAGATCATTGTCGTATTCAGAAGACGTTCCACTAATTTATAAATTAGTCGCGCACACGCGTCCATCGTTCCATTGCCATCCTCTGTCGCTGCTGTCACCACAGCACAGAAGAGTAGGACTTGGCCCAAGGAACACTTACCCAACCTGATAACAACAACCATCGCACTCCGCATCTGCACACACTCATGTTGGCAGCGCCCGGCGGCGCAGCGCGGCGCGGTGGCGTTCCCACATCCACTTGCTGGCGGCTTCCAAGCTACATGTCCGCAATTGGCACATCCGGCGGCTCTATCGTTCCCTTAGCCGCGCGGGAGCAACGAATTATTCACATTTTTCCCTGACTTGACATGAGACGGGGTTTTGATTTGTGTTCCGCAAGTAGGTAGCGCGCACACTTTACCCATCGATTGACCAAATCAGCGGTAATGGCTGCTCTGGATGGGGTAATCATGGTCAGTTCTCTTCCTCTGTCGGACTCAACGTTCGCTGCAGCGACGGCGATGGTGGCGGTGGCGGCGTTCGCGTTCGGCGGATCCGGACTCAAACTCAGTGGGGCTTAATCAATGTGTTTACTGGCACGATCTGTTGTGACATGTACAGCTGGCCGTGGGGGCGCACGGCTGGAGCGCGGAGGACCTGCGGCTCAGGGTATCGAGACGGCGCCATATTTTCGTGGCTCTTTTGATAGCCTCAGCGATTGTGATTGACGTCGAAACGATGTGTGCGCGTGTGTGGGTGGATGTGTGCGTGCGAGCGTCAAAAACGAGTTCCTCAAGATATTTTATGGGAATTTCATAGATGGGGAACGTGACATGCAGTTATGCAAAGTCTTCGATATTAATGAGGTATTTTGGATTCTTGATTTATTGCTCTTTTTATGGGTTTATCCTTCGCGGCGCGACCATAAAGCCTCGTAAGGAAGTGACGAACCGACGGAAATTGATTGAATGAAAATCAGTCCTTGAGCAATGTCACTTAATTATCCGTTTTCATCAGACCATAACCGAAATTCAAGGTTTATGTCTTTACCTCAGTGGTGCGGGTGAGTTTCGTGGGTGTCTATTGTGTTTGGGAGTTGGGTGTCTAACAGACCATGTGACAAAGTTCTTGAATTTTTGCAATGCCGTTTGTTAGTCTGTTTCGGACATGGAAACAGACGTGCCAGTGGACACATGTAGGTTTGGAATGGCTAGAGATAGAGTCGGCAATTGAAACTGCAGACTACACACACCAGTGGACTGCATTGACATAGACTCCACAGCATAATGCATGCGAAGAGAATAAGCTTGATTTGTCACGACTGTCTGAATGGGCAGGTACCTGTTAGATTTTGCGTAGTGTGCACTTAAAAGTTCAAGCTGCAAGTTTGACCATAAGTTGGCTTATGGGAAAATATGAAGCTGCAACTGCCATGTTGGATCGTTGGATTTTTATCTCTCTGAACAGACGATCTCCGACTAACGGCTGGTATACTACATGTGAAGATTGGGCGAAAACCGAAAGCACTATCCCTTTCTAGGATCATCAGAATCACTGGCGGAGCCGAAGCCAATGTGCAATGAGATAGACTTACGTGTTAACGCTCTAACTAGCAGTAATAGCCCTCTCTACCAGTAATAGTTCCAATAGAGGCAATGTTATGATGTCAGTCAATAACCTCAAAAAATAATGTTTTAGGCTGTCCATGTGAGTATTTGATGTTTAAGCCCAGCAGAGTATAAGGTGCGGTGTGAGTTGATGCATTGTTGTTTCCACTACTGTCCCAACTTGGATACTTATTGAGGTCTTACAATGTATGCTGTAAGGATTAATTGTCTCTTAAGGGTATATACCTTGTTTTCACTTAGAGTAACTCAAGTCTTGCATTACGTTGACCCTCAGTTATATGGACGTTCTTGAATTTAGTTCTTGCAAATGCTCACATAAACTCGAAACTCAATATATGTGGCTTAGTATGTGCGGAATATTTTATTTCAGATAGCTTAAGCATTCCCTGTTAGTGACACGAGTAAAGAACAGAATCCCGGAACCAAAAATTCAGAAAAATGTTAAGTTTGAATGAAGGCACGGATAACATGTATGAGTCGCCTTAGGACTGGAAGTCGTCTCGGAGTTTGGGTAATTAAAACGACCGCGGCGTACATTTTTCATGGATTTGTCAGGATCTTTTGAATTTTTGTCAATTCGCGATTAAACTCACTTTTCAAATGATACATACTTGTATGTCCGCAGTAACTTTCGGGAGTGTTGCAATGGTGCATCGGAAAGGGCTATCAATAAATTTAATTTTTCATGCTTCCTTCTTCTTCTTTTCGTAGTCCGGGTTGACCTGGACCTCGACAAACAAGCCTCTCCAGCTGCCAGTTTCGCATACCACGTTCTTAAGATTTTCTGTTTTACTTGAGCAGGCCATCGGTTCCGCGAGCGTCTTTTGCGTTGTCTTAATCGTTTTGATTCAAACTTAGTTGGGGACGGAACTGTGTTCGCCATAAGTTCTATATGCCCCAGTCATTTTAAGTGTTGCATCTGCATACGCTTGACTAGGCACATTCCTTCTTATAGCTCATAGAGTTCGTCATATTTACTGGCACGACGCAAACGGAACTATTTTTAGACCGAACGCAGACCCAGACCAACTACTTCTTTATTTGCTATTGAGATTGTACAAAGGTGATAAATGTGCCGTATAGTGTGAGCTTGGTTCTTTGGAAGAGGGCTCTTATACTTCTCTTAAGCTCGAAGAGACTGCCACCGGAAGGTCTTAATCTGCTTTTAATCTCGGTACTGATGATGTTCTTCTTTTTTTCGGAGGCCGAGGTTGACAAATTCCTTTGCTGCCAAGCAGTCACGGCGGCAATCTGTATCATCGATGTTGTGAGATTTTTCTCGATGAGAGCAGAAATATAAATATGTTTCCAGCTCAGCCCGCGTTCATCGCCAAATCTACTTTAGCCTCCTAGGTTGCAATACCATCAAACTCCTTTTTGGCAACTCACTCCTGTGTCTTGTTTGGCAAGTGAAATGCAACACCTCAGGAATTATTCTCAGTGCATCACAATACAGCGCCTCTAAATTTTGTTAATTTTTTTTTCTGATATTAAAGGTCTAGTTGAGTTCTTTTCCGCAGCCTGGCGTGCGAGGTATGTTAAAACTGAACAAGCTGCTGTATAGCTTCCCTCTGCTCTGTCATAAAGGGCCTTGAAATCAGCGATAGATGGTAGCTTTCGATGTGCATTCCTTGAGTTTTCTTCTAAGATACGGCCCCTTATAAGAAAACTTGGCCAATAAAGAAGAGATAGCGCAGTTCCACATGTTCTCAAATTATTGACATTAGATTATTGAGCTTGACCTAAATTTGTGTTAAGAAATCTGCGCTTCAGTTCCATGTTTCTGTAATGGGAAAGACAAACCTAACTTGTGGAACCTCACAAAAGTGTAACTTTCAAAAGAAAAGTGTATAGGCTCTGTAAACAATTTTTTCCTCTCCTACTTCTTCCCTTATAAATTTTTAGTCACTATTTTGAAACTCCAAAATCCGGTTCACTTCCAACAACATCAAAATGTTTGAGGTTTTGATTACATCTCACCGCCTTCTCAAAATAAACTCATTGCAAATGAGTTAACTTTCCGCCCGACTTCTGCAAGCGCACTGCCTACAAAGATATCCTATGCAATGCAAAACTAATCAGCAACAATTTGAGTTCCCAAACTAAGTGCACCACCAGCAATCACTGCGAATTCCATTAAGCATTGTTTTAATCTGGCCAATAGTTTCCCGCCACCGAGGAGGGCAGTCCACACTGTCCCAGTGGTGGCTTTCATCCCATCTCCCCCACAAGCTGTTAATGAAAACTGGTCACCTGTGAGGAAAGTTTCGCTCTTGTGCGTCTGTTGTTTATTTTTGTGGCGACGGTGGACTTCTCTTTTTTCATTCGGGCAAAGGTGAAGTCATTGAACGGAGAAGAATACCGAAATCAGTGACCACTTAGCGTAGTTAGGCGTCGCCAAAAATCTCATTATTCAAAAACTTTTCGAAAGCGGAAGTTGTAGGAGCAAACTGTAAAACTTTCCACAGCTTTTGTAGACTAATGAAAATGAAATTACGGTTTCCATTTTCATTATTCTCTGAAGGTAAGGGTTGTTGAAAGTGGACGGTGTGGCGTTGTGACAGAATCCTTGAGACCGAGCAGAGCAGAGCAGCAAGTGCAGGTAATCAACCTGGTCTAGGTTAGATTCTCTTTGACTTTTGATTGTGCTTCTTTCTCCCGCCAATAATACCAGTGGAATTGTTCGGAAAATGACGGCGATAGGGGGTGAACTTTAGAGAGACACCGCATGAGTGTGAGTTTGTCGACCAACTAAGCGGATAAGCTGGTCGGTGTCGTCACGTTTATGTGAAGTGTACACAGAAAGTTTGACTGACTGAAGGATAAATTTGGAAATGGGATTTAACTAAATTCCCTGCAATGCCCGACATCCCTATTGACCAACAAAATCATGCTGCCAACAACGCCCAGGAGCACAGTCGTTTACATTAAATCACTTACCCCAGACTTCCTCCGATCTAGGAATTTAATGGCCTGAACTCAAAAATGTTTTCTGGGTGCAATCATTAAACGACCGCAGATCCGCCACAAACTATGCGCCATTCAATTTCCATCCGTAATTAGGCCTGCGGCTTATACGCCCGCCCACCCCGTGCATCGAACACAATTTGAATTATTTAATTAGTTGATTAGGTGAGCAGAATTCTGCAATAACAATCAAATTTAATTTTGTAGATATGCGAGAGTCGCAGGACATGCGGTCATCGGGTGGCCACAGACTCTCATGAATTCCGATGCACCGAACCAGAGGAGAACGCCCATGAATGCATAAATCACCCGACCGACGACTGTTTCGTAAGCTCAGACGTCTCGACGCGTCGTCGACACCCCGAATAACCCCTCGGAATGCTGGGACTATGTCTCAGCATGGCGAAATAAAATAACCTCAGAAATTGATTGCAAATTAGATGAGAACAGCCTCGGACTGAAGCACAGTCCGCTCCGGCACTTCGTTCCCCGAGCGCCACGAACGCCACGAACGCCAACGAGTTCATTAAGAGAGAGATTTGTTTTAAACGGCTCCGCATGTCGGAGGAGGCTTTGATTTTGCATAAATTTTTAATATATCTCCTGAGCACTATGGGCAGGCACTATTCCGAGAAGGAGAAGGCTGTGTGAACCAGAGCCAAGCTCCCGATGCTGGATCAATTAAAATCAGTATACATCTGCACACAAATTCCCTCTTTTGAATTGCAAGGCAGAGAGGAATCGCCTCTCCTAAATTAGAACTGTTCCCAGGAGACGCACCCAGCCTAGTGTGCCGACTTATGCAGATCACCGGGATCCAGCTGGAGCAGACACGGACTGCGGAATTTTAATGATTTCCAAGCAGGCAGCGGTGTGCGGTTGAAATGTTCATTTGCGATAGGAATCCCATGTTCCGATCATTTCAAGGTACGAGCCCTTAGGCTTGTCATATCGCCCGGCTTGGCGGCTACGGCTGCGGCTGCGGCTGTATGTGGAATTGCATTGCTGCACTGCTGCTTCACGCCCTTGATTAAGGGGGCGTTTCTGAATATGTAATAGATTTTCGGTTTCGCATTCGGTTTGGCGGCGTTCGTCGTTTGCCGTGTGGAACGTTTGCGCCGGGTCAGTGCATTATTTTTCATAAATTGTGAGGCTCATGAATGAAAAATAAATTAATTGCTGTTCAAAGTTAATCGTGGTCTGTGGGAACTTCTCGATGGCGTCGTGGACTGGTTGGTGTGTAAGGCGTTATGGGAGAGTTGTCCCTTTTATCTTCTTTCTGTCATTTGTCGAGCTAAATCGATGATCGCAGAAACATTCAGTCACAAGATGGATAAGGACAAGAAAGTGATCGAGAGGAGAAAAAGGGCAGTTGCCATTCTTGCATATGAGTGAAAGTCATTTGTCACAAATTTCATTCCGAAGGCGACAAGTCATCAAAATTTTCGATCCACAGCTCCCACGTACCACTCCCTGCAATCAATCGCTTTCAAAGCAAAAACATTCCTTTACAAGTAACAACTTCCTTTAAAAGTCATCATAAAATGAAATAGTCACATCCGCCATTGGATGTGCGAACCTCTCCTACAGAGTGTGATTTCCGGCAAAGCAAACATGCCATATCCACTGCCGCCAGAAGGCGTTCTCGCACGGAGACACCGAGCGTGCGTGTGTGTGTGTGCACAACAGCATTCGTCCCGTGTGCAGCTCATGCTTCATTATTCAAATAACGTTAGCGGGAATGTGGCTTACGCCATCTGACAGTCCGAACTTGATGTCCACACAAGCCATGTGATTGCAAGCGGCTACTACGTGAGCTGACTCAACTTAAGCGGACCTTCCGTTCAATTGCAGTGCAATTTTTCAATTGACTGTGATCAAGGAAAATTAAGAATTTCTCTCTTTTCAAAACGTTGATTAAGATGGATTCGTGATGCCAGCTAAGTTACGTCATAAAATGCATTTACTCGTTTTCTATTATTGATCTGGAAAAAGGAATACGAATGGAATGGTAAAGAGATTGTTTCAAAATTGCTCCCTCCCTCGAAAGACTAAGCTTGCTTTATATAACATCCCAGTCCTACTTTATGGCGCGGAAACCTGGACACTACTTAAAGCGGATGAGGATACCCTTGGAGAAAAGTTCTGCGTGCGATTTGTGGTCCTGTTTGCGTTGATGGCATCTGGAGGAGAAGATTTAACGACGATGAACAGTGCGCCTGGTCAAGCTCGAATACAACGCTCAAGATGGCTGGGCCATGTAGAACGTATGGACACCACAGCTCCGGCCCGAAAAGTCTTCGAATCTGAACCATTGGGACAACGCAACAGAGGACGGCCTAGGCTAAGGTGGCGCACACTAGCGGAGAAGGACCTAAGGCAACTTGGAGTGCGCAATTGGAGACAGTAAGCGAAAGATCATGCTGGCTGGAGAGGCATGTTGGTTGAGCCGTAGGTTCACCCCGGACTGTAGCGCCAATAGAAGAAGAAGATGAAGAAGAAGTGAAATCTAGACAAACGGGAGAAATTTGTTGAGTTGAGAAATTTCCTCACATATGGCGCCCAACAGCGAAAATAATTCACGCCATTTTGAAAATATTGTGAAGCGAAACGGAGATACCGAGTGTCCTTTTGGAGCAATCTATGTGGAGCATGACTTTGTTCTGTTAAAACCATGAAGAAGCCCCTATGCTTACAAGCTTGAATCCAACATTTGTATGATTTGCAGCGAGTTTGCGATCAAGGAAGAAGAAGAAGTCCTTCTCTGTCAGTTCCGACAGCAACTGTAACACAACGTGAAGAGAACAATTCTTCAATTTACTAAAAGATGCCTTGGCTTTGCTACCACATTAAGAATCTTCGCCTAAGCAACAGTCAAGTCCCTATACTCAGGTTAATTCAGGGTCAAGCTCAGTTTTGGTACCTTTTCTATTCTGACCTAATAAACAGATACTACTGCCCAAGAACTTTTTGCATTACAACTAATGCCAAATAGTCATAACTGACACGCTAAGACATATGATTTTTGCAGTCCACCATTGAAAAGTGACGTTTCATAAAAATGGCGCCCGATGGAAGTCCAATTGGAATATTCAGGAAATTATCTAATGGAAAAATTTGATAATTTGAAGGGAATAAATTGTGTTTCAAAGTGTCACACAGTTACAGTTAGTTCATCGCAGTTGTCACTAATATGAATCTGAAGTATTCACCAATGCAATGACAATGACGGGTGAAGAAGGGTGTGTGTTATTTAAAACTATGTCTAATTCCGACATGGCAATTATTCGAAGCACAACTTCTAAGACATTTGCGAACTGAATGAATGAACTCCGACAATGAGTCACAATAATTTGAGGCGAGAAAAATGCGGTTTAGTAAAATGGCGCCCAACAGTGGCAACAATTTAGGTCGTGTCAGAAGAGCGACTGCCCCGAAGTTTCTTAAGCATTCGAAAATTGAATCAATGTCCTAAAGAATAGTGAAGGTTAGTCACTAAACTAGTCATGTCAAAGAGTATTTTATCCAAATGGCGCCCAACAACGACTCGAGATATTCCCAGGTTACGCGTCTAAAAAATTATTAACATATCAAGCAAGTTACTACTAATTCTAGGCTTACAAAAATGTTGAATAATTTTTTTAAAGTCCCACATAGTTCGCTGCGTTTTTGTGAAGATGAATTTTCTTCTTTTTAAAGTTAAGTGAAAAGGAAATATATCATCTGTGTGGACTTTCAATTTAGTAGCAAGGACATTTCAATTTCCACAAAGGACACTCACGAAATCATCAGAACGCGCATAAATCCTATTCACAGATTTTCTGAACTAAATGTCAAATGAAATGGAAACATATTCAAAAAAGGATTTTCAACTCAACACACTGATTTTCAATGGAAAACTCTTTCGACTCCGCATTACATTGCTCTGCATATCAGTCAGCAAACAAAAAGGAAAAAGAAAAAAAAACTACACTCCCACCCAGTGTTGTCCATCACTTTTGTGGATTCTTGCAAAATGTTGCAGATACTTCCAAGTATTCCCTCGATTGCAGTCAGAATCGGGATGATGACCGAACTAAGGACATAACCTTTCACAAGCCGAAAGATTGAAAGAATATCGGTAAATGCCAATGCAAATCTCTTTTGTGCAATCCCTTCACCGGAATGTCCAAGTGTTCACTCCTGTCGGAGTTGCCCGGAGATCTTATCCTCTATTTGTGAGACACACACGCACGCAGGCTACTGGTTGGGGGAAGAAACAAGAATTGAAAGAAAGAAACGCAAATCCTTGCAAAAGGATATGACAGAGGAAGCTTATTGAACGTTGCGACGAAAACCAAAATGAGGGAAAGGAATCCCAAATCCTTTATTCGCAATGTATCCTTTCTTCTTCTTTTCCCTGACACGGCGATATCTGTGTGTGGGTCAGCTCTTCGGCTGGCTGGCTTTGTGTCCGGATCATGTATATGTGTTTGTATTGATTGCTATATTAATGGACTCTCAAACAGTGGATTATGGCCATTTAAGGATTATTATCCTTATTGTTTTGCTTGAAGGTTTACTAATATTTGGCAGTCCGGCCTTCCGGGTTAATCCGATAAAGGATTATTATGTGCTGTTTCGAATGACCCTTGCCCAACGGCGGCTGACCGGGGTTTAGCCGATGTCCTTCCACTTATTTTCTCCCTTCTTTTCTGCTCCTTTTCAATCAGATTCCCTTTCCTTGAGGAATCGATCGAGATATCCTAGGAAATGTCCCAAACATCTGTCTCCTGCAATTGATTGGGTTCAAAATGGCTCCGATTTCACCTCAATAGGGCCAATAAACCCAGCCCACTCTGCACAAGGGACCGTGTTATCCGCTATGTCATAACTTGACACATCTCCTGATGGATCGCACCGCCTTTGTCTTTCCTTAAACGTGCGGATTTCCTTGGGCTATGTTGCCCAACGCCCCAGGGAGGCAGAGCTGGCCAATCTGTCCGAACATGCCACATGAAACCACTGCCTGAAGGCCCGCTATCCCCGCAGCAGCACTGCACAACAACCGTACCAATGCGAAGTCGACTCGAATTTCGATTTATCGCCACCTCCTGGTGTTGGTAATGAAAAGAGGATTAGGGCAGATGTCCGCCTATCACGCGCACTTCATCTCATTGGAGCGCAATCGACGCGACACGATGGTCGTTTGGGCAATCTGATTGATGTCCTTGCCGTCGGGCTTCAATTTTTAATTCGTCGCAAGCAAATTGCTGGAAAATTAGTGATGCAGCCTTTTCGTGTGATCGATGGAATCGTGCGCATTCGATGGCAACCGTTGTCAGATACGTGCGTCATGATTGACTGGCCACCGTAACAGCCGCAGATGTTCGTGGCTCGGAGAGTGGAAAACTTTCCACCTGTGGTCGATCCTTTCGCGCGACAAGAGTCAATTCACTTGACGAGATGGAGCGGCCGTGCGTGGGGGACTGCGCCGAGCTTGTGTCCGTCTATTGGCAGATGCATTTCCTGGGGCTTAATTTTCCGGTCGAGAGATTCGACTAAATTTTCGACGATTGCACTGAGTGATGACCGCAGACGAAACTAAATTGCTTCCCCTCGTTCCTGTCGTTCGAGTGGTGTGTGTGGCGTTATGAGAAAATAATTGGGCAGGTGGATGGCGTGAGTTCATTAGGGAAGCACGAGTCAACTAGTAAGGGAGGGGGATGAGTTCGATGACTTTGAGACGGCTTCACAGATTTCAAATTGAAGTCATGCTTGCTGCCGGCTGGTTTGTCATTAGCTGTTTGATGACATGAACGGAGCTGCTGTCGGGCACGGTTCTAAGGGCATTTAAGCAGCAACAAAAGCCCATTGAGTGTGGAGTGGGAAGAAGAGTTGTGTTCCAGTGGGGAACCGGAAAAGAAGTCGAATCCATGGACCATCTGACGCCACAAAGTTTCCTTTATCCTCAAATAGTATAACAGCTCTCACTGCGTCCGTTCTAAAACCAAACACATAATCCCTTGTCATAAACGCGCCTCTGCGGTCGTTCACGCAAACAATTCACCCATCCTCAATGAAAACAGATCAATCTAGAACGGGGCTGCACGTGGGAAATAAATTTCATTACCTCAAATGTTTATTGTCTCAGTCGGCCGGAGATACCATCACTAAACGGACAGCCATTCATGAGAAGGTCCCTGCGACTAATTTCCATGAAAGGCAATTAAATCAACACACACGACACAGGACATGGGTCAATAGACATGTCTAATCTGTGGCGTTAACTTAATTCAGGCCGAAACAAACATAAACAACAAAAAAAAAGAAGCAATCCGATGTTTATCTGAATTCATATTCCATGGTTGTGTTGTCCTGTCGGATGGACACTTGCAGCCAATCCAGATTACGGTACATAAAATCGTTAAACCAACTACACGACGTGTAACAGTACCGTGCCAATAAAACATTTTCTATTATTATCCTGAAAACGGATAATACCGCTATGGCAAGTGTGAGAAAATGATTTAGAATAACTGATAATGATATAAGGCATTAAGGGCACAGGTAAGGACACGTCCACTGCACAATGGGGAACTTAAGCGACCATAAAATCTCGGCATGCCTTGTGCAGACTGCAGAGAGTGGTTTTTATGACATGTTACATAAAGTGCTAATTCACTATATCAGGATCTCTGTGATATAATGTGTTATTCAGTTCGACGACGGTTTGATTATTTCTGACCTGGCGGAAATTTATCGCCGGGAGATGGAAGTCATCCTTATGGTTGTTTTGTGTGTGCGAGTGGCTTATAGAGGTGAACTTTAACAGAGAAGAATACTGTGAGAGAGTTCATGTCAATGAAAGAAATCTTTTTCTGTCAGCCGTCAAAGTCTTTATATTTGAAATTGGAACGGCTTGTCCCTTTTTAAATCAATCTCTTGATTAGTTTTAAACTTAATCGATGATCTCCACCGAACATAGATAGAAAATTGTAAACATTTTGTTTGTTCAAGTGAAGTGTGCTATATGTAGCTTTAAAGACGAGCAATGAATTGCACAGAAGACTTCAAAAAATCCCACCTTCCAAACTGGCAATACTATACATCATTTGAAAGGTATTGACATAACCTACCAAACGACGCTATGCATGATTAGTTTGAATTTTGCGTTCAAAACTTATAGACGTGTAAACATGGAGTTCACTAACGCCGAAATTCGCGCTATTTTAAAGTTTTCTTTCGTTAAAGGCAAATCCGCTAGAGGAACGTTCCATGAGATGGTATTTTTGGGGATGGCACTCTATCACTTCGAATCGCGGAGGGATGCTTTCGATGATTCAGAGCCGGTGAAAGCGACACCATGGATAAGTCAGCCGGCGAAAAACCTGTGATGACGAATACCGATCGAATCATGGAAATCATCGAGTAAGACCGTCATGTGGGATCTCGTGACATCGCCCAGGAGATGGGAGTTAGTCACCAAACCATTTTAAAACATCGGCAAAAGGCTGGGTACAAAAAAAGCTTGATGTTTGGGTGCCGCATGATTTGACGCAAAAAAACCTTCTGGACCAAATCAACGCCTGCAGTATGCTGCTGAAACGGAATGGACTGGAGACGAAAAATGAATCACATACGACAATATCAAGTGAAAACGGTCATGGTTGAAGTCCGGTGAATCGTCCCAAACAGTGGCCAAGCCGGGATTGACGGCCAAGAAGGTTTTGCTGTGTGTTTGGTGGAATTGGAAGGGAATCATTCACTATGAGCTGCTCCCGTATGGCCAGACACTTAATTCTACCATCTAATGCGAACAACTGGACCGCTTGAAGCAGGCGATCGACCAGAAGCGTTCAGATTTGACCAACAGGAAGGGTGTAGTGTTCCACCAGGACAACTCCAGACCACACACTTCGTTGATAACTCATCAGAAGCTGTGGGAGCTCGGATGGGAGGTTTAATCGCATCCACCCTATAGCCCGGACATAGAGCCAAGTGATTACCACCTGTTCCTGTCCATGGCTAACGCTCTTGGTGGTGTGAAGTTGAACTCAAAAGAGGCTTGTGAAAAGTGGTTGTCCGAGTTCTTCGAAAATAATAAAGGGGTCTTCTACGATGGGGGTTTTATGAATTTGCCGTCTAGATGGAAACAGATTATCGAACAAAACGGCGCATATTTGAACTAAATCTGATCAATGTACCACATTTTATGAAGCATTGAATGAAGAACAAAAAAGCGGGGCGATATTTGACAACCTTTTATTTCACTAAAAAATAACGTATTTTGACAAAAGGCTATTCTTAGTCTATATGGTTTGGCTTAAGCCGTCCTACTAGACTGGCATTTTAAATTTAATACTTTTTCTGTTTTTTAAAAGCTTACTTTTTCTATAACGAATTGCGCTTGCTGTGTATTTGTGCAGTGGGTCCCAAATTCGCTCACCGTTTAAGAACCATATCACTTCTTCAAGTGAATGTTCCTGTGCTCCAAAGAATATGCCTCGGAATTCCTTGAGAATGGGACATATTGCGATGAAAGGGAATATGTCCTCTCGTTCTTGGAGGTCGCAAAGGTTACACAAAAGATGCAGTTCTGTGCGGTGCGGTACAAAGTTAAATTTATCAGCTGGCCTCTTATGCTGAAAATGTTGCTTATTATATCCGTTGAATATTTAGCCATGAAATATGTTTGGTCTCGTTAATTGTACTTCAATTTGCTGTAGAAGGCCCTACATTGTGACGACTGGGCTTCATCCACAAATTGCTTGAAGATTCTTTGTCCTGTTTTCTTCAACAGTGTGTAGAACTTACATGTATCTTAGATGAGTTTGTTGTTCCTTAGGTGTTGTACACATTGTGCCATATTGAGCTGCTAGATTTTCTAGATTCCCAGTCTTTATTCTACATGAGTGCCGAGATTTTACATTGCATTTGTTTGTTTTTTTGTTAAGGGATCTAGAGTTTAATACCTGTTTCGAATGACAAAATAATATAATCTCAGCGGAGTCAACAACTTGTGAGTGGTGGACGATTAAAATTTGAGGAATTCGAACTAAGACCACTTAGGTAGAGGCATGTCATGAACTACGGTGTTCATTTTGTCATTTCAAGTTGGTAACACCGGCATATGACACGTGTCAAAGTCTGCTATTTATCTGCCATTTACGATACTGTTTCGATAAGTAATCAAAAAAAAGTAAAAGGATTCTTAAAACGTGATTGCTAGAATTGGGAACTTAATGTGGTTGGTTAAGGCAACAGCCATAGAAATGTGTGTATAGAATTTGTGTTCAATATAGTCGTTCGTTTCGCTACTGCCGGTTATTAACGCTGGCTTTTGACACATCAATGACAAGAGCACTGCTAACCATTTTTATAGTATTGGCGAAGCTTGATCAATTCTGAAGCAGGTTGGAAGATGAGTTGAAGACCGACTTGGCGTACAGACCAAGTTATCAGCTGTGGTCATAAAACGTGGGTAATGGCCGAAAGAAAAAGATCACGAATACAAGATGTCGAGATGAGATTTATCTGTGCTGTTGCAAGAGTTACTCGCCGAGACAGGGTGAGAAACGAAGAAGTTGGGGGAGAACTCAATGTTGAGCAGCTACTTCTTACATGTACAGCACTATACCTCCAAGAGTTGGGCAAATGGTAAGGATGTCCCTTTCATGAGCCTCAAATGTGATTGCACCAAGTAGGTGACCTCCTCAGTTGTCCTGGTCGAGGTGGTTGGACCAAGTTCATATACGCATGGGGATAGCTCCTGATAAGTTATGCGCCGATGGCGGAGGATCGAGCGGCCTGAAGGTTTCTCGTGCGTGCATTGCCCCCGTGAAATCTTTGGATGTAAATGCTGATGATGAGTATTAAGTGATTTTTTAGCCGACAAAATCGACACAAAATTGTGAAGAATGCTTAAGAGAGTGGAAGCACTACTGATGTTGTGAGGCCATCATCATCGCTATGTGCGGTCAGTCGAAAACATTGCTGCTGTAACCACAAATGTTGCTCATGGTCCGAACTTAGCATAACCTGTTATACTTCCCATTGGGATTTGGATTTTGATCCTTTTAAAATGCGACTTTTAAAGCTTTTTGACCACTTTCATCCGTGTCGATACGCATCTTTGAACCGGAAAACGAGAACGAGCAGAATTTTCTTTAGCCATGATGCGCTGGCTCTCTCATGCAAACAAGCAATTGTATACGATGCTATATGTTACTGAGCAAACCTTAAAGTGATCAAAAAAGTTGCATCCAGACAAAATTACTGTTTGGTGTGCCATTTGCTCGAATGGTGTCTTTGGTCCATATGTCCTTTTAGGTGCCAATGGGCGGGCAGGTACTGTCAATTTAACTCACAACTTGTGACTTGGACTATGTGTGGTTCAAATAAGACACAACACGACTAATTATGGGCTCATTGCATGAGATGTTGCCTGGCGCCTTTTGGTGACTTCAATTGGACAAGATCGTAAATGTGTTTGTCTTTTCAGCTATGCAAAAGATGATGTTTGCAGGAACAATGTTCCGCTTTCGATCTATTTAAATCACAATGTCTGCATTATGGCCGAGATACCGCCCGATATGTGCGAAAAAGTTGTTAAAAATATCCTCAAAAAAATCTATGGCTGTTTGTCTTCCCGAGACAACCATATGAGTAATATTTACTTTCAAGCTTTATGCACATGGCAAAGACAAGACATTTTTGAATAGAATGCAAATTGACGAAAATCAAAAATTATTCAGTTGGAAATTTGTGTCATATCATACACCAGAGTGCACCATCTTCTCGTGTGCGCATTAGCTTCATATATCCTCGATTCCGAAAAACAATAAAAGACGAGCTCACGGCAAGCTTTGTCTCAAGTTGTGCACATTTAAAATACGTCTAAGGAAAATCTCTTAAAGAAGAAGAAGCCGATGCGCCAGTAAAGCAGATCAAGATCAAGAGATCACTCCTCTCAGACGTCAGCTAATTCACTTAAACCGATCTCTGTGCGCCCCATGCAATGCCCTAATTTATTCCTCATCCCGGTAATGAATGCAAATTTTGTTCATCAGCTTACAGCCGACGATCTCATAAGCCGATCCAGCATTGCGTCTGTCGGTTAAACTCTAATCGATGTCGTGCATGTCCTCTCCCTGTAGTTCAGAATCGGCTCAGGACAAATTATGAAAAATAATTTCCTTCATTCCACTCAAATAATTTCTCGTGATCCTTTTATGAGTCCCTGCGTTCCCTTACCCACTGGATTATCTCTGTGCGTGACCAAATGTTGTGGGCCTCTGCCAGCAGCACGGACACGGTAGAGCGACAAAGCTGCCCTAATTGTTCTTCGGCATCATTGAAGATGTGCGGCGCGACAACAATGCCTGCAACAATTTCGTGCCAATTATTTCGATCCGATTTTCGCCTCAGAAACAGGCGGCGAAGTCCTTTTGTGAGGAGAACTCGGTTCCCATTGTGTGGAAGATGGGATCAAGGGAAATCGATGATTTGAAGGATTATTTTGATTGAATTTTAAAAAGTATCCCTTTTGGTGCGCAAACTTCAAGACTAGGAAGCGACATCCTTGTAGCACTCTGCCATCCTCTGGTACAGCGTGTAGCATTAATTGCGGTGCACACTCACTTCCTTCGTAATTCACTGGAAAAATTATGAACCGCAGTACCTCGGCTTCCTCCTCCTCCTCTTCCCCATCATCCCACAGTTTCCTGGCGCTGTCAAGGCATTAACATTTGTTTGAGATTTACGTACAAGAGCTTTCCTTCCTTCGTCGTTGTCGGTCGTCGTCGTCGTTTCGCGATGGCTCCTTGGGACGTGTGCACTTTCCTTTGTTTCAGACAGATGTGAAGGGTCCGCAAGGCCCTGTTTAGCGTCGGAGTACATCTTGAAAGTGAGTGGATCCCTAAGCCTGATGTCAAGGGGCGCGGTGTGTGCTGTTTAGGATGAATTCCCATGAGAATGAAGATTTCATTATCATAACTTTGAGTTTCTAAGCCGTTACCTAACTGGGTTATGTTTGTTCTTACGTGTGCGCGGAGAGTGGGGGGGGGCAAACATTAGATGAGAAGTGGAGCTTTCACTCGCTAATCTCTCGGTGAAGTGGGTGCAGTTGGTTTTCGCTTTGCCACGACGATGTGGTGGAAGTGGCGAAGAAAAAGGTCTTAGGGCTTAAGGATGTATTAGCGGCGACGACGGCGGCGAGCACATGCACTTGGGTAAGAATAACGGTATTCGTAAACATTTTATCCAAACTTGAGAACTTGATATGTTCAGCTGATGGAAAGGTAAACTTGGGCAAACTTTACGATAATCCGAAATTCTCTGCTGAACGTATTCGAAGTCTCATTCAATTCCGGGGAGGATTGGATGGATGGATCCCAACCTTCAACAAGTCCATTAAGCGGCAATTAACTTTTGGATAGAATACCGCAACTGAACTCCAAACAAAGACTTCTCACATCTGCGACGTCGGCGCTCACCATTTTCTATTCAATTAATCAGACGCACCACCTACAGCAGTCAGCAGTCCTAATGCAGACGTTTCGTCCTTATAAATCTTGCACAGCGCAAGCATGTCGGAAGAGACGAAAGGCAACCACACACATGAAATGAAAATAATTTCATAATTGGCTGCTCTCCATAATTAACATATAATTAGAGACGGGAACCGAAACCAAAGCCTCCGTCATCCTAATGACACACCACGCGGCGCTGCTCGCCCCTCACAGCGGCGATAATGCAAAGCTGACACTTTATTGCCGTTTCAAGACACCCGCACACACATGTGGGCATGCACGGCATACCCTCGAGATGGTCTGCGGCTGCTGCAGATCACGCAGGATCGCACCCAGGTAAAACGAGGAGGATAAAACAAACTTGTTGCCGGCAACGGCAACGACGCCTCTAACACGGTTCACCTTTTTGCAGCTCACCACCACTGTGGGAGCAATGTTCGTACACTGTCTAGATATTTATTGGTTTCGATTAGGTGACCACCCACTAGTGGTGTGCCGGGTAAAACGACTTCAGCGTCACGATCACACACACCTTTCGGGGAACAACGAATGGACCGTCGTCCTCGTAGGCAGTCTAATTATATCGTTAGGGAGTTCTAAATGACTCTGCAGGGCGATGTTTGGTTTCCCTTTGTTTAGGCGAGCAGTCCTTTTGTCGGCATCGGAGTCCCTCTCACCTGATGACATGATATCGCCGCCAAGCACCCAAAATTGGTCCTTAATTGGCCACCAAATTATCTGGCGCTATTTGTTGCCGTTCCCCCTTTTTTCTCTCTCTCTCTCCACCCTTCATCCTCCTCTCGGTCTAGCATCGCGCAGTTGAGTTGAGGTAAATTTTGGACACCAAACGAGAAAAGGTGCCGAGTGCCACCACCAGTCATCACACGCTAAGTGGCAACAGAAATTCCTTGCTTATCGGGAACACACACTGAAGATTGAAAATAGAAAAAAAAGAGAACAACGATTGCTTCTCCTTCTCAGTTGGTTATCGCTGGGGAAATTGGTCGGATCAATTAAAATGCCACCCAGATCAGGGACAGAGACAGTGCCCTTCCAGGAGTCGGTTTCAAATCAAAGGACGTTTATCGTGAAACACTTCGACACGGTTTATCGTCCGAGAAAACAAACCAATCAAAATATATACATCTACGTGTGGATGAGCAATCAGGGTGCGCTCCAGCCAAAGAACAGGATCAATACCCCTCGCCACGGCATTGTTTGCACAAATGTGCACGAAAATTCCTCCGATGATGATAATGTCATTTGGCAGAGCCAGCAGGAGGTGACCAGCAGAATGAAATGTCGATAGGGTCCGGTCGAGCGCAAACTACCAACCAATGTGCATCCCTTCAAAGGGACACGATATAAAGAGATGCACCCATGGTCGGTCGTGCTCTGAATGGAATTTGAAAGTAGCGTGCGATAAGGGCAAGGAGCACAACAAAGTGACGATTGCCATGGATGTTGCTACGGTTTTCGGGAAGAATAAGGACGTCCACGAATGGGTCACATTCCAGGGACCGGTGGCCATTACGGGTGACATTTTCATTAATCGAATGCAGCAGCACTCAAACAAAGCGAAGGACACCTTATCGACGTAGGTAAACATGATATTAGCTACGGTTGACACAGTTTTCAAACCGAATTGACCTCCCTGCGCACCGCTTACACTGATAGCGCGGCCGGGTTGTAGGGCCGGGTGGCTCTTAATGAGGGTAAATTTCCATTCGCCGTGGCGGTGGTGGTGAGTTGACGTGATTTTGTAAGGAAGTCAATTGATCGGTTGAGGAAATTTAGACAACTGAACAATTTGAATTTTTTTTTTTTTGGTTTGTTGACTTGCGACCAACTGCATTCTCTGGCAGAATGTTCTAGAAGGAACGCTAGGGGAAGAAATGTTTTTTTCCGAAGAGTAAATGAAGATGGGAAGCCTAAGTTCTTCATATACCTGATTAATTTAGGCTTCTGCTTTAGCTACGAAACGGATTTCCTCATCAAACGCGTATAAATATGTTCAACGCTTAAGATTGCTTAGGCATGTCGAGCGGCTTGGAATAAGCTTTGAATCTGAACCATTGGTAATGCAACAAAGGCTGTTTTTCATTTACATATATGGCGCACACAAGTAGAGAAGGAACTTCAGTAACCCGAGTGGAATGTTGTTTGACATTCAGTTTCACCGCAGAAGTAAGGTTGAACAACAGGTCAAGTCTGCACTCTCAGAAATTTCGTCGAGAAAGCAAAGTCGGAGTAAGAGCTACTGTTTTGAGTTACAAAGATGGGATAGAGGAGGATGGAGGATAGAGGACAATAGTGCTATCTCCTTCTTCTTCTTGTGGCGCAGTCCGGGGTGAACCTAGGTCTTAATTAACATGACTGCGATCTCTCGCCAGCTGCCTCCAATTGCGCACTGTGTGCTCCATCACAGTCTAGGCCGTCCGCTGTTGCGCTGTCCCAATGGCTCAGCTTCGAAAACTTTTCGGGCCGGAGTGGTGTCCATACGTTCTACATGGCCTACCCAACTTATGCGTTGTATCCGAAGACGCTTGATGCCATCAACGCAAACAGGACCAAGAATCGCGCGCAGAATTTTTCTCTCGAAGAGACCAAGGGCATCCTCATCCGCTTTTTAGTAACGTCAATAGTCTTTTCTACCGTTTTAAATAAACTTTCGATGACGTAGACTGTTCTTGCTGGTGATGCGCTAACTTTTTGAGTACATTTAGAATAGATCGAGGATACTGTCTATCTCCAAAAAAATGCTAGAGAAACCAAAGCTTAGCAGCGTGCACAGAATAAGAAGCCTCTTGTGTCCACTCACGGCGTGCACGCAATTAAATGAAATGCGTCAAAATTTTCTTAATAAACACACACCTTCGCTAGCTGTTCCATTATGTTTCCGGACGTTTAAGAGAGAACCAATGCTCACTTAAACCCATTACCGTTTGGTGTAGATCTTGGGATGACGATTTAAAGATGTTTTTGTGCTTCGTACAAGAACGCATTTAAGAGTGACCATCGCAGATCAATGACAACCACTTTTTAATAATTTGGACGTGCATGCTATAGTGTCCGCGAAAGGTAATCTCTATCACATAGGGAACACATCTGCCCGATCGGTTTAAAAACAGACCTGCCATCATCGTGTGACAGAACTTGTGAGATTTCTGAAATCAGAGACGCCCCGACTATAATAAAGTCTTACTCATTTTTATGTTTTCCTTTTCACAGATGAACCCGAACATTTATGAAACCGTTTGCAAGAGATTTTAGAATTGGAAGTATTTTAGAAGGAAAGCAACATTTGGATACAAAATTTTCGGTTGATAAATATTTGGGATGCCTCGCGAATAAATAAAATGGGGTCAGAAAATGTTGTCATACACCTCACTACTTGAGATTTCCTTTCAAGCTTCTTCCATATTAATAACCGTAATAGGGACTTTATGTATGTACATATGTATGTATATGTATGAGGCTGAAAAAGTTGAGTTCCGCCACCTAAAGTTCCTATAACCGATGTACCTATGTACATATTCAAAAAATAAGTGTTTCGTTAAATCTGGGCTAAATAGTTTTACCGTCATTGACCAAAACCGGTAAAACATCAACATACAAAGTTTAAACATTAAGACATGAAGTTTTTGAGAAAATGCCGAGTACATTAGAAGGTAGTCAATCTCCAAATATGAATTCACTGTAAGATTTTGTCATATGACAGATATGAGTTTTTTCGCACAATAACCAACTTCTACGAATGGTCTCACGTCTCACACATCAATTGAAACATCATATTTCTAAAAAGCTCCATAAAAGAAGTGCTGTTGAAAAGAAAATGCAAACGAGACCATATATGCGTGAGTATAATTCGCACTTCATAGATAAACTTCCAATTTTCTTTTGTATTGTGAGGTAAGCTCGATTCCCAGTTTCTGAAATTTGAGATCAAAATGTCTATAATTCTAACTTCTGAGCTGTTAGTTTTTGTTCAATGGAGAGGACAAACTCTAAGAATCACTTACAGCGCTTTTGAAAAATCTTGAGGTGAGAATATGGTTTAGCTTCGCCTGTAGCTAGTAAAAATGTTTTTTCAAACAAATATTTTTTCTGTGCATTTAAGACGTTTTTTAAGTTAAGATTTCAAAAAATGGAGGAAATTCGGTTGGCGCCACTATCGTTTCCCTTTAAATCCCCCTTCCCCTTTCTCGAGCCAAACATTTTTTCTCAGTCTTTTTATCTCCTCTTCTCTCCATCATCACCTCATTTTTTTTTTAAATTTCCACATGATTGCAATAATGGCGCCCAACTTGAGCCCTATCCTATCTTCTTTTTCAAGGAATTCATCGTTACTTTATTTAGATAGACGTTCCAAGTTCTACGTGACACTGTATCAAACCTTATGTAGTTGTAGGTTCGCAACTTAGAAGATCTAAAGAATGCACGCCATTCAGTTAAACAATAATTAAGTAGCACTACAGCTCACAAAAAAACAGGGCCTAGCTTCTACAATAACTACTCGTGCCGTGTGTGCTACATTTCTCTCGCGAGTAGACGGGACCTACAGTTTTTGGCCGACTCTAAACGGCGAGATTTGAGAAGCTTTCTCATAGGCAATCGGAACTCTTTGAGTGTCATCAGCAACTCGAAAGAGGTGGAGGTGCCATCCGTCAATCGAACCTGGACCTTCGGCGTCGTCGACACTACCCTATGACGGCCACCCTATTCAGTTAAAGCCTTCAAAGCCCTAGATCAGTTAAACCCATAGAAACTGCTCTTTGTTCTCTCATTTACGTTGCAAACCTTCTTCGACACCGAAACCTCCCTATTGCGAGTCGCCGCTTAACAGCACACCGTATCAGCTTCATACTGGCGCCAGATTCCTCATCGATTCCATTAGCAAAATGCAAAATAACCTCCATCAAATACACAGCTCCCTCGAGACTTCAATTATTTATGCGGCCAGATGAAGACATCAATTTCAAAGGCCGTCCCCAGTGAGTGTGCCGGTCCTCCCTCCAGTGCTCAACGGGCGAGTTGTTTACCCAAAGATTTGTCACAAATAATTTGTCCCCGGCAACCTACTGTTTGAGGCCAGCATCTGACCATAAAGAGTCAAAGAGAAAAAAAAAATAGAAAACCTTCATCCTTTTGTGTGTGAACACACATAGACGCACACCTTGATTTATTGCCACACAATGGGCGAAGAACGAAGAAAACCAGGGACGGGCGAGGCGGGATGAACGAAACTCTGGAGGGAAGAGAATCTATTTTGTAGGATGCCCAATGCAACGCGTCTCGGCGGAGTTCAAAAGACACCAACTTGAGCCCTGACGCAAGGATTCCCCGTTTGTTAAATGAAAGTGCTTACGTGGGCACATCATTCTCAACCCCAGAGTCAATCGGTCGTGTGTGGTTCGTCTTGGTGTTGTGCTGTGTGTGACCTCCCTCCTTCGATCTGTGTGCTCTATTTAGTCGCCCCTTTCTTTGTCCGGTTGTCGGTTTGATGCTTTACCTTCGATCGCACAATAGAATGGGAAAATTGAAAAATTGAAATGAATTTATTTCTCCCTGAAATAGCCGTCTGCTCTGACACTTGCATCCAAACACAGGACACAATGGAAGGAAGTTAGTCTGCTTTGGTAGACGGACAACACAGACAAGGAAAGTGCGCGTAATGCGGCATCGTATTTAACGTGTTTTTCTTTTCCAATGTCAAGCTGGTTGAAACACTCTTCTCCTCGTGCTGACATTTTCCTGGAAATCAGATCTTAAAAAATAACAGGATACGATCTTTAACGTAATTCCCAAATCGATGAACAAAATCGGTTCACGTGCGTGAGGAAAACATCGGAAATCGAACTCCACATGTGGCCGTGGGTGGTGTATGATTTCACCTGAATGCGCGTGAAACGAATCATGTCCTGCTCAGCGAATTTCAATACGTCTTTAATTTCTTGATGTGATTGAATTATTTCCTTCCTCCAGGCCACGTGCCATTTATTCACATCACACCTACGCCACCAACACTCCCACGTCGCAGTGGCTCATAAAACTATACCGAAACTTCGCTTCTAGACCCTGAAATAGAGCGTCGTTCAGCTAATTGCACTTTGCCAACGTCGCGTCGCGCCGTACCTTAGGAACCGCCTCCATCGCACTAATTGAACTACAGTTGATGAATTCTTATTCCAATCCGGCCAACTCGCATCTCATTACATATGACGGAGACGGTAGGGGAGAAAACTCAATTCTCATTTGGGATAGAGAGCAGATCTGAATTTGCTTTGACTTCCAGCGCCGCCTGACGACGACGGGTGTCGAATGGGGTGAAGGATGCGCAGAATGATGTCAATTTAAGAATTTTTCTTTGTTCCGTGTCTTACTGGTTTTCTCTGCGAAAAGAAAACGAATGAAGAGGCGGGAATAATTAATTGTTACGTTGTGTTTTGTTTCCCTTTTTTTCCTTACCGTTAGCTTCAAGCCGAAGAAGCACGATGACAATACGACGGCAAGGACTCAAATTAAAAACGAAGATTCAGTTGTAGTGATGCCAGAGCTGGAAGTTATTACAATCTCGAGACTCTTCAGTGGAAAACAATTACGAAAATGAAACAAAAGACAAAAACAAAAGTTAGTTAATCAAGACCTACCTGAGATGTTTTCGAAATAAAAGATTGAGAGGACGGTTTGTTGTGGAGGGGAAAGAAAGCATTGACACAATTTGTGTCGAGGAATTGAAAGTAATTGATGAAGGGAGGACCATTGTCCAGGCCGAGTGCTTTTCGAAAATAATTGAATTGGACGGGGGATCGGATGGATTCTTTTGTGATGGAAGCGATGCAGGAGCTTGGTGTTGACACGGGAGTTTAATGAATTAACGAGCAATGAATGGCGTGGACACTTTGTATTGAAATTCTTTCACAAAAGAGAAGTTGACATTTTTATGCTTAAGTTTCGCAAAGGATTGAGATGCCAGATATTCAGCAATAATCTGCTTTACTGCTTCTTGGGTACTGCGGCTTAAATTTTGCCAATCTATACTTTTCTCGCGTTGTAAGGCCTTTTACTGCTACATCGATACGAATTTCAAAATTGAACAATTTATTGAGGAAAGTCAAAAAACAAAAACACGGAGTCGCAGTACAAAAATTGAAGCGATAAGAACCATCAGTGACTTCTACTCTTCGACTTCAATTCACATCGCGTATAATTTCCATTTGGGTGAAAGCCTGAAATGGTTAGTGAACAATGTTTCAAGTCCTTATCAGTGTGGTTTCAGGAAACAGGAGTCCTCTCATATTCGATTCTGGAAAAATCAACACCCTCCTTGTATTTGTCGATTCCAACGGCGCATATGACATATGCATAGAGAGAAGCTACATATATAGTGCCCAGCTTTGACATTTCTATCAAAGTTGTCAGATTGCGTGGGAAGATGTTCAATAACTCTCATCGCTCCATCATAGTCGTTAACGAGCCAACCGGAACTTTCAATGCTAGAAGAAGATCGCGTGAAACTCAGAATTTAAAACCAAACGCACGACCTTTTAAGAATTTCGTTTAACTGCTGGCATACATGTATGCCTTAGACGTGATTGAACGAACACAGTGAGCTGTCAAAGAGGCTGTAGCTGGTATTGAAACGAAAGTGGTTGAAATTGATGTGAAAATGAGTGCCAAGCAAACTATATATATTCTCCTATCATGAGAGCCACAATGGTCGCCCAAACTGAGTTAATCAAGGACTTCTCTTTTTCGTCTTTGCCGTAAATAAGGACAAGAACGTAAGTACCGAAATCATTCGAAGGGTCAAACTTTCCATTCACTGTTTTTTAGCCTCAAGTAGCAATTGAGTACAAGAGTCTTCGCTTGAAAGACCTGACTGGCTTTGAATAAGAGACTAATCATCTGTGTAGATCTCTATGGCAGATGAGAAGGCCTTTCCGAATTGCAAACTTACCTTGCGATTTTTGGTCGTTTTTGCGTTGTTGGTGACTAGAGGAGAAAAACTCGGAAAAGTTGTGAATAATCGAAGAATTCTATAGGCCCTGCAGCAGCATTAGTGTTGTGAAACGTCAAACGATAAAACTCATAAAGTGACTAGCTCATATTGACATATTAACAACGCCGCTCCATCCTGAGAGTATCCGAATTTGAGGCATTATGACAACGCAACCAAGTTCATTTGCATCTAAGATCCAGTGGAGAAGGACCTCAAACTTATTGAATACAACCCGCGAAATATCGTACTTACTAGTGAGATACGTAGTTGCTGGACTTCGGACTGAAGTGTCCCGCTCTGGAAGCAACTACAATAAAAAGTAGCTGTTGTGGTTGATAGATAGAAAGCGAAATTCGGCATTCTGCGTGTCACTTATTCCAAGCCACGGGAAAACCTAAAGTTAGTTTCGCTAAGAAAAAAAACAAGAACATAATGAAATTCAGCAAAACATTAACAACGATTGATTTTTCTTTTTAAAAACTCTCTTGCAGCTATATGGAAAAGCACATTGTCGTATTAAGTCTGTCTCACAAAAAAGCTGCAGCTCAGAGGGCTCTAATGAATTTTCCCGACTTTTTGGAAGGCCTAATCTTCAGAGAAGTATACTCAATCCCTAAGTTTTGGAAGGCACTCAGAACTGAGTCGTTCTTTTGGTTCTCTTAAGGCAAGGACGCTTCCATCTCCAGCATTTAGGTTAAACTTAAATTCGTCGGCAAAAATAAAATTGTTTTACATGTTTTGAGTGGAATTAAGAAGCTTCTGAGCTGAGATCAATCATTTTAATCTGACTATTTTTAGAAATTCCGTCTTCACTACTGGCTTGAGTGCTCTAACCAGCTCAGCTCTAACTTTTACGAGCCTGTTCCTCATTGAGCTTGATGAACAATTTTTTTCCTGTGGCTAGACAGATGTCGTTTATAAGATCCATTGAAAACTTGAACCGATTTTTCTATAGGCGTCGCAGGGGGTTTCATCACTAAGCCCAAGAACACTTAAGTGTTTTGCGAAGGTGAACGCCAACAAATCGTCTGCAGTCTTTTCTGTCTAGAGAACAGAAATGCAGCTGATTTGTTACTGACATTTGAGAGCATGCGCTTGGTCAAGCTTTATTCTAGAGAGTCATACCATCCTGGTTGTTCTGAAGAGGGACCCAACTGTTGGTAGACATCCCGACCGAGTACGCGGGCAGTCTCAAGGTGGGTTCTAGCGCTATGAGTCTCCGTTTTGGTAAATGTTCCTCAATGAGGAACAGCAAGTTCATTGGCAATCTCGCTATGAAGTTAAGTTAATCGTGTTTGCTGGTTTCTCTTCCATTCACCTCACGAGTCGATAGGAACATCAGAGCGTGAACTCAAACATGACAAATGTTGCCCAACTAAACCTGCAGACTTATGATGATGCGGCGCTAGTTTATGTACTAAATGTGAAAGAAAAGCTTTACCTTTTGTAAAGGGTGTGTTTTTCATATGTATAAAACAATGACCAACATTTTTACAACCTTTTCCAAAATTTTTGTCCGTGGTTTTCGAACTAACGCGGCTAATGTTGTTCTCTCAGTCAATCGTCAAGGGCTTAATGGCAAAGACTAGACTTCTTATTTTCTTACAGACAATAATCCAGCGACGTCAAATTTCAGGATCCGAAACGTGAAATTATGTGGTAACCAAACGATTCCTTCAATTAACCAATTGTGGCACAAGCTGGGTGAAATACTGCACCGTCTTCTTGAAGCAACAGCTCCTGCACATCATGGTTGTTGCATTGATAATTTATAACGGTCACCATTGACTGTAACGATCTGGCCAGCGTTGTTACCCAATAAAGCACACCAAACTGGTAGTTTTTGTGAATAAAACGGTGTCTCAACATACACTTGAGGATTTTCATCACTCCAAATACAGCAGTTTTGTTTATTGACGAACAAAAGTGGGCTTCATCACTAAACAAAATTCTCTTACGAAAATTGATCTCAACGGTTATCTTGCTTTGGGCCAAATTTACACAATTTGAAAGCTTTGTTCAAGAGTAATTCTATTCACTTTGAAATGTCAAAAAAAAACTAAAAATAAATTACTTAACAGTTGTCCAAGTAGCCACCCTCAAAATAGTGCTACCTAAAAACCAACGCCCGATACAATCGCTATCCTCAATAATAGTCAAGCGATTCCCAGTGACAGATGTGCGTGTCAGAGAAAGTGAAAATTTACCTCAATTTAACATAAAATTAATTTTTGCACTGAACGCCCCAAACTGCCGATTCAAGTCAAGTCACTGAAGATATAATTTTCGATGTCGAATCCCCACCCACCCCATCACCCATTGTAAGCCTAATTTTGTACAGAATTGATTTCGTTCCTTCCAAGCAGTCTGACTTGCATTCCTCGGGCTAAGAAACCAATCGAGATCGATAGTTATTAAGAACATCAATCGGATCTCACAGTAGGTGCAATCGGCTCACGCTGAGCGCAAACAACTCCAGCCATTCCAAGCTATTTGAACAATGGCCTCCTCAGTCCAGAGCGCCATGGATGCAATGATTCATATGTATCTTTGTTCGGAGTGATGGCACGATGAGGGATTGGATTTAAAGGGGATTTGAGTTGTGGCAGATCGGCTGCGGCGGCTGTGGCGGCTGTGGCGGCGGCGGCGCAATGCTATTAGGCCGGTGAGCTCAGTAATCTGTTAACACAAAAAGGGCGTGAATAATCGTGGGAATCGGCGTTGTGCGTGATGTTGATGATTTCATTTTTCGATCTCTGTCTCACATCGAAGCGCCTCGCTCGGGTCAGGTGGGTTGGGGTCCGGGTGTATCCACGTATTGATGTTTTCATAATTTGTTTTTGTTGCAAATCAATTTGAGCGAGTGCACGTATTGTCTTGATTAATTAATTTAATTAACCACCCACCGACAGGAGTGAGCCGGCAATCAATTTTGGACAGACTGAACTTTAATGGGAATCGAACTGTGAGGCGAAGCATGTGGGTGATGATCGTACAAGACGTGCAAGGAGTTATTTACTCTGTGGTGGTGTGCACTCACTAGGGCGCTGCATTCTTCTTTCGGCAATTTCCTTGTGGTCGGAACTAACATCCTCGATCAGATTGGCAATTTGACGGATGGATTCTTGGAAGTTCTTTAATTGTTAGTAACATATCCATAGTCTACGAATTCATTTTGTGTCCCGATATTGATCTCACTCACATGGACCGTGTGTGGAAAATTGAAGATGATCCGAAATGCTAAGAGGCTGTCGCCAAGGGCTTGGGGGAATTGTTTGTAAGACTCATGGCGATCATTGTCTATTGGCGATGTCACTCTTCACAATCACGGCGCCGTCGCTGATACCACGTTATCCTTACTTGATTGAACATTACACCTTGGGGTAGACGGAACATGATGTAGTCGTTTGAACTAATTATGGAGGCCAATATGTATGAAATATAAATCCTTTCAAATGTTGGGCTCTGCTTCACTGACAACATTAGAAGCATCAGAATTGTCCAATGAAGCAGGCTGCGTTGGCTGAGGTGAAGTTGGCTTTGGAAGACGGTTTTGCTTACCTATAGCTCTTCGGATAGTTGAGTCTTGTGAGAAATTGTGCCCACGGCTCAAATTACACCAAGTTGTGGTCTGCGGAAATGCGTTGCTCTTGTGAGCAACGCGAAATGGACAGACCCGGATTTTTCTGTACACTCAAATGGATATCCGCGACACTTTTGGCAGATCTAACGTTTCGTTCTCGTCCTGGTTTGAATGACTGACCATAGGGGGCTTAGTATTTCTGACAAAATTAAGAATATTCTCTTCATGCTTATGATCACTGTAAAATTATAGAATTGCCGGAACAAGCACCTGCTTTGATAGGTGAAAAAACCTTGGTGCCTACTAAGACGGCTGCGGCTGAGCCTTAATTACCTAGAGGTTTTTAAGCCGATTTTTAAAAAAAATCGGGGTTCGCTATGAAGGCATTACCTAGAAATTTCAGCCTTCCGGACGCCTGCGCTCGACAATTGCAGAGCAGATTCTACTTCTTCCTCATCCTTCCAACTTCTATAGCAGTCGTAATGTGAAATGCCCAAACGTTGGGTTACCAATAAGGACAATGAGTGCGCCGTTAGTACTCTGTCTTGGTACATCTTTTGGTCAAGCTTCTTCAATTGACCTCAGGACTACTATGAGACTTAATAGTTGGTACCTGCCCAAGAGCTCTCGATGCCCCTCATAATTCTTTGTTTCTAATATGGCCTCGTTTTTCGAATTCTTCCCTTACTCGCTCAACGGAGTGCTTAGTGCATAGTTTCGGGATACGAGTTTGTTCCTTGAGCAGGTTTTATCCCCTAACCACACTATGACCAATGTGGTATGAAGTTCGTGGAGATTGGCCATCACGTTATTTCCTTATTACAATATCTCACACAAATTTGCAGATCCGAATCGGCCAATAGTCGGAAGAAATTTTGTCTGCAGAATACAAAGCGTGGGGAGGACCTCCCACTTCAGTATTTCCTGGTAGGTTTTGACCACTGCATCAACGTGGGACTGAGCGTTATCACCATGTAAACTTGCAACTCCCTTGTTATGCCCTTCAGTCACTTCTGTCCGTTTTGCACGCAATTCACTGCTCAAACGTATCAGTTGAAGTCGATATCGTTTCCCATCAATGATTTTGCCTGGTTTTAGCAGACCTATAAAGAGCGGATGCTTTTTTGGCGTCAATTTAGAAGATAGTGGAACGGATTGATCAGTCTTTGCATAGTATTGTTTCTTTTCGGGGCTGTCGTAACTCGTTTCACGATTCAATGCAATGTAAAATACCTGTCCTTTGAGGTAAAAAGTCCCCTGTCGACATCTCTAGGTTTCAACTCGTAGGGTACCCAATTTTCTTGCCTTTGAATGAAATATTGACAAAAAAATCACTACTTCTGAAGGGTGGACCTTTGAAGCCACTCTCTGCATGATCTATCGGTCAGAGCAGAGTCACTATCCACTTCTGCAAGCTTCATTTGCACTAATAACTTCCCGCAAATGTTGTTTATTTACGATAAATTTGGGTATTTTTGACGAGGCAAAAACAATGTTTTTATTCAGAACAGACGCTGATGCACACAAATTATTGTTAAAAATGGTACACATTTCCAATAAAGGTGCAGGTGCTGCCATCTTTTGAAAAAGGACTGTATTAATTTGCACCCCTAATAAAAAGAAAATCACTTTTCTAAGCCTGTCTTTCGAAGAAGCCCAAATTGTTAACTTATCCCTTGTCATGCCTAAAGTTTGCATGATCTTCTTCATCTCTCTTGTTGGATATTTCTTGGCTTAGCTCATAAACTACTCTTAGGAGACTCAAAACTCGTGCTTTAAATGTAAGCTTGGAGCCTCGACTTATTAAAAAGATCAATACAGAGCGGATAGGTAATTTTCAAATTGAAGTAATTTTTCCAACATGCACGCCCGTCCTTAATCTTGATTGACATTCACAGCCCCTATTCTGTTACTGCTCAAGCAAGTGAAAATATATTTTCGAACTTTGTCCTTGCCTACTCGATTTCTGTCAAAAAGTTCAAAATGTCTCCATCATCAAAAACAACATCCAGTCAACTGTCCTTCCTAGTAAAAGTGCTTCTTCACACAAGCGGTCTAATTGAACCACCCACCAAACGACCTTAATCCAAAATGAGTGGGTTTCAAAAAAATAAACCATGTCCAAAACTCACCTCTCATGACCCCTTGTGAGGCCAACATCTGTGGGAGACACGTTCCTGGGCTTGACTGACTCAGTTTAGATCAGTACTTGCACCTCGCCTTGTCCCAAATAAAGCCATGCAACCTTCTCCATATGGCAACACCGTCAGATCTCAGACCTGGGCGCTAATTTGTCATGTTTCTCGAACGTCTTCCATTAAGCGCGCCGCCGTCACTCGTCGTGAATATTTATTTGGTGTTATCGAAATTTCTGGAAAAACAAAGCAGCAGAACGAACAAAAGATCGCCTCCCGCAACAGACTGATTGGCATTGAAATCGAAACCGGGGCATGACAGAATGCGCAAAAGTGCCCACGGACCTGGTTCCCACGATGAGCGATGGCGTTCATACGTGTGCGCTAGCTGGCCCACCTAAAGAGTGCGTTTGCGTGCCTTTGCGATTCGTTTCACAAACGTTATGTTAATTTTTGTTGTTGTTGTGTTGTCCACCCTCTCTCTCTTTCACTCTCTCCCGCTCTCTGGGTGCCGTGTTGCACCTCGTGTGCCACGGGTACTGTCGCTGATTAGTCATGTGTCAGTTATGCTTGCCTGTAGAACGCAAGCGAATAATGAGTGTGGTCATGGGACGACAACCGATTTAATAGTGCCACTCCTTGGTGACGACAGTTTTCTAGCGTCGTAGGATTTCTGTTCATTTCTCACCTTCACTCTCATCGCCCGAGAAAACAGGTTCTGAAGGGGCCCTTCGAATGGAATTTTTGCCAGCCCGCGTACGATAAGGGGCTGGGCAGAATCACAATTCCGATTGGGGAGTCATAAATTTTGGTGCCTAGGGCAGAGACCGTTTGGAGAGTGAGCGTCATTCATTGGATTCTGGCGGGAGGAAGTTGTCAAATCTGAAGCATTGTTGCAACGGTGCATGTGGCCAGTGACGTTCTAAGCGCCACCTGTGACGAGTCATTCCCGGAAGCAACAAAATCGACGGAGATTGTGAAATTGATACGAAGTCTCACCCATGAATCAGACCACCGGAGTCCCCTCCACTTTTCCCAAATTGCGCTTAATCTAAGCTCGTTGATGGACAACAACTGTTAGTCATCTCTGACCGAGTGTCATCATTCGCCGCGACGTCTGTGTCATTCGCCGAAGAACTCGCGAGCTTCGCTCAATAAAATGTCATTATCTCGGCGCGCACTACAAACCGTTCGGCAGTCGGTAGCAGTCGGCATTCAAGATCGTTCAAGTTTAATCATGCATCGGCGTATTACACTCACACAGAGGCGCACGCCTCATGTCGCACACTCGCTGGTCTGGATTTGGTTGCCTCACTTGTTGTAACACAAGTCGCGCTGCTGTCAAGCTGGAAGCAAGTAGAAATACCCGACAACAGCTGGCCGACTGACACTTGCTGTCAGTGGCCCAACACGTGGTTCGGCCAAATATTGTAAATCAAATCGAGCCCCATGAAAGTAACGAATTCCACAGCTGAGCGAGCTTTGCCGGTGACTCAGCGCCCACGCAGGCCGGACCTGGCTTTCCGTCCAAACCCGGATTGCCGTTCAGAGCCACCGAGAGCGTGTAGCTGTAATGCACAGAGAGAGAGAGTGAGCGAGAGAGACGACGCGGCGATGGTGGCGTCATGGCGATCGTGGTGGTGGCGGAGTTTCCCACGTTCGCAATCCGGAATTGTTTTGCAATTGAGTCTCAGCTCCGTCTGAAACAAGGTGTACAGCAATGAGGTACCGTCAGCAACAGGTTTCTGTTACCGGTTCCCATGTCACGGCGAAGTCGAGAGATCGCCGAGGACGTGCGCTCTCGGAAATATCAGCTGATCGGTCAAGCGATCCAGTCTGAAATTGCATTAGGCGTTTTTTTGCGTGGTTCGCTCTTAGAAAAGAGATGACGGGCAAAGAGAAGCTTTCTCTGACCCCATACCAGTCTCTTACTTGATGGGGGACTGCCGTCTCTTTGAAATGCGAATGTCGCGAGCGAACCGAGTGGATTGTCGGAGTTCGGATCAATGATCGTTGTCGGGGGTCATGGAGGTCTCCATGCCTCTAATTTATTTGTGCGTACCAGGGCTGACTTGCAATTCGTCAGACTCTGTTAATTTCGTTCTGGAGACTAAATTGAATTTATTCCGCTAATTTTACAAATTGAGACGCACAGATGGATAGACATTCCTCACAATTTACTTCTCAGAACAATCATCTGAGCTGTCTTCCCTCACAATGAGACCACGACGAATCAAAAATTGCAAAAGAAATGCATCTTCTATGCGCATTTGGATTCAATTCTATCTATTGTTGGAGCAGATTCCTGCATATTTTACAAGTGTGCACCGATTTCTTGGGTGAAAGTATTTTTTTCTGTTTGAAAAACATATCGGAATGAAGTTGAAGATTTCCCATGAAATGAGATGAAAACGCTACTCATCAATTACTCAGTGTCTTCACAGGGCCGACGATATGGAAAGAGGTTAATGTGTTAATTGCATGAAAGTGACTTTCTTCAGTTGCACATCTGTTCACCGAAGGCGACATGCTATGCAATGGAAGTCAAGGAAGGAAAACTAGATCACTTTGGAATGAGTCTCAATCCCACAGCATCACAGAACAAACTATAAAGTTGGCTGTAACAGGGGCGTCCGCTTGTCAACATATATTTTAATGACTGCTCATAGCTGTCATTTTCAGCAAGAAATAAGGGAGATTTGTGTCAGGAGTGGTGTAGTGCGCCGAAGGTGCCAGGTTCGATACCAAGGCTATTGATTTTTCAAGACACCACGTACTTCGAGTTGTGGTCGCAGTGGCGTAGTGGGTAAGTGCGTCGGCCAACCCGCAGAAAGTCTAGGTTCGATTCCCGGACGGGATACCTCGCATTTTTTTCACGGCACCACCTCTTCCGAGTTGCTAACAACACTCGAAGAATATCAATTGTCTATGAAAAGCTTCTCAAATTTCGCCGTTCGGAGTCGGCAAATAAATGTAGGTCCCACCTAGTCGTAAGGGAACAGTAGGGCGCAAAGCCCTCTCTGGAAGGTCTAAACTGATTTTTGGATCCCAGTTCTCTTTTATATCGCGGAAACTTGTGCGTTACTAAAAGCGGATGAGGCAGCCCTTAGTCTTCCGAGTGAAAAGTTTTTGATCCTGTTTGCGATGGTGTTGTCTGGAAAAGTAGATTCAACGACGAACTTTATAGGCTATCCGACAACATGCGCCTGGTCAAGAGTCTTCGGATACAACGCTTAAGATGGCTAGGCCACGTAGAGCGTATGGACACCACTGCTCTGGCCGAAAAAATCTTCGAAACCGAGCCATTAAGACAACCTAACAGAGGACGGTCTAGGTTAAGATGGCGCACACAGCTGGCGAAAGATCGTGCTTTCTGGAGAAGCATGTTGGTGGGGGCCAGGTCCACACCGGACTGTAGCGCCATGGAAAAAGAAGAAGAATTCTTGTCTCAAAAAATTTAAATATTTAAATCTTTCGCCTCTATTCAAGAAAAATAAGTAGGCTTGAATTTTTGATGACAAAAAGTTTTCAAAATCTTTCATAACCTCAGTTCGGTTTAAGAATACCTTTTTCCCGTCCAACTGATGCCAGACAGTGGGTTAGGTGATTACCTATAAGGGGAATATAAGGACCGTGGTAGTAGATCTCTTATCTATCTTATCAATGTATGAGGTATGGGATTGACCAAAATGATTTGATTTTACCTATGGCAACAATTTCATTTACAGACTGCTTCGTATTCGTTTGACTACATTTATTGCTACCCCTGGTTGAAGAAATAGAAAGTGTCTAGAAATGGAAAGCTTATCACCCATTTTGATGTACATCAGTTTGTCGCCGTAAACTTGTTTGTGTGAAGACCATGTTTTCGAGTGAGTTTTTGGGGTTTTTTTGTCTACATCCAAGCATTGACCAGATCTTTTTACATTTGCCATAGAAAATCTACATTTCCTTACATGAGTGCACACAAGCGGTGGAAAATGGTGAATTTTAGAATCTTAGTCTCAAGGATGGACAGTCGGTGTAATTTTAAGTCCCGTTTACCACGTGGGATTGGAATTTTTTTTTTCACTTTTATCATATAATGTAGATGTCGAATTATTGTGATCGGATATGCTCCCATGCTGCTGCATATCCGCATTTTTTTGTACAATGGGTCCGGTTTCCCATACGGATCCTTTTTGGAGGTTTAAAACACTTGAACGAACCTAAGCAAACCTACACCGAATAGTGCGTTCATTTTTCATGAATTCAGTGTCTTCTTCGTACAATGGTATAGAGCGAGGCCTTTCTAAAACCCCTGCCACTCTATGGGCAGCTGCACCCGGTTGAGAATGTAGCTTCCCACTGAGCCGGGAAAGTCCCCTAACCGCCTGACCTGAATCAGTAGGGTAAACAATCTGGTTCAGACCAGTTAACACGGTACTAACCTCGAATCTGCTCGCGATATGGGTCTACAGCCATCTCGATACTCCCACAAGGGGGCCTACCGCACGGTCAGGTTGAAACCGAAGTTCGCAGTGTTAGTCTGCTTTGATTTCAGATCTTCTCCAGATTAACTCGGTACAAAACCTCTGATGAAAAGATTTCTTGACAGAATCAGACCCCTTTGCATTAAATGAATGGCCTTCTGGCACTTGGCCCTGAGATTGTATCTTTAGCGATACACCTTCTCGCGAATTGACATACACCTTGCTCACAATTTTTGGCACTGTTAGCATCCTCCATTCAGTGGTTTCCTTCAAAACTATTCGAGTGTCTATTTCTTCCTAGACTTAACTGCCTCCAACGTCAACAGTTCCATTTTCATGTTCTCATCATTCAAACGCCACAGTGTCTTAAAGTCAATGTTTTGATAACGCCTGTAAGCAACCTCAAAAGAAAACCCCCCAGTCAGCGGCAGCCGAAAACCAAAGATTTCGAACAAAACAACCCCAGACTCCATCAGACTTGATTTATGTCACAGCCCACGCGCATTACGCCAAACCACCCAGACAAGGAGACACCTCGACGCAAAGGGGTGCACTGATTCTATTGAAATTCTATCAAGGAAAATGATTTACTTGCGCCGCAGTAATCACGCGGTTCATTAACTCATCTTGTTTCGTATTTTAATTCAATTTAAGAGAACTCCTCACACAATTCAACTGTCAGCGGGTACATTGAAACCTCCTTTCTCATGGGCACATAAATTATTAGTCAACGAAAATGGAAGAAAAAGTATCTTTTAATCTCGCACCGAGACGAAGGAACAAATGCGGTGAGGCCCGACGCATATGCGTTCAAAAACGACACGCTGAACGGTCGAACAACGTGAAATGAAAACCCCGAACGAGAGGCGACGAGCGCGAGAGCGCAGAATAAAAGAATACAACACAACTCTTTACGACAACAACAAATAAAAGCAAATCCGAAGAACAAGATCTCAAGAATTTTCTCATCTCATGTGACTTTGCGCCGAAGGGACGACTTTGGGGCTCGGAGTCGGTGGCGACGACGACGACGACGACGACGACGACGACGACGACGACGATGACGGCGACGAAGAAAACGACGACGGACGTGGCAAACAGAATGAATTCCCAAACCACACACAAACTGTCGAGACGCTTTAGCGCCCACGCTCTCGAATTCCCCAAAACGATGCCCAAGTAGGCACATCATCATCTTCATCATCGGTCACCACACCAGAGCGGCCGTGCCAAGGAGCATGTGAACCGCGACCAGCCCACCGCAGCCGCGGAGAGCAACGAGAAAACATATTCCAGCTCCGCAGTCCACCGCAGTTCACCGCAACAAGACGAAGAATAATTGAAGAACCAAGCAGCATCATCATCAACAGTATCGTCATTGCCGAGATCGCGGTACCGAGATTAAAAGCCATCAGTGCAAGCGTGCGCGCACTGGTCACCCACAGGGCCACCACTCACAAGTGGTTATATCATATCGAAAGCATCGCACGCCGATCACAACATCGGTCGGACCCAAAGGCAGGGGGTGACTTACCCCCCATCACCTTCGGAATCCCGATGCGCCAAGAACAAAGGTATTTAGCAGCGAGAAGACTCCCTCCCCGACGCGACGCGGCTTCACGGTCGCACAATGAGAACACGAAGACCACTGCTTGTTGTTGGCGTATGGCGTACGGCGTACGGCGTACGGAGCACAGCGTATGGGGCATGGCGTGGCGGCGTATGGCGTCTGCGCGACCCACAATCCGGAGGAACAGAATTCTCTGTTCACACCTAAAATCGTTGTGGGTTTTGTGATGTGATTTTTTTTTCTTTCTCCACTCGTTCGCTTTTTTCCCGTCGAGTTTGTGTTGTTCTTGTTGTTGTTTGTGCGGACGGGGCTAAGTAGAAAATGCTGTGCACAAAAAAGATGGAATCCCACAGATACAGAGAGCTCTGCCGGGATGCCAATGTCCCTCCGTCGCTGGAGTCACTCTGGAAACGCTTTTTTATTGTGTTCTGCGGACGCGATGTCCCATTCGTTTTGCAGTCACAGAGCACTGGGGTATTGTAGTGATGGATGCAAGAGTTTAAGCGCCTAGTGTGGACTTTGGTGTGGGCTGACTACGATGACAAAACGTATTTAGTTCTCAGGCTGGAAAACATGCGAAGATGTGCAGCAGCGGCGGCGGCGGAGTTTCGCGTGACGTAGAGTTGGTCTCTTGAAATGGCCTGACAGTTGAAGGTGACACGAGGAAGGATGGGGTGACCACCGAATGTGAGAAAGGTGCCGGAGTCATTGATTTGATCTGTTGTGGAAGTCTTGGGCTACTTCTACGTTTGGTGGCAGCCTGAGGTGAGGTTGAGAGAAACAACATTTAAGCTGCTGACAGAAATGTTATAAATTTTGAGATGCTATCTCTTGCTACTGAAAAATGTAATTATCGCTACTTTATCTTTACAGTGGCCTTTACTTGAGCTTCATCGTCCGTGGAGTTGGGGATTAGTGCGTGGACATCTACACCGTTGGTTTGGGATTATACTGTGTTTCTTCTACTTTCGTGTCGCTGACAATGATGACGATAGTTATGATGAGTCTAGATAGAAGTTTATAGTCTGCTGAGAGATTGAAAGGCATTACTATGGAAGCGAGCAAGCATGTAATACACTATTGCTCTGTAATATGATTGATTGTGACACCTTCATCTTAGTAAATTTAGCTTTACCTCGATGTTTGGACGAAGTCTTAAGACATAATTTTCGAAAGAAAAAATCAATTTCTTTACATTTGACGTGTGCTAAAGGGATGGCGAAACCCATTAAGTCATAAGAATCCACCCACAAAACAAAACGAAGGTAAGCAAGAGAAAAAAAGGGGATACGGATCCATTCGATTTCTGTGAGTTGTATGGGCAGGGGAAGTTGAATTGGGAGGAGCATTCTATATTCGCGTGGTGCGGCTAATAAATGAGTCTCTATATTTAAGTTGACCTAAAGCGGTTTTGAGAGTAGACTGATGGACCTTTTCGAGCATGGCGTGTATTGTGGACGTAATCTGAACGGAAGTAATGCGGGTGTCTAATTTATTTTAGCATCATGTGATGAAATGAATATGAAATAGTGATAAGGAGAAGACCTTATTTCCGTGTTTCGTCTAAAAAGTGACAATCTTCATCTGAGTTGCAGCGCTCGTTTTGGTTTCCATCCAAATCACGACACTAGTTAGAAGTGTTGTACTGAGGCATGGGGTCAATTTAAGCTAATACACAGTGAACTAAAATAAGCTGGAGCATCCTATATATTGAAAAGAAATAAATTTTAAATTTAAGAATTTTTTTAATTATTTTCATTAAATTAACACCATTTCAGTTTTTTTTTTTTAAATTTTAACGAAACAAAAAATAAAATTGAAATTAGTTTCAATTCATAGGCCGAAAAAAACTGAAGCACTTTTTTCTCAAAGCCAGAAAGAAGTTCTTTTGTTGCCTTAAACTAGATCAAGGGTAACGAGGACTCCCCTTTTATGTTGTTTAAAATCACTAATAAATATGATTAAGCTGTTGTCAAAAAATAACAGGATTATAAGCCGTCGCGAGCTGTTAAAGACCTGAAAATTGATTATTATAAGGAAAACTATTCGTGAAGCGAATGTTGAAAATAATAAAAAAGGCAAATATTGTTCACCCTGTTGTATAGTACTTACAAAACGAATGAACCCAAATCGACAAATTTTAACGCTGTCATATCAAAATAATGGTTTTCTTCAAAAATTCCACAGAGCACGCTAAGAGAACAATGTTCCGAATTGTCGATAGAATCCACAATAATAATAATTATTGAGTGGCACTACAGCCCACAAGGGACCAGGCCATAGCTTCTACAACAACTACTCCTGTTGTGCGTGTTACTGTTCTCTCACGGGTAGAAGGGACCTAGAGATTTTTGCCAGTGAGATTTGAGACAATTGATACTCTTTGAGTGTTGTCAGCAGCTCAAGAGAAGTGGTGCCGTGAAAAATCCGAAGTTTTCAGTCCGGGAATCGAACCTGAACCTTCGGCGTCTGAGTCGACGCACTTGCCCCCTACGCCACGGCAACCACAGTTCAACCACAAACAGAAAACAATTACCTGCCATATAAGGCTGCAAAGTCCTGAAACCCCTAGAAAAAGCCTGCTTTGTTAGAGAACAAGAAGCGCCTGTAGTTAATGAAGAAATACATACAAAAAACGGATGAGTTTTGAAACCAATTTTTGATAAAACTACATTCTACATTTTCGTGTGTGATTTTTTTTAATTGCATTTTTATTAGTAACTATCAGAATATCTTACGCACTAGACAAAAAACGCTTAAAACAAGCTTAACTTAACAATGGAATGGCTTGGAACTGGCTTGGATCGAAAAAATGTCACTCCTACACTAAAGCACGGAGATGAACAAGTAATGCCTTGGGGTGCAATACCAACACAAAATAGGTAGTAGGTTCCCTTCATTTCAACAAAGGGAATTATACCAAATTGGAATACGCTGAAGCGATATATTCCCGAAATCAAAGAACAAATTAAATTTCCACCACGTGTCATATTTTACAACGATTTGAAACACACTGCTAATATAACAACAGATGTCTTTGGGATACAAAAAAGTTATATCCACACCCTCCCGAAAGTCCGGCTTATATCTCGTGCTATATGAGCTGTTTTAGCAAAAAATTGTGTCGGAAACGGCAAGACCTTAAGACATTATTGTGTGAAGAATGAGAAAAAATGCAAGCCGCTGTAGTAAAAAAGTAAAAAATTTGAATCAAATAAAACAAAAAACTACAAGAAGTAATTAAAGCAAAATTTTAATTCCAAACGTATCAAAATTTATGGAAATAAAAATTTTGCGTTGCCTATGTAGGTTCCTTTCACTCTTGAGAGATCAGTAGCTCGCATAACTCGAGTAGTTGTTGTAGAAACTAGCCATTGGTCCCTTGTGGGCTCTAGTGCTACTCAATTATTTAGTATGAAGAAATGCTTGAGTTATATCAAGCAGAATAGAATGTCAGTATTTTTTTTTTTTTTTGGTTTGCCTTCCTTTGCAGCCAAATTAGAGGGGGCTGAATATTTCTTGCATCGTTTCAAAGCATTTTTGCGACCTTAGATATTTCTATCATTCCAACTTCACTTAAATGAAATTGTAGCATATTTCTTGTGTCTAAAAAAGACATATTTGGGAATATCAAAACGTATTGCGAATCTGGATTTTTTGCCCCTTTTACTTCTAGATTATAAACTGGATTTACTTGAAGTAGAAGACTATTATCAACACAGTATCTTATTTTCCGATCTAATAGCGGCGGAATGGATTCGTTTTTATATGCAGACTTCAGTCTCAAAAGGAATCTATTGCATATAAAAACTAGATGGTTCACCCTCTCATTTTATTTGTCTTAGTTTCAGCTCACTCTGCTTACTTTTGTGTTCCCACAAATGTTTCTACCACACGCGATGTTTGTGTAATCTGCGGAGTTATCGATTTGCATTGCTTTGAAGGGCTTAGTGCCCAATCTGCTTCAAATTTAAAAAGCTTTACAATAACGCATCTCCTTGCCAAAATTTTGCGCATGTTTGAAGTGACATAAAAAAATGGACCTCAAATCGATGGGGAGATGGCGCTCGCCCCATTCACACAATATGTTCCACGAAATCTGTTCTAATTTCTGGGTTATGAAAATCGAATCATTTTTCTGTTTTAAGTATTACTTTATACAAAAGTGCAAGAAGAACTCATAAATTTATGTAGTCGATGGCAGATCACTCTCTCTCTCTCATCAAATCCTCCAGAGCATAAATCCTTTTAAATTCCTTTGAATAACTAAATCTCTCCTCAACCTGAAATTATTTTCCTGAGCAAAACAAGCAGCTCAACGGCACGATCACTCTCCATAAACGACAAGTGTATTTCCAATAAAATACTCTTCGTTTCTCAACCTCACAGGAACATCCCGCCAGGATATTACATTCCATAGAAACCGTATCTATCTCCCCTATCGATAATTCCACCTTCGTTGCATATCAGACTTAAACGACTTAATTCCTTTGCGGAACTATGTGGACTTCCTTCCACATCGTTATCCCATTACGAGTTTATTCCCGGGTATCTCCACTTCACTGTTTCGCTCCTCGTGATTAAATCAGAAACACTTCCATCCGATGGCAGCGCATATAGCATGCCATCATCGGTACACTTTCGAAATGGAAACGTTCCCTAGCCACGCTCCATCAATTTACCTAATCCGCTTTCGGAAATATCTCACCGAACCAAATTCCCATTAATAACACAGCGACACACCACCACCCAGCACCGCCGGCGCACAGTACCTCCAAAACTCAACCACTGTCCAGTCTCTGCCAACAAAACGTTTGCCCAAATGTAGCCGCTCTCTTACACAGAAAGTCGAACACACAACCACACATATGTGCACAACAGCTACGCCACAATTAACTCCTTTGGAGCATTTTAAATCCTTGGCCACAACACAAATTCCTGCCGTTCGTCTCGCACAAGCCCAACCTTAACCCGATAAAGGCTCATTAATTTATCATTTCACCTCGCGCTGTCGTGAGATAAAAAGCAACTGAAACACGCCGCCGACCAGCCGACCGGCCCGCTGCCCGCTGGTAGCATTAGACAGGACAGGTTGGGGTTTGGGTTCGAGTTTCGGCCCCTGGGTGGCCACCCCCAGAAAGGCTCTCCACGGCACAGACCACCTGATTGTCGATTAATTTATTCACCTGAATGAGAATGTCTGTTTATTTATGCCTGCTCGTTAACCCCTCCAGTCAGAGATGTCATCTCATTAACGCGCGTTCCACATTCCCACAGAGCAACAAAACTGTCCACCACCGGACCATAATATTTACACAAAACCAATAAAAAGAGTAGAGGCCATCTTCCCCCTTTTGGTGTCGGTGCCGGTGCGGGTGCGGGTGCGGGTGGACGGCGCGAGAGGACAGTGCAAGAAGAAGGGCGCATAACGAAGAAAAATCACCCAAAACTCTCAAAATGACACTCCACACACAGACACCCTCGCCGTCGTCATCGTCGCCGTCGCCGTCTTCATCCGCGTCTTTGTCTTCGTCTTCGTCACCACCACCGCACCGATGAAGACATTACGTGGCCGAGGATGCGGCAACGGCAGTGGCGGCCGTGTCGGCATCTCTCAGATGAGATGAGATCGATGAAGGTCGCCCGAATAACTTGTTCAGCTTGTCGCTGTCCATTTAATTGCCCGGCACTGGTCCATAAACTGTTTATCGCATCGCCTTTAACATACGAAACGAAATTTATCTGCAATAACTCACTCAAGCTTAATAGCGGACTCCGACCGTTTCGCACCACACCGACCGCCGCCGCGCCGGGCCACGGTCTGACCGAACCATCAGTTTGACAGAGAGGGATCCCAACGAGACGAATGTAAATCGACGGATATCTATCTGGCTGCGTGTGGAGGGGGCGAGAAAATCCGACATTAAGCCGCAAAGACACCGACGCACGCTGCAACGAAGAGGTCCGCCGCCGCCGCCGCCGCTAAACAGGGGGAAATGTCATGTCGTCCCGCATTTTGATTTCGGTCCAGGTTTGGCTTGACACACGCACACACGTACGTGTGCCGCATGTGCGTGTAGGCATCGGATAAGAGGGCACTTGAACCCCGTCGTCGGAGGGGGTGTAGCGCCAACGATTCACTCGCCAGTGAACACAAATATGGATGAGAGTTGTTAGCATTCACGAAATGTCACTTGGCACGATTTGATGGGCGGCGCGATGGGTGTGCGAGATTCATTGCGTTTTCGAATTTCGAATTTCGGATCAAGATCTCGCGGCTTTAAGCAGCGCCTACATGGTTCTGGGCCATTATTCTCGGGGCTATCTATCAGCTTACGCGGGCCATTGATGACCAAATAAGGGACCATGTGCCCGGGCATGAATGAAATGAAATTTTGGTCAGTGAACCTGGGAGCATGTGCGAGATTTGTTATTCAAATTGCGTTCGGATTTGGGTTCGATTCGAGATTCTAGTGAATCTCCATGTGTGGAGTGCTGGACTGGTGGTGGGCTGTGCGCCGCCGTTGCCTGTTTGCCGATGGATTGGAGTAGAACGCGTGATCCACCTACATGGTGAAAGATATTTCGATGGGGCCACACGGTTGGTTTTTGGACGCGTCAGCGTATGGCCTCCCCATTGGAGTGGCGGTTTTGAGTGGATTCCTTGGATGGGAGCTGATGGCTCTCTGCCATCAGTCCAGCCGGTGTTGATGACTTTCGGCGAAATCGTGTGCAGGTGAAACTTTGCGCCCCGATTGGGGTCCACCGGTACATGATCCTACGCCGAAGCAAAGAGAAATAGCAAACGGAGCGACGACTTAAATCGAAACCAAGTGGGTTGACTTAACAGCTTAATCCGAAAATTCGATGGGAATGGAAGGAACGATGGCGTGTTTATTTTTTGTGTGATTTTCCAGCGAAATCTTATTGGGAGCTGAAGACACATGCGGGCTTGAAGTTGGTGAAGATGTGTCTAACGCCCACAGGCTGGAGTTGTGTAGTGTTGGCTACTTACAACAAATAAAGAGATACTTAAGCCAAATCAGACGTTATAGGTGAGCAATGACCTATAGCGTGAGAAAGTCTTAACGAATTATGTTGCCATGAGCATAGAGATTGTCATTCTTCTAAGCAAGAGTCCTTGAAACTTTCGATATTAATCCTGATTCGTACGAAAACTAAGAAAACTTTGCAGCATTGAGTCCAGACAACACACAACGTCTTGAACGTGGTTAAGTGGAGAAGTTTAATAAGTGGTGTGTCGATTTTCTTCAGAATGACAGAAGCTTTATGGTTCATATAATTGAACCCCCAACATGGGTTTGGGATAAATTATTATTTTTTCAGTTCGTGGAAGTACAAATTACACAAGTCAATTTAGTAGAACAAGCGGTCGTTAAGTGTGTCTGCTTCTTGGAAAATCACCAACAGCTCCAACCCTGAATTTATGGTTCTAATAGACAGCACTTGGCTATTCGAATTTTTTACAAGGCGAAAATGGTATTTTGAGAGAATATTGATGCCTCTTGAGCTCAAGAAAACTTGCTTTTGCGGGAAGAATTTTGCTCCTGATGTCGGTACTGGTGTTATTGTCTTATTTTACTGACATTTAGGTAAAGTTCTTGAACATCTCCGTGTTTCGGCTGCCCATTGTATTCGTCTCCGCAAGACGTTGATGTTGTGTGTCCTTTTCTGGTGATGGCATTCAAGTACTTTTGTCATTTGATCACCTTGATGCCATATCAAACAAGCTCGTCGAAACCCGAATTTGTTCCGAAAAGTTCATGCTTTCGGCATTGGTCTCCGAGTTTCGCACCCAGTCCTACAACATGACCTTTAAAAGGTCACTTGAAAGTGCGCTGTCTTGTCTATAATCTTTTTTATCATGAAATGTCAAATTGTTTCTCCCACTAGCCATGGTAATTATGGAAATCCTTATTAATTTTAAAATGCTCGCTTCCCATTGCAACGTTTTCTCTTAAGAAATCTGCTTTGTGCATCCTTCCTTGATGTAAACATGCACTTTGCTTTTGGCTCGTTAATAGACGGACACATTTTTTAACCATCCGTTACAATCCATCTATGTAAATTGTAAGCTTGGAGCTCAATACAGTGATATCGAGGAAAACGAATGATGCTTTGTTTCGTTTGTCATTTGAGATCTTGTTATTGTCATTTGAGATCTTGTTAAATTCATTACCAAAACTTGATGCGAAGGTGAAAGTTTAGGATCTTCATCTTAGAAAATGTGACAAGAATGACAAAAACAGAAACTAGACTGCCCCTTATCCAAATCGGTCATTTGCGTAAAATTTCTGTTGATCATTCAACTAATTTGAATCGCACACGCTAGTTTTCAGTGAAGTCAGCCTCGATGTTTGTCGTATCCTAAGGCGTTGAAAAAAAAACTTTTTATATTATCAACTACGACACTTGCTACTGACGATTGTATGGTCAAATATACGAGTTTTCTTGTCAGGAAATGGGCAACTGGTCTGTCCCTGCCATATAGAATACTTGGGCAGCAACGCATCCGATTCCCATTACTGGTGATCATTCGTATCCATTCCGCATTCGCGGAGCTTAAAATTATGAAAAACTCGGGATTGTATACAGGCAGTGGTCGCCGTGGCGTAGTGGTAAGTGCGTCGACCGCCGCGCAGAAAGTCTAGGTTCGATTCCCAGACGGGACACCTCGCATTTTTCACTGCACCACCTCTTTCGAGTTGCTGACAACACTCAAAGAGTATCAATTGTCTATGAAAAGCTTCTCAAATCTCGCCGTTCGGAGTCTGAAAAAAGAACTGTAGGTCCCTTCTACTCGTGTAGAACAGCAGCATGCACAACACGAGTACTTGCTGTAGAAGCTCGGCCCTGGTCCCTTGTGGGCTGTTGTGCCACTCAATTATTATTATTATTGTATACAGGTAGCACTTTAATCACTATCCTCATCATCAGTGGCCCACATGATCTAAAGGGATCACAGACGCAGTGTACGCATCTCTATCTCTAGGTCGCTGAAAACACCGTCATTGATTCGCACTCATCAGAACTTTTATACAAGAAGAGTTACATATGTACGTCAGTTTTTAATTTGGTTTACCATACCTGACGAAATTGCATTGAAATTAAGCCTGGCAATACTAACCTTCGTGCCACATAACCATCTACTAAATTAAATCATTTTACATTGCCAGAAGCATGAACCCATCATTGATATCCCCGCCTCTTGGCCTGCATACCAACCAATCCCGCCGAATGACTTCCAGAATAGCATGAAGATATCACAATTTGACAGTTTGTTTTTGCAATCTTATTATATGGATCATTCTTCTGTGCTGCACGCTCTATCAAAACTAAGTTCGTAAACGAGACTGTGCCACCTCTTTCGTCTTCTTCTTCATGTGGCGCTGTGAAGGTCCTAAATTGGACCTGAGTGGTCTGGCTAAAAATTTTGTCAGTTGGCCACTTGCCAGTTTATCCACATAAAAAGAATTTGGTTCTAGACAGTGCAAAACTTCTTACTACCTTTGCTCTATAGAGTAGAATAATACAACTCACACAAACCGTTACTGTTGCACTGCAGCTTAATCACTCTTGGTTAACTCCCTCAACAGTAGAGGGATAATACTAGTGACCAATGAAACGCAGGAGCTCGAGTTCAATGACTTTATTGTCGGTGCACACACGCTGTCTTATAAATTGCGACTAGCTGTACGGTCGCAGACTTTTACGTGCTGTGATTGAGGCATTACAGCTCGGCCATCCCACTATCGAGATCTGAGCGATCCTCTTCGTTAGCAGCACTCCTCAAACGCTTCCTCTGGGAGTTCACACTAGGGCTTCAGGTTGCCCGATGCCATGATGGTTTTTAGATTCCGTTTGTTGCATTGCATATACTCTACCAAGTTCCTTTAATTCGATAACATCTTGGCAACCATTGCCTGCAGTATCCCATTCTTTCAAAAAGCTTGAGCATCAAATCCCTTCCTGGCTACATAAGAAATGTGATATTCGAAAATTCTGAAGTACTCAAAGTCGCAAACAACATAAAAGGGAAGTTGCGTGGCCACCTGAATTTCCCCGTCCTCCATCTCTGTACGATTTGGAGTAATTCTGTCCGCAAGCCTTGATTTTTTAACCCGCAAATTCCAGCCTCCATCACTGGATGCACGATCACAAGGAGCCTAAGGTTGTATTTTTTCGCATCCCCTACTTTCATTGCCTTGGGAAATTTGAACAGGAAACAGAAGGAACTGCACAAGCAGTCGAATTAAAAGAAATCAGTAAATTTGCAAGTTTCGAAAATAAAATGTGACCAATCTCATGATCCTCATCCCACAACACCCCTAAGAAATCCTTCTTGTTTTTCTCCCCAAAATGTCTGGTTCATCGAAAGGCATCTAAAAACTCGGCATAGGCATAAGATATAAATATTCTTCCTCTGTTTTTCGTTTTACCTACTCCAAAAAGAACTATACCCAAAATTCCAATCGTCCCTTGCTATCTACTCCGAAGCCCAAGGGCGAGAACAATTGCCACCCCTTGACGTGTGAAGTCCAGTCTATAAATTCCATCAAAACAATATATATCCCCTTTCTAATTGCTTCCTCTTTTGCCCATCAAGAGTTTCTGGTCAGGTGAGCAAGGCAATAATAAATTTATTGCTCGCACCCTCGTACTTTGTTGCCGCCTTCAACGCCCTCCAACAATTGCCCATTCAAGGTCTGAGTCATGCCACTGTCCTTTCCGACTCTCATTTCTTCAAGACAGGCTGCCAATGCGTGTGACACCCTCTCCGCCCCTTACCCCGAATCACTTGTTTATTTCTGAGGCCTCATTCTGTGCAAACAATCTATCGACCAATCTCTTCACACAAAAAAATACACAATTCATCGTAAAGTGCGTCCTGCGCTGCCCGACAATCACATGCACAATGTGATGATATTTACACACTCACGCAATTATCATTACAGGCTAATGTCCTTATTCCAGCAACGCTGCCGCTGCCACCCTGCCAAACTGCTCTGCTTATGTCCCACTGGCACGCCATTTCATAATTAAATTGTCAGTCGATATGGGTCTGGGAATAATTTCCCGATAGAAATCTTCATTCACCACCCCCCCTTCGACAGTTTTCCATTTGTTACTCTTGCGAGTGTACGTGTTCGTGTGAATCGAATTGCCCCGCGAAGAGTGGAAGGGCACCTCTGATTTTCGCCAACCGGAAGCACTTGCAATTTTGTGTAGCCCTCATTGCGTAAAGGTATTCGGAATCAAAAGCAATGCCAGCGACCGTTGTTGGACGTAACGACAAGGACAACGACAGGACATTAGATGCAGTGGGGAGCATTAGCAGTGCTGGTTTTGGATATTTCTAATGGAGTAACTGAGAATTTCGTGGGCAGTCGCCTAGTACTAGAGGTGCCCATTTCGGGGAAGGACTAGTAGTTGGTGTGTGTTCACACTAGCTAGTTGAGGAACATGCAGCTCCTGCTAACCTTAAGGCGCTTAACATTGTGCCCGCAATCATTGGGAAGAGTTGGCGGTCGGAAAGTGACGCTTTATCATCAAATTGGACAACGTTCCAAATTTACCACTTACTTCATTTCAGCAGAAAATGTGTCCCAAAACTGGAGGACTAAATCCAATCTGCTAGTTAACTAGCAAATAGACAGACGTAAGACCTAACACAACACTCAACGTAGTACCAAACAATCTGATGCATGAAAGATTCATGTTCCTAAATCATTCTATTCAACTCGACACACGGCATACATACACATGCACACACACACATTCATTCCAATTCTGAACATCGCCAACATCTCAGTCAAAGCTCAACCGAGTCGTTCATGTATTCGGAAACTTCTTAATTGCTCACTTAGCTGTCAAGAGCACTAAAGCAGCAAACCACCGACTGTCCCGACCGTCCACCGTCCACCAACCCCCAACTCCAGCTCCGACTGCTGCCCGATTCATTAACACAGCAGTTAATCACCACTTAATCTGATGCCCCATTAAGAAGTAAACAATTAAACTTTCCCAGGGAAAATCATATTTCTTCGCTTTCGTTTGACTCTCCGAGCAGCGCCGCGGCCGCCCACTTCACACTCAGACACACACACACACTTAGTAAGACATGCTGATTCCCATCGTGAGCTCTGGTGACTAAGCCAAAAGCCGCCAGCGACACTAAGCTGCTCACTGGCAAATTAAATAAATCGCACACTCTGGCGAAGGCTTGCGTCCTCAAACTAAACCCAATATAGACAGTGGAACAAGAGCTAGATCCAGAGACCGAGACAGGGCCAGAGCCAGCTGCGTGATGCCATCACGTTCTCAAGGAAACCAGACGTCGTCGTCGCAGTCGTCGTTGTTCGCCAACGGAGGGGGCGGACCAAGCGAGAGTGGGAATAGCGAGAGAGTAGTGAGCCCCACCGCACATTGTTATTCCGCATATCTTACTAGGTCGACGGCATTAAAATTGATTAAAATTTCATTGGGATTTATAACTCAATTAAAATGGTGTAGTTCCATGATTAAGAAAGCGCGACGATGACAACGACGACTGCGGCGAACAGTATGACTGGCCTCGGAGACCGCCAGATGAGCGCTTGCACAAAGTATTAGTTTGGAGGGCAGGACACAGCACCATGGTGCGCTCGCTATTTTTCCCCACATTCAAGACAGTGCCAGCGTAGCAGCGGCATCCAACAGATAGCGTCTGGGACATGAAAGCGAATTCAATCTGCCTGCCGACTTTCCTATTCCAGTCAGAGGTCCCAGCAGCAGCAGGACGAAGTCATAGCAGTCTTGCACCACCACCGCAGCCCCCAGGCGGAGGATTCAGTCGAAAATATGCAATTGCAGCCACAACGTGCACCACTGGGGGGGTGGCGGCGCGACGGGGTGGCTTGAAATGACAAAATGTTGCAGTTGTGAAGTTTTACAAAACTACCAACGCAACCAGATTGAGAATAACCACTGTTATTCCCGTCGGGATCCTCAACAGCAAAGATGTTGACTTTTGGTTTGGGGAGGAGGGCACACCCTGGCACAGACAATGGCTGTGCGCTAAGGATAACTGCGATTCCAGGCGGTTCCTGCACAAGTTAGCGCAAGTTAGTTTCGTTTCGCGGAATTAATAATTCCTGCTTGCCACAGCCAAATTGCAGTTAGCTCATCGTAGTGGCTCTTCTATTCCCATAACTAATTAAACTATCATGGAAAATTAATTCCAGGACCCGGTTGTCGAAATTAGGGACTTCTGTCCCTTCTCTTTCATTGTTTCAACGCCACAACGGCGCTCCGTGGTGGTGGGGGCGGGTGAAAGTTCGCAAGGATGTAAATTTTAACGAATTATTGCTTTGAGTGAATGGGGAATACTATTCTGCTAATGGATTTCGGAAGAATGAACGTACTCCAAAGAGAAGTAAACAAAGGTTCATTACGGGGCTTAACCAATACAGAACAACACCGGAAAATGGTGGGTTTTCTTTTGTGATTCGACAGAAATTTAATTGACTTCGAATCTATTTGAATTTCAGGCGGGGAAAAAGTTGAAGGCTGTGGCTATATGGGGTCTTTGTGTTGGGTAAGGCCTTTGGTCGGGCTTGGTCGGGCGCCATTTAAATAACCTTTTATGTCCGGTAAAGTCTGGCAGTTCACAAAAAGATAGATACGAGTTTTTGACCAGGCTCCAATAGAGGGTAGTAGTTAGATGCGTCATGCTACGAATATGGGTAACAAAAAATTGACTTTTCGATCAGGTCAGCCTTCCTCTTAAAATGGGGCTGGAGTCCGAGGCGATCATACTTAATTTTGACTTGACTTATCAGGCCGGCGACCCATGAAGGGTCAGAGCCTGAGCAATTGCTGCCTTGCATCGCTGACGGTCCTGGGCACGCTGCTTCCAGTCATCAAGACCAAGCTGTCTTACGTCCGCGATGACTTGATCTCTATACCGACGGTTCGGTCGCCCTCTTCTTCCCGAACCAGGAGGCTCAGATTCGAAGACCCTCTTCGCTGGAGCGTTGCTGTCCATGCGTTCGATGTGGCCGAGCCAGTGTAGTCGACGGATTTTTGCCTTCCGGACTACATCCACATCCTGGTACAGCTCGTAGAGTTCGCGGTTATGTCTTCTCCTCCACTCACCTTCCTCGCAGACGGGACTATATATCCGACGAATAATTTTTCTTTCGAAGGCACCAAGGATCAGCTCTGCAGATTTGCTTATCGTCCAGCTTTCAGCTCCATAAAGAAGGACTGGCAGTATAAGTGTCTTGTAGAGCATGACTTTGGTCCTTCGAGTCAGGAGTTTTGACCCCCAGTTTATTCGACAAACCGAAGTAGCATCAGTTGCCAAAGGTGGTTATACGTCGGATCTCGACTGTGATGTCATTTGTGGAGTTAACGTTTGCCCCGAGGTAGACAAACTCCTTTACTACCTCATAGATCATAGGCCTCAATTAATACGACTCTTAGACTGGTACGGTCTCTAATCAGCAGGTGCAAATACTTAGTCGGTTAAGGTGTTTCTCCACTAAGTCCACTGGCAGTCTGGTGCTTTACTGGCTTAGCTTATATCTGCAGACGTGTGACTACATGCAAGTTTTCTCAGTTAATGTTCTTCTCGCGAAATCTTTAAAGAAAACAGAATCACAAGTTGGACGCAGAAGCATTCCCTCAAACGAATCAAGAGCGCTTTAATTGGTGTCCATATCTCTGCACCCTACATCAGTATTCTCAAAGCATGATGCAAAGCTAGCATGGTCCTTCCAGAGTGGACTGGTTCACTTTCTTAAATGCCCACTGTTTGGCAAGTAACTTATGTAGTTGGTCTTATTTTCTCCGATCCGATTTATATGAAGCTCTTGACTTTCGTAGGTAACATCGGTATTGCTGTCTTTCCTTGATGACTGCATTAACTTTACCCTCTCCAAACACATTATCAACGCTTCATTGGTGGCTTGTGGTGTTCGATAAACAAAAATTAAACAAAAGCAAGAACAAGAACGGAACTGGTGGAGATCGTGCCTTTGGGGATGACCTGTGATGTTCATTTGTCCTCTCAAGAATCCATGCTAAAAGCCTTTCTGACGTTGAAAATTTCGCAAGGCCCGGAACTGACCAAGATGGAACAGCAAGAGATCTCTACTGTCTCTCTTCCCAAACTGACGCGGTTGGTAGGAATGTCACAAATTTACGTGACACTGTGTAGTTGGTCTCCAGGCACGCTGTCAATTGAAGCCTTGAAAGTAATAAGAAAGTGCTGGATGCCGATTCGGACTCCTTGGATCTCTTCTACGATCGGCTCTATCGTATCAGAATCTTGTGTACCATAAACTTCCCTGGCCGTAAACAACATCCAGAAGGACTGTTCGGATCGTTGTCGTACTGTTTTAGGTGTTTTACACAAAAACGAAAGAAATGAGATATTATGGTGTATCCATACTTGGCATAGTCAAAATCTTCTCCTTTCGTATGGACCAAGTCAAATGAAACTGAAAACCCAGCATTCTTTCCTCTGACCGTATCTAGTGGCTAAGACATAGTGCATGTATCAAACCATAGCTACTTTAAACTGTGTCAGTTATAGAGCGTTCCAGACTTGTTCGGATTCGGTTTTGATATTACTGTCTTCACTTCGTCTTATTCGGGGGAAAAAGTATTTCTCGTCACCTAAATGGAGGGCAGTTTGAAGAAGAAGATTCTTTACCATTTTTTTAGCAGCTGCTCTTCTATGTACTGTAAAGTTTTGGTATCGGCTGTCTTTGGTTCAATGTACTTTTATATCCGCCGGAGAGTATCTTATCCTATTTTGGCTTTCGTTCCTCATTCTGTGTTCGACCGCTCGCTTTTTATACTCTTTCTTTTTCCAACAAATAAGTCGACATCCTTCGGTTCTTTTCTGTGTGTATAGTCTAAGAACAGCTTGCCTCCTGCTAGGTGCCTGCCCCCAGTCAGCCCCAGTACATAGGTGTCAGTGGTGTTAATTTCGCAGAGTATCAGGAAGACGGAGTTGTGGGAATAGTCTCTTCTTCATCAAGGTTAGCGAGCTGTTGCGATTGTAACTTTCCGACGCAAGCCGCATTATTCTGCTTAAAATCCGTTCTTCTTTTGAAATCTGGGTACAAAAAGGAAAAGATGTTGGTTCAGAAAGTACTTATGGGAAGGCGCTAAAATTGATTTCGAACAAATTTAGACTACACGACTTTTGAGAAAGAACCGATTGTTAACTGGACCAAAAAACTCATTTTTGAAACGCTTATAATTTCAGATCTGCTTAGAGAACTGCCATGTCAATATTGAACTGATCCAATAGTCCGGCAAAAGCAGACACAAATTAGTGAGATTTAACGACACACCTTTTTAAAAGCCACCAATTATTAAATTTTGTCTGCCTTGTCGCCAAAAACGTCTTAATAGATCTCAAAATTTTACCCGAAAGCCTAGTATTAGGAAACATACTCAAGGGTCTCGAATCTACTGCAAATTTGAAAGTCAAACTCATGCAGAACTTAGATGAGTTGTCCACTGACAACACCAAAAAACTCCCGCAAACGTCGTTAAAAAGACACAAAAGCTTGCACCATCGACGTCAAACCACCGCCGGAGACACGCTAAAATTAAGACGAATGCTGCCGTTCCTTTTTCTGCAAACCAATCTTAATCGTTTAACAGATTCTCATTTACAGAAAACAATGGAAATCTCAGCCCGTGTCCGAAAATGTGAGCAGCAACCGCCCCTTCCACACAAATCTGGAAGCAGCTCATTCTGATTAAATCAACCCCATTAAAGCTGCCATCTACCATGAATTAATTCATCATCTAATTATGCAAATAGGGTCAACGACTAAGCACACGAAAACCCTAATCATTCAGGCAACTCCCTCTGACATGGCCCACTAACAAGCGCTTAACTGTCCGACCCCCGTGTCGTTGTGTCCAATTCGTCCATGTCGAAGGGACTGTGCGGCACACTTACCCCTTCCGCGGCGCTCGGTGATTTGATTCGATTTCAGTTATACGACTCAAGGCATCCTTATCGTTACGCAAATTACACTTGATAAGCTATGATGGCTCCAGTCGCAAAGTGAACGCTCCACCGATAACGTGACACTCAACCGGATGGAATGGAAAAACAATGGAGACCTCGCCCAGGCGACTGAGAAGCGATTGCGAGGCAAAGGAGCACTGCTTGGATGGAATTACCTGTTTAAAAGGATAAACGACTTTGGGTGAAAGGAATGAGAAATAGAAGACAAGGCGGGAGGGCGGGAGCGAGCGTTAAATGGACCAGGAGTGCACTTTGCCACCCGAGGGCAATCCACCGTGCGAAGGCAAGCCAAAGGATCCGGTCGTCGTCGTCGTCATCGTCGTACCCGGAAGACGAGGGGAGGGTCAAAGCTAACAATGGCTGCGCGTCTTTGGCCACGTTTATTTCTCCCGTTGCCGCGTTCTCCTACTCCCATGGGAAACCTAAAGGATGTTGGCAAAGTTGAGAGGGGGATTATAAAATCGGAAGTGGAACTTACGGAGCTACCTCGTCGTGCTTATAATCCCAAACGGATTGAACGGCAGCAGCCAGCAACACTCGGCTCCACGCGATGACCCAATGAACCAACCCCCTCAATGCCAGCTCTCGAATTGCCGGGCCGAGCGAACACGAGTGGCTCAGTGGCGCAAGTGAGGAGCCACCGCCTGTGTAGTGTGTAGTCGCCATGGCGATGTAATTGCAAAACAACTCCGTTGTTTGGCCCCGACGAATGTCTGGATTTCCACAACCCCAAGACACATGTTTACCCCGACCGGCCAAGGGGTGGCGCGTACAGCTCACGTTCATCCACCTGGTGATAAAATTTAATTTTCTATTTTTGCAAATGAGTGTGCACCCATCAACGTGGTCTATGGTGGGTGGCTCAGCTACGCTGCTCCCGTGTACACGCTCTCGAGCTCTCGAACGTGTGCACTACATTCCGGCAGATTTGTGCGGCGGTTGTGGAGCGTGAGCAGTGGAGTTACATAACAATTCCTTAATTATTATTGCCGGCGCATAAAAAACCAGGAATCACGCGAGTTTTTTGTCGGAAGGGCGGACATTGCCTTCGTACACCGGCGGCGGATGGGAGTGAAAGGGTAGACGAGTGGAATACATTGTAGCGATGGTGTCTGATTTGTTGGAATTAATTTCGACTTCAAGTTGTACTTGTTATCCGACGGAATTTCGAAGGGCACCTAAGCCAGACGAATTTTATCGCATCTTGGAACGAGCACACCCACTTACACGCCATATGGACTAAGAACCACCGATGGGGTGGGTGCTGGTGCACTTTCTGAGAAATGTACTTCATTACTTAGTAGTGGAATAATAATAAAGAAGTCTGATTACCTCTCGGAATGAGAAGGTGCCGTGATTGAGGCCAGGGGAATGAACTTCACCTCGCAGGGGGTGGTTCTGTTTATTGTACTTGATCCATGAGCGAGATTGTGTCCTGGCACTGAGTTGGGAAATGTAATATTTGCGGTTGGGTGCTGAAGGACATTGACGTTTGAATAGTATTAAGAGGTAATGGGGAAATTTGTTATGCAATCATTTTGGGAAGGATGGATGCTAGGGCTTAATAATTATTGAATAAACATGATTGTCCCCGTCTATCTGTGAGGTAAGGACTTGTCTGAGAATTCTTAAGGCTTTTTTTGATTTACCTTCATAGAAGATGTTACACAGCTTTACTGTTGTCAAAACTATGTTGAATAAGACAATGGACGGTTAAATTTGATTATTTGATATTACTCGTGAATAAAATTAAAATTAGAATTTAGAACATATGTAGTGCCGATTTCAAAATTACTTTTCAGTACAGCTTATTAACCGATCAGGGAGAAATCGATATATTTGGAAGAAGGCGATGGACAGTTTGAAACTCAACTAAAACGTCAATTGTCCAAGGCGTCAGAAATATGTGTATCATGAAAGGCCCAACTTCTTTTCTTTTTGTCAGTATTTTTGGATTTCTTCGTTCAAACGATTCATTTGAGCCCACAAAGGAGCTGAAATTACTATTGTATGTCTTAATGAAAAAAATATGAATGGCGCTACATTTCAAAAAGAATCATGGCCAAGAAAGCTGTGCTCATTATCACTTTCTCACTAGTGGATGAGACTTACAGTTATGTACTGACTCCGAACGGCAAATTTTTAAAATCTAGTCAGAGACAATACTGGACTGCAAACAAAATCTCGAAAGAGTTGCAGTGAAATTTGAGGAAAAACTAAGCCTGCCGCTGACTCACTCGCCTTCGCAACTCGACGCGAGTTACGTACAACTTAGCCCGCCAAATTGTTAAACTGCAAAATTGCAGTTCTGCATTAACAGAATGCCGGAAAGTAAAAAGTGAAAATTGATAAGAAACCAAATGAGAAGTGCTCAGCGATTATGTAATATAAAACAAACCGAATGCTAAAAATCGGTTGGATTATTTGTTGAATACTCAAGTCAATACAAGTCTCAAACCAAGCTATAGACAGCGGCACTTGTAGCATTTAAGTAAATAAATAAAAACAATTTCTTAAGAGTGTGCAGCCTAGCTGAAGACAGCGGCACTTAGAAAAAGAATTCTAGTTTTTTATTTTTTCTTTCTTAAATTTTCAACAGATAATTTAAGTCACGCCACAGTAATGATTAAAACACGTTCAATTTCACCAAGCAAACATAGCCTTGGTTGCTGTCAAACTTGGCTTAGAAGAAGTCTGCAGAATGCCATTTAAGCTTGTACTCAATTCCTTTCAATTTCTCTTAAAGGTTTGATTTAACAATTGTTGTGTTAGTTAAGGTACAAGAGTGACTCTGTTGAACAAACTTAAATTCTTTAAGCAGACTGTCTTAAGAAGAATATTATATGAAGGTGAATGTTTGTTCGTATGTATGTATCACGCCTGCGACTCATGAATGGTCTGAGCCTAAGCTATAACCGCCTTCCATTCTTCACGATCCCGGGCACGGTGTTTTCAGTTTTCAAGAACAAGCTCTCTAACGCTCACAATCACTTGGTCTATATACCAGAGATTCGGCCTTTCTCTTTTTCTTGAAGCCGGAGACTGAAATTCAAACAACTCGATATGGCCGAGCCACTGAAGTAAATATGTTTTTGCCTTTCGAACTACATCCACACCTTGGCAGAGGGCATAGAGTACGCGGTTGTGCCTTCTCCTCCATTCTCCTTTCATTTGGGCGCTTGCGCTGATTCTGTGTCATACTTCATATGTTTGCAGAATATTTGTAATAATTAATTGTATGTGGGGCCTTAAAATATTCGTTCAGGTGATGGCCTTCATCAATCGGCTGTTTTCAGGCATAAGCAAAAGAACGAACAAAATTGGTTTGGCGCTCAACGAGGATAAAACCATAAAGGAATGGTGCATAACATTGACCTCTAGGAGAGTTCATAACAGAGGTCTGCTTAGATTTAAAAATGTTTAAGAATAAACGCATTTAAAAATATCAGTTCCGTAATTAATCCCTTAATCACTCTCTCCCATTGCACTTTTAATGGGCTTAAGAGGCAATTTCGTATTAGGGCTCTCCTCTCATCCGTGGCATAGGTAATGGAGCTAACAGACATGAATTATTTTAAAAGCGGATTTAATACTCTTTTGCTCTATATGCGCGTACCTAGCTCTAGACAAATCCAATTGCTCTTTTTCGTCATGTGATACCTTTATCGTCATATTTAAGCATGTTAAGTCCACACCATATCCCTGCGATCATCACTTAACACCACTGTGTATCATTGAGTAACGCAACAAATAGCGCACGATGAATAACAAGAATTTTATCAACGTCCTCATCTTCGTTATCCGCCATGTTCCACTAAAACGATCGCGAGGGCAATGCGCGCACGGGAGACCTCCAGGCCGCTCGATCCTCCACCATCGGCGTGAACTCATCAGGCGCTATTCCGTTAGTTCGGATCTCAATCCTTCGATCATTACCGATGACCATAGATGAGAGTTGGAACAAAACACTGATACACCAAGCACGGTCCTTCTTCTTACTGATCTACCAAGCTGCTTCAAAATTGATCCAGGTTGGTCAATCCCACAGGAAAGCTTAGTGTTGCACCCCCATCACTTTTGGAAATGACCGTCCGCATTCACCTTCATTCCAGCATCACCACATTTGGCTACAAACCTATCGAGTGCTCTTTGGAGTTCCGTTTGGGAGGATGTAAGGACAAATAAGTCATCTGCGAAAGAAGGTGACTTACCCTTGCGCTGCAACATCCAAGAGGGGTGACAAGATGCATCTTGGCGTGGCACAAAGACCACGTTGGAAGGTATTGCTTTGCTATCGTTTACGCCGAGAATATGTTGATTGATACGTGTATGTATAATAAAAAAACACGAGAATCAGAACTTCGTTCTCTTCTTACAAAATTTCGATCGAAACTTGAAAAAAGTCACAGCACAGAGTAGGTGGAGTGTTACTGAGACACCTATTGCTATGTTTGTTTCCACTAAAAAAAAATTACAATAAAAATTCTTTGTTCCGTTTAATGTGTGTTAAAAGTCGAACTATTAGTACTTTTCCATTTTTGCTCTCCTTCGATCGATTATCTTGGGTGTTCAAAAAATGTTGGTTACCACCTGTCAGCAGTTGGCTCAGAAATGTAACAAATTGACCAATTGTGAGGATGAAGTAGCTAGTTCCTTGATAGCTCCTTTGGTCACTGTCAAATTTGATGAAGCATCGTGATTTGATATAGATGTTTCGACAAGGATTGCTATCTTCTTCAGATGATCTTATACTCAAGCATATCGACAGTAAGTTCCATCGGAGAACTGATTATGGCTGTTACCGATAATCTTGCAAATAATTAACATCCTGTGAAACTAATAAGAAACATATTGAGACTACGCAAAAATAAAACTTACTTTGGAACATCGCCAAAGTTACAGAAATGTGGTGCAGGATCTGTTATTGTCAAGCTCTTAAACAACTTAAACGAAGCGATGAACGAATTTTAAATTTCCATTACATCACATACTAGCAACTGTCTTAAAGCAACACAAACCAAAAATTAAAACAGTCTTGATGTTGCTTATAAAATTAACTGCAAGTACGATGAGCGTGGTCGCCGTGGCGTAGTGGGTACGCAGAAGGTCTAGGTTCGATTCCCAGACGGGACACCTCGCATTTTTTCACGGCACCACCTCTTTCGAGTTGTTGACAACACTCAAAGAGTATCAATTGTCTATGAAAAGCTTCTCAAATCTCGCTGGTCGGAGTCGGCAAAAAAGTGCAGGTCCCTTCTACTCGTGGGAGAACAGTAGCACCGTCAACACGAGTAATCGTTGTAGAAGCTAGGCCTGGTTTCCTTGTGGGACGATACGGAGGAAACCTTTAATCTGTATTATGAAGGCACTACTAAGAACTTCTTACGAAAGAGAGAACTGGTCACAAGCCAGACATTAACAGCATTAATTTATCAAAACCGGCACTGGTTAGACATTGCACTTAATGGCTGGTCTTGGTGATGTCAAGATCTAGAAAACGCAGAGATCCAATAACAAAAGGTTTACTCTAAGAACCCATTGTGAGAAATAACAACCACACGAATGGGCAAAAGGACACTCAAAAAACGCGTTTTTCAGCGAAATGTTTAAAAAGTTGCAAAAATTCCCTCTATTATCGGCATGTTTTGTTTTTAGAAAAATAAAATTAGGAAAGCAAATTCTTACTTGCCACAGATTTCACAGTGTCCTGGCCAACTCTACTGGTACTATTTTCATTTTTTTTTTAAAAACACATCTCTCCTGCAAACCCCTTTTTTACCCTTAACCAATATCTCAACTCGGACACTTCCTTTCATTTCGTTTAAGAGGTTTTATGCAGTCGTAACCAATTTCTACGCTACCGATTGTCCTATTTCGCCATCAATCGATTGAAGGCCAACGAATGAAATGACTCAAGAGTGCCAGCCTTCTAAGGTCTCCGGGGAATTCCTCGGCAGCTCCAATTTCCGCCGCGACGCCACTAAAAAGCCATGTTTTTCACTAAATCATTTTAACGACTGAAATTTTATTAGGCTCCGTGCCTTTACGAGCCCCCATGTCCAATTAATTGATTGTAATTGCTTTTTAATTGAACACCAAACACAAGCACATCCCGTCCAGCTTCAAGGTGCCCTTCTTCCATCGCAGCTCAAGTGCACGACCTGGCCGCACTATAAAAGGACGACCATTCAGAAGTCTTTATTTGTCATGGCCAAGGTCAGAATCAAATTAATTAACAATTCAAGTCGTAAATTTCGGTCCAAAATAAGAAATACCATCGACGGCGGCGGCGGCAACACAGACGCGATTCGAACACGAAACGAGGAGTCGGGTGCGAGCGTGGCGCGAGACCGTGGACGAGGGGATCTGGTGAAATGGTGAATTGGCGGCCAATAAATCGGACACAGAATTGGGCTCCAAAGAGCACCGCGATAATCCGCTTCCGATTAATACGCGGCTAAGGCGGCGGCGTCAATCATTTTGATTGGACAATCAGAGTCTGAATTATGGACGTGAGAACTGATTCCAGAATCTCGCAGACAAAGTGGTCTGGTCATTGAGTTGAGTGAGTGATATCTCTGCGTCATCGAATTAAGGTTCCACCGGGCAGCGCGACTGAATAATTCTCTCTCGCGCATATTATTTGGATATCTGTCAGCTGCGCGGTAGTTAAGTAGGTAAGTGTCCCGTTTGGGGGGGAATTCAGTGTAATCCGTTGTATCTGCTGGAACTTTCTACACCTGGTCCATGGTGTGTTTACAGAACACTTGATCTGTGCGGTGTGCTGCAGCCGCGTTCCCGTAATCCGGCAGTGCAATGGCACTTGCTTGACCGTCTGCCTGTCAGACCCGGCAACTGACCGGCTGACTGCCGTACGGGTAGGCGTAGCTGAATGGATTCGTTAGAATTTTTATATCTGCTTGATGGGGGGAACCGGTGGCTGGCCGAAGCTATGACTTAATTATCGGACACCGGACTGACGCAACCCTTTGAAGATTAAGCATCTGATTAGGAATGTTTGCTTGAGTTGGGACATTGTTGTGATCGGTTTAAGAACTGTGGGAAATGCTGAGAGTATTCACCAGTCACCACGACTCGGTGCATTTATCTGGAATTGAGATATGCCCGGACCGCTGGCAACGGTACGTTGTTGTGCTGTGAAGTGTGTGTCGTTTAATCGAACGCATTTGGATACGAGACTATGCAGTTAAGTAGGTAATTCAACTGCAGGATGATGTACATGCTTGGTATGAGTTACGACATGAGAACCCAATGTGGTGGGAGCCAAGCTTTAGCTGATGGGTTTGGGGGGGGGGGGGAGGGAGTGGAAAAGAAATTCTTTAGTGGTGGTCAGACAGAGTCAAATTCCAAACAATTCATCACTTGGATGGCCCCTCATGTGGCCAAAATCGAGGTTGAAGGCACGCCTTTCATTAGAAAACGCAGTAAAGTGCAGCATGCTCCACAAATTAATCAAAGCACACACCACCAACGGTTGCACAGCCCAGTTGCCCATCAAAAAACTGGCCGCTTCAATTTTGGTTTAATAGATCCAACCTCAGTCATACGGCGCATCCATGCATGCGAATCGTTAATTAGATACGTGGCAGCCCACACCAATGGCCAGATAGCCAGTAAATGCAATTCGAAATTATTTGATTTGGTTGCTGAAATATCGGACGGCCTAATTGGCAGACCGAGTGCATCCTGCGCGTCCTGTGGAATTATTCGCAAATTAAATGCATAAAGATTTTAATTAAATAATTTGTAATTGTTTCGTTGTTTGCTGTTGGTTAGGGGTGCGTTCAAAAATCTGCTTTTTCATTGGATTTTGACTGAAGTCTGAGTCGTGAGATGAACACTTGGCAGAACCTTTTGCATGACTAACCACAATTCATGCGTCTCCGCCTACTGCTCCACGATATAACTGCACAATCTTAAGACAGTCGGATCAAAACATTCTCCTCGATCAGCCAGATGTCGAACATCGTCAGTTCGTTTCATCAGCACGCGACTAACATCACATTTGCAAGGATCACCGAGTCGCCCTCGACTGCTCTCTTCAAAATCAATCGAAACGGAAATTGTGTAGCGGATAAGGAGGTTCCACTTGAAACCTCATCAGACGATGCGCAACGTGCACATGCTGCACACCGTAACCAAACAACAAGATCTCCTTAACGGACTTGAGTAATGAGATGAATTAATCTACCCCGCCCCATTTGGCACGTTTCACTGTTATCCTTACCATTCCCTCTCCTCCACCTTCCATTCAATAGTTCGATGAGCCAAATGACGCAATCCGGGCTCCCGAATATTTCTAAAACCTCTTATCGTGGTTTGCATCTCCCCTACAGGTAGCGCGCAAGGATACAATGGAAATCCATTGAATTAATTCCCTCATATCCACTTAATTGAGTCTGCGCGATGAGGAGGACAACGACGACGACGACGACGTCGTGTGGCTAGCACGAGCTCGAGCTCAGCCATATGTGATGCCAATGCCATCGAAATCGAAACTGAATCTCCGAGATGCAAAAAGGACACGGCACAAAGGAGAACATCATCTTGATGCTGATGAACATCATTTAAACTAACCGCAGCGCAAGACAATGGAATGCCAGACAAAGGAGCGCGCACGCAACAGAAGGACAAGGCTACACCGGCACAAAAAAAGGATCTTCACCTTTGCCTTTTTCACTTTTAAAGTGAAATTCTTGCAGTTCACGGTGCGGCGCGGCAGGATGGCGGATTAAAACGAATCCTGGCCAACTGCTGCCGCCACTGCTGCTGCTCGACGCTGGGAGGGAGCGAAATCTTAAGAGTTTCCATCTCCGATCCTGACGGATGGCAGCGGCCATAAACATTTAAAATTATTTTCATACACACACGCCCGTCAGGTACGGCGTGTCCTGCCTGGGTTCTGGATAGACAGCTGTCCAAACACAGGACTGCCCGGCACCGTCCTCATCGTCGGATGTGTCATCATGTCCTTCAAAGTTCCCGTCATAAAATCAAAAAATTATTGCATTGCTCCATTTAACGACCCGAACAGGATGTGCACTTTAGTCCTGTCGCGCGTCACATCTCCCGAACTCTTCAAACCGAAGTGACATTTAATTAACCCCCGGACGAACGTAATTATGCAAATGTCAGCGTCTGTCACCAGCACCCCCACTCGCACACAGGTGTCTGCTAGTTCACGCAACACTGCCTAAATGATTACCGGTTCCCTGCACGAGGAGGCGCCTTAAATTAGCGAGTTTGTCATTTGATTGTTCGAGTGGAAAGGATGCGACGACAATCGACTCTCGTTCCGCCTGCAACTAGTTCCGCTGACGAACAAGTGATTCGTTTTTTTTCTGCGAACCGGAAAAAGTGCTCTCTTGAAGAGGAGGATCTCTGTTCCGCTGCTTGCTCGCGTGAACCTGATTTTGCTTCCGTGCCGTTCGCGTCCTTTTTATATTTCTCCCGTTCTCCTCTTTGAATTTTAATTAAATTGAGTATTTGAACACTTTGTTGACAAGCGAAACGTGCAGTTGAATTCCCGTCACTCCAGTGGCAACATACTGAGGACATTGTGTCCTTATTTGAAAGTGTGTATTCGCGCAGAGGACGAGGGAGGGAGCAGATATGCTCAGTGATAAGTGCTCGCTAGCTTCTCATTGTCGATTGAGATGAAAACGTTGCAAGGCAACTAGTACTCTCTAATGGAGGAGCGCGGTAGTGCCTGGCAGTGCAGTGGATAGCGAGCATCCACAACGGGGGCCACTGAAATGGAACGCCTTTGCTGGGGCAGCGCATTCACTTAGGAGGAGCACTCAATCGTGGATAAGTGAGACCGAGAGTCGGGTGCGTTACTATTCCTTTTTCCCGTAGCAACTGTATTGAATGCAGAATGCCCAAGGCGTGCAGACGTGGAAGATCTCCTCCTTTGCAATTTTTTGATCACCCAGTGGAAGAGCCTTTGATACAGCTGATCCTTGGGGCTTACAAAGTGGACTCCTGCACAAAAGACTTCTTTTGTGAAACGGTTAAGTTTAGCATAGATAGAGCGGTGAGATTGTGGTAAGGACACCTGTATACAACTTTGTGTCGTTCGTGCTCTTGCAATATAATGGAGACTTAAGGGGGCGGGTGGGATTACTTCTCTGGGGGGAAGTCGAAGTGGGTTGATGGCTAATTTCTTGGGCAACATAATTGCACAAGTGTTGTGTATGTTAAAGAGGTTGCCATTACACTTCATACGGAGTGATAATATTAGATAATATTAGATTTTAATGTGACTCGTGGTCGTCGTGGCGTAGTGGTAAGTGCGTTGACCGCCACGCAGAAAGTTTAGGTTCTATTCCCGGACGGGAGACCTTTTTGCACCTTTTTGCACGGCACCACCTTGTTGCTGACAACACTCAAAGAGTTTCAATTGTCTATGAAAAGCTTCTCAAATCTAGCGGTTCGGAGTCGGCAAAAAACTGTAGTTCCCTTCTACTCGTGATAGAACGGTAGCACGCACAACACGAGTACTTGCTGTAGAGGGAAGGCCCTAGTCCCTAGTGGGCTGTAGTGCCACCCTATTATTATTGTTATTCTATAAATATGACTAGAGTTTGGGAACTACTAGCGTAAACACGGTACTTTGGGCATACCCATCGAAGAAAATCGAACGGATCGCGGATGATTCTGGTGGTCAATTGACGTGGCCGAAAGGTGAAACTCCGCAACCAAAAACTTCTCGCGCAATAAGGTGATAACTGGTCGTTTGGGGAGTCTCGTTGCCTAGTCTTTACATCATTTATTCAAGTTACGATGTCTAATCATCGGCCAAAAGCAGTCGATTATTTTTCGTTAATATCGCTCCCAACTGACTCTTATATCAATCAATCAGCTCCTTTCTCTGGTGGACACGGATACCACTTGACCACTGGTAGATTTTCTCACCACCATATGTGGCAATTTTCTTTGTTAAAATACCCACCCAGTGAGAAATGTGAAAATCAGCCTGTTGTGTTAGCTCTGAAAGGTTGGCAGCAAGTTAAACTTTATAAATCGATAAATTTGGATCATCAGCAGCACTTGCACATACAGAAGCAATATTTTTCGGTGACCTTGCACTACAAGGATGCACAGACCTTACGACATCAGTAAGGCGTCTACTCTTCTCTGCTCCGTGACTGGATAAAAGCCTAAGAACTATATTTTTAAATGTGAGAGTTTTGCTACTTTGATATAGTTTTTGCTTCATTTCATCTAATTCAAGTGGAAACGCTGTTTCTGAGTCAATTGGTGTCACTTCATTGAAACCAACATCAGCCACAGCGACAGTCAAAGTTAAATGTCGAATAAAGTGTTTTCTTCAATAGCATTGTACTCTGGTTGACGTTTATGCCCAGCAGCATGCAACCGTGTCGCAAGCGGTTCCCGGGCTTTAAAGTTGTAATTTTGACATGGTGGACGAGGATTATTCAGGACATAAAAAAGTCGGAAGATAAAGAATTACAGGAATAGTACGATTAAGATTAGAAACAAACGCACGAAGAACTTGCGAATAGACTTGGAGTCGCTCAACAAAAACTTTGGTTTTCAGTCAATAAGGATGATTAAAAGTTAAGACATTGAGTGTTGAATAAATTCTAGAAAGGAGACTTAAAAAAGTAATGCTGCAAGTCTAAAAGGCTGTGTGAAGCTTGTTCATCGTCGACCGTCGCAGACAAACTGTTTTGTAATGTTTTTGATGGAAATATCCTGTTGTGCGGTATTTTGGAAAGATCACATGCAAGATCCATCATTTTCCTGTTTTCTAACAAAACTGCTTGTCGAGTTCCAAATTGAATTAGTTCAAACGTAAACATTCACAAACTACAGATTTGTTGTGAAAAAGTATTTTTGTGATTTTATCCCCTCACTTGTAAAATTAAGTGCAGTCGATGCGGAAACCCTACCAATAAGAACCTCTGCAATCTATCTCCTTCCAATCGTTCCACCATAATCACCGAAAAGTCAGTAACGATCAAATTCTTCTCCATTCCACCGGAAATGTGTTTATACTTAATGCCGCGCTCAAGTTTTTGCCACACAAAAACCATACCTTATCGATTGCGTGTTGCAGGATATTCCCGTACGTTCCAAGTTTATTATCCCCACTTTCCGATGAAGGAGAACAAGTCACATTTGACAAATCGGTTCTTTCCACACATACACACACACTCTGGATGAAAATTAAAATGGCTGGCTGCTTTGATAAATTGTTACGGTGAAAACGTTAACTTCCACTAGCCGAGGATGTGGCACATAAACTATACGTACCCTATCCACATCATTACTATCCTTATCCCCGTTCATGACCCGTAAGGGATTACATCCACTACAACATTCCCTCCTGATGGGGCGGGGTATTAAAACGGCACTAAGCGCAACAAATCGGGCACAAATTTTGGGGAAATCCTTAATGGCGCCCATAAATTGTCATCACCAGACCCGATCCCGTGCGGCCCCTTGGCCGAGCCGACAAATGCCCAATTATCCCGGGCTATTGCAAATGAAAATCGCGTTCATCCGTAAAGGCATTATTTTTAATAAAAATCCCCACAAAAAGCACACAAAACAAACGCAACACAAACAGTTCACAACTCGCACGGAAATGAACAGACCTTCGCATTCCAAATAATGTCCTGACTTTGAACGTGATTGATAGCTCAATTAAAGCATCCATTACATTCAGGCCGCCGCTGCTGTCTACTTTCCTCAAAGTGTATCGGGTTTCCATGCGAAAAGTTCACTGGGGCACGCATTCGCCTCGACTGGGCTCGGCGTTGCAGCGCGGCGAACGGGCGGAAGGAACCCTTCTGAGCCGCTACCACCGGAAGGGGTCTATCAATCAACATCAAATCAAGATGAAATGAATTCCATTCGTAGTTCCGGGTCTTCGGCCCGGCGTCCCGACTGGAGCTGATCAGCCAAATGCACAGTAATAAGTAACCCCTTTTAGGAGGCGCAGCATCCCCACCCCTGCACGGACGTAATTAGCGGCAGGACTGCCTACCTTGCGGAAGCTGATGTAATTACCGAAATGTCCCCCACAAATGGGAATTCATGGGCATGAAGATGAACGCCCCCTCAGCAGTCGAACAAGCGCGTGCGGAATCCCTAGGCAAGGAGGAGTGGACGAAAATCTGACGATACAGCACAAAAACTGCATCAAGCAGTAATCCTTTGTGCCCACTGAAGTACAAAGTGAAAGATACAGCTTCACAGCGTCCGTCTGCCTGTGTGGAGTCCAGAAAGTAATAACGACGGAGTAGGCAACGTTGAGCCTGGAAAGGACGCACAGAAAGAACTAATTACTTTCTGACAATAACTCCCAATGCAATATCCTTTCACCGACGACAACGACGACGACAACGACGAGGAAGAGGCAGTACTGAAATCGGGTACGCCATTTCGCGTACCTCCTTGGAGCAGACATTTTGTGGGCATGCCACGTAATTGCCGGGTGAAGTTATCTCGTGTGCAGTGCGGTTAATATGACCAAACGGCCGTATAACGAGCCGGCCCTTCAGTTCAGAGCGGCTGAGCCGTATTGATACACACAAAGGCGGTTTTTGAATGACTACTGTGTGTCGGCGTGATGAACAGGAACGGCTTTTTAATGAGCTCTCAGGAATCCCAGAATATACACACTCTGAAGTGACTGTGATGTTTGGGCGATTCCCTTACCCCCTTCCCCCCAGTGGGACTGAGAGCACTTTCGCACAGACTAGGCACTTCTCATCTCCAGCTTCAGTCGAATACTTGTTCGGAGGAATGCTAAAGTGCTGCCGAATAAAACTAAAGTGCCAGATGAAATGAACAGGATCATAACGAAATGGCCACTTGTCGGTACAAATGTGGTTTAAGGGTGCTGCTGCAGCAAATGATTTGATTGAGTCTGTCCCAGTGGCTATTGAAGTTTGAACCATTGAGACTTTGGTGTCAGTTTCATATTTGAATTTAAAGGAAGAATGCCATATGAGATTGGAAAAGGAAATGTGAGCTTGGAGGGAAATAAGAGTTGGAATCTTTCAACGTTTGTGTAGTTCTATAGGGACAAGAGAGTTGCAATAACAACAACTCAAAATTTGAGGGTAAGATGTAAACTTCCTTGCGAATTCCTTATGCAATGAGGATGCTTAAAATTGGGTTAATTTGTTTGCAAATCTGTGGATGTGCATTAGCGCAGATTCATAGTCCCTTAAAAAAACTTAATAATAATTGAGTGGCAGTACAGCCCACAACAAACTAGGGCCTAGCTTCTACAACAACTACTCGTGTTGTGCGTGCTACTGTTGTCTCACGAGGAGAAGCGACCTACAGTTTTTTGTCGACTCCGAACGGCGAGATTTGAGGAGCTTTTTATAGACAGAGGTGGTGTCGTGAAAAAATGCGAGGTGTCCCGTCCGGGAATCGAACCTAGACCTTCTGCGTGGCGGTCGACGCACTTACCACTTCGCCACGGCGACCATTCATAGACCCTTAGCAATCGAAAATCTAAGCCTCCTAGTCGTATGCCAAGCCACTTTTATATGTGCTTGTGATACGCTGTCCTTTCAGGTCCTTGTTAGTGGATTAATCAGTTTAAGGTGCAAAATTGACTTTTGCGTTTAATTTTATCCACAAATTGTTTATTAAGCCGGTATATCCGAATTCACTTCCATGGATTGGCCATTTTGTAAGCTCTTGTTTTTTAGATTGTCTACAGGACATACATTTTTTAACACCAGACCCTTCTGCAATAATTTGGCAACAACTTTGTCGTTCCCAAGGATCTCTGTACTATTTCGTTCATGGCTGGGGATTGCATGCTTACCAATAATACGTCCTGTTTCTGGTTGATGAATTTGAAGTTTAAAACTTCCCGCAAATAGGCGAGTGTATAGTGACACAGGTGGAAATCTGTAGCGACCGCAAGATGTGCCGAGGACCTTACTTTCTTGTTTTCTTTACATTAAACAGAAATGTCTTCACTATATTTGAATTCTTGGCGGATCCCGGATCAGAGGAGATATTCTTGATACTCGAACTCGAAGGTATTACCGGCGTCATTTGTTAAAGCTTCAACTCGTGGTCGAGCTTCTTGAGAGCATAACCAGAGATGATGTGGCTCTCCAGGATAAAGGTACATCAAGTGAATGCTACCTAATGTTTGCAAGAGACCGGTCGCTTTTTTTCATCTCTTGGCAGACTAGGCAGGCGACTAACAATCAGGAGCCCCTGCATCTTTGCCGAACATTTTAGGGTGATACCATTAAACTTGTAATGACATGCGTAAAGAACAACGACTTTGCAGACAAGTTTTTTGTCTGCCACTTCTCCGACTTTGTTGGGATCAGATGACAGATTTCTGACGATGGTGCAGGCTACTTATCACATACGTGCCTGCTAGAATTCGTCCACAAGACGTCCACAGCAAATGTAGGTTCCTGTCTAGTAGGCCGACTGGAAAGTTTTTGAGTGTGAGTACAGTACGAAATTCGAAAGCCTTAAGTTAACCGTCTAAAGATTAACAAACGACACGCTTAGGTGTACAAGAGTGAACTAAGAACACGAGAGGCTACATTGCCAAATATAGAGGTATACTTCCTAACATTGGTGCCCTCAAAAGAACGCAACATTTCACGAGGAAGTGCAAATCTCGGAACAGATCTGAGCCTTACACTTCTGTAAGCATCACGGAATACATCCGCCAATCTGATACAACCAGCAAATTCTATGAAGAACTGAACAGTGTCCTCTAATCATAGTTGCAGAATAATAACTATCCTTTCACAAAAAAAACATTCCCTTTAGTTGACATTCCAATCGCTTTCATTAGTTGCCTGCCCCTCAGAGCAACACGCACCACTATGACACTTCAGATAATTGCATACACCCGTGTTTCATTAGACTCCACCACGACATCACCGCACCAAACGTAAACAAACTGCCCAGGGTGTCGCTGCTTATCGCAATGAAAACCTCTCTCATCAGAGTGCAACATTTTTAATTAAATTAAAACAACATTAACCTCAGAAAGTTCTCATCCTTTAATAAGCTGCCCAGGACATCCCACAAAAAGGCAGGCACCAGGCGCCGGCATTGCAGCTGCCACCCCTCACTCCTTAACCTCGAATCCCCATGGTAATACGCGAATAAAGGGTAATCCACTTACTGAAGGATTTTGTCCAGAGCTCGCCTGCTTAGATCCACACACCAGTCAGGACGATGGCGCTCCCCTGTGGGACAACCTAGCCACTGAGCGCGGAGTATGTAAGTGTGAACTACCCCTTCCTCCTTCCATTTTCGGTATTGGCTACCGGGACTTAATGTTTATCTGATCAAGAGATCCCTCTGCACCCTCTCCCAGCCAACTAACTCCAATGCAACCGCTGCCGCTGTCCCAGCTCAAATCATATTGTTTTGAGCGCCGCTCGGCCGCCGTCTGTGTGCGATGCGGTCTTGCGTGTGTTTCATTAAAATTTAATTAATTTATACCCAGAACTTCTTGCAACGGAGTGCACTGCAGGAGCTATGAATTCAAAATCTTTGCACAGACTACCTCGGAGCCTGGCGCTGGTGGCTATGGGCTATGGAGAATTTTAAATGAATTCACTTCTGAATTCTTTATCAAATGAATGGAACGCTGACCGCACCTGAAATAGATACGGCACACTAACTTCTCGCTGTGCTCCTTGTAGTAGGGTTGGGGGGTCGGAGGGTGTCATGACTTCCACACAAAAGTGCGCTTCCACCGATAAGATAGAGCAGGTCCCAAAGGAGGTGGGTCATTGATATGCTAACCGGCACGTTTGCATGAACTTTGCCCGAAAAGAATGAATAAATCTCTTGATGTGGAACGCTGAGGTACGTGTGCTTGGGCTGCGGGATGGAGATGGGCGGGGGAAACTAATAAAGTCTGGTGAATGGTAAATTATTTCCGTTAAAGGGTTTTCCTAATCATCAAAGTGAAAGGTTCATTTAACTGGGCTTCTTGTCTCGATTGTCCTTTCTGCTGAAGACTGCTTTGAAAAGGGATTTCCTGGGAGTTCTTTCAAGCTGTTTGAAGATTTTTTGGATAAAGTGCTGTGGTGGGAAGGGAGTGATTACAGGATATTTAAAATTTTGAGCTTCAAGGCAAATTTAAAAACTCAGTTCGAATGATGTTGGTAATCCAAGTATGAAGGATTTTCTATTTTGAATGTACATGTGCGAAACTATTTTAAATTGGCTCATTACAGGTATGAAACGACGAGTCTTCGTTCCTGAAAGCAATGAGATACTTGCGCTCATAATGGTGCAGAAGAGCTAAAGTCGCTTTTATTCTTTCATTCAATTCAGAGCAAAATAAATTAAGAAAAATAAACAAGCAGGCAATAGAAACAAAAAAAAACAGCAACCTAAGAATGGTACGCCAAGGGAACTGTGGTTCGCAATCTCAAGACAGTCCTCTCTTGCGATGTTTCAAATTCTCCTCGGGTCGGTTCGCTGTTATCAATCAGCTCAACATGTCCTAGTCGTCTTTAGAGCTGACATACCCATACAGCCTATAGAGTTCATCGATGAATACAATAATAAAGCTTTGCGCTTGAGGAATCTAAGTCCTCATAGGCTGTTTTGGTCATTAAGAAATGGCTACCCTGACGGACTTACCAGGTGGCTTATGCGGCACCACAAGAGTATAGTTTACATTCCAACTTTGTCGGCCAATTTCAAGAAAAGCATATCCGACCATTCTGGCAATTTTAACTTCGCCTTCAGATCACACCAGACTATCACACCCCTCTTCACTTAATTCAAACTAAGAATTGACAAAGAAAATAAAACTGATGCCATATATAAAATCAATTGTAAAGGAAATGACAAAGAAACATGTAATCTATGCTACGTAGGTACAACAAAGCAATTTTTACGTCAGAGATTGCCTAGCCATAAATCCGACATAAACAATAGGAACGCATCAAAAACACCATTGGCCAACCACTGCCTACTGGCTAGCCACCATCCGGACTTAAACAATTTTATAATATAAAAAAGAAGCAGGACACGCGAAACATATCGGCGGTTTACTCAGCAATGGTAATGGACCGCCAATTTTGAAATATTAATGTCATTGACGTGTGAGCCGACGCACTTACCCATTATGCTTCCAGTTTTAATAACTTTCAAAGTTCTGCCCCTTGATAACAGTTCAGATGTTGTCCCTATGAACTGCAGAGCCGAAGTAGAGGAAACCCTTGCCTGCTTCAAAGTCTATGCTGCCTTTGACAACGGTCTATATGAGACGTCGATGTTGTGGGCATCTTCGTGCTGACTTTACATTCTTTATTTTGAGCTCATTTAAAGTAAGACTTACACAGCTATCCGCTGAAAGAGAGCCTCTGTGATTTTCGTTAAATTTTCTCAAAACTGGTGTTGAAAAAGTAGGTTGACAGTACGGCGTGTCGATAAAATTAATCTTGGACATTAAAAATCTCGTTGAGTTCATTACCGACTTCGAAGGAGTAGCCAAAGTTCTCCATAGTCATTTATCCCAAACTTTTTAAAATTCATGCAGTCCCATATAATGCATCTCGAAACGCAGAATCTGCTAAAAACATCACCGTAATTCGTGGAACTGTCCAGAAGATTCTTACCTCTAGTAGATGTACATCTCTCAGAACCACCCGGCTTTAGGCAAATGCCTGGTGAACTTTCTATATTAATTGCACCCACAGCAATGGCATGACCTGACATTGGAGTTGAAGGGAAACAACCATGTATTAGCGAAATGGGCTACATTAGGTGGAATTTGGTCCATCGGAAAAATTCAAACTGAACCAAAATCATGGACAAGAGGACATGTTGGAAACGAGCCCATCTTTAAGCAACGGTGGGCATTTGAACGATGTTCAACTCCATACACAATAACGCATCAAAAATGTCGAAGAAAACATACACACTATGTTTTTTAACTCTTCAGAAAAAAAAATGAAATTAAAAACGCTGTACAATATTAAATATAAAACCTACAGTTACATATGTCCTCCAAGCTTTCACTTTCACAGACAGCAACTATTCGAGAAAAATTTCTGTCAGAAATAGAACTGAAACGAAACCCAAAAAAAAAATGTAAGGTTTCGTTTTCAAGAAACGAAAACTCTACAGTTACGACGTATCCGTCCCTCCTCTTTCCTAGTCACTTTTATATGATCACAAATTAAGAAACACGGTGCAATAAATACTTAGATGCATATGACCATCGATCACAGTCCATATTTGAGAATTCAATTTTGCGCATGATTGGCTACTGTATACATAAAACTTGGGAGAAATTGTAACTTGCGTCGTAATATTCCCATCAACTGATTTTTTGAATATTAAACGGTGTCAAAATCCGAAAATGTGTGGCCTTCAGCCACCATTACCACTTTCAACGGTAATGTTGTGTTTCTTGTAACCAGATAAAAAATATCCCAAAATATTGTATTCTTCAAAAATGTTAGTCACTATTGGCCAAAATGATAAAACAAATTTCGAAACACCGAAAACGCAGTTTCTGAAAGAATATTGAAAGCATTCAGATATCGTAACCACCAGAATATGTAATCCTTGAAAAATTTAAGGATGTCGCAGATATCAATAATATTATACATTTTCATGTGTAAACTGCTAGACGACGTTCGCACAAATACAGACTTGGAATGTGAAACAGTGATCCAAGTGATCCAAGGGGTATGGTGCGGGTATATGTGCATAAGTATTATGTAACCGAATCAATGTTATGGCAAGGCTAAATGTACCTATATTGCATACATGGATTGTTTGCACACAAAAAAAACGAAACGAAATCTTTTGTATGCGAGTGTCACTCAGAGTTTTTACTCCCCCGTAGAGTCTCATCTATATTCACATCGAGAAATAAAATAAATCCATTCATTCTCGGTATTACAATTCACTGCTCCCAGTCGTCATCAACCAACCCTTCACCGGTGGTTCCAATCATTGTCATGAGAGAATGGTGAGTGCATCCTTTCCAGCCACTATCATAAATTCGCAGAAGTTTTATCGCGTGACGGAAGTCAAATTTATTTCCATTCACCCGCCCACCCCAACCGACCGAATTAACCACACCCCCACGGATTGTGGTTTTAAAATTTATTCACCCGACGCATCCATTAATTACGCGCCGCGTTTAAATAAACATTCTCATACAGACGAGTAAAATCGTTCAAAATATCACAGGACTCCTCGATAATTACGTCAAACGAGAGCTTTACGGCGCAGGCTGCAGTTAACGAGATCCACCCCGCCACTCGCAGTGTTGGTGGTAATTGAAATCTTACAATTAATGTGCAAGGGACTCTCGCGGATTGGATGCCACCAGAGCGTCTCCCGGACCTCCGCACAACCAGCGTAGTCAATAGCTGTGCAAACACCAACCCCGCCAGTTGGGGATCAGTAAAATTTTATTTACTCCACCGTACATCGCATTTTATGATTTCAATTTCAAGTTGCAATTCTTGAACAATTGCGCAAACGTTTGGAGGGCACTCCCTTCCGACCCAGATCCGTATGGCGATCGGCGTGGTTGGGGGCCGAACGGGGATGGACCAAGACGAAGACGAGCAAAGTTTCTTTGATTTGAAAGTTTCCATTTTTACGAGTATTGTGCTGGAATATCCGAGAGGGAAATCCATCGAGTTACGATTATTTCCGCACAGATACTCGAAGTCCTGGCCGACTGGTGGGGTGGGAGGTGGCACTAGAGGTGCTCTTTCTCTCTGTGCAAGGTACAAGTGTGCTGCAGCCATCTGGTGCTCGTTCGTCGGTTCCGTTCGGTTCGGTTCGGTGTGCGCTGTATTTGCTCGCCCCCGGGAGGGTGATTATGCCCTTCGCTTTGAAGTGGTATTTATTGTGTGGAGGACTCTTAAATTGTCAAGGATCAAATTGGAGATGAGCTTATGGGATGTGCTCAGCTCATGTTTTCATTTTTCAGGAGGAGGATTACGTGAACGAGGCCTTCGATTCATGGGTTTAAGTGAGTGAAGTTATAGGAAGTGCGGCAGCAGGATGTGTCTGCTGGGATTGAATGAAAACAGGACAAGGCGCTCGTCGAATGGACTGTCTGCTCTTGTATTATTTTTAGTGTTTCCCTTTTTAGACATTGAGGATTGGGCAAAGTGACGAGATGGGTGACATAAATTAATCGCTTTCAGGGAACGCTTTAAGTCGCTGGACTTTTGATGGTGGACACAGCCAACAGTTGGTGTGATGAATGGAAGATTGGCTGCTGTCAGCTGCACGGTGAAGGGAACAATTTGTGTTGTGGAATTCAATACAAGGCGGAATAGCACATTTGTTGATTTGGAAGTTGACAGGATTTGTGAGTAAATATTTGTTGCATTAATTTGAGAAATTGATTTTTTTCTGACAAACCCAAACGAGGACACTTTTTGAATGAACATGCGCTCAGTCATTTTGGAAAACGTGAGAAATATAAATTCAACCAGGAAGGAATAACCGTGTCATATCTTGACGAACTAATATTTGGGATAAAGTCCCGAAAATAAACCCCGAAAGTAACAGTTTAGAGGAGTAAGTTTGGTAGGGTGGGCAAGCTGCTCTTCTTCCCTGCTTAGAGTCAGTGACAGATTCCGAGTTGATGCTGAACTCGAATAATTCAAACTTGTAGCATAGTAACTTAAATCAGAATTGTCAAGTTTTAAAATTTTGAGATTTTGACAGAGGTGTTGAGAAATGTTTTCCGAGACTGGAGGCGTGTACTTCAGCGGTGCAGTGCCTGTTAAAACGCCTATCATGTTAGACGAGACACAGAGAGCGTTTACAATCGAACTGTGGCTGTGGGCTGCAAGGGATTCAATTGCAGCCTGGCTGTCCAAACAGATGATTATATTCCTATTGTGTATAAAATTGTTTTCTAGAAATTGCCGTGTCATTTTAATTGCCGAAGGTCTGCCTATAAGATGCAACACGTGTGAAGGTAGTTAGAAGAGTGATGAAGTAGACGCGAGCCCAACTTTATGATTTTTTTAAATGCATATATAAAGCGGGTTTTGCAGCGACGTGAGTACAGAGGACAGTCCGGTAAGCTGGGTAAGATTTGTTTCACAATTACGAGTTAGGGAAGGATGATATATATATGATAATATGATAATATATGACCATAGGCCAATAGATTCAAACAAACAAATCTTGCTGCATATAGCCCGGACCTTGCGCTGTTTTTTTTAATATGTACATAGAAGTTCGTTTTCAAAAAGAAACAGAAATATGTTTTTGTATATGTTTCCCATCTGTAAATCTGTCTGTCACACTCTTCATTTCTCCCGGACTTAAGAAATGTCTGGTAAGTTTGGTAGCATTTGACCCGTATATGAAAAGTTGGGACAAATTTATAATATATTGATTTTCTTTTCAATTTGGAAGAAAAGTACAGATGAATGCTTGTAAAAGTACATATATGGTAAATTTACCTCGACCGATAAATCATGCAGAGAGTGGTTTCGGCGCTTCAAAATTGGTAATCTGCGTCGAAGATAACGATCGTTTTTCACCAGCCTTACATTTTTAAAGATGAGAAATTGAAGGCTTTAGTGAATCAAGATCCGTAAAAATGCATATCTTTGGGAGTAACACAGCAAACAATTTCCAGTCAGTTAAAGAAATTTGGACTTATTTTAAACTCAAGGATATTTGGTGCCGCACGATCTGAAACCGAGGAATGTAGAAAGGCGCTTTTTATCCTGGAACTGCTTCTTGAAAGACATCAAAAGAAGGGATTTAAAAAGTGGAAATGAAAAGATGGTACAAGAAGGAAAAATACTATGCAATCATATGCAAAACCTGATGAGCCCGTTCTATCAGAAGGAACATTCACGGTTCACAGGCTACGTTCTGCATATGGTGGGACCAGATGGGCGTGATGTCCTATAAACTCCTATAACTAATGCATTTGAGCCGTATATTGCGCAAAAAATGGCCAGAACCGATCGAAAGGCTCGCTCATCACGTAACTGTAGCGCCCAACAACTACCTAAAAACACTGAAATGATAGGTGTTACCTCACCCGCGATATTCTCCAGACCTTGAAATTTCCGACCACTGCATTTTTTGACAGATGCAAAACGATTTGGGGGTCACCGGTTCAGACTCATTTTTAGAAAATCAGCAGAGAAACGGGAAAAAAGAGTCGCTTCCAAAGAACTATACTTAGAGTTGAAAACACGCAAGAACGGGTCGAACAAACTTGAACTTCCAATTAGAGAAATTCTACCAATAAATGAGACGAAACCTTTTTCGTGTGGTTGAAGTTCATATTTGTTCCTTTTTTACATTTCTTTTTTTTTTTTTGGCATATAAATTCACAATGATGTGCCTGAAGAATAACATGTGAACTATCTTTTAACAACAAACTACAAAAACAAGCAAATGATTAAATTTCTACACAACAATCCTTTTCGAACCCGAAGTTAGACGTTCGCCTATATCGCAGTTTCCACAGCTCCAAATGTGTCCGGGTCTGACAACACTCAAGATTGCTTTCGCTAATAAGAATGAATATTGAGCTGTCGAAACCATCTATGCGCAAGTGTTCAGTATCATACTCAGCTAGAGTGGTTGCTGAAGAAACATCTCGTGAACTATATGGTTCGTCTCAATCACTACAGGATACATTTATCAGGCGCTTTGAATACATATTTTAAGACAATTCATGGTGATGATTGAATTTGTCGCCGCTTACTAAGAAAACGCTCACAAGGGACCAGCGCCCAGCTTCTTCAGCAACTAATCTTGTTTTCCACACTATTTTCGCAAGCGTACCATATTTAAAAATTATCTGATGAACTAGTTTTAACTGAAATTAACCAGTAATCCATGTAAAGCTTGAATCAATGGATGTCATTAATTACCAAACTTTATTTCAGAAAAAATATACATTCCTCGTACTCAAGTCTTGACCACTACCAAAAACTCCAGAAAATTCGATACAACTTCATTCAGTGAATGCTTAATTATGTCTATAAGCTTTCTTAGAATTCCTACGATTTATGAAATATTAAAAACCAGTCACTCACAAATTTGATTCATATACGTGCCCATAAGAGTTCTTTATCAACTGAAAATGTCATGGCAACAGACAACAATAACGGTGCAACCGCATCAAACTTTCATAACATCTTGCTCGCGTTTTCACGATTTCAGTCTCATTTAAATTTACTTGTCCCTGTGAACTTCACTGATTTGGGTTACCCTCTAATTAGTATGCAATGTGCACCCAAACATCGTTTTTTTTTTTTTTTTGGTTTTTTGTCAGCAATCACGTCTGTGCCTTATGATCCGTCAATTTGCTTTACATCAGTGTCGTGACTACAATTGTTATTCTCAGGCATTTGATGATTAATACGTTGAGATGATTGCATGCGACTTATTTGTTAATGCTTGGGTTAGACCTCAAAATTTCCCATTTGTTTCGTGTGATCATCCCGAATTGATATCACACTCTTAAGATTTTTATCCAAGATGATCACTTCATTGAAATATTTTGCAGTCATCAGATGAATCTATTGAAGGAAGTCTCTCTCATGGAAAATCCTTAGAATTGTCAATGCAGTACAGAAAAAGTCCGTTTGACTTCATTGGAGATTATCAAGCCACTCAGCCAGTTATCCCCACTTTCTAGACTTACTTCAAGGAAACGTTTAGAAGAAAATAACTTTTCACTTAAAACATCATGACCAGGCCTTCAAGTCCTTAACTCTGCTCTTCGTTAAGTTCTCAACAAAATGAATCACCCAATCGGGCCATTCATCCACTTTAGGAGCGCCCTTCTGCACATACAACCCACCCAACCATTGCGCGCAAATATTTAGTTTCAATAATCCAATCGAACGTGACCACCAGTATCCCTCATTTGTTGAGACCCTTCAAAGTCCGGGGAAGATTTTCGAAATTTGAAATCTTCCCGCCGCACACAACCCCATCATCGCCATTCATCGGGATTAAACGTAACAAATAACCGCATTTACATTTATTGACTTTCCGGCCCTGCCGTGTCCGGGTCCTATTCAATTCTCCGCGCTGTGCTGCTGCTGGTGGGGGTTGGTTTGCTGTTGGCGGTTTATTTTCTGCATTCGTGCTGTGCTCAATCAGAATCGGATTAATTACGAAAAACGCTCCAGAATTTATGCGAACCATTGTGCTGGGAAAAGATATCGAATAACCGATTGAAAATTATCGGTCAGCGCTGCACTCGTCGCATTCGGCGCATAGTTCCTGAATTTGCACCCCATAAATTAGCACTGAGTTAGGGGGCACAGCACAGGCGGATTTGAGGGAAAACAAGCGAAATTCTATCCGCGGGTGTCAGCCGGGAGGGAATCGGAACAATCAGCCGATAATTCTGAATTTCCCCTATAAGGACTTAATTGAAAGTGCAGGAGTACTGAATCCGTGCTGTTAAGTTCATAAGCGGGATTTGGTTTTATTGAATTCCGGGGCGAAAGTATCATCTCTCCTTAAGCTGTACGCCAGTTGAAAACTCAACAAAATTGTTGTGTATCAAAATGCCAACGTTGAGTCCGATGATTAGAAGCAAATTTTGATGATGAAGAGAGCTTATTCTCCCTTGCCAAATTTGGGGGACTCTAAGCTAGCAAAATGTAAGCCACCTTTCGGCAAACACTCGCGTTTTCATCTTGAGCTAATTAACTTCTCAACAGCAGGGAGCATGCTCTTATAACTCGGATAAGGGGGCTCCTCAAGCATTTCACATAGAGACGTGCCCTACACATCCATGCATGCGCGCAACGCCCCCAGAGAAGCACTCTCTGTACAACGAACTACACGACTCGTCGCTGAAGTGGCTGCAGAGCTTGCGAGTGTGTGAAGTAGCTTCTATGGTATTACATAACTCATTCAGTTTATCGCATGGCATGCTACTCTAGACTACAGCTCTACAGTGCATCTGAAGCCGTCTCCCTCTGCTGCACTTCAGTCAATCCATACTGATTACCGCGACAGGCAAAAGAAGAGGGAAGCACCGCGAAAAGTGAAGTGAAAAGGGTGCTCTTTACCCAGATTGCAAGAGCAGCGGCGGTGGCGGCGGCGAGGACCTCTCGGCAGGCTGAGCAGCAACGGCCGCATCAGCGAGCGCCTGAGCATGGCCCTCTCTCAGCTGCAATTACAACACACAAAGCTAGGAGTTCACTCCGAATCACTGATGCACGAGGTCGTTAAGGGCTCCCCGCCACCTGTGTGTGGATGGGCTGTTTGCGAACTACTTGTGAGTGCACGTGTTAGGGGGCTCTGGACACAAGATGAATTATGCTCCAATGACGGGCCCCTGGCAGACTCGATACGAATGTCGCCACATTTTATGATTCGCAGCACACGTTCAAGTTGCACAGCGCTGCAATTAGCTGATAATCAAAGGGCACTATCAACATCACCATCAACAGCGCCGACATCGCCGACATCGCCAGTGAGTCCTCATCACCATCACCATCGCCATCGCCATCATCATCATCATCATCATAGCGTGCGAGACAGGGCGTCGCGGTGGTAGTCAGCAACATCAACATCATCATGGCCGTTAATTAGGAAGTTTTTGCATTTACTTCCGTGTATGCGAACGGCGACGACGCGCAACTGCTCCAGATGCAATTTTCCAGTCGAGCGTCTTGTAATGGCGCTGCAATTAAGCACTTGTGCAGAACGCAAAGTGAATCAAAAACGAGTTTAAAGCTTAGAGTGGGTCTTGGAGCGGCGTGTTGTGAGTGGGGGCTGTTGTGTTGTTCCCAGGCTTTTCCAGATGTGCATTCACAGTACAATGAACAAGTAGCTAAAGTTTAATTAGCGAAGGCACGAGCTGCTTCCTTCCACTTGCCCGCATGGCGCGAAGAACTTGCAAATTGGGTGGGAATCAATTGCCGAGCCAGCATGACTGTTCATTTTTCAACCACAGCTCATCTCTTTGCCAGACTGCTGCCGCCGCCGACGACGACGATGCCAACGGCAACGGCAACGGCGACTGCGGTGATGGGTCAGTGTGTGATGAGTGATCTGTCACTGTGTGTAACCACATGCAACGGATCCTAATGGATCTATTAATTTCACAAAATGGGTTCCTGCTCGTAAGTCACGTGGCCGCAGAGCCTGTAAACGGATTACATTGATTAATGACAGAGTCCTGTGCAAGTTTTGCCTAGGCCCGGTGGCAATAGGTGGGCGGAGGTAGTGCTTGCCTGAGGGCTATTTATTGTTGGATTGCGGCCTGGCAGTGGGCATAGTTGGCGCTTTTAGATTGCTCCAGACATGACCATTATGGATTGCACTCCATTAATAAGAACGGAAATTTGCCGCACGAAATGTGTTTATCCTTGCGGTCGTGATGGGGATGCGGTGCTGTTGGCAAGAAGTCTTCGACTTCGATTTGAACAAAGTCAATGTGGTTGCGCTTGAGATATATTGCTGAAGGCTGTGAAAGATTTTCGGCCTTCCTCAATCACTCACTTATGAGGTTGACTGCGGAAAGCCAAAGTGACAGGGATAATGGTTGGCGATGTCCTGTTGTCAAAGAAATATTGGTTCGCATTCCCAGACGGAAATATCTGCAAGAAGTGATGTTCGGATGGGGAGGAAATTGATGGCGGAATAAGTAAATTCGGTGATTTGCGATTAATGTTTCATAAGATATCGGAGAATATTTCCTTTTCTTAATAGACGATAATCCGTACTGCGGGATTGGAGGTCATCGCAACGAGTGAAACTTTATTGACAAACGAAGGATTATTAGATAGGATACACAACTTTTGACTGATCTGACAATCGGAATATGCAGGTTCCTTTCTCTTTTTCTTTTTTGTTTGGCGCTAAAGTCCGGCGCTGGTCTGGGTTAAAAACAACAAGTCTCTGCAGCCAGATGATACACCTACAGTTGCGCACGCCAAGTTGGTTAAACTCCTTCTCCACATATGTAGGCACCGTTTTGTTCGAGAACGTGTTTTGCTTCTCTGTTTTGGAATCGAAGACTTTTCGGGCGGGCGCTGTGGTGTCCGTCCACTCTACATGCCGTTGGATCTGACGACGCTTGACTAGGTGCATGTCGTTATACAGTTCATGGTTGAATCTTCTATTCTCGCTCGCTCGCATTCAAATGCAGACCTTTTCTCTCAGATATTCCAAGGACTTCTCCCTCCACTTTCAATAGAGTCCATGTTTCTGTGCCATAGAGCAACATGTTTTATAAAGTCAGCTTTGAGATTCGAGAGAAGTCTGTGTTCCCCAGTTGCCTCTTGAGCCCAAAAATGTGGCGATTTGAAAGATTAATTCTGCTTTTGATCTCGGTACTGGTGTAATAGGCTTCAAAGCCGAGGTAGACGAAATTCTTGACTACCCCAAAGTTTCTGCTGCCCATTATGGCGCTCTGTCCGAGACACAGATTTGTCAATGTTGTGCAACGCTAAACTCATTTAAGTCAATGCCATTGGAGTTTCGCACGATCTTCTCCAGTATCACATTAATGAAATCGTTTTGTCTTGTCTGGTGAGCTCGTTACTGCCCTTGTGCGAGAAGCGAGTGTCCTCCATCATCATGACGAGTTTAGCAGGATTGTCAAAACTATACCTGAAGACCTATCGCACATCGCGGTCATACCAAAGGCCAAAGAATAAACAATGTTAAGGAGGCAGATCCTTCAGTAGTTGACGCAGTCAAAGGGATCACCGGACAGACAAGAATGAGATTTAAAATCATCGGGCATGCTTTTCTTCAACCATGTCCTACAGATGGTATCACATCCAGCTGTTTCAAACAGTTCAGCGGACAGTCCGTCCGCTTCAGAAGCTTTGGTCGACTGCGGTCTATAAATTCTTGTTCATAGTCGCCCAAAGTTGTTTGGCTATATGTGCCTGCCTACACTTGTCGTCTAACCATGGGTTTTTTCCTAGTGGTGTCGCAACATTCATCACATCGGTGGTTCCTTCTATTTTTATGATTTTTCGAAAGTATAGACAGCGTCGAACCTTCAGGGAGCTCTTGGGAGACTCAGTCGGCTAATTTCCCGACAGTTGATAGCGACTGTTGACTGTATGCTACTAAAGGAATTTCGAGCGGTCACAGAAGGTCCCGACGGCATTGACGAAGTATTGAACGGTTCGCCCAAAAATGGGCTTAAGGGTGAACTGATAGGCATTTTGAGCATGGCGCGTATTGTGGACCTATCCTGAAGCAATGCAGATGGTCAACTCATTTAAGAATATTGTGTTGATATGGCGATAAGAGAGTGATAAAAACCACATCTGTGGCCGGTGTTCTTAAGAGTCAATGTTATTGTCTGCTATGATTTTTATCGGACGCTTCTCGATTCTATCCAATTGGAGAGAAGGGGTATTAGGAGCACCAGACTAGATTGTTGTTGTATTCAAGCTTGGAGCGTGTTTAGAGCTTTTATATTGAAGCCCAATAAGAAAACTTTAAATATTTCTTGCATCGTCTTAAGAAACCTAGACAGTTCTCAGAATTATTGGCGACCTCAAACATTCGATCCTTGCAACTATATGTTGGACTTTTACACATGCCAAGAATTCAACAACGCTACTGCTATCCATTGATAATGTCTGATTATTTAGAAGGCTTAAGTGATAGCTGTTTGGGATGCATTGAATTCCGCTCTATTACTTTTTTAACTTTTCATTATGTTGTCTAGTAACGCAGCCGTTTCAAGTCTACGAACGAAATGCAGGGACGGAAGCCAAGGATGGAACATGAAAGGCTGACTGTACTATCATCAGCGAATACATGTATGTACATATGTATATCTTGCAAGTCTTTTTTTTTCAGTTTACAGCAGCTTTCTTGCTCTCACCTTGACCTTGACTTTTCAAAGTTTTCGTTTATGATCTGTATGGCCAGTGGCTATTATCTGTAGCAGATGAACTGAAAACTTGATTATCTTTAGATCCCCCTTACATGTGGTGACACACCGACGGGACTTTTTGAATATAAAAACATTGCTACTCAAATGTTGAACGTCTTTAAAATCCAAATAAAATTATGTTTAATGATTTGTTTGATGAACGCGTATATGCTCTCACAAAATTTGTTTTACGAAGTCTGTTCAAAAAGAAGGGAAATTTTAAATTTTCCCCAAAAATATTTATTTATTTATCAATATCCATTTTTCCCCGGAAGAATGCATTTGTGTCATAGTTTTTCCCAATCCTCCAGAAAGTTCTGATATGCACTTTTTGGTATGCTCTTAAGCTTTCTCAGCGATTCGGTTTGTATCACCTTAATCGTCGCAAAACGGGATGAATGGACTTTGGTTTCGATGTCATAACCATATACACATGATTCGTCACCAGTTATGACCCTACTAAGCAAATCTGGATCGCCGTTGACGTCAATGCCTGATCAATTGTCATGCGGCATTTTTCTTCCTTAAAATTCCACAATTTTAAAATGAACTTCGCTGCCACACGCCTTATGGCCAAAATTTCCGAAAAAAATTGCATGACATGAGCCAACCGACATGCCAATATTTTCAGCAACTTCTCTAATAGCAATTCGATGATTCCCCCTAAGAATATTCTTGATTTTCTCAACATTTTCATCGGTTTGTCATGCTTCTGTCAGCAGTTCAAGTGTTTTTGACTTACTTAATTCTTATTAACTCCTAATTCAATTTTGTATCTTAAATTTATGGCACAAAATTTAATGCAAATTCGTTTTTTTTATTTTTTTCAACAGCACGAAATCGAGTCTAACTCTTATGCCTCTCAAAAACAAAATATATAAGCTTTACAGCTGAAACTGTAAACATATGTTTAAGAAGAGTGTACCAACATAAGAAAATAAAAATTCGATAATCGAATGTACGTAGCCCGCGAAATTTGAAAATTCACCTTACTTTTTAAACAGACCTCGTACATACATGTGTGGCAATAAATTTTGAGAATATCAAAGTTTTTTTCAACTTTACTTTTTATATTAAGCAAAATAGTCCCGCAGCCTTGCATGACACCAGTACTTTTACTTTGAATGCTATTCAGCACTCTGCCACCGTGCCGTAATCCCTTTCAAAATTAAAATAAAGTAACCATAAATCGCTGTTTCTTTTTTGCACAGAACAACAATCGTCGACTAAGACTTCGTTATCCTTTAGGCAAGCGGTCGTCATCATTCAACATTACAAAACAAACTTTGAGGAGCTTCATCGACCATGATATACTTTCCAATGACGCTACAAAATATATCGAACGGAATTAAACTTTCCCAAAGTATCGATGACAAAAACTTTGAATAAGCGCACCAGAGGACAGAAGTACTGTATAAGTATCCATGGATATCGACTTGTGACAATAACTCAAATCGTCTCAATGCAAATTCAAATTTATGTCCTCGTCGATGGACGTAAATGTGCCCAAGCTGCTGGAAATAAATCACCAAAAACTTCCACTGGGCAGTTTTTCTTTGCGTGCGCTACAAGTCCAAGAGATGACAGGCGATTTTTATGTTCCCCCTACGAAGAAAGTTTTTATATCCCAACAAGCCTATAACATTAGGCGAAGGAGGACACAACGAAATGAGCTTAACACGCGAGCATTCCCAGAATTTTATTCTAGTTGTTCTTAAGAATTGCTATTTACTGTTGGTCATGTCCCAAAGCAGAGTTTGAGGGTTTGCCTCGCTGGTAAGCTTTTTATTTTTGCTGAGCTCTGAAACGCGACAAGCAAAGGCCCCTCTGATTCATTCGCATTCCAAGTATTTCTTTAATTTCCCGGGCTAAGGCTCTAAATAATAACAGTAGCCACACCCCTCCCATGAATCCAGGATCTCTAAATAATAAGTGCCCTTACAAGGAGGAGAAGCCCTCCGACTGCAGCTCCACTACAACGAGCACAAATTAAAATTATGCCCAGCGGCTATGAATTTTTGATCAATTTTCCAGCCAACAAGATCCCGCCAAAACCACCACTGCAGAGTCCCATAACGCATCAATCCGCGAGCACTGCCTCAGTAATCGTTTATGGGCCTACTCCTTCCAAAAACACAAAAAAAGAAAACAATCGCATTGCTGGTGCTCTTTTAGAAGCGTGCTTGCATGCGCTCTTTCATTCTCTCTCTCCCTCTCTCACTTTGCTGCGTCGTCGAAGGTAATTTAATCAGTACAGTTCTGCAGCGCATAAATATCCTTGTTCCATGAGAATTACTCTAATTTAAGGCGAATGGCTTGTGTTACGTTTTAAATTTTAATCGATTTGCGTACAGCAGAGAGTCCTGCGCCGACCGACTGAGCGAGCGCGCCCAACAACAAACAGATCACCACTACGCGCAGCGCTGAGAAAACTAATTAAAATCGGACACACGAGGCGGGCGTGATCTGCATTCCGCCGACGGAACGACCGACAGCCATCCAAAGCCGGTGGTAGAATTAATAAGCAGTATGGGTCTTAAATTCACCCGACCATCCGCGCTTAACAAATCCATAACGCTCGCCGTCGCAGTTTTGCCTCAGCGTCGTCGTCGTTGGGATTTTCTGCCGCAGGACAGACAACAAGATTGCTGGAGTCTACCATTCTGCGTCCGTGGAAGTGCACAAAAACCACCGGCTCCACCACATACGATCACGCCGGTGGGGAGGGGAATGGCAGTTGTGCGCCGCCGCCGCCGTCGTCGTCATCGTCGGCAAGTGGGCCATATGTTCTGGCAGATTGGTTAATTTAAGACAATTATGGCGGTAGCACTGGGCACAGGTTGCTGCGAGGCCATCGAAATCACCTCCCGGCAGATTAAGAAGCCGAAAAATAACACTGAAGTGGCTTCCCCCCTTTCGCCGGCACAAGCCAGCTCGGATGAAAAATAAGAGCAGAGAGAAAATTAATAACAGCATACTCCATGGACGGTCATACACTCGTACGTATGCGCTGCTGCATGGTGGACTCCTGCGCCGCCACCTCGTAATTAATCGAAAAAAGAAGGATTCCAAAGGATTACGTAGAGAAAGGAAGGAATATTCGGTTCTTCCCTCTTCGGTGGCTCCTTTGGGCGAGCACTTTTTTCACTCTTCTCTCGTGCCGGCAGGGCTCGTTATTATCCTTGATATTTGGGGGTGGTATTAATTAAAATGAGTGTTGATGTTTGCGTCGGGGTGGACGCGACTAATTAGTCTCTGGATTTTCTCATGGCCACGGACTCGCACGGTCTCGTCTCGGCGCACGGAAGGCTGAGGAGGTGTAGCTGCTGGGCTGGGTAACAATGGGTGGGAGGTGTATATTTCAGCCTTAAGCAGGATCACTGATGAGCGTTGGGCTGGGACCGCGGAGGTGGTTCAAGCGGATTCCGTGTAATTAAGTGCTGTTCGGTGTTATGTGAATTGAATCAAAACAATAATTGCCGGTGGCGGGCTGCTTGATAACTTAATCCTGATAAACTTGTCTTGTTGAGACGGATTGGAGTGGTTCGAGGGGGCGTTGTGAAAGAGAAATGCTTGGACATTTCAACAGGAAGTGCGCAGTTTGGATAATTGGGATGTTTTGTAGTAGTTTCTAGGTTACCTATCTGTTTCTGGTGACTTCGTTGTTTGGATGTACAAACTTCTTTATTTATAAAGCTGACAAAGAATTCAAAAAAAGCCCAAGCAACGAAGAAGCAGAGCTGCGTACGAGAAGTAGAAGTAAGATGAAAATGCTTTTACGTCAGATGAGAAGGTCTTCAGTAAATTAACGGCTCAAGGACATCGGGGATCTACGAAAAGACAAAGTTAGAAACCTCAACTCGTCGAGAAACTTAGTTCCCTTCACATAGCAACAGTGAAGGCGGCTTTGAGGTAGTTGTAGATAGGGTCATCAGGGATTATTTTCACTTAAGCATCAGTTGTCAAACAAAGTCTTTTCCCAGAATAGTTAAGTGATCCCAATGCTAATGGACGAAACAGCCCAGCAGCTACACCTCCTCAGCCTTCACCTGGACTTTCGGTATGTGAGTCGACGCGCTTACCCACTACGCCACGGCGACCACAAGCCAGAGGATACTTTACATTGACCATTGCCTTTATAGGTGTATAAGACAATATTGATGACATAAACCCTATTTAAGGAGAACGGCGAAATTGGGATTTCGACAAATTTAAGGTTAGAAAAAATGTCAAATGAATTAAAGTCTGATTAAGGGGCCTAAGCCTCGAACTTCCACTGAATACATGTTATTTAATAAAAATCCAGTTATCCCAGTCTTCAACAACAACCCAGTCTTCAGTATAGAGACTAAATGATCATGGATGCCTGAGAATTGTGATTGGGCTGGACAGAACTCCTGGTTTGTTATTCCGAAAAGTTGAAATGCTTGCAGTCTACTCGGTGTAAAGAAATCAACAACCGGTGTGTAAGTTGTACTGCCTTCTCTTTAAATGTACATATCTGGATCCTTAAGTCTGCACAAATTTCGCAATCGCCTTTCGGAAGGTGTGTAAGCTCCAAATTAGGCAGAAATTTCAACAACTTCTTCTTTCTTTTTCTTCTTGTGGCGCTAAAGTCCGGGGTGGACCTGGGCCTCAACCAACAAGCCTCTCCAGCCAGCGCGGTCTCGCGCCAGCTGCCGCCAGTTGCGCACTCTAAGTTGGTTGGGGTCCTTCTCCACTTGTGTGCGCCACCTTATCCTGGGCCGTCCTCTGTTGCGTTGTCCCAATGGCTCAGATTCGAAGACTTTTCGGGCCGGTGGTGTCCATACGCTCTACATGGCCTAGCCATCTTAAGCGTTGTATCCGTAGACGCTTGACTAGGCTCATGCCGCCGTGCAGCCCATACAGTTCGTGGTTGAATCTTCTCCTCCAGATGCCATCAACGCAAACAGGACCAAAAATCGCACGCAGAACTGTTCTCTCGAAGAGACCAAGGGCATCCTCATGCGCTTTTGGTAGTGTCCAGGTTTCCGGGCCATAAAGTAAGACTGGGATGATCAAGGTGTTATATAAAGCAAGCTTAGTCTTTCGAGAGAGGGCTTTATTACTTAAATGCCTCTTGAGCCCAAGGAAACAGCGATTGGCAAGAGTGATTCTGCGTTTGATTTCGGTACTGGTGTTAATGTCCCTATTTACTGCGGAGCCGAGGTAGACGAAGTCGTTGACTACCTCAAAGTTTCTGCTGCCTAGTGTGACGCTCTGTCCGAGACGCCGATGTTGTGTGTCCTTCCTTGATGCTTCGTTTTTCCCTCATTTACCTCAAACCCATTTTAGCCGCTTCCGCTTCAATGCCAGCAAACGCGTCATTGACGGCTCGCTGTGTTCGTCTAATCACGTCAACGTCGTCGGCGTAAGCTACAAAAACATCTGCCTTAAATTGCACATCACCCATTTCTAAACTGTCACAGTGTTATCCTCTCTGATAAAAACTATTGCTTTCGCTCATATTTCCCTTTTGCGAATTTGCAAAGTTTCACTCGCAAAGCTATCACCCCAGTAGTCATAAATATTCGTTGTGGTTGAATTAATAGATTGCCTTCCCCAACCTCACCTTCAAGGACATCCCACAAGGCAAACTTCCGTGTCTTCGCCACATGGTTGACAACAAGCTGAATAACTCTTCCTTGATTAGTCATCATTTATCCACTCGTACACCTGCCGCAGGCGGGGATACGCCCGCCACGGGGTATATGAATGCCTTGCGCCACTTTTAATCAATTAATCGATACGCCCCCTATTACAGCTGCCCCAAATAGGGATCGCGTGAGCGCGCAAATCCCACCAACACCACCACCATCTTCACTCAGCACGGCATGAATATTTCAACTCGCCGATTGAACCTCAGCCCTCGTCCTCCCACTCCCCTCAAACATTACCGGAAGTTCCTTGAAACTATGTAAACTCACACACACATGATGTTGGATTTGAGCAGAAAATCACCCCGTTCGGTGTGTGTCCTTTCGCACTCAAGAACGACCTCGTTCGATCACTCACCCGCAAATGAGACGCCCACTCGCCCGTCCTGAGTGCCTATAATTAGCGCAGATGTCATCGCACGCAGTCGCTCCGTGTTCCCTGTCTAGCGAGTGTGTAGAAACCAGGACGGGGAGTTCGGTTCATTATTGCATCACACACGACTGTGTGAATTATGAATATTGAAGCCATAAGGATGCCGTCGCACATCCGATGGATGGATGTGAAAATCAATGGGCAGAACGAGGTGTTACTGTTACCCGTTAAATCTGTATGCACACGCGTGACGGCTCCGAAGGTTTTATCCATTGCCCGGATGATAGCCGTTCGAGTTATTTATTGTGCGCCGCACACACACACACACGCACGCCCCACTCACTCAATGAGACAGATGACAGCTGGGAAAATAACCGTACACAGTCGTTTTCCTCATTTTGTGACGCAGCTCTCGTTGGGGGAGTTCCGATCTTTGGCTGCATTGTACGAGCCTAGCGCACTGAATCCCGTCAGGATATGTGGATCATATTTTGTAATTTACTGATTTATCCCGTTGAAAGTCTGTCGCGTGCTAAAGATTTATATCACTTGCCGAGGAGATACACATGTATGTTGGCTGATGGGTGCAGATGAATCCTTGCCAGCAGTGCAGTGGATTACGAGTAGTGGAGGAAGTGGAACATAGCCTGTGTGCTGTGCGAAGCTTTGTTATTCGAGTGATTCCTTTCTCAACCGATGATGGATGAGGTGGCAGTGGTGCATTCCTGTCTATTAAGGAATTCAATTGGACTCACATAGATTGGATTGGAATGCCATTGCATCATGTCTCCCTCCTGATGGAACTGTGTTCATTCCCAAATCAAAAGGCTGACGATGACGGTGTGTGCAGATGTGAACATTGCAGGTTCCACCCGAATGTGGTTCTCAGTTTGGATTTACAATCTTAATCCTGGCTTGGGGAGACAACTGCTGCAACTCGATTGTGCCTTCGATTTGACCACTCTAACCGACCAAAAGGATATACAGCTTGCTGGTTCGGTGTGTGTGTGCGTGTGTGTGGGAGCCTTCGATTTTCTTTTACCCCTTGGCCATTTGAAGTGTTTGTTGTGCTATGCACCCCCTGGAGGGGGGAGGGGTGAAGCTTAGAGAGGAGGATGTGTACGTAATTGCTTTGTTCTGCAGTGGGAATGTCGGTAAATCAATAGAATTTGCAATTTACTCTTGTCTATCGCATGGGTTGCGTAACAACATTGGTTGGGAGATGTCTGTTCTCTGTGAAAACAATCAAGTCACCAGAAGCAGAAGACAGGAAGGTGCTGGTGAATTACCAAGATTGCCGAAATGAGCATTAGGCCTTCGAATAACCATCGCCCCCAACTTCCAATTAAGCTGCATAGCTTGTTGTAATTATCACACATTTTTTTAAGCCCTTAAGGACCAGTGAACATTGGTCCTATGTGAGTGAGACTGGGTTATCATGTGGGAAACAAAGAGCGCTCGGAAGGACCTTACATATTTCTTGTAATGGTGATTGTGTCTCTAAACTTATCTTGACGACCGAAAGAGATTAAGTGACCGGCATTCCCTACGCGGCAAGTTTTGGGGGTGGATTTTTAAAGGGGTTCGCTTTCTCCTTTTAGGGTATTTTCTTGAAATGCCGATAAGAATTGCGTGGCACTACAGCCCACAAGGGACAAGGGCCTAGCTTTTACAAAAAGCCTAGATAGATGGAAAGTCTTACTGTTTCAACAACCATAAAAGCTTAAGTTACAGTAGACAGCTATGAGTTGTGGAAGCACTGCCACTTAGTGTGCTCAACGTCTGATGCTTTCATGCATCTTTCACAGAAAGGCTTAATTTCCTAGAAATTGAATTCAAAGAAGCGTACTGCTGACTCCACTTCTCCAAGCTGAAATCCCTTCAATTATTTGTCCAGAACATCTTCCTCTTCCAAGAACGCGTTCACTTTGAATCAACTTAACTGATCAAGCGCAACTGAAAGACAGTATGAACAACATTTCTCCTCATTTCCGCAATCAACCCGATCTGAGAGCATCCTTTGTTAGCCTCCCACTGAATGAAAGTAACAAAGAACTTCAAGCTCATAATCGGATTAGTAGGAAAAGTTCTTCCTTTCAAGCGAAATGAAATGAATATGCAATTTTAATGAGAGAAATTGAAAAAACACGGAGCAGCGACGCGGCGCTTCTACCCTACTTGATTGCAAATAATTTGTTTACACTTCGGCCAGAGGAAAAACCGACCCGCACTACACGGTGGAAAATTGTCTCCACTCTAGGATGCCCTTTATTCTGTCGCCGACTCGCTGCTGGAATGCTGCGCTGTGCTGTGCTGCAAACAGTACTCTAATTACTAGATAATTGCTTGTATGTGAAAGTTTGGATTGAATTTCTTCTCTTCGTACAGTCTTCGCACTGTGTGGGATGCGACAGGACGATGGGGAGAAGAAAGCGCGCAAAAAATAACAAGGAACACTTGGAAACTTGTTTAATATGCCGCTCAGTGTCGAGTAAGCGCTGTAATTATGCACTGGAATTATTTAAGCGGCGAGATTAAATGCGGAAGTGAAAGTTTTAATATACTTTCATGCGAATTGATGTTTATCTTTGAAACTATCCTTAAATGCACATCCTCGCAGTGAATTACTCGGCAGCTAACCCACAGAAAGCCACCCCAAGCACTTTGACGATTAATTTCGCTGTCGCCTCAGTCCAAAAATAGAAAATCAATTGCATGCGTTGCCTTATAGAGCTGCAAAACTGATCACCATCAACCCAGTCCCCCCATCCCACCTCCCCTCCAAAGAGCAATCCAAAAACCTTTTAATGTGGCGCACCAAATCATTTACCCGTCTGTGCGTTCGCATGACAAACAATAACAGAGTGGCCTCCTGCAAGCAATTGCTAACCACAAAGTTGAGTGACGTCTCGAGACCACCTGTTAAATTGCACAACATTGTAGGTACGCTCCTAATTTGTACCCTCCAACAAGAAGGTAAGGTCTGTGTGACTGAAATAGCACCGAGTCCCCTGTCGCCGATTCCTCCTGCGACGACGCCCGCATTTACCTGCACAGAAATTGCGATTATTTTTTCGATTTCGTTCTCTCTGTCGGTTTCGGCGAATCTTTTTTGATAAATTCGAATCGAGAAGAAAGGCTAAAAAACCGACCAGCCACACTGACGAACGGAACGGATACACAGCGTAAACGAGCGATGAAATAACAGCACGAGCAAAGTGTGCACGACATGGAATGTGGCGTTGGTGCTGGATGATGCAGCAGCAGACTCCAGACGGCCGGGACATGACCACGAAACGGTGGCCGCACGGGCACAGACATGTGAAGGCGATCGGACGGTTGGACCATCTGAGGTATCCGTAACCACTTGGCTATAATTTTCGATGAGCTGTGGCTAACAATAGAGCGGGTTTCGAGATACATAATTCTAATGCTGTAGCGCCGTTATGACAGTTTTGCTTTTCGGATACGATTCGTGGTGGAAAAAGTTAATTGGATGCGGCACAGTTGGTCCAGCAGTCGAAGAGATGAGTCTGAGGTGCAGGGGCAACGAAATGCTTAAGGAGCCCAGCCGACAGTGTCCTTGTGGTTATGGGTGAATGGCTTTTGAGGAATTTCAAAACAGCTACAACTGACTTTTGGGTTTGCTTTGTTTTGGTGATGGACCTACAAGGAGTGGTCCTCTGCAGATCGCAACAGATACTGATTGGATTTGATGTACATATATGGCATTTGTGGGAAAAAAAAACTCAAGCACATTGGAAATTGTGTGCTTTGAGAAGATGGCAGATAATTATGACGTCGATGGTAGTGTTGCTTTGTATCATGATCTTAACTATTTCTGTTTGATAAAGTGCACTGACACCATAGAGCCATACTCATAGTGACGCTATCAAAATGTTCACCATAATGCCAGGCCTCATGTTGTACAAGTCACCAAAGACACATTCTAAGTGCATAAATGAAAGTTCCTTCAGCAACCTCCCTGAAGGATCTGGATCCGTATGAAAAATTTCTTCGAAAAAAAAAATTCTTTCGAAATTCGGGGTCGATGACGACATCTTAAGGATCGTTAACTCTAATTTTCTGTTTCAATTTCTCTCACTTGTAGACAAGCAATGACAAGTTTGGTGTAAAAACTTGAATCTGCATATTCGTTGCCATGTCAATGAAGCAACGGGTTGGTAGAAGTGTCGAAAGTATCGCTGCCTTTCTGGTTTCAGCAAACAATCGAATTCAGTGCATTCCGCGGCATTCTCAAGAATTGGGATCTTGGTTTACACACATACAAGAGCCGGGTAAGTCAAGAACTGAAGCTGATGGACCATTGGAAGCGACGTACGTTATCCGATTTGAATTTGGACAAGATGCGCCAAGATGATGAATTTCTTTCATCTTTGCGACGAAGCTCAATTTCGTTACTATGAATAGTCGGCGCTCTCACACCATCATAATCTATTATTTCTGGCTCAAACTTGAAGGTATGCACCTAGAGGACATGTGGTTCCAACAGGATGATGCCACAAGCCACACAGTATGGTGAGCGTGTTATCTAATCAATTAGTTGAATTGTGAGTGAGATTAAACTCCGCTTGACTATAATCTGTAGATCTAAGTTAAATCTTTACGCCAACAACGAGACTACGAGGAAGATTGAACTTAAAAAAGTAGTCTTTTAGGCCGAAATGTGTGGCCAAGTCGTTAAAAATTCGGTCCAACGAATCGATCGCTAAAAACATGCCCACGGTGGCCATACGAACGAAGTCGAATTCCGTTCAGAAATGCTTTGATTGTATGTTACATCAAGTCAATACTAAAGCTTCTGAAATATATCTTCAATGGTTTACGTTTAATTTAAAAAAGAAAGTTGTCAAGTCATTATTGAAAAACCCTCTACTGATTTGCACATTTTGGGTGCACATACAACTGGAGTAATGCTGACTTGTGTGATTTGAAATCGCATAATCTTGGCGGCCAATTGACGTTGCCAAAACATTAAAAAAGGTGGCTAGTAAGCTTTACGCACCATAAAAACATGATTTGTCGTGTTATGTGGCTTGTTAATCTGTCTTCGTGGAAAAATCATATTGTCAAAGTCATAGTCTTAATTCGGCTATAATTCGATCAAGTCGCTCCGTGTGAACTTCAACCGTTCCTTTATTGGCAAATTCGAACCAATGACATAATTCGATCATAGAGTATAACAAATAGTTTGGATCCAACGCCCCCTTTTCGATCACTTGTTAGGTTTCTGAGCCCCATTTATGGAAAGTTTATTTGTTAACATACGCTCCAGGAGTAAAATTCCCCCATCACTGAAGAAAATGTAATTTGATCCATAATTCTCCATTATTCCAACCCCCAAGAAGTGTATTTCCAGAATTTTGAATGGTAAGAAGGCTTCGACTGGTGAGCGAGTTCAACTTTTAATCCAAATCTAAATGAAGAATACGCCATAGTGAGGTGTACGACCCGAAATGCTGTGGATCATCAGCAACAATTGCACTTCAAATGGCTATATTTTCGACTAACCATGTATAACGATAATGCATAAGCCTTACGACATCTGTGACTCTCTTTCCAACTTCAAACTTCTTCGGGAATAAATCTTGAATTTCAAATCATCTCCCTCGTGAATGAACAAACGCAAAAAAAAGGTTACAGTGTTAAGAAGAATATACATGGTTCTAAAGAGAGTCATTACGATGACATGAAGGGTTGTGTAGGAAGTTCATACAGCAAATTATGGTCTAAGGCAATTCTGACTGTAAGAAATACAAAATAAATTTCAGGAACTCTCAGGTTGCTGAAAAGCCTTCTCAATTTCGCCGTTCGGAGTCGGTAACAAACTGTAGGTCTTCTCAACTCCTGAAGTGGGCCTTGATCGTTTGTGGACAGTAGTGCCAGTCAATAATTTTTTTTTATTTTTCAAAGCGACGCTAAACATTAATACAACCCCCATCTATCGGAAATAATTGAAATTTAATTAACAACAATCTTCGTGACTAATAAAAAAGCATGCCCGCTTGAAAATACTTAACCAACTCCAAGTTCGTGACCAATAAAATTTCTTACCTCAGAATAATGTCCTTCGTTGCTTCATATTCAAACTACTCCCGAAGGACACTCGGTCATTGACACTCAACTTCTGCACACACACATATATGCATGACAGGAGAGCTTTTCAAGGAATCAAACCCCAAATCCTTGTTGGTGAAAAAATTTATTTATTCGAAACAATTTCGTAAAAATATTTGCAGCAATTTACGTGTGATTTCTTTCAATAATTTCTAGTAAATTCTCAGTATATACAATGTGTTCGATACATTTCTGGCAGTGATATTTGTTTTTCTAACCCGTCAGCAATCGCTTTTAATTTAATTTATTGCTTTTAAGCCCTACTCAGTACTCAATTTGAAAGTTTTTCTCGATATTTTTGTTAGGTTTTGCTTTAGAATACAATTATATATTTTTTCTTGTTTGTACTTTAACTTTCATTAGAGAGATGTCATGTTGTTTTATTTTTCTTAAATATTTACAATGTGAAATTTATTTGTATTGCACGGAAAATTGGAAACAAAAACGCTATTCAGTCTTTAGGAAAAAGAAAACAAAAAACTAAACAGAGTAAGTTAAGTTTTTAATTATGTCTCAAAAAGTGGTGGCAGTCTTCACAATTTAGGCGGTGTACAGATAAATACGAGATAGCTTGTTACGTATGCTTTAGCTTTTTTATACAAAAAAAATTAAATAAATAAATAAACGATTTAAGGATGCACCCCATATTCAGGAAACTTCTTAATGCGACTAATTCTAGTATAATCTACTTTAAAACTCAATTATAAGTATTTCGAAAAATGTCTGAAAGGAAGGACATCAAAGAATTTCCACCACCATCCAGGCCACACCTCGTGTGCCAAATGTCAAATTTCTCCAATTTGTCAAATGCCAAACAACCACAAGCATTCCTTCTGCCTCAATTAAAGGTCTATTGAGTGCGACACATCATCGAAATGAACCCGTGGCATTCGCTCAACAATGTGTCCTTTCAGAATTGCCATGATAAACGCTCGAACACGCAAGGATAAGGATAGTGCAATGCAAATAAATTGCCAAGCGCTGAGTGTCCTGCGGTTGCTTTTATGAAAAGCACCAGGGAGATAATTAATTCGCAACGAACCCCCAACCAGTCTAGTCGTAATTAGCTAGTCTGTGTCCGTGGGCTTGCCCCTCATTTAAGGGATATAATGGTCATACCAGTGGCTGGCCTTGAAACTGCGGTGTCATTCTGAATTCTGCACTCCCCGGAGTCCAATGAATTCTTATCAGTGGTGCGTGTACGCTTTGATGACGGATGTGACCTTGGTTCCAGACATCGGTCCTTCTTCTCCCTTCAGACAACTTACGTACATACATATATACAACAAGTGACTATAAATAAGTAGCAACAAAAAACCCAATAAGCGGATAAACAAATAAACTAAATCAAAGATATGTATGTGAAAGCAATAACAAATGAATAACGAATGAAAATCGAATAAAGATTGCGGCGATGCTCCGACACGGAGTCCACTGAAACTGAAAACGGACGGACGACGGCATGGGCAGCTCCACCCACTCACACGCCAAACTCGTAGTACAGTGGCTCTCTGGGTAGTATCTGCTCCACTTTCAGCCTCTGAATTGCGACCGTATTCATAATGTTGAATATGACCGCAAATATCATGCACGCAGCGTACGCTCCCAACGCGATCCACCACAGGAGCTGTTCGTGCAGCTTCTGTTCGAAATTTTTCAGCACCAGCAATCCGATGGTCAACCCAGCCAGAGCGCCCGTCAGATGGGCAACGTAAGAGACCGATGGACCGAATGGCGGCTCCACTGCGTAGCGAGCGTAGATGGCGAAGCCAACATCACAGGACGCTATCAACGGGATAATCATGATAAGTGATGGTGGTGTGGGAGAAACGATCGAAATAAAATCAACGCCTTACAACGCGCCCGACTACTTACCGAAGATGAAAATCGCTGCCAAGCGCACAATACCATACCGCATGCTGTGGTAGTTCAACATTACGTTGGCAAGATGTGCAGCCAATAGTGCGTAGACGCCTCCGCTCGCCCCCACCAAGTACACTTCTGGGTCAAAGATACTGGTGCCTGTAGATGAAGAGACAGACATTTGGGCTGTGAACAAGCGCTCGCGGTTTGCTCGGAGTGTTATCTTACCTAACGAACCGGCTAGAACACCGGCAAAGTATATGCACGCTATCCGACCGGAGCCGTGAACCATTTCCAGTGGCAGACCGAAAATTAGCTGGATACACAGATTGAAGCCGAGATGGAACCACCCTGCATGCAGGACCATGTAGAAGATAAAGCGCCAAATTTCGTGACGTTTATCTGGACGGTAAATGAACATCGAGTCGATGGGCACTGGGCCTGCTGGTTCCGCCTGCCCGGACGTCATGGTGTGGTAGGCAAAGAAGCCCAGCTGCAAATTGGAATCAGATAAGGAATGGTTATTAAATCTGAGGAATGATGATTAGTTTCCACAACCGAGTTGGTTTAACGAACTTGGGAGCAATATTTTTGGCGAACTGTATCTTGGTGGTGGGATTTGTTGGGTGGGCTGCTGGAAAGGGGCACGTGGAACATTTGATGCATCAGATGGGATCAATTGGTCGCAGACCCCTCCAGAGGTAAACAACTGCAAAAAAGAGAACAACCACACAAGAGCAATCGAGTTGTTTTCACTTTTATTCACTCTCCACTCAGGAGCAGCATCATTGCAACCCGCTGCGACAGTCGCAACACCACGCAACACTGTCATCACTCCACCACTCCACAGCCGCGCTTGGGGCACCTCAGAATCGAAGAGTAATTAAAAAGCGTCATGTCCATCAGCAGCAGCGGCAGCAGCAGCAGACGACGACTGCCTGGCTGGTTACCTCTTTTGGCATCGAGTGTCGAGCTATTCTTCGTCGTACGTGTTACGGATGTTTTTCCTGTCGTTGAGCATGTCGCTACACAACACATCCGCAGCACCGAAGCTGACTCAGCCGTGGTGTTGGCTACTGCCGCTCACACCCTGATGAAGGGTACCTGGTTCCCATTAACGAAGCTCATCGACGCCGCCGGACCATTTGTAGCGGAGCGCGACTCTTCGGTCGCCAAGGGAATTATTCATGTCAGTATCTGTAGATTACGTTTCGTGGTCGGTTGATTAGATATCGGCCCCAAAGGTAGTCGTCACGTTCGACTTGTAGTTTCTGACTTCCCGCGACAGAGTGTCACTTGTGTCACTTTGAATGCGAAATTCGCTGGCTGGCGAAAAAGGTGTGCCAGTTCGGTGGCGCCTGCGACCTTGGGCGGCGAGTGAGAGGGACACCCCGGAACGTGTGTGTATTAGAAAATTTTTGTTCGCGTGATTACATAATTACGGCGCCGCGGCGGGAAGTTGTCGTGTGAAGTTGTACATTTTAATTATAACAGATATATAATTAGGCAGGAGATTGCTGCGACAGTGGCTGTGACGGTGACGGTGGCGAAGGTAGAAGTGAATTGTTTACGATTTCGCACCTTTCACTTTTACTCGGGGGGATGTTCTACGCTACACGTGCTTTAATCAAGGTCCTTGTACTGTGTGGTGTTGGGGGTTTTTTTGTGGCAGATGTGACTGGGGTGCTTTATTGTTTGATGAAGTTTTTTTGAGGTTGATTTTTTTAGTGGAAATGACGCATAAAGTCGTACAATTTCGCAGAATCAGGATCAAAGCTAATGGACTAGAAGTAAATCTTCATGGAGATTTCAGGTCTCTTAGTCTTATTTATAAATGTGACTAACTATGCAAAGCCCTGGATTATTTTTATTCAGTCTTATTGTTGGATTTTTATTTCGTATAAATACAATAAGGTGTCTGTAGAGTGACATTTAATTTTTTCTTCGCATAAAAAGTATAAGAAAAAATAAAATAATAATAAGTGGGGAACACAGTGTGATACGCTTTAGATTCATTTGTCTCCTTAATTAACATTTACAAAAAGACATGGCTTAGGTGGGAAACTTTTTTCTTTTTAGCGCCTTTAAACATGTCTGGCCCAAATTTAAACCCGAAATATAAGAATATGCACATTGCGTTAAACAGATCGAACATTCGTCTAATTACTGGAGTAGTAACTGTACATTGTCTTATGTATGTAAAGGCGCAATCAGATTTGGGGCTGCCCTTAAGAATTTTTATACAAGCTACATAGATGACGGAAATTGTTCGTCTACCATCTTACACGACATGTTATCAGCTGCGAGACAAGAACTCCTTGCTGCAAAGATCTTCCTATGCTTGAGGGACTTAGACAACACTACCCAAGCCTTAAACTAAGACTCTCTAGTTCTTCACACCTCTTTAGGTAATTTTGCATCGGTCTTCCAGGCAGAAAACTTTTGCGATTCTAATGGCCGCTAATTATTATAGATGGAAGGGGCGAAGTTTCTGCGTCTGCAGCGACAGCCAAGCTGTGTTTAAGGCCTTACCTAACCTTAAACCATTTCCAAAATAGTCGGGGAATGCAGGTTCTCCATTACTTTGGTAAGCAAACTTAATTTGTTAAGACTTGTTTGGGTCCCGGGACATCACGGGATCAAGGGACACGAGATTGATGAACTAGCCAGGCAAGGTTCTAAAGAGACATTCGTTGGACCCGAATCCACCTTTGTTCTACCATCTTCCTTGGTTAGGGCTTCCGTCCACGATTGGGTCTCCCAACAGCATAACCAGAGACGGCATGACTCTCCAGGATGCAATATGACCAAATGCATACTCCCGAACGTAAGCAAGAAATTCACGGCTTTTCTGTTATATCTGGACAGAAAAGAGTGCAGAAAACTTGTCGGCGTAGAAACAGAACACTTTTCCTTCGCTAAGCGCCCAAGCCTACTTGGGCTTAGCGAAGACACCCTCTGCGACGCCTGTGGCGAAGGTGAAGATACTTTAGAGCACTTTCTCTGTCAATGTCCCGCCTTTGCTCCTATCAAGTGGCGGATGTTTGGCGCCGATGTGGTGGGAGGTGAAAACGTAAGCTCTTTATCAAAGAAGCGCCTGCTGGTCCTTTTCAGAAAACCAGAAAACTACAGTCAACGAAGGTTACTGCCTGGTAGTACAATGGACCAGTTTTTGAGTATGAGTGAATTCGAAGAATCTTTGGACCCTAGTAGTGGTGTCCACACGCTCTACAAGTCCTAGCCTTCTTAAATATTGTATCCGAAGATCCAACGTCGTAGATCGTGCTCAAAATGTAGATCTGTATGTTTGGTTGTGCACAAGTTAATATACAACCTTCTCGTGGCGCCTTTTGGACAGCCATTACTACAGCCGTTGTTTGGTAAACCAAAGAATGTAGGCAACCCATGTGTCCGAGATTTAAGTTATTCGTCTGGCCTTACAGTCTACGGGTTATGCGTGACTTTTAACTCACTTCTACAGCACCTATGAGAAAAGCCGAGTGACCGTTGCGATATTCTTATGAATCCCAGAAAGTGTTGACCATCATCTTCCGACCGATAGTAAAGTTTTTGCCGTCTTCGAAGAACTTGCTCTGGGTGATGTTAGATGGATCCATGTTGTGTCGGTGGATCCATGTTCCGGCGATGGTCATATAATGACCCAGAAACTCCTTTGAATTCCATTTATACAGCTTCAAGAGTTTCTCTGTGCTCTCACTGTTGAAATGTCTCCCTTTCTCTCCGAAATGAACATACCTGGGAGATGAGATGGTTATGCCGTGTCATTTTATCCCGCGCGGTAACCATTTTCTGGACACATAAGCGTAAGAACATTCGCCTTTATTGAATTTTATGAACCAATTTTCCACAGTCGCTATCGAGGAAGAAATGGGCAACATACAGGGCATCCAAGAAGACTCTGATTTTCCTTCACTGTTTCCCTTTTAAGATCAAGAATCGAATCACCGATTGAAATTGCTTCTTATACCAATTTTCTAAAATTCTCGGGCTATGAAGTATTACGAATACTAACAGCAGCTGGCTAAATATTTCTTAATATTGTGGCGCCATCCGGCGACGATGCTTAGTACTTATCAGACCGCCGTTTCATAAGTCACATCCACTGCAGTTTTTAGTAAATAACTTTGAGAAACTATTCCGAACTCATGGTCTTATCGAGAAGTTGTCGTACAAGGACGCTTACTTTTTACTTTTCGGTTACTATGTCCTTGTCACCGACATAGGAGCATTGACAAATTGTTAAAAATGCAATACCTATCTGCCGGCGGTATGAGTCAAAATATTTTCTATTTTGTATCTAGAACAGAAGCTTATAATTCAAATATTTTCTAAATCCAAGCACAGAGCTCTTTGATCCTGCACAGTTGCTGTGTTATTGCTATTACTAAGTTTTAGTTCACTTCATTCAAAATTTAGAATACTAGCAGGCGATCACATAGGGACTTCTACTTAAAATACAGCCTCCGTACTAATTAAAGGTTTATTGCAAAAAGGTGAAGCAAGAAATTATTGAAAAATATCAGAAGCCGTTTGAATTCTTTTGTCCCGTACTGTATTACAAAAACTTGCCTAGTTTGATTAGAAAGTATACGTCATCATATCCGCAACCCAACAAAAATTTTCTGTATAAGATGTCCTTATGGCTTCATCACCTTAGCTCTTTCATGAACACAGCCAATCATCGGAATATTATTCCAGGTAGATAGTGAGAAGTAAATCCCTCCCTTCACTTTTCGGACGATACCAATGAACAGTTTTAAGCTCAGCAGTTTCGAAAGGCTCTTCAGACAAGTAGCTTATGCATTTTTATGCAATAAGCTCTTTAAAAAATAATTACTGTCGAAAAAAATGCGAAATTCCGAAGGCATACATGTGCACACGCTCATCGTCAGTCCCAGATGAATGGAATTGAATGCATTATTCATACGCAACACACACACATTCATTTATGATTGGTAATTGAAGCATAACCCCTCACTGATCCTAGGAAAATACCGTTGCAACGCCATTAATTCTCTGTCACACTCACAAAAGCGTAAATCTGCATCCCTTAAGTCCGGCAACTGCTCAATTTGCGAAATCATCACAGGATCAGTGGCAGTCGACGACGATAGCATTGTATCTCAGTTGAGTTCCGGCAATGACGTACTTTATGCAAAAGTTTAAGCCAGCGTTAATTATTTTCCAGCGAATGAAAACCGTCAAAGTTAATTAATAAACGAATCAACTCATTCATGCGGAGCGCAGCGTAGGCAACAGAAGTCGCACAGTAATATGCGGCGAATTCGGTTGCCAACCCCATTGCTCCCTATTCATATTTAATGGCGAAGAATGTTTTTTTTCTTTCATCTCACTCGCGCGTTGGTAATCCAAACTTGAACGGATGTCGACCGACGGGCACCGGCGACCGGTTGGCAGGGTGGTCCTTGCCGCTTATGCGCTCAGATCTAAATATTTCATTACGCGTAAGTCCAGGGCAGGTGGCATTGGGTCTTATGCAAATATCCCATGAATTATTTTGAATGCATTGAGCAAATTTGCACCCAGTCCCGACGACGACGACGACGGCGGCTGCGATGTCTGTCCTTTTTGTCAGCCAGCGAGTCACCAGCAGCACACAGCGGTGACGCCAACTGGGGAGCTCTGCGCTTATGAATGGAGGACTCGGCCCTCGGCCATTGCCTCCCGTGCCGATACAATCGACCATGACGTTCCCAATGCCGCGCCGCAGAGTGCTGGATGTAAAGGTGGCCGCATAGACAGTGCTCCGCATTTGTAAACAGCGGAGTCGCGAATTGATGAATGAATTGCATGTAGCAACTGCTGCGGCCAAGGTAAACAGACCTAGGCGCCAATTTTGTTTTCGTTCCTGCAGAAACATAACTCCCCGGATAATTTGTTTGTTTCACTGGTGGAATCTGGGAATCTATGGATCGGTGGATCAACGACCCGCCCGTTTTCGAGAGGGATGGAGAGACGTGTACTTTTCACTGCGCTTCTGCTGTCAGACGATTTTTTTATGCTAAACTGGGGCGTGTGCTGGTGATATGGAGAGGAATCAGGTGTGTTGATGGACGAGTGAACTCATGCTTCCAATCAGGCGGGAGGTATTTTCGAGCTAAGGTCTGGCTTATTTTGATGGAAACGCTTGGTCGTCGTCACCTTTGCTTCAGCCCAGACATCGATGGGGCTGGTTGCTCTTCATCAACCAACAGATAATCGATTCGCACAATTTCTTCCAGCCTGGAATGCGATAATTTATTCGCACTTTTCAAGTAAGTGCGTTCCATCGGCGGTTGCTGAGTTACAGATGCTTGAAATCAGAAATTGTGTACGCTCTGCCAGTGAATGCTTGGCGTGTAGGGATATGAAGTTCATCAGTCAGTTGGCATCTGCCTGTTTGTCTGTTGGGTGACCCTGACATTGAACAGTAGTGTGTCTCGATGACTTGATAGCCTTAGGGGATGAATCGATAAAGCAGCCCAAATCTGGCACGGATAAGGCCCGCGTAAGGTCGTCTAGGAACACGTGGAAAATATGGTCATACTGGCTTACCAGACATTGGGACAACGAAACTATCTTTCATTCATGATATCTGCCATTCTTAGGGAGTGGAACTTAAAACAGTAGACCTGGCTCCAGTAATATGGTTGTCTAAAAGATACACAAGCTACCCCTAGCTTAGATCTCGATAACGTCTACCTAATCTTGGAAAGCAGTAGATCTAGACTCCATTGGTTCAAAGATCCAACTCCAAACTCCTTCGGCTTCTGTTTCTATCAATCTCTTTAAGGACATGAAAACATGTTCAAAACGATTCACCACAAAATTCACGTCATCACCCCACATTTCCCAATCTCTTATGTACCATCTAAATGGGAAGAAAAAGCACCATTTGAATTGTTCGCCTTTTTCTCACCTTGAACAGCCCACAGCACGTAAGTACAATTTAACCACGAGTCTCCAAAGTGCCACATTCAAGTAAATGACACTCAACGGAAGCATCCAGTCACAGGCAAGCACACAACATTCACTCGTCATCTCTCACGGTTGACAGTGAATTCCTTTGCCAATATCATTTCACCATCACCACCATTCACAGAGCACAACACCGCCGCCGCCAGAGATCGTAAAAACTCATCTACTTCTACCATCAATTACCTAAAAGCATCCAACCTACAGTCCGGATAGATTCCTTTTAAAGAGGGCGCCAGCATTTCATCAAATAACTGAGGGATTTCAGCTCAACAACCAGTGGGAAAAGTAATTATGTCGGGATCCATTATCATTCGCATCGACAAGGGGCATATTAAAAAGCAGGCGGGATGCTCCCGCACTGCGTCCTCTTTCAACACCGGCTCCTTTGTTGTTTCGCAAAACGCTACATTTTTTTTTAATCGGGTCAGAGGTTTCAAATAAAGGCCTTCCGCTGAAAAACACCAAACAATGGGATTCGTCCTTTAATCAAAATCTCACACAGGAACTATGGCAACTCCACGCTACCGGCTGGGGATTATACAAACAATGCTCTAGCGGCGGGTATAGGCGAAATTGTTTAATTGAATGACCGCAAAGTGCGATTTATTAATTTTAATTAATTATCCCTTCCACACGAGGTGCACTGTGAAAGGTATTCCAAATGAGGGGCTTAACCTAATTATGGGACTGTATGTGTTGGTGTGTGGTTGTGTGCATGCTCACCTCGATAAATGTCATTAGGACGATGAACAGTGGTGGCGGACAACAGGAATACTTGTCGGCGTAATACTTCCGATCACGCTCCTCCGGCAGGATCTCCAAGGCGATACACTGTACCATTTTCTTGAAGAAAGGCAACTCCTCCAGCATCAAATGGAAATCATTTTCCGAACAAACCTCACGATCACGATGATGGACAGCACACTTAAAGCTACGAGTTCGTTTACCACTCATCTGAAAAGAAAAAGAAAGGAAGACGGGTGTTGAGTACATTTGACATGGGAAATCTGTCGCCCCCAGTACCGACCCAAAACTCAGTCGTAAGTAAACCAATAAAAGCGCTGCGTGTCGCTACTTAGAACAATATGTTCGCAAACTTCTGCAATGACACGATACACACCCGTTCAGCGTCATCCCTCAATCATGTCGATCTTCTTAAATTGACCATCTAATCATTGCCATTGTTCATTTCCCTTGAACGTACGCGCAATTAGACGACAGACGCTGCCGCCACCCGACCACTTCGAGGAGAATGAAATATCATAATGAAATGACATAATCAGCGGCTGACGCTAATTGGGATGCGGCACCAAGACGACTCCGTCGAGCGGCAGTCTGTCTTCACTCGGGACGTATACATCTATTTAATTAATTTCATTTAAGTGCTCCTCTCTAGTTGTGCACGACATTAGCCATGAGCTGCCTAGACACATGCGAGCGCGCACACCTTTCATTGTACCACCCCCTCCTCGCGCACAATTCTGTGCGAGTTTCCAGCGACTATCCAAGGACTGACTGTATTCCTTTTATTTCAGCATCCCGCACCATTCGGATGAGCACTGAATTTTCGTGTTATTAAGGAACTCCAGCGAGCGACAGTCTGGAGAACGTTACACAAAATGTTGTGCAAAAACGTTCCTTGCATCGGGGACGATCCCCCAAGCTTTCGTGTATGGGAGCACTTCGCTTACCGCCACCCATCACGAGGTGGAGCGGACGGGATTGCGGAGGGCCATTGTGTAATTTCAGACATTCTTGTGCAAAATTTATTCGAAAACTTTTCTTACCGTCAAACTGTCATACGTGGATGTTATTATAAATTAGTGATAGATGCTTGTCCGGAGTACAGCTCCTGCACCCTGTTCACGTGTTCGTTCCTCATCAGTTCTATTTAATGGTATCACGGTGAGTCAGTATAATGAAAAGGAGTCTGTCTATCTGATGCTCTGCTGTTGGCAAAGTGGATGTGCAAAAATTATTCACGAGCTGCCAAAGAATGCAAGGTGATTCTCGGAACTCTATTTTTGGGTGATGATTAATAATTGAGCAGGCGGAAGTATGCGCACATTTGATATCCCTTTGCTTCTGTTGTTCACTTTTGTTTTGAAGTGCAATCGAGGGAGGATGTCTCAGGATTTAAAGATGAAAGCTTTAACACTGTTTCGAGACTTAAAGAATGAACATGGGAGTTGGGCTAAAAATCTCGAGAAGAAAGAGAAACGGTTGGAATCCCAAAGTGGAAAATTTGGAATATGTTTAGAAATGTGTCTAGAAATGTCCCATATTTTTTTTTTTTTTGTTAGTTTTTTTTGGGAATTTAAGCTTTTTTTGGGATCTTATGTCTCAGAACTGGGGATTTTACCCAACCCCATTTTTGGAAACATATGCGAGCGTTCCGATGAGTTCTTCACCTTACGGCTGTCATCAGACGAATCAAACTCTTTGCATGCGCAAGCATCTTTTCCGCGGATCTTATGAAATTAGAAAAAGATCCGTGATTTGATTTTTGATTTTGAGGGAGGAATCGCACAACAAAATAAAAAAAGCGCTTGCTAGGTTGCTTGCACGCCAAGCTAAAACCAAACTCAAACCCTGGAAACGATCATGGAGGACATTTATCTACTACTTCGTACTGAATGAACGTGCACAAAATAGATGAGACATTAGACACCGCAAAAAACAGCAGACAACTCTAGACAAAGACTGGTCATATGAAAGCTGCCTTCGACATGGGCCCCGCATTTGCTCGTTGCGGACATGAGACAACTTCTGAGAAATGTTTAAAGCTGTTGAAGCAAAATTCGGGGATCCAAACCGGACACCAAGGAACAGTCAAAACAGTGGACATTATTCAGGACTTCGAAGACGGCGGAAACCGTCCTGTGGGCAGAGAGTGTGATGACTACTGCTTTCCAGAAGTTAGAAGACCTTCAAAATGGATAAATTATGGCATCGTTTCGACTCCGATTTCCTGAAAAAATTGGCCCATTTCTCACAGAAAAACGTGATCTTCCATCTGGCCAATGCGCAAAGCTACATCTTCGCCGTCGCCACCGAGAAATTGGTGCAATAAAGTTACGAACTGCTGCCAAACCCACCATGTCCTCCGAATTTGGCAACATGCGACTAATTTTTGTTTTGCAACTTGAAAAAGTTACTCCCCGGGCAAAAATTTGATTCGAGTTATATAAGACCTACACTCCATGCCTTCAGAAAACGTATTTCTCAGGTGGACTAGAAGGGTAATCGATTCAAAAGCTGTCGTTTTTCTTCTTTAGGCTTAGTACTAATTTGACCGTTCTCGTTGACCGTTGTCTTCATGCATATATATACTGACATGGTTCCAAATGTTGCACACAATAGACTAGTAAAGGTTAAGTGTTCAGAACTCATACAAAAAATGCTCCCTGATTACTTCTTCTCCTGCAGCTATTGTACGAGTGATCAGAGGACCTAACCCATTTGTCCAGCAGCTACTACAGCTTTTCGCCTGTTTTCTGCAATAGAGTAGAGCAAGGTGGTTCAGGTCCTTCTTCACTTGAGTGCGCTACCTCAATCGATAATATCCTCTGTTCCCCAGAGCAAAAGGCTGGATGTCATGGTGGTCTTAAGCGTAGTATTTGAAGACGCTTGACTAGGCCCAGGCCATCGTAAAGACAATTTAGTTCCTCATTAAACCTTCTATTCAAAATGCCTTTTATGCAAAACGAAACCAAAATCACATGCAAAACTTTCTTCGCAGAAAGTATACGAGATTTTTACCTCTTCAAATACCGTCCATGTCTCTGCGCCTAACACTAGGACTAAGACGTCTGTTTGGCCTTACGAGAGTAAGTTCTTCCTCTTCTTCTTGTGGCGCTACAGTTCGGGGTGGACCTGAGCCTCAACCAACGTACCTCTCAACCATCACAATCTTTCGCCAATTGCGCACTCCAAGTTGTTTGAGATCCTTCTCCACTTGTGTGCGCCACTTTAGCCTAGGCCGTCCTCTGTGGCGTTGTCCCAATGGCTCAAATTCGAAGACTTTTCGGGCCGGAGCAGTGGTGCTAATACGCTCTACATGGCCTAGTCATCTTTAGCGTTGTATCCGAAGACCTCTGACCAGGCTCATGTCGCTGTACAGCCCACAGAGTTCGTTGTTTAATCTTAGTCTCTTAATCTTAGCCCTTAGTCTCTCGAAATGACTAAAGGGTTCCTTATTCGTTTTGAGTAACGTCCAGGCTTCCGGGGCATAAAATATTACTGGAATTATCAAGCTGTTATATAAAGCAAGCTTAGTACTTCGAGAGAGGGCTTTATTACTCAATTGCCTATTGAGCCGAAAGAAACAGCGATGTGCAAGAGTGATTCGGCATTTGATTATGGTACTTGTGTTATTGTCCCTGTTTACCGCGGAGCCGAGGTAGACGAAGTCCTTTACTACCTCGAAGTTGCTGGTGCCTAGTGTGACGCTCTGTTTGAGACTTCAATGTTGTGTGTCCTTTATCAAGACTTTGTTTTGCACTCATTAACCACCCATTTTAGCCACTTTTTCTTCAATGCCAGCAAACGCCTCATTGACGGCTCCCTGAGTTCGTCCAATCACGCCAACGTCGTTGGCCTAAGCTAGCAATTGAACTGACTTCTGCAAGATCGTGCTCTGATGTTGACTTTCGAGACGAGATGACGCACGCACTCACGATCTTCTCAAGAATGATGTTAAAGGAGTCGCATGACAGTGCGTCGCCTTGTCTAATAACTTTTTTGACATTGAAGGTTACTCAATATTACGTAGGTCTGCGTCCACAAAGGATCTGAGCTTAGCTGCTTGCTCAACCACATATAGCTTGACTTGCTGTTTGTTGCCGATTTCGTTCACGTTTTTTTGCGTTCTGCGAATTACGTTACTACCAGAGCTGACAACAGGCGCTCTTAAAGTTTAGCTGATTGTCAACTACGTCTATCATTTGAAGTTTGTAACAGCAGTGGATGGGACAGATTTCTAAGCTTCTGATTCAAAATTCAAAACTCAACTCTAACTAATGCCGCGAGCATTGACTCCTGCATGTGTCCGGAAACTGTACGAAATTTTGCCACAACATTTTTGCAAATCTGCAACACACCCAAATCACCGTAATTACCGCAGCACACATTTCAACCCCCCCTCACACATTGTTCTTTTTCACAGGGGCACGAAAAACCATCAAAAGTTTTTCACTCACTTGTCGCACAACTCTCAACCCCGTTGCCCGTCAATTTCATGCAACGCCTTCACGTGTGTTGCGTGGACCAGCTTACCTTTCATTGTTTCAAAAAGTTCCCGGCAGCTATCCACCCAGAAGTAGGGAGAAACTTTTCAAATTACTTCATAATTTTCAATTTCACATCTCTGCAGCCGAAGTAAAGACCGACCGTTCCCGCCGCAAACGGGCCAAGGTGATGTCAGAACTTCAGCGCCAGACTCTCTGCTGCAGACGCCATCAGTCATCTCTCCGACGACGATGCGGTAGTAGGTGTGGGTGAAATTATTTCGAAGAAAGTCGAAAAATGAAAATGGAAATTTTGCGAATTTTCCCAATTTTCATCGCCCGCATTTAACGTGTACGCAGCAGTATTAGGTTAGGGGTACTCGTCCTCTCGCTCGTCCTCGTCTCAATACCCAGCACGGTAAATCCATTAGTGCCTCGGTGCTGGCTGGCACTCCTCACTTTGCCCAACTGCTTTGACGCCATTATTTTGAGTAATGGCGGGAAGCGCGAGGATACGTTTTTCCCAAGGACTTCCTTCCTGCCTTCCTTCCTGTCAACTAGTTCTCGCCACCCGCGGTCGACGCTGTGACACGGAGACACAGCAAACTGGCATCGACTGAAACTTCACTTAATAACCGCCTCGTGCTTGCGGTTAATTCAGGGAGAAGTTACACTTGAGGTTTCTCACATATTCATGAGTGCAAATCGTACACGGTGCGCCATTGCTGTGCGACTGTGCGGCTGTGTGTGCTGGGAACGGTGTATGTTTTGTCAACATTTGTGGTGCAACTTTTCCTCCTTCTCCGGCCGTGTCGCATGCATTTGTTTGCTAATTTCGTCGGCCCTTGGCAAGGCACACAAGCAGCCACCCATACCGGCGGCCTAAGGGATTGCAGTCTCCACGCAGTATGGGAATAAATCGCTGACTTCCCTGCACTCACCCATTGTCTCGAAATCAAGAGGAATTTTCTCACAGCGAACACAAAGCGTACTAAGTGGCGGTGGGTGGCGGGGGTATGGGAAAATATGCGACTGAGATTAATTGAAACAATTAAATTCCGGCAGAATGTGGGTAAGTCAGTTGGCGCGGGTGGTTGTGTGTTTGCGCTGCGCTTGTGCGGCGCTCCGAAATGCTTCGAATGACGATGTTAACGTGTTGTTTGAACTTTAAGATGTTTAATTGCCTTCAGCAGGGGATGCGCTGAAAGGCAAAGGAAATCGCAACGCAACGCAATATGCCAGTAATTACACAGAGGAAATAGTTGAACGGAACTTTGACGAAGTCCTTATCCTCTCAACGGTGGAAATGCATGAAAAAATTCGAACTTTGCCCTTAGGTGCTTAAGGTTTTCCTCAAATAGTGCAGAGAAAGAGTGCCTTCAAAGGAAGAGGTGGGAGCCGATGTGAGAAATTAAGTGAACTGGTGGGGCATTATGCATGATTCCACACCTAAGGAGCCTTTATTGCAGTGTAATTAGTGCCGTAGAAGATTTATTATTTATTTACTTACTTGAAGATAATCAGATTCAGGTGAATATCAATGAAGTACTTTTAATCTGGAAGGAGACCCAATAGATAAGAATTGGAAATTGGACGTAAACGTCGTACAGAGAGGCGGAATCCCAGCCACTGAGTTCCAACACAGGAGAAAGACCGAATCTTCGATACGAGTACTAAGACGAGAGCATTGTCTTGATGACTGGAAGCAGCTTTTCCATGATTAACAAGGATGGAAGGCAGCATAAGCTTAGGTTTTGGCTCTTAATGGGTTGTTAGTCTGTTTTGTGGGTAAGCAAACCAGGACGCCTTTGAAGAAATTATCACCAGCGGTAATTCATGAAGCTAGGTTCCTTTTTAACCTCCTTAAGTAGTCGTTGTTAACAAGAGCGCAACGAGAAAACTCTGTGCCAACTAGGGTACAGTTCACAGTTCCTAGATGTGCTTCATGAGCAATGAACAAAATATTCCGGAGGCATAGACTCGCAAATGTTTATTTATAACAGATGAATGAACATGATAAATTTCTATTGTTTAGGAGAATGGAGGTTCTTAAGTCCTGTACGTAATGAAGTAATATTTGAGTACGTTTGAAAGACAAACTTATTTTCAGAGAAGCTCAAAGTGCTACAGTCGCCTATTTTACACTTTCCATAGCAAAATATGACTTCATTAAAAGTGCAGCCTCCTTAAAAATGCATATCCTTGCCATAGTCTTCTTCACCAGCCAATGTAACGCAGAACACAAGGGTCTTCAGTATTTGGATTTTAATTTAATCTGTTTTTGACTTGATTACAGTCAGCCCGTGAATGCAAAACTAACAAGTGCATCACGTCAATGCCCGCGCGTCTTGCTGCAACTTTTTGCCATTGCTTCCAATTCGCTGAGATATGCAAAAATATGTGAAATCAAGAAGCATTTCCAGGTGCTGTTCCGAGAGAGGATTTTGCCGAGCTTGCGACTACCTCTGCACACCGTCGGTCGTCGTCACCCTATTGCCCATTCACTGCACCGACAACGGCGGCGCCGACGACGACAACCCGTCTAAATTGACACGCTTCTTCTGTCCAAGGTTTCCTTCTACTGCACTGTTTTGCACAAAAACTTAATTTATTCCCCTTGCACCATGAGCTCTAGGTTTCTTTTTCCCCTCTCTCTCTCTCCGTCTCTCTCACACCATGTTCATTTTGAATCTCTAGCGTTAGCAGAGGTAAATAACAAAATTACAAGCATAAAACCGAGGACACAAAAACAAATACAAAAGCTGCAAACTAAAACAACCGAATGGAAGAGAGTCATAGAAACAGAAACTGAAGAGGTTGCGGCAGTCGGGCGAGAAGTTTGTTTGGCGCAATGGCTTTGACCGTTGAGGACATTGTCTACGGAGGGCTGGTCTGTTTTTCCCTGTGTTTTCGTTCTGCGAAATTTAATAACGGTGCAGAAATTTGTATCAACGTACTATATCTGTGCAATATAAAGTGATCCTTTCTCATGTAACAAGAGGTGACATAAATGAACTCTGAACAAATAACTTGCAGTTAGCGTCGAAGTTGGATGCAGTTCATTGAGGGGAAAGTTGCACTAAAGCTGGTAATTGGATGCGCTGTGTGGCTTCTTTTGTTTCCTGCTTGCGTTCGCTTCGAGGTCTCTCGCAGTATCCTGAGTGGCAGACTTTAGTTAACTTTATGAAGTGACCAGAAATTATAAAAACAAATGCACTGGTGAATAAGTTTTGACAAAAAAATGGGGTGGGTAGTCAAGGAAAACGAAGTATGTTTTGAAAGTAGTGGCTAGTTAGTTAGTAGAAGGAGTTCTTGAAAAGTTGCAGGGGTATTCAAATTAAAGCACTTTAAGCCTGTCTTATGGGGAAACGGGTGCCGGAGGAGAGCTAGTAAGCCTGTGGTGTAGTCCCTTTAATTTCGAGTCTCTTTTTTGAGAACTTTTTGCTTGCTTTAATAATTCGTTGCTCCGTCGTTTTGACATGTTAAAGTATTAAATGCGAATGACCCTTACTTTGTTTGACTGCCGTACAGATCCATTACGAAACTTTTAGATTGAGAGCATAGTACGTTCGACCCAATATGGGGACCGGTTCCTTGAGATGTTGTAGGGGCACCTGTCTTGCAGTTTACAGGCGACTTTACTAATCCTAGCTACGAACATATTTCAGCCCACGTCTCAAAATGAGACTTTTCCAATAAGATTAGAATTCTGAAAAGGGCGAATTTGTGACAATTTGAAAGAATCATTTCTTCAAACTTCTTCAGTTAATTTGGATGTTAATGTACAACAATTTTGCTGTGCTAACATATACGAGGTCAGGATTGAAATAACGAGAGTAAGTTGTAAAATTATGTTGCAGCTAGCGGTTTTTTTTATCTTTTAAAAAAGAAAAAAATTTACAGGAGCATCTTACGCGTTATTTCTTGCAAAGCTGAAAGCGGAAATTGGAGAAAAGCCCCCACATTTGGAAGAAAAAGAAAATTCGTTTCCACCAATCCAACGGTTAATTAATAATAATCGAGTGGCACTACAGCCCACAAGGGACCAGGGCCTAACTTCTACAACAACTACTCGTGTTGTGCGTGATTTTGTTCTCTCACGAGTAGAATGACCTGCAGTTTTTTGCCGACTCCGAACGGCGAGATTTGAGAAGCTTTTTATAGACAATTTATACTCTGTTATCAGCAACTCAAAAAGGTGGTCGTCAGGGAATTAAACATGGGACTTCGGCGTGTGAGTCGACGCACTTACCCGCTACGCCACGGCGACCACAAGCCAACGGTTGCCATGGCATAAGTCCACGAAATACGATTCGAACAGCTTGAAAGTCGGCCCTACTCACTCGATCTAGACCCAAACCCCCATCTAAAAACTGCGCTCGGAGGATGAGAACAATTATTTTGCAGTGAAAAAAGTCAAGTACTATTTACCGGGTAAGAATGATCGGGCATCGCTGAGTGCAGTGTATAGAGTTGCAAGAAAACAAGGTAGACGACAAATTTGTTTAATTTGTTTCTTGGCAGGAATGTCTATAATAGAATATTTTTCTACACTACAAGTGATCCTGGAAGAAGCCCTAGAAGTGTAAATCGACTTCCTCCAGCTATTGGACAATTCTAAGAACACATTTAACATCGCGAATATAAACAATCTAGACTGTGAGTCACTGAAGGACCTAGGATGACGACCGAAAACTTTTATGGTGAAAAAAGCCTCGGTTATGGCAACGACTTTTTTAATTTTATCTTGAAGAAGACTAAGAGGAAATAACAAGTCAACCGCACAGGGAACGATTATCCAAATGTCTTTTCAGCCGCTAACATAAGCTGATGACATTGAAGAGCGTTATTGAATATGACGAAGAATAGTTTTCTTCGGCACACAACAACGAAGAACAAACATTTGTCAAAAACATTTTCAACCTCGACTCGGCAAAATTTCCAGTGGTCACTGTTCCATAGTGGGTTGAAAGTCCTAGAATGTACATGTTTTTATTCTCAAGTCAGGGAGATTTCCTTTGAAACTATACATGCACCATTTGTGGGTCGGCAGTAGACTTCAGGTCCTCTCCACTTGTGAGAGACCAATATGGCAGACAATACATAGATATGTGTGTGATTTGCAATAAAAACACATACTTTACATTAATCTTCTCCAAAGACACTGTACTACCGCTTTACTTTATGTAAATATTAAAAAACAAATATAATCAAAATTAGACGAGAAAACCTACGACTGTGAGCCATCTTACACTGTCTTTAGAACATGGGGATCCTTTACACTGACACAGAGGAAATATTTATTTATCTGTCAACGCTAAAGTTGTAAAACTTCAGTAAAATCAACACAAACAGAAACATTTATGAACCTTTCACCCATCCCTCAACCCGCCCAACACAAATGACTTTTCACCCATTGAGGACATCATTCCATTCTACGGAATCTAGTTTTTAGTTCCGCGATCCCATCAGGTGAATGCTTTTCCTTTCAAATTGTTTACAAACACTAACGAGCAGGTACACGAAAGAACAAAACTTTCCTCCAACATGTACCCACATCCCTGTGGCGTCACCATCCCCACCCAACCCCGACATTCATTTATTAAATTAAATTTCGCACACACCAAATACAGGAGAGAGTAGCACACTGTGCAGCGGAAACCAAGCCGGGGAGATTGACATCGAGAATCTTGCACGTAGCGATAAAGGATCAAAGCGAAAAATTTTCTCATTAAAATAACATTAATTAACTTTTGATAACTCGCAATGTGACAGGACTTACTGGGAACATTGTTAACATTAATTAAAATCACATCCCTGGTCGATTGCGCGACTTCGACTTGGCCAATTATGCTCCTTATCAATCGGCAGGAAGAGTCGCGAGCAATGAAATTGATTCAAAGGACAAATATGACAGCGATGACATTTTGACTTCCCATCTGGCTGCCCGGTCCCGAAAGCCAACCGGTGCCCCATTCATTGCTCATTTGTAATTAGTTCACCCCGGCGGGGGAGGAGGGGATTTTTTTGTGTTCCAGTTATCGGCTCCTACTGTAAAGGATGTGAAGCGGTACTAATTGCCTCGACTGGGAAATATCGATTTATTTTTCTCGTGCCTTCATTGCCGCAGGTACAGATACTTTGGGATGGGCAGAGGAAAACATGATTTTGTATATCAGCGATCTGTGGCGGGGCGGTTCCGTTGAGCTTTTTAATCTCATTTGGGAGTGAATATGATTTTCAAAAAAAAAAGCATGAAAATCAAAAATCCCTCGAGTATATTTTAAATGAGCAAACAAAACTCTGGCGCACTGCACGAGACTATTCATTGCGGACCTTTTCAACTTTCCGAAGTGGACGCCATATTAACCGTGTGTGTGGGTGGTGGATAGTTTTTGAAAAAAAAAACAAGAACTCTAAATGTTTTTGTATTTAAATTTCCGAGTTCCATGGATGAGTTTCACTGAATGCCACATTGAGGGGACATCCGTGAGAAGGACGATTTCATTAAATGAGTTCCGGCTAACAAACTGCTAAATTCATTTTAATTTTCTGCCACAAATTTGCAAAAAAAGCGAGTGCGACAGTGTATGGATATGGGGTCTCACTTAATTCAAAATAAAAGGTTCAATTGTTCAATTGCCTGGAGAGTAATTTTTCAACGTTCTGTCAAGTATTGCATTTGATTTAAATCATCTACTCGCTCCTGCTGAAAGTATGTCCCACAGATAAAAATTTCGCAACTATGGTGTGGATGCAACTAAATGTTTCTGATGACATTCACAGCTAAGTGAAAATGTGGTAATGGACTATTTGCTGTTGGAACATGGATTGCTGTTACATTGCTTCTCTAAAAAACATCTGAATGGGAGTTAAAAATGAGACAAAAACTGAAATTTTGTTCAGCAAGCACATAATTTCGTAGGTAGAAGGTGAAAAGTGCGTTAGAATCGTCAGAAATCGGAGATCCACACATATTTCAAGAGTGGTGAGTCGTATCGGGTTGAAAAAGATTAGATTCGAAATTGAAATGCCTCAAAATTGAAATAAAAAATGACAATTTATTTATTTTAAATTTAAATTAAATTTTAAGTTTAGTGACCTAAATCAGGTGATTCATCGTGAGGTTTGATGTCCTTTAGGCGCTTCTTGACAGATCAAGCATGACTTCTATCAGATGCTTACTGGTTTTCATTCAGGATAGTTTGGCAAATAATCGTGGTAAGACTGACATCACAACAGTGACTTCAAATTGTTCAACTGTGAAAAGAGAGTCAGTCTTCTGTGAGAAATGTTTTTCGTGCGAGTCGAGGAACTTACAGTGAACACTGAAACCACTAGCGGCAATACTATTCGCAATTTGGAGTCAGAGTTAAGATTAGTGGATGATACTAGTGCGGCTTAACTACATCCATCACTTAGTGAAGAGACTATAGTAGCTGTAGTTGAAATTGTACGCTAAGTGAAGTTTAGTCATAAAGTCCATTTCTGGCTCAATGGATACGTTAGTAAGCAATGGGCTAATCAGCAACCCTAAACGTATGAAGAAACAATTCGTCCATTGAAAATAACGGTATGGTGTGCTTAATGAGTTGGCTAAGAAAGCATTGGTAAATATTACATCAAATGGTTGTAATTGTCGAGACATGTCAGCGGACTATTTCCTTCCTAAAATTTAAGTACATGATCACAGTAAGCTCTGGTTTCAGCACAACGGCCCCGCGAGCCATACAGAGTGTGAAATAATGGTCTTGTTGAAAAATCATTTTGGTAAGCAAGTACTTTACATTGTGCCACTATAAGTTGGCCGCCCATATCGCGCGATATTAAACCTTTGGTCTAGTTTCTTTGGGGATCATAAGGTCTTAGGTATTCATCAGTAAGCTCGCTACGACTCATGCTTTGGAAGTCAACATCGGCCAAATACCAGTCGCTATGCTCGAGAACGAGTCACACGAATTGTTCTTTTAACCGACAGTTAATATTTCAGGTTCACTTGGAAATAAATGTGTTTTGTTTGACATCATAAAACATATCACACGATGAATAACCCATTATGTTAGACTCAAGATCAGACAGATGTCTAATTTTTGAGTTGGAATCCCGTCGTCGGCCGAGTCATAATGTTGAAGCCACTATCTCGGTTTTGCTTCAACAGCAACAGCAATCAGCAAATCTAATCATCACTGTGTTGCGCCTTTTAGAAGTACATCTTAACCTTGTAGACTACACTTCCCTACTTCAAGAGCATTCCAATGCCCCTTATCTTAAATCCTTTTTTTTTAAGGTAAATGACACTGCCAACCACAAGGAGTGCTGGAAAATTCCTTTGACAATCAACTCCACTAGTTTTTGACCTACTGGGAGGACTTCGAGAGAGGTGTAGAATTGAAAAATCATTTGAAAATACCAAAATTTTAGTCCAGGAATCGAATGTGAGCCCCTCATGCAGGAATTATACATCCTGTACGTGGACCAGGCGTTGTGGCATACGTTGTTATGAACCTTACAAAAAGACCACTAATTCTCTGGCAACATTGAAATTTAGAATTCCCCCGCATCAACCCTTCATGTTATCCGCGAGAAAGATTCCAAGTCCATTGTCTTTCGGTTGGTTTATTGCGCTGCTCATATTTCGGCATGATACCCAGGTAATCCAAGGAATTTGTTATCCAACACAGTATCTCAAAACTGTCAAAGCGAAAGCGCAAAAGATTAATTTTCGGATCCCAACTCAGCTAATTAATCCAACAAAAGAGTACACCTTTCTCAACCACAACTGCCGACTACGCCCGTCACCCCCAACCCCCAACCGCCACTGCTAACGCATCGCGTCGCTCCGTGCCGCAGGCTGGAAGGATATATTTATTTATTGCGAACATAACTCATAATTGTAAGCACGGGTAATTATTCCTCCAAAAATGTACATAAATTCCGTTTTCCTTTAGAATCGAATTAATTTCCATTATCCACTTAGTATCTAAGGTAATGCGGATTATGAGCTCATTGCCGTTTCAGGTGGTGGCGGCAGTGAGGCGCGCAGTGATAAATGGCCCCCGGGAAGAGCCGAACTTAATCCGCCGAGATGCGAGGAATAAAAAATAATTCTAGATTCCCGTCCCGGCGAAATTGAAGTGCCTGCGCTCGAATAGCACGTATACGCCCGAGCGGATAAGCAGAAAATGATTGCATTCTTGAGATGCGAGTAATGTCACCTCTTTGTTACGGTGACAAGGCAGGCAGCAGCGCCACTTGCTGAAAATAAAAACTAAGCGACGAAAGACAAGTTTGTCGCCGTTTACGACAAATTGCAACGATAAATTCGAACTGACAAGCAATTAATTAAAAGCCGCCGCCGTTCGCCCGAAAAAGGTCCTATCACTTGCCAGAGCCATCGCCGCCATGCCACCATGCTCCACCATCCGCGACGGGAATCAATGCTATCAATGCTGCCAGGACCTCGCCATTTCATCTGTCAATTTCTATTGAAACTCTCCGGAAAATTGAATTCACACCCCGCCGACGTTTGTTGGCCAGTCAAACGGTGAGAGAAGTACATGGGTAGAACCTGGAGGCGATAAAAGCGATTTCTCTTCTTCTCCATTGCAGTGCACTTGACGCTAAACACTCGCCCCCAGACTGATCTCGATGGCGCGAATTAATAGAAACGCCGGGAATCTAGAAAATATTACTGCCACCTGCAGGTAGTTTTCAATTTAAATGCTGCTTCACATTTAATTCTCCCTTCCGGCATTCCCCATTCGTTGCACCGGGCGCGGATTTCGCACTAGACCGGCGTCAGCGGCGGGGGACTGTGAACCTTTTGCCGAACTCAACACCCTTAACGCCTTGAAGAGTGCCTGCCACAAGACACTGATGATAACGGTAACAAGTTGTCTTGCAGAAGTAATTAATTAAAACCAATATAATCCTGCAAGCCCTCTTCTGTGGATGTTGTTGTTTACTTCTCGGTTGTGTAATTAAAAATACGAAGTCGGGTAAAAACGAGGACGTCCTGGAGAGGACAACACCCGAGCAGACGACACACAGCAACGGCTGCAGACTGACAGAAGAAGAAGAAGGAAGCAGCGAAAATTAAGACCAGAAATTGCAGCAGTCCTGGTTGGTGCAGAAGGACAATATTGAGATAACCACAAATGACACCTGCTGCTAATGGGGCTCATCTTGAGCCCAACAGGAGAAGTGTCGGTCGGGGTGGTTGGGGCGAGTGTACATTGCAATGGATCGTTTACCTCATTTACGAGGTGGCATTGCAATAAACGGCTACGAGGAGAAAAATAAAAGGAATAAAGCTGTGGGCGACAAGGAGAGAAAGCACTTTCAACTCCTATCTCACGTTAGCAAATTATAAGATATCAACACAGGTACCAGAGACGAATCTTTGTGGATCATGTACGGGTTGAAATAAGGACGTGCAAAGTTTGTCAAATTTGAGTTGGTCAATAGGAAGTAACAGATGAAAGTAAGGAGTTTTTCAAACAGTTTGTGTGTATGAAATTTGTTAGAATGGGCCATAGTTGCGTTTTCAGTGCAAGAAGTAGGTTTGTAGTCTTAGAACCTCCGCTCACATCATTCGGTTCGGAGTGAAAACAAAAGATTGGAGCTTCCATCTTCGTGAAAAAATGCTAGTTATTCAGTTCTGGTATCCAAACTTGTCTAAACATCACTTAAACACTATGCCACGGAAGTCACAAGACAAATAAAATATTTGCACCAATTTCCACTCAATCTAAAAATTGAACGCCTAATACAAACAAGTCCTTTTAAAGCATTCATTTAACAAAATTTCGCAAATGCAGCCAAACCAACAATCTGTTCTGACTGTTCTGTCAGATCGATGTAGGACCTGTCCTTAGATGAAAAGTGAAGGTAATTCAAATGTCATAAAGGACGGGAAATTTTTAAAGATTCAAGGATCAAGAATACTTACGAGTAATCTTCATGTCGGAACTTTTTTTTATTCAAGTTATAAAATACGAGGGAAAAAATGAATTCTAAGAAAAGATGACAAACGAAGCCCACTTTTTGTTTTAAGCATGAAACAACCACAAATGCATATTGTATATCTGTACTTCTTGTTTTCTTTCACTTTAAGAATTTTTGGCACTTCCTGGGATGGTAAATTTCGAAAATTTGTTAAAGTTGCTTCATATACACACGTCATGAGTGCAGTGGTTGGTATTGACAACCCTACTTCATCTTAATCGTTAGACAATGTTAATGTAAAGTCATCCGGTATTCGACTATTAAACTTCGAACTTGCTCCCCCAATGCATAGCCATGTAGGTTTTTCAAGCTATCTTGCCTCCAGTTACACTCTTAAGGGCTTTCAAATATTTGCTCAGTATCTTTTCTTACGGATAAAATAAGAGATCTAGCTCAGTTTTTGAGATATCTTAATTCACACTTTTTGGCAGCTCATTCTCTGATATGGTACGAGTATCTCATTTTCATTCAAAACCTCCTTTGTTATACTGCCTTAATGGGACATTCAAGCATTGAAGTTCTATGTTCGTCAAAATTATGCAGTTTTGATTCAATCACATAAATAGAACTTGTTAACTAAAGCACAATGGTAATGCCTGCAGCTGTTTGGAGAATATTATATTTCATTCTATGGCATGCGAATATCATTAGATGAATGCATCACATAAGCCTGTCTGTCTTTTACAGTTCTTGATTTCAAATTAAATGCTGTAACTAATTAAAACTGCTCATTGTGTGGAAATTCAAGAAGACATCCAAAGAAACCGTTCTTTGAAAGGCTTTAAAAACAGACACTTGTCCTACTTATATTGAAATGAACATGACAATTGAACGCAGTTAGTTTTCTTAACAAAATTAAATCGTAATTTGTAAAATTAGAAGTTTTCTTTTTAGCTTTTGCCAGTATTTGTTATTTATCTATTGATAACAACAAATGGTATCTTAGGCAACGCCAAAGGAAGTGCAAAAAGAAAAACTACTGTTGTGTGATGAAAACATATTTTTCTCTTTATTTTTAACGACATTTTCTATACCTCCAGCGCAACGTTCCTTCAACGGGACAACACATCTTGTCTCATTTTACTATTTGCAAATTTGAACAAAATCGATTTCTGGAAGTAATCAGCTTATGAAAAGATGAAAAAAATATGCTTGACATACTAGCATATCTGGCCAACAAAGTACAATACGTGTTTTTAAAGATTAATTGGATTTTATAGTCAAGGACGCATGACTCCATTAACCTCTTATTCTTTTGCACCAAAGCTTCAGTCATATTTACGGAAACGATGATGATAATAAAGAGACTGACTTTCGGAAAAGATCTAAATAGGACAGAGAGGCATTGTTTCATTCTCAGTTTAAGAAAAAACTGTAGTTTTAGAATTTTGTTCAACATAAAAACCATATCTTTAAGCAAATACGCGGGAAACCCACTTTGGTCTTCTATAACAATTTTGTGTTTAACGCTTTTTCTTTTTAAGTATGTACGGTGACGAGTCTGAGCTATTGGGACAAAGCAACAGAGGACGGCCTAGGCCAACTTGGAGTGCGCAACTGGCGGCAGCTGACAAAAGATCGTGCTGGTTGAAGAGGCATGTTGGTTGAGGCCCAGGTCCGCCCCGGACTGTAGCGCCACAAGAAGAAGAAGAAGAAGACCTACAACAAAGTAAAAACAAACCCTTAGTCATGCACAATTACTGCACAACTACTACAACTACTGTACAAAATAAATCCGCCTGGCCCTGGAAAAAGAGATGCAAGCCTCATCCTATTGAGTGAGCGAACTGATTAATATCAGCGAAAGAAAATTTGACAATAAATTAAAAGGAAAACAAACAAAATTACATCCTTAAGTCAAGTTGTTGTGCTTAACTTAATTTGAAATTTTTTTTTATTTTAGTGTTTGGTAAATTCAGCCATGAGAAAGTATACACTATTATGTAGCACGTTAAAAAATTTTTGAAGGCGTTTACGAAAATCTAAAAGAATTTCGCGTACTTCGTGATTTTGACGAACCATACTTTTACCCCACTGGAGACGTTAACAAGGAAAATTACCGGCCAATGAGGGCAACGATTGATTATTGAAAAGCCGATGCATTCACATTGTGGATTTCACAAGGAGTGACTGTTTGGTGAGGCTTATGAGCTGGCGGTGTCATTGAGTCGGGCCATACTTCTTCGAAAATGGAGGATGATAAATTCAATGGCCGTGGAGTTTTTTTTTATTTTGACGAATGGCACAGACTGATTCAAGCTCAAGAACAGAGTTGGCTGGCAGTGCCATTCATCCTCGAATAGGTAAAGCGATATGCGTATCATAAGCAAGTGAGTATGGCAGCGCCAATCTGGTTACGTCATATCCCATTGTCTTTACAAGTAGGAAATAAACAGAACCGAATCCCTTATAACAAAAAAAAATACAGGCAAAGTATACGCATTCTAACAGATGTTCTCACTGGTCACTACACGATTAGTGGCCATTCGGCGTACGATTTCTGTAGGAATTGTCGGAACGAAAACGAAGTAGAATCAGTGAAACATTTCTTTTACTACTGTTATGCCATTTGGAAACGTCCTTACAATCACGGTTCTTTCTTGAGCTCAAGGAGCTAGCTAAGATCCCCGAACTCAGGCTTTACTTATTGTATGCTTTCTCATCGGCATATGCCCACAAGGCATACATCCTTCCAGAGCATATACAATGAGCCTTCATGGCTAATGTTTGTAATTGCGTTTTTAGGCATACCGAACCTTACGTAACCTTGAAGAGTAGCATGCAAATAATTGTCTATAAATTGGCCATTCGGAATCAAAAAGAAACCTCTATAGATTTAAAACAAACACAAGGCCCAACGATTTTAAAGTTCAATGGTGCGTGCAACCAACAGTGGTTATTGAACTGGACTGGACTTCCAGTAGACTACATCGCCATCAATTAAAATTTCATTGCTGTTGTTCAGAAGAGAAGCTCCATTTAAATTCATTGAAGTCACCCTAGCGACTGCCATTTACTTTCATCATTGCATCTGTTTAGGACGGGACTCGCCAGTCTTCGTGTGAACAATGACAAGCCAATGAGTACGTCAACTTTTACACGTCCCGGTTAATGCAATTAAATACATTCATTGCATTAAGTGTTTATTTTAAAAATCATTCCACAAAAAACAGATCAGAACACAGTTTCGAATTACATGGACATCGCTCAATTGCTCCCGTCAAAATGATGTTCCGCCATTCATTGTTGGGAAAGTAAACATGTGAATGATGGCAGAAGTAATTAGCAATCATGTTTTTTTTTATTGATGACGAAGACACAACACCATATCCGATACAGTGCAAACCAATTCAACTGCAAGACAATCAGAAACAGATAAACAAATTGTTTTGGAGTCACACCATCATTTGCGTTCTTTAAAAATAACCCTTCCCACACTCGACTACGTTCAGAAACACTCAATAATGTCTTCATCCCCCATTTCACAACCCCGGCAGAGCACAGGAAAAAAAAGTGTTATAAGGATAAATATTTCAGCGCACAACAGACAATCGACAGTCGGATAACGAAGCGATAAATCGAAAGTCAACAACGTTTAACGTTTATCGCGTTTCATTGCAATTCGTTTGTTTATTCGCTAATCGCCAATTGAATTGATTCGCTCCTGTAATTAAATAAAAAACAAGCGATTGACTCTTGTCTGGTCAGACACACACAGACAGACAGGCAGACGGTTTCAATGAAAACAAAGAGATCTCATCTAACCGCAGAAGAGTTCGATTTTTCAAACGATAAGCGGTTTCCATTCAGTTGCCGGCTATTATTAGTTTTGAATTGAGTTTCGAACTGCACACAGTACTCACGCAAGGGAGGGGTGCTGTGAGTATGTGAATTCAATTAAAAGCTCACTCGCTCTCTCTCTCGAGCGATGAATTATCGGAACGCATGTGTACTGAGAATAGATCAGGTATTCAATATTTTGCTATGCAATTTGACTTATTCCGTGTTGTGGTTAGCGGAAGAATGGTTCTGCAGGAGAAGCGTGGAATAGGAGTTTGACTGTAGAGGCTTAATGGAAATGCATTGAAATTGTTGTATTTTTTTGGAGCCGCATAAGCGTGCCCTCTCATTTTGGTCCGCGGATGTGTACTTAAGGTATGTATGTATATATCAGACCTACAACCCATTAAGGATCTGAACCTGAGCTATAGCTGTCTTCCATTCTTGACGGTCCCGCGCACGATGCTTCTAGTTGTCAAGACCTAGCTCTCTAACTTCCACAATCACTTGGTCTCTATACCAGAGGTTCGGCCTTCCTCTCCTTCTCAAAACCAGAGGCTGGGATCAAGGACCCTCTTTGCTGGGGCATTGTTTTCCATTAGCTCGATGTAGCCGAGCCACTGTAGTCAACGTATTTTTGCCTATCGAACTACATCCACATCATGGTACAGGACATACAGTTCGCGGTAGTGTTTTCTTCTCCATTCGCCTTTCTCGCAGACAGTACCATATATTCATCGCAGAATTTTTCTTTCAAAGGAACCAAGAATCTGCCCTGCAGTTGTGCTAATTGTCCAGCACTCGGCTCCGTATAAGAGTACGGGTAGGATTAGCGTCTTGTAGAGCATTATCTTAGTCCTTCGAGTCAGCTGTTTTGAAAAACCGAAATAACGTCGGTTGCCGAGGGTGATTCTGCACCAAATCTCCACTAAAGAGTCGTTTGTGGACTTTACGTTTGCCCCGAGGTAGAGAAACTCCTTAAATGCCTCAAAGTTTTAACTGTCAATTGTCGCATTCCGACCGAGATGTTGTTCCACGAATCGGTGCTTACCCGACAGCATATATTTTGTTTTATCCTCGTTCACTCTTAGACCAGCCCGTTTCGCCTGCTCTTCAATAGCCGTGGATGAGACTACAATGGCTTGCTGTGAACGGGCGCTTATATCGATGTCATCAGCCTATTCCAGCAATTGCACTGATTTGTAGAAGATAGTGCCTTCCGTGTTCACACCTTCTCATCGCACTTTCCTCTCCAGCACAATATGAATGAAGTCACACGTTCTTAAGGTAATCCGTATTTAAACATTCCTACTACAAGACTGTCATCACTTCGCCATAATAAATTTTGCGTCACGAATCAAACTCAACGCATGCCACTTCTATTCACACCTTGTTTAACGGCCACCCTTGCACTTATCATTGAACTAGAAGCAAGTCTTATCTCGTATCAACTGAATGAATGAACTAAATGAAAAGAACTACTTCACTTAGTTCACATGTCGGTGAATATTTTTGAGTGAGTTCGTGGAGTAGTGAATAATCACGTTGATTCTCACGCCGAAAGTCTGAATTGAAGGGAGTGAACAACTTCTATGTTTCCACTGCACCATTTTTTTCGATTATTTTTTGTCTTTGAAAAGTTTGTCAAATTTCGCGTTTCGTAGTCGACAAAAGACTGTAGGGCAATGAGTTTACACACAGAAGCTAGGCTAAATCCCTCTTGGGCTGTACTGCCGCCCATTTTATTTATTAATACATGGTGTGTTTTATGACCTTAAGTTAGCAACATTATTTTTATTGGCACCCATTTCGTAAGTTGTTTGATCAAGTGATTTACTTTTAGTTCGGTTTGGCATCTCACATTTCAAAACACACGCAAGGCGATCATTCAGGAAATAGGCCCAAAAACGGATTGCCATTGATCCAAATTTTCATAAGCGAATTTTGTTTGGTGATGGCTCACTTTTAGTTGAATGGATACGTCAATAAATAAAACTGATTGATGATCATCGTCCTGAAACATTTCATCCCCAAGATATGACTGTTTAGTACACTTAATGGATTGGTGGAATGATTGGTCCGTACTTCTTTAAAAATGATCCTATAATTGCCATAATTGCTGTCTTTTTCGTTTCATAATTGAACAACTATGAGGTCCAGGAGCTGCAGCTTCAACAAGACGGCGCAACATGTAACACAGCACAGTCAGAATTGATTTATTTAAGGGAACATTTGGTAACCGCATAGTTTTACCTTATGGACCGGTATATGGGGATTCAAGATCGTGAACGCCGCTGGTTTATTTGTTGTGGGACTATGTAAAGTCGATAGTCTCCGCCGGTAAGCCCGAAACGTGCCCGACCACTTGGATGACAACATTCTCCCCGATATACGCCCAGAAATGTTCGAAAAACATAACGAAAATTGAATATCCAGATTATCAGATTTAAATTATAATACCAGCAAAATTATCTTTCGAAGAAAACTTAAGAAAGATATAATTTTTGTCTTACACCATTTCAAAGTTATGTACCTTTAAAAAATAACCTTTAGTTCGTAAACTTCACAACACCATAAACCAGCTGCATTTCGAATATTTGTTTTATTTTCCTGAAGATCTTCTTACGTCTTGGCCGCTGTTTATACCTTACTTTCTTCAAAATGTATCTTTTACAGCTTTTTGGGTTGAATTTTATGGCACTACAGTCAATATGAAACCAGGGCCTAGCTTCTTGAGCAACTATTCTACACACGTGTGCTATGGTTTTTTCAAGAGAAAAGAATACTTACAATTTATAGCTGCGAACAGTGAAATTAAGAAAGCTACTTGATAGACAAAGAACACTCTTTAAATCTTATCAAAGACGTAAAAAAATGTGAGTTTGACGCTCTATCCAGGAAACGGAGCAAGGACCTCTGGCAAGTGAGTTGATGCTAGGGTGACTACTTGTTCACTTCTCAACAGTTCAATCGTCACTCAACCTCAAGCGACTTCATCTTCCATCCCGATCCTAAATACAAGCCATCACATGATGAGAGATTAAAATTATGAACCCTGCCACCGGCAAATAGACTCATCAAATTATTCAATCAGCTCCACTTCATAAGACCTTGCCACGGGGTGGCGAAAGCCATTGTTTGAAACACAAAAGACCGTCAGCCCACACCTCGCCGATTGGTTTCCACAACAACAGGATGAAGCCATAATCGGGCTGACGAGGCACGTATTTTGCCGCCAAATGCGGATAACATCTCTCCACATCAACTGATTAATTACGAATTTTCTAAGTTATTAACTCCGCCAAATTTACATAAGTTTCTCTATCCCGATTCGAATGCCCCCGCTGCCGATTTCCATTGTTGGTGCAATGGCCAAAAATCACATAAAATCCATTTGGTAAGTCGTGAGCACATTAGAAATAATAAAATCCACCACTTTACGAGTTTCCTCTGGACGCGCCGCCACGCCGTTCCATCATTTGTGGTCCAAAAAATTAACGAACCATGCTCTCGGAATCTCGCGCGCAGGGCATATAGCGACGCGCGGCGGTGGCGGTGGCGGTGGCGGTGGCGGCGGCAGTAGACGGAATCTCGGCCTAACAAATTGCTCCAAAGAAAAAAAAAAACCCAAAAACCACTGACACACCACCACAAGGAACCTTGAGAGTTATTAGCATCATTTAGCGAGCTCTTAGGTTCTGACAAATGTGAAGAGATATTTAAATTTATACCTCATCCAGAAAACATATTAATTTCCCTTTTGTTTTAGTTTTCCTCGGTAGACGTGGGCGAAGTGCGGCATGGTTTCGGTGGCCGCAACAATAGGGCCGATGCCGCCGCCGCCATGGGGAATGTGGCGGGCTCCACATCCACGCGCGTATGGAATGAGATCGTGTCATCGGCGGGGATCAATTGGGTTTCATTGTTCGTGATGGCAGGCCGAACCGGAAGAGAGCTTCAGATTGAGTTCGTGATTAAAAAAAGACGAAGAAAATTATCTCAATCCCACATGGGATGCAAATTAAAACTTTTCCCTCGCCTACGACGACGGCTTGTGGGGTCGGTTTTCATGACAGGATATAACCTTGTGGGATTCACTAAGTGAATTACTAGTTTTTTCTCATTTTTTGCTCCGCTTCTAGTACACCCTCCAGGGGTGAAGAGATTAAGTTAAGTATCGCACTGAAGTGGGGTTGAGTGTCGGCTATGGTTTTTTGTAGTTATCCTTGGGGCGTATTGCCTGCAAAAGATGGAGTGACCACAGCCAGTGAAGAAAGCAATTAGTCATAATGTCAGCTAGATGAAGGAGATTAAGGAGAAAATGAGAGAAACTGAGTGACGTCCGAGGGGTGGGCATGATAAAGTGATATAATGTGATGGGGGATGCGATCAGAGTGCACGTTGTGCTGAACGTTAAACGATTGCATGATATTGTTAAAGGAAGGGACATGTTTGATGGGCACTTACCAAGTAAACTGTGTCAACTTTTCCGTGGGAAATTGAATTGCTTTCATCGATGTCTTTCGAGCTTCAAACAATCTGACTTAAAAATGCAATGTAGTCTTTTCTGAACAGGGTCATGTTTGTAGGTACATCTTAAATGAACTGGCAATTGAGAGTAGGGAACGTTCAATTGTGGTCTAAGATCAATCTCTGTTAAGCTCATTCTCTTCAACGCGCTCACGAAGCTTGAGTTAAATTGATAGGCAATTGGGTAACCCACAAGATTCCAAGACTTAAGCACTTCTCTTGTTGTACGCACTGTGGCGGTGTTTTGAAAAAAATTAGGAAGCGACTCCATGAGCTTCAGCATGTGAGTTGAAACTCTTACCTACTGTGCTACGGCTGGGAGATTGAAGAAAGCATTTTTGGTCGAACCATCTGCTCTTTCATGAGCGAGGATCAAGAAAGAACCCACTAAAGAACACATTTTTGGGCTTAAATTTGCTACATTTGTTAACGATTTTTCTCCAATTTGCAGACATTCATCAGTTCGCCTGTATGCTGATGATGTTCAGTTAAATATCTCCAAGCCACTTTTAAACAAAAATATCATTACTTAACAAAAATCTGAAAACAGGAGACTACTCTTGGTTGGTCACGAAGTCACAGAATATTCCCATAACTGCAAGAATGTCTCACCTAACTCACATTCAGATTCACATTCATACACAGGGTTATTGATTTTGTGGTTTCAATTTCACAGTGCCGACATTTGACACCTGCCAAACTCAGCTGTCATTTTAAGTTCCACAATATAAGTCCAATGTTTGCCATTTACGATGCGATTGCGAAGTAACGTAGCAAGGCGTTAAATTTATAAAAAACTTACTACAAATGTGATTATTCAAACGTTTCCACTTTTGGCGTATAAGGCCTTGATTATGGTCATTTTCGATTGATTCAAAAGCAACCAGTAACATACAATTGTGACGAAGTTTGAGGAGAGGGATCAGGTAGGGTTTGTGCATCGTCGTAATTCACGTTCGAACGTATTACTGCTGTGAGTCCAAGTGTTACTTATGAACCGAATTTATCGATTTTCCGGCGTTTGCAGCAATTCAACGTAGCGTGCACCTCGCTATATGCATTTGGATTTTCATGTTCAACTTCCTATAGTTCAACTCATGCAAAAATTTAAGCCTAGTGCCCGTTCACAATGCCACAATGGAGCAATAGACAATAACCACGGATTTTTCGAACATTATCTTCAACGATGTGCGCGTTTTTTCAGCGTCAATTGACCACCAAGATCAGGCAATTTGGCAGAGCTCGATTTTTTTCTAGAGGGGTTACTCAAGCTACGGTGCTTACGCGGGTAAACCCTGCACGCCAGACGCATTAAGAACCACCCGTTAAGCACACTACTCTCGGGACTTCTAATGCTGTTGCCTTCTGGAGATTATCAGCACTAGACTTTGCATGTTCTTACACGTGGTTTTTAAAATTAAAATTCTTGTATTTTAATATTACAAATTCAAATCCTTTCGCTCTCGTAGAACTGAACACATCATCCCTTGTCGTAGAAATTATCTCTAATTCGTTCACTAGGGGATTGTGGAATTCCCTTCCCTCGGAGACAGTACGATGGCCCAAAGTTAAACCAAACTTATTGTTGTCCCTATATAGCATCGAACCAATAAATTTTGTTTGTTCCTATTAAAAGATCCTTTTGACTTCAAAATAATTATGATAGCCCTAAATCGAGTTCGTTCTGCCCTTCCTGCAAAAAGCAACTGCCAACCCTACACTGCTGCTATATTGTGTATAATTCCAAAATTTTGCAACTGCAGTTTGAAGACAGATGTCTAACTGACAAACGCTACAAAAGCTCCCTGCTAGCAATGGAGAAGTCGGTGTGGACACATTTAAAACATTTCTATGCATTTAAATAAATATTTACCAAACAAAATAGTAGGGAAACCCCAGCAGACCTTTAATCCATTTCAAAGGGAGAAGCAGCCGAAGTAACACACAGCCAAGCATATGTACACTAGCAAATGATGAGAGTACGAGTATGCGTAGCACACTGCGTTCGCACATAATTGACAGGATAACAAGTCTCGTTTACACTGCAAACTTTACTCAAGGAATCAACAACCTCTCTCATAATTATTTCCACATCCAACCCACTCTTGCTTGTCAGTCCCTTGCCGCGCTTCCGCGCCTCCTGCTCGCAGCAACAAAATTAAAATGCAAGAGTGGTGTTGCTCGCAGTGTTTTTTGCGCCTTATTCCCCATCAGGCTCTCCGTCATCTTCATTTTCAGCTTGTCAGGCCGCCAACATCCGCATATCCTTATCTACTTCTTTATAGATGCTTGGGGAAATCTCATTAGGAGATCGTACAAGTTGACAAAGAAACACAGAGGAGGTCGTTCGGGGCAGCCTACGAACACGTCCTGTTCTGGGCGGGCCGTCATACGGGGGAGAGACTGAAATTAGTTTGATTAAGTTGATAGTTGTGTCGTGTGGCGAAGGCGATGACAGTGGGCCAGACGATTACCACAACAGCTTTAAGCCGTACAGTCCCCCCCACTTTTTGGGTCATTATGAATAATACACTAATGAGACCACCAGCCAACACCACCGTGGCGACCACTCCATCTGCCCGAACCAACTCTCGGCGTGGGGCAGAATATTAGCAGCCATGGCGGCACACTGTGGCGGTTTTATTGGCTAAGATCAAGGTGACTGTGATTGGAAACAGGTGGTTTTTGGACTTCGCTACTTGGTTGTTTGCCAAGACGGGGTAGCGGATGCCGCTTGCCATGTTATTAACGTTACGGTGGCTATTGAGGTTCCTGGCAGGATGTGCATGCAACCTACTTTCTGGTTGCTGTTCGAATGGGATAACATGGAAATGATTTCTAATGGGCGGTGTAATGGGACAGGCAATTCACTGAATCAGCCGTCTCCTCTGCCCAGTCATGCCGTGCAGTACTTTGGAAAATTGCTCGTCCTAGATATGAACGAGTTTTGGCTTTGAATTGGTGTTGTCGAAATAGGCGACCGAAGTTTGTTTAGAATTTTCGGAGGAGAATGGAGGCGGAAAGAAGGCACATCCAAAGTCAGGCAAGAACGTACTCAACTTAAAAGGAATTTTTTTTCCTCAGGCCAAGGATGTTGCAACAAATGCATAATGACACAGCTGTAAATGGAACCTCAGCAGAGGAACCTCTTTTGGGAAGAAATGCTGCTACCGTCAGTTGTGATTGGTGAGCAGATGGCTTTTTGAATAAATGTCATCATGGTAATGATGTCGGATGTATTTGGGGAAGTGTAGTGCAAAAAGAAAATACAAAATATTAGCTTGGGTTCGTAACCTCGACCGGATAAGATCTGATTATGGTTTTCTAGTGCTAGTTGGATATGAACGGTGTATACGACATATGTATGCCTAACAGAAAAATAGTGCAATAGTCATATATTTTCATTCCTATTAAGTTTACATGTTGTTTTCAACTAGATGGACGGACAAATCTTTGAGGGGATTTTAGGCAGTTTCGATGTCCCTTTAAAAAATTCGATCAACGTAAAATCTATTATCTGTGGAAGGACAGTTTCAATAAATAGTGATTTCAAAAACAAAAAAAATACTAAGGAGAAACAGAATTTCGTTTGCAGTCTCTTAAAGTGCGTATTGAGCCCACTGTTTATGCATGAAGTCATGAAAGTACGGATAACCGATATTTACAGTCCCAATTGATGTTAAAAGTGTTCTCTTTGCGTACGACGAATCTTTGGAATTGCAACTTAATTTTAAGCAAATTTTCCACGCGCTGATAACCCGATTGAAAGGTCAGAGCCAGCTGTAAACGAGGCGTTTACCAACATAAAACTTTGGCTCCCAAAATGAGTCTGCACTTCAATTAAGGAAAAACGAGCTACATTAAAAAATTTTACACGACATCGATGTCCTCGTCAGAATGTGAGAGTGTACAGCACGATCATAAAAGTGCTCGAGGACTTTGTTTTTATTTGCTTCCCAGTAAATAGGAACAAGAAAATTTATGCTGATTTCGAGCACAGGATTATTCTTGAAAATTGTTGTTCCTTTTGGGCTCAGGAGTAACAACAATCCGATGACATTCCCGATTTGCTGCACAGAGCCATGGACGCTACTGACAGTGCATACGAAAACTTTTCAGAGAATAAATCTGCGTGCGATTATTGGATTTGTATGCGTCAATGGTATCTAATGAACAAAACTCGACAACGAACTCAGGCTGTACGCGGAGACGCGCTAACAAATAAATGATTTAGTAGGCAGGTCGATTCAGTACGTCTTTGAATCTATGGTCTCGATTGCGATGGACAATCTCAACAAGCCAGTGTTTTGAATTGAAGGTAGACGGCGAGAGACCATTCTAGTTGGAAAGATAAGGTTGTCCTCGAACCTTAAGAAAGTAGAAGAAGATGAAGACAGAATTTAACTAAAAGTTAGCATTTTTGCGCCCCTTGGCATCCTAGTATACCTTGTATGATAGTCAAATGTTTTCAGCCAACCCCTCTGAGAAAGGGTCAAAACAATGTCAATGTACAAAGAGTGGGAGGTTCTTCAGTAGTGTAGTAACCGTTTTAGAGTAGTGGGTGGATGCGAAAGACCTCTAGCTTTCAATGAAAGTGACTGCCAAGGCTTGGGCTCATTCGAATTACTTACTTTCCTAGCGACTTACTTACGTCGGTAATCGACTTGTGCAACAGTAGGCCAAATTGACAATAACACGGGAAGGAAAAGTGCAGCAGTCCTAGCAGTACCGGTCACTATTATCAGATAATTTTCTATTAAAAGGTTAATAAATATGAAATTTGATATTTCGACACTGACACGACTTATATCAATAACATAATAAATTATTATAAAATCAAAAATAATATAAATTTAATAATAGGTGAAATCAATTGGGTATCTTTTGATTAAAAAAATGTAGTGTCACCACCTCTAACAATAATGCCATACCGTTCATCGAACTGTGAAGACATTTAATAATCATAAAAAAAAACTTCCCTCTCATCAAATCAAACACAACATAGAGCACCGGTTAAATTAACACTTTCTACACAACATTTCCGTGACGATGCTGACCAAAAAAAATCATCTTCACCAGTAGCAGTGAAATGACAAAAGAAAGAAAATGCGACAAAATAATATGCCGTCTAAGAGTTAAAATTACACAGAAAAGCACTCAAGCTTAATGTGGGGAATCTTTGATAACCGGGATCTGAATTTTACAACGCCAAGAAAAACTATCAACCTAATTAAGTGCGGCATATTTTTGAACATTTATTGATTTCCTATCGAAAAGCGCATCGGTTTTGTGAGGGAGTCGGCTGTGTTTGGTAGTAGATGACGCTAAAAGAACTGAAAAGCATTTTTAAAAAGAACCTTATACGCGGAAGCAGTGATATTGTAGATTTTATTAATCATTGGGCCAGTTCGATTGGTATCGAGGATAGATGCAGTTAATAATTTTTCGTGGAACTCTGCTAATTATACAGGTGCAAATTTGAATTCTCTTCAAATAAGATTACGTCATGTCCGAATATCTAACAGACTATAAGATAATTTCTTAAAATATGTTTTTTATTTATCTTCACTTAAGAAGGTAGGCAAGACTTTTTTTTAGACATTTTCAATCTAAGAGTTGTAGCTTATTCATTTGTTACTTTTGTGTTGCCGTAAAACAGATGTTCTTTCTACATTTTCAAAGTCAAATACAAAGCACTGTAAAGCAGATCAACACAGGCTCTTGCTAGATATAGACTCTTACTCTTTGAGTGTTGTCAACAACTCGAAAGAGGTGGTGCCGCGCAAAATGCGAGGTGTCCGGTCCGGAAATCGAACCTAGACCTTATGGATGCGAGTCGACGCACTTAACCGCTACGCCATGGCGACGCAAATATGGTAGAACGAAGCCCGTCAGTGAGCCAGATTGTTAAAAAGGAGGTACAAGAGAAATAAAAATATTTAGAACTAACCAACGTCGGGAAGATTGGTAAGGGCGTCGAGCGCCACGCAGAAAGTCTAGGTTCGATTCCCGAACGGAACACCTCGCATTTTTTTTCACGGCACCACCTCTTTCGAGTTGCTAACAACACTCAAAGAGTATCAATTGTCAATGTAAGGCTTCTCAAATCTCACCGTTCGAAGTCGGCAAAAAACTGTAGGTCCCTTCTACTCATGAGAGAACAGTAGCACGCAAAACACAAGTAGTTGTCGTAGAAACTAGGCCCTGGTCCCTTGTGGGATGTAGTGCCACTCAAATATTATCATTAACGTCGGGAAGATTAAAAAAATAATGTAACTAATGAGCGTTAGATTGTAGAGAGAAATCAAAAAGGAACCCGAAACTTCTTGCAATCAAGTAGTAGACTGCAGAGGTAAGTTTCGTTCCTTGAACGCTAAGCCTAGGCTTAAATCATATTTACTTCGTATTCCAGCAGAAAATCTTTCCGCTTTTGAGTTGGTGGCACAATCTTATATCAATATGATTTCCTAGTCCTTGTCAATACCAAAGGTTGATAAATAAATCCTCAACAGCTTTCGAAGAAATCTTTTGGCAAGAATTAAGTCAAATTTCAATTTATTCCGATAGAATGAGACAATTTTACCGAAATCACTAATCGCTCTAATAATCTAATCTTTAAAGGTGTCACTATGAACTTGTGTAACGCCCTTCTTATAAATGTTCGACATCGAGATGTCATTAAAGTAAAAAATCTTAACCAACTTTCGCGTCTGCCAGTTCGTGAGCCGTTTCAAAGCAATTTGTAAGACATGTCAAGCAATTTTTTGATTTTTTTGCAATTTTTGTGGCTTCTTTTGCACTTTAATTAGGTTTTCTTTGCAAACCATAAAATGACAAACGCATTGAAGTAATTTTCCTCTTAATACCACAAATCTAAATAAAGTTCTCATTACTCACACTCATTTCCAAGTATTAACAATCAATCCATCCACATCCCACACAAGCCTTCCCTCCATCAATGTTCGAATACCGCTTAGGATACATGGAAATCAACATTAAACTGCGGTTTAATATCGAAACCAACGTCATACTGCGTGTCACCTCAGAGCTGTCGGATACCCTCCGCAAATTTCAATTAAGCTGCTGCTTTCAATTTTACGAACGAAACTCACCCATTTTTGTGCAATGCAATTCCTTTGAATTATGCAACAACTAACCGCGTATCTTCTCAAGAAATCATCTTGAACCAGCAAAACCGATAGACAGCGTTGAAGGGAAATCAATAGAATTGCTTAAAAACCGCGACCCAAAAAGCAACCTACGCCACCGCTCAAAGAGCACTGAATAATGGGACCGTTTGAGGCTCTCTGCAACTGCCCTAAATGCAAACAAAACGGTTTTGATGCATTTTTGCCTTTCTTTGCAGTCATTGTTCGGAAGAGTACTCAGGAGCGTGGGTGAGCGAATCAGTGCCAAACTGTTGGCTATGTGTAGGCTGGCTGTGGGGCGATGGCATAAGAATTATTCTGGCAAAGGGTTTCTCGAAACTTTGACAAGCCAAATATGTTAAATCTTTCCCCGCCGAATAAAATTTTAATTACCCCCAACGGACACGGCAGAGTCAGCGCACATTTCCCATATCAACACTCCGAACCGTGACAAATTGACAGGAACCACACACGCCATTGCAACTGTTTTGACAATCAGCCTCCGAACCGTTTCGTTAGCTCTTCTTCGTTTGTTTACATATTTTCTTTCGAAAGAGAGACATTCTCTTACGACATCTCTCTTCGAAAGAGAACGTTGCACTAGCATGCAGTTACAAAGAGTAAATCTGTCCCAAATTGTCCCAAAGCAGAGAAATGTTTCTCTTAATTCACAATGAGAAAGAGAATTCAAGAGACACCACCGAAGAAGGTAATCAATGAAAGCCCCCGAAGAGGTAAGTAGGTGTGTGCAAAGGTTATCAATAAGAACGTGCCTTCTGGTCGTGTTGCCGAAGAGGAGGATGATGCCTTCATTGCGGTCTGGTCGGCGATTCTTTTTTTCTCTCGTTTTGTTTACCTTCCACTTAACTGACCTTTTTTTTTCATTGGATTTGTGTAGGAAGACTGACTTTCAAGGCGGAGTTTACAAGGTAAACAGATTCCATTGGAAAATATTTTGAGGGTCATCACAATGACCCAATTTAATTTTACTTCAATGAGGCCTGTGTCTGGTGTGTGCGTGTGTGTGTTGGAGTGTGAGATAGTGTTTCGTGAAAGGATGAAAGAAAGGATTTGGGAAAGTCGTTTCGTTCAAGAACTCATTCATCATCACCAGAAATGGCGTTGAGTTTGAAGAGGATCATCAACTCGTGATTTTATTCACGCAAAAGGATGTCTAGGTTTTTGAATGTACCTACAAAATAATTAATGACCGTTGGAACAAATATCAGCGATGTAGTTTGCTTATGAAGAACGTGAAATCAATGCACAGAATTTTTAAAGCTTTTCTTTTGCTACATTCCTATGACAACAATATGAATACAGTATTGTCCAAGATGCAGTGACTCTCAGAATTGATCACATGTTAGTTAATTTAAAAAAGTCCTTTTCTTATGTAAAAAGAGAATGTATTTCCCAAAATAAACTTGCTGAAATGTGTTGTAAATCATAGTTTATAAATGATAGAAAAACGAGCCACGAAAAGTGTCATTTGACCAATTTTTTACGTTTAACTTACTTCGGGAACCATAATGTATTAACACTTGCTTTGGTCTCCATTTGCAGACAAAGCACCTGGTAGTATTCTCGACATTGAGTTTGCTACAATTAGACACACTTTCGGTGGAGTTTTATTTCATGGCCGTTGAACCTTTGATGGTTTTAAGCCGCAACAGTGAACAATTACATTTTGATGTGACCCCTAAGGTGTTCTATTGTGTTTAGATCCAGAGATTGGGGAGGCCACTCCAGATCATAAAACCACATTCTAGCAAATATTTTGTCACAATTTGTTGAAAGGTAACATTTCTACCATTTTGGCAGACTGGGCTTCAAGCGATCCTCTAAAAAATCCACATATGTATGTCGAAACAGAGCATATGACTGCCTCCACCAAACTTAACCGATCTTTAACTCTTTGGCAAACGGTTTTTCAAAGAGCGCCATGGGACAAATTCATAAAAATAAGAACCATGTGATCAATTTAGTGAGTCACTGTATTAATACTTGAGTCACACTAGAGCCCACATGGGACCAGATCTAGCTTGCGTTATGCGTAGTTCTACCAAAAATAATAATTGAGCGGTACTACAGCCCATAAGGGACCGGGGTTTAGCTTCTACAGCAAATACTACTCGTGCTGTGCGTGCTACACTTCTCTCACAAGTAAACGGGACCTACAGTTTCTTGCCAATTTTTCTTGATACTTTTTGAATGTTGTCAACAACTCGAAAGAGGTGGTACCATGAAAAAATGCAATGTGTTATGTGAATCGACGCACTTACCCAATACGCCAAGACGACCAAGTAGTGTGTGGTTCTATTCGCTCATAAATGGAGGGGACCTACAGCTTCTTTACGACCACGAAAGGCGAGATTTAAGAACTTCTTTTATAGGCAGTTAATAGTCTTTGAGTGTTGCTAACAACTCGAAAGAGATAATATCATAAAAATTATTAGGCGTTTAGTCCGGGAGTCGAACCTGGGGCCTTCAGCGTGGGAGTCGACGCACATTTCAGTTTAAAGACTCGTTCTTTAAAACCAATGAACCAATGTGAACCGGTACCTCCTTCCCATCTCTTACTCTATAACTTCTGCCCGTGCCTTGACGTAAACCCAGTCACTTAAGGGTATCAAATAGTCCATTTAGCGCTCGCCAATTATTTAAAAAGAAACTCACCCACTAGGTCACGGCGGCCACTGTTTTAGTAAATGTTTGATTGGAAAATGGCAACACTTAAAGCCACTCTTTGCAATCAAGGATCACTGTAAAAATGGGGCTGTCGTACATATGTATGTAAGTATTTGCATAACACAACCCTGGCCAACACAATTTCTTCATACAAATAGTATACAAAAAATACATTCCTTAACTGTTTCAATGCCCTTTAGATAGATATCATAACCCACCCCAATTAGCATCAGTCTGTCACCATTTCCACTCAAAGAACTACCAAACAGTTGCCACCGATGCATATCTCAACTCAGTTGGAAGATGCGCTCCGCACATGCCACCGCCTTCGTCCAACATCGCATAAAATATTTTCCTTTCCGCATCTTCACCTGTGTGCCACCTATTCGCTGGAGGTTCCGCTTGGGGACTTCGAGCAGGGATTTGTCATATCTCGTGTGTGCACACGCTAGCTGTCGCGCGTTGCATTCCCGCGTCTGGTGCACCTTCAAAATATCTTTCGCCGGAACCAAAAAAACGACTCACCCACCGTCACGGTCTTTAGGAGATGTTATTAAAGTAAATTGCGCTTGAATTCGAAAATAAGACCCCAACGAACACGGGAAACAACATGTAAAGGGACGTGTAAGGTAAAGTCTGCCTAATGACAAATAATCACATTATGACAATTTTGACTTGGCTATGTGGCCGAGGAGGGGGTGGAGGCCAGCCGCACAGGAGCAGACAGCCAAAAACGATGTTTGTTTTTCGGAGCGGAATGACAATGTGCCTGGTGTGAATGATAATGGTGATGTCAACAGAGCCACCCTGCATTGGCAAGTCACTTAATTTGTTTTCTTTGAAACGAACTCGAATTTATGCATATACTCGTGAGAGTTCTCTCCCGGCGACAATGAATTTAATGGGAAAAGTTTCAAAAATCTCCGTGAAAAGTTTGCACGCACACATAAGTGACGGATGTGGGAGTGAACCTAGGTAGGAGCTTCGTATGCGAGAGGCGACACTTGAAGAAGAAACTTCGAAGTGATACGAATGATGTTAACCGAAGAGCGAGAAAAAAAATCAATCAAACGGTCAAAAGAAAACAGTTGACGGGCGTAAACTTTGATGCATTGAAGGAGATTGTCCCTGCTGGCACAAACAGAAGCTACTGAAATGTCTGCTTGGAGGGGGTGTATGCGACGAGAGAAAGCGCACTGGGAATTCGCCGGCACATTGAATTGAAAGAGTTCTGCGTTTGCAGGGGACTAAAGTGAAATTCGAAAAATTTTGAAAATTTTAAAGAAGGGATCGAAATGTCATTTGCAGTATGCAGGAGTTAGGGGAATTCTTCAATTACATAGAGAATACCGCAATGCCGCAATGCGATCGAAACTGATGCTCCAACAATGATGTTATCACAACTCTTTAGTGGCATAAAACAAGGGGAGTGGGGCAAATTTATTTGGCAGCTAGAACGACATAATCAGTGTCCGGGGTGGGCTTGGGCCTCAACTAACATGCCTCTCGAGCAATCACGATCTCTCGCCAGTTGCCCCTAGTTGCGCACTTTAAGCTTGTTAAGGTCCTTCTCCACTTGTGTGCGCCATCTCAACCTAGGTCGCCCAATGTTGCGTTGTCTGTAGTGCAGATATCCAACACAATTTTTATGGGTTTACTGAAGAAAAGGTATTTGTAACCATAGTATGCGTTCTTAAGTAGTAGCTTTCATATAAAATGCATACATATTTCGGCTAGGTGGAAGAACCAACTTGCTGTGTTTTTAACCTCGAGTTAAAGTCCCCAGTCACTCATTAGGAGTGCTTGTGTTTGACAATGTATACTAAAAGGAAGCGCGAGTTGTAGGTTTCTGCATGTGTGGTGTGGCGAGCTACACTCCAACCCGGTGTTTTTTTATTAAGAAAACGATTTTGTCTTTTTTTATATCACAACCTAGATATGTAATCAGAGCGAATTTGCGTCTTATGAAAGAAGAGTAAAATATGACGATACACGGTGCTTAAATTAGTAATGCGAATTTCTAACAACAAGTACCTTATAATTGAGTGGCACTACAGCCCAGAAGTGACCAGGGCCTAGCTTCTACAACAACTACTCGTGTTGTACGTGCTACTGTTCTCTCACGAGCAGAAGGGACCTACAGTTTTTTGCCGACTCCGAACGGCGAGGTTTGAGAAGCTTTGCGTAGACAATTGATACTCTTTGGGCAGTAACTCGAAAGAGGTGGTGCTGTGCAAAAATGCGAGGTGTTCCCTCTGGGAATCGATTTTAGACCTTTTGGGTGGGGTTCACGCACTTTACCACTACGCCACGGCGACCACCCTCATCGTCCTTGAAGTTAATTTTATAAACAGCATCAAAGTTGTTTCCGCTGTTTATTTTCATTTTGTGTTGCTTTAAGAAATATGTAATGGCCACGGCGACCACAACAACAAGTAACTGCAATGCTCATAATTGAAATTAACTTAAATTTAAAAGTTTCGAGACTTGTTCTGTTCTTTGTAAGAATACACGCTCACGAGTAATACCGTTCAAAATTCCTTGTTAGTTATAACTATGTATTTCTGTGAACAATCTGTCGAATTAATACCGAATGATAGCAATTACTTAGAGAAGTTTGTGGTAAATGCGTCATCACAAGACACATTTAAATGATGATTTCAGTGGTTTTTTAAATTCTGACTTTGATGTTTCAGACAAAGAAAATACCAAGATATGGTGATTTGAAAACATAAAATCCACTCGTCAACATGCAGTTTCCAAAAGGCTATGAGAGGTAGTAGAACTTCAGAAGTATGGTAGATGGATACCACATTGTGGAAAGTTGGATCTTGCACTCAATGTGAAGCGGAACAAGTGTGTGGACCTCAAAAACACAAATTTCATGGGTAGACCTAGGCTGGAAGACCAAATTGCCTTGGACAAAGGACCATTCTCTATATTTGGTAACATAAAGTGGACTAAGATCGACGTTGTTTGTAGTGAATTTGTAATCCCTTGTGAATACTCAAAGTTGTCAGCAACAATTAACGGATTTGAACCGTTTTCTACTGTACTCATTTTTCTTTATGATAATGCTCCATCACATACAGCGAAACCGGTGTACGACAAGCGGGATGCTCTCAGCTGGGAACAAACAAGACTTCTTATGAGTAGCACTTTTTCGCACCAATGGGTTCAGGTACTTCGTTTCGCTCGGAAATGTTAGAAACTAACTTGAAGAATGGTTCACAGGAAAAGGGGTAAAAGATCATTGCTTGGAAAATAGAACATAGTATGGCAGACGATGGAGCAAAATTTGTGAAAAGGAATTTTTGTAATTCTATCGAATTGAACATGATTTTCATCCATGCTTCATACGCATTCTTAAGCAGAAATAGTTTTTTTTTATCAAACCCGATTTTAAAACTGTTTTCTAACCAAGTTAAACTTTCAAAGGAACTGCAGTCCTGCTAGATTTAATTAACGTTACCAGAGGTATTAAATTTCAAACTCCCAGCAGGTACAATACATGGCAAAACCAGTTTTTTAGCTGGTTTTACTTGCAATAAGAAATATAATTCCTCAATCTTATTGAAAAATGTTATTCAAAAAAAAGTTTTTCAAATTTCTGATTTGATTGAACTTAAGAATGTATTATACGGTCATCGCCTTCAGCTTCAAGCCTTCACTATGAGCTATGAACTTGATTTACATACCTTCTATATCTGTATTTATCACGGTGCAGACCACATTTCAGGTAGTGTTTTTGTATTTTTGCCATGAAAATGACGCCAAACTATTGAAAATGTGTTAATCTGCTGAAAAAATATTAGTAGACTATGGTGGATGTGGCAAAACAAGCTTTTACACCATTACGTAATAGGTATGGGATACGGGTCTACGTTTGGGACTGGTTCAAATTCACGAAATGCCCAAAAAATGTTTCACAAAATGTAAGATATGTAGTCCTGGTTGACTCATGGAAGATAATTCCATGTTGTGTGCAGTGCCACGTACCATCTATGTTGGTTCCGCATACACTTCTACTCGTAAAATGGCATCGTCTGATAGGGTTTCCTGTTTCCCAAGATTCGATAGGCTTTCGAGGCATAGATCTTCAATGGATGTTCTTAAGCTAACAACGAACGGTGCGGCGTTCACATATATGTTCTTAAAAACTTAGTTAATGTCGCTTGAACCTAGAGACGCATTATGCCCCAGTATAAAATTGTAAAAAAAATAGAACAAATTTGAAACATTGACAGAACGATATGAGAATTCCTAAAAGTCACACAAATCAAACACACATGACACTTTTTATTTTAAAATAAATTCACTGTGTTCGAGCAAAGCTTTAATTGACTCCTTTTAAAAAGGAACCTGAATTCAAGGCGGCGCTTTGTTCTTCTTTTACGTCCAAGACTCGTTGGCAGAAGACTTTTTTAAAGGAGAAAAATTAGCTTAAAATCTATTGAAGAAAGGAGTCGACTTGTTGTTCCACAATTTCACCAAAAAACTCTCAGTTAACAAACATTTATTCGTTCGCAGCTCAGTTGAATTGCTTTTATCAAATGTAAAAAACGAAACCTTTAATGTGTGAGTTCAGCTCTCACTTGCTCAGTTTACCTTAATTAATTTTGGAGCAGCGTCAATTAATGCCAACGCTTCCCTTGTATCAGAATCACTCTCATCACAATTCAACTGCAGCTTGTCATTGATACCACAACTCCCACGACCAACTTTTCCATTTTAAAGGCAGTCCCCGGTTTCCGCTGAAAATGCCGACGTTAAAATTAATTTCGGTTTTTTACTCAAATTTAGAAGCAGCTCCCATATCAATGCGGGTTCCAAGAAATCCTCAAACTTACGAACCAACAGGCAGATAGCAAAACCTCCTGACCCCCACGGCAAGCGAGCAAATCACTTATACGACGATACGGCGGATTTAAGCACATAAACATGTCTAGAATAATCCTGTGCGTTATATAGTCAATTTCGAATTTCCACGTCCCATGAATGACAATTGGAAAGCTAGCCCAAGCTGTTGCCATCCGAAGAAGATCCCCGAATCCTGCCATCCACAATAGATTTCCTCCGAGCTTTGACCATGCACTTCAGAACCATTCGTTTTTCTCCAATTTTAAGCTCATTGTAGTTGAAAAACGTAAATCCTTGATGGACGGAAAACAAATTCCGATTCGAGGAGTAATCAAAGACATCTTGATAAGGCACGATCCTGGAGACCAACGACTGGCTTCGCGGCAAAAAAAAACAACTACAAAGTAGCGACAAAGGAAAATTAGGACACTTGAATGGAGGGAGAAACGTGGAAATCATTAAAGATTCCCATCGCAGTAGAATGCCCCACCCCATAAAATCAGTTCTCCCCATCTGAAACACACAGTGCACGAGCACAGGGAGCGTCGATTGTTGTGCGCTCGCTATGCCACCCCCGACACCAAGTGATGGCGGCAAAGATACGGCGGAATAAATGGTTGCCAAATTGACCATCGGATGCAGGATATCCTCAGGATTTCGTACCAAATCGAATCAAGGAAATAAAGTCGTGGGTAGAAATTTCAAATTTGGTTGAATTAAAATTGCAATTGGACCCGTTCCGCTCCACATTGAGTGCCGTATCGATGCTGAGCTTTATGTGAAGCTGACGACTTCCGTCCGGCGGTTGGGGTGGACGTCTTCCCTCCGCTCCGTACAATATCCTGCAAAACGATAAGTATGCCGTGCCTGCATTGTAAACGAGCGGATTGCGGTGTGGGGTGGTCGAGATTCGCTCGATTTACAGATTTCCATCGATCGGTTAGTCGAACCACAATCCACAGTCACTCGGTATCCTCCGGCGCTGGCATTTTCGTATCCCGACCAGTGAACAACAGCAGCAGTAGTCGCAGCAGTAGCGACGGCAGCGATGACGGCAACGACAGCAATCCGAAACGATTTTCGTAAATTAAATGAAGGACACTTTAATTTTACGACAGACGAGTCGGGTGGGTTTTTGTTTCCCGACAACTGCCGCGCACTTAATCGCTTATTTATTCTCATTAAAATGTGAAGTGACATTGCCCCGTACAGGGGCTACACGACGACGCCGCCTGTGCTCTTCGTCGAAAAATTAGGGTCGTTGAACTGGATGCTTTCGATCCTTGTGGCTTCCTTCAAAGAGGGCGTCCATTGTTTGCAACGCGAACAATGACTGTGGGGACTTGACGTCTTTGTCTGTGATCGCCTCCGGGAGCGTACACCGCTCATAGATTGACGGAAGCGATTTCTATTTGGAAAATTATTACGGAATTCGGTAAGGATTGGTGACTTAGGAGGACGGGCGAACAATGACTGGGGTATGGTTTCGTGATTTGTTGTTCGCTTGCCGCCTTTGTGACTGCTGGAGTGAACTATCGATAATCGACACGGTACGCAATGGAGAGGTACAAAGCTTTTCTGGTCCTGTTGACTTTTTACGGGGCAGGAGGAGAAGGAGAAAAGTGCGTAACGGGAGGAAGCAAAAATCTAGACAGATGGCTGAGATGTCGAATAAACAAAAAAATTTGGGCAACAAATTAGGGGACGAAAATAGAAAATAGGGTGCGCTAAGAATAGAAGTTGGTACGCACCTTTGTGCTAGGAATTTCGTTGGTCGTTATCCAGCCTTTTTGCATGAGCGGTTGTTGACATTTAAAGTGTATGCTGAGAACGCACAATTACGAGACTCAAGAACAGCTCTCTTCCACACAGACTTATGATTCGAATCTACAGATTAACAGAAGAACTCCTTTCTACTACATTCAAACGCCGGCTTCAGTCTATCAATCATTCCCCAAGTTGAATGCAGATTGATAGGCGGTGTCTCGAAGTATAAGATCCCCACATAGGGCGCCTCTAATTAATCTGTTTAACAGATTAATGCCAAAATCACCATCAGTTTCGGATCCCCGTAATTACAGCCAAATCACGCGTCACCAGCCCCCTCACGTGAGATCATCTCGTCACACATAAACGAGGATTGCCACCATCGTCGCTGTTGCTGCCGCCGCCGACGTTCTCACCACTGCCAGCCGCACAAAAGGAATTCAACTGGAATCATCCGCTCGGTTATCGAGGGAGGTGATGACGCTGAATGGATTTTGCCAGTCAGCATACGCCGCCAACACCGCCGACGCCGACGCCGAATACAATAACCGGCTGATATCCTCATTAGGACGTGAGCGATGGTGGCCGTTGGTCATTTGTACTACACACACAGATGTTGGTTGGAACATAGCCAAAGGCAATCACGCCGCCACCGCCGTTGCCGTTGCTCAATGCCCATGCAAGGACACCCTCGGAGATTGTGGGTAACGCTGACGCCTGTGGTGATAACACGAAATGAAGCGAAAGCCAAAGCCTTACCGCCAGCCAGCAACAACAAACAGCGTACGTAAATAAACGCCTGCCCGAGATCCTTAAACCAACTCGATTGGACCCGAACCTGGACCCACAGCACACGGACTCGCTGAACTCTGTGATTAGGTGCCAATTATATGTTCATTAGGCAAACGAAACAACAAAGAAATCCCATCCTGGCTGTGGGATCTGTGTGTAGTTCCGCTTTTGGTATCGTTGCCGAAGCCGAAGCCGGTGCCGGTGTCAGTGTCGGTTTCGTGGATTTTTTTCGGCGAGTCCTTGTGATGTGGCTGCGGTCCTGATTCATCTTCACGTTGATGCCAAGTGATTAGCAATCGGTAAACATACGAGCGACTAAATCGATGATGACCGTCTCTGTCTCTGTTACTCAATTACATTGCTTCCGCCCTCGGGCCATGGGATCCGGGCCAGCTCCTGCCCGAGCGTTTTCCCCGGGGGCTGTGCGCCCCTCCGCATGTCAGTGTCGATTGTATTGGCAAATTAGTTTTTGTTTGTATTTAGCTGCCTTTCTGCCTTTGTGTCATTAGCTGGAAGCCAAGTTTTTTGGAGATCCACCACAGAGACAGGGGCGACTAGACAACATCGCCCATGATGACGCCTGTGGGCTGGAGGAGACAATTTGTGCGGCAAAATGCCGCAATAACAAATTGCCGAGAGGCGAATGAATTTTTCGGGAGGGCTTATTGCATTCCCGTTCGTTAGTTGTAATGGGAACGTTTATCACTTGTATTGCGCAAATAAATCGTTCCGTCACCTCGTTACTGCACCGAACCAGTGGCTGAGCAGCTCGTATGCATACACACATCCTGCAGAGCGTTGCAAGAGCATGTGGAATTATATGGATGCGGAAATAGTTTACAACTTTTCTGCATTTGAGTTGGTAAATTGCGTTGAGTGCTGTGTGATGGTGTGGCGGCGGTGGTGAATTTGCTAGGATTTGCATCCATTGAGCTTCGCAAGTGACACTTTCGGTTGGGAATATCTAATTTTTGTCACTCGCATTGTGTAGAGTACCCTGGGATATGTGCGGCGCCTGCTAGAGTGAGATATCGTGTATCCGCAGAGCTGCAATTGGGGGAGAGTGCATGTACAATAAAGTGAGTCGATGAATTTCCAAAGAATGCGCTTCTTTCAAATTGATCTCTTGCAAGGGCCCGACATGAGGGGAGACTTTATGGCGAACGGGTTTCAACGGAATTTTTAACTTTGAATTATGTTCTGAGGTAGTTTTATTTTAGAGAGCAATTTGATTCAGAGGAACCTCTGAGCCTGAGGATGTAGTGTTGATACTGCCGATGGCTTTAAAACAAGGTAGCGCACCTATTTGTCGGTTTTTCGTCTTCCGAATGCCTTCCTTGAAGATAGGGCTGTATATTGCAAAATCCTCTTTCCCAAATGCAAATCGTCAAAAACAGTTTTCGTGAGCTGGTATAGCTTGAAGGAACCCACTTCCTAACGTCTGTACAAATCAATCAAAATTATTCAAATCACTGTTCGTGTCAAGATCAATTTAATCCAACGGCTTTGCCTAAAAACATCTGTTGCCCTCGTGGAAGGGATAAATTAAAAAATTCACCTCCATGCGCAGATCAAATCTTCATGTCTTCCCACTTAAGTGAAGCCAACACCTCGCCGCTGACCACTTAATGGAAAGCCTGCTCACTGATCGGAAATATTCATTTACAGCAGTTTGACTCGTGTCGATACACTCGTGGATATTCCCTCCGGCCATTGATTCCCCCGAGGAATCGACCATCTCTCCGCGGTGGATAGCTTCGTGTGAAATCGATGTGAGTACGCACGGCAGTCGCGCTTGATACTGGAGTGTGGAGTGTGGAGTCCCTCATTAAGCCGGCCAATTACATTTTCCCTTCACTTGTATCAGGCCGGTGCATCTGACGGCGACGACGATGCGGACGCTTCCACTTTGAGGTGAATTCTCAAAGAAGAGTGGTTTGTGGTGCGGAGTTGGCAGGTTTTGTTGGTTCGCAATACACAATCTCGAATCATTGACCGTTCTGGTATTGATCAGCGTTCCAATTAGTCACAAGAGAGTGAGTTCATGCCAGGCGAGATTGGCGGGGATTTGCATGGCAAATGAGTGATTTATAATTGCTCATAGACATAGCACACGCGGACAAGATAAAATCAGGCACACGCGAGCGCAGATTGCATTGTCTATGCAAATCGGGGCATTCTTGTGCGGAAATAAGTGTCTTCGCTGGCTGGTAGGTTGTCGTTCCCCTATATTCCATAATCCGCTGCGCTGTACACAATTTGATCCTTGTCGCCTCGTAACCAAAGGATTTAGAACTTTAAATGTTGCAAACGCTCAAGCACCATCGGTCACAAAGTTTACGGCATACGTACTCTGTCCCGCTGCGGGAGGACTCAATCTCACAAACTCACACCGCTCCTCTCGTTTAATCAGCAAATAAAACAGTTAACAACACATCCCCGAAGTATCTTATTATATCCTGCAAGTGTTCCAACTTAGCACCAGAGGCGGAGAACGAAAAACTGTCTCCCCCTGGGACTCAGAAGTCCGACAACGACGTGCCATCTCACCATCGGCATCACCATCTTTCGGTTAACCAAAGTCACGGCAGTGGCAGCAGTAGCGACGGCTAATTAAGTAAGGAGTCGCCTTTAATTACTGTCATCACCATAAATGTGCACAACGACTCGTGCTATGACCAGCAAGAAAGCGCCTTCTTATTAACCGACCCCCAGTCGAGTGTGTTCTTCGCAGAAATCCTCCTTCTCTCGCTCTCCTCTGGGGAATCTCGGGGGGGAAACTGCTCTCAAGTTTTCGGCTCCCTACGTGTCTTGATTGAAGTTTGGAGCTGCCCACTGCCGGGGTACGTTGTGTTTCGCTTTATTGGTCTGCGCCGCAAATCGGTGGGAGATTATCAAAGGCTTTCGGTGATTCGCTTGTCAATGATTACGGTCTCCTTGTTTGCAGCGATTGTGAGGCAATCGTGTTGCTTGTGGCGGGATCCTGCGCCAGCATTAAATTAACTTTAAAACACTCTTGTGGTTTGGCCAGCGAGTCGGAGGTGAAGTGAAGGGATTGCGAGCGCTCCCTGAATGTACCATTACTCCGGGTGGTGTACAAAAAAAAATTCATTACTCCCCTATGATGCATAAATAAAGTTTAAACGCGCTGCTGGGCGGTTGGATGGGTTTTAATTGGAAAATTTACAGCGTTTCCAGAGGATAAGCTAGTCAACAAAAAATTCATATGGCAATTAGATTATTAAAAATGTTCCCATCCCAGCGACGGGTTAACTTTTGTGCGCTTGATTTAAGGGTCAACAGTTCTTGGCTTCTGTTTGCTCATTTGAGATGGTCAATTAAACTTGGAATTTGCTAAAAAAAAATACATAACCTAATGACCGAATAATCGAACGCTCTTAACTCGTAAAAGTACTCATTTAACCAATTCCCTGTTTTATCTTTGTCATCCCTGATTTTGAGAGTTCAATGGGGGGAACCAATATTTCAAAAAAAGAATTAATTTCAGTGATTTGATTTCATATGTCTGCAGCTATTCCAATTAATTTGAAAAAGAAAAACATTTTATAAACTTTTTTTTAATTTTTTAGTTGTTTGCTTTTTTTGTTCCCCTTATTAAGCTGAAGGCAGTTGGGCGCTTGATGGCGTCATAGATCCACCAATAAAAACCGCGATCCCTATCGCTGTTCGTTCTATCACGAGGAGGGATAAACGTATTAGGGTTTGCGATGTGACTCTCATTGACGAACCGCCTGTGCACCGTCTTTTCAGCACGTTATACAAAAGTGGACACCATAAACGCATGCTTGATTAAATCGATTCAGTCAAGATACAAGAAGGGTTCCGGCAAAATGAATGATCCTTGGTGTGTCTTCTCGTGACATACGTCATTTGGGTAAAAGGCTACAAATGTTAGCTGATTGACATGTCTTCGAGTAAGCTTAACAATAAAATGATCTAGCCTTTTGACGATTGTTTCATTCTACAAGATCTCGTTGGAATCGAATTTTTTGTACTTAGATTGTGGTATCCATATTCGAATACCTTCGTTCCTCTTGTCTGTGGAGGACTCAAATTGAACCAAACCGAACCGTCATACACTATGATTGGCAGGATTAGATCTGTGTAGAAAATAACTTTAAATTTGGAATCAAGTTATCAGACTTAAGACAAAAAGAAGACAAAGACACTTTTCGACCATTGACCATACAGAACAGTCACTTTGTCTGGATTTAGTGGCACTTTCTCGTGCACTTTTTGGTTTTCTGGTCTGGTTTCTATGTACATACATACATATATGCTTACTCTACATTCTCAACAAGTGAAAAACGTTCTTCAATGAAGAAAATGTTGTTCAATGTAAAAGCATACGTATGTAAGTGTTCTTTTATGCGTTTAGCCTGAAGGATGGAAAAAGGTGACGACGAAAAAAAAGTTCCCCCCGCATCGTATGAATGTTGTTAGAAAAGTCAGTATTTGTTGTCTGTTGTTCCAACACCCAAAAAGTGTACCTGCGATGTTGCGAATGGTCAGGCTTTAATTGTTGCATAAGACGGACTTAATAAGATTGAAGGTGCAAATCGAAATGATGACTGCCAAAGTGAGATGTTCAATTGCTGCGAATGCCAGAAAATCGAAAATTCGGATCATTGAATGGACTGCCAGTCCATTAGTGCATTGTTGCACAAATCTTATGACGTTAGTAATGCTTCTCTCCCTTCAAATTACTTCACAACTTTACCAAAAGCTTGCGCAGTCAGTCGATTATGACAACCATAATTACCGTTTAATGCGCGAAAATGGGCCACACTTGCATCCATTGTCCATTGACTATTTTTGTAGTAAGTTCCAATAATTTTGACGCGGTATCCGGTTATTAGGCGATTCATTTTCGGAAATAGCAAACTTTGAGCAAATACTGTGAGTCTTCAAATTACATCTGAGTTTGCCAGGTATCAAATGCCAGTGCAATCAACTTGAAAGCATGAAATGAATAACTCTAGCAGGTGCTGTGACAGTTTGAGTGAGTTTGTTAATATGACAGGAGAGCGCTACATGTGTAACCTTCATTTCTGTAGATCGTTGTTATAAAATAATTTTGAATAATTTTGAATAATATTGAAATCCTTTCATTTCCTTGTTACTTCACTTTCGCAAAGGTAATAATACGGCAACTTCGGAGTCTGCAAATTCTTTTAATGCATAACCACCCGTGATTGCCGTCGTGTAGTGCGTCGACCCACATGCCGATTTGCTAGGTTTGACTCCCGGACGGAATACATCGCATTCTTTCACCGCGCCACCCCTTTCGAGTTGCTGGCTACACTCAAAGAGTACTAATTGTCTATGAAAAGCTTTTCATTCTCGCCGTTCGGAGTAGGCAAAAAACTGTAAGTACCTTCTACTCGTGAGAGAATAATAGGGATGGACTTGGCCCTCATCCGCACGGGCAGCCTGGATTTTTCATTTTTGAAATTCTTTTCAGTTCTTGCCACATTCTACCCGATTAGACACGGCAGGCGATGGTTTGCGTTTTAGACAAAAGTATGTTACAATTTGTACGTTTAAGTGAAATTATTTCATGAGACTGCTCAAGGTTCCTGAGGTCCTCCGAAGGTCCTAATGTGCAAATTGTAAATCAGCACTTAACTGAAAACATTTTCAGTCAGCAAACCTTCAGCAACGTAGAATTACAATTCTGTCATATTTAATTATTTCAGATTCAGTCTCTCTTGTTATCTCGCCCTCTAATGACGTTCTTGAAGATGACGAATTTGTAGCTCTTCTTTTTTTCTTAAATCAAAATTTCCCGTAACGACTGCAATCATATCCTTCAATATTCCCAACTTGTCTGCCATGCACAAACTATTCTATCTCCAAATTGCAAGCAAAAAAGATAAACAAAGAAATAGTCTTCCGAGGATCTATAGAATCCCAAACACATCCTCCACTTCCTTTTCCCTCACACCCCATCGTTAAGGTGAACGTCATAAAACTACTCGCGTACGCGAACTGAAAAAGCAAACAAAAAAGAAAATCAATGAACCTAGGATATTCATTCATCTCTCAACCGCACACGCCACATGACTCAAGACAAACACACAATCGCTGCTAAGTGCGTTTAATGAAGTCATCCGCGAAATAAAACATCTGCTTGGCAGTTCTTAAATTCAAAAGAAGGACTCCGGCACACTTCAGCCAAGATGAATGCATAGAATCAGAACAAAAAAAACGTCCCTTCAGGTGGTTCTTATCAAAAATGTAAAATAATACCAAAAAGCAAATAAATCCGAGTCCTTTTTCTTCCAAATCTGCAGCGTGCCGAAGGAGAGAGAACAAGAAAAAAATCACTCACTTTCAATTCGAAATTTTGCCCCACCTTACGCAGCAGTACAGAACACACATCTGTTTGCCACTCAAAGGAACTAAATCACGAAATAGTTCCTCGCACACCGACACACGGCTTTGCACCTCTCCGCACTCCACTGATGTTGAATGCAACTTCCGTTTGAACCTGACAACGATGTCTGCACTGACGATGCTGCCGGCAAGAATCAATTGCAATCCTGCCACGCCATCAGTAGTCCTGGCAAACTGCGACGCGTCGTCGTTGACATACGAATCTCTCTATACACGGCTCTAAGCGAAGCGTTCCCTTGTTCCGTAGGATATGCAGATGTTCTCTGTGCAGACGAATTTGAAAAACAGGAAACGGAATGACACGCGCCCGCGATTTCTTTTCAATCGAAATCCGCACTCGTGAATCGTTAGTGATGTTAACTTTGCTCGTTGTTGCCGTCGGTTGTCGGTCGTCGTTGTAATATGAGAGGATCCGCTGGCTGGCTGGCTGGCTGACTGGCGAGTGAAAAGGGAGTCCTTGCTGTGTTTGTATTTACTGTTTAGCTGTTTGGCTGTTTGTCAATTGTCAATTCTGGAGCGGATAAGGATTTTACGGAATGCAGTGATAAGTGAATGGCAGGATTTTGAGTTTCCCCGCAGAAAACAAAAACCATGCGGACGATGTTGCGAATAGTTAAGTGTTTGACATCCGAAGGATCCACTCATCAATTTTATGGCAGTTTGCCAATCGGATGCAATAACTTATTCGTTTCATTGAGCGCTGAAATCGGATAGATATATGAGACTATCGGTCTTGGGGCAGATATGCAATGTTTGATCTGCAGGGACTAATCCTCTCACTCGTCAAAGTCTGTCAAATTTAGAAGATGCAACAACTTGCAAGCGAACTATACAATCGAATTCTTGACTAGACGTAAAGCTAGGAAAGGGCCAACTTTCTCCTTACATTTGAGCATGAAAATTCAAAGAGAAACATCATTCCGTGGTTTTTCACTCTATCCTTTGACCAATCCATTGAATGCAAAGTCGCCAACGACGACGTATACGTAAATTTGTTCCATCGTTTTATCCTATCGCTTGTCTTGATTGAATTAAAGCAAAGTTAGCTCCTTCACCGGGATAATTCAAAACTTCGCCACTGCAACACAGAACGATATCCACCCTTAACATTGTAGCAAATTGTTTATATTAGCAACAATGTCCTTAGTTCAGCAAACACCGCCACACGAAATGTCGCCCTCACTTCACCTTCGCTTGGAAGGACTTTTCAATTCGCTCGCACTTCGCCATTAAAAGTTCAAAAGTTCTTCCTCCTTGTCTCGTCTTATTTTTTTGTTGTCTGGATACAACAAGCTATCCAATAGCTGCTTCGAAGAGCTTAAGGTGAAGCACTATTACATTTAACGGCAAAAGAAATGCAGGCCCTTCAACCCACCGCCAACCTGTGCCAACACGATGTGGCAAAGGGAAAACTTTTCCGTAGTGCCTTCTGTTCATCCTCTTTGTCAGAAGTCGATGCAAATTTATGCAAAGCTTAAGTTTTGCCATCATTAAGCGCACCGTAAATGTTGCTTTGAAGCGCAAATCAAGTATCTTTCGGCGTGGATGTAGGATGGTCGCCGTCGAGTGAACGTTTTAGTAAACATAACTACGGCACAAACCCTACCCCAGTTGTGAATGACTTTCGACGCACGGTGGTCCAGGAGTACCCTTTCAACTCTCCGACACAGCGGCAAAGTGTCATCGCCCATACAGTGTCCCAAATATTTCACTTCAATTTGTCGCAAAAGAAACACCCATCTTCCTTACCTGATGTCGCAGCCGATTTGTTGATGATGATTCTCTCCCTTCGCAGAGATACGAGAGACAGTCCCCCGCCACATGGGCCGGTGCACCCCCGCTGGGAAGTTGGCAAAATGTCATTATCAGCACGCACACAACAGACTCCGTTTTTTTCCTCTTCTGTTTGTATAATAAATGTTTGGAATCGAAATGGATCATCATCGTTTTATTGTTGCCTTACTGACCGACCCGAATGTTGTTTGTAATTTTCCATCAATTTTCGGACCTCGCTTGTGTGTCGGAGTTTACTTTTTATCTTTGCAGGAAAACTGCACACAATGGCAATGCGGTGGTGGCGGTAAAATCGATTCGGGTGGCAATTTTACACGTGAGAGGTCACCGCCACAATCGGATCAAATGATCGATGATAAATATTTTCCCAAGAACAAAGGGGAGGGCGTTTCAAATGCACCGCTTACCGGAAGTGAGTTTAGGGAGAGGAAGCTATCAGACATATTGATGATTTCATTGTAGATGATTATATATTAAATTTTGTTTTATTTTTCTGTGGAAATCCGGTTTAGAAGGATTAATGACAGGAGAGCTTGTTTATTTTTCAGTGTATCATGTGGGCAGGAAAGAAAGAAAATCCAACGCAATAAGGCTTGAAGTAGTAATTGCAAAAGGATGGGAATGTCGGTACTGAAAACAAATACAAAACACTGAGTATTTGAGAAATAATTTAGGAGAAAGGATCTGTTTGCCAATTTAAGCAGTAGACCTGGTCACGTCTTTAAGGGTGGTTTTGATCGCTTAAATTTTTAACTCTCACTTGGGATTTTTGTTCGTATCATTTGGCGTAGATTTCATTTAATCAAATTTAAATTTTTTAACTTTAAGTTTCACACTCTTTATCAAAATTTTCTCAGAAATAATAGAAGTAAATGGAGCATTATGTGCGGAAAGCTGATAGTTTAAAGTGGTAATTTCTTTGTTTTCTTATTTTTTCTTGTTCTTTCCTCGTTTGGCGGTACGGACTGGTGTGGATCTGGTCCTCCAACAGCAAACGTTACCAGGTGCACAATCTTTCGCAAGCTGCCTGCAGTTGCACTCGCCATTGCGTTTGGTGATTTTTTACGGCTGCACATTGATGCAGAAATGGGCCAAAGCTTACCCGACATTGACGCTTTTTGGCTCTGTACCAGAGCAAAGACACCCTATTACGCCCAAAACTAAATTCTTATATATGGATAACGATCGCTATGAGGTCCGAGGCATACAAGTTTTTCTCTGCCGTATTGTGTGAGCGGCTTAAACCGTTTGTCCTACTAGTATGGTCCCTACTAGTATGGTCCCTACTAGTATGGTTTCAAGCCAGGAAAGTCCCCGATAGACCAGATCTTAGCTTTACCGTAGGTTCTGGAAAAAAGCCAAGAAGTACAAATCGACACTCATCAGCTATTCGTCGATGTTAAGGCCGCATATAACAGTGTGCATAGAGACCAGCTATACAATGCCATGTCGCATTGGCATTTCTACCAAGCTCGTCAGATTGTGTAAATGGCGATGGAGAACTCTCTCTTTTCCGTCAACGTCGGGAACGAACTCACCGAGACCTTCAATTTTCAAGAAAGGTTTTAGACAAGACGACGCACTGTCATCCAACTTTTTTCAACATGAAACTTGAGAAGATCGTGAGTAACTCTCAAGTCAACACCAGAGGCACAATCTTCCAAAAGTCTGTTCAATTGCTTACTTACGCCGACGGCATTGACGTGATTGAACGAACACAGTGAGCCGCCAATAAGGCGTTTGCTGGCATTAAAGCGGAAGGGGCTAAAATGGGTCTCGTGCAAAACGAAGTACATGCTGTCATCAAGGAAGGACACACAACATCGACGTCTCGGACAGAGCGTCATACTAAGCAGCAGAAACTTCGAGATAGTCTAGGACTTTGTCCACCTCAGCACCAAGGTAAATAGGGACAACAACACCAAACCGAAATCAAACGCAGAATCACTCTTGCCAATCGCTGTTTCTTTGGGCTCAAGAGGCAATTGAGCAATTAAGACCTCTCTCGAAGGACTAAGCTTGCTTTATATAACAGCTTGATCATCCCAGTCCTACTCTATACCGTGGAAACCTGGACGTTACTAAATGCGGATGAGGAAGCCCTTAGTCTTTTCGAGAAAAAAGTTTTGCGTGCGATTTTTGGTCCTATTTGCGTTGATGGCATCTGGAGGAGATGATTTAACGACGAGCTCTATGGGCTGTACAGCGACATGCGCCTAGTCAAGCGTCTCCGGATACAACGCTTAAGGTGGCTAGGCCATGTATAGCGTATGGACTCCACTGCTCCGGTCCGAAAAGTCTTCGAATCTGAGCCATTGGGACAGCGCAACAGAGGACGGTCTAGGCTAAGGTGGCGCACACAAGTGGAGAAAGACCTCAACCAACTTGGAGTGCGCAACTGGCGACAGCTGACGAAAGACCGTGCTGGCTGGAGAGGCATGTTGGTTGAGGCCCAGGTTTACCCCGGACTGTAGCGCCATAAGAAGAAGAAAAAGAAGAAGAAGAACCCTGAGCATACTCTCTTAATTTCATAATTTTACTTGGTACAATACATGCAGGTTATTTCAATATTTCCAGTAAAGAAAGTTGGACTTACGCTGAGTCTCTACTTACCCACTACAATCTACTATTATGCTATTTTGAAAGAACAATATGGTTAACCATATGTGGTCGCCGTGGCGCAGTGGTAAGTGCGTCGACTGCGGCGCAGAAAGTCTGGGTTCGATTCCCGGACGGGACACCAACTCTTTCGAGTTGCTGACAAGGAGTATTAATTGTCTATGGAAAGCTTCTCAAATCTCGCCGTTCGGAATCGGCAAAAAACTGTAGGTCCCTTCTACTCGTGAAGAACAATAGCATGCACAACACGAGTAGTTGTTGTAGAAGCTAGGCCCTGGTCCGTTATGGGCTGTAGTGCCACTCAATTATTATTATTATATGGTTAACTGTTTTGAATACTGAACGCTCCAACCGAGTGAAATTTTTCAATTGATGAAGAACAATTCACATTCCTCAAAAAGGCTTAGAGTCCTCTATTTCATGGTCACATATTAAATGCTTCCTCAATTTCATGATCGTAGGTTACATAGTAGATCTATAGATATTGCAATGCATTTCAAGCGGTTAGTGTACAAGGTTTATACTGATACCATTATGTGCTTTCAAACAGATCTTAATAGTGGGTCAATGAGCATGGTCATGACAATGAGCAGTTGGAAACTTCAACCACATTTACACAGATTTTGAATAATTTTACGTGTTAATAGTTCAAGCAAAATGAATTTAATTCGTTCCTCTCTGCATCTGTCTCAAATCTAAAATTAATCGTTTACTCAAAGAGTATTTATAGCAATAAATGTTTCAAGGATCAAAATCACTTGAGTTTGTTTTTCGCCATAACAACCTCGATTCGTTTTGATTGCGATACCACTCCAGCCATGAACCACCATAAATTTCAACAAATGACATCAATCAGTGGCACAATCGGCTGCTCATTAGCCGCTCAAGTGATGTCGATGCCGATGCCGATGCCGATGCCGATGTCAGATGATCAACATCATCGTCGTCTGCCTAAATACATCCGACCGAAACCGAGCAACCGAGCTAAGGACAAAAATCAATACACTCCTGTTTATTTGTGTACACAAGCAAACACAGAAAACAATCGTTAAATTGAAAATTGAAATTCATTGCTGTGGCACACATTTTTCTAACGATTTCATGTTTACCTCCGCAAAAAGGATAATAACGGCCATTTGTGCACACAACTCAGCGCTCAGATTTATCCTGCCCCGAACGGGAGTGCTCGTTCAATGGCAAACAATTTTGTTAATTGATTTGAATTTGATTTTTTGTTTCGTTTTATTTTTTGCGCTTTCTATTTTTTTTCTATTTTGTGGATTTCGCTGCACACAGGACCTTCGTCCAGTCGTTTTCAGTGTGATGGCGAACATCTGAAAGTAATGTGAGGGCCCTGGTAGTGCGATTTTATGAAACCCCATATCTGCATATGACTAATCCACGTGAATTATTGTTTCGACTGCGGACGCAGATGGAGGTTTCCAGGTTTGCAGTCACTGCAGTGCATAAATCGATTGCATTCATTTAGTCGATAAACAAAAGTGCAATTTGCGAGATTGCTTTTTGATTGTGTTCAAAGGATTGCACATGCAACGCTAATAGTAGTTTCATTATGGAGGCAACAAAAACGAAAAAGGAAAAACAACAGCAACTAATGTCGTGCACTGAGCGGACCGCTGATAAAGGACTAAATTGATTTTTGAAGGACATGCACGACAGGTAGATACTGCAACCGTGTTATTGTTGAAAGTAACACAAAAGGATGTCAATGTCAATTTGCGTTTGCAAGGTAATGGTGGGTGCCTGCAACTGAAGGAATATAATATAAAAACTAAATGGCTTCTGTCCTATAATTGTGAATGAGCATTTTTTATGTGCCAGGCCATCGGTTTTCCTCTTTGATTACAACAATTTTGCATGGGGAGTGCAGAGATGTGGTGTACACAGATCGAATCACCACGATCAGCTCGCAGTTTGTTATCATGTGACTTCATCCACATCATCATTTTCGCTGCCCGCATATTCCACTTATGGGGACACTCCACACAGATGAATATTCCAGGGCAATCGAATTTCCGCTATCGATTCCAACTTATCAGGAACTATGCCTAAGTGCAACAAAGTGAATTCTTGGATGTGGTCTGACATACACATCTTGGATCCGCCAAACCAGAGCCTCCTTTTTGGTAACTATATATGTATGCATACATACATATCTCTCTGTTTTCATACCAGGATTATAAGATATGTATAGTCTTCGAAAATATACACATTTTGTGCTACATCTAATAACCTCTGTCTAAATGGAAAAAAGTTTGAAAACAAACATTTAAGGCATTTTTCGAGGCTCTCGTAGCACCTGTAGTAAGTCTGGTCTGGTTTGAATAGAGCAGCAACTGTGAAATGTATTCACAATTCCGGCGATAAAAAAAACATTATATAAGAAATACACGGTCATGCCAACACCTAGTATAAGTAAGGCCTGTGTGGAAATAGTGAGTCCAGATGATGAGTGAAATTCACTATGACATTGACCGCTTCACAAACTAAAAAAAAAACTAATAAGTCCTCACACCCAACACAACCAAATTAAATTTAGAACTATTTGCTTTATAAATTTCAAAATCAGCACTTACTCTACAGGTACCAGCTGAGAAAACCGAACATTGCATATAAGGAAATAACCAAGATAAAAACATGACAGAACATGTACAGACAAGTACGGTCACTAAGAAAAAGTAACAAGTGGTTCGTACATAAGGACAAGGGAAGGAGAGTCATCTCTCGACCTTAGCGCGTTTTTTTTGCGCCATTTCGCCAATATCGCCAATTTTCTCAAAACTTCCATAAAGAAAAAACTGAGAACATATCTAGGTGCACCATATTTCAAGCAGAAGCAAAATTCATAAAGCTGTTTTGAAAATAAGATAGTGTTCTACGACTAGTGATTGGAACGTACAAATTTCCCCCGACAAATTGGACATAAATTTCTATTGTACAACTCCGCATATCTTCGTAAAAGCTGTACAAACCACACATGCACACGTCATAATTTTTTAGCTAAGTGGTTTCAACAAGACCGGACCACATGCCACACAGCGCGCGCAACAATGGACTTATTGAGAGCCGAGTTCAGTGAACATTTTATTTCACGTTCGGGACCGGTCAATTTAACGCCTTTATACTACTTTTTATGGGACTATGTTAAACCTCATGTCTATACAGACAAGCCCGCTTCAATTGAAGTATTGGAAGACAACATTGAAGCATTTATTCGTGAGATACCGGCCGAAATGTTGGAATGAGTATGCCAAAATTAGACTAAGCGCATGGACCATTTGAGGCGCAGTCAAGGTCAACATTTCCATGAAATAATCTTCGAACATTAAATTATATGGACCGTATGTTTATGGTTTTTTTTTTTTTTTTTGAAAATCTTTCCTATAGCTTTTATAAATGAACCCTTTATTATGGTTTCATAAGAGAGAACAAGTATTCTCTTTCATTATTATATACAACGGTGTTCAAGTGATCACATTCTGTCACTTAAATCTAAAACAACTTAGTTAATGGTTTCGGGCTGTTGCTCACCAAAAAATGAAAGATTTTGGCTTGGAATCCCTGAATCAACGTCAAATCGCAGCGAAAGATCAATTGTGGCATGTGCTATGTGCAATGGCGCCCCATCTAACACACGCCACAGGTCATGCAAGTCCAAGTCTTCAACTTCAGTAAAAATATCAGTTATATGGTATTTAAGGTTTCAGTGACAGGCCGAAACACTGCGAAGTGCTTCTATTAAACCGAACGGAATCGAGCAAACCATATCTGGGTATTTCGTCCATTCACAGCGTTCTTCCAGTAGATTGCAAATATTTCTCGACATGCTTTGAAGCTCAGCGACTCTTTCTTTCCTTTTATAGATATTAAAAAAGCACCACACAATTCAATTCTCCTGATGTTTCATTTACAGTAAAATCAGTATAAATTCTAACAGGATCAACGAATTCTCTTCGCAAAAATTTAGCCGAAGAAATCACCTTTCTAAAATGTCTTCATTTAAAACAATCAGATATATACCTCCGAGATATATATATATATGGACACAAAAACCTTCCTGTGACAAAAGACTGCGAAAACTTTGACCTTTTATATTTGGAAATCAAAAATAACTTTAAAAATATATTTCGAACTTAAATTTTCCTTCAATTATGCATTAAATATATCCAATAAATATGTAGGTGTAATTATGTCGCCTAATTGTTTTTTTTTTCTACCCTCCGTAATAATAATAAAGTTTACAGAAAACCGTTCTTATGGCCGCGTCTGTCATTTTTGAAACGTCTTCATTTGAAGAAGCCGACCATTATACCTATTTTGTTAACTGTGAGACATCTGCAAAATGTCGTATACTTGCGTTTCAATAGTTTCAATTAAGTTTTCACATCCCTTAGTCCTTTATCTTCCCGATTAATTTTTCTCGCCTAAATTATCAAACAGAATTCAAAAGACGCTACCATTTGAAATGGGTACCATCTTAACTATTTATACCCTCAACCTTGATTTTGCGACTCTCTTTCATAGAACAAGCAAGATTTTTTTCTTTAGTTGCTCAAGGTCTTTTGCATTTGTTGCTAGTACTCGTAGAGCAAAAATGAAAATGGCAAATGATGGTGTCTCTGTAATTCTTTCTATGTGCGTATCTAGGTCTCTGCGAAATTCATTACTTTGGGCGAATTGTAAACACTATACAAACTAATGCTTTGTCCGAATTCCTTGATTTATCCTCTTCATGTCTACATGAAAAAGGGACCTTGGAATGAATTCTCCTACGGAATCAGAACGTCATCTAGTAGCAAAGTCACCATCAAAGCAAATAGTCACTACAGTTACCATTTGCGCTTCTTTCTTAAATTACACTCACTCGATTCTAAAAAAAAATGCACATGAATCCTTAAACGTTCGTCTTCATTGGCAAAGTATGGAAGTTCGTAAGATTCACATAATGACAGTGACATACTTCTCAACGTAAAGGATTTTGCAAAACTACCCTCTCTGCCTTGTCAGATATGCCGCAAGATAAATTTGACGGCAGCTAAGGAAAGAAAAAAATCCGCTCCGCCGATACCATCGAAACACAGCTAATAGCAGGTGCTGGCCACCGCAATTTATGTTCACTCAAGTCGCGATCCCACAGTCGAGTGACCGATGAACATCGCCGATTGCGCCCGATGCAATCAATTTTAATGCTATTGGGTGCACTTAATACACACTAATGAAGATTTAATTGATTTGTTTAACCCATCAATAATCGTGGGACCGAGGTGGTCCAGAATGCCATCCGGGGAATCAATTGCGAGAGTTATTCCGCTATCGAGCTGATTAATTGAACAGGTGTTCGATGGCGGCGGCAATGACCGCTGCGATAATGGGACGCGTAAATTCCCCGGGACAATGCGATTTACATTTTTATGTGGTTTTACGTTTCATTGTCCGAGCGCATATCCTGCCCGAACAAGATTTCAATTTGCAGGACAATCATCGGTCAAGGCAAGGGCCATTCAGGGTGTCCTGGACTAAAATCAACATTGCAAGTTGGGAACTTAATCCCCATTGTGTGTGCCTCTTCGGAACTGCATACAAGTGTGTGCGAGTGCGTCTGAATCTGAGGATCAAGCAAATAATGCTGATGTGTCCATTTACGGGGCATCCTCCTATTGAGTGAAAAGAGAAAGGAATCCGAATGTAACCACATCAAATGCCTCGACAGAAAGACGCATCACGCATAGATACGGACCTGCCTTTGTCCAGCTTCGGATAGTTCGACTCATAGTGCAATGTACGGACAGACGTCCTTTATTTGGCATACATTCGAGGAATAATGCATCCCATTTCAACTCCTTGTTATTCGTTAAGCACTGGACGAGCCCTGGAGCCCTCACTTGCACGCTCACATTGTAAGAGAGAGGCAGAGAGAAAGACTGACTGTGCCCTGATATATTGTTATTACCTCCCTGTCACGATAAGTACGTAAAAGCGATTATTTACTAGAATTTCAGGATTATTACCCCGTTCTGACGGGCGCTCCTGTGGGGCTGTGATTTCGCCGGTTCAGTCCGCCGCAGAATTGGTAGGTATTTGCACAGCAATGTTGATTATCTCTCGCATAATGCTATTGTGGCGTTAATGCGCTTTCCAGGTTTTCAGAGAATAGCCATCGGAGCAGTTTAAATAACAAAAAAAAAACTGCTCTGCCAGTGCTCTTCGAATGGAAATCATATTTAGAAAGCAAACCTTGTGGCAAGTGACCAAATTGCCCGTTGGCTGTGGTTCGTTTCCAAGTTTCGAACTCGGATTAAAACTGAAATTAATTTGGTCTCGCATAATGAGTACCACGGGCAACAGTGGTTAGCGATGGTTCCTTATGTGAGGACCGGAGTATGGCCTCAATTTGGCTGATTAACCCTCGAAGGGAAGTTACCGCAGCAGAGCGTGCAAATGTGACCGTTAACAGCGAGCTATACTGACTACATTTTAGGCGCTGCACTTGCTTGCGGAGCAACGCTGAACGTACCGTAGTTGGCGGTTGTGTTAATTAAATTTGTGAAAAGAGGACTTTCATCAATATGAAGTCTCTGTTTTGCTCACAACACACATCACATCGGATGCCACCATGGACCCTGTCCCTGCTACCTGTCGTTTGGATTTTGAGAAGTCACTAAAAACAATTCAACCCCTATGAATTTCCTCAATGAATCCCTTCAATTCAAGTCAAACATCTCTGTTACGAATTAAAAATGGACATATGTACATAGCACACGCGCTTACAACCGCCCCTCTGGAGACCACTACCAAGCCCTAGATGGTCCGAATCGCTGATGCTCAATCAAACACACACAATCCTTCCTCCACTCGCGTGGCAAAATTCCCTTCCATCCGTCAGGCAGATGTACTACGCCTTGGCGCGTTGTCGTTTGATGGAGAATTGCGCACGCGCAGCCATTAGCAACAATTCATTGGCATTTCATGAATGAAAAGCCTCTAATTAATGAGAGATTTTCTGAGTGAGTGAAGCATCAGTAGTTATTAACTGGATGCAGTACACGCGCAGCAGTGGCGCGTCCAGATCCAATTTAGGACCTTGATCGTTTGTCCAGCCAAGTCGGCTGGCTGTGGAATCTCCGCTCAGGTGGCACAGTATGAAAGCGCAGTTGTAAATGCGACCGCGAAACATGATCTGGTTTTGTTATCATTGAGATCATCATAATGCGTCTCCTCTGTCTGCTACCGTTCTGTTGTGTCCTCGCTGCGGAGGGGCAAAAACAAAAAAAAAAACAACTTATCGTTCAGAATGTGACGTAAAGTTTATTCAATTAACCAGTTCCTCTGAGTGATGCACTTACAATGGCGCAGCGGTCGGGCGTGCAGCGTGTGCGGACGATGCCTGCCGAGGTTTGGCGAGTGCCGACACTCGCTCCGCGATCAACGTGCATTTATTATTTATGAAAGGACACGAGATATTCATTCTTGTGACGTTCTTAAAAATGCGGGAATTTAATTATGTACACCGGACTCCGAGGCCAATGCTGCTACCGCTGATGCGGTTGGTGGTGCGTTGCTGTTGTAAGCCGCATAACTTCGAGGAAACTGGCCGTAAGTTGATGATGAAGCCAGATTCCGATGGTCACTTTGTCAGTTTTTCTCTGGGGGCCGGTGCGGCTGTCTTTCGCCCTCGCTCCCCAAAGGCTCATGCGGTTTTTACGCTCCTGTCTTGTATTTGTGAAGTCATTAATGCTGAACAGATGGACAACGATCGATGGCGATCAGTTCTGATCGATCGATAGGTTTTTCGTGCGCCGCATAAATAGCAAGGAGGTGCGCGTTTCATCAACCTGATGTCAGATAACTGGCAACTCTCGTATCGCGCATCTTCTGTCTTCCGTATACACGATCGCGGACAGCCGTCCTTTTAAGGATTTGTCACGTGCGATCTTTTGTTACAAATTCAGTAATCATTCAATTGCGTATTATGCATGCAGGGGAGAGATGTCAGTGGAACCTGGAACCTGGAACCTCGGGCCGCCAACAGCACCTTCTGGTCAGCGGGTCCTGCGCAGCAAAAAGATCCTCAGAAGAATAGGGCGGCAGCGGCGGCGACGTGGCTGATAGTCGCCCATATATGGCATGTAGTGGCGGTGGCGGCGACAGCAACGGGTACGCAGTGAGCAGTTGTTAGCTTAACGAAGAGGGGCGCCTTTCATGCCATATGGTGTATGGTCAGTTGGCTGCCGGAGAGACGGCATGAACGTCGGAGCATGCGGCGGTTGGTTTCAATTTTTTCTGCGCACTCGATTTTAATTGCTTTTGCAATTACATTGCACTTGCTGTGTAATGGTATGTGAGATATGATCTATATGCGATTGCAGACTGGCTGAATGAGGATGATTGTGATCAGTTATAGATTTTTGTTGTTGTTTTTGTGACAGTTCATGACAAGAGGATATCCTTCGAAATGTCAGTGATGATGGATTAAGCGGGAATAAAGAAACCAGACGTTTAAAGGACATTAAATTTGGGGGGGTGTACGAATGTTTAGCTTTCATTGGGAAGAGGGATCTGGAAATAGAATAATTAAGGAATTTCATGATTTAGAGCTCATCCTTCCCCACTCTATACTTTGCAATTAAGGTTTTTACAGTCCACACATCACAAGCCTGTCGTAGTGATAGACGAAATTAGAAAAGAATTGTTGTAAAATGCTCTAGATGCAAACCTAACGCTTTTGTTGATGGTTTACATTTGTACATAGGTATTGCAGTCTCAGGTATATGATTATATAGCGCATAATATATCGCTGAACAATTAAGTCGGCTTGGACGTCAACTCTTCCGAGACAGAGGTTATGCGCTTTAAGATGATAGAAGATACGACTTTCCCCCAGTTGACTCACTCAAAAAAGGAACTTAAATCGGAGCCCTAATACCTTGGAGTTATTTTGCCCTGAAGACTGTCCTAAAAACTAAATTTAACGAGGCTGAATTTGATCTATTGATCTGTAGGACGCTCCTGATCCTCATGTCAGTTACCCCCCAGTTCCATCCCGGTCTTTCATGCCCTTCGAAGAAGCATAAATTGATATATCAAATTGGAGTAGATTGCACACCATTGCAGCAAATTATTTTGTTAAGGCTTAACGAGGTCAAAGTCTAGTTTTTTAGCCATGAAATAGTTTTTGGCAACATCATACTTATAAACATCTTAGGGACACGAAATATTCCCGTACCACCACTCTCAACCAAATCAAATAAACCTCCTCATCATCGCACTCCCGCTGCAAATCACTTCAACAATCTCAACAAAACCACTGCCCAAGAACTCACTTAACAAAATATTTGGCAGTCGACAACAGACAAACGTCAAACCAAAAATCAAGCGCCCAGTCAGAGTTTGCCAAAATTATTAACAACCCGCCGCCGTCACCGCCACCACTCGTCGTCGCATCAAATTTGACAGAGTCCTCAGCGGTTGTTGTTTGCCAAATAAAAATAACAATCATCATCGTTGTGTAAACATGTCGTTTAGCCCCAGTTAAATATCCGCAGTATTGTGGTCTCAGGTAAATTCCAGGCATCCTTTAAGACTGTCTTCTCTCCTCCTTGCAGCTTCTTGTCTTTGGCGGTGGCGACGCAGCGTTGTGAAGGGCGCGTGCTACTTCCCTGGCAAACAGGAATCGCAAACACCCCCCGTACATCACCTGGCCTAATACAGACCAAACACAAACAAACAAGCAGTTGCACCTGCCTTTGTGTCGTCCCATCGCAGAACAATCAGAATGCGTGTGTTTGTTCATTAGCATGCTTGTTGTTTGGGGCGGTTTCCCTGGTTTCCGACTGTTCGTGTTGGTATCCTCGGTGGTTGTACTTTTTCCGTGTTGTATGTGTGCAATCGGTGAAATCGATGAACTTATGGCCAAGCCTGGGAACCCTCCCCCCCGACGCAGGATATCACTTGACGATATTAGTATGGTAGTTATCGAACAAGACAACGAGTGGGTGACGTTGGTGTGGTGTTGTGCTGAACCTATTTACGAGCGAGAACATAAATTTGGATAATTATTGCCCAAGAGCATGGAAATCGCTTGAAACTTACACGAAAGAGTGTTCTAATCAAACTTGATGGCTACGATAAGTAGAAGGGCGCTACTGGGCTCTGGGGAGAAACGTATGTACAAAGTTGCACGACTCCATCGCATGGGCTGTGCCCATTTGGCGCGACTTGGGCCTTCGGTTGGCTGAGGCCGATGTATGTATGTACATGTGGGAGAGGATAAAGGACGCTGCGACCATAAGGATGCCTGCTGTTAATCGATATAGTTGGTAGGAGTCTTGTGCTAATTAAGGAATACGGATTCAGTTGAACGATATATGGTATTTTTCTTTTACACAATAATTATTACTAACTCCAAGGAATCGTGTAAGTAAAACGAAAGTTTTAACTTTAGAAACTAATCAAAAATATTTGTTAACAAAAAAGATGCCAAAGCCTATGGGCTTAGAAGAGATTTCCTTCTGTTTTAAATGGGATTCAGTTTAGTTGTACGTTTTCGTAAGCCTTCAATTAAGATATTGGTTTCTCTATAGACAGTTGTAATAATTGGCAGGATTTAAGCGGTTCCTTTTGAACTAGATAAATCTTTTATTCGATACTCCTGTTTTGTGGGACGCTGTTTTGTGCAACAAATTCATTTACTGTAGCAGAGATCAAGAATATTTCATTTAGAAATGTGTCCCACACCCATCGTCCTATAACTTAAATCGTTTGTATCGGAGTTCAAAAAGGAAAGAGATTATTTTAGAATATATTTAAAAATAAAAAAGTGCATCGACTTAAAAGCCGAAAATTCTAAGTACGATTCCTGTGCCCTTAATAGCGTACATTTTCGCGGCACCACCTCTTTTGACAACACTCAAAAAAACAATAATTTGTCTATAAAAAAAAGCTGTTTAAATCTCTCCATTCGTAGTCGGCAATAAACTGTAGGTCCCCTGTACTCGAAAGAGGACAAAATCAAAACCAAAACGACTACAAGATTACGACAGAAGACTCTTAAGCATGTAGGGCTGTCAATCAAATAATTTTGGGAATACATAAATGAGATACTTAGCGACTTTGAGGTTAAGGCCCTCCTGTATGCTGACGATCTGCTTATTTTGACTGAAAACCTGCACTTTCCTCTGCTGCACATTAACAGATTAAAAAAATTATTGCGACCTTAGGGACATAAAGATTAACAGTTCTTAGTCAAAAAGAATGCTTTTTGGAACTCTTAGAGAAACTCTACTAGAAAATTGGGCTTTGGAGAATGAGGTGATGGGAATGTGACACGATTTTCGTAAATGAACGAAAACACATACTTAAATGCAAAAACAGAAGCACTAAAACCGCCCATAAACCTTTTTAGAAAAACTTCTTTAAAAACCTACGAATCGAATCTGCCACAAAGTTCAAGGTTTTCAATGCTACTCTGAATTTATGTTTTTGGTACGCTGCTACCAAGTGTATGAGCATAAATACTTTGACGAGTGAAGAACAGTCCCTCACTTCTGCTTTAAGAAGATCTTTAAACTCCTTCATGTATGTCAATTATATCGAATCCGAACTTAGTTAAATCTACCTCAGACCAAATGCGGACTATATGATGGAAGTAATGCGCAGGACAAGCAACTATTTAAAAAGAGGCTTTTAAAGACTGCTTTTCAATACCAAGTCAACCCATTACATCTTTCATCTTATAGAATTAGCTCGCTAGGTCACACAACATAGAGTTGGGTTTTGTGAAGGAGATTATAAGTGTTTGGCAGGATAAACGTTATGAATGCATAAGAAAACAAGATGATTATGCCAACAACGACTGTGTAATTGGATTCCAATTCAACATATCTATAAACTTTTTACCCATTATAATTGTTAAGCTAGCACCCAAGTCCCAATATCCATGCTGCCTTTTTCTTCTTCCTCTTTTACTGACCAACATGCCTTTTCAGCTAGCACGATCAGCTAGCAGCTGTCTCCGATTGCGCACTCCAAGTTGGTTGAGATCCTTCCCCACTTGTGTGCGCCATCTTAACCTAGGCCGTCCTCTGTTACGGAATCCGGTGTGGCTCGGATTCAAAGACTTTTCGGGTCGGAGCAGTGGTGTCCACACGCTCTACATGGCCTAGCCGTTTTAAGCGTTGTATCCGAAGACGCTTGATGACGACGACGCCTATAGATTTCGTCATTGAATCTTCTCCCCCAGACGCCATCAACGCAAACACGACCAAAAATCGAACTAAAAACTTTCCTTTAAAATGACTTTGGGCTTCCTCATGCGCTGTTAATAGCGTCGAAGTTTCTACGCCCTAAAGGTGGGCTGGGATCGATGCACAACCGACATGAGGACTCGCACTCTGTTGCTTCCTGTCATATTCTATCAGTATTGCGAGAAAACTCGATTGTTAAAATTTCTTTAATTTACGAGAAAGCTTCCCAAAAAAATAAAACGACACCAATCCTGAGCATCACACAAACATTTGATTCGAGGTTTTATTTAGACAAACACATACTCGATCCCACTTATTTAGGACACGTTGCGTTATTTTTGCATTGAGGTATGGAAACGTATCAAAAGGCTTACAAAATATCCAAATGCACAATAACATAAAACACCGGAGGTCGCAAAAATAGATTAACTCAAACATTAGACTTTTTATTTGCATGTCAAACTTTGTAACATCCAAAACGAGTTCCTGCCTGCCACACACTTTTCGATTAATGTACAGACTTACAACTTGGATGAAGGAAGTCTCTATCCAATACTTCGGTAGAACTCTGCTACCAGAATAAACATCCAAATTTGGCATACAATCCTTAATTCACAACCGTGAAAAATTCAATTAACTGTCCCTAGACATAATTGAAGGACTCAATCAATCATTATCTTAAGGATAGTTCGTTAACATAATCACGTTCCACCACCCCTGACCCAATCGAAACAAACCCATGACCAAGACAATACCTGACGCAACAATTTTCAATACACGTCCATAAACCCACCGCCATTCAGCATCCAAATGGTGTCGATTCTCACAAAGCGGAAAAACGTGTCCTAAATAAAGGAATTCCATTTCGGAAGCTCAAGTAAGCATATTCACTGAGAACAGGGTTTCTAGGACACTCTCACCATCACCATCTATAAATGATGCAACAATTGGCAAACGTGCTCAGAATCCGATTCACCAGATTCCTGGCTACCCAACCGGGTGATAATGAGCCCATGATTCTCAGCAATCATCTTCCAATTCGTTTTATTCTGTTATTCTTTCCACTTCACCTCTCATTCCTTCTCGCCTAGGTTGATCAGGTAGGTTACTGGCTCATTAGAAGAGCATTTCCAAGAGAATGAATGACTTCTTGAAGATACCGTGGAAATCCTTTCGTCATTCCCTTATTCCTCTGCCGAAGGATTCACTCTGATTCGGTAAAATGTGATTGTTTTGAAAAACGCTCGCCGACTACGATTTGTTTTGTTGAAAACACGTAGACACTGTAAATGTTGTTCCTCTCAACAAACATCCAACTACCAAAATTTACACCACACAACGCCTCGTGGTGGGAAAGTACATTCGCAGCCCATGAGCGTCAGCGGTCAGGTATGTATCCTTAAGATTGACACACATGTTTATTATTAAGGCGTGCAATGCACTGGTTTGACTTTGCACCGTCCTACCGATTCAATTGGCAAGCACCGGCCCACCTGTTGGATTTGTGCAACTCAAAAGGCGATTGTTCGTGTATTATGGACACTGCGCACGGGAATCCCAGTGCAATCTCAAACATATGGAGACGATGTGTTACACCTTAAAAACGGAATTACCCCGCCTGAGGTGAAGGAAATTCCTCAACGCGCACGATTTGCGTTCGTTCTCACGATCTGTTCACAGGGATCACCGTGCTACTCACTAAAAACTCCCGATGAGATTTCAAGAATGTGATTAGGAAGGTCCGTATCAATTGTTGAATGCAGTTGTCAACACAATTTCGAGGACACACACTGAACAGTGCGTTGCAGAGTGATTTATTGGGATTGGGATGCAAACTGTTTTGGGCTACCACCAAATGAATGCGTTTTGTAGAATTATCTTTTTTAAGGAGAAGAATTTTTAAGTTCTAGGAGTACTTACCACATTGACAAAGTCCTGAAATGTTACGTATCCGGGTCCATCAGGTACTTTTACTTTCATGGCTCTCTCGTATAAAAGCTCACGTTTATTCATAGGCACTTGTGACAAAAATTCTGGGGACTTTAGAGCTGCTATGAAGTCATCAACGGGAATTTCCCCGAAACCCTCTGGATCAAACTGGAAATATGTAATAAAAAATGAAGAAATTGTTTAATTATTTCATTTAATTGGGTTTAAAGTTATTTTCATTCAAAACTTTATAAAATACTTGTAAGTAGGACCCCTTAAAACGCTAATCCTTCATCTATGTTGTTGCTAATCACTGTTTCATGAGCACTTGGAACCGTTGATAAGCCATTATTATGAGTGTTTAATGCAAGAAGTCAGCCGACTGCTCTGGAACAACAGGAAACGTACAAATGTATGTTTGATCCCACCAGAGCTTGTGGCATATCCGTCACAAAAGCAGCCCTATCTCGTGCAAAAATATTGAGGCATATCCCATTAAAATGATAAAGCTTAGTTTGTAATTCATCACTACGTAATTGTTGGAACCGTCTTTATTGGTCTTAAGTAGAATTACGTATTTTTCTTATTTTAATGGCTCTACTATTCGGGGCCGACCTAGTCCTCAGCCAACATGCCACCAGTTGCACACTCCAAGTTGTTTGAGGTGCTCCATCTCAATCTAAGCCATCATTTGTTGCGTTGGCCCAACAGCTAGAATTCGAAATCTATTGGTGCAGGACCACAGCCGTATGCTCTACATAGATCATCCTAGCCAAATCTTACAACACACAATTTTAATATATAAGGTTGTCAACTAACTCTCTTTCGCCTTTTTGTCTTTTTTTTCGGCTATGTACAAAGCGCTACAGAGCTCCTATCTGGCAATACATTGGGGTCTTGGTCTTGACATAACCTACAAAACGACGCTATGCATGATTAGTTTGGATATTGCGTTCAACAGTTATAGACATGTAAACATGGAGTTCACTAACGCTGAAATCCGGGTTATTTTAAAGTTATCCTTCGTTAACGGCAAATCCGCTAGAGAAACGTTCCGTGAGATTAATGGTGTTTTGGGGGATGGTACTCTATCACTCCGAACCACGGAGGAATGGTTTCGACGATTCAGAGCAGGTGAAAACGACACCATGGATAAGTCAACCGGCGGAAGACCCGTGTTGACGAATACCGATCGAATCATGAAAATCATCGAGTTAGACCGGCATGTGGCGTCTCGTGACATCGCCCAGGAGATAAGGGGTAAGTCACCAAACCAAACAAACTGGATACAAAAACAGCTTGATGTGCCGCATGATTTGACGCAAAAAAACCTTCTGGACCGAATCAACGCCTACGATATGCTGAAACGGAACAAACTCAACCCATTTTCGAAGCGGATAGTGACTGGCGACGAAAAATGGAGCACATACGACAATATCAAGCGAAAACGGTCGTGGCTGAAGGCCGGTGAATCGCCCCAAACAGTGGCCAAGCCGGGATTGACGGCCAGGAAGGTTTTGCTGTGTGCGATTGGTGGGATGAGTTGCTCCCATATGGCCAGATGCTTAATTCTACATTCTACAGCGAACAACTGGAACGCTTGAAGCAGACGATCGACCAGAAGCGTCCAGAATGGGCCAACAGGAAGGATGTAGTACGCCAGACCACACACTTCGTTGATGACTCGTCAGAAGTTACGGGAGCTCGGATGGGAAGTTTTATCGCATCCAACATATAGCCCAGACATAGCGCCAAGTGATTACCACCTGTTCCTGTCCATGGCGAATGCCCTTGGTGGTGTGAAGTTGAACTCAAAAGAGGCTTGTGAAAAGTGGCTGTCCGAGTCCTTCGCAAATAAGGAGGGGAATTCTACGAGGGGGGTATAATGAAGTTGCTGTCTAGATCGAAACAGATTATCGAACATTAAGGGCGCATATTTAAATCCGACAACTATAACACTTTTTAGGAAGCATTGAATGAAGAGCAAAAAAGCGGAAGGAAGATAATTGACAACCTTATATATTTGGTTTGGCAACTTAGTAATTGCGGATTTCACTCATAAATGACTTTAGTTGAATTTTAAGGTTTGCTGACGTAATCGAAATGTCAAACACTTGGTTTTCCTGAGTGGTTTTCTAAATTCACATGACAATATTAAAAAATCGCAAGTGATTGATTTCCTTAAAGAAATTAGTTGAACTTAAATAACATGCCCTTAGGTTATTTAATTTTCACATCAACTAATCGTGCCACTGAGCGGAATCGCTGGCGATAATCTAGTTCAGACTGGCGATCACCTTCCGAATACAAAAAATTGTGTGTAATATATCACTTAGTTCTTATTATTTTCTATTCGTCAATTCAAGCAACGTTTCAACACTCCAAATTGGCAAGGCCTGACAAGATGAGACGCTTTATGGGAGAAGATGTCAAAGCTCCTAGTTATTAAATGCAAGACTACGGAAAAGTAGAGGTTTCTACATTTGACTCCAAAACTGCATGTATAGTCGCTAAATCATGTTGTAATGGAAATTAGACACCAGCTACAATGCTGACAGTCGATTGAAGCAGGGACATTTCTTACACAGTTCAAACTATAAATAAGGCATTATTCGTAAAAGGAAATCCCCTGTTTTGTAGGTGTAAAATGTATCGGACATTGAGGTCGCAGATAAATGAAACTTTGACGAATGAAACTGCCAAATACAGAGTATGTAAAAAAATGTCATGGAAAAGTTTTTTCCGCAGATGCTCACGTCACTGAACCTAAGAAATTTCCCACAAAGAACTTTAAGTCTTGGGTAAGGAAACCATGTAGTACTTTTTTAAATTTAAAAAAATGTAACGATTTTAACGAGCTAAACTTTGCATAACAACAAGATATTTGATAAGAAACTTTAAGCAATAAATCCCCCACAAATGTCTGAATTTATCTTATGAAATAGAACCTTCGGCAAGGAATACTAACTACTGATTAAAAAGTCTTAAAGATAAGCCCTCCATTATCTTCAATATATGCTACTTAATTCTCTGTTGTATAAATTTTGACACAAAATTTTCATCGCATCGGTGGTTCAGTGGTAGAATGCTCGCCTGCCACGCGGGCGGCCCGGGTTCGATTCCCGGCCGATGCAACAGTCTCTTTTTTTTCGTTTTCCTGTATTTTTTTACGTTGTTTTCCTTTTTTATTAACTCACCATATCAAATAAAAGCTTCCATTTCTGCAAAAACACAAAATTCGAAATTACAAAAATGCTAATTAAATTTAATCAAATCTTATCCAACTCACATCTCGGAGAAGTTCCCTTCGGAGTTCAGCCTCGTCGAATTCCGAGTTGAGATCCGTGTGGTCTGTGTCATACACTCCATCGTTTACGCACTAAAAGTATGCAACAAAAAATTCGAATTTGTGTTTAATTCAATTGCCACATGTATACAATACCTGCGATAGGGTGCCGATAGAAACAAACGATCCAGCTATCGTCGAAATATGCTCCACCTCAACCGGCAGTGTCTCCTGTTGACTAGTACTTGTATTCTGATTCGGATTATCGGTGCCGCGCGAACTGCACCGATCAAATCCTGTCCACATTCTTACCGTCCGACTATCTTGGGGTTGGCGACTTTAACTTTTCCATTCAAATTGTATGTGATGACTGCAAATGTCGTTGCAGTAATCAGTGCGAGACTTCGTTAACTTTGGGCATACATTGCCGGGGCGGCAAGTGTTTCAATGCGGCGAGGTGAGTTTTCGTGGACGGTTGTTGAAATTGAAATTGTCTTTCTTATCCTGAAAGTATGCAACGAAATCTAAATGAGGTATTTAGTCAACAAGAAAGCGAAATTGCTACATGCTCTTGGTGGAGTTACGTGGCTAAGCGCGGGAACTGAATCAGAAGTTCCAGGTTCGATTCCCGGTTTCGTATAAACATTTTAATTTTTCGCCCTGGAGTGTTGCTTTAGAGAACTTCTTCGAAAGTGGTTTTCTTCACAAAGGGGCCAGAATAAAAATCCCGATTAATCATAGACTAACGGTTCTGATATGCCTTCGTCTATTTCATGCTCGGGAAACACTTTTTGAATTAAAAGGGATTAAGGAAAGGAATCATGAATCCGCACGCAGGAAAGGAATCCGAATGCCTGACGGTATGTTCAAAATATTCAAATTATTGACACGAGCTGGTATGGCATTCAATTAAAGAAACCTGCCTTTGAGCCACACATTAATATAACCGAACGATAACAGAAGAAATAGTGCACAATCCCAGAGAGTGCATCCCAACGAAAATAATTCCATTCGAGATCATCACAGATTACTGCTGCATTCACATCCTCATGAAACTCATGAAAAGCATCAAATGGATTTCCCATGAGTGCATGCGTCCGAAATAAATTACAACAATTACCGTAAATAATGTGAAGCGATTTGTTTAACATGCACCACGGTAAACTGAATTTTAATGAAAGTATTTATCAAAACAAGGACTGACTTTAATTTGCACATTAAACACCACCACTTTTGAAGCAGTTTTAATAGTGTTATGTGACCATAATGTGTCCAATTGACCATACATTTTGGGGCAAAATAAATTCAGACACTAGTCCATAAAACTTGTGAACACGAGGAAAGTGTTGAACTAATATGTTAAATGATTCAAATGGTGTCGAATAAATGATTGCGCTCCAGGGAAAAGTAAGTTGATTTGTTTGCAACGAGGTACCACAACGCAACAGATGCATGACGATATACTCGTACATGGACTGGAGTACGTGGGTAGTTGAACGTCAGTCTGCCTGAGTTATTTTGAATAGAAATTATGGGCAAAGGGAGGCAGATGGACTGCTAACATTGTGATCAGAATGGCAGTTAAACAACATAAAATGCTTACAACGTGTAAGATTCACTATATAACACTAGGATAAATGTCTTTCCGAAACCCTTACAATTGTTAACGTGAACAGATCACATTGACATTTTTTTAGCGAACTGTGAGTTAGAACTTGCAACCTCATAATTCATCTGTCATCTCAAGAGCAGAGTAACTTCTGTCAACAGTTGATTGAATTTAAAAGTTGCAATCGTTCCCGAAAGACGAAGATGGCTTTAATCACGTTCAAAAGCGTGTACTTCTTGTACTGTGTGCTTCTTGTTTGCCGTCACATTAAGAAAGCATGACATTTTTCAAACTAGATGTAGCAGGCACTGTTTGGATAAAAACATTTCAGAATGAGTAAGATTTTGGAATGCAGTGCGTAAGCCCACAGATAGTTGTTCAGATTTTGAATTTTAATTACCGTTAGAGAACCTCTTAAGAAGTTGAAAAAAGTGTGCCCCAGTTTTCTATATTGTTTCCGTCTGAAAATGTGGTGTTTGTTGGCGAAAAACAATGTTTCGGGCATTTTACTTCAAAAAGCAGCAATATGAAAAATTTTAAAATCTGAAAATGCTTAATAAATTTGATATAAAATTAAAAGTAAATAGGATACTGCTACAGTCAACAAGCAAATGGGGCTTTGCTTTTTCTTTTTGTTTTGTTTCAAAATGTATTTTATTATTTTCCTATTTAACTAGAGAAGCTTGTGCCTGCTATTGTTCTTTGACAAGAAGACGGACAGAGAAGAGGACAAAGAAGAGCTTCACATTTACTCTATAGTTGCTTATTGATGTATATTCGGACATGGGTGTCAATGTTATATAAAATTTTCAGGGTCAGTGTCAACACAATGGACATCTTTGAAAACAAGTGTGTCACATTAGCTATATCCCCTACACCTTCCATTATTTTTCGAAAAAAAAAGTGTTACCAAGCAGGCTTGCCAGTATGCGATTGACACTTTTTTGGTGGTAAAAAACCATGCAATGATTTCAAAGTCAGCATTTTTTAAATTGCTTATTTTTTTTTTGTGTCATTTTGTGACCATTTTGTACAAAAATTATTTTTCCAGAAGTCGCATGCGCCTTTGAATTCACATGAAGGTACATATTCTCCAGTCTTGGATTAACATTTTGAGCAAGAAGTGATTTGAAAGACTAGGCTACATTGGATTACACAAAGGTTGATCTCTTCTACTCTGAATGCGAATATTTAATAGAGAAGATTCTTCCTCCTGTACGTCCAAGTAGTTTCCACAGTTAATTCTGTAACTCTGTTAATTCTTCTAGGCGTGTTGCAAGTGCCAATGGCGTAATGAGTCATTTGAATCATTATATTTTGACATTTCCATATAACTAGATAGCTTGTGCATTTCCCAGGTTAGGACATCTCGCCTACTTATTTCCCCTTAGGGAATACGAACACATGTCTGTGTGCGACATATCCAATATTACATAAAAGTTTCTTGTTCATTGCGACTTTTTTCACTTCATGACAATTTGTCGTTTTCTCAAAGATTTTTACCTTTGCCGAGTGCTACCTGTTTGACACTAGTCAGTACTGACCATATCACAGAAATTGTATCCAGGTCTCATGTTCAATAAACAGACTTCTTGTATAGTAAGGTCGTATCCTACGTAGGAGTACATTACTGACCAAATAGTCCGGTCATAAGTTCTTCCAACTTTTAGCCTCGGAATTGTCTCGTTCATTACAAGAACCTTTCTTTTTTGGGGAGCTAATGCACGCAACTGCAAGCGCCCTGACATTTCACTTCCTGAGAACTCTACACTAAAATTGGTTAGGCAACGTTTCATTCTAAGACTGACGCAAGCATGTTCCATAAAACATTGAAACCAACAAGGCGCGCTTTGAGACTGACACAAGAAGTAGAGAGGGTGCATCCCATCCACCTGTTATTCCTTGCTTCGTGCAGTTAAACTAGTGACTAAACAAATAGACTTCAACAAGTGCCAGGCAACATTTTTATCTCTTGTTGTTGGAAATATTTGATGCAACAATTGTTCACAAATTGTTTGAAAATCAATGTCCTCCTTTGCAAATATTGCAAATGTTCATTCCAGGCACCACACAGTGCTCTTGGTCAAATCGAATGTTAGCTATTATGGAAGAAGGCCGATAAGCGCTGATGTCCATTTCAAAACCTCAAAGAAAAATGTTAAATTAATCTACTCCCAATCCGCTTTAAGTATGATTCACTTATTCACAGACAATATCCTCATCTGAAAAGTAATAGCATCGATTACACCTAACCCAACTGACTTTCATGGTGTCACCCGTCACACAAGCAAAATTTAGCGCAAAAATAGTGATGACGTTATCCAAGTCATCGAAAATATAAACAAACTCACAAAAACAAACACATAGCCACCTTCAACCACCGCCGCTCGAGGATGTTAGTCACATGGGCTCCTTAAAAGGTTATTGATCCCCCAGACATGACTGAGGCCAACAACAAAACGGTTTCAAGTTTAGGCAGCGAGTGCAAGTCAAAGCCATTACTTTTGTGGCACCAACGACGACGGTGTGCTCTCCAAGTGTACACACAAACACGTGACTCAGCTGGCAGGAGCCATTGCCAACATCGTTTTACACCCTCCGCCGCTGGGTGGATTACCCACTTCCCCACCCATTCAAGCACCCTTGCATAATTGACGGAAGGCAATGGCAAAGGCAGAAATGATACAAGCATAATCGCACCAGCGCCAGTGTTGTTGTGATACTCAGAAATGGAATTCCATCTGGGCGCAGAATCCCAACAATTACTCGCACTATCCTTGAAACAAGGGATGAATGTCGTTGTCATACGCACGCACTCGAGCCAATTTACAAGATTTTATGAATAATTTTCACTATTCCCCAATAGATTGCTTCCCGAGTCTCAAAAACAATCACAATGGGCGACGAAGGAAAATCAATAAATCACTTCACTTTCACAAATCAGGAGCGAATTTACCAGCCACAGCTACAGCCACAGGCTGGCCAACACAAAGCGGGCGCCGACGGAAACAGAGCACCGATTGCGGCATTTGTCGCGGTTTCCACGGCACCACCAGCACTTAGCAGAATTAACAAAACCTATGCCTGTAGAATTTACCAAGAACTGCACAGTTTTCGGTGAGGTTGAACTGATTTCCCGACTGTTTAAACTCCATTCACCGGTAACAGGACACAACAAGCGTGGAACACCCCCAAACGAGTTCGCGGCAAAATGACAACTACTGCCCTCTCCCGCAAGCAGCGCTGTCACAACGGGCTCACACGTACGAAGGGTTGAATGAACAGCAGCGTGAGGGGTGAATGGTGGTGAATGGAGCAGGACAGCACCGTGTTTACCATCGAATCTCCACGGTAAAGCGGGGGTGGAAGGACGGCGAGTGCGGTTCATGCGCAGAAACCAGAACATCCATTAGTGTTCTCTCTAGAGAGTTGGTCTATGGAAATGCGAACGTGGTAGCACTCACCCCGTGCCAGACGATTGGATTCGGTTCCGATGCACAAGGGCTGAGTTGCTGCACATGCTGCATAATTTAACGGTTTTGTTATGCGATTTTTGCGCGTTTTGTTTAGATTTTCCCTTAGTGCTGATTTTTTGTTTTCTGTTTGTGTGCATATTTTTTGATTGAGGGTAATTTTTACTTTTGCTTTGGTATTTTCTAATTGGAAACATTTGCTGGGGTGTCGCGATTGTATTGCACAAATGCAATGACATTCATATACTTTCACACACTAATATGGTACTTACACGATGACTTATTGAAGCTTATTAAGGGTTTTACAAGCTCTTGGCTAACACGTTGGTGTAGACCCGAGTTCTTACTTTAAGCCGAAACATTTAAGTTATAATAAGTTTTCAATAAGTTTTAATATAATCAAACAAAATTAAAACAATAAGATTGATGCTTTTTTTTTTATTTTATATTTGAATGGCACTACAGCCCACAAGGGACCAGGACCTAGCTTCTACAACAACTACTCGTGTTGTGCGTGCTACTGTTCTCTCACGAGAAGAAGGGACCTACAGTTTTTTGCCGACTCCGAACGGCGAAATTTAAGAAGCTTTTCATAGACAATTAGTACCCCTTGAGTGTTGTCAGCAATTCGAAAGAGGTGGTGCCGTGAAAAAATGCGGGGTGTCCAGTCCGGGAATCGAACCTAGACTTTCTGCGTAGCGGTCGACGCACTTACCCACTACGCCACGGCAACCACAAGATTGATGATATGTATAGGTAATTCTAAACCACCATTTTGCATTTTCAGTTCAGGGATAATTTGCGTAAACAAGGTCGGCGCAGCCCCACAGAAAAAAATTGAATATGACCTTGCTTGCCAATTGATGTCGGCGAAACTTTAATACACGCTTCTAGGAATCTTTTTACGGTATGAAGCCATACCTGCGTGGCTTGTTGCTTCTTTTTGTTGGAACCATATACATGTATCATCCAAGTTATAATTTTTAATCGCCGATTGAAGATTACTTAAAATCATTCGAAAATATCGTTCTGAAAGTCTTTCCATTGACATCTTCGAAGAAATACGGACCAATGACAACCTTTGACCATAGAGCACACAGTCAGTTTGTCTAGATGCTGTGACAAATTTTTGATCCCCAACATGCAGTAAGTTTGATTCTTTACGAATCCACCAAGTGTGTGAGATATTTGGACATCCAAATCCGTACGAAGTGTACGGACACGCTCGATTGCTGCGAAAGGCGCGAAATCAAGCAGCAATTTTTTGGATTGTCCGTACAATGATGCACTCTCCCTAAATAACGCTTAGCTCTCCTCGTATTTCTTTATACATTTTTCGATTGTTTACGTATGTAGTTGGTCAAACGTGGCTACATTTGAATCACCACTTTCATAGAGAGTTATAATAATTTCCATGCATTGTTCGATTGTTAAGCAAATTATTATCGTACAAGAAAATGGCAAACATTCGACTAATATTGTAACACTTCAGATGACAATTAAGCTTGGCAGATATCAAATGCCAGCACTACCAACTTGAAAATACAAAAAGAATGGTCCTCAACAAAATGGTCGCATACCAAGTAGTTATCGATTTCGAGTCCGAATATGACAAACAAACTTATCATTGTTATGTCTAGATTTAGCGTTCCTATCGAAGGTAGAAAATGTTTTATTAGATTTGTCACACTTGAGAAAGTCTCACAAAACTCACAAGTTACTACAGAACCCCAATCTGCCAGAAGTATATTTAACTGAACCTTTGGAAGTTGAGTTAAAGTTGCATTTGTTGGCTTAGAACAAAAGCTTGGAAAATTGATCTTGAGACAATTCAAATCAGTTCAAATCTTGGAATTATGTATATCGAAAGGGGCATCACAATGAACAGCAAAAACTTCGAAGTAATGAAAGAATTTCATCTTCCACGTCTCTGCAGTAAACATGGACAATACCGCCAGCGCCTAGATCTAACAGAGAAGAAATAAAAAACGAACTCGAACAGCAGATTGTACGCCGACGTGTGCTTGGTTAACGTCTTTGGATACAATGCTTAAGGTGGCACAACGATGTAGAACAAATGCAGAAACGTATCATCTCAGGGTCGAGCAGTCTTTGATTATAAGGTTTTGGTAAAACGAAACAACCGACTGTGCCTCCGACACAAGTGAAAACTTTTCTCAACCGACATTATGTACAAAACTGGGAATAGCGGGTGTGAAACTGTGATGCTTGGAAACGATAGTTGATTGAGACCCAGGTTCACCTACATAAGGAAGAAGAAAAGATTCATCGATAATACAAAAACCACCCAGAACAAAACCGTCTAACGCTGCTAAAAGTTCTGAATCTTCTCAAACCTGGCTGACTCCGAAGTACTCCGAAGTATATGACCGGCTATATTCACGTTGTTTTTGTCGTCATTATGACATATTGTAGCTGATGTTACATTACAAATGGAAACCCTCTGACACAAGATCTCAGACAGACTTGTATTGACCCTAGAATGGGCCTTATTGCGTCTAAAAACAACCACTGTCGGTTACGCTATTACATATCGCTCGCGTTTAAGATTTCTCCATTGCACGTCTCTTGAACTACCAGTGTTGGGTGCATATTTCTTTGATCCAGGATGTATAATACTTTCTTGCACTTTATTTTGTCAATATTATTTGATGTGTATAAACGAAAAACTCTAAAGGAAGCCAAGGTAACTCCTGACCTAGGGAACGTAGGAAGAGTACAGGACATCAATCTATGGGGCGACGACGATTTCATTGTGTATAAGGAACACAGAATGCAATGTACCAACCCAACCAGAAGAACTTCAGTTATCCTGACATATGCAAGAGGATTGAGGAGACAAATGTTTTACGAAGAGAATACATTAGTACTTTCCCGTATACATTGCTGACGTATTTTTGTGCATAAGTTCGTTGTAGCGTTATTTTTTCAAAGAATTGAGAGCTCTTACATATGAGGTCATTCCGACTATCAGCACAGTGAAATGATTTCATGACTCTACAGTAGTATCTATGAATTAAAGTATGCAAGCTGATGCACATTAAGGTTGCGATGTTTCAAGATTATAAGGATAAATACGGTAAATAAATAGACTCATACATCTCATCGGAAACTGTGGAAAACGAATGTAAAAGCCAATGTGGAATAAAAAGGCAAGCATGGCCTCATTTGAAGGCAATTATCATTTATCCTTATTTATCTTCCTGAACCACATTTCAACATTTTTTTACGGTAGGTTATGAAATATTTTTTTTTTAATTGAAACTTTCACAGGAAGTAGTACATTGGCTACTAGGATTCTTCTTCAATGACATCCCTCACGAGTAAAGTGAACCTACTCCGACTCCGGATGGTTAGATTTTAAAAGGATTTTTCATTGACAAGTGTAGGTATTCCTTATGTTGTCAAAAACTTGAAAAAGATGTTTAGTGTAAAAAAAATTTGGAGGAGTGAAGTCCGGATTGTTCTTGAAAACATTTTTAAACGGCGCCCCCCCTACATCCAGAACTAAAGCTATTTATTCAATAAACGAGAGAAAGTTATAGAAACGCAGGCAAGTCCTGTATGTTCACTGCTAATCGAAATCGAGTCCTTTCGGAATTATGAACACGAGCAATGGAAAATGGTTGACAATGAAATGCAAAAGATGTAGGGGATGAAACAGGTGAAGTTTTGCAAGCGGTGACAATGCAAGAATAGACGTTGTGAAAGGTAATAATGTGTGTCAAATGGGATTGGCAAAAAATTTTACGTTATGAACTTTACAAGCCTACTAATTGATCTCCTCAACACAGGTAACAATTAACGCGAATTTTGGTGCATCGATCACATAGCCTAAACCTTCCACCTTCAGCTTATAATTTCTGTCAATATCTGAAAAACTGTCTTAATGGCGTAGTTTTCAACTGCTAGCAACATGTGCAGCTGTCTATGCAGTTTCAAATAAAGGATGATTTTTGTATTGTTGATGTTACAATATCCAGATAAGTAAATAATGGATAAATAAATAATAGAATTTACCTCCTACTCGTGGGAGAACAGTAGACGCACAACACGAGTAGTTGTTGTAAAAGCTAAGCCCTGGTCCTTTGAGGGCTGTAGTGCAACTATTATTATCAGTTTAGGACCATTCCTTTTCTGGTTATGTCAGCCTAACTTGTAGACCTTTGCAAACTTAGTTAATGGACTTTTAACCCGTCAATTCTGCCTGCGATACGGCAACTTTGCCCGTCCTGCAGTCACGAGCACACCGCTTCTAATAATTCAGACCAACCACTTTAGCATCAGCGACAGTTTTCACAGTCCATAAACTGATTGCTTCCACTTGCTATACATGTCCTATGAAATCGCCTTGTTTCGGTTTTTTGAACAAAATTCATATCTTAGTACAGCTCGTACAGTTTTCAGTTGGAGCTTCTCGTTCAAGCGTTCTGCTCACAGACAACATTTCATAGAGAATTTTTCTGTCGAAACTACCCAAAATCTGACCAGCTTTTCTGCTTATAGCCCGACAGTAGGCTACATGTCCCAGAGCCGTTACGCCAAATCGAGGTAGAAGCGGTTTACAATAAGTCATTCATGGTGTTAACTCCTTGGCTATTTGGTTCCAGCAATAATGATTTTTTTTAACAAAGCGATGTCCTTATGCTTTTTCGTTAACACAGGGATTTGGTTTTATCCTCATTTACCGACCAACCCCTTTCGACTCTTCTTAAGTGTCCTTCAAAACTTCTGTAGTTCGCTGTTCTCGATGTCGTTTGCATATCGCATCAACTAGGCCGATTTGTTGGAGGTGTTGCCTACCATATTAAAGCATGCCCTGTGCACTATATGTTCCAGTACTAACCTCACAATCGCACTGTGGTGCTATGCCCACATACTCAGGAGCAGCTCTTCCACATTGCACCTGATACTCGTACATAGCAAACTTAGATCAGTTCTGTCCAAGTTTCGAATTTGACCGTCAACTCAAGACTGTGGATGCTCTTACACCCGACCTCGAAGACGACAAGAAGTTGCTGAGTCTTAACTTGAAACTTGTGTGTTGAAGGATTTCGTTTCGATTGTCGATTGTCAATCTGCTAATCTGACGGTTTCAAGCATTTGATAGAAACCTTGCGGCCTTTAACTGACAAGACATTGGATCGTCTTTTAAAGTTAGAATTTTCCCCACCCTCAACCTATCTTCCAAAACTTTAGCACCAGGCGTAAAATGTTCCACTGGGAAGGCTCCCAGTTCTAAGTGCGACAGGACTATTGATACAACTTCAACGTAGTATTGGCTACAAAGCCCTGCATAGAATCAAACAACCTAACTAGATTGCAACCTCAGTTTATCAGTGTAGGACCTTTTTTCAAATATCGAAATTTGGTCTATGATAGATCTCTCAGTTAGTCGTGAAATGAAATTTAAATTTGACGTAGCATTTTTGAAAGACGTTGATTTTTCAAAAACAAATCAAATCGAACTGCTATGTTTACGAGTCAAATTTTATCCAAGCCAAATACATAAATACAACAATTCCCCTATCGGCCTAATGACGACGTCGTCTTGAACGAGACCTAGATCTATGCTGTCTCTTGATACGTCGAGCTTCCCGTAAAAGCCGTCGTTCGTAACGTCGGCGACGTCTGCTTCCATAGGACATATCCCTTTGTTCCTTCGCCTCCATCGGTCTTGGCTAAGCATAAAAATAATTATTAACTACTCGCTGTTAGTTCTCAACTTAAAATACCTTCACGTTGCTTACTCCTCGTGGTTCATCGTCGGAGGGGTCTTCATCTTCGGGAAAGGATGTATATTCATCATTCTCGTCCCTGCCTTCAGTATTTTCATTTGTTTCTTCAGTCTTATTATTTTCATCTTCAGTTTGAATACTTTTTTCTTTGGTGACATTTTGAACTTTTGTTTTACTTTCTCCCTCCTCACCCATACTTAGGAATTTTGACTAAAGATTTGTACGCACTTTTTAATTTTTTTTTTTCGTTTATTTTCAAATACTAATCGTCTCGACCGTCGGACGATTTGATAAATATAATATCCTTTGAGCTCTAAAATCTAGAGCTTATGTGATTAGTTTTCAATTTTATTGGATATTTTTCAAGGTAGTATTATGGTCAGTGGATGTTTTGTTTTGTTTTGCTTACTGTCTTGTCCATTCCTTCAACTTGGTATATCCTGGTTGACATTCAAATGGATGAGACTTCCCTTGACCTCAGAGTGCATCGTAGGCAATTTTCTTCTGATCAGTTGCCAAATTTTGGCCGAAAGCGGCGCGACTGAGATTGATTCAGAAAAATGTTTGAAATCCGTCTAGGTTAGAAAACAATGGACAGCTACAAGACGGCTTGACTCAAGTGGGCTTAGATTTCCATAAAGAAACCATAAGTCCGTCTCATGAAGAATCATGGACCCATTTCATCTGAATTAACATCGACCATAAAGATCTGTTGGTTTTTACCGTTGTGTGCCTTAACTATGCGTAACTTTCAATGAACCGAGAGTGCAATACCACGAATTCGATAATTTCATTTCGAATTTCACCAGTTGAAGATAGGCAGTAACGCTCTCATTTGAATTCAAATCTTTCACGAATTATGGATAAAAACATTTTTTAAATGGAGTGTACATTCGTGTAAAGAAACGATTAATTCGGTAATTCAATTTGAAATTCCAACTGCATTCTCTTTGTACTCTCTCCGTCTCTTTGAAAGCAAGAAAAAACTCTTGTCATTGTAGAGTGGGCACGATCGAAGCAAGTTAAATTAAGGACACGAAATAAAATAAAATAAGGGACCAAGCTTCTTCAGATGATATTTGGACGGCAGTCAGAAACAACGAGGATAATTTCATCGTATTTACCGCTGGCAAATATTTCTAGATTTCCAGCTGATCAGAATTAATCCAACGAAGAGCCGCCGGTTGTTGGTAGAAGTCGCCTACAGTTTGAGAAGCTTTACATAGACAATTAAAAGTTGTTTGAGCGTCGTCAGTACCGGACATATGATGCTGAGATTCCACTCGTCGGGCATGCTTTCCTCCGACCATATCTCACAGATGAGCTGGTGCATGCACCCACAAGAAAGGAGACCCCTTCAACTGCGCCAACTATCGAGGGATCAGTCTTCTTAATATCGCATATAAGATTCTCTCTGCCGTATTGTGTGAGCGCCTGAAACCGTTCGTCAACAACGTGATAGGTTGTTATCAGTGTGGTTTCAGGCCAGGGAAGTCCACAATCGACCAGATCTTCACACTGCAGCAAATCCTGGAGAAGTCCCAAGAAGTACAAATCGACACCCACCATCTATTCGTCGATTTTAAGGCCGCGTATGACAGCGTACATAGAGACGAGCTATACATTGCAATGTCTAGTTTTGGCATCCCTACCAAACTCGTCAGATTGTGTAGGATGACGATGGAGAACTCTCGCTGCTCCGTCAAGGTCGGTAGCGAACTCACCGAGACCTTCGATGTCAAAAAAGGATTTAGACAAGGCGACGCGCTCTCATGCGACTTCTTTAACATCATTCTTGAGGGGATCGTGCGTAACTCACACGTCAACACCAGAGGCACGATCTTCCACAAGTCCGTTCAACTGCTAGCTTATGCGGATGACATTGACGTGATCGGCCGAACTCAGCGAGCCGTCAATGAGGCGTTTGCTAGCATCGAAGCGGAAGCGGCTAAAGTGGGACTGGTGGTAAACGAGGGCAAAACAAAGTATATGCTGTCATCAAAGAAGGACGCAGAACATCGACGTCTCGGACCGAGCGTCACTATGGGCAGCAGACATTTCAAGGTAGTTAAGGACTTCGTCTATCTCGGCTCCGCTGTGAAAAGGGACAATAACATCAGTACCGAAATCAAGCGCAGAATCACTCTTGCCAATCGCTGTTTCTTTGGTCTTAAGAGGCAATTGAGTAATAAAGCCCTCTCCCGAACGACCAAAGTAACTTTGTACAACACCTTGATCATCCCTGTCCTGCTTTACGGCGCAGAAACCTGGACGTTACTAAAAGCGGATGAGGAAGCCGCTTCTGTTCGAGAGAAAAGTTCTGCGTGCGATTTTTGGTCCTGTTTGCGTTGATGGCATCTGAAGGAGAAGATTCAACCACGAACTGTATGGGCTGTACGGCGGCATGAGCCTAGTCAAGCGTCTACGGATACAACGCTTAAGGTGGCTGGGCCATGTAGAGTGGATGGACAGCACTGCTCCGGCCTGAAGAGTCTTCGAATTTGAGCCATTGGGACAACGCAACAGAGGACGGCCCAGGATGAGGTTGCGCACACAAGTGGAAAAGGACCTCAACCAACTTGGAGTGCGCAATTGGAAGCAGCTGGCAAAAGATCGTGCTAGCTGGAGAGGCATGCTGGTTGAGCCCGAACGAAATTACCCACTACGTCAAGGGGTGGTGGTCACACAAAGCATGTTATGAACATATTCGTACACAATATAATACTGTACACTATCAAAGCGAAGATTCTGTAGATTCTAAAAAGATGAAGAGTAGAATCGAGTGACAGAGTGAGGTCTCTGATAAACCTTCTGTTGCTCACTCTTATTTGAGGATTGTGTAGGCTCATACCTTGTTAAACCTCCTCTTATTTACAAATCTCAGAATGTCCCTAACAGCTCAACAACAGATTCTCCAGATCTGCGAATAATGAAAAACTCTTAGTATGCATCACACTGTCAACTGTCTTTGTTAGTGGATCTTCTACACCACCATCTACGTAAAATGCTTGCTAAGCATAAGGCCTTTTTGGGTTTTGTTTTGGGTCGACCGCAAAGGATGTGAATACTGTGTCTATGTCCCTACGCGACTTCCTATTTTAGCTGTGACCGTTGTGACTGTGACTAAGTGGAGCACTCATTGACTTAGCAGGCCGTCAAACCATGTAGATTCAGGGCCTTAACTTTTGGTGCACGTTAAGTTAAGCTTTCTAGTATCCACAAACATTTCCACTTTATGCATGAGATTTAGTATTCAACGTCTCGAGCCCCGAGGCTGGAACTCAAACGCGGTAGAGCCAGAGCGTTATTTTCCATGCTCTTAATTTGACCCACAGCATTGTAGTCGAAAATTCCCTGCCTTTCGGACATAGACCGTAGAGTTGTCAATCAAAGCCATGCCTTTAATGGCCGCTTTGCTACCAACAGGTAACCTGAATTTTCCCACCACACACGCCGAAAGAAAAACAAAAAATGTATTTATACTGATTCATATATATTTATGTTTGCAAGTTTTACGAACACTTTTCCAAGTGCTCGGTTTCGAATAGGTTCGACAACGTAAACAATAAAAATGGAAAGTTTTCGTACAGGAAATAAAACATAAATCGCGTAAAGTTCTCTCTCCTTACACACTTTGAAGGTTAGACTATAATACCACATCGGAATATTATCATTAGAATACAAGACAGGATAAAAAACATCAACAACGAAACATTCATTTGTGCGCTGGAGCGGCGGAGCCTTTGAGAATCCAACAGCTTCTGTTCTGTTTTTCCTTTGTTACATTATGTTCTCCTTGTTTTCCTTGTTGTACGCGTTAATTACAGGCGAGTTCTTGCGTGACGATGGCTTTCGAACGATCAGTTGCGGTTTCAAACTGACCGCGTTCGTTTCCTTGTTCTTCTCGATGGAACCCAGGGGCTCGATGGGTGTGGAGTTCAACATGACATCGGGGTCCGACACATCAGCACCGATTTCGCTGTCCTGGAAAATAAAATACGAGTTATTTTCATCTTCTCATAGATTAGGCGTCTCCTTACCTCAGTTATCGTCATCTCCAGGTCGGACCAATCGTTCTCCTGGCGAAGACGTTTTACGATTCGGTTGTGTGGGGATGTAGACGCGAGGACCCTTGGATAAGCGAATTCCCGCTTGGATGGAGTTTGTCCTGAAAGTTTCATCCTTCAGTAAATGAAGAAAAAAAAAACACTAAGCAATGCGGACTTACCAGTTGGAGCATAGGTCTTCATTTCATTGGTACGGAAGGTGTTGAGATCGTCAACGCATTGCCTCATCTGGCCTCTGTAGATGTTCGCGTAGTCCTTTACGTTACTCTGCAGGGTCTTGGTAAGGGCTATGTTTTGAGTGTCATGGCCCTTCAATCGTGTGCTTTCATTCTTTATCAGGGTCTGCACAGCCTGGCATTCACTGGAAAGTCCCACCGCGGATTTTTCTTCCAATTCTCTGTGTTCCCTGTGATGTAGCTCCACAGATGTGTTGATTTTTGTGCAGTTGTTGTCCACTGATTCCTTGGCTTTTCCCAGTCGTTCGACAATTGCGTTGTGTGTCTCATTCTGTTGCGTTTCGAATTCTCCAACCACTGTTCGGTACTTCCCCAGGCTGTCTTTCGTCTGTGTGCTGAAGAATTCAAAGTCTTTTTCAAGATTAATCAGCGACTCCTGGCGAAGCCCACAGAATTCGTCTGCAGTAGTCTGTTCTGCAGCTATGGAGCTTTGTGTTTGCGTTTTGTTCGCCTCTAAGTTATCTGCAATTCCAGTGATGGCATCTGTGAGGACTCCTTCTTCCGCCTCCATTTGTTGCATGTGTTTCATGAATTCTGTGAGAGCATTCTGGCGTCGCACCGCTAGGTCCTTTCTTGCGTTCATGTTCGCAATCAATTGACCGATCTCAGCGTCAAGGGAAGTTCGCGAGTTCTCGACAATTGCTTGAAGTCGCTGCTTTAAGCTCTCTGTGTGCGTAGAATGACTCGCGTTGCTTTCCGAGATTCGCGCGGATATTTGCTGGTGCACTTTCTCGACGCAAGAGGACTGTTCCTCGAAGAATAACCTGATCTCACCAATTTTCTGCTGCATGTTGGCCTTTAATTCCTGTTCTTTCGACTGGAGTTCTGAGAAAAGTCCGTTCACTACTGTGGTGTGGTCCTCGCTTAGAGAGGACAGCACTGAACGGAGTTTCGCAAAACAACCCGTCAAGGATTCAAGAGACTTTGTGTACGTTTGACTGACTGTGTCAATCTTCCCTATGGCTTCCGCGACAAATTTGTTTTGTAGTTTTGTACTACTGTCGATCTCCTCCACGATGATGTCTGTGTGCGATGTGTGATCTTTCTGCAGGTTGGCCAGATTCTCGTCCATCAAATCGAATGAGTCCTTCATGCGGTTCGTGAACTGCTCACAGACGCTTTGTATCCTCACATCGACATCTCGACGACGATCTATCGTGTTCTACAAAAGAAAGCAAATTTTGTTTTAGGATAGGGACAAGCACCAACTTTTTTTTAACCTACAAGCAACTGAACTGTGTCATTGGTGGCAATGTCAGCGACCTCAATCAGCTTGGAAGCCTGATCAAGCAGAATTTCCTCCGTCTTGACGTGACTCTCCAGAAGAACTTTCTTCTCTTTGTACCGTCTTTTCGTGGTGGCTAAGACCTAGAAAGAAAAACCATGCTCTTGAAAGATGGACGCCACTCCCGTAACAGCTAACACACCTTTTTGGTAATATGGAGTTCTCCCTGAGTTGTCGACAGGTCCTTCTCCTTCTTCATCAGCTCCTCTGTCTTCTCCACCAAATTCAAGCTCACTTCATTGAAGAGCCTCTCCTTGCTAGCCAGGTCATCCTTGAGTGCCTTGAGCAGCAACATTTTCTCGTTCAGCTCTCGATTCTGCGAGTCCAACTTGTACTGCATGTCGTTGTACGTCTCCTCCGCGAGGTATATACCATTTTTGTCCCGTGCCGCCATGAGATCCCTCTTCAACTTATCAATCTCCTCCGTGTACTCCTTGATAACGGTCTTCTTGGTGAGCTTCTGGTTAACTTCTGGACGATTTTGAATATTCTTTGCTCGATGGGCGTACTCGAGTGTACTAAGAGTCTCCTCTAGATCCTTGTGTCCCGGGGAAATCGTTGCAATTATTGACGTTTTCGTGCGGCCACCAAGAGACTCCTGCAGAAGACGCGTAAGCTTCGACTCGCGGTAGGGAATGTGAGGGGCTCTCTCAACCAACGCTGTGATAACTCTTCCCAATGTAAGCAGGGACTGATTGATGTTCACTGTCTCCCTAGTGCGAATTCCCTTCTCGTTGCCAGCTTTAGAAACATTCTCACTGCCGGCCAAATCAACTAGGTTCAGTTTTCCGATTTTCAGCATCTCCTCCCCGTCCATGCCGTTCTCTTTTATGTGAACCAAGATGGAAAAAACTGTGTGAGATCGGGACGACTGGGCGTTCATCAATGTAGACGCAGTTTTCCGACGTTCCTTTCCCTTCTCAAGCAGTTTGTACACATCGTCCTTACTGTGGACTGGTATCTCCTCGAGGCCTTGGATGATGACGGATCCCTTCTTATTGCTATCATCGAATATGCGGATCTTTGTTGAGTCCTCTGAGGCGAGCAGATCACAGAGCTCCTCATTGTACAGTTCCAAGTAGGACACCCGCATGGAGAATTCCACTTCCATCATACGGAGTTCGTCGAAGAGGTGACTCAACGCCCGTGGAATGATACCAACTTCAGTATCCTAAAAAAAACACAAGTTCATTATCCGAAAAGGTAAGAGAATCTCAAAGCTTCCAACTTACATCTCCCCAAGAAGATTTCAACTCAGCACACTCAGTGCCAACCATAGTGTGAGTCTTGCCAGTCCCGGTCTGTCCATATGCGAATACCGTGCAATTGTATCCAGAAAGGACTTCCTCGATAAGGGGAGCGACCACAGTTTCGTACACATCATGCTGCTTAGAATCCGGGCCAAAGGTGCGGTCAAATGTGAACTTTTTTGTTAGCTTTGATTCGGCAATGTGACGAGCGACTATTTCCTTCGGGGGATGCACTTCAATTACTTCTGACGACCTAATGCCCCTCTCTCTTGCATTAAGAGGTCTGTACCGAATGAGAATGTTTGTAATTCAAGGAACAATAAGGAATATTACAAAGGACTGTACCTGACGCGCACGTAGACTTGAATATTTTGATTTGGCTTGTTTATCCGGGTGGTTTGATTTGGGCCGCTGGAACAGTTCATTGCAGACAATATTCAATGAATCGATAAGCTGACTTGAACGAGTATTCCTTTTTATCAAAATTCTGACAATAAATAGCGATAGCACTTCACAGTTCTGTTAATATTTTGAGAAAAGTTTCAGCGACTCACTACCAAAATGGTGTCAAGTTTGAAAATGCAGCGAAAAATCCGTTTGGAAAATATTGAAGTTTGATTTAGACACAATGTGATGCGAGCGACATCTATGGTACCATATGTTATGTTAGAGTTGAGTGATGCCAGACTCAAGCAAATGATGACTGAAAATTATTAGAAAATGATGCCAATCAAAGTTGCATAGTTCTTTACTTCCATAAAAATATTATATATGAAAGCCCTTCTTTTGCACAATCGATGCTCTACGTAAGCAAAGGGTCAAAGAAGAGATTCTCGAAACCTATTTACTATTTTATAACAATTTCCTTATGCATGGAAAGGCATATGATAGAATTTAATTATAGTAGGTAAATTGTATTATTATTAATATGGTCACCCCCTACCATGTGAATTATTCGAAGCTGTAGACAGAAATAAAGACGAATATGTATATAAAATATTTTTCTTTTGTGACTTTCTTATATAACCATCACAAACGTCGCAGATTTTGTTAGGTACATGTACAATTTCTTACATACTAGTGCTTTGTTATCGGTGGCTTACTGTTTTGTTACTGTCACGTAAAAGCGATTTTGGGCAAGGTTTTTCCTTGAACAGAATAGGGCTCCAAGAGGATATATCCGAAATCGGTTGCAACTATGATATCGTTTAAACTTCATTTGGTGTGCTGAATGATGCCATTCAATTAACACAGCTAATTAATCTGTTTGAACGTGTTCCTCTGTCAAATTATTGTACAAAGTGTACCAAAAATTTGATACAAGAATTTCACAAAATTATTTGTTGTGTTGTTCACAAATATCAACAATGTCTGACGAATACGAGTGCGTTTCAAGAAATAAATTAAAACTAAAAATCCAGGATGGTGCCGAGAAGAAAAAGAAAAAGAAGAGCAAGGAAAAGAAGAAACTTCAGCAAGCAGTTGCTGCGACATCCGCATCAGAAGAATATGTGAAACCTCCAGAAAGAAAACTCACAAAAGCAGAATTATCATTCAAGCAGATGCAGGAAAAAATGGTCGGTTGTCTAGAGATTATATTTAGATTTATTGCGTACTGAAAAGTTTATTATTTTGGCAGCAAACTAAGAGAATATTGGAAAAAGCATCCCTGACTCACAAACAGCGTGTGGAGAAATTCAATGAGCACTTGGATTCGCTGACGGAACACTTTGATATTCCCAAGGTTTCATGGACAAAGTAATGGCAGAAGATCTGTGTATCGTCTTTGGCGACGAAATGTGGTACTTGCACACTCTATCATTGGTGCGTTTATATTCCAACATTATTTTGCGATGTATAACACTTATATTTTAACTGTTTGATTTAATAATAGCCAGACTTGTAAGTTAGATTTATGCAGTATGTTTAAATTGTGTAAACATAATAAAATATGTTTTTGTAAATAATTTGATAATTTTTTGTTATAATTTGGGGAGCATCATATCGAAGAAGAATTAGCCATTGGGTTAAGATGTACAGCGAGTGTTACCTCCAGTGAAGTCGTAATCAATGCTGAGGAATATTCCAGGCTGCCAACATAAATTGCCGTAGAGAATCAAACTTCTCGGTCAATCTTCACTTAGTTTGGACAATAATTTCTACTTCTAACCAATCGAGACCAAAGTATTGCTGGACCGCCCCGTAGAACTCGATTGTTCCAAGTTACGTTCTGGCACCCCTGTTAATTTTGCATTATTGGATTGAGCGTCTATAATAATTAGATGAGTGGCACTCCAGCACACAAAGGACCAGGGTCGAGCTTCTACAAGAACTACTCGTGTTGTGTGTACTACTGTTCTCTCACGAGTAGAAGAGGCCTACAGTTTTTTGCCGACTCCGAATGACAAGATTTGAAAAGCTTTTCTTGAAAATCAGTACCCTTTGAGTGTATCACTCCAAAGAGGTGGTGTCGTGAAAAAATGCGAGGTATCCCCGTCAGGGAATCGAATCTTGATCTTCGGTGCGTGAGTCGACGCACTTACCCACTTCGCCACGGCGCCTGTATATCGTACATTAATCCGCGTGGGAGGAAAACGTGCTCGAAACATAAGAACAAGGTGTAGTGTATGGAATCATAGGAAAGGATGCAACCAAGGGATCAGTCTCAACAACCATTCGTTAACATGTAGGTAAGACCTTCAAGGGATGCGTTCAGGTCAGGGCGGTTTATAATACACTAGATTATCACAGCTATCTGGTAGCCTGTCCAATTTCATGAAACGTTTGACATGATAAAGGATTACGACGAAGCTCTCTCTGTTTCCTCAAGGTCACAACCGAACTCACTCAGATCCTGAAGGAAAAAAAAAAGTCTCCGTGCTTTCTCACAAATCAACACTAGAGAGGCTTTGTTTCGAAAGTCCGTTCAGCTGGTCATTTAACGAACGAGTCATCAATGAAACGTGTTCTTTGGGCAACCGACAACGAAGTGGGAGTCATTAAAATAGACCTGGACCTAAATGAGTAAAAAACAAAGTATAAGACCTCAATGACGCGTCTACGGATACGACACAGATTAGCTATGCTATTTATCATTTATGGGCAACACTGTTCCGACTCGAAGTGTTCGATTCTTGACAGTTTGAGAACACAACCAAAACTGAACACGTCTTCAGTTAATACATCCTACACTATTTGAACAAGGACCTCAACTGTGCGCAACTTTGGTTGATGTCATCTCATTTCGTGCCCCAATACAGAAATTGCAGTCTGAGAACTCACTTTGAGTGTGGAAGCGCTTGGAATCTTTGACATGAAGACATTTAATACAACCTCTGCTTATCACTTTCGGCGAAAATTATGCTTACGAGGTCAAGCGCTAGTCACCAAAAAAGTGTCACGCCTCGACCTTCATCCAGAATATACAAAATTCGTTTGCTACTGCGAGATCTATGACCATATGAACGTCAACAAAGATCTCCTGTTGCTAACATTGAATGTGCCCAACATCATAGTCCCTTCGAAAAACTGCCAAAATCAGCAATAAAACACACAAAGGTTACGGATCTTATAAAATTTATTATCCAACAAAGGATATAAACACAGTGCTAGGTTGAACCTATTCCACGCAGCGAATCGCTTAATCTTCCTCTTCCTCAGCACCACCGCCGCCACCCTGGTTCTTCTTCATGTTCTTCCTCTTCACTCGTCCTGGACGGCCACCGCCGAAGGGCGACTTCAGAGAGAAGTCAATGTGCTTCTGCGAGTCTAGACGGACCACGAAAGATGGGATGTTCACCACCTGTTTGCGGACACTACAAAGAAAAGAAGAAAGAGCACTATTAGGAAATCGCTCCGGACTCCGTCAATCGATTGCGTCTGAAACAATCTAAAAATTAAGTTCAGTGACTTACGATAGATTTGCTTGGTTAGCAAATACCTCAAGACGTTGAAAGCCGGTACAGCGTACTGCTGTTCGACTTCCAAGTGGTCTTACTGAACAAACCATAAAAATCTCTCACAAGCAGGCATCTCGCCCTGCTCTGGAACATGCATATTTACCGGATATGTCTTTGACGGATCAACACACGTGCATGATGGATGGACTTGGCCAATCCCAATTTGAAGACCTGAGTCTGAAGACGGCGCTCCAAGAAATCTTCGATTTTCAAACCCAACACGTAATCGAGCTTCATGCGAGTCTCATCCAGCACACCGATACGAACCAAACGACGGAGCAGAGCGTTACCTGAGAAACAAAGATGACAAAGTTAGCTAAGGCTGCATACGATTTGAGAACGAAAAATGTGATGATTGCTTCAGGTTGCGTTTGTTATCAACAAAATGGTTTCTGACAAGAGGTGTCAGTAAAAAATTATGTATTATCATCACATTTGTCCAAAGCATGCGAAAGGAGGTTGAAAGTTACCTTGGAACAATCTCTTCTCGTCCTTCTCATCCAAAGTGAGAAGTTCACGGGCGGCCTTACGGATCTTAGCAAGAGCGTATTTCACCCTCCAGACCTCGCGCTTGTTACGGAGACCATACTCGCCGATGATTTTCAATTCCTGATCCAAGCGCGCCTTTTCATAAGGACGACGCGGGGTCACATAGGTCTTCGAGAAGACGGATGGGATACGTCCGTTCACCATTGTACCACTTTTCTAAACCGACCACTGAAATGAGCGGAAAAAAATTAGGTTACTGAATGAATCCACAAATATTTCGGGCATCATTGCAAATTTTTGGTTTTTTCTTTGTTGTAAGGGAAATGTGAGTATTGATTTTGAGTAAAGGACATGAAGTTTTATAATTTATTTGCGGTTAAGATTAAAAAATTCTAGATAAAAGAGAAGACACGTACGTTCGGTTTGCTTGTTTGACGATGAAAGAAAGAAAATTCGCAGTTGTCAAGTGCTCATTGACAAGAACGGAAACAACATTGAAATGGAATAGTGCTGAGCATGTGCTGTTCTACTACATTAAATGGATGTGTTCAGCTAGTTATTTGGAATTTGACATAACAACAGATTATATTGTAAAACATGCATTTTTCTCAGAAAATACGTACTTTTAGTAGATTACATGTTTTTAATATATTTTAAATGAGAATGGTGCAGTTGGTGCCTATAAGAACTTAATGGAGTTTAATGCAGGAATTTATTTATATACTTGTCGATCTGAATGTTGTGTGATATAAGGCGACTTTAGGTGTAAATAGTTTCACCAACAATAATTAAATTTTCGCATAAAGATACGTTTAAGGATATGAACATTTTTGAACGCGTAAGTGTCATTCGGATTTGAAAGACTGAGGAAGTGACGCTTTGATATACATTTCCTTAAGATTGGGTATCAAAACTTGTCAACGAAAGGGTTATACCTTTATAGGATTTACAAGGAATGTGGGAATTTGTTTTAAGGCCCCACTTTCCCAATTCAGGATCTCCCACCTTAGGATCTACAAAGGAAAGTGAAAAATAAATAAATAGTCTTATATCCAAATTTACCAAGAATCTGTGTCTGTAGGTTAAAAACGATATGTCCTGTGTCAGGTTTTGAAGCTTTGTTTTGGAAACATACCTGTTGCATTCCTGTCCAGACATTCATGGAGAGTCCATACCTATTTTATGTTTGTCGATCTCATAAGAAATCGTGAAGAACACAAAATAGTAAAAAGAAACATCTGTCAAGGGCCCAAGACTCTTTTTAAAGTTTTTAGCTTAAATAACTGAACTAAACCTTGTCTGACGAACTCGGCGGAAAGATAAGGAATCTTTTTTGACCAACACTCTTTGCATTGACTTGGGACTGCTTCCACGTAAGTGAGACGCACTCGAGCTGGCAACCATTTAAAAGCCTTTACCGGTAGTTTTTTTTTGGAATAACCGTATTTCTAAATATTATAGCTTAATAAATAAAACTGTGCCTCATGTTGCACGAAATTTTGTACGCAGTCTCTCGAAGAAAATGGACGAGAGGATGAAAAATTGTTTGTTTTCAATATGTAGTTGGGTTTTTATTTTCACAATCTTGTCGTTACTTGTAACATAAGTCAAATTTGATTGTCAGCAATTTTGTAGAAGTATACTTCTATTGAATATTATACTCTGTTTAAATCCATGTACCTGTCACCTTTTTATGTTATTGTTTTCGCCGCTTTTCTGACACCATGAATAAGCTGACCACGACGCATTGATTAGAATTCGCCCCTTGAAATGTGCTTGTTGGAAAAAGAATAGATGAACCAGTTCAGAAATGTGAATTAGACCCTAATATTGCACTAGGCAAGCCTATAGAAAATGTTAAGAGCATGCACTCAAAATTATTTATCTAGCCTTAGTTCCTAACCTGATTTGTATTTTAAATAAAAAGGCGAGAGTTGCACAATCCACGATGAAGTTTACCGCACAACAAAGAAACAAAACAAACCGCATGCTTCCTACAAAATTTTAACAGATTATATCACGACCCATAATCTGTGCTCCAACATATACCGCTAAGCATGCATATTTTTGCATGCAAAAATTTTTTAGTCGCAATCTCGATAACGATCACAAAACCACTCGAGTGAGTTCGTTAACAGCGTTCAACACATGTCACAGTGACAGTTCCCACAGCTCCAAGCTGCCCGTCATAAATCTCACACCAGACATCCACTCCGCGTGCAGTTCCCCAAGTCTGCACAAGCAATCCGCCAAAACAACAACTACCCCTTCGCGGCATGGCACATGCTCTCCACGTAAGGCTCCCCGATGAAGAAAACACAACAAACACCAGTCTGCAAGGCGAACACGTTGTGAGCGCTCCACGCGATTGGCCCCAAACGATTCCCCGCACTCACACACGCTCACAGTGCCGCCGCCGTCGCTGTGTCAGTACAGCCATCTGTTGGCTGTGCTGTGCAGACGACAGCGAGAAGCCCATTCACAGCGAGAGAACGAAAAATAAAAATTAAGAAAAACACACATAAAAACTATGGAACTTTATGAAACGAGGGAAAAAAGACGAGACGAGAAGAAGCTGGCGAACGCACACTAAAAATAAAGAACTGGTCGTGTGCGTTAGTGTGTGTGTGGGCGAGTGTGTGGCGTGTCGGTGTGGTATTTTGAATTTCTGGTTTCGTTGGTTCTACTGACAGTTGTTGTTCGGCGGTTACACAAGCAAGAGCGCCCTCTTTCGTCCTCGCGCGAGTGCCTGTCTGCGACAACGTTACGCGTTCGATTCGCATTTTGTCTCGTCCGTTGTGGATACTACGTCCACCCACAAAAGTTCTTCCGCTGTCTCCATCATCGTCGTTGTCGTCTTCGCCGTTGCCGTTGTTGTGTTCGTTGTCGCTGCCGCCGTCGTCATTGTCGCCATCATCATCATCATCATCATCTCGTTGTCGTGGTCGTCAGTGCCTACCAATTATTTATAGTCGGGAGTGCGATTGGTGTTCCATCGGCAAACTAATTTTACTTAACTGATAGTGAAAGGATTTGAAGAAAATCGGTGTCAACGCCTCCACCTACCCCTATCCTCTGCCGCACCTGTCCGAAGCCTAAGCCGGAGCTGAAGATGCGAATCGAGGAATGATAGAGAGGAAAAACTAAAATACTGCGAATTAGATTAACGAAAACCTGAAATTAGGTAATTTAGTGACCGTTACGTTTCTATTTTGAATTCAGTTTACGCGCCGTGCCGTGCGTCGTGTGGGGCTATAAATGCGAGGCAGAGATAAATTCTCGAGAATGCGTTGGGCCTCTGCGATGCACACGGAAAGCATGCGGACTTCTGCTGGGGCATCCTCCCCGTCTATTTATACTCGAGCGTATTTTTACGAATTTCGTTGAATCTCATCCTCTGTCTGTGATGGCGTTCGGCCGCGCCGCCGATGCTGCAATTTATTACGAACACCGCACACGGAGCAACGTGAGCACAAAGAATCTACATATCGTCTCGTCTCGGAGTTTTTGTGTATTTTTGTCGTTTTTCTGTGACGATATTCTGCTGTCTGTTGTCTCCTTTGTCGAATGTCTTTAGTTGTGGTAGTTGGTGGTGCTGGTGGCTCTCTGATGGATATGTTGTGTCAAAAGCAGGGCTTAACAAAGACCATACCGCGTACCAATAAAGGAGGGACTGGGCATGTGGAAATGGAATCCATCTGAGGGTTGGTTTATTGTTTGTGATCACGTGAGCTTTGGATTGTGTCTTTAAATGAAGCTTTAAGACAAAAGGCGATGAAAGCTGAAGGTCATTGCCAGGTTCAGAGTAATCCGACTCCTATGTCTAAAGTCATATTAGGTGTGTCAGATTAGAGAAACATTGTTTCACCGTCGATGACCTTATTCCCCGTTTTGGCGTTGAAAGCCCCTGATTTGTGGTCTTAATATAATTTGGATTACTGATCGTTTTAGCTGCAGTGTCATTTATCAATTAAGTGCATGCACATTAGATTCAGAAGTAGAACGCAAGGAAACGACATTCCTACATGGGAGGTTTCCCGGTCGTCGGACCCAGTGATAAGGTAAAAATTAATACTCTAGTTCTGACCGGATCATTTTTTTCTCCTCTGGAGAAGCACCTTATGCCATTTTCATGGAGTAGAAATTGTCAATGAAAACCTTAAGTTTCGTTGTTCATCATCATAAACTTCGGGTTTCAGCCGCTTTTGAAAGATTGTACGTATGACAGACTTAAACGAAGCAGAGGCTAGGCCCTGGAAAAGAATTTTTTATTTATATTATTTACTCCGCAATAAACAAATTCATTGACTCTAGAGTCCACAAGGGACTAGGATCTGGTTTCCTCAAGGCACGAATTGTGCTTGCTATTGTTTTCTAATGAGTGGAAGGGACCTAACGTTGAATGCCGACTCCGAACGAAATTCGAAGAAAAGTTTTTGTTAGGCTCTTTTTGTACTCCATAATTATTGACAATGATTTAAGTGATGTAGAGAAGTATAATATGTGAGTTTAGGCTTGATACAATGCAACAACGCACGACGTCTTAAAATACAACATTGAAAAATTTACCACGAATCTAAAGAAAATAGTGCAAACTTATAATTTGAGGTTTTTAACATTTTAATGAACAAACATCCCATAAGTATCGATACCATGACCTGCGATACATTGTTGGCATGTTTTAAAATGGTATTAAATAAAAATTTGTGGTGGCCGTAGCGTAGTGGGTAAGTGGGTCGACCTACACGCAGAAGATCTAGGTTTGATTCCCGGACGGGACACCTCGTATTTTTTAACGGCACCACCTCTTTCGAGTTACTGACAACACTTAAAGAGTACTTATTGTCTATCAAAGCTTCTCAAATCTCGCCGTTTGGAGTCCGCAGAAAACTGTAGGTCCCTTCTACTCATGAGAGAACAGCAGCCGCACAACACGAGTAGTTGTTGTAGAAGTTAGGCCCTGGTCCCTTGTGGACTGTAGTGCTACTCAATTATTATTAAATAAAAATTAAATTTTGAAAATCAGCTGTGGAAAGGTGGCTAATGAACGCAGCCTAAATTTTACAAAAGTCACAAAAGCAGAACACACATATTTTATTTCTTTGCTTTAAAAATGAAACGTTATCCAAAGGTATCTTAAATGCAGCATTGTGTTTCAGGTATAACAGCTACAGTCCTAAGTTATAAATTTGATTTGTCTAATGCACCCTTTTACAACGTTCTCCGTCTAAATGAACTGTTCTTTAAGGTTTCAATACAAAACTCCTGGGCGGGACATCTTTTCAATATCCGTACCTTCACAGTTTCTATGCTCAAATACCTCAAGTAAATCTAATCACTGAGCCCCTTCTGTAATAGTTTTTCACGTTGCGTTTCAAAAAAGGGCAAAAAATAACGAACGATTTGTGAACGCGGAGTGTTTCTTAACTCCACACCTCGTCCTGTGGCACTTTTCCATGTCGACTGGTTTTGTGAAGTAATTTTGAAGAAACTCTAAAAAATGTATTCGAGTTAGCCATAATTATTCTAGATGTCTGACAGCTGAATACGGAATTTCTAACACAACTTCCTTAATCGGTAAGGAGTCTTGTAGAATTCTCATGCGTGTCGCATTTTGTATTCCGACATCAGTGAGAGGTCTTGAACGATGATTTGCATTTCTTTCATATAAAGCAATCACTAAGAATACAGTCAAAAAAGTCTGTTTCCGTCATAAAAGATGCCGAAGTCTGCAAAGATTGAACTCCAGATCAGCCCCTTCAAGATCACAGCCTACCCCAAAGTTGAAGCAAATAGAAAAGGTTGTCGCGCCCTGGCTTAGACCATCCATCCCAAGCAGGCATGTTTGTGTGTGTGCATAAAAAGTTAATTTATTTTTTTATTCTTCCCATTTCTCCATTTTTTTTCATAAAAGATCTTCTGTTCTTTCTTTATTTATTTCTTAGCGTTGTTTTGTATTGGTAATCGGGCGTCTAAAAATAGTGGCCGCCACATGGATGTGTGTACACTCGCTCCTCCTCGTGGTGGTCGCCTTTGTTGAGTGGCCGATAAAAATGAAATGGACACAAGCAGCCTCCGCCAAACTGAGTGTGTGTGTGCGCCTTCCTTCACGTCACTGTTCCTGATCTTCAAGTTGTTCGTTGTCCCGCTTTTTGCCAGCGTCTTTGCCAGATTCTCTCGGGGATACGCGATTAAAAGTCGAAATGCCATGGACATGGCCTGCGGCAGTCCCTCGCCAGCTACGCTTGGTTAATTTCGTTTTCATTGCAAAAAATCTTCCTTTTCATTCAGCTGCACGTTCTCGCCACACCGCGCCCAGTGGCACTTGGCTTCAATGGGAGCGAGCGGTCTTGGAGCCCGACTGGGATGCCATTGCATAAGAACACAGGCGACGCTTTGTTCAGGGTTTGTGTTTGGAAGTGCAACCGAGCAGCGCTGTGCCGACAAAAGCTCTGCAGTTGCACCAGCAATTACCCAGACACGGCAATAGTGCAAAAAATCTCAATTATCTGACAGATACAAGCCAGCGTTGAAACGAGTTTTTCCTGCCCAGCCCAACACGCGCGCGCACAAGTGCAGACACATGCAGAGGCAGCTGATGTCGGCCCAACGGACTGGTGGTAGCGTCGTGTGAGTGTGGCCAAGAAGTGGTGTGAAACCGAAGAAACCGTGGAGACGCAGTCAAGTCTATACAGCACAGTCTGCATGGTTGTTGGACTAGGGTTTTATGGTCTGCGCGGCGCTCGCACACATGGGCCGCTCACGCACCGCTGCAAAGGTGCAGCTGCATTAGGGCCGGGGTTTTGTTGTTGCGCTTGAACCTTCTCTTTGTTCTCCACCTGACTGACAGAAGGTGAAGGAACTCTGCACAACAATTACGCTTCTAGTGCACGGAGTTTGTTGTTTAGAGCTTGGCAGTTCCCGGTTGATGGCAGCGTGTTCTGACCATTTGTGCAACGTGAAGTATTTGTTCTAGGAAGGTTGGTGGACTGTGGAGACCGTGATGAAAACAATAACGAGCTCCATGATCACGGGGCCATGGCTGTGGCCAACGAGAAGATCAAAAAGTTGAATGCACTAATAGAATACGGTAGTGGTTGCCAGTTGTCTGTTTCTGTGCCGAAGAAGAGCGTCTCATAGTTTGTTGCATTTATGTGGCAGGAAGCTCGAATTGGTCGTGCGGCCGTAGCTGGATCGGGGATGTGGCTATTTGCTTGAAAGTAAAAATTTTGTTTTCGCGATAATGGTAACCAGTGTCGTTTGGCGGAGACTACTGCTTCGACGTCGTGCAGGAGTGGTAGAAACTGAGAGTGCTTCGCTTGAGAATTGAGAGCAGGGGATGTATTTGTGGATTTGGGATGATTTATAGAGGTGCACGATGAAATTCTTTTGAAAGGGATCGACGATAGGCAAGTAAAAGCGGTGTTGGCGCATTTCTTTTGACAGTTCAATATTGACGCTATTTCCTTCTGTTTGGCAAGAAAAGTCCCGAAAAAGTTTGATTAACTTTCGTTCTGTAATAATTCAAGGCTGTTCTTGATTTTTTTTACGGAGGGACACGGTTCTTTGATTGCAATAGAACAATTTTAGGGCTTTCTGGAATTTTAAGTGTCGATTTCTGTACCTTTTTCGCCCATTTTTAGTAACTGACGATTTTGATGACTCACAGTTGTTGAGAGCGGACACGTCAACTGCATCTTGGCCTCATAATCTTTGAAATCAAATCTTTCCTGTTGTTAGTCATACTACAGTAGAATGTTTGACGGAGTTAAGGTATGCAGTACAGCGTTGATATCGAGGCTTAGTATGCATTCCAAAAAGAGTTCCTGATCACAAATTTGATAGCGGTTTCTTATTCACTGTTCCATCCTTATATCCCGGCGAGTTTTATTCTTTTTCTTCTTCTTTTTTTTCTTGTGGCGCGACAGTCCGAGTTGGACCTGGGTCTCAACCAACATGCTTTTCCAGCTCGCACGATCTCTCGCCAGCTGCCTCGAATTGAGCACTCCAATTTGGTTGAGGTCCTTCTTCACTTGTGTGCGCCATCCCAACCTAGGCTATCCTCTATAGCGTTGTTTGGCTTAGATTCGAACACTTTTCGGGTCGGAGCAGTGGTGTTCATTCGCTCTACATGACCTAGCCATCTCAAGCGTTGTATCCGAAGACGCTTGACTAGGCGCATGTCGCTGTACAGCCCATAGAGTTCGTCGTTAAATCTTCTTCTCCAAGTGCCATCAACGAAAACAGGACCAAAAATCGCACGCAGAACTTTTCTCTCCAAATGACTACGGACTTCCTTATCCGCCTTTAGCACCGTCCAGGTTTCCGCACTATGAAGTAGGACTGGGATGACCAAGATGTTATATAAACCGAGTCCTTCGAGAGAGCTTTATTACTTAATTGACTCTTGAACTCAAAGAAACAGCAATTGGCAAGAATAATTCTGCGTTTGATTCCGGTACTGGTGTTGTTGTCCCTATTTACCACGGAGCTGAGGTGGACGAAGTCCTTGACTACCTCGAAGTTTCTGCTGCCAAGTGTGACGCTCTGTCCGAGACGTCGATGTTGTGCGTCCTTCTTGATGGCAGCATGTACTTAGTTTTGTCCTCATTTACCACCAGACCCATTTTAGCCGCTTTCGCTTCAATGCCAGCAAACGTGCCTCTGGTATTGACTTTTGAGTTACGCACGGTTTTCTCAAGGGTGAAGTTAAAGAAGACGACAGTGCGTCGCCTTTTCTAAAACCTTTTTTGACATTGAAGGTCTCGGTGATTTCGATACCTTTCTAAATGGAGCAGCGAGAATTCTCCATTGCTAATTTTATTCACGTTTCCCAAATGTCTAGGACAGATCTTCTTTTATTTTCTCCTGAAATGAATTAATAATCCATTGCACTTAAATCATCAATCCAATGACAAAGGCGTGACGAATCACTTAATTTTCAACAGAAAGGGCTCTCAAATCTCATCCACTGACCAAGAAAGGCCCTCTCAAAGCAACAGTCACAGGCGTCATTCAAGTGTCATCTTGTGCATTCTTTTTGCATGATAAATGTGAATGGTTGCACGGAATCACATTCCGTCGCGGGATTCAGGTCAAACGGAATGCTTTGTCATTTCGCATTTCCATGCTCGTGTCACTGGGCCACACAAGCATCCGGCCATGTTTCGCCGACCCAATTATTTCGCCCCGCCAATATCATCAACACTGAGATGCGATGACCAAATGCACGGACTTCCCGTGAATCACATCTTGAATCACGCTTCCCATCGCTCACTCGTTTCGCTTTCAGCAAATTTAATTTCTTCCCCAAAAAAAAAAATATATGCCCGAAAATTGTATGCCTGCCTCCGAAGTGAAAATCATAATCACAATTGAAATTTGAAAACAGAATTACTTACAAATTTCAATTAATTCAGCTTCAAAGGGGCGAAAAGTTTTGCACTTTAAAGCGGCAGCATCTGCGAGGGAGGTTCACCTTGAGCACAAAGCACGGAGCCAGGTATTCTCCGGACTCATTGAGGCGTGAAGTAACGAAATTAATCCCGAATACAGCAGAAGATCCGGCAAACCTTTCCTGGGGTTCATTTTTTTCTCCTCCTCCTCCTCCTCCTCATCTTGATTATTTGCTCTCTTGTATCTGTATCATAGTCAGTTTCCGTATGGATTTCACCTACTAGCCGAAATTTCAAGGTAAGAAATCAAGAATCGCTTCCCCAATCCCCACCATCGAGCGGCCTGACCGGCTGTGTTGGTTCTAATGAAGACTTACTCCACCGAAACTCGTGCGTCGGTCGAGGACGGTTGGCAGAGGGGACTCAGTGAGGAGGAGGGCGGGATAAAACCTGAACCCTGAAAATCTCACAAAAGAAATGCTTCATGCTTGCGGCGCTTTTTTGGGTGGACGATTCGGTTTGGTCGCGTCTCTCCTTCGTGCAGCCTGCTGGTCAGATCTTTTGTGTGCCTGAGCTCCAGAGAATGTTTTCCTCCGCCTGCCGTCGGTTGTTGGTTCATCTGTCAAGACCAGGTGTATGCTCCCTCTTCTTACATCACCCGACCACATGGCACATGACTTTTCTGCCCCAACCGAGTCAAATGTTTCACTCTGCCTCTCTCTCTCTCTCTCCACTCCCCTGCGACATGGCACGAAAGTGATTCGTTTCGTTCTTTTGTGTCATCATCATACTCTTTGAATAACATTATCTGTATCTCTTCGGTTTGGAACTCGTTGGCATCCAGATGCGATGTCACTCAGCCTGCCTCAGATGTTGAGAGAAAACTTTTTGGTTGACTTCCTTCCCCCTTGCTGCTCTGACAAGATTCACCTTACTCAAAGGGAAACCTGTACTGGGACACCACCCTGCGAGTTATTGGACACTTATTAGACGACTCTGCTCACGCTCCGTCGCCCCAGCGTGTCTCACCGCTAACGAGGCAGCGTATATGCGGGTGTCTGGCAGGGGAATCGATTTGTATTTCAAAGCATGTCTGTACGCAAATACACAAAACATCCCAACTGATGCGGTACATTGGCTTTTTATATTTCCAGATTTATTTTTTCGACACATCCGCCCGTCCGCCGCGGAGAAGAGAACGAGGGAATGGAAAACAATAATTAATCAATCAAAAGGAGAAGCAGAAAAAAGAGACACGAACAGAGCCCACCCGAGGAAGTGTTGTTCATATCACCCGTGTTCTCCTACAGACATCGCTCGTGTTCGAAATTCTCGTCTACAAATCGTTGTATCTCAAGAGGGAAACAAACAACAAACACTCAAAAGCGCACACGTCCTAGAATTAAAATAATATTGTCAATAATAATTTACGAAAACGAAAATCCCGCACAAAGTGACGCACGGTTAACCTAAATTTTGAGTGAAAATCTCCCCACGGATACCTTCAGTTTCGTTTCGAGGAGTGTTATCAATTTGAATTTGATTTAATTTGAGGAGCGAAGTCAATATTTGTCAAATAGTGGTTTGCATGAGTGCCCGAAGCAAGAGTGGCTTTTTGTTATATATCAAAAAATCCGTACGCAAGCGCAGTGCCAAGAAAATGAAATCAATTTCATGATACTATAAGTGGTCTGAATCAGTGATATTAAATTACTTAAGGATGCCTTCGACACCGTACGATTTGGTCCAAGACGACCAGGACCTTAGGATACCGCTGCATGCTGAACAGGCCTTCTTAAATGGGATAACATTTCAAGCTAAGGTGAGTGTTTGTTTCTTTGATCTAGCTAGCGATGAAATGCGTCAGCATTTCACTGTCTCTTAAAAATTGTCTGTCACATGACATTCTGGGCATAAATTTTGTAATGAGTCATTCAGCGTTTTACAGAGATACGGCTTTAATAAATATTTTAACTTAAAATTTGGATTTAATCATTAATTCTGAATAACAATATCCTTCAATATTCGTAAACTACGAATCATTTGAGGTAGTTTTCAACCACTTTTCCGCACCTTTCAGAGGGTTTTGAGTGCGTCTAGAGTTTTGGGATTATTCGCATAAACACGGTCTTTGAGTAGCCACACAGAAAAAAAAATCGAACGGTATCGAGTGGCCTGGTATCGATTAACAATTAATGCCGTCAAAACGGGCAATTACTCGACTAGGAAAGTTCTCACGCAATAAAACCATAATTCGTTGCATTTCGTGGCTTGTTGCCTCGTCTTGTTAAAACCAACTGTCGGCCAAGTCACAATTCAATAATAAAATCGGTTATCATTAGACAAATATCGATTGTAACTGTCCGCCGACTAGTGTCTTTGAAGAAATGCGCCCATAGATCACACCACACAGTCACTTTACTTGGATGCAACGCAACCTCAACAAATTATGAGTTAAATGTTTTTTTGAGCCTCATATGCAACTTTGTTTTTTTACATTCCCTCCGAGAGAAATGTGCCTCATCACTGAAGAACGCTTTCATTTTATTCAAATTTCTTCACAATTTTTCCGATTGCATGCATATCTGCGTAAGATTTTGGCGACCATAATTATACTATAATGCGCTCAAATCATGACTTTTGTAGAAGATAATACTAATTTGAAAGCATTGTTGGATTATTAAGCGATTCACTTTCGTAAATGGCAAGCATTCAACTAATATTGTGACACTTCAAATGACACTTGAGTTTCTTATGTTTCAAATACCAGGTCAACAAAATTGAAACCACCAAATGAATGAACTTTTTTAGACCGACACGCATGTAAATTTTAAATAAATATTAGGTAGATTGTAACATGGCTAGGCCATGTAAAGCGTATAAACACCACTGGTCTGGCCCGAAAAGTCTTCGAAGCTAAGCCATTGGGACAACGCAACAGAGGACGGCCCAGGTTAAGGTGGCGCACACAAATGGAGAAGGACCTCAACCAACTTGGAGTGCGCAACTGGCGGCAGCTGGCGAAAGACCGTGCTGGCTAGAGAGGCATGTTGGTTGAGGGCAAGGTCCATCCCGGACTGTAGCGCCACAAGAAGAAGAAGAAGAAAAAGAAGAAGATTGTAACAGACAAATGCAGTGATGACAAATGAAAATTTTCTAGATAACGACGCTCGTTATAGCAACGAATGGTTTATATAAGATCTTACCTACAATCTCCACCAACACCAAAATCTTCTTGGCCCCAGTCATATAGTGATTATTGGTTTTGGTGTGGAGATTCGTCTGGTCTCCCGAAACTCTTTATAAAGGATTCCTGTGTCGCCATGACATATATTTTGTTACACCTCAATACTAAGTCAGTAAATCTGATAAACAGTGTATCAATTTTTGTAAATTTCTCCTACTTCGTTTATTTCCCATAATACCTACCGTTCAATACTTTGGAAGATATTTTGGTTTTCAAAACTTTTATATATTCGAAACTTTCAAGTGAAAATCTATTGAAGGTTTCTTAGACGAGTAAACCATCCGTATAGCGCAGTTCAGCTTAGATGGCACCATTATTTTATATTTCTACCTACAGATCCTATGCCAGAATGTGACATTTTTTCCGGATTTGGGTTCTCTGATCTCAGGAAGCAGTTAAAGTAAAAGTTTTATAAAACGAATCGAAAAAGTATGTGATATCATGTTTTTATCTTACGAAAGATAATGCCACGCTATATACATGAAACCACGGTTTTCATTTCCATCACATGCATGTAGCTTCTCAATACATGTATCATTTATTCCAATATTCGTGGGATGTGAGTTTCAATTCACTCAATCAGAAGAATGTGCGATTTCTTGAATGCAATTCGCACGTTGAAGCGTTTTGAATGACAGTTTCAATGTCACCAGTGAAAGGATGGTCATTTTGAAAAGCTGTTTCAGCACACCTTATATGCTCTACACCAAGTTGCAGTTTATTGTTTTTAATGTAATTTCCTAGACCGTTGAATACCCCTCAATGTCACGACCGCAAGAGATATTCCTTAGGTTATATTTATATAGGTTTAGAATTGAACGAGTATTACACAATGCAGTTCGTCTCAAGACGTAGGTTTTGATCAAAAATTATCTCGAAATATGACTCTATTAGAATACTCAAGATTGATTCTTACAAACTACACCCAAAATAAATATGCTAAGGAAACCAATAAGTCTTGTAAATGTGAATAAATATTTGTGATTAGATAAATATTTGTAATGAAATACGTTACCCGATGTTGGATCGAAGTGGAGGATGTTAATGCAAATTAATTTGTTTTTAAAAAAATAATTATAATAACAATTGAGTGACACAATAGCCTAGAAGGGACCAGAGCCTAGCTTCTACAACAACTAGTCGTGCTGTGCGTGCTACTGTTCTCTGACGAGTTAAATGGACCTACAATTTTTTGCCGACTCTGAATGCCGAGATTTAAGAAGCTTTTCTAAACAATTACTACTCTTTGAGTGTTGTCAGCACCTTGAAAGATTTATGGCCGTGAAAAAAATGCGAAGTTTTCCGTCCGGGAATCGAACTTCGGATCTTGGCGTGTGAGTCGAGGAACTCACCCAATACGCCACGGCGGCCAACTTAAAAAAATACTACGTAGAATATAAAATATTAGTTGAGTAGACTACTAATTCTATGCTAACCATAACCCATAATTAATAAAAAAAAAGTAAGTTAATTGACTATCTAAAATAAGGATAAGGTTTCGTTCATGCAGTAAATAAATTCCATAACATCAAAGCTGATCATTGCCGTGCAAGTAGCAAACGGTTGAGTGCAAATAGCTATCTTTTACTATGAATCTATAAAGGAGAAAGAGCTCTGCAACCCCTCTGCTTGCATTCACCGCAACATATTTTCTTTATCCACATTTTCACTGATACTAAAATTTTTAAAGTCTACGTTTAAACACATATGCATCCAGGTTTTACATTCTGGAGGACAACAAAGACAAGAAGTCAAAAACAGGACTTGTCATAAAAAAGTTTACGATACCATATGAAAATTTAGCTGCGGTACTTCATCATGCCTGAGCACAGCAGTAGTTGATGATTTTTTGTCTAGGAGATTTGTTACAAATGTGGTTAAGATTGCACATTAGACAGATATGCTTTCAAAAATGAAATTCATCAGGTCTCTAATTAAAAAACTGACCACTTCAGGAATAGAGTAGAAATGAAAACAATATTACGAACATGTGTATTTGAACATGCATCTACTGAAGACTAGATGAATATTGAGATCGGTTGTGGTTACAGTGTAAAAACTTCAAGCGCTGATACTTAAGAAATAAATGCAATCTAATATCTGCCTCTTTGTGGCTTTTTTTTTTTTTTTTTTTTTATAATTGGCGCGCGCTAAAGGGGTTACGACTACCCTTAAGTGACCGGATTTAAGTCACAGCACGGGCCGAAGGTATAGAGGAAGAGAGGGAGAGGAGGTACCGCTGCACATTGGTTTTAAATGTCTGTAGATTGTAATGAGAGGGGAATATTGAGCTGGGAAGAGCATTCCATATTCGTGTGGTGCGGCTAAAGAACGAGTCTCTATACTTAACTGTACGTCCGAAGGTGGGCTTAAGGGTGAACTGATGAGCATTCCTTGCGAGGCGTGTATTGCGGGTGAATTCTTGTATTTCCTGTACATGAACGTTATGTATCCTATCACAAGCACCCAAGTGCTAATCAATTAAAAGAGCGTCTAATTCAAAAATCTTAAACTATTGAGAGGTATTCAGCTATTCAGTAATTTCGAGTTCATTTGTTCTCGAATTTTAAAATGTTGCGTGTTCAGTGCGTAATGGAATTTTTAACATAAACATTGTGTAAGGCTGCCCAAACATTTGGATATTCTTGAATTTCAACACGCCTTCTTAAACGTAAATAAAGGAATATGCCTTCAAGCGTGTTTTTCATTGGATGAAATATCGAATTTCTTGTTTTTATGTGTGCAAACAGTTGTTCTCCAGAATGCTTAAGAAAAGAATAGCCATCTCCAAGAATGGAGCCAAGACTAAAAAATTTCCAGTCGTCGAATTTGTTTCTTCTTTGAAGGGGATTTCTATTGAAAACTGCATTTACGTGCCGTTTAATTGATTGCACTTAAACGATGAAGTTTGAGGTGCATTTATCCCAGAGCTCGAGCTATAAAATGGTGCCATTAATCCAATAATGTATTCTCAGAATCAAAATCTCCTCTACGACCCAAACAAATTCCCCAACTTCAAATCCAACTACCACTTAACAAGTTTTATCTCCCCCAAAGTTATTCTATTAACCCTCAGTTAGTTGGAACTTCTTCTTCACTCAAATCGCTGCCTAATCTGATGCTAATCACCGCAGCTTAATGCCGCTGTCCAAGTCAATCGACATCGCCACACACGACCTCTTCAAGTTTTGTACCTGCGACCGAAGTTAAGTAACCACCGCCGCCCCACTGCCGTAACGCAGTCGATCTGATGTAATTGGCACGTCTCGCCCAAGACGAACGGGAAAAAGCACGCTTGAAGTCTCCCCTGAATCACGCCTTAACTGGAACTTCGTGAAATCGCAGAAAGTCAATGCAAATCGATAGCTCAATGACTCACGAACGTGTGTGTCCCCAAAACGAAAACGGAAGTCAGCCCGGGCGGTGAATCGAATCACGTCGCGCTACTTTTTTGCTCGTTTTCTTCAATTAGAAGTCGCAGCTTTTAAGCTTGACTGAGGTGAGGTGTGAGTGTGTGTGAACGTCTCAAGGGAATCTCTCGCCTTGGAGATGCATAGCATCTCAATGAATAAACAAAAAATTTCGTCTCTATTTGATGACCGCTTGAGTGAAGCCACAGACCTGTGCACGACAAATGAACATGATTCACGAGCAGCTCTCTGGCTTAATTCGTTTTCCATTGTATCATCGGAATTCTATCTCTGAATGCATTAATATTCGCTGAATCTGAATCTGAAGCTCTCGGGGCCAAGTTCATGTGGCTGTTGGTAATTCTAGCATTTTTCTCTTGAATGTATTCTCCGGCATGCACATATGGATGGATGTCGACGCTTTGTTACTGCCAGTGAACAGTAACTGGTGTTTGGGTGAACAGATCTAACCTCACCTGCTTTGAGGTGGTGCTGCATGGTGTAAACCTCTGCCTTTGTCATGCATGGCTGAGCACATGTGACTGGGGGCTTTGTTGAGCGGATGAATTACTCAGCGACATTCCTTTGCATCACCACTACCAGCACCAGCACCACCGGTGCGGCCACGATACTGCGGTATGGCACAGGTATGAAGTAGGCAGAATTTAAATATCGTTTCGTTTGTACTGCGAATTAATCGCTGTTAAACAATCGATTTGTTAGAAGCGTCTTAATGGAAATCTCCTTAGTTCGTCGTTCGGTCTCTCGGTTTTGTATTCAGACGCGGTCTTGCTGCGCGTCTATTAAAGATTCACAGATGGATGGATTTCTTTGAATTCAACTTCAATTTACATAAACGAACGGTGATTAGATTTTCCTTTTGCAGGTGAACTGTGCTGTGCGCCGTGGTGGGATGGAACGATGAAATGTCAAGGCGTCCTGTGGCACGGTGCACAGTTGCCTCTTTTTGATAGATGATGATGATGATGAGATCTGTCTTGTTGTTTATCGTTGAAATATTTTTATTTTTCTTTCATTGAAAGAACGAACAGAATGTGTGCGAGTGTTTTAAGGCATTTCGAATTTCGGAACACAGAGTTGAAAAATAATTTCTTGTGTGGACATTCATTATCCCTCATTCCTTTTATTTTTTCTATGCCCAGCTTCATAGTCAATCCTATTGGTTTCGCATTATTTCACATTTCCCTTGTATCTTTGTGATTCACAACAGACGAGTGGATACTTTTCGAATGACTCAGGTGCTAGACAGTCGGATTTACTTCTGAGCGAAATGAAATCTGGGCTGTAAGCAGGTATTTAAGTCAACAATTCCATCAAGTGCGGTGTGTTTTTAGTCATTATCATTCCTATTCAATTTAGGGATTCATTTTTTAAAGGAATTAAGCTGATGAGTCATCCGAATTTTCTTGAGGGAATGAAGAATCAGAGAAAAAAAGAAAAAGTGCCTGAAAAATTTTAACATTTTGGTTAATTTTGTGTTAATTAGTTTTCTTAAGTACAGTACGAAGTTAGTTCCTGTTTTGGTAGATGTAAGGAGGGGAAGGGCAGGGAAGGGAAAGGAAGGGGAAATTTATTTTATATCAAAAGAATGAGGTCGCTAGTTAGTTTGAGGAATTACTAATTTCGGTTTCTCTTCTTTAAAACACTCTGAAACCCTGCACATACAGAACAAAACATGCTTATGAATTAAGGATTGTTGGAAAAATCAAGAGTTAAGGTATAGATTTTATAAACCGAAACCAACGACAAGTACATTCAAAAAATAGATTCCAAACAGAAGTAAAATTCTGTTAGAAGATCAGATTATATAAATAAATTATATTTGTTGTAAATTGGACAAGAGAGCCTATTTTGATTTTTCTATGTCTGTCTGAAGGAGATTATTAAAAAAAGAAGCAAATGGGAAGGACTTTGCGTTCGAAAAGCCACCATTCCGTGACCGTTTTTGATGTATTCTTGGAGCTCTCATATTTGAATTTTGTTGTAAAGAATTGTAACAATTTCAAAATAATTTGACTACTACAGATAGAAGAGAACAAATTGAGTAGTGACTAAATTACCTACTGAAATAACAAGAACAGTTTACTTTTCTTTATTTTAAAACACTTTTTACGACCTTTAAATACTTTAAACAACCCTGTTGACGTCACGCCCTACCCTGGTTTCTTAATCACCTAAATGTTTAATTAAGAAATACTTTTGTAAGTAGCGACAATAAAGACACAACAATTAGACATCTTATATGCTGATTAGTATGAAACAAAATAAAAAATAAGTTACCCCCTTGTCATCCCTTCTCGTTTCACATCCTCTATTTATAAAGTTTACAAGAATCAAACTGATGTAAAAAAATTACCAAAAGAACCGGTCATTTTTCATTCTTTCTCGAAAGACGACTCATTTTGTCTTTGTACTTAAAATGTAGCGTGACATATTCTGTGTGTCAAAGTAAAATGAAATCCTTTCAACTTGTTTGACTTCCTGCGTTATACCTTAAATTCAAGACAAGATGTAGAAACCAATCACATAGATCTTGAATTTTACAGTGTATTTCTCCTGTAACGTACCGTCAAATTTGCGCATTATTTCAAAACAGGAGAATTTTAAACATTAATGTACGCTCGTCTTATTCAACACACGGTGTAAGGTTAGGTGGTGCGATAGAGAGTTTTGGCTAATTCGTGATAGTTTAGCTTTTGGCAGTTTACATTTTAAAACAACCTTAGGGAACACTCACTACAAACTACGAAACATAAAAATCCTATTAAGTTATAAATTAATTGAGTATTTTAAAAGTGAGAACATGGTGAAGTCACAAATTCAAACGTCGCCTGTTTTGGAAACCTTTAACACAATCCTTACTTTCCTAACATCAAAACTTCGTTCCAACACGAAAACTGATTACTTTGTATAATTCGGGTTTGGTTTGGCAATTAAAATAAGAAATGTAAGTGGAGCGCTTAAAAAGAGAGTGAGGAGTCAGCTAACATTTTTCAATTTTTTGACAGCTTTTATCGATAACCGTGCTACTCGAAAAATTGAGTTTCTGCCTAATCATCCATCATGTCTTTACTGGAGCCACCGTCAAAGATATCCTTCCGTTAAAGGGCTAACTAAAGATCTGTTCTGAAGAACACTTAGAACTTGAAATGTTTTGTAACTCAAAATTAGAAAAGCGCTCCTTCACACTTTTTTCTACGATTATGTCTCTTCTGTGTATGTAGCCTATACAACTTATGCACGGAAAATACATGACGTTCAGAAATACAAAAGTACCCATCTCCTTTGTCACTTGATTGCATTTTGACAACGAAATGAGATTCTAAAAAATTATATTCAAACTTTTGACAACTATTTGTGACAAAATCCATTCTATAGTCTATTCTATAGAATACAAGTTGTATGTTGCTTTATCGCAATATCCAGTTGAATTACGTTCAAATGTTCCAATGCGACCAACGACGAAGATATGAAGTTGCTTTCGAAAACTATATTCATTTTGGAACAGTCAGCCTGTCAGCCTTGCAATTAGCTTGGCCAGATTTTCCATCTACAGTTGCCGTAAACAGCCATGACGAACAACTTTAACAAAAGCTCGTCACCAAATCAGAAACTCCCCAGTTGACGTCATGACCCACCAACTGACATTTTCTTTTTATGTTAATGGGAACCACCAGAAATGTAACATGTCTATTTCGTGGCGTCTTCGCAGCTCTTACTATCTTGACTTGTAGTTCAAGTTCACGTTCAAGTTAACGTGATGCATATTTTTGGAAAGGTCATATATGTGAAGGTAATTCAAGGTAGCCGAATGTGAAGTCGTGTAAGAAAGTATATTTTTACATTTTGTTTTCCATCAGAATTGGGTCCAAATAATGAGAAAAGTGAGGTATTGTCTCCAATATTGTTTATTCTTAAAGGAACCTCTTCATCTTGATTGAAGGATGTGCTGCCATCTACAAATTTCAAAGTTGACAAAAGCAAAATTCACACTCCGCCAAAAAAAATCCGTCACTGATAATGTGGGATCTCCCGAGTGCCTATCAACAGTCACTCACACACACAGACAACACAACCTCATCAATGTTGTATGACTTTCATCCGAAAATGTTAAGCCCCTTCTCTCTGTGTCATTCAGATTATTCAGTTGCGGCATCATTATAATTCAATGCCGCCAAAGGTCCAACCTTTGACAAGGGTTAGGTTACTTTATTTGTGACAGTTTTCGGGCACTCACCTGGTCCCAACTTGAAGCTAATCTAAAATTCAATAAAAGTCACAATATGTTGGCAGCGCCGTCGCAACCGCTCCTTTCCAGCGGTTGGCAAAATCCATCCCTGAACATGGTTAATCTCAGCTTTGAACTTTGCTGCATGCATTATCTAAATTTCCGTTTCCGTTCCACCAACTGTGCGTGTGTGTGTGTTCATTTCTATTCCCCATTTTGCTTGAAAGACAAACAGAGGCTAAAAAATGCTAAGTAAACGTTCCTTCCGAGGAAGTGTGGGAGAGGGGGGGGTTTGGATTGCTTTTGTCGGCATTTAGTTATCCGTCAAGTATCGCTGTTTATAATTCGCCAAACACCATGGAAATATAATTTGGGTTAAGCCATCTGAGGTGGAGACTTTATGCGCATCCGAGTGAACGGCAAGACATGAGTCAAAACGAAGCGAGACTGTAGGTTTTATTTTGTTTGTTGTTTATAGTCATTTTTAGACGTTTGGTCGGTTTTGGCATGCGAATTTCTGTTTTATCGCGAGTCCATCTGGAGGTGATAGCGTGGCGCTTTTGCAGTGGTTCGACGCGTGGAATCTTTTATTCGGTATATTTGCTCGGTTGTTCGTTCTATTGGTTCTAGGGGATTAAATATGTATATGCTTACCTAGGGTATTGATCTATTTCTGTATTTCATGGATCTTCATTAAAAAGTATTTAAATTCGTTCGTTCCTCCGTGAATTGTGATTGGGAAAGGATGAGTGTTTTTTTTCGTTTTTTTTTACTTCGCATCGTTTTGCGTTGTAAATGGAGGAACGCAAACGTTTTATATTGGTGTAGTGTTTATGCTGAATTTCATCTATTTCAGTTTAACGATTGAAGGGAACATTAATACACTCAGGTTCTTGTTTCCATTGCTGGCTGGGGCATTGTGGAAATGTTTCATCATAATCCATATTGATTTTGCTGATGTAGGAGTTGCATATGCCGATGAATATGAAGGAGCCGACCAACAAAATGGGTCGTATGAGGGAAATGTTTTAATTGCACATGTTGTAACCAATTTCAAAATTGTTGCGGATGTGGAGACATGTAGGAAAGTGGTGAAATTTTAATATTTCAATGGACAACACTACAACTGTGTATTCTCTAGAACATGTACGAAATACTTACATATTGACTTTGTTGCTAAGATAAAATCTACTTCGGAGGAGAATGTGTGGATGATATGTGGTTTGTAGCAGAAGGAAAATTCATTTCCGAATGAAAATTTGATCCTACGTACATTCTCTAGAAGTACAATATTAGAATCAAATTTATTAATAACCGCTTTATACAAGTGTACACCACCACTCAACTTTAATTGAACTCCAAGCCCTAAAAATTATAGCATGCTTTCAGCCGCCGGACACAGTCGATTCAGTACAATCGGGAGTTCCGGCGATCAATGTCGTCCTCTGTTCAGTAAAAATTGGCTAAAACGTGTTTCCCTTTTTTACAAATTCCTTAAAACATAAGCAGAAAGGGGAAAAAACTTTTGGGGTGGCAGAAACTCTTTACAGTTTATTTTTCTTTTCCTAATATAAAAAATTCAAAAAAGGAGCACAGCAAGCGAAAATAATTTCTGAGCCGGTAGAAAATCCATACTCCATACTTTATTTTGTTACCAACTTAATATTTTGGTTGCATCTGGTTACGGGGGTAAACACGGATAAACCTCTTAAATAAAGCTTATATTTGTGAAAAACGCTAAAAATTATGTTTTTTGTGCTGAAAAAAAGGGCACAAAGAGGATATGGAGTATGATGATCTGCATTTTTAGCCTTATATTACTGGGATTCAAAACATCGTAAGAGTAGGCGTCTCAGTTACCCAAAAACCAATTTGAGTTCATGCTTGAAAGACAATCACTCCACATTGGTAGGGAGCCCTTCTAACTTCTTCGTCATTTTTGCAGATTGCGTCAGCAACAGATTGCAAAACTTTGAGCCAGTGATAGAACTCAAAGCCATCTGATCCGAGATGGTAAGGTGAACGTTTGTTTCTTTTGAATACAGTCTGTACAGTACAAAACGCGATTTGGGCTTAAACCACAATCTTGACAATACTCCCACAAGGGGCCCTTTCGCATGACCAGGCTTAAACAAATTCTTAACATCTCGTGGCATCAGAATATAACCTTTGGCCAAAGTGTAATACCAAACAGTACAGGTTTCAAGAGGGGCTCGCAACTGGAGCTGCTAGATGCAGTATGCGTGGTTCTTCTGTCGGTACACAAAAAAGAATTAAGAAAGCCAAATTAGTTTATCTTGTTTTTAGTACAAGTTGTATAGTTTCTATACTTTGCAAAGACTTGAGAGGGCCAATGCTCTGTGCTTAAATGTTGCGCCATTTCACAAAGACAGAGAACAAAATGGCCAGAGAGCGTTATTTGGCAATGATTTGAAGCAATTAAGCCGCAATGACGGTCGGTTTACATAAGATTTTGAGGGAACGTCTCCTTTTGAAGCCCTCAGAGACAACATTCGGCCTAAAAACACCGGGATACTCGAGAGATTGAACCATTATTTTGCCAAAGTACATACCCATTTTTTGCAATTCAAAAGGAAATTCGAACTTGAAGAGACTTGCAAAAACATCCTTGTGTACAACAGCATATTCCCTTCACGTACTAGTGTTCCTAAAAAACATATTTTCCGATTTCTACCCATTCAGTGGGGTTCATCGAAAGAAGCAACGAAATGTTCGTGAATGAATAGTTCACAGCCAAGTAGTTCTCCATCCATCACACTCATTAACAATGCATTTACAAATTTCGAACTGAGCAGTTTTAAAAAACGTTTCATCACACAAAATTCAACTTTAATTTGAACACGGAAGTGGGCAGACAATATGTTAAAAATCAGTCTCTGTTGACGACTTGTTGCAAATTAGTGATTCAACAGCAAGATTTGCCCTTCTTACTCGTACAAGACTGTCCGAAGTTTACGGAATGTGTGTAAGCACTTAAATTAATGCGAACAATTCCCTAACTGACAACCATTTTTCTGCTCGTCAAGAGTCGACGACAAATTTGTTTAATTATTTCCCCATTTCTGTTCTTGTCAGTTAGGAGTTTCGCAACCACACCGAAGGTTAATCATCAAATCTTGTAATACATGCACTCAACTACAATCATCAATAATTACACTTTGCCTGTCATCGACACACCTTCCAAAGTCCAATCGACAACCGGAGTGACTAAGAAACATTCGCATACCGGACATCGTAAGTCATTGGTTCCTGCGATAAGTCTATTCATGACCACCACCTCATTAGTTTCGCATAAAGTAATTTCAGAACGACTTCGTGGAAGGCTGATGATCTGTCAACTCAGACATCTGTCTGGAACAGACAATCATATCTCAACTCAATTGGTCATGAAATAAGTCACCCCTGAATCCGAGACATGTGTTATGTATGTTCTCGTCTTCCTCGCCCATGAACAGGGACACGTAGGGAGTTCTCCTTGCAATAAAACCTCTGTCCTTGTGTATAATTCAATGATAAATTGATTACTGCGCATTGTCCTGGCATTAGGTAGTAGTCTCGGTGACACAGGACAACAAAACTGTTGACAAGAATAAATCAGGGCATGGCGCTACGCAGTGTGTTTCCGGTGACTAATTGCTTGACTTGTGCCCAAACGAGGGTCAAGCACCGACTTATTGTGCGGAGAAACTCTATACCTAACCCCCACCAGTGCTGTTCTTTGTTTGCTCCTGTTCAGGTATTCGTTGTGTATTTTGTCCACTATGATGGTCAATTTATGGAAACGCTTTGGTGGTGTATTCCCCCGAGCAGCCGCATTAAGCCAAGTCCAAGCCAGCGATAAGTATCGGTGTGTATTCAATTTCAGGCGATTGTGCTTATGCAGAGCAAGCACTTTATTTCCTCTTCGGTCGCTTTTGTTTCGGATTGAGTTCAGTGCGGCTCGGCGCATTGAAATTTAATTAGCGCTTAAGTTTATTGCTTAGTCATAAGTTTCGGGCTGTGATATACGGGACCGTGATAATTAATCGGCACGCGCATGGGTTACGAAAGTCACACAGTATAAGTTACTGTCAGAGAATATGGAGCGTAAAGGTGATTTGTCGTCAAAACGATATGGGAGCAAAGTTGTCGACATGAGATAACTGGGTGAATGATCTTCTTTTGATGGGAACTAGTTTGTGGAAGAGTGTTGATTGAAACCAGCGGATTATCGGGCACCTGCTAGAGGGTGTAGCTGAGGTTTCTCGGTAGGAGAGCAGTTGCTATGCTGTGTTCTGTGTTGTCGTCAGAGCTTACTAAATAGGGAAATAGCTTGCTAATAAAATTAGCGAAGAAGAATGAATTATTCACTTTAAATGGGTTAGCTTCTTTAATGATCGATGGTTTCACTGTCCTCTTGTTTATGTAAAACTGTCACAGTGCTGATCCCATGTATTTTTGCGTGTAGCTGCTGAATGAGAGAAATAACCCATGATAGGTAAAGTTTATTGTCGAAGATGCTACAAAAGACGGTGTCCTAATGACCATAAGCAGTTTTTTCGTTATTTCAACATCAAATGAGCGTCCAAAGAAAACATTTTCTACGTTGAATTTTGAGAGAAGTTAACTGGACAAGTGCAAGTTAATCTCACACATTGATGGTTTCGTTTTTTGTTCTCTTCAACAGAATTAAAATAAAGTGACTCAAATATGTTGTAAAGTACATATTACTAAATAAATGTTTATCGATGATAATGATAGTAACTGACTTGTCATTAAGTTACCAACCATTTAATCCAACGAGAATTAAATGAGCAAATTGGGTGACGCTGCTGTCGACAAGGGAATATGACTTCAGCTGTACTTTTTCCTCTCGCGAATAGTGAGTACCTTTTACTTTGCTGAAGACGATGACCGGCGAGATTTGATAAGCATTTTCATTTTAACACTCGAGTTGTTACCGTAAAAAAAAGGTGTATGAATGCTCAGTCCAGAAATCGAATCTTCTTCTTCTTGTGGCATTTCAGTCCGGGGTAAACCTGGGCCTGCCTCTCCAGCCAACACGATCTCTTGCTAGCTGCCATAAGTTGCGCACTGTTTGAGGTCCTTCTCCACATGTGTGCGCTCCTTAGCCTGAGCCCTTTTCTGTTGAGTTGTCCCAATGGCTCAAATTCAAAGACTGTTTGGGCCGGAGCAGTGGTGTCCATACGCTCTAAATGGCCTAGCCTTCTTAAGCGTTATATCCGAAGACGCTTGACTAGGCGTACTGTACATGTCGCTGTACAGCCCATAAAGTTCGTCGTTAAATCTTCTTCTCCAGGTGCCATCAACGCAAACAGGACCAAAAATCCCACGCAAGGCTTTTATCTCGAAAAGACCAAGGGCTTTCTCACCAGCTTTTAGTAACAGCCAGGTTTCCGCGCCATAAAGTAGCACTGCTGCACTCAAGCTGTTATAAAAAGCAAGGGCTTTATTACTTAATTCCCTCTTGAGCCCAAAGAAATAGCGATTGGCTGCGTATGATTTCGGTACTGGTGTTGAAATCGAATCTCCAGCGTGTAGTTGATGCACTTACCCACAACGACGGTCAGAATCAGGATTAAATATAAGCACACATATTTGAGTGCCCTCCGAATCTCAATTTTCATAATGCGTATGTCATTGTACATACCAAGCTGAATAATATTCGAACAAACCATTGCAAGAGATCCATGTCCATTTGCCTACAAATTGGAAACGTGCATGCACAAACACTGATGGCTTGTTGAAAATGGAATGGCAGTGGCCTCATAAGTCTGGGACGTAGTCTGATAAACAGATAGACAGGCAAATTGACACATCAACATGTTATACCAAAATTGTATGAACGAAGCCATATATACGAAAATTGTATTAATGAAGCAAAGAGCACACTAAATTGACATTCTTTTTCATGCCACAGATTTGATAGTTTACTTGTCAACCTATTTCAGGTATGGTTCCAGCAGAATAGAGAAGCTTTGCTATTTTTTTGTTGAATGGAAAATAATCATATTCTTCAAATATATTCAACGAAAACATAACACTTTTTTCAACAATAAAATAAAGGGATAATGTCCCTGGTCACAGCAGGTCTGGATGGTCGAAAGCGTGAAGATTCCTTTTATTGACTTGAAATATTTAAATGTTTTCATTTCTGCAACGTTCTGGAATTTCAAAGTAAACCTTTATTTTAGTATACACCCTATATTTAAGGTCGTTTTGAAGTATAGATCTACTACATTTCTTAGAGGTTTAACTTAAAACTGTTCTACATAACAGCGGCTCTTTTATCCAATGGGAGCTTAAACTCGTAAATGCCTATTTTAAATCGTAATATGATAAATGGAAAAAAAAAGTAAAATAATTTTTTTATTATAAAGTTCCTTTTTGAAAATTATATTAAATGAACATAGATTCAAGATAATAATAATAAAAAAAAATTATTTGACGCACCCTGTACAAAGGCAAACTCTCCTACTTTGTAACCAGAAATATAAACAGACAAAAATCTCTCACAATGAACAGGCATTTTGTTTGTTCATTGTTATTAAAATTCGCTTACGTGAGATTACGTTGCCCTAACCGCTGTACAAAGAAGAGGAAAGAAGGTAATCGACCCTGATGCGGTGAATAGTGCATGGCTATGATTTCTCACGGGGACGATAGCCCAACGCATGGTTGTGAAATAATTAGGTACCACTAAAGGTCATTGTGAAGAAAACAGCTGTACAGCGGTTGTTTTATTGTTTTACAGCGACACAATTTCTGAGCGTGAACACTCTTGTTCCTTGGAGTCTTTGAATTAATAATCCGTGCTGTCAATGGTTTTATTACATTTGTCCGACATTTACGTGCTCAATGGTTCGTACTTACTCAATGAGGCAAATTTGACTGCTTTGGCGAATTTGTCTTTCCCCCAATAATGTTTCCCAATTCGTTCTTCGTTTGTTCTTTTGAAACATTTAGTAATTTAGTGAAAAAAATCTCCGTCTTACTGAGAAAATTTAGGCAATCCAATTATACGTTAGTGTCCGCCCATCGCGAATACATCATTTGCAAGAAATCACATTAATTTGTTTCAGCCCACAACTGCAATCGGTCAAGTATTCTGTCGAACTAGGAAATCTCCCATCAAACTTCCTAATTAAGTTGCCGAACACAGCATTCAATAGCTGCGTGCGTGGTCTAATCAAAGTCAAACTTCACCCACCAAGGGACGGGATAATCTACCAGTAACATTCGTAATTTGAGATGATTGTATACACAGACGTTAGTTAGTGGCCGCCTCGGCATAGAAATGTCTCATTAATTATCGAGTACGGCTTTTGCGTAAATCATTACCACACATCCTCAAATGGCAGGCGAAATTTAATTGCCGACATTTATTAGCCCTTCGCCTGGTATTATCATAAAACAGGACCCCGAATGATTACACTGTAATGAATCCTGCGGAAGCCGACCAAGTTTGGCCGGCCAATTTACGACACATTCCCTCGCTTTATGACGGCAATTACTCCCAACATAGAAATTCGAACAATTAATCCGGGCATGTGGTCAAACGTGATTCGCTACAAAAGCTAATCGAACATTACGATGTCAAGGCGCACTAAAACTTGACGCCACATGTTGACTGATAACTCCGCGTAGTGCGCTCCCATAAAACTCGGGGGATCTGCGCGAATGCCCACCACCAACCAGCAGAGTCCTCGCACGCTTGAATGAAGAAATAATATTCGTTTTTCATCCGCAAAATGCGATATTTTACAGATGAAAAGTGTAAATAGTGCCATAAATTCGACTCCATCCCCAATTCCCGGGGCGCCCTCCGACAACGAACCCTCCCCGGTTCTTTACATCCTCATGAATACGCGTACTCGGAAAAAAGACAACGACTGCACCAGTCAAGCGGAGAGTCCTCTGCGCGCAGAGTGAGAACAAAAAAAAAATGTTTAAGGGACGTCGATGCTCGTTGGTTACCTTACATATTCCAAAAATAAGACGGCGAGTGCGAACGGTGTGTGGGGGAGGAGACGTGCAAAAATGGAGTTTTGTGGTAGTTCGGCAAATGGGAATTTATGATTACACTTTGTTTACGCATTGTGGATTCATTAATAAATTTTACTCGAAAGCTTCTTAAGCTAATATAAACAACCTGAGGGATCAGTATTTGCTTTTTGTCTCGCGCAACTCTCGCCAATGAATGTTTCAATTTATCATGCTCGCTATTTGCTGTAATTCATCGCGTGTTCTCTGTGCACGAACAAGTTGTGGGGCAGTGCAGGGGAGTTGGGAGTTTGGGAATAGTTCGAATATTCATCGATTCATTCATGTGTGATGTTCAGGGAAAGAGACATCGACGTTTTTTGCATTTTTTGTGGAGTGCTCGTGGGACAGGGTTCTGGTATTCTAGAGGTACATCTGGTTTTTATTTTTTCCCAACTACTTCCGGATCAATCCAGTGGGAATTAAGGCAGGTGTTTGGGTAGTAGAGAGTTTAAATCTCGCAAATGCTCTGGTGGTGGTCATGGATCAGTGGATTCTCGTCAAACTTTGTTAAAGAATACATCTGTTCCTAATAAATTGTGTGTTCTTTTTTGTGCAGAGTTCAATGGGGAATGTTTATGTATTCACTAGTTTGGTTGGTTGGTTGAATGGACTGCTTTCATCTGTAGACTCTCATAGCCTTTGAGGGGCTGGGGAAAGTGATTTGCTGAAATCAACTTTCGCTTAGATAAAACTACTTAATTCGATACATTACGATGTGTAATTTGTGATGATAAAAAGCCACATAATCTTCAAGTTATATTGGCAAGAGATGTTTCTCTGACGATAGTCGCACGGCGCCTAAGCTTATAAAGGGTGATTTTTAAGGTTTTTTTTTGGGCAACACTGGTTTAAACAGCTGACGCACGTTTCGTGTTTTGTTTCACTGTCAAACATCTTCAGTTTGGTCTATAATTTAACCATGAATCGTCTTACAAACGAACAACGCTTGCAAATTATTGAATTTTATTATCAAAATGCGTGCTCTCTTAAGAAAGTTCATCGCGCGCTTCTTGCATTTTATGGTCAGTTCATTTTTGGCTCAATGGGTACGTAAATAAGCAGAATTGTCGATTTTGGAGTGAATATCAGCAATGCTTCTGCAAGAGCTACCAATGCATCCAGAAAAAGTCACAGTTTGTACTTCTTCAAAGATGATGCGAATCGTAACGTAACTGTGAATGGTGGGCACTACCGTGAGATGATATCCAAATTTTTTTTTTGCCCAAAATGAAAGAGCTTGACTTGCATGACATGTGGTTTCGACAAAACGGTGCCACATGCCACACAGCACGCGCAGCCAGAGAGGCCAGTTCGGTGAACATTTTATTTCACGTTCGGGACCGGTCAACTGGCCGCCTAGATCGTGCGATTTAGCGCCTTTAGAATATTTTTTGTGTGGCTATGTTAAAGGTCATGTCTAAACAGACAATCTCGCTTCAATTGACGCATTGGAAGACAACATTGAAGCATTTATTCGTGAGATACCGGCCGAAATGTTTTAAGAGTGTGCCAAAAATGGACTAAGCGGATGGACCATTTGAGGCGCAGTCAAGGTCAACATTTGCATGAAAAAATCACCCTTTATATAGATTTCAACTAGTCTTGACGGGTAGCCCGGCGCTCGGCGTTGAAAGGAGTCTTGCGATAAACTCTCGTAAGGCCGATTTTTGTGAATGGTGTTCAGCGCAGTGTTTATGTTTCAGTCCTCATTTCGTATTCTTTTATTTCTTTATTCAGCAATTTAATGTTATCATTGTGATAAAGTTTCGTTTTATTGCCGAGCTATCCTTAAAAGTTTGAAGCGTCTTCGTATTGTTTTTGCTTCTTTGATTTGATCTCATAAAGGCCCAGCTCACTTGCATACGGAGGCGCGATATTTCTTTCTTCTCTCATTGGACATGAATCTCTTAAGACACTTTGGATGGTTGTGCAGTTCATTCACTCAATGTGTCTGACACTGCCGCTTAATGCAGTCCATGAATTTTTGACTTTCGGAATAGGTTTACATCCTGGTACAATTCGAAGGCTTCTTCTCCTGCGTTAATCTATCTTGTGGCCCAGGTCACGTATAAGTATGAAGCCACTGCACTATCAATGCGAGCACTAGATTGAAAAATTCAGAAAACCGCGTACCAACTTAATCAAAATCCTCATGCCCTTCGTTGTAAATTTGTGTATGCCCTTTGTTTGAGTACTGACATACCAACAAACTCTAAAGTTTTCGAACTCGTCATTGCAGTTTAAACCGTGTTTATAGTTCAAGTCAAAATTTAATGAAACTCAACACCACTAACTTTGCCTGATCTGCCTATTTTTATTAAATAAAGGACCAGAGCCTCATTTCTTGACGAACGGCTTGTGTTGTGTGTACTACTGTTGAATCAGAAGAAGAGGGGACCTACAGTTTATTGCTGACTCGGAACGGTTAAATTGGAAATGATTTTCATAGATAATGCGATATGAACTAGTTCATGGTTTGTCCAGCGTGGAAGTCAACACACTTCCTCAATACGCTAGGTTGGACTCGAAGTCAAGTATTGACAAGCTTATAAACTCTTTTTTAGATAGTACACCCCCTTAGTTGTGGCATTAACATTAAAGGTCCAAATAATGTAACCTCATAAGCTCAATGAGAGAGAGTGACACAATCGCAAATGATTGAATTTTGAATTTATCGAAGCCGCTCCATAGCGATCTCAAACAGGAGGCTTTGAATACTTTCTTCATCGTCATCATCATCATCTTCTTCTTTATCCGCATTTTCTACTAAAGGGGTTTCTGGGCAATGCACGTATGAGAGACCTCCACGCCGTTCCATCGACTCTACCTAATCATTAGCTATTCCCAACGGCAACCGGGCGAATTTATGGATTTAATCCAACAGCCTCGCCCTGGGTCTGCCGGGCGGTCGCCTACCTGATGGGATCGCATCCAAGGCACGCCTCGGAAATCATGATGAAAGGGACATCCGTACAACGTTCTTCCTTTTAGAATTATATTTCATTTGGAATTAAATTTTTCGGGATTTTGGACATTTTAAAATTTTGGAAGTTTCATAATTTTGGGCACTTTGAAATTTGTTTTTTTTTTTTTTTTTGACTATGTGTCTAATCCACAAAAAATCGTCATTCCTCGTATGGAAGCTATACAATGCGAGTAGATTCTAACTGCGAGGTATGCTTTCTGTGTCAATATGAGGTTTTCGGCTTATTCGCATAAACCATCGACTTCAAAAAACCCCAAAGAAAAAAGTCGAATGGTGTTAAATCGATCTAGGCGGCCAATTCTGGTCTCCAAAACGCGAAATAACACGACCGAAAAATGACTGATGCAGCAATTGAATTGTTTCTCTTGCTGTATGAGATGTGGCGCCGTCTTGTTAAAACCACATCCCCTCCACATTCATTTCTTCAAATCTTGGCACGAACAAATTGGTTATTATTTCACGATACCGAACACCATTGACTGTTTGAGCTTGACTTGACTCATTTTCATAAAAAATGATCAATGATTCCTCCTGCCCAAAATCCACACCACACAGTGACACATTGAGGATGCATTTGCTTCTCGTGAATCACTCGAGGATTTTCCTCGCCCCAAATGCGACAATTCTGCCTATTGACGAAGCCATCAAGATGGAAATGGGCTTCGTCACTAAAGATGATTTTATCGGCAAAATCAGCACTTTCATGTTGTCTCTCCAATACCCAATTAGCGAACTCCCTTCGCTGTGCATGGTCAGATGGCTTCAGTTCCTGAGTCAATTGAACTTTGTATGCAGTTGACTCTTCTGGAGCTTTGTGAACACAAAATATATTATCCTTTTTCAACCCATGTAAGTGAGCCATATCGTGAAACCTTTGGCACTGAAGTGCCAAAATCCTTAATTTTGTTGATTTTTTTTCCATATTTGGGTATTCCGCTGATTCTGGATGAAAACGTTCAGCTCGCTAGAACCGTAGATATCCTAAAATTAATTTTTCGATCCCTGCTAACTTGCGACTCAAATTCAACCAAATATCATGATGACATCCACCAATTTATCAGCTCCGGCAACAGCAGACGTGAAACCTTACATTTCATTTCAAAATTACGTTTTCCTTTGATGATGAGATTGAGAAGCTTTTAATCATTAACTTCCAGGAAGCATTTCCCAGAAGCTAATGGCTTTCCTGCTTATTATTCGTTTGCATATTCCAACCTCACAGATCGCCGAGGGCGAGCCAGGTATTCTGCTTCATTCTCCTCCGCCCTTAATTAATTTAATTCTGAGCAGTGACATCTCCCATCATCAGCCTTGTCACTGTGACCATCTTAGTCATGTGAAGCTATTCACTGAAGTAACAATTTTCTCCCGCATGCAACAGTCACAGTTGGCTGCTGGGCGATTTTTTTTTCTGAGAAAGAGGAAAATATTATATTAATTAAAACAGATTCATCTAGGACGAGCGGGAGAGCGAGAGGGAGAGTTTTCTTTTGTCTGAATGCCGTTGTTTTGCGTTTAATTTCCCGCATTCGTTGTGCTTCCTTGTGAAGTTCTGCTGTTTGTGTATTCTTTTGAATCTCTTAGACACAACCGCATGTTGCATACAAGAAGCGTAACCTCAATCAGCAGAACTCTGTGTTTTTCAAGCGATCCCCCTTGCGGCGCTGTACCTTAAAATAGAATAGCACATGCGGCGTTCCCACAAATACGCACGAAAACGTAAATGTACTTCAAAACACGACGAATGAAAATGAAAATGAGAAAGTTCATCGTACAGTGCACGAATTTCTTTAAAATGAAAGGAAGCAGCAGCCGGGTAGATAAATAACTTATCCTCTTTCATCAGGCGTGAGTGAGAGCTTGGACAGGACTTTGGCGTTTGAAAAGGGTCGACTTCTTCGACGAAATTTAATATTTCATGCAGACGAAGTGAAAACGCTCTAACAAGAAGTGGAAAAAAATATGAGAACTCCTCCTCCCTCCCCCCCTCATTTGTATTCAAACATGGGCCTTTCTGCACAACAACATCTGTCATCGTATCAGTTCGGAGGTGGTGGTGCGCTGTGCGATGGCAACGAAGTGGCCTTTCCCATGGGGCACAGGAACAGGACATGACCCTGCACACTACATATTCATTGGGCTTGAATATGTTAATCAATTTATTTCGATGCATAAATATCATGCTGCGATATGGAAAAACAAAAACACTAAAGGTGAAATCAAATTTGGGGAGAATACGCTGCGCGCTTCGAATGCTTTCAGCGCTGATTGAATCAATCGGAATATGGAGTTACCCCAGTTTTCAGAATTTTGATTTATTTCTGCGCCATTCACGCAGGAGGGCGATTCTTACACGCTTTGAATAACGTTCCGACTAATGAAGAGGATATTGAATGTGCTGTGCTGAAAAAATGATATTCCTTCAAAGGCGTTTGGGGAAGTGTCATGTTTCGAATGCATGTCAACAAGTGATATCTGCGTGCGTGTGGCACAATAAATCAATACTCGATTTCTGGGAATATTGTTGACAATCGTAAATAAATAAATAAATTGCGCCATCCGTCCAGTCCAACGAGGGCTAAGCTTCTTTAGCAGCTATGCCTGTTGTGCGTGTTATTGTTCCCTTAAGAGTGAAGGGGACTTGGAGTTTATTGCCGAATTCGAATGGCGAAATTTGAAAAGCTTTTAATAGACATTTTGTGTGGTGTTAACAACTCGAGCTGTTGCCGCTAAAAATGCGACGTCATTCTTCAGTCCAGCAATTGAGGCTAGGATCTCTAGCGTGCTAAGCGACTCAGTTCTCATTAAAATGGAGGTTTTAAATTTTTTTGGAGCTTAGAGCTTTGTTCACGCAATGTGGTATCACAATAAGTAGTGAAAGCCAATCAGACAAGTGACAAGACTCCGGGCGTTAAGGTTCACGATTGACCGAGGTCTTGCCTTTTTTAAATGTGTGTTTGAGTTCAATTGTTCTCTGTGTGGTGGAGGGTAGCTATTGGGTCAGAAGGGCCAGAAAATGTGTTGGTACAGTACTTCCTGAGTATGCGCAGGGGTTAAGGGCGTTTTGCCTGGTATATGTGTTTAGGTTGTTTAAAAACATAAGCTTTAGTGGGTAGGTTACGCAATAATGGGGAGATCATAGTCAGAAATAAAATGAAATCAATACAAGTTTGGGTTACTAATCATTCTTTTATCAAAAGACATGTGCTGGATGCTAGGGTAGAGAAAACCGTCGAACTTCTTAACATAACTCAGAATGTGTCGAAGGTGACGGTGGATCAGATATAATGCTCCCACAAGCCACTTTTTAAAATTCGAAAGATGTATGCCCGTTGAAAAAGAGAGCAGCGTTAATTTTTGGCCGGTAAGCGCCAATTCTTGTGAGCTTTTCCAAAGAGGTTCAAAGTTGACGAAAGGAATCACATCCTTGCCTTGCAAACGTGTTCGGATTTTTCAATGTTACTACAACAAAGTAATTTTTTTCTGAAACTAAAGTGTTTGTTAAAACAAGGGCATGCAAAAAAGACGTTGAAAGTGTTCGGAAGCTAAAGCCTACGTTGGTTGTTCCTCTTCTTTTTAATACGATACAGTCCCGTGTAGAAAGTGTTCGGAAGCTTAAGTCTACGTACGTTGTTGTTCCTCTTCTTTCTATTGCGTTACAGTCCGGTGTCGACACGGGCCTTAACCAACATGCCTCTCCAACTGGCACGATCTCTAGCCAGATGCCTTCAGTTGCTCACTCCACATTTGTTGTCGTCTTTTCTTCACTTGGGTGCGCCATCTCAACCTAGCACATCCTCTGTTGCATTGTCCCAGTGACTAGGATTCGAAGACTTTTCGCTACGAAGTGGTGTTGTCTATAATCTCTACATGGTCTTACTATCTTAAGCGTTGTATCCGAAGACGTCGTTGAATCTTCTCCTCCAGGCGCCATCAACGCAAACAGGACCAAAAATCACATGCAAAACTTTTCTTTCGAAAAGACTTAGACCTTCCACCGCGCAAGTATCCTTCATGTTTCCGCGCCGTAAAGGAGGATTGGGATGATCAGGCTGTTATACAACGCCGGTTAAGTCCATCGGCAGAGGCCTCTATTACTTAATTATCTCTTGAGCCCAAAGAAGCAGCGATCGGCAATTGTGATTTTGCTTTTGATTGCTGACGTTGTTGTCCCTATTTAACGAAGAGACGAGATAGACGTCCTTGAGTACCTCGAAGTTTCTGCTGCCCAGTGGTATGCTCTGTCCGAGACGTCGTTGACAGCATATGCCTCGCCCTTACCCTCATTTATCGCCGAATCCATTTAAGCTTCTTCCACTTCAATCCCAACAAATGCCTCCTTAACGGCTCTCTGGGTTCGTCCAATCACGTATAACTAACACTTACTTAATTACAATTATTAAAAATCACCGAAGATCATAAGATCGTCAAGAAATTCGACGTTGCTTTATTCGGCTGACTACGCAGTAGTGTATTCTGTCGCTCCCAATCAATAAATGTTTTGTTCATGGCTTGGGGCTGTAGGTAGGTTTTTCACATTACATCGACACTTCATGGTCCCCCACAAAAATAAGTTACAACATCGCGGCGGCTGACTGTGATCGCCAAGACACAACAAATTCGTTCCCAACGTTGTCTAAACGTTAAGTGACACTTTTCGTTTCGCTGATGCTGACTTTCTGTCAAGATTTCGAGGGGAGAAGAATTGAGAATTTTAAACAAATAAAATTACATCCTGTACGGTTTTGTAATGTCCTTCAACTGAACTATAGGATTTTAAAATTACAAGACTCGCTTAGATTTCTTTTCTTAAATTTTTTGAGCAGTGCGAATTTGAAATTAGGCCCCTCAGCTTGCCTAATTTCTTTTCTTCATGACCTAGGTATCTAAATCATAGACTTCCTAAGTGCCTATGTCAACCTAGGTGGACCTGCCCTTACAATAATTCTTCTATCTATAACTGCCTGCATAATGCTAGAAACATCTGCACTCAGCTTCAGGTTGATTTTGTTCACTTCAAAAGGGAGAAAAATTCGATATTTGGGTTGAAGACATTGCGATTTATGTTTCGTGTACAAATTAAATGACTCGTTACAGAATTTTCAAAGCCCTTTCACTAATTCCTTTTACTGCGAAAAAAACCATCAAAATCTACAACTGTTTATTCGAACCATGGCGACGGATATGTTTACATCGTCGATGGCGAAAAACCAATTGTTGCGTGTACACGGCTGTTTACGAGTTCAATTCTGTTTAATTGGCGCCATTTAGGTTGAATTCTCCGTTGAACCGCTGTGCTGATGTATTTACGACATCGAATCCGCTCGCCAATCAACACAAGACTTAAAATAAAATCGATGGGAATAGTCTAGTTAATGAGGGTGCCTCATTAAACTTTTTAGACCCTCCCCAAAAAAAGAGAAACGCATTTAAGTTCTCAACTGCCGTACTTTGAGCACTAAACACCTTCACGAAAGTACTTTCCAACTTTTGTGAGCGCCGTTGCGGAGGGCACGTAAACACAACAGCCACCGTCATCCTTGAACTGATTTTTCGCAGACTTAATAAATTTCATTCAGGAATGCGAAAGACGTTTTTAAAATACACTCAACGTCTGCCCCCACCTTCGACTAATCAGAAAGGGCAGTCAACTGGTTATTGGAAAATTTATCTATCAAAGGATTACCGCCGCCATAAACAAAGGCCATTCACAGCTGAGCTTGAATTCGTCTTTTCTTCGTTTTTATTGTGTTCCCATGGAAAGATCTCTTCCATTCGTCTTCATTCAACAGTGAGATTGTTCTCTGTTTTCTGAGATACGCAGACATCCTGTCTGTTTGGGGCGAGGCCCAGCCTTGGGCATATGCAAAAGAGGACGAGGAGGATTTATGCGCGTGTGTGTGTGTGTGTCGCTTTGATTAGGGACTGAGGTATTAAAGCTTCAACTGTGATTTTGGGGCACACTCTGTGTGCGTCTGCCTGCAAGTGGCAGGTCGGTGAAGGAGAAAATTAAAGAAGCTCCGAAAAAGGGATCTCTGCAGCCCGTATGGAAATTATTAGGGCCTTCGGAGATTCTTCGGCAGGATGAGAGTCGGTTTTCTGCGAAGGAAATAAATTTCGCTGCCTTTTGTCTTTTCTTTCATGCGGAAGTTTATGCACGAAGAGCTGTGATAAGGGTGACATGTCCATCTCCATTGCCGGTTTGCTGAGGGGGCACTCCTCTCCACTCCTCTCTTTCCTATGCTGGTGACACGATGAAATCGAGGGGGTTTTCACTATGAATTATGAAGTGTTTTAAAAGTTGGCGGTGGCCGGAGTGTGGAAGATGCGAGTCTTATTGAAGTTTCTGCAGAGAGCAATGATTTATGATGATATTGAAAAAGGCCGAGACACTAATTGGTTCGATGTCGATGCGATCTTCTGGTTGTATAGGACGTTTTGTGTGTTTTAAGGAGTGTAAAGCGATGCACATGAGACACGTCACAAATACTGCTCTGGGTTTTGAATTTAATGTCTTTTGTTGTTTTTTTTACTGGTAACAGACAACTTCAATAAACATCTCCTACCCCGTAACATCTTCTTTCCATGGCGCTACAGTCCGGGGTGAACCTGGTCATTAACATACCTCCAATAATACTTCAAAGAGCAACAGTTGTCCACTCCATAGTCACCTCAAAACTATCCAGTACCATTTTATCGACAATTTTTCGGTTCAAAACCCCACACAAAAAATGAAGTGCACCCTCATGTTTAATGTCTCTTTAAAACTCTTCACTTCATCGTTTGCCGCACAGTTTAAAACGTCATTAGGCAAAATCGTAAAACCTGTTTGAGCCGCATTCACGTCTGTTACATGATTTCTTGATGGCGTCTGAATCGTCGAATCATTTTTCCTTCCATTAAATACTGTACTTAGTTGATTTAAAACTTTAAGTTTGTTGCTTCGTGTTCAAATCGTAAAAGAGAAAAAAAAATCAATACCTTGGCATGCAAGTTCGCATGAGCTTGGTGCGTTCATATAAAATGATATAAAAATTCTTGCTTTACTGTCGAACCTGCTGTGATGTCGTTACTGCGGGAATCTAGTGACGGGCGTAACACTACAGGCGCAAGGCTCTGCAGACCTTAGTTAGATGAGTTTTCTTTGGATAGGTTTTGTTTTTTGTGCGTGAACGTGTAGAATGTTATGGGTTTGATGTTTTTATGTGGCTTCCATGCTGTTAAACTCTTCTATTAAATTTAATTCTTTAGAGGCGCTTTGAAGTTTTGAGTAAATGTAAAGAACAGTAAGAACTGGAGTTTTAACGATGGACAAAACTAGTATTTTGTTTAAGGAGAAAAGGAAATTACAAACTGATATCAAATGCCGAGAGGTATTAAGGAAATGCTTTATTGTTGTTTAGAGACAAGCAGAAGGAATCTGTTCTTAAGTGAAAACTCACTGAATGTATTGAAATTTTCTGAGAAGGCACTAAAGAGGGACACATCGGAACGTACTTCGGGCTTTGACCGGTACGAAAAAGTTTTGAACACGTAAAAAGTCGGCCATTTCCTTGTATACCATCAGAAGTTCATGACAATTCCATAGATTTTGAGCGTTGGTGTCGCACTTCGTGTGGTGTACACATTAAGAGACTATCAGCGTTGGTTTCCTGAAAGAATTTTACACATGCATAAGAACACATTCATATCCTCTTACATTTTATTCGTTTCATGAATTTTATGGTTTCCTTTATATAGATGTATTCGTTTGTCTGTGTGTATGATATGATGTAATTTGGTCTTGAAGGGTAATAGTAGAGAGACATCATCGGGGCTTAAGAATATCGAAACTGGGCAAATACAAGTTAAAATCACACGTAGATGGTTTCGTTTTCATTGTTGTTTTGTTTTTTATAGCACTTTACATTCTGGTAATATAATACCTAGAATTACACATTGTAGATATTTTGTTAAAATTAATTTTCTAGAGGAGGGCTTCACTTGGGGTTTTTGATGTTATTTTCTTGATGGCATTTGGAAGAAGACTCACCGGGTTCAAATAAGTGGGTAACACTCCGGCTTCGGCTTGAGAAATCTTTAAATCCGGAACGACGCAAGCATGGGGTGAGTTTGTATATGCCAGTTCAGCCTCGATAGTAGGTTGCCTCACTACTGGAGTAGAAGTGATACGGCTCGAATTCAGTAGATGTCGGGGAAAAATCTCATCGTGTAGCATGTTGTTTGCGTTAAGAAATCGTTGTCCAGGAACTGAGCTCCATAGCTCAATCATCAATCAAATAGGAGTGCAAAATTTTAGGCAACTGTCGTAAGACCGTGCTAGTTGAGGAGGCATGTCAGTTGAGGCCTAGGTCTGTTCCGGACTGTAATGCCAATCGGAGAAGAAGATAAAGTTTTGTGTAACAAATTAATCTGAGCACCAAGTAGAAAGAGAAAACAAGTTTCTTGGACTGTAATGGCTCATTTAAGTGACACTGTTTGCTTCATTTGCCAAAGAAATGTGATATCTCTAAAAAGGCAATACTTTGGCTGAATTTTAAAGAAACAGCTTTTGAAAGTGTTTTTAGAAACAATCAAAAGTACAGGAGAATTTCCGGTGCATTTTTGCAACCAAAAGTAAACAACATAATTCATAATTCATAAATACCATTGTGCGTATACACGTTTGATCAGCAACTTGCGTTTGAGAACACCGACAGGTTTCGTGCGAATATAATGCCGTATGTATTAGCGTTTTTTAAGAACTCATCTGTAAGTATGTAATGCAGATTTCTTTTCGAGCCGGTCTGCTTTCAAGGTTCACTTTAATTTTATTGAAAAGTGAAAAGTGAAAAGCTCAAGTGTAATATCGTGTATATCTACATATATGTAGCTTCTTCAAATTCAATTATTCATTCGTTTAGTTTTTTAAGAATTTTTGGCAAACTGGATTTACGAGCAAAAAAAACAAACGTCAAATTAGAAAGAGTTGTGAATTTTAATGATTTCTTTTACCTGCTGTTCAAAAAATGCATATTCATGTCTTTAAACTTGCTGATGCTGTAGGAAAATTTATAGAATGCGAAATGAGAAAAATGTGTTCCCCAGTCTTGTAGAGTTTGAAATAATAAAAGGAAATAATTCCTAATTGTATACCAAATCATTTACTGTTACATAAAATATTCGATTATCCATTCAAGTCCTTAATTTGAAGTCGAGCTGTCGACTGAACCGCTCTACAACACGGTAGTATGTTTGCTTAATGTTTGCGACTTTAAGGCAAGAGCAGAATTTTTTTTTTAAATCTTTAATAATAATAATAACAATAATAATTGAGTGGAACTACAGCCCGCAAGGGACCAGGGCTTAGCTTCTACAACCACTACTCGTGGTATGCGTGCTACTGTTCTCTCACGAGTAGAAGGAACCTACAGGTTTTTGCCGACTCCGAACGGCGAGACTTGAAAAAATGCAAGGTGTCCTGTCCGGGATTCGAACCTAAACCTTTTGAGTGAGGGTCGACGCACTTACCCACTATGCTGCGGCGACCACTTTTTAAATATTTATACCATGTTATTGACGAGTTCAAACTGGGGCATAATTCTTTTCTCAGAACCACAAACGACAATGGCGTATTCGAAAGTACAGTGCTGAACCAATTTACTATTCGGTGACGGCTTGATTAGGTCAGTTCGAAAGAACTAAGCCTCAAAAACGATAGCCAGGACCAAAAAACTGTAATTGGTGATACCATTTCACGAGAAACAGTGCAGACTGACATAACAAGAACGTGCGGGAAATTACAAACAACACGGCCGATAAGTTGGCACTCATCTTAAATAGGAAAAAGTTCAAGTCTCGGCAGGTGTGACCCTCTGAATTGAAAGGTTCGACCCAATATTACGATACAAAAGGTGCTACAGTTTGGATTCATCCGCGTATTCTGCTGATATAACAGATCGCTCAATAAGTCCCGGGGCATATAGGGGGCGACACTAACACAAATTATTCATTAAATATTAGAGGCTCCACCGGGACTTTTTAAGTATATATACCTCCCGTGCAATCTGGAGTAATTTCTTTGGCAAAAGGTGTTCCCACACCAAACAGGTCAAAGAAGACTTTGAACATTTTCTAACGTGACAAAATTAAAGCTCTACAAGAAGAAAGAAATTGTAACTCTTAATTATTAATAGCAGTGATAGAAGTTTCTAAAAGGCAGCATTGAAACTTAATACGATTCAATAAAATAGAACTATTGACTTTTTAATTTTTTCAAAACCAACAAATCATTGGTTCAACCGAATATCTGCATAAATCTTAAATAGAAAATTGTTGCATAACTGAATAAAACTAAAACAGAAACTACAACAATGTGTTTACCGTGAGCACTCTTCTAACAATGTTGCATTCTGAAATTTAGCAAATTTACTAGCGACATGATAATAGAAAATGTCGAAATTGTTCCCCATCATCTCTCAGCAAGTCGTGTCCACGCCACACAGAGTGCAATTCACATCCGATCACTTGTCAGCGAAAACAACATGCCCCGATGCCCACCAAGAAATGCATCGCAATATTTCAATTTTAACTGTGCACTAAAAGTTAGCACACCCGACTAAAATGTATTCCAAGACTATAAATACAAGTCTCACATCTTACCTCACCTGTGTTCTAGGAGAACTATATTAAGATTCACAGACGAATTAGAAACAGATCCCGGTGTCGTTCTTCTCCATTAATCTTTTGTTGTTTTTATTTGCTGGATCGCGTGAGTGTGCGTGTGTGTGTGTTGCGAAAGTGTTTCCTCAACAAAATAAAATAAATAAATAAACTCATTAATTTTATGTTTAGAATTTATTTTTACAGCTCAAATAAGACTTTAATTGCTTTTCGCAGTGTTTTCTTGGTAAAGTGAAACTGAAAGCATGGGAATTTTATTTCATTTGGTGGACGATCTGTGACGCCATTTGCTGAATTTGCTATTTTATCAAAATTCATAAGAAGGTTAAGAGCATATAAAATTAACTCGAACATTTCGTTTGGGTTTATTTATGTTTCGATTTGGATTTTCTTTTTGAATTAGCATTAGACGTGATAAAAAGATCAAAGCCGGGTAAACTAAATTTAATCTAATTAATTTAAAAGAATAAAAAATACGCAATATGTTAAGTTGAAATGTAGACATAATTTAAAATCAATTTGAAGGAATTTATTACCTTTTGTGTGGAGGGGAGAACACTTTCACGCTGAAAAGTAAATTAAAAGTCAAGCTTAATTTTAGATTCTATTCTTAAAAGCGGACTCTTATAGAACGCGTAGTAAATACCTTTAGACTGCGTCATTTCATTAGTTTGTTAACGACCGATTTGTTAAAATGTCCAAAATCAACGACGTGTGAGTTTTATTTGAATGACTCTCAATTATTTTTGATGACCTAAATTCCATGAGAAACGCGCTTGGAATGCATACTCACGAAATGTACAAATTTTGCCTTCATTAGGATGAGAAGGCGATTTAAATCTTAAGCGCTAAGTATTGATAGTTGATTTTTGGGAAATGGGCTAGACTTTTCCATAAGCACTGATCGATGTGGATTGTGTCAAAATTTTGTAGACTTTCGGGAGTATGTGGTCATTAGCCACTCACGTGGCTCAAGTTTTGATGTGAAATGAAGTCTTAAGAAGTTCTTCTGCCCCTTGCCCCGATCTGATCGGTGATGAAGCAAGTACGAATGTTGGCTCAAAAGGACGCTTCATTGTGCGGTTTGATTTGTGATGTTAAATAAAACACATACACTGTAAAGCGAACACAAAGTTTTTGGTATCATGTCATATCATCTAAACCTGTACCACGACTGCGTCTGAGGTGACCCATGCCGAAGGTGGAATTTTCGGCGAGCATAGTGGGTAAGTGCGTCGACCCACACGCAGAAGGTCTAGGTTCGATTCTAGGATGGAACACCTAACAGTTTTTCACAGCACCAGCTCTTTCGATTTGCTGACAACACTCAAAGGGTTCATGAAAAGCTTCTCAAATTACACCGCTCGGAGTTGGCAGAAAACCTTAGGCCCCTTCTACTCGCGAGAGAACAATAGCACGCACAACACGAGTAGTTGTTGTAGAAGCTGGGCCCTGATCCCTTGTGGATTGTAGTCCCACTCACTTATTATTATTAATCTGTGTCATGACTGCGTCTGCGGTGTTCCATGCTGAAGGTGGAATTTTCGGCGACTCTTTCGAGACTGGCTTATCGCGGATATCATGAATAGTGTTGAAACCAGAACTCACTGAGACCATGTGTTCGAATTTCAAGAATTACATACTCCGTTAACATGACAAGGATTCGATGAACGACGACAAATTCATGAGTTACGATCTTTCGGTACACTCTTAGCAACAGCTGCTATAGTCTCTTTACTACGTGCTGGTCTACTGGATTGAGTATTATCCTCTCCGGGGAACTGGGACTCAAATTTGTGATTAGAATCGATCGAGTTTTTGCACTATAAGTTCATTGAATCGAACAAAAAATTATTTCTGATATTCAGGAGATTTTTCATGATGACTTGCAAAATGACACTAAAGAAAACGGGCGAAGCAGTTTGAAAAAAATCTCAGGAGATTAGTCAAAAAAGCCTTTTGAAAATCACACGACATGATGGATCGCCCAATACAACTTTTGTCACAACTCTCACTTAACGTTTCTTCCTTCAAAAAGAAGTCGCGCTTCCATTTCAAATTAATAACTTGTAAGACAGTCTTCTCACGGCTAGTAAAATAAAACGGGGGCTGAACCATAGACCCATAACAGCATGTTCCGGCTTCGGAACTCAGACTGAAATCCACTTTGTGTGACGGGGGGCTTTTTCAGCATACCACCATACAATTGGTAAGACGCAGATATTAGATGATTTGAGATCGGCTAATGACAAAACTGACGACTTGTGGGCTTAGTCGACTGCTACCTCAGCCGCCATCCAAACTTAACATAAAGATGCAGTTTCAGTTTGGGCGTTAGTGGTGTCCTATTTTATGGATAAACTGCATGGCTTCGGATACAATTTCAAATCAAAGACCGCTGCTCGTACCTCTTTTTAAACTTAAAGTGCATTTTGTTGTCAAATCCCACTTGAATCCCGTTTTTTTTACTTTTGTTCCATCGATCTTGACAGTACAGAAAAGGTTGTTACGAATTTATTATCTGTTGTTTAAAACCTGACTTTGAATGGTCATAAAATAAAAGCACGACTGTACACGCGATTAAAAGAAACCTGTGACTGAAAGACATCGCTGACCGGCCATTTCCTTTCTCCTTTAGGGTAGTACTTAATTGATTGATACCTGATGAACGCTTGCACACAAAGAAACAAAGGGCTTGTCTGGAAGTTCAGATTCTCTATAAATACGATAATTTTTTACGTTAAGAAATAAGTTCGAATCTAGATCTAGATTATCTAGATAATCTAGAGATAAGTTCTAAACGACACTCGCCATTTTTATAAAGCTGTGATAAATGAACTCGACTTCAACTTGTCCTTGAATCACATTTATTCAAAAACAAAAAACCATTTCACATTCATTTATCACAGGGAACGTAAAATGTGCGTCAAATTCAACTGTCCACTTGAGGCCACAACTGTTCCTTTCCCAGTCTATTTGCAAACATTTTCCGTCCCTCAATCCGTCAATTCAACCTGCAATCGAAGAAAAAAAAATCAATTATTCAGGCCAAATACCCATTAATGTCCACTTTGGTTTGGAGATAAAAAGGCGCGTCCACTCCCTCTCTCTCTCTCCTCTCTTCATCCTTGACGAGGTAATTCCATCAATGTCCTTTTCACAATCTTCATTCTTCCTTCATCAAGGCTGTTTAATTAAAGAATTAAATCACGGTTTGTTCTTTGTCCTTAAATTTCGTCAATTGTTGCTCCTTCCCCGTGCCAATACAATTCGAAGTGAAATTCCGATTAATTTCAATTAAATTCAATTAATCTCGTTTATCTGCGATGAAATTCATTTGAATTTTTGTTTGCTCCTTTTGCCGTTCATAAATGTGACGGATGCGTTCCATAATCTGGGCGCCATTTTTCATTTTTGAGGGCCTACTCGTGGAATGAGTGGAAACTTCTGTCAAGTGGATTTAGTGACAATTAATCATCGTCACGGGGACACTGTCTCTGCGAGCAGTGATAATTTTTCTTTTTCCATCCTTTTTTTTTCAGCCGCTGCTCTGTGTTGGGTAGCCCACACCGGCAATTAGGGAAATCCTCTTCAATCCATCATTCTATCAAATTTCGCTTTAATGACACAAAAGATTCAGCTTTCATCTTTGGCTTGAATGCGGGATTGACGCCTGAGGCGAACGCAACAAGGGTTGACGCTGTCACAAGGATAATAAAGGCAATTAAGCTTAGTCGAGAGTAGTTTCACAGCCCCCCACCCCCCAACTCCCAACCGCCGGCAGCTTCTTGCCACGCAAAAGTGAAAGCAAATTGTTTACAAGTTTGTTGTAAGTCCCTTTCCTTGCGCCCAAGTACCTCATGTGAATGGAAGTCAAGAGAATATCCTGAACCGAGGGCAACCCTCAGTAAAAGGCCATGGTTTGAATCTGACGCAAAGTTGTTGTCAGCTGTTGCTGATGCCGCACACTCGTCCTCGCACTACTTGTGCTTATGAATTTTATCTCATTAAGGCACACATTCTGGCGAATTTGATGAGATGAACGCAGCCACCGTATGAATCCGCATCATTAGGCAGAGCCTACATGTCGCAGCATGAAAGCGATGAAACCACGCGGCTTTTTGGCTCGTGGTTTTCCAGCCCGCTTAGAGAGCTTCTGCATGCGTAAAGGAGCTGCGAGCAGTGAAACGAGTACATCCATAGGTGGTGTGCTTATGTTCTTGGCACTTTGCCAAGCAAGGATAATTATTACTCGAGGTGCGAGATGAAAATGGATGAATACAGTCGCATTCGCAGTGACTGAAGGAAAAGTTTTTTTCTTTACTGCGAAACCGTGGACGTCCTTGAAAGCAATGCACATGACGGTTGTGTCTGTGGGCTGCTGTTATTCCTTAATTATTGCAGCAGAACTTTAAATGTCTCCTTACAAATGGCGCCCACACTGAAGTGGAGGCAGGAGGATCTGAAATATTCGTTATGGCGATAGAGACAGTACGGCGAGGCCAAAAGAAAATTCAAGGATGAAGGCAGTTTCCCTCAAAAGTTCAGTTGTTTGCTTTGCAATTGGTTGTGAATGTATTCACTGGAAGGGGTAGCACAAATTGCCTCCTTTACAGGATTGACATCGAGTCCTTGTCGTCTCGACAGCATGAAGTGTTCTTAATTTCGTAAAGTTTCTCAGCCGTAAATGACTCCCTTGAGCCGTGCCCCAGCTTCGTCAGTTTCGGTCTTCAGGAAGCGGTTTTCTTTTGAAAATGGTTAGCCGATGATTTTGAGGGTTTTCGGTAGCAGTTTTGCTGAGTTGTCCTTTGGGAGGTTTCAAGAGTAATTGCCGAAGATGTGTTTTGGAAACTTAAGTATCCATCGGCAGATGAGGATATAATTTTAAAATTTAAAATTGATGGCAATTTGTGCTCAAAACGGGCGAAAAGTTTTTTTGTTATGAGGGCTGAGGAAATTTTGTGAATTTTAGTGATTGAAATCAGTGACCTTGAACTATTATAAGTTGATTGTATGGTAAGCGGGAGGTTTGGCAGGGATCAACTTTAAGAGTCTTTGAAGGAGGAGGCCCTGTGGTAAAGCAAATTCCCTTGTGAACTGTCAGACGCCCTTTGAACTATTTGGATTGTGTGACTGTGTGCAAGGAGTAGCACATTTTCGTTTTTATTAATTTTTGTTTGAGGATATGAAAGCAAGTGTGATGGTACGCACCCGTTCTAGAAGGTATGGAATTTGTTTCATTAAAGTTTGATTTTCGTTGGAAGTAATCATAAGTGCAAGGGTGGGAGTTGAGAAACCAGTTAAGGTTCCAATATCAGAAATGCGATTCGAGCCCTATATTGGAATTATGTAGATGAAGCGTAACGATCTTAGACATAAGTCCTCATAAGCTTAAGTCAACGTAGTCCATGAAGGACCACATTATAGGCCATCTACGTTTACCTTGAAAAGCTTCTCAAATCTCGCCGTTCTGAGTTGGCGAAAAGTCGTAGGTCCCTTCTACTCTTGAGAGAACAGTAGCACGCACAACATGACTGGTTGTTGTAGAAGCTAGGCCCTGGTCCCTTGTGGGCTGCGGTGTCATTCAATTATTATTATTTTTACCTTGACACTGACAACTATTTCCCGCTTAAAATTTTTACAGAAAGTCAGTTAAATAACCTTACGCCTCACGCTTTTACAAAGTTAGGAAAATTTAAAAAACGTATTTCCAAGGTGAGTGCTGTGTCTTGGCAGTGTCAATGCTCGTCTTGGAACTGCAATTTGACGTCCTTGGATTTTTTTATGGGAATATGCTCTGATGACTCAAGCATTTAAGGCCAATATCATTCCCGCAATTCGTAAGTTAGAAAAAAGGATGCGGTGCTTCAAAACCCGCCGAGGCAGCCAATTGAACGATGTTGTGTGTCATAATAATTGGGAATGTTTGTTATTGCAAAAAAAGCCATATAGCAGGAACAAAAATTAATTTTGTTCGCTTTGTCCCAACTTTAAAAGAAGACTTGTATTTGGCTCTGAGTGTACGTATGGCCTTAGAAAATAATGATGATGGTAAAGTGTAGTGTGACAGCTATAAAACGTTATGTAACATTTTGAGACATGGTCTTACGACTGAGATATAAGGACATTTTGCGTGATGTCGATATGCATAGCGCCGGCGTCTCTATTTGAGGCCTTACGTGAAACAAAACCGTACTAGACTTCAAGTATGTAATACTTAAAAGAAATCGGTAGGTCCCCTGTTAATCCCTGTCAATCAACTGCTTGTCAGCAGACAGAGTATGGGACAGGTACAAGCATAGATGCAAATAATGTTGCATTAAGAAGGGGTGTTGCAGTCCGCAGAGGATATGGGCCTTAACCAACATGAATCTCTAGCTTACATGGTTTGCCGTAAGCAGTCTCCAGTTACGGGTTGCATGTTGTTTGAGGCTCTTCCCTTGATAATAGGAATGGACGTGTAAGAAACGTGTCCGAGAAAATGTTTTTTTTTTACCACGAACGCTGAAAACAAATGACTTCTTGTCGTTGCACAACAACTTTTCCTTTTGCAGACTTCTACTTGTTCTATTTAAGAATAACTCTTTGACTGCAATCCGAATAATCATCAGTCAGGCGTTCAAAGCTAATGACTGCAAAAGGAGGAGTTTGTTCTCTTAACTTCAAGGCGTTAGGAATAAGAAGGTATAGGCCCCTTCATCATCGGAAGTCATATTTTTATTTGGGGAACCAATGTAACTGTTATGGAAGTCTGTAATTCCGTCTTTTTGAGATGGTTTCTTTTACTTGTAAAGAGCATTGAACACCAGTGGAGTCTTAGGCTAAGTTAGGTTTGCTTAGAGCGGCTGTAGTTGATGCAACTACACTTAGGCCATCATTGGGACATTTTGTGCCGCTGAAAGGGTAGTTTCCAGTTAACCTTTGAAAAAAATTTGAGCTAGATACATATGTATGTAGCTTAAGGTGCCCCACCCTAACGTCTCTGACTTCACTCTGATTGTCAAAAGAGTATGTTCCTGGTTGTTTCTTCCAGCTTTATGCAAGAGCTTGACAGACATAGATGATGGATTCCAACACCTTCTCGTCTTTGCCGCTCCTGCGGAGGTCATTGTGAGAGATACCGAGTCTGGAGGAGTGTGTTCCGATCGCGCAATGGCCTGTTTTGACTTCAATCACGGCTCGTGGATGCATTATTGTCTATCTTCACAAGGCATAGAGAACGTGTAGGAACGTGGTGGCTAAATAGCCTTGGTTTTGCGAAAAGCGCGGCTCTCTGACCATATTTCTCACTCAAGGTTAATGTTTAGAGATGAGATGTATGTTTTACTGTTCCGAAGGGGACAGGGGATATGTCACCCTCAGACGGGATGATTAATCAGATGCGGCATTTTCGCAGTTTTCCTGGATTACACTGTGTCAAGGCACCCATCTTCTTTTTCTTCTTGTGGCGCTACAGTCCGGGGTGAACCTGGGCCTCAACCAACATGCCTCTCCAGCCAGCACGATCTTTTGCCAGCTGCCGTCCTCAGTTGCGTTGTCCCAATGGCTCAGATTCGAAGACTGAGGCACCCATATCAGGTTTATTCTAAAGTACTCGTCCATCTCATCACCGTTGAGGGATAAGCGACACTTGAGGAAGGTGTTTAAATGCAACTTCAAAGAAAGAGTTAATAATGTTCTGTTTGTTTTGGAGTAAACATAGAACTGTTCCTCACCCCAGACAGTGCTTTCTTTTTGCCAAATCTCTGCCTGAAAAAAAACTTCAGTGTAAAGCTGTGTTAAAGGAGAATCCTATCGATCAAATAAAAAAATTGCTACAGACTAAAACCAAACTCAGAGCTACATCTCCTTTTGAACCATTTCCAATTGATCTCCTCCTATGATATATCATCTCTGACAACGTACTCACCTTCACTTTGTAAACACTAAATCAATCTAAGCCAAACCAGTCAACTACCCCATTTCTCCATGTCACTGCGTCACATTCTAAGATCACAGATAAATACACCAGTCCTCGCAAGCGGCATCAACTACACTTAACTCAAATGTCATTTTTCCCCTAAATAGCCCGCCATCAGCAGACACAATCCCTGCGCCAGCATCTGCGAAAGACCACCCACCCGCCCTCGTTTTCAGGTGATATCTCGACATAAAGACACATTCCTAGACTGGAATGTAATTGGCCAGAAAGTACCATTTCAATGGCAATAAAACAGAAGCTATTTCAATTAAGATTAATGGTCTTCAAAAGACTCATTTCAATCAATTCCACGGCGGCTGGCGTGACGGTGCGACGAAGAAGATGCCGCCGCCGCCGTCGTCGTCTTCGTTGCCGGTCGGTGATGGGGCAGATGGAGCGAGATGAAGCAGTATTGCTGGACACTTGGCTGGAAATGCAATTATCTTAGTTCTTGCCGGCGAACACACATACACACATTCAGCCAGGCAGCCAGCTAGTCAGTGAGGCAGCCGTTCACCCCACCAGACAAAGGGGGGAAAACTTCATCAAAAAGATACTTCGCATCCATTCTTGTCATCTCGTCTGCTGCCGTGCACTTGCACAAGTATCAGAAATCAAATTGAAAGTAATAGAGAGTCGCATGGACCCCTCGTCGTTGTCGTCGGTCGTCCCTACTACGGTTGCATTCAGTTGGCCATTATTTAATTCTCCACTCCACTCTGCTCCGGTTCTTGTTTCCAGTTAACAACATTTCCGACGACGTCGTTGTTGTTCGATGTGAATTCCTCTTCAAACATTGTCGTCCTTGCAGACGATTTTAATATGATCGTCCATCATCTGGGGCTGAGCGGAGCTAAATTGACTCGTTGGGTTGGGAGAAACTCTCTCGGTTCGCAATCAATTGCTGGCCGCCCCGCCGCCGTGTAGTTAGTCGTTTATCTCGTCACGGCGAGGATAAAAAACTGGATAAATAAATTCAATTTAATGCAGAACAAGTTATCCGACGGGGGCCTACACTCACTCTGCTCGGCACTTGTCGCCAATCCCACATTCGGAGTCGGTGCTGTTGTCTAACTTGACCCAGAACCGATTCGAAGTGTCAACTGGCTGTGCTTCGATCTCAATGTCACTGGGTGTCTGTGTCTATTTTCGTCTCCGCCTCATGTTGGGTAACACTTTCGACGATGTTGTGAGTAATTACTTAAAAGCTTTCGGAAAATCCTTGTGTAGCTACATCGTGCTTCCTCTCGTTTCGGTTTTCCACATTCCTTCTCTGCCTCTCCCCCGCTCTGTATTGTCTGAGGGCAGTGTCGTGCATTTCACTGCCGGACGGCCGAAGGCTGAGGGAGTTACAATGACAACGACTTTACTTTTGTAACCTCTTGCCACTTTCAGTTTAAATTGGTGTCGAGTTCTGTTAGCTGGCTGCAGGCTGCCGTTCTTATATTTAATGAGTGTCAGCGTGTGTATGCTTGACGATGTTCGAAAACTCATAGTCATGTACATACACCCACTCAAGACGATGCTCAAATCTGTGTCCCTGTCGTGCAGAAGTGAGGACTCTTACACTTCTGTTGTCTGTGAACTTCTTAACTCATTACGATGTCAGTGCAAATGGAGAAAAGGTTGTACTGGTATCACAACGGAACAAGTGGTGCTTAACCCCTCAGAGAGGGGTTGTGACGAAATTACATTTTAATACATAATGGGGGATGAGAGTGGCTGTGACAAAGATGCAATCAATTTTCGCACTCACTTGTCTGTCGCTTTCAGATCCGTTCGATGTTCTGGAGAATAATTACCTTGCTTATGAATGCGTCCTACAGAAACTTCAAGATGGCTTTGTGTGCTGAAGGACGAGTTTCAGAATTGTTGAAGGGGTTCTTTTGAGAATAGACTGTCAAGAGGTGTCATATAGTTGAGGAGGTTGTCTTTGCGAATGCTGATGCATGAGAAGGCTTTGAAACTAGTGAAGCCTTTGCACTTTCAAGCACTCCCGAATGACGAAGAAAAATATGTTTATTGACACATGATGTGGCACACAACAATTATAGTATGTGCTGCACATAAGCCTCTGAAGCTATGTTTGATGTGGGAGTGAACCGGAAGAAATGCTTTCAATTGGCACTTCAAGTGATTCCTTCTTTCAAATGAGCTTCTTGCTTAAATTTACGATATCATATATTTTGAAGATATGAACTCTGGTTATTCTCTTTTATTTAAAATATATATTCCTTGCTTTAAGTAGTCAACGTTTGATTTTATAGACAGCATTTATTAGGAGGAATGTTGCTGTTCAGTTTAAGTTCACTTTCTCGCCATTTACTGTCGCAAAGCACGTGTATCAAAATTGCTCAAGATATTGACTGACTGCTGTTGGTTTAGGAGAAGTTATCGTAAATTCCTTGTGATACAATAAAACACCCCACATGAAGTTTCACTTTTTACGACTCTGTCTTTCAAATCCCAACATATCTTTTTTATTGACAAACTCAATAAAAATCCTTGAAACTCCGAATGATCAGATGTTGGAATATGAAAATGGGACTGTAAGACATTTTCTTTCTCTGTTTCTGTTCCCTGAACACTTCGTTATCATCCATGTATCTCAACAGATGAACCGACTGTGGATAAGGGACTCAAAATAAATAACAATCCCCAAATAGACTTAGATACTCTGACTTTACTAGGTGAAAATCATGGCTCATATTCCGTGAAGGATGAATATAATTCTTCAAGTGCGAGTTATAAAGAGTGTCCCAACAAGAACGCAAGATTTAAATTTGGCGCCATTCGAATTGTCATTGTTTGACATTTGAACAATTATTATTTTTTTTAGTAGAAGGTATAAGGTTAATAAAAATGGTGCGCTGCACGAATGAACAACGCATTCTCATTGTGAAATTGTTTTACCAAAATGGTAAAAGTTTTGCGACTACAGTTCGCAAATTGCGATCAATTTGGGGTTACAATACTGCTCCAAAAGAGTCATCTGTAAAGCGGTTAATGCAAAAATTTGCTGAAACTGGGTCCGTACGGATGTTAAGACAACAATGCGCCTTCGACCAGGTCGATCGACCGAAAATATCGCAGCAGTACGTTATAAATTCGCTCAAATTCCATCCACCTCAATTCGATACTGAGCTCAGCAAATTGTTGTTTCCAAATCCACTATGCAGCGTATTCTGACGAAAGATTTGCATCTTCATGCATACAAAGTTTAGGAACTGAAGCCACATCTCATATAGCCAGAGAAACAATTCAATTGTTGCATCAGTCATTTCCCGGTCGTGTTATTTCGCGTTTTGGAGACCAGAATTGGCGCCTAGATCGTGCGATTTAACACCATTGGACTTTTTTCCTTTTGGTTTCGATGGTTTATGCGAATTAGGCGACGACGACTCAAGCCTTAAACGAGGAAATTGGACGTTGCATTAATGAAATACAGTGGTCACCGTGGCGTAGTGGTAAGTGCATCGACCGCGGCGCAGAAAGTCTGGGTTCAATTCCCGGACGGGACACCTAACATTTTTTCACGACACCACCTCTTTCGAGTTGCTGACAACATTCAAACAGTATTAATTGTCTATGGAAAGCTTCTCAAATCTTGCCGTTCGGAGTCGGCAAAAAACTGTAGGTCCCTTCTACTCGTGAAGAACAGTAGCACGCACAACACGAGTAGTTGTTGTAGAAGCTAAGGCCTGGTCCGTTGTGGGCTGAACTGCCACTCAATAATTATTATTAACCAACAATTTGTTGACGAACTTGGCTTAAATCAGTCAGACACTTTGAATGTACATACAGTGTACATACAGTATATTCATTCATATTGGGTCTTTAGCATTTGAGTGTCAAGCTTATTTTGTTTTTAAATGAGACTATATAAAACTGGGCAAAGGATTGAACCCCTAACATAATACAGAAGACCATGTATTGAGCTAAATGGTGGTGACTTAGTTTGAAACCTTGTTGGGAGAACTTGTATGTTAATTCTAATATTTTGGCTCTAAAAATTTAAAAATATAAATAAAATAAATTTAAGAAAAATGAACATCGAAAGAAAGTGAATCTTCCGACCAGTCTTAGTAGAATTTCTCTTTTTCCATGCAAGGGTAACTTAATCTCGTAGCTGATCTGTGAACACTTTATTTGTTCGAGTTACATATTTTTGAAAATTTGCTTTGAAAACGTTTCAAGGCAGGTAGGTGGAAAAGGTTGCTTCCAACACACGTGTTTCGAATACTCGTAGACCCGACGGTCTTTCATTATGTTGGCCAAAAGCCATTGTTTGTCCTCTTCTCCTGAAACCATTTAATTAAATGAATAAAGCTCCATATAACATAACATTCCGCTTGAGATATGTGTGTCTGTTTATCGATTGAAGCAACATTTTCTATTCTGCTAGACTCCAGAGCCCATCAGCAGGAGACTCCTTCTCCCTACGCCCACTATAAAGGTCGTTACATGTTTACCCTAGTCTTGCGGCACGTTAGGTTAACTAGTTTTTTTTGTGTCTAAACTGACGATGGGCGTTCTCATTCAAAAATTCATTTTAAGTCATGCTTGGCTTACCTTCATAAGCCCTGCTGATTTCTAGTCCTGAAACTTTGGTTCCTATTGTTTCTATTTGAACAGTTCAAACTATGTCTTGTGATCGATCTTCCTGTATCACAGTATCCCGGTATAGCTTTTATCTAGAAACCTTGCACACCATAAAGCTTTATTTTTTGATTCAACATACATTAGGGTCTATCTAAGCACTTAGATATAGCCTCAAGTTACAAAAAGGTTACCCTTCAGCCAAGAACCAATAGGTTCATTTTAATCAAAACAGACATTTTTTCTAGTTCTAATTGTTTTTCTTCTTCTTTGCAGGTACGTACATGACTGAGCATTCCAAACCCCAGTGAGTATGAAACCAAATTCAATAAAATTCGAAAACGTTACCAGTGGGAATAGGTTCAGAAATTTCAACAGATTCAGTATGCCACCAACTCTAGCACAGCATCTCTCCCCTTTTCCCAAAAGCTGGTAATATCTTTTACAACTGCGACAGAATGTCCTCATTGACCAGCACAATCGGGTGTAAATTTCAAATTGCTTCGTAAATGCCTCCTCTGCTCTGCTCACCCATGAATCTTGCAGACACTAAAACTCAAGTTAATGGTCATTCGCACATTGACGCCCAAATCATGTGAAACGAATGTTCGCCATTCCAAGTCCCCCATGTGAGATTTATGAACGACGACGTCTTGGTCATCAATCATTTGCAGCACTCCACCGACGAACAGTCCAGTCCTATCAAGGGATGCTGCTGGGACGAAAAAAAAAATTGCTTTTCAATTTTCCACCACGAAATTTTTCGGTTGGCAATGACTTCGCCAAATGTTCACAAAAAATAACGCCTTCCCGGAGAAAATTACTGTGCTGCTGCAGCCCACCGCCTTTTGCATGCAATCAATCTAGAAAGTCATCAATTTCCCATTAATTACCCCCACTGTCTGACCACTCGTATCCGAGCAGAGAACATGTTCGAACCCTGGCACACAGTCAGCAGCAGTCAGCAATAGTCACAAATCGAATGCAATGTCCGAGGGCAGTAATTGCTTTTCAGTGCGCTGCCAGTGTCCGAAATGCACGTAATAGCTGACATTAAAATCCAAAATGTCTTCCAGCGAAGGCAAACGCAAACATTTTAATGATGAGCCTCGCCGCATTCAGCAAACAGGCGGCAAAGGGTGTTTGTGGCATCTAATTGGCACCGGAGTGCTGGTATTCTGTGCGCGGGGCAATAAAGTTCCATGCAGTCTCCGAAACAATAAACACGGACTTGCACAGCACGTCGCCGCTGCCATCATCAGAGGAGACATGACGTGTTCTCGGGTCACGAAGGCATAATTCTACGAGTTCATTTCCGCCACCAGCGCTATTTCCAGTCAACTAACGACTGTGGTGCCTGGCCCTGGCAGGCCATGCCGGGCTACGCATAAGAGTGTACGATCCGATCGCTATCGTCGTGTTCGCCCCTTGGGAACACGATGACGGTGTCTTCGAGTACAGTGTGGTGTAGCGCAGCTAGTGCCCTAGGGGGAGATTCCACAGCGACTCGACGACGCGCAGAAACTGTCCAAGCATAGAGCTCCGCGTTCACGCTTCATTGATTTGTGGCGCAAAGATCTTTCACCTGCCTTCGATCCTTGCGCGTGGAGCCGAATCGGGTCAGCGCGACGCGCTTGGTGCTCACATGCGTCCTATATGCAAATGCTCGGGTCGTTCCAAGACAATGGCCGCGTCAATTTGTCCCGCACCAGCATGCGCGGTATGGAAATTAAATTGCGGAAATAAGTAGGACTAATCGCCATCCGGTGCGCCTTGTCTTCGCCGCGCGCCGTGTCGGGATGACTGGCCGCCATTGGGTGTGTTCCCAATTTTGGCTTAGAAGTCGGCTGAGCGCACCTCTGACTCCGTCGCAGATGCAGATGCAGTCGCGAAACGGAATGAGTCACCGCGTGACAGTTTGGGCCACCTGGAGCTGCGCGGCACATGAGTAGAGTGCAGATGTGTGTGCTGTATCTGGGTATGGGAACCATTTTATTTATGCTCACAGCAATTATCAATTATCTGGATTGAGTTTTCTTGTTATTGTTGCTGTGAGCGGTGTACGGGAGTAATGGGAGCGTTTGCTCTGAGTTTGCTTTGAGGTTGGCCGCCTTGGGCTGGCGACGAGCTGTGTACCGCACTCACACAATGAAAGCTCGTCGTTTTTTCTGCAGTTAACATAATTTACGTTTGATTTGTTAATGAACGGCGGAGAGACGCGATGCGGCTGGGAATTGATTCGACGGGGAGGCGATTTAGTGTTGCACTGCAATGGAATCGCAGTAAGTCCGCCAAGGAGAATCATTGAATTCTATTTTACTGCCTTCTCAGGTATGTTGTTGTTTTTTGTTTTTTCAATCAGTGAGTCGATCTTCAGTCAACACAAGGCTTGAACGCGATTTCCTATTTCACACGCAAGGAATGACTTAGCCACGGTCATGGTGAAGCTGTTGCTTCTGGCGTTCCACATTCTCTCGGAATCGATAAATCATTCTCACGTTACTGGTAGTTGCTGATGCACGAAGGAGAGAAGCGCCGATTACTCTAGAAATTGGGACGAATTTAATTGATTTAAAATGGCAAATTTCTCGAGGCACGAATTTTGGATCTGTCCTGGTGTTCAGCGGATTGCTTGATCCAAATTTATTTTTTGATAAAAATAAGTCATTTCTGTCGGTAGTGTCATAGAAGTTGCGACTGTAAACTTCCGTAACGAGCGATCAGGCTAAGTATTTAGATTTTTGACTTGTGCTCTAGGACTTGAATTTTTGCTAAATTTTTATAAAATTTAAAGTGGGACCGTTTTGTAAGGCCTTCTCTGTTGCCTGAGAACTTTGAAATTTGGAACTCTTTCACGGATGTCCCAAAAGTTACTTTTGGCACGAATTTTGTACCAAATATGAATGGAATGCGGTATTTAAGGAAGGGTGATATTTTGAGCTCCTTTAATTATTTAAAAAGCCCAATTCGGTGGCGCTGAAGGTCTAAACATTTTGATTTTTTGAATGTAGGCTGTGAGTTTGTACCAAAATTTAGTTCCCAAATGGAGAAGGTGTTTTGAGGCCCCTTTGTGGAGCTCATTTCGGAAGCCAGAAGATATGAAGATTTCGATATTTCCGAACAATGCCTAAGAACTCAAATTCGATTGATGCTGATTTTGTACCAAATTGTAAATCATTGCAGCATGTTTGCTGTGAGGGAGATAGAGATAACCTGTTTAACCTCTTTTGACATTCGACCGCTGTGGCAAAAATTTCGAACAATGTTCCAAAGCTTACATTTGGTGCTTACGCGTTCAGTATTTAGGTCAGTGAGAGAGGTATATGGTTTATGCAAAAAAAGACGAACCCAAAATCCCCAACAACCCTGAAAAGACAAAATCTGAAAATACCAAAAATCTAAATACCGAGAAGCCCAAAATACCAAGAAGCCTAATATCCCCGAAGGCCCAAATATTGGAATTCCGAAATAAGAAAACTTAAAAATTCTGTGAAAAAACTAATATGAGAGGAGCTTGGTAGTATCAAAATCTTGTATTCATTACAAGGCGGAGTAGCAATGGCATATCATCCGCCATACCTACTCGTCTTCTCGCGTTTCTTTCATGATTTCGTTTTTAAAATTTAGTGGGATCTGTTTTTTCTGCCACTTTGAAAATTTTGATTTCGGGATCTTATCCCCAATCCTAAGAAAGAACATTTTTCTCATGTTTCTCTTCAACAAATAAAACAAATTCGTAATGAAATCAATAACAAAAATCATCACAAATCCCGTTTCCCCTTTCGAATCCCTGAATTCAAATCATGTCAAGTCGTTGTCCACCCAAGACCAGTGTCAGAATGCCGTCCAAACCCAACACACGCTACCGCCCTTGAATGCGATCGCACACATAATAAACGATAAACATTCTATTTTAAGAATCCAAATGATTGATTTGACAATGAGGTGTCCTTTAGCAAATGACGTCGATACAGCAGCAGTGGCGACCCCATTCGTATCCGAAATCATCCCATCAGCCTATTCGAATACTTTATTGCTACACCTATCCCCTGACACATTGATGTGTGTTTACAGCAACAAAATAAAAGACGAGCATGTCTGGTGCTGTGTACGTGAAAGGAAAAGGTGAAAAAAGCGCCGTCGTTGCCACTGCCAAAGCCGGCACCATAACACGATTAATGGGCATGAGGTCGCTCTGCCACCCGCCAACCTCCATCCACCACCCCCACATCAGCCGTGACTTTTAATCAATCATAGAGACTAATGAAATTTGCTCCTCTCTCGGCCGCTAGGTATCGGAGCCGACTGCGAATCATCCACACGTCGTGATGGCCAAAATTCGTTTCTTTCACCACACCGGTACAGATTTTGCCGTGCTTTCAATTATCGAAATGGAAATGTTTTGATTTTTTTTTGAAATCAAGAAAGTAATCACATGTGGATGGAAGGCATACAAATTTTTCACAAAAAAAGAAGCCGGATCGGTGAGTCGTTGAGAGGGAGAAGGGAGAAGGGAGAAGGAAAAAAAGGAAAATTCGACGCATTTGTGTGTTTAGGACTTGTGATGGATGTATGTACTTGAAGCGGAATCGTGACGAGTAATTCAATAAAGTTTTTGATGAATGTGATAATGTTTACTCGAACATCTTGAATGGGGGAATTAATGGAAGCTTCGATTAATAATTAAGCGGCTGACGTAAATGTGTTTCAATTTGTTGGGGCTGAGTAATGTATGCTCTGAGGATGGGATGATAATAATTTTGCTTTGTTGTAAATGTGCCGAAACGGACTGACTTTTGAAAATGAAAAATACAATTTTGGAGAAATGATTTCAATTTTGAGTTCAATTAAATCATTGGCCGTAGTTTTAAATCTTCTGCAAAATCAAACGCCGAATCACTCTTGTTAATCGCGTCTTATTTGGGCTCAAGAGGCAAATGAGTAATAGGCTCTATTTGGGGGAGGAAGGACTAAACTGGCTTTGTACGCTTGATCATCCCAGTCCTCCTTTACGGCACTGAAACTTGGACGTTACTAAAAGCGGGTGAGGAAGCCCTTAGTCTTTATGAGAGAATAGTTCAGCGTGCGATTTGCTGTCCCGTTTGCTTTGATAGTGTCTGGAGGAGAAGATTCAAGAATGAAATTTATAAGCTGTACGGCGGCATGCGCCTGTTAAAGGGTCGTTTGATACAACGCTTAAGGATGGATGTATGGATACCACCGCTCCGGCCCGAAAAGTCTTTCAATTCGAGTCATTCGGAAAACGCAACAGAGGACGGCCTAGGCTGAGATGGCACACACAAGTGGAGAAAGACTTCAACCAACCAGGAGTGCGCACCTGGAGGCAGCTGGCGAAGGATCGTGCTATGTTAGCTGGAGGCGCATGTTGTAGTGGCAGTAAATGAAAAGAAGAAGTTTAAAATCTCAAAAACATGAGAACTGTTGTAAGGGAATAAGGAAGGAATAAGGAGGAGCAAAAATTCTTATGGTTCATATGGGGTTAAGAATGAGTTATTGAAGTGTTGGGAATTTAAAGGAATGATTAAGGGGATTAAGGAATGACTTAGGTTAATGTAGGGCAGATGTTTTTGAAAATTCTTTGGAAAGACTCAACTAACACATTGTACTATTTTCTGACCAATTAGTGTATACAATTTACGAAACTGATCTATTGGCGGAATCCACTCATCCGTTCCCACTTCGACCAGATGAATTAGAGAATACCATTTTTTATACCTTCCTAAAGGATTTTGATGACAATTTACATATGACAATGTGGAATGACTGCCGAAAAGAGTCTGATAGTGGTATAGGCACACCTCCTCCTGATCTGATTTATTTCAAGACAATGATCAACATCATAAAGTAAATCCATGTATCTGTGCGAGGTTGTTGCCCTGACTAAGAAGTTGTTCCGGAAACCTCTACTTTTTTTGGTATAAGAGATGTAAGACCTTGTGGAAGCGGAACGGGAAGAAATTGTAAATTAACTCGTCAACGCTAGTTGAAGCTGCTGTCTTGACGTTTCTATCGTGAACCTTACATTTCTAAATTATTTAAATGACAAAGTCGAATTTTAGTTTAGTTGCATCATGTTAAGCATGTTATTTGCTTTACCATCTTGATAGCAGATCGTTACAACTGCGCCAAATACCTAATTGTGTTTGGTTACCAAAATCTATAGAGAAGACCGCAGCATTCTGTCATCGTCCCGCCCTTGCTCGTATCAAGCGGCAGGTTCTAGGTGTTGTTACGGTGAGAGCTGATGATGTAGGTTTTCAATTAAAGAAGCTTCTACAAATGTACCCAAATAGACGTCTTCGAAAGAGCATTTGGCATCAAAAACTTAGTTAGTCAAGGACTTCTTCTACCTTTGTTCCGCAGTGATAACAATATCAGTGTCGAAATAAACTGTGAGTAAAAGAGCTCTCTCTCGAAAGACCATGCAAGCGTATTACAGTGCTTAGAGCATCCCTGCCTTAGAGCCTATGGACAAGACCCAGCGCGTAGAATCCTTGAATTCGGGGGAATACGGAACAGAGGACTACCTCGTCTGAGATGGTGCACATAAGCGAAGAAGGACCATAATCAACTTGATGGTCGCAACTGGATTGCTAGTTGTAGAGGCATTATGTTTAAAGCCCGAACTGGGGCGTCAATTCAAGAGCAAGAAGTAAAACTAATATTGCAAAAATGTTAGAATTTTTCTTATTTTTTCGTGCTTTTTGACACTTGGCCACCCTGGTGTAGTGGGTAATTTCGGCAACCAACACGTTAAAGATCTCAAGTTCGATTCCGAGACTGAAAATCTTCCATTTTAAACTGCACCACCCTCTCGAGTGCCTGACAACACATAAAGAAACCATTAATTGTCTATGGAAGCTATTCGAATTTCGTCGGTAATGAACTGTAAGTCCGCTCTACTCAGAAGAGAGCAATATTACGAACAACACGAGAAGTTGCTGAAGAAGCTGATCCCTTGTGGGTTGTAGTGCCACCCAGTTTACTTATGTTTTCTTGATACACTTCTTCATTTAAGGCACTGATGGTACATTTTTCAATCCATCATCGTCTGACATGCGGATCTTCTGGACAATCAATATGAAAACAATCTCTTGCTGCTGAGGGAAAATCTTCAAATATTGACCAGAACATACACAAATCCTCGAATTTCTTTCAAATAAAAATAAAAACACATTTTTTCTCCTCTTTCTGGACAAAGATCAATTTTCGATGAAAGCGACTTCGAACATTTTTCAGTGTTGCCCTCTACGACCTGAGCGAAGTGGACGAAAAGCAGCGGCAAACAATGACAAGACTTCCTTCATTCGTGAGGTTTGTGTTTTTGTTACCTTCAAGGGAAATGTTGAATGCTTCCTCCTCTGAGCTTCCTGTTGAATTTTGTTCACATTTCGCTCAAGGTGAATACGCGTGTCATGCTAGTTGATGGTTTTTGGATTTTTATTTATATCTATGAAATAATTTTCCCCAGAGATCGATGTGACCGAAGGCAGACGTTAAAATAGTGTTTGGAGGATAATTTCTCTGGTGTTGTGACGACAGAGGTTGCCAGTCGGAAAAATGATTGTTGAGATTTGCTGGAGAGCATTGGAAGCTCAATTGCAATGTTGCAAGAAAACTGAATGGGGTTTTGTTGAGATTCTGTTCTTGTAAGGAACTTTTTTGGAGCTCTGTGTAACCAGTGATGAAATGATGAAACATGACTTTTGCGGGATTAAGTTAAGGGGGGAGGGGAACACAGTATTTCATTGCCGTTTTTATCCTACGTTTTCAAGTCATATTTTTAAATGACAATTCGAGGTTGCCAGCTGCTGAAATGTCTCGACATTTGTTCTTTCCTTTTGCAAAGTACGAAAGATGAAATATATGCAAGGTTAAACAATCATTTGTGTCTTTTACGTGATCTTTTGAGTTACTTTCGAACTGCAAATATCCTTCATTCAAGAGAGAATTTACCATGCACGCCATAAGCTTATGCTCACCTCCTTGTAAATGTTAGTGCCAAGGAATTTATTTTGGTTTCGAAAACGATATATAGCGTATGGCCATATATAGTGTATGGCCAACAGTGCTTCTACTCGAGAATTTATTGAACTCGAGCAAAGAGCAATTATTGACCTCGCGCTTAAAAGTAGAGAGATTCTTCGAACAACTTGATGTACACGAGCAAGTGCAGGCAGAGAATGCGACATGGAGGTGGCGCACGTAAGTTTAGAGGGGCATTAAACAATTTGAATCAAGGAACTAGTTGCAGATGGCTGTTTCTTTTTATTTTGTCTACATTCTGTTCCCGTCTCTTCAATGATTCTTGAAACCAATTTTGGATATCCCTAAAAGAATAGAAGGACTCATCCTCCAGATCAGATATCAGGGACTTGTGCAGGACTGGAAGTGCTCATCCTCCAGATCAGGTATCGAGGACTTGTGCAGGACTCGCCCACCTCGACTATCATCTAATAATATCAACTGAGGTCCAAATTTACGAATGGTAGTGGTAACAGAAGGTCGATTTTGTGCAACGTAAGTTCATTGAATGGCTCGACAAAAACACTTCTCTCAGATTTTTGAAGAATAACTAAACAATTTGTAGACATTGTTATGGTGTGTGTCTTTCCACGATGATTTGCCAAACTATACTGAACCAAAATGCAAAGCAATTTGTTAGGAGTCATGTGTGATCAAATAAAGAAAGCCTATTAAGAATTAAACCTCACAATGAATCACTCCCAAATAATGGCCTAAGCCACTCACAATACCTTGCAAGAAACCACATATTTTGCCGTTCAAGGTTTAGTTCATAATGCAGGCCAATCCTAACTTCTGGATCCTTCTTTTTTCGATTAAGCTGACCAAAATGCAGTGTAGGGTTTAACACAGTACTTTAATTTTTTTTGGGCTCCATGTAAAAAGTGTTAACCATTGTTTTGGCATCGTCAAATTTGTGCGGCCTCCCTTCCTGTTCTTTGTCATTAGTCTCATGAAACTTTTAACTGCTTGAGCTTCTCGCTGTATTCGATTGCCATCGGCAGCTCACTCAGGTATTCCCCTGAGGTTGGCAGATTCCTAAATTCGAAGTCACAAAAACCCCAAAATTTCAAAAAGTCAAGTCAAAGAAATTCCTCTTGGAATTTCGAAATGTCGTTCATTTTTTGCATCTCCTCCATTTACTAAATAAATGCGCAGATGCAACAGCCTGCTGTTGTCAAAACTCTGTTGATCAAACAACGACCATGTCAAGCCTTCAGGCAAACAAATGTTCAATGGTTTGCTTGCTGGCTTATCAACAGCCAACTGAAGTAGACAGCGTCTTTTCCAACTGACCAGCTGTACCTCGTCGCGCACGCAGATCATCTCTGAATCGATTGGATTCAGAGTTCAGAATAATTCAAAGGCAAACGTGACGTCAAAAACTCATCAAAACAAATCTCATAGACGCGTACTTCTTTCAAAAGCGAGATCAAGTGAAGGTCTGTGGCGTCTGCGAAAGCGAAAATAATCTCTGCGGATGGAAATGAATGATTTTGATTTGGAAAATAAAAACAAATAAATTTGAGTTTTATTTTAGAAGCCATTCGCGCCACAGATGTTATAGTTTCGAGGTGTCTGCCGTACATAAATTCGCACCGGGTGGTAAATATATCACGAGGTAAACGTTGGAACTTGTGGACGGGAACATAAAGCCGGAGACATGTGTTTTTGTTGATCGGCCATGTAGTAAAATTTAAAGTGTCAACGGACGACAAATTGGGATAGGCGCTAAGTGAAGTCTGGAATATAGTTCGAGCACCCTCATCATTTCAGAAAGATGTCAAGACATTTCTCAAAATAGCCATTCCCCAACATGTGCAACTCATTTCGCCTTCTGGGTGATTTCGATGTTCGCCACGCTGCGACTCCAACACCACCGAAGCGCATCGATAACGAATGGCACGAAGAGGAACTGAAAAGCCAAGAGGTTGACAAATTATAAATTTTACGACACCATTTATAAAAATTATGACATTCTCTTAATGACGAAAATATTAATAATTTCGCCTAATTTACCGTGTTGAGTTTGAAAATGTGCCAACGAAATTCAGTGGACTCCCTTTCGGCTTCCCTGCACGCGCACATACCGCACCAGACAATCTAGATTTTCGGACACATCCTGTGGGTGTGTTGCAATGAGCAGGCGTAATTAGGGAGACCGATGAAAGACGCAGGGATGTCACGTCACAATCGCTGAAGAGGCGAATCGAGTTTCACTTTGAAGTGTCACTGATGTGCACATGTGTACAGCAGCCAAACGATCACAACTGAACTGAACCGAACAGGACTGGACAGACTCTCGTGACATTATTCTCAAAAAGAAAATATTTACTCCGTCTCGCGGGCAATATTTTTCACCCCCCACCCCCCTCCCCCCAACCGCAACAAGGAAAGGCGAAAAATTAATACGCCGGTCTTATAGTGAAATCGTGAAAATAAATCATCTGTCTCGGCGAGAACGCGAGGCGAAAACAAAAACATAAAGCAGGATCCACGGATCCATAATCTGGCGTAAGGTATTTGAAAAATTTCAATTTCTAAACAAGAAAATATTATTATAGGCATTGAAGAATGTCATCAATTATATTTTCATAAAAAAATCGGAGAGAAATATACGCGGGGCGTATAAATTTTGTGTTAAGGGGAATTTGTTGGATGTTTTCATACTTTATTTATTTGCGTCGCTGCGCCGCCGCCGCCGCCGCCGCTGGGGCGAGGCGCGAGTTGAGGTGAAAATTGTAAATAAAGACCGAAAGGCAGTGACCTCGTATGGGGTCGTGGGAGATTTGTTGCTTTTTGTTCGCTTTTTTTCAAACTGAGAGAAGGTGAATTTTCAGCGCCTAAGGAAGTGTAACAGTTGGTGCAGAATTTTAATTTTTTTCACCTTCATTTGGGACAAACTTGAGTCAATTGCGCTCACACCTCTCAAAAGCACAGCCACCTTTTTCGTTCTTCATTATTTTCAAATACGAACAAAAGACAAGTACAATTAATAAAACATATTTTCGAGATAAATTCAAAAGTGTCTGACCAAAGTTTCTGTCTCAGTGCTGTGTGCACACATAAATATTCATCGAAAAGTCGCCACCAACACCCTTCAAGACGTCTGCAGCACTTCCCACGACCACCCTGTCTAGACGAAGAAATCGCAAATATTTCACTTCGCCGTCATCGAAGAATTTAAATGTTAGTAAGTGATGTTAGAATGTTAATTGAGATGAATCCACAAGAAGTGGGGAGAACATTGAAAGCTTCTGGAATTCTTCGACATTTAACATTTTTCATTAATGGACATTAGGTGACGCATTCATGAAGAGGAGGAATCGCCCACCTTGCAATTGCTACAAAAAATGTATATTCCTTCATTTAATGTCAATTTTTCGGGGTTGTATTTAAAGTGATGCGTGAGTGTGCGGATCTTACAATGGAATGCATTAAGGAGTCGATTTGACTAATGGAATGAAATATGCTCGTACATTCAAGTATCGACATTCTGGTGTGAGTTTGAAAATGAATACTTAACAAGAAAGATACTTTCTTCAGATGCAAGGTTGAAATTTCCATAGTAATTGCGACGAGGGAAAATGTATATGGTCTAGTTTCTATGGTTATGTGGAAAATACTATTTCTCAATTGAGACTGGTTGTGCATTAATCTTCCCAACGATGAATGAATATCAGATTGAAATAAAATCGTTGGAGTGGTTAGTCACGGGTATGAAACAAAACCATGGAAAATCATGGCTCGATGTACTTAGCCAGAAGAACGAACGAAATAATTAGAATTCAAGTTGAAACCCTCATCAAACGTTCGCAATTGTAATAGCTAACACATTTAAACGCCGATAAATAAAAAAAAAGAACATTAAAATGAGCAAGTGCGAGTCACGCTCACTCATAAATGGTTTCGTTTATATTTCTCAACATAATTACAAGCAATAAAAAAATTGCATGTCTGTTTTTAGGCATTTCAACGAGGATTTTAATTAATAATAGAGTGGCACTACAGCCCACAAGGGACCAGGGCCTAGCTTCTACAACAACTACTTGTGTTGTGCGTGCTACTGTTCTCCTACGATTAGAAGGGACCTACAGCTATTTGCCGACTTTGAACGGTGAGAATTGAGAAATTTTTCATAGACAATTGACATTCTTTGAGTGTTGTCAGCAACTCGAAAGATGTAGTGCCGTGAAAAAATGCGAGGTGTCCCGGCCTGGAATCGAACCTAGACCTTCGGCGTGTGGGTCCAAGTACTTACCCTACTTACTTACTTCTTGGGGTTATCGTAGTTATTCACTTTTCATCTCCACCCACTAACCGATGCAAATATCCATTCCTTTGATTTCTTTCAAGAAGAAGTTCTGGGGTGAAAAATCGCCTTTCGACATGTCTCGATTTCAACTTGTACGGAACGCAGTTTTCTTGCTTTTGAATAAATCGCAATTTCTTTACCAGAACGGAAATTGCTTGCTGGGACATTGGCAATGACTCTCCAAGTTCACTTTGCGTTTGCCACGGATCTTGATCCAGTAAAGCCCAGAATTTCTCATCTTCAAACATATTGGTCTGGCTCAGACGCTGTTTGTCTTCGACGCTAAATTCACCACTCAAGGACGGAGCAGATACACTATTAACTTCTACAAGCATCCGATGGGCTTCAGCTGCACTTTTCTTCCAATTAGAAACGAAGATCAAACCCTCATTTAAATTCTGTTTATGTAAGACGATCTGGACAATTTCGAAGAGGCTGTGACTTTTATTGTTGTTGTCTTAAACAGACGATGATGAAAACTTGTTATTGCTGACAAATGTCACACTTTTCCAATGAAGTAGGTAATCGCTGGCAAGATTAGTCACAATTTGCAAGTCGCCATCTTTTGAAAACGGCAGGTCGCCATCGTTTAAAGACCGTCACCAAGGCTTGCGACTTTTTTGCGATGCTGTATCCATTACACTAACCCAACAATGCAGGACAAATTTTTACAGTGCCTACCCCCCAAGTCACAAGTCTTTAATTGGCTTATAATAAATTTGGGTGGCCCATAAGTCCATAAGTCAATATTGTTTTCGAGCTTTCGGCAAATCGATCACCAATAGGCAAGTGAGTTTATATGGTGTGTGAACTTAGCCACTAAGCCACTTCTTTCAACGCAGGAAATAAAATTACATGCGGAATCGATTTGCTCACTCAAATAATGGTTGATAGTCTGGAATTTAGAAAAGATCGAAAAAGTCCATTGAACTCAAATTTCAAAAACATTTTTTTAGGCCTTACAAGTCAGATACAAATCTTGTTATGTCTGCAATAACTGAGTTCTATCTACTCTATGGGCTTGCAATACATGACTCCCACTCAGCAGAATTCAGATAATTTTCTTTTCTATGGAACTTGCATTAGAAACGAACAAGTAAATTTGTCACTTAAGGAACACCTGTCTGCATTTTAAGCTGACCTAATGGTGGTTAAAGGTTACTGCGTATACACTGGTCTGACAGAACAATGGCCTTAGTCCATCTCTGAATCTCCTCTAGTTTAGCATCGATAAGAGAGTATAAATTGTAGTACATGCCACTTATCTCCAATTTTTGACATTTTACTTTGAGGGGCATGTTCTAAAAGAAAAACCATCGAAATCACTTTTTGCTAAGTTTTAAAAAATAAAACGTCTTCAGAAAGCAATATGGCCCAAAGTACATTCTATAAAAATCATTATCACCCTGTGCCTGATTCCCCAACCGGTTATAGAAAAGAATGAAAACTGAAAGTACTGCCGCTCTTACGTAAACAAGAAAACTCATTAGCTGTGGTCGCTGCTTTGCTTTAATGATCACTAATTACAATCTCAGCCACTTGTCCTTGATCGCATAATTTTCTGCACGAATTTCATGCATCGCGCCAACCATGAATCTCATCTGACGCTAAGATGACTAGCCCGTCTGTCGTTAGAGTCGGCTGTGTCATGCCTTAGACAAATTGAGTGTGTGTGTGGACGGATTAATGTGTCTCTTTGATTTTCCTCGACACTCATTTACGTGCTAAAACGTTGTTATTCCGGTTTGATGCGCCCGGATGTGTCATCCGCGGAATTTCGTTGAGAGATTTCGTCCATCACTTGACACAAATTGCAAATTGCAGTACGCTTGAAAGTCTCGGGAGTGTTGCGTGTTGCGCTGTCGATTGCAGCAGGCTGACGGCACTTGACATTCAACTGAATCCGGATCAACTCAGCGAATTAGAATTAAAAAAAACAAACCGACTAGCGAAATCGATACTTTGCATTCCACGCTAATGACACGTCCGGAATTCATGAGATGAACGAACGTGAACGCTATTAATTTTTCACGCAGAAAATTTAATTTGCCGGATCAATGTGCTTTCAATTTGCAAATGCAAGCTGTCCGCGTGTTTGATGGGCTCGTCTCCGTGTGCGCTTTTTCAGCATATTTCGGCGATAATTACCCGCGGTCCATGGCTCTTTAGGGTGTTGATTGTATTTGCCAAACAAAGGGGGGCGAGGGATGGCGAGTGACCGCCACCGACACCTGAACGTTAAACGAGCCAGGGATTGAGTTCGATTGAGTGCGCGCGTGAAGGGGGCGGCGAGATTAGAAATCTGAATTCAGCGAATTGGCGCTGATTTTAATTGCGAATCAGCAGATTGGGGTGTTTGGCGGTAGATTGGGGCTTAAATGGCAATTTGTGTTGAAGGATTGGAATTTGTTTGATGAATAGAGAGGGGATTTTGTTGTGAAAATTAGGGTAATTGGGATTTGATTTGTTTGGAATGGCGCCCAACGTTGGATTAGTGTGCTTCGTTGCTCATCCATCTGCACAATAGATGCACCTCATCATTCAAAAAACATTAGTCGTGGGTCGCAAACTACAAGTCTTTTAATTTTCGCTTTGCTTTCGAATCCCCATTGATTTATGTGGCTTGCTAAGCGCTGTCAGCTCCTTATCCACATACCATCTCGCTTTGTCCTTCCACAATTCAGCAGTTTTTTTTGTTTGAAAACGCGTTCAACAGATATCCCATTTGAAATGAAAAATCTCTAAGAACGCGAGATGGTGAGAGATCTTCTATTCAAAGGCAATACATCTTCAAGTTGTCACCCTCACCCGCAAGCATCCGATGCGACTAAGCACTTGGAATACAGAGTCCTTGGATTGCTGGCACTAGTCGAGATACAACTGACGGAGAACCATCTACACACTTCACATCGGAAATGAGAATCCTTTTGTAAAAGTTCGCGTAGCATGAATGGATTTGCGCCCTGTACCGGACACCGAGCGTAACGGAACGGAGGAGGAGAAAAAAGCGAACGCCATTGTTCCACAAAGGAGAAGTAATATCTTCATTGTGTCACATTCATACGAGGATAATCCAACATCATGTCAGTGCCTCGATGGAAGAGAAAGAGAGAGAGAGACATGCCTTGAGACCTTGGACTACATCCCCCAATCCACACTGCCGCCCTCAACAAAGGCGACCATCCAAGGCAACACCTTCCGCTCGAGGAGAAAGGAGAGAAATCCCTGAAAGGTGAATAGATGGGACATCCTTTGAATTCAACCGGAGGAGATATTAATGCCTCGGTCCACTCACTGAGTGCGGGATTAGCATTAGTGGTCTCGGTCTGCTGGTGAATTGGAGCGCTGCCGCCGCCGCACGTAAGCCACCAATTATTCTCAAAAGGATAAATATTCCGATTTTATGCGCTCCGCTTTGAATAATTCCAGCCTGGGCGGGGGGGAGGATGGGGCCCGCAAATGTTGTCGCTGGCACACTTCGGCAAACTTTAATTTCCAGCGAGTCGATGGTATCACGTTTCTGTAGCTGCAGGCGGGTGGCCTTTCAAAGGGAACCCGTCGGGTGTGCGCTTCGTGTCGAATCCTTTGCGCTCTGGTTCTTGTCATCCGAGTTTTTATTCAATAAGCGAACGTGAGATTATTTGCAATTGATATTGATTGGCAATTTCGCCTGCTGCGGGGAACCACTGCTGACCGAAAAGTGTGCAGTGGTGGTGGTGGTGGTGATGGTGCCCCACTGGATGAGATTGTTGAACATAGTTTACACACTCTCTTCAGTCACTTAACGGCGTCATTGCATGGTGAACTCGAAAGGGCGGCGAGTGTTGATGACCATCTATGGCCCTATCACGTGGAAGGACTGGGATTCATAACAAATTGATGATGGTGTGGCCATGCTTTGTGGATGCATTCACCGAGATATTTAATTAAAATACCGTCTGTCGAGCTGGCCGAGTGGCCTGTGGTGGCATTGTTTCACTTGTAATGGTCGAGTGGTCCCTTTAACATTCACTCCAATGACCATCGGGGCTTGGCTCGGCAATTGTGGGAACGTGCAATGGAGTTTATTTGACTCATGTAGCTTGGTTGGATAGTTGGTTTTATAGAGTGATAGATGACTGTGGCAGGGTACTGGATTTTGCGGTTGGGGTTTGAGTTGGGAGGGTGGAGAGTGTGTTACTTGTGCACTGGTTTTGCTAATGGAAAAGAACGTCGCAAAGGGCATGTAAACGAAAAGGAATTTCCTTCACATGGAAATTCTTCAAAGGCCCGTTGGAATGTTGGAAATCATCAATGGTAATGAATTAATTTGGGTTATCAGAGGTCTGCACTGTCAGATAAGGGTAGTGAAGTCATGAAGTGACCACATTGAGGCAGTTTAAAATTGTTTTGAATACAAATCAATCTGCGGTACATGTAATGTAATTTAAAAAGTGGTTTGCATCAGAGAAATGTTAGCTTTCTTTTAAGGCTGAATAATAAAATGTTTCTGGACCTTTGTCACTTAGATAGATAGTCTTTGTTTAGTTGCCACAAAGATGTTGTGCCTTGATAGATTTGCTTACTCGAAACTGTTTGTTTATTGGTAACAAAATGCCAGAGAAACATTTCAAAGATGCGTCATTATACATTTTATTTTATCTTCATTTACCTTGGTTACCAGCTCGCTTCACCTATTCCGCAATTGCCGTATATGCATCCACTACGGTATGTATCAGACGTACGACGTTGTCGATGCCATCTGCATGTCCTCTTCAGTTGGACTGACTTGTAGAAGATACTGTCCTCCGTATTTAGAGTCGCTTGATGAATCTTTTTTTCTCGGGTAGAGTTGTAAGAGGCTTGAAATGAATTTAAATATAGTGAAGGTGAGTCAGAGCTTTCTACTTCCACCAGTAAAGCCAATTCAAGACCAATCTTCAAAAATGATTGTTAAATGGTTCAAACGAAGACCATCAATTCGGGCTTCTTATAGTTGATGACTGTGTTCAATTTTTTCAGTTTATAAGAGTACGCATCAAAATTGATCGGATCGCGCTTTTCTTATCCAATTCTATCAATTAAGGAAGAACATCTTCTATTGGTAGATGTTGCAAGGATGAAAGCAAGATTAAGGCACTTTATGGCAGAAGTTATTTCAAGTAACGCGGTTTTAAACGCCATAGATGATAGATATAGATGATAAATGAGATCTTCACACAAAATGGCCGAATACATAGTGTTTCAGAACCAAATGGCAGGCTTTCATTTCATTTAAACGGAATACAAAATCAAGCTCTTTAAGTAGTTACATAATTCATACGAAAATAAATTGTGCATTCCCATGCTAAGTGGGTGCGCATGACATGACTTACAATTCACTTCGTCTCCCGGTAGAACCACTATTGCAGGGGAATTATTATTTGTAGTACATAGTCGCTGGCTACTATCAACATTTCAGTCGAATTGGACTCGTGGTTTTGTTTATAGCGCACAAAACGCGCTTGTCCGCGGTTTCTGAAAAAAATATAAAACAGCTCCTACTGCTCCATGATTCGATTCCGGTTTTGGTAAAAGAATTTGCGCAGAGAAATCAAGGAACACTTGGATGTTGTGTACGAAGACTCCTCTTCTTCAATGGCGACCATCAAAAATTGGTGTAATAAACTTCAGCGTTGTAACCCGTCGATCCATATGAGCTACTCCCAGACGCTCCAGTGACAGTTACCACAAAGGATAACGTTCAAGATCTCATATTGGCAGATCGCCAATTGATCGTGTGGATGATGTCCTACACGAAATATTGGGCTGCCTGCGCGATGGTTGCCGCGAATTGTGATAGGAAAAACCTTCCAGGTTTACGTAAAGGCGTTAAGGTTTACAAAAACTTAAATGTTACTCTTACATCAAATTTCCGTTTGTATAGACGCTGGTACGAAAAGAGGAATCAGGTGTTAGGACAAACAACGGATCAGGGGATTACTTCGAAGACGTGGACAAGCTAGAAGAAGGGGAAGATGATCATGTGAAACATGTCAACGATATAAGTTAAAAGAAACACCGAATCATGTCATGTGAGTCGTAGGATGATGACAAAGTAGGCATGAGACACAATCAGGTCACAAGTGAACGATAGGTGACAAGATCGGGGACAGATCACTCTGAAGAACAAGCGCAACTATAAAACCACTTAAGAGCAGGGTTTGATGCTGTTCTGGCATATTCCAAAGGATTTTTTGCATCGTTTCGTGACCGACGTGACTCTGATCAACTGGTATAGGACAGAAGTCAAGGAACCTTCAAAATATTGGTCTTTACAAGCACGAATGTGCTCCGAAGAAGGCGCAAATTGTACCACCGATCGAGAAATGTGATCTACATGTATTAGAGGTCAAAGAAGTCTACAATTCTAAATGGGATTTTTAGACGTCAGTCGTCGCTGAATAAAGTGCCTTTTGGCGACAAAAAAAATTGTTCTTATACATGACAATGCACCTCCACCGTAGCCACTGCCAAATTGGTAGAATTATGCCTCCATCCACCATATTTTTCGGATATGTTCTGATGTGACTTCTTTTTGCTTCCGAACTTGACAAACGTCAATCGGGCAGTCGGGCAGAAATTTTGATGTGAGAATGATAGGGTTAGCTAACCTCCAAAACCCTAGTTTTCAGGCGGGTAAAAGGAAGTCAAACTTTGCTTGGTTAAGTGTGTTGAACTGAGGGAAGGCTTTGTTCAGAAGTACATAAAAGGCAATTTTCAAAACGTTCGTTTTTTTAAACTCTAAGTACTTATTGGACCGTCCTTGTAAAGCGACCAATTTAGACTCTTAAGATTTCAGTCTGACAATTATTCATGGAATTAATGTATTCTACGCAAAAAGGGTCTTGTGTCATTTTGTAAAAATGTTCGTTAATGGACGGACAATGATGAAACTAATAGATGTCTTCTGTCAACAATGTTGCCTGTCCTGAAGATCCTTCCAGGACGGATGCCGCTTTTACTTGAATTGCCGTCTATTGTTGGTCCAAAGAAAATACTTTTAGAATAAATTTAAACTTCCAAATCCGTTCATGTGGTCGCCGTGGCGTAGTGGTAAGTGCGTCAACCACCGCGCAGAAAGTCTGGGTTCGATTCCCGGACGGGACACCTAACATTTTTTTCACGGCACCACGTCTTTCGAGTTGCTGACAAAACTCACAGAGTATCAATTGTCTATGAAAAGCTTCTCAAATCGAACAGTAGCACGCACAACACGAGTAGTTGTTGTAGAAGCTAGGCCCTGGTCCGTTGTGGGTTGTAGTTCTACTCAATTATTATTATAAATCCGTTCGTGATTTTATAAAATTTCAAGAGGCTTCATCTCATAAAGAGAAAACGCCTTTTAAAAACTGACCACATAGACAAGATGACAGCAACACATCTCTTCAGATTCTTATAAAATTCAAAAATCTACTTTTGTCGGAACTTTATTTCCGGTCACATTGATTGGCTCAGACAAAGTTTCATCTTTTGTTATGACTTTCGTTTAACAGAACATTCAATTTAGGTGACAAGAAAAAACAGTCATCCCCTCCCAGATCTTTGACGGCAATTCATTCCATTCGGGCAAACAATTTGTAAATCCCACAAGTAACTTATCAATGTGACATTTACTGAGAATGGAGTTATCAAGAAACACCCACTTCTCATGGGAAAGCCAAGCTGTTGCCTTGCTCTGTTAAAATTTCCAAATATCTTCGAACTTTCAAACAACTCGAAGAATTCGCAGCTGTAAGCAGAAATTCAAATAAATAACCTTTTAGAAAAATTCCAGAAGGAACTCTATTCCCCAGTTCAAAGATGAAATTCCAAGAGTCTGCCCGTACTTAAGGCAACCAGAATTCAATATGGATTTGTCAAGAGCAGAGCCATGAGTCGCCAGTAAGAATGCGGTCAAGGCTACTCTGGACGGTGGTCGTAGGTAGGTGCATTGTTATCGTCGAGTGCATTTGTCAGTTATGTGGGTGTATGTTGTCGGATGTCGGTTGTCATCTATGACGAAGCAATTTATTGCCCTTTTTGCGTTGAGGAAGCTCACAATAAATAAACCGTGACGGCTTCTGGTGGTGTACTAGCAGAGAGTAATAGCACTCGAGGCACTCGCGAACGGTTAGCATTCTCCCTCCGCCACCCCCTGTACTCATCCGCCCACGAGGCCTCCTCCTCTATGAGGGAAGAGGGTGCGTCTTAGAGCGCACAAAGAACAAACAGAACCGGGAACCGTTGAGGATCTCAGGAATGTCTACCTTGTGAGTATTTCCATGGCAGCTATTGTGCGGCTCTGCCAAGATGGTGGTGGGGCGGGACAAAAGCAAAGTACACTCCTTATCGGGACATGATGAGATTCCTGATGTTCCAGCATACTTGTCATATGTGAACAGCACCATCAACCGCATCGACCCGCGCCCGCCAGTGTGGGATGTTTGCGTAGTTTAGCAGCGTCCTTCTATGGGCGTAATTATGGTAAACATTTACCTAGAGTAGTTTGGTTTTATTGTTAGTGCTCCAATTTGTGCGCTGCGTTAATGGGGTGGGAGCGGGTGCCTGCCGGCTGCTGGGGACTGAGTTATAGGGATTTTATTCACGTTCGCACCTCCGCCGGGCTTGAGCTGAAGCGAAAATATAAATCTGTCGGATATATAATCCGAGGCGAACACGTTTCATGTTCGTTTTCCACTATTGCTGCTTCGTTAGTTGCTTCCACACTACATTCCGGAGCGTTTGTTGTGGGGGTGGCGGAGGGCGGTCGGTCTCCTTTTCATTTCAATTTGACTCCTTGCCAGTGGAATAATATTTGCTGTTCGTGACATCGGAGGCAACGAGCGGGCTGTGCTGTTGCCGGGACAAAGTGTTTTTTCTTTTCACTTGCAAGTGATGGTGCGGAATGATGACAATTGTGAAAAATGGTTTCGAGCAAATCGCATGCAGGAGCACAGACGAGGGAGTGCTGGTGGTTGGTTGTTCGTGAGCTGCGAGTAATAATGATGGATAGCCGCTGTGGTCACATTGCATTTTAAAATAAATTAATTTACTAATAAGCAGGACGGCACAAGCAACAGGGGGTGTCTCGAGGACATGAGGCAGGAGGTGGTAGATGTGGGCCGGACATTTGACAAATGCTTTTTTCTCTCTAATTGGCTTGTTGGGGATGAATAGCAGATGTCAGAAACGATTGCTTTGTCCTTTTTGTTTGGGGTGGAAGAATGTGAATGCCAAGGCTCTTATCTCCCGTTCTGTGGTTTATTATTTCAACAGAAATGTGTGTGCTAAGAGGAAGAGCAAATTTAAATTGACGGAATTATTAGAGTAATGCTGAAATGTGTGGCATTCTTGGTAACACTTTGGAAATGAAGGAAATGTAGTCGCTGCTGGCAGGCTTTTGAGTGCAGGTACATATTGCAAATATTAAGTCTCTTAATAGCACTTTAATTTTTCAAGTTCTATTCATAAAGTTTACGACCTGAGCACACAAAAGCGGTAAGGATTAACAAGTACTTCTACTCAGTGGTACAGTTTTTGGACGTGATACAGTGGTACAGAAGGACTACCTGTCAATGATCCCCGAAGTTCGGAATTCATTGCGCAGGTGGATATTTTAGATTCCGTCTTTCCTAGGGTAAAATAGGAATATTTAATTTAAAATTGAACAAGGCTGCGGAAGCGCCAGCACACTGAACATCTTAAAGGAACGAAAGAGTTTTGGCTGGGTGAATGCATAAGTTCTTCTTTGAGATATGATCTGGTGATCTGCCATATTCGGCAATTGGAATGTCTTTGGCAGGCAAAAAAATTGAAGAAAAAACAGAACTGGTCATATGCATGGGTTCGGTTTTTGTCATTTCAGTAAAATTTGACGCAAGCCAAACCAACGGTTACTTATGTAATAATACAAAATACGATAATCTTCAGTCACAGCAAGCCTTCATTGACTCACAACGTACCTTGACTCCACTCACATCAGTCTTGATTCATTGACTTGGTTGCAATTTTATGTGTGTTTCATGTGTTTTTTGTAATCGTGTTATATTTTTTGTGATTTCTTTTGGTCCCTGTACGCACTGGTTTGTGCATGACATTATTTCCCCCCTCCTCCCCAACCTCTCACGAGGTCACTGCCGTGTTGCTTGTAACAGGCCCGCCACCAGACGTTCGCATACTGTTGCCATTTAGGCCTGGCTCCTAATTTAGCTTTGGCATACCAGGGTAGGCGATATCCGAGAATGTCTTGTCTTCGTTCGTTTCATCTTCATAGGGTACTGCGCTTCATTGTACGCAAAACTTCGCACTTCCCAAACCTGTTGGCCGCCCCCATCACGAAGACACCACGCTCGGACTTCCTTACTACTGATCTACCAAGCTGTATCAATATTGAAGCAGCTTAATAGATCAGCAATAAGGAAGGAAGACCGAACTTGGCTAAGTTCAAAGAGAACAAAGCCAAGTTCTCGGTTTTTAACTCAGTGTTTGTTTAAACTCTCACCAATGATCATGCAATTTGGTCGATGAGATAAGATTTCTTCCTGCCGTTGCGGTAGTTACTCGCCGGGCGTGGTTGAGAACCACGACGATGCACTGGGAACTCAACATTGAGCAGCTACTTCTTCGGAAGGACAGGGCTTTATTTCGTTAGTTTGACCACTTGGTATGTAGTGGTTGGATCAAATCCATAAACTCCCCTAGTTCTTCTTCTTGTGGCGCTACAGTCCGGGGTGGACCTAACTCCCCTAGTTGCGCTTGAGAATAAATTCTGATGAGTTAGAGTCGATGGCGCGGGATCGAGAGGCCTGGATCTATATATCCTTTGGAAGTTCACGACGGCTATTTTTTCAAACTTTTTTGAAAAGCCACTCATTAAATATATTTTTTATAAACAAAAACAAATAATTTTATTTTTCGTTATCTTTCAGGTATGTTGAGTCTTGGCAACAGACAGTGAGTTCAATTAAAAATCATACTTAGGAATATTTTTGTCAAATGTAGGTCACAAATATTTTCTACAATGGAACAGTTCACATCGTAAGCTCAATTTCGTGGATTTTTCATTCGTTTAAGACGTAAAACTGTTGTATCTCTGAGCTTAAAATTGTCTGGTAAATTGACAATAAAGAACTTTTATAAGGAATCGAGCGCATTAATGTTTGAGAAATTAGGGGCTATAAAAAAAATTAGCGCTCTCAACCACTCAACGCAGATCTTCTGCCAACACTGTAATTCCGCGGTAGGAAATTCAATGTAGCACTTTAGGTGGCCTCACAACAGGTCGTTGTCTTGCGGGTTGCAATTCCCTTAAATTTGGCGTGATAGCCGCCTATACTTGTAGGGTAGGCAGAAATCAGGGTGACTGTACAGCACGTACTCTGCGAATGTTCGGCTCTAAATGCGAGAAAGATACTTAATTTATGTTAGATAGTCCTTCAGTTGACTAATAAAACTCCCTCAACTTGCAAAACGCTTCCAGATCTTTTTGATTAAATATCATCTCAATCGTTACATCTTAACTCAGTGCGTGGTTGAATTTCACTATTTACCAATGTGAGGCCCATGTTAACTCATAAACTTTGCATACATTTTTTGTCTCGAGCACCGTCACGCCTAGTTTTGAACATTCATTAACTTCTATTGTCTAACGGCTCAGTCCTTGAAAGTTACTGACAACAGCTAAATTGTACTGCTGCAGGCAAAAATACCACGGAATGTTTTCATGATATTCCGATGGGGAGCATTTTTTTATTTTTAAGTTGGTACTATTGTTTTTTAATCTCACTTAGTCTTTGAGATACGCTTCCCTTTATAAAAAGCTAAAATTTATTGTTTCTCATTTCATAAAGTTTGAAACGATTCAGAAATTTCTGCTTCCAACGTGCCAAGGTATAGAAAGTCACGGCAAGCTCTATCGCAATAGGAGTCAAGGAGTGAACATAATGTTCATAGAAGGTCCAGTTAGCGTTGAAGATGAGACATGGTCAGAGAACCCTCAGTCCCAACATCAGCTTTTCACAAAAGAATTGAAGTCCATACCGCAAGAGGACTCTTTAGCATATTTTGAAAATTGAAAAATAACAAGGGTATATCTTCGGGAAGGGAAGGTTCCATTGTTACTGGTGAACAACAGCCCACATAATACGAGTAGTTAAGTAAGACACTTGGCTGACGACGCTACATTCCAATAAATTATTCTTGAGTGACACTACGGCCCACAAAGGACCATGGGGTAACTTTTTCAGGAACTACTCGAATTATGCTTGCTGTTCATAAGAAAGAGAACGGACCTACAGTTTTTTGCCAACTGAGAACAAGGGAATTTAAGAGTCTTTTCGAGTGCTGTCAGCAATCCGAAAAAGGTGGAGCCTTCAAATAAGGCAGGAGATGATTAATCCCCGAATGGAATATGCGACACACTTATCCATTATGTCATGACGTACACACAGTCAAACTTATCTCTAATGAGAAAAACAAGAAAGCTCATAAAAGAAGAGCACAATTTTGAAATGCACAAAATCTCAAGAAAACCAAAATCCTGAAACCTCCAAAATATAGAAGAGGCCAAAACTTTGAAATTACGAAAAAATACTCTTTAAAAAATGTATATGGTAGATGTAAATGTAAATTCAGTACATACTCCAAATAATACGTGGCCCCAAACAGAAATAGGGTAATTTTCGGGCAAGATGTGGGGGTATCACGCACCGTGTTTCTATATGTTTCCGGTTTTTGAAATGTTGGCTTTTTGAAAATTTGAAAACATTATTTTTCCCCACATAAATTATAGAAGTAAGTTGTCGGAATGAAGAACATGTTCGATAAATTGCACATCACTGCCTCCCTACTATCCAAAATGTGTCAGTTTTCTAATTACCCTCTCCAGCAAGCAACTCACGCATCCGCATCCTCCCTCCCACCAATAGTGTACATGCACCCACGACTTGATAGTGCTGTAAACTATTTTCCAAAACATCAATTTAGTTGTGAACTAATTGCTGAACACCCGCCAAATCTGTTTCCTTCCCTGCGCAACTTTTGTATTGAGTTTCCACAAATCTAAATCGTGAACAGCCCATGAAAACCAATATCGAGGCAATTCATTCTGCGCCATCAACAAATTAGCAACACAACCGCCCTCCTTCCCCAACCGATTACCACGTACCGTGTGCTCCGAAATAGCCCCCACGCGGGCACAGGCGTCCGAACTCGCACACCACAAATTCCGAGAGGCAGCAAATAATTTCCAATTGCGAATTCCATAAAACTTATTATTCCCCAGAATAACGCAGCAAACTGCCAAACGTTACACAAAATCGCATGTTAACCCGTAGTCCCATGCCGCCCCTACCACGCGCTCACAGGCCACTGAGCTAATTTATTGTAGACCGCCACGCTCCCCACGACCCATCGTGCACCAACAAAAAAAAAAAAAAAAATGAAGTCGAAAGCGACTGAGTGGGTGTGGGTGTGTGTTTGTGCCATCACCTCTCCTGCTGATCATGGCGATGATTGTTTTCCGATTTCCATTTCATCCCGACCGGACCACCATCCCTTCCACCCTTCTGCTGCTGGGCTGCTACGTTTCCGCTGACTGAGTGTCGGGGCTGGCCAGGGTAAATAATTCGCATCGAAAATTACGGGTCTCGTTGGCGGTGGCAACGACGGCAGCGGTGGCAGTGGTGGCAGTTGTGGCACTGGCAGACTGTGCAAATGTTAGCAATCGTTCAAATCATTTACATTAATTGAGTTTTATTTGAAAGAAATATTTATCAATGTTGACTGAGCAAGGAGCGAGCGTTTAATTAATGCGTCCCCATTAGGAGGAGTTTCTTCTGTTTGCAGGGAATGGGATGGGGCAGGGAAGTCTTCTCTATCTTCCGCTGGAATTGGAGTGGCTTAGCAACAGGAATCTCATTGATTGCCTGGTGTCCGTCACCCAATGTTCGGACGCGGAAGACGGTGAAAAGGAGACGTCTGTGTGGACGCAAATAGAATCCGCTCCTCGTCGCAGCGCTAATTACAAAATCAACTTGCACATATTGATTGGGGATGGCGTGGAGGGTGGGATGACTTTTTCCACTTCTCCCTGCCTTTGTGTGTTTTCACACGTGGGAAACGTCGATTCGTAGTTTGGCTATTTTGGGATCCTGCACAAAGGACCTACACTTGGTTGGGTTTCTGGACGGGAATGGGTAGAAGGTGCTAAAAGGGTATTGGGTTCGGAACGAGGCGAAGCATAATGAATGCAAATGAGGAGGTTGCCGGCTTTTGTGCAAGGCAAGGAAACTCTTTGAAGTTACTAAGTCGTTTGATTGCGTGTTTGGACGAGTTCATTCATTTAATCAGTTGTTGTCATTTTTTTTATTCTGTCGAAGATATAGTCGGTCACCATTGGGAGCAACAAATGTGTGTATGAAGTCCGATAGGGGTCGTCGTAAGTGAAGGGAGAGTCAAATGTCATTGTAGTGTGTAAACATTGAAAAAATTTGAGATTTCTAAGCCGACTGTCCTGCTCGGTAAGCTGACTGTTCTTTCATGGAAATTTTAACACGATTCGCTTTACACTGAAGCTAGGCTTTGAAGTTGTGACAATGTACACTGGTGTCAGTTCCTTCTGAATGTCTTCGACGTCATTACTAAAGTAAAGTTCAAGATTTAAATCTAGACGTGTGGGATACAGTGCATTTATCCACCACCCCATAGCAGCAGTCACAAATCAAAGCCACTTAAAATATTGCTTACAAAAGCTATAAGGGGTGTAGAACATGGTCAAAGATGTTTGATACTGAAGCAAAAAAACATATTCCCTTCACCAGTCTAAGCCACTGGTAGCAACCAATGTGCAATCATTTAGAGGACGAAGAATTCGCTCAAGGCGAACTGTTGTTGATGTCGAAATCATCATCATCATAAATTTTCTCTAAGAAGCCGAACCAGTCAAAAGGATGTTTCCATTGCAACGTCAGCTCACAAACGTGTAACAAAGATGTCTGCGGCTTTTTTGGATCTTCGAAAAAGAATCTTCGAACTTTGTTGATTGACAGCTAAAGTGACAACTGTCTCATCGACTGTCTTTCATTGAGTCTGTTTAACTAGCTCACAATGAACGGATGCAATGGTAAAATTCAATTGGGGTTTGAAGCCTGTTTATGCAGCGTTTGACGCACTTTGTTAACTTTTTAGCCGCCATGATCTGCTCACCGAAAGAACTATTGTCAGTGTGATCGATTATTCTAAGCCCACTGATTCAATCAGCACTTCTACGAAATGCAAGATCTACCGAATACATCTCTCTTGGCCGTAATCGGTGAATTCCACATTCAGCTTAGATCTACTGGTGAAAAAAATCCATCCGACTCAGAAGTGCGCAGAAGAAGTCATGGCAACCGATTCTGCTTAGCTTCATAAATTGTGTGCATTTCGCTTCATAGCATAGACCTGCACCCGATTCAGGAGCTGAATTGACTTCAGATAGCGACGTGTTTTCAGCAAGTGGGCTGAACCCCATAATTTCAGCGAAAAATTGCCTTTAGCAGTTGGAACAATTTCTGGATGAATGGGGTCTCTGAATTGTCAAACGATGCCAATTCACATGTGACACGGTTATAGTTCCCGAATGTGAGACTGCGATATTTCTGCTTGAACTAACTCAAGGAATACTCAAAAGTGAGAAAAACACCGCCACAGCAAGGGCTGAAAACTGAAGCGATGAACATGAAAAGAAGCACGTTGGACGGATGAAGCTGAAGAGAATGTATTCCTAAACTTAATTCAAATGCCCGAAATAGGACTGATGTCCATTTTAAGGGAGGTGCCTGTAACAAGTGAGCTCTTGTCGAGGAGGAGTGCGATGTGCTAGTACATTTGGGGATATTTTGTTCAAAGAACTGATGTTCTAGGGAATCGATTGTCCTTGAAATAATACCTACCCTAGTGGTTTTATTGTCCTCTGCTTTTCCGTAGATGCTTCTATTCAGTAGATCCTACTTTTCAGGAAATGCAGAAGCATCTTTGGATCACTACACGAGTTTGGAGCAAAAATTTCTTATTTAGAGTGAAAATTTCAGCTAAGTACTGTCTTGAAACACCAACCGGAGACGGAAAGTTTTTATGTTTTAGCAGTAAAGACTGATTCATCGTGAGGTTTGATTTTCAATTGGCTTTTTTTGACAGAGCACGCGTTACTCCTATCAAACTGCTTTGTGATTTTGTTCAGAATTGTTTGGCAAGTCATCATGAAAAGGCTTAGTCTACAACAACACTGAGGAATGTTTTTTTTCATGCGATTCGAAGAAACCACTGCGTGCAATTTTTGGTCTTGTCCTTTAGAGGAGAAAATTCAACGAGTAACTCTATAAACTGTAAGGCGGCATGCGCCTGGTCAAATGTCTTCGGATACAACGCTTAAGATGGCTAGGTCATGTAGAGCGTTTGAACACCACCGCTTCAGCCCGAAAAGTTTTCGAACCGAGCCATTAAGACAACGCAACAGAGGATGACCTAGTTTCAGATGGCGCACACAAGTGGAGAAGGCCCTCAACCAACTTGGAGTGCGCAACTGGAGGTAGCTGGTGAGATCTCGTGCTAGCTGGAGAGACATGTTAGTTGAGACCCTTGTCCACCCGGGGTTGTAGCGCCTTGAAAAAAACGAGGAAGAAAGAAGAAGAAACCACTGTTGCAAGAATCATTCGTCAGTTTAATTCCCAATTTACATTAGTGGACGATACTCGCACCCAGCACGCTGTGAAGATACAACAGCTGTAGCTGGAAATGTACTGTGAAAGACTGTGACTAATCGATTCGTCCTTGTTTTTAAGAGCTTGGCCATGTAAGCGGACTATTCGCTTCCGGTGAATCAAGCATGTGGTCTTGGTCACCTCAGAGGTAGTCGTTGCCAACGTTTACACGATATCATTTTCCTTAAGTGCCATGAGTTGTTTCTTTAACCGATAATACCCATTTCAAAATCACTTTCCAATCTATGGGCTTTATTTTACATTGTAAATCAAACCTTACAACGAATCACCCGTTACAAGTTAGTTACTAGTATTTTGAGGACACATAATTGCCAGTAGACATCATTGAGTAATCAGTGAGAGGAAGCATTAAATTCCACTCTATTTTCTTGACTTAAATTGAATGTGTTGAAATGCCGAAATTTTATAAAGTCCAAGAGTGCCCGACGGGTCCCGAATGGTTCACTGTTTGGTGTAGATTTTAAGGTAGTAGAGTCATCAGTTTCGGGAGTTAGTCGCCGGGGTAGGCTAAGAAACGCGACGGTTCGGGGGGAATCCAATATTTAGCAGCTACTTCTTCGGATGGAGAGGGCTTTATACTGTTATTTTGGCCACATTGTACGGATGTCCCTTTCATTACGACTTACGAGGCGTGCCTTAGATGCAATTCCATAAGGCAGGCAGCCTCTTGGCAGACCCAGGTCGAGGCTGTTGGATCAAGACCATAAACTCGCTTGGTTGCGCTTGAGAATAGCTACTGATGAGTAAGAGTCGATGTAGGTCCCCGCGACCCCTTTAGTGGAAAATGCGGGTAAAGGAGATGATGAAGGTGAGTCATCGGTTTGCATTTCTTTGAGAATGACGCTGGTCAGGTCGTTCAATGACAAATTCAATATATTGGGGAGTACTTGATTTCAACGATGTGAACATCAACCGCATGTAGTGCTATGTAACACACAAGACATGCAAGGCATTCTGCACGAGCAGTTTGACAACATGGTCATCTCACATGAGGGTGACTTTTTTCAATTTCTTAAATGGCGAGCTCAGTGATTGAGCCATAGCTCACAAAAGCTATCCTAGTAGTCAACTGAAGCGTGACTATATGCGTCAGAGTCAGATATTTTGGATTCGCGTCACTGAAAGAAGACACAGTCGATTCTTAAACATTCCAATGGCATATACATATGTATAGGACTTTGAAATTGAAAAGAAACAGTTCCGAATGTACATCAGGAAGCAAGGTTTCTGTTATGCAAATGATCTATTCGTGCCATCTGCTGATGTTCGTTTCAATGTTTCATATTCTGCATAAATAGATCGTCATACCCCTTCCCGGGCGTACTTGCATCGCAGTTTATAAATCTTCAGACATTCCTTAGCCCTGTCCCTTGAATAAATAGTGTACTTTCAGAATTTCATCAAGTCTTCCGGAAGTTTCATAGTTCATTCGTCTTCAGAAAATACTGCGCGCGTTCTCATTTCTCGAAAATATTTCTCCAACTCTCACCACGGTGGGAGTTCAAACAATTGAGAAGAAGTTCAAGCGAAAATGTTCCCTCTTTGCATTTTTTTTTCGAATAATCAAGGAGAATGCTCGTGTTCGGAGGAGCAGAACACGCCCGCGTATAAAGCGGAGCAAACAAAACATGCAGCGATTGCTCTGTCAACGCCAACTGAATTCATCCGGAGTTTTCAATCTCACTTAACCTTGTGGGTGTAAGCGTATACATTCAGGATATCAAAGCAATCTCCTGGGATAGGGAATCGTTTAGCCTCGCCTTTTGGCATTTCCGAAAAGATCAAACGATATGTACTCATCTCGGATTTGCGAGTTGGTGTATCATCAATTTAGCTGCGACTGCCGTGCGCTCGCCATTAATTAATTTTATCCGCTCACAAAAAAGGAGGCCGCCTAGTTTCTGGCTGGCCGTGAGTGCGTGCTTTTGGTCGGATCGCGTCACCGCAGTGGACACCCGAAGTGTGTCTCCGAGAAGTAAATTCAGAAATAATGGACTCTTCGATTTTGAGGCGGTTCCACCCTCCGAAAGTTTCGTTTAATTCACGACGCCTCCGGCGCCCTCTAATTTAGCAACAATTCCCTGTGGTACTATTTATGCAAGGAAAACGCGAACGGAGCTATAAATATTAAAATAAATTTGCGGGCCACCGCGCCGCAGAATTCGCCGCAGCTGCGGTGGAGATGTAGGCCGGGGGAGCCACGCTATCACCACACAATCCGATTCACTATAAATCTAATTCACCCGCACACTCATACGCACGCACGCTCCCGGTTCCTCAGTCATCCACTCGCAAGCCCGAAGGAAACCCGAGCCAGAAAATCTTTGAAAAGTTTTCGTGTTTCACACCCGGCATACATGGCACAGCGACAACGACGGCGACGCCCGAAGGGAATAATGCGGTGGCGACGACGGCGCGGCGTCGGCGATGGGGATGATGGTGATATGGCAGTACTTTGGAGGTGTGATACGTGCTCCGTGTCGGGGCAGGCGGGCGGTGGCCCCCGACCTTCCCCGAGAGTATCTATCAAAACAGTGTAATTTATTTATTCTCTCAGGTCGATTAATTATCTCTTAAGTTGTCTGGTGTTCCTCTTATTTATTTATTTGAGTTTGCGTTGCGCAAAAAATTAGTGACACGCGGGAGCACGGGAAAAGTTTTCGCTCGTTCCGCTCGCTTTGCAGCGGCCCCCGTCACGTCTGGCAGGTGATTTAATGGCGAGACATTTTATCTGGATTATGATGAAATTATTCCGCAGTCAGATCGGGGGCGTCGGGTTCGAGTGAAAATTCAAAATTCGGCGAAGGAGCTCGTAAATCGACTCATCGTTTTGGCGTAATAACTGGAGCGCATGTTTATTCGGCGTCACGTGCCATCGGGGGCACTCTCGACGGGATGACAACGTGCCACCGCCCGATGGTGGAGATGAACTCTTCTGCGCTGTAATGGCTGGATCATGAATTGGCAAGCACCAGCAGCGTCTGCCATCAAACATCTACGGGATAATGTGCTGTGTCATCGTAATGCTCCCTTAATGTGTTTCGTTGTGGCGTGGCGCTGGGCGCAGGGCGGGGTGAGGAGCGGGTAAGCCGTGTGTTTTGAACGGAGATTATGGTTTTGTCAAGATAAACAGAATCAATCAAATCACCCATGGGGGAGTGGTTGACGTAAAGAGACGACTTATTGGGCTCATTGACTCTCCATCAAGTTCGTAGGTTGGAGCATGAATGTCATTCTATGAAGGATAAGGGATACTTATGAGAGTTGATGGAACACCTTAAACGCACGCAATCAGGTTTGTGTGAAAACAGCGCTTTTAGGGGCGAAATTTAAACGCAGTCTTAACAGCGTCAGCTCACAATTAACTGATGAACTGAATGGCTTATGATCAGGCCGATGGTTCATTTCTCCTTTTTATGTTCTGTTAGAAGTGTGGATGTGTAGGTTAAGGGTCCAAATTTCTTCCTTTTATTTGGAAGCATACATAATCGAAAAAAGAAGAACAGGGCAATTTTTGAAGTTTAAAGTAAAAAAAATGGAAGGTACAAGTTTTGAAATTAAAGCCTTCCCGTATGGACTACCAGTGTAAGCGGGCTTCAACTATATATGGTCTTCCATGCGAGGATATCTTGTTTGGACACGTCCTCTAGGCGGACACGTCCTCTAGGCGGACACGTCCTCTAGGCGGACACGTCCTCTATTCGCTATTCGCCTCTTTCTAGGCGGATACCCAGCTGAGGGCGCCTTTCTTAAACTGTCATCTCACTTAGGCGGATATTTCCCTCAGGTGGACACCTTCTTTGGGCAGATCACTTTTCAAATGGTATCCGTTCTTTAGGCGGACACCCACCCTAGGCAGATGTATACCTTTATGTGTACTCCTGTCATATGCGGATAAATTCTTTTTCGAAATACTTCTTCTGTTATTCAACACTTTCATTATGTGGACTCCTTCTTAAGACGGAGATATACTTTAGGCGGACATCTCTCCAAGGTGGACATTTACCTTCAGCGGATACCTTCTTTAAGCCGACCGCTATCCTAGTCGGACACTAATCCTTGAGACACCAAAATTGCTGAAGCACAAAATTTCCATTTTTGAAAAATTTTCCAAAATCTCTATCCTGAACGAATATAAGAATTATTTTATGCACTTAACCTCACACCCAATGAGGTCAAGCAGAGGGCTTTGCGGGATGCATCGTTACACCATCCGCTGTGGGAATTCTTTGCTTTGCGACTTTTTGTTTATGGATCCCGCATAAAATTTCCTGAGACAAGCATCTTCTTTAATCAAAAACATGACGTAGGTACGAGCATATGTCAGGCGGACATCTTCCTTGGAGAACACCTCTCTTAGATGATCACCTCATGTAAAGGGCCACAGCCCTTAGACGGACACACGCCTTAGACGGAAACACCCCTTAGACGGACATACCCCGTTATAGGGGCACATCCCGTTAGACTTACACACCCATTGACTTTTCTAGTCACATTAGATAGAAGGACGTCTAAGTTAAGCGGTCATCTCAAATGGAAGGGCATCTCTGACACCTCAGTTAGGCAGATAACTCCTTAAGATGTACACGTTAGTAAAGAGAAAAATTCACAAAGGCGGATAACTTCCTTAAGCTCGAACTTGCCCCAGGCGGAGATCTACGTTTGGGAGACACGTATGTAAGTGGGCACTTTTTATAGAATGACGTCCAAGATAAGCGGTCATCCCACAAAGGCGTTCAGACATCTCTCTTAGGTGGATACTTGTTTTAGGCGATCTCTTCATATTGACGGGAACACTCCTTAAGCGGACACACTTCCTTGACTGAGCACCTTCCTTACGGTCACATCTTAGTTAAGCGGAAACTTGCCTTAGGGTGTCATACCCCAAAGTCAAAAACCTACCAAAGGTTATCCACCAACCATAGATAAACGGAAACTTCAGTTACGCGGACAACTTCCCTAAGCGGAAAGTTGCCTTAAAGCGATAACCTTCCTTAGGCGTTTACGGTCCTTAATTAGGCACCCTCTACTTTTTCCTGGAATTTAATTCACATGCTTGGACACTCTAAATATCCCCTGCACGCCCAACGAGTTTGACGCGACAAACGAAAGCATTGTCGCAACAAATCGTTACACCCAGTGTATCCCGCAACAGAATTGAGAATCAAAATTGAGAAACAAAATATCGCTTTGACGTCACTCTATCTGGAATGAGGTGTGTTCTGTGCAATCACACATAAATAGTTTTCACGCAATTTTCTGTAACAGATAAACTTTAAGGACTTTTGAAATCGCGCATCCAAATCCCCACACCCCATAAAGCAGCCCGCCTAATTACCCTTTTGCGTCAGAAGGGTTGCCTTAGGAGTGCAATCCCATGAATTATTTCACCGCATTTCCCAATTAATAGTCGCATTTCATTCCGCGTGAGTTAATGCCACAGAAACAAAAAACGTCCTGTCCGTCGCGCCCGCCCACGCACACACAGAAGCTATCGCATTATTCCGACAAAACACAATCAAAAGCTAATAAATCACACCCACCGCCCGCCGCCGACTGGATTTCTCCAATCAAAAGCGGTTCATCTGTGTCGCCGCCATCCCACGGCACGGCACGCCACACCACGCCATCGACACATTGGCAGCCGACGCGCGCGCCGTCAAATTGAGTGATGCATAAGCACGCTGGGGCAGATATGATTACATAATTGTACAATCAACCACAAAATATTTGCATGGAAATCAATATGTGTCCGACATTTGCAACGAGCACCGCCACCACCGCGACCACCGCCACAGACAGTGGCAGAGGCAGCAGTGCCCAGTGAAGCCAGCCGAGCGTTAAAATTGACTCTGTCCCCCGCGGAAAAGCGCAAAAATTGAAGCACCACAGCACCGGTCGGATGGATGACAGTCGTATCAAGTCATGATGCTGGTGCTCGCTGTTGCTTTTGCTGGTCGCGCTGGATAACAATGGCATGGAGCGGCAGTTGCATCCAAGCGTCAATTGGCCGCAGTGCGAGGTGGTTACCTGAGTCCGGGGAACTGTTCCGATTCGTTTAACGTCTATGCACAGCGCTTTCCGCTGCAGCAGTCGCGCTCGAGCTCCGTGGAAAGCGGCTGGCCGATAAACACCTCAGCCGCTGGATTTGAATATCAGCATCTCTGCTCGTATTGAAAGCACGTCGCTGTCATTAGCACGCCAGTGGCATTCGTATTTGTTGTGGGTCAGGCGCAATTCCGTCAGCACGCCAAGTGCCTTCAACTTCGCACGGACAGTGGCTTGGCCCACATTCCCGTTGCCTTTGGGGCAGGGCTCGGTACCGCGTCGCCGTCTTTCTATCCACGGAGAGCCGTCACCGAGCACCCTTCTGATCACATAATCACCGCATAAATTGATTTTGCATTCTGCCTGCCGGTGTCGGCTTCCTGCATTGTGGCGATACCGACGACGCTGTCGATGGCACGAACGATACCGTGACGACGATATGCTGAGGATGTACTGCTGAGCCGAGCGTAGGTGTTAGCCGAGAGGAGTGAATTGTGACCACATGGCATACATCTCATCGATCACATGAAAATCATATTTGCACGTGTTCCACGGTGGCAATCCGGGCACACACACACCCGCGCGCTCAGGCGTCCCACCGGATTCCACTCCTGCGAATATTGTTTACAGATATAAGCTATTAGCTCCGGTGCTGGGGATGTTTATGTTAACAGCAGGCAAACACATTGCCTGTCTCCCTGGTCTGGGAGTTGTTTCTTTCCCCATTCCAGTGTTGCTGTCAGCTTGGCGGGGTGGTGGGGGGGGGGGGGAAAGCTATCAGTTGTGGGATGGAATACAAAATTTTGGCTGAATGTGATGCGTGTTGGGACATGCTCAACGGAAATATGAATTTTTCATGCCCTACGTATTGGTTCTGTGCGGAAAGTCCTTTTCGTGACGGGGTATAATTTGCGAATTGTGAATGAGTGTGTTTCAGTGGGAATGTGCTGGAAGAGAAATTGTCATCCCACTTGTAATGCGTTTTGGGTGGAAAAGGATCTTGAGAAGGAAAACTCATTTTGAGCGTAAAGTGACAACATTGGGCGCCAACCAGAAAGTGTTAGGCAACGCTGGGAGTGAGATGAGTTAACAGTATGCGTTACTACAGGGTGCGCACTATATGCGACATGATGGGGAAATAATGATAGAGGTAGTTGGAGGGGAAAAGGCCAGGACCATCTGGATCCAGTTACACAAGTTCGAGTCGCCGAGGGTAAGGTTTTTGCAGGTATTGAAACGAAATCGGCCAATATGGGCTCGGTGCAAGTCAAACATTTGAAAACATCAATAGAGGGAGTAGTTAGCAATTTTTAGTCATATTTGTGAGAGAAGTAAATTGGGGCGAACGGTTGAAAACAAGTGACGTCCCACAGTTTGGTAGAATGGCCAACTAGAAGAAAGTTGATTCAGCATAAAGAAACGCATTAAAAAGTAGGTATAAGGCCTATCTTCCACGTTTCGCTGTAATTGACGTGCACGTTAGTAATTGACAAAATAGAAGAGGTCCTAGTTTGTTTCCTGTAAGCAAGTGAACGTTTGTGAAATAAAAGATATAAGCTTGAGTCGTTAAGCAATGAGTAAAACTTCTTCTGCAAGAGGCATTATAGGTCGGAGTGAAGTTGGGCCTTAACACACCTATCCAGCTGAGACTATCTCTTCCCAGATGCTTTTATCCATCTACTTTGTAACCCAAGTAGATTTATTTCCGTCTGTGTTGCATTGTAGGAGTCCTTCGAATTCAAATACTCTTCGTGCCAGTACCCTTAAATTCATCCGCTCTACGTGACCTAGCCATCTCAAGGAAACAGGATCATGTAGAACCTTTGTCTCTTCCGTTTTGACTCACATCTACATCTCAGCGTCATAGAGTGCGACAGTGCTGACAAAGGCAGTACAAAGAGCCAACTTGTTCTTTCGAGAAAGAGCCTTGTTAGTCGATTTCTCCTTCTTTTTGGGATCGGCACGAATAAGTCTACTCTTGGTTTCGGCACAGAATAAATTGCCTTTATTTACTGCACAGCCGAGGTAGACGAAGTTTTTGCTGTCCATTATGATGTTCTGCCGGCGACGTCGACGAAGTATGTCCTTCCCTGATGAAAGCATATTTTTCGTTTAAAACTCGTTAAGCGTCAGACTAATTTTGCCCGCGTCCGTTTCAATCCCTGCAAAAGCCTTACCGGCGCTGTATTCGTCCAATGATGTCAATGTCATCTGCGTAAGCCAGCAACCAAATGGACTTTGGGATTTTCATGTCCCTCGCATTGACATGTGAGCTTCGCAAGTTCTTCTTGAGGCCTTGTCTCAAATCTTTTCTAAGTTTGAAGGCCTCAGTGGGTTTGTTGCCGCCCTTGAAGGGGTATCGAGAGCTCTCCACCGTCATCCTACACAATTTAACGAGTTATACGAATCAATTGAAACAAGAATTCAAGTTTTGAATTTTCACGGCTCAAAGTGGGTCAGTCCGGCGTTGGGCGCCAAATAGAAATCAGCGTGAAAATATGAGGAAACTCTCGGACTTTAAGTTGTTAAGTAGAGGTGAAACAACACTTCAAATCCAAACCAATGAGATAGCACAATAGAGGACGGCCTCGAATCCGATGAAGCCCGCAAGTGCAAAAAGGGTTTCAAGCAACTTAGCGTGCGAAATTTAGGACAGCTGGCATAAGACCGTACAAACTTGAGAGACTTGTTGGTTCACCCCGGACTTTAGAAAAAGAAGGTTGGGATATCATCTTGCAAAATCTTACGAGTCATACGCCTCAACTAAAATAAGAGTATAAGTTGATTTTCACGGTTCACAGTGGGGTCTGACGTTGGGCGCCAAATACAAATACCCATCAAAATATTAAGAAACTCTTTGAATTTAAGTTGTTAAAAATAGATATTAAATAACACTGGTCTTAAACTCCAAACCAGTGTGACAACGCCATGAAGGACGGCTACGGATCCGGTAAAGCCCACAAGTACAAAAACGGTTACAACCAAATTGGCGTGCGAAATGTGGGGCAGCTGGGTTAAGATCGTGTAATCTTAAGGGGCTTGTTGGTTGAGGCATTGGTTCGCCCTGGACTGTAGAAGAAGATGTCCGGGAGATGCTATGTACAGCTTAAATTGATTCAGGAGGTCTTGAGTTGAAGAGGATGATGGAGTCAAACATCAAGCAGCCTACGTGCTAACCCACATTAAAAGCGTCCCATTTCATCCCAATCCGTCATTCAGGAGATAGTTTCCAGACAAATATTTGAACATTTACATTTTACTCTGAACGGAGACTTGGAGAATGCTTCATATTCATCTAGAATTTGGCAACAGGATTTAATCAAAATTGGTCCTGAGATGTGCTAAGTATTCGATTGTTCCTCAAGGAACAACCTCGTGATTTGGGCAGACATCATTCTCGGCCTGGCCTTCCATGGACTCTGAATCTCTGTCCATTAAGAATCATCTCAAAAGAGTGGAAAGAAAAAGTTGAGTCGAGATTCATATGCGACACTCTTTCTTTTAGTGGCTTTCAAATATAAATCAAGCTCTAACCCTTTACCAAAGCCTCATCTTCTTCTCAAACACACAAGCTACATGAAACCCATTAAAGAAGATAACGGCAAACAACCTTTATGACGAATGATTTGCTAAATGGAAGGCAAATCCCAAAGACGCCATCAAATGTGTGAGACATTAGTTAAGCTAGGCACTCTCGACCCCACATAAAGAAGGCCTCCTTAGCTGCGAACCTGAGAGCAATGGTCACTAGAGCGTATAAAAGAGATACCACATCTGCAACTCCATTTGGTTTTCCTCATTACTCCTAAGTTCACCGGGTCTCGTACCGGGCGCCACTTCATTACATCTACCTACATATATCCTCAGCTTTTATAGACTCGCCCACTCTGAAAGATAATCCCCAAGTGTCCGTACCCTCGATTCCTCGATTCGATTGAGTTGTGCATACCTCCGAAGAGGATCTCAGTCAAACTATAAAATTGTCTGAAACAGTGAATAAATAAACTCCCGCCTCGATAGCGTGGCAGAAGTCAATACCGGCCTTTGTCATACCCACTCGCATACGAGTGTCGGTGCCGGTGCGGATATGGAAGTGTCCCATTTCGTCGGAGACAACTGCGACTTGAATGATGGTCTGTCCCCTCCTAGAGGGGGTGTCGGGCGGTAAAAAGGTACGCTTCACTGCGTAGCCGCTGCGAGTGAGTGTCATATTTGGTCGAGTAAATTGCGTTATCAAAACACCATTTCGTGAGGAAGAGGGGTGCCATTGCTGTCACCTCGGTTGGTCGTTGGTCGTCGGTATCATGGTCGGCGCCCGGAATGGCATTCGGCATCAACGACATACAGCGCCTCGGTGCGGTGCGGCGCGACGCCGTCTGTGAAAGGAGAGAAAAAGTGGAAATGATGTTTCATCTTTTGTGGCCTCTTTGTCGTATATTTTTCCATTTCCATTGCCGGCGTTATTTTTTTCTCTCCGTCTCCCTCCCAGCCACCTTCCCCGGTTTATGCTCTTTATATGTGGGTTATTTATGTTGACTTAGAAATCGTTTACTTTTATGGGTAGAAGCACTTTTGCGATGATTACGGCTAAGGGCGGGTGCTGCATGTGTGTGCGTATGCCTTGTGCCGTGTGCCGTGTCGTGCGATGTAAAGCTATGGCCTGCGACAAGTATGTGCTGGCTGGAGTGTAAGCCAATTCCGGTGGGTTGTTATGGAGAGAATTCAATAAATTGTTTGATATTTGAAATTTATGCCCAGCAGGGCTGTGCGGGGGTGTGAAGCATACTCGAGCGTACTTGTGGAACTGCCGGAGGGTGACTTATGGGCGGGAGGCGTTTTCCTGGAAGGAAGTGAAAACGTTCGTTGTTCACCTGCTTTCTTACTTCCTTCCCTGCGCAACGTTCGCTTTTATTTGTTGATGGAATGATCTGCTATGATGATGGTTCGAAGTAAATGTTTTGTGAAGGTAAGCAGTGCGATGAAGTTGACGACATGGTGACGATGACGATTGCCTTTTTGGAATGAACGCACCACGTCATTGTCGCCAGTCGTCATGGGAAAGTGTACGTTTCACTTTGTCGCCTATAAGGATGTTCGTCTCGTGAAAGTCAATAAAGGAATAACGACGGATTGTTTCTATAAGGAATGCATCAATCAGTTGTACTTTCACAGCAGTGCTGGGTTAGGAAGCGAGAGAGTGACATTTCAATTATAAGCTACAGTGGTTGGCAGATCGATGTGTGACTCTAATTGCGAGCTTTTGCGCAGAGAAGGTGCAGCGGCGGCAGTGCAGTCTGAAGTGGGATTAAGGAGTGGAAGGAATTTTTATATGGCTCGGCGACAGGTGATGGATGGTGCAGTGTCTCTGGCGAGAGATAATTTATTTGTAACACTACCAGTCGAAGTCGTAGTGTCATTGAAGATTTATGGCTGGCAGTGGAACATGATGTTACTTTGCGTGTGGATATCGATTTGAATGAATTTCTAACGAGGATGCATGAAATTTATTCGTTTGGGGATGGACATTCGCTTCAATTGCAAGTTTCTAGGTTTATAAATAGCTTCACATTTTTTGATGTCTGTCTGGTGGCAACGAATTTCGGAATCAATTTCTAAGTCACTGAAGCGCAAGGAACGTGAAATTTGGGGAAATTTTTAAGTTGCTGTGCATTTTCAACCACAAATTGCTGAAGTGGGTCTTTACATTGGGAGCCTCTATGAAGGCGGTATAAAATCAGTCTTTAGTTTGAAACCAAATATTGAACTTGAAAACCTGCTCTTTATTCAAAATCAATTTCAATGAAGTACATGTTGGTCATTATTGTTTATGACTTTCTGCCATTTTCCGGTAAGCGTCAAGTGTAGTGTAGGACTTCTCCAGTTCATTAGCGGAAAACTTGGCCAAGTATTTTCCAACAGCTTTTCTGTCGGATAAATCCCTGCCAGCAAGGGCATTTTGCGGAGTACGAAGCAAATGGTTGTCAGAGGGATCAGGCTCCGAGCTCTGCAGTGGATGCATCCAAGCATTCCAACCAAGCTCTGTTAATTTGTTTCGGGCCATCAAAAATGTAAGTTGGCAAGCAAACTCACGATGGATGACAAATACTTTTGCGTTGACTCTTTGCGTCACTCTTACTGGAGTGTTTCGACTCGACCGACAATATACCACGCAGTTCCTTTGAATTCCATTAAACAGTTAGTATAACCTTGCCCACCGTCAATTTCGGTCAATTAAGTCATTTGCGTTCCTTTATCGACCTTTGATCATGCTCGCTTGCATTGCATACCCTCGTATTTCATTCATTTTCACTCACACCCAATAAATTGGTTCAAAAAAGCCTCCCTTTCGTAGAGTTATTCGATTCGTAAAGTCGACCTTATATAAGTAATCCACTCACTTTAGATGATTGCAAACTGTCAAACGACCAAAATTAAGTACAGTCACAGTTTCCGTCCCCATCTTAGTCCATCAGTCGCGAATTTTCATCGACTTTTTCAATGACGGTGGTCCTTCTTTTACAACGAAAGTTCCGAACATTCCAGAGCCACTCTTAGCTCCGGATTTGTTTTTAACTTCAGTTTGATACTGCCATAGACAATGCAAAGTTGAAGGCAACAAGATCCGTCGACATATGATTTTAATAAACCTCAAGACCCTAGAGAGAATTCAAGTCCCAAGGCGGGATACATACGAGGCAGTCTTAAGTCATCGTTTGCGCTGATCTAGAAAGAAATCCTCTTTCATAATTTCCACATAATCTTCAAACGTCCGACGAGAACACAATCTGAACACCACATCGCCCTCATTCCCATCCGGAAGTCCCTACATCAAAAAGCCGAGCCACTGCATTTTCACATAACTCCAGTGGCACGCCCACAAAACGGGACGTGATTTCCCATCAGATTCATGGTGCTGAGTGCAGTGTAACAAATGGGATACCCGACTTAACCACCAGCATTCAAAGATTAACGAAGATGACAAACATGAGAATCACTCTGTGACACCATAAGCCACACTCTCCCAGAGGAGCACAATAAATTCCCGCCCATAATCCCTCACGACCCAAAAAGAACGCTTTCACTTGCGCTGCATAAAGAACCGCTTGTCACAAGAAATGCATCCGACTGTCCCCCAGTGTTCCGTTCCACATTCAGGGCGACTTGTTAACGAGCCCATCCATTCCAGGCCCTCTTCGATTAGTCCTCATCTGCATACTTCGTTCCCCGAAAAGTGGCAATTTGTTCTTCCACGTCTGCTTGCCTAATGTCTCTGCCAACTCGTGGCTTGATTTAGAGAGCTCATAACGCAAAACCTTTCAGTTTAACGTCTATCGACGCAATTTATTGACCATCTCTCATCTATATATAAATCGTCCTATTCCCAGTGCCAAAGATAGGAAAATACTTGTTCTCGTCTTCTCTTCCCTTTGGCGTCGTGCATTTCGCCGCTGCGTTGGAATCAACCAATCTTTTGATTGCGGCGGCCTCCACACGCCTGCCCACAGTCCCACGTAGCGTTGATTGATTGCGCTCTCAGATGGCAACGTTAACGTCTGCCCATTCATAAGGAATTTTCTATTTTTAAATGGACGCGGCGGACGTTTCGGAAGAAAGTCAGTTTTTTCCTAGCCTCATCTGGCGCTGCAGAGAAGAAATAAAAATGTCAAACCCCGCAAACAGAACATGCATCATGTTGAGGGAAAACAAATTCTTCTCTTTACGAGCGTTCTCACACACTCCAGCGATGCGGTGCCAAGTTGATGCGAAACTATTTGGCGGATGGTCGCGCCGCGAATGGGGGACGCGCTGTGGTTTGGTCAATGGTCAATGGTCAGATCCGAAAGCAGGTAGCTTCGAGACGTGTATTTATGGGTCTCGGCTGGGGGAAGATACGGCTAATGGCCGCGGCGAAAGGTAATTACTCGTTTTTATAGGTGACTGTGATTGAAAAGCAATCAATATGAAACTGAAGGTCTTGGCGCAGAGACACTGTTGTGAGAACAGAGCGGAAACCTTTGAGGTTTGCTTTCGTTGGCGAGAGGTTGCCACGGGCTTTAGTTGTCCTAAATTTTTGTCGGCGGTAATAAGTCTCCCACGAGGAGGAGTCAGTGACAAATTGTCCATCGAAATGTAATTGTTTCTTGTAAATACACTTTTTTTCACTCGAATGCTGATATGGAAGAGGAGACACCGCATTGCAGGGAACTATGTTTTGTCAATTTTGAAATCGATTTCAAAGCTTCCTTTCCACAGAACAAAACCTTATTTAGTTTTTTGGCGTTCATCCGTCCGTCCATCATGTCTGCGGTAAAAATCGACTCGACTGCCGTTCATGACCGTCATTCGGCATCCTGAACTTGAATGAGGATGAACAATTTTAGTTAGTTTTGAATACCAGCTCCACAGTAGAAGTTCGACGGTTGAGCAATGGTCGGACAACAGTACAGCGATCTATGTCTTCACATCGTTGTGTTAAGCCTCGATGATGGGAAGTATCACGGCTGGAGTAGAAGTGATGCGGCACGCCTTCGGACCATGTAAGGGGAAATATCTTCACGTCCAGCATATTGTTTGCATTCAAATAATGATGTTAAGGAACTGAACTCTTCAAGTTCTTGGTGGATAAGGATGGGTTCCAGTTTCGTCTCAGATATACGAACAGTTCCACCAAGTAGGATTGATGTGTTCTTCGTAGACCTTCTTGTTACTGTTCCTTTCGAGGGTAAGACCGTTGCATATTTGTAGGATCTTCCTTTTGGAACACCTTCCCTAAGTACTTTAGTGTGCTTGGGCTTAGTGATAAAAACCTCTGTGAAGCCTGTAGAGAAGGTGAAGTCACTGCAGAGCACAGTCTCTGTCATGATACCGCCTTTGCTTGGATCAGGTGGAGACTGCTTGGTGCTGATGTGGTTGGAGCTAAAAACTTAAGCTCTTTAGGCTCACAGAAATAAAAACTGGTACTCTTCCAAAAGACTAAGAAATTACGTTAAATGTACGTTACTGCCTGGCAGTACAATGGACCAGTTTTTGAGTCTGAGGGCATTAAAACCCCTCAGACCGAAAGTTTTTTCATGTTAGTCTAGGAAATGCCGCATCACATAGAGGAAGTCATACGCTATGATACACCATGAGCTGCTTGTTTAGCATAAGATTCACCTTCTGGGTGAGTCGATTTGCTCTTCCCATCAATAGGTAGATGCACTGGAAGGCACCGAACGTCTACTTGCCTTATGTCTCCGTCAACTAGCAGCTTAATTTTGAAGGCTATAACGCGTAGCCTGTCATGGTAAGATGAAAGTCGCAACTGGCCTTTTGGGCTTGTTACTGCTTTCAGGGATAACTATGTTGTGAGGAGTGACAATTCAACCTCAATCAGAGAAATGTACCTTTGATCGCATTCATAAACACAAAAGCGGAATGAATGATATACTGCAGACATCTCTGTTCCGCATCACAACGGGCGCTTGCTTATAGTGTGGACTCACACTCAGTTGGAGGGGCTTGCTTGTAAGGTGTGCTTAGTTATTGTATCGAGTTGTTAATTCAGTGCAATACAGCCCACAAGGGACCGGGGGCCTAGCATCTACAACAACTACTCGTGTTGCGCTTGCTACTGTTCTCTCACGAGTGGAAGGGACCTACAGTTTTTTGCCAACTCAGGTGGCAGGTGGTGCCGTGAAAAGCGAGGTGTCCCGTCCGGGTATCGAACCTAAACCTTCTGCGTGTGGGTGGGCGCACTTACCCTCTACACCACGGCGACCACATCGAGCTGTTACAAATTCAATTTGTTAGAAGCTCTTCCATCGGAATGATACAAACTTTTCAGATGAGCTGTCAAATTTCCTTTCAAAAAATGGTCTTTTCGGGGTGTCAACCTGGAGGAGGTGTCTGCACAGAGATATTTCAGTCTTTTATAGTGTCATAGTACCTACTGATGAAGATGCATATTGGTTGAGGCCCAGGTCCACCCCAGACTGCAACGCCACAAGAAAAAGAAGAAGAAGTACCTACTGATGTCGGCACAGAGTGAAGAGACTTTTGTGATGAAACGGTTTCAGTACACATTCAGTGCAAATGTTAAAAAGTCATAACTGCTTACTGAACCAAGATGAAAAAAAGTAAGATTTTTAATTTGATGCAACTCAAGGAATGGCTATAAAGTCATCGCCACTAAGTTGATATTCTAATTCTTCCCGTTTCTTCTGTGTCGATAGGGAATCGTAATGGAAACATAATTTGAGAATATTTTGGTGAGCCGACTTAATGGGATTTTTTTATTTGCTATCCCTTGTATTCGTAGCTTAAGCAGCTACACAGCTATCTCATACTTGTTGTGAGGATACTAAGGGAGCCTGCCGCTGAACTTGTAAGGCAAGGATCAAAAGAGGCTTTCGTAGGTCCCGAACCCACGTTGGTTAGGGATTCCGTAGACGGTTGTGTCTCCCCACAACACAACCATGTATGACTTTCTGCTTTCTCTGGATGGAAAAGAGTGCAGACGACTTGTCAGCGGACAAACGGAACACTTTACCTTTGCTTAGCAACTAAGTTCGCTTGGGCTTAGTGATGGCACACCATGCGATGTCTATAGAGAAGGTGAAGACACTGCAGAGTACTTTCTTCGTCAATGTCCAGCCTTTGCTCGGATCAGGAGGTGGCTGTTTGGCGCTGATGTGGGGGGAGCTGAAAAACCTAGGCTCTTTGTTGATCATTGACAACCACTCCACCTTAAACTTATCGTACTTTTATAACCGTTCTTCAGAGACGTAGTTTGAATTGAAGAGAATGAAGGCATTTAAGTATTTTGCATTTTGATTTGCACACATCCTTCCTGATGTCAAAACTTTAATATCCTGCACAACGTTGAATACATTTCACACACAATAACTTCGCACTTCGTCATCTCTGAACTTTAACTACTCACCACTCGAAAGTTTATTGCCACGTCTACTCAAAGAAACCTCTCTGCTCGCTCAGTAGATGTGAATCGTTTCGTGAAAATGCTCCTCTAAAATGAATGTGACCCTTATTCAGCGGAATGATTGCATTTCCAAGTGGATGCAAACGTGTGCGAATGGCGCAGAAAGGAGCAGCGAGTGATTCGCGGGACTCATAAAATAAACAGCAAGCAGCTGCAGTTTTATTTTGGTCGACGTGTGTGTCGTTGCCTGGACTTTGCAGCGACCATCAATTGTTTATAGAGCCCGTTTGTATTTCTTCTTCTGCACAGATGTCCAAGTCTCAAAGGGATGTCAACTGCATTTTGATTGTGAAGACAAATGTCTGAACCATCAGAGTGTCTTGGCCAGGACTGACGTTCAAGATTGTGGCATCTTCAGAGGCACAGTGACAGTGTATGCCAATAAATTCGCCGTCACTTCCACTTAAATTTGAGTCGACACTTAATCCCCTATCGAAAGTCACTGCCTCCAAACGAAGTAAGAGACACACTCATTCAAGGACACCTTTCAACGTCGCCCACCGTCCCGCCAACTGTCACTCGAATCCTCGTCAAAGCGCACCATCCGAAAACCTGCTGACACTCAGGTTGCACGTTTCCCCAGCACAAGCACTTACCTAAGTGATATCGGATCACATCGGAGCGCCACTCTTGCGACCCCGCTACGCTGTCACGTTCCCACCGTGGTGAGCGGGGAAGGGCAGCCAGAGCACTTCTCAAATGTCAGTCATCTGAAACTAATCAAAATTGATGGCGACCATTAGTTTTTATAAACCCGCTCCTAGTTTGTTTGGTTTCTTCATCACGATGTCCTTTGCACATCATAAGGGCATTATGGGGTGCGTGGCACTTCTACTAACGACGCACCTTTTGCACCCAGCAGGACGGAACGCTGTACTCGGGCATTAAGTGTGCGAGGATATGAGGTACCGAATAAACTTTCGTATTCATCACATCACAAAACTTCACAAACAGTGAACGTGACGAAGTTAGCTTATCCCTTAACCACTAAACAACACGTCCTCCGCCTTTTTTCGTAAATTTTTCATCCCTCCCTTCCGCCGCACCCCCCTCCCGACCGGACTGGAGAGAAAAAACAACTGGTGTCCGCTCGCCCAGTAAATACTTGTGAACTAGTGAAGTCTTCCCTCGGGGATTTGAACTGAATTGGCGGCAGGAGGGAGTTTTTATCCTGGTCCTTGCAAAACAGCGTTTAAACGGAGCGAGGCGGGTGAGCCGGAGACACAGCGACACAGCGCTGAAAAATCATGTCACGTTCCTGAAGCGAATTTTTCCATTCACCATTTGTACCTCTCTCCGAACCTAAAACGAAATTGACTGTGATTACTTTCGAGATGGTGTTTTTTTTTGTTGGAAACGCAGAGCACAGACTAAATGGAAATTGAGAGGATCAAAAGCGGCCCACCACAGGCTGGCGCAGCCGAGTCAGATGAATGGATGTCGAAGGCCTAATAAAAGGAAGCCAGGATGTTTGGTAGAGCCCGTGAAAAAGGAATGAAAGTAATTATAGGTACAGCGTTGCTGATTTTTGATGGGACCGGGGCGCCTGGGGGGCTTGTATAATAAAACTCATATCCGCGGGCGTGTTCTACGGGGCTGAGATGTAAGTGGAAAATATTTACAAAAATGGCTGCCTCGTCAAAATGATTTAATTTAGACGAATGAGGCACGACAAAGGACGCGACACCGCGTTAAATATGCACTTACTCGTATAGACAATGATTGCCACTGTCAGTGGGGGGAGAGACGGTCCCCTTGATTTGCCAGAAAATGAAATCTAATTACATTAAGGGCCGAGTCATTGGCCGTCAGTGGAATGACAACAGTTTTAGTTTGAGTGACTGGATGTGAGGGTGTTCGGAGTGTGCGGACATCTTGAGAAATTCCTTGGCTCCATCGCCTCCTGTTGTCATTGAGGGGCAATCACTCCTGAAGTGGATACTTAAAGAACTAGGGATACCTTCCTCCAGCCAGTGACAAGTGGCCAGAGTATGTGTTTAGGCTGTTTCTAAAGTTTCTCAAGAGGCGGACTTGTGTGGCTTGATGGATGTCCTAATCCGATTGACTTTTATGAGATTTCTCTTCTCTGTGGGAGGTGGAGGAGGGAGGAGGGTGTCGACCTGGTGACAGGAATGTGGAAGCAAGTGTCCTTGGAAGGAAAAGAAAGCTCTTTGAAGTGGTTGCTCTATGATAAGTGGTTTCATATTATTAATTTGTTTATAAAGGAGTCTTCTGGGTAAAAGGGAGGCAATGCTCTTAAGTTGCTGTGGTTTTTTGAAGGGTTTTTGTTTATTTGCGAGTTGTAGAGGGTGAAACGTGTTGAATAAGTTTAGTTATAAATTTATTTGGAAATGTTTGATAAGTCCTTGAAAAGTAACAAAACGTTCAATCTCTACAAGAGCTTCGAACTCTGAAGGGGAAACCAACTACCTTGCCAGAAAGGGCTCGCACTGGGCTCGCACTGTGTCCAGAAAGATGGTAGAGTTTGAGTGGTTAGCTTATTGTTGTTTGCCTCTATATACGGACGGTCGATGCCTTATAGATCTCTGGAGTGCCTTGTAGATCTGTGTTACATGTTACCCTTCATAGCTGACGGTTTTGGACATGCTGTTTTCAATCATCAAAACATAGTTTTCTAGTATATAAGACCAGGCAACCTGTGCTTCATGCCTTACTCAACCCTTTAACCACTTCCAAGCTAGTCCAGGAATGCAAGTCTTCCCTTAATTTGGTTAGTAAACTGAATTCGCTAAGACTCATCCCTGGATTACCCGCATCGTTGGTTAGGGCTTAGACCAGCTAAGCTTTGCTTAAGACCCTACTCAACCCTTTAACCACTTCGAAGATAGTCCAGGAATGTAAGTTTTCCCTTAATTTAGTCTATAGACTGAATTCGCTAAGACTTGTCTGGGACCTAGGACATCACGCGTCAGGACATCACGATAAAGTTCAAAAGAGGCATTTGTAGTGCCCGAATCCACCTTGGGACTACCCGGTTAGGGCTTCCCTCGCCGTTTGGGTCTCCCGACAGCACAACCAGAAATGGCATGACAATCCAGGATGCAGTCTGACTAAGTGCGTGCTCCTGAACATCAACAAGAAATTCATGGCTTTCTGTTATTTCTAGACAGAAAAGAGGGCAGACGATTTATCGGCGTACAAACGGAACACTTCACCTTCACAAAGTCTGCTTGAGCTTAGTGATGGTGCCCTTTGCGAAACCTGCGGAGGAGGTGAACACAATTCAGAGCATTTCTCTGTCAATGACCTGCCTTTGCTTGTATCACTTGGCGGCTGTTTGGCGCTTGAAACTTAGGCTCTTCGTCACAGAAACGCCTGATGGTTTTTCTGCTGAAAGCCAAGACAACATCAAATGAAAGTTACTGCCTGGTAGGACAATGTACCAGTTTTCGAGTCTGAGCACTCCAGTGCAGCGTATCCCAACCTCCAATAAAAAAAATATGAGACCGTTTGATCTCTTTACTGAATATTCCTTCCTCTGTTCCTTTGACTTGGACTGCGAGAGCCGAAGATTCCCTTAGGTAGAACATTTTTGTGCTAAGGTCTAGGGCCTGAATTATCTAGTCCGAACTGTGTATAAAATGCAACAGATATTTGGTTCAAGGTCCGACTAAGGTTCCCAATGTAATAAACTTAGTCGATTAAGGATCTGTGCCGTTCCATGCACCTTGAAGATTGTGGGGCTTCTTCTGGGAGCCTCTGGGAGTACTTCTTTTTTTTTTTAGATCAATTTGTGTCCGAGGAAACCTGCTGTCTCTTGTAAAGTGACAGTCCTTCTATGGCTCTTCTCGTAGGTATGTCCCTCAGCAGGTGCTTGCGATTAGATGAAGACACGACTGAACAAAACTTCCTACATTCCAAAAACAAACCAATTGCAGGTGTTCCACGTCTCTACCGGATTTTGTTGCCTACCCTATGCGACATCAGTGCAAACTTGCTAAAAAGCAAAATCTCTCCCGAGATCGCTGACAACACATGTTTTAAAGAAAGAGTCTGGAACACGCAATTCTCTCTCCTTTCTATTTCGTGCAGTATCTTAAGTGCTTCTGTAGTGAAGGTGTGCTAAAAATCACTTCAAGCAAGTGTCCACGAAAACTGACCACCACCACAAGGTCAACACGCTCCTCCAGCAGAGGAACAAGGATCCCACTACAGCGCAGTTCTACCTCTAGTCGCTTGGCGCACAAATCACGAAAACTTATCAATAGCACAGGTTGCGTGACGACTTTGCACTTCGTTGCCAAAACTCTCACTTAAGTGATGGAAATCACGCAACTTTTGCGAAGCAAGCTGAGAAATGTTCCACACCGCCACGATACTTCTGTCATTCTTCAAGCCGTCAATCATACCCCGCCCCGAACATGGCTGACTGACAACTTGACATTGGTCGTCGTCATCTTAGCCCTATACAGCAACTAATTGTGTACAAGATTTTCCAGGAAACGCCGCCGTCGCTTGACCCCCTTCGTCCCACTCTGGCGTATACGTAACATTTTCGAATTAAAAATCAATTTCACGAAAAACCCAGACCACAGCGATATCGCGTGCCAGCCATTATTGTGCGATTCAAAACGGCAATTATTGCGTCAATTACCATAACTGATTTATAGATCCGCGGAGCACTTGAACGGGCGCGGGCCATCTGCCCGCCGAAGGATCGTCCGTGTAATCCGAAGTGAAATATGCCTCCTATCGGAAGATTTCCATGTCGCCGCGCTGTAATCGCCATCCCGTCTATTTGCTCAGTCATGGGTGTAGCGCGGATAGCACGCCGCCGCGGACCCATTTCAAATTTAAAAAATAAATCACAGCCACCGTCCGATCGAATGAATGGAATCGAACGAAGGGATGGTCGGGCGTACACTCTCGCTCTCTCTCGGTGTCCTATAATTATGCGCGGAGATAATTGAGAAAGCCGGGTGGTCGGCCGACGGCGGCGGCAGTTATTTTTAGCTCTCTCCCTCTCGGTGCAGAGTTTGCAAGTTTTATGACAGACCCCTCATTATTCATTAACGACCGCTTAACATACAGACATTTCGTGTGTCCGAGGAGGGGATGGCCATTAAAGGATGATTTATATCGGCGGCCGATTGGTTCCAGTGCGGGTAAGTTCATGATGTGTGCTTCCTTGATGACGGTGCGGTGGCGGCGCTGATTATTGACATCCAAGAGATGTCGTTTATGTGCTGACGCTGTTAGGCAATTAAAATGTTTGATGATAACACTCGAGTGGAAAATCTTGTTAAATGTTGTTCCCAGCGTGCGGGAGTGTGAGCGCGTAATAAGGATGCACGCATAAACTGTTTTACGACTAGGATCAAAAAGGCTGTTTTTGTATATTTTACGCTCTCTCTCTCTCTCTCTTCCACTCTGAAGTCTTGCAGATATAAGGAAACGAAAGATAAAAGAACAGAACGTAACAGCCTTCTTTATGAAAATCTTAATTAAACTTTGAGATTGTTCGCATCTAAAACCAGGCAGAAAAGATTTGCTGTTTTTTGTTTTGTTTCGCATCCTTTGGCGGTAGTCTGCTTTTTTTTTTATTTGATGTGCGTAAGCCTAAGCTGATTTGCAGATGATGAGTAATTGAGGTGACGCGAGTTGGGATGACAAAAGATTGGCTTTAAGGAGAAGTTTTATTTTTATAGGACCTTAAAAGAACGTCAGTGGATTGTGTGGTTAAATTTGAATGTCTGGCAGTGGCTGAGATTGATTTATTGTTGTGAGTCAAGTGTTTATAGACAAACAGCACATTTTAGTGCTGCATCTGGTTGTCGGCTTTTTGTCAGTTTGCTTATCTGATTCATTCCGTTTGTCTTTCGGAAATGGAGTGATGTTCTGTTGAATTGCTTTCAAAAAATTATATATTTTTGTGATGACTTTGCAAGCAACACTAAGTTGTTGTCAATTTTGACGTAATTTGGAAGATTAGTAATAAGAAAGGCCGAGCTTGGGGTCAGTCGAAACAACTGGGGTCAAAACTCCTGACTCGAAGGACCAAAGTCTTGCTCTACAAGACCCTTATACTGCCAGTCCTGCTTTATGGAGCTGAAAGCTGGACGATAAGCAAGTCTGTAGAGTAGTTTCTTCGAAAGAAAAATTCTACGTCGGATATATGGTCCCGTCTGCGAGGAAGGTGAATGGAGGAGAAGACATAACCGCCAACTCTACGAGCTGTACCAGGATGGGGATGTAGTACGGAAAGCAAAAATCCGTCGGCTACACTGGCTCGACCACATCGAACGCATGGACAGCAACGCTTCTGTGAAGAGGGTCTTCGAATCTGAGCCTCCTGGTTCGAGAAGAAGAGGACGACCGTATCTCCGGTATAGAGACCAAGTCATCGCGGATGTAAGACAGCTTGGCCTTGATGACTGAAGGCAGCGTGCTCAGGACAGTCAGCGATAGAAGGCAGCTATTGGTCAGGCTCTGACCCTTCATGGGTCGCCAGCCTGATAAGTAAGATAAGTAAGAGCTTGACGGTTTTTGACTCAGTGCTTGTGGCATTCTCTCACCCATAGCCATTCAATTTTGGTAAAATAATGGCGAATACAAGTTGCCGAGTTGAGATTTCATCGTGCGGTTGAGGAAGTTAAACGCCGGGATTGGCTAAGAAATGCTACAGTACGGGGGAACTCAATGTTGAAGAGCTTGGATGTTCCCTTCATCATAATTTTCGAGGTGTGCTTTATATGCGATTCCATCAGTTAGGTCAGCCCTTACCCCGGGGCAGGGAATAGTTAGGAATAGCTCCAGATGAGTTAGAGTCGATGGAGGAGGGTTAAGTGATGATGCCTTCGCCTTAAACTGTATAAAATTTCATTGCTTACGAATAGCATTCAAGGAAAGACAGACACCTGATAGCATGTATGGTTTTCGTACAATGTCTGCTTAGTACTATGCGAAGGAGGAAGGACACGAAACACAAAACTATGAGATGTAAACCATTCTTCGCTATTTGGACAACCGCCCCCTCTTTGAATATGTGAGGAAGAGTCAGCCCTATTACAGATAAAGTAGCTGTTACTGTGGAACACAAACATACAGATGATGCGAATGCATTATGAGTCTTGTTTAAAAACTACATGCGCTTGATTAAAAGCCTTCCATCTAAATTTAATCACTGATGGCGCCAAAGACCCTTTGGTGCATTGTTGAGAAGCCTGATTGGCAGGGACAGTCTGACCAGAGACTCTCTAGCTCAACAGTGCCGTAACACCCTTCTGGGAGTATGATCTAGCCCTGGGTTAGCCCATAGGGTCAGCTTCGATGAGGAGGAGAAGGACGGCGGCACGCTTGCGGTTGCTCGGCTTCGTCAGACGGTGTGGTTCATATAACCCCCATACTCGAACATCACCCATTGCACACGAAAAAAATTGAGCCTAAGCTAGCTAAATGAAGATAGAAGGGAAGAGGAAGAAAATGTTGCTCAAGTCCTCGCTTGAATTGAAGGTAGAGTGCTGACTTCCCTGATGGAGCTGTTTAAAGTATTCTCTTGTTAGATAGTTACAGGTATTGAACGTCGACTCAGTGGGGTGTAACAATGCAACCGGGTGCTGTGACACAAAGAAGAGCGGACATGTTAGACTGACTGGAGTGACTTTTCATTTGGTCCCTGATATACACAAGTCAAGGCTCGCGAGGCCTTGTGCCCTTTCTGCGGTGGTTGTGTCTGACGTAAGTTGTGACGAACTGTATGGAATGTACAGTGGCCTACGCCTGGTTCAACGTCTTCTGGTACCATGATGCCGCCGGCTAGGCAATGTGGAGCGCAAGGCATGAATACCGTAGCTCAGTTCGGAGCTATTTCAAATGCGCGCTCTTGAAGCAGCACAGTAGATAATGTTTTTGAAAAAAATTTTGCATACAAGTTCGACAATGACTTCAGTGGTTTTAGTGGTGGAAATGGTGCATTCAAGTTGGAGAATGAATTCAATTGGCAGAACTGGCAAGCAGTTGTCTCAGCTGGACAGCTTCGTTATTGAGTTGCAGGAAGAAGACAAGAGGAAGCAGAGGAAAACACCAAGAAGAAGAAAAGAAAAAGGGAGAAACAGAAAACTAAGAAGAGGAACAAGATAAAGTAAAGGACCACTCCTGGCGAATCCATTGCAGATGAAAACGCAGTCAGTATGGACATGTTGCTGTACAGTCTTCATTTGAAACGTTCAACAACAAACGAAATGTTCAATTCCCTATACGGCATTCAGAAGGTTAAACATTCCATCACGAATGAAGTTCAACAGTCAGCCAAGATTACACCCACCACTGTGCCAAAAGTTAAACAAATCTCTTCCTGCAGCAGCTCCTTGTGTTCATACAAAAAATTGATTTACTTCACCCCCATGTGTCTTCCTCCATCCCTCCTCTCTCTCGCACTGAGCTACTCCGACTCAGGAGCGATGGCTTATTAATTCAACGCAACCTCATCTGAAAATAAAAAAAAAATCTTCAATCACGCACCGCCCCTGCACTCGTGACTCTGCATCCCCCGAAGGGCTGAGTTTTATTAACTGACTCCGGGGTGTAATTTTTCTCCATCAAAATAAAATGATTTAAATTGCGGCCGTGTCCTTGAAGTGATTTCAGCGCATACCCACCGGCATGTAAAGACTTTGAGTACACTCGCCCACAGGAAACCCATTTCCAAAGGTGACTTGACGTATTTTTCCCACCCAACTCAGAAAAAAAAATCTTAAATTCCTTCTGTGCCGCAAAGGAAAACAATCAGGATACGTCGTCGCTCTTTAAGTCGTCCATCTTCAGCGCACCAGCACAGTCCTCAAATTGTTGTGCTTCAAGAAATTCAATTGGCCTTAGGCCAAAATTTATTATGGCTGCTGTTGTCGGAGTCAGAGTCGCCCTCGAAGTTGGAGTCCTTCCGCAGTATCAATATTCTGAATTAAATATGCTTTGCGAAGCTGTTGTGCAGAATTGAAAGGAACACACACACACACATATGCGTCATCCCGAACAGCGGCAGCCGCTACACGCCCCCAGCCAGGCAGAAAACCTCTATTCTGTCCCGTATAAAATATAAGCTCTTTATTTTATGGCTCCGTGTCCCTGCGTGCAGCAGATTGTGTGTGTCCTGAAATCTGGCCAGCGAGAGAATCGCATTTCTCATGGGAAGCGACGGCAGCGCTCTCTATTCAGCCTACGGACTGCCGAATTGGTGGGCGCGTGTGTGCGAAAGGACCTTTGTTCATATCTCCGGGTGCATAGTTTATGGCCGGCTGTACATATATTCTTTCATGTCTGCTCTTGCGGAAGAATAGGGGCGAACTTTTGATGGAATTTCCGGTGTGGAATTCGGTTTGCTATTAATTTAAAATGCTCTTCCCGTTTGCCCGATGTTTAGGGGATACTTGATGCTGACGGAAGTTCGCAGTCTGGGTCATGGACCAACTTCCAAATGAGAAATGAGTTCTCCGAGTCAAAGTTTTCGTATCAATTTCCGCCGCAGAGTGTGCCGTCACCTCTGTTCGATTGCTGCGCCGACGAACAACATCTTCACACGGCATCGATTCTGGCCAGAGGGCTGACCAAGTGATAATTTCTATAATTTCCACGACTCAATTGGGTTGAAAGGAATTTTATTTCTTGTCCGGACGGCAGCTCGCTCAAGTGGCGGTTTCGTTCTGGGTCCGTCTCGGCTATGGCTGTGGCGTACGATGGAGTTTATGTTTTCGTTTGTCCGGCAGTCGAGGCGAGCCATGGCCCGTGGGGCGAATGAGGAGTGAATTCTCCATGGACGTGATGGGTACCTGACTTAATTTTCCTCTCCTCACCACGGACACACACACACACAGATTGAGGTTGCGGTGTGGAAAATCCTTCATCTCCATCTGTGATTGAAATTCCAATCTGAAGCCGCACTTTCTGATAATAGCCTTGGAGGTGGGACGCCCCCAGGTGGATGCAGCAATACGTAATCATAGATTTTCTATGGATTGCGGTGGCTGTGCCCTGTGACTGTGGTGTTGACTGAGGTTCTGAGGTTTGTGTGGGGAATTGAAGATGGTTTCCTTGGTTTTTCATTACACACCGAATCCTTGCCTTGTTACGGTGCACGAACTGCTGTGGGGAGGGTGTTGAAGTCTTTCTGATTGCACCCCGAAGGGGTTGCTGGCTTGGCTGGTGGCTAGATGCAAATGCGATGGTCGTCGGCGATATTATTAAAAAAGTGAGTACTCTCACCTCTGAACCGTGAACGATTGAATTCTAACGATGGGAATGAAATGGAGTTTCTGTTTCCTCCGAATCGGATTCGGATGGGATGCTAATTTGAGCCGGAGCAGTTTGTGAAATTGACGTATTCACTGGGGAACTAGAATACCTGCTCCAATTTTCATCCGTAGAGGATAACTCATCGACGCAGTTCATCACATTTCTCCATCCGAGAAATTTCTTCAACCCTAGTGGTGTGGTCGTAACTCGTTCCTTTTTAATCAAAACTTCACCCAGTGCTGGAAAGTTATGCGTTGGCTTGCATCCTCGCTCGCTCTCCTGGCCGTCGTATCAGCCACAAAAAAATCGGCGTCCCCAAATCCATTTCAGTAAAGGACATAAGCGGCATAACGGAGCAGGCGAAAACGACGGAAGCAAAATCCTTTCAATCACACAGAGTGCATCGTTATCCCCTGACCAACTGGAGCCCCCTTCAATGCATCTGCATTCCGTGCACATTCCACGCAGTCGACGATGGCGTGCAAACGGCTCCATACATCACCCTGTGAGCGAAATGTGTTACGTCCGCAGTTTTAATGGACACAACTTAACCTCGTTCGCTGTCGATTGGAAGATAAATCGCCGCACATCAATCTACCCTCCGATAGGCGAGTTGCAAAAAAGAAAAGCGAAAGTAAGCGGACCTATATCCCTTCGCTCATCGTCTACTCATCAATCTTCTTATCATCGCTTCATTTTCTGATGATTCATCCTCGAGGAAATTGTGTCAAAGTTCCATTTCCACCACAAAATTTCATTAATTTCACGAAGACCACCCACCCGGCCCGGCCGTCTCACACTGCTGACTACAAGGAGAATATTGTATACATGTCCTTATTGCGATCCAATTGAGTGAGCAGCATCTTGCAAGCCTACCAAGTGTGAAACGCAATGGCGTAAGATACAAGATTCAATCGGTTGATATCCGTCTTTGCCGCCCACCCCTGACACGGATACGTCGACGTCGATGGCTTCTGGCAGGACACAGGCGGCCAGGCTCACACACCGCAAAAGGAAAAACTACGAGAAGACAGAAGGAGAAAACTGTGAAATCATTACAAATTCAGTGGACCCGTTGTAAGTGAAATCCTCCTCCTTTTGTCAGTTTCTTTCTTCAGTTTGTGAGTGCGACGGCGGTCCGTTCATGTTTTGCGTCGAAGCCGGATGTTGTGGGCGGACAAAATTACTTCAAGATGAATCCTTATCATTCATCTTATCATTGAACATCGAGGGCAACCTTTTTACGGTTTCCCCGACGATTTTTTCTCTTGGGGTGTGGGGTGTGGGGTGAGCCATTCAAAAGAGTCGCCTTTCGAAGAGTGAACTCTCCGTTGGGGTTTCTCCATTGATGCCTTGGCAATGGAGATTACGGTATTTGTCATGTTGTCGTATTAGGCAAATCCTTGGGCGTACACGTTTTGACGGTTTTGGCTACGTGTCCCTGCCGTGGCTGGCGGAAGTGGGGAAATGGATTTTGAATAAAAGCTAATGGCATCGATTGGGCAAATTATTTCGCTCAAAGTGACGCCATTTAGCCCCAGATGTTGGAGTGTATGCCAATGTGAATGCCGTCATTGCGGATGCGAATTGGGTGAGTAGTCTTTTGGGTGTTAAGCTCTGGCACAAGGGTAAATTAGGAGATGAAATGGTGGAAGGAGGCTTTATGCGGGGATATGGGTCGGCAGAGGTCGAATGTGTGTGAGTTTCTGTGGTGTGTGATTAGAAGGAAAATCCTTTTTGAGATGCCTCTGGGTCAGTGTAATAGTTTACCCTTTGAAGCTGCAGAAAAGTGTTATTATTGTGAGGAAGTCGCCGCCAGTATGGCGAGCTAAATCATTGTTTGATGACGAAGTTCGAAAAACGGATCCAGCGAAGATCCTCTTTTCGCCTTCCTCAAACGACACATCTATAAGAAGTCTTTTCTCTCCTACAAACAGTACCTAAAGGCAACATTATGGCTTAGCGTTTAACGGGTTTTCTTTCATGTTTGTGCGAATTCTCGGAAATGAAGATTAACCAGATTTGTGGTCAGAGTCATAAGGAGAACCGAAAGACATGACGTATGCATCATTTATCGCATGCAGTCAAAGGAAAAACTATGATCAGCAGTGTCTCAGACAACGAGCCTAAAGGCAATTATGCAATAAGGCATTCTCGACATGCTGTCATCTTTAAAAAAGCTCTTAAAAATTATTTTTTCACAAGAAAGTGACGTCACCTTAGAACTCGACTGTCCTCAAAGTGTTCATTACAGCCTGTGTGGAAATGTCTCCCCTAAGCCCAAAGTCAACCCATGGCAAGAACGATAATTATCTTTTTTTATTGATTCGTGAATCGATCGAATTTTTTAAGTACTGTGTAATAAGCTCTGGCCCAGCTGGTCGTAAAATTGCTTAGTAATTAATGAAACTCCGAATTAGGAATGAATAAAAAATCGTCGCCTTGAAAATGTAGGTCGACAAGTGTGATGACATCGTGCCTTACTTCCTATTGATGTTTTTGAGGAGGATTGGAAATTTGTTCGATTATAGTTGCTCAAGGGATATTTGACCCCATTCAATTAATTTAATAATTGAACATTTTACTCAGAGATTGCGTAAATCACATTTTTTAAAGATTCTAAGTTTTGAGATAAAAGTCTCTTAGCGTTTATTTTAAATATTGCTCGAAAATGTCCGCTTAATCTTAAATAAAGAGTATTTGGGGAAAGTTTTGATTTTCTGTTTTAATAGCAAGAAAAGTGCAGCTGAAGTCTATTGAATGCTTGAAGAAATTTTTGGTGAATCTGCTCAAACCGATAAATCATGCAGAGAGTGGTTTCTAAGCTTCAGAAGTGGTGACTTAGAGCGTTTTGGCTTGTCTGAAATGTTTGAAGATGAGGAATTGTAGGCTTTACCGGATCAAAAACCTTGCCAAACGCAAATTTAACTCAATCAATCTCCGTTCGGTTAAAAATATTGTATTTATTCAAGAGCAAAGAAATTGGGTTCCTCACAAGTTGAAACCGAGAGATTACGATAGGTGATTTTTCACCTCGGAACTTCGTCTTAAAGTGGATATGGATGGACTTGGAATGAAAAGTGTATAACTACGATAACCCCAAGAATAGAAAATAAAGGGTGATTTTTTAGCTATTATCTTTCTGGCAACACTGGTTTAAACAGCTGACGCACGTTTTGTGTTTTGTTTTACTGTCAAACATCTTTAGTTTCGTCTATAATGTAACCATGAGTCGTCTTATAAACGAACAACTTTTACTATGAAAATGCGTGCTCTGTTAAGAAAGTTCATCGCGCGCTTCTTCCATTTTATGGTCAGTTTAATTTGGCTCAATGGGTACGTAAATAAGCAGAATTGTAGATTTTGGAGTGCGTCACAGTTTGGTGCGGTTTATGGGCTGGTGGCACCATAGGACCGTACTTCTTCAAAGATGTTGCGAATCGTAACGTAACTGTGATTGGTAAGTACTACCGCGAGATGATTTAAAATTTTTTTTTGCCCAAAATGGAAGAGCATGACATGTGATTTCAACAAGACGGTGCCACATGCCACACAGCACGCGCAACAATGGACTTATTGAGAGGCGAGTTCGGTGAACATTTTATTTCACGTACGAGACCGGTCAATTTGCCGCCCAGATCGTGCGATTAAACTCCTTTAGACTATTTTTTGTGGGGCTATGTTAAAGCTGATGTCTATACAGACAAGCCCGCTTCAATTGACGTATTGCAATACAACATTGAAGCATTTGTTCGTGAGATACCGGCCAAAATTTTGGAAGAGTGTGCCAAAATTGGACTAACCGGATGGACCATTTGAGGCGCAGTCTAGGTCAACATTTGCATGAAATAATATTCGCACCTTAAATTATATGGATCGTACTATCGATTCAATTAGAGATTTCATGCATTTTTTTGAATTCTATGTGTTTTTTTTTTAAACTTTCGTATAGCTTTTAAAAAATCACCCTTTACTATGCAAGGCCTGATGAATCCGTTCTATGGTTGACTTCCGCGGCATCAAAGGAAAAGATTCGAAGGTGATGGTCTGCATATGGTGGGACCAAACGTGTGTGGTGCACTATAAGCTGCTAAAGCCAGGCAAAGACATCGAGAACAACTAATGCGTTTGAGGCGCACATTGAATGAAAAAAACCGGCAAACATGACCCAATGGCATGACAACATAATAACGCTTGTGTCCACGTTGCCGTTGCGATCAAAATCTACCTGAAAATGCTGAAATGGGAGGTCTTACCGAACCCTCCGATAAACCCTCTATGACTTCGATCGTCTCCATACTTTACCTGAATCTGAGTCGCAACACTCCTCCTCTGATCCTCCATTTCCATTTCCATCTTGCCTTTAAAGTGTCATGAAAAACAATGAAGCCGAACTCTTAAACGGCACTAAACCAGATTCAGTGTCGGGACCTGTTCGTACGCACCAAATTGCCGGGGTATTTAGAATTACTGCAGCAAATGTTCGTATCCTTCAGCCGTAACGAGATGCTCGTTGAAAGGCCTATACGCATTGATAAAATGTCACGAATTGGGCCATAACCATTCGCAGCAGCCGTGCCAGGGCCAAATTGCGGTATTTGCATGTAAATTCCATCATAAAACCGCTACAGCTCCTGTCACCGGGCGTAGGCATTTCATTTAAAATGAAAATTATGCCGCGCCCAATTGAACCCCTCCGAGAGCTGAAGAGCCGAGCACTTCCCGTCATTGGGGATGCACGGGGCATCGCAGAGAACGATGTAAAATCTATCACAATATTGTTGCGAATAACTTGCCAACTAAGAGCGGGGAAATTATCCTTTTATGCATTCGAAAGCATGATATCGGCACTCGCCAGCAAGCCAGTGGTGGCGACCACTTAAACTAATTAGACGTCCACCGAGTCGGCGGCGAGTGGAGTGGTCTCGCTGTGCGCGGCGTTGAAAGTGGCCCGTGTTTGATCTGCGGGAGAGTCGCGTTATGTTGGTGAAACTACAAGATGGAGCGCAAATAATGTCAAAGAATGCGCACTCCAAACAGAGAGTTAGCGACACACAGTTGTCGGCGGTAGTTGTTGTGGAGCGGCGGCGTGGTGTCAGAGACTGAAACTTGCGTGGTGTTTGGGGGCGTCGGGAAGGAAGCAATTGGCCCAGTGGAAGGCTGGGGCAAATGGGTTTCTCCGGTTGTCGCTTATTTCATTCGGTTGACGCGGAATGGGTTTTTAAGGCGACACGCAGCGGACGCTACTGCGGCGACAGATGTTAGAGACGAGGTCACAAGCCGAATAAAATGGTCCACAGTAGCCCAGGGGGTAGAAAATAAACACAATTCCGTTTTAATTACACAACTTGCGAGTCAATAATGGCATTCTGCGAGTGAATTCCTTGGCGACGACGGCAGTTAATGTTCTGCCCCGCCCAACCTTGCGCACTGAACCTCACCCGGTTCAATCGGGAGGAATGGTTCCACTTAAAGTTTAATGTCTGAGGAGTATTTTGGCTCGATATTAAGGCAAGGACTCGTGGTGAACATTGTTAATCCAGGAAATTATGGCGGGATCAAGGGGTTATGTTGGCTTTTGATGGTGTTTTTGACCGTTGAAGAATTGGGAAGACTGTGCTGCTGCATGAGATATGGGAGGGGAAAGAAAATCTTTCATTCATTCAACTACGCCTTGACTTCAAAACTGTAGTTTTTAAAGACTTTTTATATTTCCAAAGCCTTCTTGATCTATTCTTATGTATGTACTTTTATTTTATTGCAGGTAAGGACATAAAACCGAGTGCCATTAAGACTTTTGCACCGACAGCCGTGGCATGAAGGTAATCCCTTAAATTTTATTTGACTGCTTAAGATCGCTCATTGAAGTGCTTCATAAAACGTGAATTCTAATTTATACGGAAGTTTGAAAAACAATTAAGTTTTTAATTGAGGAGCAAAATATTTCTTACGTCCTTTCTGTTCTGGGCATCATTCAGCAGAGAGAGCAGAGAATGTCAATTTGACCTTATGCTGCTTGCCTTCACTAGATTGTTCTGTACATTCAAGCACTCAGTCAGACATTCTCCCTGAGGAGAAGTATTCTCACAGGCATGAAGTGGTCAAATCAGCTTACCGGATATTCCGGTGCACCCTTATGCTGATTTCTGGTTAAATGCTTTAAAATGTGTGGTTCCTATTACACGCTTTCATCAAAGAAATAGATAGACATATTGATCCAATGCTTATAAAGTTAAACTTTCACTTCCATTGAAAATTAATAGTGTAATCGCATAGCACTAGCATTGCAAAGAAAATGTCAAATGATGTGAACTGGAATTAATCCTATTTTGGAACTAGCAGAACAAAAAAAATGTTTGCTTTCATTAGCATTACTTTTCTTAATTCTATTGATAAAAGCTATTTGACCAAATCTTCACACTACGGCGGATCCTGGAAAGGACCCAAGAAACGCAAGTCGATACTCACCACCTATTCGTCGTTTTAAAGGCGGCATATGACAGTGTGCATAGAGACGGGCTATACAGTGCCATGTCTAGTTTTGGCGTTCCTACCAGACTCGTCAGATTGCGTATGATGACGATGGAGAATTGTCGCCACTCCGTCAAGGTCGGGAACGAATTCACTGAGACCCTCAATGTCAAAAAAGGTTTAAGACAAGGCGACGCACTGTCATGTGACTTCTTTAACATCATCCTTGAGAAGATCGTGCGTAACTCACAAGTCGACACCAGACGCACGACCTTCCAAAAGTCAGTTCAACTGCCGTGATTGGACGAATGCATCGAGCCGTCAATGGGGCGTTTGCTGGCATTGAAGCAGAAGCGGCTTAAATGGGTTCTGTGGTTAATGAGGGCAAGACGAAGTACATGCTGTCATCAAGGAAGGACACACAACATCGGCGTCTCGGACAGAGCGTCACACTAGGCAGCAGAAACTTCGAGGTAGTCAAGGACTGCGTCTACCTCGGCTCTGCGGTAAATAGGGACAACAACACCAGTACAGAAATCAAACTTAGAATCACTCTTCCCAATCGCTGTTTCTTCTAAATTGTCTCTTGATAATTTAGTAATAGAGCCCTCTCTCGAAGGACTAAGCTTGCTTCACATAATAGCCTTATCAACCCAGTCCTACTCTATGACGCGGAACCCCAGACGTGACTTAAAGCGGATGAGGAAGCCCTTAGTCTTTTCGAGAGATTTTTGGTCCTGTTTGCGTTATTGGCATCTGGCAAAATTTAACAACGAACTCTATGGGCTGCGTCTTCGGATACAACGCTTAGATGGCTAGGTCATGTAGAGCGTATAAACACCACTGCTCCGAACCGAAAAATCTTCGAACCTGAGATATTGGGACAACGCAACAACCTAGGCTAAAGAGGAGCACAGAGGTGGAGATGAACCTCAACCAACTTAAATGCGCTACTGGAGGCAGCTAGCGAAAGATCGTGCTTGCTGGATAGGCATTCTTGTTTCTGGGAGGGAAATCGCACAACGGAATCATAGACGGTTATTCCTTCAATGGCGACCGTCAAAAAATGGTTTTACGAATTTTAATGAGGTCGCACGGCTTTTGACGAATAACGAGCAGGTGGTCATAGAGCATAAGTAAATCCACGATTTCATACTGACAGACCACCGATTCAAGTCGCTGAAGATGGATGAGCCAAAAGGCATCTAAAAAGATCGAGCGGATCATAATAAAATAATTGAGTGGCGATACAGGCAACAAGGAGTCAGGGCCTAGCTTCTACAACACCTACTCATGTTGTACGTGCTACCATTCTCTCACGAGTAGAAGGGACGTACAGTTTTTTGATTATTCCGAACAGCGACATTTGAGAATCTTTTCTTAGACAATTGATACTTTTTGGGTGTTGTCAGCAACTCGAAAGTGGTGCCTTGAAAAAATGCTTGGTGTTGCATCCGGGAATCGAACCATTGGCATGTGAGTCGATTCTACGCCACGGCTATCACCGAATGGATCATACCCTGCTTTAAAGAGACATGAGAAGTTTGTCCGTGCGATGGGCACTACGTTTGAACATTTCGGACAAAAAGCGCAACCCTGAGACAAGTTCAAAGCATTTTTGAAGCAGTTTCCTGATATCTTTGATGAAAAGAGTCACTGTCTGTGGACCGAAAAGAGTCACTGTCTTTTGTGTCGTCTACATCGACTACGGTCATAGGACTCTACTTTGCTCAGTAGTACGCCGGCCAATAGTACGCCGAGTCGGAGAGAAAACTATTCCATTTAGCTGTTGGGTGAAAAAGGTACTCCATCAGCATATCAATGCCCCAATCCTCACGGGTCGAACTAGGTTACAAACTGCTGCCCCATCCACTGTATTCTCAAGATCTTGCCCCGCGTGAACTATTTACTTTCTTAACTTAAAAGCGTCATCAGGGGGGTTGAAATTTGAATCGAACGAGGGAGTTATTGTCTCCTATGAACCTACTTTGCAGACTTCCAAAAAATGCATTCTGGATGAAGACTGTCTTGTGCAAAAGGAGAATGGGTTAAGAAATAAGTTGCCACTTTTCCGAAGCTTTAATTTTTTCGTCGCCCAAGTACCTATTGCTCCAGCCTTGTTTATGTATTTCACGGCGCTGACATCAGCGTCAGTCGGAGTCAATGTAGAACTTGTTTTCTTAAGTAAATGTGCTCAACATTATTAGCCAGAAAATAAGTTTCTCCGGCTAAATTCATCAACAATAGGTTGTGTAGCATAGTCAATGGTAATGCACCACCAATGCTAATGCACAAAGTCCACCACACACACTCTGAATAAACAAGACACGCTAAAATACATTCATTTTCTTTGTCTAATCCTTTTCATTTCTCAGATATCTTGTTTCTATTAAGAAAACGTCAGCAATGTTCGATACCAAAATTAACTTTAGATCCAGACCCCACTTTGCCGGATTGTTTCCTGAATGAGAAACAATTACTCGGAACCAGTTGGCGGTATCGGGAAACAACAAATTCAATCTCAGTCTTCCAGTTAAACAATAAAAGGCACTTTAATAGAATAGAAAGCTTTTATTCGCTGGGTCCACGATTTCATGGCGCACATACTTATTCCAGAATATTCCTAACCGCTAGAATCTTCTATTCCCTTGGGACGTAAATTGGGGACATTATCATTTAAATAGACCCACAATCTTTTCATATTTGTGACAGACATGGAATTCAACGCAGGTACACAATTTCAAGCCAACACCTCTTCAGCCGAACCACGCCAAACCGGTTCTCCTAGGCAATTAGCCAAATCTACCGCCGTTGCTGACGATCTCGCGCTCATGGTCATGTTGAGTGTGTTTGAAAAATCGCAAATTGCTCTTCGAGAGCGAGTGTACAAGTCGAACGAAAACCCACAGAAAGCCGGTTGTGCTCACTCCAGTGGCAATCGACTGGTTTGCAGAACCGCGCTACAAGTCGATCAATATTCACGGCCACCTCGCACAATAGAAAAACCGCCACAGCGACGCGGGCGAAGTTCCGTCAGAGTTAAATCACGGTGCCGGGGAACCAAACTCACAATCAACCGGCGAAATCGAAAGCATCCCACACACCCTCCAACCCGCAGCCGCCAGTTCACCTGCTCTCATATCTTCCATTACACAATTGATGACTGCTGATGCGTATGTCCGGTCCGATACGAACGGCGTTTCTGGGAAACCAGACGCAGACCGCCACACAAGAAACAATGCACTCGCACCAGCGACCAATGACGCAGAGTAGGAAGGGCTCACGCACCGACGGCGGCGAAGGTACGAGTAGGTAGACAATGATCGTGACCGCCGGTCGTAGCTTCAATGCCACGGTCGATGATCCCGAGCACCAAGCCGCCAAGTAGATGTGATAATTGCCCGTCAGACGTTATGAAACCCACTAACGAACGCCGGGCACGTTCGCCAGTTAGGAAGACACGAGTCGGATGGCGGTACATGGCCGGTGCTTGTTTTGGTTAACACGCGGAAGACATTCCCAGGCAGAGTAACATTGATTGCCGCCGAAGAATGCATTTCGCAGGCCAGGAACGGCCCCGATAATAATGCGTAATTGGAGTGCGAGCAATGGCTGCAAATTTGTGTTTTCGGCTGGAATTCGCCGGCATGTGCGTGCCCGATTGCGGGGCCTGCCAGGGAGTACGCTTTTAATTACCTGCAGCAACCGGCGTCGGTGTGGGGATTTTACACGCCAACGGGTGTGGCTTATAGATTCTGTGTCATAGATACCAGCGCGACTGTGTGCTTTGTGTGGAACTGGTTTCTCCACAAACCATTCGATGAAATGCCGCCATGCGTGAAGATAGCCGACGAAGCAATGACCACGATGGCAGTGACTCGTGTTTAGGCAAATGCGTTGAGGTGTTCTTATACCCCCCACACACACACACACCTGGTGGACGCATTCCGCTGTTTGCCCCGGAACAAGCCCGTTTTCGGTGTTTGCCGCAAATGATGTCATTACGCTGCAAATGGGAAGACGAGAAGAAGGTAAAGGTAAATGATTACCCAAACTGGGTACCATGGAGACAAATTACCCCGGCGCCTAGTGTTTATCTAGCGTTTACCTCGAGCAATAGCCCGATCATTTGAGGTCGTTAGAAGGCACTTTTTTATTTTTTGGGATTAATTGTACTATTAGGGGGTAGGCACTTGTTGATATCGTGAGAAAAATGAGAACAATTACGTGAAAAGTGAGAGGAGATTTTCGAAATTAATTTAAAGTATCTCACACGGGGAGGGATATTCAGCAGCGGGCGAGGGACGGGATATTTCGAAGGCAAAGTCTGTGTATTGTAGCTTGTGACATTTTCGGTTATCTATCGCTTGTCCATGCGGTGAGTGCCCGATTTTATTGATAAAAAAATCGGTGAAGCTAGAGTTTTAAATCTGAATCTTAGCCATTAGGACAACGCAACAGAACGGCCCAGGCTAAGGTGGCGCACACAAGTGGAGACGGAGCTCAACCAACTGGAGTGCGCAACTGGCGGCAGCTGGCGAAAGACCGTGCTGGCTGGAGAGGCATGTTGGTTGAGGCCCAGGTCCACCCCAGAAGAAGAAGAAGAAGAGACTTAAATCAAGATAGGCCTATATTCCACAGCAACAACTTGCGTTGTATTTGTATTAAATGATAAAATGTAGAATCTGAAGTATTTACCCATTAAATGCAGTCGAATAGAGCTCATGGATATTTAAGTGATGTAGGTCTTGTGAAGTTTATTTTGTATAAAATATTTAAACGTGAGAGCGTTGACGCGAACTCCGTTTTTACAGTTTCGTTTTCATTCTCATTTCGGTGTGCCCAGCTATTTAAGATATATTTTGCAGGAAATTCTGGAATTGATTTTATTTTCCCTGGCAATTATGTGTGGATATGACAATCTAAGATGTATCAACTCTTCCAAAAGTAAGGACGACTGTACTGTGTGTGAGTTTCTCTGAATTGAACATGAGAATTTCGAACATGTAAAGACGTAGTTTTAAAGAGCTCCTCGAGTACATTCAGGAGATGCGAATGCCGAAACATGCATTCAGAAAGAAGTCACACATCGAGTTCAATCCCTCAACACGCGATGTCAGTGCGGGTATTCCAAGGGTATATGTATGGAGAAGCGACTTAAAATATGTTGTGCCGGATTATTTATGTATTCGGCGCGTCATGATTTGATTCTGTGAAATACTTTTTTGTACATGACTTTGGGTTTCATTTTTTCCGTGGCGGTTTTAACACAAACTTTTCAAAAGACTTTTTAATTTCAATCATGTCTTCTACTAAATATAATGTTTATATTGATTTGGTGGGGCACTATCTGTATCAAATTATGCTGTTAAAAGAGAACGAAACCATCAAATTGTGAGTGCAACTTTGTGTAAATTGAAACCGTCTTAGGGTAATAAATTTACAAACCTTGAATATGCGATTGCTTTGAAATGGACGATGCGGAATAAAATTAAGTGTCGTCAGGTCTTCTCTTGTTCTCAATTGTTCGTTCACTTCATCGATGCAATTTTTGCGTAAAAAATGTGTTTCATGTTTTATATCATATGTCAGTTGCTATATAGTGACATCAATTGGTCTGAATTAAAATCTAAACTATGGAGCGGTTTGAAATGATTTTGACTTTTGTCCAGCACATTTTAAGATTTGAGTATGAAACACGCTCCTCACCGCTTAACAAAACTTAGGTCACATGGTAGCAAGCTTTGCGTTGAAGGAATTACGAAATGATCAAATTTTTCTCAAGGCTATAAGAGGTGGTGGTGATACGGTTACGATCATGAAATAAGTCACCTCTCAAGAAAGGGTTTACATCACTGAATAGAGGGAGGCAGACTTAAAAACTGTATGTACGCAATCAAACGAAAGATCGATTGAAGATTTTTTGTTGTGCTCTGTTCCTTATATTGCCCCGGTAACTGAATGTTAGACAACAACGCTCCAGCTAAGAGGATCTTCGAATCCCAGGCTCTACGTACGAGAAGGAGATAAAGGCCGAACCCCCGGTATACAGACCAAGTGATGGCGGATGCTAGAGAGCTTGGTCTTGACAATTGGAAGCAGCGTGCCCGAGACCGTCAAGAGCGGAAGGCAACTATAGCTCAGGTTTTTACCCTTCATGGATCGCAGGCCTGCGAAACAAACAAACCGAACAACTGTACATTTGCTTTCTTACATAAATTGTTATTGCGTTTTTGCTTCAGTAAAAAAAGGCTAACACACTGATTATCGTAGTCCTGTTCGTTGGTACTGAGCGAAACGATGTTGAAAGTACATTTAATATTCTGCATTCAATCTTTGATCCTGCTAGTGGAGGGAACTTAAAGGTAATAACGAATTGTACTAGGAGTGTAAGACGTATAGGGAGTATGTGCAGAGTGCATTTCTGGTCGTTAAATTAATGCAATGACGGTCTCCAGGTGGCCCAAATAAAGGCAGCGTTCAAAAGGAAGCGCTGATCTGAAGAGATTATTCGTTATTATGTTACATCCCACAATGTAGTTTTTTTTAGCAACACCTGAGAACCCCCTTAAGATCCGTTGAGACATGCTGTGCTAAGACTTAAACTTTCCTTTCCTTCTTCTCAGACACATGTATCGAGGATTAGATGCACTCTTATGCGTACTTACCTGGAATTACCCTATCCATTGATTACTTTGTCTTCGGTAAAAGTGCTTTAGTGAGTCTTTGAATCTTCGTTGTCTAGAAGGCCCCCCTAAGATGACTGCGAGGTAGTTCGAACTACATTATTAATTAATTGAGTGGCACTACAGTCGACAAGGGACCAGAACCGATCTTCTTCAACAACCAACCAACCCGGTTCGAGCCACATATGAATGGGAAATCCTAAATCAGATCTAACAGTGTTTGTATTAGAAGTCTTTCATAAATCTGACCAAAGGTAGATCTTGCCTCTGTGCAGTTACAGACTAAAATCACATCCATATCCATGACATTGCTATGGACTTACTCTCCAATAACGAGCACCTTCACCCGGATTTATCAGTTCCTTGGACTAAGAACAGCTTTCTCTTAAGATTCCTGTTCATGTTTTATGAAACAGCATGAACAAGCTTAGCGAGTGTATGCAGGAAGATTCTTCGTGATAGACAACGTTTACTTACACAGCGTGGTAGGGCTCGTGTGCATAAGACTCGATCTGCTTAATGAGCACCCCCACTCTGCCACCAATTTCCATTAAATTCTTTGACAATATTAAAAAAATGTTTCCATTGCTAAATTACTTCTATTCCAGCTTCGAAATCCGACTTACAACTGTTCGATCCGCCTCCATATTTGACACAAATTGGCTTCACACTGGTCTGAATTTCCTCTTCTATTACAAGCCTTCTATCGAATGCTGATACAATTGTTAAGCGACATTCCAAAGATGATCAACGGTCTTTAGTTAGGTACGCCACTTTATCACCGCACGCTTGTAATGACCGAGTTCCATAAGCAATTAACAGGTTTAGGATGCTGAAGCTGTTTTAGGACGTCTGCATTCCATGCAGTTGCCTGACATTAAATTCGACACCTAGCTATCGAATCAAAATCTAGGACAGGAAACAATTCTCATAATCTCAACAATGTAACGTATCTCTCGTAAACTCCCCCGGCACATGACACTTTTCCCTCGCTAGCCTCAAAGTTCTTTAATTGCATAACCTGTTCGTCAACTGATAACATCTCCATTTATGACGCCAAAAACTACGCAACCCATCGAGTCAAGCGGCCCCAAAGTGGGAGATCCTTTACAATGGCCACTTCAAATGGGTCACACAGTGAAAGTTACTGATCTTGTCCCAATAAATGTCCCGTTGCATTAGTGCAACGGTAAGCTACAAGGGTAATAGCCTCACCGCATGTCAACCGTCGTTTGAGTACCTGGCGTGGGCCGACCACTGTCCCCAGTGGGAGACCACTTCCCGTTGGAACATTTCAATCAACCTCCCGTAACCTCAAAAATGCAACGAACGCATCGTCTGCGTTGACACACACAAGGGTAACCCTCCTGATTTATGATCAGCCATTTGGAAGTGACACAAAAATTCGTTTACAGTTACACACTCAAGAGCCCTGTTAAACCGCTGGGCACGACGGCGTGGCATTTGTTGTTTATTCATAAGCCCTACCGGAACCCAGACAGGGAATGGTGGGCCGAGACCCATTTGCATTCCCATCTAACCACACGACCGACACCGTGGCGGCAGAGAACGGGGCGACAGCATAAGTGACCAATTATGCGGCATGAAGTGCCTCTTGGGCGCACTGATAATTACAAGCGCTCCCGGGAGAGTCCATCATCGAAATGTCAAAACGAGCATTTCATGTCATTCGAACAGACATTGCCCAGCGCTGACATCTAAATGCACACACCACCACCGACGCCAGAGAGCCACAATCATAACTTTCCACTGGATTTGGTTGGTCTCGGGCAACTGGCGGTGGTGGAGAGGGGGGGGGGGCAACAATTGACAACCGGAGCACTGCATTGTGCACTTCTGCCACTTGCACCGTGCTGGCGGTGCAGCTGTGGTGCTGCTGCGGTTCGGCGGTGCTTCAGTGGTTTTTCGTCAACATTGTTTTCTTTTTCGGCAGGAGACAGAGAGCGCGCTCGCCTGAGTGCATCTGTGCTGAAGATTCGATTTATGCTAGATTGGCTGCTGCGCGCCGTTGTCCACTGACGGTTTTGAAAGCGTTCAAATGTGTAGCAGACGAGTGAGTGACGGTTCGTGATTGCTGATTGGGGTTCATTAGAATCGCAAAACGTTGAACAATCGTGCATAGATGTGAAGCGTTTCAGCGAACTTTGACATTTATGAGAAAAATCCATTGACGGGCGGATGACAGTGATTGAGATGCGGAGCATTAGCGGGGACAGGCTCGTTGCTCGTTGGGAAATTGAATTGTAAGTCGATAAGATATGTGTGTTTTGGGGGCGCGGTGCTGCCTAGAGGTTTCTGGGAATTCATTTTTCTTAATGCAAACGTCAGCGGGAAGGGCAATGGTAGAGAGGGAGGATGAGGAAATGTCACGGGTTGCTGACAATATCATCGGAAAGATGATGACAGCCAGAACAGGCGGATGAAAAGTGAGCAAATTGAATTATGAATCGTCAAATTTTCAACGTTGGCTTGGAAAGAAATGGGATGCGAAGCAATTTCTTTGAGATTGGAGTGCTTCTGACGTCAGATGGTGTAACAGCTTGGAATTGATACTGGAGCGGGTGTCATATTTGGTACTTTTTTTTTGTTTTATCAAATTTCCCTCCACCTGGTGTTCAAAGTGTTAATTTTTATTTTTTTTATTGGCCGACACTGTAAGCAGTGATGGAACTTTAAAAATTTCCCCACTAATGACTGTCACGATAGTTCTTCCCTCCTGTAGTTGCTGAGTGAAAATTTATTCCGAATTTAAGCAAAATTTGACCACGAACATCATTGTCGGAGGAGTTTTTAACATAATCAGAGATGCCACTGGTGTATTCAAAGAGCACTTAAACTTTCTAACAAACTCACCCAGTGACTTGATCTGACTTAAAACTTTCGGCACCTCACCAGCTAACGCCTCAGTCGTATCTTCTCTGCAACCTGCAACTTTGCCTCAGTTTCCTTAATTATTCCTCCTCACCAACCGCCAACTCATTAGTTTTTGAAATACGACGGCAACTTACTCCTGGCGGATATCCATTAAATCATTGTCCAAACTTTTTCCTCAGACATCCCTCCGAATGCGGGAAATATTTTTTTACAGCAACAAAAAAAAAAGAACAAAAATCCAAGCGGAAGATACATTTTGTTGTGAAAAGTTCAGTACAAATGTAACCGGATATCGTTTAGAGAATTCGAATTGCAGATGGCAGAGTTCGGTTTACTCTTCTCTTTCTGCGTTGCATTCATAATGTCCTGTGCGCCGTGCAGGCAGATGCCATTTCTGTGTCGTAAGCACACCATATATTTCGTAAGTCACGGTTAAAGGAGTCGCAGTGCACACGGCCATTGGGCAAGGATGGCGGTTGGGAATGTAAATGGAATTTTGAAGTCGACATGGTGTGTGTACAAATTGCATTTGTTCTCGACCATTTGCTAGGGGTTAAGTAAAATTTGAAAAGAGATGTTGCGTCTTATGGCGTAGAAAAGTTTTCCATAATGAAGTTCTGAATACTGTCTCGGTTTTGTGGGTCAGTGTCTGTCTATTTGAGTATTGCAAGAGGAGCTGAGGGATTTGGGCGGAAGCGGAAACGCAGGAAAAGAGAAAATGCTGAAGCGACCTGCTTAAATATGAATGTGAGATGTGTAAACAGGAATTCATTGCTATTTCATACCCCATTTCGGGAACTTTTGAAAAGGAAATATACTTCTGGAAATTAAGTTTTGAATTATGCATTCACATTCCACCAAATTTATTTGGTTGCTTCTCTGTGGACCTTACTTGTGATGCAATCTAGAGATTTTTGAGTAACATGGGATGATATCTCTTTAATTTTTTAAGCTGGTTAGTATCATTGTCAATGCTTTACTATTTCTGTCAGAAATGTTTTTGTTACATAAGGATTCAACTTCTCAATTATGGCCCTGAGAAGAAGATTACATTATATCGAAATAGGTCAGGAGAATAGAATCCTGAGATCCAAATTCCTAGAAAGATCCAATTTTCCCTAAAGGCTAAATTCGCGAAATACCCAAACAATTCTCGAAATCTTAGAATCCCGAAAATAGCAATTTCGAATATGAAATCACAAAGTGGGGCAACTCCCTGTGATCCACCGTTAGTTATTGTAGAATTTGGATTAAGTATTAAATTTGGATACTGACAACTTCTCTAATATTAATTTTTGACAGGTTTCTCAAGTTTTTGATTTTGGAATTCTGATCTTTGCCGAATTTTATACATTTCCCGATTTTTTTCCCTCTCTGAATTTAGATCATTTCCAGATTTAGTGATTTAAAATTCGAGATTTTGGGCGTTATTTTAAACTTTCGGGATGTTAAATTTTGGGGTTAGGGCATTTCGCGATTTCAGCTTGTTATGACTTTGGGCATTTATAGATTTTTCTTTTCGGGATTTGGTCTTCAATTCAGCTAATAATTATAATTTGCATACATTAAGCTATAAATAACTAACTTTGTGGTACTCCAGTGTGCAACATCTTCGTATAACCACCAAGGGTCAATAGTGTTAACAATACAACCAGGACATAGAAGAAAAGAAATCCGATCAAATTCATTTGCATTTGAAAAATCTGCAACATCCATTGCATTCATGTGAATGAATGGATATGCATTTTTATATATCCGTTGTGGTCGCCGTGGTGTAGTAGTGCAGATTCCCGAACCAGACTTCCCACCTCGCATGTTTTCACGGCACTACCTCTTTCGAGCTGCTGACAACACTCAAAGAGTATCAATTGTCTATGATACTCACCTTCTCAAATCTCACCGTTCGGAATCGGCAAAAAACTGTAGGTCCCTTCTACTCGTGAGAGAACAGTAGCGCGCATAACACGAGTCGTTGATGCAGAAGCTAGGTCCTTGTCCTTTGTGGGCTGTAGTGCCACTCAATTATTATTATCCGTTAAGATGCACTATTGTCGTTGACATCTGTGCCAAGTTTTACGCCTATATATTCATTAGAGTTTGAGATAGGCGTTCTTTCTTAAACAGCTTAAAGGGGACTTTTATTTTTTAGAAGGTCTGAAACTCAGTCTCGGAAAAGGATTCTGCAGGGTACAAGAATTTATCATGTGTTAAAAATAAGTTACGAATTCCAGAGCTTTAGGCATTACACAACGTCGAACCAGTAAAAGAATTCTTATCAACGCACTGTCTTCCCATAGATTTCGAAAGACTAGCATTTTTACATAAGCCATTTGTACGAAAGTGCATTGATCCAATACATGATCAAGGAAACTCGCAAATAGGACACTTTGTAATCAGTCCTCCGTACATGAGCCGTATGCGTTATTTTCCTTGAGGTCTTTCTTTCTATCTATAGCCGGAAGACTTCTTACCAGAAATAAGCTTCCTTTAAATTTTGATCACCGTGGTGTAGTGGATAAGGACGTTGAGTCACGCTGAAGGTCTCAGGTTGGATTCCCAGTTTGAACACCTCACATTTTTCACGGCAACACCACTTTGTATGCTATGGCAAATTCGGTCTAAAAATCTGATATTAGTACGCTCGCTTATTGATACAACTACATGATGTGAGCATAATTTCAAACAAGTCATTAAGCAATTGTTTGCACAAGGATTATTAAATTGAGGGTTAATACTGCGCACATGGGAAGAAGCCCTAGCTTATTCAGCAACCATTCCTGTTGTGCGTGCTGTTGTCCATACAGTCTGGAACTACAGTTTATTGTCTCCATTGATATTTAGTTCTTAGCCATATCTAACGCTTGTATCTTGCCCATGTTTCCTCTCTTAAGTTCTTGGCTACAAAAATGGAATCATCAGAACCGATGTCGCCTCTTAATGTTCACACATTGAGAATGCCCAAGAAGTGTGAAACGTCGATCGCAACGAGGTTGAAGGTTGATTGATCAGAAGACCGCTGGTTTCTTTATGAATATTGGCGAGTGAGAACCGCGTGCTTACTTCAGAGAGTTTCAGCTCCGAGGCGAGATCTCTGGATCTGTCGTGTTGGCTTCCCATATTTCTCCTTAACCAAGCTGTGTCCTGGAATCTTCAAGAACTATTTTGGTGTTGTAGCTGATTGTATGTTCTTTCTGAAAGATTATAGAAGTCATCCTAGCTATAGTCCTTCTTCTTCTTTGCCGAGGTGTGTGCGCAAACCATGCCAATATTCCCGAATTTATCCTTGATGTAAATTATTATGAGGCATCGCTTATGGGATTGTAGACTTTTTGCCTAAGCCTGCCTGGAATTACAATTCCACATTCGAATAAGTGCTGCCTTCCTTACACAGAAGTGTAACTGTAGAAGATGTTGTTGATTTTCGGGATAGGAATTTTGCCTGCTAGTAGTAGTTTGGGCATTTGGAAGTTCATCTTATGCTATGTTAAGGGACCTCATAATTTATATGCGGAATAGAAAATCCCTGTCCTTTGTTCCCTTTAACTATTTGTCAACGCCAGATTCATCCATATCCAAGGCATGTGCTTATCTCAAGGCTTGCTTTAATGTGGTGTGGGAGTGAACCTCACGCACAATCTATGACTAATAAGCCAGACCCATTAAACCTCGGACAGATGCGGATTCATTGGTTAACCATAGAGAGGGTCCTACAAGGTGTCTGTAAGCCTACTTAACTTGTGCACTTATATAGATGCTATTGGTATCTGCACAATGACGTTGCGTTTTGTGTACAAACCCTGGCGTCCAACATCTTTGTTATTATCCATAAAATATGCAACAAAGATACGTTTCTGAATGATAAACTCTAATCGTCCGAAGGCTTTCATGTGAAGAACCACATCCACTTGTGACTTCACACCTAACATGTGGGCGTACTCAATTAAACAGACAGCCTTTGGCTACGTAATTGATTGCAAATTGATTGAGTTATCGAATTTCCAGTGCCGACTTTCAGGAATACAAACGTTCCCAATAAGTCTCCATTAAACTACTGCTGGGGGATGAAGCCATTTCGCAAAGCTACGAACATACCGCTCAATTCAAAAGCACCCAGCCGGACGAAATTGCTTCTCATTGTCAAAGAGCCACAGTGATTGGCATCATTCACTCAGGCAACACGTCTGTGCATCAACCCCTTCACTGCAGCAATTCCATTGCCCAAACAACAGCCTATCACATTAAGTACTTGCAATTGATTCGGCACTCCAAACACTTCGACATGCATTCCCCAGGGCACTCAGCACCCATCTAGCCGGAGCGTGTTCACCTCGTACCAAGGCACTCTCGAAGAGTGCACCTGAAACAATATTCGGCCCATGGAAACGTTAAGCAATCAGGCACAAATTTTACCGTGTAAAAGCCGCCCGGCAAGGACTCAGTGAGTGGATATGCAAACCTCTTCCGGCATGCGACGAGTGAATCAAGTATTCAGATAATTTCATTTATGGATCCTTCGGAGGGATGTTTTCAATCTCATAAAATGATTCAAGTGTGTAACTCCGTCGTTTATCCGAGGCGATGGAGGAATCCTTAAGGCACATCCTCGGAGTATACATTGTCGACGTCCTTTCACAGACGTCAACGTCGGCGTGTGTAGGTGCGTACACAGACAGAGCTCGAGGTAATAGGATTAATTTTGGACAATGGACAAATATAGGGACGCGCTCAGCATCATCCCTCTCACCCGTCCCCCCCTCTCCCTCCTCTTTGTGCAAGAGGATTTATGAAAATTTTAATGAAGATTAAACTGAAAAGGCCGAAATGGAATTTTGTCCTTGTCCGTGTCCGAGAGCAGCACTGCGTGTGTTCATGGTTGCGATGCGAATAAAATGGGTCAATAACAAATATCTCCGGGCGACGGCAGGAAATGGGAAGAGCGTGTGTCATTCCATAACGCACCACACACCCCCCTCCCCCTTTCAGTGTGTTGGGTGAAAGTTGTTCACAGGTTTGAGGCGTAAGCGGGATAAGCCGATTAAAATGCAATTACTTTATGCAATCTATCCCAACGCGAGCTGATTTGAAGTGTTGTTGCGCTCTTTGTTTTCCACGGTTGAGTGGGCTCCTAAGTTCGGAATGTGGTTTTAATTTAAGTGAATTTCATTGATGGGTCGCTCTGGTTGAGTGCATCATGGTGAAATGAGCGATTGAGTGAATAATTGTCAGGGGGTGGGGGGTAGAATTGCAATCAGTAGGAGTTGTGGATGAGTTTAAAAGAGTTTGCATTCAACTTGTGATCTATTTGTAATCGACACTTATGTAGGAAGCTTCTGTGTGTGTTTTTCTGATAGCCTATGTGGTGTTTGTGTCTGTGAGTGTTTACAGCGATAGCTGTAGAGTCTGAAGGGGGATGCAGTCAGTTACGCATGAATATTGTCCTGGCCCTGTTTGTGGTAATGCAAACTTAGCGGCTTAGCGATAAGTCCTGTGCTGATATATTCAGTGTGGCTGCCATGGAGTTGTTGATAAGTGCGTAAGCACACCTTCCGGATGTTCTTGGTTTGATTTCCAAAAAGGATGTTCGTACATAATGGATTTTTATGATCCTACCTCTCCCGGGTTGCTGATAACATTCAGAAAATGTAAACTATGAAACTGATTCTCAACCTTTACCATTCAGAGTCGAAAATAAAGTATAAGCTTTTCCCGTTGCAGAGAATTAGCTTGCACACTACGAGTAGTTGCTGAAGAAGCTCAACTTTATTTCCTTGTAGATCGTTGCGATATTGACTGAGTGAATATATCTCAAGCAATGGATATACCAATGAATGAATTTCCATTGCTTCGTTTTTTTTTTCTTCGAATGGCATCAGAGTCGGGGACGGATGTGGGTTGCAACCAACAAGCTTCTCGAAATAGCATCTTCTCAGTACTAGTTGTTTTTTATTTCGCACCCCAAGTTAGTTGAGGTCCCTCTCCACTTGTGTGTTGCATCTCAGCTACGGACGTCATGTGTTGAGGTGTCCCAATGGCTCGAGTTCGAGTCTTGTCCATATGCTCTACAGGATCTAGTCTAAATTGTTGTATGTTTTAAGGTTTGACTGGGAGCATGTCAACGTACGGTCTTTAGAGCTTGTCATTGAAACTCCCTTCAGATGCTTTCAACTTAAACAGAAGAAAAGTCGCATGTAGAACTCTCGAAGACACTAAGTGCTTCCTCATTCGCTTTTAATTATGTCAAAGTTTCTTCTCCATAAAGCAGGAAAGGAATGATAGAGAGGAATACAGATCCAGCATGGTTGAGAGAGGGCTTTGTTACTCAATTGCATCTTAGGCTGTTGAGAAGCAAATTTAAAGGAGATGGCGGCGCCACACTTTCTTCAAAAAGAGCTCCTTTTCATTCTTCAAACGGATTTGGTAATGGAAGTGTTTATTCCAGAGCGACGTATGACTCTAGGACAATTTGTATTTAAGTTGGCGACTTCGTCTAAATACTTTATATTCAACAGAAAATAAGAAATGGAAAATAATTCAAAACAAAAGCTGAAGTCTTATCCTGGCAACTGTTTAAGCGAGAAACACACCAAATAGAAGAGACATCCAATGATAAGAATTCCTGCACTCACAGTGCGTTGCCCGACAGCAAATGTGTTTAGCGGAGTTGTCAGGAAACAAACTACTCGACAAATGAACTCAAATATTCGCCAAAAGGATTATTGGCTCAGGTAGTTCGACTAAGGTGATCGAACTTAAAGGGTTACTGGTCAACAACATGTTGCCGGTCAATGCGATACAGGAATGAATCCCAAAGACTGAGTGAGTTGCAGGTTATGAATAAGTAAACTTTTAAGCAGTTGCCTGGCTTTACATATGAGCAGTCAGTACAAATTATTTGACCCTGAGTCAAACTGATGCAACTAATAGAAAATCACATAAAAAGAGGAGTTTAGTGAGCCATATCGGCTTGTGTCCTGCAATCCACTTTTTGGGTATTCGAAAAGTCAAAATAGAAATTCGTCCTCTGAAATTCAAATGGGTTCATAAAGATACATTCAATGTTCGAAAGTAAATATTTGTGTTCGGTACGCTGACTTTTGTGGATATGCTGAAAACGTTGTGAATTAAAAATGTTGTTATGTTGTAAATGTTAACTTGATGCTACGTCAGCCGCAAGAAACAATGACCCTGCCTTACAACTGATTGACAAAAATTGAGGACCTTTATTTGCCGTTTTTACTATAAGGAATACCCAAGGAAAGCGCTTATCGGGACACACTGATGACCGAGAATTTCGAAATCGACCGATGCTCCGTAGGGTAAGTGCGTCGACTGTCACGCTACTGTTGATCCCGAACGGAACATCCCGCATTTTGTCACGACACCAACTCTTTCGAGTTGCTGGCAGCACTCAATTGTCTATGTAAAAGCTTCTCAAAAATCGCCGTTGATGTAGAAGCTAGGTCTTGGTCCCCTATGGGCTGTATTGCCACTCAAATATTATATTATTATAATTGGAAATTCTTTCTCAGACTTTTCTTTTTCACACACAATTCATGGCATGGACGAAAACTTAGGGTTCGATATAAATATAGGATGCATCACATATACTAACACCCACAATTAGCAATGTTGGTCGTAGCTAGACTTAAAAATTAGAAGAACTTCATATTCCCCTATTCCAAAAGATTAAATTTCTTGAAGAAAAATTAAACCAAACTTTCCCCATTCTCGTTAAAGTTACATTTCACTTTCTTACATGGATATTTAAGTGCGGAATGAGTGGCAACTTCCTTTCAAAATAATTTGCACAAACTATCTTCAACAAGGATAGTTTCAAAGTTCATCTACGACCAGAAGTCACTGCGCCAACATCTTTTGTGTTTCTTGTGGTGAGTCAACTTTAATCCAAAATTCATTTGAAAGGGATCTGCTCCTCCACTCTCCACAACTTTTGGCAAACAAAATCAACCCAGACCCGGACCCAAAGCATGTGCGACATTTCAAACATCTAATAAAGTCATCCTTCTCGGGGGCGCTCGTCCAAAATAACTTCACAAAGTAAATCTTTAAAACGCAAAAAAAGGTATATCTTACGCTTATATTCAATAAAGGGAGGGAACGCAATCGCCCGAGGCACCTAGGTGGACCGCACCGCTTCTCCTCCTCCTGCCGCAGATCCCTGCCGCTGGGCAAAACCAAAAATGTTGCAAAACAGCCATTACACTTCCAGGACTGTGTTAGATAAAGAAAAACTTTTCCCACAAGTATCTATGTACATAAATTTGTATAAATTTTTCATAGCCTCCCTGCTAGCCGTTTATCCCTCGCTTGACTTCAAAGAAAACTCTCGCCGCAGACCTTTTAGTCACTGACTCCTGACGGAACTGTCGAACAAGTCCAAACACACAAAAAGGAACACGCCGTGCTACCTTCAATTAGAATTTCCATATATGCAAATGGGGATGTATCTCAACGGTTTTTTTTGCGTCGGTTTCATTTTGCTTTTGGAAACGCTAACGACTGACTAACAATTTTCAGCGGGCGTTAAGGGACAGGTACACTTTGGCGGAATATTCTCGGCTTTCGGGCTCGGCTCCCTTGCCAAGTGATGCAAATTAATCCACCTCAGCCAGAGAGAGAGGGCTGCGGGCACCCTCACTGTGGCTTTAATTTAATCAGCGAATTCGCGGCGCTAATCTCTCGTGAAATTCACTTTGGCAACAACTGTGGAATATTAATTAAAATTCTTTCCGTTTTTTCGCGCTCGGTGCACCGACTCTGATTGAGCCGAAAGTGGGTGAAGGGATGGTCCCCGACTCAAGTTGCTTGCGTTGGCACCTATAAAGACATGCCCAGCAGTGTCAATGATGTCGTAGTCCGGTGCGAACATCAATGACCAGCCGACAGGTGCACGTAATCGATCCGCACATAGTCGTTAATCTTTACGACAACACATCCGCCTGGTCATTAACTGCTAAAAAATGATTATCGGGAATCTGTTGAATACCCGCCGCACCGACGAGGGCTACTTTGTTCGCTTTGGCCCGAAGAGGCCGTGCTTTGTGGAACGATTTCATTCAATATAAGGGATCCTTTAAACTTTAATGAAAATCGTACCCATGCTCGCTGGCACAGCGTGTGTATGCGTTTGACGTTGGGCAAGGCGGAGGATACCACCCTGGTTAGGAATGTTTTCTCACTCAATTGGATATACCCTTGGGAAAATGGACATCTGCCAAAATAAGAAATAAAATGATTTTTTTTTTGTTCTCTTGAAAGTGACTCCGCTCCTTCTTGCTTCTGCGCTGGTGGTGGTGGATCAAGTAATTTCATGGATACACGCATCCTAATGCCCGATGTAAGAAATTCCATGCCATGATTCGGATTATGCTTTTGTAATCCAACTGAAGGTGGACTGCCCGTAGTGTGGAAGGGGGGGAGGTATTTAGTTTCCTTCTTAGTTTTTTGAAATAAACTCAAGGTTAGCAGCAAGGTGAACGATGTTTTTGGTACCCTCCTGCAAAGGATCTATACAGAGAGCGTGGTGATATGATTTGTTTCTTGAGGAGTTATCCTTCTTTGAAATGTTCATGGACGTGTTTGGTTTGCGCTATCATTTGGTCGAGTTGCTATTCCTTTGCACACTTAGAATCGAATTGAATTTAACGAGTTCATCCTAAAAGTATACAAGGCGTGTCTCTATTTACATAATAGTTTGCACTGCATATATGAAGGCATTTATTTGAAAAATGCATTAAGTGCTTTGTTTTGACAAGTTTGGGGAAATTAATTTTTGCTTAGAATGACGAAAACTGTACGTACTGATCAACAGAAAACACCAACTAAAGTCGTTCCTGTAAGTTTTCTGACACTAAATTTCAAAAATGGGGAAACATCTTAAGCTCCATTTTTAAGAGACACACTGAGACTCAGATCTGTCATCACTGAACGCCGAATTTTCGAAAAACATCGCATTTGCTATTGATTATGAGTAATTTGAAATCATGGAGTGTTGTTTCAAATTTGGCTTTGGCCAATTAGAGGCCTAAACTGAAGACCTTTCACCAGGAACTTGAAGCACACATTACTAGATGCGGTCAAAAATATTTTGCTTAAACCATGAACTCTAAAACAAAGTGTCAAGGTAAGCCCGAATGTCACACTTTTACTGTGAAAATAAAGGGTTTGATTTTTTTTTTTTGCATAAACTAACTTTTTTTTTACTTTTTCAAGCCCCCCGAGGCATAGGTCGCCAATCACGCCTTCTTATTTTGTTCGTTCTCTCGAAGTTCTGCGATGTACTTGAACCTCTCTCCAACTCATTCCTAAAGGGCTAGATTTCTCTTCAACTCTTCTGCGTCACGTTTGGCTAGGCTCTACCTATCTGAGGACTCCACTGCATAGCGTAGGGTGTGTCCAATCCACTGCCACTTTCTCCTTCGTATATAGGCTCTTGGCCTGTTTGCGGGTTGGAGATACTGCTTGGCAAAAAAATCCTAAACATGTCTCTGAAACATACCTACGAATGATTGCAACTTTCGTGTAGTAATGGTGTCCACTTTCCTGGTGCATCGAATCCACGTAAGAGCAGATTAGTCAAAGCTTGGTACTTAAGCTTATGACGTTTGTTAACGCTTTAACCTCCCCGATTCTGCTGTATACAACCAGTTCGAGAGCACCACGATAAGGTGCTACAGTCCGGGATGGACCTCGGCTTCAACCAACATGCTTCTCCAGCCACACGATCTTTCGCTAGCTGCCTTCAGTTGCGTACTCCACGTTGGATGAGGTCCTTCTCCACTCTTGCGTTGTCCCCATGGCTCAGGTTTGAAGACTTTTCGGGTCGGAGCAGTGGTGCCCATACACCCTACATGGTCTAGTCATCTTAAGCGTTATATCCGAAGACATTTGACATGGCGCATGTCGGTGTACACCCCATAGAGTTCGTCGTTAAATCTTCTCCTCCAGGTGCATTCAACGAAAACAGGGCCAAAAATCTCACGCTAAATTTTTCTCTCGAAAAGACTAAGGGCATCTTCATCGGCTTTTAGTAACGTCCAGGTTTCCGTGCCGTAAAGTAAGACTGGGATCACCAACCTGTTATGTTAAGCCATCTTAGTCCTTCGAGAGAAGGCTTTCTTCCTCAAGTGCCTCTTGAGCCCAAAGAAACGGCGATTGGCAAGAGTGATTCTACGTTTGATTTCGGTAGTGGTGTTGTTGTCCCTTTATATCACGGAGCCGAGGTACACAAAATCTTTGACTAGTGTTACGCTCTGTCCGAGACGTCGATGTTGTGTGTCCCTCCTTGATGATAGCATATACTTCGTTTTGCCCTCAGTAGACCCATTTTAGCCGCTTCCGCTTCAATGGCAGCAAACTCCTCATTGACGGCTTCGATAGCGAGAACACACTTCCAAAATATAGAAAACTGTTTGCTTTCTCTACTTCCTGTCCAGCAATGTGCAGTTGGGTGCCTATGTCACAAATGCAAAGGTCTTTATTTTTTGCTGTATTTACTTTAAGTCCAAATTTGGTTGCCCCATCTTCAAGATTGTTGGCAATGTGAAGATCCATTATGCGATGCGAAAGAAGGCAAGCCTCGCCAGTGTAGTCAATGTGTTTCAGGTAAGATGCCATCGTCCGTCGAGTGTCAAAGTTTCCTTCCGCCAATGCTGCACGAAGCACATCGCTGATAACTACCAAAAACAGTAGAGGTGACAGTATGCACCCTTGATGAATTCCACTTTGGACATCAAACTATTCTGACAACTAACCATTTTGTAAGACCTGGCACTTACTACCTTTATATGTGTAACCTTTATAGGAGTTTGAAGTTATTTTCTGAATGTCTCTCCTATTAAGCACTTTGTATAAAACCTTAGTGACTGTCTTCAACTTAATGAAACTAACTTGCTTTTAAGACAAATTTTGTTCTGTGTCATACTTACTCTTGAATGATTCAACGCATCACTAGGGAAATCACAAGACTCATTCCAGTTCAGATGAAAATGCAAAGAACGCCCTTGCAGGTCTCAAATTCTACGAAACTCATAGCAAACCGTTTTTTTATCTGCGATAAAATGTGACATGTCACAACTCAATCTGCATTCATAAGCTCAAGAAGTCAAGCAAGCTGTTATCGCCCAGACTCCACGGATTACTTCCCGCAGCACCTACCTTCGAGCTCTCCGAACTCTTATCACAAGAAACACACGTCTGACACTTAAAGCCCCCCCCCCCCCCCTCCATGCCAGACAGCAAGCCTTTCGAAAGTGTAAACGAACGCTTTAGTGCAAAAGCAACTACTCACGAGAGAGCAACATTTGTTCTCCCCCGAAACTCCAATCACCTGCAAGCGCGTTCCCAAATAGCAATCAACAATGTTAAGCTGCAATTCTTGCACGCAAAGTTTTACATTACAAAAACAAAGAGCGCCCGTAAAAGCACTCGGCGCGGCGCAACCCCTTAGCAACTTGTATTTAACAACTCTGCACCCCATTCGGAAGTTTATGATGCGCCACCCTCGGCCCGGCTCCAGTCATTTATATGTTCCACCTGTTGCCGAGTGCAACTATTCCCAGCGCCGTGGCTGCTGTTCCCTCCTCAGCAGTGGCACTGCCTGGTTGCGCTTCCTCTGCATGTTATGTGATAGAACTGTAATCTGATTTCGTCTTATTTTCTCTTTCAGGTGAGTACACTGTGGACGAAGTTGGATCCTTGAGGACATAAATGCGTTTACAAAGTGTGTTCAGCGTGGAAGTTGCTGTGGAAATTTTATTACCCTTTCTCGGGTGGCGACGGGGCAAGAACCGAAGGAGGAAATAAATCCAAAGGAACTTTCCAGTGGCGAGTTATTATTACGAGTTTTTGTTGTGCAAACTTTTCTCGGTTTCAGTGAAGTGCGGTGGTGCGTTGGGCAGGACAGGTACTGCTGCTGTTCGCCACTTGGTGGGTGAATGGTTTTTGAAAGAATATCGTAAACTTGTGGATTCATCATCCGGTTTCTTTATGAAGTGGCTATGGGATATGCTGTGACTTTTTGATGAGATTTGGTTGCATATTGTGCGAAAGGTTTATGGTCGACTGAATAGTTGCTGTCTCAGGTATTCAATGCTTTGGTGATTTATTTTTTCCTTTTAAAGGAAGGGGCGGTTTTCCTATTTCACTTGTATTTCTTCGAATTTCAATCAAAACTGTGGCTCTTGAAATATTGAGAAGGAAATGTTTATTGCAAGATATTGCTTAAAAATAAAGTCACTTCAATATTTCCGACGTTGCACAGATGAACGGGTAATCCGTTTGTACCCACAACAAACATGAACAAAAGCAAATCAAATTTCCTCTTCACGATCATGGCTCTAGAGTACAACGGTGAGTTTAACAATTTTCTCTTCAGAGCCCCAAAATAGCTGTGTAACGTTAGAATTTCGTAGCAAAGTCGTTTCAATTCGGTTTCAACAGTTTTAAGGGATCACTTAATTTTTATTGAAGGTTTATCCAAATTCTCTGTGGTCGCTGTGGTGTTGTGGTAAGTGGACGGGACACCGCACATTTTTTCACGGCACCACCTCGAGCTGCTGATAAAACTCAAAGAGTATCAATTGTCTATGCAAAGGTTTTTGAAATCTTGCCGTTCGGAGTCGGCAAAAAACTGTAGGTCCCTTCTACTTGTGAGAGAACAGTAGCACGCACAACACGAGTAGTTCTTGTAGAAATTCGTCCCTGGACCCTTGTGGGCTGTAGTACCTCTCAATTTAGTCATTAGTTAATTGAAAAATTAATTATGTCTCAATTCTGTTTAAATTCAGACCTGGTTCTGTCCCAATTAAACTACATTTTCATTCCATTCTGAGCATATCCTAATTTCGTGCTAATTCAATCACAATTCTGTTTTGAGTTCGACCTAATTCTTTTTCGATTTATCTCTTAATTCATTTCATTCACAGTTTGTCCTTATGTCATTCCGATTCCATCTCAAGCCTGTTCCAATTTCATCTAGATTCTGTCCTGATCCAACTCCTTACTAATTTCATTCCCAATATGTCGTAAATTTCGTGACATCTCCACCTCAATGTTGTTTGAATTCCGTTCTGATTCTATTCCGATCCAACTCCATACTCATTCCATTCATTGTCTGTCCTAATTTCATTACATATTCGTCTAAATTTCGTTTTTATTGCATCCTGATTATGTCCTGATCCAACATCATACTCATTCTATTCCCAACATGCCCTGATTTCATTCCCATTCCATTTCAAACCAGTTCCAGTTTCACCTTAATTCTGTTTCAATTCAACTGCATACTAGTTCCTTTCCCAAAAAAATTTAATTTTAATTCCATCTTAATTTGGTTCCAATTCCTTTCGATTCTGTGCCGATCCCGTCCATATATCGTGTTTCCTTCCAAAATTCAACCCAATTTCATCCACATTCCATTCCGATTCTGCTCCTATTCGACCTCAAATCATTCCCAATTCTTAGTGTGAAGCTTGGAGCCGGAAAGAATAATGAAAACTTTCCAAATGGTCTAAATTACAAAAATCTTAGATTTCTAAAAGACCTAAATGAAGAAATTCTGTTGCATTTATCCGCTCTTACTCTAAATTCTTCAGTTTTTATATTCTCCGACTTCGTTTTTTAAAGTTATAATTTTACTGTCTCTTTTTATGGATTTTGGATTTCAACTCCAGACCCATTTTGCCAGTGCAACTAAATTTATTTCAAGAACTTTTCTCATAAAGCGATAAAACTTCCGTTTCATGTTGTTCGCTATTCTTTATTGTACGACTGCGACTACCAAAATCTTGCCTCTTTCCAGTTGCCATCTAAGTCCTAAAACACTGTAATTGGCTATTTCTCGAGCCTTTAGTGGAGCATAGGCAGGCAAAGCTCCATACTTCGCCGAGGATATATTTGCTTTTTGCTTACATCATTCACTAGAAAAAAAAACTCTTCTTAACAACTTCTTCCTCATTGTGACCGTATCCCCCACCACTTGGTGTCCTTTCGATAGTTTCGGTGTCAGCACAGACTTTGAAAGATCGTGTCTCCAGCGTTAACGTCTGAGTTGCGCACAATTTCACCATCAATTCTGTCCGATGAACCATATCGGTTGCTTTATCTAAAATTTTTTTGACAACATAGACGTAGGCGATTCCTCATCGTCTACTTAACTCGGTCTTAAATCTTCTTCTTCTGCATGAAGCCTGAAATGTCGGATCGGGAGATTCTCCGATTCTCTAACATCACATAAATAATTAAAAAAAAGTCCAGGGCAATAATAAGCAATGATGAAGCCTTACATTCTCCCTCCAAGCACAAGAAGTCACTGTGATGCGTGGTTCCTTTATGACGCGCTTCGCAAATGGTACTGCGTCGCACGCCAGTTTCTGAATCACCCACGGGATAGCCCCTCGATTTTTCTGCCGAAAACCTAAATCACATCCATTAAGGCCAATTTGCACGTTCATTATGGCAAATTTTCCGCTCATCGTACGTATGCTTCAACAAAGTGACGGCAGTAATCGATGTGTTGTTTATATCGGACTTCCCGTTAATTGCCCTCAATTAAGGCGCGAAATGGATCTGTCAATTTGCTCGTAACGAACAGGACTTTCATCATCACTTCAACTGTTGCAGGTTCGATGTGGATAGGAAGTTGTGAGCACAAGGTCTCTTCAACCTTCTCGATCCTTCCCTCTCATACCAACTCCTCCAGCACAAGGTCTCTTCAACCTTCTCGAACCTCCACTCTCTTACCAACCCCCACTCATCAGACTCTAATGCAAAAAACATGACGTTGCAGCTTTGAATAAATATCCGCCTGGCAGGCAACTCGTGTTCGCTCAAGGACTTACCCGCTTTTGTGGCGGAGGTCTTTCACAAGCAGATCTGTTTTCTGTGCTATTGCGCCTCCTCATCACTCTGCAGAAGATCGTTTCCTCTGACTCACAGATGCTTACGTCTGCCAGCGCCGATGAATCAATTCCTTTCTTCCGCACATGCCTTGACGTCATCGGAAGCGTATTGTTCGCCAGAGTGGATTTTCGCATCCGAGATGATGTATCCGCTTCAAGTGAACGCCATAGTTTCTGGCAGGCGATTGAAGAAGTCAAGCAGATCACCCGAGTGCTTGGCATCTGGTTTGTCAAAGTTTAACTGGTCTGTCAGTTTGACTTTTGCTGGTCATTCTTGATTCCTGGAAAATCCACCCTAAGACGCACCGCATCATAGATGGCGCTGAAAATTCGATTTCCTAGAATCACGTCTGCCATCTGCGCGATGAGGCATAAATCCTGCCGCCGCCACACTGCTGCCTGGAAGCCATGAAAAACTGACGGGAGAAACCTCAAAATAAACACAACTAAAAATACTAGGCAATGAAACCTAAGATACGCTCTTTGGCGCACTCCCGAGCCGGTAGCCTCTGACGCAAGAGCGGCTTATTATAAACTTCATTACCTTTCCGTCATGTTGCTGCGCCGGCCGTAACGCGTTCAACGCACACCCGCTGGACGCTTCTTCGTCGGGGCATCGTTATTGTTTTGTACTTTCCACTCATTCAATAACTTTTTATTGTGTTTACACACTTCGGCGTTGATTCAACGCGTATCAAAGAAAGAGGCTCTAATAGATTCTTCCCAGTTGTCCGCGACTGCGAGTGTTTTTGTTTTAAGTTTGCGATGCGCGTCGTCGTCCTGTACGCGCGTCACCAGCGACCGACCGAAGAGTGGTGCGCGTGTGTATTTAGGCGCTCGGCCAAGTGGTTAACGGTGACGTTGATGAAGGAATTCCCGACTGAGTGGGAGGGGCGCTGTGCAAATTGGAACGACGTTTGATTGTTTAACAAAAACAAAACAAGAAGCACCAGTCGCTGAGGTCGAAGCGGTAGCCAGTTCTTCCAGAGAGTGGCTGAAAGATTTAGAGCAGCAGTTTTCCGAAAGTTGATTTTCGCTCGCTGGCCATTCGAGTCCTGACGTCATGCTGTGCGGTGCGCCGCCTCCTGACACTTGCGACGTGACCTGAAATGAGGAAGAACTGCGATTTGTTTCTATTTAAAGCGACACGTTTCTAGAATAAAAAGGAATGAAGAATGCTTGAGCATGTGCGTAGTGGGAGTGGAATGAGAGGCGATTTATGCGCTTTTAAGAAGTCGTGGCGTAAAGTCTTCAAGTTGTCAGGTGAGTGAAGGAGAATGTTTCTGTAGGCTTTACAAGCAATGGAAGAGTCTTTCAGTTTCTCACTAGCTTTGCTGACAAGCACAGGACAACAATGTAATCTTCCAATGTTGTCATAGTACAGTGTGTTGATGGCAATAAGGGAATCCTTAAAAAAAAAACAACACTGCAGACGGTGATTGAGCATTCGTTGCGTGAAAAGCGGGTTTCAGTGAAAGTATGACAACCCGTTGCGTTTGAGCCTTTTGTCGATGAGTAGGTCTGATATTTTACATTTTTTTCGTAATTCGTTGAGAAACTATCTTCAATTGTTTTCCGTTTGTATTTTTGATTCATTGTGGGTATTTACTGAAAATACCAGGACCTGGGCCTCAACCAACATGTCTCTCCAGCCAGCACGATCTTTTGCTAGCTGCCTCAATTTGTGCACTCCAAGTTGGTTGAGGTCCTTCTCTACTTATGTGAGCCACTTTAGACTAGGCCGTCCTCTGTTGCGTTGTCCTAATGGCTCAAATTCTAAAACATTTCGGCCGGGCGCAGTGCTGCCCATACGCTCTATATGACCTAGCCATCTTAAGCGTTGTATCTGAAGCTTGACTTGGCGCATGTCACTGTAGAGTTCGTCGTTAAATCTTCTCCTCCAGATGACACCAACACAAACAGGACCAAAAATCGCACGCACACCTTTCTCTCGAGACGACTTAGGGCTTCCTCATCCGCTTTCGGTAACATCCAGGTTTCGACGCCATAGAGTAGGACTGGGATGAACAAGCTGTTATACAAAATCAGTTTTGTCCTTCGAGACATGGCTATTTTACTTAATTGCCTCTTGAGGCCAAAGAAACAGCGATTGGCAAGAGTGATTCTGCGTTTGATTGCGGCACTTACCGCGGCGCTGAGGTGGACAAAATCGTTGACTAGTGTGCCGCTCTGTCCGATGTCGTCGATGCTGTGCGTCCTTCCTTGATGACAGCATGTATATCGTTTTGCCCTAATTAACCACGGGATCTATTTTAGCCGCGTCTGCTTCAATGCCAGCAAACGCATCACTGACGGCTCGCTGTGTTCGTCCAATCACGTCAATGTCGTCGGCGTAAGCTAGCAACTGAGCTGACTTTTGGAAGATCGTACCTCTGGTGTTGACTTGTGAGTTACGCACGATCCTCTCAAGGATGATGTTAAAGAAGTCACATGACAGTGCGTCGCCTTGTCTAAAACCTTTTTTTACATTGAAGGTCTCGGTGAGTTCGTTCCTGACCACGACGGAGCAGCGAGAGTTCTCCATCGTCATCCTACACAATCTGACGAGTTTAGTAGGAATGCCAAAATTAAACATGGCACTGTATAGCTCGTCTCTATGCACACTGTCATATGCGGCCTTAAAATCGACGAATAGGTGGTGAGTGTCGATTTGTACTTGTTGGGTCTTATCCAGGATCTGCCGAAGTGTGAAAATTTGGTCGATGGTGGACTTCCCTGGCCTGAAACCACGCTGATAAGGAGCTATCAGGTTGTTGACGAAAGGTTTCGGGAGTTCACACAATACGGCAGAGCGGATCTTGTATGCGATTTTAAGGAGACTAATCCCTCGATAGTTGGCGCAGTCGAAGGGATCTCCTTTCTTGTGGACCGGACAAACGACGCCGAGACCAATATCTTACAGATGAGCTGGTGCATGTGCCCAACCAGGTCATCTCCAACTTCTTTAAACAGTTCTGCGGACAGTCCATCCGTTCCAGCAGCTTTGTTCGACTTCAGTCTCGATATTGCTATCTTGACCTCGTCTTAGTCGGGGGACGGAATTCTTGCCTATCATTGTCCAAATTGAGAGGAACATTCTGCCTAACAGCGGGATTTTGGGCCGTCATCGCCGATTAAAAGTCTGCTGAAAATGATCTGTCCAGATTCTTAGCATCGACTAATAATAATAATAATTGATTGGCACTACAGCCCATAACGGACCAGGGCCTAGCTTCTACAACAACTACTCGTGTTGTGCATGCTATTGTTCTTCACGAGTAGAAGGGACCTACAGTTTTTTGGCCGATTCCGAACGGCGAGATTTGAGAAGCTTTCCATAGACAATTAATACTCTTTGAGTGTTGTCAGCAACTCGAAAGAGGTGGTGCCGTGAAAAAAATGCTAGGTGTCCCGTCCGGGAATCGAACCCAGACTTTCTGCGCGGCAGTCGATGCACTTACCACTGCGCCACGGCGACCACTGCATCGACTGCGACTCTACTAATAGGTCTCCGTGTTGGTCCCGGCAGGCTTCGGTCCGAACCCTATATCCACCGGATAGCTGTTTCATCTTTCACCATTCTTATTTTAGAGCTTAGAAATTATTAACCTCTTAGGAGTGAAGGAGGAGGAGTTACTCGTTGTCTTAGGTATCTCCCCAATCCCTATGCAGAGGCCAATGCAAAGCATTAACTCCCCTAACACCCAGAAAAGCTTAAACAAACTTTGTAATGAACTTCGAGTCGTTGTGTTGTTAGAACCTCAAAAGCAACGACATCTCCTTCTCAGCGTGCTGAAACATGACTCCAGGATGTCCTTACAGGTCAAGCAATCCAAAACTCCTATTATTTGGTGTAAAGAGCCACAAGCTCAAACCGGAAAACATCCACAAACCATAATGGATCCACCCCATGTAACTTGTATGATTTCCCGATTTGACCGTGTCCCAGGCTTCTCTCTTACGTCTTTACGATGGCATGCGCGTAGTCAAGTGTCAACAGATAGAGATGGCTATGTCATGTAGAACGGATGTGAATCATTCATGCCAATCGTTGCTTCCTGAAGGGGAATTTGAGTATTAGAACCTTCTCTCGAAGGATTAAGCTGGCTTTGGTCAATAGCATCCCAGTCCTGCTTTACGGCTCGGAGCCATGGACGCTGCTAAAAGCGTATGAAGGAGCCCTTAGTCTTTCTAAGAGAAAAGTCCAGTTTGCGTTAAGGGCGTCTGGAGGAGAAAATTCAATAACAAATTTTATAGGCTGTATGGCAGCATGCGCTTGGTCAGGCGTCTTCGGAATTAAGATGGCTAGGCCATGTAGAGCGTATGGAAACCACTGCTCCGGCCCGAAAAATCTTTAAATCTGAGCCAGTGGGACAACGCAACAGAGGACGGCCTAGGTTGAGACGGCGCACACAAGTTGAGAAGGACCTCAACCAACTTGGAGTGCGCAACTGGAGGCAAGTGGCGTAAGATCCTAATAGCTGGAGAGGCATGTTTGTTGAGGACTTAGCATAGCGTTAGTAAAAGAAAGAAGAAAGAGGACTGCATTGCTGTCAAATTGGTTGCTTACTGAAGTCTTAATTGCGGTATGATACGATTTGATTTGTTTACTTGGTTCCAGTTGCGTACGTTTGCCAAGCAAGGAAGGGTATGACACAAATTGTATAGAAACTGTTGGCAGCCTTGACAGGAATACACCTCGGATTATATTTAACCTCGGCCAACGGTAGGTATGGGTCGTATGGTGTATTCAATTTCCAACTGCATGGGGATTTCCAAAAATTCCTCGAAGACACTTGTCAGTCATTGAGTCAGCGTAATGAGAATTCATGCGAAATCCCAGATTGTACCCTTTGGTCAGTACATAGCACGCCCCCAAGCATGTGATTATCGTCCCACGCTCAACTATTCCATTTTACTTAATCATTATCCTACTTTCCCTTTTCTGTGTGCCGGCCGGTCGGCAGTTGTTCCCTGTGGGCGTGGATGTTGACAGAGAGATCTCATTATATCTGTCAATTATGCCGTTTGCCGCCTCCGTGTGTGTCTCTTCCGTCGGGGAGCCAAACCGATTTTCATTAGAGTCCAACGACAAGGCTTTTGTCCTCCCCCTAGGACATAGTTAATTGAAAACGTGTTCATTATATTGAATTCCAGAAGACCCTCGCCACGCCAATAGTACAACATCATCCCAATGTTCTCCCCCTGCCCCGCCGAAAGTATCTTTAATTGATCCAATCTCGAGGGGCTTCCACAAGTCATCCGGCCAAAGTATTGTCGTAAAAGGTCAAACTTTCGATAACTCTCAATAATCGCTCACAGATTTCGCCACTTCAGATCCTTCTTTTTCTGCTGAATGGCCTTCCGTTGAGTGAGATTTATAATCCGTTATCGCGGAACAAGAAAACTTTTTAATGGCTCGAAAATTGATTTTGTTTCATTGATGCTCAGTCACCCGCAAGCGGACCCCAAGTCCCCCCCCCCGCCCTCCAGTTCCACTTCGGCGCGCCCGCCAGCGGGGAAACCCCATTTGATTGTCAAATTTACGACAATGACTTCTGACAATACCATCACCATTAAATTCCGTCAGGATCCGTTCTCTGCGTGAGAGGGGTGGGGTGGCTAATGTAAACAACCGGCAAAGAGCGACTGAGAGACTCCGTGGAGAACAAATGCCTTTCCAACCTGTTTGAAGAGAGCAGGACAGCGGGAAATATGCTCTATAGGCTGCTCCTTCTCAAAGGCGGATGGATGGAGGCTGTCGCGCGGACAATTGCGAGCAGAAACAGATATCAGTGCTGTTTGACGGAATTTGAAATGGATACATCCCCGGCTTAGGCCTTCTCCTAATTATTTGCTGTTCGAGAAGCCAATTGAAATTATTCAACCCCAATAGGGGCTGATTAATTCAAGGGAAGCGGATCCCTTCTGATTGGAATGTATCCCTTTTTTTGGTCCCTGCCGGCGAGTGGAGTGGGTTAGAAAAGCGGCGAATTTGAGGCCCTATTAAGTTGTATTCAGAATGCGATGTTGGACAAAACTTCAAACGGCTCATAGAAAGCTCATAGAAAATGGAAATTGAAAGGATCATAAATCAAACACGAGGATGTACGACAGCCACCAGCACACTATTCGCAATGTTAGCGGGCGCACACAATGGGACTGAGGACGCGACAATATGCGCAGTCCCGACGCTTTTCGGGTGTCGGGTGATGCACAGCACGACCAGAGGATGCCGGCTCCTGACTAATGGAATGAAATTAATTCCGCTCCCGTTCCGTCGGTGGAGGAGGTGGAAGGGAGGGATGATTACGCGACATAACACAATGGGACAGATGTGTGGCTCTTAGCGAATGGACGTAAGTGGATATGTTAGTCTAGATGTGACATGTTGTGTTGGGGAATTAGGATAAATTGTGACAAGGATTAATTTAATTGAATTGTGGAATTGAAGGGATGATGAGGGAGGGAGAGGGGTGGCGGTTGTCACAGGATGTGTGATGATAGATACAAATGTGTGGAATAGCAGAGAAAATAAACAGAAACCATTGTTATTGGCTGTCGAGTTCAGCGGAGTTAGTTTTAGATTTGTGGAGAGTTTGTTGCATACTTTTAGGAGGGACCATCTTAAAGTTGTCTTACTGCCTTTTTTTCAGTGTTGCCACTTGAATTCTTCATCAAAATGTTATCAATAAGTGCTTTTGTCATGGATTCTGAAAGAAAGTTGTCTGCAGTCTGGTCGGTATTCTGCCTGTGTTGCCTATCCTGTGGCGTCACTTTGACATAAAAATTGATTGAAAAATTGACTTCTCACTTAAAAAGCCAAACAAACCCAAGACTCTCTATTCCTTCTTTTCCAGGATCTGCAGCTTTGCTTTTCAAGCTGCCTTTCATTTTTGTTGGGAAAGTTATTTGGTTGGTCATTGAAATCAAACTGAAGAACGTGGGGTGGGCGTTTGAATCTCGTTTTTGAATGTCGAGTTTGAGTGTTGCCTGCATAAGTTTGACAATTTGTCTAGACGGATGAGAACACTCTCTGTGTTCCTATGGTTTTGTTCACTGTTCTGAGTCTAACTGCGGTAAGGTTGTAAAGAGATGCTCCATGGGTTAATTGTTTACTCAGAGTATCAGCAGATCAATTTACAACAGTTTGTGTAGAACCTAGGGACACGTACCGTGCCATGGTGATGCTTCTTCTTTTTTCCATGACGCCACAGTTCAGGATTGACCTGGACCTCAACCAACATGCCTTTCCAGTACTATTTCTCGCCCTCTGACATCAGTTGCGCACACCAGGTTTGTTCGGGTCCTTTTCCACGTGTGTGCGCCATCTCAACTTAGGCCGTCCTCTGTTGCGTATATTCGAAGACTTTTCGTGCCGGAGCGGTGGTTTCCAAAAAAGTAGAGCGTTTGGACACCAAAGCAATCACAGATCAGTTTGTTTTGTTTAATCCATGAGTGGAAAGACCGTAGCTTGATCACGTCTCACTTACATAGGTCCTTATAATGATATTGTGACGCCGAAATGAGATGTTAATGTTCCATTTCCTTCTTATCTACTAAACATGATTGCAATGTAGCCGCTTTGACAGTCTAATAAACCAGCAAATAAAATTTAAAGGCTTGCCTGAAATGTAACAAAGCAGAGGAGCTCTCTTAACAACTAAGGCAGTGGCAGAGGTAGTAAGGAGGGTAATTTCGTTTTCCGCAAATATATGAATTCTAACGCGGCTGGGATCTTTGTCATTTCACATTAGCGGATAATTGTCGTGATTCCCTTCTGTCTACGAAGTACCTATTTGTCGAATACCTACCTTATACAGTTTGATATCCTCAGGAATTATGACATCATCTAGTCAGTTTATTATGTCGGTTCCTGATCGGTGGCTTTTTAGCAGTTTATTTGAAATGGACGGGCTTTTATATAGTAAAGCGCATTCATTTCCTCATTCCCCTTTATACAAACACTGCAGAAGCCCTTGTATGGGATGCCAAACCATCTTGCATGGTTATGGTAATCAGATGACAATTTTGTCTATGTCTGATAGACTGATTCCCTCCTATAACTGTCTTGATATACTGCACGTATGTTGTTCTGTGCAGTCATCGTCTTAGTTTCTAATTCATCGGCTCTTTCATTGCCCAAAACACATTTATGCCCAGGAACCTAGCTAAGTTAAGATTACATTTAACTGCTAACTTTTTAAGAGATATCCGGTAAAGTTGAACTATCTGAGTATCGACGGTGTTCCAGAACTTTAGCTATAGCACAATTAATGGACCATTCATCGGTTTAGACTTCTGCCTTAAAGACTAAAGAATCATTGGAAAGGCAGAGTGCTGAGAGTATTCAGGCGGCAAAAACTCCTGATCTTGTTCCCTTTTTCGTTTTGGAGCCACCGGCGTAAATTTCTAGGGTAGCAGGTTCTGTTACTTAATTCCTTATTCCACAATTATCTGTCTAGAATTCGCGTTTCATAGCCAACTGCAAGGTTGCAGTCAGTATGCCTTGATAGCTTTGCCTTGGGAGAGCCGTGACATCTTAGAAGTTTGTGACCCGTTTGTAATCCAGCACACATCAATAAAATATTTCACAGGAACTGAAAGATGGTTCGGTTTTTGTACTATTTTACCTAGTCCACATATTCATCGCCGTCTTACACGTGGCTACTGAGTGCCACCAAATATCTACTAAGGGATGGATCCTTGACTCGACCTTCACATTTAATTTGATTGCTTGCAGTTGGCCAATAATAGTCCATTCTTTTGTACATCAGTTCCTTCATTGGACAGTTATGACATGCTCTAAAGCAAGGCCCAGAAGATCTTTGAGGCAACTAGCGACTAGCTAAAACTTAATGTCTAAACTAGAGATGATCTTTATGACCTCCTGACTGTCAAGAATAATTTAGTAATTGATGTCACTCTGACCGCTTTTGTGACTGTCATGATCTCCGCTTGGAAGTAGACAACAGGGACGCTGCCTATTTTGTGAGACTAAGTTTAATCCTGCGCCAGTTCTTTACAAAGTATAAGGACCTTGTTTACACACATGAGTATTGTCGCTGGGTGAATAAGTTATCAGTCTTTTCCAGAATAAAAGGAAAGCTTGGAGTTGCTTTGTATCTAGTTAATCTACTTGAAGAAGTAGCATGACTCTGATCCACTGTGGCCTGAAAAATGCGAGGTGTCCCGTTCGGGAATCGAACATAGTCTTTCTGCGCGGCGGTCGACGCACTTACCACTACGCCACGGCGACCATCCACTGAAGATACTCCCACCCAAACATCTGTGTACCAGGATAATTTTAGCTTAGAAATCGAAAACGTGAACTTTGGTGCATGGGATGACGCATTTACCCACTACTCCACGTCAGCCTAAGGAGACTATCCAAGCCCTTTTGTTGACATTTATTTTTTGCTTCCTTTGACAATCAAGATATTGCCAAGGACTGCTAACCTTTAATCGCTGGAAGCCAAAACCGTGGGGTGCCTCTGTTGTCGGTGAAAAGGGCAGTTTACATATCCAAATGGTGCTCAAAGTTATTATCTACTTGATCACTAAAGGTCCTTGCAGAGCAGCCTTTGATGTTGCAGTTTATGGAGTGAAATCGTTAAGCGGAATGGTAGAATATATTTTCCTGAGTACGCTGCCACCGTGAGATTCTTAAATACTTCTTTGGAATGCACAAGTTTTAAGCGTTTTGAATGAGCCCTTAATGTCAGTTTAAGTTCAGCGTCTCTGAGTTTGCCACCGCGTTTTCCACGTTTTCCATTTGCCGTCATAGAAAATCTGGAACGTGGGCAGGTTACTTCCAGCTATAAAGAACCAGCGCTTATCCCTCCATTTAAAACTTCAAAAATGTATTTGCTTACCGTAGCAAATTGGAATATCGAGCGTGTCTATTAACAGAACGGCTTCCCTTCTTCACCTCACATTTTCTGAATTATCAAATATCTGAAAGCAATTCCGCTTAGTTAAATAACCCACATTTTGTACAGCATTCCCTCAGTCCAAAGACGCTTTCTTCGCAGAAGTTTATTGACACACCCACCACCCAACCACAGCCACGTTGCTGTGAAGTGAACTCGTTTGCACTCAACAAGGAGCATTCCTCTGCAAATACCCTCGACGACGAATGCCGCGAAAGCCAGAACATTTCCAGAGAGAGAGAGAGGGAGAGAAGAAAAACCGTCCTTTCCTGGTAAACTCAGTCATTCGCGATAGAATTGAGCATCGCCCGCCGCGCCGTTTGGTGCGCCGCAAAAAGAACAAAGCAGCGTATTGTCGCTGAGCATTGTGCATTAAATATTAACTGACGTTTCTGAAGCTTAAACGCAAACACCGTTGTATCGCAATTTAAACGCGATAAAGAGCGAACAGGCCTCGTATGACGACAAAGCTGGGGGTAGAGTGTCGTCATCCACCCCTGGCACATGCCTGCGACCGTTCAGCGTGGCGGTGTTGTAATTTATGCCAGCGCTGATGTTCCTCTACATAATTAATTCATTTTTGGGAGCACACCCTTGACGCGGGAGACTTCTTCTTCGTTCTTTGCCGTTGCCGCCGCCGCCGCCAACTCACTGCAAACGTGTGAATATTTAATGCGAAATTGAAATACACATTCCAAATGAATACATACCGCGAATAGATGCTAAATTATGAGGATTTCCCTCGTCGGTCGTCCTTGCGTCCTCGTACGTGGGGCTGACCTTTTCGCTTCCGAGCTCCGGTAGCTGCCCGCAGCACACCCAATTAAGCAGCCGCCGCAGGATCTGAGCAGCATTTTTGTGAAACTTTGTCGCCGACTTTCGTTTTTTTTGTTTTTGCGTTAGGAAGCAAAAGTTTAAATTGTTTCGTCAACCCTCTGCCCACCCACACACGCGCGGAGGGCTTCCATTTAAAATCACATGTCACTCGATTCGCACGAGGCATCGCAAATGGATTTACGGCAAAAATAAACCGCCATCTTCAGTGCCGTCGTCGTCGACGTCGACGAGTGGTTGTGACTCCTCGACACAGAACCGCTGGCCTGGGTGTGGATTTGATTTGACCAAATGGTTAATTCATATCGTCACTACTTGCGCTGACGGTATTGCCGGCGGCTACTGGCACTCGGTCCGTACGAGCGCAACGAACCGCGTCTCTGTTTGTGCGCTCGCACGACGCCGCGGCGTGAGATGAAGAAAACGAAAGCTGGCGCGAGAGCGAGTGAGGTGGCAGTGCACGGATGGCACGGCAAGTTGCCAGAAAAAGTGTGTCTCTATGACGTCAAGGGGCTATGAATAGCCGGCGATGTCAAAATCTAAGAATACAATATAGCCAGCACCGCGACGTGACACCGCGCAAGGGGGCGGCTGCTCTGCGGCACAGAAGGTGAATCTCTAGAGGTGGCCAATGGCATGGTTGATGAGGTGTTAGCGCTGTTTGTGTCTCAATGTGTTTTATTGCGTTTATCGCCGAAGGGGTTATATAAAGCGGCAACTTCAAGGGGGAGGGGGGTGGGGCTCGGTTTCGTCGATATGTTCTTGAGTCTTGCTGCACATCATAATAATAATAATAATAATTGAGGGGCACTACAGCCCATAACGGACCAGGGCCTAGCTTCTACAACAACTACTCGTGTTGTGCATGCTATTGTTCTTCACGAGTAGAAGGGACCTACAGTTTTTTGCCGATTCCGAACGGCGAGATTTGAGAAGCTTTCCATAGACAATTAATACTCTTTGAGTGTTGTCAGCAACTCGAAAGAGGTGGTGCCGTGAAAAAATGCTAGGTGTCCCGTCCGGGAATCGAACCCAGACTTTCTGCGCCGCAGTCGATGCACTTACCACTGCGCCACGGCGACCACTGCTGCACATCACACACCTGGAAATTCAAGGTACTTTCTGATGGCTTTTGTTTTGCTTCTCCTTTCGGAGCTGTTTCGCAATGCGGGGAGACGTGCAATTAGCAACGACGTACACAGCAAGATTGCCTCAGCGGACCGTCTTACGTTTGTTTTGTTGCCGCAAGCGAACCAGAGAATTTTGTTTTTCCGAGCTACCCGCTGTGTAAGCGTCTGTCTTGGCACTTAATAAAACCGCCAAGGTGTCACTATTGACAACTACATGTTACACTTCGATTGGAATGTGACGTATGTCATTTGAAAAAATTTTTAGCTTTTTTCAACTTCTTGACGAAAGGATGTCGGTGTCGGTCTGTTTTTAGAAAACGTCAATTTGCTCGGGTGGCGAAACTTAAGTTAAGTGATTGAATCTGAAATGTTGTCATGTGAATCTGTTGGTGGTGAGGGTGGAAGCGCATTTGTCAAAAATTGTTTTGACGTAAAGGTCGGCATGCGCGAGGTTTTGATAAAATTTGTTAATTGATTCGACAACCTTGTGCTGTGATGTGCTGGGTTCATAAATGTTTTGAAGATCATTCCTGCTCCTGATTTGTCGACAAATCCTTATAGCTGTCAGGTTAAGATAGTTAATGGTCAATTCAATTTGAATGCAGATTGCCGGCCTTGTTTCATTGATTTTCAGTTGCATTTCAGCGGCCCTAGGCTTATTGGGATATGCTTGTATGGCAAGTACGAGTAAAAAGGGACAAAAGCTGATGAAGTGTACGACAAACAGTTTACTTTCATTTCAAGAAACAAAATTAATAGAAGTCGATAGCAGCACCATGTCGTCACCACCTCTTTTAATTTACCGAGTCCCACGCATTTTTGGACGGCAGTTTTTCGGAGTTGCCAACAACACCTAAACTGCACTAAGAGAGGGCTACTGATGGCTATCTTTTATGGTTCATTGTTAAGGTAACCCGTATTTTGATTGTATTTTGCAAATTCATATCTAAGTAAGATCTTGGGTATGTTTCCCTGAAATAAGTTTCGCCGTTAACACACTGCCGGCACGTGAAATATGAAAAAATTTGAAAAAATGAAATTTGACTAGACACTACTGGGGCATGTACTGTACCCATTCAGGATGTATGTACATATGTGATTTTGAGGGAAAAAACGGATGCGAAAATAGATGAGGGGCAGATGAGTGAGCAACGTGGAAAACTGCAAACCTTAAGTAATGAAGCCATTTTAAGAAAAAGACTGAGTGTAGACCTAACAAACATGGCTGCACCGTCAACTAGAAACAGTCAAAAAATAGGTATGCAATGAATTGAACAATGCCCAGAACCTACTTTCTGAGAGCCTAAAAATCACAATTTTTGCACCGTATAACCCCACTGCGTTGTAGCTGTAGACCTGTTAAAGCTGCTCCTCCAGATGTCATCAAAGCAGTCAGGAACAAAAATCGCACGTATAACCTTTCTCTCGAAAAGATTCATCCGCTTTTGAGATCGACCAAGTTTCTGTAAAGCATAACCGATATGATCAGGGATTGTTGCTCAATATCCTCTTGAGTCCAAAGAAGGAGCCGTTGGCATGAGTGAAGTAAGTGCAAACTTGTAGCAAGTCTGTCACTGAACGAATTCTTTATTATGGTCTAGCTTACAGTCAGACCTGTAGGAGGTGACAGAAAAAAAGAAATACTTTACTCTGTGTGTAATATACATTTTTATTGAGCCACGCAATGTATGTTACACGCTGTTATAAATAGTAAGGTAAATGGGAGAATTTCACGAGCACGATTCAAAAACCTTAGTAGCTGAATAAACGACTGCTTATTTACTTCAAAAATACAGTAGGTGCATGAATTATAAGCAAACGTAAAACACATTTTTGTAAATCCTACAAACCCACTTAAGCCGCTTCTGGTTCAATAGAAGCAAGCAGCTCACTGACATCTTCGTCCAATCACGACAACGTCATCCGCATAAGCCAGCCGCTGAACGGAGTGTTGGAAAACCGAAATTGACTTGAAAGTTTGGCACGATCTGCTCAAGACAGAGGTTTTTTGTTTTTAAATGTTTGAAGTGACCCTACACAGGTGCTCTAAGCTAATCTATATCTATTCTAATAACAAGTGCCTTTGGGCATAATGGGCGTTAAATTATTTTTTTTTACGTATAATCATATATTTCAATGTTATCCCAAGAAAAGATGGAAAAAAAAACTTGGCAATCTGACCTGAACTTAACCACGCTTAAGGTAAGACTAACCTAAACTAAACTATGAGGTACTATTAAAACTACTAAACTATATCCGTACGAATACGGATATGTGCACCATAGACGGATGTTAAAAATGTGATTTGACAGCACTTCACCTTGTGTACGACCTTCCTTTGGTATTGAATGTCTCGATGGGTTTGTTACTGACGGAACAAAATCCTGTAAGCAACGCGTTTTCGACAAGCAACGCATGTTTGGCAAGCAACGCGTGTTCGACAAGCAAAGCGTGTTCTTCGTGGCTGTCCTTTACAATCTGAAGAGTTGGTAGAAATGTTAAATTAAGCCACGACTCTCTATAGCTTGTCTCTATCGACGCTGCCATATGCCGCCGTAAAATCGGCAAATTGAAGGGGGATATCAATTTGCATTTCTTGGGTCATTCCCAGGATCTGCCGCAGTACGAAAGTCTGATCCATCGTTGATTTTCTTGGTCCACTGTACCACACTGAGAGGGATCTATCAGATAGTTCATAGTCTCAGACATTCATACAAAATCGGCCGAGGAGATTTTGTATGCAATGCTTAGAAGACTGAGTCCTTTATAGTTGGTGCAGTTGTAGGGGTCTCCTTTCTTGTGGCATTGCCTAAGTCGGTTAGCAGTCCTAAAATTTATAATAGATTAGATCATTTAAAGCGATGAGTGATAGACGATATTTTCGTATTGTCACTTACAACTCGTTCGTCGATAACTTTCTAGGAATTGTCATTTGTATTTACAGGGATTTGAGCCAAGCACCAATTACTGATCCTCGATGGCAATCAAACTATAGCTTACACCAAAAAAGCACTAAAACTAATTGATCTAAAGTAGCCAACTTTAACAAAAGATAGAAAAGATATCATTTCTGATGGTCGTGGCGTGGTCGGTAAGTGCGTCGACCCACACGCTGAAGGCCTAGGTTCGATTCCCGGACGGGGCACCTCGCATTTTTCACGACACCACCTCTTACGGTTTGCTGATAACACTCAAAGAGTATCAGTTGTTTATGAAAAGCTTCTCAAATCTCGACGTCTATATCTTCTGCCCGTGCTGTGACTTGATTCCGGTCACTTAAGGGTACTGAATAATCCCTTTAGCACGCGTCAACTATAAATAGAAGCGATCCCATAAAACCCTCCCCGCACATCTCTGTTGTATTTTCATTCAACGGGTCCATGAATTGCACTTTGCACCGAAAGAGTAACGAAGGCAAAGCCCTCACGTGTGTCTACTGAACTTAACTCGATTCTTTGCCATCGACTCCAGCTCATCAGGATTTACAGCCAAGTGCAACTAAGGGAGTCATGGAAAAATTACACCACCACCAGTCGCCGGGAATCCTTCTGCATAACCAATTGTGTAAAGCATAGCCATTTTGGCTTCAAGAAGCGTCTGCTAATCATTGAGTTCACTTTGTATTGCGGGGTTTCGCACCCTATTCCACCGGCTATCTCCATCAAAAGGACCTTAAGATGACATTCTCAATCTGCAATCTGAAATTGTTTCATTTTGATTTCCGCGTTGATTTATCTGCCAACGTTACAACCAAAGGGCACATCATCAATTTTTATGCGAAAACAACCCCAACAATGAAAGACGACAGAATTCGCAAATATTGCCCATCAATAATTTCCATTGACACAAGTCAAAACGATTCCTTGAGCAAACTGTCAAACATCTCACATCCATCTTCATAATAAATGAGAGTCCTTGACAAGCGTAGCTTGCCTCAGAGCATCCCTGTGGCTCTTGAACTTCGTTACAGCGCGATGTACAGACAATCACCTTCCGTCAGCCATCCCCCAACCCATTATGACAACCTTCAAAGTCGTCCTTAGCAACAATCCAATTACCCCGTCCGCTGTGCGATTATTTACGCAATTACTCTAGTTTCGCTAACAACCGCCTCCCCGCCCTCAATAAACTGCGGACCACACACTTGGCCACCCTGAGCGAGAGCCAAGCAATTTGGCAAAGGAAAGGAACTTTCTCAAAACGCCGCGGTGTCACATCGATCCCAAGGATAATAATTGCGTAGATACAGACCTACATAAATTTTATAGCGGTCAACAAAGTGTGAATCCCGCATGCATATGTGACATCTCTGCAATTACCACTGCATCGCCGCTGTCAAGATGTCAAATAAGTGGATCAGCCCGCCTTTACAATTGTTGTCTCGGTCGCCCCCTGCCCACCCTCCACAGCGAGGTGGTGTAAATTTAAACGAAACCACCGGCACAGACACCAGCAGTGAAGCACAAAACGAGATGCTGCCGCCACTGATTCTACCGCTGCTGCGACGGCAACGATGGCTATGACTGCCAAGCGCAGGCACACAGCATGTCCCGAAGTGATGCTCGCACTCTCCGAGTAAACATCGCTTGAGCCGAAAATAAACATCGTTTTAAGTGTATGGACGTGATTTTAATGACTCTGTTTATCATTTGCACGAATCGCTTTGGTCTTATTGTTATGTGATCGATGAACAGCCGTCTGGTGCTCCGTCGCGCTCGGCCGGCAAAACTTTCCTTGGAACTACACATAGTGCGGCGGGGCGGTTTATCGCTGCACACAGTACGTGCTGATTCCTTTGTGCGCCCGCATGCTCGGCTTAAAAATGTATGACACAGCCCCTACAGCTGGCGGCTATAATTTTCGGTTTTGCATTTATTTGTGAATTTTAATTGGTGGCCCATGGTCGGTTCAGCAAAGACAGCCATGTAGTTTTGGATCGGCTCATGAGCGGTTTATGGTGCGGTTCACATGCGGGAATCTAGAGCAGAGCAATGCAAACGAGTGGTGGATCTGGTGGACCATCGGTTGGAAGGACTTTTTGGAATTTGCTTGAGAGATTTGCTTTCGGTTGCAGGCCGATTGATTGGAATTGTCTTGTTGTTCTGTTGTGATTGATCGATAATCCGCCCCTATCCTGCAATTCTGCATTTATTCTTTACTATTTTGAATTGTAGTCGATGAGTGCAGAGTCTTGGGACAGGGGCAGATCTTATGCCCTTTGAAAATGTTGTTGCTTATGTGGAACCACCAGGTCAACTACATAAGCAAGGACGATAAGAACGTTTAAATAATAAATTGAACAAAGCGAATATTTGGCAGTGAAAGTAAGCTTCAGTTGGCGGCCGTATTGACTGGCGAAAGTGCCCATAACAATGGGACCACAAGACCTATTGATGTCAGAAGTTAGCGAGTTATCTACTGACTAACCAATAACTTTGTACTCTGAAGGACTGATTCTGTCAGCACTAAGTCATATCCTGCTTGATGGAAAAAACTATTTGGTGAGGACATCGCTGTTGTCTTTAAATTGAATTGAAAGATGCCTTCAAGGAAACAGAACATTTTTTTTCAAGAACTACTTGTGCTGTGTTTGCTATCGTTCTTCATCGAGGAGACAGGGCCTATAACTTAGAGTTGGTTATAAATCGTTAGATCTTAGGTTTTTCATTGCCAGTAAGTGGACTTTGAGTGTTGTCAGCGGCTTGAAAAAGATTTGTCTGAAAAAAAGACCTAGAATCGAATCGAAATCGGTGACATTGTTTTTAAAAAGAAAGAACCGGGAGATCTATTCAAATCCTTCACCCGCATTGCAAGTCTACAGTTGTCTTAAAATCCATTACAATGGCTGGGGCAGGGCGGGTTAAAGTCTCGTGGTGGATCCAAATGTCGGAAAAGCTGAACACTAGACAAAGTCGATTTGATGCCTCTGTATGCTCACACTGGTTAATACATGTCCACGACTCATTTACCCGCCCAGCCGCCAGATCCCGAGACCACTGTAGGACTGCTAACACTTTCATCTGATTTTGTCAGATGTCGATCCAAATAGGCTTGATCGCAGACGCTGACATTTTTCCACTGTATAAATCTGGGACCCAAAGAAGTCTTGATATTCAGGAACTGCCCATCTACCCATCGTCTTCTTCATTCTGCCATTGTTTGCCGCTAAGAACGCACTTTGGGCCGTACAAAGCTAATCAAGAAAATTTGCACACCCTCATCCTTTTCAACTTTTAAAAGACATCCATCCGTGGAAGTATATTGTTACGTAGCACAAATATTCCCATCACATCAGAAAGGCTACCACTTGGCAAACGAAAAACATGGTAGCAAGACAAAGTCAAAAATGTAACATATGTTCACTTGAGTAAACCTCCTGATTAGTGGCAATGGCAAAGAACCCACTAGTCTGAAATCTTGCATCGCCTCGCGACGCCTTTAGTACTCGTACAACTCGAGACGAAACGAAAATCAAAATACATTGCTTTCTACTTTGTGAGGCTGGTGGTCGTCAAAATGTGTCCGAAGAGTGTGTGTCGTGGGCTTGTATACATGACGAAACACATGAGGAGACTTCCAAGACATCAACTTATCAACTTTTGCTAAAAATGCTTTTTCTTTGTTGGGTTTCGAGCATCTGTCTTCAGACTCTAAACTTCGTTCATTGTATTACCAGGCAGTACCCTACATTGAATGTATTTGCTTGGTCTTCCGAAGTAATACCAGCAAGCACTTTTGTGAAAAAGAGCGTACGTTTTCAGCTCCAACTTAAATCAGCACTAAGCAGCCGTCAACGATCCAACCAAAGGCGAGACAATGACAGAGGAAGTCGTCTGTCTTTACCTTCACTACAGGTGTCGCTGTGGGCTTCATCCTTTAGTCAAAGCACAGTTAAGTCCTAAGCGAACGTGAAGTCTCCCTTTAGTGCGCCAACAAGTCGCCTGCAGTCATATCTGACGAGAGATAGCAGAAATGCAGCAGAACTCTTACGGACGTTTGAAATCATCATCCCTGGTTGTGCTAACGAGATACCTAATTGTCGATGGAAGTCCTTACCAAGGACGCGGGCAGTGTCAAAGTGGGTTCTGGCCTTTAGAGTGCCTCTTTTGAGCTTTGCCTAGGAATTTCGTTTCCCATGATCCCGTGGTTTCCCGAGACCAAGACAAGCTTCAGCGAATTTAGTCTACCAAACAAATTAAACGCAGATTTGTATTCCTAAACTATCTTGGAAGTGGTCAGAGGGCTGAGTAAGGCTTGGCTATCGCTTCAGACGCAAATACTTCGCCCCTTCCACCTGTTTTTCACAATATAGGTCATTGCCAGGTTTTGCCAAAAACCTCTTTACACTGTCAGAGAGCTAATAGCGAGAGAGAGAGAAAGAGAGAGTCTGTACCCTTGTATTCGAGGGGGGGAAGAGATAGAGGGGGAGAGAGATAGAGAAAGAGAGAGGGATGAAATCGGCCACAAAGAAGTTCTTGCTTAAGTCGAATTTGAGACACCACTCATGAGGACAACATATCAACATATCATATCAAACATGAAATAAGAAGGAGAATTAAAGTATGTCATCAGGAACGTTGTGTTATTTATGCAGGACGACACTATATACCATTCACTAAACACAACGCATCCTCAATGAAGTGACGTGACTTAGTCTGATGGTCTTGCGACTTTATCCTATTCCATTTCTCTTCGGGTTATTGAAATCTTCCCCATTAGGACAGCCGACAAGACGGACTTTTCAGAAGAGATCTCGATCACTAGTCATCATAGAATGCCGAATAGAGATACCTATCGTCAGGCGGTTTTGGTAAGACATGCTTGTTAAAGCTAAGATCCAAATTGGCCTAAAGCGTCTTGTATACAGAAGAAGGCATCTGCACATATGTATATGATCAAATGAGAAAATCGTTTTCACGAGTGACAGCAGATGCACCGTACCGTTTCCAAAGTGACAATAAATCTAGAGCAACGAAGGGCCAAAGGGTTCTCTTCATCTACGTCGAAGGTTCTTTCTGTTATTGATCCTTTCATTCTTATAACGCTCCGCTAACACCTTTCTACAATTGCTTATAACTTGAAGACTTAGAAGGACGTCCGTAGTTTCTCGGGGTCACTCCACTGATTTGCTGGAACTTTCAGTCGTTGGTCGTTCCGTAATCGGAATAAAAATCATCTAGTCGGTAGAACTATAAACTTGCATCAAGACGAGGACAGTCGACCAGTAACAGAAAGTTTAAAGACAATAACTGAGGAGTGGGGTCCTCTTGCATTGGTGCAGATCCATTTTGGGAAAGTCAAAATCCTTGCTACCAGAAAGTGTGACAGCATTTGTTTTCCTGAATAACGTCAGCTTAGTTTGATAAAGAATGTACATTGCTCTTCCATTTGAATCATCGTGGGAAAGGTTTTGAACAGAGGTTATTGGAGGCAATTAGTTGAAAAGACGATCAGAATTCCTTCTTATTTGAATGTCACTTCACACTGCCGGGTGTGGAGAAACGTCAGTTTCTTCCAATTTTGCACACGAAGTTGGCTCAGGGCCGTTTGTCTATACCCTTGTATTCGAGGTTGTTGCCTTGAGTCAATGACTCGTTTTTAAAGATTCTTTGGGTCGAGTAATGTATAAGTTTAGACAATTCTCTGGGTCGAAAAAGTGCTGTCTACTCAAACATAAGAAAATTTACACAATTTACATAGGATGTCACTGTAGCTGCCAGTGCCTTCACCGATAACTCTAAGTAGCAGAAAGTTATTCTCATTTATGCTTCTGATTGAGATTTGTCAAGTAATGTGCTCAGACATGAGTTGAGAATGCCTAACGCGCCCCGTACACACAACCATTCTTCTTCAATTCCACCATCAGCACACCGTGGTTCGGAAACCTTTTAGTGCAAATGTTTTCCTTTTAGAAAGTCAAAACGGATACAAACACTTGAAGAAGTACTTCCATTCCAGAATCCATTTGCAACAAATTTGCACAAGCTTCCTGTGTGGCCACATACTCACAACTCCTTGGCTCCTTCTAATGGCAACCAGTTCCGCAGCAAACAGTTTCCATAGCCACAAAAAAACACCAACACCAGCATCTGCCTGCTGAATGAATTCTCAATTTGAACTCTCTTGATCCCAGTGTGATGAAAGGTGCCACCCCGCGCAGCTAAAAATATCATAACAGCCGCGTCTAAAAATTAATTACCACTAAAGCAAGCGGCAACTGCGAAAGCCGACTCCATGACGTATTACCTTCTTCCGGGTTTCTTCACCGTGCGTAATGCGATTCAAATGAATTTCTAAATTAAACACTCGTTCCTCGTCCTTCCATCAGATCGGGCGCATCGCAGCAGCGCTCCCGTGCACAGCATACAGACCGCCTGCCTTAGTAGCCGAATAGAGTGCAATTGAAAAAACTGGTATTTGCCAACCGACGCACTGCATCCGAATCATTTTGTCTAAGTATAGCAGCTCTTCAAACGCTACGGCGGCAGCGGCGGCGGTGAGGACAGTGGCACAGAGCACAAAGTCGTTCTGAAGGTTCCGCGGTATGGTGAAAGTGAAAGACCTTCTTAGAATTTCTATGACGTCAATCGGATCTATTAACGCACGCAGTCTGTTCATAGTTCATCGTGCCAAGATCTTTAATGCCCTTCTCGTTGTTGTTTGGTGTCCACTCGCAAATGCAGCAGCAACAGCAGCCGCCGCCGATGCCCAAAGCGAAGCGATCCAAAGATCAAGCCCCGAGCAACGAAGAAATAGCCAACATTTCAAAAATAATTCACGCCATTTGGTGGCACAGTCTAAAAATAGCGCCATCTGTTGCATGCAGCACGCAGCGCTGTGCATTGTACTTAAATTAAGCCGCGGTTCGAAATGAAATTAGCCTGAGTGGCGGTAAATTTAGACACATGCTCCGAGGTGGCGAAACGTGCAAGCGAAACTGTCACGCATCCCCGACGAGTGTATCGTCGCGTCGCATCGTCCGTATTTCAATTCGACTCGAGTGCGTATTATTCTGATCCTAATGCGATCGTCCGCCCGTTCCCTTCGCTGAGGACGGGGGTGATGTAGCGCAAATAATGCTCAAAAATAGACCGCACGTATGTTTATTTCGGAACACATTCGAGTTACACCTTATTGTTGTGCGGTTGCCGCAGACTCGGTCGTCGGTCGACGGTGGGGCCGCGGCCCGATGGTAAACAGTAGAGGTGCGAATTGTTGTCGGCTATATTTACGGTCCTGTTGGTGATAATTCTAGTCCGCTGGCTCGGGATTTGAATGATTCACTCGATGATTTTCCTGTTTCGCTTTATTTCGAGAGGTTTTATTTACACGTCTGAATTTAGACACCCGACACATGAGGCTGCTGCAGAATATAGCGCGCGTCTAATATTGTATTATTTGTGGGTCTATTTTGTTCGCAGCAATTAAAGGCACGAACGCAATTAGCTGGGCGTTCTACCGAGAACTAACCTACGCAACTGACCGACTGGTGGCTGCGTTGCGTTATGAATTTGATTCGATTAATTGCGTGAGGGTGGGTATCGATCACGGACGCCATTGACAGGGACGGGGTGGCACGTTGAGCGGTTCTGCCCCCAATTTCCGGAATTGTGGCGACCCACATAATGATTTTATAGCGAGCCGAGTGATAAGATCGTTTATTGTTTCACTACAGCTGACAGGGTGTATCTTCGGGTGGGTGCTATAAAAATAAACTGCGGCTGTCGGGATGTGTCAAATGTATTCCCTGGCGGTGGTCTGCTGTGTCGCGGAGACTTCAAGATCTTCTGGGGCAGAAAGGTGTGAAGCGACTTTTATTGGATGTCAAGTCTCTAATTATTCTTTTACGCCCCATTCGATGTAAATCTTTCATTCTCTGGCTTGTGGCGCGTCGTATCCCGGGTCCTATCCCAAGATTTTCGCCATCTAATTTTTGGATTCTGATGAGCTGTGACTGAATGAATGTGTGAATATGTAGGATACAGTGGTTCCTTGTCATTATAAATTACGTTCTCTGATTGAGTTGGCCTAAAACATATTCCGGAGTTCTAAGCATTCCCCTTCAGCAGTAGAATAATGATTTAAATTCGACACGGTTTCCAGCATCCTAAAATCCAAAGCATAGAACTGCTGACACTCCTTAAAACCCCCCTTCAACGTCAACACCATTGCGTCTGAATAAGGTCCATCCTGGGCTTTAATAGAGTGAAGGGGGTCCCAGAAAACCCTGCGTATCCTCGTAGAGACCGAGAAATACCGGTAGGAGGTGAGAGTTCTGGAAATGGGCAGAAATTAAGCCCCGAGAGTTGATGATGATGCCCCGAGACACAGACCGAGCCTCAGTTTGCCTTTGTGCGCAAAGGGTTTACAATGTTGATTAGGGTCTGACGGATGGGAACTTGTGATGTGCACGCCAAATAGACGATTGGTTTAATTTTTGGATTTGGACACGATCACCGACTGTGCTGCCATATTGTACATCAGGATATGGTAAGCCATATTAAGCCATACTACGATATGCTAGTGTTTGCTCAAATGTCTATTTATTTGGTCAGCTGGATGAGTACGTATGGTGTTGTATGTTCTTGTCACTACTTATTGCTGGAGCCACCTTTGTAAAAACTTTCTTAGACTCCTTGTTCACTGAATTTCGAAGAAAATTTCATTTCCAAACAACTAGAAGACGTCACAAACACTTTCATACCAACAACTGCTGCTTCAGCTTTGCCTTCGAAACCAAATAAAAAAAAAAATGTTGTCTATGTGACCTTGGTTAGTTCTGGGAATTAGCAAGGTCTAGTGCTTTGCTTTGATGGCACTTAAAAGATTTGTCATTCACGATGTATGTTTCCGCCAAGGAGAAGAACTCCCTTAGGGGCATTTTAGTTGATCCACGACATCGTAAAGGTGTTGATGACTTTCTTTTGGACGGGTTTTGAGTTTATTTTCGATGAAGATTTGACTTAGGTTGTCCTTGTCTGTTGCAAGAAATGAGAAGTGACATTGACAATTGAATGTTGAACTTGCCTCAGGTGGCGGAATCTGCAAATAATTCTGATCAGTTGGGATACTTCTTTAGTTTTTGATAGTACAAGCAGTGGTCGAAAAAGGGAATTAGTAGTTTGATAATAATTGAGTGGCACTACAGCACACAAAGGACCAGGGCCTAGCTTCTACAGCAACTACTCGTGTTGTGCGTGCTGCTGTTCTCTCACGCGTGGAAGGGATCTTCATTTTTTTGCCGACACTGAACGGCCAGATTTGAGAAGCTTTTCATAGACAATTTATACTCTTTGAGTGTTGTCAGCAACTCGAAAGAGATGGTGCCGTGAAAAATGCGAGGTGTCTCGTGGGGAAGTCGGACCTAGATCTTCTGCGTGTGGGTCGATGCACTTACTCACCACGCCTCGGCGACTACAGAAACTATCACATTGTCATTCCCAGATTTCGCACTACAAAGAGCGCTTGCAGCTCGTATTTCAATACCTTGCTAAAAAATGATTAAACTGTAGTCGAAAAAAACATTTCTTTTACTTAATACCATACATGTACGCCAGACTGTATTTCATTACCCACTTTATCTGTCTCTTCTTTGGTCACCTGGTCGTACGATTCACCTGAAATGTCTCCAATACTTAGCATAAACATATAAATTCCACAGAGAATGTACAGTTGGGCCCTTAGTAACGTCGAAACACCAACAGATCGTTGGCCTTTTTTTTTCTACTCATACGCTTATCTCCTGCGCTTAAGACCCCTTCAAAACAAATGTTACTTCATAAGGGAAGTGGCAGAGCAGATTCATGAACCCTTCACTGAAGCTTTTTCCTAGAATCCAGAAAAATATGATCCCGAAAATGAAATCCTCAAGGCAACAATTTAGGGGTCAAAAACCATTGAGAAGGTGGCTGTGGTATGCTCAAGTCCACTTTATGAATTTCTACTTAATTTCAACCTTCAGTGTTTCGTGCTTTGTGGATCTTAAGTATTTCAGGACTTCGACTGGCTATCGTGGGCATTTGGGAATTTTGACTTTCGGGATTTCTTACATTTTCCGATTTGGAATTTGCGAATTCATTTTACGCTGAATGTACATACGGCTCTGTGTAGGAAAAGTAAGAAGTGATGTGATGTGAAAATGAAAAAAGAAGAAGAAGAGATTTGAAGCCCGAAAGTGAAATGCACCGATCCTTGAGGAACCAATGCTCCGGCTAATGTGACCTTATCAGATTAAAGAAGATGTCAATTGAACCTCCTGTTGTCGCCACCTTAAAGAAAATCAATGCAGCCAACACCAATTCCTTACGGCTTGCGGCGACGGAAGGAAGAAGCTACAAATTTACCGTTTTATTTTTGACGTGCAAAAATTCTTTCTTTCTTTTCTCGAACTGGCTTGGCACGAGGCATTTGGCAAAAGTGCTTAAATTTTTTAAAGTTGAACTAAAATTTAACAATGTGTTTTTGAATAATTTTTATAAAATTTTTACATACAATAAATGAAGTTCTTCTATTAAAAGTTAAGCTGTAAAGTTTATTTGAAATATTTCTTTAAAAAATTTAAATTTAAAATTTGAACATTTAATCCACGCCAATGCCTCCCAGATTAGTAAAGCCATACAGTTGCCAAATGTGCCCGGAGGAAGACAACGACACCATGGTACAGTGTGATACCTGTGATATGTGGTACCACTTCGACTGCGTCGGTGTCGATTCGTCTGTAGAAGGCATGCCTTGGGTGTGTAAAACCTGCGCTTCTGCTACAGCAGCTCCAGCAACTTCAGCATCTGCACAATCGCAACCGCTAGGAAGTTGTCATCAGCCAGCAACGATTGCGAAGTCACCACCACCCCCGCCGGTAGCAGCAACATCAACTTCAGCATCTGCACAATTGCAACCGCTAAGAAGTCAAAGGCCGCCAACAGAAATCGAAGGAACACCAGCATCATCACCCTCAGCAATTATACCATCTTCAACACCTGGAAGAACCCAAACGTTAGGAAGTGGCAACGCTGCAAGTGAGGATGTCGACAAGTGGTCCCCCCATCTAACATCAAAAATGAAGAAACAAATGGCTCTGCAACTACTTGAAGAGGAAAATCAACTGCGATTGGATCATCTCCGAAAGAAATATGAAATTCTTGCCCTGGATACCATCGAAGATGACACCGAAGTTCTCCAACAACAAAAGGTAAGCGAACTTGACTATATTATTCCCCAACATCAGCAGGTCGACACTATACCAATTCGGCCAAAAGCCTTTCCACCGTCAACGAAAGCAACAACTACACGCACCACATACCCTCAGCCTGTCCCACAAATGCAAAGTGCAGTAAAGCCGTCCATAATCCTCACCGCGAATCAATTAGCAGCACGGAATTCAATGTCACCAGATTTACCCATGTTTAACGGCAATCCAGAGGAGTGGGAATTATTTATTAATTCCTTTGAACAAACCACCGAGCTCGCGGGATTCTCTGACGCGGAAAACATTGTCCGTCTACGAAAATGTCTGCAGGGAGCAGCGTTGCAAGCGGTTAGGCATCGATTAACTCACCCAGCTATGGTAACAGGTGTTATAAGCACATTACGCATGCTCTTTGGACGCGCAGACCACGTAATTGAATCTTTGCTAGCCCGGGCAAGAAGCACATCTCCTCCAAAACCCGAAAAACTTACTACTCTCATTGATTACGCCTTAGCCGTTGAAGGCGTCTGTAGTACTATTGAGAGTACTAACTCAGTAGATTATCTAAATAACTCGCTGCTTCTTAGAGAGTTCGTCAACAAACTTCCATCGTATTTAATAATTAATTGGGCGCAATCTGCCAGGGACCTACACCCCCCCACACTAGCTGACTTCAACAACTGGCTAACGGACCTTGCGGCCTCTGTTTATAGTGTAATGGCGTTGCCCCAAAACTGTGTACCAGCGGATAATAAACAAAATTCATTCCGCGATAAGCGCTCGGGACGACAAAGTGGCTAGTTGCTCGCACATGCAGACGTACGTAATAGCTTCAGTTCTCCAACATCAACCGACACTTTTATAGGTTGTGGTGTGTGTCAAGCCGACCATCTTACTTTTAATTGCCCTATCTTTAGAAATGCCAGTTTATCAGAGAGATGGCAGATGGTCCGTCAGAATAGTTTATGTCGATCTTGTCTTGGGAAGCATACTTACTCTCGTTGCAAAATAGCAAACGTTTGTAAAATCGGTGGATGCTCAGCAAAGCATCATCCACTTATGCACAACTTTGGTAACCAAACGCCTTCTGCATCAACTGGCATTCTAACGCATAAGACGCAGAAGGACTGTAAGGTATTGTTTCACGTGGTTCCAGTGACTTTGTTTGCAAAGAGTAAGTCTGTAAACACGTTTGCATTTCTAGACGGAGGCTCATCGCTCACCTTATTAGATGAAGAAATCGCTGAAGAATTGGAGCTGTGTGGCCGACGTGAAGAACTCTGCTTAAGGTGGACATCCAATACCACAAGGGTTGAAACTGGTTCACAAGTGGTCTCGTTAAGCATCGCCGGGCGTCATCACGGTAGTTCCAAGTTTCATTTGACAAACGTGCACACCATTCGCAGTCTGGATTTGCCCGTACAATCGGTTGCAAGTCAAGCTCTCATTAATCGGTATCATCATTTAGCTGGACTTCCGATCCCATCGTACAGTCAAGCACGACCGAGAATATTAATCGGCATGGATAACTGGAAGCTGGGTGTTCCACTCAAAGTGTTTGAAGGCAACTGGTCTCAACCAATCGCGACTAAAACAAGACTGGGCTGGTCAGTACACGGACCTGATGGGCATGGACAGTTTGGTGGTCAACTTAACCTTCATATATGTGAGTGCACGGACGACGTGAAGCTTCACCAACTTGTGAACAGCTTCTTTAGTATGGAAAACGTCGGTGTACGTGTGCCAACTCAACAAATTATGTCAGAAGAAGAAAAGCGAGCAACAAGAATCCTAGACAACACCTGTGCAAAAGTCGACGGCCATTTCGAAGTCGGTCTATTGTGGAAATTTGATAAATTTTCCTTACCAGATAGCCTACAGATGGCTCATCGTCGCAACGAAAATTTGCAGAGGGTTGTAGGAAGAAATAAAGACCTGCGTATTGCACTGAACCAGCAAATATCGAATCTTGTTATGAAAGGATACGCGAAAAAGTTGTCACCAGAGGACATTCAAGTGGCCCATGAAAGGACGTGGTATTTACCCATATTCATTGTGCGGAATCCAAACAAACCGTCGAAGATACGATTGGTTTGGGATGCAGCGGCTAAAGCCAAGGGATCCTCTCTCAACGACTTTCTACTTAAAGGTCCTGATCAGCTGGTTCCTTTGCTGACCGTTCTGTATGGTTTTCGCTGTGGTAAAATAGGTGTTTGCGGAGACATTGCAGAAATGTTTCACCAGGTACGAGTGCGAGAGGAGGACAGACACGTACAGCGGTTCCTATGGAATGATGATGAACATGTGCAGAAACCCAGCGTATACGAAATGAACGTAATGACATTTGGGGCAGCATGTTCGCCATGTATTGCGCATTATGTAAAAAATAAGAATGCCATGACGTTTGCCAGCAAAATGCCAAGAGCCGTTGAAGCAATATTAGAACATCATTATGTCGACGACTTCATCGACAGCGTGAACACCGAAGACGAAGCAATCCGACTTGCCAAAGATGTTGCGTTTATCCATCGTAATGCAGGATTTCATATAAGAAATTGGGTTTCCAATTCAAAGGATGTTTTGACAGCGTTGGAGCAAAACAAAGACAGTCCCAACAAATCATTCGGCGATGTAGCTTCCTGCGAAACGGAAAAGATCCTGGGTCTGTATTGGAATACGACAGCGGACACTTTTACCTATGTATTAAAATTTCAAAGGCTCAAGAGAGATGTCTTCAACGACGATATAAATCCAACGAAGCGTGAGGTTCTCAAAATTCTTATGTCGGTTTTCGATCCAATGGGCTTTCTGTCACACTTCTTAATCGGCTTAAAAATTCTTCTCCAGCAAATTTGGAGGACATCCATAGGGTGGGACGATGAGTTAACAACTGATTTAGCTGAAAATTGGCGGCGATTAAAAACAATTTTGAAAGGTGCAACAGATGTAAACATTCCTCGATGTTACTCCGCACTTTTAAGAGAATCCGCTCCAAACGTGGAATTACATACGTTCGTGGACGCAAGTGAGAATGCATATGCGGCGGTCTCATATTTTCGCATCGAAGTTCACGGGTCAGTTGATATTGCACTTGTAAGTGCCAAGGCAAAAGTTGCTCCTCAACGTCCTGTCTCTATCCCTCGAATGGAGTTACAAGCTGCTGTCCTCGGTACCCGCCTCGCATCCTTCATATGCAGCTCTCATAAGTTTCCTATCAAACGGAGATTTTTCTGGTCTGATTCGAAGACGGTTCTGTCATGGTTAAAGGGTGATCCACGCAAATTCCAACAATTCGTAATGTTCCGTGTTGGAGAAATTTTAGAAACGTCACACATTTTGGAATGGATGTGGATCGCTTCAAAGCTAAATATTGCCGACAAGGCCACCAAATGGAATCCAGATTTGAAATATGAAGCTAGTGATGAATGGTTTACGGGTCCGGGTTTTCTGCATATGGAATCTTCGAAATGGCCACAAACACCAACAATCAACCCTACATCCGAGGAGGTCCGACCACATTTATTGCACATTGCGACAGTACGGACTGATCCGCTTATTGATGATAATCGCTTCAGCAAATGGTCACGCATGTATCGGTCACTCGCGTACGCTTTACTTTTCATCAAAAGGATATCGAAAAAACTTCCAACGGACGCAGTGGAGCTCGATTTGGACACTATCAAAAAGGCAAAGTTTGCACTCTATAGACAGGCCCAGATGTCTGTATATTCGGAGGAGATCGAGACCTTAAAGAGAAACCGGAGAATGGACAAACACACCCCTCTGGAAAAACGCAGCGCGTTGTGTAAACTTTCGCCATTCCTAGACGAAAATGATGTAGTGAGAATGAGCGGCCGTACAATTTACTCAGAATTCTCTGACGCAAACGCGAAAACTCCGATCATACTTCCGAAACAACACCGAATCACGTTCCTGATTGTGGATTCATATCATCGAAAGTTCCATCATTGTAGTCACGAGACAGCGATAAATGAAATTCGACAAAAGTATTACATAGCGAATTTAAGAGCGCTTTTGAAGTTTGTGAGAAGGAGTTGTCAATTATGCAAAATAACATGTGTGCGTTCACAGGCTCCTGAGATGGGAAATTTGCCTAGAGCCAGAATGGCAGCATTTAGCAGACCTTTTTCCTTTACTGGAATAGATTATTTTGGTCCCTTGCTTGTAATAGTTGGAAGGAGAAATGAGAAGAGATGGGGAGCAATATTTACATGTCTTACTACTAGAGCAGTGCACATAGAGCTTGCATATAGCTTATCAACAGATTCATGTATTGTGTGCTTGAAGAACTTTATGGCACGTCGAGGCACTCCGTTGGAAATCTATTGTGACAATGGTACTAATTTTAGAGGAGCCGAAAAGGAGTTACGAGAGGAGTTGAAAAAGTTAAATACGCGATGTCTTGCCTATGAATTTTTATCTGCGGAGATAGTATGGAAGTTTAATCCACCTTCGGCTGCGCATATGGGCGGTGCATGGGAAAGGCTTGTGCGCTCAATTAAAGATGTTCTTTATCGAATTCTTCCTGGTAAGAAGGTTGGCGAGGAAACACTACGTTGTGCACTTATTGAAATAGAAAACATTTTGAATTCTCGGCCGTTAACATTTGTTTCATTAGAGTCGAGCGATGATGAGGCATTGACGCCCAATCATTTCCTCCTCGGATCATCAAATGGTACAAAGCTACCTTGTGATCCAGACGGCATTGATCTTAGAAAAAACTGGAAGTACTCTCACTTAATAGCCGATTGCTTTTGGAAAAAGTGGGTAAAATCATATTTGCCAATTTTAAATAGAAGATCAAAATGGTTTAAAAAGGTAAGCCCTATTCAAAAAGGGGATGTGGTGGTTGTTGTGGATGAGAATTTGCCCAGAAATTGTTGGCCCAAAGGTATAGTTGTCGACACTGTTGTTGCTGCGGATGGTCAAGTGAGGCGAGCCAAGGTGCAAACCGTTGGAGGAGTTTTCGAGCGTCCAGCTTTCAAGCTTGCTGTCCTTGACATCTTCCCGACACCAAGTGGCGACGAAGGGAGTAAGACCGAGCTAAATGAAGATTCAGATCGACTTACTGGGGGGACTGTGTTGTCGCCACCTTAAAGAAAATCAATGCAGCCAACACCAATTCCTTACGGCTTGCGGCGACGGAAGGAAGAAGCTACAAATTTACCGTTTTATTTTTGACGTGCAAAAATTCTTTCTTTCTTTTCTCGAACTGGCTTGGCACGAGGCATTTGGCAAAAGTGCTTAAATTTTTTAAAGTTGAACTAAAATTTAACAATGTGTTTTTGAATAATTTTTATAAAATTTTTACATACAATAAATGAAGTTCTTCTATTAAAAGTTAAGCTGTAAAGTTTATTTGAAATACCTCCAGTATATAGATCAGAAAGATAATTCAGACTTAAGGACAAGATGAAGAGTGTCCTTCTTGGCAACTTCAACCATAGAAGGTTCAACAGTTGTTTCTGACGTTCTAAAACCTAAAGTAAGCTTTTTTTAGACTCAATATGAAAGGGAATGTGATGGTACATCATAAATGTCACAACCAGCAACATAGTTCCTCCTTATGCCGATGAAAAAGGTTGTACTGAGGAAGTGCTACAAGTGTCGATACGATACGGGAAGGTAGATCAAGAGAAGCTGCACTGAACCCAACTGAAATCCGACATTAAAAGTGTGCTGGTGGCAAGAAAAACAGTCTTACATGCCTTCTACGAAATCTGAGGAGTATTCGACAAGATATTACAGAATGCAGTACGAAGTTTTGACAGTCGTTTGCTGAGGCAGTCAAACGGCAAGCTCAGATGGAAGAATCAGACGCGGGCTAACACCAGGAAAGCTAGACCTGCGTTTTTGATTTGTAGGAGTCCGGTTGGAAGACCTTGTCTGTTTTGTTCGTAACACAAACGGTTGCAAAGCCTTATCTCTCTTGTTTGTCACACACGGACAGGAAGATGGACTCTAGCAAACGCAGGTCATTCATTTCGTGGTTTTAATTTGTTGGCGCTGGCATTCGACACCTGAAGAACTCACCTGCCATTTGAAGTGTGACAACATTTGTCGACTGTTGGCCATTTATGAAGTCGTATTGGCTTAACAACGAAACAACGAGTTGAAACAACACTGGTGACACAAACGAAGCCACTTGCAGTTTGTAAACTTGGTGTAAATCAAGAGTGATGCAGCTCACAACTTTGACGTTACTCACTTCTGTTACACACTAGGATCTCACTTCCTCTTTGGTCTTTGCATCTTTCAAAAAAACGAAAACTTCTTTAACTTTTAAATAAATAAATAAATTTTCACATAATATTCGTTCCTGCATTTCAACAAAAAAAAAAACTCCAACCTCACCCCAGAGTACGCACACGCCCTACACTCGGTGAACCAACACAAACACATCCATGATCCGGTCTTGTTTGTTTTTACCAAGAATGTCCCCAAAGGGAACCCTAACCGCTTGTCACTTGTGCAAAATTTGCTTTTCTTTATCTTAAAGTTATCCAAATCCATTGAATGTGCCTCCTGACGCCAATGATAAACTTAATCTGTGTCCTGTTTCCCTCTTGGCCAGGCATTGCTTACAGCGGCGCCACCCCCCCTCCCATCCCTGTCGTTGTTGTCACCAATCCCCTTGAAATCAAATTGCCACACTTTCGCTGTTTGGAAGTTGACAAACTTCTGACAAACTAGACGCTGTCGACAATGTGTATCGTATCTTACAACCATCTGGCAGGGAAAAAGTGCCACAGTCCCTTGTCTGCCGGGCAGACACTAAGAGCCCTTTCACGATGACAGCTCGTTATGCTAATGGACGGCGATGTGGTTTCCCAGGACGCTGCATCGGTGTCATCCTCAAAAACGTCTTTGAATTACAACAGATTGCTGATAGTGGTTTTCTTTTTTTTTTTCTCTCGTTGCAGTACATCGGCTCGGAAGAGGTGTCCAGGCCCAACACTCGTGCGGAGATCGTCCAAGCCATGCGTCGCATTCGGGTAAGTACACACTGCAATTGCCATATGTATCTCGTCGCGGTGACACGGTCGGAATTCATTTTAATTAGCAAATCCTACACAGGACTCCTGTTCTTAATTGGGTCGTGCGAGAAGTGGGCGGTTCATTTTGATTTTGTGGTGCATCGTGCTGGCAGATTGATGCACTCCCCGTTGCGGTGAGGTATTTATTTAATAATGCTGCTGCTGTGGCCCAGAAGTCGATTAATGCGCACCGACACGTTAGCTGCGTAATTAGCGCTCACTGCGGTTTGCGACCGCTCATGAATATTTCATCGCCGAATTGTGGCGATGATTATGTTTGTCAGGCGGCCGCTGCGGAGATCCTAGACACGGATTGCACTGATTGAGGTTGAGTGGGCATCTCGGCAAGTAATCATTTTTTCATTGGAATATTAAATGGTCGTTTTGTGTGAGCCTTCGCCAGCCGGCGGCGGAGCGGTTTTCATTAAGCAGTTGGCGGTTATTTGGATTTGGGTGCCTCGGATTATGGGGCGGTTTATGCTGCTCATCCTAGTTTTCTTGATGGCTCGGCGTTGGAATGGAGTTCTCTTGATATTAAAGGGACATCTGTTGTGTCTACCTTCTGCTTCTGTTTGGTGATGATGGCGATTAAGCTGAAGCCTGCTTCGCTTTTTGAAATTAAATGCTTGATTAGAAGCAACTTCGGTGATGGATGAAGAAAATCGAAAAGATGGTCGTTTCCCCCAGACCCAAGATTGATGCGATCATGCTAAATTTCGGCGTAGTAATTTGACGCAATATTTATGTTGCCGGCAACGTTCAGAAGCCAAAAAGAGTCAACAACAAGATGACAAACGGCCGTTGTGTCGTCAAGAAGTCTGTGCCTGTGAAGGTACCCTGCGACAGGGGCAGCGACAAGACAAACGACCCACTCGAATGACGTCAATGAAGTCGGCCATTTTTAGCGTGTCGCGATATAAAACCGAAGACGATAAATCATACGCGCTCAAGTCAAGCGAACCAATCGATCACCGGCTGACGTAAAGTGGGGCACTACTTGTCAGGCAACTCCTACATACCTGGTTGTGGGGGGATATTTGTGGCTTATAGTGTTCCGCGTGCTTTTCTTCTGATTGTTTAGATTTATATCAATTTGGGAATAGCCAGATCAGAGGAGAACAGCTCGATTGATTGGTGTAGGTGAAGAGACTGAATGCATCTCGAAATTGTCAACATTTTCAATTCCCTTTAGTCCCCCAAGTTGCGACCTAAAACCTTCTGCTTTGACGCATCTTTCTCCGAAATCCATGTCAATCTGTCGGCGGGAATAGACTCTGGAAAACCCCTCAACTTCCATCAATCCCAAAGTCTTGACTTCAAAAAGACTCATATCGAGAGCTATCCCGAGGAACTTTTCAATTAAAATTCAAATCAACCCCAGGGCCGACCTTCATTAGCGTCGTAACGGCATGTCAACAAATTTGCTAACGGTTCTCACTCCCCGATGAGAATAGGCGGCACCGCCGTTCAACGCTACATGAGACGACGTCAACTGGAAATCCATTAACCTTCATTAAAATGAGAACCTTCCCAATTGGTTTAGGGCTCGCATCGTGCCTCCCACACTCCAAAACTTCCATCAGGTAGTCTCTTTCCACTCCTGCTCCGATAATCGCAGCGATAAATCTGCCGAGGTATGGCTCCTTGCAGAAGCCCTGGACAAATTAAGCCCGATTGTTCATTTGAAGCCATTTCAGGATCATGGTCCGTGACAAAGTTTCATCACATACTTGCCCAGTTCGAAAACATGTGGTATTTACATGTCTTCATGTAAATACCAATTAGAATAGAAAAGTGTGTCCTCTAGTGCATGCGGAGCACTTTATCGGTGTCATCTCTGTGAGCAGACACCCGGAACTTGTTGAATCGTCTGTGTGAGATGAAGGGCTGCTGCAAACCTTTTCACCCCCTCCCATTCGAATCCGAAATGGTTTTGCATACGAATGTCGTGCAAACGTATAAAATTTTAATGAGAATCCTCAGTGGGTACACAGATGTGTTATGCTTCTGCAGGATGATGATAGACAAGGCGACATCTGTTGTTGGGGTTGGACCACGAGCACCGACAGTAGTTGCGGCAATAAACTGAATCCCAATTGCTGAGGAGCAACAAACTGGATAACAACAACAACTTGTGACTTACATTTTACATTCTGTCAGTTGAACAATGAATTTGGGGATCAGGTCGAGTGACGGGTGGCTGGTTTGTGTTGACTGTAAAAGTGAACATCTCCGGATTACCGACATTTTACAGCCACATGCTGACGGGTCGGGGGCATGTAATGAGTTCTTGGGGTTTTGCTGGCAGTTCGGAAAGCGATTCCCAGGGATGAAAACATAAAATTTGCGTTTCGGAGGGCACACCTTCACATCACTTTTACGAGCGATTGTAAGGAGGGGGACGGGTATAGTGTGGGAACTAGAAAGTAGGGGTCGTGAAGAGAGAGATAAAATTGCAGTTGACAACGACCCAGAGGAAACGCCTTTCTCATCAAACAGGACATATTCCAGGAATTATTGTGTGCTGGGACGATAACTTCTAAGGACTGCTCGCAAACAGATTGCTGTGGTAGAGATGGTTTTATTGGTGAACCGTGAATAAACCACGTTTGTGTTGAAAAATTGAGAAGACGAATAGTTCCTTCTTGTTCATCTATAAACAGGCTATACTTGCGCGATTTGGGTGAAAGAAAGTGTGGCTACTACTTGGGTGCTCAACGTTCCGTACTCCGTTCACGATTGGAACCAGTGTGTTGCAAAATAACATATGAAGGGTTTCCTTCTTCTCTAGAATTTAAAAAAAAATATAGTAGCCTAGACAGATTGTTTCCGTTAGACGTGCTTGATCCTTTCAAACTACAGGATCCAGTCAAGCTTCCAACTTCGTCGGGCTCTCATTGGACGAGATTCCTCGTCCTCTTGCTTGGTGGCCGGTCATACGATATATGTATGCCCCTTATCAGACATTTTGGATGCTCTTAAACTGTCCGAAATATAATAGTTCTGGAAAATTTAATTGCATTTGGCAATACTGTAGCTTTTGTAAAGGGAAAAATCTTAAGCTACACTTTGTTAGAAAACATTATAGAAACTGAATTTTTTCGTTAAAAAATTATTAACGCTCTAAAACGAGTGGAGATTCCGAACATTACAGTCATATGTGACTCCTATTATGGAAAACGTAAGAAGCATCATAGGCTGCCCGAAAATTTGTTCAGTGGTGCGATCTTCATTTCGGCCCTGTCCTAAAGAGATAGGCAGCCTCATACATAACTTTGATTTCTGCCTCGAAAACACTGTTATTGTTGGGAAGGCGGTGTACAAGAAAATATCAGAGGATGTGACAATGATTGCTCTGTTCGTCCTGTCTTCGCTTTTTGGAGTCAATAATAAGAATTGAGTGGCACTACAGTCCACAATTGGCCAGGGCCTAGCTTCTAAAACAACTACTTGTGTTGCGGGTACTACTGTTCTCTCACTAGTGGAGGGGACCTATAGTTTTTTGCCGAATCCGAACGGCGGGATTTGAGAAGCTTTTCATAGACAATTGATACTCTTTGAGCGTTGTCAGCAACTCTAAAGAGATGGTGCCGTGAAAAAATGCGAGGTGTTCCTTTTGGGAATCGAACCTAGATCTTCTGCGTGTGGGTCGATGCACTTACCCACAACGCCATGGCGACCACTTCTTTTGGAGTCATCCTTTTACATTTTTATAGCAGCAGTGTTTCTAACAAAATTCTTTTTCTGCAGTTCTCTGACTAGAAATCGGGTATACGACTGCACCTTATGCTCTTATGCGAGATCGAACTTTGGAAGTTTTTTTGGTGACGTTCACAAAATTTGCATTAATTGGCGCCAAGGAACAACTTCTTAAGTAACTACTTTTGTTGTCCGTGCCGAGTCTTAATAGTCAAATTTTGGGAAGTTTTTCACAGACACCAACTACTACCTTTAGTGCTGTCAGCAACTGCAGTGGTGGTTCCGTCGAAAAATTTGACGTCAGTCAGAAAGTGAACTTGTGTCCATCAGCGTCTAACGCTGAGGTAGTAGTAGTAGAAGAAAGTGACCTTCATAGTGTATCATCATGTGTTCTCTGGGATCTAAGATAAATACTGGGGAACGCTTTTTAACCAAGCACCCAACCATGTTTTGGATGTTTTGCATTTTTGAGTATCAACCTGTGAGAAGAGAGGGGGAGAAGTCCAAAAAAAAAAACAATTTGCGTCATCGAAGTTGTCTGTTTATTGGCGAATGCAAGAGAGAAGGCGAATTCACATTACTGCTCGTATTTATGATACGGCTGGGGTTCTGGTCAATAACCCTATCAGATGATTTGAGCACAGGTTTTTTGAAAATGGGTACCGTTGACTAAAAGTTCGAAAATGTTACTTTAACAGGGTGATTCTATGTGTTTCGATTTTGTTGTTTGTTTTTTTTTTTTTTTACTTCATACCTGTGTCCTGAGTTTCCGTCACTGCACCATTGCTCACCCTTAAACTAAGACCTGCAAGTTTGGCTGCAACTTCCCATAGATATCGATGTGAACAGATTCAATTTAGCAGACGGTATGTTACACAGAGACCCCTTGATGTAGATGCCCGCTGATCGCCGAATCTTACTTATCCGTAGAAGATCTTGCTTGTTGTATACTAGGACTCAACGTACAACAGTGACTAATAAAATTTTGGTCTTACTACAGTTGGATATGCCCACTGCATCAGATTGGGTTTTATATTGCACCTAGGGCAATTTATCGCATCGCCACCTAGTTCTATAAAATCTTAGCATGTGTGATATTCCATACAGTGAAGCATCAACTTAAAGTTGTCGTGCAAACGTGGGCACAGTAGACGCACATGTATGTTCAATTCGTGAGTTCGATGCAATTTTTGCCATTGTTGCCTTTAATAACATTATAAGAAGAAGAAGAGTGGCAGAACTCAACATACATATTTTCGTAACCGTCAGACAACTCTCTCCTTCATTTGCTGTCAAATTTTGTTGAGCTAGACGTAGGGGAAATCATCGATATTTGGTTAAGTTCCGCTTTAATGGTCTTGTACTTTTTTTAGTGAGTAGGCAGAAACCTTTCATAGGCTCGAATGTCAGTCCGATTCTTGCTGACTAAAAGCACCTCCTAAAGAATCTTTTTCCACACATTCTCCTATTGCTTAGTGTGTTCTCCCATTACTCCGCGAGAGGAATTCGAGCCTTTTGCTGCATCACGAGGTGTTGATCGAATTCAAGTTTCCCTGTCATCCTAAGTTCCTTACATCGCCTATTATTCATACTTCTTTTTCTTTTACTGGCTCTACAGTCCGGGGTGGACCTGTGCCTCACCCAACATGCCTATCCAGCTAGCACGATCTCCCGTTAGTTTCTCACAAATGCGCACTCCAAGTTGGCTGAGGTCCTCCTCCACTTGCGTGCGCCATCTCAACTGAGGACATCCTCCGTTCCTTTGTCCCAATGGCTAGGATTCGAGGACTTTTCGGTCCGGAGCTATGGCTAGGCCATAGGCTCTATATGGCCTAGCCATCTTAAGTGTTGTATCCGAAGACACTTTCTTGGCACATGCTGTCGTACAGACTATAAAAATCGTCGTTGAATCTTCTCCTCCAGCCATCATTAATGCAAACATGACCAACAACCGTATTCAGCACTCTTCCCTCGAAAAGGCTAAGGGCTTCCTCATCCGTATACGTAGCGGCATTAGTACTTTTCGTACAACTTTCAGTTAATTCATTTTCATTCCGAGTAAATTGAAAGAAAATGTGCTCAAAGTTCTTTACAGCATTTGCGCAGTGGTGACCAGACGGACGTGAGATTCGGTTTCGTGAATATTCTCGGAAACAATCGTGACCTGTTAAGGACTGCGCACTATAGTTATTTACTTCGCCTGGTTTCCGATTTGTCCAATCATATGCTGTTCCCATGTGTCTATACAGCGGCTTCTTTCGAGCTCCTTCGCGCTGTTTGCGGTTTGAAAAATTTAGGCGTGATCGTCGTAAAGTCTTCCAGCTTCTATTCTTCGAAAATCGAAATAATACTGATATGCTGTCGCATCGTTGGAAACCGGAGAACATACTTTACACACCGACCTCTCTCCCAAACCGATTTCAATTACCCGGTATCGCTGCACTAAGCCTTAATTGAGTCACTTGAATTTAATGAGTTCTCTCGAAATAAGTGCCACGATCAGACACACACTCCCCTGCAATTTGAATACCTTCAAAAGAGGCCGTTCTCAAGGCGCCCCCATCGGCAGGACGAACAAGCGCAGTCAGCATGTATCAACAAGCACTCAACGCCATCTCCCCCTATGAGGACATAATGGAACAGATACAATCCAAATTGGAGACTACCCTTGAATCGAATTCCTGCGCCAAAGCCCCACTCGAGTAATTTATTCCAACTTATGTATTTACAAAATAATACCCACCGTCGGAATGGCGGTCCGCATTAGACTTTCATCGCTCGACGTCGTCGTGCGTCGGTGTAGGTGTATAAACAGCACTCCACCTAAATCCATTTAGCGAGGCATCTCCACTCACACACGCTCCCACACACACGCACCCCATTTGATAATAACACTTCTCCGTCCCCAATCACCATGGCACCCACCCACCTCGTGCCCATGCCGCCCGCTCGAGCGAAGGATCCTTTAAGTTTAATCTGAATACAGAAGCGGAACTTCCACACCGGGGCTGGTTACAAATTTCCCCAGCGAAACTTTTAATGGGTAGTAAGGCATTGACTACAGCAGTGGTGGGAGGGGGGGGGGGAATGAGAGTGAGACCGCGTACAGTGGCAGTCGAGTTGATGGTAGAAAAGTTTCTTTGAGCCATAAATTCTGTACTTTGACACTGAAACGAATTCGCGTAGTCTGGGGCGCATAGGCTAAGGACATTAATAACCGGGGACGCCCCACAGCAAGGTACGAAGCGCGGCCGCCTTCTTTTGAATAACTCGAGTAGTGTGGCATTACGCTGATAACAGACACCGTTTGCGGTTCTTACATCAGTAATGCTAATGCTAAGTTCGTTAGGCCCGAGAAAGAGACATTGGGGGCACCACACCCATGGTTCTCTCTCTCTCTGCAGAGACAGAGACAACGGAAACGACGCTCAAGCGATTATGCAAATTGTTTTCCACCGACAGACAGAGAACACGGGTAATTGACAATTTTGCCAACCGAATCCGTGTCCCATTTGGATTTCGTCTTCGTCGAAGTTGAAGAGCGGCTGTGTGGAGTGGCAGCACTCCCTGCCAACCTAATGCCAGCCAGCTCTGCTCGTTTAATTGCAAATTTAATTCTCAGTATTGTCGTTCATCATCGATGAGTGGGGGGATAAGTAATTTCGTTAGGGCTGTCAAATTTGACAGGATCAAGTGTCACCGTGTAATCTGAATTTTTCTTTTTCTTTCTAGTACGACTACAAGGTGCGAAATGAGAAGAAGAAAAAAGTGACGATCACTGTGTCGGTAGATGGGGTGAAAGTGTTGCTCAAGAAACGAAGAAGAAAAGTAAGTTTTGAAAAACTATCTGATTGGCTGAAGTGAGCTCACCGCGGTTTCGTTTTTCTTTGCAGAAAAAACAATGGATTAGTGAACCGGAGGAGTTCCTGTATCATCCCATTTATAGGATATTCTACGTTTCACATGACAGTAGCGATCTCAAGATATTTAGTTATATTGCCCGAGATTCTAGCACCGATAAATTTAAGTGTGCAGTTTTTAAGAGCAACAAAAAGGTGAGTTCTTGTTTTTTTTTCTGAAAATTATTTAAGTGGGGCTTAGAATTTAAGCATATGTGTAATGTGTTCGTAGAAAGTGAATTGACATCAGTGTCAAAAAGGAGCTATTGCCTATTCGGGCTACAATGCAGATCAAAAATTATACAAATACTGCAGATATCTATGCTAGTCGGCCGTCAGTACTCATTTCAAACAGTCACCATGGAGGAGACAGCCATTCTCATCATGGAAATTGTGGATCAACTGTATATGGGGTCTTTCTTGCAAGACACTCAGGTCTTCACAAATAAAGCGGAATAATCAGATGGATAACAACAACAGAGAACGCCCATGATTGAGGAGACTCACAAAATAAACGAGAGATACAAATCAAATTCTGGAGACAAGGAAAAAGAAAAGAAGACAACAGATAAAAGTAAAATTTCATTCCGAAGGAACAAACATTGGATTTCGTTTTACGTGATCACCTGCCTTACGACTCACATCACGGGCTTCATTTTCCTAAGAGTCGTAGGTAACGTAAGCTTAGACGCGTTATGAGATCATGCTTGAGGGAAAATCACTCCACCTTGGTTTGGAGCAAGGCCTTTCTGAAATCTCTGCCACTCTTTGAACCGCAGCAGCCGATTGAGAATGCAACTTCACACTGAGCAGGGACATTCCGCTAACCGCCTAGCCTGAATCAGTATTGTGAACAACCTGATTCAAACCAGTCAGTACAGCACACTAACCGCAGCTCTGCTTACGTTTTCAACAACAGCCACCACAATACTCCCAATATGGAACCAAGCGCACAGTGAGGCTGAAATCGACGTTCCAGGGGCTCCTGACCTACTGCGGTACCAGAATAAGACTCTGGTCAAGCTGTTACTACCAGTCAGTTCCCTGAATTCCTGCGCCCAGAAGACGCCATTCCGCAATAAAATTGACTTTGGCTTCATCAGTGACTCCGGATCCAGTCATGTCATCCCGATTCCGAATGAAATGTGGAAGCTCTACAAAAAACAGCAAAAGGAGGAAACTATGCAACATGTTTTCTCAGAGGTTCAGATCAATGCCAGCTGTTCAAAGTTATGTTTTTGCGTCCGGCTATTTTTGTGTGCATTTTCATACTGATAGTAATTCACCGGTGGGTCACATCTAATCGCAGTAATTCTTCGCGAAGGCAAAAATTTGATGATGACAATTTGATGGTTCCACAAGGGACGACGGCTTATCCGCTTCACCAAAAACTCAAGCTGCCCGTCATTCTTATTGTTCTCTCATAAGTAAAAGAAAATTTGAGGGGGTTTTCCTAAAAAATTAGTGTCCTTTGACTGTTATTAGCAACTTGAAAAGGGTGGTGCCGTCAAAAATGCAATATAAATAAGAAGAATGAAGAGTCCAGTCCAGGAATCAAACCTACGACTTTCGGCGTGTGACTGACACACTTACCCACTATGCCGCACTAATTTAAGTTTTATTCCAAATTTTTCTTAGTTTAATTTCACTTTCTTTAAGCACTGGTTCTTGTCAAAGTTTCATTTCAAGTTCTTGTTCAAATCCTTGCCCCAATTTCTATCAAATTCCATGTCCAAGTCCTTGTCCAAATCTAGGTTAAATTCTTTGTCCATATCCCTGCTTAAGTTCTCAACCAATTTCTTAATCAAATATCCCTGTGCAAGTCCAGGTCGAATTCTAAAGCTCTAAACTAAATCTTTTTCTCATTTCAAGTGCACTGTTTTAGGCATAGATCCTTGTCCAAGTTTCAGTCCATGTCCTTATGCAAGTTAATTTTCAAGCATTTCTTACAAACTCCTCTTCCAAGTTCTTTTTCCTGTTCTTGACCATCATTTCGTTCAAGTTCTTGTCCAAAATTTTTATTAAATTTCTTGTCCAACTCTTTCTCAATCTCCTTATTCAAATCCGTACCCAAGTCCTTGCCCATATCCCTGTTTAAGTTCTCACTCAATTTCTTATCGAAATTCCTAGCAAACCCTCATCTAATTCTTCCAATATGTAGTTGTTCAATTCTATGTGCAAATCCATGTCCAAATTCATATCCAAACCCTTGTCCATATCCCTGTCTATGTTTTTACCCAATTTTCTACCAAGGTTTATGTGCAAATTTTAATCCGATTCCCGGCCCAATCACAAGTCCAATCTCCAATCCATGTTTTTGCTTAAATCCTAGTCCAAGTCCTGGCCCAATATCTTGCCAGAGTTCCTATGCAAGCTCTCGGCCAATTCCTTGCCCAACTAATTTATGAATTCCATTCTGTCTACAAGTCCTTGTCCGACTTGCAGTTCAATTCGCAATCTGCTGACCACCTCCTGTCCAAGTTGAAACTCGATTCCTTGTTCGATTTCTAGTACAAGTCTCTCTGTATTGAATTCACTGCCCTTCTCTTTTATTTCATTTCACTATGCAGCACAGCACTAGAGCTTCTCTGAGCGTTTTCGGTAACTCAAGGGAAATTTAGCATGAATGGTTGACGAACACCGGGATGTGCCTGATCGAACCTAGACCTCTGACTCCAGGAGTGGATGCCTTCACCTACAGCACTGCAGTATTTCTGTCATTTGTATAATTGTCATGCCTTGGCACAATAGTGGAAGTTGAGTTGTTTAATAATCTTGCATCAAAGATCCGATAAAATTTTCACAGTGATCTAAATTCTTATGATTTTTAAGACTGTTACGTCCTACTGACAGTTGGCTTAGGTTAGGTAAAGTGGCTTCCGAAATGTAACTGTTCTATTTAGAACCAGAACCTGGTTATCCGCTATTCTTGAAACCAATCCCCTTCTGGATAAATGATAATATTTCGCTTTCAATCACCTCTGATATGACTGCTTGTCTATTGAACTGACTGACTATTACTCACCGATACGTGAAGAATATGTACCCGTAGCAACCGTCAAACTGAGCTTAAGGCATTACTTAACCCACTAACCACTTCCAAGGTAGTCCAGGAATAATAGTCTTCCCTTAATTTAGTCCCAAACTAAATTCCAGAAGACTTGACTGGGTTCCGGGACACTACGAAACGAAATTGTCGATAAAATTGCTAGGCAAAGATGAAAAGAGGCATTCGTAGGGCCCGAACCCACTGTGGGTGGTTAGGGCTTCTGGCGACGGTTGGGTCTCCCGACAGCACGACCAAAAATGGTATGACTCTCCAAGTTGCAGGCTGACCAAGTGCGTGCTCCGAAACGGCAGCAAGAAATCTGCGGCTTTTCTGTTACCTTTAGATAGGAAAGAGGAGTAGAGGACTTGTTTGCGTACAAACGGGACACTTAACCTTCGCTAAGCCCTTAAATGTGCATGAGCTTACGATGGCACCCACCTGTAGGGTAGGTGAAGACACTGAGAGTACTTGTCAATGAGCCTCTGTCAATGTCTGGCCTTTGTTCGGATAAGGTGGCGGCTGTTTGGCACTGATGTGGTGGAAGCTGAAAACCTAGACTTCTTATCACAGAAGCGCTTGTTGGGCCCAAGAAATTACAATCAATGTAGGTTACTGCCTGCCCTTATGGAGCAGTCTTGGAGCTCCAGTGCACTGTTTCCCAATCTCCAACAAAAAAATTGTCTTACAGGTTTTTTTTTTGAGGTAGTTACAGAGTATATGTGAAAGTTGATCATTTTCATCTTCCTTCAAGCACTCTGTTATAAGATAATGGAAATCGTGTGTTCTGTCTTCTCATTAGGCAGTTCTGTCCTAGCCTCCAGTTCTTATTGGATATGATACCCCAGTCAAACCAACAGATGACATGGACTATAGTTGGAAGTCTCACAAGTCCATGTCGCTTTCTGCGTCAGCCTACAGAAGCTGTTGCTTTCAAGTTGACAACTGAACGTCAGATAGTCGACTTCGTTCGAAATAGCATCAACAGATTTCATAGATGACTACATAACTTGTCCACAGCAATTTTTTCAACACCGACTTGTCGGACTAGTTGAAAGAACTCAGCATGAACCGGTTTATCTTTCTGAAGCAGAAAGAATTGTTTGAAGCCACAGATTCACCTTAAAACCTCATACTGATCTTTAAAAGCCTAAAGCAGGACCCAGCCCCTTTCGCCTTAGACCTTCGGTAACCATTGGTGGCTGCATTCTTAAACATGAGTCCGCTCGAAAATGACTAACACCTCAAACATCTTGTATTCCCAAGATGATCCAAGACAATCCGCCAACTTCAGTTCTCCGTCAACTATCACTCTCTAAACCAAAAGCATCAGCAATCTTTGCATTTTTTCGTAGTAGTTCTGCTCACACATCCACATCTCACTCATTCAGAAACCTTGAACTTAACCTCAACAAAGTGGATCTGACTCTGCTTACAAATCAGGGCCACATTAAATATTACAGCTGACCCTCCCGACTCAGACAGACCGGACTATCGACAAACTTATTAATGGGTTCAGGGTCGAAAGTATTCGCCCGTCGCCAATCAGATACCAAATAGATATGCTGGCCATCTGGATGGTCGCCGGAGATTTACCGCCGGACATCCGTTTCCCGTTCTGCTGCTGATTGAATTTAAGCAAGAAAGCGACACGGCTTCAAGTCTATCCGCAACGCCTTGCATAATTTATGGCATCTTGAGCACGCAGCACAACGATGGCTCGTAATTAATTACCTGCGTTGGTTGCGTGCACACATAATGAACGGCATTTAGTGGTGGCCAATTTATCAGCTCGCTTACGAGTATAATGTCAGGGAGCATCTGTCACTCGGATCGGGGGTACTAAGCTCGAGTGAGTCATGAATGATTTGGGTAACTAATGACATCTCGTTGCGGTGCAATTGCTCCGACCAGTAATTCGATGAATATTTGATTAAACTAATGAACATGGGAATTTGACCAGTTGTCAAATTAAGTGAAGGATTCATCATGTCTACGGGGGGATTAGATGGCGCGGCATTTGTTTCGGAGGACAGTGAGAAATGTGTGATGCGTATCCCTTCTGGGTGGTTTTTCTTCTTCTCTGGGATTGGAGGAATGAAGTGGTTGCTTGTGAATTATTTTTCTTATTCTGTGACTGAAATCTCTGGTTTACCAAAATATGGCGCCCAACACAGGAATTTCAGTTCGTACGAATCTGGCGCCCATTGCTGGAAGGATGTCGATAAGGTTACGACACGGAAGAGACGATGACGATAAAGGGATGAAAGAAGGATGTCAGGAGACAGAGACGACGACGAAGACGGGACGACAAACACGGGACGACGAAGACGGGATGACGAAGACGGGATGACGAAAACGGGATGACGGAGACGGGACGACGAAGACGAGACGACGAAGACGGGACGTCGAAGACGGGACGACGAAGACGGGACGACGAAGACGGGACGACGAAGACGGGACGACGAAGACGGGACGACGAAGACGGGACGACGAAGACGGGACGACGAAGACGGGACGACGAAGACGGGATGACGAAGACGGGATGACGAAGACGGGATGACGAACAGGGGATGACGAAGAAGTGACGACGGAGACTGGACGACGAAGACAAAGACGGGACAACGAAGTCGGGACGACGAAGACGGGACGTCGAAGACCAAACGATGATGTGGTAACAAAGGCAGGACAGCGATGGGGTAAGAAAGACAGGAAAAAGATGGAATAACGAAAAAGGGTTAAGAGAGGGCGACAAAGGGAAAATATAACGTCAAAAGGAGGATGCAATTGAAGAACCTTTAACCTGACATTCAACGTTTTCCGCTTAAGTTAAACCATATGTGGCGCCCGACAGTGGGACAGACACGTTCCTGTTGATTTTGATCACACAGGAAGGGATAATTCTTAGGTCTCCAGTTTCTGTTTTCCCATTTGCATCTTGATTAAGTGCCTGTTTCAGTGAAGATAACTTATTTGACATGAATTCAGCGTGCTATGAAATTATATTGCAACTGCCTCAGATTCGTTAAAATCGACATAATTCCCGGTTCCTTGATGTGTTGCCAGGTAATCTCAACGAACAACCCAATTAACTTCTTGACGTACTCGCAACATGACAAATCCTTCATCTTCGTTACCTTAACACATTCCCATGGCTGTGTAAAACGCAATTTAAAATCACCAGAGACATACCCTTACCCCCAAATCCATATCTTTGCAACAAAAGTAACTCATCATTAATCCCCCCCCCTCTCACTCCTCCGCCACGCAACAGAAATATGTGCTGAATAATTGATCAACCACGATCCATTTTTATCGCCCGGCTTCAGACGCGTCAAACCGCTTTTTTATCGCTGCAAAGTGTGCCGCCTTTTTTATCGCTTTTATATTTCCGATCCCGGCATTTATTGCTCAACCTTCTGTGCATATCGCGCTCCGAAATTAATGCATTTCATTTCGCCCGCATTAGGGCGGGTAACTGAACCAATCCCTCACCCTGCGGATGCGAGCTTTAAAAAAATTACCCTCATATCCTTAATAATGACGGTTACCCTCGCATGGTTATTGTTTTTTCATGGCCGAAAGAAAGGGGAAGACCAAACTTTTATCCTCATTCAGATTGTGCGGTTTATGGTTTACGAGCTTTCTACACCGCCTCCATCCCGCCCGGCGTCTGTCATCACTCAAACACTCTGCCATCGCCTGAAAGGGTAACATAAGGCAAACAGTAAAAAAAAGAAACAGATTATCCTCCGGCAGCAGCCGCTCGTATGAATGCGAAATGATTCTTCCCGCAGACACAGAGTGGGCGGAGACACTGCCATCCACTTCTTCTAGCCCAGAGGGAGAGCGGATAGCAGGTTTAAATGTTAAGTCGTTCAGATGGAAAATTCAAATTTGATTTCATTCCCAATACACACACGACCGGTTGTCGATGTCTTCGTCCTCATCTGCGGCTTCACTTTCGTCTACCGTTTGTTTATTTGTTCACCGCCGCAGTGAGATGAGCTCGGCAAGGGGCGGCGTTTAAAGTGTCGGATGGGCCCATAACGACGAAAACCACACCCAATAAGGAAGGCAAGGCACACTCGAATCGTCAAACAACCGAATGATCTACGAGTTTGCCTATGTTGTGTATATTTCAAAAAGAAAAAAAATTGAAATTTTTCAAAATAATGAGAGGTGCACGAGAGGACGTGCGAGTGGGGGAGGCGTTGTATATTTTCTTGGCCCCATTCCAGGCGACCGCCAATCTCTGTCTCTCAGATTTAATGTACTCGCTTTTGGCGCTGGTACGACGCGGTAGTAGCATCGTAATGAGTTGTCCATACATCAGACGGTATTTTGGGACAGCGGCAAAACGGGAAAAGAAAAACAGCAACGAACAGAAAAAGATTCATACTTGCACGATAAGGTGCTCTTGCAGATACTCGAAGAACGTACTCAAAGTTTACGATTTGCGGCTATAGGGTGTGTGTATGGGGAAAAGACGCCTGTGATCTTTTGATTTTAGCAGATGTAGCAATTATGTATTTTTAGACTGATCTTTCTTATGTGGGGGGGTGGAAGTGAATTAAGCCGGGCTTGAAGTGAAAACTTTTCTGAGAAAATTTGCAGGTAGCTTCTAATTTGGAGAAGAAGGTATGAGTTCTGAATGGCAGTGAGGTTTCTCGTTTTAGTCGAAGAATTTGGCAAGTGTGAGTTGCGTGCGATTTTTGGTCCTGTTTGCGTTAATGGCATCTGGAGGAGAAGATTTAACGACGAACTCTACAGCGGTATGCGCCTACTCAAGCATCTTCGGATACAGCTCTTAAGATGGCTAGGCCATATAGAGCGTATGGACACCACTGCTCCGGGTCGAAAAGTCTTCGAATCTGAGCCATTGGGACAACGCAAAAGAGGACGGCCTAGGCTAAGGTGGCGCACACAAGTGGAGAAGGACCTCATCCAACTTGGAGTGCGCAACTGGCGGCAGCTGGCGAAAGATCGTGGTGGCTTGAGAGGCATGTTGGTTAAGTCCTATTTCCATCCCGGACTGCAGCGCCACAAAAAGAAAAAGAAGAAAAAGAGTTTCACTCACCCATTTATGGTTTCGTTTGATTTTCATACAAGACAATCCGAACAAAAAAGGTATCAAATACGAAGATGCATATTTTTACCACGAAATTAAATCATGCTGCGGTCCACCAAGTTTCTCAATATTGCAAACGTGACCCTAGGTACCAACATCACATCCATCAAAAATCATCGACAGTGTGTTTTTCCGTCCTGTACAACCGCCAGTCGCTTTATCAGTAACACATCGAGGTGTACCTTTTGTACATCCAAAAAACATACTGCTTCTCTCACGAAAGAAAGTATGTCATGCCATCTTCATCATAATCATCGTCATCATCATCTATGTTAACTCGCTAGTTCCACTAAAGAGGTCGTTGGGGCAATACACGCACGAGAGACCTAGAGGCCGCTCGATCTAACGCCATCGACTCTAACTCATCAGGAGCTATCCCCAAGTGCAACCAGGCGAGTTTATGGACTTGACGCAACTACCTAGCGCTGGGTCTGTTGAGCGGCAGCCTACCTGATTCTCTTTATGGTGGGAATTTTTTAATCTTTCAAGGTTAGTATTTCTCCTTAAACTAGCCTTAACCAATGTAGCCCCGAATATACACATAAATTGTGCTACGATTTTTCAACTTCATCCAGACGTAGTCGACAGACCTCTCCTTGGTATACGAGTATATTCAGCATTGTCATTTTCTATTCTATTCTACCCTCTCGATATCCGCTTTTCTGTTGGGCGAGGGATTGCAAAGCATCGTTGCAACATCTCACAGTTCTGGAGTGTGAAAATAAGGCCTTCATTGCGGTTTGGCTGTCCGAAAATATTGTATTTGTATTCCAGTACATGGTACCCTTGAGTACTTCACGTTTATCACACATATCCGCAGTGTTTTCTTTAGCCTGGAAAGAGGTGGGACTGTGGTCACCGTGGCGTAGTGGGTAAGTGCGTCGACCCCCACGCAGAAGGTCTAGGTTCGATTCCCGGACGGGACATCTCGCATTTTTTCACAGCACCACCTCTTTCGAGTTGCTGACAACACTCAAAGTGTACCTATTGTCTATGAGGTTTTCAAATCCCGCCGCTCGGAGTCGTCAAAAAACTGTAGGTCCCTTCTACTCGTGAGAGAACAGCAGCACGCATAACACAAGTAGTTATTGAAGAAGCTAAGCCCTGGTCCCTTGTGGGCTGTACTGCCACTCACTTATTAGAGGTAGGACTACAAAAACCCACGTGACCCGTGTGTTATTTCTTAACTCAGCTGTTACGGCAACCCGTTGTGGTGTTCGTTCTATACCTTTCGCTTATGAAAAACAATACCTGCAGTTAAAGTCCAAGGACGGTAAGCGGCAACATTTTGAAGAATATCTTTTCAGACGAATGGTGAGCTACTTAAGAAAACTGGCGTGGTAAAATTCTGAAATATGTTTTTGTCCACAGTGGATATTGGATTCGGAATGCTCTCTGCACCACCACACCACATTACTTAGTGTCATCATATGTACATTTATGCGTGAACAAAATACCCCATCTCAGCAATGAACAATTGTGAGCTTAGATTTATGTACCCAAAAGTCTCATTTTTAGTGTTCCGGTTACAAAATTTTTACTTCCCATAATTTGAGATTTATTGTTGGGCCCCGCACGTGAGATGATGTCAGCCTTTCAGAAATGTATTTCCATCCGGCGGGTTATGAAGCGTAACAAGTGTGAAATCAACCAACCGTGACCTCTGCACATTCGGAAAAATAGCACTGTACTGCGAACTATGGAATCTTAGATGTTTGATCTTAGAACAAGATTAAAGATTGAACGAACTTTATCGTGATTGGAAGATTTTCATAGACGGTGGTTTACTGAAGATTTTATTACTTTTGAGCAATAATTGAAGAACTCACAGAATATTTTGCATTTATCCGAAAATGAGCGAAAGCTTTCCCAACCAATGAATCAGTTGGTAGAACGAAAATGAATTTCGTTCGACTCCACTTCTCAATGCAGTGCAGCATCATCTGTCAGTTTTGTTTAGTTTCCCCAACGAATGTACTGTCTTCCAAAACGCGTGCCTAAGTTCAACAGAAAAATGTCAAGATTCAAAGTGTCCTTTACGTATTTCAAGAAAATATTACATTTGGCTAGTGCGCTACTCTCACACATAGATGGTTTCGTTTTTTTTTTCAAAAACATTTGATTAATCACATATTTGGAAAGCTTACATCATCATCATCAGCGCGTTAAAGGTACTGACTTTTATTTTTTGAGCCTTATACCCTAATTGATTTTCTCCGGAAGTCGTGATGAAGCTTTTTTTCCTTAGTTTTGCAAATGCTTTTATTTTGGGTGCAGTGGCTTAAAACTGGTAGTGGTTCCATATATTTTTTTCCACTTTAGTTGAAAGGAAACCTTAAATTCTTTTCAAATGGTGTGTTGATTGACGATTTGATATCACTTGGGGAGTTACGATGAATAATAAAAATTTAAACATTACCTTCTTACTGAATTGTGAACACAGGTCGTTGCCTCTAACTTCTTCCTTCATCACTTGGGTCGTTTAGACAACTTTTGATAGGAACGGCAAATCGACTCTTATCGATTTTTTCCAGTATTCTCTGCCAGACGCCGACGAGGTTTTTTGGTTAATCATAAGTTTAGTTTCAAAAACGGGAGCTTGTGATTGACTACCGATTGATTGACCTTGTCCTGTCTGCATTGATGACATCTGTATGAGAGTTCTACAGGCTAAAGAAGTTTTAAAGGCTGAACGGCGGCCTTTTCAAGCGACTACGTATACAACGCTTAAGATTAATGGGTCCAGGGTAGCTAAAGAATATTCCTGCGGCCCAAAGAGTATTTGAATCGCAACAGAAAGCATACAAAAGTTGATAAGGACCTTAACCAACCTTAGGTATGGACGTACCTTGCAAGAGATGGTTCTAGCTCGAGAGCCATGTTGGTTAAGGCCCAGGTCCTCCTCGGACACAATGACACTCGAAAGAGTGTTTAAGTTGGATAGTCTTTGTAAGTGTCGTTGGAAGTGATTATAAAAGCAGCGGGAATAAAGTTTTCTTTTCCGTCTTCGAAAAGTTCGATGATTTCGGATTTCGCTCAAGAATTGCCAATCTATTTGACAGCGAGATTGGGCCTTGAACGTAAGAGCGTAGTTTTGAACTTTCTAAATACAGAATTGGGCTCAAACTTAAATATAATAATAATTGAATGGCACTACAGCCCACCAGGGCCTAGCTTCTACAACAACTGTGCTGTTGTGCGTGCTACTGTTCTCCCACGAGTGGAAGGTACCTACAGTTTTTCGCTGACTCCGAACGGCCAGAATTGCGGAGATTTTCATAGACAATTGTTACTCAGAAACTCGAAAAAGGTGCTGCAGTGAAAAATGAGAGGTGTCCCGTCCGGGAGACCCACTACGTCCCGGCGACCAAGGGCTCAAATAAAAGACTTAAGAAAATGTAAGTCCTTAAATAACTGTCTGCTCCTTCTTCTTCATGAAAGCAAAATAAAACGTCTTTGTCCCTATGTGCGGTGGTTGGTCTGCCGGGTAGTACAATGGACAAGTTTATAAGTTTGAGCGCTCCAGTGTAGCGTTTCCCAACCTTCAACAAAACAAAAAAAAAAATGTGTGGTGGTTCGCTTTCGCCAAAAAGGTAGTTTTGAGGAACAGAAGAGTGACGGCGCCATCCTCTCGGCGCTCGGCTATACTAATCGGGCGAGGTGGTTTTTTGGTTCCATACATTTCCACTTTGCCAAAAAAAGTTTGCCCACAGAGGAAGGAAGGAAAAGAAGAAAGCCTTAAGCCCTCACCAGACTGCATACTTACAAATATGAGCGGAAAGTGAAGAAAGCAAGGAAAAAGGTGCTCAAAGGCCTATTGACCTTCCGATCTTCTCTGGATACTAAGCTGAGCTACCTTACTTATACTTAACCTACACTAACTTGAATCTAAGCCTTTAATAAAGCTACATATGTTACCTTAAGACCGAACATAGCCCTACGCAGTACAATGCGCACCCACTATCAAGAACCAAAGGGTACCCGATGTAGACGACACCGTATACCAGCCCATCCATCATGCTAAGTGCCGTGCCATGACGTTTGCTTTCCTGTTCTTAGTTAGTTTAGGCACGCTGATGTGTGAGAGAGGGTGGAAAGAATCCAAAAAAGTTACTTTTATAAAAAAATACACGTTCCCTCTTAGCAAGACTCTAGTTTTTCCGTAAAAGTTAGACAGCTACAAACATTTTTTCATTTTCACCAAAATTATCGACACATCCTGTACTTGATGAGTCTACAATGTAGACGAGTCAACCACCACCGCCAACCACCACACCACCAGCACTATGCACTTGTAGTGTAAGCGAGTAGTTGCGAAAACTATATGCTCTTGGCTCCGGATCAAAATTAATTATAAAGTCACGGCAGTTTAGTTTTCGTTTGTCATTTGTTTATGTTTTCAAATCGTGCTGGTTCATTTGTGCCAACGCAGTATTTGCGGCAGAAGTTTAAATAACCCGAAAAACTTGGAGATGAAATCAATGTTTATACTTGTGGGATACAATTTTCTTTGCTCCCTTCTGAAAGATACAATTAGGAAAATGATTCTCCTGCTGCAGCGGTTGTTACTAGGCGCGGCTTGTTCAATAAACTACGAGGAGATGCACACTTGTGGCGGGCAAAACGTCCTGATTATTGACAACTCAAAAATATCATTGGCAAGGCGAAATTAATGATGGCGTGTAGGACCGAACAATTAACCTTGTGGACTCGCATGAAGAAACACAAAACAAATTGGCTCTGCGTTCACCTGACTTTGTTTTTATTTGGAAAACAACAAGGTTAGCGTTTGTTTGTTCGCACTTTCTCCAGTCATTGGCGACGGGTAGCGTACGCGAATTAAAACGAATCTTTACGATGAAATGTGGTCCCGGTGCGCTGGCTGCCGCCTGCGACCGTAGACCATTCACCACACTGATTAGCAACCGAAGTGGGGTGTATTTTGTTTAATAAACTTGGCATCCTACGGGCCAGTTTTTCGCGCACACATTGTGTAAATAAACACACCCGCAGAAGATACCGCTCCAGACGGGAATCAATCAAGCGTTGTGCTGTGCGCGGATAAACACCGCGTTATGATTTAATATGAAGCAACATTTGTCTAACGGTTGAATTTATGTATTTTATTAGATGCACGCTTGGAAAAGTTTCTCGCCGCACAGTCCCACGCTCGGCAGATGAGACCGCGACATTCGGGTGTGCTGGAGAAGACATGCCAGGCCAGACATGGATCATTTGTCTGTACAAGTTAATCCCACAGCATCCAGATTTGACTAACTTCGGTAGGGATCAGTGTGTCAGTGAACTGAATTTGTGAAGTCTGAAGCGTCAGCTGAAAAATTTAATTGGACGTACGACGGCGTCTGGCGAAAATGTCCATTCGGGAGATGAGAGAATTAAAATTTTTAGATGCCATTAAGTCTTCAACATCGTTGAGTGACATTCAGTGTGTGTCATCGTCTGGACATCAAGTCTGAGATCATTGCTGGTTTTGATGTTGGCGGCCGTTGAATGGTCGGTTGACAGTTCGCTTCTTAACATCTAATAAGAATGAACTTTTGAAGACTTACATACTTACTGTTGAAAAATTCTGTCCACCGCAAATCAACAGATTGTTTGGGACAAATTGTCGTCATTTTCTGTGACGCGCATGTTCCACTAAAGGCGTCGCGTTGGCAATGCACGCATGAGAGACAGACACTCGATCGTCCGCCGTCGACTCTACCTCATCAGAAGTCATTCACAGTCGAGCTCGTGAACTTAATCCGACTACTTTGCTCTGAGTGCTCAATCACCTACGTGATGGCAACGCATCTAAGGCACGCTTCGAAAGTCGTGATAAAGAGGACATTCGTTCCACGGGGCCAAACCATCAAGGCATAGCCCTTTCCGTCCGAAGAAACTGCTCAGCATTGAGTTCCACCAGCACTGTCTTATTACTCAGACTATCTTAGTGAGTAAGTCTCGCGAAATGTCATCTCGGCAGCTGGTATTCAAGATCTTATTCTTTCAGTCATAACCGAAATTTCATGATCTTAGGTGAGAGTTGGAGGACATACTCTGCTTAAACCTTAACTTTGCTTTGAGACTGATTTCTTAAGCTACTTCGAAATTGAACCAGCTTGGCCATCCCTCAGAGTTGTTCTTCACATCACTAGTGAAAAGGACATCGAGACACTTGTACCCTTCCATTCGTTTCCAAACATGTAGCGTGCATGTGATAGGCGTCTTGGAAATGACCATAACTTCGGACTTGTCCACATTCACCTTCAATCCAACATCAGCACATACGGTCACAAAGCTATCGGGTGCGCGCTAGAATTCCATCTGGGAGGATGTGAGGACAATCAAGTCATTTGTGAAAGGAAGTTTACTTACCCACAAATTTCCCAATATGAAGCATTTCTCGCTTCGGTTGCGTTGCAACAGCCAGTTCATGTATACATATAATGAAAAACAGAGGTAACAAGACTCACCCTCGGTGAAGTCCAAGGACCACGGTGAAAGGTACTAATTTACTACCGTTTACTCGAACACAGCTGATACAGTTTGTGTAAGGAGATTGAATGGCGTTCAACAAAGGATCGTCAATCCTATGAATTTGAGGTGTTGAGGAATATACTTTTGAAATCCCGAAGTGAAAAGTAGACCATAAAAAACGCTTCGAAAACCAAACTTTTTACCACAATTGAAGGAATGCCTTGTTGAGAAATGTGGTTTCGAAATGATTCAGCCAAACTGGATTGACAAATGACAAAGAGTCCTTACAATGCTCGCTCCTAGAAATGAAATAACTCAAATCAGTCAGTCAATCAGCCTTGTCGATCTCTGTAATTCATCTCACATTTTAAACAATAACTTCCACAAATGAATCCATTTACATTTACAATGAGTAATCAACGTAATTTTTTTTAATTTAATTCGAGGCCCAGGACCACTCCGGACTTTAGCGCCACAAGAGGAAGAAGAAGAAGAATCAACTTAATTTTGTGCCTATCCAAATTATGACTCTTTTAACTGAACTGTTGCGCTTTATTAGTCTTTCTTCCATCAGGGGTCATAACAAGTTTACGATGGCGGAATACAATCTCAACATACAGTCTCTCCTCATCATTTTGCATCTTCGCTCTTAAACGAACCATATCGTCATTTCCTTATGAGCACTCCTTTAATGGCACGCTCCAGAAGTCATATAAACAGTCTCTGGGGTTTTTTGCCACTAGATGGTGTTGATGTACATTTTTCTGGGGACACTATTCTGATTGCGTCAAACGAACAGCGTTTGAAAGAAAACATGTGAGGATACAAGACGACTGAATAGTTCGGTGGGCCTGTTTAAAGATATTCTTAAATATGCCGAAGTTTGTGCAGCTTAAGGTGAGAATACTCAAAGTGAACGCCGGACCCAAGACTGGTTTCTTCGATTTCGGATTTCGGAAATTTATATGTAAAATATGCACCTCGTACTATTAGGCCTTCCTCTCAATAAGAAAGGTTAAAACCGACACATAGTTGTCAGGAGATCGCAAAGGCACTAAACAGTAGGACAGTTTGGGACCATATGACACTTTGGGTTGATCTAAAATGAGACTAGTCAATGTAAGGGTGCCACCCGAGTTCGCTCAAAAAGATGTATTGTAATTGATTGACAATCAGATGCGGTTGCTGTGGCGTAGTGGGTGTTAAAGACAGCGTCACTTTTTATACTTCTTTATTTGTTCTCAGTTCAAGGTGATGTTAGCAACTGACTGTTAAAGCGGAACGAACATGAACACACCATAAGCTCTACACATATTGCATGTACGAGTATGTGTATGTTTACATTCATATACAACAGTGGGTATGTGCGTTGACAGGTACCCTCTGTTGTATATGAATGAAACTTGGACCACACACGCTGAAGGTCCAAGTTCGATTGCCGGACTGAAAACTTTGCATTATTCACGGTACCACCACTTTCGGGTTGCTGACAACACCCAGAGTGTATAAATTGTCAAGAAGAGGTTCTCAAATCTCGCAATTCAGAGTCGGCAAAAATACTGTAGGTCCTCTCTAGTCGTCAGAACACAGTAGTACACACAATACAAGTAGTTGATGCAGGAGCTAGGCCCTGGTTCTTTTAGTGCCACTCTTTTCTCATTGGCCACCAAATTCATGACGGGAAATTCATGAATTAATTAGAAGGACATCCAATACAAGCCATCAATGTCAAAGTTAGGTGACTCACCGAAACCGACTTTAAAAGATGTATTGATGGCAAATATTGATATGCTGAGTGGTTGATGTGATTTGAAAGGAATTGTCTAGAATTTGTTGAAGCGCTTAGTTGGACACTCTACGGTAACTCGACCATTTGACTGAAGTAATCAAAAGGAGCGACCAAAATTGACCAATAATAATTGAATTGTCTTCCATTATAGCAAGCCATTCTTGATGACTCGAATCCAGTTGCCGAAGGTTAGTTGGTAAGTTTTGCTTCTTCCACAGTACGGGCTGGTTGTGTCATACTCTGAATATTACTTCTTTCAAACTCTGCTGAACTCTTTTGACGGGCTTTCGCTGATGAACCACTGAAGTTCTACACAGATGGCATAGACAATACTGATCAAATCTACTTGATTGATTGCTTTCTGTCAAAATTTTACCAAGATACCACAGGAGTTTTATTCTACATACGTAAATATATGCAATTTCATTCGAAGTTAAGTATATCCACTTTGCTGATTCTGGAAAACGTACTTTCGTCAATGTTTTCCAACAAATGTTTAGTCGTAAACGGCTGTTTTAAAATTTCTCACTAAAAAATTGTTCGAAAGTTAATATTGTTACATAATTGACAAAGTTCCAAAAATTACTGGGGATAATGGGATCGATAGTTATTCAGGAAACAAATTAAAAACGTGATTCTTTGAACGTATGTTTCTAAATTGTAAGTCAAAAACGGTAGTTTCGAAATATTTCACTCAAAAAAAATTCAAAAGAGTCGACAGATTTTCCCAAAGAAACCCTCCAAAACATACATTTTGCTTCCAAAAATACGTTTTTGAAATGCCCAAAAACTTTACGAAAAACCCTGCACCTCTTCCAATTTCACTTCATTCATTTGATCTCCATTGAAAGTCACATTTTCCCAAATTTGAGATACGGCAACGTTGCTTGGATCAGTCTGCAAAAAAAAAAATAAGTGTCACTGTCAGCGAGGAATTTTTTGAAAGCAACGCATCAACAAGGAATGCGCCAACTTTTGAATTACGTTCTCCCGACGTCTTCTCTTCGGTTCGTTGGTGTTTTCTTGAAAAAAAAAAGAAACAACGAAACTAAAAATCGGAAAACACCTCATAATCAAAGTACCTCCATGATTTATGTAACAACCCCCTAAATGTTCGCTCATTCATTTTGCAACAATTCGCCAGAATTGAAAAGCACATCCTCAAAAAATCGAAAATTCATAGCTGCATAGAAAACAGAAAAAGAAAAATGATTCGCTTTTGTTTTATTTCATCGATAATCCTTTCATGTTTTCGACAATCCTCTTCATTCGAGCGGAACGCCGCCGTGCCTCAGTCTCTTCCCGAGGACCGCACGTCGCCGACCACCGCGCTTCTCTGAAATTCAGTTTTGGTCTTTTCACCTAAAAATACATTATTCGTCGACACACACACACGGCCAGCCGTCGACACTGACTGAGCGGAGAGGCAGCGTGATTCAAGCAGAGCGCGCGAGAGCACCTATACACGCTTTTCCTTTCACACAGATGATCGACTTTTTCCAAGCCGCCCGTTTTCGACTCCCAGCAACACACTAGTCGGACCGCGACTGACAATATATGTACGTCCGTTTTTCCACCTCCGAAAAATTTTTAGTGCGTATACTACCAGCGGACAAGCACGGTCTCCGAAAGTATCTCGCGCCGTCGGAAAGATTTTACAAAAAGGAACAAAACGTTCAAATCATTCAAAACGAATTCGGTCTCCGGTGAAAGATTCAAAAGACACGATCACGATGCGTAAAATAAATTTTTGACTTCAGTAATATTCGCGTCTTTCGAAAAATACAAGAAAAATAATAAAAGTGCTCTGTGCGAAGTCCTCAAGGGACGAGGAAAAGTTTTTTCAAAAACGAAAAAATTTCCACAAAAAAAAAATGTAAATCATTGTGACTGTGTGACTATTGTGAAGCGTTAAGCTTGTTTTCGAAAACCTACGACACACCTTTGCCCTCCTCTTCTCACACCCCCTCTGCGCCATACAGACAGAGACTGACGGCTGATTCTTTGTGATTTGGTCACTGCCTTTTTCGAATCACTCGCCCGTTTCGTTTTTTTGTTTTCGAAATCCAACAAAAAAAAAAAACAAAAAGAAAGCCAGAAACAAAAAATACTCTCACGTGACTAAGTCCGATTTTAGACCATACTCCGGTCGGCATCATGAGCGATGTCATAAGTCCGCGTATGAAGACACAATTTATTTTCATTCCTCAACACAGCCGTTTTAGAGAGCCAACAATAATAAATAACGATTGTGAACGGGCCGAATGAGGTGGTGGACAAAGCATTTTTCAAACTTGGATTCCGACGAATGTTTGAAAAGGGCCTACCAGCTACACATCCCTGTGACCAACGGCCGTCGTGCCGTTCGTTCGGCGATTCGTTTTCCAAAAAGACGAGGAAATACAGTTTTTCGTTTGCCTAACGAGCATTTCAATTACAGTTTGAAAGCACAGAACGGGCCGGGCGTATTTCTCAAGTGGGTGCCTAATTAAAAATGTATTTTTGGAGACAAGATACTTTTTTTTTTTTGGTTTTCGTTCGTCTTGTCGTTGCTTCGGTTGGTGTCCGCTGAAGAGCAGTTTCCTCAATTTTCGCATTTTGGACTTTTTGTTTCTTTATGTCAAGAGAAGATTTTTGAAAATCAATTCTGTCGGAGTGCTCCGCTGAAGGGGTGCCCGCGGTGTGTTTAAGTGAAAATGGCTGCTGGACGAGGATGTGTTTGTGATGGCAGACAATTCGATTTGAGATACACTTGTAATGGATTGTTTATTTGGCCATATGACGACTGTTGTGGGCGGGCTGGAGGGAGATACCCGTGATTTTGAGTTAGTGGCTTTCGCAGTAGACAGACGATTGGTTTGTGTGACTTAAATCCTTTGAACGGGAGAGTCAGGTGGGGTTACATATTCGGTTAAGAGCTGTATGCGGTGGGAGAGGGATGACAGTCGTTTTAAAATTTGTATAAAGTTGGTAGAGATGATGGTGGGACTTCAATTCTGCAATTTGTTAGCCAGTTGCCAGTTTACTATTTCATGAAAAAATTGCGTGAATCTGTGAACTGAGGCAGCAGGATTAAAACTACTGATTTCGATTTGAATTGGTAGACTGTATCTATGCTCCACAAAAATGAATGCAATTGTGAAGATGTTTCTGAGTAGTGTGCAAACTGTTTAAAGACGAAAGTTTTTGGTCACAGCAGTTATGCTTCAAGTGGATGAATGCTCCTGATCGAAGTCCAATTTGACTGAAGAGCAGAAGTTTCCTCTTCTTCTGTCTATTGCTGTAGTGGATTAAACTGAATGTCAAATGAAACTTACATCCTCTAGGCTTTACGTCTGGTAATTCACAATGAATGGACGTCTCAATTAAGTCGAAGTCTGCCTTCATTTCATTTCTTTCAAAATTAAAAAGTTGTTAAAGAAGAACACTTGAACTAAATGAGTTTTTTCAGCTTTGGTGGTCACCTCTCCAATGTGTTGAACCGGCATAACGTAGCTGACAGATTTTTACTTGTCATTCCGTATGTAAAATTCACTTGAATTGTGTTTTTAATTTCTCGAAAAGTGATGAAAGTTCGTTAGAGTTTAGTTTGAAGTGTCGATGCGAAGCAGAGTTGGATTTAACCCTGATTTACAAATCACTAGTACAAACGTGATTCTGTTGTCTCAGTCATCCAGATTTCATTCAGTGAATGAAGGTATCGAATTAACCAGCAACGCATCATATCAGTGGAACTCAACCATAAAGACAGAGTTTGAAACAAATACAATCTCCTAAATTTATGCAATAGACAATTCGTGTTGTGTCTTGTGTCGTGCTTTTCACCCTGATGACCTTTTCGAAATGATTTTGTTGCGAACCATGTCCCCTGGCAACCATTTCCACCTCTGACGGAAGTGTTCCCGATGATTTTGTTAATTGCCACTGAGTTTTGGCTGCATTTGAGGAGGTTTTTTTTTGTGAGGCTTTTCAGGTCTTTTCATTGTCATGGCTAAGAACGCAGACAGCTCTTCGGAGAATTCCTAGCACCCAGTGATTTTATGACGAGCTCTGACCATGTAAGTCACTAAAACACTACTCGTTCACTTGACTAACCAACCTCGGTGACAAAATCACCTCGTGTTCGTAAGTCTCACTTCTCACAAGCCACTTTAGTTCATAAGTCAATGTTTTTAGATTGATTTTAAATTAGTTTTTCATGAAAACTTTCCTCATTGCCTTCTAATATTCCATGCGAAAGATAACAATCTTACAGTTGTCTTACTAGCAATACTGGTAATGTCGCCTACGATGTTTTTGAACCTAATGCTGGTCGCAAAATAATTTTTCTTGCTGTACTACATTCGACAATTATATCCTTTGATGGCCTTTTTAGATGTTTTTCGTCTGGGTTAATCCGTTATCTGTACACATCAATTGGTAGATGAGATGGATGGCTAAATGGAAGGGCCACTCATGAGTAAGGAGTAAACTTCAGTCTCTCATTGAATTTCCACTGGGCGTCCTTACCTTGATGCTCCGACACTTTATGGCTACATCAGACACTACCGATTTGTGGCAACATCTGCCCGGTTATAAAAAAAATTGTTTCAATCCTTACAATTTCAAGTGAAAATAGTCCTGATCAAATTGTGTTGAGTTGAAGAGGGCACGCCATGATTGACAACTAGAAAGATGTTGCTGTGTGCTTGCTGGTAGCGGTAGGGAATCACTCCTTCTTTGTCTCTTAACTGGATCGCTCAAAGGAGTCACCTTTGACCAAAAGAAGAGGAATTGTGTGGACAGCAATTTGTCAGAAACTGCAGAAGTGTTTTTTGAGGTTCTTCTGCATTTTCACGAAGTAGTTCAGTTATAACCAACTGGCCCTCTCTAAAACTATGGATTTTTTTGTGTAAAGTTCCCGTCATAAAAACACTTGTTTTTCTTCATTATTCACTTATGAAAAATTATAGAACTTTGCAGGCATTATTGTTTCAAAAAATAGCAATACTAACCAAAAGTGATTTCACTCGCAATATTCATCTTTTCCCATTGGAGTCGTCTCTGTTCAAATCCAAAAGTTTTCGCAACACGGAGTCCTTGCTCAATATTAAATAACTGCAGATTTTCAAGCGCTGCGTATAATTAAAAGCGAAGTTTTCAATCTCATCATGGGCAAACAAAATGTCAGGATCCCTCCGAATATCGCCGTGATGCATAAGAGACAACTTAAAGCATGGTGAAAAGCCTGTAAAACGCTTACCATTGGTAGATCCCTAACCTCGTTAATCATACGTCACACAGTTAACTTATAATTTTTAACAGTAAGCAGTTTCTCAACTTGGGCTGAGGTATTTTACTTTGTTTTCAAGTGATTTTTAACTAGTCAAGTTTCGAGTTCCAGGCGGGATACTTCGCTTTTTTTTCACGGCACCACCTCTTTGGAGTGGTTTCGTCCTTACATATTTGTCTACGAATTGTTGTCAGTGAGCCATTGCCGACACCAGCGGCTTTATCGGAATTTTACTCAAATCTTGAATAATAAGACCTGAAAACGATGAACTTTTCAATGGCTTTCGGAGTAACATGTAACTCTATTTTAGTGAATTTCCAGAAATGTATACCCTCAGACACACCATCCGCATTTTTAAACACTTTAATAACTTACCCCGTTTAAACAGCACATATCTCACACAACCCTACACAGACCTCCTCAAATGACACACACAATTTTATGAATCTAAATCATGAGAGTCTCGCTTCCACCCAGAAGGAGTACCACATGCGGCAATAAAAGCAGTAGCATCTCTCCCTGGCAATCATCCAATCCTATTACCCACAGCAGATGGATTCTGGATATACGTGGGTATTCCGCAGGGCATCCTCCTGTGGGTGTATTTTTGTGCGCTCATTCGAAACTTATCAAAAGTACGTTCTGCAATTGACCAGTTTACGGTTAAATAACACACACTTTGCACTCACAAGTGTTGAAGTTATACCGCAGTGAGATAAATACTCCATTCAGGCGTATTTATGTTGGGGGAATAGAAATGAAGCTGTTTTCGCCTTTCTTTTACCCGATGAATGGTAGTCGATGAAGGGGGAAGAGGTTGATTCTTAATTGAATTGTACGAGAGTTCGGATGAAAAGGAGAGATTCCTAGGGATTATGCGGGCTCATGGGAGAGATAGTTGAAGACAAATTCCGGTCGCTTTATAATGAGTTGATGATATTAATAGTGTCTGGAAATATTTTGGTTTTTTTAAGAGTCCTTTTGTGTACTTCGGAAAGCGAGTTCCATTATTTTTCAACTTTGTTTAAGGCGAAAGTTTTATCAAATGTGAACATATTTGATTCATGTAGGGACACCATCAAATGTGTTCTTCCATAGTTTTCGATTAGTAAAAATATGAAGACCCGAGGGAATTACACAGTCGAGCTGTTTCAGAGTTTGTGGGTCCCAGTTGACTTCCACAGACAAATATTCTATCTTGTTTCCTGAAAATGTATTATGAGCTATTTCCCATATCTGGTCTTTTTGTAGGTCTTTTTGTTACTTCCCTCAGTTTGAAAATTATCTCTTAACACTCCAATCTGAAATTTCATTTTGCATGTTGCTCTTCTGAATTTGAAAGGAGGCCTACAATTTGCTACAAAAATAGTGTCTGCCTTCATGGGTTCAGTAGAGTTCTTAAGATGTTTTGCATTTTTGAACTTTCGCATATTTTGTGTTTCTTATCGAAGGCTCGGATGGGGCACCTTAATCATCCATAAAAATTAAGCGCCTAACTACCAAGACCATACCAAGTTGACGGCGCTACAGTAAACAAGGATCCACAGTGTAGGTTATTCCCTTACTAGCTCGCATTATGCTTATAAATGTTGCCTTATCCGTGAAAATGACCAATAGCCACAAAGAACAAACAACTTTTCAATTTCAACATTTTCCACATTTCGAAAGAACCAGTTCTAGGATCACAGCTGAGGCCCCAATGTATGACAGGTGGCTAACATGCATAACATATATGCAGGACGCTAGCATTTCTATAAAATTTTGCCTTTGCAGCCAAATTCTAGATATAACAGATCGGGACATATATTGGGCGCCACTAATAAAACGTATTCATTTAATATTAATTTTTTTTGTTAGTGGCGCCTCCTATATGTTCCGGGATCTATTGAGTGATGTGTTATGTATCCTCTTCTTAGGAAAAAGTTTATTTATGAAATCTGAAATTTCTGGTCCTATCCCTACACAGACTAAAATTGCTTCTATCTCCATAAACATGAAAACTAATTGCTAGCAACTGAGTTTCTTTCTTATGAAAATCCATCTTCATTTTAGTTGCAAGTGAATTTTTTTAAGGCGTGTCCTTTGACATCTACAACTTTTTTCGATCTTTGTTGTAGAGGCCAAAATCCTCTACGGGGGAATTCAATTCCCGTGAAATGTCGACCGTCCAAGCCTAGTTCTATTGAACGGAATGAAAAACAAATCGGAATCACGATGCGCTCTCCAAGGAATGCAGTTTATATGCATATACCTGCTTAACAAGAAGTCTGGGACAAGTTCCATGTTGGATAAATCTTCTTGGAAACGTTTTCATGTGGCTTAAAATAGGCTTGGAAACAAGAGGCTATCGTTATGCTGTAGCATCATCTTTTGTTGCCTCTGCTTGTATCTTGTCCTTTCCTTAGTGCTCACCACTATATCGTTCCGTCAAGTTTCAGTTTACTATAAATGATGTCGAAGTGATCCCACCACCGAATATACACACTGACCACGCTGATGACATAGAATCGTGATGAGAGGTCCTCTTACTTTGTCTTCTTTCAGGTGCTGAAATGAATTCGAAATTCTTTAATTTTTTGCCTCCGTTCACAGGCGAAAGAATGACACTGACTGTCGCTTTCGATCATAACGAACCCAAGTTCTTTCTTGGCTTTGAGTTACATATTTCCGATGCACTCATATAGGTTTCTTGACAATCTAGGTAGACCTAGCGTCATAAGCGTGGGCCACCCCAAAAAAATATTCAAGCGGCGTCACAATGTTTCCAAAGCGACCTAAGTGTAGTTGCCTCAGAGGTAACCAGCCGCTCTGACGTGACCTTACCTCTCCGTTTAGCTTTGGATGCTGTAATCATCTGTTCTCGTATTGAGTGTGTATCCTCAGTGAACAATGTCTTCATTATAACTCTTTTCCATCATTTTGACATTCATTCAGGCCAACTCAAATCAAATCAAAGTCTTTGAAGCCACAAAACCTACCATGACTCGTTGCTTCATTCCAAGCAGCACTCGTATAAGCCTTACGGATCCTTTTATGCAACTTAGTCGCCGAGGTCTTGAAATCGAAGAGGGAAATCAACAATTTCCACAAAAGTGAATTTTTTGGCCCAAAATCAGACATTTTCACACAACCAGAAATAGAAGACAAAAAACCAAAACCCTGTCAAAACATCTCTCTAATATGCACTGGTCGTGACGTTTTGGATATTTCAAAATCTACCAAAACTTAGTGCTGCAGCCACAGGCAACGAATGTGAACTTAGTTGGGTACCTAATGGCTTATTCTGATGCCAAGTTCGTTTTTTATCAAAACCTTCCACAATTCACCGAAAAGTATTTCATTAGTGTCGCTTTTTTTTAACACCTCATTCTATCATGCGTGGTCTGGGAAGATCTCCAATAACATGCGGACCACAAAACATTTCACTTCCTTTCCCCATTTTATTCCATTCGCAAGTTACGACATTGATTGATTGGATTTTATGTTCCAATTCCACTATTTTGATTCCTGTTCTAAAAGTTGTTGCCACTACAAATGCCAAAACCACGATAATATGCGAGGTATGATTTATCAACGACTGTTAAGCATACGGAACCATCAGCGCGCGAGTACATTTCACACTTGACCGTTTACGTTCCCAACAGTTGTCCTCCTTAAGTTTTCATACTTGATCAGTTTAGTGTAGTCGTAGCCTTTTTCAGTTCACTCTTAACTGTTCTCAGCTTGTACTTACTCTGGTAGTGGCCAAATTTTGATACATTACGCAAGGAGTTCTGTTCTCAGGCTCATCTTGTCCACATCTCAAAAATCATCGTATTTATCATAGAACGTCATCTTGGTTTAGCTTTACCGTCCTAAAGACCCACCTTTTCAAAAATGTATCGATTCTTCCTCGAATTGCTAGCGTCCGTGCAGTAAAAGAGATCTCATTTGGCAAGCAACACTGCAATCGGAAATCCCCCTCATCTGTCATAATCTTCTTAAAACATCAGCTCCTCATAAAACACTCAGTTCTCGGATTAGAATCAATCAACAGGCGACATTTTGAGGCCAAGGCAAAACAATCGACAAACTTCCACACAGCATCCGAATTGAGTGAGTAGCGACTTCTTCTGTACACTTCCAGTATTGACACCAACTCAGGCGACCCCGTAAACATCTTTTATTAGACAATTTCCGAACATTGCCGCCCACCGGGCGACTCGGACATGTTTCCCAATTACACCTCGTACTGCCAAGTGTGCAAACTGGCGCCGAGTTGAAGGTGTTTCCTTGTGTCGCTGCTGCGGCTGTTGCTGCCGCTGCTGCATGTCGTAACGCTCATAACTTAGAAAATTAAATATATTTTGTGTGTTTTTCAAAATTTTCCTCTTCACTTGTGCGCGCCTCATAACTGAAGTGGTGCGACTGCGTCTGTGTCAGTGTGGCGTATATAGTTTCATGAGACACGCTGTCGCCGCGTCTCGATTTTGAGCAGAGCCTGACCAGCCTCACGCATCACGCGTCCATCTGGCCGCACTTGCACAAGCACGATCTATTTTCGGGCACATGTTGAAATGGCCTGCTACTGCTGAGTGATGTTGCAGGAGGGAGTATTGTGACGCTGACGCATGTCGTGTCAGTAGCGACAAGCGAAAGGGAACATTCATCCGCCATGACCGATGGGATTTTTTTTTTTCGAACACGGAAGGGGTGGGGACGCATCTGCGTGGCGTGAGCGTCCTTGAAATTCCGATTTTTTTCATCGTCCGCTTCGCGGTGAACCCTGCGAACGCTTGTGAATGCGGGAGATGAAGAAGACTGGCGTCTATTTGAGAAACTGCGGTACTCGTGCGGACATAAAATATTATAAAATGTTTCCGCGGAAATTTTCTCGCTTGCAAAATAAATACTTTTTGTTTACTCCTCGAGGGGGCGTCGATATTAGAGGAACTCAGCGAACATCCCCGTGTGCAGTTGTAGCCAAATAATTCGCAGCCGCCCGGTTGTTTACTTTTCACCGCGGCAGCACTAATGCAGCTCTCCGCTCTGGTTAAACATTCCCCTCTGCCGTGGGCCGTGGGTGTGCGTTCGTTCTTCACCGGGCAGGCAGAGGTTGGCTTTTCATATTTGTCTTGGGACTGATGTTGACAATGATCTCCGGTCTCTGTCGCGCCCCTCAAAGCGAGCGCGAAGGTGTGTCATTAGGAACGACCCGAGCGGTTGAAGACAAGATTAACGATCCGGCATCTCTCCCCCTAATCTAGGTTAATGAGCCGGACGCAAATGGGTTGCCCGAGCAATTATAATTAATCGGCCGAGCCATTTGTTCCGCTTCCGAAGTGAACGCGGAGACCTTGCCCGACTTGACAAGGAGTGAACAATCGATTTGGAGGTCCCTGTTACATAAACAATTCGCGGACTGTGAAGCGCACGTCCTTGAGGTGCGCGCTAGTGAGTGTGTGCGGAGCGGCGCGAAAAGTGTGATCGACACATTGAGTGTGCGAAAATAATTATACCGTCAGAGGTGAGAGCGTCAGCTGGTGTAGTTGCTTGCCATGATGAAGCACGAGTGTGTGATGGCATCGACACCGATTCCCATTGAGATGTCAGTGACGCCCGCATCGAAGCGTCGCAACAACGACATGATCCGCTGTCTGAACGATGTGTGGCGCAATAAAAGTGTCAACACAACCATGCCAACGAGTACACCCAAGAGTCCCATCACGAAGGCGTTCGACTTCCTGCCCTGGTCCCGCAGCAGAAAACAGCACCAGCAGCAGCAACAGCAGCTGCCGGCAGATAAGCACGACGAGAAGAAGGACCCAACACACTATCAGAAGAACATATTCCGAAACGGGGGCGGCATAATCAGGGACATCCTGAGCGACAGGCTGAACAAGGACCGGGCGAGAGACAGTAGCCTGAGTCGGGCGGACATGAAACGCGTGCAGAAGAAGTGCAAGCAAGTGTCGCGCAACAAGAGCCTCGACATCAATGAGCTGATTGACACCGTCGAGAACGACGAGTTGCTGGCGAAGAAGCAGGACGTGCGAAGCCGGTTCATGGACGACACGTTCATTGAGGACATAATCCGGGCGAAGTCGGACGACGACGCACGAGGCGCGGAGCGGCTGAGCAACGGCTGCAATCAGAATGGCAAGCACATTCTGTTCAACGACGAAAACGTGGTGTATCTGATTAAAAAGGAGGTTCCTGTTACAAAGCGGGTGGGGAGGAGCACCTCCCGACAGGAGGAGAACGTCAGAAATGGCAGCAAGTCACGGGGCAACAGCAGTCCGCGGCTAAGTGGCGGCGAAAGCGGAACTATTGTAAAGGCACGTCTTAAGTTCAAGAAACTCTCTCCCGAGGGCATCAACACAATGGAACCCGTATCCGGGCGAGCTGCGATTAAAACAATCGGCAACACCATGCCACCGGCATCTCCATCATCATCCTCATCGTCGTCGTCCTCGTCGTCGGCGTCAACCGCAGTAGCGGCGGACGGCAGCAGCAGGCGGGGCATCCTCCACCGCCAGAACACAAGCCCGAGCATTGCCACCACATTCGGCAATGTAGCCGCCACAACAATGGAAAACGTTGAGCACACAAGTGGTACACAAGTGCAGCGGAGAAAATCCTTCAACGACACAAACTTCGAAAACAATGACAACAGCAGCTCCAGCAGCCTAGGAGGTGTCGGTGCCGTTGTGACTGATGAGAGACCGAAATCCGACAAACCACGCAAGAAACTCTCATTCCGTGAGCCAGTTGTTTCGCCTCGGTGTGTGGTCAGGCGCCAGAGCTCCCCACAGCAGTTCCAAAACAATCCCGACGACAAATCGAAGAGATTGTTCGACAACAAGTACTCAACCGTTTCCACCGCCAACGCGACTGTGACTGCAAACAGCAACGCTTGCGGTGGGAATGGGTTTGCTGATGTCGATGGAGAGGTAAGCACTGGGTCTTTGATTTGCTTCTAGGACGGGATGGGTTGATTTCGCATGCAAATGTCCCCCAATTTGCTGATACTGAACATGGTCCTTTCTCTTTCTCTCTTTTCAGTCACAAGCTATGCGTATTGTTAGGACTGTAGGACAAGCGTTTGAAGTGTGTCACAAATTTAACCTTCATAAGAATTCCTTAGATAATAACGAAGAGCGGTCGGACGCGTCGTCCGACCTCCTGGATGTTGAACATACATCGGAACAATTAAGTGACGAGGATTTATCCAAAAAAGGTGAGTGTACTGTTTTTGTATTTTATTTTGAAGGCAGTAGAGATGGAGTGACCTGTCATTGTTTTAGTGATGTTGTTCCATTTGTCTGATCGAAGGTAGATTTGGGTGTTCTGGCCTAAAAACTTTTGCGTTAGTAGTCCAAAGTGTCAACATGCTTGTTTTCAAAACCCTTAAACGGTGTTTGAAAGAGGCAACGAGTACAGGGTGGTCTAGGTCTAGATATATTTGGTTAGTTTGACACCGAAAGCGGTTTCTCTCTCTCTCTCTGAAAGAAATGAATTGCATTTCGCATTGGACAACATCTTTTCAAAAGTGAGTGCGTGTAGCCCATCCAGCACGTTTTTGAAACCACGTTTTGTCCGAATTGAAGTATCCACCGTCACTGCTGTTCAGAAATTTGTGACAAGGGTTGGTGCGACTGGGACTCTATATGACACACTCTTAGTCACCTTCTTGGTTTACTACGCACAGGTGACAATGTGACTGCTGTGGGCGAGGGTGTAGCACTTAATTTAAAGAAAATCAACACTTCATCGGTCTGAGCAGCTCCTCATTTCCCATTCTGCACGAAGGTTTCGAATTATTTGCTATCAAGTTTCAGCTTGCTTAGCAACCAGCGCCTGGCCACTCGCTTCGTTATCGTTTCACAATTAGGGCTTTAGAGCAGCTTGCATTCTTCTTCTTCTTGTGGCGCTACAGTCCGGGATGGACCTGGGCCTCAACCAACATGCCTCTTCAGCCATCTCGATCTTTCGCTAGCGGCTTCCAGCTGCGCATACCAAGTTGGTTGAGGTACTTCTCCACTTGTGCTTAGGTCTTCCTCTGTTGCGTTGTCCCAATGGTTCAGACTCGAAAACTTTTTGGGTCGGAGTAGTGGTGTCTATACGCTTTGCATGGCCTGGCCATCTTAAGCGTTATATCCGAAGAAGCTTGACCAGGTGCATGTCACCGTACAGTCCATAGTGTTCGTCGAAAAATCTTCTCCTCCAGATGCCATCAACGCAAACAGGATTAAAAATTGCACGCAAAACTTTCCTCTCGAAAATAATAAGCTTCCTCATCCGCTCTTGTGCCTCAGTATTCATCCAAATTCACACTGCCAATATTCAAAACGCTTGTGTCAGAAAATGACTCTACACTAAAACTGAACAGAACGTATAGATTAACAGAAAGTTTCCCCTTGTTTCGAAGCCTACTACAAAATGTTACATGCAGCTATTACTCTTTGGGGAGATTTTTCTTCTTATGTGGGTGGCACTGCAGTCCTTAGTGGATCTCGGGATCAGCCAACTTGTTTCTTCACCTAGCACGGTATGTCGCCAGCGGGTTTTCATTTCTGAAATTGATTGAGATTCCTCTACATTTGCGAGTGCTATCTCGGACAAGGAAGTTGTCTGTTGTGTTGTTTCAATGCCTCGAATTCGAAGATTTTTCGGACTGGAGCTACTGTGTCCATACACTCTACATGAACTTGGCACCTGGCATATGACATACAGCGTGTGGAGTTCGTCTTTGGCTCTAACCTCAAGATGCCTTCCATGCAAACGTGACCAAAAGTGGAACATAGAATATTTCTTCCTCCAAAGAGTCTTCCTCATTGGCCTTAAATAAGATTCAAAATGTTGCAGGATGATACGGATCAGATTAGAGCCAGATCCAGTTATTGTATGAAGTCAGTTTGCTCCTTAATACTCAGGTCAGTCCAAAGAAGCAGCGATTGGCAAAGGTGGCTGAACGTTTGTAACTTCTTATTTTTAGGTTGATTGATATCTGGTGGTGGTGGTCGCCATGGCGTAGTGGGTATGTGCGTCGACCGCCACGCAGAAAGTCTAGGTTCGATTCTCGGACGGGACACCTCGCAATTTTTCACGGGACCACCTCTTTGGAGTTGCTGACAACAATTAAAGAGTATCAATTGTCTATGAAAAGGCTGTAGGTCTCTTCCACTCGTGAGAGAACAGTAGCACGCACAACACGAGTGGTTGTTGTAGACGCTAGACCCTGGTCCCTTCTGGTCTGTAGTGCCACTCAATTATTTATTATTATTAAGATCTGATAGGATCCGGTTTTCCAGCTTAGTTATTGTGATTTCTTGGCGAGAATTGTGCTTGAAAAGACTTAAATTTTTCGCCTTTTGGACAGTAAACTGTATGTCCCCTCCACTCATGAGAGAAAAAGACGACGAACAACAACAACAGTATCTGTGATGTTGGTCATTACTACAGAGACCTCTTTGTTGTAAACATTCCACGAACAAAATGTTTCTTCTTTATATTTAGTTCCAACCAAGCTTAAAGGACATGCGTGTAGGACCGTTAAATGACGTCTCGCCAGAACTTTATCTTAGTTTGAATCTATTTCTGAATCTAAATAATTTGCTGCCAATTGCGAACTCCAGTCCCGACGTAAGAGTCGTTAATCTGAACTCTTCAACCTATATCCATGACTTCCTTTTTTGTAGGACAATCGTGAACCATGTGTCTTCAATTCACAAGCCAGTCAAATCCAGTTATCTCACCATTTTCAAAATATTCATTATTTAGGCTATTTGAAGTGTGCCCAAAAGACAAATTTAACTCACGAATTTCACAGAATTTTCAACGTTCCTAGACTCCATAAAGCCCGTAGTCATGCTAGCACTCAATGTCTGTCCGAGACAACAACGCAGAAACCCCATTTCCACGCGCACACCCATCAACTACACTCAAGACGCCCATCTTTAAACACTTTTTAAATGATCAATTAAATTTCAAAGATATTCGAATTCGCCCAAAAGCCCACTCTCCGCGCTCGATAAACAAATTTTCTCCAAAAAAAAAACATAAACACCGTCTGCAGCAGCGATACATCACTCTTGCGAAACGGATAGAGTTCAGCTCGCCAGTATCCAATAAAACACGATAACATCTAAGAACATTGATTTTTATGACATAAATAGGAGCGTTTAGGTTTTTTATGACACCGTCTATCGCTGAACGGAATAGGATTCACATGACATGAGACTGTGATGTGGAGCGAGGGGGCTGCCGCTGTGGGTGGGGTACAGAAACTCAGACACACATAGCTTATGATCTGCGAATTGAGGATATTTAGGTAAAAACTGTTCACTTGAGGCGAGGCTCGTGGTGTGGCCGACGACGGGGATGATTCCCAGAAATCGTTTTCAATATTTTCCACATCCCCTCCCACCAACTCTGTTTATTTCACACGAATTGTGAAAATTTCATTGCTCTCAGCTCATATCGCGACGAGAGACACACAGCGGCGGTGTGTGTCGTACGATGGCCCACAGGAGATTTATTTCTGTCTTGATAATGATGTCGTCGATTATAGGCGACCGGTGATGACGTCAAAGGCCACCTTGCTCTCAAAACAAAAAAGAAAAAAACGAACGATCTCATTGCTGCTTGGGATTGCTTAAATACTTCTGATAGACACTCTCACGCATTCACCATCAGCCAGCCAGCCAGCAGAGCAGCAATTGTTAGCGCGATCGCCCCTGTTGGTGGGGCGATCACTCTCTCACCCTCTCTCTCGGCGCTCTGGCACAAGTTGTTGCCGCTGCTGAAGTCTTATGAAATGTTGTTTATTTAGAAAGAATTCTATTTTGATTTAGAGAGGAGCACCGTTCACTGGTCATGCGTTATACGATACGTAAGGATATCGAGTGCAGGCTATCATTGAACCACTTGCGGTTGAATCACCCCCGGCCGAGGTTGACTTTGTTGAAACACCTCATTGCCAGGTGATCTTAAGGTCGGCCCGGTTCAATAGCGTACGAACTTTGCAAAGCAATCTGGCAAAAAAATAGCAGGTGTTCTCGAGTTTCGACAGTTCACCGGGGGGTGGAGAAGAAGGCACCCACTACTTGGCGGTAGCCGCACAGCGTGATTAGGAATAAATTCAATTTTTGTGTCTGTTGGGGTGGGGGGGGGGTCGGCAACAACAACAAGAATTTCGTGTTTTTATTTCGCGGCTGCCTGTGAATCTAAACAGGAGTACGCAAGTGACGAGCGATGGTACACGGTACTTGGACCGAGAATTGATTGAGTTTCCTTGCGCCGTACTGACTGATGGACGGATTTGGGGGTTTGGCTTTTCTTTAAGAGACTGATAAGTTGCGATAAATCAGTTGATGCATCCCACTGATCGTCCGTTGTCGGAGCAACAGTTTTTCGCCATCGATCTTGAAATAGTTGCCGTGGGTGGGCAGGAGGCAACTTGAGGAAGTCAAGTTACAGTCTGATGTACATTGCATTCATGAGGATGTGAAATATCATTTATTTAAAATTCTAGAGCTATGTAGGCTTCAGGTGGGTCACATGAGAAGTTCCTCGGTCACATTTCCATCAAAGCAGTGAACGTCACAACCAGAAATTCCCTTAACTTCAAAATGTGTCCTTGAGTCGAGACTTTTTCACGCTTGTGTAGACAACCAAGACCAAGATCGCCTTGATCGCGTCCACGCACCACACCACGTCTCTTATGCTCATGGTCCAGGGCGACGTCTCATAACAATAAAAAAGCAATTCAGGTGACATTCTCAAAACCACGTGCGTCAACATGAAAACACTTGCCAAAAATGTCAAACGACAAAAATAGTCACCGCGATTGCTTACATTCCGGCAATTAAATTTATGGACCTCCCAAAAATACCCCCGCTCATAAAACTAAAAATTCCGAGCACAATTGAAAGTCGTCATGCAACCCCTCGATATGGTGAAATCGGCGCAAACTATTTTCGAACTTCGAATATTAGTTGAAAGCCGAAGCTCGCACTGGCGCCTATTCTCTAATTGACAGCGGTACAGGAATCCGCTTAAAATATCCCCCATCCGAGTGTGTGTTTCTCGTTATTTGAACGCACTTATGCTTGGGAAATTATGTATCACGAGATTTTCGGTCGCTTATTTGTTTATCTAGTTGTTCTCTTTATTTTCCGGAATTTATTTTGTTTTCTCGCACACGGTGGCGGCGATACTTGTCGGTGCCCTTGGGGTGGGAAAAGTGCGATTATTCGTTCAAAACCACGCAGCACATAATTATCGCACACTTGATGGTTTTCTGTTTTTTTTTTGCAATTCAGAATTAAGTGGATCAATTAATTTTCAATAATAATTGGCAACTATTTTTGGGCGGTTGTTGTTGAAATGAAAATGCGGAATAATTGTTCCTCTGCGTCTTAGGGTGGTGGGCGTTTTCGAAGGTGGCAAACTATTCGCAAATGAACTCACTCAAGGTAGACTCTGCGGTCCTCTCGTGGGAGGTATTTTTCTTTGCCGACCCCTCATGGTGAGCGACACGTTTCTACGATTTTATTGGCATTGGAGACAAAGATTAATGATATGAACTTGGGCTGAGTCATACAAGTGATTGCGATCAAGTTTGGGTCGATCTTGCTTCATAAGGAACGCATTTTGATCAAAAATCACTCTTCGTCATTATTATTTGAATTTTTTTCGTCTATTCGATGGATATCTAAGGAAATGTTGGTCAACAAAGACGATCTCCATTCGTGTTTCAATTTTTTCGGTTTTATCGATTGACTTTGGTGTTTGTGGTGAATGCTTCTACACCTAGGATCTCCATTCCTATCTTTGTCAAGAAACTGGGAATCTGAGAGGATAATTCTTCTTCTTCTTCTTCTTGTGGCACTACAGTCCGGGGTGGACCTGGCCCTCAACCAACATGCCTCTCCAGCCAGCAATGTCTTTCGCCAGCTGACGCCAGTTGCGCACTCCAAGTTGGATGAGGTCCTTCTCCACTTGTGTGCGCCACCTTAGCCTGGGCCGTCCTCTGTTGCGTTGTCCCAATGGCTCGGATTCGAAGACTTTTCGAGAATAATAATTATCAAAATCAATTTATTGAACTTCATAACTAGTTGCTGTGGAAGCTAACCACATTCCCTCGTATTCTAGATTGCCCCTCTTCTCACACAAAATATGAAATTTGCGAAAATTACAACCTCTGTCCTCGAAAACCACCACACAGTCCCTCAAATGTCATCACCCTCTTAATCTCTCAATTGAGGGCATCAACTTTGGTGTGAAAAAAAAAAATGGAAAAGCAATTTAATCTTCATACGGATGTAAGCAGCCCCCTTCTTCAATCTCTCACATCAACGAACTCTGCCCTGGGATCTTACCCCGAGGTACCAATAACGTTTCCTTCTCATTAGGACGTGCAAAGCATCAACAGACATTTCGCTCGACTTATGAGAATTATCTTTCAATTTGACTCTACCCACAGAAGCCACCTCTGGGCCTATAGGAAATTGATCCTTTTGGGCAATTGCCTTATTGGATATTCGATATGCCCAGCAAAGGTTAAACGTTATTGGCTGTACATGGAATACTGGAGAAATGTGTTTAATGAATACTCCCACGGAAGCTTCTTATTGCTTTAGCCTTCTTATATAATCAGTGGTTGAATATTTAAAAAAGCGTTTAGTGGCTCGCAGGGAACAATGCAAAAGGGAACAAGAGCCCTTTTCTGCAGGAATTACCAACGTTGTGTATCTAGTAGAGGGGAACCTTTAGTTTATTTCCCACTCACGGAGTTATATAAGACACATTTCATAGAAGATTGTGAGTTTAACGTTCGGGACAGGAATTTAACTATGGATCTGTGGCGTACACTGGCGACATACTTACCCCTTACGCCACGAGGCATTCGTGCACAGAGCTCCATTTGAACAGAAGACTTGAAAATGCTTTTCTTGCAAATCGTGACTCTTGGAATGAAGAACAAGTGTCAGGAGATCTTTTAAAGAACTTGCGTGGCACTACATTCCACAAGGGATACCAAGGCCCAGCTTCTTCAGCAACAGTTTTGCGCCGACGGGGAAGTGTCCGAGGCCTTTAAAGAACACTTACTACTCCTTAGGTGTTGTCAGCAACTCGACAGAGGGTTAGTTAGAGTTAGTTAGAGATTTAGTACTGGAATATTCAGTAACGGAATTATGTCGACTCATCCACTATACCGCGGCGGTGGTTGCTGAGAAAGTAATACTCGGGCTGCAGTTCCGAAAGATTTTTTTTTACTATGGATAGGTTTGTGCGAGTACACGTTTTACAATAATTATTCTTTGCGTAGGATTCACTGAGTTTCTTGAGAGCTCTCCGAGAGAGTAAGCAAATTCTTATCCCTGGACTGGGTTTTTTTTTATTCCATCATTTTGTGGTTAGTTTTCTTAAACCGTCAAATCTGGTTATCCTCTCCTGTTTATCCTTTCAATAAAGAACAGTAGGAGATACATACATATACTGGTCGACAGAGTCGAAGAATAAAACCTAAATTTTGACTGCCATTCAGCCGGTACCTTCGGATTCGACAAACATCTGCCGATTCTTCTTCAAAAGGATAAATTAAAGTTGTTCCAGATCCTTAAACGATCTCTTCTTCTCTAAACAGTTTGAAGGATTTCTAATTCAAAAATGACTGAGATGTGCTTAAACAATTGTTCATATAAATTTCTGGCAAAGATTTATGGTTGATTTTAGATGTAAAGGGTGATTCATCATGAGGTTGAATTTATTATGTAAAAACAGCACATAAATTTGAAAGTTTATCTCAATTCCTTTATCGTCGGTTAAAAGAACAATTCATGGCATTAACGTTTTGAAAACTATACCATGTAAATGTTGGCCACGACAACGTCTGAGGTGATCCAATCGAAAAGTCAAATTTTGGGCAACTCGTTCGAGCCTAGCAACTGGTTTCTAGTAGTGGCCTTCAAAGTGTCAATCGTTGTTGGCTTCTTCCTGAAAATCCGAGACTTTACATATCTCCAACGTAAGCAGCCCATAGGTGTAATTTCGCACCATCTAGGCGAACAATTTACCGAAGCTTAACATGAAATTGAATGCTCATGAAATTGATTTCCCAACAAGCGCACTGTTTCATGCGCCATATGACTCGTAGTCTGGTCTTGATGAAACTTGAGCTCATGGAGACCATATGCTTGAATTTCAAGAAACACATGTCTTGTTGAGATGGCCAAGCTGCTGAAAACGAGGACATGTCGATTTGCCACGGTGTTCACGTACACTATCAGCTACAGGAGCGATAGGTCCTTTACTATGTACTGGATGTGGCTTAATTGATCGAGGATTATCCACTGTATGTAAACTAAGACTTTGATAAGCGAAGCGTTGGCAAAAGCGATTAAGGAAGGCCGTTAAGGGCCTAAAGGGGAAACTTCCTCGAATCGCACGAAAAAAGAACATTTCTCACTGAAAGTTTATTCTCTTGGAAATTCTGTTGTGATGCGAGTCTTTGCCTTGTGACTTGCCAGATGATACTGAACAGAACCGAGAAGTAGTTTGATAGAAGTCACGTGTGAACTGTCAAAAAGTGCCCACTGAAGATGGAACCTCACGGTGAATCCCTTGCTTTTATATACATCTGCATTTAACTTCACTCTTAAGGGACATGTACAGAAAAACTTCTGTAAGTGAACCGGTCCATTTCATATTTAAATCTACTATGGGACCAACTCCTCTCCAGTCCTTTTTTTTGGGTTCAAAGGATGGCCCAGTTTGTCAAGGTGCCTCAGTTGTTTACTGTGAAGGTCTATTCACCTTTCACCCAGCGGAACTGCTTGAGCACTTCGTTCTATCACTGAATGTCATACAACTGATTTTCTTTAATGGACGAAAGATCACAGAATCTTCTACACGTGAGGGAACAGTAGCACGCACAACACGAGTAGTTGTTTTAGAAGCTAGGCCCTGGTCCTTTGTGGGCTGTAGTGCCACTCAATTAATTAATCACAGAATAGAACTTTGCAGTTTCTCTCATATAGGCACTCTCTGTCCCAGTGCCTGGAATGACAAATAAAATCGCTGTCAGATATTCAAAAGAGGCAGGGGCAAGCACGTTGAAAACTTCAGGTTTCTTTGCTTTTAAAGTTACTTTTACGCCTTTAATACCTCAAACCGACATAATGACGCCACGCTTTACCCAAGATATCGCGGTCACCACAGTCCACATTCATCAAGTTTATCTTCAAAATGAATGAACTGACATTTTGAATATCATATAGACGCGTAAAGGTGTTGAAATATCCCTCCAACCGCACTTGTACACGCCCCGCCTTTAAATTCATACTGCGCGGCAATCTTTCTTCAATCTTCGGAACAGCAAAATTAAACAAAAAGTAAACACAACCAATATTTCATCAGGACATTAATCATCTTATCCAGAGGATGACGAAGCGTCGCTAATAAATATTTGAGTACAATAGACTCAAGTGCAGACTCATTTGTCTCCAAACTTATATTCTTTCTCCTTCAAGGACGAACATTTTGATGGCTTCCATTTTGTGACAGTCCACAGTTAATTCCCGTCACAAATATGATTTTTTTTCTGCCAATTTGTCTAGACCCATTGTGCAAGTAGTAAAAGTGTCATAAAATCGAATGATTCACAAAATCTCAGTCAGCGGTGAGGAGTAAGAGGGCTCAGCACTCTGTTAATTGAAAAGCAGAAATCTGTTACAAAATCCCAGCGTCTAGTAACGACTTCCTACATCAGTTTATGACAGCACATCAGTCGAAAACGATTTCAAAAACAAGAGTGCGACCATTTAAAATGTAAACAACAACAGAACAGACGCATGTCCTTCCAGAAAAAAATACACTTTGCATCCCATAAACATTTTCATAAAGTTCTTTCAAGTCCATTAATCAGCGCCGTTGTTTTTCTTTTCAGATCAAATTACAGTCACGCCTGATATTAGCCCGCCGCAAAGACCTAATCATCTAGAATTAACGCCCCAGCTGAACAGCAACAATCGGAAATCACCTTGTGTACTCGTAAGTATAGTCGGTCAGCTTGCTGCATCATTTCGTAGTCTGCGCCCGCCTGCCGAACCGCTCCTATTTCAATTGTCGAGCGGCTAGGCGTGAATTGCGTCGTTCTCCAACGGTGTGGTGTGGAAATACGTTCATTGTGTGCCCCTTCGCGGAATTTATTTGCGCGACTCGTACGACAGACAAACAAGCCACAGCGACATTTAATATTTCTCGTCTGCCCGAGAATAATGTCTTAATGGATTTCAGATCTGAGAATTCTGACTTTCCATACGAGAACGGGCTCCCGCTCGCCTGGTCCTGTCAGCGGTGCGCTGCATGCATGGCAGCGAAGACATTCTAAAAATACGCGACTGACTCGCCGATGGACGGGTATAAAATAAATACCCGATTGTTTCGCTTTACGGCGTTTCGTGTGTGTTTTGTCGACTACGACCAATATTTTGAAACATTTCAAAACGCAGCTGTCCGTGACTTTGACCGGCATCGCCACCGCCAGCCAGTGAGTGTGCCCGAAGCCATGCATGTAACGCAGTCGAACTACAGTGCACCGCGTAAACATGGCCCGACCAAGTTCACTGAAGAACATCAGCTCTGGCCGCTCGGCTCTTGGTCCAGCATAAACAAACACCTCGCCGGAGCAGGCGAGTGATAGGACGACACCAGCGTGCTTTGATGTTTGGGGCTCTGTTCTGGGTGCCGTCGGCTTCGACGCTGTTCATTGTTTTTTTCTTTTTGTCGAAAATAGTTCATCGAGCACAAATACCGTCCGAATACGAGCCATTAAGTGACCGAAAATAAAACACCTCCACTCCGGCATTCCAGAGGACGGGTGGAGGAGGCGCGTCGGCCGCCATAAATAGACGCTTCTTTGAGAAATTAACTTTTTAGTAATTAGTATGATGTATGTATGCGAATTTAAATATTTCCCTGAAAAGCCGCTGATTGATGAAATCATTTCTGCCCTCGCACTCGCACCCATCCCGCCCCTGCCACCGCCGAGGGGGTGCTTCAATTCGGCATTCGGGAGATATTTTTTCGCATAAAAGCACCCTAGACACGGTCTGCGTAGACACATCGGATGATGAATGCACGATCCAGGTCGTAAACTTTTTGAACTCGCGAATGTGGTGCGATTTGAGTGGAAACACGGTGCGTTCTGATGGCGAGAATTTATCCGCCGGGCTGGGGCAAGTAGTTTACTGGAGCAAGGTGTTTGGCTGATGCAATTAACGGCCAGATGGAGTTTGCCGGCGGAAGCGCTGGAATGTGTTTGTTTTGAACTGAGATTACGAGTTTCACATACCATTTGAAGAGAACCAAACGCGCACTGTGAAAGCGAAAGTGAAAGCGTCGACAGCAGCGACGGCGGCGAGACGATTGGGAAGAGATAAATTTTGAAAACGTGCTGCAGGCGCTTGTGTGAGATATGATTTGGAACGGAATCAAGGTCGATCTGATTGGAAATACATGGTTTTTGACACTCTTTTAGTTCGCGAATATTTCGCTTTCGCAACACGCCGAGATCGTTAAGTGGCGCACGTCAGAGGGATACTTTTGTTGTTGCTGACAGTCAATGAGTGTGCTTGTTAACAATTGCTCACGAAGCAGTCGACGCCTGCTAAGTCACTTGTTTTCGAAAGTACTGTGTGGAGACATTTCAGTTTTTTTGAAAATCCCTACAATCCACGCCGTGTGTTGCTCCATGCATAAGTTGCGCCCATCAATAAGTTTCTTCGACATTCCGGACGATTGGAATTTCTCCTCGTATAAAATTCAACTGACACAACAGCTGCAGAGAAATAATCATGAACACCTACGAAACTGAAGTGCTTGAATTCCTCAGTTCGGTGAATGCGACGTGCTGCGGGATTCCTGCCCGTGGAGCACATGTCGACTTTCTTTTGTCCTCTTACTTGGTGTCACGTATCAATGGAGGGTGGCGGGCCTCTAAGAAATTTAAGCGCCGTCAGAGTTATCACAGTTTCCACAACTTAGTGTCGAGTTCTTGTCTTACCAAAATGTTATCTTCCTTGCATTCTGTGCGGCTTGCATATGTAGCGTTGGATCAGGCCACTGTCTCTGTGTACTGTATGGTGCAGGGGTAGATATGTACAGAGATAGATTAGAAAATACTATTTTAGGTATATTTCTGTACTTATAGTTTATCCTTGCGGCCAGTCTCTATCGAACGTGCTATGAAAAAAAGTACCATACATGGAGTGCAAGGCCATGGAGAAAAATCCAATTATACACGATTTCTGTAATCTCCGAACTGCACACATATCTGCGCCAAAGTTTCAGACGTGCGCTCGGATTTGAGTAATGGTCAGAGAGAGCGGATGTCTTGTTTGAACAGTCTACTTGTCCGCGAAGGCAGAAACGGAGGAGACATACTTTTGAAAGAGAATATGTCCCTGCCTACTGACAGGTCGAAGGAAATAAGGGCTGATGTGATGCAGTTGTGCCAACCTCTGTGACATATGTACCGGGCTCCATCCAAATTATTCAAGCTTTAGGGAAAGAAAAGTCAGAAATTAACTGAATTCTGTTATAAGTATCCAGAGGGTTATAGTTTTAGCACTTCCATACGATCTTGATACTAATTAAACTCCAACATTGCAGATGCTCTCTCAAACTCAAAGAAGTTGACTTTTAACCCCCAAAAGATCACCGATAGTCATGTCCAGAACCCTCCAAGACCTTACAGACTGCATTGGGTGCCGTTTGAATCAACTTTCTCTTTGTCCGTATTATTTGAAGTTGCAAAGAGAAAGGAGAAGACTGTCTGAAGTTCCAACTTGTCATTGAAATGAACAAACATTAATATGGAGAAGTACTCATTTCAGTAGATAAATTTGTAGTTTGAATGACGAATGTTGTGTGTGTTGCAATAGCAACATCCAAAATTGTGGACTCCAAAATTTGGAAGTTCCAAAAGTCTCAAAGAGCCGAAATTTCCTTACCATAAACTCCACAAAAAGTGAATATAGAGAAAGTTTACGTTTAATGAAATCCGAATCCATTCAAAATCCTAAGGCGATCCCAAGTAGGAGTCCCATACAGTAGTGAAATCCTCTGAGATTTTTTAATTAAATAATAATTGGGTGGCGCACAAGGGACCAGGGCCTAGTTTTTGCAACTACAACTCATGTTGTGCCTGGTACCGTTCTCTCATGAGTAGAAGGGACCTACAGTTTTTTGCCGACTCCAAACCGCGAGATTTGAAAAGCTTTTTAAAGACAATTGATACTCTTTGTGTGTTTTCAGCAACTCGAAATAGGTGGATTCCGTCCGGGAATCGAACCTACACCTTCTGCGTGTGGGTAGACGCATTTACCCTCTACGTCACGGCGACTGAGATGTTTTCTTATTCGGGAATTTTGACTTTTCGCAATTTCACATTTCTCGGTGGCCAGAATTGAGGAGTTTTCCACCCTATATTTTGGGTTTTTGATGTTTTGACTTTTGGCATACGTTGATTTGACGAAATTGTCACCCACGAATAAAATGTTGTTCCTTTTATGTCTTGGAGATCTGGTTTTGGAATTTCGAGACCTTAAGCTATATTTCCTTTTTGATATAACTCTACTACATGCACTTATGTGCATGTTTTTCGATGCATAGTTGTAGCGTTTTATGCTAATACGAAATCCGGCTAAATTCGGAATGTTTTTGTCACATCTCTCCACGCCAAGTTTTGGTCGCCACTTTTGAAGTCCTAGTTAAATATTGACGAGTAAATGATCAACATTTCCGAGTTGAAATTTCGATCTAGGACAAATTTTGATCAAAACATCCTTCGCCCATCGTCAGTGAAAGTCAAACTGTGAAAGACAATCGAAGTAAAGGTTTAAACTCAATGTGACAAATCTTTGTTGAAGTCAAATGTCAGCTAAATTTAGAGTCGAATTTCGACAAAAAATAAGTGGACCGTTTTGAGGACATTGTGCTAATTTTTTTTTACAATTCCTATGAAATTTAAGCACAAGTCAAATTATTACCTAAGTCGCTCCAACAAATCATTTCTTTGCCGGTGTGAATATTTGGTCCGTTTATGCAAAATGTCTACCATTGCCCGTGCCAGATAACCATGGATGTCAAAATTTGGACGTTTTCAGGGCTAAATTTGATATGACTTACTTCCGAACTTTAGTCAGTCAGTAAGTGCTGAATTGTGGCCTGGCCTAGCCTGGATTTATCCTTAATTGGAGTTGATTCTATATTTGTGGTCGAATTTCGATTCTGACCAGCCTATGTAAAAATTTCGACCGATTCAAACTCCATTTGAAACTTGCTTCTCCTTAAGGAATCCTACAGTACAAAACCAAGACATTTTTCACAAAAAAGATCTGAGGGACTTCAGCACACAGAACTGCTACATGATCTGTTGTCTTGCAAGAGGATAAAGCTGGCCATCATAGTCTTAAGCGATATGTGCATCTTTCATCTTGCGACTTTAACCATAAGCCTCACAAAATACAAGCCCCTCATTCAATTTGTAAGACGATCATTTAGCTAAAGGAGCTTAGAATTAAATTGCTGTCACTATTCTTTGTTTGCTACGAGCGAGACCACTAACAAATTAGGCTCACTCGTCCAGCAGAAACCAAATTTGACTTCAATGTGGAGCTCAAGACATTTAACCTGTTTACCCTTTCACCCATCAAAGACGCAGATTTTCCAGAATGAGTTGTCAGCCAAGTGCAGGTGTCTTATTACATGCACTGACTTACTTAAGAGATTCCATCCATTTTTCCATCCGTCTAAGTGGTTCCTGCTTGTTCTTTGTCGACGAATTATTATTTAGAACTAATCGTCTCTGTAACAGTAAGAGGCTGAATATTGACATGTCACCTCTTTTTGGCTCTAGAGCGTACCTTCCTTTAGTGTGGTTCTGTAATATTAATCTCCAACCGTGTACTTCCCGTACAAAGTAGAACTTGTCACAGCTTACACGTATGTAGCTACAAGCCGCCTTAGGCCTCATGTATTGTTCTTCAAGTTGTGATTTCAAGCCTAGTGACATCGTTTGTTTTATAGTTGCCCGAAGGTTCTTATCAGGTAGCTAGTAGCGCCAAACTTGAAGATGATTAGCAAACTGACGCGACGGTCCCCTCAACAAGAGACTCCTTGCAGTAATTCCTTAGCACTCTGGATGCCCCTCAAAATGTGGCTCTAGTGACAAATGTTGCACTGCACTTAAGGTAGAACAGTACCGCCTAAAATGCCAACTTTCTCAAGAATGTAACCAAAATATGAAAACATTTATCGAAGCGCTTTTTTGCAAAATGCCCCGCGTTCCCTTCAATTTTTCTCCACAACTGGAATTCAATCAAAAATACGATTGGTGTTGGTCTTGACTCAGATTGCTCGGCAAACACTTGCTTCACCTGCAATCAAATTGAAAACTATTCTCCCTTGAAGCACTTCCTCGGTCAGCTGATGAAATCCAATCCAATCGCATCCCGCCCATCGGTCCGTTCCAAGGCATCATTTCACTCTTGTCCCGATTGTGCAATCAATAATGGATATTAATTAATTTGGCCCCAAAACAATTATCCGACTCAATTGAACCCGACCCCTGCCCCCTTGAACGGACGCTATTAAATTTGAATTTCATTTTGTGCTCTTCTCCTCCCCATTGCAGACCGACGAGGACAAGTCCCCATCATCTCCGTCGTCGTCCCCCAGCAGGGAAATCAACAAACTGAAGGATCAATTAGAACAGCAGGCCATGCAGACACGCCAGGCCCTGGCACAGCTGATGCTCGTCCGAGAGCAGTTGATATCCGAGACGAATGCAAGAATCGAAGCGCAGGTAAGTGCACGGACCGCATGGCCAGGTGCCAAACCACCCAAGGGGGAATGCAATTTTAATAAAATTCCAAAACTTTGCAGGCTCGCACTCAACAATTGCTCCAGCAGAACCGAGAATTACTGGAACACTTGGCCTCACTGGGAGCGTACACAGACCCACAAGCCACCACCGGACTTACATCGGCCAACATAGCTCTTGCACCACAGGTAAGCGCAGCGCCAGCTGGAAGCATGCCACAAGCCTGTTCAACCTCGTTGTGTTTCATTTTGTTTGTTTTTTCTAATCCCCCTTGAGTTGAGTGGTTTTATTCATATCCCGCGCCTTGCGTGCGCTGCAGCGCAGTGTCTCCTGCAATAAAACCAATTTCAGCCCGTTTGCCCCTGCTTTTGATTTGATTTTCCTTTTTACTGCTCGCTGAGTCAATTTAAGTTAAGTGCCTCGCATGCTGACGTGTTGTTTTTTTCTTTTAATCTGTTTTTGCATTTGTGTGAATTGGAAAGTGCTTTGATTTCGTTTCGTTGTTGTTTTGGTTTCCGCTGACCGCCTCTATGAATTGAGTCATCCAACCGGATGTATTCTTGGTCTATTCCAGTCACAGCTGCAACTGCTATTCCAGGAGCCAGCCGACCTGTCGGCCGCCATGCGGAAGGCCATCATCGCCACGACGAACAACAACAACTTGGCGACGATCAACCAGCAGATCAGCAACCTGGGCTCGATCAACCAGCAGCTGACCACCCTCAGCCATCAGCTGAGTGGCCTCAACCAGCAGAGTCAGAATCTGCAGAACTTTCAGAATCTCAGTGCCACCCTGCAGCAGCAGCAGCAACAGCAGCACCAGTCGCTCACACCACCCCAGCAGCAGCAACTGCACCAATCGACACTGCACTTGAACACCCCGCCGGTCTCGCAGCCATCGAGCAGCCCAATCCCTCAGATGTCGCAGTTGCAGACGCTTGGCAATCAGTTCACGGGCATGGCTGGTCAAGGCAACCAGGACCTGCTGTCCAAGGAGCTCTTCCAGATGAACCAGGAGCTCCTCAACCGGCTGCAGGCGTTGAACCTCAGCGCCGGCAACAACCCCAACAGTCCCGGCAACCTAAACGGTGCCGGTGCCCTGGGCAACAACAACTCCCCACACAACTCGTTCTTCTACGTAAACCCCATGTCGTGCAGCCCCAACAACAACAGCTCGTTCAACTTTCTCAGCTCGCCCAGTTCGCTGGGCAACCTGACGCCCTCGCCGATGGGCACCCTAAATCGCAACTCGTACTCGAACAGCCCCATCAATGACGACCTGGGCCTGAGCATAGACAAGAACCTGAACAGCCTGGACGAGAACCAGCAGTACATGAAGTCGAGCAGCAGCATGGGAGCAGCAGCATCCAACGGAAACCTGACCGGAGTCACCGGCAGCGGGAACTCGGGACTCGACAACAGCCGATCATCGGCAGAGGCCTCCACCTCCTCCTCGCCCAACAGGGCCACCGAGCACAGATTCAACACAGTGATGCTGAAGGTGACCGACGAGTCGGGCAACGTCACCAACCAAAGAAAACTCTCCGCCACGCCGAGCTTCATCACTCGGAGTACCAGCGAAAAGGTGCCAAACCGCAGCCAGATGATGAGTCAAGTCCAGCGGACTGCCTGGGCGCGACACACGACCAAATAAAACTCTCACTCTCCCCTACACTCTTCACCTGTCCTCCTACGCGAGGATCTTCCTACGCACTCGACGTTAAGTATTATTTTCCTGGCGCGACCGGCAGTCTCCACGCATCACGGACTTGGTGTCGACGTTTACTGAACTATGACAGTATTAATGAATGTGTTTCCGTACCGCGCGCATCAGACACCTCGCCCCCCCCCCCCCCCTCCGATATGCGACTTGCCCCGACCGCGTCCTGGATCTTCAAAGGAAAAACAGAAAAAAAAAACCAAAAAGAAAAAAGATAGTCTCCTATCATTACACACCATATCTCTCTCTCTCTTACTCTTTAGCTAGTCCTTATCGTATTTATATCGTAGTCTTAAGGAACCTGCCGACTGTCAAACCCGGCCTCGACGTGGGCCTCCGCACTTGTTACGCTCTCAGTATCAAACGTCTAGACAGCTTCCACAAGAAACCAGCTCAACGATAGATAATAATCAATCTGATCGCTATATACGTATCTTATGTTACCGTAGATATAATTTGTACATAGAAACACGCCATCACACGCCCACATCACACAAACGACAAGCATCCGAGTACCACTGAGTACCGAAATGTAACCCCCTTCTATTCTCTAAGTAAGCATATCTACTGTACGCCCTGCAATCCTTAGTTAGTCCCTAGTCTTAGACCCAAGATGAAGTCAACGTCACCGTTAGCTCAATGAACTGTACCCATGAAATGCAAGCTGAGCACTTTTAGTTAAGAGGACAAACTCCTAAAACAAAACATATTCATAGGTTAAGGCATCTTCGCGTATAGAATGTATCTGTAAAATTGTATGTAATCTATACAAAGTTGAATACAAATGAATTTTAACTGTTGTGTTGTTTTAATGGTTCTTTAAAATAATTTTTGAGATTTTTTTTTCTTGGCGTTTGAGGTGCAAACTCTTTTGTCTGCTGCAGATTCTTCTCAAGGACGCGTTTCATACCTTTGAGCAATCCGTGGGAAGGCTTGGGAATGCTCTCATACGTAATATAGCTCGACGTGAAGGGAACTAGAAGTCGAGGGCTATTACACGAGGGCTGTGGGAAAAACACTAAGCCTGTTAACATTTTGGATCAACATAGTCTCCTCTTCCTTTGGCTGGCCTGGAAAATATGTTCTCTGGAGGTTTACATGGCGGCACTAACCCCCTCACTCGACTCAAATTTCTGTCCGGATAGTTTAAGTTCTCACGTCTAAAACAAAAAAAAGAAAAAGGGCGCAAGGGGCCAAATCTTGAGAATACGACACGAGGGGCAGGAGTTCGTGGCTTTGATTGGATTGTCTGCTCCGATGGTTGCAGCCTTCTTTTCCGCAATTGAGTGTCGATTTGGACCCATAGTTCGTCACCGCAAAGTCTTGTGACAGTTTTGAACTTCTCCACATAAACGATGTAGATCTTACTTTGTGAAGCTCAGAATGCGGGGCCAATACACTGTCCGGCCAATGGAACAGTTTTCGCCTCCTTTGGAGTACGTTTGCCGGATGAAGTCCCTAATTCATCAGTTTTTAGGGTTCGTTATCAAAGATCTGTATACTGTTCGAAATCTTGACAGCACTTAAGAAGTACTAATACTGAGTCTGAGTGGCACTACAGCCCACAATCGACCAGGACCTAGCTTCTACAACAACTACTCGCGTTATGCGTGCTGCTGTTCTCTAACTTTTCATAGACAATTGGTACTCTTTGAGTGTTATCAGCAGCTCGTAAACGGTGGTGCCGTGAAAAAATGCGAAGTATCCCGTCCGGGAATCGAGTCCAGACTTTCTGCGCGGTGGTCAACTCATTTACCACTACGCCACGGCGACCACGAGTACTAGTGGTCAATAAGAAGCATTCGCCAGTAAGCTATTGGTCCTTCCATCTCCTGAGAAAACAAGAGCTTGGCCCTGAAGTGCTGAAGTGCTTCTCAATCTGTTTACAATTTAGTTTTTCGATTCCAACTCGATTTGGGTCTCAACCTCTTTAGCTAGCGCAGTCTGTAGCCTTTCCCGAACGACCAAAGTGACTTTGTACAACACCTTGATCATCCTAAAAGCGGATGAGGAAGAGAGAAAAGTTCTGCGTGCGATTTTTGGTCCTGTTTGCGTTGATGGCATCTGGATGAGAAGATTCAACCACGAACTGTATGGGCTATACGGCGGCATGAGCCTAGTCAAGCGTCTACGGATACAACGCTTAAGATGGCTAGGCCATGTAGAGCGGATGGACAACACTGCTCCGGCCCGAAGAGTCTTCGAATCCGAACCACAGGGACAACGCAACAGAGGACGTCCTAGACTGAGATGGCGCACACAAGTGGAAAAGGACCTCAACCAACTTGGAGTGCGCAATTGGAAGCAGGTGGCAAGAGATCGTGCTAGTTGGAGAGGCATGTTGGTTGAGGCCCAGGTCCACCCCAGACTGTAGCGCCATCCGAAGACTGTAGCCAGTTGCCTTAAATTTGGGACAGCCAATTGATTGATGTCTTTCTACATTTGGAAATAACAGATGAAACATGGGAACTAGAGTTCAAAGACTTTATTGACAATGCGCACTCTCTGTCTAACAAATTGCGATTCCCTGCATAGTTCTTGGCGCTGGCGTTTATATGCAGATTATCATTTTATCTCGTCCTTAAGATCAAAGCGGTCCAGTGCTTTTTTCCTCATCGAAATGACCCGCGTCCTTGTGCCACAACTTAAGGATCCTCCATCGTATATCCTTGGGGACTACCTCCTTCTTTGCTTCGTTTGCATTGCGAAAGGCATGTAGTCGGGCGATAAAGCCTTTCTTCAGTTGTTCTTTCGCCAAACAACTTTCCGCGGCCATTCGCAACTTTGGGTCTTGCTACTGCATTGTTGCGACCCAATCTTTGTCTGACCTGAGACCTGCACAGACTCTTCTCCCATCTCACGTGCGTCTTTCACTGTCTGCCGACTAAGTGCATCGACATGCATAGCTTTCTCCGATGTCTGGTGGACCGTCTCATCATCGGTCGGCTTTCGGCGATAGATGGTCGCTGATTTCAGCGAGCTGTTCTACTTCTCTCTTTGCACCAGTTTCTCGGTGAAGCTGACGGACGATGTATCTGTACGCAGTTTCATGGTTGCAAGCTAGATCGGGCAACGCGAGCATCGAAGGGTGAACAAGTTTATTGAATGCTTTCTCCTGTCGATCGGTCCACTTAAAGGGATGGTCATGTCTGTCAGCGGTGACGCTCAACAAGCGTAGTTTTCACGAACTTACGGAAGAACCCCGTGTGCCCCAAAACCTGACGTACTCCACCGATATCCTTGGCGGTCGGGAATGCGAGAAAAGCGGCCGTTTTCGCAACGCCTCTTTCTTCAGCCTGTAGCATAGAAATTTAATTTTGCAGCAATAAATATTTTCTTACATTGAGTGTCAGTTCCGTGTCTCTCAGCACACCCCTCTTCGACTGTCCTGCTCCCGATCGCGATGTCGTCGAGATACACCTAGATATCCCCCTTCCTTACATGCGCCCTGATAATGTATCTGTGCAAGTCCTTCAGATGCCATCAACGAATGAACAGGACCAAAATTCAGACGCAGATCTATTCTTTGAAAAGCTTCCTCTTCAAATGCTTCCTCATCGACATCGGTCCAGGTTTATGGTCGCCGTGCCGTTGCGAGAAAATCCGTCGACTCACACGCCAAAGGTCCTGAGTTCAATTCCTGGTTGGAACACCTAGCATTTTACTCACAGCACCGTCGTCAATAAAATGTAGATCCCGCTAAATGGTAACGGGACGCACAATACGAGTAAGAGGAGTAAAGAGGATAAGTCCTGGACACTTCTGGTCTGAAGTGTCACTTCAACTTTTTTTCTTTGAATCCTTCTCCATAGAGTAGGGCGGGAGGTGCCCAAGCTATTGCACAAAGCCAACCTAGTCTAGCATCTGTTACTCAATTGCGGCTTGGACTTAAAGATACAGCCATTGTTTCATTGGCGCTGACCCGAGGGCCTCAAATGAATTGCTCTTGGCTCTTCAGAACAACATTTTGTAGACAAAACAAAACTGGGCCGTTTGAGCATTGTCGGTGACGAGAATTCCAGAATTTCCCCAAAGAAAGAACTCAATCAGGGTCAAATCGCATAATCGTGGCGGTCAATTGACATCGCCCCGACGTGAGATAACACGGTTATTTTTTTAAAGGAAGAACGACACGGCGGTATGTATGAGGTCCATATCCTCAATTTCTGGACACACCGAGTCTGCTATCATCTTGCTATAGTGAAAACCATTCACGGCAACTGCTTGACCGACGTCTTTTTCGAAGAAGTTCGGCCTGATGATGCTGTCAGCGCCTAAAATGCTCCAAACAGTCCACACTTGTTGTGGATGCATAGGCTTGTCAACAATCACTGGTGGACTCTTATTTGTCTAAGTGCGGCAACTCTAATAATTGTTGTCACAGTCGGTCGATTATAAAATAAGAAATGCCCGAAATGCATATTGATTTGAACGTCGTTTTCTGAAAATGTTTCAAAGATCTAAACGCACTGTTCAATTGTGTACCTCTTCATGGCTGAACTTGTCTCTGAAACACAGAAATGCCAAAAAGACTTGACGTCAAGGTCTGACTCACAATAAACATCGTCTTCGACACAATTAACGTAATATTCTGGTTTTCGGAAAGCCGCTTCGTAGACACATATCAGTCTTGCAGTCTCGTCTACTTAAACGTCTCTTTTGCACATTGAAGAGTTCCCCTGTGCATTGATGTCCTTTGTTTCGTGGTGTCCTTAAGTGCTCAAACGGCTCAAAATTTATATGTGCTGATGTAGAAAAGGCTTTTTATGGTAGCCCCTTTACCGATTATGAACCGCCAGGTAGACAGCAGTCAAAATCCTCTCAAGCGGTCATTAATCCCCTGCCCAAATCATCATCAAAAGGGGAACAGGACATCTCTGTGAAGCCAGCAAAACTGAAACCATGCAACCGCACATGTGATGAATTCTCGTCGTCCAAACTGCACTTAGGGGAATTGCTTGCAATCTCCGGACTGTGGTTGGACGCCAAAACTGGTCACTTTGCAATTTGTCACGTCCCAGCACTGCCAGCTCCTTTGTTCCAATTTGGCTTCAGCAACGTTATTGCCACTAAAATGCAGGTAAATCTTTTCTAATTAATAAATACAAAGGACGCCCGTGCTGGCCGTCTGCCATCCCCACACCAGCATCGTCTGCCACCCCACCGCCGATCCAGCTATGCAACTTTAATGAAAACTAATTGCAACTGAATGCGCTCCGGTGGCGTATACGTAACTTAATTTAACGTCTCTAGTCTCGGTTACACGTTAAGTCGGCGGTGGTGTGCTGGCAGAGGTTATGCCTGCACCGCCAGACGCCACCGCGTGTGCTGAACTTGTGCAAATCACAAGCGAATGGAAGTGGCTTGGAGTTTGAAGAGAGGTTAATCGCATTGGTGCCAGTGTTGGAACGTTTCGAGTCCTTACTTGTGCTAATGGGATGTTCTTACCCGCACAGGGGAGTGCATTTGCTGAGAGATACGGGAGAGCTTCATTCGCATAATTGCATCTCATTTCCAATTGTGTTCTCTTGTGCGGAAAAGTTTTCCCTTGCAAAGGATCTCTACTATGCCGTTTAAGAGAGCGCTTTCGACTGTATCTGTGGAGATGAGATCCCTTGGAGGGAGAGGAACACTTGGGACTTGGGTCCCTGAGATATGCTAAGTTTGGAGAATTTTATTAGTCTTTGATGGTTTAATTTTATGCGTTGAGGGGCTTTAAGAAATCCTGAAGGAGCACCTTTGGAACGGAGGGAGTTGTATTTAATAAGCGGAAGTGGTTGATAAGTGGCAACTGCTTGTGGAATTCATGTTTTACATCTGCATTCAGTCGACATGCAGGATGTTCTGAGTGTTGTGTGCAAGAACTCACATGAAATGTAATGAATGCAGTGCAGAGAACTGTGAAGTTGACTTCAAGTTTGTCAATGTTTGGATCTGCATGAATCGTCTCTCCTCGCTTTTTTTCTTTCTTTCAAAGTTTTGCCTGACTTAAAGCAGTTTTTACGAGTATTGATGAACCAGATGCTTTTGATGGTCTCAAAGGATTATTCGTTTGATAGTCTCAGACTGACTCTTGTCTGTACCGGTTCAAAGGGGTATTTTTTAAAAAAAAAGGCATGACAGGAACAAAGATTAAATTTTCCTTTTAGCCATTTCGGTTTTTTGGGAAACAATACGGACGGTAACAAAGTTCATCTGTTTAAGTTCAGTTAAATGATTTAAGTATCGTTGTGATTTGAAGAAAACTAAGGCCTCAAGTAGTATGTGTCTTAAGCAAACGTAGTCTCTCCCGACAGCTGTCTCCAACCGAGCACAGAGTTAGTTCTTTCTTTCCTTCTGACGCCTCCTACATCCATAAACTCGCCTGGTTGCGTTCGGTAATGACTCATGATGAGTTAAAGTCAATGGCTGAAGATCGAGCGCCCTGGAGGTCTCTCGGGCATGCATTGCCCCGCGACCCCTTAAGTGGAACATGCAGGTCAACGAAAATGATGATGGTAACGATATATTTGCGAGTACCATCCGACTTGCTATGAAAGTGTGTGCCGAAAAGAGTTATCAGGGATTCTCTTCTGGTTCAAGACTGCCTTGTGTTTCTGCATTCTTCAATCGAAAACACTGTATTGCTGCCTTTGTTGAGAGAATCTAGACTTTCCGACTTTCTCTATTATGCAGCAAAAGGACCTAAGAGCATAGTGCTTCCGATTTGATTTCTGGTAGTCTTTGCATTGTTGAACAGCTAGTTGGTGGTGTTTGGGGAGCACCCAAAATGAATTGTAGTAAGAGAATATTGGATTTGAATTCCCTTCACTGGATTTCACTTTCCTTGTGAAACTCTTTAAGAAGTCCTTTTTAAATTTTTGGTGCAAACCACCCCCACATCCTCAAGCAACACGAACACTTTTATTCGGCCAAGACGAGAGTTTGCTTTCCTCTTGAATTGCTTTTTAATGACTTCACTTCTGTAAACATAATTGCCAGCCGGCGACGAACTTGTCTCAATCCCCAAAACAAAATATCACTCCGAGCTCAATTTTAATAATCCCGCACGACAAATATGTTTTGACTCAAAGGCGACGAGTGCGTCTGAGGAGACAATCCCATCACAAGACAATCCGCCTAAGGAACTTCAACTCCGACGAGCACGGCGACGTCACCCTCCCCCGCAATCTTGCACTGATTTTTCATAATCAAACCTCCCTGCCAAGAAACGAAACGGGGCGAAGGACTCCTTCGAATCGCTCTGTTTTGCATGGAAATTGAGAAAAATTACCTCGGGATTACCCTAAGCAGATGTCCTTGTGCATATCCCCCCATAAATTATCAATATCTCCTCTGGGCTTGCGGGACTTATATTAGATTTAGATTACACACCATTTTACATGAATCCTCTGCGGATTTGCGTATCCTTGTTGAACATGCGAAGTGATTTAATGTGAGACGTGAAATTATGGACTGCTACCGCAGGAGCAGTGTTAGTCAGTGTTAATTGGTCACATGGCAATGTGCCCCCTTCTACAAAATTAATTCACACAAACACGTTGCTCACTCTGACTTTTGTTTCGTTTCAGCTCTCGTCCACGGCCAAGGTGGCACGTTGGTTCCAGCAGCTCCCCTGGCATACGGCATCGTTGTCACGTCCCGAGAGCGGTTTTGTTTCCGGCGATTCACGGTCTGAAAAATACCACGAGGATCATAACAGTGCCAAAGAACCGGAGGATGATTTATGCGATGAGTTTCTGTTGGTGGAGGGCAGCAGCAGCATCTGGACGAAAATGAGTGCAAAGAAACGTCGGAAATTATTGGGAATGCGGTTGGGAAAAGTAACAACCTTTTAGGGGGGCGGGGGAGGCGCAAGGGTGCGACTCGTCCAACTCCAGCCATTCCATTTCGATTCACTTCACAACTGAGTGAGAGCGGAAAATCCACGCGTCTTACAGTGCTCCTAAGTAACAGATCATCATATGCATCATTTAACTTTTAGAATAAATATACGTGAAAGTCAAGCGGGCGAAGAGGATTTGGGGCTTAAATTTATTGTTTCGCCCCCCCCCCCCCGCCACACCCGCACACGGATGACTTTCCAATCACTTCTTTGCGGAGCAACGATTCCCTTGCTCCGGGGTAATTTCATTCTTTTTACACACAAAATCCACACTAAATATGTAATGTCTCACTGCGCGGGAGGGATCCACTTCGGCACCGGCAACCAAATAAAGACGAAATGGAATCGAATCGAATCGAATCGAACCGAATCGAATCTGTTATAAGATTTTCTGTTAAATGTTTCATGTTTTATTCATCATGCATCCACTTTTCTTGGAAAAAAGCGGATTTATATGAATCGAATGGGGTAAGGCTCGAAGCATTAGATACATTTCATCGGACCCATTCGGAGTGATGCGCATTGAGTATGATTTATTTTGTTTTTGTGAGAGTTGTGGTCTTGTTGTGGCTCACCCCCATCCCCAGCACGCTCAATGGGGTGAAATGGAAATGGAATCGTAATTGAAAAACAGAAAAGAAAAAATAATCTTAAAGTAGTGCCAATATCGTTTAAGACACCACCCCCCCCATTCGTCCGAATCGGGATTAATTTTAAAATTAGCTTAATTTTAAATTCTTTTATTTTGCAAATTTTTTGTCTTAAGTTATTTGTTGGTGACTTCACTCTGACAGAGTGTAACGTCACTGAGGTAGGGTTTAAAATTGGAGATTTCTGTAGTGTTAAGAGATTCATGAATTCATTTCATTCATTAATTACTGAGACTGAATCATTTTGCACTCGAAGGAAAGAGAAGAGGAAGCGCAACTCATTGTCATCTTGGTAAGATAATTTAATCACGATAATTGTAATAACTTAAAGGTAGATAATAAAATTCATGTTTTTTTTTACAACAACATTGATGTTTTATTTTTTGACTTGGTTCATTGGTAAGTATTTATTTAAAATAATCTTTCATGCGGAAACTTATGAGTTAAGGGTGAACTCTTTGGATCACCCTTTTGAATTGAATAGTAATATGAGCATCACAAAAAAATGTTGTAGAAAACATCCACATCATCAGAGTAATGAATCACTTTGTATTTATGAGTTACTTAGATCGTAAGCCATAGCAGAAGTAATGCTAAAAAGAAATAATCACATTAGCATTTAATTGTCGAACGTTTTACATTTTAAAAGGCATTTTTTAAAAGCTTTTCAAAAACAGTCTTTCAAAAAAAAAAAAAGCATACAATTCAGAAAACGCATGAAATCTTTATTTGAATCGATAGTGCGGTCCATGGTCAACAGCGGACTAAAAGTGGACTTATGAGGACTCCAAAGAAAAATTTCTGATTGGAACATTACTTCCGTAGATTCCGACTCTTTGGCACTTCATTTTTTCCATGTGTATTTTTTGTGCTAACTTGTGTGGTACAGAGGTAAGGTTAAGGTTTGGGACAGCTATCACCTGCACTATCCCCAGTCTCGGATGTAGTTCTATGATCTTAAGCAAGCTGTGCAGAAATGATTTTGTGCCTTCATTCCATTCCATGATTTCCGAATAATATTTCTACAGCAGAGATAGGTGCTCTAACTCATGGAAAACACTTCAGGTTGATATAATATAAAGGGTGATTTTTTAAAAGCTTTAGGAAAGTTAAAAAAACACATAAAATTCAGAAAAATGCATGAAATCTTTATTTGAATCGATAGTTTGGTCCATATAATTTAACGTTTGAAGAGTATTTCATGCAAATGTTGACCTTGACTGCGCCTCAAATAGTCCATCCGCTTAGTCCAATTTTGGAATACTCTTTCCAACATTTCGGCCAGTATCTCACGAATAAATGCTTCAATGTTGTCTTCCAATGCGTCAATTGAAGTGGGCTTGTCTGTACAGACATGAGCTTAAACATAGCCCCACAAAAATATTCTAAAGGCGTTAAATCACACAATCTAGGCGGCCAATTGACCGGTCACCAACGCGAAATAAAATGTTCACCGGACTCCCCTCTCAATAAGTCCATTGTTACGCGTGCTGTGTAGCATGTGGCACCGTCTTGTTGAAACCACATGTCATGCAAGTCAAGCTCTTGGATTTTGGGCCAAAAAAAAGTTGGATATCATCTCACGGTAGCGCTCACCATTCACTGTTACATTACGATTCGCATCATCTTTGAAGAAGTACAGTCCAATAATGCCACCAGCCCATGAACCGCACCAAACTGTGACTTTTTCTGGATGAATTGGTAGCTCTTGCAATGTTTCTGCTTGATATTCACTCCAAAATCGACAATTATGCTTATTTACGTATCCATTGAGCCAAAAATGAACTGACCATAAAATGGAAGAAGCGCGCGATGAACTTTCTTAACAGAGCACGTTTGTAAGACGATTCGTTTGTAAGACGATTCATGGTTAAATTATAGACCAAACTGAAGATGTTTCACAGTGAAATAAGACACGAAACTTGCGTCAACTATTTAAACCAGTATTGCCAAAAAGATAATAGCTAAGAAATCACCCTTTTCATATTTATGAATAGTACGCTCAAATGGCCAATGAAGAGAATAGAGTGTACAACGACATACAGTCTGGCTAACAGGCATAATATTAAATACTTAACGTTTTTGAACCAAACTTCCATTCCAATTGTTTCCATCGCACAGCCCCTTCAGCTAGAATGAAGCTATCACGATCTCTAGCCAGATGCCTCCAGTTACGCACTCCAAGTTGATTAAGGTTCTTGTGTGCGCCATCTCAACCTAGGGTGTCCTCTGTTGCGTTGTCCCAAGTGCTCGGATTCGAAGACTTTTCGGGCCGGAGCAGTGATTTCCATACGCTCTACATGGCCATCTTTAAGTTTGTATCCGAAGGCGCTTCACCAGGCGCATACCGCCGTGCAGCCCATAAAGTTATGCGAGAATCATACTATAATAAACAAGTACCTTACAGAATCCTGTCATTCAGGTTAGTCGTTAGAGACTGTCTGAATGTCACGCTGACTGAGACTGAATGTCACGCTAATACTTGTTACCCGTCATAGTACCCACAATTGATCAGAGGCTTGCTTCTTCTTTATTTTTAAAATGAAGCAATGATATAAGAATGACAAGGTAATGCGAATTCAATTCTCCCAACTCTTCTATCAATGACAGCGATATCATATTTATGAGCATCAACAATCTTAGCAGTGCTTTTCTATGCAAAGTACATTGAAATGTCTTTCTTTGGAAAAACATTAGTTCACAAATTTGTAACATTTTCACATCCTTGCATATTACAACATGACACATTTGGAAAAATTAAATAACCTACATTTTCGTACATACCTCGCATTGAAGTGCACAACGAGCACTTTGCAAAACCCAAAGAGTTATGGAATGAAAGAATGAATTCAAAAACTTTACACAAAATTCGTATATTGGTGAAAGATTATATTTTTTCAACGAACAAATTGAAACTGATGTCAGAGTAGAGTATTTATAAAATAAGCATTGAATAGTTCGTGCTGTCTGACGCAGCAAATGTGGATGAACTGTGTGAACAAGTAAACAAAACGAATCAAAATGAATCGTAAACTAGATTTTAACTTAAACAAAAAAAGTATCATCTTCCCTGACGAGTGTAAACAATGTATGGCCACAGATTTTGACTGGGGTCGATGGACTGAGTTTAGCTAAGTGCATGCAAATGTAAGGGGTGGACAAAAATATAAGATTATTTTTAAAAAACTTAGCTGGGTTCACAGTAAGCATTTAAATAATAATTAAGTGGCACTACAGCCCACATGAGACCAGGGCCTAGCTTCTACAACAACTACTCGTGTTGTGGGTGCTGCTGTTCTCCAACGAGCAGTAGGGACATACAGTTTTTTGCCGAGATTTGAGAAGCTTTTCATAGACAATTGATACTCTTTGAGTGTTGTCAGCAACTCGAAGGAGGTGGTGCCGTGAAAAAATGCAAGGTGCCCCGTCCGGGAATCGAACTTAGACTTTCTGCATGGCGGTCGACGCACTTAACACTACGCCACGGCGATCACTAAGTAGAGCATTTAGTCATCCCTAAACCCCTAAGACCTTGTTGATTATTTTGGGCTTTAGCTCACGGATTAGTTGAATGAATTTGCCTTAAGGTCTCGAATCGTGTCCAAATTATTGGCCAATCCTTCACAGTTTCCCATGAAAAAAATCTCAAGAGAACAAATCGCAGCTCTGAGACAGCAAAGTAACAACGCTATAGGGATGACAAAAAAACTGTGCCATGGGCTTTATGGCATGAACCGACTTGCTGGGTGGACCAGAATTCGTATGAGTTCATATTTTCGACATCGACCTAGAGATGAAAGAAGCGCATGTTGAAAGAACAATTTTCCAATTATGTCGCCACTGCAGAACTGGCACCAAACTCTCATGCAGAGGCATCTCGACAGACTCCCAACTCCAGATTCGGCAATTTGTTTGTCAACATAACCGCCGTGTTGAAATGGCGCCTAGTCGGAAAACATGTTCTTTTGCCCAAAGTCTTTGTCTTATTCAAGCTTCTCTTAGGCGCAGACTGCGAAGCGACAATAAAGTGATTGGTGAATAGTCCGAGATCGTTGTGCATAAATTGAGTTGGAAATGCTGGGTTGCTGAAAACGATGGTGAGTTGATGTTCGTGAACTGAGTCTTGCACTCTCGGTCGCAGTAGTCACATTGTTATCTGGGAACTCTGACGGTGCCCTGAGTTCACTAAGTGAACAAATTTCAGTACTGAAGTGGCGGCGGGTGCTTAATTTCGGTCAAATTTTCTCATTAAAAATAAGCAATGATTGGGCTACACAGCAGGAAATTAGTTTTCAATATTTTCTAACGTTGTTAAAGAGTAATGGACTAAGGTCGTTTAGCAGGGATACTCACTTCGGTTATAATCGTGAAGTATAATCACAGGGTCAGAAAGCACTGTAATCGATTTTTGGGTACGTTAGGGTAAAAACTGTCACTTCCAGTACCGAAAACTCTGGAAAAAAATCACAAAATAGGAAAAAGAATAAATAGGAAATTTTAAAAAATTCTGTCCAGCATTCTGGCTCAAAAAGCTTAGCCGCGTTATGACAAAAAACTGTTAGATAACCGCGATGGCGAATTTTTAAATAACGAAAACGCAGTTTTGAACCACTCATAAGAAGGTTCCCGAAGCGGTAACAATCCAAATACGCGTTCATTGAAAATTTTGAATATACCACAAATATAGACAGTATTGCTGTTTTCCGCTTCGGTAGATGAATCAATACGAACCGCTGTGATGGCGCACACGTTCGTTTCATTTTGAACCACTAAGCACACCACTTGGCTTGCAGCCACACATAATTGGAACAAGGAGTGATCGTGCTTGATGTCTGTGCTGCGGACAATGGAATGGTGCGTGTGCATAAATGAATAAGGATAGAAAAGAGAAACCTTTCCAAAGAAACGAGGGCTCTTCCTCTTGACGTCAAACCCTTGCCATGGAACTCAATATATTCGACTTCCGGCAATTTTCGCGTCAAACAGCTCACACAGCCGCATAATCCTTTCGCCACTTCACTATTCACCATCAAGGCCTAATAACTAAATCAAAGCAATCGCTCGAAGGTCATCAAAATCCACACACAGCGATTCTTATCCAATTATTCTTAGGGTTAGCGCTGAAATCTTGATTACCTTCCTTCCAGCAGGCAGCTTAAGTGCACACACATTCCCAGCCGCCTTTATGACCGCCTTCCGCAAGGCATGCCTCCGTACGTGCCGCACCGCACCGCACCACACCGCACCACACCGCACATGCATAACATCCACATGGAGAGTAATTTGCACATAATCCAATTGTGGAATTCATTGTGGGGCTGTTATCGCTTTTATACCCTTGACGTGATGCGTCTCTTTGGGCAAATTAAGCTCACTGACTTTACGAGGCCCCCATCCGGAGACCGTGCTGCCGTTAATGTGTTTCACTCCCGCAGAGGCCCTCGGAACGTGCAGCATACTTTAAAGCACCCCCCCCCCACTATCGTACACACTCCGCATCCCAGGACTTTAAAGTTTTCCCTGTCACCAGAAACTGACACTTGGATTTGTCGGTGTGAATAATTACTACGGTTAATGACAGGCATTATCAAGTAATTACTTCGCCGCACCGCTGGAGCGGGTGATGGCTCTCCTGCGTTCGGCTGTATCCCGGGTTTCCTTGGATGACATTTGTCTGACTTGCTCACGTCCTGCGTATGCTGCACTCCTCCTGGGCGTGGATTCAAAATTAATTACTCCCATCCCCCGCGCCAGAAGTTATTTCAATTACACTTCACCGGCAATAAAGGCGCTACAAGCGAGGAGGTGTTTGAATTAATTACAAATTTTACTCGAATGTTACTTCCAGAAGTTTCAGTCGGAGAATTTAATTGGATTTCTTCGGCACTGTTGGCGCGGGGTGTCAGCAGCCTATTAGTACAATACGAGCCTCCGTTGATTGACTGCTCCGGAGGAGCTGCAGCGATCGTTAAGTGCGAACATGTTGACGTTTATGCGAAATATGCTTATTTTGAGGGGGATGAAACTCCGCACTCAGAGTGGCAAATGGGGCCACATCAGGTAACATCAGGGTTATTTTTTCAAAAAGTGCCTTCAGTGATTTTTAATTCTTGTCAGAGAGCAGTGATGAGGGGCGTTAATAGCAAATTATCAGAGACACATTTTTGAAAACTTTACGAACTCTTCATTGGTGGCATCAAATGGAATGGTGGTTGGGGTCTGAAGAGGGCATGAGAGCAGCCACAGAAGCAAGGAAGCGGCACTGCTATTAATATCCTCAATAAGTTGTTTGAACCTGTGGGTCCTTGCGAGTGTCGTAAATGCATCGAGAGTTAGGCGCAAAAAGGCCCTAATGAAAAAGCTAGCAATTAGTAGAACGTGTGAGGGATGAAGAAACCGAAATTCATGGTCATGCAAGAGGCATACAGGACCACGACATCGATCGATCCTCGCTATAAGCATGAAAAATATTCAATCCAAACTAGTCTGACAGAGCACTGCGCATTGGGAAGACGCACCTTAAGACTAATGTCACCTTTTAATTATTTTTGCAGCAGGTGCTTGAACGAAGAGAAGACCCTGGTACTTCTTCTCTGCCACTCCTTAGCTTTGACCCTCAGAAGGAAATGAACCCTGGGAGCATTCTACTTCAATGGACAATCAGACATTTTCCCCGGGAACTTCAATCTAATTCGGATCTTCTTTCACAAAATTCCATGGCATCAGGAGAAGCGGACTAATATCAACTCTGTGAACCTCGAACGGGTCTGAGTGAATCCGAAATTTGAATGGCGTTGGCCAACTTAACAGCATATGGCCAGTGATGCTCTCGCCTTCGATATATAGTGCTACTGCTGATGACTGTTGCATGTTTTGAAACAAGAAGTCGACAAAAAACAATCTCAGACACGACTCGATGTTCCCTTAACCCGAATTGCACATTATTACGGACCAATCCGAGAACTCCGTGCACTACAATTAAGCTGTTAAAAAAAGGACATTCACACATGATAAGAGAAAGAAATACTCTGCGAATTAGGGCTACGTTCACATTTCCGCTTAGAAGGACCTATAAGTCCAACAGAGAGGCATTGGCTTGTGCACACAGGGCAACGTCATTCGCACTCAACTTGGCGAGGTAACAACCCACTTTCGGCCAGTGCAGAAGTACAGCTTGCCACACAGTCGTGGGATTGAGAAGACGTCACAATGACCATCTTATGGTGCTTTACCCAGAGATCGCCCTCTGCTTAAGTAATGGACCTGCCTTACCAGTTGTGTGTGGCGCGTGACGATAACTGCGTCACTACCTTAAAACAGTCAGTTATGAGACAACCTAATGCGGCGTAATGACTGTTGTCGACCCTTTCACACGAACAATGATAATCGACTTAGGACGTGGAATGTGAGGTCCCTTAACAGACTACGTTCAGCTGAAGAACATGCGGTGATCCTGGACTGTTACAAAGCAGACACTGCCGCCATTGAGGAAGTGCGATGAAATGGGTTGGCAAAAGGAAGTCGAAAAACTGCAACGTCTACAACAGTGATTGCTGAGAAGAGGGAAGGCAATGCTTATTTGGAAGTGGATTCGTCGTTCAAGACAAGCTAACTAAGACATCTGTCGTTAAACGACTGTCGTAACGCCTACTAGAAATACGTTCTCATTCAGTCATTTGACGACAAGGCGTTTAGCGCCACTCGTAATAGGGGTGAATATCTTCTCCTACAATCACTTCAGTCAGCAACTCACAACAATCCACATCAAGGCAAAATTTGATAACAGCCTGATTTGCGTCCACGCCACGATGGAGGAGAAGAATGACAAAATTACGTTTGCGATCTCCTGAAAAGAACAAACATATATGATGAGTGCCACATCTAAGACACCATGACACAGGAGTTTTCAACGCACAACTGGGTAAAGAAGAACCTCTTGCAGGATTCATTGAAAAACACGGCCTTCCCGACAACACATGCGGAAACGGACTCAAGTGTGGTGGACTTTGCCTCAGGGCAGAATCTCTCTGTGCTGGCTGGAGAGGCATGTTGATTGAGGCCAAGGTCCACCCCGGACTGTAGCGCCACAAGAAGAAGAAGGAATCCCTCGGTAGTGTAAGTTTCCATACCTCAACATCCATAAAAGACCAAGTGACGTACGTACCGTGAATCAGATTGATTACATTGCATTACATGTTCGAACCCTTGGCCCTTCCAACATCGACTTTGATCATTTTCTTTCATCAAGGTAAGAACAGATAGCACGAGACCAACGGATTCAATAGGCTTGAAGTCGCAACAAGTCGCTGAGCCCTCAGAAAGTTCGACACTGCCTGCACTTGCAATAGAAGAAGAATGGAAACGTTGTTAAGAAGCCATAAAAGAAGCAGCCAATGACATGGCGGAAAAAACTTGTCGTCTGAGAAGAAGTGCAGGCAGACTGAGGCCTTTTCGGGAAGAAAGTTCTACGTGCGATATTTGTTCCTGATTGCTTTGACGGCATGTAGAGGAGAAGATTCAAGGATGAACTCTGTAGGCTGTACGGCGGATTAAGGCAAAGTCTACGTATACAAGGTTTAAAAAGGCTCCACCAAGTAGATCGTATGGATAACATTGCTCCATTGCGAAGAGTCCTTGAATGCGAGCTATTGGGACAACGCAACATAGGGCTAGTACGTCGGTGATGAATGATCCACTGAAACAAATGGCAGCTGGTAAGAGACCATACTAGCTTAAGAGTCATGTTGGGTAAGGCCTAGGTTTACCCAATGACAGTAATGGCCCTCTAGGAAGAAGAATAAGCTTTCAAGAATATGCCTCTTTGGTTACAAGCACTGACTACGTCCAAAATACTGTCAAAAAGAAGTAGAAGAAGGAAACAATTGACAGACACCATGTCTTGATATACATCGCAGTCAGAGAATGGGGAGGACACTGCATCCTGATTGCCTGGAAAAATTTATGAGTCTGCTGCAACCGCTCTCTTAACATTTTATCCACGAACAAAATTTGGGCATATTTGGGGTGATTACGAACTGGGCTCCTGTGTCAAAATGTGCGCTCAAATGATTCTGAACATTTTCGAATTTTTCCACCTTGGACTTAACTTTCTAAGGTTTCGTATATAGTTTTGTGTGTCCATTCGGCCGTGTCAGATCTGTCACACGCTTCATATCTCCTAAATTTATGAAGCGATTAACATGATATTTTGGATATATGTAGATACCCTTCTCCTAGTGACCTTTAGTTTGGAGGCTTAATTGGGGGTGGCTCTCATATACGTGAAGTTGGCGGAAAATTGTAAACTGCGTCCTACCCGTACCATCGTAGCGTATGACATTCACATCGGCAGACATTTTGAAACGAACTTGAGGCTCAGGTTATGGTCTTGACAAAGTTTTCATTTGAAAATTGCTGTCCCAAGTTTGGGATTGTGCGAGTTCAACCACAAAAGCATCAAATTTTATTCCGGCATCCAAAAAATGTCCAGAGCAGATCGAAGATTTCTGGTGCCTGGCAGAAGATAGCCTCTAGTAAACACACCTACAAAATGACACGTCAAATGTCAACTGATTTGAAAAACGCGAAAACTGATGCTGATAGTAATAAAGTCCATTTGACGGATTAAATAAAAGGGAAAGGCATCTCCAGTCTGTCGGATCTGAGGGTAAGTACGATTATGTTGACCACCACCTTGCAGTTCAAAAGGGTTGAAGTTTCCTTTGATCACAGCCAACAAATTCTTCCTTCAAAACTCTAACAAGAAGGATACAAATGTGCCACAACGGCAGTGCGTTTGAGGAAGACTCACTGACAAAGCAAATGAAAAGGATTCATATATCTTGAGCCATTTCGTGACATGATAAAAGTCCTACTCCATCGCGAGGAAGACGAAAAATGACGCCATCTCACAAGAACTTGAGATTTACACATTTCCCATTTGTATCCACAAAGCCCGAGATAAAGGAAAAACACTCCCCACAGGAAAGGGGCGCAGAAACAAAAGACTTGTAGAATACCTTGATTAATGGAGATCATTTCTGTAGCGAGAGAGAAGCGTGAACAAGCGACACCGCCACCGACCGCAGACGCCATGAAATACGGATCCGATTAGTCTCCCAGATAGGATACAAGAGGCAATGTATCACGCAATAATCATAACGCGCTGTCTCCGGGTGGATGGGACGAGATTAGTTACTTCCAATTGGTACGGTGCTTGTGTGACAAGACAAAAGGTTGACTAATTGACAGCTCCGTCTGCTGCTGCAGCACAAAATGAGATTTTCCTTCCCCCTCCCACCACCCCAGTTGAACACCTTCGCTTCCATGTGTCTTCATAAATCACGAGGATTACACGGTGCCCGGGGAATGTCAGGCGAAGGAAATTAGTTAAGGGATTATCCGTTCGGCTGGAGTGTGTAGATAATTGTCTTGTGACGCGACCTGGAATATAGGTCTCAGCCTATCGTGGGAGGATCTCAGAAATTTGCATTTCACGTATCTCCTTCAACCCCCAAAAAAAGAGCATAAAAATTACACTTTCGCTGATTACTTTCATAACAGATAAATCCAAGGGCTGGCCTAATTTCGCCATCATAATAACAGCCCACGACAACAGGTTAGCCGCGTACAAATTCAGTTTATCACCCCGCCCAAGGACTGCAGCTCGCCCACACGCCGTCAGACGCCCCTCCACACGGCCTGACAAATGAATTCCACGACAAAACGAGAGCACCAAGCGCCACTGGCCGTGGGTTAAATTGAAAAGCATTAATTAAGAGCGGCGCCACTGTACACGGTCCTAAATGTGAAGCAACCAGGCCGTCCTTGTGCATGGTCCGAGCCAGAGCCCGAGCCCGAGCCCGAGCCCACGGCTGTGTTGTGTTTCTTTTTTTTCTTTCCACCCCCGGCATGGTGTACACGCGAATTTAAAGTCCACACCTGTGGGAGCAGTCATTATGTTGTTTACTCCCAAGTACTCTGACATTAAAAAGCGTGTTAAACTAGACGCAGGCTGGTGGATGTGTGTGTACATATACAAAGGACTCCCGCCAGCCATTAGTGTCATGTTGTTTTTCCCGTCAAAAAAATGCTGTTTGTATTCATATTTTTTGCTTTTCGGGGAATCCTGAGTCCCCTTGCGCCGTGAATTACCGTTTTTTTTTTTTTGCTGTAACACAATCTTCCTCGCTGACACCATGTACATGCCGCGATGGGCGAGCACATAACAAGCGAGACTGGAACGTCATATTAGGGCCGTTAGACGTATCATCGTTGTCGCGTCCGAGCGGCTGCTCCTGAACGCAAATATGATCTAATAGTTTCGCAGGACATTCTGGGTAAATCGGACGTGCCATTCCCAACAAGGAACTGGACGACGACGCAACAAGTTCCGCAGGAGCGAGTGCATCCACCAAACGAAACGAGGGCACCGAGCTAATCGCTTGATTTAAAGTAATCGGCACTTTAAAGTGGGACAGCCCAGTTCTTGGCACAGAGGTTGTGCTTAGTTGTCGGTGGCCGCCATGAGCAGGCCATCAACTAGTGGCCACAGTGGTGGTGGCAGCGGCAGCGGCAACGGCAGTGGTGTCGACTCGTCTAGCAGAGGGGATCGTCGGAGCAAGAAGAAGCCAGGAATCCTTCGATTGGATATATCGAAACCGAGGCGTTCATCAGGTGGTTCTGTGGAGTTCCGACCGCAGCCCGTGTGGCTTGGCGAGGTGGGTGCAACGTGTACATAGTTCTTTCGCTTATTTATTGAAACAAGATTATCCAGGGTTGGTACAAGATAAATTTTCTCCCCTTTCCCCCTTGTGTTCCTCGCGTTGCATTCGTTGCACTGCGTAGTAAGTGAACTCCGCGACCGGGATGGTCCGACTTAGAGTTCCGCTCGTGACTGTGACTAGCGCCGGTGTGGGCGTACATTCGAGTTGAAATTCGTTTAAGTTATCGCGGCCGTCATAAAAGGTGGCAAGTGTCCTGCTGGAAAATAAATAAAAACTTTTTATTGATTATTCATTCAGTGCTGTGCGTGTGTGTTGTGCCGAAAAAGGGACGTCTCTGCATACACGCTTTGCGATGAGATACACGCACCTCTGGGCGAAAACGTGTGCATAACTGATCGCCGAGAAAGTTTTTATTAGTCTAGACGAGTCCTTTCTACCGTAAAGCTGTCAGCGAGTGGAGTAATTTCCTATTTAAATGATGGGGTTCCGTGTGATGTACGCGAAATGACATAGAATTGAATGGTTTCGCGAGTTTGGAAGTGCTTCACGCGTTATCCGCTGCCGAATTGGATTTCATTTTGCGGGCGACTGTGAGTGAGAAAATGACGAAAAACAAACCGGGACTTGTTTTGCGTAAAGACCAGGTTAGTTGGCAGATGGGGGCATTGTGAAAAATTATCGCTAAGTGGGTTGAAGTGGGAAAACTTGAGTGAACTGTGTTTTTCGTTTGAAATGAAAATTGACAATTATGTTGCTTTGGTGTCATTCAATGTGAATTTGAGGGCGTAAGTTCAAGAACTCCTTAAAAACAAGGGAACCATCATCTTGCTTTGAATACTCTGTGTGCCAGAAATTTAGAAAATTGCCAAAAAATTGCACGTGCTTGTGTGTGTCATGGTGTCCGGGGGAAAGATTCAGGTTTCCACATTTTAGGGTTTCGTGTCGATTAATAGAACATTTCGAGTTTGTGTTATGTAAGTCATGTGTTGAAATTTAAGGCAAAAGAGTGTGAATAAAAAAATATTCTTTTGTTAAGATACTCCATTCAAAATCAAGGAAGGCCGAAAAATTGTTTGTAGAAAATCAAGACAAATAGTAGTGATTGTGAATATGTCTTGTATTCTCCATTACACTGTTGTAAATTCCCCAGGGATTCCTTGAAGTATATGGTCATGCTAAGTGTCGAAATTTGTCAAAACTTTACAAAAAATTAAGAATCGTGTTGCAAGAGTGTTTCTAAACCTTAGAATAAAGGGTCATCAAGTCCTCCATGTTAATTTCACATATTTTACACCCTCTGCTACGTTCTTTGCTGTCAGTCACTGCAGCCCACCTTAAACTCAAATTAAACAAAAGACAAGGCCGTGAACGACAAATGAAAAATTAAATTCAAAATTTCCAAGTTTGATGTGATAAACAAGATGTCAGTGTTGCCACTCTCTTTTATTAAAACTATTAGAAAACTGTCTTAAGAGTCTCCATTCTTGCATTGGATTACCTTCTTGCTTACTTACTTGTGGGGAAAAAATAGGCGAATTAGGGAAACCATTTTTAACTCTTCTATTAGAGTTTAACATAAAATTCATCCAAATACAAATTAATTCAGTTTTCTTTGTTCGTTATGTGTTCAACATTTTTTATGACAAAACTTTAAAAATACATTGGCAGCGAGCACTTCTTCCCATCGCTCTGGTAATTTTCAAATATCAGCTCGAACAAATGAGTCCTTTCTCGCACCGATTCCAATATTTAGCCACTCTCTGCTTTCTTTAAAAGACCCAAAGCGCTGACCCCAAAATCGTTTTGCATCTGTCGAAAAAGCCAGTATTGGAAAGGAGCGATGTCTGGAGAATACGTCAGATGTGGTCAGATCTCCCATTTCAGCGTTTCCACGTAGTTTGTGACCGCTTCAGCCACGTGGGGCCAAGAGTTATCATTGCGCTTAATCACATTGTCATGTTTTTCGGTCGTTTCTGTCCATTTTGCACCCAATGAACGGCTCAAACACATTAGTTGTCGTCGATAAATTTTCCAATTAATGGTTTTGCCTGGTTTTAGCGGCTCACAGTGCACCACATCCGTCTGGTCCTACCATATGTGGAGCATGATCTGTGAAACCGTGGATGTCTCTCTTTCGCCTCGATGTAGACGATGAAGGAACGAACTCACCAGACATTGCATAGTATACTTTCTTCGTATCGTATCAACGTCTCATCTTCAGTCACCATTCGGTGCAAGAATTCCTTCGTTTCAAATCTATCAAAAAACAGTTTCGAGGTGAAGCATTGCCTTTCGACATTTCTCGGTTTCAACTTGTACAGCTCCTTGCACCTGTACAGCCTCCTTGCTTTTTCTTTAAATGAACGGATTCACTCCCAACGATTTGCGTATGGCAAGGGTGTTGATTCAGCAAGGCCTTTAGTTCCTCATTGTCAAACTTTTTGGACTGACCAAGACCCTCTTTGTCTTCGACGCTAAAATAATCAGTTTTGAAGAGCCGAAACCAGTCTTTCCAACATAAAGGTTGTCCCAAGAAGTAAATTTTAAATAAAAAAATCGTGAATTCTTTATTATATCGTAAAGTAGACAGAATGAGGTTATGTGTGGAATAGCTCATCGGCCAGATGGCCGCCGCAGCTTTGATGGCACATACGCGAGCTTTTAATGAAATTTTCAATGACCGTTTTGCATAAATGCTGCGGTATTTCATTAAAGCAGCGTCCAATTTCTTCTTTTAAGTCGTCGTAGGCTTATACGCATAAACCATCGACTTCAAAAAAACCCAAAGAAAAAAGTCTAATGGTGTTAAATCGCACGGCCAATTCTGGTCTGTAAAACGCGAAATAACACGACCCGGAAATGACTGATGCAGCAATTGAATTGTTTCTCTGGCTGTATGAGATGTGGCGCCGTCTTGTTAAAACCACATCCCCTCCTTATTCATTTCTTCAATTCTAGGCACGAAAAATTCGTTATCATTCCACGATACCGAACACCATTGACTGTTTGCGCTTGACCTGACTCATTTTCATAAAAAAGGTCCAATGATTCTTCCAGACCAAAATCCACAAAACCGACCTGGACGACGGCGTGTTGTTGTCTTTGCATCATTTACAGACCCAGTTTCAGCAAACTTTTCCATTAATCGCTTTACAGTTGACTCTTTTGGAGCAGTATTGTAACCCCAAATTGATCGCAATTCGCGAACTGTAGCCGCAAAACTTTCACCATTTTGGTAAAACAATTTCACAATGAGAATGCGTTGTTCATCCGCAAATTGCAGGTGAAACCATCTTTCAATTAATTTGTACCCCCAATGTGCAAAAATTAATACCGAAGCACCTCCTCCTGATCAAAATTTACTCCATCTCTCTTTTTTAAAATTTATAAGTTTCATATGTGAACTTATAGATTTCCAACGTCCTAGACAAGAAACAATTGAATGCGAAATTTATACCGAAAAAGGAGCTAATATCAAGTGTAGGGAGAAGCTGAAATCCCTTCTTCTGTGATAATTCATGATGTAGACTAGGGGGAACATGTGTTTTCTATCGGAAAATATAGAACACACAATTCTTATTGTGATCTAATGCGAAATCACGGGTTCTCGCTCACATTGTTATGAAAAGTTTGTTCTAGAATGGACGAAACGATAAAAATCACATGGGCGCAGCATTAAGCATTATATAGAAATGTCGTTTCATTTTTACCAATTCACTTGTGATCTTTATGTATTTAGGTAAGTAAATAAGGTGCCCGTGGGACTACCTCCGTGGCATTATCTTCACCAAAAGATCTGGTCAATCGTTTCCTATAGTGCGGGTTAGCTACTAAGCTAACATCCATGCTGTGAGACTTCTTTTGCTCTTCCGCTCTCCTCGAAGAACCGAGATTCTGCGTTTCATAATGTGATCTAGCTTCGCGTGTGTAAGAGCTTCCAATATCTCAAAGAAAGCACTGCTTTAACAGGTTCAACCTTTGCGTCGCCATGCACCGAATGGTCGCACATCTTCGATTGCAAAATTCTCCTCAGGGTGTGTATAAACGTAACAGGCCTACGACCTGAACCTGAGAAGGGTCTGAACCTAAGCTATAGACGCCTTCCATTCTTGGTGGTCTCGGGCACGCTGCTTCCAATTGCCAAAAAAGCTCTCTAACGTCAGCAATCACTTGGTCTCTATACCGGAGGTTCGACCTCCCTCTCCTTCTCGAACCCGGAGGCTAGGATTCGAAGACCATCTTAGCTGGAGCGTTATTGTTCATTCGCTCGATGCGGCCGAGCCCCTGTAGTAAACGAATTTTTGGCTTTCGAACAACATCCACACCGTGACACAGCACATAGAGTTCACGGTTGTGTCTTCTCCTACATTCGCCCTTGTCGCAGACAGGACCATATATTCGTCGCAGAATTTTTCTTTCTTTCTGCTGTTTGGGTTATGGTTCAGCACTCACCTCCATATAAGAGTGCGGGTAGGATTATCTTAGTCCTTCGAGTCAGAAGTTTCGAGCCTAGCTGTCTTGACAAACCGAAATAACAGCGGTTGCCAAGGGTGACTCTGCGCCGAAGGTGTCGGTTATGGAGTTTACGTTTGAACTACACTACTCCTCAGGGGAGTGGGTGAAAAATGCTGAGCTGTTCAAATTGATGATCAGAGTCTCACACTCCCGGCATAAAGCAGCTACATTCTAATCTGTGCCCACAAGACGAAGGTGGCCATGAGTGTTTTCCACTTGTTTAGCAGCATCAGGAATGTGTAGCACAAACTTGGACACAGCAGTCGCGATGCATTTTGACCAAATTTCTTTTCATTTTTTGGCATAAGCCAATGACCTAATGTGGCCTCATAAACAATGCGCTCAATCGATTTGAAATTGTCCATTTTCTCTACCGGCTGATGAGAAATAAATGAAATATTTGAGACGACGATTAGATTCCGATGATAAGTTCTTTCCCTGTTGATTTCCACCCCGAGGATTTTTGCCTCCTTCTCCACACTTATTGTTGCTGGAGATCCATACTGCCAAAGGAGTAAGATGCCGCTTCGTCGCCGTGATTGTGATTGTATCAGACTTGAAATCAATGGTGGAGTGCAACCGTTTTCACTTAAGGCTGCACGCTGCGATAAAAATTAAACTGATGGCAGTGTGCAAGCCTGTCTGACTTCACTTCAGGCTTTACAATTTCATCCATCATAAGTTATGTTGAAAGGAATACATCCGGGATACACCTCCTCCCCAAAGCAAGTCAAATAACCTCCCTCTTGACGCGTTCGAAAGCCTTCTCCAAGTGGATGAACACCAGATGAATGGTGATCGATATCCAATGCACTGTTCCCTTATGATACTTAAGGCGTTGCTATGACCAATGCAGTAGGATTCAACTCAGAGTCCTGTCTGTTCAGCAACAAGTGCGACTTCCTAGTGTTCTTCTTTAAAATCTGCCGAAAATTAGTTTCCAGTTGAAGTGTGCTTTGTGCACTTAAGTGACTGAGAACAAAAGCAGCTGTTTCCTGCGCTACCTTGCAATTTTTTCCAAACAGAATGACTTCTCACGCTTGGTCATTTAATTTACTTTGACTATCTACAAGTGACAGAGAAACTCTTCCATGGGATATGAAAGAGGAAACAAAACTTCACATTTCCACTACTTAGACACCCTCGAAGAACTCAACCACTCTAATCGACATACTGCTGACTCATGAGTAATTTTCCCTCACCTTCCCTGCCCATTGGAATTTCAACCACTGACTCCACCGAAGAGATACAATTTCAGATGAGTTTACCTTCAAATTTGAACAACGCTCATGGAAATCTAGGAGCAGCCTTCAGTGAATCACGCAGTCGATGCTTAATATGCCTAAAACCCCATTTTATAGTCGGTTAATTGCCGCAAACCACCCTGTTGATCCTTATGAATGCGCAAATATTGACTTTACTGTCTGCGAATTCCAGCCGTCAGCCTTGAAACTTTGGCACGAGGGGGGAGAGTGTTGTTCGTGTTCTGCCAACAGCGAACGGGTGCTTTCAGCCAATTCACCCTCTCAGAGGTCTTTCAAAATTCATCCATCAATTGCACACATGTCCTCTCGCTAATGTCCCAAACAATTACAGTCGTCCTCCGTCGCATGGGGAACATCTTACATGTGTTTTGCATTAAAATTCAATCATTCTTTACGACTGTACCCCTATCCTCCGATGATACCCGCGGTCGATCCGCGCCGCAGTAAATTGCCCCTGGCATCCATCTGCCCGGGGGGTATGTCCTCCCCCTTTGTCACGGAAACGTCAACACGACATCGCATCCCACAGACGGGAATTAGCTGTCGACACCTCCCTCTGTGCTGCCGGGTTATGGGTAATGGAACAGCGAGTCGAATATTAAAATACGCCTGCAAGAAAGGATCCGCACGCTCCTGCAGTGTGTGTGTGTGTGATGTGCTCGGCTTTCGCTGCGTTGCCATAAACGTTTTATTACCCTCCCGGACACTTGACATCACCATCAAATTTAAACATACTCCCGCAGCTTTCCTCCCCGCCCACCCACGCGCACACACACGCCCCATAAAGAGGTCACTGTGGTTGTGGGGTAATGTCCTTTTCGTGGAATCTCACCATCCGTTGTCGCACCGCACACCAGCGAACCGTAGGGAAACTTTGCAAAGCTTGTGACACTTTGTTCGATTCCGCGTCGTCGAATGAAGAGGACACCTGCACCGTGGGTCGCGCATGGGGGCGGACGCATTCTTCGGAGAAGTTGACAAATGTTCTCGTCGCAAGCCGTTCCGCACGCCCAAAGCTCTGACTCGGCCACATCAGTCATTCGTGACTGTGTAACAAATGTTCTGCAGCGAAACTTGCCGCAGATAATTTACTTAGGAGTGGTTGCCTGTCATTTGCATGGCTCGCTTCGAACTGACACGCGGGCCAGGCCGAAATAAAGGCAAAGAGGCTTGTCACAATTTCGCGCTATGTGCGCAGTTGGCGCTGCGGCGGGGGGAGGGGGGGATTGTTTTATTGCATCGCAAGGCTTAAGGTCGCATTTATTTTATGACCACCATTAAATTGATTGTATCTTGCGTAGCAAGTGAAAGTGCTAAGTACTCACGCAGGCGGTGCCGGATCACTGGTCGCGGGCGCGGAAGCGATGGAAGTCCTGCTTTGGATTACGCTGTCGATATGAGGTAATCCAAGATGTGTCCGCAATGAAGTCATGTGTTTTCGGTTTTATTAGCCTGCAGGCGTTTTGCCGGAAATGTTCTCACTCAAAGTATGAGCTTGGCGTTTAGGGTTTATTTTGATAAGTCCGATAAAGTCCTTTCTAAGCAATTGGAAAATGAGTGAGGTTGGGGGGGAAAGCTGTTTTGATGATAGCGAAGCTTGGATTGAACGATTATTCGTAAGCGAAGTGCCGGTCTTAAAAAAGAACAAGTCTTACACCCTCACCCTCAAATCGTAGGGATTAACGTTATAGCCCCTAAAAGGTTTCATTTTCATTGATTATGTTTTCTGCATGAGCGTCCAATTTTGTGATGCAAGTTGGGATGGCTATTGTCTGTTGGCGTTCAATCAACGCACGTTGTGGTTAGTGCACGCTGTAACTTCTTCCTCATCACAGGAACTGTGGCGGTGTTTCGGTCGCCCGGGACTGTCTGCCTGGATGCTCTCATATTGTCATCATTCAGGACTGACTCCTGATGGGGCCCTGGTAGATTGGTCTGGGATCTCTCTAAGACTTGTCTTCTTCATCTGTACACACATGCGGTTGTTCACTTCTTTAAGCAGGTTAAATGCTCGCCCCACCTTGAGGAGGTCAGCTGACCGCACCATCCCGAGTTCTAAAGCGTGTCTTGGATTAGGTTCTATTAAGTAGGCGACGACTTAAATGTCGCAGGGCGAAGTTGTTGAACAAAGTCCAACTTGGTTATGCTTGGAAATAGCTCCTGATGAGCTAACGTCGATGAAGGAGCATCGACTTAATCTGCAATCTCGCGGGCGTGGAATACCTCTGGAACCTCTCCAGTAGAACCTGTGAGTCACTAAAAACGATGATGGTTGTGGAAAGTGGGGATGGGAGTGATAAGAAGAGAGTTGGGTCAACATTTTTAAAAACCGACGGAAAGGCAACTTTAGTTTGGTTAACAAACGATTGAACGATTTGACGTTGTGCAGTGTCAGCCCGCATAAACAAAAATTCAGGTGTCATCATCCATACATACATTTTGGGGAAATCTGCAGAATTTATGAGAGTCTGAGAGTGATGGAGCACTTTGAGCATATCATTCATCTTAGCGGCCAACAAGAAGTTCTTGGGTCTTGCGTTAAACAAAGACTCAGCTGAGCAGATATGATTTTGTATGCAAATTAAGTCCGCCTCAACTCTTCATATACCTCAAGAGACATTCGGAGAAATAATCCCCTTTTGGAGCTCGAGTAGAACAAACTAAATACTTCTCAAGATATGACGCTACAAAGATCAGCAGCTGTGGAGAACACCAAGATTAACTGGCCAGGTCAGACGGAACTGAAGCATATAGAACCGATGAAATATCAATAAACTAATTTGGTATCGGTTGCGTAAAAGCAAGTTACACCTCACGATTCACTTGACCCGCCATTCAAAAGCCCATACAAAGTGACAAAGATTTCGCCGTATGATCGGTAGTAGGTTAAAAGAATGCCACAAATGTAGCGCACACAGCGCAGGGACGATTCTGTTCCAAGGGCCGACAGGTTAAAATGCTTATGCGAATTGCCGGAGGAAGAGATTTTTACAAATGTATGGACGCTACTCTGAGGACGGTGAAGATGCCGAAGAAGGTCGAGACTTGGGACAGGATAGACGAGCAGTTGCACTCATTTACAAACTCACCACCATACACACTGTATGGGTCGACAAGAACATATCTGCATGGTGTGACTGATGCATCACTCTACAGGTGAGGACGATTGTCCAGTGTGTGGTGCCTAAAGAGGTGCCAATGGAGGCAACACCGAAAGGACTGAGTCAGTTGGAGCGTACATGAAGCATGCATCTGGCAGTTTTGTGGTTAAATAAGGTATTGAAGCAGAAATTGCGAGATTTGTTTGGATGGAGGTAATTTGTTTTCACATTTTTGCCAAATTTGGTCGATGAGGAGAGTGCAAAAAAGTACAACGCAAGAAGCAATACTCTCACCCTAACTTTGGTTTGTTACAGAAAATGAGCTCTTGGTTCCACTGAAATACTGCTACTGGTAAACCGATCACCTAAGCGGACGGTTAGAAAACAAAATGTTGATGCTACAGCTCATAAAAGACAAGCTTCTTTTACAACTTTTTTCATGAGCAGAGGTGACCTACAGTTTTTTGCCGACTCCGAACGGCGAGATTTAAAAAGCTTTTCATAGACAATGGCAATGAATGTTGTCAGCAACTCGAAAGAGGTGGTGCCATGAAAAAATGCGTGGTGTCCCGTCTGGGAAACGAACCTAGGCTTTCTGCATGTGGGTCGACGCATTTGCCCACTACGCCACAGCGACAACGTGTGGAGTGTTGTCAGCAACTCAAAAACGTCCAGCCCAGGTACCGAACAGGGGACATGAGTCGATGCACTTACTCACAAAGCCACGGCGGTAAAGCTTTGCCGATAATATCCTCTTTTTATCAAGTGGCAAATATATCCAAGTTGTCAGAGATATGATAAAAAATAAGATCGGATTGCACCAGGAAATGCGGACTGGATGTGAATCCAGGAAGGACTGCGCTGGAGCTCCAGCTTTCTCAGATTGTAGTATATACCTTTGAATCACATTGCAGGAAGGTCAATCGAAAATAATATTTATTAGATGGAGAGAGAGAGAGAGAGAGAGAGAGAGAGAGAGAGAGAGAGAGAGAGAGAGAGAGAGAGAGAGAGAGAGTGAAGATTTACAGAAGGCTATAGCTGTGCTATAGGCTCGTCCTAATACGGAAGTCTGAGAAAAAAAAATGGGACAAGAATTCAAAGCCCATGAGCCGGTTGCACATACACATTACCAAGTCGATAGCACTTTATGGAGTGACACTTTTATGACATACACTGGAAACGCAAAGTCGCAGGAATCTTGGTTACCATTAAGAAACGTACAACGTACTCGCGTGTTTTACACAAATGTACACCCACCAGAGCTGTATACATTTATGGCAATGATTTAGAAATGACGGCGTTGGGACTAAAAGCACTCCCACAATAGGGTAAACCAAATGCAGGCCACCTCAGCATGTTAAAATCCATCACTTTACAGAACAATCTACTGACTACTTAACCATAATTTTAGACTTGTGAATACACTCTAATATACTGTGAATACAGAACTTGGATTCCCGACAATCAGCAGTGAAGATGAACGCTTAGAAAATTTGCACTTAGTATGCGGCTACATACAGGTGTGGGATTTGGTTTTACGTGATCACCTGCCTTACGGCGTATATCACGGCGTCCATTTTCCCAAGAGTCGTAGATAATGCAAAACTAGACGCCTTTGTCACCCAAGTACCAAATGAAATCATGCTTGAGGGACGATCACCACACCTTTGTATGGAGCGAGGCCTTTTTAAAATCTCTCTCTATGGGTCGCAGCACCTGGTAGTGAATGCAACACCACACTGAACCGAAAAAGTCCTCTAACCGAAGGGCCTGAATCAGTAGGGTGAACAACCTGATTTAGACCAGTCAACACGGTTCACTAACCACGGGTATGCCGCTGTATGGGCATTAAACCACAACCACCACGATACTCCCACAAGGGAGCATACCACACGATCAGACTAAAACCAAAGTTCCAAGGGCTCCTGACCTCCCGTGGCACCAGAATATTGCCACAAACTGTCACTACCAGTCAGGTTCTCTCAAAACCTGGGTGTGGTAGTTGCCATTCCGTCACCAAATGGACTTTGGCTCCATCAGTGATCCCGTCGACTCTAATAAGAGCGGATGTGATTTTGAATCAAGTGATTCATAAATCCCGTCACATCATCTGGAAGGGGCTAGTCCCTTAGATTTAGAGGTCGCTACACTGTTTTCTAAGGGAGAATGATGGCTGTTTGTTAAGGCCGCTTGAAGAAAGTCATATTGAGAGGGAACGAACGACAGTCAAGCAACAATAAAACATTCGAATCAGCATTCATAGATCACAATTGGTAAGACTCTGCAGTAAGTCTGCTGTAACGAGATGTCAACACAATGACGTCTCCCGAGGCACAAGGACATTCCAGGAAACTGTAAGCAGCAGCAGAGGATTGACCCAACATTTCTGTTCCGATAGAAACCCTGAGAATCAAGATCTCATAGTCAGCGATCAGCAGGGATTGTGAGAGATGGAGAAACGTTAATACATGCCACATTCGCCTAAAACATTGATATCCAAAAATTCTCGTCTGAGTAAGAATAAATTAGGAAACCTTACTAAAGATTGCGCGATGGAAAGATACAGCTGAAAGCAGTGCATTTCATATAACGATTATTATAGCACATTTATGGATGCGGAAGGACTCGTTCTCCCACCTCCTTAACAGATATCAAGTAGTTGCCTTTATAAGGAAAGAAACCCTAGAAGACTTCTCGCTAAAAGAATTAACTGGCATGTCAGAGACTGATGCCAAGGAAATATGAACACTCATTCAGAAGTCAAAATGGTTTCCCGCGTAATGGTTGGAAGCCGGTTCTGTGGCAGCACAATGGACTCTCTGGATCAATGCAAATGCAAGTGAAGTCACTATACTAGGGAGTGTTACACTAGTGACAAGGCAGCCAGCAGTATAGTCCTTTCCCTGTTCGTGAGTCTCAAGGAAAAGTCTCCCTGCACATTGCTTCTCCTTTCATCCCATACTGGGCAGGCAGAGTTTGCAATTACAATCGCAGGAAGATTGTGAGCCAAGCAACGCTGTAAGGTGGAAATAGGAAGTGATTGAAGTGTTTGAAAAGACTACTTGCTTGTTGTTTGTTTCCTGCGTCACATAAAATTCAATAATCACCACAAACTGCGTCCGGATCAATTAATCACTTCAATAGATGAGCACTTCTTCAATTAGAGGATACGCCTTAACACTTCGCAGGTGGACCATTAACTTACCTCGGTCATGTGTAAAACAACACACTCTATATGCAAATAACCGCGTCACTACCCCCCCCCCCCCCCCCCCCCCCATCCAATGACGAACAACATTAACTCGTTACTCAGGAAATTCACATTTTTCAGCTCGATAAAGAATACCTGCCATCACAAATCGTAGAGCATAACAATTAATTCAGTCAGAGTCCCCCAAATCCACGGGAGCTATAAATCAGAAGCGAGCATCAACCACACGCCGACCGCAGTCTCGTATATACCTCAAGCACGTGAGACCATTGGAAAGTCCCAGAGCTCGCGTGGTTGGCCCCAACCAGAACGACTGAACGACGCGAACACGTGTACCCAACCAACCCTAAAGCGGAGAACTTCCCATCTTTCATGTGGACAGAGCCAAAAATCCTATTCCGTTTGCCTCAGCTGGCTTGATGGGACCTTTTAATTAGCCACAAGCGGCATGAGCAACACTTTCAGTTGCAAAACAACACCAACAGCAACCCGCAGTCCTTTGTCAGGGTCATGGGTGAAGGGCAAAGAACTTGCCTCGCCGATGTCAACCTCTCCATTCCAACTCAACAAATTCATTTTCCTTTCATTCTGCGGAGCGAAATATTTTATTCAAAAATATTTCCCAAAGCCATTAGATTAATGTCCAGCGGCGATATATGTACGAGTCACACACGGCGAGGAGAAATGGGCCAGAAGGACAGGTCAGAGCAGAGAGCTACAAATGGGACGAAGGGCTTGGTGTGTAGAAGAGCGAGGGGAGGGACGAGTGAAATGGAAAGGTTTAAAGGCCCCTTCCGTGCCCTCCCCCCCCGAAAGAGATGGGCGTGGAGGTCTTTATATTCCATTCAGTCCGTTGCCGCCGCCGTCGTCGTCGTCGTCGTCATAATTCGCGATTTTCTATATCAACCCTTGCATGTTTGATTTTCATTTACATGTCCATACGGGAGATTCGAAAGAACGACTAGATACGCTCCGCGCACAATATGTAGGTACGAGCACGCTCGCAGGATAGGTTCTCCTCCGCAACATATATCTCCTTGCTGCCTGTTATCCTGCCAGCGTATGATATACGTACATATTTGGTGAGCCGTGAACGCGAACTGGAATGGAAGAAGAAGCAGCAAATATTATTGTAGTCGTCGTTGTCTTCTTCTTTTTTTTCGACCACCTACCACCTCTTCCACGGAGGGGTTCGTCTTTTTATTTTTATTTCATTCGAATCCGAAGTGGGAAAAAATTGGATCGTCCTTAGGTGTCCATTGTCTTGCTGTTCAGTCTTACTAATCGACTCTTGGGGCGCGCGTCAGCAGTGTTTTGGATTATTGTGTTATTAACCAGCGCGTACTGATCCAAATTAATTCGAAAAAATACTTGTATCCCTGAAAAACTTTTGCAAAACTTTGTGATTGAAAATTAGTGAAACGAATCGGAGGTGAAAACAATATTTTCCGGGCGGTTTTTTTGTGATTCTTTGTGATATTCAAAACTAAGTGATAAATTTAAAAAAAAAAATACAAAAAGTTTGTCTGTGAAGATAAAAATTGCTTGGATACATTTTACAATTGCACTTGGAGTGTCTGAGACATCCCTAGATTGGATATTTCATCACACAAGTCCAGGTAACATCTAGGAATTCCTTGTGGGGTCATCTTAGAGTGAATGTCTTTTGTTTGGCGTGCTCGCCTTTATTTTGGCGGTGATCTCATTCGGTTGATTAATATCGGACATTGACCATTCGCGAGCCATTCAATCTGATTGGAATTGCTGGGGAACTGGCTTCGATGTGGCCGGCTGATATGAAATCCCCCGTGATGTATGTATCCTTGTCTATTTTGCGCCTGTGGTTCTTATGTTTTAAATATGCCCTAGTCAGGCTTCTGAGGTATGGAAATGTTTTCTTTTTTCCCTTCCAGTTGAGATTATATACACACGGCTCTCTAGCAGGGAGAATGACAGCCTACACATATGTTTGGAAATTTATGTGACATTTTGAGTCACATTCATTAAACATTTATATTCCGCTTAATGTTGTCTTTTAATGTTTTTGTATTTTCAAGGTGTACTCTGATTTTAGTTTCGGATTAATAACATGCGGCGGAGGGCATAACTTTCCAAGGATGTCTATAAAATCTACATCCACTGATGTGCGAAAATTACCTTCTGCCTGAAACAGTCGCCAACTCTACTCAAATTTTGTGTTATTCTTGGGTACAAGAATACATTTTGAGAAAGAAAGAAATTTATTTATAAGAAAAATGTAAATTTAATAGGGTACAAGCAACAAGCAAACTCCTCCTGCAAATGAAAACAGAAGCATTAGAAGAAGCTCTACAAAAATCAAAACAGAAGCGTTAAACAAACTTTGAAGAGAATTTTCTGATTTTGAATTTCGCCAAGAACTTAGTTTCTGTCTGAAATTATGAATCAATTACCGAATAATTTGACTTAAAGGATTCTTAATCATAAACACAAGCAGATGCGTATATCATTCTGTTGCGTTAGTTGATGAAAATTTTCAAAAGAGTGATTACCGTCCAAGAACACACTTTATTCACTTCATTTTTGAAGGTTTCGTTTACAAAAAATGTGAAGTTGCGTGAACGTGAGTTGGGTGAAAGGCATTGTGCGGCTGGCTTAGCATATGAAATATCAGTACATGTTTGAATAGGATTTGAAGTTCACAAGTTTTCGTTTTGAAGGAGGTCTGCGGACGTGGATGTCGCCAAAGTTGGGGACAGATTGTGAATCGCATCGTACATACTCCAGCGTATGAAATATCAATCGAGAGGTCAAACTGCGATTCCCGGACGGAATACCTCGAATTTTTCACGGCGCCATCTCTTTCGAGTTGCTGACAACACTCGAAGAGTACCAATTGTCTATGAAGCTTCTCATATCTTGCCATTCGAAGTCGGGAAAAAACTAGAGGTCCCTTCCACTCTTGAGAGAATAGTAGCACGCACAACACGAGTAGTTGTTGTAGAAGCTAAGCCTTGGTCCCTTGTGGGCTGTAGTGCCACTCAATTATTATTTTTAGATCAACTTGCAGTTGAAAACATTTTTATTTTGGCATTACGGAGAAGGATGTTGTCGAAGTTGGAAATTTCCCCCATTTTCTGGATTCGACAGTGATGTGCCTAAAAATTTGAAGAAGTTACAAAATGTTGTCTTCTATGTGACCTCTCAACGAACTTTGTTTCCATCATTCCGGCTCAAGCAATCTAGACATAATTGTTCCAAAACTGTCGAAAATCACCAACACCTAATTTCTATACTTTGAAAGTGCGGGTTTGAAAAGAGTGATCAGAAGTGGTAACCATCGGAATGTTCATTCATTTGAAGATATCGCTGATGTCAAAGACAAAGTACGCTTTATGATATGAAATATGTTTTTGACTTGGGCAGATGAGTCAACACAGGCCACCTTGGCATGGCGAAAATTTATTTCATTTTCTAACGCTTAACGAACTTCTCACTCACCAATGGTTGGAATGGGTAGTGATCGTAGTGGTGATGTTTTTGCCACGGGAAAAGATATGGTGCGAATTACGCGGCAGCATGAGTAATTGGGATTTGTGATGCAAATTCGTGGCTTTTGTTTTCAAAGATCTTTGAAAGTAGTTGACCATATTCAAGTGAAAGTAGTAACCATAAATACAATATGCATGCGATTTTGGGCTTTAATTAGTATAGATATGATGATCTGATATTTGTCAAGTTTGTGTCATTTTGTTCGATAACTATCTGCCTTTTTCAAATTGATTTCATTATACCTCACTCACAGAAACCCTGGTCCTTATGATCAAACAACTGTAGCAAGCGACTTTCGTACTTCTTTCGTGAATCGAATCTGCTATGGACAGGGACTGAAGGTAGTCACTTTACGCTTAGTCTGGAATATATGGTGGATGCTTTAGACTCTCCTTAGGGAACTCCCGAAACTTTTGACGAGTTCCTATCGACGTGTGTGGCCGGGCATTATTCTGATGATCTATTCTTATATCCAAGGGCAGCCGCTTTAAAGCACAAAATGTCTAAGTGTTGGCAGTAAACAATCGAATCAAGAGTTTGGGCGTAGGCAATGAGCACGTTATAGACGATACTTATTACAGTGTTACGGATGTAATTTTAAAACTAGAGATTCATAAATCCAGTAGCTATACTCCAGTCAAGTGGCACGACGTAGATGATTTCCTGTTAAAGAACAATACCTTCCTATCGATTAATACTGGCAGCAGATTGTCAGTCGACCACTTTTTCGCTTGATGTTGTCATTCACTTCAAATATGAATCCCTTTTGTTGCGAACAAGTAGCGATCCACAGACAGAGATTCGAGTCATGAGATTTTTCTATTTTAACTCGTGTGGCACCAATACAGAAAGTTTTGTTTTTGTGTTCCTTTGGTTATAAATGGCGTCTTAGTCTCTTGTGGGTTGTAGTGCCGCTCAATTATTATTATTAAACTGGATTTTGACTTCCCTTTACTTGTGAGCGTCATCTTAGACGCGAGACAACCTCTTTTGTGTTATCGCAAGGGCTCGAATTCGGAAAACAATCCCTATCAGCTGGCATGATCTTTAGTCAGGTTCTTCTGTGCTTGTATGCGACAATCGCTTTCGTGGTGCTCGGGGTAGGATTTGAAGGCTCTCCGCACTGGAGCGTTATTATCTCTACGCTCTATTTGGCCTTACCATACATACGCAGATACCAGACTAGCTTTTCCTCCTTCTTCCTCTCGTTCGTAGCAAACAAGATCAAAAATCGAATACAGAACTTCCCACTGGCTTCTTTATCTGCCTTTAAAATTGTACTGGTCTGGCAGATGAAGGCATTGTAAAACTCCATCTTAGTTAACTAAAAGAAAGCCCTGTTACTTAATGGTCTCTTGGGCTGAAAGAAACAGCTATTATTATTCCTAATTGATATTCTCTAGGAGCCGTCGATGTTGTTCGTCAAAACTGCCACAAACTACCAAATTGACGACTCCCTGTGTTCGTCCAATCATGTCAATATCATCCACCAAAATGGGCAGCTGAATGAAATCTTGGAAGATTTTCTCAATGTTGTTGATTTGTGAGCTTCAGGCGATGTTCTCAAGATATGAAGACACATGACATCGTATAAGTTTGTTGTTGTAAGTTTTTGAAAGTTAAGGTCTCATTGCGCTCAGCACCGATCTTGACGACGTAGCGAGAGTTCTCTATCGATATACTGTATGGGCTTTGTAGGAATGCCAAAATTTAGACATTTCATTTTATAACTTCTCTCGGCCTTATATTACGGAGAGCATTTTCCCAAGTGTAATGCGGACTCAATTACCAGAAGTAGTAACTGAGATCGGGATTGAAGAACAATCACTTCATTTTAGTTTGAAGCTAGATTTCTCTAACAACTTTGTCATTCTGTGGGTCATTGTACTTGGTTGCAATTAAACTCCACGCTGATCAGAAACACAGGATCAGGAATACACTTATCTCGTCTCTACCCTAGATTTTTCGTTAGAAACTGCAGGCATCATGACAATCCCACAAAGAAGCCCACCGCACTGTCAGGCTCAGAAAAATTACAGGGTCCTCTAACCTTACGTCGCACCAGTCCAAGGTCCAGTAACCCCCGTTTGCACCAACTGGTTCTTGGGCCGATGCGTTATTCCGTTGACACTTAGTACAGTGTTACGGATGTGATTTTTAAACTTGATAATTATAAATCCAGTCATATTATCTGAGCATCTGCCACAGTATAGAAATTTGATGTATTATCTTCACAGACTTGCACGGACGGTAGAACGAATTTTATACGCGATGCAACTTGGTTCGACTTCTGTCTTGAAGATAAATTAACTAGAAAATTTAAATTTGTGTGGAATCGTGCAAATTTAATCACATTAACTTAGATACATACATTAATTGGCTATATTATGATGAATTTTCATCAACATCCATTTCATCGAGGAACCAGGGCATGACTTCTTCGGCAACTATTCGTTTTGTGTATGCAAGTGTTTGCCAAGAGTCGAAGAGGCCTTCAATTCATCGCCTACTCCGAACCGGAAGATTGGGAAGTGTGGTACCGTGAAGATTGCGAGAGGAACAAAATCTGGCTAAGCAATTAAACTCAGACCTTACTGTTGTGAGTCGATGCACTAATTCAAACCTTTAGTTGTTTACTTCTCCAAATAGCCCTCTGAACTTAAATCTAGTTGCTTGAGTCAGTTACCCTCTTGACAATTTCGATATTGAAGTCCTTGCAACCCGCGCACGAAGCCTCTCAAACTTCGCTCCTCACAGATCAATGGTGATTTTCTTCCACAATCTCTTCTTATTCGTCGAACTAAATCTATCTTCCCTGAGTCTTCACAATTCCTAAGCATCCCTTAATTGAATTTCAAAGCCCTTGCAATCAATTACTCTGTGACACTCATATCCCTCTGCGAAAAAGAAGTCTTCTCATTCACTTGATCCTTCAAAGTAAATAACAAGCATCTGAGAGAACAAATGACAATTTAATGGCCTGCCGCACGGCAATCTGTCTGCAGAAGATGATTTAAAGCTTCCTAGCCATCGGGTTCATTTCCCATTCAGGGGGGCTTTGGCAAACGCAAATTACATTACTTGCATTTCCAATTACAGGACACAACTCCACCACCTGGTCCAGCATCTCCGCATCAATTATCGGTAACATGGGCCTCACAGTGTGATGTCGATGACTCAAGCGCAAAATCCAAGCCAATGCTAAGCCATTTGGACCCAGCAGCCGAAAAAGGAAAGAGGTACGTACCGGAACTGCACCCACGCCCACATTTAATGCCCAAACAAACAACCACAGTCGTATCTCTGAATTCCAGTACAGTTCACACTCCCACCCACTCTCTCTCTCTCTCCCTCTTTTTCATTTAGATCGCAAGAGGACAAACCCAATGAACACTCAACAAATTTAACCAGTCCTCCTCTGGATGCACTTGGTAAGTTCAGCCGCCACCGCAACTTCTCAGCCTCTCCTTTAAACCGCTCCCGCCCGCAACAGACCAGCACCAACAGCAAACAGACGACGACGACGACGACGATGAGGAATATTCGATGTCAGTATCCGCAATAATGCAGAGGCGAGCAAGTGTACGGGCAACCAGGAAGCGCGGCAGCCGCTACTCCCGCAGAGCGTCCAGCCCCATGGACCACGCTCTAGACACGGTCAGTCAGACGGGCGACAGGCGTCGCTCCAGCGTCTACACCACCAGCTCAGGCGAGTAAGCTTTGCCACACTGTCAGATTGTTGTTGCGCAACGTGACTATGAAACCCACAAACCATTTTGTTCTGCTTCAACATTTAAAGCACTGCCATTTCTGTAGATGACGGAACAAATCAGGACTCCACACAGGAGCAAATCTACGAGAACATCCGGCTGCACAAGGAGGTCATTCAGTCGGTCAAACTACAGCCTTGGAACATCAGGAAGAAATTAAAGCTTGTGCGACAGGTATGTGTGTGTGTGTGTGTGCTGTTTGCTGTTTGCTGTGTGCCATGTACCGGCAGCAGTCAACAGTCGACGGTATTCGGTGTTCGGTGTCGCATGTCCTTGTCAGAAATGTCGCTTTGACGGAGACATGCACACGCTAGCGCCGCGCTTATATTCATATTGACATGTGGTCCTTTCTCCTCTCTCCCCCCCCCCCCCTCCCCCACCCCCTTCCGTCTCTTTAAACAGGCAAAGACCTATGTGGCACGTCACGAAGGCGCACTGCAAGAGCGCTTCGCCCTGTCGAGAAGTCTGAGGGACTTATGGGCTAGGTTTAAAATTTTAATGGCTGCGGTAAGTGATTTTCCTCGCTGCAGGAAATTTCCTCGCTTTTCATCCTTTTTTTCCGCCTTTTTCGCCGCCTTTCTTTCGTTTCACTTCTTCGCCACCGTTTGAGTCAGAGAGAGAGAGAGAGAGAGAGGTCGGCTTGTGCGAGACAAGAGGGTGGCAATGATTCGGTTTTTTATTCCCTAACGGCTGCCCCCTACGACCCGGCTTGCTTGTCTGGTTCGATGGAGCCTCTATGAGTGCGCTGCTCCGCTTCCCGACATGCAATAAAACTCATGCGGAAATTGCATCGAAAATCCTTTTAGCCAGCACTCCGATGCCGTTTCTGGGGAAATTCATGTCGCCCTCTTCCGTCGGTCGGTGTGTGTTCACGGAAGATCCTTTCCTCGGCACACACTCTCAAACAACGCCCGTCGACGCGCTCTCAAATTGGGATTCATGTCCGACGAATGAAGCAATTTGAATACTGAATACTTTGTCAGTGGCTGTCAGACATCAGACATTCGGTGGCACATGGGGCGCGTGAGATGCCATCTTCGTTTATTGCACCCTTTAGGGTGTGCTGCCGACATGTGTGTCGATTCGCTTGATTTTCAAGTCTGTGGGAAGTCGTGCAAGGTAATTGGAGCGCATGATGTCATGCATTTGCTTCGACTTTGCATGCGATGACGCGCGGAAATCAGGTCATCCGCAAATTAGACTGACGTGAGATCTGCATTCGATGTCTGAGGTGAGTCTGGCTGTGGAGCGGAAGCAATATTTTAGTGACTCGCCCGCCCGAATTAGTTCGTCTACAGATCAATGCCATTTGCGTCAATCAATCAATTTCGAGCTGTCTGTCAGTTCTAGTTAGTCAGAGACGTCGATATGCACACACGCTCCATTCATCCCATTCGCATCCCCAAGTGGATAGATTTCGTTCGCTTTTGTGTCGGAATAATCTCGAAGGCACTCATTTCCTCATGGAATACATTACAAGCCGCCTCCGTGTGAATTACGCATTCTGTGCGGGCTGTGCGCCTCTCAGTCACACTTAGCGACGTCGAAGTGAATCGCACACAGGAACACGGCCGCCGCCGCCGCCCTGGAATGGAATTCACTGAACAAGAAAATTACACTGACAAACGACGACACCTCTCACGGCAGAAAGAAAGGAAGTCACCTGAGCTCTGCGAATCGATTTCCAGCACGAGCCCATCTCCGTCTCTGGCTCAATCACGGAGCGCGTCTAATATTCAAATTATTAAAATATCATTACCATCCCCCGCCCCCACTCCCGCTCCCGCTCACTCTTCTCCACACACCCACAGCGCTGGCGGCACTGGAAACGAGAAACGAGCAGCTTCCTCACCGTCCTGATACCGTGGGAGTTGCGTATCAAAGAAATCGAGTCCCACTTCGGCTCGGGTGTCGCATCCTATTTCACATTCCTCAGATGGCTTTTATGGGTTAATATAATGATGACGATACCGTTGGTGGCGTTCGTGATTGCACCTGAAGTAAGTGCGCGGCTCCGCCGCATGTGACGGTGGGACGTGACCCCGGGTTTTATGCTCTTCTATCTGCAGGTCTTGTCGACGAATCCCAACGAGGAGGACCCACGGAAGAAGATGTCGGAGCGGGAGGCGAAAGTGGCAGGGAACCTCTTCACAATTTGGGAATTCGAGGGATATCTGAAGTATTCGCCGCTGTTTTATGGGTGAGTCGGTGTACGGATTCCGTGCAAGGATCCGCACTTATGCGCGCGATTTTCCATTGCAGGTACTACTCGAGCAAGTCGGGCGCAGTTCAACGCGGGTACAATCTGCCGCTGGCGTACTTTCTAACCGCCGTCGCAGTGTACGTTTATAGTTTTGTCGCAACCCTACGCAAGTGAGTATGGCGCTCTCGGTTCGTGATTTATCACGTGCTGAGTCCTTTGAAATTGGTTTTATTGCGAGAGGGGGTCGATATTGTTTTCAGTTGATTTGGGGGCCTACTGGGGGGAGGGGGGGGTCTGTTTATTGGTTCGCAGCAGGTTGGCAAAACGGTCGGGTTGGCGCTAAAGCGAAACTCATGCGGAGGCTATCATTTGATTGGATTGCGCTATGAATTCAGAACTGTGAATGCGGCAGGCTGTCATTTAAATGTGAAGACGCTAGGTGGGGAATTGAACTTTCTAAAGGGTGATTTAGTTTATGGGAGGCTTTGGGTTGGCACAAATAAAAATGGGCTGGGCTGCTTCAATTCAATGGCGTATTTCAGGGATTGCAGAGTTGTTCGAGGGCTCAAAATGATGAGCGAAGTCATCTGGCACCAGGAGTGACTGATTTTCGAAACGACTGGAGTGGCTTAATGGGGAAATGATAGAGAAAGCGCTGGCGCTTGGGCAATATTAGGTTTATTTGGATTCAATTAAGAGTGCAGAGCTTTTGAGCCGATTTCGAAAATAATATGGAAACAAATTAGTCACAACTGCAGAACTTAGAAGAATCCTCATTACGCCTGTTTGAAGGCAATGCCTAATTTTTGTAAGATGTAGGGGTGATGGGAGGAGCAACACCCGTTGCTTGGATCAGTAATAAGGAAGGCAGAGCTTGGTGTCAAAGTCAATTTATCGGTTCTTAACTCAGTGTTTGTTCCAATTCTCACTTATTATCATACAATTTGAGATTAAGGTTGCGAAAAAGGGCTGTCGAGATGAGATTTCTCTGGACAAACTTAATGTTGAACAGCTAGATCTTTGGACGTAAAGGTCTGTACTTCGATGGTTTGGTCACAGATGGTACGTATGTATGTCCACTTCGTCACAACTTGTGAGGCGTGCCTTAGACGCGATTTCATTGAACTTACTCGTAGGTGTTTGGATCAAGTCCATGAACATGCCTGGTTGGGAATACGAGGGCTGTCTGATAAATAACCGACCTCAACGTGAAGATAGCGGCACAAGTGAAAAAAAAGTTTCTACTTCAAATTGTGCATATTATAATAGCTACTCGCCAAAATTTCAGAAATTTATCTTGCACCATTATCTGTTCACAGTCGTTTTTGTGAGTGAATTTCGGTGATTCCCCCAAAATGGAAAAAGTTGAATATCGAGCTGTAATTAAATTTTTATTTTTGAAAGGCAATACGCCTTCACAAATCAAAGATGAGTTGGACTCTGTGTATGGTGACTCTGCACCATCGTTTACCACCGTAAAATTTTGGGCAGCTGAATTTAAACGTGGTCGCAGGAGCTTGGAAGATGATGAACGTCCTGGGCGTCCAAAAACTGTAACCACTAACGATAACATCGCTAAAGTTCATCAATTGGTACTAGACGACCGCCGGATTAAAGTTAGAGAAATAGCTGAGATTATGAAGATGTCAAAAGAACGTGTTTGCCATATATTAAACCAAGATTTGGGCATGAGAAAGCTGTCCGCGCGTTGGGTGCCGCGTTTGCTTACGCTAGACCACAAACGTGCGCGCATGAACATTTTCAGCGCTCTGTTGGCTCAGTTTAGAGGCAATAAGACCGAGTTTTGGCGCTGATTGATAACTGTAGACGAAAAAAAAAAAATTTGAAAAAGTCGCGTGCATCGTGGTTAGGTCGGTTATTTATCAGACAGCCCTCGTAGCTTCTGACAAGTAAGAGTCGATGGCGCAGTATAGAACGATCTGGAGGTCTCTTGTGCGTGCATTGCACATGCAAAGATTTTTAATGGAATATATGGTACCCTGAAAATTATGATGATGATGAGGATGAAGCTAGTGTGCTTAATTAGCGAAAGGTTTAGGGTCAGTTGCAGCTACAATTCTTTTTGTCAGGAATTTTTCATGACATGCTGTTCACGATTAAGATTTGTACTCTTTTCCTTTACAAATGCAAACAGGAAAACAAGGCCCGTCTGTCAGCTTGAAAACATAAATAATGCAATCAAGAATATAGTGGTGAACGAAAGCATTATTCGGCGTTAGTTTCAAATGTTTCGTTCGGGAGATTTAGGCGTCGAATGTGAACCGCGTAGGAAAACTAAACTGGAAACAGCAACTGACAACGAAAGGAGACGATGGATGAACACTTGATCAAAGTATTGCGGAGCACTACTCATACCATGGATGTATCACCAACAAAAGTTCGACACCTATTTCGAAAGGTGGAACAAAATCTTGTCAAGTGGGTACCCCATTAAATGTTTGATGCTCGAAAACTATGTCATTTAGGAAACTCTATATTGTTGGTTCTAACACGTTGAAATGCACTTCTCCTTTCACCAACCAGAAAGTGAGTTTTGTTATCGTAAAATAATTGGGTGGTCGCTATGGCGTAGTAAGTAAGAGCGTTGACTCACACGCCGAAGGTCAAGGTTCCATTCCCAGACTGAACCGCTCGCATTTTTCATGGCACCACCTCTTTGGAGTTGCTGACAACACTCAAGAAGTATCAATTGTCTATGAAAAGCAAAAAAACTCTGGAGGTCCCCCTCTACTCGTGGGGGAAAAATATCACGCACAGCTCAAGTAGTGGCCCTGGTCCCTTGTAGACTGTAGAGTCACTTAACCATAAAATATTTTGGCAGCAGTTAGATGCAGACGAAAACCGAGAGTACACTCCTAAGACACAGTCTTCTCCCAGAAATGGCTATGGTGACATTCTTATGGACATGCAAGGAACCAATCCATTCCTTATCAAGGGAAATAATAAATGCTGTCAAATATTATGAGGAAATTTGTTCAAATGCAACCGGTGTTGGCAAACAGACGTGATCCGATTCTTGGCCTCATATCACAGCGCTGCCAAAGCTGCTACATCTGGGATTCGAAATTCGTTCGCATTCACCATACTCTCCATACTCTTAGATGAGAGCGTTTTCCGCATTCTGACGCTATTTTGTCGGCAATATGTGTTCCAAAAACCGAGCAGAGGTTATATGTAGAAGCCTATATAGAAGAAGTTTAATGGGGAGTTAATAAGAAAATGATTTTGATGCTTGGCTTGATCCGTAACTGCCTAGTCTTTCTAATGGTGTGTCCTTGTTTGCCATTCAAAGAAAAGATAGCCATTCTTTCATGTTTTCATATTTTGTTGTAATGAAATACGCAAGTATGTACATATACAACGAACGATCTTCCGTTCAGTGGATTTTATCTAAATAGTCATCAAGAAGGCATACAACACCAAATCTGCAATAGTGGAGAAGAGTGGGTTGCCCATTGCCATGTCATTTTCTTGCTTTTTTTTTTGTATAAATTGCTAGTTCTAAAGGTATTTCGAATACCCTTAAGCGCTCGGATTCAAGCAACAGCATGGACAAAAGGTGAATTGATACACATTGAACGCACATGAGGCGTTCTAATTTTCATGGGGAGGAAACATCGAGCGTGGGTAGAGCATTCCACATTCCTGTGGAGTGTCTAAAGAACCAGTCTCTTAACTGTACAGCTAAAAGTGGTTTTAAGGGTGATTCAATGAGTATTCCGCGAAAGTGTGTATTGTAGGTGAATTCTTTAAAATCCGAAAGTATATTGTAATTATTAAAAAATGTAAGGGTATTTAATTTTTAAAACGCTTCTTCTCTTTATCCATGATTGATTCTAGTTATTCATGATGTGCTCAAGCATTGCTGAAACCGAATGACTTTCCATCCTCGATATGTGTATCAACTCAACACTTGGAACGATCACATATTTGAGATCGCAAAAATACAGCGAAATGTCTACTTTTCTTAAAGCGATGCAAGAGATATTTCATCCCTTTTGATCTGTCAACAATATATAAGGCTTACATCCGCCCAAAACTTGAGTAAAACGCTGCGTTCTGGTCTGGAGCTCTTAATACCTCACTACACCTACAAGATAGAATTCAACTGCCAGCAGTAAAACTTATTGATAATACTAATGCTGCGAAGTCAATCAACTCGCTAGAACATCGACGAAATGTTGCGTCTTTATCACTATTTAATCGTTATTATAACAAACAATGCTCCAACCAATTAGCCAGTTGCATTCCTCCCCTTCAAGAATTTACCCGCAATACTCGACTCGCTAGGAATGCCCACCCGTTCACACTTAAGCCCACCTTCGGACGTACAGTTAAGTTTAGAGACTCCACATCACAATAGCGTCTAAGAGTTGTTCAACTGAATTTTTTAAAAAAGCAGCGGTCAGTGAGAAATTTTTTCTCGTGCGATTCGAGAAGTTTACGGTGCGACCTACTGAAATCACTATTGTCAGTACAAATCGCAAATTTGAGTCGCAGTTTACATTATTGGGAGATTCTCTATCGACTAAACTACTTCCACGTAGTAAGAGACTACAGCAGCTGTAGCTGAGGATGTTCGCAAAGAGCGTACTATGTGTACGTAGAATTATATTACTCGTCAGTAACAATTGCATGTAATCTGTTTTGTGTAGGTTTGGTACACTCTTTCTCTCTGTCTTCTATAATTTTATTCCTGCTCAGCCATTCAACCAGTTGGTTGTTTTTCTTTTGTGTAGATATCGTATGAGGTTTGGTTACGCGATGGCTTCTTAATTTCGACCATGTATGAGCTTTTTTCCACGGCGGCGCTGACACTACCAGCTATGATAACAACACCTTTATTCCTCCTTCAAAGGAATTTTGTGATTTTATGAACCTGTGACACATTTTTGGTGATTTGATCGTTCCGGAGTCTGTGCTGGAATGAGTGCAGGTGCAGTATTTGGAGCCCTTCTGCATTTCGTATAATCTTTTTACCATCCCATCATCATTTACCATCAAATTGAAATGAACTTGTTTAATTTATGAAACAGTGACCAAAAACGGTGAGTTTACATTCGTTTTCCCAATTTTTCCTATTAACCTTGTGCTATCGTTGGTGCAGCTCCTGCCGTTTACTACAATGTAGTTTGTGTAGTTTTTACCACATATTAACCCTATGCGCTATTTGCTCCACCAATTGTAATTGTGACAAGGGCTAAAAAAACATTCCAAACTTAGTGACACAATGAAACTACATATTGAAGAGATGCTAGTCTTAATAAATTGTCTCTCCCACCTTGTGTAATATTTCCTACACCACGTCTCCTAGATCGTCAAATTTGAGGAAATTTCTCACAGACTATCCTGCAGACCCAACTGCTTCAAGGTGCCACAGTTCAACGCCCGCTCTATCTGAAATTTTGAAAAAAAAACCTGAGTGTACGCAGAAATGCATCCCAAAAATGCAAGCACACCACACACACATTTCATCGATAAAGGTTCATTTCCTTAATTGAAACGCTCGCTTCAAACTCCACCCCATTGGCTAGTTCAAAAAGCCAAAAAGCACAGAAATCCAATTTGTTGAAAGGCACATTCTATCAATTTTGGCCCAAAAACCGTGCCATCCACCGGTTTGTTGTTTTGCATTTCCGACTGTGGTTGCACGAATCAATTTGGATGACTGTCTGTTCGCATATTCCTCCCGGGGCGCCACACCAGCACGGAAGTTGGGGGCAGATGGCATGCCAATTGGCGAGAGCTTTTCAATTCAAAACACACTGGGATAAAGTGAATCCTTTCGATATAGTTTCGTTGTCAATTTTAATATCCTCCCGCAGGAGTACATTCACCATGCCCATCTCATCCACCCGTCAATCCACAAACATCCTCCCCAGTGAGTGCGGCGGTGAGCCAGCGGAGCAGCACCACACACAACACAATAGAATAGAATTCCTTGCCTAGCAATTTTGAGAATCAATTCGCTACGTGCTCCGCATTTCCAGAAGGCCGCCGCACCATCGACACATCCTCACCATCACCGTGGTGCTACGACGACAATATAAATTATAGTTCATCGGAGGAGGATAACCGCAGATGACGGAAGTGCCTATTGTTCATTAATTCATACTCCGCCGACCGTAACGACGGGAAACAAGACATAACACGGCCCGGAGACGGCTGTCGGTGGCCCGTAATTTGCTGCTAAATTCGCCTGATTGTGACTTGAGTACATTGGGAGCGGTTTATCATTTCCGTCGCAGAAAATGAACGCCCTCCCCCCCCCCCTCGCCCCCTCGTTATCCGGTGTCGATAATTGCATTTTTTCTCATCTTCCATTGCAGGATGGCGGAGAACTCGAGGAACTCGAAGCTGTCGTCGAAGGACGACGAGTGTATATTCTCGTGGAAGCTGTTCACCGGGTGGGATTTCATGATCGGTGAGTTTTGCAATTGTGCCGAGTTGGCAGTTATTTCAAACCGACCCCCGGCTCCCGACACAGGTCATGCGGAAACGGCCCATAATAGGATAGCTTCGGTGGTGGTTGGCTTCAAGGAAGCCCTGCTCGAGGAGGCCGAGAAGAAGAAGGACAAGCGGAAGTATGCAGAGTCGCACAATCTGATTCGTTTACTCATCAGCTCTTGCCTCGTTTCAGCTGGCGCATCATACTGCAGAGGATTCTGGTGAACATTCTGGTGATTGGACTGCTGGCCGCTTCTGGGTACACCGTAGTCTCGGCTGTCGATAGGTTGCTTGCAGTTTATTTAATCAAAATTCTCCCCCTTCGCTCAATGAAGTTCTCTTCGCAGATCGGAGAATATTGGAAACAATGCGTCCTGGTTTCGACGGAACGAGGTCAACGTGATAATGACCTTATTGTCGTTCTTCCTGCCGATGCTGTTCGATGCGCTGGGGCTGTTCGAGAACTGGCATCCCAGGCAGCAGCTACGTCTGCAATTAGCGAGGTACGTGGTTGGTCAGGCGGCAGAAACTTTTTCCAGTGCACCCCTGAGGATTTTGTGGGTAAAGTCGGATAGTTTCTTGGAAGCAGGAAATTTACCGAAGGCAATCACATACAGCGTCATTTCCCGGGAGGTAGGGCGTGTATCCCGCCCTGTTGAGGTAGAATCCAATGTTGGCTCTGGCGCTGCGGAAGTGATGTGCTGGGGAGTCTGCGGCGCTTTTGTTCATCCTCGCCACGTAGATGGGGGATTGAGTAGAAACGATGGCACGCTGGGTGAGCGCGACGCAGACGGGGTGAACGTTTTCTTGATCCACGTATGACTAAAATCTGTGTGTGATCCATCTGACTCACCTTAATGGTGCCGCGTAGAGCGTCCTGGAGAACTTTCCCATGGCGGGTGCTTAGGAGGTGATGACACATTGAAACAGCGACGTTGTACAGGCGCCTGTTGACAACTAAAGACCCTGGCAACATGCACACATGTTTATCCCTGAATTAACTGCTTGGGATGCGATGCCATTTTCCACAGGATATTGTGTTTGTTCCTCACGGCGCGCCGTCAAGTTGAAGATTACCCAGTGTTTTCAGAGGGGCTTATACTCTTGTCAACAGGGGAACATTGTGAAATTTCAAAGGCTTTGTTTGGTTTCATTCTCATTTTACTCGTCCTCTAGGTAGGGGGGGGCGGAGACCGTAATTTGGGTTCTGTTGTGGGGTTTCTTTTTTTTTGATGCCCTTGAACCGTGATTTTAAGTAGATGAAGTATATGCAAATTTTTCAGACCTCCGCTTCACATATGTCCTTTGTGGAACTATTCTCCGCACAGTCGCGACTACAGGTCAGTCAGTTTCAGTTTCCAATTTGGGATTGATGTCAAGAAAGTTCTCTTTTTCTTCGTGCACCTTGTTAAAGTGCACCATTTTTGGGTGTGATTCCTTCAATGAATTTTCTGCTTGTGAGACAACGAATATTTTTGGTTGCTTCTGGGTGGGCCTGCACCTCAACCAAAAAACCTGTCTAGCCGCGGAGTTGCTGCCTCCATTCGCCCACAAATTGCAGACCAAGGTAGAAGAAGAAGCTACTCAATCATAATTAATCTGTAGACACTTGATGGAGCACATGCCGCCGTGCAGCCTCATGCCATCAACACAGACCGAACCTAAAATTGTGTCCACATACGTAGTCCAACAGTATTTAAATATCAGGATGGTAGCTGTGGATTCTCAGTAGTTTTGGGCCTTTGGGCGCTTTGGAGTAGGGCGTAAGTGCTCATATGCCTCCAGCGTGTCCAGGTTCGAGTTTGGGACTTGAACAATTTTTCCACGCATCAACTGCATAAAGAATGATTCATCGTGAGGTTTCATTAATAATCTTAATTAAAACTCATAAATTTGAGATTGAACATAAAACTTAAATTAGCGGCTAAAAGAGCAAACCATGGCATTTACACCTTGAAAACAATATCATATAAAAGTGGGCCACAGCTATGTCTAAGGGCGTCCGTTCGGAAAAATTTTAGGCGACTCGTGCGAGCACATGCACACATTATTCCTAAAGACATGAAACTTTACATATTTCCAGAGAAAATATTCTAAAGTTGTAAAATCACTCTATCTACGGGACCAATTTACTAAAACTGAACGTAAAATAAAGTGCTGATCGAATTGGTTCGTTAACAAGTTCATTGTTGCAACTGCAGCATGATTTTTAGCACCGAGCTGTTGAAAGAAAGTCTTTTCCAAATCAAAGCTCACGATGAATCACCCTTTATATTCCGGAGGTTTACTGCCTGCAACTTCTCTCTCTCGAAGTATGTACCGTGAATAAAACACGTACTTCAGACTGTAGTGCCCAAGGCTCAGCAACTTCGTATGTACGCCACTGCAGCTCTACTCGTAGACATTGAATCTTATTTGAGATCCTGAATTTCATACTATAAGGCTCATGGCGACTACAAAAATGGCGGAGCACTCCCCTTCATACATTCGGGTTCATCCCTTTAGGACCGATGCATTCACAATTACACTCCCTGTCAAACGATCTCTTTTGCAAGCTTTTATACGCTCTGGCAGCGACTGGTGGTATTCTGCCCCTCGTCCTTTTGTCTTACTGTGCCGAGTTTAAGGAGTTCTTTAGTTCACATTCAGCTACAGACTGTCACTTGTCCCATCCAACACTCCAGTCAATCTGTCTTTCAAATGAAGGCTTTGTATGACTAAGAGCACGCCAACCATTCTGACCGTTTCAAAAACAGCTCGCTTCCTAATTTATAACGTTTTTCAAACTTCACTTTATTATCCCGGTCAAGCGTATATCGTTAACCTGACAGAACATCCAATTGCTGTGTGTCCGGATACCTCTGGCCTCGTATTGAAAGCAATTCTAGTTTCAAGAGACCCCCACAACTTTAAGCACACATCTCACCAAGTACTCAAATTTCCATTTCATTTCAGAATCATGATTTTGAACTTGTTGAATTTATACTCGCTGATGTTCTCGTTCATCTACAAAATCACCGGCAAGGACGAAAGCCTGCAGCTGCTGAAGGAGATCGATCAGAATGCCACCACCGAGAAGGGGCAAATTGAAAAGATGATTGCCAGCCTAATGCTGACCACTGTAATGACAACGCCCATCGGAAGCAATTCAAACCTGAGTGATTTTACGCCTCTCACCACAACCGCTCTGAGTGCACCCTCGACCACAGCCGCCACGACCACGTCACCCTTCCACGCCACGTCCATGGGCGCGCTTTTCAACCTGACAAGATGCTTCACCGTACGAGTAAACTGCTCAGTGCCGAAACCCTCTCCGACACGCACCTTAACAACATCGATGCTGTTGTTAAACTTAAGCACAACGATGCTTCCTAATCTCTGGACAACTCCATCGAGCACAGCCGCCACCTCGACCCCCTTCACGACGCCGTATGACGAGGTAACCACTACCATTGACTTCCTTACGTCAACAACCGACTTTAACGATGCGATAACAAGTCCCAGCAGCAGCTCCTTTGATCCCTCCACCGGGGACGTGGAGTGGAGCAGCACGACGACAGAGCTGTTCAGCACCACCCCCCAGCAGACATCGACCACCGAGAGCGAGGACCCTCCGCCTGAGTTCAACGCCACCTACTTCGATTACCAGGATTATTTCGAGAATTTCGAACCAATCGATGAATACGGAGGCACTCTCAGCAGCGGCGCCAGGCTGCGACGTGCGGTTACCGCAGATAGTTCACCGAGCAGCAACAGCCCCGAGGCCACAGATCACACATCCACGTTTCCGTGGGAGTACAGCACAGAGCCCAGCTCAACCCTTGACACTTCAACAGATTTCGCCGACGAGGGACACACCACTCAGATGTTCAGCACGGTGATGTCGACGGCGGACGATATCACCGAAACCATGCCGACGACTGTAAGCGCCTCTGAACTGAGCACAGCGGACCGCAGACCTCGTAAGCGAACGACAACGGAGCAAATCAGCTCCACTATCGAAACTACCATTTCACCCACAACTGACGAGAGCATCGCCAGCAGCACTGAGATGGAGAGCACCACTGACGACGGAGACGAGGAGACCTGCACGCAGACGATATGCATTACTCTTCCGCCAGAGCTCTTCGCTACACCACCACCGCCGACAGTGTCGACCCTATCCACAACGCCCGCCACCACCAGCTTGAGCACCGTCACCACCCTGGCGCCCGAGCTGCAGATGGAATATCACAAAGAGCGGCTGAAGAATCTCACGCTCACACTGGAGAACGTGCGTCGCAACCTGACATCCATGTGCTGGGAGACATCCCTGGGGCAGGAGCTCTCCAAGGTCATAGTCTTCGACATGGTAAGTACCGCACCACCGCCACAAGCCTATTATCCCACTCCCGACCACAGCCACCACTGACGCCCCTAATTCCCCGTCAAATTGTGCAGAAAATATCACAATGCTCTCGGTCCGTCTTCGTTGATAGATCTGAGACTGGCCACTCCAGGGACCTGTCTTCTCATTTTTTCCGCTTTCCACTCCGTTACGCCCGCTCGGAGTCCGCTCGGGCGGAGTCCTTCACCAGTATTATGTGTTTTTGAAAATTCAGAAATCATTTCGTATCGATGCCCTGCCAAAAAGCTGCCGAATTCCCCACCAACAACAAGACGAGGCGCAACGTGGGAGGCGTTTGCACACAAAGGACGAGTGAAAAAGAAAAATCCAGATTGCACGCTGGATGGATTTAATAAAGGGAAATTGGAAAAGTTTCGCCGCACAACAATTTCTGGCCACAATGAGGGTGCGCCTCGGAGGACTTTCGAGGACTTATTGAATTTTCTGATTCAATTGGCTGATTCCACTTTGCAAATCGAAAACAACCGTCGAATAATGAGAAGTTCGAAATTAGCGCAGCTAACCGATGAAGCGCGATACGCTCCGACTTTTGAACCCGCCACGGTGCGAGATGTCCTGGCGGTGATGCTCAAGGCGAAACGCCCATTCACACTCAGTTGTTGTTTGAGCCACATTTGGTTCTGTGAACACGTCCTACGTGACTGGAATGGGAAGGTGGAGGAGTGATCTGAAGGGTTAAGCTAGGTGGAAGTCCTTAACTCCTTAAATCACTTTAAATTAAGCAACGGGGTGAACCCAAATGCTGGATTTGTATTATTGATGTTCTCTGGTCGAAAAGGGTTTTCGGTTGTCGGGATGCATCCCTCTCTCTGTGTGTACTCTCCGCTTGTAGCGATGTTACCCCTAAATCCACTTTCAACACTTTCCCTGAATAACAATCATGATTTTTTTTTTGAGACGAGTGTGCGTATGTGTGGGGTGATGGGGGTGCGTTACAAGATGTAGGATTTCGAGCAAATTAGGACAAACCGTAGGCCGATCGGATCGGTCGTGGATTAAATCCCCTTTGAAGAGATTTCGACTTTTCAGGTGAGTAGTTCTTACGCTGGGATGGCAGAGTTATTTTAAATTGATGATGATGAGCACACAAGGTGGAAGTGGTGACAAGTCCTTGAGTCATACAATCAAATTGGGAAAAGGGGTTCCTTTCTGTGAGTCTGGGATATTTGAGGATAGTTTTGTGCTTTGGAAGAGTCCTTTTGTCATTCGATTTGAATTCATTCATTTTCTCACTTCACGGAGGTACAACGGACTTTCATGTATTTTTAGAAGTCGGAGCAAGGATCTAATGAAGCAGTGAGGACATTTGACGGAATTGAATACCATGCTTGAGAGACCCTTATTTAAATCCAAATTTCAAGGATAATCTCAATCTCGCTCATAGTTTGCAAAGAGGTACCTCATGTCGTGTTCGAAGGGAAAGCTGTCGAACTGTTTTTTTGAAGCACCACAGAAGACTAAACATTTTCTGAAAAAATTTGTCCTACTTCTTCGAGTACGATGTTGGAGGCGGCAATAGGTTTTCAGCGATCAGTGGCTTTTGGACCGACTTGAATAGTGTGAACATTACCAACATTACCTACTGGACCTTAAGCCGCAAAAGGTAGACATAAGAGCTTGACTACTGCTGATGTGCCTCATGCAATTTTTTGTAGGAGCTAAGAAATCATCAGCGCATCAAGAAACTTTTCAATGTATTGACAGAATCAAAGACTTGGTTTTGTATTTTTGTGCAAAACAAGACTTAAATTGAAGGATTAAGGGAGGAATTAACAGGATAAACGCGAGTTACGGTCACACATACATGGTTTCGTTTCTTTAACTCTCAAAAAATATTTTCCACAATCAATGCAAATGTTTTCTCATTTGAATGGAGGTACCTAACATAACCTATACTTACCAAAACCCAATTAAACAAATATTGTTACGACAGGTTGTTAAGAAAAAAGGAATTTTTTCTGTTAATTTTACACTTGGATATGAACAAACCGACGCTGATTAATGTGTTAAGGTGGACCCTAAAGTTCAGTCTTACCTTATATAATCTCCCTAAAGAAAATAAGCGGACAACTTATTGAAGCAGGCGCTCTTCTAGTCAACTCATGTGCTAAATTGCTAGAAGTCAGATGGAACGAGAGTCGGATGCACTCAGATGCATGCACTTCTCACGCATGCACTTGTCAGTGCCTACAAAAAAACGCCGATTGGCTATTTGACACTTTTGTTTATACCGATCCGCTTCCGAACTTCTGCTTATGCGTGGAAAAGGCGACTCATGACAATAGCGTCTGTTAACGTAATCAGAGTCCTTTGAAATGTTTCACATAACTCCACTCTACATTCGTATGTGATTCAAGCCTCACAGAAAGACCAAAAGTTTTCGAATTTTTTGCTTGGCCCGTCGTTTTACTAAATCTACAATATTTCTTGTTTTCCCCGTGGTTAGGTGGAAATCTTCAACAAGACTCTATGGCGAACATTCGCTCATCTAAGTGTGAGATTTTTAGTCACTAAGTCCAGCTCCCTTTGGATGTAATGTAAGACTACAACTAAGTGCAACACTTATCCAGTAGATCGTATTACTTAACAGCTTACTCTCTAATGAAAGTCCCTGCTAACACCGTAAAAATTGGCGAGTGTATGCTGTTGACTGAGATCAAGGGCCTTAGTCCCCAGAAGTCTGTGCAAGATGTTAGTTTTCTCGAGGATCGGACTGGAGACTGTGTGAGAGACTTCTTAACTTGGCTGTTAGTTGTAAGCGATGTTCTTGTTTTCATCTTCTTCGACTGGTAAAATTTCAAGATCACTGTGGATATCGTCTTTAACAAAAGTTCGAAGCCCCTTGTTTTGAAAAGTCTGAATATTCAGGGAGCTTGCTTCAGCTTCGGCAATAATCTCATACTTATATTTGTATTTTATATGCATACTTATTGTTCTTCTTCTTCTTATGACGCTACAGTACAGGGTGAACCTGGGCCTCAACTAACATGCGTCTCCAGCCAGCACGATCTTTCACAAACTGCCTCCAGCTGCGCACTCCAAGTTGGTTGAGGTCCTTCTCCACTTGTATGCGCCACCTTAGACTAGGCCGTCCTCTGTTGCGTTGTCTCATGGCTCAGATTCAAAGAGTTTTCGGGCCGAAGGAGTTGTGTCTATACGCTCTACATGGTCTAGTCATCTTAAGCCATCTTAAGCCATCTTAAGCCGAAGATGCTTGATGAGGCGCAAGTCGCTATACAGCCCATAGAGTTCGTCGTTAAGACGAAGTCCTCGACCACCTCGAAGTTTCTGCTGCCTAGTGTGACGCTCTTTTCTTGACGTGGACGCACGACCTTCTCACGGGTGATGTAAAAGAAGACAGTCCGATCGGATAGGCATGTTGGTTGAGGTTCAGGTCCACCCCGGACTGTAGCGCCATAAAAAGAAGAAGAAGACTTGTATCGCGTCTGTAAGCTCCAAAGAGCAAGCGCAATCATGTTACCCTATCAAAGCATGGCTTAACGCTGCTTTGACGCAATCCAAAGGAGTTTCTGACAAAACATGATCCCATTGCTACACACCAGAAAACAGCAGTTACCAGGGTATGGTCGAAACAGCGGACTTCACTTAACGAACGTGCTCCAAAGAAGCCGATAGGGCAGAAATACTGTGCTCTCGGCGGGAAAGACAATGACCATAGATGATTATTTGTAGAAAGGCGAAGCGTTCATAGGGCGATACCGTTCAAAATTATTTAGTCGATTCAACACTGAAAGAGGTCCTCATCCATTATGACAGTCCTGCATCTGCCAAATGAACTTCTGCCACATTCGCTTCGATCTTAAGACTTGGACACGTGTCACTTCTTTTGTTTCGTAACTCGGGGAAGTCACTCGTCGAGAAGAAATTAGAGTCTGGTGAGGTTTTCGACGTCATCATGCAGGGCTTAAGAAAGACAAAGAAGTATGAGCATCACTGAGTTCAATATATCGATTAACATGGAGCCTCTCTTGAGAAATAAGTTTTCAATGTCAAAATGGGCATTCTTAGGCTAAATTTTTACCGGGCCGCTCGTAGGACTGCAGCCACTTTATACCCAGCGGAACTTCTCTTGATAACTGCTCGACTTTGAACCTCAACTTATAGTCTTTCATAGTTTCTTTATTTTTAACAGAAGTCCTTGAAAAACCTTGAGGTTCAGCAGTTTTGAATTTGTTGATTTCCCCACAGTGACTTCACTGCAACCCTTTCTCCCGACAGATTCAACAAAATGTCTCTGCCTCCGATCTCCCATCTCCCGTAGCTTCCACCATCGCCTGGCATGAAAGCTCTTTCTGTGCCACGCATCGACATGCCATGAGCTAATTTTAAATTTCCTGAATTCCATTTCCACTCCCCCAACTGCAGAAGATCCAACAAGTCCATCTCTGATAAAACACAAAGGCTGCCAACAAAACCAACATTCCCCCAACAGGACTCAGTTATCCTTCCGCATTTCCAGTTAATCACCACTTATCCTTACACACACACCCCCACCCAACACCCAACACCCCAACGCTCTAGTTCTGTAAATTCCATCCGCTTACACCCCCTTTCGACAGCTCACAGTTCACTTGTCTGCTTATTTGCAAAATGCAAACTTCCTTAATTCGCAGATAATGTCCATAGCGGCGCCACTTTGCATCGACTTCCTGCGAGCGCTCTTCGTGCGCTACATGAACAAATACTGGTGCTGGGACATGGAGAAGACCTTCCCGCAGGTATGTGTGTGCTTGTGCCAGTCGCTCGTTTTTCTTTTTTCAGCTCTTTACCGGAAATGCATTCACTGTTCGTTTCTGCTCTTCTTCCCACCGCCCTTTCGCGCAGTACGGTGACTTTAAAATCGCCGAGAGTATCCTTAATCTGGTCTACAACCAGGGACAGGTCTGGATGGGGATATTCTTCTCGCCGGGACTGGTGATCATCAATTTCGTTAAGCTCATGATACTCATGTACTTGAGGTCCTGGATTGTCTTGACCTGCAATGTGCCGCACGAGGTGGTCTTTAAGTACGACACGTGACGTCTTCGCGTCGGACTGCTTTAAACTGTGCTTTCCCCTTTCAGAGCCTCCAAGTCGAACAACTTCTACCTGTCGCTCTTGCTGACGATGCTTTTCCTTTGCGTGCTGCCCGTCGGGTACGCGATCGTGTGGTTGCGTCCATCGTGGCACTGTGGACCGTTCTCTGATTACGATCGGATCTCGGAATTCTTCACGAACACGATCATCAACGCCCTGCCTCCGTAAGCCTCCCACCATCTCCGGTCTTGAGTCACTGACTTCTAGAGTGTTCACCATTTTCAGGGAACTTCACAAGCCTCTGGAGTACATGACATCGCCGAGTACAGTGATCCCGCTGTTGCTGCTCCTCACGCTCATCATCTACTACTTGGTGTCGCTGACGGGAGCTCTGCGAGAAGCTAACCAGGACCTTCGAAATCAGCTGCAGAAGGAGCGTGAGGAGGAGCGCAAGAAGATGTTCAAGCTGCCCGAGACCAAGAGCAACGAGCAGGCCACCACGGCGCTGACGAACCGCTGGAGGAAAGTCCTGGAGGCATCGTCACCACTTACGCCCACGACAGCTGGACAACAACCACCTGACTTTGACGAGGCGTCCAAGAACCAGGCGAGGAAAGGTACGCGATTTCCCCACAAGTCCTAAGATCGGAACTAATTTCCCTTTTTTACAGAGCTCATTGCAAGGATCATGAAGAAGGCGTTGCGCAAGGGTTCTGCTACTTCCGACGACGACAGCTTTGTCCGGGGTCGAGACGAGGATGACACCGACACCGAGCACCACGAGTCCCTGCCCCACGACGAGGAGACCAAGGAGAAGATGTTCGGGCTGTCTAAGCTTCAGAACATTCGTAGGACCCGCAAGCCATCGCTAGTGGACATTGTCCAGATCGCCAAGAGTGAGCAGAACAAAATGAAGGAGTCTCACCCACGAGGGAGATTCAAGGTCGACAAAGTCGAGAAAGCCGAGAAGCCGGAAAAAACCGACAAGAGCCCTAGACCCGAAAAGGTGCCGAAGTCGGACAAGAACGTCGACGTGGACAATGACCCTGAAACCAACTCCAGAGTGGTTTCCGAGCGACGCATGAGTTTGCTGAGAAACCAGTCGGAGGAGTCCGAACCAGCAACCTCCAAGCCCAAGGACCCTGAAGCAGTAAGCAAGTTCGCCATTGTCAATGAAAAGGCCACCGACACTCTGCGCAAGCACAAACGGAAACCCACGTCACAGAACTCCGAGCCGGATGTCTTCAAGTTCGACGAGAAGTCCGTCGAGCGCAGCTTCGCCAAGGAAGATCCAAAGCCAAGCGACGCCACCAAGAAGCATTCTGAGACAACAATCAACGAAAAGTCCAAGACCCCACCAGACGAGGAGAAGCCAGACGCCCACAAGCGCGAGAAACTGATGCACTTCTCCAAGCAAGGACGAAAGAAAATCGGTTCACTGATGACCCTAGTCCGCGAAGCGGTGAAAAAGGTGGAAGCGAACGCCCTGAATGGCGACCACTCCACTCTCAAACCGCCTCCGCCAGAAGCCGACCCAGAACCAACTCCCGACGACAAGCCGGAGCATGAATTCGTTCCGAAGCCAGAACCGAAGCCAGCACCTCTGCCAGCAAAGGTCGACACTCCACCGCCCAAAGACGCCGAGGAGGACGACCAGCCCGGACCAATTCCAAAGCCGATTCGCAGCGGATCCCTGCGTTGGGTGGAGAAGCCCACTCCCATTCGCCAGGACTCGCAGGCATCAGTGTGGTCCGACAATATTCCAACGATAACCATAAGCACCACCGGCAGTGACGAGTGCATTCTCGAGGGAGGAGCAGCGTCCGCCGAGCCACAGGCGACAGACACAAAACCAAGCAGCAGCGACGACTAGCATGCCATTTGAGCCGCTAAAGTATTTCCCGTACCCATGGTACTTTAGTGTTGAATTCTTCTTTTGGAAAGGAGACTCCTGCAAGGAACCTCCATTGATTTACATTTTTAAGCAAGAAACAATAAATTTACTAATAGTTGCACAAAAATGAAATTGTTTCGTTTTCCTAGTTGTGGCACCCTGTGTTCAGCTTGGACACACACCATGAGTCGATGAGTGTGTAGTGATTGGAAGTGGACACTAGGTGGCGACGGCTTTCAGTGGAGACATCAACCGCGTGGTGGGAAATTTTAGTGTGGACATTTGTGGAATGGATTGAGAGTGGATTCTATTTCTTCGACAACAGTGGGGCATAAAGTGGTTTTAAAAGCAATTTTTTTTTTAAAAAGGTAGACGAACAATAAAAAAGCCTTCGATTTAATAGGTGAACTGTCACGTTAATTTATATAATTAATTGCTATGACGAACGGCGGAATCACTTAGGTTTACGTTTGGAGAAAAACATATTTTAGGGTTAAGGTAAGTGCAAATCTGGACTCTGCAAAGGCATATCTGCATCCCACGAACTAGCTAGGCAAAGTTCCACCTTGGGACTACCCGCTTTCTTGCTAAGGTCTTTCGTTCACGACTGAATCATGACACCTCCAGAGATGGCATGACTCTCCAGAATGCAGGCTGACAAACATCGCCTCCCGAACGTCAGCAAGAATTCCTCGGCTTTTCTGTTGTCTTTGGACAGAAAAGAGAGCAGAAACCTTGTCGTCGTACAAACAGGACACTTCACCATCGCTAAGCAACTAAGTCTGCCTGGGCTTAGAGATTAGTGATGTCACCCTTTGCAACGCCTGTGGAAAAGGTGAAGACACTTCAGAGCACTGGCGGCTGTTCGGCGCTTAAGCTCTTAATCCCAGAAGCGCCTGCGGATCTTTCTTCGAAAAACCAGGAATCCACAATTAAGGTTATCGCCTGGTAGTACATTGGACCAGTTTTTGAATGTGAGCGCTCCAGTGCAATGTATCCCAACCTCCAGTAAAAAAACAAAACACAAGCATTGATACTGTCAGTGATCAGTGGCAGAAGGAACATCGTTGCACAGTGGTCCCTTTGAATGAGGCAATTGAAAGTATATACGAAAATGAAACTTTTGAACACGAGGACGGATCTTAACGAAATTTGGATTTTTTGATAGAGAATCATTGATTGAGGGATGGTCTTCTTTTGGTGCTCTTCGGAGCATTTTTGACAAACACCGAAAGGTCATCACAAAATAACACTGCGGTTGTAATGAATTATGAAACATTAAATCTGTTTAAAAAAATTGTCCATTCTTCAAAATTTCAAGTCCTGTTAGAAGAACAAAAAAAATCCTAGTTTTCTATGTTCGCGTATATTCTTCTTCTTCTTCTTGAGGCGCTACAGTCCGGGGTGGACCTGAGCCTCAACCAACATGCCTCTCCAGCCAGAACAATCTTTCGTTAGCTGCCTCCAATTGCGCACTCCAATTTAGACCAAGGTCCTTCTCCACTTGTGTGCACCATCTTAGCTTAGGCCGTCCTCCGTTGCGTTGTCCCAATGGCTCAGATTCAAAGACTTTTCGGGCTGGAGCAGTGGTGTCCATACGCTCTACATGGCCTATCCATCTTAGGCGTTGTATCCGAAGACGCTTGTTTAGGCGCATATCACTGTACAGCCCATAGAGTTCGTCGTTAGATCTTCTCCACCAGATGCCATCAACGCAAACAGTACCAAAAATCGCACGAAAAAGTTTTCTCTTGAAAAGACTTAGGGCGTCCTGAAGCGCTTTTAGTAAAGTCTAGGTTTCCGCGCCATAGAGTTGGATTGGGATGACCAAGCTGTTATATAAAGCAAGCTTAGTCATTCGAGAGAGGACCTTATTGCCTCTTGATCCCAAAGAAACGTCGATTGGCAGGAGTGATTGCGAGTTTAATTTCGGTACTGGGGTTGTCGTTCCTATTTACCGCGGAGCCGAGATAGACGGAGAAATTTCTGCTACCAAGTGGTACCCTCTGTCCGGGACGTCGATGTTGTGCGTCCGTCCTCGTACTACGTTTTGCCCTAATTTTCATTCGCGTATATTAAAAGTCCAATCAAAAAAATTTTGTTTTGGTTTTTTTTTCTCGTAATTTGGGACTATTGTGCTACACCCCATATCACGAGTGACCCCAAACTTTGAACCTGACTTCGAACAGCGACAAATTTGAGTTGTCCGTTGCTACTTGATTTTGATTGAATGTAACACGGTAAGATTTGAAAGTGTAGCAAAAGTTTCCACCACCTACTGACAAATTTTAACAGATTGACACAAATCTTGTCCGAGAAATGTCTTCAAGTCGTGAGGGTGTGCTTTGGTAAGTTTTTCCTGTTTTTACAGTTCTCCTACTTTGTAGCCTTTCTTCCAATTTCCAGAAGTGATAATTCAGCTGTGACGATATTCAGAATTCAAGAATAGTGTAAATCAAGAGCACTTGATTCAATGAAAGTTGTGAATGACGTGATCACATATTTTCTGGGATGTTCCAAAATAAATGTTTGTTTGAAAAAATCAATAAAATGTAGCAAGTGGGGGTATTTTAAGATTTTAAGTAGCACAGGAGGAATTCTGAAGGAAGGCTTATCAGTTCTTAAACAATTGTAGCACCGTATCAAAGCTTTCTGGTATTTCCCGATTGTCTTGTATTTCCTAATATGTCAGAAGCCTCAGATAGGTGGTGTCGGAAAACGATGGAAGATTACTGAAGGTTCAGATTTTACCTCATCAGGAAAAAATTAATGAGGATGGTTTTAGTATACATTTTTCATTTTTTCCTTTCTTGTGCTTAAAGGGTGTTATAGATAAAAGGGGTATTTTAGGGGTATACCATTTTGAAATGGAATTACATAAAAATGACTTTGTAAAATAGAAAGAAAATTTACTTTGTTCGAAAGATAATCTTCTGGCATTTGACTGGCACGCCTGTCTGGGACGTGGTCTAATCTGGACTTTCAATCCTTGATGATTTTTCCCACCATTTATGGCTGTATATCGGCAATAATGCGGCAAATATTGGCCTTCAAGTAGCCAACCGTTTCGGGTTTATCCGCGTAGATTAGTGACTTTAAATATCCCAATAGAATGTAGTTCTGCGGCGTTAATTCACATGATCATGGAGTTGGCCTCCAAGATGAGTCCGTATCGTGAAACAATGCGGTTACCAAACGTTTCCTTCAATAAATCAATTTTGGCACAAGTTGTGTGACATGTTGCGCCGTATTGTTGAAGTCACAGCCCCTGCACATCTGGGTTTATGCAATTGATAAATGAAAAAGTCAGAAATTATGACTCTATAGTGGTAGCCATTGACTGTAACGTTTTGGTCAGCATTGTTATATAGAAGATCAGAACAATTATTTCACCAACCTTCAGACACCACACTCTTTGAGGGTTGTCAGTAGGAGTTGTTTAGTTCACGAATCGAACATGGTGCCTATAACATGTGAGATGATGTACTCATCGACTACTCCACGGCGGTATTACATTTCAAAGCCAACTTCCCACAATTTCTAAGAAACTCTTCCAAACACTTAATTCTAACACCGTTTGCACGAATTACATTTCTTACCTACGAATAGAAATACTTTTTAATTTGAACGTAGAAATCGGAAAGAAATAGGACACGAGACCCCTTTTATTGTATATTCTCGGCCTCCTGCAAAATCTTTTAAAGTCTTACCAATAAAAGGTCATAAAAAAAAACTTTTCCACAACCCAGCTTACTGCCACTAATTGGGCTGTTGTCTTCTTGCTTACACAACAGACACCGAGCAATAAAACATCTCCAAGGCATGTAGACATGCAGTTTTTACAACACTACTTTGAGCTGACACTTCATGTTTTCCAAAGAAATTCAACTCGTGCTTAGAGTGGACATAAATTTTCATAGTTACGGTGGCGGTTTTTTTTTTTGAGAAATGCATTTTTATACGTGGTTAGAGCTTCTTCTGATTGAAATAAATAACATAATTAGAAAACTGCAGGTTTTACTCATTTTCTCTTAGCTCTCGATACACTTGACACTTCAACATCTTTAACTCTTTCATGGAGGTCTGCAAACAAGGCCGCTAGTGCAGTGATAATCCGGTCATTCGGTTTAGATTTCTATCTAGCGTGCGACTTCTTTAAACTTGTAAACAGGAAGAAGCTGTTGCTCTTCTTTGAGTGGAATTGCAATCCAGTTGGATCTAGGCTTCAACAAAAATGGCTCCGCAGCTGGAACAGTGTCTGTCGCTTACCCCAAGTTTATTGAGGCCCTTCTCCAGTTTTGTGCGCCACCTCAAGCGAGGTTATTCTCTCTGTCTAGAGTGGGCCTTATTACTCAATTGCCACTTGAGCCTAAAGAAACAGCGATTTGCAAGAGTACTGGTGTTGTTGTCCCTATTTACCGCGGAGCAAAAGAAGATGAAGTCCTTGACTACCTCGAAATTTCTGATGCTTAGTGTGGTGTTCTGTCCGACACGTCGATGTTCTGCGTCCTTCCTAGATGACAGCATGCACTTCCTCTTCAATGCCAGAAAACGCCTCGTTGAGAAACGAAATGAAGTCGCACGGGATTTTGCAGAATTTCGTTGCGAAATTCGACCAAATGCAAAAGAACTTCTCTCGGCGTTCAATCGACCCCATAATCACCATAATCCCCCATAATCGCCTTTCTCTAGGTAGTTATTGGAAAGAGATGCCACCTTTTGAACTGCTGGAAAAACGTGTCCTTTGTTTTTACGACCACTAGGACTGTCTTTTCCGTCTTCGAAGTACTGGGTGGAGTTTACTATTTCGACTGTTTCAACAACTTGTTCATGCGTTTGAGAAGCCAACCTTATCCGCTATCACGCGTACATTCAATCAGCGGGCTGCCAATATAGGGTCGTGGATTTTTGTCACATTAACCTCTGTGGCAGCCATTTTGGGGGCTCATCGTGGTTCATCTTTTGTAAAACTGAAATGTGGGAATGGACAAGGAATTTGGCGTTAGGTGACCTGAGGCATGAGCATGGACTATGACTGGAAGATAGACAAGTTGTTTTACAAAAGACAAGATGATGTAAATCAACTGTAGAGAACAGTCACTATAGAGAGACCGATAGACGGATAGACCAAAGCAGTAATTTAAAACTTTTCTACACTTTGACCGGCAACTGGCTGATGGATCTCTATTCAAGAGGGCTAGGCCTCCGGTGAAATGACTTCTGTAGGGTTTCCCGGTACGAAGAACATGCCCTCTGCCTGCTGTTGTTAAAAGGACAACCATAAGAAACTATTTCCATATCACCCTACACGACGCTAATGCAGGAAAGGCCCAGAAACTTCTCATGGAAACACTCTCAACTGGGCCAATCCTCCTGTCCTGTGTCATCAACATGTGTCCCTTTTCACCCTAACCTGAGCTAACCTAAAATTCATCGCCACTTCCTCTTGAATCTTGTATTGACACTGTAGAGTGCGTATTCTCAAATTTTCTTTCACTTGCTCTAAACGTCTTGTGAACATGAATCGCTTCAGTTACCTCCTCGCAGTGGTTCCCATTTACAAAGTCTATGTAAGCGGAACTAAAATCCACATGCGAACGACTCCTTCCTCGAAGCAAACTAAAAATATCTCCATCCGCCTTCGATAAGCTTCGACAAGCTTCTGTGTCATCCAGTGAAATGGAGTTGATAAGGGGCAAGTAAATAGTTTTCTCGGTCACTCTAGCTAGAGGGTTGTACGAATCGTGCCTGTTAAATGATCCCGCTCTGCTTAAAGACTTCACAATCGAGAGGAGTGGTCAGACTTCTTCAGAGGGAACGGGACAAATTTTAGGGCATAACTTCGCTTTTTCTGAATGAATAAAGGTTAACCTAAGTGAGGTATGACTGTGATAATCTAAGTGAGAGGATGCGCTGGCAAGCACGGATAACTCTCGCTGTTCACTACACTGGACAGATGAGTATACAGAGCCATTTTGCAGACTTAACAGACTCACATGCAATTTAAAGAATTGTCCTTGACGCTAACGAGCAACAAAAAGAAGCCGCGTTTCCATCAGTCGTTCGCAGCACAATCTCAGATTTTCACGCTCTCCTTGGGATCGTTCGCCTCACTTTTTCAGCCACTCTCGCCTTAATTACTTTCTGTTATCATGAGTCTCTGACAAACACATTAGAAATCATCTTCAAGGCTATCCCGCCCGTCCAGCCGGCTCCCGTCCGATCTGCATACGAACTCAAAGCCAAGCTTCAACTTCACAATTATCCAATTAAATTCAAATGGTCTCCCGGTTAGAGGAGCTCGTTCCTCTTAACTGGGAGATGCTCTGCAGCGTCGTCATCGCGACAAAGTGAATACGTGACGGAATGCGAATGTCATCCCTCGCCTGCAGCTCCCAGTGGGCGGAATTATCTCAGAGCGCATCTTAACCTTGATATTCAATCCTACCCTCGGAAGGCTGAAATTGGCATAATTTCCCGCTAATTTCACGCCAGTTTAGTGGCAACACGGACCGCAGCACAGTAACATGCACGACGTGAGTTCTAATTACAGATAAGCCGTCGCCGTCGTCGTCGGTTATGATCTCAGCGAGTGGAGATAATTCGGTCAGCGTTGCTTCGGGCATCTCGTTCTTCTCGTTCGAATTCCTCGAATAGTTGGTGCCAAGAAAACACAGATTTCGGTGCTCCGAGCATAGAATCTCTGGCACAATGAACTCTTATCAGCGGCTACTTATGCTGCCGCGGCGATAACCTTTGGCGCACAATCTCGGCGTTATGTCGTTCCTGCTTCCATAGGAGGCCTAAAAATAGTTGTATTTTTGGACCGAGTGTGTTCTATAATCGCGCCCCAGAAGGCGACCGGGTTTCGCCAGCCCCGATCGCACACCTAACGCAAGGCGGGAGTTTGTTCAGGGCTTTGTTCGGTGGAATTGCAGCGATCGCGTGGTATACCTGTGTGTACCTGTGTCGCGCCGCACACTCACACCCGGGCTCTGCGTTGTTTTGTTTACCAAACGTTTATGGGAAAACAGAGATTTTGGTTGTGCACACAATGACATCTGATGCGGCGGGGGAAGTAGAGATCGAGTCGAGACGAGACCACTTCTTCGGTTCTTCACAGTCTCTCGCTTCCACTCTCTTTCGCAGCGAATTGAAATATGCTGTGTGTGGGGGTGTGCATTTGTGTGCGTGTGTTTGAATGAGTATCTGAGATCATAAAACTCCCGCGAACCGGAATTCGCCTCTGGAATCAAAGCCGAAGAAACGAAAGAGATAGCGCGCTCAGCAAAGTGCTGAAATTTATCTTGAAAATTTTCGTCACAGGGTTGCCATGTCATGGTGGAGGGGTAAAATATTTTTTTTCGAATTCGGAAAGATGTCTGTATCGATCCATAGGAGGAGCATGAAATTATTGGAAAAGGCTGTACTCGACTTTGCTGGAACTCTCCGTTTGCAGTCGCTGTTTAATTGCAAGTTTTTTCCACTCGTGAGGGAACAAAGGACATAACAGAGGCGTATGAAATGGCCTTGGCTCACTATAGTGTCATCCAAGTTCCAAGTTTGGAGTTCTCTTCTTCAAAGAAGGCAAACAAATAATTAGACGGCATTTCTATGAAGGTCAATTCGATTTTCAATATATTCTTTTTCTTCTTCTTTTCATTTTGTTTCTAAGGTTTAGCTCTGCTTTCATCTCTTCTGTGCTCTACGAGTACTTTTACAGTTCAGTGACAAGACTCCAAGGAGTCTCGTCATTCTCGTTTAATGATTTAATCTCTTGCCACTATTGAAATTGCTCTAGGGACTCGCGGAAATTAGAACACCAATGGTCTCTTGCCAAAATTAAATTTTCGAAAATGAAACAAGATTAGAGCACTACTTTCTTTGTCAACCAGTGGAAGTTCTTGTCACTCAAGATGAGTTTTTTTTTTTTGCTTCCGAATTGAAAGTGCTTGCGAAAGTTGAATTTTTTGTCCATCAGTCAGTGTGATTTTAGAGCTATAAATGTTTCTTTGGTGGGCGCCGGAGTTAATGGTAACCTCACACGCCAAAGGTCTCACGATAGATGTTGATTTACAATTTTTTCATGGCATCACTCCTCCGATTTGCCGAAAACACTTAAAGAGTACCAAATCTCTTTGAAAAGCTTCTTAAATCTCGCTGTTCAGAGTCGGCAATAAGCTTAAGGTTCCCTCCACTTGTGGAAGAATCTGAATAGTTACTAGGCCATGGCCCCTTGTCGGCTGTAATGCAACTCAATTTATTTCTGTAGCTCGTCTCATGACAATAATTGTAGTACATCGTTCTCGTGGGTATTCGTCACCACAATCATTGCAGGAATCGACGTATAAAAGAAAGTGAAGTTGAATCGAAACTAATTTATGGAGAAAAGCTAAATTGTTGGAAGAGAACAATTTACTTTATAGACGACAAGACAATTTTCTACTGTGTAACTTACCAACAGTGTTAGGCGATGTACTTGTATTGGGAAAAGTATGAGGGGTGAAAAGGAAATAGGAATATGACATGTGTTACGAAAAAATTTGCATTCATTCGAATACGATTTTTTGTGAGCTTATGACAGCTTAAATTGAAGGGCATTGTGAGCATAAGACTTAAATCCCAATTGAAGCCCCACTCCACACATGTATTTACTCCTAAATCCAAAGCTTATCAGGGATTTCCACCAAGTTTCAACCATAGTCTACGTGATTTTCTATGATCAGAGTCATGTATAATGGTGCAAGAAAATTAAGGCGTTTTGATCGCTTGAGTTGTCTCGACGTGAGGTCTCTTGACAAATGTCTTCAATTGAGAAAAAAACACACATATCCTATTTACACTTTAATTTCACTTTTGTGCACTTCTATAGTGATCATCGACCGCCGCACAGAAAGTCTAGGTTCGATTCCCGGACGGAACACCTCGCAATTTTCCACGGCACCACCTCGATAATAATTGAGTGGCACTACAGCCCACAAGGGACCAAGGCCTAGCTTCTACAACAATTATTCGTGCTGTGCGTGCTACTGTTCACTCACTAGTAGAAGGGACCTACAGTTTTTTGCCGACTCCGAACGGTGACATTTGAGAGGCTTTCTATTGACAGTTAGTACTATTTGAGTGTTATCGAAAGAGCTCGTGCCATAAAAATATGCAAGGTATTAAGTCCGGGAAACTAACATGCGACCTTCATGGACACTCTATGCCACGGCTATTTAAGACATTCCCTTAAACAAACTGACTTAGTCGCTAAACTTTATTTGTTGATTCTGCCTCCTGTATGCTAGTAATTTGAACATGTCTACTTGTGTGGGACAAACCACGGGTGCAACGGTAGGAAGAATACACTTTGTATGAACACTGGCTTTGTAAAGCTGACAGAATTTATAACAATTTGTACAAATTGCTCAGACTTGTTTCACATCGTACGACGCGGACACCTTTCAAAGAGGTTAAATTTAGTCTTTCATAATTTCTAAACTAGCAAAGCAAAATGCAGAAGGTTTTGTTTGTTGGCAGTTGCTTGAGACAAAGTTTTACCAGAAGCAATGAATCCAACACATTTAGGCTGACTTAGCCCAGCTGGCAACATACCATTCTCTGTTTTCAAACTCAGACTCGAATTCTTGTGGAAATTTATGCGTGTTTGCATTCTCCGATGGGAGGGTTTCGTTTACAGTAAACTGTGGTATCCACCAGGGTAGGGAATTCGAGTTGTATGAATAAGATACTTAGTCCAATAAGTACATCAACACCAGCCACAAGGTAGAAATTAAGAAACCGCTTGTAAGTCGAACCAATTACGCGCACAACAGGCCCCAACGAAGGTGATTCTCCATTGAAAGCCTGCCGCTCCAACATAGCCTAATCTAATTTAGATCGCTCTAGGTCTCACAGCAGGTGATGGTAGAGTTGTTTTTATTTTGTTCTCTCCTTTATAGTTTCTAGATTTGAAGAAGTTTACAGTCAACAGCGGGTGAATGGTATTCTGTCAGATAGACAAATGCACAAGTCTTTACATTGACAGCATTTTGAAGCATTTATGATGAACGTTTGAAAAGACTTCTTTTGGTATCCAGCAGAAGTTGCCAGTTGCCCACCCAATACCTATAGACACAACTGCTTGTACTTTAAAGATGATGATGAATAAGAACTGTTCAAATTTAATATAATTGGTTTCACTGAAATATAACCTTCCCATGCGGATGGAATCCTTTGGTTTCTTGGTTGTCCGCTTAAGAAAGAGGTCCCTGTATTTATTTCTAACCAAAATTGGTTCCGAAATCGTGTTCGTATACACGTGGTCGTCGTGGCACAGTGGCTAAGTGCGGCGACTCACACGCCAAAGGTCTACATTCGCTCGGAGTCGGCAAAAAACTGTAGGTCCCTTCTACTCGTCAGAGAACAACATCAGTAGTTGCTGTGGAAGCTAGTCCCTGATCCCCTGTAGGCTGCAGTGACACTCAGTTATTATACATGTGAATTTCGTCCAAATTTTTGAGTTTTTTTTGAGTTTCTATCCTTCTTTTCAACATTCTGGTCAAGAGATCGATGTCTAGATTCAACTACTGACCTGGACTTTCATTTGCCTTTCATGCTTTCCATGGCTCCTCCACACCATGGTAATTGTCAACGCTCCAAATTGTCAAAAACGAACTCAAACCCTGAGCTCGAATTCCGCATTAAACTGTAGGTCCCTTACACTAATGACAGATTGCCGAAGAAGCTAGGTTCCTTGCAATCTGTAGTGCTACTCAACAACTTTAGAGAGTTCTTTTTATTTATTTATTTATTTAGTCAATTCTAGACTTACACCCAAAAATCGTTCAATCATAATATCGACAGCAACCTGGTAACCCTGCCCACCGATCACTGACTATGTGAATCCATCCGACTGACTGAAACTTCGCTCCGACATACCCATACAGCCCTCTAGGAAAGAAGCATGTAAGAATCTCAAAAAAAAAAGGAAGAAGAAGAAGAAAGAACGAACGAGAAATAATTATCGCCGGACCTCCATTCGGTACGAAGAGTCTTCGCATGTACAGTCCGTATTGATCGCGCGACGGCAACGGCGGTGGTTGCACTTGTGACTAGTTGTGTCTTGGTTGGTAAACGCTCATTCTCTCAGCTCCAGTCTGCTGGAACTGCCTGAGAAATGAATCAAAAATCTTTATCTTTACTGTTCGGTGTTCGGTGCGCTTAAGTCTGTCGAGCGGATAGCTGCTCAGCAATCCGCGGATGATCTCGCCTCTCGGGTTATCTGCGCGAACAATCTAATAAGGGACGACTGTGTTCTGTGCACATTTTTGGATTAAAAATACACACGCCCGTTCCCAGAAGGAAAACCAATAACCCCGAACCCGAAAAGAAAAGAAAAAAAAATCCGAGAAAAGTGAAAAAGTGTACTTCTACGGTCGTGTGTGTCGTCACGGAGAGTGCATCGACGCGCTGCATGTGTGCGTTTCGTTGCGTGTGTGTTTGCGTGTGTATGTGTGTGTGTGCCTGCGCCTCTGTGCAACATATGGAAATCACGTTTTTATTTTTGTTATTTTTTTTTTTCTGTTTCGGTGCTTACCCTACTCTCGCGGCTCCGTGTCTAATGCTAATCCGCATCAAAGTGAAATCCTTCGCACGGTTCCCCCGCTGGTACATATGAACGTCTGGTGCGAGGTCTTGTCACAGCAACAGTAATCGGAAATACATCGCCACAGCGCCCATACAGGAAGGAGGGCAAAAGTTTATCTCGTCGACTAAGGAAACTAATTTGATTTTTTTTTGTTGCTGTTGTTGTTGTTGTTGTTGCTGGTCGTCTTGCAGTGTTCTTATGTTTTACAGCGGATGTGTCCCTATTCCAAGAATTTCTCATATCAGCACCGAGGCACAAGAGGAAAACAAAAAATCGTTTCAATAGACAGACAAAAGCGTGGATCGTGCGGGTCGGAGAGGGGCAGTCGCTGCGCTTGCTTGGGGGGAGGGGGTTAGCCCTGCTTTCGTTGAATTTATCGGTCTCGGAATTCGTCTGTGAAAAGTAATTGCACTCGACAGTGATCCGCGCTGGCGAGGGAGGAGATCTGTCGGGTGGGGGCGGGAGAGCGGCTGAGGAGTGTGTGGTCTTGGAAAATTCGTGTCTTCTTGTGGGGGAGTGCGATTTCTGCTTCGATCTGAAGATTCCCCGCGACTGTTTGTTTATGATTTCAGTTCTATTTTTATCGGCCCTTTCGGGCCCGTCAGCAGACAGTACATTATGTACGCACACTGATCGGTAATAGAGTTGGGCAGCAGCACGCAACCGACGGGCGGCGTGTGTGCTTTTCTGGCCAAACATTTGCCGGCTGAGTTTACTCGATGTGTGTGCTGTGTCAATAATGAATTTGGCAACGTACGCACCTCAGTGGCTCTGCCATCGCTGAGATCACTCCGGCAAGCAATCTCTTTGATATTGCCACACCCCATTCTCCTCAGTCGTTCTCCGCTGAAGCCTAACAAGTCTCGCGCCTCTAATCTGCTTGCAGGCAAGTGGGTCTGCGCAACTGCACCGTGCAGCTCTTGACAAAGTGTTCATTCCCCAAAGGTCAACAATTATGACGGATTAACCAGAAAGTGTTCAAAGTGTTCAAAACCGAAATTCGAAGAATTCGACAGATAAGTGAAAATTAGCCTAGTTTCCCCTTAACCCAAAGCCCAAAGAAGAGAGAGATAAAATGAAAAGGATCAAGTGGACCACAAGGAACCTTGTGTCCAGCATACTGCTAGTGTCCGTGATAGTGCACAATGTCCCGGCGAACACAGCCCACGAGGAGACGACGTTTATGCCAGCCTTGGAGTGCTACGATCCCTATGGCCGACCACAGGTGAGTTGTCACTAGAGCTAGAGCAAATATTGACTGCCTACAGACCGGATTGATTTGTTAGATTTGCGGGTAAATATTTGCTGTTCAGTATTTGCGGTACCTTCCAGTTGTGATCTCATCCAGATTTCATTACTCAATCGCTGGGGTGCGGATTTGGTGTGAGTTTGGTTTCACTGCTGGAGGAGTGGTGGAAGCTTTACATTATGTCATGGATTAATTAAAGAATCGGTTTGGAGGGGGGGGGGCGCAGGCTACGACGGATGTATGAAACTTGAGTGGAGTGCAAAACTCAGTCGATTGCAGGCCAGATGCTTGAATGGATTAATTTCGTTTAGATGTGGTGTGGTTGATGTTTGGTCGGTAATCTGCAGATTTTTTGCATTATTCTACAAGGTTCTTTATTGGAAGGGATATTTGTGAATGAAGAGCGATTATGACGATGGCTCTTTCCTTTAAGAACTAAGACTGTGTATGATATGGGCGTGACTTCTAAGGGATTCAAAGGTCCTAAGCAATTGAATGCAAGGCTAAGAACTTTATTCTGGCTTCAACTGGATAGGTGGCATATAGTTCGGTTATTAAGGGAACAGCAAAATTCTGCTTAAATAAGAAGAAAAATTTGCAACATAAATATTTTTACCTCCTCTGACTTAATCAACATTTCGATTAAACAGAATCGAGTTTAAAATGAGACAATTTTTTCTGAAAATGAAGATCCCGATTTGTGTCAATACTTAGCAGATAGCAACACGTTCTCTGGCAGAAGGAGATTTTTGTGAATGGCTATAGGTCTATTCACGAAATCAGACACCATTCTGTGATCACTATAAATATGCTCGAATCGTCGTTCATGCAGACTAAGGAATTATAACTTCTTCCAAAAGGGTAGGACAGTTAGGGTTGGATAGAAAATATGTTTCTTAACTATTCTCTGGCAGTCGTTGGTTCAAAGTGTCTGCTGTCTTAATCTTCTGTTTTTTCGGCATTTTCTTCACTTTTTGACAGTATTTCATACCCACTCCCTAAAATAAGAAAATTAGCTTGTGCATGACCGGAACAGTCTTCTTGTGTGTAAATGCTATTTTTTCGGGTTTAACATCGATTTTCTCTATAAAACAAATTCAGAGGATTGGCTGTATAATATAATAATTATAATTGCGGGGCACTACAGCCCACAAGGAACCAGGCCTAGCATCTACAGCGTGCTTGTGTTCTCTCACGAATAAAAGGGACCTTCCGTACAGCGAGAGATTTGAAAAGCTTTCCATAGACAATAAGTATTAACATTCACTAACACAATTAACACTCCAAGAGTTGTCAGCATCTCGAAAGAGGAAGTCCCGTGCCGGTCCGGGAATCGAACCTAGTCCTTTGGCATGTAGGTTGACGGACTAACCCACTACACCACGACGTCTGTAGACTAGTTTACTTTAACATCAAGTGATTAAGATGCGTTCTTTGACTGGATAAAAATGTCTATACAAGTGTATAATATGCCTCAAAATTTATTGAAAATATTTAACCTTAACCTTAACCACACTTAAACTCGAATTACAAAATGTATTGAGAACAAGCAAAATATGGCTTTCAAATAAAGTGAGGGTAGAATTTAAACAACAGCTTTATTGTATTTGCACAAGAAAAAATATTTGATGTTGCTAAGGTTTCGCTTAAAAATTACCTTTCGATAGTCCTGAAGTGTAATCTCTCTGGATTTGTTTACTGCAGTTAGTAGAACTATTGCTTGCATGAAAGATAATATTTTTAATTCTCACTTTGTCAGAAGCTATTATTTTAATGGCTTGTCTTCGTGAAAAGTAATGTACGTTAAAACATGAGTGCAAATTGGAAACATTTTCGTCCCATTTAGTTTTTCTATTAAAAAGGAAAGAAAATCATTTTATTTTTCGCACGTTTTTACCTTAAGTAATTTATTTTTCACCGTCCATAGTCATACGCTTCAAAATGGTTTAAATTTTGTTCCATTTTAGCAGGAAATCGGAAATAGATATTCGGTCCATCGTCTTGTGGCACCCAAACATAACTCTGTTTCCTATATCCAGTTTTTTACACGCGGTGGAATAACTGTTTGGTGAATGTCAAGCACTCTAACGATACTCTGCTAATCTGCACGTTTTACACAAAACTTTCCATGACTTCTTGGACTATTTCATTGATTGCTCGATTAGAGCCAAGTGCATATTTAACATCAAAATATCCGATCGAAATTAAGTGAAGCACTTCGCTGCTGCTTTTCTTTAGCATCATCTCCAGACATTTTTTTTAAGCAGTCTGTGACACTTTCACGACTCTTCCATAAAAGTAAAGCAAAATTTGATGGAAATGTTTCGAAGTTACACTCATTTATTTACAAAAATATGCAATTTTAATTATATTAATAATAAATTGTTTAATACAGCCGAAACACAATGCTGTCTTCAATCTCTCAAGAGTAATAAAAAAGTAGCCATTATTCACAGGTGGCACTTGAGTTGGCGAGACTTTCCATCTTCGATATATGCACCCCAAACTTCAGTAAAACCTTGCTATCTTGATAAATCTAATTGCAGATACTACTAAGTGATCGATAAGATTCATACGAGGCACAAAGGCTAAATCGATTTCTTACAGCACCAACAGAATATCCTGTCCTTAACACACTTTTATGCGTATTTTAAAAAGCAGAACTTGGTCAATTGCATTCCTTCCATTCAAAAATTTTCATGCAATGGCTGCCTAACTCGGATTGCCCCTCAGTTCACCGTTTAGCCTTGCTTAAAAATGTAAGTCTATGTGTAATGCTTTGAAGATCTGGTACATCTTCTTGAGTCTGACGGCACTTACTATGACCAGATACACAATTTTTTTATCCATAAAAATACAACAAAAACTAAAGTGCAAAATGCAAAATGTTTAAAGTTTGTACATTTCTATCAGAAAATTCCAGTAAAATAACAAACCATTTAGCCTCTAGAAGCTTACATCATTAAGCTTTATGCAAGTTTTCACTAAAATTGACGAGTATATATCACCCGTTTCAGTTTGACATAAAATACTTAGCCTACAAAGCAAGAATGAATATTTTGGAAAGGTGCAGATATAATAATATTTCTGAACATACCCGAAAATGCTCTAAATTCTTCAACCCTCTGAAAAATACGTTCTTTTAAGGTTTGCAAAGTAGGCATCCATCTTTATCCCCCACTTTATTTAAATTTCTGCTAGGCTCGGACAGGCTAAATGTATGCATTATGGTGGATAGAGCAACAGTTTATAGTCCAATCAAGCGATTTAGCAGTCACTACCACGGGGCAATTGGGAGGAGTAATTTTTGGCATTGAATTGTTGCAATAATTCCACACAGTGATTTGTGACCACTTTGCTATTCTTCAGCTTGTCGACGTAGATCAAGCCTTGTGAGTGCCTGAAAAATTTACTCAATACTTTCTTAGCTGATAGAAGAGTTAGTTCGGAGAAAGTTCGTCGGGTAAAGTCCACTTTTTCTGCTATTCCTTGGTCTTTGATCTGCTCGTTGAGCGATAGTTTGATGTTTGAAAATTAAGAGAACGGGGTTAGCAAAAACGGCGCCATCGGTAAGACAGGGAATGGAGTAAATGGAATTCAGACATAAATAAAGCCACTCTTACTCGCAAGTGAAGTAGTTGTCTGCAATTTGAAAGATGTAGTGCAATGGGAAATGTAAGAGGTAGTTCAAGATTCGAACGTGTGAATCAACGAATGCCACGGTGCCGATTTCGGACACTGGCTCTCTAAATGCAGTCAACAAAGATTAAGCCACTGATGGGACCAATGAATTTGCATTGATGGTTAGCATTGTTTCAAAGGCAAGTAATGACAGATGCGATGAGAAAGCATTGGGTTCTCTGTGCTGAGTTTAGACTTAACATGGGCACAACTCTGAGTGACGAAACTGCTGCATAATTCCAATAGACATTGTCCTAAATCCTAAAACTGAGTTTCATTAGCATTGACTCAATGCCAATGAATATGAAAATACTCGTACATTGGTTCCAATGCATATGCATTTTTGGTGGCCATTATTTTAATTGTTTAATGCCGTGCTTACCTCTTAATTTGGGTAAGCCTTAAGAATAAACGCCGGTCAATATATCCTGGACATTTTTAGTAATTTTACATACTATCTAGCATTCTGGTCATCAACAATCTGGTAGGAGAACTTTCATTTTTCTGCATTTGCAAATTTGAATTGCACTTCTCAAAAAAAGAAAGAAATCAATTATCTCGAAGACTTCATTATCCACGATATTAATGTATGCCTTCAAGTGGATTTATTTCCTTCATCTGACTTCGGGAAATCCCACTGGCATTCACTTCGTGTGCTGCAGGTAGACTAGACAGATGCTCTTTCACCTGCATCCGCATTGTTTCCCAATTTTCCATTCAAGTGCTATTGTCTTACCTTTCTTCTCTTATGTGAGTCGAATTGAAGTATTGTTTCAAACAATTCGTGGATAACCAGTTACCTTAAAAATTCAACCATCCCCTGCTGTTCTGCACCATTCATTGCTAAGAATGTCAACTGAATTTGTTCCACTGCTAAAGTAAAACAAATTAATAACTGCCATGACCAATTCCCAAAGAAACACTCACTCTTCCATTTGAGTTCAATTTCAATCCCAAAGTGTTCATTGTGTTGGCAATATCCCCCAAATCTGATAAGGCGCTACATTCGCACTTGTATGATCTCATTTTTGGTATCTAGTCGTGTTCGGCGTGTTCTTGTGCTGGCAACCGAACTGTGACGTGATGGGGAATTTAAAGAATTGACAGTTCACAACCCGTAGCGAATGGCCCATTCATACACAATTCTAATCCATAAATTTCGCATGTAGCTTTGTCACGCAGAGCCGAGCCACTTAAAGCGGATGTTCAGGAGGACTTCTGTTGGCTGCACACACATCAAAATGTTCATTAAAAATATTTGAAGTGACATCATGCGAGTACTTCGCCACCAAACTTTATCTAATGTCTGTTCGCATTGACACTGCTTAGAATGTGGGGGTTGCGTTTACAAAGCAATTGATGAAGAGGCGAGCGCCCTTTCAAATTGAGTCAACCAAAAAATTCCAATTTTGTGATCTTCTTCGGAAATCAACGAGGAATGTTTCAGTCTTAATAAATTTGGTGGTTTGTTTTTGTTTAATGATTGTCCATGTCAAATGTAGTGTGGCAAATGAAGTTTTTTGCGTAAAACTTGAAGAGGGGGTCTTTCTGTTATGTTGGGAGAGGTGGAAAGAATGCATTGTGGACGTGTTGTAATTTAAGACTTCTCATTGACAATCCGGTCATGGGACGCGTCGATGAATTTTGTTGTTTGTGAGATGAGGAGGGCGTGAAAATCGAACGTCTTTAGGTGCAATGTCAATTTAGTCCTTTGGAAATCATCCCTAAGAAAGAGTCGGAATCACTCTAATTCCATATTCTTGCTTTCTGCTTCGAAATCTGTTGTTTGAAAAACAGTTCCTGGAATCGTCGCTATAAGGAACTCGGTGAACTTATCATAAATTGAGACTTGACATAACAGTAGACAACGGACGATTTTGTATCCCAGTTGGGTCCTGCAAAAGTTGGATATGACCAACTACAACGGGGTTGTGATTTCAAAAGTCTTTAGAGCAGGAGTATGATCAAATAGATTTAGATTGCGTTCCTTGTTCCAATGCGTAACCCTCTTTCTACGCATTTTTAAGCTGAAGATTTTTGTTGCGAAACTTGGAATGCGACTAAGCAAGAAATACATGCGCTGCCGGTATCCATCAAACGTGCACTTTAGAAGATCATGTGCGCTTACGGGCCTTACGCCATCACAAATGCCAACATCTGGGACACTACTGGGTCGATTCCTATTCACCAGAAAATCCTCTGGGCCAAATGGAAGTGAAATAGCCATACACACCGTAAGGAATCCGAAAGGAAGTTTCAGACGCGGTAGACGTGGAAGTGACTATTTAAGACAGAAGCGCTGGAAGCAGGACGATGGTTGTAAAACTTGTAGCCGCAGATAAATCAAATGATAGCTTGCTGATTGAGGCCATATTTTTCACACAGGAAACATAGGAACCACTGGAAAATATGTGTGTTTACACAAGTTAAATTTTTCGATTTCACTACTTGGCAAGTAGTGTCATTGATGAGCTTAAAGTGTACTCCACTGGGCTCATCATCGGTGGCTCTGAAAGGTAACACTTCCGGTAAAATGGATTGCATCTGGCAATTCTATCACTTATATGAAAGGTGGCATCTTAGGCTTAATTCTGTTTGAAGTCATATATAAAGTCGCATTTTTCCGTAGAAAGTTATTTGCGTTCAAAAAGGAGTGAAAATTTAGAACTTTTTTGTCACACCTTACTTTCCTATGGCACAAAAGGCAAGAATGCGATGCAGACAGCTGAGGAAATTTTGAGGTTACCAAAGAGTCAGTATACAAAAGCTTAACATTCTTCGTCTATTGTTGCTTTAAAGCTTTGCTATGTCTGCTTTCTATTCTGAATTTTGGCACTTAGAAATGTCTCAACATCCTATATGAGTTTATAGTCTTTTTGGAGGGCGAAAAGTTACAATGAACTTGTTTCTTGTCAAATTCACAGACTTCAGCGCTTTTTGAAAAAAAAAAAAAAAAAAAAATATGTTGCAGAGATAAAAGATGATGAACCCCTCTGGTAAAATGATAAATTCATCGTTGATGCAAAATGACTTGATCGTTAGGCCTGCAAACATTGTACCCGAATTTGTTGCCACCTAAATTCTTCTCTAGTTCTTTCACGATTTGATAGCCTTAAAGTAATTTTATAAGCGCATGTTCAGAGCTCGACTGTGTTTCAAAGGAGAAGATCGAGATAAATGATCCCTGAGCTTTAAAGGTTTAGAAGTAATCAATATGCGTGTGCAGGGTTTCGTTATGTTTCGTCTGCTTAAGCAACAAATAACAAATAAACGCCCATTCAGATGATTTTCACAAATGAATGTGACCATTAGGCTTATCAATTCTGCGTTTTCAGAGTTTCGAAATTCGTGTTCTAATTTTGGTTGAACTGCTTCACCAGTGCTGGTTCAACTATATGAACCAAAATGCCCAGCATGTTGTTAATTTTTTTCAGATTATTAGGTGTGGAAGCTGCTGCGAACAAATCAAACGAGGCAACTGTGCCTTCCCGTTCTCTAGTGGTACCTTTAAACGAAAAGTTGTCAACAGAACCTCGAGGTCATTTCAAATGATCTGTCAATGGACATATCATATCCTGGAGTACAATGCTTTTTATAATTTTTCCTCAGCTTCACGGATATGAGAGCCATGCCTAATTACACTCCAAAATTCTATTTTCATGCATAGACAATGTTCCCTAGTTAAGTTGCATCGATTTGCGATTACGAAAATAATAATAATAACTTTAGAAACACTATTCTAATTGACATCCACTAGTCAGCTGTCAAGTTATTCATTTTTAGTTTGGTCTAACATTTCAACATGAAAAGACCCACGTCTGAACATTCTCTGAAATTGTGCAAAATTTCACCCAAAAGAAGATTGCCTCGATCCCAATGAAGTTCACTTTTGTATGAATGGATATTTGAAGTAATATCATTCCTTAAATGTATACTGAGACACCGTTGAATCCACAAAAACTATTTGGGGTGTTTTAGTGGTTCGTCTAGTAATTGGTTCATTCTTCTTTAAAAACGCCGCTGGCCAAAACGTTTCAGTAAATTGTGACCCCTTTTATAGACGTGATTATTGACTTTTTCGTTCATCAATTGAAAAATCATTATGCATAGGAGCTGTGGTTTCAAGAAGACAGCGTAATTTTTCACATAACTTCCACCAAAATTGATTTAGGAAGCGTTTGGTAACCTCATTCTTTCACGTTACGGACTCGTAAATTGGCCCTAAAGATGCGGCGGGGGGATATGTGCAATCGCTAGTCTTTGCCGAAACCATTGATAACTTGGAAAACAACATTCGCCGCGTTATTGCCAATATACGGGCACGACTTTTGGAAAAAGTCATCAAAAAGTTGATCTTCACCTTCATTCCAAGTCAATTTAAAAAATGTCATCTTTGCTTTAAGAAAACACCTTTTAGAGAGGCTTATGTGGTTGGAAATAAATCCCTAAACAAACTGTCGTAGTTTCAAGTAAACGCACTTAAAGTACCAAAGTATGACAGGGCCAGCAATATAGAGATTATCAAGCTTCTTATCCCTCGTTTACATTTATTTCATAAAAAAAAAGAAACAAAGTATGGCTCAAGCATACTCATCGTGCAATATCCTCTCTTTCTTAAATCCTTATCACCCCAAGTCACAGCACGAAACCTTCTGTCCGATTTCAACCGAAGATAATCCAAATTTTCATCTCGAAACATGAATGGCTTCCTGCCCCGAACAAAAGTGATACACAATCCGCTCGAGAACATTAAATTCGTATCAGCTTATCGCTGTGTGTGCGCGCCGCTGGTTGGTGTAATGGAAGTCACAGTTTGTATGCCTCCGAAACAAGTTCGCGTTGATTTCAATAATCCCGCGTAAGACTTGACCTCTGATCAGCAAGCAGGGCCAGCACTATAATTGTTGCCAATCATTCCAAGCGATAGCTTAAGCGGTCGAGAAACATGCGTACAGTTTAATTGGATGTTATGTTTTGCGTCTCTTCCGAGAATTAAAATGTGTGTTTAACAGTTATTAACTTTTTCTTGGGAAGTTGTTTGAATTTTTTTGACAATTATTTTGAACTTACGAAATGATGAAATGACTGCCGCGAATGATGTAAACTTGGGAAATGTTGAAGGCAAGTCTAGAAGCGTAGAGCAAGGCTTACGAAGTTCACAGTGAAAGTCAAGACCGGTCCTGGAAATCCTTCATTGCACATCTACTTAGGATTTCAATTTAAGTGCGTACTTAGTTTGTTGATGTTACAGATTCTAGAAAAAATTCAGGACAAATTTTGCTGTTTAAAATTGGAAATAAACTGTAGGTCTCACCTACCGGTAGGAGAGAAGCAGGAGCAGTAGCTGAGGGAACTAGCTGAGGGAACTAGTCTTTGAGATGTAATCCCCAGCCAATATTTTTAAAATTTTTTAGTTTGTATTTGTGTTAGGCGCCGTGGCGTAGTGGTAAGTGCATCGACCGCCACGCAGAAAGTCTAGCTTCGATTCCCGGACGGGACACATACTAGTATAATGTTGGGAGTAAGCATCGCGATGATGTCAATGTCATCTGCGCAGCCCAACAGTTGTGTTACGTTATGGATGACTGTGTGCTAATAACTGCCGATCTTTCCTTTCTCTTCGGTACAAGGCTTAGACAAGAAGGTATATTATTCCAGGAATTCCGTTCAGGTTTTCAATTTGTACTTTGTACTTCATTGCACTCAGTTGCCTTAGCATTAATAAGCTTAGCTACTATGTAAAGTAGTTCTGCGCGATGACTGTAGTCATATGAGACCTCGAAGTGTGGTGCGTATGGATTTGAAAATCCCTTTTTCATTATGCAAGTTGTTTCTTCATCGCCGCGCCTCTTGCAACAGAGGGACGGAAAAAGTTTGAACTGAATTGATCATTGAAGGTAGAAGTTTGCCAATTTACCTAAAAACTCACGTTTTAAAAATGTTTATCAAATAGTACGAAAGTAGTTGTTTGTAGTGAGAAAAACCGGTTCAGTTGCGAAATTGAATAAAACAAAAATACACACTGGCGGAATTTTATTGGTTTTTGAAAGCTGAACTGACTTGTTCTGACTTAACGCCGTAGGCCGAGTTTTGTGTATCCAATCTAAGAAAATTTCAAAGACTCTTAATTTGGAGAACAAAGCGCATGCTCTACTAAACACTGTCAGCTCTAATACATGGATTCGAGTGTTGAGAGATAAGTAGAAAAGCAAGACACATTTCGAGTACTTTTGAGAGAAAAGTTTCAAAGTCAAACTTCGATCCCACATTCGAAGAGAGCTAATGGTGGAGCAGATATATCCGTGAATCTTAAGATGTAGAAGGTAGGCCAAAAGGTTTTAAACCGAAGACTACTCTGGCTCGGCAACAGCGAGTGAATAGACAACAGTGCTCCAGCATAGACGCAGAGATCTTTGAACTGCAGCCCACAGCGTGAAACGAAAGCGAAGACTGTACTTTAGTTCCTAAGCTATTCCGGATTCCAGAACTCTTGCCTGAACAGCTTGCATGAAAAGATGCCATCTCTTAGACAGAGACCCTTCACGGCTCGAGAGCTCGTCAAGTCGGTACTCTTGAACAGTAAATACCAAGGTTTGAGTTTCAGCTCAAATAACTATTTTTTAGCATCTGGAGGAGAAGATTTAACGACGAACTCTGTGGGCTGTACAGCGACATGCGCCTAGCGACAAGCGTCTCCGGATACAACGCTTAAGTACGCTTGGCCATGTAGAGCATATGAACACCACTGCTCCGGCCCGAAAAGTCTTTGAATCTGAGCCAGTGGGACAACGCAACAGAGGACGGCCCAGGCTAAGGTGACGCACACAAGTGGAGAAAGACCTCAACCAGCTTGGAGTGCGCAACTGGCGGCAGCTGGCGAAAGACCGTGCTGGCTGGAGAGGCATGTTGGTTGAGGCCCAGTTCCACCCCGGACTGTAGCGCCATAAGAAAAAGAAGACGAAGAAGAAGAAGCAGGCAAACGGTTTTAACAAAATTCGACTATCTAAAGGGTACCTCAAAATAAACTCAAATTTTGATTTTAAATCGAAACTGCGTTTTTTGTTTTAGGAAGACTGTCGTTTTATCCTAAATTACATAGAGTAGGCCTAATCGTGAAATAAAATATCGAGCGATTGTCTTCAACGGCTTTTTTTTGGCACTTATCCATTCCTTTATCAGAGTTAAGCTGTAAAATTCCTATTTTTCAAGATTGCAAAAAGGAAATTTAAACCCAGAGTTAAGCCGTTGTGAAAACCAACTTTTTTCGAGTGGTTTAGGCATTTGCAAAGAACAGACACACTGAACAGAGATTATTCGTTCATTTGCTGGAATGCACAGGACTTCAAAAAAGTATGCGGAGAGCTTAAGCTGACGCAGATTTTGAAAGAAGAAACTAAACAGCAAAAATCATCAAATTCCATTTTAAATTTTGACAACTAAAGTGGTCCCAGCCAAGCCCACAAAGGACTTGGTGCCAGCTTCTGCATCAACTACTTGTATTTTGCGTTCATTCACAAGTAGAAGAAACCTTCGGTTGGTTGCCAACTCCAAACGGAGAAAGATTTGAAAAACTTCTTAGACACCACACTCTTTGAGTGTTGTTAGCAGCTCGAAAGAGGTGAAAAATGTGAGGTGTGTTGGACGCCTACATGAAACGAAACGTTTGTGAAAACACGACTACGAACAGTGTTGTAGATTTCGCTATCTCAACTTGGGTTTGCTTTTTCTAATCACCTACTTCCGCAGCAGACGAAGGGCAAACACCCTGAGATCCTCTGCCGCAATTTGTCTCCGAATTGAGTTGACTTAAAGTAAGTAAAAGATTTCTCACTTCTCTAACCTCAATTGACATCCTCACGGAATGCAAGTACTTTCCTCCTACGAATCTCAGCATTGCAAGGCTCTGTCTCCGTCCAAAGGTTGTGTATGTGCATCTGACTTGATTCCATATTCTAAAGAGTGCTCTGTGATCAAATTTCTAACAACGAAGGAGACAAAATCAAATCCTTACATAACTTCAACAGAAGCCACAGCTAGTACGTACTTATCGCGACAGCTTGTGCCCGTGAAGGAACTTAATTTTGTTTGAACGTTGTTTTCAGAACAAACGCGATAAGAACCGACATGTGCGTGTGTCTTATTAAAGCGTTTTTTTCCCCTCTATGCTGAAATTCTTGCTCTTGCTCCAAATGCTCGCTGAATCGTACTCAAATCAGACACACTCACATGGACACCACACACAATCGATGCTTCAAGGACTCAAAACCGAGCATCAGTCGGGAGGGGAGAGGAACTTGCTCCTCTTTCAGTTTTAATTAAATCTCAAAGGGAAATGGTTCAAGAAACTTGTCACGCGATTTATTATACGAGTGAGTCGAGATAACGCACTTCCGTTTGATGCCACACTTCAGGCCAGAGTGTGTGTCGTTGTTGTTGGCGTTGGCGTTACTCATTGACAGCCGTCGTCGTCGAAGGGTTATCCGAAAGCACTCGTCGTCGTCGTTGTCGTCGTTCATTGCCATGGGGAATTATTGTATTCATCTTCAGGACACTTGAACGTCTCCACGACGAATGCCGAAGGCTGTTTGCTTGACGAGGCTTTGAATCAATAATAGTAGTAATCGTTCGCATATGGGCCATTGAGCAGTCGGCGGGACTGCTGAGACACGACGGCGAACAGACGACAGCCAAGTGGAGGACTCAGAACATCCAAATGAATTGATAAGAGTTCCTTTGATGTGCGAGAACGGAGCGAGCGTGAGTGTGCCTCTCTGAGCTGAAAGATGTAATCGCTTAACTTGAATTGTGATCTTTGTGTTGGGGGGATACGCCTCAGAGATGCACTCAGTGAGAGGAGATAAGAGCGAGACCACCATCTAGATAATTAACCGCTTAATTGCTCAAGATTAGCTGAATTTATTAACATTCTCGTGGAATTGGTTCGTTGGAGGGAAGGCGACTGCATGACTTCACCAGATGATGCCATTGGAATGGATGTAATTTATTCTCGGAAATCTTCTTAAGGGAATCTACATGGTGTGGTTGCAGGCGAACTAGAGATATGCGCGTGAGCTCATTTTGTTTGATTTTGAGATTACAAAAACGGTGTTGCGGTGGTGTTTCTTCATTTTTCTTTTGTGGAGATGGGTCGATAGCAGTCTACAACTCGTCTAAATTTTAGTTGACTATGAAGGGCCATCAGAAAGGAAAATCTTTTATTTGTAGCCTCGTTGGCATATTTCTAACTGCTAGATCGCTTCATAAATTCAGGGGATACAGTTCTGTAATAGACAGACGGACAACCCGAAATTTTAGAAATTTCAAACGAATTCATAAAAGGGCTCGGGATAGCCAAAAAAGAAAAGGTCGAAAAGGATCAAGGGCGGAAGATTCTTAGCAACTACACGCACTGTACGTGTTCCTGTTCTAGAGAGGGTACTGCCCATGGAAATCGACTTGAGTTTGAGAAATCTAGACAGATCCTTACTTGAAGCATAAACGAATACGATTCTGGACGAATGAATATTCACAAAATAAATGCATCCAACGTGATAGCTATCCAGAACAGACACAAAAGAATGTTTTGTCTCGTTCCTGCTGTGTGCCGCCATATAGCTGATGCGGCAAAGTGCTAGAAATTCAATGCAACGAATAACGTAACAATCTGCTGACAGTCGTTTTGAATGAAGGTCTCAACCGGTCAATGTGCCCAAAACCACATTGCGCTCATTAAAACCGTGTCACAATAGCCGGCAAGACACGGCAGGAGTCAGATTCTAAGTCTCTGCCTGTTGCATGTGATGCATGGGATCACTTTGTTTTTTTTTTTTTTTTTTTTTTTGTTTATCTCAATAAGCCAGGGGATGGTGCCACCTTACATGTAATTCAAATCCATTCCTCTGTTGGGGGACATGTGTAGATCTCATTTTTCGTCAAAGTCAGCAAAACAAAAAAAACACAATCAGCGAGGGGGCAGCGATCTAATTATTTGAAACTCATCTCAAATTGTTGCTGATATCAGCTTCTATCGCTTTGATTAGGATTCAGGTACATCCTTCGATAGATTCCATAGTCAAATTTGAATTATTTCCTGTTACGAGTTAATGGCTGCTGCGATCAGAGAAGGAGTTGCCTCGACTCCTCTATGGACCCCTATATTTTCCTCATCAGATTTAGAGTGCACAATGGGTATAAATTTCTTGAAACATTTTTCAAACTTCCCCACTTGGATTAGGTAATCTTCTCCAAGCGCGAATGTGAGCAGCAATTTTCATCAACTTCCGATTTCTGTTACAGAACCCAGCTTCGATTGCAGCGAGATATTATATCTGTCAAAAAAGTCTGAATGAAATGGGAATAGCGGAATTAGATCCCCTATCAGAAAAGGGTGATCCACTGAGAATGAAAAGGCTTCGAGGTCGTACACGTATGCTTGCAAATTAACAAAGAGAGTGGAGGCCGTCTGTGATCTGTTCAGAATATCCCGGTTATTCAACGATGACTACGTGGAAATGGAGAATTTTGCACTTACTTGGTTAACTTTGTATTCGGCGGGAGTAGAATAAAGTCCAAATGGTCAAGTTATGCAAGGAAAATTGAGAAAAAAAGATGGCCTACGTCTGCATCGTAGCACACAAGTATCAGGCTAATCGGGACCAAAGATGCGGGCTGGTGCACTTGTGAAATAGAATCAGGAATGGTTAACTAATCTTAGGCAAGCACATTCTCATTCTCATATGATGGAAACAAGAGACAAGGCCATAGGCAAAGGGAAAAGCAAAAATCGAGAGCCCTGTGGTCGAAGTCGAATATGGAAAAAAGTGGTCATCGTGCCACTGAAATTCATTCCCTTGGGCTGGGCATTCCACATAACCTCCGCATAACGACCAAGTGGTCACGGGCATTCGGGAATTTGGTCTGAATGACTGTAAGTACTGTGCCTGGGCAAGAATGGAGGGCAGCATTGCCTTACGCTCAGACTCTTCATGAGGTGCCAGTCTGATAAGTGAGTGTCTGTTGTGCGAATGTTCAATGCCAACGACCCTTTTGGCTGCAAAGAACGATTAACATAAAGCAAAGGGACAGTCCGGGTTGTAACTTATGCTGTCGGTATAAAATTGTAATTATTCATGATGCTTCGCTCACTTTGAAATTAAAACTGAAACTATATATTCAACACGCATAAAAGGAAATTGGGATCCTTATTCACCTTTAACCAGAAACTACGTCCATGTAAAGTCTATGGATACCCAGAATAACCTTTAATATAGTGAGCTGGTCCTTTAGGGGATCTCAAAATTTCTAGGATTTCTCACGAAAAAGGTTGGAGCATACTGCAAAAATTGAGTCTTGGCTTTTTGAGACGTGTGCATGGGGTCGATAGGGCCTAGCCTCTTCGGTGAAGATTTGTGTCGTGCACCCTTGCTTTTAGAACGACGACCCACCACATATTGTCGACTCCTCCGAACGCATTTGTTGTCAAGTAAGGTTAAGGGATCGATACCCGCGCAGGTATCAATGAACATTGACACTATGTGGCTACAAGAACGAACCCCGTTGAGACTTGTTTTCTGATATTAACCACATATTTAAATTTATGAAGGCTGATTCATCGTGAGCTTTGATTTATAATGTGAAATAAAATACATAAATCTAAGAGTGAACTTAAAATTTGTATCATTAGTTAAGGGAACAATTTATGGCATTTACTTGAAGATGACTTCATATAAGTGTTGGCCACGACCACGTCGGAGGTGGTCAATTGGTCAATTCAAAAGAACTAATTTTGGGCAACACGACTTTCGCGACTGGTATCTGGCGGATAACATGAGTCAAGTTGACACCCAAAGCGTTAATCGTAGCTAACTCATCCTTGAGACCTCAAACCTTATATATTCTCAGAGAAAATATACCAAACGAGTGATAACGCACAACCTAGCCGGCCAATTTATCGTAGCAAAACGTGAAATTAAGTGTCCACCAAAATGATTTCTTAAAAGATTAACAGTTGCAAGCGTATGACTCGAACAGCTTCATATTGAAACTAGAGCCTTGTGTACGTCTTTAGGCTCAGATCTTCATGTAAAAAGTGCCAAGTTGTCGAATGTTGCTCAGAATGAACAAAAATCAACTCGTTACGGTCTTCTCAGGAACCCATGATTACTCTTGACCCTTGACCATCTGCTGGATGTGTTTTAACTCGTCGAGTAGTATCCTCTTATTTAAACTGACACTCGAATTTGCGATTGGTGTTGACACAAGTGGTTTCAATAGGTAAATTCCTGGATTCTCATAAAATAACATTTATCATTAAACGATGCTTTTCGTAATAGTTTTGAATAACTTGAAACTTGAAAACTTGGCAAATTCTACTGAATAAAAGTGAGACATCACTTTGGCAGCAGTCATGCGTGATATGTCAAAAAGTGCCTCTTGAAAGTCAAACTTCACGACGAATCCCCTTAAATTGTGAAACAACAGAACGCACAATACGAGTAATAGTTGAGGGATCTAGACCATGGTCCTTGAAATTTAGCGCCAACCAATCTATGAACACATCTACCAGACAGTCAGGGTTGGACCTGGGCCTCAACCAACGTGCCTCAACAATTGCGCACTCCAAGTCGTTTGAGGTCCTTTCCCACTTGTGTGCTCCACCTTAGCTTAGGCCGTCCTCTGTTGCGTTGTCTCAATGGCTCAGATTCGAAGACATTTTGGGCCGGAGCAGTGGTCTCCATACGCTCTAAAAGCTTGTAGAGTGCAGTTTTCAGTCAGTCAGTCATCACTCTGGATTTTTCTAAAAATCAACACAGGCTAGACCATCCTAAATGGACACTGATACAGATACTGTGGTGGAGTTCTGACTTATTGACACCCAATCAGGATGACCAAGCCTCCTTGATAAGGGTCTAGATGAGTGAGCCTGAAGGGCTATCCTTTATACGCTGTGCAACTTTACGGCCCCTTGGCTGTCAAGACTTTAGACACTGAAGCCTTCTGTCCTAATAATTGGCGAGAGCGCAACAAGGCTTTCATCTACAAAATATTCGTTTACGTGGAATGCCCCGACTGAAGGACTTCATTTCGACTTCGTTTAGGACAAAACAGACCTGTCTTGTGAGCTCTTTGCGTTATAATCTAAAATTGACGTGTTCCTTGAGACTGGACTTTTGAAAATGATGCGCGCTACGGGCACTTAGATGATGTCACGTTCGATACAAAATAACGTAAAAAGTCGTGCAACAGTCTCACATGAAAGCATCAAATGAATTAAAATCCTTGATTCTATCGTCACTTGTTCCATGTAATATCTTCCCTTCACTGTGCAAAACTAGACACAAAATTCTGAATATTTAAGACAGCATAACTTTAGTTTAAGTCTACCCCACAACATCTGGATCTGGGTTTCCATTCTTCTTCTCTGCATCGTTCCGTTCATCCACTGTTACGAGTTACCCAACAGACAGCAGTCAGCAACTCACGATTGTGTGCGAAATTCCCCAAAAGGAATTACAGGTTACGCAAGACCACTGACCACGACTAGACACATTTATTCGCCTCACACACGTGCTCAGCACACAGTCACCGTCGTGCCTTTCATTGCCATCTGGCAACCGAAACCTCAATCGTCTCCACAATCACTCTCCATTAAATACGCACAAAACGATTTCGCACAAAATTCACTTACAATGCGAACCAAATCACTTGGATCCCGGCCATCCTTCGCACAACAACAAATCCTCACAACCCGACTAATCCTCGCAACAGAGGGAAAGCTAAGGGCACACACAAAGCCAAGGAAATTCGGGAGAAGGGAATTAGGAGGCAAATCCTCTCCACTTGAACGCACCTCCCATCGCCCCTAATTAATGAAGCGTGAACCACCAGAAGGGGTATTCAGATTACACGACAAATTCCCCGTCCCACGTTCTCAGAGATGCCTGTTTGGCCCACTTTCACACGCCCTCAATGTTTTCTCGTTTCAGAAATGCATGCCAGAGTTCGTGAACGCCGCGTACCACCTGCAGTTCCAGGCGACAAACACCTGCGGCGACACCGGCGAGAAGCTGTTCTGCATCCAGACGATCTACTCGAACAAAAAGAGCTGCGAGTTCTGCAAGTGAGTATCGGTTTACCGTGGTTTCTGGACTGGAACTGACGGCGCTCTCTTTGCAGACCTGGAGACCATGACCCGGCGTATCTTACGGACTTGCACGACCCACAGAACCCCACTTGGTGGCAATCGGAGACCATGCGGCAGGGGATCCAGTACCCCAACCAAGTCAACCTGACGCTCCATCTAGGTGAGTAGTGCGCACTCGCTGCCCGAATGCCACTAACACAGCTCTCTGCAGGCAAGGCATTCGATATCACGTACGTGCGTCTGCTGTTCCGCTCGCCGCGACCAGAGTCGTTCGCGATCTACAAACGTAGCTCAAAAGACGGCCCATGGGTGCCATACCAGTACTACAGTGCGACTTGCCGCGACACATACGGCCTGCCCGACTCGCGGTCCATCGCCACTGGGGAGATAGAGGCACGCGCCTGGTGCACGAGCGACTACAGTGACATCTCGCCGCTGAGGGACGGAGAAATCGCTTTCTCCACCCTCGAGGGCCGGCCGAGCGGAATTCACTTTGAGCGAAGCGCCGAAATTCAGGTGAGTCCCCGAACACTTTCCCAGCGGCGTCAGCAGCCCCTGACCGGCGAATGATCTTCTTGCAGCAATGGGTGACAGCAACCGACATCCGCATCACACTGGACCGCCTCAACACCTTCGGTGACGAGGTGTTCGGCGATGCACAGGTCTTGCAGTCGTACTTTTACGCAATCTCCGATATCGCAGTCGGCGCGCGCTGCAAGTGCAACGGCCACGCCAGCAAGTGCGTCCCCAGCACCGGTTTGCATGGCGAGCACAAATTGGTCTGCGAGTGCCGCCACAACACCGATGGACCCGACTGCGACAAGTGCCTGCCCCTGTACAACGACGTCAAGTGGAAGATGGCCACCTCGCAAGACGTCAACGAATGCAAAGGTAAGACGCGGAGTGCCCAGGCACGGACGATGATTTGTGCGGTGATGCGTGATGCCCTTTCATGCGGCGCAACCGGACGACTTGTCGATTGCCTTTTATGTCCGCATGACAATCGCCCGTTATGCAAGCCGCTGGCGGAAGCAGATATTCTCTCACCGCGAAAACGTGTGCGCTCTACAGTTGAAGTTGGAGAGCTGCCGTGATGACACTGAGTTCAGTTCTGCTGTGGCTCCTTGTTGGGGGCTCCCTCTGCCAGCACTGGGACTTTGAGTCAAACGAAATTCAAATGCTGGCTCCCTGGTACTCGGTCAGTTGTAAGTATGCTGGACTCTCAAGTTGCCCGATCGATTTCCACGCATCCACGCACTCACGCATCGCCACCAGGAATTTGTCGACTCCTACGCCGTCACTAATTCGCATTTCTTTCAGCTTGCAACTGCAACGGCTACGCGGACAAGTGCTTCTTCGACGAACACCTCTACAACATCACCGGCCATGGTGGACACTGCCTGGACTGCCGTGAGAACCGAGACGGCGCGAACTGCGAACGCTGCAAGGAGAACTTCTACATGCGTGAAGACGGCTACTGCATCCACTGCCAGTGTAACGCAGTCGGTAAGTCCCCCCAAGTCAGTTTGATGCGCTTCCACGGCTAAGGCTCCCCTTTCCCCCACAGGTTCCCGTTCATTGCAGTGCAATGCGGAGGGCAAGTGCCAGTGCAAGCCGGGCGTGACTGGCGACAAATGTGATCGCTGCGACAACAACTACTACCAGTTCAGCCAACACGGATGCCAGCCCTGCGGGTGCGATCCGCGCGGCTCCTACGACAACATTCCGTCGTGCGATCCGCATAACGGAACCTGCTACTGCAAGGAGAACGTCGAGGGCAAGCGCTGCAACGAGTGCAAGCCGGGCTTCTTCAACTTGGACATCACGAACCGCTTCGGCTGCACCCCGTGCTTCTGCTACGGCCACACATCCGAGTGCCAGAGCGCGAAGAGCTACTACGTTGTCTCGGTGACGTCGAACTTCAACAAGCACAAGGAGCGCTGGCAGGCGGTGGACATCTACAACCGCAACGCAGACATCAAGTACAACCAGTACAGTCAGAGCATCGGCACAACGGCGCAAGGCAACGAGTTTATCTACTTCAAGGCCCCCGACCGCTTCCTGGGCGACCAGCGTGCCTCCTACAACCGTCTACTGAAGTTCAAACTGCAGCTGGTGGGCCAGGTAGGACCGAGCACCAGTGCCAGTGACATAATCCTCGAGGGATCGGGGACGAAGATCTCCCTGCCCATCTTTGCGCAGGGCAACGGAATGCCCGACCACACTGGGAAGGTGTACTCCTTCCGCCTGAACGAGCACACCGACTACCAGTGGCAGCCCAGCCAGTCGGCGCGGGGCTTCCTCTCCATTCTGAGCAACTTGACGGCGATCAAGATCCGAGCGACGTACTCCGCCATGGGCGAGGCCATTCTGGACGATGTGGAGTTGCAGAGCGCGCACCGTGGTGAGGCCGGCCAGCCGGCAACTTGGATCGAGCAGTGCACATGCCCCGAGGGATACTTGGGCCAGTTCTGTGAGTCATGCGCACCCGGCTTCCGACACAGCCCTGCGAGGGGAGGACCGTTCATGCCTTGCATTCCGTGCGACTGCAACAAGCACGCGGAGTTCTGCGACTCGGAGACGGGACGCTGCATCTGCCAGGACAACACGGCCGGAGACACCTGCGACCAGTGCGCAAAGGGCTACTACGGCAACGCTCTTGAGGGTACCCCGTACGACTGTAAGCGGTGCCCGTGCCCCGACAATGGTGCCTGCATCCAGATCAACGACGACACCGTCATCTGTACTGAGTGCCCGATGGGCTACTTTGGCGCCCGCTGCGAACAGTGCTCCGACGGCTTCTACGGGGACCCCACCGGCCTCTTCGGCGAAGTCCAGATGTGCAAGTCGTGTGACTGCAACGGCAACGTCGACCCCAACGCCGTGGGCAACTGCAACCGAACGACTGGCGACTGCTTGAAGTGCATCCACAACACCGCCGGCAAGCACTGCGACAAGTGCCTGCCCGGTCACTTCGGCGATCCGTTGGCCCTGCCACATGGCCAGTGCGACAAGTGCTCGTGCTACCCGCCGGGCACCGAACAGACGGAGGAGGGCATCTCGCAGTGCGACCAGGTCACAGGAAACTGCAACTGCAAGCCGAACGTAATCGGCCGCGACTGCAACGAGTGCCAGCCGGGCTACTTTAACATCGTGTCAGGCAACGGGTGCGAGAGCTGCAACTGCGACCCCGTCGGCAGTTACAACTCGACCTGCGACAAGTTCACCGGCAACTGCTACTGCAAGCCGGGCGTGATCGGCCAGCACTGTGACCAGTGCGAGGCATACTACTACGGCTTCTCGAACGAGGGATGCAAGCCCTGCGAGTGCGACGAGAGCGGCTCCAAGGGATTCCAGTGCGACCAGAACGGGCAGTGTCCATGCAACGACAACGTGGAAGGTCGCCGCTGCGACCGCTGCAAGGAGAACAAGTTCGACCGGCATAAGGGATGCGTCGACTGTCCAGCGTGTTACAACCTGGTGCAGGATGCCGCCGACGAACATCGTGCCAAGCTGCAGAGTCTCAACCAAACCCTGGATGACATCTCACGAACTCCGGTGACGAACGACGACGAGTTTGAGTCGAAGTTGCAGGCGGTGCAGGAGAAGGTGGACATTGTGCTGGCCGATGCCAAGTCGGGAGCTGGCGAGGGAGACCAGACGCTGGTGGAGCGTCTTAATGACTTGCACTTGCGACTGGGTACAGTGCGGAACCACCTGGACTCGGCTGATGAGCTGCAGTTTGCCGCGGATATGGAGATCGACAAGGCGCGACAGAACTACACCATCGCGCACAACATTATCGAGGATGCCAAGAACGAGTTGCAGGTAAAGGGGAGGAGAGGGAGGAGTGCCGAAAGGTCGCAGGTCTTGAATGTGATTCTCGTTGTAGGTTGCACTGAACTTGGTGAAGGACGAGGGCATGCAGGCACTCGCCAAGGCGCAGAACAAGTCCGCGGAGTTCGGCCAACAGTCGGAGCAGATCAGCAGCATTTCGCGAGAGGCACGTGCCCTGGCCGACAAGCTAGAGTCCCAGGCCCAGTTTGACCTGAAGAACGCCAAGGATGCCAACGATGCCATCATCAAGGCCCACGAGCTGGCCAGAGCTGCCATAAACTTGCAGCAGAAAGTCAGGTACGGCAGTGGAAAGATTCGAAAAAAGAATATTTTTATCAATTTGTGACGTTCGGCAGTGACGAGCTGCGTACTGATGTTCGCCTGGAGCTGGACACAGTCAAGATGAATCTCGGATCGGTAGCTCAGGCCACGAAGGATGCTCTGAAGAGGGCAAACGAAGTGTACGATGCTGCGTTGACGCTGCTGACAGACGTGAACGGCCTCACAACGCCCGGCATCGACATCATCGAGCTGAAACGACAAGCTCTGGAAGCCAACGAGAAGGTGAGACTTGGCCAGGCTTCCAATTCGGGGCCGCGAGTGAAGATTTGTTTGTGTTTCAGGCCAACGAACTGAAGGAGCGAGTCGACGCGATGTCCAACAGCCATGGGGAGATTTTCGCCGACTACGAGGACGAAATGGGATTGGCTGACACCTTGATAACCCGGTAAGTAGGCCAGAATACCTCCAGTTTGAGGCAGGGTTTGACGTAGCTCACTTTCAGAGCGGCAATCCAGAAGCAGGACGATATTGAGTTGCTCATGCGAGCCAAGACGGCATTCCAGAGCGCAACAAAGGCCGTGGAACAGGGAGACAACACCTTGAAAGAAGCCAACAACACCTATCAGACTTTGTCACGTAAGCTAACCGACTTGGCGGAGGATTCCATTTGCTCACGAGGTCTTCTTTCGATTTTAGGCTTCCACACTGACGTCGAATTGTCATCTCAGAAGGCAGAGCTGGCCCTCAAAACAGTGCCCGGCATCGAGAAGGAGATTGAAAACGCTGAGACTCTCATCCAACAGGCTGACGAGGTAAGTAGCTGGCGTGTGATGTAGCGCTGAAGTCTTGGATTGTATTCCGCCGTATTTTCAGGCGTTGACTGGAGCGAACAAGAACGCAAATGAGGCTAAGCTGAACGCACAGGAGGCACAGGAGAAGTATGCTGAGCAGGCATCGAAGGTAAGTGAAGCCCTTTGACATGAAAACGAAGCGCTGCCACGAAAAGTTCTTTCGATTCCCTTGCAGGACGCAGAGATCATTCGCAAGAAGGCAAACGATACCAAAGTGAACGCCAGGAAGCTCCGAGAGGAGGCCGAGCAGCTGAATCACCGCGTCAAGGTGACAGAGTCCGACATCAACAAACTCGAAGAGCTGGCCAGCAAGGACGAAACAGTCGTGGATGACGCTAAGCGAAAGGTTTGACTGAATTCTCTCTCCCTGGCAAGATCTGCTCAACGATCACATCTCTCCTTAGGTTGGTCAAGCTAAAGCCGACACACAGGAAGCTCAAAAGAAAATCCAGAAGGCACTCGGAGATCTTGACTCGATCAAGGATGAGCTAGAGAATCTCAAGGACATCAACACAGACGACCTGGATAGTCTCGGTAAGGCTCGCTATACAGAGACCGGTTTCCCATGACCTTAACTTAAAATTTTGCACAGAATCCCGCCTGGAGTCAGTTGAGAAGGAGCTGGCACGTGCCAACCTCAGCAGCAAGATCGAGAAGTTCCGCGAAATGAGGAATCAGCAGAACAAGTGGATCGACAAATACGACAAGGAACTGATCCAACTGCAGGCGGAGGTCAGCAACATCAAGGCGATATCGGAAGCCCTGCCAGAGGACTGCTACGTGCGAAGCAAACTCGAGCCATAAGCAAACACAAACAACACCGTGACCACCATCAACAGCAACAATCTCTGTCCCAAGTGTCATTGACCAGTTGTGCCTTTGCCCAGTTCACGCAACACACACACATGTGACGCAAGCATTTTTCTCAAGCCAAAAACAGCACACCGATACACCGATAAAATCAACCCCCCCCCCCATACATCCCCGCACCCGCCCCCAACTAGCTGCCATATCACCGAGCCACCGCCATTCACTTCAGCCGAAAAGTGTATATTGCCACCCCGCCCCCACACGCCCCCAGCAAACCCCAATTGATTTTTTACTTGTTACTTAATATTACGTTGTAAGCAATGCATTTTATTGTATTTTAGAGAATAATATTTTTAAGCGTAATTTTATACCTAATGTTGTCATAGTGCATCCTGCGGCGTCCCTAGGACCGGCCGCGTGCAAGTTAACTTCGAATAATTTAGACACGTTTGTTTTTTTTCCTCCGTTTCCGACGAGAAGCGCGGAGAGCCTCGAGCAAGGCACCAGTTTCTATGCAAGAATTCTCATAAGAAATCTGTATCTTTCGCATATATAGTTCGATTGCAATAAAGATGAATTGAAATAGGAATTGGAATGGTGTTTGAATGGATTCTATAGGTCGAAGTGATCTAGAGCCACTTGGCTGAGGTCCAGACAGCGTTTTGGTGATCTCAACGATGTGGATACTGGTCAACGTTGGTAAGGATTGCATTGAAGTTGCCTATCTCCTACAGCAAGGAAGCGAATTGTGCGCTCTCTTTCAATGACGACGTCGAACAGAAAGAGAAGAACGAGCGGAGAACTTTCTTTTAAGGCGTGTGTCACCTTGAAGGCCCTCGGTGTCTTATATCGGTTCAATGGAAATTAAGTGAGTGTCCATTTCTGGATACTTTAATATCCTTATGAAGTAGAGAACATTTGTATCCTCAAATCGGTGTAATATAGGGACATTCATTTTTCGATTTCGAAAGTAAAGCTTAGGAAAGCATAGACAGCGACACATTTTTGACAACAATCTGAATTCTTTACAATGCTTGGACTTTGGCATTAAATGTGGACAACAATCAGATTTCAGTCTTCAAATCTGAGCCATAGCGACAACGCAACAGAAAACGGCCTTGGTTAAGGTGCTGCACACAAGTGGACCTCAACCAACTTGAAGTGCGCAACCGGAAGCAGCTAACGAAAGATCATGCTGGCTGGAGAGGTATGTTGGTTGAGGCCGCGGTCCACCCCGGACTGTAGCACCACAACAAGAAGAAAAAGAACAATCAAATTCCAATGGCAGCCTCGGGAAAGTTTGCAGAGTGCCATTCTTTTGAATTCATTTTTAGCCACTTTTTCTTACATTTCGGGAGGTGTCTCGGTCATAACATGGGTAGTGTTGGTTTTTAATGCGTCTGGATTTTAGGAGAAGGGCGTTCTCTTGTATAGCTCGATTTAGAAAAATCTATCGGTGTCAAATCGCATAATTTTGGAGGCTAATTGACGCCGCTGAATCTTGAAACTACGCGATCGGGAAACTTCTCACACAATGGAGCCATAATTGATTGCATTGTGTGGATTGTTATTCCTTGTCCATCTTCAAAATCACATTCTACAACAGCCGGCCAAAAAAGAAATCGGTTATCATTCGAATGTGTCCTTTCATTAAGAAAAACCGTCCGCCCATAGCCATCGACGAAGAAATTCGAACCAAAGACACATTTCGACCAAAGAGCGCACAAAGTAGTCAATTTTGTGTGGATGCAATGGCACTGCCTGGATCACTTGCAGGTTTTTTGAGCTCCATATCTAGCAACGCAGCCAACGAGTGAAAAAATGTGCCTCGTCACTAAAGAGAATCATGTTGGAAAATCGACGTTTATTGTCTGTGATTCCAACACACGAAATGATTATCTACTCGTAGTTCGTCAGCAGGCGTCAATTGAGACTTTAGCTTACATTTATTGGGATGGACGCTAAAAGGAGATGTACGACAAGATCGATTGCTGCGAATGACGGGAAATCGATGAAGTGCGGTCATCAGCAACACTTGCCCTTACATCAACAATTCTTCAGCTGACTGAGAACAGAAACAAGCTCATGATGCAATTAAAAATTCATCCGTGAACTACGGTACACATTTTTTATTTCCGTCAAAAAGGCACCAGTATTAGCTCCACCCTCTTCACAGATGCACAATTTTTCCAATTGCTTGCGCAGTCGGTGGAAAATGCCGTCTATAGTCAGTCGCGTGATGGGCGAAAAGGGTTTAAATTATTTGAACGAGTTCATTAGGTGTTAAGCAATCAATTATCATAAATGGCAAAGATTCAACTAACATTCTGACATTTCAGATGACAGCTGAGTTTGACGGGTGCCAAAGGCTGGCTCTAGCAATTAGAAACCACTCTCTGTGTGTGATGTGACTAAAGAAATGCTCCTTTTGAACTTTGGAAAAGGTCTGTTAGTCGGTTTTTACCTTGAAAAAAATAAAAACTGCATCACTGAAGGTATTGTCGATCGGAAGCGTCTGCTTCTTCCCATCTCTCTACTAATTTTCGAATATCAGCTCTAAAACTGAGTCCACCCTCACATCCATTCCATCATTGAGCCATTCTTTGATTTCTTCAACCGGTAACCCCTTAAATCGAAAAAGCCAGTATTCCGACGGATCACTGTCAAACGGATTGATTGTAGTCGAAAACGTTTTCTGTCAATGGTTTCGTCTGGTTTAGCAGCTAGTAGTACACCACAACCATTCTTTTGCTGCTAAGTCACTCCCATCAATTCCGTGAGTTCACTTAGCATTTGGCACGGATCTTGATCCAGTAAAGACTCCAATACCTTATTTTCAAAGTTTTTGCGCTGGTCAAGACGCTCTCTGTCTTTGACATCATAATCACCAAATGTGAAGCGTCGAAAGCATTCCCTTCATGATTCATTGATGGAAGATGATTCACTATAAACTTCTGCATTCTATGGGCTTCAGCTGCACTTTTTGGGAGAAGGGGACAATTGACAAGCAAACCCCTCTCTAGAAGGACAGAGCTGGCTTTGCATTAAACACTTATCATCCTTACCCTGGTTTAGGGCGCAAGAAAATTTGACGCTATAGAAAGGGGAAGGCGAGAGACACTTTTCGCATTGATGGCATTTGGATGAGAAGATCAAACGATGAGTTCTACTGCTTAAGACGTCGTGCTGATGTATAACGCTTCTTCGGCCCTAAGACGAAATAAAGGAGAACCTGATCTGAGATTACACATGCAAGTGAAGAAGGATGAAGACTGATAGCGGGAAAAAGGCAGTGCTATCTGGAAAGGCATCTGGTTTGAGACCCAGGCCCACACCAGACTCTAAACTTGAGTAATACAATACTCAGGAGAAAACATCAGCACAGAAGATCCTGGTTCCTGCGGTGTTTGCTTTGTGGCTTATGCTTCTAGCCAGCTAATCTTTGCTCTGGGATCAGCTTTCTTTTGGTGACATAGCATAGGTTGCAAGTCTCATTCCAGACATTCTTTTTGCCTTCTTTCTCTGTTTGTCGGTTTCAGGTGTGTAAACAGATGGATAAGTGTTTAGTAAGACATAAAAGACGGGCATGCGTTGCCTTCATTGCTCAAAGATGCTGTTCTTGAAGCGGTCAGATAACTTCAAGGCATATGCTGTACTTTTCGATCATCGGTGTGTCACACGGGACTTTATTCTTGCGCGGGACTTATGGCGCCCCTTATAAGTTCTAGAGAATTATCAGGATACTCTTTCCTTTGGTGCACCACATCCAATAAGTAAACCTAGTTCCTTCAGGAACCCATAATGTTGTGAGTGTCTTTTGTTCTCTCGTCAGTTGAAGGTACACCGTCAAAAAATAGTCAGCAACTCAAAATAGGTGTTTTCACAGAAGAATGCGGGGTGTCCATTCGAGGAATCCAACCTGGAACCTTCGATGTGTATATTCACGCACTTATCCACTACTTACGATGTCCATTCTTTCTATGGAAAAAATATCGCTCAGTAAGAGCATTGCGGTCAACATTTTTAAAAAAGTATTTTTTTTTTATTTGATCAATGCGCTGTTTCCCTTCGGGCCACGCACATGGTCGCCATGTTTTTTCTCCATTTGTTTCCACAGCGAATTTGTATTTTATCGTGAAAAGTTAAGAAAGGAAATAAACTTAATCAACTCATTGCCTTCGCAACGACGACGATTTCCATTTTGTCACAAAACTACAGCATAAAGTTTGTATTACACTATTGTCGTTTAAGGAGTTGTTTTACGTCTCTTTACAGCAGAACTCGTTTTATTTCATGCGAGACGTAATTGCTGTTTTACAAGTCGTTTCAGCTCAGCCGAGTGACAGGTAAAACCATAAAAGCTGTTCTTTGGACTTTCGCAAACGTAAAGTAGTAAAAATAAAATGGAAGTGTTCCCTGCGATTAAACTCGAATATTTCAAGTTTGATTGACTATTTCAGCAAATCATGGGGAAATTAGACGACAGAAGGAATGCGTTACAGAGCATTCGAAGTTCAAAGCAGACGATTATTAGCCATTGGAGGGAAATAGAGGGTGGGAAGGTTGGGTTAGGTTAAGTCGGCTGAGCTGAGCTAATAGTGGGTTGCAGTTGTAGTCGGCCCAGCCTTAGATTGTATAGGTCTAGAAAGAAGAGCCAACTATGAATTAGTACTAGGCCTGTTTTGAGAAAGAATGATACGGAAACGCGTGCAAATTTAAATAGTGGGGCGACCTGGTAGCTTTCTTTTAATGAATTGGAGATATTTTTACCTTACGTCTTATGTGTCTGATCCTAATAAAAATCTTGCACGCAAAGATAAAGGATTGCTTGGCTCATTTACTCACACCTCATTGAAGGCCGCAACTTCAATAAAACCACCTCCATTAAGTGTCGCCTTTATATCAGCATGGTGGGCAAGTACTTTAGAGTCCACCTGCTATGTCTGACAATGATATCAAGGGGAACTGCGAATCTACTTGACCTTTAATAATTAAAAATAATTTAATGGCACCACAGCCCACAAAGAAACAGGGAATAGCTTCTACCTATTTCTCGCTGCAGTGAAAAACTTTTGCAAAACACAGAACCACCACCACAGCTCAACTCCAAACACCCTCTCTGGCTTGTTAGATTGTACAAAATGTGTCCACGGACCATAATAGGTCACTGCGTCATTTGAACCTACCCCTCAAGTCTCAGCTTCCCTTACAATGACTGCTTCAAGAGCTGCAAAGAAGTAGAAACCAACGCGCATCTTTTCTGTGAATGTCGAGCACATCTAGGAAAATACTTCTTTGACAGCTTAGTTAGTCTCAGAGTCATAAGCTTGGAACACCTCACTCATAACAACGAACCCATAATGAAAAACTTTTAATAAGGTACCCTAAACAAGGAAACTATCCGCGGGGCGTCACAAGTTTGAAGACCTTAGTGTTGTTAGTCGCCCTCTGACAACCGGCTACATCCTTCTTTGGAAAGTCAGAGGATTTGTCTCGTGTTTGGAAATCGATGTTTTTTGTTTTTATTTTTTTAAATAATCATCAGACATCTAACTCTGTAGTGAAGTGTTGCATCAGTGGTGACAGGGCATTTGAGTCCGGAAATAAAACACCAAGTTTTCCGAGCTGATCGGTCTTTGCTTTGCATGTTATGCATTTGTTCCCTTAAGCAGAGATTATGAGATCTTCGTTTGCCTACCGCGTTACTATAGGGATTGGTCACATTGCAAACTATTTCTCGATTTTATTTTATTACCCTGACTGGTCATGTTTTTGGGTGCATTCGAATCGAATAACAGTCAGTTCAGTCGGAAATATAAAACATTTGTCGTATGACTTGCAAAACGTTTCCTGGCTAAGAGAGGTGTAAAAATTCCAGACTCAACTGCTTCAGATAAGGGGTGAAGACACAAATCCTGGCCAGCCATTCATTGGATGCTCAGGCTGATGATGGACAGCTCTGAAGTGATCATCACGTCGCTATAAGATGTTAACGTCGACATTTCTAGTTGCCCAGCAATTTCTTATTGGGATTTATGATGTCCGTCTTAGGCTAGCAGGAACTTAGTTCATATCACGTTCACTGGAAGCAAGTGAGATCTGGATGTTGATGCTATCCTCATGACCATCGATGAACTCTCTAGACATGATAACTGTCGTGTGCACTGTAGTGAGAGAATGCAACAGAGGATGTTCCCATTTGAGATGCTTTTTTCAGGTTCAAACAAGAGGTGACCACAGAATGTGTAGCATGAAGTAGAAGACAACGGTTTTATCTTCACACAGTGTCTAGTTTTTCTTTAGAACTTATCCATAAATTAACTTAATTTCATCTTACTTACCCCTTCCCCTGCTGAAGTTTTTCCCTTTTATTCCCACAATCTGTTTCAATATCCTGCCCACCATCAAGATGCAACATCTCTCAGCATTTAAAGGCAACCATCTTTAAAGCAAATTTCGTCGAATATACCTAATGGAAACCCATAAAGGCGATGCCTCGTGTGGCACCCCTCTCCCAACGCCCTTCAACAGAATGACTGCTTCGAAAGGATGTTCTCCAAATTTAGGCAGATACAAAATCAAATTACCTGTCAAATTACCCACCGCCAACATCGCGAAGCCTATTTCCGTCACGAGCCGGCACGCCATTCACACCACGACCCAGCGCACAGTCCCCTCGAAAGCGCTTAAAAATTATTGCAGACTACTTCTCGCTTGAGACAGTCGCTCGCTTTGATGTACAGCGCTCTTCGATCCTTCCCGAACTTGAGTGACTTTAAGCGACTCCTTGTCACGCACATAGCAACGCAGTGGTGTCACTTTACTTACGTCATCGGATTTCATCCGATAGACAATCCTCATGTTCCTCCTTGAGTTATGGCCAACTCGGCGCCCGCTTGCGGGATATTAAGCGGGCAGCCAAGAAAAAGAAAAGAAAAGTTTAACATTTCGTGAATATGACGCACAATCCAGTGGGAATTGGACGTGATGGGAATCCTGAAAACAATCCGCGTAAGGATTGTGCTGGGACCAGCGAAAGTTTGTTAATTAAAGTGATTTCCAGAATCCCAAATCGATTCCGACTTCTGCTCTCTGATGATGCCCTGTCTACATCATCTCCGCGCCAGGAAGCAGTGAGGCCGGTGTGCAGGGGCGGAGATATCCTTGTGAGAGATTTTTCTTTGATCTGGAATGAGGTTGCATTGCGTCATAGTCATCGTTGTAAGTTGGTGTGCGGAAAGTCGCAAAGAGCTCCTGTGAGTGATGTTAAGTGTCGTGCGCCTTTTGATGGGCACTGCACCCCTGATGCATGAAATCAGTTGCTTTTAAGGAGACTGAGGCACAAAGGTGCTGCAACACATTTCATCACAATGCAGGCGAGTACAGTCGTGGGCGTCGCTGTGGGCTTCAGGTGTTGCACTGCAGATGCCAACGTTGAGGTATTCACCTTTGACCTTTATGTTAGATTTTCGTTTTGCAGTTTGATGGACTTCAGTTTCACTTGTGAGGCCTCAAAGCCTTTCGAGATGAAGACTTGGGGAAGAGTTGCAATCGATGTTGGAAATTTAAAATAAATAATTCCTGCCGAATGGTAAATAACGATGACGACCCAAACACCGATGCCAGGTAGAATGTTTCACGCAATTTAGACGATTCTTCTTCTTTTTCTTGTGGCGCTACAGTCCGGGGTGGACCTGGGCCTCAACTAAAATACTTCTCCACCTAGCGCAATCTTTCGCTAGCTGCCTCCAGTTGCGGACTCTTCTTAACATCATATGCCGTCTCTGCCGGTTTGTGTGAACGCCTGAAACTGAACAGTCTGGTAGGTCTGTCGCAGGGTGGTTTTAGGCTAGGAAGGCCACTGGGAGATCACACAGCGGCGGATACTAAAGAAGATGAAGAAAGTCCAAACAGCCGTAACCTATTTTTCGATTTTAGGGCAACCTATGACAGCGTGCGTAGGGACGAGGTATATAGTACCATTTTTAATTTTTGATTTTGAACCAAATTTAGAAAAGACGAAGAACGCTCGTTGTCCGTCAAGATTGTTTATGTACTTCGAGGTCTTCAAAATTAAAAAAGATTAAGACAGGACCAAGCGCTATAATCTGATTTTTTTAACATCATCCGTAATGTCGTGCAAAACTTAGAAGATAGTATCAGAGGGACTATCTTCCAAAAGTGTGTTCTGTTGCTTGTGTACTCGGCTGACATTGATGTAAATGGATGAACACAATGATTGATCATTCCTGCCTAACTCCATGGCGTAGCTCGAAGCTAACATATTAAAAGCGGATGAAGGTCTTTTTGGGACGAAAGTTGTACTTACGATTTTTAATCCTGTGATGGCAACTGAAGGAGAAGGTGCAACGACGAACTCTACAGGCTGTGCGTCGTGATATGCTCATTCAAACGTCTACGGATGCATCGGTTGAGATTTTGGAGAGGCATGTTGGTTGAGGCCAATATCCACCCCGGGCTGTAGCACCACAAGAAGAAGAAGAAGAAGAATGACCCTGTACATCTTGTAAATAGTTTCAAGTTTTTATTCACAATTTCAAAGAAGTACTCTTCTGTACAAAAGTTATTTTCCTCTATTCGTTTTTCCACTTTATTTAAGTCTCGAAGAGAACATGTTGTTATTGACGTCAGTACGACCACTCCACTACTTCCAACTATATGTTATAAGTTCTCAAAAAAATTATACTCAACGATGTAGTAGTAGAGAACGGAACCATAAAATTTAGACAATTTGCGACGAAACCCTTAAGAAGTGGAAAATTGCAAGAGACAAATCGCTCTAATACAAAACGAAACCTTAAAAGTGTAAACAAAAGGTATAATGCAGGAGACACCTTTTCATCTTCACACCCACAAATATGTAAGTGGGAGTTGCTGTGACTCAACAGTCGTTGAACCGGTTTCATGCTATTTTCCTGTGCATGGAATTTGCAAGCAATTCAAACGCTGCAGGTGGAATGTGAAGCACGCGAGCAATCCATTTCAAATCGCGCTTTTATTGACTTTAATTGAAGCCATACTCGATTAGCTATGAGTCAACTGCTCTTGTGTGAGATACACATCTCTACCTACAGAACCGCGATTAAACCGAAACCACTCAAGCACAGCGCAATAAAATTTACAATCTACATTGTTTACATGAAGGTATCATCTCCGTAACCAGCTTTACTCGTTTGTTGCTTCTCCAAAAAGTCAAGGGCATCCGCTATCGCTCCTGGTATCACCTATAAACGGGCATATAATGGGCGGTATTAACCTGCAAAATATGCAGTTTATGCCAAGAGACGCCCCTCGGTGTCATTTCGCGGTGCAGAGTGTTCCCTCCTCCCTCATCAGTATTCAAGAAGAAAATTTAACATTAAGATCATGAGATAAGATGTTAGTGGATGACGGGGATGATGTCAACAACCCCAGGGAATGCTAGAGAATGAAGGACCACCGAATGGCTCTGCAGGTACTGCTGACAACACAAATGTCAGACTGAGCAACAAATCTCCGAGACAGCGGTTCGTTGACAACACGCCTTAAATTGACTTGACAAATGCTTTTCCTTTCCATATCCACAACAAGCCGTCGCCCCATTGTGCATATCACCCGATTGTGCATGACACACAATCAATTTGCAAGACGTGCCCCTCGGCGCACGGTTAATTCAATTGCCCCCGCCGAGCCGAGTGCAAATAAAATCACGTCGACAAGTGTCCACATAAAGACATCAATTCGAATCGTAGACAGCGTCTTACTCAAGCGCCATTCGCAGGCAGCGGCAATTACTACATCGGCTGCATTGAATTAGGAGTGCGACCAAATCCACTGCACCGCCAATTACGTAAAGTTTACTGACCGCAACTAGCCATTCATACATCGCGCGCATTCCTCTCAATGGCCACGAGAAGACACCTCGTCCGGTACTAAATATAAGTTCGCGTTTACCGTAAAGCACTTCTCCATCTGGGAAGCGGTCATGCGCCAACTACCCCTTACACGGAAGTGTTATAACAAAACAAATGAATTTATGAATGAGAAGCTCGCATCCACCTACCACCGTCGATTTGGCGGCAAAGCGAAAACTGTTCTACACGCCCCAGCGGCGAACAGCTGTGCACGTGTACTAAAACAAAAAATCATCCCCTTAGCATGGATTGCGCGATATACACTCGAAGACCGAATTTTCTATCCTCTATCACTGTCAGCAGACATCGTCGCTTGAGATACATTTTCAAATTGGCTACAACAGTCTCTTTCAATTTCAATCTTTCAGTTGGCATCCAACGTGCTGCTGGTTCACATCGTCACGCGACCGTCTCTCACTCGCTCAAGCACGCCGTAACTCTCCCCACTCTCTCATCGACGCGTTCGTCTCCCTTGCGTGTGGGGTTTGGTTTTGAATTTTTACGAAAGTTTGCTGGCTCGGCGTTCAGACATTCGTTGTGCTCAAGCGACGGGCGGCTGAGGAAAATTCGATTTCGAATTTTTTTTTTCCCGTGAAAGGAATACGACCACGAAGTGACGACGTGATGTGATCATTTTTTTGCTTCCCCTCAAAGTTCGACTAAAATTTTTTTAAATTCAAAAAAAAATTTAAATATTGTAAAAAATTAAAATTTTGTGATAATTTTAAAAATAATTTTCAAAAAAATAAAAAGAGTGAAAATCACCGAGTGCCATCTCGATTTTTGAAAATTTCGTTGAGTGAAAGGAAAATGAAAGTAAATCCTTGCCCAGTGTTGTGTCCACTTGGAGTGATGTGTTAAGTGAGGAAAATCCTCTCGACTGGTGTATGCGTCGGCAGAAATCTTTTGGATAACAATTCGCAGCAGTTCGTGACACCCAGTCGCATCTCGAAGCCGGTGCCGACACAGTGAATTAATCTCCTGCCCAAGGTACGGTACGCTGACTGGCTGGTGCTCGGGTGGAATTATCATACAAGCGAAATGATTTCCTCTCATATTTAATTTTATTTATTTTTAATTTATGATCAGCGGCTATGTATCTGCGGAATATTTGTTTCCAAACGCTGTCGCAGGCGCAGACAAAAGTGTTGTTGTTCAGCGAGGGGGAATCGGGGGAAAAAATGCGAAAATTAATTTTCAAAACGAGGCGACAATTTTATTTTTAGTTGACATAGAACGGATAACCCAAGGCTGTGGATACATACGTTCCGCTGTGTTTCTCTGCCGTTTTTTTTTCATTTCGCTCGTCTGTCGCTTGTGTTTTTGTTCTTCGGCGTGTCTGACTCTTCGCGGGAACGGTGTTGATGGTGATTTCTGCCTCGTTTCGAGGTGTAATTAAAATGTATATGTATCGAGTGAAAAGGATGCCTAAGGGGAAGAAACAGGTGATGGGTTTGTTCGCCCGCCTCTCTCTCAGGTGCAGTCGATTCGGGGGTGGAGGGGGAATTCAGGAAATTTTCGCGAACACATGCGATGATGGCTCGTGCAGTCGAAGACGATATTGGTCGATTTAGAATTAATTATCGAGCGAGTGGATTTTTTTTCTGTTGCTTCTGTTTCGCTCTCGTTTTGTATTCATCGTCCGATACGTCCCCTCCAGATGTGTCTGAGGCGATTTGGATTTTATGGCGTGCCCGGGTGATGAATGACAATCAGCGTTTAGTCGGGGCTCAGCACGTGGATGTGCGTTGCTTGTCTTTAGCGCTAATCGATGTGTCGTGATACTCGCCAAGGAGACATTTTTCTTTTGCGCCTCGAATGGCTCTTTCTTTACTTCCGTTCTGTTGGTTTTCCATCAGTTCATCGCAAGCAGAATTGTTCGAATACACCGTCTTCCTCTTCCCACCACCACCCATCGGCTACAAACAAATCACTCTTGGATCAAAAATCAAAATGAATGGCATCTTGCCAAAAGATCACAAAAAATTCTTTTCAGACCTAAGCCTGCAAAGGCTTATTGCCGCCATCTGCAGAGGTTATCATCGCAGAATTGTAGATCTTCTAAGTGTCATGGCTGGTTTATTGTTCGAATTTTTTCTCCGCATTTGACATGTTGTCGTGGGCAGGAGAACATCGCCCGGCCTGGAATGGGCTTTAATTTGCTGCAGAGGCAATAATTTATTTTTGATTTAGGCACTAGGTGATAGTTATGGTTCTGCTTAATTGCGGGGTGGCTTAATCTGTCGAATGATTTTTCAGAATTTCGCCGATTTTAAGACATTTTGTATTGGTCTTGCGAATTTACTGTCTTTTGATGGTGGCTCAGCTAGGTCTATGGACATTGTGGACTCAGCGGTTAATGGGGTAAGGAAGTAAATTCTTTTGAGAATGCCACCTAGATCGGACCTTAAGATGGTCAAATGGGTTTTCTCTTTTGTAACTCGTCTGTCCTTAGATGCTGATGAAAAAAAAACCCTACAAAAGTGTTCTAAAGCAAAAAAAGTCGTAGTTTAGAGAAGATTTTCTTTTACCGAGTTTCTGCTGGTTTTTGTGTGGCTGCATATTTTAGACTTGCCCTTTATCATGCGAATTAACAAGCGACTTCAAGCCGGAAATTGAACTAAAACGATGGATTTTTTTTCAAAAAGCGAGAAAGGAAGTGATCAATACTACAATACTAGGCCGAGGCAAAAAGTAGACAAAAGTAGAAGTCTACGCACTTACTGCCCGACGTAGGCCATTCCCTACCTCTTACCCTGAAACCAAATTTTTCATGAAATTTTCGATTTGTCTAACTCAGCTTATTTAAGAAGCTTAAGAAATGCAGCTCCTGACGGGTTTTATTCCATTTAAGGAGGGCTGATGAGAAGAGAGAGATGTTCCTTTTCTTCGTCACCTTAGCAACTAAAACCGAAGTCGCTGCGTTGTCAGGTATGCCAATGGGACACTACTCAATGACAACATCAGGAGTGTTATAATTGCTAATCTGTCTGATCTTATTACGCATAGAGAGGAACAAATCAAACGAATGATATGAAAGGTTTCGCATTCCGATCATCTGTGGTTCGTGTTAGAAATCGTGTCCAGCTTTAAAAGATATTTAGTTGAAGCATATACTCGTAGCAGCAAGGCTGCATCACTTCCGATAAATTCGGGGCTTTGCGATTTCACGGATAAGGCAGGGTCCCGGCACCTACACAAAGTGAATTTTTTAGCATTTGAGCATCGGCACATTAGGCAAGCTTAACATACGGCAGATACCTATGTTATACCCGCGTAGGTATGGGGATGATATTACTTTGATTTTCCTTTTAGATTAAACGTTACTCTTTGACCAGGAGATGGACTGCCTGATTGTCATAGTTTAAACTGAAAGTATAGATGTGAATTTCGTTCAATGGGATAATGGTTACAAGACCCAACATTTTCATTCTTTTGGATTTGTCAAAAATACGCAGATTATCGTCCAGCGACTAATCAACCAAACACGGCATGCTAGTTAAGGAGTTCCCCTAGATTGAGAGAGGTCATATGCGCATGCATTTATTCTGCGTGTGCGGGGGAGTATGCAATATGAGTGAAGAGCTTGGTTTAAATTACATGCTAGGAAACGAACAAATACAGCAGCAAGTGCTTGCATTCATATAAACTGAACTTGATGTGAATAATTCTGATCGTTGATAGCATAGTAGACGGTGAGACTATAAAAAAAAACACCTTGGCTAAATTTTGAAGAAGCCGCGAGATATAGTGTGTAACTACGTCGACTCATTAGTTCAATTCCGAACTGAACACTTCATCTTTCCAGTAGCTGACGATACTTAAGGAGTTTTAATTGGCGACGAACAGTTTTTTTTAAATTTCGACGTTCCAAGTCGTTAGGTCCCCTCTACTCATAGAATGTTTTACTGAGTATTTGTTGGAGAAGATAGGCCCTGGTCCCTTGTGAACTGCAGTCGTGTCTATTACTAATTTCCTTTAAATGAATTGTCGTTATCTGCGTGACATCAGTCTTCTGTTGGTTTTGTATTGCCATGCAATTATCCTTACTTGTCCCTGTGTGCCTAACTTGCCATGTAATCATTCACTGTAGAATGAATGCTGCACAAGCATTTGGAGCCCGGATAGTCTGCGTCTGAATATATATTGCATTTGCTTGGCTTAGCGTTCAATTTAGATAAGCCTTTATTAAGTGTGGTGGGGTCCTGGCTTTCAAATTGTGAATAATTCAACCCACAAGGGACCAGAGCCTACCTTCTACAACCACTACTCGTGTTGTGCGTGCTACTGTTCTCTCACGAGTAGAAGGGACCTACAGTTTTTTGCCGACTCCGAACGGCGAGTTTTGAGAAGTTTTTCATAGACAATTGATACTTTTTGGATGTTGCCGGCAACTCGAAAGAGGCAGTGCCGTGAAAAAAATGCGAGGTGTCCCCATCCGGGAATCGAACCTAGACTTTCTGCGTGGCGGTCGACGCACTTACCACTACGCCACGGCGACCGCACATCTTTATCTGCTTCCCAAAGAATTGCCAATGATCAACAATATCAAATTAAATATCGCCCGGCTGGGGACTTAATTCCTACCACGGAGGCAGCGTCTTCATCACTGTCTGCCTCTGTAATCCTCTTGTATATTTAATCATCAGGATAATCGGACAGTAATATGCTGTTGTCGACATTTCCACGACGTCTAAGCTATTTTGCCCAGGAGCTGCAGGTCTTTCCGACAAAGTAAGCCAAAAGGTCCTTATTTCCTGTTCAACATGTGTAAGTTTATCCTAGTCATGAAGTCGAACGCTAAATGGTCTAATGAAAGTTTTCGCAAAATAACCGCTTATAGTCGTCTGAGTCATTTCAAGTGATCAGGATTTTGGGAAACTAGGAAAATTCAAGAAAACCTCGGTTACAGTATTATTGATTATTTCCATCAAAATTCTCCATCTTCAATTCATCTTAAATCTGATTATATCTCCATTGACGTCATCAAATTGGGCAAACTAGGTTTGAATTGAATTCATGTTCCTTGCAACGTAACCTCCATTATGTTAGCTGGACAGCTGTCTACAAAAAAAGATTCAATCAAAAGTTCGGAGAAAGAAACGTAGAAGAGAATGGGAAGTACATACGAATTTGAATCTGAAAACGCAGAAATGAGAATAGACTTGAGAACACATACCTTACATGTATTTTTATTTTTAGTCATGCTTCAGTGTTTTTGAAAATTTGAGTGAGTGCAAAAGGCAAGTTAGTTAAACTCGGAATTAATAAAGGGACTACCGCAAAAAGTTCCTAGATTTGAAGCAAATTCCGAAATTTCATATTTTGCAATTCGTAGGAGATGAAGAGCGTGCGACGGACAGGTTGACGGATGGACAGCTGTATCCAAATTATAAAGGTTTCGTTCTTTTTTATAATTGGTGCGCGCTAAAGTGATTATTTAGTACCCTTAAGTGACCGGAATTAAGTCACAGCACGGGCAGAAGGTATAGAGGAAGAGATGGAAAGGAGGTACCGGTGCACATTGATTTTAAATGTCTGTCTAAAACCGATCATTTTTTAAAGCAGCACTCAATGAGCTTAGAATGCATCCGGATTTGCCTTTGCTGTGATTAAACTGCAATTCGTGTCTGCCAGACAACTTTAAATACCACTCATAACACAGTAATAAAATCCCCTCTGGAGAATTCCTTTAACATCCTTATTGACTGCCGTAATGCACTCCCAGAGCAATGAACTCAATCAAAATACCACCCGCTTGAATTCAGTGCCACCAGTGAGGTTCTCATAAAACAGTACAACTTAATAGTCTTGTTTCCCAGAGGTGTTCTTAAAAATTTGTCACTTCTCAGCCATATAAACCGGACGTCTGTGCATAGTTGACTTGAAGGTCGACCCAGACAATGTGTCGCCCACATCGGTTGAATTTTGTTTCGGGCGGATGGCTTTGGCATTGATCACATTAAGTTCGAAGCACTGTCTGACAAATCATTCATCCATTGTGCTGAAGTGGGGAGCGAATTTCCTTGATGGGAAATTTACGAGTACTTATGGATCAATGACTTGCAAGTAGCATTGGCTACACAGATATTGAAGGTTATCAGCAGGGTTGCCGTCTGGAGACAATTTGTAACTTTTTTGTTGTGGGGAGGCAGTGACTTTTTCAAAATTGATGCTTTTTTGAACTTGTTTTCAGTTTCTTGTAAATGGGTTAAGGAAATCGTTTTGTACCTTAAGTTCTTGGAACAACTTACCTCTTCCTTTTCCCCTCTTTCTCCTTCATTTAATGTTTGCTCTCTGACTAGGCTTCCTTCTTTTTCTATCTTATCTTTCGTTCCTTCTTAGCTAGCTTAGGAATATTTTTTTATTCTGTGTGCAGAGCGGAGATATGCATGGGAGGGAGACAACATCGGCCTCAACCAACGCGATGAGAGCAGCCTCCTCATCAAAACTGCCCTAGACATTTTTCTTGAGGGTGCATTTTCCACTTAAGGCGTCGCGGGTGTAATGTACGCACAAGGGATATCCAGGGCATTAAATCCGCGCCATCGACTCTAACTTCTTCTTCGTCTTCTTCGGGTGGCGCTACAGTCCGGGGTGGACCTGGGCCTCAACCAACATGCCTCTCCAGCTAGCACGATCTCTTGCCAGCTGCTTCCAATTGCGCACTCCAAGTTGGTTGAGGTCCTTTTCCACTTGTGTGCGCCATCTCAGTCCAGGACGTCCTCTGTTGCGTTGTCCCTGTGGTTCGGACTCGAAGACTCTTCGGTCCGGAGCAGTGTTGTCCATCCGCTCTACATGGCCTAGCCATCTTAAGCGTTGTATCTGTAGACGCTTGACTAGGCTCATGCCGCCGTACAGCCCATACAGTTCGTGGTTGAATCACCTTCTACAAATGCCATCAACGCAAACAGGACCAAAAATCGACTCTAACTTACCAGGAGCTATTCCCAAGCGCAACCAGGCAAGTTTATGGACTTGATTCTACCATCTCGCCGAACTGCAACAACAGGTTCATAAAGTAAGGAATACTTATCGAAGCTCTCCGTGTTGATTTTGTTCTCATTTTGATATTTTGTTAGCAATGGGCATGGCAGTCTACATAAGCTCCTTCTCTTTCCTCTTTCAAATATTTGGGCCAATTTTGTGAACGACTGGGTTTTCGAATACAAGTTCCCGTGAGAATGTGTCATGTTTTCATCAAGTTAACATGCTGTTCGTTCTTCATCACATTTTATCCTCATCGGTGCCCACATATGGGGCCTATGTATGCAAATGCACAGTGGAACAGTTTTGTCAAAGCGCTGACAGCTGAGGACTTCGATCTGAGACCCCTTTTAGAGCCACTTTCCTAGATAACCAAGTTTTCTTGTATCTCGCTTATGAAACTAAATGGAGTCTTCAAATAAAATAGTGACAAGGACTTCCCCTTAACACTCAAAATCAAGAAAGTTCATTCCCTAGAATTGCTGTTGTCCGCCAATTTTGACTTTTCTTCCACATCTTTGGTGACCTAATCCAATTTGAAGGCGGCAGCAGTGTACACTCAGAAATTTAATTTGAATGGATCTCTCCCCCATCGGACCTATTAGAATTTAAAAAAATGAGTATACAGTCCTGATCTTGAAAGCGTTTTTTTGTCTCTGTTTCTTCACTTGAGCTTCAATTAGCACAATTCGTTGTCGTGGTTCATCGCGAACATACGTTCATGTTCAGTGAACCACAACGTGGCAACAAATCACATCTGTGCTGTGGCGGGATACGAAAGTTCTCGCCTAACGCACGGGGATCTTACAACACCTGGGCACGTCAAGCCTTATCCCACCGTCGTCGGTTCGGCATGACGAAAACATCCGCAATAAAATTTGTTTATCGAAGAGATTCGTCGTGATTTTCGGAAATAGTTCATATTTTCGGCTTGTGACGCAACGCCAACAGATGCGATAGACTCACTCCACTGCACAGTGATCAATTTCAATTGAAGATGCGAGTACTGCGTGTTAGTTGAATGGAAATAAACAAAAGAAACTGGGCACGATGTGGAATTGACTCGAAAATGGAATGGGATCAGTTTACAGTTGATATGAGAAGATGTTTCTGTGGAAATGTGCGTAGTTAAGGTATCCTGTCAAGTGTTACTGTTAATATATTTTGAAAGAATCGTTGACTGGTATACGTTCTGTTTTTCATTTGTTATTTTTTGGTGGCACTGTAATTAACAAGGCACCAGACATTCTTCAGCATCTTCTCCTCTTATGCATGCTTCGGTCTGGTCACAAGTAGGAGGGACCTACAGTTTTTACCGACATCGAATGGCCGAACCAAAGTCCTTAAGCCGAACTACACGGTGAATCTCGTTTGAGTCAATGTGGCATGGTACACAGAAAGTAAAACACCTCCAGAGTATGGGGGTCTTACGTTCAGATCCTCCCTCAATTAGAAGAGAAGGAAGCAAAACTACAATTAATTCGGTTTAATTCTTCCCCTCCCAAAGTAGTGGAGTTCATAGCTTATGCACCAAGTTTCGTCTTCACCCCTTTGAAAAGTTAAGTGGATGAATCACAGTTTTGAACTTTACAAAATTCTGTGGAAAAAAAACAATTTCGCATTATGGCGTGACGGAAAACTTCGCTCAGCCCTTTTTTTCGCTTGCTCAGTTGCTGGTTCAACTTCACAAGCATTTCCGCCCGCCATGTGAAAGCGCATAACAGTGATGGCGCCCCCGCAACTTTTGGCGAACATAAACTTTTTTTGGCTGAAAATTTATTTGCATTTCAACTGGTATAAAGTATTGTGTTTTTTTTTTCGTAAATTTTTAAGTACACACTGAAGGGTGATTATTTATTCCGTTTTAATGAGTAGTCCATTAGTTGCAGTCATTAATTGTATTTAGTTCAATAAATTCCTTCCACTGCACTATGCGGGGGAGTTGTTTATTTACGGTTTCGATTTCAAAAAACGAACAAATCTTGTTGATAGATTCATCACACTTTTTATGCTTCTCAGATGTTTGAAGAGATATCAGGGAAGTTTTGAAAAAAAAAAATTAACTTTATTAAGGAAGCAGAATTTAGGTAGAAAAATTTGCATTTTGAGTTCACTCTGCGGGTACCCATGCCTGCAGTGTAAGCCACTTTTTTAAGTTCCTAGATTTTTCCATATATTCTAAATTTATTAGAAAAAATAAATTCCCATTAATTATGAAAAGCAAAGTTGTTCAAGCGGCTGCTCTGAGGGCTTAGGGATGCAGCTCATTACGCATTGCTTGGATGATGTTGGTCATATGTGCTTACAATTTTTCCAAGTTATGGCCATAACAACGATCTTTCATGCTTTCAGAAGTACAAAGGAGTCGAATCCCAAGTCCGAGGTATAGCCAAGACGACTTATAATACGATTTTGGAATCGGATGTGCAAATGTCGCTTCTGATATGGGCCGTGTGACATACTGCGCTAGCCTCCATGAATTGTAGGTTTCCAAAATCGGTATCTTCAATGTTAGCAAAAATCAAAAATGTCGGTTAACATAACTAGCCTTAGCCCATTTTTCGAAATGCAATGATGCCGCTCCACAGTCCGCACCAAATTGTTGCCCTATATGAATGCATTTGCTTCTCGAAATAAACGAACGCGTTTTTTCAGCTCCAGGCGTCGCAATTTTGTTGGTTAACGTAATCTCCGAGTTAAAAGTGTGCCTCGTGAGAAAAGATGATTTGTCGCCCAAAATCTCCAAATTCAAGCAGCTCTAAGGCCCTAATTGCGATGTCGTAACGAAACGGAGAATCAAGCATCTTCAATTGCTTAGTGAGTTGAATTTTGTAAACAAATAATACGAGATCTTTCGGCAGATCTTTTCAAAGGCTAGTGTGAGTCTTATCATCAACTCGTAATCGATTTCAATTAAATTGCTTAGCTGTTGAGATCGATGGCGAGTTGATGCAATAATATGAACTTTTTGCTTGCGCACTCCACTCTGAATTGAGGCTTTATTTCAATCAAAACTTGTTTATAAAGAACTGTGTGGGCAGTTTTGAATATTTTCCAACAAAGTTCTAGCGCAAAACGGCTTATTTCTTTCCGCAGTGGAATGATAATGGCTTTACGAGGGCTGTCTGATAAATAACCGACCTAACCATGATGCACGCGACTTTTTCAATATTTTTTTTTCGGCGCCAAAACTCGGTCTTATTGCCTCTAAACTGAGCCAACAGAGCGCTGGAAATGTTCATGCGCGCACGTTTGTGGTCTAGCGTAAGCAAACGTGGCACCCAACGCGCGGACAGCTTTCTCAAGCCCAAATCTAGGTTTAATATATGGCAAACACGTTCTTTTTACATCTTCATAATCTCAGCTATTTCTCTAACTTTAATCCGGCGGTCGTCTGGTACCAATTAATGAACTTTAGCGATGTTATCGTTAGTGGTTACAGTTTTTGGACGCCCAGGACGTTCATCATCTTCCAAGCTCCTGCGACCACGTTTAAATTCAGCTGCCCAAAATTTCGTATGTCAAGATATATATTTAACGGCCCCTAGTTCACCAACAAGAAGACGAGGCAATTGAGTAATAAAGGCCTCTCCCGAACGACCAAAGTAACTTTGTACAACACCTTGATCATCCCTGTCCTGCTTTACGGCGCAGAAACCTGGACGTTACTAAAAGCGGATGAGGAAGCCCTTGGTCTGTTCGAGAGAAAAGTTCTGCGTGCAATTTTTGGTCCTGTTTGCGTTGATGGCATCTGGAGGAGAAGATTCAACCACGAACTGTATGGGCTGTACGGCGGCATGAACCTAGTCAAGCGTCTATGGATACAACGCTTTAGGTGGCTAGGCCATGTAGAGCGGATGGACAACACTGCTCCGGCCCGAAGAGTCTTCGAATCCGAACCACAGGGACGACGCAACATGGGACGTCCTAGACTGAGATGGCGCACAAAAGTGGAAAATGACCTCAACCAACTTGGAGTGCGCAACTGGAAGCAGCTGGCAAGAGATCGTGCTAGCTGGGGAGGCATGTTGGTTGAGGCCCTGGTCCACCCCGGACTGTTAAAGAATTGAATAGAAAACATTTGTAAGTGGCAAAACAAAGTAGTCCATGAGGGCCAGCCTGTTGCATATAAATTTCTAGTTTCGAATAAAACAGTGCATATTATCCCATGATATTTAAAGGCCCCTAGTTCACCAACATAGTGGTGTTTGTCCCCAAAATGACTGTCAAAGGTATTAGCTCAAGTCACTTAAACCGAAAGGACTTCATTTTGTATTAATTAGAAAGGCTTCATTTCAACATTTCAATTCAAATACAAACAAAGAAAGATACTCGTTTTAAATATATTTTCATCCTCATACCTTTAAACTTTCTTTCACAATCTTCCCTCTCCATTTTCCACTCCAAAGCGTCAGCCTTTGCAAGCAATGTTCACTGCAAAAGCCGAAAATTGACAATCGCAATCCCAAATTCGTCTTATTATGTCCACCGATTAGATGTGTCCACCCAACATAGTCACCCCATTAAACGAAATGAAAACTGTTCACAGCACTTAACTAAATCTTGTCACTATCAACCGTCGATTTCGCCTTCACCATACATGACCCACTTCGATGGACGTCGTCGCCATAGCTGTCCCATTGACCATTGCGTTCTCATGCTGGTCATTAAGGAGCCTCCCGCGCTCACAAAGATCTTATTCCGATTTGTCTGCATGGACCGATGCGCAGCTAATTCCTTACTATCTGCTTTTTCTATTCATATCCAAGCGCACAACTGCATGCCGAATATGAGTTGCACTCTCTCCTGGTCACTGCGGACCTATGTCGTCGATAAACTATGATGACAGTTCTTTCTGTCAGTGTTGCAAGTGCAGTCTCAGTGGTCCATACGTCAATCACACAAGTTAACGTCAAATTGCATGTGCGTTTTTTGACGTTTTATCTTTTAATGTTTTTTTTTTTTTATGAAATGGCTAGATAGTTGTAAGATTAAGTTTTTTGAGTCTTTTTGAACTGCTCGTGTTGTGTGTCATCATGTTCTCACACAAGTGAACGAGGCCTACAGTTTACTTCCGAATCTTACCCCAAAAATTTGGGAAGCAGAATTTGAGTGTGGTGGAGTGGTGTCTTGAAAAAATGCAAACGTTCAATTCAGGAATGGCACTCGTGACCTCTGTCGTATAAGTCACAGTAAGGCAGCCTGGCCGCCCCCTTCATAGAGCTCTGGAAAATTTTTGCCAAAAAATCACTCAAAAGGTAGGATTTTAAGAAAGAAACAAAACAACACACTGCCTCGCCCCCCCCCCCCCCCACCCCAGAGACTCACATCTCTCCCCAGGCAATTAGGATCACATCCACAGGTGTCAGGCAAGCCACCCCCGCACGCTCCGACCATAATTTATTTGTTTTACTTTCAATTAGCCGCAGTTACGTCTTTTTCTTTTCTCAATCCCACAAGCTTCCCCTCGTGTCTATCAGCCAGTCTTCACATGTTCTCCGAGGAGAATCGGAGAAAGGCTCGACAGTCGACCATTTCCACCGCTCGGATACACAGACAGAGGCGTGTATTCGCTGGCGTATAACTCAATCAAATTTATTGAGTATATAAAAAGTCGGGTCTGAGAAAGAAAAATCATTTTATTAGCATGTGTCGTTATGGTTTATATCTGCTTGCCAGTGGTAGGCGCACACAGATCCTGATTTTATTTTCGTCATTTGTTGGTGCCGTAATTCTCTGCCTTCGCTCCGGCACCAGCCCTCGGGGAGGGGGGGCGCAGAAAAGAAAAAAAAAAATAATAACCTCCTGCCAAACGTCAAAGGGATGATGCTTTGCACGTCAGCTTAGGCAGATGGAGCGAGGCGACACTTACCGCACATGTCATTACGAGTGTTTATTGTTGAAAGGGATCCCCATGGTGCCGTCGAACTGGCACTGCCTCGGGACGCGATGAAACAGCAATTAGACCCTCACACGAGCACCACACAGCCGAGAGAGAGAGCGAGTGCCTGTCGTCTGTATTAAAAAATCGCGAAGAGATATTTTGATAAATTTTGAGCGGGGGGAGGGGGGAGGGGGGAGGAAAAATCTCAATAACTCAAAGTAGGTACACTTAGCACGTCAGTCTTGTGTGTTGTTTCGGCGGGATGAGTGGGCGGGAATTTATGAATTTACTTTTTAAGATTGTCGCACTTGGTCGGGGATAGGATTTTTGGCATATGTCGCGAGGGAATTATTTTCAGACACACGTTTCTAGAATAAAATGGTCGACTCGATGAATTCCGGGCGAGCTGTGTCCCGCTTGTTTAGGAAGTTTTTCGGTCTGCGCATTGTTTTGGAGATGTTTGTTTGATTGAATTTTTATGTCTGCCAATGATTTAGGTTGTTTTCGGGGAATGTGTGGAATTTGATGCGTCAACGATGGACAGACTGTGGATTGGGGGGGAATTGCCTTCTGTCCGCCGAGACGGAGCCGGAGACAGGGGTGGAGGTGGCTGACTTGTTATGCAAATAAACGTGTCGGTTGGATAAATTTTTATTTCAAATTGGGGTGTTTGGGGGGTGGTGGGTGACCCATTTGTTAGTCCTTTGGCTGCTGCGTATTTTCTTCCAAACACGATATCGTTCGTCTGCAATCTTGGGACGTGGTGCCTTTTTGTGGCTGGTCTTATCTTCTTTATGAGGGTGTCGCTTACCATTTCTAAATAAAAATCGACCTTAATTTGTGTAGACCATCGAAAGGAGAAGCTGTCTGTGTGGAAACCGATTGAAGAACATTTTGTGTGCGATGAGAACGTTTTTAGTTTCAGTTATTTGTTGTGTTGTCGCCACAATTGTACGTCAAATTTTTGAAGAGTTCCCCTCTTCCATGGCAATAAATGGCTCTTAGGCCTTAATTTGTTTGACCTCGGTGGTTAAGGTGCAACAAAATTTCATTCGTTCTTCCGAAATATTTCTGTTGCAATGTTTCATGTGTCGGACTAACTCTCCAAAAGCACTCTGCAACAGCTAAGAAGATCTGAAATTAAGCTGAGTTTGGCGTGGTGTGTGGTAGTGGCCATAGAAGAGGCAAATACATGTGACTCGGTGATAGGGCAACAAACACAAAACTGCGCAAAGAAACTTAAGTTGGGTAGCTCTCAAAACATAAAGAAATATTCTTAAAATGGTTACATCTTGAATTTTGTATTGTTTTCATTGTTTCCAATGCCTGTGGACTTTCCAAGGCTTATGTATGACTCCACATACAAAGTACGATCTTATCACTGCTGCTGGTTTTGTCGGCGGCTCTGTACCAAGTGTCCGACGATTGCGGTTGACTCTACACACAGGAACTGTGAATTGCATGCTGCGTGATTATGTTCGTATTGTGATCTGACACATGACACATGACAAATGACGTCAGAGGAGTCTACTCAATTCTAAATGAGTTGATTGACTTCGGTCAGACATCGAACCAGGTGATAGAACCATGTCCATGAAGAATGGAGGAGTTTCGGTAGCTTCCCCTTCCAGTCTTTAAAACGGAGACTTATTCATCCACACCTAACACATCACCCAATCAATCTTGGACTAACCACTTAAACCACATTTTCTTGACAAAATTTGACTTTATTCATCAACACAGTTTCCTTCAAGTTTGATCCAATCAGTCCAACGCCGCTCTAACATTTCAATTCCTGTTTTGTAGACGATTTATTTATGGCCTCAAAACAGGATTCAGTTTCAGCGATAGCCTCCTCATATTCATATTTTTTCCGACGAGCATCTTTTTGAGGTCTGAAAGGAGTTAGAAGTCGCCAGGGGCCAGATCTGGAGAATACGATGGGTGCGGAAACAACTCAAAACTCAATTCTTGTAATTTGGCCATCGTGACCAACTACTTGTCTTGGGGGAAGAGCATTTTTTTCTTCTTCGTATGGGACCATTTTTTGGCAATCACCATGGCATGTAGTATTGCCGACCCACTTACCACTACGCCACGGCGACCACAGCTTTCCCATAAACAAATGTTCCTGCGAACTATTGTACACAGTGCTTTCTGATATCCTTAAGATGTCAGTTATATCATGTAATTTCACATTTTGAACTTTTTGACGTATTCAGGTGTAACCACCTCAATTGGCCTTCCAGAGCTTTCAGCATCGTTGGTGTCTGTACGGCTACGTTTAAAGTCAGCCCACCACCGACAAGTGGATGTTTTTGATGAAGCAGAATCCACATAACACGTTTCAAGCGATTACTGAGCTTGCACTGCATTTTTTCCATCAAAAAGCGGTGTTTAAGCAGCACACGAAATTCTGTTTTTTCCATTGTTTTGAAAATCGCAAAAGCAGCGTCACTTGAAGAACTGTAACCTGGAACCTAATAACCATATTGTCATTCAAATTTGACAGGTATCATACTTTCTTAAAATAATATTGATTTCTTGTCAGTAGCGCCCCTTTTATGTCAGGCAGGGGACTTATTGAGTTATGCGTTACTTGACCTCGGAAGCTCGGATTCATAGACCCTCTTAGTTGAAGCGTCGTCCCTTTGTGCGATATGGCCGATCCAGGGCAGTTGATGATACATTGCCTTCGCGACTGAATGCACATCTTAGATGGTAGAGTCCAAACCTTTCCTTGCTTTCATAGGGCATAGCTTCTACTGACCTGGAATCGATGCAAGACGATGACTAGAGATCTCTCTCGTGTAATGTTTTAAGAAATAAACGACAAAATATGAATATCGTTGTCCTCTGACGGTATTTGTACGAATGCGAATGTCGGGTGGTACAACATCCCACTTATATCACCCCACAGAATTGCGTTCCAATCAATAGTACTGAATAAGGTTAAAGTGGGACAGCAGAATCAAGAAATTCAAGATCCTAAGATACTGAGTGAAATTCAATGCCCAAATTCCTCCTAGCTGTACAGACCCAAAATGGTCGAAATTCCAAAGCAGCAAAATGACCAAGACCTTGAAATCATAATCATAATAAGGAGGAAGTTTGCATACTTAAATTCGGCACCTAATCCTGAGTGGACCTCGAGCAAGGACAGTGCACAAGGGGAAAACCATCCCGCACTAAATCGTCCGAAATATTTCCATAGTGATGTCTGATCGACGGTAACGAGCTCACAGAAACCTTCAATGTCAAACAAGATTTAAGACAAGGCGACTCGCTGTCAGATGAGGATGCCCTTAGTTCTGCGTGCGATTTTTAGTCCTGTGTGTGTTGATGGCATCTGGAGAAGAAGATTTAACGACGAACTCTATGGGCTGTACAATGACTTGCGCCTGGGCAAGCGTCTTCGGATACAACGCTTAAGATGGCTGGGTTATGCAGAGCGTATAATCACAACAAATCCGTCCTGAAAAGTCTTCGAATCTGAGCCATTGGGTCAACGCAACAGAGGTCGGCCTAGGATAAGCTGGCGCACACAAGTGGAGAAGGACGTCTACTAACTTGGAGGGCGCAACTGGTTAGAAATCGTGCTGGCTGGAAAGGCATGTTGGTTGAGGCCCAGGTCCACCACGAACTGTAGCACCACAAGAAGAAGAAGAAGAGGATGAAGATCATTGATTGATGAATTAGTGAAAGTTGGATTTTGACCATAAAAAGTTTGGTGCCATCTTTTCGCATATTTTATCCACTCAACAACTATCTTAAGTTTGGTTGCAAACATTTTGGAAAAACCGGTTCTCCCGAACAACACCCTTACTTCCATTGAACACCGGAAGTGTGATAAGGTCATCATAGACCGACAGAACCAGATTTGGTCTATTCCGCGGTATGTCTAAGTGCTTTGATTGTCCTAGACTTCGATTTGTTCGAGTGTTTGTCCCTCTACTTACACAAGGTTGAATGCCTTGAATATTTTTGTCGAGGATATGGATGACATGGACTGCGTAAGTGACATGGAAACCATGGTAAACCTAGACGATATAGAGGACATGTACCACACAGAAAAAGTGGGCTTGGACAACATGGATGTAGACGAAGAGGATACGAATGATAGGATATGGCAACAGACCGCTGGAAGTCCATTTGAAAACTATGGACAAGGACAAAAGTCTTTAATTCCCGCATTGGTCCATCTTAAGGTGGATTTTGTGCTCAACTTCTTTCTTGCCCTTCCAATTTGGCACAATTTGTCTGATGTGAACCTAAATTTGTGGCCAAAATTGCTGGAGTTTAATCCAACTCCATCGGCTCGCCTCAACATCCATCACCATCGCTGGTCGAATCTTCTCTGCAAAGCCTTGAAGGAGTCACACAAAAAAAAACTGCTTATGCTGAGGCATCACTCTTTAATCGATTTCATTATTTCCCCCCAATCGATACCTCAACGTGAGAATTGAATTTCCAATTTACTCGAATCGACACACGTGCATTCAACGGGAGTCGAAGAACAAATTCAACACATCCGCAAGGACTGCTCAATTTCCCCTCTCATTTCCTGTTTGACTACATAAACCAAAAACTTCCGAACAAATCTTGGAAATTCCGTGAAACTCCAACTTGACCAATACCTTCAAGAACAACGCTAACATCGCTTAGAACAATCGTATCGGAACGTGACTTCAAATAAACCGGAATCGCACACGGACATGGAGGGAATCCGTACGAGACACGTACAGAATTTCATTTCCATCCCACACCAGCGGGGAGGGAAACGCTACCGCCGTTCAAACTTTGATTGCGTCTTGGTTGCAGATTACGTTCCCCGAGTTCCGGGAATTCTGGTTTATCTTAAAACCTCGGCATATGCATGCACAGAAATAAATCCCTCCACAAGCGGCTTGTGCATCCTCCCGAGGATAAACTGCTCCTTAGACAGCTGAGTGGCGGCGTCTTAAATAGTTTTCCCGCTTCCCGCCCACTCACTCCCTGACTAATTCGGTGTAAAAATCTGCAGCTTCTATTCCACCCCACGAAGTGAACAGAAAGAGGGAGGTGTAGTTCGTTTTATCGATTTGGTTTCCTTGGGACGCCTCCCGAAGAGGGTCACGTGCAATGCATCAGTGCACTGGGGGGAGCAGTCTGCTGCTTTCCAGCTAAATCGAACGAAAATTGTTTTACTTGCATCCTGCCAATATATGATTACTCTTGCCATGGATCCGATTGAATCTGCCGTCGGACTGTCCATTTTATTTCCTCTGAATAAATTGAAGGGGATCCTGGTCTTGTTCCTTGGAATTTATTTGTTTCCAATTCCAGAATCCAATCTCGTTGGTATGCATGCATTTTCTGCAAGGCGCTCTCCTCTGCATTACACAGAGGTGCAGGGTATGGTAAATGATTGTTTAACGTTCCCTTGATGTAGCCAGATGGTTAGACATGGGACTGTGCCTTTGGAATTTGTACAAATTTGAATGAAATGAAGGCGGAAGAGGTGTGTTTAGTCAGCAAGCACATGAATATCTGGCAGTGGGAAATTATAAAATTTTGACAACTTTAAAGTGGGAGACCAATCTGACAAATCGTGATGAAGGATGAATCAGATTAAGGGGGAGAAAGAAGCAGTGAGATACGTGTGCCAATATATGACGCACAGTGACTGGCTGCAGAATCTTGTGAGAAGACTATTCTTAGGAATCATGGCGTTGGTGATTCAAATGGTGATTCCCTCGATTGGCGTCACTATCCTTGGATGCATTTTTCCCTAATTAAGGATGCGAAATGGCGTATTAAAATGGCCTCTTGCCTAACCCTCACGTAAGGCCAAGATAAACTCATCATTAGAGCCAACTCAAGCACGCCGAATACGGGCTTTCATCATATGACAATCTTCGGTAGGTCATGTCTTTGACAAGCTGGACTTTTGGATTCCACAACCGAAATGTATGCCTTCATACTTACACAGGCCATCAATTCATGGAAGTTCCTAGTCTGAGCTAGAGCTGCTGGAGAAATGAAATTCTTCTCTGTCCCGGGTTTGCGGCTTCCAGTCATCAAGACTAAGCTGTCTTTGTGTCGAAAATTCGGTCCTCCGCTCCTTCTCAACCCTGGAGGATGGAAAGCATCTTGGCTGATGCACTTTTGTCCATTCGATCGATATGACCACGCAAGGGTTTTTGGCAATACTTTGCCTTCGATTCAGCAAGATAACGACCCCAAACATACAGCCAAAGCAATGACCTGGTGTTTCGAATAGATATAGGATTTGGTTTTACGTGATTACCAGCCTTAAGGGCTTATATCACGGCGTCCATTTTTCCAAAAGTCGTAGATAATGCAAGACTAGACGCCTTAGCTACCCAAGTACCAAATGAGATCATGCTTGAGGGATAATCACTCCACCTTGGCTTGGAGCGAAGTCTCTCACAAAACTCTGCCGCCCTCTGGGTTGCAGCACAGAATGTAACTCCAAAGTGAGCCCAGAAAGTCCCATAACCGACAGGGCTGTATCAGCAGGGTCACAGTCAGCACAGTACACTAACCCCGTTTCTGTCCGCGAAATTGGGTTGTGAACCACAGCCACAACGACACTCCCACAAGGGGGCCTAACTCACGGTCAGGCTAAAACCGAAGATTCAGGGACTCCTGAACTCCCGTAGCACCAGAATATAGGCTCTGGTGAAGCTTTCACTGCTAGTCAGGTTCAAGGCGTTTCAAATAACACAAAACATCGGCTTTGTGATGACTAACTAAGTTAATCTAACAAGCAGACGTTTTGGAGGGAAATTCAAGAAAAAGAATAGCCGCTGGGACACGACGCGCTGATGTTCCAAGGATGCTGGTGAATGAAATACCCTCGTGGCATACTTGATTCAAATCGACTTTGAAAGCATTTAAAACCTTTCCGACTCTACGATAAGAAGATGTAACGTGGTTCAAAGAAAAACAAAAATGACGCGCCTTTGTACTGAAGTGATCACAGGATCGCGAGCTTACTGTCCTGATAAGACCATACCATGTACTGACATCTACTATATTTGGTGGGCTTTAGCGAACTTGCGTCTCAGCATGAGCCGACAATTGCTTCCGTCGCGGACATTCCCCTGATTGAGGTCACTCTCCAGCTGACGGCGCTACCGGAGACGTCGTCTTCCTTTACCCCGAAGACCCTTGGGGTTGAAGTCGATGTCTTAACGGGCCGGAGCATTAGTGTACATTGACTCTACAAGACCTCGCCATCTAAGACGAGAGACTCGAAGTACTCAAAATAGTTTGACGAAATTTATGTGGCTGTACAGTTCGTCGCTTAGTCTAATTCTCCAAACATACGATACCATCGATAATTGGAAGGACTTTCCTCTCGAAGCGGCAAAGAATCTCCCCATCCGCTTTATTAAGTGTCCGTCCTTTTTCTGGAACTCATTCATGATCCGCTGTAATATGTGTATCCTGTCATAAGTAGGCAAAGCCCGAGCTCGCCCTGATATCTACCAATCCGGCAGTTGACGTAGGGTCTCTCACTTTTACACAGAACGACGGATCTTTCAGAAACATTCCGTCCATCGATCATATTTTGATCAGACCGGATTTTGAAGACGAGATGGTATGTGAACCTTAACAAGTCATCACCAGCTACATGGGAAAACTCCGCAGGCAGTCCATTGGCATCAGCAGTATTTTCGGACTTTTGCTTGGTGATTGGTGTCGTTATTCGACTCAGGTCAGGAGGGCGGAACTCTTGTCCATCATCGTCAATGGATGGATTATTCTGGCTAACTGCGGTATTTGGTGGTTATTGGAGTTATGCAGTCTGCGATTGTGGAGTTTTTACATTTCCAGCATCTCGATGTTCCCATTGTTACCGCTGCAACCGCTTCCTTTCGATCCTTGCGAACTTAACATGTTCTGTTCAACGATTAGAAGAGTTTCTGTAAGTCATTTTTGTACTCAACATCCACTTCTAAGTCTTTTTCTACGTCTTTCTGAGAAGCTGGTGCTGCTGCCTCCTTTTTTGCTCGAGCTCAACAGCTGAGCTCGTCCTTCTTAGTGGTGACAGTGGCTCTGACTTCATATGGTCGCTGACATTCATCATCAAACGAGGAGTTTCTTTTTGGTGGCGAAGTGAAACATAAGACATCGGTGGTGGCTTTTCTTATGGCTTCCTGTACAGTACTGTCTTTAGTATTTAAAGTCTTTTGTGTGGGACTTTGTAAAAGGGCGACAGGAGACTCGCGCAACAAATAATTATATTGAACTACTTTACAACATTTGTCAGGGTTTCGCTAGAGGCAGCTTGCGGTCCTTATCAACCAGCTCCTTGAAATATTCGGACGTTCCACAATACGATTTTTTTTTGATCAATCGTAAATAAGAACCCTGCATGCAGAGGGAGTTTCCGACAAACTTCAGTTTTGGTCGCCATGGAGGTGGTTCTTGTTTCGATTGTTGGACTCAGCGTTAAGCGTCCATTTTTTTTCACGGCATCACCACTTTTGCGTGACTGAGAACGCTCCCTTTGGGACTTTTTCAAGCTCTGCGGTTCCGAGTTGACTATAGACTGTAGAATCCCCTATTCGTGACACCACGCACAGGACAATATTTTGCTGTCGAAGTCAATTATTGGCCCCTTCAGAGCTATAGTGCTACGAACGTATTCAATTGTTTACTAAAGTTAAAGCTCTAGGTACCACTTCTGACCCTGTATTCTAATTCTCACAAAGTGACTCAGTATTCAAAATGTTTCACCAACAGTATTCTTGGGGTCAAACATTTCTGCGATCTTCTTTTTCTTCTTCTTGTGGCGCTGCAATCCGGGGTGAACCTGGGCCTCAACCAACATGCCTCCCCAGCCAACACTATCTTTAGCTAGCTAGCTTGCGCTTGTGTGCGCCACCTAAGCCTAGACCGTCCTCTGTTACGTTGTCTCAATGAGTCAGATTCGAAGACTTTTCGGACAGGTACTGTGGTGTCCATACGCTGTGCATAGCCTAGCAGTCCTTGCATCCGAAGACACTTGACCAAGCCCAGTTCGTGGTACAGCCCATTGAGTTGTCGTTAAATCTTCTCCTCCAGATGCCATCAACACAAACAGGACCGAAAATCTCACGCAGAACTTTTCTCTCAAAAAAACTAAGGGCTTCCTCATCCGCTTTTAGTATCGTTCGGGTTTCCGCGCCAAGGAGTAGGACTGGGACTGGAACATTTGCTTCATCAAAAATCGATTGTTGATGAAGATGGGATGCCCAAATGAAAATCCCCCAAAATCGGTGAGATGCGTATCCGCAACGGACGTTCCGAACTTGAAAACAACCATATTTTGGTGGACAAAATCGAGAGGAGTGTGAAGCTAATAACCTTCGTCAGAGACATCATTCTCGCACAGAAGGATCCTTCCTTCTGCGGGACGGGCGTGATAAGTTGAAATGATGGATTTTCTTCATCGCGACCGAAGATGACGCGCTGCGAGGGTAAGGAAGATGGATGGGTCGTTGTGGGAGACATTTACAAATTTGCTTGCCATGGCCATCAGGGAAATCGCTCCTCAATTACATTCTGGGGCATCGCTGCACGGTTTTTTCTCCGTCTTCGACAGTCATGCCCGTCTAGCATGATTGATGATGGCGACCCTGAAAAACAATCATTTCGTTTGTTCTCCCCAGGGACAGTGTCTGAAGATGACATTTGCAGGTGAGCGTATGTCTGGAGTCAGAAAATCGATGGATGTACCGTCTGTGAATTTTAATTTCTGAAAGGTTGACTGAGTGTCGCAACGTCATTCGCCAGGATCTTTCGAACATCACTGCGTCGTGTCCCTGTGACAGGCTGTGGCTGTGTATCTCACTTGAAATTCCCTTTTAATTTAAACGTCTCACTCTTCACTTCACACACTATACACACACCACCCCCACGACGAACAAGGGCACCCCCCCCCACAAAGTTTAGCAAGAATCCCAAACTCACCACACAGAACACAGAACATTGCGTTTCACTTAACAATTTACTGAACAGAATAATTGCATTTAAACACCCCTGGCCGGCGCCCCACCACACCCGCCACGCAAAACGTGTTGATTACCTGCATGCTGACGCTATTTATAGTCCAGGCGGTGCTTGGGCTGTTAACACGGCGACCGGGGGCGCCTTACAGAGGTGGTCAGGAGCCAGCCGCGCCGGGAGCCTTCAATGCGAGTAATTACACCACACAGGTGCTTGTGTACGTGCTGTAGTTGGAATTATCAGCGAATAACCATAATTTATCGGGGGCCGTGTCGCATGATTGTAGTTTCAGTTTAAATCCTTCCCAGGAGCTGGTCGGGCTTGTGTTCGCTTTTAATCGGTTGGGAGAGATTAAAAAAAGTTTTTGTTTTCAAATTAAAGTTTACGAGGTCGCTTTTAACGGATGGACCGTTAAACAACAACGAATCATGGATGCGCCACATGGTTATGTTTTTAATTACGAAACAGGGATTACTGGTGAAAGACGGCTGCGGATCCTGGGAGAGGCACAATGAAATCCAATTAAAACGGGGAAGTCTTGTCTGCTGTAAAGTGTTTGAACAAAACCCAGCTCGTTGCGGCAATTGTTGGCAATAGGTCGACTCGTAATTGGATGTTCTAAATGACAATTGTTTCTGCTAACGTGTCTCCATGTGGAACACAAGATTACTGCAGAAAGAATGATATGGAGGATTTTATGCATTCCCAAGCGTGTACTTGATCTCAGTTCAAAATTATTGCCGGGAGGATAGTAATTTATACACGAGGATATAGAAAGAGATTAGGGGATGGATCAAAGTGGCTAGGATTGGGTATGGAGTGTGGGATTTGTGGGCGTGAAGTATGGGGGCCATGTTGGTAATTTGTTCAGGAAGCTAAGTATTTTGACAGAGCTAAGCAGTGCGTCATGTGTCGCATATTCACACATTACGTTCATCTTACAAGAGAAGACGTTTGATCTCACATTCGACTGACTGTTGAACTCTAAGTTGCCAATCTTTAGACAACATCTCAATTGAGAGGCTGTCCGGTTTCCGCGAAAGTTTGCAATAGAGCCCGAGGTTGTTATTTCCCTGCTATAGACAGGAGTTCGCCTATTTGCAGAATTCAACCAGTCCAGCAGTTAAATGCAACCTTCCCTTGCCTACACAGTTCCTGGAAATAAGAATTTCCTCTGCAACGAAAAATCATATAAGCTAACTGAAAAGAAGGTGGTTCTTGTGATGGTTTTTGGTGTCAGGAAGCACCCTATCTTCCGAATTTAAGAAGTGAAAAAAAGTTTCGGCTATACGAGTCTAGGAGGGACAAATAATCCTGTTTACCTTATGGACACCACTGCTCCGGTCCAAAAAGTTTTCCAGTCCAAGCCATTGGAACATCGCAACAGAGGACGGTCTAGCCCTCAGCCTAGGTGGCTCTGTGGCACACACAAGATGAGAAGGACCTCAATCAACTTGGAGTGCGCAATTGGAGAAAGTTGAGGAGAGATCGTACAAGCTGGAGAGGCATGTTGGTTGAGGCCCAGGTTTACCCCGAAGAAGAAGAAGAAGTATTTTGGTTAAAGCTGCTGGTTGCAAATGCCCAACAATACAAAACCTTTTTTTTGACTCATTGTGACACGTCATGAATGCCCTTTCTCAAGTAACCTAGAACCAACCTGACAATAACTAAGAAGCTGTTCAGCACTTATTTTGATGTGGTCGTCTAGAAACGAAATACTTCTCTAGATGTTTCTTCAAGCTTTTGCAAGGGCTTTGCATTAACAGGTTAAGTAAAGGAAGGTTTCAGTTTCTTCATCACCCCTGCAACTTCGATGCTAAACCTGCGGCCTTAGCTTTTTCTTCCTAAATGTTCTTCCCGGGCTAACCGCCTCTTCAACTCCCTCGCGTCATTATGTGCGGTTTCTCGCAATGAGTTTCAAATCTCTTGAACTCATCCCCAGCTGGCGGGACCCCTTCGCTACTGTTCTCGGTCGACCCGATCTTTTGCCGCCTTTGGTTAGCGGGCTCCATTGAATCACATGTTTGGTATACAATTTTAGCCTTTTCAAAAGTTGTGACTGATCCACTGCCCACTTGAGTCGTTTCGTGATGGTTCCTAAGGGTTTCTGGCCCATTCTCTGATGAAGCTCCCCATTTGAGACACGGTTCGGCCAAAAAGTCCTTAATATGTTTCGTAGGCCCTCTTGTGATAGTGGCTGTCACTTTCACCGTGTGTCACCTAGTGCTGCACTCATATAACAGCACGGACTCAACATTGGAACAAAGCAATCTCAGTGTGGTGTTAAAGCCGTGGACAACATAGCAAATGCGACTTATCCTTCTATTTTCAACTTTTCGGTCCCTCAATTGGCTCGGACAATACTTCTGAGGTATTGCTGACTCTGTGCTTTCTCAACCAGTTGTCCAGCAACTTTAGAGTGTTGTTTGAGTGGCTCTGTTCAGTCGGTGAAGGTGTTTCTTCTATTAGCTGGGAAGGGTTCACACCCATGCTGTAACTGAGTTCATTTTATGTTAATCTTCTACAATTCCAAGATTTTTCATATGATGTTAAAACGGACCTGCTTTGGTGGACTGGATCCGAAAACCAATATCATCTGTAGGATATACAGAAAAATACACATGAGCATGTTGCCGGCAAAAGAGCACATAGGACCTAAGTAAGCTGTCTGATTGTCGAGCGCACCCCTCACACGGAATAGGAAGACCCACGTCGTCGTGGTAGGATAGAAAGTGTCAGGCAAACAATAAACACCCAGCCTGCCGACAGGGGATGAAGCAGGTCAACGAACTCATTAGCGCCGATAAGAAAACAAAGGCGAATCTTTATTAATAATAATTATGTGGCACTAGAGCCTACGAGGACTAGGGCCTAGCTTCTACAACAACCACTCGTGTTGTGCGTGCTACTGTTCTCTCACGTTAAGTCTTTGCCGACTCCGAACGGCGAGATTTGAATAAATTTTCAGACTCTACACTCATTAAGTGTTATCAGCAACTTGAAGGAGGTGGTGCCATGAAAAGAACGATGTCCTCAGTCCAGAAATTGAATCTCTGAATTTGGACGAGTGAGTCGACGCACTTACTCACTACGTCATAGAGGCCACCAAGTAGAGAAACAATGAATACCCTTCTTTTTTGATAATTAAATTCCCATGTCAATGTCATGAATCAATTTGAGAGGAAAACCCGCGTCTCTAGATGCTCAGAACAGGACAGAACAGCCGCATCCCCGATATTTCTCCTATCTGTCCTTCATCTGCACACACACAAGAACATTAACTGGCTATCCTCCTTGAAAGCATAAACCTGTGATCATTTTGCAATTCATCTAGTACTCGTTTTACAATTTTAGGAAATTTTTGTGTAAATAGTTCTTGTTGGTTAGTTGGTTGTTAGGAGGACAGATACCGGAATAAATCCTTTCAATCGTTATGATAACAGACGGATTAGCATGATGGCCAGTATGAAACAACAAACAAAATCTTCTCAAGATAGGTATAGTCCAGTGATCAGAGGGAATCTGCCTCTGTCGGGTTATCCATTCAACACCTCCGTCTTCACCGGATGCGCAATTAGGTCTATTTTCCATTGATATTTGCCGGAAGTTATAGTCACGCATGAAGCACGCATTAAGCATGCATGAACCATAAAGCATGTGGGGAAAGCAATCATTGGGCAGTGTCTCAGGATACAGACAATTTCTCCATAACTCAAACCTACCAAAGCATGGTTAGTTCGTTGCATGAAGGACAGACGCAGGTACAAGCCGCGTCTTACTTTAAAACGGCTTTTATGATGGATTGTAAAACATTTCCCACTGACTCGATCGCCGATGTTAAAGATGGCTTCTTGTATGCCGTTTCTAGTTTGTCAGCGGGATCGTAGAGGTATATTTTTAATGTAAAATTCTTAGAGAAAGACTTCTCCCACGGTCCTTTGTCCCATAAAGCTAAGACTGGAGCAGTGACAGTAGTGAGGTTGTGAGATATGAGATGCATTCTCCACTTCGTCTTCATTGCAGCAGCTTCTGCTAATGTAGAATAATTTTCATTTCGTAGTGCTTAAAAGGGTTATGACACGGTAAGACTTGGGACAACATCGGCAGCATCATTTTGTGTAGCTGAACAATAGACACTATCGGGTTTTGTGCTGTTGTACCTGTGCCATAGCGTCTAAGCGGTGTCATAAGTGACTAAAGGGCGACAACACTTGCCCGCTTAGGCACCGATAATGTTGTCCTGAGGTCTATGAGGGAAGGTTTGATCCCAGAGATTTCTTGCGTCTTCGAGTCAGTATAAGCGCCTTCCATTGAAAAAGTTCACCATCTGCCTCTTTGCTCTATGAGGCATAAGACGTGAGTTCCTTGCTCGATGGACTGATTTGATTAAATTTCTACCTTAAGACCGCCCGACTGTCGATGAAATGGAAACACCATTCAGTGGTATTCCAAATATGAATGATTGCCAGGACCTCTTCTCTACTGACAAGTTTACAGACTCTGAGTTTTCATATATCCTATGTCAATGCATTTGTCTCGGACCCATCTAAATGAAACCACTTTGGACTCAATTTACTGAAGTGGTCAAGATTGTAGACCTGCTTTAAAGGCCTACGACTCTGCCACAAGAGCGAACGGCGTGGTCAGCCATGCCTGCTCAGTTGTAGAATGTATGGAAGTCAAGAAAACGAAAGATGCCCCTCAAATTTATTCAATTAAATGCTAAGAGCAATGTCCCTTCCCATCCCACATCGTGTTCCTGAATAAATTCCCCAGCTTCCTCATTTGCATACAACGCAACTACATCTTGCAGCAACAAGGGTTATCCCTTCAAGGAATTTTATGAAGACACTGATGTGCTCAATATCCTCTCCGCGTTACATGTATTTACCACTTAAGCTTGATCCAAGAGCTCTGCTGAACAGCATGGAAGAACTGTAAATATTTTCCTGGCTAGATGGAAGCTGTGTACACAAACTGACTGAGTACACAAGCTGAATGAAGTAATCCACTTCTTGCAGCAAACAATGTTTCCTGTAATTGCTTCGGCAAACTGCACGTGCACTCCACGTCCTTAAGGAATGAAAAATAAATATGACCATGCTCCTGTAATCAGAAGAAAACACTCCAGAGCACACTTTCATCTGCCGAGCTTCTGCTGCTATTCAGCCAAAAGAGCATTCCACACCGCCACACCGCCGCCGCTGATGTGTGCACGTCCTTCACCGACAACGACGCTGCCAGTGTGTCATTCCTTCCAAGTGCCCTCTAACACACTGTTTTTGATTACCCAAGAGAGAGACGGCATCCTTCGAGCGGCGACATTGACGTAAAATATTTCCCAAGAAAATGTATTCACCGCCTCGGATACGGCGAACGCGTGCACAAAAATGGGTTTCAGCATTCCGCCACCACCGCTGCGATTTTGCCGGGAAGCTGAACTTCCTCAAGGACCGACGATGACGACGTCTCGAAGCCAAATGCGAGTGACGCTCACATCAGTAGTTTTATCGCATTTGCTTACGATGCGGCGACGGCGACGCAGACCGAATGTGAACTGTGCCAAGTCAAACTAACGAGTAATTGGATAGATTCGCTGCACAATCAGATTCCGGGAGTAGACGATTCCCATTGAATCGCGTGTAAAAGTCGATGGCGAGGAGAAGCGATACACCCACGCGAATGTAGTCGGAGTATCATTAACAGAATTGACGACTACCGCCGACTGTGTGGGGCGTCGATAAAACTTTACTGCAACGCCCATGTGTGCTAGAGAGGGGGGGGGGCACATGTCATGGCGGCCAGGAAACTCTTTTGTCTGAGTCAGTGTGGGGGCAGAGATGACGTGAATCTATGTCAGAGACGCGCAGTAGGGTCTCTTATGGTTGAGGGAGACATTATTCTCTTGCCCTTTCCGATCCGGATTTAAAGAATTGAAACTTGAGTTAAACATTCGAGAACTCTCAGCCTCCTCCCACCGCGCCACATGCCACATACGCCCAGCGAAAGACGAACAACAGCCGACACAGACAGAAAAATTTGCAAGCACGCCACAATGTCACCTTGCTCCTCGTCATCCATTATGACACGTCGCGCTGCAGAGCGAAGAGACTAATTTTATATCAACTTGAACCCCTCCGCTATAAATAGCCTCCCAAATTTCATAACTACACGTCGTCTCCCTTCCACAGCATCCGCACCATGCGTCAGCGATCGATTTGTTTGCCATTTGAAAACGCTACACACCAAAACCCCGCAGTGACTAAGTGCAATCGTAATAATTATAAAACACTTCTGCGCATAATAAAGCGGAATAAGACAATGAAGGCACACACAGCCGAAAAGTCCACGGGAGCCATCCGACAGATACATTTTAAATCGGCGGCGAAATTCTGGCAGCGCGCCCAGTGTTTTTGTCATAAAGCGGATCGCGTTGCCAACAAAAGCCGCGAAGACTCCCGTGCCCGCAACAAAGAATCGCCCGAACACGGCCCGAACACTTAATAATCGAAATGGATGAGGTTGCATCAAAGGGGAATAAAATTTAAGGCATCGAGGAGAAGAATAAAAGTGTAAAAATAAGAACAAAGTCCGCGGGAGCGGGACGGACATTCGGTGGGCACCGGACACGTGTTGTGATCTTGGGCTGCCTTGGGGACAGATATTTTATAAGGACCATAAACCTAGATACGAGTATGAGGTGAAATGTAGTACGCGCCGGCTATTTGAACGCAGTCTGGACGTTCAATATTTCAAGGTGTGTTGACGTTTGAAGGACGCCGACCTGGAGGTGATTGATGGTGATGATCCTGCGGGCAGACACTGAACTAATTGGCGGCTAATTTGTATTTAACGGTGTTTTTCCTGAGCCAAGGGGGAATTTCATTTCATTTCACTATCGATCTGAACTGAAAACAAAATACTTCTAGTTTGCGCGAAAGGAAATGTTTGGACAAGAGCCAGGTGACGACCTGCCATGCCAAGTATTTAGTTCCAGATCTATGCTGAGGTTTTTTTTTGGATTTCCTTACAATTTCTATCTCGAACGAGTTGACGTGTAACACGGACACTGCTCCTTTGGGCTGAGGTTACGCAACAGGTTTTAACCCAACGAAGGACCTCTTGTTGGACACCCACAGCAAATGGAAAATATTTGGAACCCAGCTGGTGTTCTAAAATTCCACTTAATTTTAAGAGGGGCATGCAAGCCATGCATGGTCCCAGAAGTGATACACAGTTGAGTTGAAATCAGGAATGAAGGGACGGACTTCTTCTTCGTGCAAAGTGTCACGTTGAACTGTTTCCCAACAGCGACACGGCATAGCAGAAAACAGAAAAGAAACAATCTAACCACGCAGATATTTACGAAATGGATAGATGATACAAACGTTGCCACTTTTCGCGAAATACACCATAATTATGGTCGTCATAGTCGACTGCAAACCATCAGTAAAATTGTAAAGAAGTTTGAAGACATTGGAAGCGTTACTGATGTCGTAAGGCAGGTGCATCATCGTTATGCTCGGTCAATCGATGCATGTTTTTACTGGTGACCAGTTCAACAATTGAGGGGCATGGGGCTGTGCCAATGTCGTGGATCGCACACAACTTGGCGAGCTGCCAACACTATCATCGGCTGTGCACAGGTCTAGCTGACACACAGCCTCCTCGTGGCGCCCCTTGGTTAGCCATCACAACACGCGATGTGTGGTGAATCAATGAATGCAGCGACTAACTCTGCCTAGTGGGCAGTGGTAAACCAGCCTGTGGGTTGTGCGTGAGACAAATACATGTCTCGGATACAGGAGTCTCTGTTGTTGATGACCGCAGCAAATGACTATAGAACGGATTTTCGGTTCTGTACGTGGAATGTGAGGTCTCTTAAATGACAGCCGAACAACTTGCGGAGGCCGTTGACTCCTAAAATGCAGACTATTACTGCCATCCAGGAAGTTTGTTGGGATGGGTCGGGCAGGAGGAATTTGAAGAACTGCGACATCTACTACAGAGAAAAAATTCAGCGCTTATTCAGAAGCGGACAACGGTCAGACTTAGGCAAAAAGTCTTAAACTACGATCCCGTGTGAACGCCTTATGGCAATCCGAATTAATGCTAAATTCGGGAACATCGTACTCATTTGCGCTCACGCCCCGACAGAAGAGAAGGATGACAACAGCAAGGATGAATTCTATGATCTCCTAGAAAGAACATACGATGGAGGGCCCAGCGACGACTCCAAGATCGTTCAAGGAGATTTCAATGCTCAGCTGGGAAAAGAGGACATCTTTGCTGGCGTCATTGGGAAACACAGCCTGCACGACACCACGTTCGGATATGGACTCATGCTGGTCGACTTCGCCGCTGGGTGGAAACTCTCTGTGAGTAGTACGTGGTTCCCACATCTCTCTCTGATCAATCAACCGTCAATCAGATTGATCATGTTGCGATGAACGTCAGACACTCATCCCGTATGACCGACGATCGAATCTCAGTGACTTTTATCAGGTCCACAAAAATTTCGACCAAATCTTCACACTACGCAGATCCTGAAAAAGACCCAACAAGTGCAAATCGACACTCACCACCTATTCGTCGATTTCAAGGCCGCAAATGACAGTGTGCATAGAGACGAGCTATACCAAACTCATCAGATTGTGTAGGATGACGATGGAGCACTCTCGCTGCTCCGTCAAGGTCGGCAACGAACTCACCGAAAACTTCAATGTAAAAAAAGATTTTAGACAAGGCGACACACTGTCATGTGACTTCTTTAACATCATCCTTGTATGACATTGACGTGATCGGCAAAACTCAGCGAGCCGTCAATGAGGCGTTTGCTAGCATCGAAGCGGAAGCGGCTAAAGTGGGACTGGTGGTAAACGAGGGCAAAACTAAGTACATGCTGTCATCGAAGAAGGACGCAGAACATCGACGTCTCGGACAGAGCGTCACTATGGGCAGCAGACATTTCGAGGTAGTTAAGGACTTCGTCTATCTCGGCTCCGCGGTGAATAGGGACAATAACATCAGTACCGAAATCAAGCGCAGAATCACTCTTGCCAATCGCTGTTTCTTTGGGCTTAAGAGGCAATTGAGTAATAAAGCCCTCTCCCGAACGCCCAAAGTAACTTTGTACAACACTTTGATCATCCCAGTCCTGCTTTACGGCGCAGAAACCTGGACGTTACTAAAAGCGGATGAGGAAGCCCTTGGTCTGTTTGAGAGAAAAGTTCTGCGTGCGATTTTTGGTCCTGTTTGCGTTGATGGCATCTGGAGGAGAAGATTCAACCACGAACTGTATGGGCTGTACGGCGGCATGAACCTAGTCAAGTGTCTACGGAAACAACGCTTAAGGTGGCTAGGCCATGTAGAGCGGATGGACAACATTGCTCCGGCCCGAAGAGTCTTCGAATCCGAACCACAGGGACAACGCAACAGAGGACATCCTAGATTGAGATGGCGCACACAAGTGGAAAAGGACCTCAACCAACTTGGAGTGCGCAACTGGAAGCAGCTGGCAAGAGATCGTGCTAGCTGGAGAGGCATGTTGGTTGAGGCCCGGGTCCACCTTGGACTGTAGAGTCAGCAAAAGAAAAAGAAGAACGGGAGGATAGTTGACATCGTCAGCCGATTCCTTTTGATTTCCACTAATTCTAGGAAGTTTAGGGACAGAAAAGATGATAATGTTGTGGCTTGTTTGTCTCTTTAGCTCCTTTATGCAGCCCACCACGGACTTACATTTTATTGCATTGTGGTCAATATTTCTATTTGAAAGACACTGTGTTGGGCTTAGGACCAATAAGACGAAAGGGATTATATTTTCTTCGCGTCTTGCAGAAGATAACCGCTCCAGTGCCAGAGCATTGATCCATGATTAAAGACCATGAATATAGGCTATATCAAATCCATCCTATCTGAGACAAGGATCGGAAAGTTTTTTCTGAAGTCGTACTCGGGTTGTAAATTAATTGAATCTTAAAAATACACTTCCTTGATACCAAATTCCCCCAAAAGGACGAAGGGGTCCAGAGAATTATAATTCATGTGACCTATAAACTTTCATCTCGTTCATTCCATTCAAAATCCATTCGACTGAAAACAGTCTCCTCAGTGTTGAATAAACAGTATCACAGACAATTTTCCAATCAACACCACTGGAGCCACAACCACAACAAGCCTCCCCACACACACACACACACACCACCCCTATCCCATTGACAGAGAGACACGCTTCATAACCAGGAAAGCAAATAATTCATAATCCGCCCACAAGCATCGGCATCCCATAGCTTGGAGAGGCTTCAGTTTGCGGTCGTAAGGATATCTGGGAAACGGAGCAACTTGTGCCCGGGAGGTGATTGATTTATTAAGTCCCGCACTCAACCTAAAGAGGATCTCATAACTCGGCCCACTTAGTTGATAATGACTCAAATTAAAAAGCCTCAAGCGGCTGAAATTCAGAATTTCGAACTTTGCAATTAACATTCATCAGCTGCTCACCGCCCCCCTCCCTGACACTCCTTCCCACTGCGACACCACACCACCGCGCTGAAAATTGATTTGACTAGAAACTTTATGGAAAATGATTAATGTGGGTCATATCGCTTGGATGCTAAACTTTGAGAAGAAACAATGACAGGCCCGCCTACTCAGGAAGGCGGAGGCGATTTTAAAGTAACCCCAGTTCGAGAGATATCACAACAGCTGCGTTCTGCGAGATCACACGCCAGCCGGCACGACATGACAGGCAGTTGGTACTTGGGCTGTGATTTATTCCCAGAAGGGCCCAAGGGCGGGTATGGCTAATTGAGAGATTCGTGGTTGGGGGGGTGGTGTCTTTGGGAGGGCAGAGTTGTTGACTTGGTAGTTTGACAAAGGTCGGAAAGTATTGAACTCTCACGTACAACTTTCGACATTCTTAAGGCGACGATATTAGAAGATTTTGTTTTATGAGACCGTGAGTAGCTGAAAGCTTGAAATGATGCACTGTTCGTGACAACCAGTTGAAGCAGATGCCTTCAAGAAATAGCCACTTTCCCATTTAGTGGGTCTGAGCGTAGAGATGGTGACAGCAGTCGCATTTAGAGTGCGTATTGCACATAGTATGTGCTGCTTAGATATTAGGGATGAGAAGTCGAAAAGGTATTGCAACTGAGGATAAGCTGTGTTTGGTGCTTCGCCAATTTGAGGATGATTCTGCATCTGAAAAAGTTCAGATGTACTTTGGAAATCAGCCAAATGCCCCATTTTTTGCTTGAATTCTCTCTTAAGATTGCTCTACAACTTGTCTGTCCTCTGTGTTATTGATTCTCAATCATCATAATCTTCTTAAACCTGCATGTTCCACTAAAGGAGTCCAGGGGGCAATGTATGCACCAGCAACCTGCAGGCCGCTTGACTCTAACTCGCCACCAGACTCTAACTCATCAGGAGCTGTTCCCAAGCGCAATCAGCCGTGTCTATGGACTTGATCCCACAACCTGTCCTTTGGTCTTTCAAGCGGTCGCCTACCTGATGGAATTGTATCTGATTCTCAATTTTCAACCGAAACTTCTTACGACAGATGTAAAGAACAGAATTGTGGCATTGAGAATAGACAAGCCGAATGTGGGAAGTTGTGAGTTAAGAACGTGTTTAAGGTTCCGCTCGTACAAACGAAACTTTTATCAGTTTTGTACATCCGTCTGTCTGTCTGTCGAGCATGTGAAGCGGCTTCTCTTGTAGAGATTTGTAGAAAAATGTTATTTGCCTAGAGATCAATACACTTGTTTGAAAATTTGAACTAGTGCATCATTTGGGAGTGGCTGCCGAATATGAAAAAATACTTTTCAGGCAGCGGACCCATGAAGGGTCAGAGCCTTAGCAATTGCTGCCTTCCATCGCTGACGGTAGAGTTCGCGGTTATGTCTTCTCCTCCATTCACCTTCCCCGCAGACGGAACCATATATTCGACGTAGAATTTTTCTTTCGAAGGCACCAAGAATCAGCTCTACAGACTTGCTTGTCGGCTAGCTTTCAGCTTCATAAAGCAGGACTGGCAGTACAAGGGTCTTGTAGAGCATGACTTTGGTCCTTCGAGTCAGGAGTTTTGACCCCAGTTGTTTCGACAAACCGAAGAAGCGTCGGTTGCCAAGGGTGGTTCTACGTCGGATCTCCACTGAGATGTCATTTGTGGAGTTAACATTTGCCCCGAGGTAGACAAACTCCTTTACTACCTCAAAAATCCTAACAAAAGCAGTAAATTTAGCAGTGCTTCGAACAAACCATAAAACAGAGGAAACGATGGTATAGACAGATTAAGATTCCTCTTCTTCTTTAAAATAAGAACTGGCCCTTCCTGGATGGCAATATTATTTGCTTTACAGCAGTTAGGACCTCCGACAATTTATCGGCTTAAGGGACCTTACATTCCACATAAAGAACCGACAGTCGTTGGCCTAATACTGTTTACTAGAGTAACCAACAGTAAAGCTGTTCATATCCGAAGCATGTAGTTGTCTCTGGTCAGTGAGTGAGATAACACCACACACAGCCTAATTCGCTTTGATTTATTTGGGTCTCGGTGTACCACGGTATTACGGGAAACGAAATTGTGGATCAGCTTACTAGGCAAGTATCAAAAGAGGCATTCATAGGGACCGATGCCACCTTGAAACTGCCCGCGTATTAGGTAAGGGCTTTCGTCGACAGTTGGATCTCCCGACAGCACAACCACAGATAGCATGACTCTCCAGGGTGCAATCTGACCAAGTGTACGCTGCCAAACGTCAGCAAGAAATCTGCGATTTTTCTGTTATCTCCAGACAAGTAAGACTGCAAACGACTTATTGGCGGCCTAGGAGAGCCCCAGTGGCTGCCGGAGGATGCTAGGGTTAGTGATGGCACCCTATGCGACGCTTGTAGAAAACGTAAAGACAGTAGAAAGCACTTTCTGTGTCAATGTCCCGCCTTTACTCGGCTCAGGCTGTTTGCCGCTCCTGTGGAAAGAGCTGAAGACCTAAGCTCATTACCACAGAAGTGACTGCTGATTTTCATTCGGAAGACCAACAAATTACATTAAATGTTGGTTACTGCCTGGTAGTACAATGGACCAGTTCTCTGGTCTGAGCGCAACAGTGCAGTGTTTCCCAACTTCCAGAAAAAGCAAAAAACATCACGCACGGGAGGGAGGAAAGGCACATTATTTTAAAGCTCGAGCATGGGGTTCACTGCATACATTAGTTCTCTATATAACGGTTGTTGTAATGGCTATTCAGGGGGCGACACTAGGAGGCTGTATGAAAACTTGACATATGGACAAGCAGCGATCGCGCTGGTATCCTACCAAGTTAGCAATTTTGCCCTGTATACACAAGACCATGCCAATTTTTCCAACATCTCATTCTTTCCCGTTTTTTTTTAAATAGTTGAAATCATCATTATTAGTCCGGGGAACGACCCTGCGATCTTTGGCGTGTGAGATGACCCCCTACGCCACCCTGACCACAAGGCATTTATGACGCGCTGTCTTTTTCTTTACGGAAGTGCATACTTTCTCTTTGAGTTTGACACTACAATCAAGGGTGGACATTGACTTTAAAATACTTGACTATGTAGGAAACATGGTCTCTTGACAGCTGCCTCCGATTTCGCACCCCAAGTTGGTTAAAGTCCTCTTCCACTTGTGTGTGCAAACTCAGACAGTCAGACTCTCTGTTGCATTGTTCCCAAGACTGGAGTTCAAGGCCCAAGCAGTGTTCTCTATGTGCTCGACATTACCTAGCCATCATTAGCGTTGTCTCTGTGGACACTTGACTAGGCACATGCCATTGCGTAGTCTGTAGAGGTTGTCATTGAATCTTCTCCTCCAAATGCCATCAGCTCAAGCAGGACCAAAAATCGCTCATAGGACTTTCCATTCGAAAAGTCCAAGGGCCTCGTCATCCGTTTTAAATTACGTACAAGTAAAGCAGAAAGCAAAGGCAGCGTAGTCTTTCAGGAGAGAGATGGAGCCCAAGGAAGTTGACAAGAATTTAGCTTAGACTCTGTGCTGATGTAAGTGTCCTCTTCCAATGCAGAGCCTAAGTTACCGAAATTTATGACTACCTTAAAGTTTCTGCGACACATTCTGACGTTCTGTCGAAGACAACGATGATGTGCGTCCTTCCTTGATGACATCTTTAAGCAAGTCTTCCTTCCCTTTAAGCCAGACCCATATGAGGCATATCCTTCTTCTTCTTCTTCTTGTGGCGCTACAGTCCGGGATGAACCTGGGCCTCCATCAACATGCCTATTCAGCCAGCACGGTCTTTCGCCAGCTGCCGCCAGTTGCGCACTCCAAGTTGGTTGAGGTCCTTCTCCACTTGTGTGCGCCACCTTATCCTAGGCCGTCCTCTATTGCGTTGTCCCAATGGCTCAGATTCGAAGACTTTTCGGACTGGAGCTGTGGTGTCCATACGCTCTACACGGCCTAACCATCTTAAGCGTTGTATGAGGCATATCCGTTTTAACTTGTTTTTTCCATGAAGCCGATTCGGTTCCTTGATAGACGTCAGTGTTGAAGGGATTAAACGCCACAAAGTGCGTCGACGAGCTTTCCCTGTATCTCAAGCAGTGTGATCTTGTCTTTATCGCTCGTCGTCCATTCGGCAAGTCCTGAGGGAGACGCAGACTTCTCTGTCTTATCATCCCAGGTAAGCAGACTGGTCATGATGTCTAACATCTCTTGCAACCTATTTGGTTGCACAAGTAACATTTCGCCCAAGTTCAGTTCTTTCTCCTCGGTCGAACCCCAATTCCAATTCACCATATTTGACTGTCTACCCTGTAGAAAACTCCTTCTGTTCAAATTCGTTGCCTTGAATTCAAAGCAGCTTAATGTTGAAGAACCCCTGAAAATCCTTTTTCAAGTGCAGTTCGAACTCCTTTCTTTTGCATTTTTGCCTTGCAGTACATTCTCACTTCGATCTCCTAGAATCCTCCTAAACGTTTCACAGAAATTTCCCATCCAATTGAATTTAATTGCGTTTCCCAGGCGAACAATTAGACGTTGCATTCGCATCTCTTCGACTCCCTGAGAGGAGAACCTCGAAAAATTCGCCAGAAAATCCGATTGCCTTGTATTTTAAGCCGCTTTGCAGTGTCTCATGAAAAAAAAACAACCGCTTCCGAGAAAATTGTTCGCTAAACCAATTATCTATGCTTTCTATTTCCAGATCGAAAAATTCTTCCGCTCCTGGAGAACTGCCCCAAGGTAATGACGAAACACATGCTGCTTAGTGCCGCTTCCGCCGATTATGAACGCAAAGCGGATCAATCATGCTTAGCCTTGGTTCGGAATTACTATACACACGATTAATTTGCTTAAATTAAAATGCGTTGCGACCACAGATCGTCGGGAATTAATAATAATCCGTCCCCGAGGTGGGATTCGATTAATTCATCCATCAAATTGATTAATCAATACCAATTATCTTTAATTAGGGGATGACAGGAGACGAATGGGGGGTGACTCCCCGGGGATTGCTGCTTTGTGGTCTAGTTAATGGGTTTTTGGAGGCCTTCTCATGGCAACAATTGACGGAAACACCACGAGCTGCAGAATGAAAATTTCCCAAGAGCGTCGCTTCCGCCGCGGAGAGGTCGTGGATATTCCAAATTATTTTCGCGCGTCTTTCTCGTGTACCCGTGTCTTGCTTGACATTCGATTCACGTGCATTACAGACGTGTCGTCGCGTCGTAGCATTGAGTCCGCTTACAGCAGTCCGCCAGTGGCTCATTCCAACACGCGCTGCATGCTTTTTGTATTCTCCACCACGGGTCTGCTTTGAGAGTCAGTGCATTGGGACACAAGTTTTGGCCGAAAACCCATGTTGTCTCCAAGTCTATCGAATAAGCCGATGATTGATGTTGCCGTTTCATGTTTTCATGACTCAAGCACGTCGCTGTCAATGAATAATTGCCCTCCCCCAAAATTAGTTGGCCACGTCCGACCAATTCACCCGCCAAATAAGAAACTCTCCCCTTTTGTGTGCGCCCAAACAGAGCGGGGAACAGGCCCAAAATTTGGAGAAGCCATTCAAACTCACTGAAACATGAAACGTTTCTCCAAAAAAGAAGTGCAACCGCTGTGCATTGCACTCTTCCGAGCCATTTGCTCGGGAAACCGTGCCGCAGACGATTGCGCCTCAAGTGGAGGGAGGGAGAAGCCAGTCGTCTGCCACATACCGAATCCCGATCACGTATCGAGGAGTCCAACGGAAAGGAGATTCCTTATGCACTGCTGCCTAATCGATTTCAATTCGAAATCGAAAGCTATCAATGACAGAAATTGAGTTGGAAGGCAAGCATCTGTGGGCATACGAGTGGGATGGGCGTGCGAGTGTGACGCCATTGAAATGTAAAACAATCATCCGTTGAGGGGAGGCTAGGCTGACTAGGTTTGGGTTGGATTTGCAGTTGACTTTGGTGCTCTACGGGAGGTGTGGTATCAGTTAGAGGGGACAATCAATCCAATGGCTTCTTGGGCGTTGGGCAACTAAAACTGTGTCAACGCCTCTAGTGCTCGTGCCCGGACATAGGCGTATTTGAAGGTTTCACAGAAAGTTGAAAAGCATGGAAGAGTTTGTGTGAGCAAGACTTGTGGACGCAAAATCATTCGTTATCGGGATTTGCTCGAAGAATGCAAATGGTGGATGAAAACGGAAAATTAAAATTTTTTGAAATTCTTTTTACCATTCTTCTGTTTAAGCTCGTAGTTCTGCTCTGTACATCTGGGTTAAAAGTTGCATGGTAGGGCATAGACTTGTGGAGATCCTCTTTCGACACGAATGGCCAATATGGCGTCCAAAGGAATTGAATATAATATTTTTGAAAAAATCGATCCCTACACTTAAACCCGCACAAATTGCATTATGAAAGCGAAATGATGGGTGATTCATCGTGAGGTTGGATGTTTGATGTGAAATAAAATACAAAAAGTTGGAACTGAACTTAAAACTTTTACAATTAAACAAGTGAACAACTCATGGCATTTCCTTTTTGGAAATTATGTCATGTAAACGCTGGCCACGATTACGTCTAAGGTGCACCATTCGAAAAGTTAATTTTTGGATGACTCGTTCGAGCATATCGACTGGTACCCTACGGATTACGCGAGTATAGTCTGCTCCGAGAGTGCCAATCGAAACTGGCTTATTCCTGAATGTTAAAAATCTCCAGAGAAAGCAGTCCAAAGGTAATCGCACGTGGCTGGGGACCTATTTGAAATAAAAAATGGTGAAATTAAGTGATATATCGAAAATCCATTATACCGCTGTCCTGTTCCAACCGGAGTTTGTTGAGGCCGTTTGCTTAAGAATCAGGCACAAAGTCTGACCGCTTGTCTCGGTCTTGGCGTACCCTCTCAGCTGGAGCTATTTCACTCATGCTGGATGTCGCAGAATCGCTACCACTAATGTAAGCTGGGCCACAAAATTTGCGAATTAGATTTTTATTAGTGGTTCCAGTAGGACACAGTGAACGCACAGTGAATTCCTTGAACCTCACGAAAAACTTATATTACAGAATACAGAATTTCGTGACACAGCAAAACAGTATGGAGACGTTTCTCACGATAACTTGCCAAATAATTTTGAGTAAAAAGGGTAAAGCAACTTGAGCGGATTCGCGCTTGATCACTTAAAGGAAGCCTCTTGAAAATCAAACCGCACGATGAATTGCCCGATATTTGATGATTTACAACAAGATTGGTAAATAATTATTTTTGTTCAATGGCGTAACAAAAAAAAATTGTTTGTCGACTTTGACTTGTATTCCACTTCCACTTTCTTCCCTACCATCGTTTTCTTTTTCCTCAGCCAGATTGCTTTATGTAAGGATAGTTTCCCTTGACATTCGCGGTTATATCTGTCACGGTGTTTGGCAGGGATCTCAAATGACTACGCGGCTTTCTGAAAGGCTAAGCGACAGTGAGTGTTGATCATGAACTACTGGATGTTGTTCAAATTTCGGTAAACAACTGGTCAAAGGTGGACTTTTCTGGTCTGACTGCTGATATTGACCAATCAAGAGTCTTTTGGAAGACCTTCATCACTTTCCACAAGATTAAGTTAACGATGTTGAGACTTCGTCCTGTCGGGCTGGACAGATGACCAGCATATGACAATCCACTGACACAAGCAATCTTGTTTGGCTTGTCCCTTGCTGTTATGTGCAACACCTCGCTGAGATAGGTTAGAATTCTTGTCCGTCATTCACTGTGTGGTGTGGAGAACGGAAGATTTTGCCTGACAGCGGAAAATCGTCGTTGACGCCATACAGAAAGCAAAAGTAATATTCCAAATTTTCATTTTTTGGAAATTTTTTATTTTGAGGAAAGGTTAAAGGGAACCAGAATCAGGTCACAGCACGGGCCAGAGGTAAAAAGGAAGGAAGGGAAACTAGGTATCGAGTTGCTATGGGATAAAACAACGACTTTCTAAACTAAACTGTACGTCCGAAAGTGGCTTCAAGGATTAAGTGATGAGCATTTCGGCCGAGGATTGTCTTGTGGAGGAATTCTTGAAAGGGATTAATGCAGTTGGCTAATTAATTTGAGCATTTTTGGTTGGAAGAGCAGTAAAAGTGAGATAAAGTCTATCGTCGCAATATTTGTGTCTCATATGAGATTTGCTTTTGGACTGTAGTGAGTGGAGACAACTTGTAGCATCAGACCAGATAGAAGTTCTCTACTCATGATGGGGAACGCAAGACTTGAGCATTTGTTGTAGAAGGGGGCTGGTCTTTTGTGGGCTGTAGTGCCAATTATAGAAGCCAATTAAAAAGGGCTGAAATATTTCTTGAATCGTATTAAGAAACGCAGACATTTCGCAGCATCTTTGGTGACCACAAAGACATGATTTTTCCAACTAAGTGTACTCGTAGAGGTGGTAGACACAACGGTGATGAAACGTCTTTCAGTTTAAATGACGCATGCCATCCACTAGAAATAGCTTACTATTTTGAGAAAGCTTTCGTGTCAGTAGACTTAATTGCAACATCCTTGAGTCTGCAAGTAATTTTCGACTTTTCTCCTTTGTACGGGGAAGACAGTACGCTTCCTTTCGTTTCTGTATCACTTTGTAGCTCCACTTTCTAGTCATCTTGCTAGGCAACATGTGCCCGCTGGCTTTCATCACTAACCAGTTCCTTGGGCGCGATTGGCAGAGTTGTCTTGGTTCATTGCATTTAATGCTGGCTGACGTAAGAAGTTCCCTGTTCTGTCCATTCTTTGCCAAGAACAAACACTGATCTTTATAAAAACTCACCATAATAGCTCTTAAAGACTTGAGCCTCAAAGATATTGTCAACAATTTGATGAATCATAGGCCATCGTGGCGTGCTTTGTGTGTTTTTGTTTCCTCGTAAAGGGAGGTTGATAACAATTCTCCGTGCCTTGTCAGATTTTCGAGAGAAACGTAAACGTGACAAATGTAAGTTCAATGGAAGTTAAGTCCATTACGTCAAGCAGGTCACCTATTAACATGACACCAGATAATACTGCAATAGAGTCGTTTTTTTAACACAAACGGATAGTAGATCCATATTCCAGAAATTTTTTACAATTAAGTATTTCAATTTTTCAACACCCTCTATCTCTACAAATAGTCAGAAATCCCCCTCGCCGCTATAGATCACATCTCTCTTTGAATTCTGCCCCTAATCCAATGCCCATTCAGTTAACAAAAAACATTTTACAGTCCCGTGGTTAAGTCAAGACATAATCATCACTTCAACTCAACGATTCACATCTTTTCTTTCCTGACTCTGCAGAAGTAACCCTTCCTACCCCCCAGATTTTATTGCAGTCATTAGCTTTATGCTCCTCTTCCAGGCGATGCCGTAACTTTGCATAAGCCCCCCTTCACCTTGGCACCGGAGGCTTGTAAGCAGAGAAAAGAATAAACGTCCACCTCGTTGCCCTGACCCAGTTCATCCTCCCCCATGTGATTTCATTAGGTATTCAAAGAGAACGGCAAAAGCCGCCACATCTTCCCTTCGCACAACAGCGCCAGCAGCCGCCGCCGCAGACGATGGCACATGATAATCGGGTTCCGGGCGCACAGTCACTCGCCATCAGTCGTCATCAGCGAGTGGAGCGTATTGTGTGGCGCTTCGTTGAGGCAATAAAAGATACATTTCCACACTTGAGTACACGTTCTAATGGGAATATTTCATCCGGATGTCTTCAATGTTCTAATGGAGAGCACCCTGCTGTCGTGAGTTGAGCAACTTTTAACAAGTTTAGCGGGCGCTTTGTGCTCGTTTGCACTCCACCTAGTGGCGGCGCGACGCTCTGCGGGGGGGCGGAAAAATAAATGTGTGCGCCACTGTCAAGTGTAATTGCAGACTGTATCTGCATACGAATGACCGTCCTGGGCAGAGATTTATTCTCCATTTGTATACTCCAGCTGCTGTGCGAGAACTGTGTGCTCTTCAGATTTATGCTCTCACTGCTCCGCTCTGGGTGTCGAGGGGTGAGTGTTGCTTCCAAAAAAGGACGCCAATGCAAATGACACTGGGACTATTTGGGGAGGGAGTTGGCTGCGAGAAGATTTATTCCACCCTCATGTGGGCACATCAGGTGTGCTTCTGCACACATGTGTGCCATTGTTTGAGGATTTTACAACTTGTGTGAAATATTCAACCGAATGGCTGTCGGCTGTATGGCAAAATAATGGAATATTTGACAGTGAAAAAATCACTTTACCGAGCAGTCTAATTCACTGCAGTTCCAAGGAGAATCCCTGAGGTTATGCTTTCAACTCTGTGGCTAATTCATTCCAGAGAGTGCGCAAATATTTTATCAACTTTGCGGATTATCATTCTTTAGGAATGGGAATGCTGCAGACTTTGTGGACTTTGTAAGGCACAGCGAGGGCACATAGACATAAATGTTTCGAAATTTACAAGTTTTCATTTTTGTACACACGTATTCGTGGATGTCTTGTATTTTCAACGGTTCCACCTCTTTCGAGATGGCGACAAGATTTAGAGAGCCTTGTCAATAAAGCGATTCACGAATTTTGCCGTTCAAAGTTGACAATAAACTCCAGGTCCCCTTCATTCGTCAAAACATAAGTGCTCACACAACATGAGTAGGTGCTGAACAGGAATGTTCTAGTCCCTTTTAAAGGTGTTTTATGTAAGCGGAGGATAAGGGAAGCCCCCATAGTGGAAAAACGATTGATAAGATCACGGGTTGGAGGCAGTATGCAAGAGAGGCAGTGAGGATGGTGGAAGTATATCACTTTAACTCGATTAAGACTTTTACGGAAACTTGGTCAAGGGCATGGCATTCAAAAATATTGTGGTGATCAGTACATATTGTGGCACTTGTTTGGTAGGTTCTGCACCAACTTCGAAACTGAAAAAGCTAGCTAACGACGCTTTTTTCAAGAGAACCGTTGAATCAAGACTAACGAAAATGGTGCCCGGATTTGCATACAATGTGAACTACCCCTATCCACATCGGATTTGCTTTTACGCGATCACCTGCCTTTTCCTTATATCACGTCTTTTTTCCCAAGAGTCCTAAAGAATGCAAGACTAGACGCCTCAATTAAGTCCCAAAGAATTTCATGTTCGAGGGACTATGAGTCCACATTGATGAAGAGCGAGGCCTTCTGCTGTTCTTTGGAGTATAGCACATTCTGGGAATGTAACTTAGCACTGAGCCTGAAAAATTCCCATAACCGCCTAGTCAGATCAGAAGGCTAGACTACTTGAATAAGACTAGTCAGCACGCTACACTTACCTCGGGACTTTCAGCGATTTCTGGTGTGAGGCCACAGCCACTATGGCGATCCCGCAAGGAGGCTTATCCCACGATTAGGCTGAAGCATAGTTTCAGGGGTAATAGAAGATAGGCCCTGGTGCCTTGTGGGCAGTAGTGCCACAAGGGGCTGTAGTGCCACAAGGGGCTGCTGTGCCACTCAATTATTATTTCAGGAGTACTAGAATATCACCTCAGGTCAAGGCGTCAGTACGAATTCGGTTCCTTCAACAAGTGGGTGCTGTAGCCCCTATCTCACCAAATGCTCCTTGAGTCCATCAGTAAATCCATTGACACTTATAATTGATCTTCAACCATGAAATTCAAAAGGCCAGTCACATCATCTTGAACCTCAGCTTACAATGGGTCGACTCCTGTCTCAAATATGAAAACTGAGAAAAATCACTAAGTGAATGTCGCATGAATTAAGCGAGGAATTACGCCGCTGCGCCATCTAGAAACTTTTGCATCGTCTCAGGCGTCAAAAGGAACAATTTTTGATTCAATTTTCACTGGTGATGAGAAGTGGATTTTGTAGGACAACCGAAAAGATTGTGCAGTGGCGAGACAAAGACTCAGAGCTTAACCCCAACCCCAAATAGCGCCAAACTGGTGGACTTCGAAATTTCACATTCAAAATTTTATTTAACCAGAGGAGACGTTCGATGAATTGAATTGTGAGGATATCTACATATTCCATACGATACTTGCTGAAAACGGGACTGCTTTGGAAAATAGGTATCCGCTGGTCCTGTTGCAGGACAACGCCAGACTCCAAACCTCACACGTAACTATGCAAAAGCTTGCTACAGAGGGGTTCAGAGGAGGGGAGGGGTTCGAAAGTCTCTTGTAAAAGACAGCATATGTCCAACCCATCCATAAAAAGGACGAACCATCATCACCCACCTCCTTCCGTCCCATAGCACTTATGTCCCTACTTTCTAAGGTCATGGACACGCAAATAAACCGTCAGCTTAAGAAATATCTTGAAACCCGGAAGGTTCTTAATGACCGGCAGTACGGCTTCCGCAGCAGCAGGTCCACTGGTGATTTGATGGCATATCTCACAAAAAAAAAAAAAAATGGAACAAATCCATTTGTACAATGAAGGAGAAGGCAAGATTGGTGCGCTTGATATTTCAAGGGCATTGGACAGAGTCTCGCATCAGGCTTTCTTGTGGAAAATGTTGTCTTCTGATGTCGATGAATGCTAATTCTGGTGTTCCCCTGGTCTCCGTTTTGTCTCCGACACTCTTCCTCATTCTTATAAATGATTTTCTGTCTATCACTGATCCAATCGACTGCTTCGCTGATGACAGTCTCCTTAGCTTCTTATGTTTGTTCCTTAGCTCGCGACCCGCCTCTTCGGCTATAGACTTGGAACGGCAGCGTATGCTAAGCTCATTAAATGCCGACCGGTATGTGTATAAACTCAACACTTAGTTGGAATGATCACATATTTGAGATTGCCAAAAATGCAGCGAAATGTCTGGGTTTCTTAAAGCGATGCAAGAAATATAATATTTAATCCTTTTTGGCAACAATACATAAGGCGTACATCCAACCAAAACCTGAGCATAACACTCCTATTTGGTGCGGAGCTCCTAAGACCTCCAGCACCTACTAGACAGAATCCAACAGCTTGGTATAAGACTTATTGGTGATACTAGTACTGTGAAGTCAATCGGCTAGCTAGAACATCGACGAAATGTTGCGTGTCTTTATAACTATTCTATGGCTATTATAACAAAAAGTGCTCTTATGAATTAGCCAGTTGCATTCCTTTCCTTCAAGAATTTGCCCGCAAAATTCGCCTGGCTAGGAATGCCCACCCGTTCACCTCTAAGCCCACCTTTGGACGTACAGTGGAGTTTAGAGACTCGTTTTTCAGCCGAAACAGGTACTCTCCTGACATTTCTCTAGGGAATTATCACCTTTACCGCAGTCTGGCATAGTTTTGCCAACAAAGGGTGTCCCAAAACCGAGGCAAGGTGACAAAGGCATTTGAAAATTGTACAGCCTTCTTAAAAAAGGGGAATTATGGCAAAAAAGTTTATAAATGTCAGTGCGCTATATTTGGACTAAGTCAGATTTTATCAGATCTTACCAAAAATGTGGCTGGCTTTGTTTAGCTTCTTCGAACACCTTTTATCTCTGATCGCTAATACTGATCTCGAAAGCTTCTCTTTCCCTGTTAAATTTGCCACTTAGAAACCATTCATACCATATGCTTTTCTTCACTTGTTTAGGGTTTCATTTTCACTAACGAAATACATTAGCTTCAAACGATACCTCAAAGTATGCCCTCTCTCATCTGGCCGCTATTTATTCGTCCCTCTTAAAAACATATTTACAAGGTATTAAAGTGCTGTATCAGCACAATCCCCGCTGATTAGATTGCCCCATCAAGCGCCTTTCACAGAACTCACTTTATGACATATCTCATTTACTCGCACCCACTAAGTGCCACTTAATGGTCATCAAAAGATTCGCATAAATCTTGCCGAAGGCCGTTAAATTTCAAAATTGAATTATGTTGAATCACTCTCTATGAAATTGTTTTGACAGTCGCCACGCCACAAGAATGCAGCGTTAATGGCTTAATATACTTTCGCCGCGAAAATAATTACTCCTCGGCAAGTGTACCTCCGTGTCCGCAGCATGCAAATTCCGTCCATCCTCGTGACACTTGACGCGTCCTCACCGTCCCCCCCCAGAATCACAAATTACGACTGCGATACTTTATCTGCCTGCAGAATGAAATCTCAGTGAAGTGCCGCCAGTTGATGGCTCGGGGGTGGTTACGATGACGTTGTGCAAAACTTTCAAGTCGAAATGATTTTCTGTCCGTGCCGCGTGCCAGTGTGTTGCATAAATTGCCAGCTATTTCACCGGCACATGGGCGGCTTATGGGTGGCTCTGCGGGCGGGTGGAGGGAGGGAGGGGCGATTTTATGGAGAACAATAATTATTTTATGGTGTAATTACCACTTCTCCTCACTGCCGTGTGCTCTGGCTGCTTGATGACAGGCGAAGAACGTCTCTGGTGGGAGGAAAGTTTTCAGAGGGGAGAAAGTGTCCTCTGATAAGATTTAACTGCAGTCGTAAGATGAACATTGTAATTTCGTTGGTGGCGGGGGGGTGGGGGGATGTGGCTGATGGACATTCAAATTAGTTTTGCAGGTAGTGTAGGAAGGGTGCAAGGATTTCGCTTGTGCTTGTGCGGGATTTATATAGTTCCGACATGATGTTCATCACCCCCCGTAGGGAACGACTTACTTTTGTGACATCTGTTATGTGTCCGTGTTCATTATTCAGACTGGTAATTGTCGCTGAGTCGTACAGATTATTATTGCCACTATTCGGTGAGGGACCATTCATTCACAGCCTCACTTTACAACAAAGACAGTTTTGCTGTGTAGAGCTGCAGAGAGTGTTGTCATTTACTACCACTGAGTGCCAAGTGATGCTTGGAAAGCGTTGAAAATGATTCCGCATGGTTGTCCTTTTCACCACGTCTTCAAACTAGTGTGACTCGCTCACTAAACATTTTTTAGATGAAATCATGCATTACTCAGGACATCATGAAACAGGGTTGCGCTTGAAGGTGGCGCAGAACAATGTTCGGTATCCCACTGGATCTCAATGATTTCTTCTTTAGTGGACTTAAGACATGTCGGGGTTCATATCAAGAAATGAAGATAGAGCTGCTTACATTACAGGCGATGATATTGCATGACAGAAAACTGTCACTCCACCTTATGAAGCTAGGGTTCTATGATCGCCGTTGATTTATGTTCAAATTCAGCGAAAAATTTGAGGATTTCATGTTATCATCGGCCCTTACTTTTAAGTTGCCATGGTGAACTTGATTTCAGATTCATGCGATACCTTGTTATGGTACACTTATCTGATGTGCCAAAAAAATGAAATTAAGCACTTACTAAATTTCAAAATTATATGAAAAGCCTCGTTAGTTATATTTTCCATTTATCTCATACGTAGGCATCACATTGTCAATCATTGTCAATCACACCCCCGACTTATCCAAATCCCGCTTTGAACTGCAAAGGGAATCAGTGCAGGTCAGAGAAGTACTGGAACTGGTACTTCTTATACGAAAATTAATTCCTGTTTACTAACGCGGTGCCTCCGGTATCCGCTATCAATCAGATGTTCTCACTGTTCAAAGTTGTAAATATATTAAACCGGAGAAGATTTAGAATTAGCGGAATGTCTTCGTTGACACTGGCCAGATCTTCAAGAACGACGGTTCATCCATTTGAGTGTAGGAGCTCAGCGAACTGGCGACGGTCTAGATACCCCACTTCAATAAATTTTTTCTCCAATTGGGGAGTTCCTCAGTCTCAGTGATATCCATTGCTCAGCAAGCTTACTCGACATACATCATGGGTATAACTCTTTCTGTTTGCTTAAAGTCTTTTCTAAGCCAATCTAAATTGACACTTACAGCTTGCATGTTTCTATCAGGTTTTGAGTGAATGCGTCAACCAATACGCGGAAGGTAAAGGTTTGCATCCTGAATTGCCCCCCAACAGAGTGATTCATTGTGAGGTTTGATTTTCAATAGACTTCTTTAAACAGACCCTGAGTGACTTGTCAAATTTGCTTGATGAAATTTGTTCAGTATTATTTGACAAGTCATCATGGAGAAACTTACACCACAATAGCTTCTTCTAAGTTTTCAGCGGTATTTCGAAAATCAGTAATCTTTGAGAAATTTTTTCATGCGATTTGAGAAACTCATTCGACATACTGGAACCACTATGGCAAATGGCATAAACAAACTTGACACCCGGCTTAGATTAGTGGATGACACCAGACATCCAGCACTGAGTAAATGGACTAAGTAACAGTGTACGCAAAGACCGTGACAAGTGGATTCATCATCGTTCTCAGCTGCTTCTCTACAATGACGGACTATGTGCATCCTGAAATTCAAGCACAGGATCTCAATGATCTCTAGTTGTTTTATTTGAAGAATATTTCATGCAAATGATGGACTTGACTGTGTCCATCCGCTTAGTCCGATTTTGGCATACTCTTTCCAACATTTCGGCCGGCGTCTCACGAATAAATGCTTCAATGTTGTCTTCCAATGCTTCAATTGAAGCGGGCTTGTTTGTATAGACATGCACTTTAACATAGCCCCACACAAAATAGTCTAAAAGCGTTATATCGCACGATCTAGGCGGCCAACTGACTGGTCCCGAACGTGAAGTAAGATGTTCACCGAACTCGCCTCTCAATAAGTCCATTGTTGCGCGTGCTGTGTGGCATGTGGCACCGTCTTGTTGAAACCACATGTCATGCAGGTCATGCTCTTGCATTTCGGGCAAAAAAGAAATTGGATATCATCTCACGGTAGCGCTCCCATGCACAGTTACGTTACGATTCGCATCATCTTTGAAGAAGTACGGTCCACTGATGCCACCAGCCCATAAACCGCACCAAACTGTGACTTTTTCTGAATGCATTGGTAGCTCTTGCAATGTTTCTGGCTGATATTCACTCCAAAATCGACAATTTTGCTTATTTACGTACCCATTGAGCCGAAAATGAGCTTCGTCGCTGAACTGACCATAAAATGGAAGAAGCGCGCAATGAACTTTCTTAACAGAGCACGGATTTCGATAATGAAGACTTAGGTCTTCAGAAATAAGCCACCTATGATTGCCTCTTAGGAAGTAAACATAACCCGTCTCAAATTAAAAAGTAAGACACCGAGTCACTATGCTCAAACGTCGTCCAAGATTTAACCTTTAAAGTGGACCACCTTGGAGGAAGTCGTGGCCATAATTTACATGATACCATTTTCAAAAACCAAATGCCTTGAATTGTTCTCTAAGTCGATGATGAACATTTTAGGTTGTTTTTTAAATGTATTTGCTTTATCTTACATTATAAATTGAACCTTACAAAGAATCACCCTAAAGCTTTTGCTGACAACATTCCAAAATTATGATGTTTCTGAAAAATTATCTAGTATGTGTACCTCGTTCTAAAAAATTGTCTTCAATTTCCTCATCCTGATTTTGTAGAACGTTCCTTTCTGTGAGGAAAAAATCGCACGCACGGTTCGCGTGGCTGTTGAAGAAGTTTGGTCTTGTTCCCTCGTGAGTCACCGTACAAAGCAGTCAAGCACTCTTTAAGTTCTCTGCTCGATTTACTCTCCAATAGACCGATATCGTTCATTGTGAAGTTTTTTAAAATTCACAGACAAGATCGCGGTGACAACAAAACTTCGAGTTCGCCTCGGCTGTTCGGTGAGGAAAGTCCTACACAACAGTGAGGCTAAATATTTATTGGAGCACCCTCCTAAAAACTAACACAGTCGTAACGTTTTGGTTTTTATTTAATTTTTGAATTGAAGGCACCCTAAAGTCCAAAATGTGTAAAAAGCATTTTTTAAGGGAAAAGTAAAGAATGAGGAGTGCTTTCTACGACAGTAAAAGCCAAATATTAAAAGATCATCCAACACTTACATCCCAAAGGGTGTATTCCGATCGATACTTTGACCCTCGACTATCCCATGGAATCGGTTTCGTCTCTTTGAAGTTGCCTTGACTGCCCGTGTGCCTCTGGGTGAAACAGATTTAACCTGCCGCTTACGACAGACCCAAGGAGCAATGTAAGACCGAAGGATGGAACCTCTCATTTGAATGTTATTGCTCTCAAATGTGTTGCCTTCCCCAAGGCTTCGCCCCCAACCAAGCCGATGCGGCTTCATTTACATTCAACAGACAGATTTCTGAGAAACAACACGAACCGTCTGGCTTAAGACATTCACCGATGCATTACCTTTCTTTCTAATGTAAGTTTTTTTTTTTATTGCTGTGCGATTTTGAATACAATTCTGCTCCTTACAGTCTGAATCCTTTGTTTGACAGAAGCCCATTTACATACGCCTTAGGTTTTGGCCTTGTGAGTGCAAAATTTTCTCAGTTCGCCCTCCGACGTCTGCCGCGTTCATATTTCGCTATGAAATCAATGAATTTTATTTGCCAAAGGATATGCGCCGCACCTTTGGCTGCACTCCTTATCGCCGCACGGCTCTGCCAAGAACACTGCAAGCACTGCAAAATGAATGTTCAGCCAATTTCGAATACAGTCACGTCTGGGTTTCATTCGCGGCGGAAACATGAGGCGTCTCGGAGCCTGCAGCGCCCTATCAAGAGCCCCGCGCGTGTGTGGGTTATAAAATGTTAACTACTCAAACAGCGAACACTGCAAAATGCCACCACGACGGCGGGGAGCCAGTGTTGCACGTCTCGCTGCCATTTGGGGTTAATTGTCAGCTGTTCTGTGCTTGGAATTGCAGCCATAAAACCGTACATTCCTTGTCCTAGATCCCGGTTAGTTCAAGCTTCTCTGTGCGGAGGCACCACGCAGAGTGGCAGCGCTTCCGGCGCGCACAGGCACTCATATTTAGTCGGATGATAATTTTAAATAATCACGATCCTGGCTTTGATTAGCATATTAAATGGTTCTTCTGGAGTTAACTGTGTAACCACTTGAGTTGGTGGGCTGCTTGAGCGAAGTGCCTGAAATGAGTTTGAAGTGAACGATGTGGTTTCACATCGTTGCGGTGTGGTGTGCGAACCGGCACGGGAATTCAGGGAATGCAGCCTGAAGGCGGTTGATTAAGATTGCCTCTGCGCAGGCACCACAAGGCATGGAGTGGTTGAGTTCGTAGCCAGAGAGCATTTAATTTGAGAAAATACTTAATTGCTGACACTCTTTGTTCCCTTGATTGGTCATAATTGGTAATTTATGAGTGTGTGGAGTGCGCTGCAGAGAGACTGCTGGGTTGTGTGTCTTATGGTGGCAGCAATTAAAATTTGAAATTTCCAGCACAGTGTGGGCTGGGAGAGGTATGATTTAAGGACTGTGGACTTAATGCCAAGAATGTGGGAAATTTATGTCACTGACAGGCAGACAGGGGCAGATTCGTGTTGGCAATCGAAGAAATCCTTTCTGAAGACCCTTGATAGCCCATATTCCACTTTTAGGCAGAATGTTTCACCCAATTTGGACGACGATAGACAACGTTTCCATCCCCCGATGGGGTTAAGATAAATATACCGAGACAGAAGTTTGCGAAAGCTGCTGGATGGATGGGCTATCCGCAGAACTAAGAACAGCTGGGGATGACTTGGTTGGGCGCATGCACCAGCTCGTTTGTAAGATATGGTCGGGGGAAAATGAGTGGGATCTTAGTGCCAATCCACAAGAAAAGAAACTCCTTCGATTGGAGCAACTATCGAGGGATCAGCTTCCTTAACATCATCTGCATCATCGCTGCCTTATTGTCTGAACGCCTAAAACCGTTCTTCAATAACCTGATAGGTCCGCAGTTTCCGGCGAAAAAAGTATACATTAGAACAGACCTTCAAAAACAAATCAAGCAAACAAATCTTTAATTTACGGAAAAGATCCAAAAAGTACAGATTGAATGTAACCACCTATTCGTCGACTTTAAGGCCGCTTATGACAGCATGCCTAGAGACGAGCTGTGCAGTGCCGTGTCTACTTTTGGCATTCCTCCCAAATTCTTCAGATTGGGTAGGATGACGATGGGGATTTGTCGCTGCTCCTCCAAGGCCGGTAACGAGCTCACCGGGAACTTTCTTGTCAAAAAAAGGCTTTAGACAAGAAGACTCGCTGTCATGTGACATCTCCAACAGCGCCCTTGACAAGATCGTGCGTCAGGTCAAGTCAACACCAGAGACAACATCAGTTTTGGAGTTTTGGAATACCGTGAAGTTAACACCTTTACCTTGATCTGACTTACAATAATTAGGGATTAAGCAAACACAACGTAATTTAGAAAGTCAGAAGGGACAGATATTTGAAATGTCGATAAGCGCGTTTGTTGTTCTCCTTAAGTCCTAACCACTTCAATTGACTAAACCTTGCCCACCTCGCAACCACAAGACTAAAACTTCCCTAATGGCCATGTCGGAGATGTGGCCAAAAATAGCTTTCCTTGGAAAAGAACAAAATTTTGAAAAGAATTGTTGTCTCTCAATCACTTTGGTTCGCCTTCTATTTTGGGCATTTCTCCGGATTCCTAAAATAGCGCACCCTCTTCGTCCATTCTCTGCTTGCACTCCTCAAAAACAAGTGAGTTGCACTTCGCACTCGTAATAAGATTTTAATAAATTCACTTTTGATGGAGATAATGGCCAATATGCGCTAACGACTCGGGCCATTGTGACAATGCTCAGATAATGTGTCGATTTGCAATTATTGATCACCATTCCAGTGACCGTCCCACCACCACCACCCAGTCAATCGTTCCGTATGCACTCAGTCTGACAGAAAATTAATCGAATTTCAATGATTTATAAAGCGCTCCGATGTGCCCAGCTTTCCTGGCAGTCATTCCGTGAGTGGGTGGACGGTTGCTGGACGCTTTGGCTAATCCACTGAAATGTAAGTGAACATAAATCACTGTTGACCTCAGCCGGCTAAAAGAGCATTTAATCAAAATTTAATGATGCCGCCGCTGTGGAGTGGACGGGGAGGGAAATGTTTGAGTGGGCGGATATCCTCTGAAATGGAGAAGTTGGTCGTTAGTGATGAGCATCATCATACCGGTGGCTAGTTTGTTTGAGTTTGTTGCAAACTGTGGGGAGGCTTTGAAGATGATATGTAAGTTCGGATGGGGTGGGTGGGGGGGTGGGGATAGTACATTTCGCTACTACTCATGCTGTACGTTCTATCGTTCTGCCACGTAAGAAGGTGAAGTTTGAAAAAGTCTCTAATAGGGAATTAGAAATGGTGAAAGGAAACTGACGAGAGAGGGAGATGAACGTTCACATTTCAGGAATGACCACGAAAGTTCTGCCGTGTGGGTTAAGGCTCCACGTTCACTGGTGACCGTTGTTACTTGAAGTTCAGTTTACTATTTTGAGGATCTCATCACAGTACAAGTCACAGTACATAGTCACAATACCGGGTCACAGTAGATCTTCACTTTATTCTTCCTGCTGTTGTGCATTCATTAGTCAAGTATACTCACTTTTGATGACGTCATATGGCTTGCGAATGCTAGTGGAGACCGTTCGAACCTCTGACCTCCCTCTGCATATTTCTGTGCACCAAAAATTTACATACAAATTAAAAAATCCCTATTCATTCTTTCGAGTTCATTTCAGGTCCCACAATGTAGCCCCACCCCACATCCTCCCTCATAAATTGGGCAACATTTTTTTTTAATTTTCTGGTCTATCCTCCTATTCGTTTCGGTTTCTTATTCTTCTAGACATCGATTCCCGGGGACTCCACCCCTCCAGTTCCTGATGATTGGATTAGGATGGGCTTCAGTCTCTTATAGGTGCTTCCCTGAGCAGTTGCAATGGGATGATGCGCGTAAGCCTTCTTGTTGCTGTGGTACTTCATCTGGGCCTTGTCGATGGTGAGACCAGTATCCTGCAATGAACGATTCAAAGTTTTTCTATGTTGACCTTGGAGATCCTGTAACACAAAGGGAACCAAGATGCTATGATGGGTTCTATGAGCTGCATGTATCCTAACAGCTTCATCTTCTGGCTCAGTCTGTTATGTTGTCCCATCGATAGGTAGGGGGGCTTAAGAATCAGTCTCTCTGTTAACTGGTAACTCGTTTTATCCCGTGTTGGAAATTATGCTGTTTCATAGTGTAGAACTATTCTGCTGTTCTGGATGTTGCGGCTGATCGGTATCCGTTTGTAAGTGACTGAAGTCGCGGTGGCGTAGTGGGAAGTACGTCGAGAGAAGATCTAGGTTGAATTCCCGAACGGGACACCTTGAATTTTTTCACGGCACCACCTTTTTCGAGCTGCTGACAACACTCGAAGAGTTCTTCAGGTGTCGAAAAACGTTCTACCTCTCATTTTATTTTTTACTTACTGGAATAAAAAAGAAGTCATTCGGTGCCAAGTCAAGTCGGTTGTTTGAGCCGCATTGTCTTGGTGAAGAGTGATCCATCGTCTGTAATTGGTTTTCCTGATTTTGTGGAAGACAACTGGCAAAGAAATGGTTGTGTACCACACAGAATTGTCTGTTCTGCGGTGTTCTAGTGGTACGGTTGCAACATATCTGGTTTTTCCGAAAAAACAAGCGACCATTGGCTTGGAAGTGCTTCGTGCGCGCGGGCTCATACGCGTAAGTCCACGATTCATCACCTATCACGATGTCATAGACGTGTTCCAAAGCACCGCGATTGTATTTTTGGAGCATTTCTTTCGACCAATCGACACTAGCCTTCTTTTGAGCGATTGACAAATCAAGTAGGATCCAACGCGAACAAATTTTTTTGACGATCAAATGTTCATGCAATATTGTATTTATGCTAGTCCCACTAATGCCTAAGGTTGTCTCAATCTCACGATAGGCCACATGACGGTCTGGCAATATCAGCTGGCGACAGCATCAATGGTTTCTGGAACAACAACTGATTTTGGACAACCACGGAATTCGTTTTGGAGTTAACTACGATCTCGGTTGAATTCAGCACATCATCGATAAACGGTGGTCCTTGATGGAGCTTCATCGCCAAAAATTGAATTAAGTTCATCGATGCACTGTTGTTGAGTTAATCCACGTCGAAACTGAGAGAAATTTTTACGATTTAATTTAATTTTTTGGGCGAGATGAATCTTTAAAGTTGCTGTAAACAAGACAAATAGGGCTCGTATGACAAAACGTTCTGAGTACATATAACCTCAAAAATATCAAACTTTACGATAGAGCTGGCAGTTGCCACATTGCAACACTAGGGCCCAATCTTGAAATATAAAAGGCAACCTACGTACTTGTGCGAGAACAGGAGCACGCACTTACTTTCCGGCCTTACGTAGACACAAATTGCGTATGCAGAACCCGATCATCAACAAACCCTTCCACATCCTCTTACCTTTTATTGCTGCATCTGCCATTCAACCTTTTCTATAAAATATTGAAACCAACAATATGCCCCACCCACACGAAACTAAATTGAGTGCAATATCGCGGAAATCATGAAACGCGCTCTCCAATAGACCGTCACTTGGATCACTTATTCCATCCAATGTAATCCAATGCACAGGTGCTACTCATTCAACTGTGTCAGAACCAGCAACAGACGCTCCATCAAATAAAAATCACAAATGGGTCATCCCCGGCCAATATTTACGTCCCCTCTCATTTCAGAAGTTCCCTGGAAACAGCGATTTCTCCCACCAGCCACGCCAGAATGGCCACAAAATCCACAGAAAGGGTGTGTCGGGCGGACAGCAACCTGTTCAAACAGACACTCAGCAGAACCGCCAGCGCGGCAGGCCGATAGGAAGGCAAACAGTGATTACTCCTAAAATTGGAAAAGCGATGATAACGCGGATACGCTTATTTTTTTTTTGCGCGTTCTCGTCACGATGGCGCAACAGTTTTTTTCATTTGGGATATCGCATGACGGAAAATTGCTTTCGCCTATGACTACGGCACAGCGTGACTTTTCCAGAGGGGGGTCCCTCGATTATTGCCCATGTGTCGGCGGATAGAGAGCCCTGTGAATTCGCTTATGAATGATTAAAGATTTTTTTGTTCGCATTGTGTGGTGTTCGTCGAAAACGCTGGTTCATGAATTCTTCGGAAGAAGTTTTGAATTTTTTTTCGGGAAATTTCAAACCATCCGGGGGACTTAAGTGACGTGCATGTATTTATGAGCTAAATGTCAAGCACTTAAAATTGTTGATTTTTGGTTTCGATTCTTCTGCTGAGCTGAAGTGGGCCACAATTCAATTAGGGACGACTTCAGGGGATTGGGGGTGTTTTCGCTGGTTTCGTGGGGCGGCGATTATGTATTTATGATCTCTTAAATTGGCTCATTTCCGAACGCAAGTGTCAGCTGGAACGGAAGAACGGGAGAGGGGAGGGAAAAGTTTTGTTTAATTTTGGGTTCGCACGTCAACGATTGCGAGTCGCGTCACATTTCGACAGCTATTTTTGAAAGGATTCAACTTTTGTTGATTTCGGAAATGTGACCTTTCTGCTTGGGAGCTATTTTTGAAACTGATATTGGAGATGTGTCTCTGGAAAGGGGGGGTAATTTAATGAGGGAAATTGTTATTGAGTTTCGAAAAAATCCGGAAAAATCAACTGTGGACAGGATTGACGGCATCTATTTACTATACTTTCCTAAGCCTCCTTAGCATTTAGACATCTTTTTCTGAATGTCAATCACTGACTTTGTTAGAAATTCGTTGAAATTGCCTGAAAGGTCAGGAGAACGTTAGCAAATTGTTTGCTTTTCAGTCAGTGACAACTCCTCAGCGTGGATTTGTCCGATAAAATGAGGAGAGAGAAGGAGCTCGCTGCTGACTAGGTGTCATTTTTCTTTAAGAAGGGCTTAGCAAGACCAAGAACCAAAGCCTCCGCTGTCAAGTCAATACAAACACCTTTCACCTGAAGGTGAAGTTAAAGGCTGTTCTATAGTCTGATTTGATCACACAATCCTGGTTATATCTATTTTTCATTTATTTGAGTTTCATAAAGAAGGGGTGTCAGTGTACTAATTCCCTTCACTTTGTGAAATTGAAATTTTGATCCAAACCTGATTACCCGATCTGTCCAGAGTTTGTAGTGAACCGTTTTGCAATTTCTCCTCGCTTATGATTGTGTTGGACATGGTGATATCGAGTGGATCTCTCTAGTTCTCTCATATTCACTTAAATCAAGAAGACATAATGGTGGGTGTAACTCAGTCACGCATGGACTGTCTTGAGAAACTCTGACTGAAAAAGAACTCAGATACACGTCCTCTATGCTAAAAGTTGGTGGTGGTCCGTCCAATGGCGAACATAATACTGAAAAGTAAATAATTCCGAAATGCCAAAATTCCTGATGCCCAAATGTCGAAAATCCCCAAAGACCTTTTGGTCCCAAAATCAAAAATCGTATCTGCGAAAAAAGACTACGAATGAAGCTTGCATTTTCCGAATTTCGTACTTGCCCCAAATCTTACAGCGACAGAAAAGGTTTGGAGGAGGGCAGCATGTCCCCATATGAACTCTTCAGATACGTTTCATTTGGCATTACATTTGTTGCAGTTGTAGGCATTTTTGAATGCAGTAGTGCATTTCTCACCGGCTGATGTGTGATCAATCTGAAAACCTATTCTTTAACGCAATCAGAAGGACAAGGTTCGATGCCAGAACCAAAGCTCCTCATTTCCTGCCATAAAATTTCAGGAAAAGGGACAAAATAAAATCGCGAATGCAAGTTGCATAGACCGTAATTCATAAAAAACGTTTTACTTGAAAAGCGACTTCTTCAAATAAAAGGAAGGCACTGCTGTACTGCCCGGCCGCGGGATTGGGAAGCGACTCCTTCGAATGGAAAGCGTATTCCTTCGGCTGTGGGGTCATAGCACAACGACATCAGATTCCATCTTCGCGGCATCTGATTCCATAAAAAAAGCGACCTATTGACGAAACCTTAACTAGACGGTGGGAGCAAGTTTAAGACCTCGTCAAGTTGAGCTTCCGAAAATTTGAGTTAATTGTGAACAATTTTGATAAACATGTGAGTTATCAAAAAATTGTCAAATTGTCGTGGTAATGATTCCTATCTATGATTGATAAAAACTTAAATAGCTGTGACCCAGCTGTCACAACAGTCCGCACAGCTGCCATAATAACACGAATCGAATCAAATGCCTGTAGTGCTCTTTGAGGGAAAAGACTATAAATTGCGGTAGATACCGAGTCGTATGGGAAATGAGTGCATCGAAATTCCCGACTCCACGGTCAGTAAAGCTTCTCGGAACCCTCTTGAGACTCTGGACCATTTAATTACAGAAAATCATGTCCTCGTCCAGGAAACTAAAAAAAGGCTGTTTGAAGCTTAGAATAAGGTTCATAGCATGAATAAAGTAAATTTCCAAATTTCTATTTTCATGGCACCACCTCCTTCGAGTTTCTGACACTCACTCTATGAAAAGCTTCTCAAATCTCGCCGTTCGGAGTGAGAGAGCAATAGCACGCACAACACGAGTAGTTGTTGTAGAAGCTAGGGACTGGTCCCTTGTGGGCTGGGGACAATTTATACGCGAACCTTAATTTGATAGTTCGTTTTAACCGTACATAGGTGTAGAAATTGCAGGCGCGACTCTAATTTTCTGGTTGAAATGATTCATAACTCTGCAATGGTTAATTCGAAGCGAAAAGCTTCTAAAGAGTAGTCCACATCCTTTCGAATTCGTTCATTCGATTAAATACATACTGCGGATACATTTGGCATTTTTTTTTTTTGCCAACTTTCCCTATACCAAATTATGCATAAAATTACCAAATTCATCTCCATGCAAAATTTCATGACAATCGCTTCAGGCGTTCAGGATATGTGGAGAGTATGTCAGACATGATGGACGGACAGATGAATCCACAGAAATTCGGCAGGTTTCGTTCCCTTATATAATTTGCTGCTATATATAAAATAATTTAGGTGACATGACGCTTACAAAGGATCATGACATAATTTCTGGGTATTATTGGATTGCCAAGAGAGCAGGAGTCCTGCGACTTATAACCGACTCCGAACGGCAAAATTCTGGAATCTTTTCACAGATAATAAGTAATCTTTGAATGTTGTCAGCAATCTCAATATGAAATGAAAATATACGAGTCCAGCGCTTACCCACCAATCCAAGCGGGCAGCCACGGGCAATTTTTTGACTGGTTTTTATTTGGCATCCACAGCTCAGAAGGTAGGTGGATCAATTGCTTCGGGAAATATCGCGTCACTTGTTGCAAACATATTCTAAAAAAAAAATCTTCTGGAATTTTCACTCCACTCTGCGAGACTTCTATAACGTAGAACTGTTTCTTCTTACAGAGTGCCATACCAAATGGCTTGATGTAAGCACACTACCGCACTTTGGACCAGTTCAATGATGTTTTCCTCCACTGGTGCCATTCATGGCAACGAGTGGAGTAACGATTTCCCTGGCGCAATGATCACGTAGGTACTGAGTATAAATCAAAGGTACACTTGACCTCAGTCATTTCCTTTTGTCAACATCTAATTTATTTCAAATTGTCAACATTTTCTCTCAAACCTGCACATATGTATTCCAGTCACACCCACGCCGCTTTGCAGTATCGACAGACACCGTCAGACAGACAGTCTAAAAATACTCCCCATATCGGACTTATGTTTACTTCTTGGTCTCTCATTTATTAATTCGCTACAACAGTGTACTCTGGCAGACAGAGTGCCTGGCAATCGCAAACAATCGCTCTTACTACGGATATCGATTAAACAACAGATGTTGATCCTCCCCCCCCCCCCACCCTCCCCCACCCAATGTGGCGTTGATGGGCGGGTGATGAGTTCTGCTGCTAGCGCCTACAGAAGTTTACGTAAATAATTCGATGTCATTAAAATTCAATCAAGAAGTGAAAGCAGAATGCATAGTTTTTGTGGACGTTGACACACAGTGGGGGCGGATGTGCTGAGGGAGGGTGTTTCATTTGTTTGACAGTGCTGACTGTGGTTGTCACTCATTTGCGCAGCCAGTGCTGGCTGTTACAGTTGTTTGGTTCTTGTGGTCGGAACATGGATGCATGGAAACATGGAAACATTTGAGTGACGAATGGCGAAAAAATTAATCTATTCTGCATTTGTTTTGGGTGGAGGCTTTTTGTATGATTCCGAAATTAAATGAAGTGGATGTTGAAGGGATTTTTTTTTGCATTTGTTCTAGAGCACTCATTTTTGAAGGGAATTGAATTCAAATCCAAGGTCTAGCGCAAACCGTAATTTGTTTTATTTGAAGCCACAAGTAATATCTGAGGTGCATAAATGGCATTCGTATTGAAGATCAATTATTAAACACTTTTAAAATAGTTTGGCACATTTTCAAAAGGCCTCTCTTTAGAGACTAATTTTTGCAGAGAAAAACACGTTATACACAAAAAAAAACAAAAACAAACCGACTTTCGAAATATCATCCTGTGTCCCGCCTGTTTGTATAGAGGGCAAACCTTTCCGCTTACAGAGAACGCTGACGACAATGTACAAAGAGGCCAACAGACGGAAAGGGTGTAGTGCGCGGCATATCGCCTTCTTCATTCTTTTACTGGTGCTACAGTCCAGGGCGGACCTGTGCCTCAATCAACATGCCTCTCCAGCTAGAACGATCTCTCGCCAGCTGCCTCCAGTTGCGCACTCTAAGTTGGTTGAGGACCTTCTCCATTTGTTTGAGCCATCTTAACCTAGGCCGTCCTCTGTGGCGTTGTTCCAATGGCTTGGAAGTCCATACCGGGATAGCGATTGAGGTGCTGTCTGTTCATAGAACAAGAATTGAATCCCAGTTTTTTTACGCCTAAATTGTTATTGCGACGATTTCGATATACACTCGTATGGTATATAAAGTTTTCAAATGTCTCCCTTCCGCTTTTGTGTCTTTTGAACTTTCCGGCTATGTACAAAGCGCTACAGAGCTCGTTTCTGGCAATACTGTACATCATTTGAATGGTCTTGACATAACCTACAAAATGACTATGCTATGCCTGATTAGTTTGGATATTGCATTCAACAGTAATAGACGTGTAAACATGGAGTTCACTAACGCCGAAATTCGTGCTATTTCAAAGTTTTCCTTCGCTAAAGGCAAATTCGCTAGAGAAACGTTTCGTGAGATAAATGGTGTTTTGGGGGATGGTACTCTATCACTTCGAACCACGGAGGAATGGTTTCGACGATTCAGTGCCGGTGAAAACGACACCATGGACACGCCAGCCAGCGGAAGACCTGTGACGACGAATACCGATCGCATCATGGAAATCATCGAGTTAGACCGGCATGTGGCATCTCGTGACATCGCCCAGGAGATGGGAGTTAGTCACCAAACCTTAAACATCTGCAGAATACAAGAAAAATCTTGATGTTTGGGTGCCGCATGATTTGACGCAAAAAAACCGTCTGGACCCAAGCAACGCCTGCGATATGCTGCTGAAACGGAATGAACTCGACCCCTTTTTGAAGGGGATGGTGACTGGTGACGAAAAATTGATCACATACGAGACAATATCAAGCGAAAACGGTCGTGGTTAAAGGCCGGTGAATCGCCCCAAACAGTGGCCAAGCCGGGATTGACGGCCAGGAAGTGTTTGGTGGGATCGGAAGGGAATCATCCACGATGAGCTGTTTCCATATGGCCAGACGCCTAATTCCACCATCTTCTGTGAACAACTGGACCGCTTGAAGCAGGCGATCGACCAGAAGCGTCCAGAACTGACCAACAGGAAGAGTGTAGTGTTCCACCAGAACAACGCCAGACCACACACTTCGTTGATGACTCGTCAGAAGCTACGGGAGCTCGGATGGTGGATGGAGGTTTTATCGCATCCACCATATAGCCCGGGCATAGCGCCAAGTAATTCCCACCTGTTCCTGTCCATGACGAACGCCCTTGGTGGTGTGAAGTTGAACTCAAAAGAGGCTTGTGAAAAGTGGCTGTCCGAATTCTTCGCAAATAAGGCGAGGGGCTTCTACAAGGGGGTATTATGGAGTTGCCGTCTAGATGGAAACAGATCACCGAACAAAACGGCACATATTTGAACTAATTCCGATCACTGTAACATTGAATGAAGGGAAAAATAAGCGGAAGCGAAAAAACCTTATATACAGGTGTCAAAGACGCCTGTTCTGCTCGTAAACCACGTAGGGCTTCAAGGACATCTCTCAACGACTTTCCTCTTCAAAAGGCAATTTGGAAAATTCCTTAACCTCATTTCGTTAGGGATCTGTTTGCCATTGGCCTGCAAAACCGATAAGATTTTAAACTTCTTGCCTTCAAAGTGCACCTCGCCCCCGTCCGTCAGGAAATATCATAAAACGTAATGGTGTACTTATTCCTCGTTCTTCTTTGCTGTCGCTGTTGCTGTCCTTCATCCCGACCAAAGTAAACCCTTCCTCGCTGTGCACTCCACGCTCTGACGCCTTTGAAATATCGTGCCGTTAATGCCTGCTATTTATTTCGGTTTTCCTCATTCCCCTCGCACCGACGCTTAAGTGCAATTGGATCTGCCATCAACGCTCCTTCGTCTGGCTTCACTGGCGACCATGGATCGGCCTCCGTCTAAGTTGATTCATGCCAGAAAGGTTATAAATTGCTTTCACTTACTCGTAAAACTAATCGACATCATCATAATCGCTACACTCCCGCAACGTGTCGAAGACACATCCATCATCCCTTTCGAGCCTCCTCCGCACAATTCTGTTAATGAGAACTTTTCTAATCATGGCAGTATGTCCATCCCAGGAGCGGTGGCGGCGACTGGAGTTCTGGCCCCACAAGTGGCTGTGACGGAGGAGATTCTGTGGAAATTAATTAGAAGCACATAGCGGCCTCAAATGAGGCGGTCGTTCACAATAGGTCGCCCCCGCTGGATTGTGTATTGTGACTGAACAGATGCAACTTTCGTCAGTAAGAGCGCTTGGAACGATTGCACTTTTTCATCGATTTTTGCTCAGAATTTCCGGAACGGGAAGGGGGGGGGTGTATTGTTATTTGCGCTCTCAGCAAAATCCTTGATCCGTTTTCTGTTCGACAGTCCAGTTGGCGGGGTGTGTGGTGGGCGGGCGTAACCCAGTTCGGAGGCTACCATTACAATTCATATTCACTAAAGCGATATACGGTTTCGATTTATTTTTTCGTTTGACTTCCTAGCAGGAGCCTGCGTCGTAGGAGGGGGGACTAGGCGCCATGGGCTGTGTGGAGTCTGGTTTATATTTGCTTGATGGTGAAATAAATTCAGCCCCAGGGTGGGCGTGGAATAATTTAAAAACTCGACAAAGGACGGAGTTGGCTTTGGCTTTGGCTTGTGGCTCTTTGATTTACCATCGCAGAAGTTGGCAGTGATGAATGTGTACTTTTTGTTTTTTGCTTATGATTACTGAAGTGTAGATAAAGGCCGTCAAAGAGAGGTCACAAGGATTGGAAGCGCTGGAGAATACCCGTCCTAATGATGACTTCGATCTTAAGTGTGGCTTATGCATTTTGTTTGGTGGAAATAGTCCCATGGAGATGAGTGTCTTGGAGAATGGATGCACTGGCCGCCCCGACATAATAATTGAGTGGCACTACAGTCCACACTGAACCAGAGCCTATTGTTCTCTCACCAGTAGAAGGGTACTACAGTTTCTTGCCGACTCCGAACAGCGAGATTTGAGAAGCTTTTCATAAACAATTATTACTCCCTTCCGAGGATCGAACCCAAATCTTCTGCGCGTGGGTGGCAGGTCGTACCCACTACGCAACGCCGACCCCGACCGCCCACACATCCAGAAGTGAATTTAGATTAGATTGTGCTCCAGGCTTCAAGTTCAAGGGTCTAAGTCTTTATAACATCTGAACACCATCCATCAAGTTCCGGTTAAGAGTACCAGTGAAGTGACTGAAAGCCTTAAAAAAACAATTAGGTAGCACTGCGGTCCACAATAGACCAAGGCCTAGCTTCGTGGTTTGATTCAAACTACGAGTAGAGGGGACCAACAAGCTGTGCCGGCGAACTTTTAGATTCTTCAGCAACTCGAAAGAGTTGATGCCTTGACGGAAAGCAACATGCTCAGTCGCTGAATCAAACCTAGGATCAGCCTGTGATTCAACGCACTCACCGTTGGCTTGTGAAATTGAAAGTTTTCTAACAAGTACCGTTATTTTCTTCACACGAAATTAATAAGCGACAGCGTAGTGGTCTGTTTAAATCGAACATAGTCCATTGTTCTTCTCCATCTTGAGCTACAGTCCGTGGTAAACCTAATCCTCACTCAACAAGATTCTAAATCTTAGCCATTTGACTACAATTTCGAACTCAAAGTTGGTTAAGGTCTTTTGTCGATTTCTGTGCACAATTTTGGGTTCGTGGGTTATGTGGTTTTGCTTGGAATTGAAGACTATTCCTCTTAAGTTGTGGTTTTTACACGTCATAGTCATCCTAGGCATAGAGTCTTATTCTTAAGAGATCATCAACAAACAGGGACAAAGATTAAACGCAGAACTTTTCTCTGGAAAAAACAAATCTGTTCTTTATCTTCTCTTGAGACTTTTTAGGCTTCCTGTTGTCTTAAGCAGGACAGGGGCAGTTTAGTTGTTCCACAATGATGTTAGCTTAATTCTTTTTAAGAGGGATGGACTCACTTGCTCATTTGGACGATTGGCAGGACTTTATCTGCGTGCAGTCCTGGTAGGAGTATTGTTGCAACTGTCTCTTTTGCCTTGATTTCCCGAGTTAGAAAAAGTCCTTCACTACCGCGAAGTTGTAACTGTAATGGAGCTTAGCTTAGTAATGGAGTTTGTCAACCTGGGGGAAATTGCGAACGCCATTAATGACGTCCTCGTGAAGATTTGCGGTAGAACCGCCTTTGCCAACCGTTTCTACTTATTGAAACTTATTCCACCGGTCCCAGACCACAGAGATTATTCTTGGTGCGTTCTAAGAAAATTGTGCCACACCAAGTCATCTCTGAGGTAAGACAACTTAGTGATGATGACTAGAAGCAGCGCGTCACGGACCGTCGCCAAGGGGAGGCAGCGATATCTAAGCCTCGGGCCCTCCATGGGTTAATTGCCTAATAAGTGAGCAAAGTAAGAGCTGCTGGTTGTCAATGGACAACCACACTTTCTTGTTTCATAGTGAACTGTGGCTGAGTTCCCCAAGAGTTGCCAAGTTGCCAAAGAAATACTTTCCTAAGCCATTCTTTATTTTCTATGCAAGGAGGTGGGAAATGATTTCTAAGTACTTCTCGTTCCTGAATCTTCTACAAACCTCACTGTGAGGCATGTCGAGCTTTAAGGTAATGTGCTTCAGTAGCGCAGTGGTCTACTATTTTGACCCGTAGACGCGCTTTGTTTAATTTGACGAGGTAGAGAAGTTGTTTGGAAATGAACTGTAAGTTTGCACTATAAGACAAAAGGGTCTCTTAGATCATTCTTTGTGTGTTTTCATTTGGCTTTTGACTGAAGCGAAAGGAATAGAAGGCAGGACATGGCGGCCGGGATTAAGTATGTGCCTCGCGATTCCCTTGAATTTCAATGCGTCACGGTAAAATAAAAGGACCTACAGTTTGATGCGAACATGAATTACGAGTAAGGTCTCAAAAACTTTTGATGAATAATAAGCGATAGTCTAGTCTAGGGATCAAAATTGAACTCGTGAGTAAAGAGTCGACGCTCTTCACCACGTTGGCCCCTAGCCACTAGGAAAATTAAAATGATTTAGAATCCACAGATATCCGTTCACATGAACTTTCCCTCAAACTGCAGCCATTCCACACTCAATTCAAAGTGCATCCCTGAATGCAAAACCTGAATTCCCTTATTTTTACGCTAGACCTTGCTCCTTTCAAAGACTCAAAACAAAACACTCCTCCTTGTCAATTTTGCAAGCTAAACCCTATTGCTCAACAACTCCGCAAGAAGGGAGCGTTATCTAATCGACGTTAATGAAACGTCTGTTTGCTTGGTAGGGGCGGGCAGGGGAGATGTCCTGATGATTCCAAGGAAATCCATGCAAGATATTTGGCGTAACCGAATTCGTTGATGAAATTGGTTTTCTTATCATCCCAAATGCGACATTTCTCAAATCAACAGAAAGCCCATACAATTCATTCGGTTGACATGTTTTTCGTCCTCATTCACATCCCCACACACGTACACTGAACTTACTCTGATTACATGCAGACATGTCCCTACCTTCATCAAACCGGTGAGACTGGGAATCGATTCAGCCACGAAGTACGTTCCCATTCTCGAAGAAGAAGGCTCTAATAGATTGCCTGCCGACTGGGCGCCACGGAAATGGGAGATGATTAATGAAACATTTCTGTGAAATAATGCGGGTAATTATTACCGTTAAATAAGCCTGAGCACTGAATACGCATATGGTAGGTGTGATTACAGACACACGCGCCCCACCTTCGGGCCTGTGTTGGTAGTGGTGGGGCTTGTCTATCGATTTCGGATGTCTCACAGTGGTGCGGGGAGATTAGTGACATGCTGTCTGTATTCACATGGTTGGTTGGCCGGGGCCCGAGGCGGGGGGGAGGGTTGTGTGTGCCCGCAGACAAAATTTACACTTGTTTCCGTGATGTGCGTGCTGCGGCAGCGGTTGTCAGTGATGAACTTTTATTTGATGGTTTTCATTGCGGAAGTGTAATAAAAGTTGAAAAGCACAGGCGGCGGGTGTCATTGTGTGTGTGGGGGGGGGCGGCTAGATTTGGGTGATGTTTACTTCAGTGAATTAAAGAGGAGCTTAATTCGAGATGTTGCATTAATTGTCCTTGCCAATGTTTATGGAATTGCTTGCGATAAACTAAATCTTAGAGGCTATTAAATATGGCTCAAAACGCGTTCTTTTGAGATTGGGTATTCAATGATCTGCAAGTCATGCATTGGGCCATTGCATTGATAGAAGCTACATTCTGCAAAAGTCGTCGAAATCCTTTGAAAGCTCTTTCCTTCTTACATTCTCCAAGGCTTCTTAGAGGCCAGGACATGACCCACAGTGGAGTTGTCGAACGTGAAAAAGCATAGGTGTGCCTCAAGCCATGCATTGCAAAGTGACTTTTGATCTCAACAATGGTTCAAATCATCATTTGGAAAACAAGCTAGCTTTGTTCCATTTAACGCACTGATCATGCTAGTCGTTCCGTATAATAGTGATGTATGGATTCTGTTCTAATTGGGTGACGAAGCTTTATGTGTTATGAGAGAAGATCTCCACTCGATCGTTGGCCCTGCAGAGAGAAGTCAAGCAGCTGACCATCCTGTAGAAGATGACTTGTTTATATTGACCATGAGGACAACACAACTCTGTTTCGAAATATATTCTAAATCTTGGACCTGAACAACAGCACCTACTAAGGCTGGAACCATGCCCTTCCAAGTGGCGGAGTTTCTTACATTTTCGTTTTCAGTAAGCCCTTGTTACAAGCAATACGTAAAGAACTTTTCTCTTCATCCACTAGTGTTGAAAGTTCTGCTTCGTTGAGTAAAATGTTGTCTTCGGACTTGAATGACTCATTTTTCAACCACTCTCGACCAGTGCCTCCGCCCCAATTCCCCGACTGGCACAATCAGCCGGATTTTGAGCCGATCTAATATGGTGGTCAGAGGAGATGTAAGTTCCTGCAGCTGTCAATCTCGATTTGCAACGAATGGCTTCAGTGTTGTTGGATGGATTTCGAGTCCGACCACAGATGATGATCGATGGTGCAATCCCAATGCGCTGCAGACTAGTTGAAGCATCGTGGCTGAAAAGTGTACCGCGCACAATTCCATGCGGGGAATAGTTGCACCCTTCAATGGAGTCACTTTGGTTCGAGCTGTAAGAAGCGAAACAGTAGTTGGTGCATCGTGAGTAATTGTTTCAATATATGCAAATAGCGGCTGCGTAGGTCTGTGAACTCGCATCGCAAAAGCCGCGAACCGTAATTAATTCCTTGTCCGATATTCCCAAGCCCCTGGGCACACGAAAGTTGTAAAGGGCGTAGAGTCCATTCCAGAGTATATTCCATTCTTCAGCCAAATCTCAACCAGAAGTCATTAGTGTAGGAGATATGTAAAGTGTAAATCTTGAGGAATTCCTGATGTTTGGCTGAGGTTCAGAATCCTGAATCTGCTCTTTAACGTGAACCTATTCGCAGACCTTCTATTTGCTTCGATATTTGACTTGATTCACATCGAATGATCATACTCGTCTCAATGGTTCATGGAAGTGCTCAACCACACTGGGAGGACAAACGATATAGTGAGTAGTATGAGCTGCATGCATACTAAAAAATACTTCTTCTAGCTCAGTCCGTTCTTTCGTCATATGAAAGGATGATGAAGAGCAAAACTTACCTTCTGAAGCGTCACTTTCGAAGGAAGCTTGAACTGCAGCCATTCAGTAAAGTTCTCTTCCTTCATTGCCAATACTGTGCGGTGGAGTAAGATATCCCGGAAACTCCGGTATTTTCCTGGTTGTTAGCCAGACTAGACGTAAGCGTCTCCGCCGGCACATGAGGACCGATTTGTTGGTGTTATTCCGAAAGTCTCCCTTCTGGTAGGAAAAGTAGAGCCTCTTGACTTGGGGCTCGATTCTCTATCCTACTATCAGCAATCTAGAGTATATCAATGTGACTCGATCAGGCAACAGTTGTCTAATGGCAACAATGGCGTATGATCTGCTGCATAGATTTTAAATAGAACTGGCCACAGTCGCCATCCCTACGTACTGTCTGATTGAATGCTTGATATTGTTAATCTCGTCCTTTCACTTTCACACAGAAGATCATGGAGTGCAATGCATTCCTGCAGGCCAAGTGTCCATACCAGCAAAGGATATCTGTGAAAAATGAGGAAAGCAATCAAAGAATTCGCCGTTGCCATCAGTTTTTCATTACAGCAAGTACATTGATCACATACTCAGGGGGGAAGTTAATTTTTTACTTGTAGCGACGGAGATTCTTACTGAAAAAAGTAATCAAAACTCAACTTTTTTCCAAGCTGTCTTGGTATGCGGTCAAACTTGCAAAATAAAGCCCATTGGATGGGCTTGCAAAGAGTGACACAAATATTTTAAATATTGCTTCATTGGAATACTTCACTGGCGATAACACGTCCTCCCTTAAGAACATCCTTCTGACAGATTTCCGAAAACTGCCCCAAAACAGACGACTCTGAAAAATTGAAAAATTGAATTTTAAGTAAAGCTTAACAAAACAGCAAAATCATATCTCCACACAAATGTTTATTAAATCTCTGCCATGATTAATGACTTCACTGCCAGGTTTACTTATGGATCCGCCCCGAAATCTGAACTGTGTCTAATAAATCACAGACAGCCTGACCTTTCGCTGAGCAGATTGAATCTGTGTCCGGAGTAGTCCCGGCAGGTGGAAGCGTTTGTCAATTAACTACGAATTACACAGCTCTTGACAGCAACCCTAAACAGGACATCGTAGACCGTCAAAGATGACAATTTTATAAATGGTGTGAGTCTGACATTGGGTTGAGGAGAATATTATTCTTGTGGACGTTGACAGTTTACACCGTCAACAATGTATCCAGTTTTGCTTTGGAATCCCTTTTTCGTGTGTTTTGTTATTCAACAAATTTCGTGCGTAAGGCAACATCAATTTATTGAAACTAAATATATGCATGAGCCATCGTTTCATTTGTTCATTTCCTTTCCTAAAGGAAAGCTGTATGGATCATCCACTTTTGTTTAATAGAGTGCTAAGAAAGGAGTTGTGAGATTCCCAAGAATTTGCAAAAAATTATGCACACCCATTGCTGTATACTTGAATAACAAAGCATAACCGGAGCTTGCGTATCTCTTTGAAATGTCCATCTTCACGACAGTTGAAGATGGAGATTTCAGCAGTGGTTAACTCACCCAATAGAAAATAATAATAATAATTGAGTGCCACTACAGCCCACAAAGTACCAGGGTCTAGCTTCTACAAGAACTACTCGTGTTATTCATGCCACTGTTCTTTCACGAGTAGAAGGGACCTACATTTTTTTGCCAACTTTTAACGGCGAGATTTGAGAAACGTTTTCATAGACAATTGATGCTCTTTGAGTGTTGTCAGCGCGGAAACCTGGACTTTACTAAAAGCGGATGAGGAAGCCCTTAGTCTTTTCTAGAGAAAAGTTTTGCGTGCGATTTTTGGTCCTGTTTGCGCCTAATCAAGCGTTTTCGGATACATCGCCTAAGATGTATCCTTAGCTTGTAGAGCGTATGCACACCACAGTAACGGGCCGAAAAGTCTTCGAGTCTGAGCCATTGGGACAACGAAGCAGAGGACGGCCCAGGCCAAGGTGACGCACACAAGTGTAGAAGGACCTCAACCAACTTGGAGTGCACCACTGGCGGCAGCTGGCAAAAGATCGTGCTGGCCGGAGAGGCATGTTGATTGAGGCCCAGGTCCACCCCGGACTGAAATGCCACAAGAAGAAGAAAAAGAAGATGCGTAACCAAAAGGTGAAACAGCTATCCAATCGATATAGGTTTTGCCTGCCGGGACCACAACGGAGATCTAGAGGTGGAGTCGCAATCGATGCTGAGAATCTGGAAGGATAATTTCTGCAGACTCTTAAACGGCGATAACGGCCCAAATCTCGCTGTTAGGCAGAATGTTCCTCTCAATCTGGACGACGATAGGCAACAATTCCTCACCCCCTTCCCCCTCCACTTAGACGAGGTCAAAAAGCTAATCGAAGCTACGGAATGGTCGGAGGAAAGCATGCCCAACGAGTGGAATCTCAGTGACGTTTGTTCAGTCCACAAGAAAAAATACCCCTTCGATTGCACCAACTGTCGAGGGATCAGTCTTCTTAACATCGCGTACAAGATCCTCTCTTCCGTATCGTGCGAACGTCTGAAACCGTTCGTCGATAACCTGATAGGTCCTTATCAGTGTAGTTTCAGCCCAGGGAAGTTCACAATAGACCAGGTCTTTACTTTTCGGCAGATCCCGGAGAAAAACAAAGAAGTGCAAATCGACACTCACCACCTTTTCGTCGATTTCAAGGCTACATATGACAGTGTGTATGCGCAGCATGATGTCAAGAGGTCATCATTGCGGGAAACAAAACTGCTTCAGTTTAAACGTTGAAACGAACAGTTCCCAATATCCCCATTGGCTAACAAGCTAATATCAACATTCACTTCTTGCAACAACAGCTTTTGGACTATCGAAAAACTTTGCCTTCCTCCGAACAAAATCCATCGGAAGGTGAGATCTATGATATCACGAGCCATACACGGACTGATGGCGGTACACGTGAGGTGCATGTCAGGGAGAATGAAACTTCTCTACACTGACTTAGACAGGAGTTATCTTTTTCTTCTCAATGTTCTTCTTTTACTTTGCATCTTTACACTGATACACAGTTTTTTGAGGTTTAATCCTTAGGAATTAAGGGGAATTCTACAGACTTTCGATTGATGAACTTCTCCGTTTGTATAAAGTTCTGCATGAAATCATTTTGATATTTTGTCGCCTTACAAGACGATAAGCTGTCATCTACTTGTCTACCCTTGTTGGTATTCTTTTCCCTCTTTACCCAGTATAAGACACCAAGCTGCAAACAAAAAGGCACATGTCTCTAAAAGGTACTCACAAAAGTGGCCTCACCATCTCATGACTCAAATAGATTCAAGTTCGAGTTCAACTCGAGTGCGATGTCAACTGCCTCTACTTCCAGTTCCTCTTACTCCAAGCGGAGGTTACTATATTCGTCTTACAAAAGTAAAGTTGTGGCAGTGTCGAATCAAGTCTTGTTCTTGAGAAGAATCCTGAATAGCTTTGCGCCGCAGAGCATCGTTTCAAACGTGTGACAATAAATTGCAAATTAAGCTGGAAAAACCTGTGTCCCTATATTAACTTGATCCTTGGCCATCTTCCAGTGGGCCTCCGAATATAAAACGGAGGAATAGCATGCAAAGCCCGCATCAATTACTCAAACCAAAGAATTTTAAAAAACAAATAAAAATTCAAATCAGTCCATAAATCAGACCGACCGCAATTAACCACAAATCAGAGGCGCAGATATAACTCCCCGGTAATGTGCCTTTCATTGCCATTCACTTCAAAAGAACCCTGTCACCCCACACGCACACACCCCTTAAAGCCACCACTCAAACTAATAAATATCCATAACAATAAATTACGTCCATCATTTCGATGTAATAACGACATGATTTATTTTCCCTTCCAGGCCTTAATCCGAACGCGTTACAACTGGACTAGAGACAATAAATAAACGCAGATCCCACGCCCAGCCGACAGCAGCCTCAGCATGCAACGCTTCCAATGAAGCATGTAAACCCTATCATGAGAGCGCAGTCACAACACAGCACAGCCGGTATCCCCAGACTGCAGAACTGCCACTCAGACGAGTTCCCAGCCAGCAGATAGTAGGAATATCGCAGCACTGCAAGCAGCTACCTGCACTCATCGCCTCCTGCCCCGTGACTGAGGCGCGGCGCACAGAGGAAGAGCCACCCATCCGGCAGCCACAGCCGAACAATTATCATCCATTAGAGCAACTCTTATGCACATTGTTCCTCCATCTAAGCTGTTCAAGAGGATCAAGTGCAAAATGAAAACCTACTCACCACTGCAGCACCGTAGTTTGTATGTCTTAGCCAGTAGGAGAGCACTCTGTAAATTGTAAGCAGCCCCGCAGCGAGCAGCGAGTGGACTTGGTCGGCTCAAGGAGCACCAAGTTCCGCCTTCACTTCGTATACCCAACCCGGTGGCAAACGTGAACACACACACACACAGACGCATTCACGTGCAACCACTTAACCGATGATTGACTTCAATTTAACGGGTAACTTTTACCAAAGTGCTGAAACTGAATTTGGTGACGTTGGTAGGTTCATCCTGGGATATGTGGACTCTGTAACGGGGGCGACATCGGGCACGACGACTACGACGACGACGACCAGCACCACCACAACTACAGCCTCGACGATTGCAGCGAAACTCCTCAACCTGACTCTTGGCAATGGCAACTACGCGAGCGGCGGCCACGACCTTGGCAGGGGCTTGTACAACGAGTCCCTGTACAATGGGTCCAGAGGCCGAGATGACCTCATATTCAGCGGAGTCGGCGACGACGACCTGGGACCGACGTGCGAGCACGTCTACAACCCCTCCTCTGACCTCACCAAGCTAGAGTTCTGGGTGTGCGGTGTCATCCTGAACGTGGTCGGCATCCTGGGCATACTCGGAAACATTCTGTCGATGGTAATCCTGTCGCGACCTCAAATGCGTTCTAGCATTAACTACCTTCTGATAGGGCTGGCGCGGTGTGACACCGTTCTGATCATAACGTCAATGCTCCTCTTCGGCATCCCCTCCATATACCCCTACACGGGGTACCTCTTCTACTACTACAACTACATCTACCCGAACATCTCGCCGTGCGTCTTCCCGATCGCGATGGCCGCCCAGACCGCCAGCGTCTACATGACGTTCACGGTGACCCTGGAGCGGTACGTGGCCGTGTGTCACCCGCTGAAGGCGAGGGCGCTCTGCACCTACGGCAGGGCGAAGATCTACTTCATCGTCTGCATAGTTTTCGCGATCCTCTACAACCTGCCGCGGTTCTGGGAGGTGATCGTGGTGACCTATACGCCGAGCGACGACGGCGATGTGATATTCTGCGTGCGCGCCTCCAAGCTCAGGCAGAACCCCAACTACATAAATATCTACATCCACTGGTGCTATCTTGTAGTCATCTACATAATCCCCTTCCTCAACCTGGCCATCCTCAACTGCCTGATCTACCGGCAGATCAAGCTGGCGAACCGGGAGCGGCAGCGCCTCAGCCGAACCGAACGGCGCGAGATCGGCCTGGCGACCATGCTGCTCTGCGTCGTGGTGGTCTTCTTCCTGCTCAACTTCCTCGCCCTCTACACGAACATCCTCGAGGCGTTCTACGGCATCATCGACGACTACCTGACCAAGATCTCCAACCTCCTGGTCACGATCAACAGCAGTGCCAACTTCATCATCTACGTGATATTCGGCGAGAAGTTCAAGCGCATCTTCCTGCTGATTTTCTTCAAGCGCCGTCTCAGCCGCGACCAACCCGACCTCATACACTACGAGAGCTCGATATCGAACGGTGACGGGACGAATAGGTCGTCGGGCCGCTTCTCCCGCCACGGCACCCAGCGCAGCATGACTCGCAACGGGTCCACTCTGAACAGTGTGCGTCTGTCGACGGGCGCCTCCGGCACGGTAAAAATTAAACGCAACCGAGCGCCCTCTCCCGGTCCCTGTGTGTACTATCCGGCACGGGACATTCAGCGCTGTGGCATGAGCACCACCACCACAGTGCTGACCTCGAACACCTCCTTGAACTGTGATTGGGACACGAAGAACGGCCAGATGACTTCGGGCTTTTGAGATAGGGCCTGTGTGTTCGCACACAACAATGCGGCCACCCTCTGATGTAGGACGGGAGACTTTGATTTAGACACTTACGGCGGTGACGTCATTGATTTTTGGTTAGACGTGGAGAACTCTTTTGACAGTTGTTATTGAAGGGGGATGTCGACCGCCCTCGGTGGTGCACAACTGTCAAGGGTGTTGAATGTGTGGGGGGGGGGCTTGATGTTGATTTGCAGTGGGTGTTGATGGTGAAGAAGTTTAGGTGATTGTTGCGCGTGGGGGTAAACTTTTAATGAAACTGTGAAATGGCGGGGATGAGAGGGAGGACACACGCAATGAATGTAGGGTACTCGATAGGAGCGGATCTTGAGGAACGTATTTACAAAAACCAAATTAAACGGTCCTTACCTGTAAACTTCAATGACATGAATTGTTCTAACAGTCTGGAGTGAAAGTTTTGTTCCAATTTGTTTGGATCGGAACTGGTTAAGGGATATTAACTGTCAGACAATATTAAATGGCTTACGGTATGGTGGTATATGTTATCAGCTACCTTTTTAGACTAGGACTAGGTTGTGAACTTGATTTGAAATTTGGTACAAATTTTGATAAGAACATTTAAATAAGGCAATCCAAAGTTTATTATCAAAGATCAAAAGTTGTCCTTACATGCAGTTGTAAAAATTTTGAGCATTTTCACAAGAAAAGCCTAAAATCCTATTCAAATGAGCAAAAACTGGCGGTTCAAATTTTACAAATAATAAAAATACATAGCTATAAAATTTAGTACGTCTGTTCAAAATTCTGACCTTTTCACTACAGCGTGACAACTTACAATAGACATTTTATTTACCAAATTGTTCAACTGTTGCACGTACATATTTGTTATCTTCTTAAGAGCTAAGCTATACAATTTGGTACACATTTTTTAGAACAATCATGCTCGTTTATCGTTTTTCTAAATTTGGTCATGTTCTAAGGTCAATATTACGATCGCTTTTTGAAGATAAAAATTGATTTAACACATGCTCAAAATTCCCAGCGTTTTGTACCAAATTTTGAATTTCTCTAAAAGTAAATTTTGTGTATGTAGGAAATTTTTTTAACATTAAAGAGACAGGTTGTTCTAATTTTGGCTGTACACGCTTAGACCTTAGAGCAAGCTTTAAGCTTAAGGGTAGTTCTACAAATTTTGAACTTTTAGTGAATGTTGTCACCACATGTTCGTGTCTTTATATATTTTTGCAAATTCTCTTAACTAGAAGAACATTTGTGTACAACCATTACCATTCAATATGTGCCCAAAATTATGTATTTTTTTGGTCGTAATTGTAAGAAGTGTTTAGATTGACGGCATGTTTGCCTAGAGTTCCCTCAGATTGTTTTCCAAATACAGAACATATCCACACAACAGCAAACTCTCTTTAACATTTGATTTAAATTTTTAGAACATTTTGGGCCTTTCGTTGCTATTCGAAGTACCAAATTCTGATCCGGTCCCGTGTGACATATCCATGACGAGAGTCTACTACCTTCTGTAAAATTTGTACCAATTTGTGTTAAGTTGCTCGAAATTTTGATCCAAAAGTGAGCCAAAATTTCAAGCAATTGCTCCAAAAAGCTTCCCTGGCATCACAGCCGTCTTAAGACTTTTTAAAAACGTTTTGCTATGTAAGGACAGCTATTGCCACCATTTTCTTGGATACGAGTCCAGGCACTAGACAAATTGTTCTTTTCAAAATTAGTACACTACCAAACTCAACATTTCATGAGCCAACCAAAACTCTTAAAATTGTCCTTCAATCTTTTTTGTATGTATTTAAAGTAGCACTGTTTAACATTTTTTCTTCGAATCTTCAAATTCGTTCAAGGACTTCTCCCCCAACAGTGACAACCTTCCCCCATTGTAGCACCACAACATTTTCTCCATTTATTCCCGCGTATACAAAAATGCCCACAGATTCGAAAATCAAGTCCCTTAAACTGACATCTGATCTCCTAAGCCGAAAACAAACCTAAACCCCCCCCCTCCCCCCCACCAAAACAAATAAACAACAAGTTCAAAGTTTCTTTTATTAAGGTACGCTATTCACGCCCATCTCCTACTTAAAAATATCTCTCCACACTTTTATCTTTAATTATGTTGCGCCGTCGAGACGACACGGACAAGGGGAGCTCGACTCGACAGCAGAAAACCACCCCGCAATCCTAGAAATTAACCACTTACACCATCGTTTGCGGACCACGACTCCTCGCCAGCGGCACCGCACTAATTTGTCCGTCTATTGTGTTTCAAAGCGAAGGACATCACAGCCGAGGAATACACAAGAAAGAAATAAGGAAAATCAATAGATGAGTCTGAAAGTTGAGATCCTTTGCTGCGAAATTAAATCGCCAGCACTCGGTCCCAGGGCGGGCTGGGAATCTCCTTGACATGTAAATAAATTGCAGATTCAACTACGCCACTGGAGCATTTTGCGCTGACGGAAATCCTCAAAATTATCCGCACGTGGATTATCTTGGCTTGATGACGGTATTATTCTCTGTTGCTCTCTCGTTGCTGTTAGTTTTAATTTGCTGCTTGTCCCATCAAGGGTCGTTGTGTGCGCGCCCTCGCGTCCCCAGGCAACCAACCAACGTCACCGAAAACAACGCCAAGCCTTTGGGGGTTATGTACAGTTTCTTGTAAATATCGAAATACACAATAAAAGAATAAATACATGTAAAAAGAAAGAAGTAAGAATAGGAAACAGAAACAGAAAGAACTAAAGTGAAAATGTGATTTGACGTAGAGAACAAGAAAAACAAATTGAACATAAATTTCATAAATAAATTATTTTTGCATAGAATGTATAAACTGAACTAAATAAAATGTAAACAAAAAAGAAAAATAAAAACTTCTATCGATACTTGTAGGACGTAAGGATCTTTAAGATAAGAGTTCACTGAATAAGCTTTAAAGGGGAGAGACCTATGAATTACTCGTTACCACTTAACTGTTGTTAAATAATTTTAACGAATTTTTGTAATTTGACTTTTGCATTGCGAATTTTTCTGTTTAGAAATTTTTCTTTTTTTTCGTTCTACCTTAAAGAAATGAAATTTCAAATTTTTCTTTGTACACACCGGAGGGGTGCGTCCTCCTTTTGTATATTCTTGTTGACGGATGAAGTCGGTTTACAATGCTATCCAAAAAAAACCAAAAAAAAATAAATCATTCATGTAAAATAGATTAAACAAACCTAATAAATGATATTGCCATCGAAATTTTATACTCATTGTGTTTGATTTTGACGGTGGGTGGATGGGAGGGCGGATGATGCAGATGATGATGGATTGAAGATGAACATGCGCCCTTCTAATGGTTTTCTGATTTGAATAGGAGATGCTCAGAAATTTGAGAAGATACGGTCGAAGTCCTTTTAAATCTGCCAATTGAGAAATTGTAGTGTGCTCGATATTATATCGCATACGATCCGTATTCACATGAGATTCTTGCTTTCTCGCCGATCACCCCGCGTTATTGCCTGATCTCTAAGACGAATGATACAGAAAACAGCTTTTTTATTGGAATGTGCAGTTTTAGTAAGGCATTGGTGTGATGTACGAGTACATGTCCACTTCGAATCATGTTTGTTTTATTTTTCTTGTTGCGTTAAGGCTCCTACAGAATGAAGCAATTACTGAGAGAGAAAATCGGTAAAAAAATTGCTTGCCCTTAGTCGTAGTTTTTGAAACAACTGTGCGTCTGTCCAATCGTTTTGTAAGTATGAACTAATTTTCAAAATAAAACAGGTTGAATGACTAAAACTCCAACTTTTTACAATGCTTTGAGGTTTTTTTTTTGTTGTCGTCTGGCGTAGTGGGCAAGTGCGTCGACCCACACGCCGAAAGTCTAGGTTTGACTCCCGGACGGGACACCTCGCATTTTTTCACGGCACCGCACTCACGTGGCCTTGCGGTATTTTAGTCCATTCTCGGCGAAGTGCTGGTTTGAGGTGATCCAAACGTTAGTGTATTTTGGTGCCAACCTTCGCCTTCAAAATACTCCAGGCAGAGAAATCCAACCGATTTGCATCGATGGGAATTTTCAATCCATTATATCGAAGGAATGAAGTGTGGAACATTTTTTTAACCAATTCTGTTTCCTGCGACGATACCGAGAAAAATGTCCGCTGTCCCTGGCCGAAATGTCTCTTTGTCCAAGGCTCCAAAACTGCCCTTAAGATAATTTCCTGGTAAACTTGTTACTGACCTTTGATCAGCTGGGGACGACCTGAGTCTCAACCAACATCCTTCTTCAGCACGATCTTTCATCAGCTGCCTTCAGTTGCGCACTCCAAGTTTTCTGAAGTCCTTCTCCACTTGTGTTCGCCATTTTAGCCTGCTATCTCCCTTGAGTTGCCCTATTGGCTCAGATTTCAAAACTTTTCGGGCCGCAACAATGATGTTCACGCGCTCTACATGACGTAGCCACCTTAAGTGTTGTATCCGAAAAACATAAATAGAATAGAAAACAGCCCATTAAGTTTGTCATAAAATATGTCCCTCATCTTATCTCGTCATCGTCATTTTCTCTTGAGAAACTTAGGACTTCCTCATCCAAGTTTCTGCGCTGTGAAGAAGGACTGGGATGATCAAGCTGTTATACAAAGCCAGCTTAGTCCTTCGAGAGGGATCACTTTTACCCAGCTGTCTCTGTAAGGAACGATTGACAAAAGTGATTCTCCGTTTGATATTGGTACTGATGATGTTGTTCCTATTTACAGCGGGGAAGAGGTAGACGAAGTTCTTGGCAACCTCGAAAATTCTGCTTCCTAGTGTCATACTCTGTCTGAAATGTCGATGTTGCGTTTCCTTTCTTGATGTCAGCATATGCACATTTTGCCTGGCCGTCGTGTATCGTCAAACCCATTGTTGCAGCATCCCCTTCAATGACAACGAACGCCTCATTAACGACTCGCTGAATTCCATCGCTGATACAAAATTTTGAACACAAATGTGACGCAAATCGGCTTATAGACAATCAAATTGTGTATTCGTCAAAATTTTTGACTTTTTGATTCATGGACAGTTTAGAAATGATAGCAGTCAGAAGTTAATAGCAGTTTGAGTCAGTCGCGGTGCATGATCAACTGACTTGAATGCCAGGACAAACTCAAGAAGAGAGCAAATGGCTGACATTTGCGCTCAAATACCTCTCACTGATGTTCTCCACAGTTTCAACAGTCTAGATACAAGCTCAGACCTTAGCAGGAAAACTGTCAATCTTACGGACAAGTTCTGGGACAGCCAGCAGTGTAGTAAAGCTTCAAGAAAGTTCATGGAACAATTCAGAGAAAACCAAAGGAGTCCTAGAATTAACAATTGCTGATCTAAGGGTGCTGTGTGGTGTAATAAGAGGACATGGAGCGTATAATTACCACTTCTGTTAAATGGATCGCAATAACAAAGAAATCTGTAGGAGCTGTTGACAGGCAAAAGAAGCCATGGACATAGAAGTGATAGACTGTTCAAGAGAAAATGTTCTTTACCTCTTCAAAATGATTCCAAACAGATTTCTTTATGGATGGTGCAAAATTCTTTAAGGCCGCATTCAACTTCAAAAAGAAACAAAATGAAGGGGGTACAGTTGTTCTTTAAGGTCGCTGTACTAGTACCAAGCCTTGATACTGTTCAAGTTTCTCAATCCATTAAATTAAACAGGCAAAGAGGTGAGGCATATAATTTGCTGGAGAAATCATTGAACAACACGAAATAAATTTATAGAACAGCTACAACAGCGCGTAAAAAATTGTGGTCCTGCCACAATTGGTTTGTTGAACTTTTTTCAAACTACAGAAACGAGAAAATGTCACACTCTCCCGCCTCAGCTGACACGTTTCATGACTTAAAAATGAATGGTCTCCTCCTAGTCTTCCTAGACCTTCATCAATAGTTTTTACAACTTTGTTCCACGCAATGTGAAAAAAATTCAAAACCTTCGTCTTTTCGAAATCTTCCTTGTGGATGAATAAATCAACGAGAGCGAACTCCTTCTAATCTGCCCCTCGAATACTTGAGCGTACGTAGAACACGTGTGGCAGTAAATCAAACCGACTTAATTTATGGGAATAATTTAATTTAAACCGAACAGGAGACAGCCTGCACCAGGAAACATCCGAAAAGGTGTGACAGCAGGCAGGTCCTCTTGCGTTTCGCTAAGTACCCCACATGTCGAGCGGAAAAAGCGGTTCTGTCATCTGCGGAGATTTATGGCTTCATTTTGTCAGATTAGGTTAAGTTTCCCAAATTAATTTTTCACTGGCATTCGGGAGGAAGATTTAGGGCGATGGAAAAGGAGTCCTGAAGTTGTGGAGTTAATGGCAGTCAGGTAAGCGAGTAAGTCATCATTTTTCAAATCCCAGGATGACCACTTATGCCCTGCCCGTCACTCTCTCCATCACATAATCGACACAATGCCCCTAGATAGGCACAGTGGTTGCTTCCTCTGTAAGCCTGCGATGAATGAAATTCCAGCTTTTGTTCGGGTCATGAATAGCAAGCCCTGATCCCGAAATGTGAATGGGCAGGCATTTTTCATTGTTATTGAAGCCCGCCGATAGCCAGTGTTGCCCCTAAACTGATTTGCATCAGAAAAGGCGGTTTCGTGCTGCATCTGCAGTGGAAAATGGCATCCGCATGGCAGAGGATTTCTAAAAAAGCAATAATTGCGATAAAGTTCTGCCGATTCGCACTGCTGTTCGAGTGAAAATCCCCTGCGGAGGGAAGTGATGAATGTTTTGGGAATTTATCGAAACGAAAATTCTGCGCAGCCTTCAAAGGATACTTTACGGACCGCTATCTACATTGCGCTGCAGAGCGTTTTGCAAATGGGAAATGGTATTTTTAACGCGTATCGCAGACCGGATGGTATTAATAGAGAATGTTTTTTTTTTTTGCTGCAAGACAAAGTGTGTTTTGAATTGACGAGAGTAGATCAAAGGACAGTTCGGCACCTGCTTCCTTAAATTATCTGAAAATAGCAAATTGATTTTCAAGGCAACGTGCCATTAAAATGATTCAACAGACATTAAGTTGGGGTGAAAACAAAGATGCTCGGGCTGTAAAAAATAAATTGGATATGTCCACTTCAGTTGACCGGAGGAATGCTGCAGTTGGCGATAAAGTGAATTATTGTCGCAAACTAAGAGTGCTCTGAACGAGTTCTCTGTGTGTTTCAACATCAATTGTAAATAGGGATCATGGTCTTGGTTCTTCAGCGACTAACTGTGTTGTACTTGCCTGCTTCTAGCAAAAGTAGAGGGGACCAACACTTTATTGCCAACTCTAAGCGACAACTGGTACACTTCTTGTGTTGTCTGTAATTCGAAAGATATGGTTCTATTAGAGAAATATGAGGTCATCAGTCCTGAAATCGAGCCTGGGACTTTTAGATAACATTTACACATGCAACTGTTTGCGCTGGAGTAACGTGGCTAATTCAAAAGCTAAATGGTACAAATTGTGCCATTGGTTGTCCTAGCTTCTGCAAACTCTAACAATACAGTAGAAGTTATTTAATCTTGCCGTTGTTTCTGTGTTGACGTTGCAGTCCCCGGTGAACCAGGCCCCTGAACCTCCTCACCTGGCACGTGTATCCGGCGACTGCTTCAAGTTAATAGATCTCTTCCAGTTATATGCGCCATCTTTGACTATAACGTCCTCTGTTACGTCGTCCAATACCTTGGATTGAAATAGCCTTTGGACTGGAGCTGTTTGGTTTATAGGCATTTCGTGTCGCAGCCATCCTTTACGTGTCCAAGCATTGTATCAGGTCACGCTTGGCTTGGTATATGACGCTGTACAGCCTAAAGTGCACCACCTACCAGAGGCAAGTTCATCGTTGAGTTTAGACATCTGACTTAGGGCCCCAGCCATTTTACGCGTTTGCTCTCAGACAACAATAAAGCTAACGAAGTCAATTGCAATGTCCCTCACCATCGATTTTTGTGCGCCTGTATCCATCGTTTCCGTCAAAATGACGCTTTCATACATAATTTGCTTCCGAAGCGTAGGTCTCCCTAAACTTAACCTGAATGCCATTTTGGAATGCGCCCGAGCATGTGGTAATATTTCTTAGGTATCAGCTCATTCTCTATGGATCTCATCAATTATCAAGGGATCATATTATTGACGCTTGTCTTCCCTGCGCAATGCGACTGCGTGCTCTACGTCCCTGACTACGTAAGCACATTGTGCACACAGTAATCAGTTGTCGGTCCCAAACTTATGCAGGAACTGTAAGAGCTTGTAGTTTCGGTTCCCTGGCGATATCGAAATCCAGGTCTTGATGACGGGAATGTGCATATGCGCCAATCTACACTTTGTGAACGCATCTCATTTGGCTTACCACGTTGCTATGGATGCTGCTCGTTCTTCTCCTTTTATAAGTTTGGCTTGCTGTCGGCTCGGGGCTCTTCGCTGTTACACTGTCATTAGGTCGCCTGCAAGAATCCCTATGGGAAGTGTTCCTCCTACGACGAACTCCGCCTTATAGGAAATGGTATCGAAACAGCTGATAGTCCGTATTGCGTTGAGTTTGTAAGCTTCCGTCAGAATCCGTTTTCACCTGAATGAGTGCTCCAGAGAGATCGGAATCATTACCGGCTATGTCAAAATTTGGCATTGACGTGATTGGACGAACACAGCGAGTCGTCAATGAGGCGTTCGCTGGCATTGAAGCAGAAGCGGCTAAAATGGGTCTGGCGGTAAATGAGGGCAAACCGATGTACATACCGTCATCAAGGAAGGACGCACAAGATCGACGTCTCGGACAGAGTGTTACAGTAGGCAGCAGAAACTTAAAGGTAGTGGAGGACTTCATCTACCATGGCTCCGCGATAAATAGGAGCAACAACACCAGTACTCTTGCCCATCGCTATTTCTTTGGGCTCAAGATGCAATTGAATAAATGACTCTCAAATGACTAAGCTTGCTTTAACATAAAAGCTTGATCATCCCAGTCCTTCTCTATGGCGCGGAAATCTGGACGTTACTAAAAGCGGATGAAGAAGCCCTAAGGCTTTTGAAAGAACAGTTCTGCGTGAGATTTTTAGTCCTGCTTGCGTTGATGGCATCTGGAGGAGAAAATTCAACGACGAACTGTATGGGCTGTACGGCGGCATGAACCTAGTCAAGCGTCTACGGATACAACGCTTAAGGTGGCTAGGCCATGTAGAGCGGATGGACAACACTGCTCCGGCCCGAAAATTCTTCGAATCTGAGCTATTGGGACAACGCAACAGAGGACGGCCTGGGCTAAGGTGGCGCACACAAGTGGAGAAGGACCTCAAACAACTGGCGGCAGCTGGCGAAGGACCGTGCTGGCTGGAGAGGCATATTGGTTGAGGCCCAGGTCCACCCCGGACTGTTGCGCCACAGGAAGAAGAAGAAGAAAGGAAAAGACTACCATTTTGAATTTCTACTTCCAACGTATACTTAAAGTCACGTCAAACACATTTACCGCTTTATCTTATGAATGTAATCACTATGTTCCACAGACAGTTACCCGGGGCTTCTATGATTGAATCTATTGCAAGAGACAACGCCGCTTTGGGATGATTTCATAGATCAGAACGTCACTTACAGTATGTCGTCCCTGAAGGAATATCGGAATATCGTCGTATGAGGAAATGTGCTTCTTCTTCTGTTACTATTCCTTCAGACCGGGGTGGACCTGAGTTTAAACCAACATAAGTACTTCTGCAGTTAGCACGATCTCTCGCCAACCGTTTCCATTTGCGCACTCCAAGTTGGTTGAGGTCCTTCATCACTTGTGTGCTCTTTATCAATTTAGGCCAGCCTCTGTTGCGTTGTCCTAATGGCTCGGATTCAAAGACTTTTCAAGCTGAAGCAGTGGATGGATACCACTCTCGAAATGGCTAAGCTATCTTACGTGTTTTATCCAAAGACGCTTGAATAAGCGCACGCCGTCGTACAGTCCATGAAGTTCGTCGTTGAATCTTATCCTCCAGATGCTATTATTTCATCTTTTCTCTTGAGAAACTTAGGACTTTCTCATCTGCTTTTAGTAACGCCCAACTTTCCGCGCCGGAAAAGAGGCTGGGGATGATCAAGTTATTCAAAACCAGTATAGTCCTTTGATAGAGGGCGTCATTACTCAACTGCGTCTTGAGCCAAAAATGCAGTGACTAGAAAGAGTGATTCCTTACTTGACATCGGAAGTGATCTTGCTGCCCCTATTCACTTGACTCTTACGCACGATCTGCTCAAAAATTATGTTGAAGAAGTCACATAGGTAGCACTACAGCCCACAAGGGACCAGATTCAGAGCTTCTACAACAACTACTCGTATTGTGCGTTCTAATGTTCTCTCACGAGTAGAAGCTTTTTCATAGACAATTGAGACTCTTTGAATATTGTCCGTCACTCGAAAGAGGTGGTGCCGTGAAAAAATGCTAGGTGTCCCGTCCGGGAATCGAACCTAGACTTTCTGCGTGGCGGTCGACGCACTTACCCACTCAGCCACGGCGACCACACTTATGCCTACTGATAACAGAAATTCACACATGCCGTCGATTCCTCTTAGTCTAGCTTACAGGGATAAATTTACACACACCTGTAGTGATTTGATTTGTGGGGGTGCGGGTTTGCTACACAAATAAAAGGAGTGGCAGGAGCGTGCAAGTGGTGGATCATATCTTGTGAAACGTAATCTTCCATACCACATTTATCACTTACTCAACCACTTACCCCATCCCCCAGTGTGCATCTGCAATGTGTCAGCCCTTCTAACGAGCCGCATATACATTTCCAATCAAATCACTCGTCAACGGAAAGCCCCAAGAGCCTTATCGCTCCGTCAGCAAATCAACCACATTCGATTAGGAATGCAAATAAACGTCACGGATCCGTCATCGCCCTTCTAATTACCATCGTCTGGACAAAATCGAATTACTGTCACGCACAAGCGTCGGCACCACCGAATGACATGTTTAACTTGACATTTCAGTATCTCGGGACGTGCACAGTTCACGGTCAAAGCTGACGTGAGTGAGATAATATTCGCAAAGCCAACCTGCGAGGGTGCTGTCATGGCTCTTGAGCGTGCGTGTGTGGGGACCGCTTCAACTTATCTCTTAAGCATTTGCTGCTCAACCACGAACAAGTGCAGGCAGCTTGTGTTTTTTTTTCAAGATCCTCAGGAAGGAGGATTGGCAGAGGGCATATGTCGGTCGCACCGTCCACCCGGAACGGGATAAATCTACGCAAGGGTCAGCCAGTTACCAGCGATACGTTACGTCGTTAATTATACACCCTTCTACTTGTCCGTCGGTGCTCAGGTTTCGCAGCACGGATCGTCGATGGAGAGGTGGACCTCTTCTGTTCTGCGATGTAATTACGAGGGGAGGATGGACAGGGAGTGTGGTTAAATATTTTATTGCGAGAGCGGAGCATGTGTGGCAGCAGTAGTCTTGGATATTTAATTATGCGAATGTGTTCGCCGGGGAACAGAAATGTGCTCGTTAGGGTTGGCGATGCGGCGGCGGTACGTCAGACGAATTGAGAGCTGTAAGGACTCGGGAGTCCATTGTACGTCATGAGGACATTTTATTGGACGTTGTAAGGTTTCTTTTATTTATAACACGGACTGTGGAGTGCGGAAAACATTAGTGGGGGGGGAGGAGCTGAAATGCTGAGGGAGGCAATAAGTTTTGAATCGTTACGGAGACAAATGGAGCTTCCATGGATAGAGCGGAAGACGACCGAAAGCTTTCATTTCAAATTGCATTGTTTTCTCTCGCAAATCACCCGCCTCTCGTCGATCTGCAATCCATCCCAAGACTCACCTTAATGCCCCATCAATTTCACTCTTCAACTGCAATCAAGGACAATTTGTCATCTTGTCTGGACATTCGCCCCTGTAAAAATCTCTCACTCAAAATCTCTCCACTGTGGACGACATCCAGTCCTGGCTGTTCACTTCAGGTGAACAGATTACCCATTTAGCACGTTCGCTGTGTCCCGTATTTCACCGCTTTCCTGCCGAACTTCATCCAGTGCCCAGCTCCTTTGCTTCATCGTCGTCGTCGTTGCTGTCCAACTCAAATGAATGACCGTCATCAAGCCTAATCCCCAAAGCCTCCAACTGAGTCATTAGCCGCTGCACACAGACAATTGGTCGTCGCCGCCGCTGCCACTGCCGCCAATCGGTTTTCGTCTCCCGACTGTCCCTGCACTAAATCACGTCCTGCCGTAGCGGTGAACAATCATCACTCAGCTTCAGTGAAGGATGATAAATCTCCGGTCTTCGCCGCCGTGCATTCAGGCAGAAAGAACCTAATGACCACGAGTGTGGTCCGCTCGTCAACAAGTTAGTCGAGCCCATTCATCAGACACAGCTGACTTCGAAGCGGTTCCACTAGATATTTCATGCAAGGAGCACCTCCTTAGTGACCGCACAAACCCCAACCCCCTCTCGAAGTGACATGTCCTCCAAATTGAGGCCCCGCCACTGTGTGTAGAATAAATCCGCGCAAAAGGAGTGCACGAGGAGCCCGAAAGATTATCGAACCACATCCTGGGGAATATTTAATTTTGAATTTGCATTTTAATAGCCGCCTGTCGGTGTGCGGAATATGGGTGGGTACGTGTGCGGTGCGTGTGTGCTTGGAATACATAAGCAGGCGAGTGAAAAACTGCTGGGGAGAGGCGTGAACCCGGCGGAGCGAGGACATGATTACAATGCGGCGTCAGAATAATGCTCGATATGAAAAGAGTGGAGTTAGCAATTAGAACTGTGCGGAGCAATGTAACAAAGGATTGTGCAGGAGCCATGTGCGCGGTGAGTCTCGTGTCTCAAGTTGAATGACAATGGATTCGTAATGTATTCACATGACACAGCGAGCTTTGTCGTCTCCCTTAAGGAGGGTTTGTTTGTTCAAATGACGTCTCAGTGTGGGGCCGTGTTTGAAGGGTTATGCTAAGGCTGCGGCGCTGTGGTGAAATTTTAAGTCCTTGGATCAAGGATGAGAAATTAAATGAATCCTGCCTGTTGAGTGAGAAAATTAAGCTATTGCGTGCGATTTTTAGCCCTGTTTGCGTTGATGGCATCTGGAGAGGAAGATTTAATAACGAACTCTATAGACTGTACAGAGACATGCGCCTGGTCAAGCGTCTCGGGATACAAACCTTAAGATGGCTGGGCTATGTATAGCGTATGGACACCACTGCTCCGGCCCGAAAAATCTTCGGGAATGGCTCCAAAATGAGTGAAACGTCTAGTGTTGGCATTCTTGTTAAGGAAGGCAAGCTAAGACTGTACATATCGTAAGATGATTTTGAGTCGTCGGCTTCTGAAGCGAAAACCTATGTGACCAACAGGTGGAAGGGGAGGAGTATTTTTCCACACTGATGACGATCACGACTGATCATACCTTCATCTTCTTCTTCTTCTTCTTCTGGCATTACAGCCCGAGGTGGACCTGGACCTGGGCATTACAGCCCGCAATGGACTTGGATCTCAACCAACATGACTCTCCAGCCAGCACGATCTTTCGCCAGCTGGCTCCAGTTGCGCACTTCAAGTAGGTTAAGGTCTTTCTACACTTGTGAGCGCCACCGTAACCTAGGTCGTCCTCAGTTGCGTTGTCCCAATGGCTCAGATTAGACGATCGATCATAACTACTCACTCAAGTATGTGTATCGGACGAGGGGACAATCTAGAGACACAAAAGCGTTTCGAGAGTCAGTGAACCAGTCAGTGGCAGTCAGTCATTTTAGCAAATGATGGTTGTCGCTTAGCTTATATACCAGGCAGAATACCGACAAAGAACTGTCTGATCCTGAAATGCCTTCCATTCCATTCCCGTGCTACCAGGTATCAAGATCAAGCTCTGTCTACAGCGAAAATTGTATCCACTCCCCAGATAGTTCAAAAATGGAAGTCTTCTCTGAATTTGATTTGAACACGGGATCTGAGATCGTCAATGAACTCCTAGACAAGAGGAGGTTCTCTTCAGATAAGCGTTGGGGTGCCTGCAGGGACCTTTTATGTCACCATACAGAGGTAGAATGGCTCCCCAGGAAAAAGACAAACCAAGTGCCTGTCTATGAAAAATTCGCGGCATGCTTGTTGTCTCTTAATTGAAAGGAACTTCCTGCGACTAAGCTCAACGCGATGAAAACACCTGCTAACCCTGTGCAGAGGAGGAAGACACTGCCGCTTACTTCCTCTTTCATTGTACAGCCTTCGATCAGTCCAGGTGACAGATTTTTGGTGCAAACGTGATGCAGAAGCAACAAGCTGCTAGTCCTTCAGAAGACCAAAACATGTGGCAGAACAGGGGACCAGGCTTTGAGTCTAAGTGCTCTTGGATATTGTTTGGAAACCTCTGAGAAAAAGTGTCTCACGGAGTGCGTGGAATTGTGAACCCATCATTCGAAGGGATCTACAGTAAATATCCAACTCCGAACGGGTTAAATTTAGGAAGCTTTTCAAGCCTTTTGTGGTTTCCGTGGAGTTGTGGTTAGTGCGCCGACCGTCGCGCACAAAGTCTAGGTTCGATTCCCAGACTGGACACCTCTCATTTTCACGGCACCACCTGTTTCCAGTTGCTGACAACACTCAAAGAGTACTCATTGTCTATGAAAAGCTTCCCAAATCTCGCCATTCGGAGTCGGCAAAAAACTGTAGGTCCCCTCCACTAGTGAGAGAACAGTAGCACGCACAATACGAGTAGTTGTTGTAGAAGCTAGGGCCTGGTCCTTTATGGGCTGTAGTGTCCCTTCTATTATTATTATTTTCAAGCCTTTGGGTGTCCTTAGTAAATGGAAAGAATTGACCCATAAAAAGAATGCGAGCCGAACATTCAGACCAGGCACCCAAGCCCACAAGTTGTCGAAGCAGCAGTTGTTGCCTTAAAACAAGCTCTCGCATCGTTTCCCCCCAATACTTTGGGTAAGGCTTCATGAATCAATCAATCGCCTCCATCTCTCTACAGCATCCACCACTTCCACACCCACCGTTTGCTTACAAGACCGGCCCCATTCACTTCCCCAAACGGATTCGATTACCGCTTTGGGGAATATCCGGAAACTTATAGAAGATATTGTTTCAGGAAATCCCATGGCAATGTCTTATCATCTCCACTTCAGTGGGGTGAACTATTTTTCACTCTAATGGAGCAATGAACGGATCCATTTCATCGAAAACAAAATTCCACGGCATCCTTCTAAGCCCCGGCACCATGAACTTTAATTAGCCCAATTAAATTGAAGACCGTCAGTGCTGCCAATGATTTCTTTAATTAGACGAACGCCACGCGCCCCGAAGAACCAATTAAAACGGAAATGCCATCGCCATCGCCATCTTAAAACCCCATTCCGCAGACTGCAGAGCCCTTGACAATGGACAGTTGCTCAGCTTTAAGAGGAGCAATTTCTTACGGCAGACAAAGCAGACGACTCGCCTAAGAGGATATCGCAACGCATAAGTCACATTGAAGCTAATTGGCCGCCTCAGGAGCAGCTCGCATCTCATTGACTTCGTTTATTGAGTCATTTGCAATCCTTGGCGTCACATAAATTCTCAATACTCGGATCTGTGGCGTAATTGTGTCATGTCCACGTTCACGTTGCATGCGAAAGCCTTTTCCTGTTCGAGTGCCCATCCGGACGGGCTAAGCCGGTCGGTCTCTCTGCGGCAGATGGGAAATTGATTTTTCATCTCACGTGTGTGAGACTGGTGCGCCACAGAATCGAATAATGGAACTGTCGCCCGGACAAAAGCCTCTGTGCACTTTTGCGGCGACATCGTCGGGTGGGTGGCTAAGCTGTCACAGCAGTTGCGTTGGATCTCAAGGAAATGCCCTTGTGACACGCAATCTCTGTGCGGGGACTGTACACAACTTCATTTGGGGAGCACATCCACTCGGAATGAAAGAACGGAGTCACTTTGCATCGATCCGATTATGGGACACAATGGGTCAGTTAATCTTCTCGGAGATGCTTATCTCGCTCCGCTCTCGCATTCCAGAAATTCAATCTCAGAATGACAATGAGTTTCATTTGACTTCTCCGCCTTTGCCTCTTCACGTAATTTCGTGATAAGAACTCGAAGTGTCCTTTAAGAGGCTGGGAAATCAAAACCGACGACCACCCTCATCGGCCAGGAGTCAGATAAACAATTGCTTTGTCTTGTGATCCACGTGGATGAGGCTCATGTGAGGGGTCTCGAGTTAAGATCCGGACTTGGTTTCAGAGACTGACATTGTCCTTAATCGGTGGCAAGGAGGCGATGTTCGGAAAGTTTATTTGAAGCCGGGGAACATTTTTCATTTCGGTTGCCGTAAGTGGACACTGAAGGTTTGAGCTGTAGCTGAAAGTTATTTGGAGATTCGTTACGTGGGGAGAATCAGCGGTTTTCTGCAAATTACTTTAAAAGATGGCTTTTGAGAGAAGAGTTTGAGTAGGTTGGATTATTGAGACGAATATGGGAGAAGCACTTAAAGAAGACACGTTTTTCTACGTTTTACGATCATAGTAAATTTTCTGTTTTTACGTGGGCGAGTTGTTTAGACTAGGCAAAACGGCCAAGATATTGCTGCTTCATTTGCTCATCCCACAACGGTTGCAATAAAGGGCTTTCAGTTTTTGCCGTAAAAAAGCTGTAAGTCAATTAAGTCTGTGTATTGACAAGACACGGTGAAAGGGTCAGGTCAAGTTTGGAGCAATCAGGAACGTCACTCAGTGTGCACATATCGTGCCTCAAATTATGTATGGTTCTCTCTTCTTACGACACAAAATGAAGCTGGAGACACTTCTGCGAACTCTGAAAGACAAAACTTGCTCAGCTGCCCTGGAATGTTCACATCGGATGCATTGAAATCGGCGCGCCAGGTAAGAGGGTGTCCAAATCCGACTGTCCTGGGTGGAGAAGGAGAAAATGTCGGAGTCTTCTGTATAAAGGCACAGTGATTGCAGATGCACCGCAGCTTGGTCCTCATGACTGGAAGTAGTGTGCCAGTGACCCTGTTAGGGATAAACAGCAACTGTTGGTTAAGTTCGGCCCTTTCATGGGTCTTCGCTTTGGCAAGTATGAACAAAAATCTTCAAAAAATTTAAGACTTCTTTAGTGACGCTATTGACAACACCTTAGTAACCGATTCGGCTCATGAGAAGAATGCCTTTGACGTTGACGTTCTAATGACAGATGCATTTGGCTAACGCAGTATTATAGAGGATCCTGATTACAAGAGCAGTAAAAGAAGTATGAAGGCGTCAGATAATCGTGCCCAATTATGGTTCGTTAATTCTGTTGCTTAGAGCTTTGCAAAGGCATCTTGTCTAAAATGCGAAGAAATCATAAAAATCATTGAATCTGACCACCTAAGCACCAGACCAGTCTCTAAGCCCTGTACAAAACATCGCTTGCTAACCTTTCGACAAGCTTAACATGAAACCCCGTGGAGGCTTGTCATCAGCGAATCACGGCTGACCTGCAACAACTGACTAGAGATTAAATTTGAATCACTTAGGTCAGCAACAAAATGATTGTGTTCCATTCATGGTGAACCTCAATGCAAGTGGTGGCCAAAGAAGAATTGACCGGCAGAAAAATCCTGAAATCGGTAATAAATCAAGCTCCTCTCCGACAAGCTGCTTTTTTAATGTAAAAATGTGTCAAAACGTCTACAGATTTTTTCCATAGTGTGTCGTAAATTTTTTCTAGTACAACAAAGCAACTCACTAGATATTCCAACCGTGGTGTTCGACAGCTTATTAGGTAGCTACTCATGACAAGAAAATTTATTGGTAAACAGCACGTCTAATGGGAGGCTTATGAAATAGGACCTAAATTCCACCACAGCCCTAAATTTTAAGTAGAAATAATGGATTCATTTTTAATAATCTCATTGTGCCAAGAGACGAAGAAAAAGTAACCGGCAGGTTGAGTGTTGAAAACCAAGTTCGATTTGAGACTTAAGCATAAATACGCTTAGCCCGAGCGGCCATCTCAAAAATTAGTTACCAGCCAGTTGGTGGGTCACTCCAAGGAAATTCTGCCTCAACCAGTTTGTCTACCGTTGTGTATAAAGATGTTTCCCCGCTCGAGTGTCGCATAACTTGAGTTCTGGTTAATTGTGAAGGGAGACCTTATCAGAGAGATTCTCAAGTCTTCCTTCAACTATATCAACAGTTCACTTTTGCTAGTTTGTTAACTCAGAGGTTTGTGCTTCGATTTCTGTTCTTGGAATATAAATCACTTCAGAGATTACAGATCGCCTGGATAATATGTGTGATGATTCGTCTAATAATGCCGTCAAAAATTCATTCATAGAGTTTCAAAGTTATCTTAAGTCGATTAAAGATGAGCTACAGCTCTATGCCCAGCAAACATCTACCACGCATTAACTTGATGCCGACCTCGTACTGGCTTATAGTGCGATTGAAAGTACGATGCATACTTGTGGGATCAGAAGCCTGACAATACAAGCACACAATACGAACAACGAAATCACGCTCAACAGCCCTGGCTTGTCACATCGAATGCATAGAAATCAATGCTCCATCTGAGAGTGTGCTCAGGATCTGACTGTCCTGGTCGGAGAATGTGACTACGTATGAGACACACGACGAACACACAGATGACGTTGACGACCGATCATACCTACTCACTCAAGTATGTTTAACGAACGAAGCGACAACCTAGAGACAAAAAGAGATCAGAATGGAGGTCAACCACTTAGTGTAAGTCAGTCATTTTAAAAGATGAGAGTCGTCGCTAAACTTACATACAAGGGCACCGACAAAGAAAGCTCTGATCCTGAAATGCCTTCCATTCCTGACGGTCCCAGGCACGTATGCTTCCATTTATCAAGACCAAGCTCTCTAGCGTCCGCGATCCCTTGGTCTCTACGCTGAAGATTCGACTGTCTTCTCCTTCTCAAACCTGGAGGTTGGGATTAGAAGACCTTTTTAGTTAAAGCGTTGTTGTCCATTTTATTGATTTGGTCGACTCTCCGCGCACTGGAGATCGCTGTGTGTCAACAGAGAATTTTTTATTTGAAAGGACCAGGGATCTTCTTCGCCATTTAGCTTATCGTCCAACACTTGGCTTCGTATAGGAGTACGTGTAGAAAAGCATCTTGTTAAGGATTATCTTGGTTTCTCGAGTTCGTAGATTTGACTCTAGCTGTTTCGTCAAACCGAAATAAGAGCAGTTGCCAATGACGCATCGGATCTTCATTAAGGTGTCATATGTGGAGTTCATGTTTTGGCAAACAAGAAGGTTGAGGTAGAAAAACTCCTTAACTACCTCAAAGTTGTAACTCTCAGCTGTACTAGATAACGAGCACAATAAAAACAAACTTGAATTGTGACCCTTTTCAGTAATGTGAAGCATTCTTCTTCTTCTTCGGATGGCGCTACAGTCCGGGGTGGACCTGGGCCTCAACCAACATGCCTCTCCAGCTAGCACGATCTTGCCAGCTGCTTCCAGTTGCGCACTCCAAGTTGGTTAAGGTCCTTTTCCACTTGTGTGCGCCATCTCAGTCTAGGACGTCCTCTGTTGTGTTGTCTCTCCAGCTAGCACGATCTTGCCAGCTGCTTCCAGTTGCGCACTCCAAGTTGGTTAAGGTCCTTTTCCACTTGTGTGCGCCATCTCAGTCTAGGACGTCCTCTGTTGTGTTGTCCCTGTGGTTCGGATTCGAAGACTGTGAACGACGAATGTGAAGCATTAAAACTAATAAATAAAGAAAGAACAAATGGAGCCCCCGAAACACTTGAAATTACCCAGGGAACGTACTCTTTTGAAGGCGAAGACCTGTCCATCGGCCGAAGGAGTTATGACCGGCAATTTGGGGGATTCACAGTGTGAGCTACATTGGCTACGTGGAGAAGGGTAAAAGGGACAAAAGTCTTCACCATGCGCAAATATTGAGCCGATTCGAGGAGGAATTGTGTAAGAAATGGTCAACTTTGCGAAGAAAGAAGTGTTCTTCCACCATAACAATGCATCAGATCACACCCCAACCGTTGTCTCTGCCACATTGGACGCAGTAGTCTAAAAACTGTTGCCTCATCCACCGTGTTCTTCAGATTTGGTCCCAACATCTTTCAGATTTGGATATCATTTTTTTCCTTACTTGAAGAAATCAATCGCCAATCAGAAAATGGGATCGAAGAAGGATGGATCGATGTGGAGGATTGAGTGAGATAAACACGTACACACCGAAGATCCTAGCATTGATTCCTGCTCCTCAAGTCTTGATTTTTGTCACGGCAACACCTCTTGCGAATCTACGGCAATACTCAAAACGTGCTTATTTTCTTCAAGTCTTGCCGGCAACAAACTTAATTTACCTTCTAATCTTCAGAAAGCAATGGTACGGGTAGTTGCTGAGGAAGCTAGGCCATGTAAAGGCATTTCAAGGGGGTCGAACTTAAATGTGAGCCTACTTTCCTAAGTGACAGAGGATGGATTTTAAGGACTACTTGAGAACGTCGCAGTATTCCCGAGTCAGGTGTATGGAGCCAAAAGGAAACAAAATTGAGAGACAAATTCCCACATTTGCAAAATGCTCGATTTCCGTTCTTTTCTAGATCTAAACATGAACTGGATTGGTCACGTATACTACATGTCCTTGACTATATTTTATCGTCAGTAAAACTCATCACCAATCCAAAAATTGACACAGAGGCATGTAAACACTCGAAGGTCCCTTGAAATTATTCACCTTAAAGTTTGCCCATTAATTCAATATATCATTCACAAACACAGTTGTAAGTACATCCCCCTTGAGATGACCGTCTCCATCACGGGGCCTAGCTGCCTTCCAATTTGATTTCTTTCTTCGAAGAAAACAAATACCAAATTGGCATTGAACACCTCTTGCAGGAACGGACAGCCTGACGCGTCGAAAGAAAAAATAAACTTTTCCCATTAAAAAAATGTCATCCAATTGTGGCGTTCACTCGACTGAAGCTGCCGGCAGATCAAGGCCGCCTCATTATATTACGTTTGCGATTTATGGCAATTTTATGGACGTTCACATTAAAACTCACTGCCAAATTGATGCGACAAGAAAAAAAGTTGCGTATACGCCACCATGCCGAGTTTTGTTTCAATTACATGAAGCAGTTACGCATGTATGCCCTTCCGCACGGATGCAAGGCGCCGCCTTAAGGTGCAAACAAGTGCTCTTCAAGACCCTCTCAAGCATTTTATCGCCGTTCTCATGGATGCTTTAGCACTCATTCAATATTCGCCAGATTTCGCCGGGGGTGGGCGGCTGTTCAGTCAAATGTCACGTAGTCAAAGTGTCTAATAATAAAGTTATGAAATACTTGAATGGAATTTCGCGCTTCTTTCTGGTGAGTGGTTGCTGACGTGTTTCAGTATCTGTCTGATTCTTTCCTTTGATGGTTGGCAATGGAAAGCGTTTTCTTATCCGACACCGATTTAAACTTTCTTCGAGGTTGTTCGGGCAACGACGAAGTTATTGTCACTGGAATCTGCCGAACAGCGGGTGGGATTGACGCGTGAACTTTTTTCTCACGCGCAATAAAATCTCCAAAGAGAGGAGAGAGGTCTTTTCCTGGAAATATATTGCTGAAGGTGTTCTGGTGTCATGTGGCTTAGAGGGAGAGGTGTGTCTTTAGATTTTGGTAGCATTTAAGGAGAGTGAATTCAAGCAGCTGGAGATTTTCTCTGGCAAGTGAATTTGGAATGGTTTCAAGAAGGTTCTCCTTCTCGAATGGTATCTTCTTTGTCAATGCTCTCAAGGAAGATTCGTTCAAGATTTGACGATGGGTTTCAATTCGAGTTCTTCTTATCATACAGGGTTCGACAGTGTGTTGTGTTGTGATGAACGTCAGCAACGGACCTAATTAGGTCAGCCATGAAGAAGCCGGCAAATGACTGCCAAAAATCCTAGATGGCAATAGAAAAACGAATATTTTGGAAAATTTGTTGATTTGTTTCTCAATGTAGCCCTCTTTGATCGAGCGAAATTCTCAAGTTTGGAAGCAGACACTAGTCGCACGGGGACAAATTTCGACAAAGGGTTGGATAAGTCAGCATTTTGTAGACCTAAGAGGAATCTGGCCATGGCAGGAGTGCTAGCCGGGGCATTGTTGCAGCATAAGACCACTCTTTTCTTCGCCAAACAGGGCCACCTCTTTTGCAAGAAGTGCCGCCTCTTTTGCAAGAAGAGCTTGCTGGTCATCTGGTGAACTGCAGAAATGTATGGCCATCAACAAAGTCCAATGTTTCAACTATCCCTTGATTTCTAGTTTGTAGCAGCAGTTGCATCTTTAATCGATGTGTACGAAGTGATGCAGCAACGGCTTCAAAGTTCACTTAAAGGGCGTCAAGTAGTGCTCTGACTTGGGCCTATGATTGCATTTGTTGTTGTTCTTCTTCTTCCTGTGGCGCTACAGTCCGGGGTGGACCTGGGCCTTAACAAATATGCCTCTCCAGCCAGCGCGATCTTTCGTCAGCTGCCTCCAGTTGCGCACTCCAAGTTGGTTGAGGTCCTTCTCCACTAACATATGTGCGCCACCTTAGCTTAGGCCTTACTCTGTTGCATTGTCCCAATGGCTCAGATTCGAAGACTTTTCGGACCGGAGCGGTGGTATCCATACGATCTGCATAGCTTAGCCATCTTAAGCGTTGTATCCGAGGAAGCTTGACCAGGCGCTTGTCGCCGTACAACCCCTAGAGTAGAGCAAAGAGGACCCAAAATCGCACAACTTTTCTCTCGAAAATACTAAGGGCTTCCTCATACACTTTTAGTAGCGTCCAGGTTTCCACGCCATAAAGTAGGATTGGATGATCAAGCTGTTATGTTGAAGCAAGCTTAATCCTTCGAGAGGGGGATTTATTACTCAATTGATTCTTGAGCCCAAAGAAACAGCGATTGGCAATAGTAATGGTGTTGCTATCCCTATTTACCGTGGAGCCGAGTTAAAAAAAAGTCTTTGACTACCTCGAAGTTTGTGTTGCCTGGTGTAACGCTCTGTTTTAGACGTCGATGTTGTGCGTCCTTCCTTGATAACAGCATGTACTTCGTTTTGCCCTCATTGACCACGGGACCCTTCTGGTGGAAACCGCAAAAGGAAAAAGAAAAAACAAAAAAAGAAAGCCGCCAGCATGCCAAAACTAGACTTGGAACTGTATAGCTCGTCTCGGTGCTTACTGTCTCGAGAAACCTCACTCGGCGGTTTTTCCATTAAAGTTTGAGTTTTGGTCATGCAATCATGAGTGATAGCAGCCATCACCCCGATAACTCCAACGTGACTTACAAAAAATTAACTTAAAAAGTGGTTAAAGAAATGTTTGGCAGTTTTTCGAGAAGAGCCACTGTACACAGCATCCAAATGGTCTCTTAATCTCACCGTTTGATCTCCTTTTCACAAAACAGAATATTCTCACCAACCGGTATTACTTTTTTCATTTTTCTACTTTCCCCACACTTGGTCGCGCCAAGTGCTAGCATTAAACTTGGTGTCCCATTCACTCAAGACTAAGCAACAGAAAACCTATCACAAGTGAGTGCCATAAATCCTAGACGCAGGTCTATGCTTTCACACTCACGTGTTCTATTTTCGACAAAATTTATGCAAACAAATCATCCCTCCCCCCCGCCGTCGGCAATCAATTTCAATTTAAATTTTTCGAACTATTTATATTAGTTTCAATTTCCAGCAGCTGCCGGACAATCATCCCACTCCATCATAACTCTTGAATATTAAATCCGGCAGTTGCGTATCTGATCACCCACTCAGAAAGGTCAGATGTTCTACCCGTCCGCCTGAAGGTCAGTGCGTCTCTCGTTCCCGATTTGCATAGGAATCCCTGCGAGCGGAGGAAACTTTGGAACGACAAATCAGGGAAACGTATGAGAACTGAAGTTCGTCCAGATTCGCAAACTTTAAAATCAATTTAAGATTCAGATGAGCTCTTGAGGGATGGGTCGCTTTTCATCATTTTTCGAAATTGAAGATATTAAGCTGTGTTGTGAAAAACAGGGGAAACTTCCTGCGCTCAGGCAGAGTTTGTGTTTATTTTTGGAAAATGCGTTTTTACTCCTAATTATTCCCCAGAAGCTCTTTCACTGTTTTGCTCGACATGGTCTTTCAGTCTTCTTCTTTATTTTACTCCGAAACTCAATTTCCGCAGCTTTTGAAAGCGAAAATTGTTGTTAGGGAAAGAGGGGAGCACGCTCCTTTTCTTGGAATGTACTGCTGCTAGAACATTGAGTTCAACTGCAACTGCGAGTAATCATTTTAAGCTTTCTTCAAAAAGTGATGAAGACATTCTGAACGATTGCTATGAATTGTAACTGATTTAAGAAATGTTTAAAATTTTGTATGGAATGTGAACAACGGCTGGGGGAAAACAGCAGTTTGACTCAAGACAGTCTCGGAATTTGGAATTTCGGAAGTACAAGTGAAGATGAAATTCATGTCAAATACGGAATTGATTTTTCTGTAGGCTTTGTGAGTGCTTCATGCGATTGATGATGTGGAGAATTTGATGACTGGGTTTCAGCCTATGAAACGTACTCGTAATCGGCAAAAACAAAGCAACCATTTTCGAGAGTCTGAAACTAGGACTCGAAACTTTCTGATTAGCTTTGCAAAAGGTAAACCGTGGGTCATGTAATAGGTCGCCGTAGCGAAGTGGGTAAGTGAGTCGACCCCTACGCAGAAGGTCTAGATTCGATTCCTTGGCAGGACACGTTGCATTTTTTCACGCACCACATCTTCCGATTTATGGAGCCGAATGCTGGGCGATTGGCATAACATTAAGTGTAAGTGTACGGTTGGAACTCATGTCTTGTAGTCCTTCGAGTCATTAGTTTCGGTCCTAGCTGTTTTGACAAACCGAAATAACACCGGTTGCCAAGGGTGATTTTGCTCCGAGTCTCCACTAAGGTGTCGTTTGCGGAGTTCACGTTTGCCCCGAGGTAGGCGAACTTCTTAGCTACCTCAAAGTTGTAGCTGTCAATTCAGCCACCTCATTGTGCCTACTCTTCAATAGCCGTGAATGCTTCGCCAAAGGCTTCCTGGGAGCGGGTCATCAGCATACCGCAGCAATTGCACTGATTTGTAGAAGATAGTGCCTTCCGTATATACACAAGCCCTCCGCACTATCCTCTCCAACACAATATTGAAGAAGGCACACGACAGAGCACCTCCTTGCCGAAATTCGGTGCAGGTTTAAAATGGTTCAAAGGTTCTCGAACGTAACTGCACAATGCATCGCGTATATGTTAGCATTGTGCGACACAATCGGATCAGCTGTCCCAGGATCCCGAATTCGGCCTCTCTCGTCAAAAAGTGGAGGCTAGTACCCTTCATGAGTGGAAGATGCCTTTTGGCTGAGGCTCAGATCCAATCTATACTCCAGCGTGATCTGCTAATATGTATATGACACGAGCTTCAATTAAAATTCAAGTATACGCATTATGGGTCACACTAGGCTGCACAAACTTCGAGGTAGTCAAGGACTTCGTCTACTTAGGCTCCGCGGTAAATAGGGATAAAAATAGCAGTAGTCTTGCCAATCGCTGTTTCTCTGGGCTCAAAAGGCAATTGAGTAATAGAGCGCCCTCTCGAAGGACTAATCTTCCTTCAACATAACAGCTTGATCATACCAGTCCCACTCTATGGCGCGGAAACCCAGACGTTACTAAAAGCGGATGAGCTCTTAGTCTTTTTGAGAGAAAAGTTTTGCGTTGATGGCATCTGGAGGAGAAGATTAAACGATGAACTCTATGGGATGAACAGTGACATGCACCTTGTCAAGCGTGTTTCAACGCTTAAGATGGTTAAGCTATGCAGATCGTATGGACACCACTGCTTCGGCCCGAAAATTCTTCGAATCTGAGCCATTGGGACAACGCAGCAGAGGACGTCGTAGGCTAAGGTGGCGCACACAAGTGGAGAATGACCTCAACCAACTTGGAGTGCGCAACTGGTGGCGGCTGACGAAAGATCGTGCTGGCTGGAGAGGCATGTTGGTTGAGGCCCAGGTCTTCCCCGGACTAAAGCACCATAAGGAGAAGAAGAAGTATTATGGGTTGATCCACTGCGAACAAGCACTCAATCGGGTTATGGAGTTTGGAACTTTTGCGGACTTCTTTAATTTGCGATTTTTTTACGTCACTGATCGTCATCGCCAATGTCGCCATCTTATATTCCTGTTGATAGAAATCCTCACGCTACGCTTATTTCTTTACAAAGACAACATTTGAACCGTAGATCGTTGTCCTGAATGTTTCCATTGTCCACTGAAAGAGGTTCTCGATGTGGTCATAGCGAATATTACAACTTTTGTGAAGGGGACTTTACGGCCACATTTCTTCTTTAAAATAACCTAGTTAATATAGGTTTCACATCGTTGAGGTTCTGTAGGTCGTCTGTAGATCATTTGTTCGTCGTCGCCCTGGTGCTTTGTGAATTCTCCTTTACTTACACACTTCTTGTGACTGAAGGCTTATGCGGATCGACATTGCCTCGTGGCTGGTAAATGACTTTCTCAGTTGTTACGTTTCAAATGGTCCTAATTCAAACAATGTTTAGTACCCAAGCTGTGAAGCAACATGTCATATAAGGCCCCACGACGTAATTTCCCACCATTAGCAACTAAAACTGACCTACAACTTGTATGCACACAATTTGAAATTTTTGTATCCTGTTGTCAGTCGGTGGGACATTTTTTCCCAATGAATGGAAACTAAAGTGACCATGCAACACCCACAACTGTTGAACGAGGAGACACACACACGTCGCATAAATTATTCGAATGACTGACCTAACGCGAATCAATCGATGAACCCCACATTTACAAAGGGAACCTTTTACGAAACCATACTCGGTATTCTCAGAAAACAGGAAGAAGGGAATAAGTCGCAAGCATAAGCCATGAATTATAAATTTGTCCGCCTTGCAGCTCCCCCCAGATCCTTCTTTTTCCTCAGCGAATATAAATGTCAGACAACAGATGTGACTTTCCTCAGAAGTGACCTTCTCGAGAAGATTCCCCATGACGTTGACTTCTTCCCACAAGTGCCCACATTCGGAATTCCCTCTGCCGCATGCCCCGGGAGAATTTTAAATTCACAACTCAAATAGACCACATCTGCAGTTTACAAGTGCCATCCTTAGGCTCGTCTCATTTCACTTGGGGCGTAAATTAATGAGACTTTAGTGAATTTCAAAGCAGTCGAATGAAGGCGACTGAATCATGAATAAGTCACCGCAACTGGGGCTCGGTGCCCGCTCAGTCCATTGAGCCTCTTGGCCTGAGTTCGGCCTAAAAATACGTTCTGTCCCCGTTCACATACGGACTCTGGGGTATTATGTTTATTTCAACATTCGGGTTTACATCCAAAAATATGGACTTCTCTGTGGAGGGCTGCTGACGTCATTTTGGGAGTAACTACCTTTTCTTTCAGTTCGGTTTGGTCCTTTGCATGAATTGTTGATGATAAGGCACAAATTGAAGTCAAATGTAGTCGGCAGCTAAGAAATTCTAGGGAGGCATGGGAGAACACAGACAACACGTAGGTGGTAATGTTTTTAACTTCAAGTGTCCACCATCCCTCACTCTCTCTCTCTCTCTCCGTTTCCTTAGCAAGAGTTTTGCGTTGATTTTTCTTGCTAAAAGCGGATTCCTGTTCTCCTGATTGTTTCTCAAATCCAAGTGCCAGCACAACAAATGCCGCGGACAATGATTTGCCATCATCTGATGAGGACAGAGAGGGTATGAGATCATGCACATGTCCACTGGCATGGAAATCACTCACATCACTTCAACATGATAAATCCCTGTAATCCAGACAGGGACGCTTCCGACATCCCGGGCAGCATTGGGATTACCTCAAGCACTGAAGGATTTATTCGAGACGGAGCGACACACGGGGATTTATGAAGCCATCTCGTGTATGTAATCCAATTGGAAGGACATTTAGCAACGTTGTGCTGTTGTCCAGACTGAAAACCATCCCATCCTCGGGCGAAGTAATGATAAATCACTTGAAAGTGGTGTCTGATGTCACGTGAGTGTGATCCTGGCTAGAATTGGATAGCACAACTCCACTGGACGTTCCCTGTGCGCTGAAGGACGTTCGCAGAGCAGCAGATCGCGCTCACAGCCATGAGGCGGTTAAATTCATATTTTACATCTAAATTTCCGCAATCGAATCCCTTTATGTGTTCCCACCCAAAGCACTGCCAAGACTGGCAAAAGTGCCATATTCAGGAACGAGTAAGTGACTATAAACTTCGTTGTCGATTTTGCGGAGTAAATTTCGTCGGTTTCACACCCTCAATGTACGCTCAGAATTGAAGTGACTCATAACAATCGAATTGAAGGGATATTCCGTTTGGAAATTGGCTTCCTTAAGTGGTTTCTATGCGAGTGGTAGCACGTGGGGAAATGGAAAATGCTTACAATAGCTGAGAATTCACCAAAAGGGGGCGGGAAAAACGTTTATCGGTGCTGAGAGGTTATGCTTGAGCAAAATTCCACCGTCATTCATTTTTCACTCATCCTCATCCTCATCCTCATCCTCATCCTCATCCTCATCCTCATCCTCATCCTCATCCTCATCCTCATCCTCATCCTCATCCTCATCCTCATCCTCATCCTCATCCTCATCCTCATCCTCATCCTCATCCTCATCCTCATCCTCATCCTCATCCTCATCCTCATCCTCATCCTCATCCTCATCCTCATCCTCATCCTCATCCTCATCCTCATCCTCATCCTCATCCTCTCATCCTCATCACCCATCACCCACTTTCACCTTTCACCCTTGGCAACCTGTGTATTATCTTCTGTCGGCCACCGCAAAATTGACTTGTGCCTGTCATCAGTTTCCAATTCTTCTGCTTTCAAGTTCGCCCGTCTCCACCTTGAGAAACGCAATAATTCTCGGAATCGCCTTTCGCTGCCTCAAAGAAGATAAAAAATCAAGGAATTCCGGGAATTCCTTTCCATCAAATGAACAGTTCGGCTTTTACGTGTTCGTTAATTTCGATTCCCCGAAGTCCTCCAGCCTTCTTTGTTGCTGCCACTGCGTGTGCCAACAAATGGACAATTGGGTCCAATTCACTGAAACGTCGTCCCCCTAACGACACGACTCATGCCATTTGCTCCAGGGGAAACTTTTTATAGTCACCGCCAATTTCCGGTGCTCATCGCCATTCGATGGTCACCGAGTGGATATGCTGCGACACTTATCATCTGTCTTGCGGTTGATCTACGACACGTTTCGTACATTATCGACGATGAACCCGACTTGAGGGTTGCTGCAGAGTGCGTGCTCACACTCGTTCCGGAGACGAAATTCGGAAGTTCGTGTCATTTCTTGGGCGGGGCATGTAAACAAATCGTCCCGTCTTGTGGTGTGAGCATGCCGTCATGCTTTCTGGAAATCGATGACTGATTGGTTTCTTTTGGATTTACGCAGTCTGAAGATATTTTGAAATTAGGAGATGAGGCGAACGCAGGACTACTGAGTATTCTCTCAAACCTCTTCACCACATCCACTTGAATGAACTTAATGAATGGGAAGATTTGCAAGTTAATTTTTTGTCAAAATAAACACATCCTTCCAGTGTTTATGTTATCCAGCGATGAACTACACCAACGCAGTTTGCAATCTTTATCACAACAAAAAATGCATCCCACACTCTGTGAGGATGTAACGAAAACACACCCTCCACAATTATGGGTTCACCGCCGCCTACATCTCAACGGGAACAACATATCTTGCATATGCAACGTTTAATTAACTCTTTCAACCGCACGCAGGAGCAGCATGCCTTATTTGCATGCGTGTTGAGGGGAAACTTTATCTTGGCAATGAATTCAATCTTGGGAAGAGCTTTAAGTCCTGGCAACCCTCATAATCACTTTTAATGGGTTTTCATAGCAGTGCACTTTATCAAGTTGTTCCTGTTCGGCTCATGAAGAAAGATAAACTAATTGTGAACCTTACGTTCATCTGTGAGTGAAACAATGTTCCTTGAAGAGGAGCCTTCATATTTGCTATGGCGGCTTGCAGTCCTTTTTGTGCGTTTATCATTTAGGCCCAGAGTGCGATCAACATGGGAGATGTTGCTTATTGTGCTAGATGGAGAGGCATGTTGGTTGAGGCCCTGTCCCAACCCGGACTGTAGCACCAGCAAATGGAGAAGAAGAAGAAGAAGAAGAAGAAGAAGAAGAAGGAGAAGAAGAAGAAGAAGAAGAAGAAGAAGAAGAAGAAGAAGAAGAAGAAGAAGAAGAAGAAGCAACATCTCACAAACGGGAATAATGCGAGTTTGGAATAAGTCTTTTTATTACAAGTTCCATTGGCTCTCTGTTCCTTGAATTACATTTTCGAAGACAGATTTGAAATTGTTATAATTAGCACATCTCGCAATAAGTCGCGGGACTAACATATAGGGGGCGCCACTAACAAAAAATGCATAGCCTTAGAAAGTGCAAGCACTAGAGTGATAGCTGTCAAATTTTCATGACAATTACAATTACAGACAATTACATTACAGTGCTTCTAGTGACGCTACTTTCGCCATTTTCAAAACAATGGTAGAAACAGAACTTCGTGTGCTGATTAAACACTTCTCTTTGATGGAAAAAGGATGCCGTGCAAGCTCAGCAATAGCCTGGAAAGTGTTACAGAGACTCTGCTTCATCAAAAACACCTATTTTTCGGTGGTTGCAGACTTCAAACGTGGGCGTACAAACACCAACAATGCTGAACGCTCTGGAAGGCCAATTGAGGTGGTTACACCTGAAAACGTCAAAAAAGTTCACAAAATCGCTTCGAAAACGACGCCTTCAAAATGTCCGAAGGCAGTGTGTACACCATCTTGCAGGAACATTTGTTCATGAAAAAGCTGTTTTCGAAATGTGTGCCACGTTTGCTCACAATGGACCAAAAACCACAAGGTATCGATTATTCTGAGAGCTGTGTGGAGCTGTTTCACCAGAATAAACAGGACTTTTTGCATCGGTATGTCACAAAGAATGGAACATGGATGCACCACTACAGTGCAGAGTCAAATCGGTAGCCACCGGAGTGGACGTCCAAAAACACAAAGGTCGGCTGGCAGATTTATGACATCCGTATTTTGGGATGCGCACGGAATTTTATTCATCGACTAGCTTGAGAAAGGCAAAAGGATTAACAGCGAATACTACAAGGCGTTATTTGTGCATTTGAAGGAAGAAACTGCAAAAAACGGTCCCATATGAAAAAGAAAAAAATTCTCTTCTTCCAAGACAAGCCATTGGTCACCATGGCCAAATTGCAGGGATTGAGCTTTGAATTGCTTTCGCACCCACACTATTCTCTGGATCGGGCCCCATGCGACTTCTAGTTCTTTATAACCTCAAAAAGATGCTCACCGTACAAAAATATGGCTCGAATGTGGAGATAATCGCCGAAATTTAAGCCAATTTGGCGGCCAAAAATAAATCGTTCAACAAAACAAGAATCGAAATGTTAGAGCGGCGTTGGACTGATTGTAAAACTCTTAAAGGAAACTATGTTGATGAATAAAGTCAAATTTCGTCTAGAAAATGTAAGTGCGTTTTTAGTTAAACTGAAATCTTTCAAATTTGGATAGGTACCTTTGGCGTACTCATCTTCTTCTTCTTGCAGGGTGTACCTGGGCCTCAACTAATGTGCCTCTCCAGCCAGCACAATCTCTCGCCAGCTGCCGTCAGTTGCGCACTCCAAGTTGTTTGAGGTCATTCTCCACTTGTGTGCGCCACCATAGCTTAGGCCTTCTTCTGTGGCGTTGTCCCAATGGCCCAGATTCGAAGACTTTTTGGGCCGGAGTTCATATGCTCTACATGACCTAGCCATCTTAGGCTAAAGACGCTTGACAAGGCGCATGTCGCTGTATAGCCCATACAGTTCGTCGTTAAATCTTCTCCTACAGATGGCAGCAAGACTTTTCTCTCGAAAAGACTAAGGGCTTCCTCACCCGCTTTTAGTAACGTCCAGGTTTCTGCGCCATAAAGTAGGACCGGGGTGATCAGGGTGTTATATGAAGCAAACGTTGGTCCTTCGAGAGAGGGCTTTATTACTCAAATGCCCCCTGAGCCCAAAGAAATAGCGATTGGCAAAAGTACTAGTGTTGTTGCCCCTATTTACTGCGGAGCCGAGGTAGACGAAGTCCTTGACTACCTCAAAGTTTCTGCTGCCTAGTGTGACGCTCTATCTGAGACGTCGAGGTTGTGCGTCCTTCTTTGATGACAGCATGTACTTCGTCTTACCCTCGTTTACCACCAGACCCATCTTAGCCGCTTCTGCTTCAATGCCAGCAAACGCCTCAATAACGGCTCGTTGTGTTCATCCAATTATGTCAATGTCGTCGGCGTAAGCTAGCAGTTGAACGGAATTTTGGAAGATCGTGGCTCTGGTGTTGATTTGTGTGTTACGCACGATCTTGTCAAGGATTATGTTAAAAAAGTCACATGACGAGGCGTCGCCTTTTCTTAAACTTCTTTTTGACATTGAAGGTCTCGGTGAGTTCATTAGCGACCTTGATATAGCGAGTCAAGATCATCAGCTACTATTAATTAGCTGAAGATATGAACGATGACGATAGGATTTTACAAAGAAGGAAAGGATGGGAGGTGTGGTCCATAAAATCAAGCACAAGGACGAGGATGATAAAATAATTTCTCTCGATTCCCGGAAAAAGAGTGAAAACTGTTCAAAACTCATCACGGATGATTGAACCAAAATAATTCATATAGGAGTTAAAATGGAACTCACGTGCGAACCGCAAAATCGGTTAAACAATTTGGTCCAATTGATGTTCGCGTCCCTCGCAGCGGTTGACCATTAGCTGGCCTACTTCAGGCAAAGTTCCACCCGCCACCAAAAATTGAACCTCAAATATATTCCAAATTTCCATTGCAATGATAGACACCAATTTCATTTTAATCAAAAAACACCAAATTCTGATGGAAAATTCGGTCATAAGGTGCACCGTGGGATAGGGGGCAAACCATCGATGTGTCCGGCGGCATGAAAATCCATCAAAATCATTTGAAATTAAATTACTTCACGGAAACTGAATTTGTTAACTAAATGCCTGCAGGATTTACCACTGAGATTCAGTTATTTATTAATTCAATGCAAAGCCAGTGGCATAGTCGGAATACCGTGACTGCTTTAATTGTTTCTATGCGAAGGGCAAATGCTGTTGGCTCTGATTAATCATCCAGAGTGGTAAACAAACCGTTTAGACACTTTATGGAAGAATAGATAAAATACAGGAGACACAAAGTTATCTAACGACCTCTGTCACTGGGTGGAAAAAAAATCAACATTACATCACTTACGCAGAGACCCTTTCAACAACTAATCCACCCTGCATTAGAGTCACGAGCAACAAAGAACTCCTCCCACACCCGTGCCAAAGTCCCCCACCCCCTCCTAACAAATGCACTCTAAAGTGCATATTAAATGTCATCATAATCCATCATCGCACATCATCCCCAACGTCGACGACGCTCCAACCCCCTGGGGTATGGTGCGCTGAAATACAATCCCCTGACATTCGTCTCCCATCGCAGACGCCATTTCACTTTGAATGAATCTTCTTGCACTCTATCATGTTCTGTATGCATCGCTTTAAGTGACACCCTGTTCGTCCTGCAGGGAGAAGTGCATTTCGATTTAATAAAACTTTTTCCCCTCCACCCCTCCACCTGTGATGAGTTTCCTTCGTTGCTTCACAGAGTTTCTGCGAATGGGTGGCGCTGTTCCAGAAGATTTGACTTTCATTTGAGTTGAGTTATGAGGTTTCCAGGAGATGATGCAATGCCACCTTAGAAGAAAACAATCAACTCAAGGACATCGCTTGGAATTGATTACTACTCCAGGACAGACACACATCATTGTCTGCGGTCACCACGGTCCAGTGCGTTGCAGCCGAAATGGCAACGTGAGGAACGACTTCGCTCCGCTTGTCACACTCTGCAATCTAAACGCGCACTTGATTAAACATCGCACTCAAGGTTCTTCGCCGCTGATCGTCGTGTGGAATTCACGACTCTCCCGGCATTGCACTGTCTCGCAGCGCCCCTGACAGCCGTGAAGGACAATTTAGACAAACGAATGTGGACTATGAAGTTGTCAAGTGCATCACGGACTGCTGCTGCTGACGAATGAAAATGCAGTTTCATTCCGAAGGACACTCCGAAGTCATGGTCACGTCGTTTATCTCAGCGATGGGCGTGTCAAAGGGGAACGACACCGTCCCGATAGTTGAGACGAATTTTCACTGGTAGCCGCCTCTGAGGATGAGTGTCAATGACACTCATCTGTCTCCTTGGTTGACGCGACAGGATTGCTATCACTCTATCCAATCAAAGGATATCCCACCCCACCCCCTGGGGCTGTCATAACTTTTATGTCTGATGGGAACGGCAAGCCGTGTATGATTATTTTCCGGGGTTCGTGAACCTCGATTACACAGAGAACACGCTCATCAGCCGCCTTTAAAGACGCTGCTGCGATGGCACTTCTGTGTTTTATTCGTCTTGCGAGTGAAAACCTCTGAAGTTTATGGGTCTGCTTCGGATATTTACGACTCTGCCGCTGGTGGGGCTCCGCTGCAGTCGCTCTTTGTGTTCGTTTCGATTAAATGAAGCAATAAACCGGAGGCGGGTGGGCGGCAAAGGTGTCCCACACGTATCCGCACAAGGGCGCACTTTAAAGGATTCCCGGAATTTTTGCTCATCATGCAAGTGAGTGAATGCGTCTACCGGGACAAAAAAAAATTGCTCCTGGCTGTCAGGGACATGTGTTTCAATATCGGAGATTTTTTTGCCAACCAAAGGAATGGAATTTCGACTGAAGTGCACGTCGGATGGCTTTAAAGTAATTTAATGTCCCTTTACGCGTCATCCAGCCTTGATGGGTGGTTTGCTGGAGAATTCTTTGCGAGGGATAGGATTTAAGAGGCGGCCTTAAATGCTGTGACTTCAGGAGTGAGGTAGGCTTTTATGGGAAGGGATGGGTGTAAGACGGGGACAAGGCATAAGGCATAAGAGTCCTTTTATGGAGGACTTAGACATAGTTTTCCTTTTTGATGGAGGTAGCGTGTGAGGTTCGTTAAATGAGAAGATTTTACTAGTATGGAAGGCACTAGTTGAATTCGAATTCAGCTTAGTTTTTGCTTTGAAGAATGTTTCCATTTTTTCATATCATTCAGGTCAAGAAAGAACACATTTTTTAAAGCATTTGTGAGTTGAAGGAGAAGTCCGAAATCGAACTTGAATCTGACTGGGACGCTTACCAGGGAAACTTCATCTGTTCCTAAGTGCCTTCATTTGTCAATGGGAAAGCGACTAAAGAAGAAACCTTTGCTGTTGTAAGTTTTTTTGTTTGACACTTTCTTGCATCTCTTCGCCCATATAGATGCAGGAATGGTGTTCTAGGTTAGCATTTTATTAGGAAACCAAAGAATAAGTCCATGCTCACAAGGTGTATTGTCCTTGCAAGTACCACCAAGAAGCTTTAACTTACGCAGCGACTTTGGATTCAAGGGAGACAAGTCAACCTTTATCATCTCCAGCGAAGCATCGGGAGGCCAGAAGACCGAATGCTTTGAGAGGGCATCAGTAACGTGGATTCAAAAGTGAGTCGATTCCATGGTTCTATTCCCGGGTGCCAAACGTGCAGCCTAGCGAGACATGGATTGAAACCATATTTGCTTAAATATTCTTATAAAATCCAAATTCAGAACTGACTTGAGTGCTCTGTGTCTAGTAAACAAGTCCTAACATGGACTTTCTCAACAGGAGACGCCATCTCTCCCTTCAACCACAAGCGCCTTAATTAAGCAGGAAAAACCACCACCATGGATTCCCGGGAGTGAAAAGGATCACCTCCACTGCCACCCACTTCTGTACATTTTCCAGTGCCTAACCAAACGGAATACAGAAAAGGCCAACCATGCAATTCAAACAAAGGGGAAAAAAACGTCTGAACAGTCCTCTTAGCCACCGCAACGCCCACGATGCAAGGCCGGCTAGGGACGGCTGTGCGTTCATGCACAGCTGCCTGCACGCTGGCACTGCGGTGGTAATCTGCATGGAATGACATCGTTGTGTGATTTAAAGGGAAGTGACATGGGTAAAAGTGCGTGCTTCAGCAGCTCCCGCACTCGTTTGCGACCGTGTCCGTCATGTGGATTGCTTTGTCTCCCTTTAGCCCTAGTGAACTTCCTCTCACACGAGTGGGTGTGATTCAATTTTAAAGCGACGGCTGTTAGGCTTCATGGCTCCCTTGGGGCCCTGCGTTAAATCATTTGCAAACTGAACTGATTCTCAGAACGTGTGGTACTTCGACGGTGTCCCAAATGCCTTATCTCCTCATTCCAGTCGCGTGTGTGTGTGGAATTTGCACTCTAATTGACGATATCCAACGGTTCTTGTCTTCCAGTGCGCAATCAGCATTTTGGCTGATACAAATTTGTGAACTCATAAAACCCCCGCACACATGGCCACCAATCCAATCGTATACTGCCTAAAGAGCGCGTCTTAAAATTTTCGAGAGTTTTTACAACGTTCAGGGCCAATTTTATGGGACATAAATCTCACCGTTAAGCCGGCGTCTCTTGGCAGTACACAAGCGCCATACGTAATGGATTCGGTTGGCGCACGGGGGTGTGTCGTCATCAGCACGAGCACGAGCACGGGCGGAGAATCGGCGGCTGAAGTGTGGGCCGGCAAATGTGGGTCACATTTGGATGTCGGATGAGTGTCCCTTATTGATTTCGATGTTGATATATTGGTCAGTGCACGCTTTTGGCGTGGAGATGCCTTGTTCTTAGCGGCACTGCTTAAGGGCGGATGCTCGCAAAGGAAGCGGGTGCAGTATGATTCATGGGCCTGACACGTGGATCGGGTTCGTCCCACTTATGGGAGTGGATTTTGATTGTTGCTGTGTTATTGGTGGCGTATGGGATTTCTTTTTGGATTCAGTGTGCGTTCGTCAAATTGAAAGAAGGCGGTCGATGGTTGAGTGAAAGTAGGCGAATTTTTGCAAAAATTGTTCGTCCCGAAGGGAGAGGCGGTGGTTTCCACGGCTGACAGGGCATCTTAACCGGAAAACAAGGTTAATGCAGAAGATTTAGTGAATGAAGTGGGTTAATGTTGAAGAGGGTTTATCCTCTGCCCTGATCCTGAAAAATGGAAAGAAATGGATCGACTCAGATTTGAGGCTGTCAATGGGAAACGATGAGCGGAACAAAACGGAATCTTAAACTGATTAAAGTTCGTGTATTTCAAAGTCATTGTAAGAAATGCGGTAGGGCCGGGCGAAATCAATGTTGAGCAGCTCTTTTTCCGGAAAGAATGGGAATGGCCCTTCGATGGTTTGGGCACGTGGTACGGAGTTCCCATTTATAACGATTTTCAAGGCTTGTTTTAAATAGGAATCCATCTGGTAGGCTACCGATTGGCAGACCAAAGCTGAAGAGGTTGGCTCACTCAAGTCTAAAAACTCGTCTGTTTGCGGTTGGAAATAGCTCCTGATGAGTTAGAGTCAATGACGGAGGGTCGAGTAGCCTGGTGGTCTCTTGAGCAAGCATTGCCTTACGACTCCTTTAGTGCGAGTTACTAAAAATGATGATGATGATGATGATGATGGCCTCATTTGGTCCCGTGAAGAAATGCGAGGTGTCCCGTCCGGAAATCGAACCTAGATCTTCTGCGTGGGGGTCGATGCACTTACACTACGCCACTGCCACCACACAGCACCGTCCAAAACTGAACGACTCAGTTCTTTTAAATTCCAAAATGTTCCTACTTGGACTTAAAATTTTATAGTTTTCTCTTAACAACAGATACAGAATTTGTAGTGTACGCTTTCCAGATATAATGTGAACTTTTAGAGAGTCCACCATATGCTCGATTTGTAATCCCTTATGCAGCTTATTTCGCGAAACCACTGGAACCCGACGCGGAAAATGTATTTGCAATTAATTTACCCATATGTCCAAACAGCCAAAAATGCAAATGAGATTAAACAAGTTGTCCTGTGGGGGGTGCGTAGCATGAGATTTACTTTTATGACACAAGCTTTGCAATTAAACAGGAGTTGTCTGCTTTTTGTTAAGGGATTACACTGCCAAAGTCAGTCACGGTCGTTTTCCATTCTGTCAAATGCTTCGGGATATAGTTTTCTGTTGAAATTTGAAAATTGTTAGCCACAGCCCTCATGGAACAAGGACCAAGCCTGCTGACTAACTTCACATGATGTGCTAGGACGTCAACAGATAATTGCCGTACCTGAAGTCCAAAATTTAAGAGCCTTTCACAGACAAGAGGAATCTATAGTCACCCTTGTTGAGTCGCAAGAAGCAACAAAATAAATCATCAGCTCCAGTCAGGCAAGTGAGGAACTGTCATATCCTTCTTCTTCTTCTTCTTCTTCTTCTTCTTCTTTCTTCTTGTTCTTTTCCTTCTTTTTATTCTTCTTCTTCGTCTTCGTCTTCGTCTTCGTCTTCGTCTTCGTCTTCGTCTTCGTCTTCGTCTTCGTCTTCGTCTTCGTCTTCGTCTTCGTCTTCGTCTTCGTCTTCGTCTTCGTCTTCGTCTTCGTCTTCGTCTTCGTCTTCGTCTTCGTCTTCGTCTTCGTCTTCGTCTTCGTCTTCGTCTTCGTCTTCGTCTTCGTCTTCGTCTTCGTCTTCGTCTTCGTCTTCGTCTTCGTCTTCGTCTTCGTCTTCGTCTTCGTCTTCGTCTTCGTCTTCGTCTTCGTCTTCGTCTTCGTCTTCGTCTTCGTCTTCGTCTTCGTCTTCGTCTTCGTCTTCGTCTTCGTCTTCGTCTTCGTCTTCGTCTTCGTCTTCGTCTTCGTCTTCGTCTTCGTCTTCGTCTTCGTCTTCGTCTTCGTCTTCGTCTTCGTCTTCGTCTTCGTCTTCGTCTTCGTCTTCGTCTTCGTCTTCGTCTTCGTCTTCGTCTTCGTCTTCGTCTTCGTCTTCGTCTTCGTCTTCGTCTTCGTCTTCGTCTTCGTCTTCGTCTTCGTCTTCGTCTTCGTCTTCGTCTTCGTCTTCGTCTTCGTCTTCGTCTTCGTCTTCGTCTTCGTCTTCGTCTTCGTCTTCGTCTTCGTCTTCGTCTTCGTCTTCGTCTTCGTCTTCGTCTTCGTCTTCGTCTTCGTCTTCGTCTTCGTCTTCGTCTTCGTCTTCGTCTTCGTCTTCGTCTTCGTCTTCGTCTTCGTCTTCGTCTTCGTCTTCGTCTTCGTCTTCGTCTTCGTCTTCGTCTTCGTCTTCGTCTTCGTCTTCGTCTTCGTCTTCGTCTTCGTCTTCGTCTTCGTCTTCGTCTTCGTCTTCGTCTTCGTCTTCGTCTTCGTCTTCGTCTTCGTCTTCGTCTTCGTCTTCGTCTTCGTCTTCGTCTTCGTCTTCGTCTTCGTCTTCGTCTTCGTCTTCGTCTTCGTCTTCGTCTTCGTCTTCGTCTTCGTCTTCGTCTTCGTCTTCGTCTTCGTCTTCTTCTTCTTTTCGAAAACCTTCAAGCGAATTCCGGGACTCACAGCAACCTTCTCTAAGTTTGTGAATTGTTGCTCACACTTGAAGAGTCTGCAAGTATTTGTGACAGCCGTGGGATTTCTTTAAAACGCTCACTATCCTTGATTGCACTTCCAACTCCCCCATTCCCTCCCCCCCCTGACCACCACATGCCACACCGAAACTTAAGCACTCCACACCTCGAACAAATCACAGGCTATTCATCCACACCCCAAGTGTTGGTGGGACGTCAAGTCGAATGGGCGTGGGCAAATAGATGAGCATCCATTCTAGCCTGGCGAACAAATGGCTACAAACTACGGAGCAATTGAAAAGTTTTTCCTGCCTCCTCTCTCGATTCCTTTTTTTTGCGAGCAGACACGAAATGAACCGGGATACATTATCGAGGATAAAGTTCCTGTTGCTCCACGGGGGAGACAACTAATTACTTACAAAGTTTTTCCATTTTACGGACTGTGCCAGTCGGCAGACGTGAGCGTGTGTATCGGATGGCCACTGCGTAGCTGCCAGTTGGGTTATGTTAATTTTTAATGGAACTGCAGGAGTGAACTGTTTGCGGGTAGTTTGCGAATTGAAACAAGATCCGATGAATAAATGAGAAACCTTTCAAGTTTTGAGACAGTTGTTGGTTGGAAATTTTTGTTTTGCGAGGAGTTCTTCTGGTAGTGGTTTGCACGAAGGACCAATTGAAGCAACGTACGTTCACCGATTGGGCTCTGCCGAAGATGTGCCAAGATGATAAATTTCATCACAAAGTCATCTGTAGCGAGGAGTCTTGGCTCCATGGGTTCGTCAATAAGCCAAAAATGCCGTTTTGGTCGGATGGAAATCCACATGCGTTTCCTGAATCTCCACTTTATCAACAAAAGTGTTTGGTTCGGCATTTTTGGTCCGTATTTATGTTACGATCGTTTCGTTACTCTGGTTATCAGATCATATTTATTGCGCAATGATTATCGATTGTTTTTGCCACGAACTAAAAGAGGACTCGATTTATTGAAGAGCAAGTATGGTGATGGTGCTATCTCAAGAAAGGGGCCAGTCATCTGACAGCCACGGTCGTGCGATTTAACGTCGCTAGACTATTTTGTGTAGGGCTGCGTTAATAATAATAAGAATTGAGTTACACTTCAGCCCACAAGGGACCAGTGACAAGCTTCTACAACAACTACTCGTGTTGTGCGTTCTAGTAGTCTCTCACGAGTGGAGGGGACCTACAGTTCTCTGCCGACTTTGAACGGCGAAATTTGAGAAGCTTTTCATAGACAATTAGTACGCTTTGAATCTTGTCAGCAACTCGAAAGAAGTGGTGCCGTGAAAAAAGTGAAGTGTTCAGTCCAGAAATCGAACCTCAGACCTTCGGCGTGTGGGTCGACGCACTTACCCACTCCACCAAGGCGATCACAAGTGACGTTAAGTCAGTGAATTATACCAAGAACCCGACGGTGTTTGAAGAGCTCACACTCAACATTGAATGTGAAGGCTGCATCGACCGAAGTATGTGGCAATGACGTTGTATTTGATTTCCGTCATATGGCCCGAGGGGGCCATGTTTTGATTTTACTTTAAGTCAATAATAAAGTTTTTGATGTTGTATGTGTAGAGGGAAATTCTTATTCATTCAGTTTGCGTAAGCCTCCTTTCTTTTACTCCTCACTATACTTCGCCCTTAATAATGATTGTGGGCAACCTTAAGCTTCTCACACCAAGGAGGTTGAAACTATGTCATGCGCTCTGTTGCGCTGTCCCTACGTCTCAAAAGCGCTTCCGTCTTTAGCTGCACTGTCCCTACGTTTTCCATGGTCTAGCTTAATTTGGACAAATCGATGAAATCTGACTAGGCGCACGTCGTTGTATTGCCTGCAGAGTTTGTATCTATCAATGCCAAGTACGATTGCGCTTGGACCTTCAATGGCAGAAAATGTTTGAGGCGACGCGCCGTCATGTGTTTTTTGGAGCATCATTGTTGAGAAATTTGAGAAAGTGCAAAACTTGTAAGACAACACCAAAGTCCTGTCAGCTGTTAGCAGTCGCAGCTGAAAAGGTGAGATTGGATGGATAGGGTGAACTAAGAGAAGGGGATAAAGTGGACCTGGCGGTACACGAGATAAGACATAATCAAGGAAGAGCATACAACATTGTCGTCTTAGACGGATTGTAACACGTAGGCAGCAACATTCTTGAGGTAGTCAAGGACTTCAATTGCATTTGCTCTGCTGTATACAGGGAGGACAACATCTATACCAAAAACATGTTCCGGGTCATCACTGCCAATAGGTCTTTCTGTGGACTCAACAAGCAATTCAGTAATGTATTCCACTCTCGAAGGAATGAGGCGACCTGCCTTGTGAAACCAAAACCTGAACGTTATTAAAAGCAGATAGGAAAGTCGTGTCGAGAGTTAAGAGGCTAGCTAGCATTGACGACATCTGGATAAGAAATAAGTCGTTCTAGCCGGGCTAATATTTGTTAAGTCAGACATCAGTACCTGAAACATTTAAGTACGAAATTGTTTTCTTTTTTCAGTAAGATTATCCAGGGTTCACCAAGAACAGACCTATTGAAGAAGTTGGCACTTTTCTAGAAAAATGCTTCTCCTGCACATTTCTAAGTACTGACTAAGAGATGTTTAGGAAGCTCTACCGTATGCACCACTCTAGCAATGTTGAGCCTCTCTGCGTAATTCTCACTTGACACAAGACTATTAGTATCTTAAGAAAGTGAAGCAGAATTCTTGTTCAATTTAGTTTGAATAGTTTCCTTTAAGCGACGTCACTCATTTGTTCAAAAATACATGAAACACAAAAACGAAAGGAAAATCATTTCGAATTCGCTCTGACAAGAACGATGCGTCTGCAAAAAGTAGGTTTTAAGATTTTTTATTAAAAATTCCGATTAAAATTTCGTCCGAATCAATTTCCCATCAGAACGAAATTCCGACGCACCGCTTCTTCTCTCATAACTTGTGATGTCAAAACCTGCAATTTTATTGCGTTCATCAGCGCACCAAGAACAGGACACGCCTTTGAGAATCCATAGTGTGGAAAATTAATTTTTCATCTCCTTCTCTGCCACATGCCATCAAGCATGTGCGCCACAAGCCACCAGCGCTTACAAGGGAAGGCCGTTTTCACAGAACCTGACATCCCACCAAACTTGAGTGCCTCTGCTTCAACATAACCACATATCCACCGACTTGATCATATCTCGTCAGACATCTGTTTCACGTGAAGTAACATGCGGCCACAACCAAAGGTTTGGCCTCCTCGCTATGCACCAGAGGGCATCGGCAGAAAGTGCTTCCACGTTAAAAGACTTCACTTCAGTGGAATGCTCTGCCCGCTGCAGGTATGTGGTACCTTACGACAACGGCAGTCGATTAGCGTATGGGAGAGTGAACAGGAATTCCCCCCAGAGGCGGGAAATATTTCATCTCTTTCAACTCGATTTTGAGGAAATGGATCGTATGGCAGCACCTCCGACGCTAAGTTCACACACAGTCCCCACGGCAAATCGATACTTTCAAGGGGAGTTCAGGATTGAACGGGAAAGTGCTGTAATCGATGCCACTAGGACGCGAATTGAATCCCAGTCGTCTGGTCGACCTGCAAGCCAATTGTGCAGTTGTCACTCACACCGCTCGCCTCTCAAATCTAAAACGAATTCGCGGTGTTTTTCCACAACCTTGAGGGGATTGAGTGCCAGCCACTGGCAGTTGCAAAAATAATCCACAGCACTCACCGACATTTCTGGGCTTTAAAAACCAGTGGCGACGGAGGGAAACATTTTTAAAAGGAATTTTGGTGGCGTATACTTAACTTTTTTTTTTTTGTGAAGGGAAATTCAATTTGTACTCTCCACCGAGGGCTGCTTACCCCGTCAGATGGTAATCTCTCTTCTCACCACTCAGCGGGGTCTTAACTTTGCCTTGTCGGGCGTTGAGTGAGAAAAGGGTTTCACGGCTGGAATACACTAACAATGGCCCCACCGGCCGCTCTCGAGGTCATGGAATAAGTTTATTAATTGATTGGGACACTTGGCGGCATACCGCAAACCTTTAATTGGGATGAGAATCTCTCATGTTATGGTCGGCTGTTAGTCTCTTCCTGAATGGATACAAATTAAGACTGATGTGGGTTGTCTGTGTTGGGTTTCGGTTTAGGGAAGTGTGTGGGCGGAGATGGGCGCAAAAATGTGTACTTTTGGAGGAATTTTGAGAGGGAAATGACATAAGAGACATTTAGAGAATTTTAACGGGAAGAAATTGGCTTATCAAGGACCACTGGGCAGGCAGTCTTACTTTCAGTTTATCGGTTCTGGTTTCGATCTACTTCTTCAGCTCTTGTAGCCATCGGAAGAAAAGTGTGGCAACAAGAAAATCTTTTTGAATTGAGTAGCCTCTTCAGCGTGTGCTCTTGTTCTTTGAAACTAAGTCTGCAGACCACTGCCTACTCCCAATGGCAACATTAAAGATGCTTTTTCTAGGCACTAGGAGGGCTGTCAACGACTCGAAAGAGGTGGTGCGTGAAAAAAGTCAGTCCCGCGTGAATGAACGCACCACACGTCGACCACACATTAAGCCCTTAAATAAATTGTAGGATATCTCAACTCACTCGCAATAAACATCAAAATCTGTACTTCAAATCTGCAATAAATTCACGTTGAAAAATTACAGGCAGTACATGTAAATGTGCTTAATAAACACCGTCACCGTTTTTTTTTCAGATTTCATCTACACGCTTGGTGTTTCCTGTCCCTCGTCCGTGTCGCTTATCCTGACAAATATTCCATTTCGTTTTTCACGGTTTCTCCTCGAAAGGGTTTCCTTATCCTTATTCAACATCAAACGCTTTCACTTACACAGAATATGTGACAGCGGCCTCCGCGTACCGCCGACTTCTGGTCGGTGAGAGCTATGGCTTCGAAATGAAATGCTCGCACCCAGTTCAGTCAATAAATTTTACTGGAATAATTTTCAACTTTATATTCCGCGCCCACATTTCCACGCAGATATCCAGAAACTCAAACCACCCCCTTTTTTTGTTCGTCCTTCATAATGTGACTCCTCGGAACTGCTTCTGCACACGAAGTGGTAGGCGGGAGACGGGGGTGGGATTCACGACACCACCGTCCTAGCAACAGTAAGCTTCCAGTTGCCATTTCGAATTCCAGTTGGTTGCACTTGCACTTCGAGGTCGGGACTTAATGATCAACCACTTCATTTATTTACTCCTGGCAGCAGGCAGCAATGCACTCAAGATCTACGATTCCCCACAGCATTTAAAGTGCACCACAAATATCTTCGAGACGATGCATCCAGGACGAGTTCATATTCCTGCCTCGTATTCCTGATGCACGGCTTGCTCTCACTCATGAAATTCAAATTCAATGCAAATTTCCCAGATGTGGTAACGAAGTACAGGTAAGCTGCTACCACATATTTGTCATGGATTATGCGAAGTGAAAGCCACTTAACAGCTGTGAAAGGGTTCTCCCTCGTATCGTGTGGTGCTGCAGGTGTACGGGGCTCTCCTTCTCGTTCGCAGTACACTTGTGTACGAGTCGGATGCTTCCATGCAGAAATGATGGGGAAACCTTTTATGGAGCAGTCTACTTGAGTTGGCTTCACCGGCATTGACGGATATGAGTCTTGAGCGTTCTGTGTGAAATTAAGTTTCTCGGAGAGCATTTCATTTGTTCGTAGAGCATTGATGGCTTATGGAAAAGTGGTTATTGAAGGAATTGATTGAAGACTTAATGCATCTTGTTTCCTCTTCTAAAGTGCACGGAATCGTGTTTCGTCAGGAAGTCGATGTATTTTCGTTTTGGGTGGAGAGCAAGGGGGATTGTCTGCTCTGTGCGCTCTCAATGCATTTTCAACATCTCTTAGCCTTCGTGTAAGCGGAAAAGCGCTCAATCCAATCCTCAAGTTTCAGACCGTCTTCAACATCTTCGAGCCTTTGCGCTTGCAGAAGTTGCCCTGACCGCATCGATCCTTTGAACAATATTTCTTCCTAATCCATTATGTGTCGGTGGAAGAGAACTCTAATCGATTCTGGGGACCATACTTACTGAGAAGTGCAGCGATTTCCTTGGGAATCCTTGGCATTTATGAGAGTTCCCAGGAATTTTTTGAAATTGCTACCCGCACACATATCAGTAGCTGAGAGAATTTCGGGATACGCCGCAAGTAATGATCTCCAACTGCCAAGTAATAGCATGCCAATGTGTTTGGTATCTCTGGACACATTCAAGGAAAAACACTTACAGGAAGATATTCTGCATAGAGCCAAATTAAATTAAGAGTACAACGCTTGAGTAAAGCCCAGCCAACATTGCTCTTCTTAAGCCACTACTATGGGCACATCACACGCAATTGTGTATGGTACGTTCGAAAACTGCTCATGTTTCCAAGTATTTACTGGCTCTTTCAATCATTTGGGCAAGAACAGAGAAATTTATTATCCCAATTACTGCACTGCAGCTATTTTCTTCTCCTAACAATAAAATTTTAACCTGTTTTTTAGAGTTCCCTACGTTTCTATATAGAGTGCCATAATTTCCCCTCGCTAGGAATTACCTGTGTCGATCATTATGCGCCCGAGTGGACATTTTCAGGAAAATGAAAAGACAATTGTTGAGTAGGTTCGAAAAAAGTTAACTAATTGCATTGTTGAACAGTGGCACAGAACCTTTTCCAAATATTCAATAAATCTGAGTCACCTTGTGGTACGAATAAGTCATTAGGTCATCCACCGGAATTAAACATTCTTCAGAAAACAGAAAAGACGCATTTTAATGGATTTGTCCAATTAAATGAACCGTGTTGCAACGTTTGATGAACTAAAAGCCCTCCAGTCGGCTGCAATTGGGCTCGAAATCACATGACCCTCAGTAAAGAATCGAAAAAATGTTGTAGGGGGTGCAGACGGAATGGACGAACAAACGAACCCACCACTGGCATGACTCAAGAAAATTAGGAAGTTCGCCAGGCTTGAGCCCAATCAAAAACTAAGGGGGCATATTAGCAGGGCTGGGCTTCAACCAACATGCCTCTCCAGGAAGCACGATCTCTCGCCAGTTGCCTCCAGTTACACCACTTGTGTGCGCCACCTAAATTGTTCTCTGTTGCGTTGTCACAGTGGCTCTGATACCAAGACTTTTCTGACCGAATCCAAAGATGATTGAGCAGGTGCATCACGCCGTACAGCCTACAAAGATTTGTCATTGAATCTTCTGCTTCAGTCGCCATCAACGCACACAGGACCAAAAGACACACGCAGAACTTTTCGCTGGAAAGGAATAAGACAGTCCTCATCCGCTTTTATGTTAATAAAAAGTCTATTTTTAGACTTTTCGATTTTTCTATCATTTAGGACCTAACTTATTGTGCACGGATAACATAGTCCTTGCCCGTAGATTCTTCGAGTCGTAGCCATCGCGACAGCGCAATAAAAGACATTCTGACCTCTGCTGGCGCACAAAAGTGGAAAGTTGCCTCTGCGGTCATGGTGAGCACATTTGGAGGCCAAAAGATGGAGACTGGAAGATATCCTCATTATACTAAAGGCTGATTTTGTAAAAGCTATTGGAAAGTTTAAAAAAAAAAACATAAAATTCAGGAAAATGTATGAAATCTTTATTTGAATCGATAGTATGGTCTATATTATTTAATGTTTGAAGATTATTTCATGCAAATGTTGACCTTGACTGCGCCTCAAGTGGTCCATCCGCTTAGTCCAATTTCGGCATACTCTTTCCAACATTTCGGCCGGTATCTCACGAATAAATGCTTCAATGTTGTCTTCCAATACGTCAATTGAAGCGAGCTTGTCTGCATAGACACGAGCTTTAACATAGCCCCACGAAAAACAGTCTTAAGGCGTTAAATCGCACGATCTAGGCGGCCAATTGACCGGTCCCGAACGTGTAATAAAATGTTCACCGAACTTGCATTTCAATAAGTCAATTGTTGCGCCTGCTGGGTGGCATGTGGCATTTGGCATGTGGCACCGTCTTGTTGAAACCACATGTCATGCAAGTTATCATCTTACGGTAGCCCTCACCATTTACTGTTACGTTATGATTCGCATCATCTTTGAAGAAGTACGGTACAAAGACTTGACTTGACTGATGTGACTTTTCTGGATGCATTGGCAGCTTTTGCAATGCGTCTGGTTGATATTCACTTCAAAATCGACATATGGCTTATAAACGTAGCCATTGAGCCAAAAATGAACTGACCATAAAATGGAAAAAGCGCGCGATGAACTTTCTCAACAGAGCACGCATTTTGAAAATGAAATTTAATAATTTGCAAGCGTTGTTCATTTGTAAGACGATTCATGGTTAAATTATAGACCAAACTGAAGATGTTTGACAGTGGAACAAAACACGAAACGTGCGGCACCTGTTTAAACCAGTGTTGCGAAAATGATAATAAGTAAAATATCACACTTTAGTACTTTTTGAGTATTGTCAGCACCAGAAGGAGCAAAGATTGATTTTAGCTTAAAAAAAATTTAACGTAGTATAAAAAAATAGTTAAACAACACTTTCGACTGGGAGACGGAGTGACAATGGATCGCAAAGTCTTCGGAGGTAGTCAAAGACTGCCTCTACCATGGCTTATCAGGGACGACAGCATCACTCGCTATAGAATTAATGCGAAGTTCTACTTTTTTCTTTCTCGAAAATGAGAATTTTTATGGTTTTGAGACTCTTCGGGAATTTTCGAAAAGTCTCAAAACCATAAAAATTTCGAATCATCAGTTTCACAAGTACATCAGCAGTGGATTCAAAGAAAAAATTAACATACTTACGTACAGTCCTTTAAGTCCAACGATGAAAAGTTTTATGTCTTATCTTAGGTACACCTTTCTTTAAGGACCGTGCCGGGGTATCAATATGTAAGCACTGCATGCAAGCAAAGAATTTTTCACGAAAATGTCATATTTAACATGGAACTCAAGTTTGGATTGGTGCATGATTTGATGCTGTTATGAATAAGCATCCAGGATGATACCTAAACTATCTATCAATATGAAAACAGCTTTTAACGTAAAACATATGCAAAATGAAATCATGGATCAATCAAAGTAACGCCAGAAATAGTCCATGCAAGCACTCAATCACTAGTCCACTTCAAATTCAATCAAATCCGAATGAAAAAGACAGAAACAAACCCTAAAAAGCAATAAACTCCGTCCCCATAAAAGCAGTCCCCACCCGCCCCAGCCAGAGACAGTAACAAATGTTGTCAATAAAACAACCAAATACTGTGTGTATCTACTAATCCCCGGTTCGCACCATATCTATTCATCCGTTCGCCCGCATCCAGTTCAATGACTGGCTGAATTTAAAATATCCTCCGCCATAAATCCTCGTTTTGTTTTTTGCCCCCGTTCGCGTCGCACAAAAAACCGGAAGTTCAGCAAATATCTGGGGGATAAGTGTTATGTTGGTGGAACAAAACGCCGGCCACAGGCCCTGTGTCCAATTTCATATCCTCATTGGGTAAGTGAAATGACAATCCAAGGACAAATGGTGCGCTTCGGTCTGCATGGACTGGCACGTTCGGTTGGTTGGCACGAATTTATTTTAATAGATCGTCGGGGATACGCGATCCATTCATCCATCTGGCACGAGCCCATTCTCCAGGACGACGGAGGCGCATGACGAATTGATAATTTGTTGTGTCGAACGGGGCGTGGAGAGCGGGTCGAGACGAATCTCGAAGTGGTGTGACTTTTGCGCGTTTAACGCTGCGCTCGTGATGAATTATTCCTAATTTGTGTTGACATTTTCTCTGGCATTACAGGACGTGATTTATCGCCTTGCGTATGGCTAAATTGTGGCAAAGAAAGTCTAGGCACACCGAGGGTACCATCGCAGTGATGGTTACCGCAAATTTGTTGTGGTTTATTCATGGTGTGGTAATAGGCTGTGTGGAATTATGAAAGATTGCCAACGTTTTTGAGGAATATTCTCACGTTCATTTGAGGATATATTTCATATGCCATTAACTAGAACGCGACAGAGGAAAGCAACAGATGTCGCTTCGGTCTGAGTGTTGCAGGCGAGGAAGTGGAGTCTTCTTCAGAAGGAAGAACTGCAGGAAGTGTCAGCGCTTGTGAAGAGGGACTGCTGTCAACTTCTGCATAATGAAGAGGAATTACCAACGATTGCTAAATGGCATCTCGGTACTCAGCGGTGGCTGGGTTCACTGTATGGGGAGTTATGTTAGCACTCCTTTCGTGCTGTCACAGTTGAGTTTACTTGATGTTGACTCATGCCTTGCTTCACTTGTTTTACCAACCATCGGTACCACTTTCTGTCTCCTTCGACGTTGGGGCACCTTAACTTCCAAGGTCCCTTTCTATGTTTCAGCAGTGGTTTTCTTCTTCCGCCTAGAGCATGGCAGATCGACATATAATAGAGTCATCCATCCTTTACATTTTCAGACGACTTGCCGCCAACTCTGTGAGCGATCTCATCGCACTTTGAGTGGTTCCTTCTCCGGTCTCAATCAAGTGCATCTTCTCAGCAGTTTTCTGCAGCTTTTCCACGTATGCTACGAAATCTTAAACAGTCTCCTTCGATGTGAATAATAAGAGTAATAATTGAGTGGCACTACAGCCCACAAGTGACCAGGGTCTAGCTTCTACTAGAGGGAACCTACAGTTTTTGCCGATTCCGAACGGCGAGATTTGAGAAGCTTTTCATAGACAATTGGCTCTGTTTGAGTGTTGTCAGCAACTCGGAAGAGGTGGCGCCGTGCAAAAATGCAATGTGTCCTACCCAGGAATCGAACAAAGCCCTACGACGTGTGGGTCGACCCACTACGCCATAGCGACCACTTCGATGTGAATACTGTGATGTAAAATTCAACCATCTGAGGTCCTCTATGTGTCCCTTTTGCGATTCTTTTGACAACTACTGAGCATTCCTCTCCGGTATGCTTGCCTTTTTAAGTTGTGCAGTCTCTTTGGGAAGAGACCGTTTGTAATAATTCGTTTGATGTCACTAGCAGCAATTTAAAGGGCCTGTGGTAGTACAGCCGTAGTGTTTTTTTCTCTCGCTGCTTTGATTTTTTCACCTTGGCCTACTTATCAGCCAACGTTCGCTGCCCAAGCTCAAGGTTCTGATAGCCTTCTGGCATTTTTCACTCGCCGCTCCTTGTTTAATACACAGCATGCCCTGATGTGCCTGTCCTCGGGATACCAGAATGCGTCTTCCAGTATTGAGAAATCAAAGCACAATCGAATCATTTGATGGTCCCTAATCCTCTATCCCACGTGTAGTCCATAAGATCCTATCCTTTCATACACTCAATTGTATCACTAGATGTGACAGTCTGCCAATGCATGCTTCGCAATGAACTTTTCAAATACTAGATTTACAGCTGAGAAGAAACAATGCATTCAGAGAAACAATACGACTCTTCTGTAGAGATTTAAAAACAATAAATCACTTTCGAACGCCAAATGTACCTACACTGGGCAGAATACGACATATCATCCACCTTCGACTCAGAGTGTAGGTTACAATGAAAGTGCACATTCAACGGTCAGTTTGGAGAATTGAACAATTCAGGCATAGGATCAATAATTTCCGTTTGTTCACTTACTTAGTTCGACTGCTTATGCTTTATTGATTTCAAGAACTCGTCAATTGGGTCCGTTGCTGGAGGTATGTTCGCACATCGTCTCAACAAAAAAAATTCCCAGGACATAAGAGACTATGTTCACCAAATTCACAAGCGGGCGACAGAGTAACAACCGTATTACCGTACAAAAGCCCAGCCAAAACGTGCACGAGCCGCAACGATACCTTTAAGGGGCTGAACATAAGCGATGGTGATTGGTAGCGGTGAGTAACTGATAAGCCCATGTATGAATAGATTCGTATAAGAGTTAAAAAAAACGACGCAGAGTCTGGGAGTTGCACACGCCATAAGATAGGGGCCATCAGAGAACACACACGCTAGCCAGGTAGGTCAACTGAGTATGTAAACTAAACAGAAATGCATTGGCCATTACAACACTCACGACAGCCCGGAATGTATCGGTTACTTAAGTACATACGCCAGCCAGGATGGCACTGGCCCTCCGAGTACCCACGCCGGCATCACTAGTTGGAAAAAATGTACATCGTGCAACATGGTCAAGCAAAATGAGTGTCATGCGGTAGACACGATTGATTGAGTTAGGACGGCGAGAAAAATATTCTCTCTTAAAATGAGGTCTTCTCATTATTGCTTCTGCATAAAAGACCTATTTCACATGACGCGGCCGGTCTGCCCGAGTCTCGAGATTCCCTTTCTCAAAATAATGACCCTTGTTTTTCGCACAGAAAAGTAGGAAAAATAAACAAGAAATCAGTTTTTCTTGAGGGCCTGTAAGACCACACAACTGTAAGATCATACGCTCAGTCCAATTTTGGCATAGTCTTTCAAACATTTCGGCCGGTATCTCACGAATAAATGCTTCAATGTTGTCTTCCAATGCGTCCATTGAAGCAGGCTTGTCTGTGTAGAAATGAGCTTTAACATAGACCTACAAAAAATAGTCTAAAGGCGTTAAATCGCACGATCTAGGCGGCCAATTGACGAGTCCCGAAATAAAATGATCACCGAACTCGCCTCTCAATAAGTCCATTGTTGCGCGCGCTGCGTCTTGTTGAAACTACATGTCATACAAGTCAAGCTCTTGCATTTTGGGCAAAAAACAGTTGGATATCATCTCATGGCAGCGCTCACCATTCACAGTTAGATAATAGCTAAAAAATCATCCTTTAGAAAAAGCTAGGCCTTGGTCCATTGTGGGCTGTTGTGCCACTCAATTATTATTATTATGTAGTGATGTGTTCAAATATTAAAATATTTTCCTCCATTCCCCAGATGCAGTGTTTTGACATGTTTCATATACCTCTGTCCTCATCGTATAGTCAATAGCGAGCGACCAAGAATCTTATGATAGGCGCCGACTGTCCTCTTTGGGACAACTGCTATTCTTCCATTCTCCGAGAATATACAACATTGTAAATTCATAAATACACACAAATAAATTGTAGCCCCACACAATGGCGATACTGACAAAAATTGGAGAAGAGACAATCAGGCACAGAAGGAAAGCGACCGCGATATGTGCTGATCAGACACAAAACACAAGGAATATTTGTAGTTTCTGTAATGATCTCCGGGGCGTAGTGGGTAAGTGTGTCGACTCACACGCCGAAGGCCTGAGGTTTGATTCCCTGATTGAAAACCTCGCATTTTTTACACCATGTCTATGAAAAACTTCCCACATCTCGCCATTCGAAATCGGCAAAAAAACTGCACATCTCTCTACTGATGCAGAAGATACTTTTTTTCTACTTTTTTCCCCTCCCCTCTACTCGTGACAGAACAGTAGCACTAGTACCTGCTGATGAAGCTAGACCCTTGTTGACTATGATGTCATTTTATCATCATCAAGGCGAATGTCGGACGCATTCGTATTCCATTCGCCATTAAGCCCTCTGCCGTACGTCAGTGTGTACACTCCATCCGTACTGTGTATGTTGTGTAACGTAAAGTCATTTTTAAACAGACTTTCTTTGCCAAGGACTCTGTGATATTTGCCCAATCCCAATGCAGGCCATATAAACATATTTTAAAAACAAGGCCGTCTTGTTAATTAAGACCCACAATATGCACCATTCTCCAAGTCCCATTCATACATCACGCGTCCTTCAAAAATATAACAAGCCCAACGGACCATCCACACTACAACTTGTGATAATTCAAAAACTGAAAAAGGAAAACTGGGCCACTTCCAAATTGCTTTAAAATCAAATTCAATCTCATTATTGATTCGTTGCCAAAAAAAACTGCGTCATGAACTTCTTGTCATCGCTACTTATTCCTTTGGCCATAATCCTTGAGAGCAAGGAAAGCCATTTATTAGCGATAAAAATCTCTCAGTAAATTCAATCCGGAGCGCCTTCCTATAGATTCGTCATTTTTCTTCCACTCAAACAGACTCCAAGCCATCACCACCCTCAAAGGAAGAATGCTCCCCGGACAGAGAGGAGACTCAAACAGAAAGAAAGGACTCCTATCCTCTTTGGCATCAATTCAAACGTCAATTTGCTAATTTATGGATTAGCTTATTTTCATTTTGTCTATGGAATTCTGTAGGCTCCTTTAAAACCGAATTACGTGGTGGGGTGTCGGCGGGGGGGTGAGGGGTTTATGAAAAGGAAATTCCTCAAGGAAAAGTATTTCTCGTCGTCATCGTGAGAAGAAACTTATTTGACACTGTGAACGAGGGGAAATGCCAATGGTGAGAATTTACAATAAATGGAAATTCAGTTGATGGTGTGAAGTGTCCTTGAAATTTTGAAATTTAATTGAAAAGTCCTTCATTCTGAATGTAATGGATGTCCAGAAGCTGTCCCGCCTGTGTGACTAGAATTTATTGATTGGACTGCCATTTGATCCTTTTCTTGTCTATATTTGGCAGTGACGCATCGGATTTGGAAGAAACACGAGAACTAGGTTTCAGAAGTGCCCAGTTTTCCTTGTTGAAGGTCTATTTTCAAATCTGAAGAAAAGGGGTTTCGAACAAATTCTCTAGAAGTCAAAATATCAAAATTCCATATCAGAGGAGAATGGTGCCTCCTTGTTTGGGTCCCTGCAGGACTTGTACGTGCAGAATTTGGATATGGCAAGCCTTCACAAAAATCCCAGATATGTGGGGTGTTGGAATTTTTGAAATTGAACAATGCACCAAAAGCAACAGAAACCATAGCCATAGCTTTCGTTTCCGCTCCCCATCTGTTTGAGCCCACAGAATATGTTGCGACGTTTCTATATTTTCCCAGAAACATTCCCTGCAGTCGGCTTCAATTGAAAAGTTCAGATTGAACGTTGATTCGTTTTTCAGAGAACGTCTGTCAGATTTCCGAAAACAACCCACGCTCCTGTCCTTTTCAGATATCACAGAGAAGCTCTCCACAAATAATCTCCGCGATTGTCGATTTCTCAAAACCGTGGTTTCGTTGAATTTTCTGAATCAATGCAAATCTCATTTCCTCCTCTTCAAATGTGACTAGCGGTGAAGTAATTTTACGCTCGACGGCGCCCAACGGCGCCCTATCGCATATCTCATACATCATTTCAACCGCTTTCAGCCCAATTAGCTATCTCTCCTTCTCTCTCCGCATCTCATTCTCCGGAAATCCGTAAATTTGTAATTTAAGATCGTTGCAGTAGCGTGTCGGCCGCTTGGCGAAAGACACCCCCCCCCCCCCCTGCGCCCGTCCAAACTTGGCGAAATGTAGCCAAGAAAAGCTCCCCGACGCCGGTGATAATTTATTCATTTAAGGACTCTCAGAAATTTTACACGTTATTTGCCACACGGGCAGCTGTTGCTGTTCAATCTCCAGGAGGGAATCGCTTGGCCGCTCAGTCGGCTCTCTGCCAGGGGAATGCAATAATCCGATTTGTAGAGGAATACCCGGGCCCGGTGGCCGAGGATACGGCAATCCGTGCATGAAGATGTAAATTGCACGCAAGGTAGAGCCGTGATAGTGCCCCATGAGCAGTGTTGGTACTGGGAGATCTAGGGCAAAGGTAACACATTCGTCGGTGTGTGCCGATGGCCTTTAGCTGGCAAACCTGTCAGTCGTGCTGAATTAAGTTCTCGTTGCGGCGCAGAGAAGTAGGGACCCAGTGCGAGCCTTAAATCGATTAAAATCAGCGCACGGAAGCGAAAATTGAGTTTTAAATGGTTGCAGAGGACCTCCCGGCGGCACTGAGGCGTGAGTGTGCTTTTCTTTGCTGCTTTTTTGAGGTTGACCATTGGGATTTCGAGCTGGGATATGAATTGCACGGAAATGCAATGGAAGGGAAAATATTGAACGGGTATGTGAGCAAGGTGGTTGGAAGTGTGTGCAATCGACTGGAGAATCGACGACTTAAGACAGTTTGTTAACGATGACGGTCAATGGTTTTCTGGAAAATGGGATTGTCGAAATGGCATTTCGATTATGTGTGGAATGGATTTTCCGCCCCCTATGGGACAAGCTAGGCCTTGGTTCCTTGTGGGCTGTAGTGCAACTATTGAGGATATCGTTACGTTCGGTCGTTCGTCCTTCATGTATGCCAGACTTTATGAATAACTACCGTATATGTGATATCAACATAAATCTCGCTACTAGGTACAGAAATGCGACAAAAATTATTAATTTCTGTACATTCTCCAGTTCCTGTCTCGATGTGTCTGTCATATGATGTCAGCATCAGATATTTCGGTAAAATCTAAAACATTTTTCTCTTCGAAATTGAGCTTACACAGGCAATATGACATGAAGGAGTACGTTCTTATAGAAGTGTCAGATTTTTATTGACTAAGAAAAACACAATTCTCGAGACAAGTGGCACTACAGTCCATAAAGGACCAGGGCTTAGCTTCTACAACAACTACTCATGTTGTGCGTGCTTCTGTTCTCTCACGGTAAGGATGAACCTGCAGCTGTTTTGCCGACTCCAAACGGCGATATTTGAGAAGCCTTTTATAGAAAGTTGATAATCTTTGAGTGTTGTCACCAACTCGAAAACGGTGGTGCTAGACTTTCCACGGCAACCATTCTCGAGATTAGTTAAATAGTGCGACTTACATTTTTATGTGAGCAACACCACAAGTGAAACAGTTTGGCAGACTACTCTTTCCATTCAAATATTCTGCATATCCTAGGTTTGGATGCAGCTTAAAAGCTTCTCCCATCCTCTGCAGTTCTCAGACTAAAGTAATCTAATCCAAATTTTCTTGAATTTTAGAATTTATGTGTAGTCCATAGTCGGTTTAAATTAATCTTCGTGAAGAGTTATCCGTCAACCTCTCATGCATTCACTGACTTTGCTTAGTCAGTCTTTAGTTGTACAGCAGATTTTTTAAAAGTCGATAGACTAAAGAATGCTTTCAGCTATTTTTCCGACACCTCACACGAAGGAGTCGATTCCCGAGGTATAATACCAAAGCATGATGCTAGCAATTAGAGAGAGAATTTGTCGTAACCTGAATTTTTAATCCTCGTGCCAAACTTTGCCAAAGGGCTATACAACATCTAGAAATGCGCTGACTTCCACACCATTTTTTTCCAGAGCATTTTTGGTTACGTTGGTAACTCTGTGCACCTGGTCAAAGGCTGAGTGCTTATTTCTGCTTAAGACTGGTATCTTCTACAATCGGTTTAAATGTCAAAGAACTAGCTCCTCGAATTCTTTGAGTATGACTATAAGAAAAACTGAGCTTCATGGTCTTATTTCGTTTGGTGGTATCAAAATGACTTGCAACAACTTCTCATTGGCTCGGGGTGTGTTTTAATGTGAGTTAGAGGCTTAAAATGAGTGCGCCTTGGTGACTTAATCATATGTATATCAAATCTTTGCAATTAACGCCTTGAATTCTCAGTTCATTACAGCTGTGTGTGATGTGCTCCTTAAGCGGAAACTGTTTGAATAATTTTAACTCCTGTAGGTTTTATTTAATTGGTCAAAAAATTAGGAATTTGGCTGGATGTATCGCGTATAAGTGTTAACAAGTTTTTATTTATTTACCTACGAATGTTTACACATAAGTACTGAAGTTCAGGATACATAAGAAATGTATGTATGAATAACGACGAATAACGAAACCTTCTGTACGCGAGTATAGTCGCACTTGCCCAGTTAATTTGTATTATTAAGTTTTTATTACTTTTAAAAATTTCATCGATTGTTGTAGTTTGGTTAAATTTTGGAACCACTGTGGTATGTGGCTTATTAGCATAAATAAAATGTGGCGTCGAAAATATGCACTGAACGCTGTTTCATTTTATTTGCATTAATGTTGGCCCAACTTCAACGATTTACTGACATATTGACTTATGCAAACTTGAGCCTAATCACTAAGCCGGGTTACGTGGTGAAATTGCGTTAAGCGAACTCACTTCATTACCTTTGTTAGTTATTTATATTTCAGAAGCAGAGTCAGGTTTCGACACAAAACGGTGTATTATCCTCAACTTGTGTACCGCTGAACCACAGGAATCAAACTTAATTAGGACACTCTAGGCGAAGAACTTTTACGAGTAATGAAGTATGATGTGAGTCGACGCAGTTAGAGGTGTTGAGGTGTTTCATCCGGGAATTGAACCAAGGACCTTGGCCAGTGAGTCGACGCAATTACACACTACGCCATGGCGACCACTGCGGGAACCCAAATCTGCAATTAAATGGAAGACGATTCAAAAACTTTTTCAAAACTGACCACCGATTTCGCTAAGGCCCTTGCACCTGTTGTACAACCTACATGAGTTGGAAGAACAGATTGCATAAAGCATTTGGTCTTGAAAGAAGTCACTTTACACTATGGCTATACCTATTCAAATACCCAATACTTGTAAATACGGTTATAGAAAGTCTTAACATTTAAAAAGCCTACAAGAAACCAAGGTTTAGCATATTCTGCAACTTCTTGTGTTGTGCGTGCGATTCTTCCACAATTTTGTTGGCGACTCCGAACGGCAAAATTTGGGTAGCTTTACAAAGAGCTAGTATTATTTGAATGTTGACAGTAACACAAAAAATGTGGTGACGCAAAAACTAATATTCAGTCACGGATACGAACCTGGGACCTTCGTTATAAAGGGTTATTTTTTAGCTTATCATTTTGCCAACACTGGTTTATACAGCTGACGCACGTTTTGATTTTTGTTTCACTGTCAAACATCTTCAGTTTTGTCTGTAATTTAACCATGAATCGTCTTACAAAGGAACAACTCTTGCAAATTATTGAACTTTATTATCAAAATGCGCGCTGTCAAGAAAGTTCATCGCGCGCATCTTGTATTTTATGGTCAGTTCATTTTTGGCTCAATGGGTACGTAAATAAGCAGAATTGTCGATTTTGGAGTGAATATCAACCAGAACAATTGCAAGAGCTACCAATGCATCCAGAAGAAGTCAGAGTTTGGTGCGTGGCATTCTTGGATCGTACTTCTTCAAAGATGATGCGAATCGTAACGTAACTGTGAATGGTGAGCGCTACCGTGAGATGATATTCAATTTTTTTTTGCCCAAAATGCAAAGGCTTGACTTGCATGACATGTGGTTTCAACAAGACGTTATCACATGCCACACAGCATGCGCAACAATGAACTTATTGATAGAAGTTCAGTAAACTTTTTATTTCACATTCGGGACCGGTCAGTTGGCCGCCTAGATCGTACGATTTAACGCCTTAAGACTATTTTTTGTGGGGCTATGTTAAAGTTCATGTCTATACAGACAAGCCCGCTTCAATTGACGCATTAGAAGACAACATTGAAGCATTAATTCGTGAGATACCGGCCGAAATGTTGGAAAGAGTATGCCAAAATTGGATTAAGCGAATGGACCATTTGAGGCGCAGTCAAGGTCAACATTTGAATGAAATAATTTTCAAACATTAAATTATATAAACCGTACTATCGATTTAAATAAAGATTTCATGCAGTTTTCTGAATTCTATGTGTTTTTTTTTTTTTTTGAAAATCTTTCATAAAGCTTTTAAAAAATCACCCTTTATGAGTCGACGCAGTTACCCCCTTTGTCACGCCTTTGACATTCATATTGAGTTCGATAACAAACTCATTGAAGTCCCTACTGTCAACAAAGGGTCATCATATTTGCAAAGGTGCACCAACATTGAAATCAACTTTTAAAATGTTTCCTACTCTTAATTTACGAAAGCGATATGTGGAGCTTTCCTTAATCGAAAGAAGCACTCAACGAGATTTCTCGATTTCCTCAAGCAACTCCACGGTGGTTGGATTATTGCTATGGAGGATATTTGATTAAGAGATACAAGTGCAGAATAGCCATTAACCATCTCAGGGCAAGCGATAAGGACTTAAAAGAAGTTTAGATATGAGCTGTAATATATTTCAACTAGGAGTTGGGCAATGGTCCCCTTTTGCGCAGGATGCGAAACAAAGAAGATATTACTCCAAAAAACAGACATTAGCAGCAGCGTTATAATAGGGAACATCATTGATGCTCTTAGGAAAGATAATTGTGAACACAATGATGCTACGGTGGCTTCCGAAGAACCCATCCATCGGTAAAGAGGGAAAACCGAGCAGTGTCACATTCTTTACAAAAATTGGCGATAAACCACATAGTCGTCCACTATATATTTTCAAGGCTACATTGAGGTGTTTGCCATCAACGTGGCGAGCGGTAAAATTTCTGAGGTAAGCCCGGTCCCATCACCGAGGACTGATTTCCCTCTTTTAAGTAACAAATTATGAGAATTCCCTTTTTTTCCAAGAGAAGCCAGTATTCCACAAGACTCTCAAAATTCATGTGACGAGGATGGAAATTTAACTCATATTTTGCTTCTTCATTCCACCCGTCTCTCCAAATGATTAACTCAAACCAGAAACTGGGATATTTGCAATTTTCGCGAACACGGGTTCGGATCTCTCTTTGAAATTCACAGCATGACTGTAGACATGCCACAATCCCAACCATTCCATGGTGGGGGGGGAGCTGAAAGAGAAGTCTGTCATCCACTTTATTGCCATTCCTGTATTACAGCAATATCAAATGAAAAAATATGACCTTTACACGGCTCGCTCATTGATGTCCTCTCCGAGACTCAGCCGCACGTATGAATTCTTTTACCATAAACCAATCGATGTCCCTTCCGATTTGAGTTCACAGTTGAAGTGTTTTTGCAGCAATAACCGACTGACCCCCTACCCAACCCCACAGAGAGATGAAAAGGAGCTCTGAAATATTTCAACATTTTAATCGTCACGCACTCGAAAACCCGTTTATTTTTTTACATGCCACTGCAAAAGTGCATTTCATCGGAATTCTCGTTCCCCCTGCAAAAGCGCACGCGGCTGCTTAATTTAGTTAGTCCTTCATAATTTTTTTTATCGCCTCTCAACAGAGTCAGGCGTCTGACACAAATTTAAATTATCGCAACAACAGCACCACGTGCCACGCTAACCTAAACAATGTCCGTGCAAACAACGGCCTAGGACGTTATCAAGCTTTGGTCAGCTCCGTACTGCTCAGTCGGCAGAAAACAAACAGCTGAAGGCGGCCTTCCTAATCGAGTTGAACCTCATCGAATGCAGATGAGCAGACACATATGTACGTGTACAATCGGATTATGAACTCCCCAATGGGGGGAGGCTATCGTCGTGCATCGGACGGCCGGATTGCGCAAATTGACGCAGTTGTTGCGCGATTGATCGGAATGTTGGAACAAATTGAAAATTTCCCTAGCGCCAATGATTTTCCATCTCATCAGGCACTAAACTGTTTGAAGTTGTCAAACGTACATTGAGGCGCACAGGCGCATCGGGCAGTGGTGCAATTGCAAGTCAAACAAGGAGTGTAGTGGTCCCTTCCGGAGTGCATACGCTTCCCATACGCTCATACGCATGTTAGATATGGAATGCTTGTGTTCTTGGCATGTGAAAGGATTTTCTTAATTTCCCCAAGGCAGATAATATTCATATCCCCATCCATCTCCATCTCCATGGGATGTGACAGGATTTCATTAATCATTCCGACACGGCTTGCGGTTGCTAGCGAGTGAGTTCCTTCGGGGAAACTGGAAAATCATTTTTGTCAACATTCTTCAATCTTTGGCAAATGTCAGGAGACAGGGGTGTGTGATACGAAAAACTTTATGAACACTTACTATGAGGAGTGGCCATATGTCGAAGTCCATAAGACGGCGACATTGAGTTAGGTTGCTGTCGATTGCAGGGAACTTGCGAAATCACCCAGTTCTAGGAACATGGTGAACTAGGTGTACTTCGTCTTCTGTAGGACTGGCTTCTGGAGAGATTTCACAGGAAACTTTTGATTTGTTATGCGGTATGGTGAAGTACTTGGGGACATTATTGGAAGGAAGTGTTCTCTACTTTCGACATGAAGTTAATTCATTTAGGGCCAGCGTTAAAAATCCTAAAAGGAGACACCTTCGACTGTGCCAACTATCGAGGAATCACTTTTCTCAACATCGTGTACAAGATCCTCTCTGTCGTATTATGTGAACGCCTAAAACCGTTCGTCAACAACCAGATAGATCCTTATCAGTGTGGTTTCAGGCCATTGAAGTCCACCATCAACCAAATCTTCACACTACGGCAGATCCTGAAAAAGACCCAAGATGCGCAAATCGACACTCACCACCATACGTCGATATCATGGCCCCATATGAAAGTGTGCGTAGACACGAGCTATACACTGCCATGTCTAGTTTTGGCATTCCTACCAAACTCGTCAAAATGTGTAGAATAACGATTGAGAACTCTCGCTGCTCCGTCAAGCGCGGTAACAAACTCACCGAGACCTTCAATGTCAAAAAAGGTTTTAGACAAGGCGACGCACTGTCATGTGACTTTTTCAACATCATTCTTGAAAAGATCGCGCTTAGCTCACGAGTCAACAACAGAGACACGATCTTCCAAAAGTCAGTTCAACTGCTAGCTTACGCCGACGAAATGGACGTGATTCGACGATCAGGGCGGGTGACGCACTTAAATGAATCTTGCGCTAAATGGGGGCAAAACGAGGTATATGCTGTCATCAAGGAAGGACACATAACACCGAACTCTCGGACAAAGCGTACCACTGGGCAGCAGAAACTTCGAGGTAGTCAAGGACTTCGTCTACCACGCCTCGGCAGCAAATAGAGACAACAACATCAGTACCGATTCAAACGCTGAATCACTCATGCCAATCGCTGCTCCATTGGGCTAAAGAGGCAATTGTGTAATAGAGCCCTCTTTAAGATGGCTTTATCATGTTCATTATCTCAGTCTTCCTGTACGGTGCGGAAACTTGGACGCTGCTAAACACAAAAGCAGACACACACAAGTGAAGAAGGACCCTGAACTTTTGGATGGAAAATTGAAGACCGTCCGTTTTTTTGAGAGAAAAGTTCTGTGTGCGATTTTTGGTCCAGTTTGATTTGTTCGCATTCGCAGGAGATAATTCATTGAAAATTCATGCGCCTGGTCAAGCGTCTTCGGATACAACGCTTAAGATGGCTGGGCGATGTAGAGCATACCGAGACCACTGCTCCCCCCGAAATGTCTTCGAATTAGAGCCATGTGGACAACGCAACAGAGGACGGCCTAGGTTGATATGGCGAACACAAGTTGAGAAGGACCTCAACCAACTTGGAGTACGCAATTGGAGGCAGCTGGCGAGAGATCGCGCTGGCTGGAGAGGCATCTTGGTAACCAGGTCAACCCCGTACTGTAGCGCCAGTAAAAGAGACAGAAGAAGAAAAGTTCCACCAGGTAAGTGATCATTCGTCACACCAAGACGAGGTGGATCAAGTCGATAAACCTGCATAGTTGCTCTTGGAAATAGCTACTGGTGATTTAAAGACGATGACGAAGGACAGAACGTGCGTCGTGCGTGCATTGCCCCGCGACCACTTTAGCCAAAGTTGCATGAAGTCAATGTTAAAGTTCAAAATAAACTTTTGCAATTCTAATGGCCATCAACTATATTGTGAAGAAGGACGAAGTATCTGCGTCTGCAGCGATAGCCAAACTATGCTAAAGGCCTTACTCCCAGGTCCCGGGATCATGGGAAACCAGATTACTGATGAACTAGCCAGGCAAGGTTCTGAAGAGGCATTCGTTGGGCCCGAACTCACCTTGGGATTACCCGCTTCCTTGGTTAGGGCTTCCGTTAACGGTTGGTTCTCCCAACAGCACAACCAGAGATAGCATAACTCTCCAGAAATCTGCGGCTTTTCTGTTATCTTTAGACAAAAGAGAGTGCAGGAAACTTGCCTGCGTACAAACGGGACACTTCACCTTCGCTAAGCACCTAAGTCTACTTGGGCTTAGTGATGGCACCTTTTGCGACGTCTGTGGCGAAGGAGAAGACACTTCAGAGCACTTTCTTTGTCAATGTCCTGCATTTGCTCGTATCAGGTGGCGGCTGCTGGTCTTTCTTCGGAAAACCAGAAAACTGCAGCAAGCGAAGGTTACTGCCTGGTAATACAACGGACCACCTTTTCAGTCTGATCGCTCCAGTGCAGTGTATTCCAACCTCCAACAATAAAAAAAAATAAAAGGCAATTTTCTTAGTGGAATATTTCATAGTTGTGGCCTTGCTATACACTGCTAAACTTTTCTACCTCTAAGCACCTTCTTTCCATCAAGGACTACAGGGTTCACAGTTCCAGCTCGTTTGACATCAACAATTAATTCTAGACCTGCGACTTTCTTCGATTTTCAAAGTTTCTTTCCCACACTTACATACTTTCCTTTTGTTTGCCTTAATTTAATGAATGAACTGATTTCATTCTTGTCTAAATACCTGACTTACTTCAGCTGGATAATTTATCCCTTAGCAGATGTCTTTTATCCTGCTTTTCCTCACAAAAGTTTTAAGCAGGACAATGGGAACAGATTTTTCATTATTTCAACACCCATTAAACCCTCATTCGTCATCCGCCATGTGCTGGGGTCAGCTTCAAATAATAAGACCAACTGTTACCACTTAGCACTACCTTAAACTTCTCACTCCCTTACGAGTCCTTTAATATAATGACTCATCCAGTGGGTAATTTGCTCTCAATACACAGGCAATAAATTGCCGCCATTTAAGACTCTCAATTCATAACTATGACATGCAAATGAGCCGAAAACTCTCCTTCGAGTGTGTAATGGATTGAAGGGTTTCCTCTGCGATTATCAAATCAGAGGAAGCCTTCTAGACTTAAACCGTCCAATTACTTTTCCCACAGTCAACAAGTGGCACAACGATGTATGCTCTTCCATTTGGGGCTTAGAAGGTTCAGATCCAGCAATTCATTGCGAAAGGATTACACAACCTCTGTCCCAAGCAATCGCAAATTAATGCACTTTATCATGATGACACTTCGATTATCCTCCAAAGCCACAGAATTCACAAATCATTGTGCCCCCATCCGGAGCACATGCCTCCAAATGACTCTCATGCCAGCCGACTGCTGGGACAGGCAGCAGAAGCACCCAAAGGAATGGAACGTGTCATTCATTATCGAACTAACAAGAGCGTGTCTCCTTCCAGGGAAGTGCCCATTATTGGTGAAATGATATTCGTCCCTAAAAGGCGACTTATTGGATCGTATCCGTTTATATTCTGGCGAATATTGCTTTTCATTTCAGAAAAGTGTCCTGTTAGAGGAGGATGCGTGTGACTCTTCGTAATGGAGGCGTACAGCTTATGAGGCTTTATGAGAAATTGATGTATTACTAGTTAAGAGCGAGGATTCTGCCTTGAAATCCTTCAGTCTTTCAGCAACTAGATACAACAGAAAGATGAAAATCGATTGCTTGTACTCGAATGTGTTCCACTTTGACTCAACAAAACTATCCTCGAAATACAAATAAATGAGTGCGTGGTCTTCTGTTGGGCGCCATTCGTATGCGTTGTTGAACGAAATTTCACTCGATAGACGTTAACAGCTTTCTGTTGAATATTTTGCCAACAAGCAAAACACTCACCTCTCTAAGAACGCAACATATACAGGTATACAGATGTGAATCCTTTGAACTTACACTGCGTCGCACTCCGTCACGCTTAAACGCACGCCTCGGATTTAATTAAAATCATCTTCACGAGGAAAGTGGCCAACCACCATAACCGCCGACAGCGTCAGCAAGTGAGTCTAAATGTTGGAAAACTGGGAAAATAACTGTTTATCGTTGGAAAAGTTTGAAATCTCCTGCCAGCATGTTGAGTGAGGCATGAGGGAGCGTATGAAGGCAACTCCTAATGACGTCCTTTGAGTTAATTTAATTTGTGTTCCTCACCTCAGAGGGGAAATGACTTCATATGTAGTTGTCATCGACTATAAACAGGCAGAGGTCGTAGGGGAAGGGGAAAGGAGACATTTTCTGTGAACGGATATTGAGGGAAAGAAGAAAGGACTTTGTTGTTGACTCTGATCTCTTCCGACATCGTTGACTTGTTGGCATGAACCAATGACTTAACGCAGTCTGACAGAATGCAGTCAAGCGGTGTCAACTGCCACGAAGTAGACAGCGAATCAATTGGGCCATTTCTTGAGATACCATGCTCACTAGTCTTGCTTTTCAATAAATAGATTGTAACGCGTACTAAAAGCGGCTGAGGAAGCCTTCAGTCCTTCTGAGAGAAAAGTTCTGAGTACAACTTTCGGTATTTTTTGCATTGACGGCGTACAGAGACATACGCCTGGTCAAGCATCTTCGGATAAAACGCTTAAAATGGCTGGGCCATGTAGCGAATATGGACACCACTTCTCCGTCCCGAAAAGTCTTTAAATCCTAGCCATTTGAACAACGCAACAGACGACGGCCTAGGCTGAGATGGCGCACATAAGTGGAGAAGGATCCCAACCAACTTGAAGTGCGCAATTAGAGGCACCTGGCGAGAGATCGTGCTATCTGGAGAGGCAGGTTGGATGAGGACCAGATCCACTCCGGACTGTAGCGAAAAACTTATATTTGTCTTATTGATGAACCAATGAGCTAATTGAGCTTTTCCATTGAATATAAGCATGCAAGGAAATTCATCTTCTTGGCGCATCTTCTACGGAACACAATCGGAGAACGTACGTAGCTTCAAATGGTCCTCTGGCTTGAATTCTTAAGTCAGCTCTTTCTTGTGTGGATGTAAACCAAGATCCTGACGCAACATCCACCATAATGTGGTCTGAACGATGTCTAATTCCTAAGCAGACCGTGAAATTGACTGATTTCGATCATTTGGTACAGACGCCTGAATGGCAGGGTCATTTTGGACAATTCAGCCAACAAGTTGTCTCACTAGAAAGGCAGCATCACGCAACGAACATGTAGATCCAAATTTTACACTAACCTTGATGTTGCCTGAAATATGACCGAAAATTGGAATCAACGCTCTTAAGGTTCGCTGCCTCCGAATTTCTGTAGAAAAATTTTTCTAACTTGCAGACGTTGCTCGTTCATGTACTTTTCCATAAAAAAAATGTTCCACTTATTGAATAAAAAGAGAGTGACAGTTTCATGATTAAGGAATGAGTGCTTTCAAACCCCTAACGTCAACATTTCATGTCTAACCTTTTCTGCGGATGGGGCATATCAAGCTGATTTTCTAGTCGAATCTATCCCTCAAACTCTCGCTAGCTCCAAAAGTTTGTTTCCTTCTGAAAATACCTGACCCTTCTATCTCTTACATCAGCTAATATTTTTAAGCTGTTGTGGAAGTAGTCGTAACTTCTAAAAGATGTGCGCAAGCTCCAAGAAACAGAAGAACCCTCTCCTCCTCATGCTTGTCTTGGCGACTTCTACAGAAGTCGTTTTTGGGATGCATGAACTTCTTGCACGGTTTTCCATCAGAAAGTCCCCAGTACACATATTATCAGACGTCAGTTTTTGGACATAACTTCCTCGAAAAATCTGTGTAAGTGTTCAAGTGTTTTTTGTTTCCAATATATGCGGTAGAGCTGCAGCGAAAAACAAACATCATGGCACAAGACCATCTAACCGTCAAGCCCACCCAACGTTTTCTTTAAGAGGTGCGAGAATTCTTTCCACCTGTCCACACGCAATCAAAGAAAATTTTAAACGTAAAGCGTACACCCGACAGCAGAATAGGAAGAAACGAGACCAGACGAAGTCAACAAACAGAGCGACTACCGATGACTGATAGGCAATAACAGCGGATTGTTCTCATCCTAGCGCAAAAAAGAGGGTTAGCACACACAGAAGCGTCATAGGGCAGATTCAATCCAATATGCATTATGAAAAGGGGCGGCGAATGAGCCAGTTTAAGCTTTACGTACATGGACGACCAACGCAGACTCAGGAGCGTATGCATGTCCCAATTATAATTTGCCAAGATACAAGAAGCGATTTGATCGTATTCTTTAGACATAGTCTCAAACATCCAGCTTGTTCGGTAATCATCAAAATACTCCATTCCTGGACTTTGCTTTCCAATCTGCTGTTAAGTCACCACCGATAAATTGTTAAGGCAACAAGGATCAATTCAAATTATTACTTGATTGTCTTCTTCATGCGAGTTTTCGAACAGATAAGGTACATCTTCTAAATTTGGGACAATCTTTATTCCTTTTCCCTAGCTTTACCCTACTGAGTTTTCTATGCAAACTTCTGCTCTCCTTCAGATGTAAGTATTCCAAATTGTCATTGATTGTGACTGGACACTGCGTCTCCTCTTTTTCGACACAAGGATCTTCCTGAAAGTTACATAACTCCATGAATCCTTCCCCGACATCAATCGCCCAAACTCAACTCCACGAATCCTCTACATTATTCAATAGATCAAATCCTTGCTTCCTGAAAAAACAGTATCCCTGGACGAATATGTTTTCCTCCCTAGTCATCACACACTCACATGACTCTGTGAAACACAATAAAAATGATTGTAGTCTCACACGACATTTGAAAATTTCTCTGCCGTCACGGAGATATACGTCTTCGTTGACCCTGCATTCACACGCGTGCTGCCTTCACACGGACACGCTAAAATATTCATCTGATTTCAGTCAAGGATTAATATCTTGCCATTTGCCAATGCACTCCTCCCCAATCCAGTCCCAAGTCCCCCTGCAAAGTGACAGTTCCCGCGGTGGGGCAACTTTCTGCTCTTTGCATCCACGGGATTAATTAACACTTCAATTGAGCGAAGGCAAGGGAGTCGTCAAAGGATTGACACGCTTCAAAAGCACATCAATCTAGTCACGGTGATTTATAAATTATTTCACAAAATTTGATTCCCTTTGATCCGCTAAGAGGTTTCACAGACTTTGCCGGTGCCACGCAGAAGCCCTCTCAACGGTATCCTTGGGAACTTTCAATTTCGCAGTTTCAGCATAGTTTGACGGTGGAAGCAGTAATTGCTTTTTGATATCCTTATTTACGGGCAAATAATTGCTCAGTCACTTTGTGTTGACATTTTGTGAGCGGGAAACTGCGTTGTGCGGACGTGAAAGGGTTGTGTCCGTTGAGTGGCAACGATTTACTTGTGGCGCGTGGAGAGACTAAAATTCAACCCTTAACAACTTAAACCTAAAGGCCAGTCGATGGCCTTCAAGACCACATCATAACCGAGTAAATTTTCAGTGAACTGTAGAAATGGGTAACGTAGGCAACGCATCAATGTGAACTATACGGGCTGCTCGGTCCATCCGCCAAGGACCTTTAATCTGAAACTCTGCTCTAGAGTAAAGTCCTGACGACTCTTAGTCTGAAACTGTGCTCAAGTCTTGATGACTTTAATCTGAAACTCTGCTCTAGGGGTAAGTCCTAACGACTCTTGATCTGGAACTCTGCTCTAGGGGTAAGTCTTGAGGACAAGTCTCGCAGAAAAAATTTCTAAATCCAGCTATATTCATACATGTGATCAAGTTGCGTTGCATGAAGCCAAAACTCAAAAAAAAAGGAGAGCAAGGGAGAGAGTCCCCAAAACTAAACCCTACGACCACCGGAGAGCACCCCTCCAAGGCCATGCCTGCCACACCAAGTGCAACGAGACCTATTGGTAAACTGAGGCAAAAACAACCGTCTTCCATCTTACTCCAGCAGGCCCATAAGACTTGACCTTCATATCACATGCCCTCGGCTGCAGAAGGAATGTCAATGCGAAAAGTATTTCCCCATTGAAGGAGAATCGTTTTTTCCGTCTGCCAGCTTCAAGAACACCCCCACCCAGCTTGCACCACATTTCATCGCTTCCAAGCCAGGCCAACCAGTCCCCCATCACGGCATCTCTCCCATTGACAAGACCCTTTTCGTGTAACAACTGCCTTTGACATTGAGATTTACAGTCATCAATTTCAAATATTAAGGGATAAATCACCACAATGAAGAGGAATAGACACAAAAGGAAGATAACTGCCTCCCGAATTAGAATACATGATCATATAAACAAATTTCACGCAGGGGAGCCCCTGAGAAGGGTTGATGGGACGCGTACATCGTTCTTTTCTTCAGCCGCCTGTCGGCGAGGGATAAATCCGGAAAAAGGTTAAGTTGGGGCCCTCGAATGTGCACCTTTTTGTTTCAGTTTCGAACTGCCTCAGCCTCATCCCCTGAACACCGAAACACTTGTTGGGTCAGAAAATCCAACCCTTTTGCTGTGTTTTCCCGAAGGCGAAAATGAAGACTGACGTGTCGGTCTGTGGTTTGCACGACGCGACGGCGACCACCATGGGAACATTTGATACCCCTTGAGAAATCGATTTCAAGAAATATTGATTCTCAAGGATTCTTCACATTCCACAGGCTCTTAAAGAAGCCAAGCGAAAATAAAGCACCCTTCATTCGCACTTCTCACCACCCACCGCAGTGACACAGCGTGTATCTACATAAATTGAAAATTCCGAAGTCCATGAAAAGGACACCTTGTCTCACTGAAAATGAAAACCAGTATGAAATGGGTTCCTTGTGAGAACTATACACACCAAGGACGCCATTCACCCCCTGGATGCTCACGCAAAAAAAAGAACAGAAGCACAGGTTGTCAGGACATAGGCACGTGAGGCATTGGCCCCAGGAAACGGAACGCTACTTCCTTAATGGAAGCAAAAAAAAAAAACCTTTCAATAAATATTCGATACAAAGCAGATGAAAAATCGAAAGAATTTGTCGATTTTTTGTGGATTCGGGGAAATCCACATGGACGTGCGTTTTCAATCCAGTCAATCGAAACGGACTCCAGGTGCGTTTGGGGCTCTGTTTTGGGAGCAAGGACATCGGTGTATGTTTACACACAAATCCTGTGGGTATCCGGGAGCGGATAAGCCCAGTCGTTTGATGTGCAGATTTTCTAAATAGCCCGGGTCAAGCGATTTCAAAGTCGTTTATCTCTCTCACGGGTGTTCTCAGAATTCACCTGATAAGGATTAAGTACGGCCGGATAATACATTAAAGATTGTGCAAATCGGCAAGTGGTGGTGGCCGTGGTCATTTCAGGCGGACTGTGGCGGAGTTTCTTTGTGCGTCGTTAAGATGGAAGGATTATCTGATGTAACTGCGGAATTTATGCGACCTGCGCCATTTCCTTATCGGCAGTGATAAAAATGAGAAAAAATTGAAATTAGATCCTCTTGTCGAATGTTTCAACCAATACAGGTGAGTGAATGAAAATATCCTTCATACTCTTTTTACAGAAGTTCATTGCTAAATATCTCTTCTTCTGCTTCTTCTTCTTCTTCTTCTTGTGGCGATACAGCCCGGGATGGACCTGGGCCTCAACCAACATGCCTCCTCAGTCAGCACGATCTTTCACCAGTTTTGTGTCTACCTTAGCATAGGCCGTCCTTTGTTGCATTGTACCAATGGCTCAGATTCGAAAACTTTTCGGGCAGGAGCAGTGGTGTCCATACGCTCTACATGACCTAGCCATCTTTGACGTTGTATCCAAAGACGCTTGACTAGGCGCATGTCGCTGTACAGCCAATAGACTTCGTCGTTAAATTTTCTCCTCGAGATGGCATCAGCGCAAACAGGACCAAAAATCGCACGCAAAACTTTTCTCTCGCAAAGGCTAAGGGCTTCCTCATCCGCATTTAGTAGTGTCCAGGTTTCTTCGCTATAGAGTAGGACTGGGATGATCAATCTGTTGTACAAAGCTAGTTTAATCCCTCGAGGGGAGGCGCCATTACTCAATGGGCTCTTAAACGAAAAAAGCAGCGACTGGCAAGAGTGATTCTATGTTTGATTTCGGTACTGGTGTTGTTGTCCCTATTTAACCGCGGAGCCGAGGTAGACGAACTTCTTGAATACCTCGAAGTTTCTGTGTGACCTTGTGTGACGCTCTGTCCGAGACGTCGATGTTTTGCGTCCTTCTTGCCAACATGTACTTCGTTTTGCTCTCATTAACCACCAGACCCATTTTAGCCGCTTCTGATCAATGTCAGAAACCAATCAATGTCGTCGGCGTAAGCTATGGCTATTCATGCACATGGACTTAGACTTCTGTTACAGCTGCTTACTGTTGCATACACTAGCTGGGCTAGTTGATTTAAGTCCATCTTCACATCGCAGTTAAGGAAGAAATCAGTTGGTCAGTCCCGATTTCAACACGTTTCCATCCCGGAGCTCGTAAGTTAGCCAGTCCAAGCTTTGTATTTCTAGACGCTTTTCTCTACTGTAAGAGCCTCAATAGAGAAAGGCTTATGAATGCGATTCCAAACTTCTTGAGGAGACAAAGAAGCCTTGTTTTCGATTCAGCCGGACTTAAGTAATCAGAGTAATATACAAGGTCATACCCTACGGAGGGCCCCACACACTCAATTCTTTAGCTTAAGCAAAAAGTCCTGGAACTTATTCGGATTTTGATTTTGGTACAGATGTTGCTGTTCCGAGGTGGAGCTCTTGACAGTAAAAATGTGCTTACTTGTGCCCTCTAGACAATGTGGGTTGATTTAGGAATCACATGAGTCGCAATCACATCCGCCGCACTTTAATAATGGATGAAAACAAAGATCTAGGTAGTCGCCATCGCACCAAATGATGTGTCGGCTACCATTCCCTGGTGTTGAGGGAAACTGAACTGGTAGGGACAGCTTCACTACGGGCTATTTTCTGGTGCCACAAAGGGTCAGGACCCTTTGGAACGTTGTTTCAGCTTGACCGTGGTGTAGGCCCCCTTGTGATAGCCAAAATCACCGGTACGGCCGAGGTAAGTGACCCGTTCTGACTAGTTTGACTCAGATTGTTTACTCCACTGATGAGATCAGAAAGTTGTGGCAACCTTATCAACTCTATGTTACATTGCAACCGGGTGCTGTGACCCTATAAACTGATGATGAGTAACAAAGATTTCGCTCCCCACCAGCGGCTTTATTTGTTGAAAGTCAAGAAGCTTTTCCATAGCTAACTTTTTTTTTAATATAATTTTCTCGTGCTAATGCAAGCACCTCCAATGATCAGTACAGAATCACAGCACGAGCCAAAGGTAAAGAAGTTTCCGATGCCCATTGGCCTATGAGTTGTAAAGAGGGGAAACATCGAGATGTGAAGAGCATTTCATATTGGTGCGATGGGTTACAGAACAAGAGTAAACAAATGCATCAGCCAAGAGGAGCATGTATTGCGGTTGAATCTCTGAAGGAGATTAAGACAGAATATGGAGACAGGTCGCGGTTGTGATCGTCGTTGAGTAGTGCGTAAATGCGTCTAGGTACGATTCCCGGACGGGGACACCACCTTACAACCCATAGAGTTCCTTATTTATTGTCCATCTCTAAACTGAAACTATACATATGGGACCAACGACACTTCGAAGGACGTTCCCTCTGAAGCTACCAAGAAACTAGTTTATTTCAAACACAAAAAAAACAGCAATATGTAGGCATGGTCTTTCATTTCATCACAGCGGTTGTGTCATTGCTTTCGTTAATATCGGAGCCTAGATAGACAAAGCCGGCATGTCATATAACTTTGCGACGATATTCTTAAGCGAATCGTTTTAAATTCACAGGACACGACCAGAGACACGATCTTTAAAAGGTTCATTCAGCTACTGAATAAGACGAAAACATTGACGTGACTGGACGATCAATTCGAAATAGCTATGAAGGGTTTGCTGACAGACAGACAGAGCGTCAACTTTGAGCTAGTGAACGACTCTCTCTACCTTCGCTCCAAAGTGAATAGAAACAACAACATTAGTACCGATAGTAAGCGCGGAAACACTCTTGCTAATCACTGTTTTATTGAAGTTCTCTCTTGAAGAGGCAAACTGGATCTGTTTCACATCTTGACTATCGCTGTCTATGGGGCGGAAACCTAACCGTTAAAACAAGCGGAAGAGGAAGTAGTTTTGAATGAAAAGTTCTTATTTGTATTAATGATGTCTTGATGAGGAGACTTAAGGAAGGCTATACGGCGGCATGCTTCTGTCAAGCGTCTACGGATACAGAGCTTAAGAAGACAAGTGCATGAAAGAAAAACAGTTTCACTTCGTAGAATCCTTGAATCCCGGACAACGCAACAGCGGATGTCATCGTTTAAGGCAGGGGCCAGAAGTGAAGAAGGATCTCAATCAACTTGGTGTGCGAAATCGAAGGGAGCTGACGAGAGAACGTGGCAGGTGGAGACTATCCTCCCCAGTGGAGAGGCATGCTGGTTGAGGTGCATGCTTAATCTAGACTCTAGAGTAAACCAAAATTTGCACTGTACAATGGATTTTGTTAATTTTCTCCGAAAGCCCCTGGAAAGGACCCTTCTAGAAAACGTCTTAATCGTTGCAGACATTCAAGGCATTTTCAGACAATTTCTTGATGTACTGCAACAGATTTCATATTGCTTTAACAGACTTGTCTAGGTGGCGATCCACTTGGCTTCTAAAAAGTAAGAAGAAACAACGACGCAAATTTCCCCATACTACCTGTCAACACGACAGCTGGAAGAGTCATCAAATTTTTATTCGAAATTCGTTAGCCATAGTCAGTGAACGCAAATGCACCTCTATCCTAAAGTCTTCTGCTTCATCAGGTGCTTCTCCCCACACAGTCCCCTCGACACAACTTTATATAGCGATGACAATTAACGACTCCTCTTAAACGTAATAGCTGTCCATAGTCCACGTTTTGTCCAAGCCATTGGTGTTGGTGGACCTTTTTCGTAGACTTTCCTTCGGAGGTATAAAGATGGATATCAGATTTGAATCCAACCACAGGAGCTTGCACAAATCGGTTTGAAAGGTTACTTGTACTCCACGGAAGCAGAGACCCATCTATCTGTCTTGTATGTTCTTTCATTGTGCAAAGATTGATTCATCTTTTGGGTGGGATCAGAAGAGCAGTTCAAAAATGTACCCGTTGCTGCCAATCAATCAGAAGTTTCCGAATTGCAAGATATAAGCATAAGCTGTCGGTCAGTCTTTCTATGAAGGGGGACTGAAGTGCTATAGGTTGGAATAAGCGGTAGCGAAAATTCGCTCATTATAGGGTTGGTTTGGGAAAATGGTTTCGTCCCCTGACACAAAAAGAGGCCTAGGGTGTCAGAGAACCCAGTTGTTGCCCCAGATTTTGAAAACACCCGCAGACAACTTCTATCTTCTAAGTTTTGTCAGCAACTCTAGATATGTGAAGCGTTTGCAAAGGGAAGTCCATGTCGGAACGCGAACTTAGACTACCAGCAACGCAAGCTTCTTCCTCAGCCTATTACCTTTAAGCCTGCATGAATTACCAAATCTCATCGTAAACTAATTTCAATTGCTGTCAACCGTTGTTTTTATGGCAGTTTTTGGCAAAAATGTAACCTCTTGACAGACGCTTGACATTCTTTTGTTGCGACAAAGAGTTACAAAGAATCAGTCGTACCCCCTCCTACCTCACAACTCAGTTCCTCGCTCGTAAACTTTTAAAGCAGAAATTCAATAAATTTGCTTGTATGTTCATCCATTCCGTTCCCAATATGAAGGCGAATCCCGACTGGTAATGACTTGATGCATACAAACAGTGATCACCTAAGTAATCTGCCAAACTTTGCAGACTCCTCTCATCCGATTCGTGAAACTCAAATTCCCCTTGTTCAGGCCGCCGACAAGCCTCCGCACCCCAGGCAAAACAAACGTGCGTCACCTCCTTCCCACCAGACGGCGACGACGTCGGCGGCAACATAATGATACAAAGCCCTCGTCTCTATATTTGGATACACTTCCCCGAATAATTCGATAAAAAAAGTTCCTCCTCGTATTGCATTTCCCACATCACATGTCTGCGCGGGAAACTTTGACAAATGGGCAAACTTTTCGCGAAAATTGCTTTCGCCGTCATTTCGACGGCGCAATGATCGACCGTCGTCGATGTCGTCTATAAAATAATCAGCTTCTTTTTAACTTCTCCCCCTCTCCCCTCCACATAAGGGGAATGGGTTAATAAAAACAAATTGTTGATACTTTGTGACATCACATCAACATAGGACGAGTTAAACTGAAATTCCTTAAATTCCCAAAGGAACCAAAAACTTCCCAAAGAGATCGGATAACATTCAGGCGCACACACAGCCTTTTCACTAATTCAGGACGCATGTATCCTGAATCCCAGGCCGAAATCCACTTCGCGAGGCCCACCCCCAAGACGCCGTCGTCGGCGGTGTTTGTGGTCGCGCGTCAAGGAGCGGGGATTAATGCGCCGTGAATAGTGGGATCCTAGTCGCAATTAACATCCGAATGAGATTATAACTTTTGCTTTGCGGAAGCTGTTAATGAAATTACTTGCGAAACCATTGCCAGCTGCGGTCGGCAGGGCACTCTGCGTGTGGAACCATTGTTCGGATGAGAGTTGCCACGGGGAAGTGTGTCTTGCTGCGGTTGGATATGGACTCTGTGGCGAGATTGAATACAAATTAAGTCAGAGGGAAATGGAAGCTAAGATGAAAGGGAGCAGGGCAGTGACTGGTACGATAACTAAATACGTGGTCAAGAGAATTATGATGTGTTGACATTTGTGGAAATATTTTTTTTTTCTGGTAGGACATATTGTAAAAGTGCAATGACAGTGGGATGCGATGAGTTTCATGCGAAGATGTATCAAAACGAATGGGATTTCGGTACACTGACTTACCCAACCGGCGTCAATGGGTTAGAATTGCTTCCTCCTCAAATTTCTGATAGAAAGTAACACCTTTGCGTTTCGAAAGAGGGAAGGTGGTTTCAAGTTGAGTGTTGTGTAGGATGGGCATTGCGTGTCCTTTTGAAAATTAAGTTTGTAAGGTCAAGTGTGTTTAAGGTTTTTTTTTTTCAAAATGTCGTGCATGTAGGTGAACGACCTCAGGACTCCACTCCACTCGTGGTACTTTTCTTTTGCCTTTGAACACTCCTACAAGCCCGAATTGAAGTATCCACTGCGAACTTTAAGCAAGATTGTGCACGAATTTGATGACACTAATATGATAGTGGTCAGATATGGGACTTGGTTTCACGGGATCAACTTCCTTAAAAGCTTATAGCACGCGGTCCATTTTCCCAAGAGTCGTAGACAAGGTAAGACTAGACGCCTCACCTATCGAAGTACGAAATGGGATCAGGCCTGAGGGACAATCAGCCCACATTGACTTGGAGAGAGGCCTTTCTTAGACCTCTATCGCTCTCTGGGTCACAGCTGCCGGTTAAGAATACAAGGCCACACTAAGCCCTAACATTCATCGAACCGTTTTGCCTGACTCAGTAATGTAAGCAACCTCATTCAGGCCAGTCAGCACAGTGCACTAACTTCTACTCTTTTTTGTATAATTGACGAGTGCTAAATGGGATTATTTAGTACCCTTAAGTGACCGAAATTAAGTCACAGCACAGCGCGCGATATTGGGTTTTAAGCCACAGCCACCTAGATGTTCTCACATGAAGCCTACTGAACTGCCCAGCTGAAACCGAAGATCCCGGGACTTCTGACCTCCCGCGGCACCAGAATATAGCCTCCAATCAAGCTGTCACTACTAGTCAGGTTCCCTCAATATCTGCGTGTGGTAGCCGTCACGTAAAATGGTCTTCGATTCCATGAGTGAATTCGTTGACACTTATGATATGGTTATGAATGTGATTGTGAATCAAGTGATTCAAAAATTCAGTCACATCATCTATAGATGCAGCATTTTTGGTTTCGTTTGGCAGTGGCCGCAAGTATGGTACTCACTTCAGAAACACAAGGCCCCCATCTATTCCTACAGCTCAACATTTCACTCCCAAGCATGAGAAGAAATCTGCCCAAACATTCCAGCTTAGTCGCAGGAAGATCCAAAAGGTTATCTCTTTGAAACTACGTGACCAAAGCTTTGCAATGTGGGCCACAAGGGAGCTTGAACAATGATCTTGAGCGAGCTTCTTTTCGGACGAAGCGCATTTTCATGTAGGCGGCTGCATTACTAACCAAAATTGTCAAATGGGGTCTTGGAAAACTCGCACGTTATTATTCAGAAACCAATGTGTTTACACAGAGGGAGAGTTTGGTGCGAACTATGGAGTGATTGACCATTTTTCTTTGAAAGTCGAACGAGGATTAACCTTTCGGTCAAGTAAAGGCCTAACAGAGCGGTGCGAACCTACTTTCTTTTCCTGGAATTGAGGACATGGACTTGAACCTCTGGTTAATGCAGAATACCGCTACATGCCACACAAGCCATTGAACAACATGTTATTAGTTGTCTTGGGGATGTCAATTGCCTGCTTTAAGGACGCAATTTTACCCCTCTTCATGAGGATGATGTAACGTCCACAATCCGGAGACGACTCAAGGACTTACGGCCGATACCATCTAAGAATTTTGAGAGCAATTGTCCGAAACCATCAACAAGATGTTGGGCAATTTGGGTGACAGAATGCGCCCCTGGGAAGTTAGACGAGGTAAACACCTGAACGAAGTTGTGTTTCATAACTATGGTAGTGACTGTTCATTTAAAACCTATTATACATGGAATGGACGCTTTTTGTTGTGTTTTTAAAATGAGGTTGGTATATTGTCCACGCAGTTGTCGTCTTTATCACTATTTTATCGCTATTACAACAAAAAATGCTGTAAAGAGTTAGCCAGTTGCAATCTTCCCCTTCAAGAATTTACCGGCAATACTAGCCTTGCTAGGAATGCCCGCCCGTTCACCCTTATGCCCACCTTCGGACTCCTTCCTAGAGACTCCTTCTTCCGCCGCACCACACGAATATGGAAACCTCTTTCCAGCTCAACTGTTCCACCTCATTACAATCCACAGGCATTTAACACCAATGTGCACTCTGCGTGTGGAACCATTAAAGTTCGAATGAGAGCTGCCACGGGAAAGGGCATTTTGCTGCTGTTGGATAACACCATTGTGAACCGGCACCTCCTTTCCATCTCTTCTCCTATGCCTTCGGCCCTAGCTGTGACTTAATTCCGGTCACTTAAGGGTACTAAACAATCTCTTTAACGCGCGCCAATTATAAGAAAACAAATCTGGTCAGCCCATATACTGAACTTATAACTGAGTCTCTCCCAGGAACTAGACCCTGACGGAAGCAGACCGCTACATGTCCCGGTAGCACAATATAAAGGTCAAATTGAAGATTTCCTTATGATCCTTCTGGTAAAAGGAAACCTTTTCCTTGTCCTTAGAACTGCGTCCACAGATTTCTGTGGATTCAGTCACAGTTGGTGTTTTACTACTTAATCTCGGTTGCTAAAAATTCAATGGAGAAAGTGTTATGAGAGGTTCATCCTTCGATAACTTGGAAGATCTTATGACGAAGTCTCTCTTCTTCTGTACAAAACCGCTGAATACTCAAGGCTTAGTCCATTCCCATCTACGCTTCACCCTATTTCAGCTTTCGTTGGCATTGAATTGATCAGCGAAAGAACACACCACACCAATACCTCCCAACATTCATTTCAAACCACAAGGCCGCACTTTCAAGGTCCATTACCCTGTCAAGTATGTCCCCATATCTTCAAGTCAACATCTCCGTCTCTCCCCAAAATCTATCCGCAAAAAATGTCATTCTACCCAGCCATCAGTTCGAAGCACGTTCACGTCAGTGCCACAAGATAATTCCGAGATAAGGAAGAAACATCGCCAAGACCACCAATGACAATTCTCCTCAAGGTACAAGCTGCCGCCCCCCACGCCCGGATAAACACTCTAAAAGGAACTCATGGAGCGTGCTGGAATCGGCCCGAGCACAATAATCCCTAGGCATGATTATTAAAGTCAATAACCCCGCCCGGGAATGCCGAGACGGGTCCCTCCCCAACCACGCATCCCATTTCTCACCACATCCTTAAATGCGAAAACATTGTCGTGCCACTCTGGCGGCACCTACTCCTGTTCGGGGAGATTTGGGCTGCTTACTGCGTGGCCCCTGGATTTATCAACACGGGAGAGAATGCTTTTACGGATAATTGAATGAAAATTGGATAATTGGATGAGTGAGACGAACATGCGAGGCCTCGCATGGCGTCCCGTCGGAGGTGATGTGGTTGTTAAGCGGGATCTACATGACTGATAGTTTGCGAACGTAAGGCTTTTGAAATTCAATTCGCAACGTTGTAAGAACTGATGGTGATAGATTGCGGGGTAACTGCCAACATTTCACGCTGCAAGGGAAAGTTTTCCCTCGAAAGTGCAGGAAAAGTGTGTTCCGATGAGGGGGTAGTTTGGAACAGTTTTGGGGCGTATGAAACAAATGTCAGCCTTCAGCGGGGAGAAACTTGATTTTGCATATTTCGCATGATGTCCTGGGGGGAAAAAGTTGCTTGTTTCAAATAACATGGTTCAGAGCCGATTTCATGTGGGCCAGGAAATGAATTCCTTGAAAACAATTTGGATCGGGTACGGACATGGCGGTCGGTATTTACTTATGGTAAAGAGGGAAGCGAAGCAAAATGTGGTTAGTACAAGTGTTGTGCGCAGTAGCATCGCCTATATGTCCAACACTAGAAGTTCATGCAAACATCTGAAGGCGGCATTTGTAATGGGCAGTGTGTTTATTGTAGAGGGAAGTTTAGAAAAGGCTTTACACACGAGTATTCTTTGCGAACGGCAAATGAGACTATTCTTTGTCCTCATGCTGCTAACTCGATTTATGTACCAGGTCTATTGTCCTTGACCAATAATCTATTGTGTCAGCAGAAACAATAAATATCAGCACAGATGGCTCTACGAGTAAATAAAAGGAAGACCCCTATCTCTTCGTTGGTGCGTACTTAAAGCAGAACTTGTGAATATTTAGAAAAAAGTGAGGAGTTTGAAAATTATGCGGAAGACGACCGCATACGTTTTAGTGTACTCAGGCAGCTTCTTCTTCTTCTTGTGGCGCTACAGTCCGGGGTGGACCTGGGCCTCAACCAAACTCAGGCAGCAAGACTACAATTAAAGCTTACAAAAGCAACTCTCTCAACTTCGAAACAATATTCGACTGAGCTGTAAAAGGTGATTCGTCGTCGGGTTTGATGTAAAATGTAAAAATAAAACACTTAAATTTAAAATTGAGCTCTAAATTTCTGTTATAAGTTAAAAGAACAATTTATGGCATTTAATTTGTGGGAAGGTTATAATATAAGTGTTGGCGATGACTACGACTGAGGTGGTTCATTCGGAAGGTCCAATTTAATCAAAGTTTCGCAGATAACTCGTGTAATGTTGTCTTCCAAATCACCAAATCTAACTGGCTTGTTTCTGAAGACCTAACATATCCTCAGGAAAAATAGTCCGTAGGTGAACGAACGATGTGCGCGGCCAATTTACAACAGTTATACACAGTGCATACCACAATTATGTCTCAACAAGCCAATTGTTTCGTGTGTTCTCTGAATCATAGCGGTATGTTTTTGAAAACAGAGCTCATTGAGAACATATGCTTTGCTTTCAGGAAGCACATAGTCCGCGCTAGCTCTTACCATTGACTGTACCATTCTGATTTGCATTATTTCTTTTCAAGAAATATAAGCCACTGATTCTACCGGGCCATAGGGCACAGTATACCGTTGTTTTTAATTTATGATATGGTAGCTCGTGGTACTCCCTGGATTGCTCATTACCCCAAGTGAGAGTTGCCAGAAATGAGCCTCATCACTGAACAAAGTTTCACCGCAAAACACCGGATTTTCATTTTACCAGAGTCTATTCATTGAAAATATGACGGAGATTCAATCCGTCTGTCTTGAATTTATGCAAAAGTAGACTTTTGCAAGTCTTTAGGAAGAGATCCTCTAGTGAAACACACCAAGCCGAGCTGTTGAGAGCGACGACTTGTCGATTCGTCAGGGTCTTCTCGTACACTCTCTGCAACAGTTGATCCTAGATAGACTGGATGTGGTTTTCCGGTCGAGTAACATCCACTCATCGAAAGTAGAACTTAATTTTGAGAATGCATTTGATGGTTGTGGACTGAGAGGGTTAATTATGATCACGGTCAGTTCCTCGAATCGCACAAAAAGCATTTCTAAAAAAACAACTCAGATTTTTGTCAAACAACTGAAACACTTGGAGACGCCTTTGTGATGTGCATGTTTCTACAAGAACATGCCAAATTGTACTGAACAGAAATGACTAAGCAGTTTGAAAGGAGTAACTCACAATCTGTTAAAATTAAAAATCGAACCTCACAATGAATCATCCTTTATCAACGTACTTGCGTAATTTTACAGTAACTGCCGAGTCTATCGTATGTAAGATTCCCGGGAAATATAGATAGCCCTTTAAGATCCAGGAAAATGAAACAGCTAACGAACTTACCAATCATAAGCCTACAGTGCCATTGGATCCAACTAGGTCAAACCTATGTTTAGAATATATATCAATCGTCTAGCATACATAAACCTCAAACTATAATGGTATTTTTTTAGTGTCGAGCCTTACTAGCAGTCGGATTATGCCTGATGAGCCACCATGCGAACAGAACAGGATAATATCCCCTGAGAGATGCAGAAACTGTGTAAATGAAACGGAGGAGGACAGGGTGGAAAACCTTTTCTATTTCGTAGAAAACGGCAACATTAGACTTCACAGCTCTTTACGTAACTTCGCATCAATCTTCCCAGCGGAGACTTTCGCGATCCTAATGGCCACGAACCATACTGTAAAGAACAAGTGGAAGGGGCGAAGTATATCTGTAAGTAGCTACGGACAACCTCTATCCAGTGCCAAGATATTACAGAAACGTAAGTCCTCTTATAATTTGGTCGGCCGACTTAATTCGATGAGACATATTGGGGTCTCAGGACACCACAAAATCACGGGAAACGATATTGTCGATAAACTTGCTAGACATAGATCAAAAGAGGCATTCATAGGGCCCGAACCCGACTGCCCGTGTCCTACGTTACGACTTACGGCGACAATGGGGTTTTTCAATAGCACAACCAGAGATAACATGATTCTCCAGGATGCAGGTGAACCAAGTGCATGTTCCCAAACTACAGCAAGAAATCCGCAGCTTTCCTGTTATCTCTAGAAGACTGAAGACAACTTGCTGGCGTACTTACGAGACACTTCATCACTTCAATAAGCAGTTAAGTGTGCCTGTTCATGAAACCCTCTGCGACGCCTGCAGAGAAAGTAAAAACACTACAGACAACTTAGTTCGACAATGTCTCGCCTTTGCTCAAATCAGGTGGCGTCTCTTTGGTGCTGATGTGGTGGGAGCTAAAAGAAGCGCTTGCTGGTATTCAAAAGGAAGACCAACAAACTACAGTTTATGCCTAGTAGTACGATTGACCTTTTTCTTACTCCAGTGCAATGTTCAATACATCCAACAAAAAAAATTGGCCCGCTTCTATTCGCTTTGCGGTATAGTTACTGTAAATCAATCAGCCTCTCAAATAACAATATTTTGCCTCAATGAAGGCAATAAGCTGAGTGAATTATAAATACTAAAAGCACAATGAGCAATTAAGTTTATGCGATTCGCAGCCACCGTAATCTCCCTTCACTTTACCCTCTTGAATGTCATTCTCTAGTCCAAGTAAATCTTTGGCAAAACAAATAAATTGCCATCCTTTAAGCAACACAACAGAAAACGATAGCTACTTATTGTGAATTTAGCAGTTCGAAGCAAACTAAACATTGACAATTCAATGACATTTAAATGCATGTCGACCCACTCCCCATTCGACTAGTGTTCATGTGCTCCAAAATTGATTAGATTTTAATCCCATTGAATTAAGTCCACACCTATGAGACCCCATCCCATGTCACACACACCTGGTGACGATTGCGGGCGATGATTGACCCACACACACCTGACGTGGAAATTTGTGACATTTCTCTTCATTATTTTCGCTTACGTGGGCTTTCTCTATATCCACTCAATCCACTCAGAATCCCACAGATAGTTCCCGACAAACTGTGTCCCTGTTTGATACTTCGGTTCCTGACAGCTGGTTGATAGTTGTCCAGAGTGGGAAGTGAATGTGACATCCATGGTGATATCAGGGTCGCTTTAACACCGCCTGCATCACTTAAATTGAAATATTTATTTAGCGCGACACTGTGGGGGAGAACTTTCACTGAAACCACATTAAAAAGTTGCACATACGCAAGAGAGTCAACACATCATCTGTACATCCCAGAGTTTGAAAATATTCCGCATACGCCACAGTGCCTACAAGGGTTTCACATTTACCAGAGACAGTCCTTTGGAAGTAGGCGATGGCGAAATGAAACATTATGACATTCTGAATGTATGACAGGAATGATGCATCTTTTTCTTCTTAATACCAATTTTTAAATTTGATCTAAAGAAGGGCGTGGTAGGTATGAAAATGGTTGAAATCCATTAAGTCTGTGTCTTGACTTCTAGTTGCCTTAAATTTTTACTCTTCGTTGAATTGTTAGTTCATTGCATGCAGCGGTCAACTGAAAACACAGATTACACCAGGGAGAGTAGCAGAGCTGCAACTGCTGTCGAAGAATTGATGAAGCCCACAGCAACTCACAATCCATAGCGTCCCCTACTTTTGGTACAACTTCAAGCAATTTTGACACATTTTCAGTATTTCCTTGGGCTAATACTCAAGGAATTCACAACAACTACCCTACACAGACGACATTGGCGTGATTGGATGAACACAGCGAGCCCACAATGAGGGTACTGCTGTCATGGAAGCGGAAGCATCTAAAGTGGGTCTGACGATAAATGAAGGCAAGGCGAAGTATATGCTCTCATTGAGGAAGGACACACAATACCGACGTCTCAGACAGAACGTATCACTAGGCAGCAGACACTTCGAGGTAGTCAAGGACTTCGTCTACCACGGCTCGGCAAATAGAGACAATAACATCAGTAACAAAATCAAAGGCCGAGTCACTTTTGACAATCAGAGAGACATTTGATTAGTAGACTAAACTGGACAGCTTGACCATCCCAGTCCACCTTTACTTGGACGCTACTAAAAGTGGAAGAGGCATTTAGTCCCTTTGAAAAAAAAAAGTTCTACGTGCGATTATTAATCCGCCTTGTGTTGATGTCATTTGGATGAAAAGATTCAATGAAGAACTTTATAGGCTATGCGGCGGCATGTGCCTGGTGCTTGACCAGGCTTCCAATACAATGCTTTAGAAAGCTAGGCAATGTAGAGCGTACGGACACCACTGCTCCGGGGAGTTCAATCGATTGGGACAACGTAACAGAGAACGGCATAGACTGAGATGGCGCACTGAAGTAAAGAATTGCCTCAACCAACTTGGAGTACGCAACTGGAGGCAGCTGGCGAGAGATCGTGCTGGAGAGGCATGTTGGTTGAGGCCCAGGTTCACTCGGACTGTAGCGCCAGTGAAAAGATTTGGGTAGTTTGAGCTAGTCCTAGCTTGTGTTAGAATAAGTAGCTTCATTTAGTGAGCAGGCTTGCGCTTGAATTTGGTGTGTAACCAGTTCTTTCCTTGCCTATTATTAATTTGCTTTTCTATCTCAATAGTTCGGTTTCATTTTGGCTAGTATATGACGCTGTTATCTCGGCCCATCCCTAAGTCCATCGTTCATGTTCATGTTCATGTTCATGTTCAGGCTGAAATGAGCAGTTTGTACAGCAGAGCTTATAACCCAAGCCCAGCCACACTTGCGGATGGTTCTGTTCTTTTTTTCAACATGCTGCTAGCCCAAGCCAAGCCAAAAACGTTGCTTAGGTCGTTTGGAGTGGAGGTATGATAGGTGGCGTTATTTTTAAATGCTACAGCTCTGTCTATAGAATAGACCATAGAAATGATGATCAGTAGCGGTGTGATCACTGTGTAGTAGGATGGTTGGAGTAAAATAAAGATTCCGAAAGGAAAAAGTTTTGTTATCCATTTGCTCCCAAAACGGGTAACCATAATTTTAGCCAGATGAGCTAAACAGAGCTTTTATAAACATGCCCCCAGCTTCTTGTTAACACCAGGTCCCCACCCACTGTGAGTCAACTGAGTGAGTGAGTCAATAATCGAAGCAGGAGAAGAAGGCTATGGGAAGGACCTTTCTGAGCTCTGAATTGTGCCTCTGCCGTCCTATTTGGAAATATGAAACATCTGTATCGAAGAGTTTTCAAAAGTAAAACTAGTTCTCTTGTGCTCATCGGGAAATTTAAACCTCTGGACTTCAACTACAGGCTAAAGCATGAGGGTCTGATGCCGTTGTTTGTAACGACACATTAGTCAGTGACGCCCACATGATGGGCTCCTCTATTTCTGCGAGACTCAGCAACTTCACAATACAGCAGGGTGGTATCTATCTTCGAGGGTGGAGTAAGTAACTGCTCATCAAGAAAGGGACTGGAGAAGTAGAAATCTCAATGGCAAAGAAAACGCTTTATTGAGTCAAAAGGCAACTGGGGTAGTCATTTTTTATAAGAATTGAGTTGACTTGCCTTCGTGTCTTCACACAGCCTTAGTCTACGGGATAAGATTACCATTTGTTTCTTGATTTAGCTTCTCTTCCCCAAGTCAGTCGGAAGCATCAACTCATCTGAAATGAACAAACCAATTCTAGGTTCAATCTTCACAGTTCACTCTGATTTGGATATTCGAATTTCCAGCACACTTGGTTCATTTCCCTACGTGTCACGCTCTCCATACAGTCACTCAGATAACCTCTCACCGCCCTCATGGGGACCATGCAAGCAGAACCTCTCCGACCGTCCTAGTTGTATTGCCTTCGTCTGCCCAATTAGCAGTAAATAATTTGACGTTATCATTTCGTCAGCGATACCGGTGTGAAAATTGGCCCAACTGACGTTGTAGTTGCGCCCCTTCTATCGATTGATTGGCTGCTCCCGGTTCATGGTATCGGTGCCTGTGATCTCTGGCCGTGTTTGGGGTTGCAATGAATGGTACACATATTATTAAACAATTTGTCGGATACAACACGATTTCGGGTAAACGGGTATCTGATGGTGAATGAGATACCAAGTGATGTGACCTGTGTTCACAATGTGGTAGACTGTGAATATGCAATGGGATGAATCCAAATGGAATATTGACTGACAGGGATTTGTGTGTTGCTTGGAAATTAATTAATTTGCAAATGCATCCATCTAATTTGATTATTGTGCAAGAAGGGGGTGGTTTCGAACTTGGCTTATAATGATACGAATTGACTTCGGCCACTTAACTTCCCGCGACGTCAGGTAACACGTTCATTGAGTTTCTCGAGGAAAAGAGTCACTGTTTCACTGCTATGTGGCAAGTAACATATCATCCAGATTCCTATCTTCAATTTCTGGCCACAAGAAGTTGGCGAAAACCATTCACGGTAACTTAGCTCAGGCCACCGCGCTTTCGAAGAAATACGGGCCGGTGATGCCCCCATCCCGTAAAAGAACTAAGCGAGCATGCACTAGTTTCGAACACTGAAACAAATAAATATGGAATTAAGTGGGGCAGCAATGCAATAAAATTTCTGAGCCATAGAAGCGCTCGACGAAGCCAATGTTCGAAATAACTTTTCAGACTTCGACTACGAGTTCCCATACCTTCTCCTTCTTGTGGCAGTACGAGCATGTCTCGGATTTCTCATATGCGTATGCGCTTGGTTTGAATATATCCTAGGGAGTTGTTCCACCTACGATTGGTGGCAAAGATCCAGACATATGATAATAAGAGCACCAACGCGGTTCCGGGAAGAATTACCTCTGATTCCTGTATAGCAAATTCATTGGCGATCTCAGATCCCGTGGCTCCATAAAATTCAGAGAAGGGCTTGCATTTCTGAACTATCTGCTTGGCTTTCGATATATACAAAGCTTGATCTTGGTAACTGGAAGCAGTGTGGCTGGGACTGTCAGGAATGGAAGGCATTTCAAAGTCAGACCCTTCTTTGTCGGTGTCCTACCTGGCACGTAAGTTAAGCGACAACCCTCATCTGATAAAATGACTGACTGCCACTAACTGTTTGACTCACTGTCTGATTTCTTTTGCGTCTCTAGATTGCATTCCCTACGTTCGTTACACATATTTGAGTGAGGAGGTATGATCGGTCGTGATCGTCATCTGTGTGACAAAAATACTCCTCCCCTTCCATTTATTGGTTGCAACTTAGTTCACGGCCATTAGGATCGCTTAGGATTTTGCTTGACAAGCCGACGAAGCAAAGTCACACGCTATGTACAGTCTAAGCTTGTTGTCCTTTGGAGCCATTCTCGTCTATAATCCGTCTCTCCTTCTAAGGAAGTCTGGTCTCTTGCGTACTGAAGCTCGATCTACAATGTTCCAAATTAGCCACTTTCATTTCACCAAAAAACTTACAATTTAATCAGATTACATCTATTGGGCGGTATCTGCTCAATAGCCTACATCTTCTTCTTCTTGTGGACCAACATGTCCCACAAGCCAGCACGGTCTTCGCCAACTGCCTGCAGTTGCTGACCCCAAGTTGGTTGAAATTCTTCTTCACTTGTGTGCGCCACCTTTGCCTGGGCCGCTCTCTGTTGCGTTGTCCCGATGGCTAGGATTGTGGTGTCCGTACACTCTACATGGCCTAACCATCTTAAGCGTTCGATTTCTGTTTCTTGAAAAGACTCGTTTTGGTAAAGATTTTCCCTTTTCGGCGTTTCAGGTTTCCGGGTGAAAGTGCTGCCAGATCATAAGTTTTAATTCCCCTAAGAAAATAAATCCCCAAATACATGATACAATTTGTATTCCCCTAGCTACCGCTATCTCCTCCTCCTGCCATTGCGCCCGTATTCCAGTGTAAATCGAAAACAAATAAATCCCCCGACTCACCTCGGAGGAGTTAAGAAAGTTTTCAATTGGAGTGCGAAAACTTTCCGCAACCGGATCTCGGGACAAACAGTCCTTAAGTGCTGGCTCTGAAAGCGTCAACAGGGACTACTACTTTGTTTTACATCGTCTCTCTCGACCACAAGCCAACTTGAACTTCTCAGCTCGTTGATATTTATTGACTGCCACTTCAAAGTGTTAATTCTGCGGAAGGCATTCATAGGGGTCGCGCAATTGCGAAAACTTCAGAGAAACTTGGGGAATTGTTGAAGTTTCCAATTTACGGACAACCAGGGGTGGCTGAGTGATATCAAAGCGACCTACATATCACCACGGGTGTCACATACACACCCTGACTTCAACGTAATTTCACTTGCTTTGTGCACAAATATCAATTTGGACTGTAGTGTGAAACGTGGAGACACTTTGTCAGGAACTATTTGTGGGATCCGGAGTGGAAACACAGATATCACACGTGAGTGGAAACAATGGACAAATGTGTCACAAGTTTCCGTGTCAAGTGTGTGTAGGTCAATCATCGACCGCAATCGTCACCAGGTGTGTAACATGGGACGGGGTGATTTATTTCTGACCCAATCATTGGTGTGGACATTGCCGAGTGACTCAATGGGATTAAAATCAAATCAATCCTCGAACAAGTGTACTCTTGGGATTCTGACAGGAATGCTGATCAAATAGGAAACAGGTCAAAACACATTCAAATGTCCTTGAGTTTGGAGTGTCATTCTAATTTTAGCTTCACAGGATATACATCTATGCGGGTCCTTAGGATGTAGAATTAGGTACCATTCTGTAGAGTACAAGCTGGAAGACATCTAGACTTAATAGGTAACTGCCTATTCCAGTAGTTTAAGTCTTTGGAGTATTTGATAAGTAATGTAAACTTTTGGCCTATTTCTAGGTGTTCTTTAAGACAGCACCAGCCAAACGTGCTCTTTACCTAATCTGCAAAATAACAAATCTTCTGACAAAGTTGGACAGTTGGAAAAAGTTGGCTTTGTGCCTTCAGCTGCTGTTTGTTGTTTCTCATTTCCGGTAACTACACTAATCTTGGTTAACCGCCATAAACACACGGGTGGTGGTCGATAAAGGTAACACAACAAAGCCACTATACAGGACTGCTCATGGAGTGTATTCAGACACTCGAATCGGTGCTGACAAGGTATGCAGTCCCGAGTTCCTAAGATTTGGGTAAATGGGACTCAAAACTAGAAAGGAAAAGAAAAGCTGGGTAGACGGACGGCGCCATTTATAGATCCCGTAGACTTGCTCATCTCACCTTTCGATGTAAGATCCAAGAGGCTATTATAGAGAATATGGATCTGGTAGTAGGTACAAGAAACTCCTTGAGCCATCAAAGATCTCAATTCGGCTTTACCGCAACTGTCCAAAAAACTTCACACGCACAGGCACTCTCGGGAACTATGTGCCACATCACGCAGTTCAATTTCTTTGCTTTTAAACCTATCAATCAATTCACAGGACCCCCACGCTCTACAGGCGAGGGTCGTTGAGATGGTCGATTAAGACAAATGAGTTCTCTCACAGTGTAATTCGATCGAAGATTAAGCATCTACTCCCAAATATTTAAATGGAGACCACTGTTGTCCTCTTAGGACAGCAACTCATTAAAAAATATCTTTAAGTTCCCTCAAAATACATTTAAAGTATTCACAAGCAAAGGTCTTCATTTTCACACAATTAAGGCGCACGCATTGCCATTCAGCTTTCGATATAATTCTCAAAGAAACGCACTCGTTAGCGCACAGAGATCTTTTCCCAATGGCATCGACAATTAAAGGCAAACGAGACCCACGCCTTTAACGTGAAGCGAATAATGAGCTTTCGATGATCGAATCGATGAAATTTTAATTGAGAGTTCAGTCTGTGCAAGGCCCGGCATACGAATGTGGAATTCATCAATCATCCGGATGGACATTGAGAAGAGATTGAGTCCTTTATGTAATTTTTCTTTAAGCGACAGTTCACGTTCTGCAGATGATGGGGATTATTGCATTGGAGGATGGAAAGTCAACCCGCTTGGTTTTATGTCGCGTGTTTCAGACTGTTGTCTGAGGGGGTGGTCTTGAACGAATACTTTCAATAAAGGAGGCTTTTGTCCGGATTCTGCTCTTTTTTGCAGTAAGCCACAACTGATGACTTCAAAACGACTTTGCTTTGCAGTACTTATCCTCGCCATCGAATGACGCTAATACAGTATTGGGCCTCATTTACTACTCATTTGCAGACCACTTGTCCAAATTTTACTTAAGCTGCGGTTGTAAGTGGACGAATTTCCATTCAATGCCACTACAGCCCACAAGGGACCAGGGCCTAGCTTCTACACAACTACTCGTGTTGTGCTTGCTACTGTTCTCTCACGAGTAGAAGGGTTCTACAGTTGTTGCCGACTTCGAATGGCGAGATTTGAGAATCCTTTCATAGACAATTGGAGCTGTTTGAGTGTTGTCGTCTACCCAAAAGAAGTGGTGCCGCGAAAAAAATGCAAGGCGTCCCGTCCGGGGATCGAACCAAGACCTTCTACGTGTGGGTAAACGTACTTACCCACTACACCTCGGCGACAACGTTAGTGGAGGAAGCGATGATTTGAATGAATGATTTGAATGCTTTATGTGACGATTCTCTTAATTCAATCGTGACTGTCAACAAATATTTTAAGCGCTGGCGCATGTCAATTTTTGATGCGCCACACCCATGTGCTCCGAAAATGGGTACCAAGGATAGTAAAGAAAAAATTTCGGGACCTCATATTGGCAGACCACCCACTGAAACTAAATGATACAGGTGTAGCATTTTCTGTCAAAAGTACGCGTGGGAGAAAGCTTGGTCGGTGATTGTTGCTTGTGATCGCTCTGAATAACAAACGTAACCCTGAGACCAATTCAGAGTTTGACGATGTTTATGCGCCGTCTAAAGGAGTCTCTGCATCATTTGTTCACCTCCAATGAAGCATGGGTACACTGGCGTGCAGAAGACACCGAAGGACAGTCAAAACAGTGAACTTCGTCCAAAAAAAGCGAAGAATGTCCTGTTGACCGAAAAGTCTGACAGCCACCATTACCTTGGACTTGACTATGGCACAAGTGTATTATGGCGAGTTAGTGAAACGATTCAATATTGAATTAGAGAAAACCGGGCCCCATTTAGAGGAAATTGCTCTTCTAACATGATTATGCACTGGCTCACAGCTCCATCGTAGCCATGGCCAAATTGGTCAAATAAGGCTACGAACCTTGAACATTTAATTTTTAAGAGTGTAAGCTGATATTCGCTAACCGGCTGCGCTCACGGCAAGTTATCATGTTAGTGTATGTTCATGTCGAAGAAAACGATTTCCATACGTTCTTCTTATTTATTCGGTTCTAGCTACTGGCCAAACGGCAAAATTTAAAACTCCTCTCACTCTGCAACTCAAAGCGATCCCTCCTTTCACACGTGCCCCTTCTTCCGTTTTGTCTAGACTTGGCCTCATGCGACTCTTCTTTTTGCTTTATTTCTTTATTGCTGAGGAAGACACTCGCCTTGTAGAAATTCAAGCCAAATGGCGGCCTTCAAAGAGGACTACTTGACAGACCACCAGAAAACGAATCTTCCAGACGGTTTCAATATGTTGCAACATGGCCGGGCGACCTAGATTGAGATGGCGCACACAAGTGGAGAAGATTCTCAACCAACCTGGAGTGCGCAACGGCTCAACTTTCTATGCACAACTCTGACTAGGATTCCATTAAGTTCTAGGATTATTCGATTAAAAGCAAATTTACGCTGAAAGGCTGGAAGCCAACCGCTTCGTTATCTCCTCTAAGTTTGGAATTTAAATAAGCTTGAAGTGGAATAGGAATTTTGGCGAGAAATCAGCCTTTCGGAGGAAGCGCATTTTCATCTCGTCAGCTATATCAACAAACTCTGTTCGGAAGGCACGCACGATATTCTCGAAAAGGCAATGCATCTACAGAAAATGTCAGTTTTGATGCAGTTTGTGGGATGGTAGAATCAGTAAATCACTTTCCTTTGAAAACGAGGCTGGCAACAATTTTTCGGTCATGTGTGGACGTTACAGAGCCACATTGCACAAATTTTTTGAAACTGCACTTGAAAACATCGATTTGGGCCACTTCTACTTCAGGCAGGATGGCACGCCTTGCCATACAACTTATGCCACGATCGGTCTTTTGGGCACCTAATACTGAAATTGTATTATAAGTCGTCTTGACAATGCCTTCTGCTATTAGTCCCACTTAGCCTTCTTCCTTGTGTGGCATCGTTCAGGACCGATACTTAGGCAACAACATAGAAAAGACCTATGCCAACATCATTCAAGCAATTCGGGAGCTACTCTCCATAACCATAAACATGGTCTTGGGAAAATGAGGCGACAGCAAGCGCTCTTGCGTAGTCACTTGGACAAAGTTCACGTGGAAATGTTTGTTCACTCTTTTGCGACTTTAAAGAGAAACGTCAGTCGTTCACAGACCTCCGCGGAGTACGCACGTGTTTCGGCTTCAAAGTGAAAGTGTAGTAGTTTGAAGTACTGATAAAAGACACTAATTTTCAAGTGGCATTGGTAGCCTGGTGGTAGAGCACCATCGGTTGTGGCTCGAGGGATCGTGGGTTCGAATACCGAGAGTGAAAAAAAAAAAAAAAAAAAAAATTTTTATTTTTAAAGTTAATAGAATTTAATAAACACTGAGTGTGAGCAAGAGCAAAATGGAAAGTGATGAGCGACCCGAGCTCAGCAAAACGGGTGACTTCAAAACACCGGTGGCTGGGACGTCAGGCCACCTAACTAGTGACGGCAGCATCCGTGTGGCTAGTCCCACGAGCCGTACAACTGAAACGAAGAAGAGGAGAAAGAGGCTTCAGCCGCAGCCCACTCTCAACAAACGGAGGACGACGACGATGACGTCAGATGAAGAAGCGGTCGCACCGAACAAAGGCGGATCGGTAGCGACCAAAACAACACCGCCAAAGACAGCTGCTAAAGCAACAACAAAGTCAGCGTCCGCAACAGCTGACATCGACATAGAAGCCCTCCAATGTGAATCGGAGGGCAATGAATGCCGATACTCCTACAAAGGTAGCGATAATTCGTTCAGAGTATTGGCCACTTCAGACGCTGACGACGAGGAGGAAAACATAAGGGAAGAGGAGAGGAAACTTCGACATCTGGACGAAGAAAGGGCAAAGCTAGACGCCCACATAAAATTTCTCTATGAACAAGCTACTGCGAGGAAAGTTGCAGAAAAAGCAGTGAGGCAAAAGGAAGAGGAGAGGGAGCTTCTTAAGCTGCAGCAAAAAAGGCAGCTGAAACAAAAAAAACAAGAGCTACAGCAGCAAGAAGCACCCGAATCGCTGCCCTCAACATTGAAGGCAGCACAACAGCCACAGAAAAAACAACAACAGCAGTCAAAGCAAACACGGCCTGTCCTATTAAAAGCAGCGCAACAACAACAAGGTAAACAGCAGCAGAACCAGCAGCAGCAACAGCAGCAGAAGCAACAACAACAGGAGCAGAGACAACAGCAGCAGAGACAACAGCAACAGAGACAACAGCAGCAGAGGCAACAGCAGCCACAGCAAAAGCAGCAGAAGCCCAAAGTACGCTGCCCTCCAATCAACGTCTTTGGTATGGGGACTGATGAACTGGAGACCCTGTGTGAGTTGGCCCTAGATATTAAGTCCTACTTTATAAAATATAAGTCACCCCAAGCACACACCGTCCATTGCTTAACAATGGACGGGTTTAGATTTTTAAAAGAGAAGTTAGCGGCATCGAACGCTGACTTCTACACGTACACCCCCAGAGGAGATAGGCCACAGACCTTGCTCCTCAAAGGTATTAATCCCTCGACTGACCCGAAGGTCCTCCTCAACAAGCTGCGCCAAGTTGAGAGCGACGAGGTCCACTTCGTAGGGGTTAAGCCTTTCAGCACTGCGGCAGCGAAAGCGAAGAAGAAGGCACTTCCCTTCTTCTTAGTTCAGGTATCCCAGGGCACGAAAATTGACAACCTACGAAAAATCCGTTTCGTAGGCGGTCTAAGTGTAAAGTGGGAGAAATTAAACAAAACTGACCACGTACTTCAATGTGCGAGGTGCAGAAGGCTGGGGCACGTCGCAGAGAACTGCAATATGGAGTTCCGCTGCGCACGTTGCACATTCAGTCACAACAAAGGGGAATGCCCTTTGGGTACGGATGAAGTCGAGGATAAGACGCTCCTCAAATGTGTACTCTGCGGAGGAAATGGACACCCTGCAACCTATTTGGGGTGTCCACGAATCAAAGAACTCCGGCAGAGAGTAAAAGAGGTTAGGAACGAGAAAAAGGTAGCAGCCAGGCCATTGGCCCGTGCTGTAGCTACTGCTGTTACGCCGGCTATCTCCTACGCCCAAATGGTGTCAGGCAGGGAACCGGCACAACGGACAGTGCCGAAGGTTGCCCCGGCTCCAATGGCCAGGCAACCCGAGGCAGAGCCCTCCTTAAGGGACGTAATGTCCTCCATCCAGTCGATGCAAGCGCAGATGATTGCCTTGCAGAAACAGATGGTCGAATTACAGACCAGCTTCCTGGCACAGACGGCTAGAGTAGATTTCCTCTTCTCTAAGCTGCCTGTGAACCAACGCTCGCAGATATAATGGGCTCACGCGAGGTAAGAACCCTTAAGATCCTAGCAGTGAATGTTAATTCGCTGATTAGGATTGAACGAAAATTAACGCTCTCAAACTTGTTGCAAACCCACAATCCTGACGTGCTGATGGCTAGCGAAACTAAGCTAAACCAGACGCGCATTCTCAGGTACAAAAATTACCATATAATCAGAAGAGACCGACCCCAATCCACTCGAGGTGGCGGGGTCGCCCTCTTGATTAAAAAGAACATTTGTCATAAGATCGTATATAGCAATGTGGTACGTAGATTTAGTGTGCTAGAAGCATCCATCGCCCGCATCTCTCTCCAAGGTGGAAAGAAGTTGTTTGTGATCGCTGCTTATGCATCAGAACCTCAAAACCCACACTTTCTTTCGGAGCTCGAGGCTCTCTTCACTAGCCTCTGCTTGAACTCGGAAGAAAATTTTTATATCCTAGCCGGAGATTTGAACGCCAAACACGGTGAATGGGGTAATAATGTTCCAAACGAGAGAGGAAACGCCCTCTTAGAGTGGATGGAACAGAACAATATCGAGTTCAGGTTAGATTTGCTTGCAACCGATAGACCATCCTTTCCTCGAAGCGGGTCCTATCTGGATGTGATGCTAATCGACAGACGACTGACGATACTTAACGTGGAGCGACGCACGAGGAACTGTTTAACTACGGTCGAGTATGACAGTGATCACTGTGGTCTCGCCGCGGTAATACAGCTCCCGAACGAGCTGGAGGAACTAGAGGAATATGTCCAAACGCATCCTTATAATTATAATAAGGTGCGCTGGCCACGTTTTTCTAGAGCCTTATCCAGAGAAATAAGTTCGAGTGTGATCAATCCTCCTACAAACAGAAACCTTACGAACGAAGAGGTTGACAGGTACCTCACACAAATGGACGAGGTCATTAAACGTACAATGGACAGGACGATTCCGAAGGTGTCACAAACCGACTATGGCGACATCTATCGGAACTCTGAAATCGACGCACTTCACGTGCAAAAAAGTAGACTCCTGTCAAGGCTAAAACTCTTGTACAGGCGGTTTACAGATCCACAGAGTACAGAGATTCGCTCTCTGAAGTCACAGATCAAAGTACTCCAACAGTTAATACGACAAAATTACAGTCTAGCTGTAAGCTTGCATTGGGGCAATAAGATTCGGGCTGTAAGATCTAACAACCCGAGCATGTTCCCGCAAGTAAATAAAATCTTCCGGAGGAGAGATCATAATGACATTCAGTGCGTTCGACTTGACAGAACAACAGACAACGCGAACTTACTTACGTCAGTTGGCATCGATCCAGATGGGGCAGTGCTTGACAACGACTTCTTCGTAGTGGAAGATCCCCAGGAGAAGGTTAATGCAATTGGTGCTGTTTTCCAGAAAGTGTACACGGTCAACGAGACTCGTAGTCCGAACCACGATTTGGAGAACAGAGCCTTGTTGAACCATTTCTATCTTCGGAACGAAATAAGTCAATGGCGATCCGAGAATCCTGGGTTTACCAGATTCAGTGACGATTTTCTGGCAAATAATGCCGTCGCCGACGATGGAAACAACTCCATCCTTATTTCAACAGATGAACTCCAAGGTATCTTCAACTCACTGAAGAATAAGAAGTCAGTGGGAATCGATGGGATACCAAATATTGTTCTGCGCCATCTACCCTCTGAGGCGGTGGATGTATACACAACACTGTTTAACAACGCGTTGAGTAATGCATATTACCCGAAGCATTGGAAAACAGCTGTGGTACAGCCAATTCCGAAACGGGACAAAGATACTTCCATCCCGACAAATCTCCGGTCTATAAGTCTTCTTCCGTGCATAAGCAAGGTATTCGAGAAGATAGTCATTAGAGCCCTGAAAGAATGGGTTGAGGAAAAACAAATAATACCGGAAAACCAATTTGGCTTCAGGGCGGGGCACGACACCATTCATGCCGCGTCTAAATTGGTTTCCGACATACAGTGGAACAGAAACAAGACCCAGTGTACAGGCGCCTGCCTGATCGACATGGAGAAGGCGTTCGACACCGTATAGTTAGAAGGTCTCTTCCTTAAGTTGGTCAGGCTCGGCATCAATAAAACATTGCTATATATGATCTATGACATGGTCACAGGTAGGAAGTTTGTTGTGAAAAATGGCAACGAAATTTCGACTACTGTATTCCATATAAAAAATGGGCTGCAACAAGGAGCTGTTGGTTCGCCGATCTTGTTCAGTATATTCACTAGCGATCTCATAGGTTCTATGCCTAACATCATAGCGTTTGCCGATGATCTAATCGCGTACAGATCAGGTCCGAAGGTAGAAGTAATAAATGTCTTGTTGCAACGCGACTTCGATACAATTCAACGATTTTGCGATGACTGGAAGTTGAAAATCAACTACCAGAAGTGTGAAACTATCCTTTTCAGAACCCCGCTGTCCAGGGCCTCAAGGGACACGAAAATGAACTGGCGCAAGTTCGGCATAGTTGACCCACAAGGACGACCATTAACTGTGAAAAGTGTAGTCAGGTATCTAGGCATCTGGTTGGACCAGTATCTGTATGGTGGTATCCACATAGATACAGCTCTGACCAGGGCTAAGAAGGCCTTTGCTATGGCAAGAGGGCTGTTTTACAGCAGTCAACTTGACACCAGAGTGAAGGTCATCTGCTACATGGCCCTCATCCGGCCAATTATGGTGTATGGTTGTCCTGTGTGGTTCAACGTGAGTCCTTCCCAGATGGAAAAGATGAGGGTGTTCGAGAGGCAGTGTCTTCGGGCCTGTCTCCGTTTATATCGAACACCAGAATCCCAGTACAAGAAATTCTACCCCAACGAGGTTCTGTACAACGAGGCAAACCTTATAAGGATAGATAATTTTATTATCAAGTTGATAGTCACACTGCTCGAGGCATGGCTTCAACCAACAGTCTGATCTTTGGGGCTCACTACCCAAATGAAATGTACCATGAACGGGTACGTCTTAACGGCTTCATTCCTCCTGAAGCTTTCCTCTATTTGGACGCTAAAGGCCTGATACAAGATGGGGAAGGCTGCCCTATCATCTTCCATGTCGCACGCCGAACAGTCGAGAGGCAACTCCAATACGAGCCGGACGTTGCTCGCAGCCATGAGGAACTCCTACGGTTCAGTAGAGCGATTTCTGCCCGCGACAGAGCAGTTTCTGCCAAAGAACGGCTTTTTTACTGGTGGTTACACCAGAACCAGCGTTCGATGCCGCTAATTTCTCAAACAAATAGACGGGGTAGTTGAGTCATAGGGCCAACTTACATAGGTTAAGGTAGTTTTTAAGCATTTTATTATAAAAAAAAAAAAAAATTAAAAAAAAAAAAAATTAAAAATTATAAAAACACAAAAAAACTACAAAAAATAAAAATTAAAAAAAAGGTGCATCACGGTGTATTAGATATATATGTAAGGCATATAAATAACATACACCCTGGTGCACGCGTCCGTATAATTTTACGGACATAGTTGAGTTTCATAGTTAAGTAGACTTAAGCTTTAGGTTAGTTTGAAATATATATAGTAATAAGTTTTAGTTTAGTTTTAAGTAGAATAGGTTTATTAATTAGTTTTTTAAGTTAGGTTAAGAAGTAAAACTAACAAAGATTTCCAAGTTTTTTTAGAATTTTCTTGGGGGAATAATAAAAAAAATATAACTACTTTTGAGCGATGAATTTAAAAAAAGATATAAGAGGCCGAAAGGCATAGAGAAAAAGCAAAAAAACCTAGATTAGCTTAGAGTACTCGTGAAGAGTCAGTAAGTTAGAATTAAGATCACTCGATTATATGGTAAGCTAGCTTTAAGTATTTTTGTCTAGCATTTAAGAAATTGAATTTTAAAATAAAAATGCATTGAAATCTAATCTAATCTTAAAGAGAAACGTAAGTTCGGCTTATCCGGGCGCGTTCATACAAAAGCGTGTCAACCCCTAACCTTTTGATTAAAGCCCTCTTGACAGTGCAGTTTGAAATCTTATTTTTGCTTAAGAAGCAACGAACATCTAGTGAAATACATCCACTGCATTAAAACCAAGCCACTCAGGCATGTTTAAGGACTTCTTAACGTAAAGGTTAAGACTGCGGTAATCAAGTTGCTTTGCAAAAGCAAGTGATGTTGGTTTTTAAACGCCAAATGTCTTAAAATTCAGTTCTTGCGTAAAGAAACTGAAAATTCAAAAAGAAGTGAAAAATTACCGGACCGGCTCAACATTCAACTGAATTGCATGTTCGGGTTAGCGCTGACAAACCCCCAGGCATCCACCTTAATCCCAACACATCAAAGTCCCCCCCCCCCTTTTTCGTACACCAACTGCAAATCTCTACAACTTCCCCATAAACGATTTAAATTATTCACAGCATGTTGCCCCTGGCACTGTTGTCGCCTGGGAATTAATTTTCTTCTCAACTCTTCAGCGAGCACATGCCGAACCTACGCGTCGATCCCCGGGGCACAACTTCCCCATTCATCTTGAATACGTGTCCCGGCGAAACAAACATTCGACGGTTGTCTGGTGAATGGGTCATTAAACTTGAAGCTTCAACTCTACGGGCAGACATTGTAAACAAAATCGATTCGCCGCTGACCCACATCACCCACGGTGGACCCCTCCCAGACACCATGTTCATTAACCGGCGCCGGAATATTGACCACTTCACTGCTGCTTCACTGCTGGGGTTTATTAATTTGTGACATGCAATGTAGTTGCTGATGTGGCGTCATGCGAGGGGTGCTCTGAGAATGGAGGAGGCGAGTTGATGATGCTCTGTGGAAGCGATGAACAAATTTTCTGGCGAGGGAGATTCAGAAAGTTTTGGGGGGATATTTGTGGAGGAAAAGTTTAATATTTAAGGAGAATATAAAAAAGCAAGCATCACGGAGAAATAAAACTGCAGTTTTCGGTGAGGAAACTGCTGCACAAACCAGAAAAAAAAGCCAAGGACGCACCACAACAACTTCCCTTTCCTGTCACTGATTTTTCCATCATAAACCCTTCCTTCCAAAAGGATCTAGCCATTAAAACATTTTTTATGCCTTTGGTGGCATCGTCCAATATAAATCAGGTCACAGCCATAAATCCTCTCACGCGGAAGTAGCTCAAAACCAAACCAACCCCAGGGTGGCATCTCAAATTTCATAGCTCCACGGCGGTGCTTATTAATTACACACCCATGGACGGGATGAAGACTTTGTCGTCATTACGACCCTCCTCGCTACAGCAATCATCAATCATCGTCCCCATTGTCTGTGGGCTTCACAGGGTTGGCGTTTTAATTGTGCAAGCAAGTGGCTTCTGATTGTTTGAGAATAAATTAAAGACACTCCCAATTGCGTTTGACGGCGACACTCAAGGGTCCTGTTGCTGGAGGAGACTCGTTTCGAATTGATTTGTTTCGCCGTCATTCACCGACACTGACGTTATCTTCCAATTGCTGGGATCTTCGTCATAAAGTCGACTTTAGAGTGCATCTCGAATGGGCGCGTTTAAGTGGAAGTCGTGCCATGAATGCGGCTCATTAGGAAATGACGACATGGTTCGGCCTTGTATGCAGGATTACGAGGGAGGGATTTTGTGTGGATTTCGTCATCGTAAACTTGTTATGGCACCCGGTGAGAGAAAGCGTAGCACCTCAACTAGGATGGTGATAATTTGGATAAGCCGGGACTTAAGTCCAGGGACAATCACTTAATTTTGGAGATTATTGGTTTCAGTCGAATCTAATTGAGAGATGATCGCCCACTGAGCAGGACGTGGGATTATTTAATTTCGGAAGAGACTCCAATCAAATAAGGAGATTTTAAGTGCGAGGTTTTGGAGGATAATAAAATGGAGTAGAGTCGGTTAAACGTATCCTGCATTCAAGTTGCAATCGTCGTGAAATTAAATCGAACATTACAAAGAATTGATTAAAATTCGTCCTCTGGAACGGAGAAGAAGTGAATTTAATCACTGGAGTGTTAAAAATCGCTTTCGCAACGTGCTGAGTCACGGGAAGTGAATGATTCAATTGACTGGAAATTGAAAAAGAATCGATTTCAGGCAGACATCAATTGTTTATGACATCTCGTCCACGAAGAGCCAGAAATATAATTTAATTGTTCGCTTTTCTAACCCTGTCTGAGATAGCGGTCATCCAATTTTTTTCTGTTCTGAAAACGCCATTAAAAATTTGAATTAATTCCAAAGTTGTGTGCCATAACGATTCGCTTTTTTTACATGGGGGCCAAATTTAACTTCGTCCTTAAGCTGTCAGCTTAATTTCATAGCAATCGTGGAGAAAAGCGGAGTCACACCGCAGTGAACACAACGAAACTGAAAATTGAAATTCAAAGAATAACCGAAATGAAAAACCACAGGGAAGCCAGAGATACGTCGAATTTACAACATAGTCCCAAGTTTTGGGGTCATGCAAGAATTTTAATTTCCATTCATTATGGCGCCCGTGGCATAGTGACTAGGCGGGCCAACCCTTTACCGCTTCTCAATCCAACAACCTTGGAATATTGATGGTAATGTCTAACGGACAAAAATTGTAGTTCCCGAAAAGGCTAAACTCATAAAATGCAGAAAATTGGGAGTGCCACAGATGTTTTGGGATTTCATTTTCGGGGCCATGTGGTACTAGAACTAAAATTGGTAAGCACTTCCCCATGTATGTTAGTGACTCATATTTCAAAGTTATAGTTTAATCCATAAAAAGGGAGACCCTTTGAACTGCGCTAACTACAGAGGCATCAGTCTCCTAAGTGTCGCTTACAAAATCTTATCTGCCGTACCGTACTCAAGCCACTCGTCAACAACCTGGTCAGTCCATACCAGTGTGGCTTTAGGCCAAGAAAATCCACTATCGACCAAATATTCAAACTACGGCAGATTTTGAAGACAACCCATGAGCAACAAATCGAAACCCACCACCTATTCATCGATTTTGAGGCCACATATGGCATCTATAGAGACTAGCTGTACAGAGGCAAAGTCTAGTCTTGGCATTCCTATCAAACTCGTCTCCTGTGTAGGATGACGATGCAGAATGCGCGCTGCTCCATCAAGGTCGATAAAGGCCTAACGGAGACCTTTTATGTCATAAAAAGATTCAGACAAGGTGACGCGCTGTCATGCGACTTTTTCAACATGGTTCCTGAAACAATTGTTCAGAAAGCGAACCCCAACACCAGAGGAACAATCTTTCAGAAGTCCGTCCGGCATGATTCCGATACTTGCGGCCCCTCAATTGAGTGATGCAGTTTTGTAGATCTTAATGAGACTAAGAAAAAATTGTATGATGACGATGACGTTGTACGAAATCGTCCTAGGGATGAAGAACTCTGTAGGCAATTGGGTGCCACTTCAGCTTGCTACCGCGGTGCGATTAAGACTGACTGTTCCCTCGAAAGTGTTTTTTTTTTTCAGAATGCTACCTCGGCTTCAAGTCCATCCTGATCTTATTCAGTCTCTCAAAGGTGTGTCTGCAGACTATCTGTGAGAGAAATGCAGTTTAGTACAGCTTTTTTGTCTCTCAGGAATGTCCGTGATTCCTGCACAGAGCTCTGGCACGATATTTTTGGAATTTCAACCTTCTTCTTGCGGCGCTACACTCCGGAGTGAACCTGAACCTCAAGCATCACCCGTCCTAAGTATTTTCTTTGATTTGATGCACTCGCGCTACCCCAGGAACAGTCTTTTTCTCTCTTTATCACCTTCATGACTCTGACCTTGCCCTTGATTTCCGATCTCCAATCGTGACTGCAAGCGAATGACACCTGTGAAAGCTCCTTGCATCCCATTCGAGAGTCCCCGTTGCCGTCATCATACTTTTGCTTTGAGAATGCCTTCACCGATATATTTGGCTTCGACGTAACCGAATGTTTGTTCGCCTCCTTCTTGTCACTATCCCCCGATCCTTGGATTTGTTATCAAAGGGTTTATGCCTCCGTTTTCCCGATCTTTCCGTACATCCATCATCCATCATCCATCACCCACAGTGACTTTGTTTCCCCCTCTATTCTCTCTGCACAATTTTACAACACACAGAGTTCTTTCAAAGTGATTGAATTTTCAAAGTCTTGGCGGCCATTCCTTCTAGTGTGTGCATGCTTTAAGTCTATCTGCGATATGGTTCTCATTATTTCAGCCGTTGTCGCTTTCATCACGCTCACTGTCTCTGCAGCAGTCGCTGCCCAATACAGAATCCTCATCTAACAGAGAACGTACCATGTTCTATTTAAATCACATCCCTCTATCTTTGGGACTTTCCCTAGTAAATTCACACTCTTCTCTCAAACAGATCTCAGCCTAAGATTTTGCTCTAATCGTTGCATATCGTCTGGGCACTTTTGGTGAGTGTACTTGCTAGTTTGGTTTGGTTATTGCAGTTTGGAAGTGTTTCTGGGTAAGTTTGTTAGGTTTTTGATTCTTTTGGCGTTGACGATATTTGAAGAAAAAAATTCAACAAAGAATGGATTTTGTGTTGCGAGTGTCTAGTGAAGTGTGGACACATGAAACACTTAAGATGGAACAAATTTAGCACGAGGAGCCATTCGAAAGAGGTGCTTCAACCGATTTGGCGATTTAAATTGGAAGTGAATGGGAAATTAGTTTGGCAGCTGGAGTGCAGCAGGTTCACCAAGAAATTTTAAAGCAAATAATTTAGAAGGAAGGATTGATTCAAGTACTCAAATAAAGGCTTGTCCTTTACCATTTAACCCTTTGAGGGACGGTCATTAACAAGGGAACTCGGGCGTTTAATTTTGCTGCCGGTATTGTTGTCAGGATAGACGAGACAAGGCTTCTGACAGAATAAGCTTTCAGTTGAATTCGAAATCGTTCCTGGTGTGAAATAAAGTTGGATGAAAATCAATTGAGTTCAACTCAGAATTTGAGCTACGAAGTGAGTGAAATGAGTGAAATCGTAGAAGTTAAGTTTGATGGCGTATATCTCGGGAATTCTGCGTTCGAGGTCCAAGTGATATGAAGGACATTTGAAGAAAATTTTATGGTCTGTCGAATGATGGGAACTTCGGGATAGTAAGTTTAAAACAAAACGCCTTTAAATACAAGGTTTCTTGTGGCTTGAGAAACATTTTTGAATCGGTTTCTGTGGTCTCTGTACCAATTTCTTTTTCATAAGACAGGCAAAAACTCCATCAAACGAAAGTCGCTGTGCGATGGACCACTTTCAGCTTGATATCAAAATAAGCTTCTCACACTAGTGATAGTAAGCTTCGTCCTTTTCTGATTGAACTTTGACCCACATTTGATGCCAAGATCTCTATTTTGACAAGGGCTATAAGTTTTCTTTCATTTGATGTATAATTTTTCGTTTTCCAAGAAACGCGCTCCGATAGAACAAGTGCTTCAAAACGATGCTCCTTACCGAACTACTAAGTTTTGACTAAGCCGGTTTCAGTCATCATTTGAAGCAGCATCTGTTTGCAATTCAAATCTCCACTTAATATGAGGAAGAATAAGGGGATTTTGTGAATCACAATTTCAATGTCCTGCTTTAATTGCAGTTAATGCCCTGAAAAGGACATATTCCGACGCATTGACGGCCGTGATAGACAGTGTTTGAGACAAGAATGATGGTTATGAGTGCAGATTTAGATTCGAACGTATCCTCGTCTGCGCTAGGGACTAAGCCTTCGTTAAATAACGTCTTTATTCATTAAATTTAAAAGTCGCGTGCTTTCTCAAATTGTCGCGTTATTAGTGATGCTTAGAAGTCAAGTGAGTCATCAACTGATTCCTCAAATGAGTCCACAAGTGAATCCTCAAGCGATCCGTCAAATTGATTCCCCAAGTGAGTCCTCATATGAGTCCTCAAATGAATCCACAAATGTACGAGACAAATGCTTCTTCAACTGATTCTTCAATATGATTTCTCAAATGGTTCCTCACAGATGACTTCAGACTTGATTCTTCAGATGCTTCCCCAACTAATTCCTCAACATTGATTCTTCAACATTGATTTCTCAAATTTGAAGCAAATTTAAAGCAAATTTAAAGTATTTAGAAGTCAAGTGAGTCATCAACTGATTCCTCAAATGAGTCCACAAGTGATTCCTCAAGCGATCCGTCAAATTGATTCCCCAAGTGAGTCCTCATATGAGTCCTCAAATGAATCCACAAATGTACGAGACAAATGCTTCTTCAACTGATTCTTCAATATGATTTCTCAAATGGTTCCTCATAGATGACTTCAGACTTGATTCTTCAGATGCTTCCCCAACTGATTCCTCAACATTGATTCTTCAACATTGATTCCTCAAATTTAACGCAAATTTAAAGTATTTAGAAGTCAAGTGAGTCATCAACTGATTCCTCAAATGAGTCCACAAGTGATTCCTCAAGCGATCCGTCAAATTGATTCCCCAAGTGAGTCCTCATATGAGTCCTCAAATGAATCCACAAATGTACGAGACAAATGCTTCTTCAACTGATTCTTCAATATGATTTCTCAAATGGTTCCTCATAGATGACTTCAGACTTGATTCTTCAGATGCTTCCCCAACTGATTCCTCAACATTGATTCTTCAACATTGATTCCTCAAATTTAACGCAAATTTAAAGTATTTAGAAGTCAAGTGAGTCATCAACTGATTCCTCAAATGAGTCCACAAGTGAATCCTCAAGCGATCCGTCAAATTGATTCCCCAAGTGAGTCCTCATATGAGTCCTCAAATGAATCCACAAATGTACGAGACAAATGCTTCTTCAACTGATTCTTCAATATGATTTCTCAAATGGTTCCTCATAGATGACTTCAGACTTGATTCTTCAGATGCTTCCCCAACTGATGCCTCAACATTGATTCTTCAACATTGATTTCTCAAATTTGAAGCAAATTTAAAGCAAATTCAAAGCAAATTTAAAGTATTTAGAAGTCAAGTGAGTCATCAACTGATTCCTCAAATGAGTCCACAAGTGATTCCTCAAGCGATCCGTCAAATTGATTCCCCAAGTGAGTCCTCATATGAGTCCTCAAATGAATCCACAAATGTACGAGACAAATGCTTCTTCAACTGATTCTTCAATATGATTTCTCAAATGGTTCCTCACAGATGACTTCAGGCTTGATTCTTCAGATGCTTCCCCAACTGATTCCTCAACTTGATTCCTCAAATGATTTCTAAAGAATAATATAATACCGTCGCGTCGCGCCCGCCTGAAACGAAATAAGAAAACCTGAAAAGAGCAGAGCAGAGGCCTACCTAGCCTCAGGACACCTGTTTGGGTCCTGAGGGGTCCCCTACCTAGCCTCAAGGACACCGGTCTGTCACTTGAGGGTTCCCCTACCTAGCCTCAGAGACAGCTGTTTGCCGTCTTGAGGGGGTTAATTGGAAATAAATTTTCCCGAGAAATGTATAGTTTGGTATGCATGCTTTCAACCGAGAACCGAAGTGAGTAAGGTAAAGAAATAAAAGAACAAAAATTCTTACTGATTGTTTTTGTATGCACCGAAGTGCCTTACCCTGCATTTTTGTGCCACGTAACTGGAAAGCTGCAGACATTGTTGGACCTCTTCTGGTCATCGTACGAAAAACACTTTTGGGCCCTTACACATATGCGAGAGACATGGTAGGTCGTGAGACCACTTTCAGCCTCCTCCTAGAGGGAAGAAGCCACCATATCAGCTCACATTTTCACTTTCACTTACACAAACACACAATACAGGAGCAGCAGCAGGCACAGGAGCAGGAGCAGTAGCACGAGCTTGAGCTTGGTTTCTGGACTTGGAATCTAATCCGGATTCTGATTCACCTGATGTCCGCTTCAATCGATGTCTGCTTCAACGGCAATCACGGTCCGCCGAGCAATGTGTCGATCGAAAACCGTCTTCAGCCGTTTCCATATTCTCAATGACTCGCCTCTTCATATGAATCGCTGTTCTTGCGATCGATCACGACCGAAGCCAAAAGGCCAAAAAATGCTTTGCAGCAAACTTCGAGAATTTCCGACTAACCAGACGGCTAAAAACGAGAATAAATGGCCAAGGAATGCTTATGAAAGACACGTGCACGTAAGACTTAATCTAAGAACGCAGCTGCATTAACGAGATTCTGCGCTGAAACAGAAGGGAAAAGATTAGAACCCTACCTATCCTCGGGAGCACCTGCTGTGCTCCAGAGCGGTCCCCTACCTATCCTTAAGCACTTCTGTTTGAAGCACTCAAGCGGTCTCCCTACCTATCCTCAGGGACACCTGTCGGGTCCGCTGAGCGGTCCCCTACCTAACTTCAAAGAGACCTGTTCCTGTTTGGCTCTCGAAGTCCTACACCAAGTCGCGAGCTAAACCTATACAGACTTCTCCACGCAGAGAGCATTTTACCACCGCCACAAAAAAACAAAAAAAAAAAAAAACAACCGCCTATATCCTCCCACCCGAATAACGCAAATGTACTGACAGCGATAAAAGCTCTCTACGTGGCTAAGTCTGCAATTTCTAAGCCCTAGATCTTTGCACAAGAATTTTGAAAAATCGACAAAAGTGGGAGAATTTTTTGGAAAATTAAGAAAATTTCGTGTTTAAGCTGTCTACCTAGCTATCTCCCTCCTAAACTGTCTAAACCTACTCTTGATCTGCGTTCGAGCAAAACCAAAAATTGTGCAAAGATATTGGAATGAAGTAATTACACCGGACTAGCAAAAAAAAAGCAAAACATTCTGAGTCCCTACCTATCTAAGCTAAGTGCCTGACTAAGTATCTCCTACTTAAAGTGACTATTCCCTGTCTAAGGACGGCCCTATCTATGCCTAGCTCTTTGGCTGTCCAAAGATTTACTCAAAATCTGCATCGCATCTAGCTATCCTAACTAACCTGTCTAACCTAACCATCCTGTCTAAGGTATTCTACCCGATCTGTTGATGTCCTTTGATAGAAACAATCCAGAGGGAACAGACATCCCGGAACCAAGTGCATGCATACCCTCAATTAAAGTTTATTTGCAAAGGCAAGTAACGATAGTCCTGGCCCGTGATAAGGACAGAGATTCCCAAGTGTTTTGAACGAAATTTCTAAGCCCTAGCTATGCCTAATCTAAAGAAACTAAGTCTGAGGTCTTGCATTGAAAAATATCAGAAAGAAAAGCGTTTGCAACGATTGCAAGGAAAGTGTCGAACAACTAAGAATTAATTAAGCAATTTAAAAAGCAACGCGAAGCAAGTCAAAGCCTAACAGAAGCTCCTTAAGCTAAGTTTAAGATTAAGTTAAGTCGCGAAGTATACTAGAAACCTCAGACACTTTTGTACAAATGGAGCTTCTGTGTTTTTCTTAATACAAAAAAAAAGAAAAATATAAATAAATATGTTCAGGAAACGGCTTGCTTCTGTTGGACCGCTTGTGGTCATTGTTGAACTGCATTCCTGCATCTTTTCTGATCAGCAACGGAAAAAAAAAACACTTTTGGGCCCTTACACAAATCGCAAGAGATGTGGTAGATCGTGAGACCACTTTCAGCCTCCTCCCAGAGGGAAGAAGCCACCACATCTGCTTGCAACACACAACACTTCACTACTGCTAATATGGTTCTTTGGATATTTCTAAAGCGCTGCCTGCCATACAGGATCTTGAGGAATACAGCAGTCAAACACCATCGCGAATGTCTTCGACAGCGAGGAGAACCCGAAGGGATCGCGAATTTCTTGCTTAAGTCTCTACAGAACCGACTGTAGCAGCAATAAATTCAAAAAACGTCTGAAATCGAAGACGAAAGTGGATCACGATCAAAATTCAAATCGAGTTCCAAATCGCAGACGAAACCAGAATCAAAATCAAGGCAACATCTTCTTGACCTGGCCCTTGAAGCGAGGTGCACATTAAGGAAACCTTGGCCATTACTGATCACCTCAGACGAAGCAGTGAGGTTTTCTTCGAAATCTGCGGACACGAGATTGCAATCAAAAGCAAGTTTCTGATCCGAGGATGAATTAAGTATCAAAAGCGCGACTAAACGAAGACTATCTCGAGGACAAAACTGTGCCCAAATCAGAAGCAACAAATTAGACCGAAATCTAGAGATCGTTCTCAGTTTGGAGGAAGACCGATGAAACCGATGAAACCGATGAAACCGATGAAACCGATGAAACCGATGAAACCGACGAAACTGATGTCCCGGCAATAAGAGATTTTCCCCAAACTAACCCCAGGAGACAGAAAAAATTCACGTTAAGTAGAAGAGGCTCGAAAAATTAGGGATCCCTTCCAAAGCCCCTTGTGCAAAGCTAAAGCTCTAGAATGAAAAAAAAAATGTTTCTAACTTAAGAGCGTTCGCTGTCTATACTAATCTACGCAGAAACTCAAACATCACTCTAAGAAGCACCGAGGGGCTGTTCTCGAACTGCCACAGAATCAATCAATAGTTCTAAAAGCCGATCGCGCTTAAATCAATTTGAGTTCCTGCACAAAAACGAACAAAGCCAAAGCACCCGTTCGTTGTCTACTCTACTTCAAAGCGAAGCCATTCTCGTCAACTCCAGCTCGTCTAGCTGCAACCACCAACTTCGGTGAACTATAACCTTACACCGAGAAGTGGGAGCGTTGACGAGCACTAAGGAGAAGTCTTCCGACTACAACTAACTACTGATGCTTACTGCGAGATTTCGAATAGTTGCTAAACCTGAAATCAACTACAAGAAAGAATCTACGGAGAGGTAACCCAAACATCTCTAAGAAGCGCCGTATGACATTCAAACTGCCACAAAATAAATTATTAGTTCTGAAAGTCACGCTAAAAGGAAATCTGAGTCCCTCTGCAATCTACACTACGAAGGGGGCATACGATTGTCCGTCTTAAGTCGAAGGCAATCATCTATTTGCTATCTTGGAGGAGCACCAGTTTGTTTACAGTCACGAGCAACAACGGCGGAGGCAACTTCACATGAAGAGTTGAAGGCCCAGACAGGCTTAGAGGATGGCGCTTCCGATCGCTACGAACGAACAGGATGTTGTCTATCTTAATTTGATGCATATCATCCGTCCGTCGTCTACTCTACTGCTCTACGAGGGAAGTCTCAGTTCAACGTAATTCAGCGGAAGTCGAAGGAGAACACTTCTGACTCATATGATCGAACAGGATGTTGTCTATCTTGATTCGATGCATATCATCCGTCCGTCATCTACTCTACATTTCTACAAAATGGATGTTGTCTATCTTAACACTCAATCTACAGCGAGCGGATCAAATGACCCAATTAGATTTTTTTTTTCAAACGTTCTTGCAACTACTATCCCACCACCATAAAAAGAACGTAAGTTTGCTAATTCTTGTAGCTTTGGATTGGGCCACTGACCGTGCGGCAGTTGTAGTGTCATTACGATGCATATCATCCATTTAATAAACTACTACGAGAGAAGTGTCCATTCCATTCTAACTTCGTTCGACTGAATCCGCTGAATGGCTTCCAACTACTACTAACGAACAGGATGTTGGCTATCTTAACTTGATGCACATCATCCGTCCGTTGTCTACACTACGTTTGCGAGGGAAGCGCCTTTTCAACTCTTGCCGCACGAGCTCTATTCAAGCATCTTCGGTGAAGTGCAATTCCGCACGACGAGCCCATTGCGCAAACAAGCCTGATGCTATCAACCACAAGACTGGCAAGGGAAACTAAATACTACTAGGGAACTAAATACTACGACTATCATCACGACTCGCCCGGAAAGTTGGACCTAAGACGAAAGAAAAAAAAAAAAACTGAAAGTAGAAGAACAAACCTGAAAAACGATGAAACAAGCAGACCTGAAAAGAGAGAGAAGTGAGAAAGCCCTACCTAACCCAAGAACACCTGTTCGTGTCTTGAAGAAGATTAAGAACCTAAGATTCGACGAAGCGCGCCTGCCCGCATCATGCTAGCATGTAAATTTTCGACGCGGGAGTTATGACTCAAACGAATGTATATGTATGTGCGCATATATAATATGTGTATATATTAAAAAACTATTGTGCATAGAAAAGAAATACTTAAGTATACTCATTTGAGCAGATCCCACCAATCATCAAGCCACTTGTAGTCCGCTTCTGTCCGGCACCTTCAACGCTGTCAGCTACCATCCAGAAAGAAGGCACCACCAACCATCTCAGGCACCCTCGAAGACGTCAGTCAATATCAACTATCGCAGATGTGAGGCACCATCGACCATGTCATCCACCATCCAAGAAGGGAGGCACCATCATCCATCTCAGGCCACATCGAAAACATCGGACACCACCATTATTGCAGCCACCATTAACCATCGCAGATGTGAGGCATCATCGCAGATGTGAGGTAACATCGCAGATGTGAGGCACCATCGCGGATGTGAGGCACCATCGACCATGTCATCCATCGTCCAAGAAAGGAGGCACCATCAACTATCTCAGGCCACATCGAAAACATCAGACACCAGCATTATTGCAGCCACCATTAACCATCGCAAATGTGAGGCACCATCGACCATGTCATCCATCGTCCAAGAAAGGAGGCACCATCAACTATCTCAGGCCACATCGAAAACATCAGACACCAGCATTATTGCAGCCACCATTAACCTTCGCAGATGTGAGGCACCATCGGCATCATCGTAGATGTGAGGCATCATCGCAGATGTGAGGCACCATCGCAGATGTGAGGCACCATCGCAGATGTGAGGCACCATCGCAGATGTGAGGCACCATCGACCATGTCATCCATTGTCCAAGAAAGGAGGCACCATCAACCATCTCAGGCCACATCGAAAACATCAGACACCAGCATTATTGCAGCCACCATTAACCTTCGCAGATGTGAGGCACCATCGGCATCATCGTAGATGTGAGGCATCATCGCAGATGTGAGGCACCATCGCAGATGTGAGGCACCATCGCAGATGTGAGGCACCATCGCAGATGTGAGGCACCATCGACCATGTCATCCATTGTCCAAGAAAGGAGGCACCATCAACCATCTCAGGCCACATCGAAAACATCAGACACCAGCATTATTGCAGCCATCATTAACCATCGCAAATGTGAGGCACCATCGACCATGTCATCCATCGTCCAAGAAAGGAGGCACCATCAACCATCTCAGCCACCATCCAAGACGTCACCCATCATCAAAGACATCAGCCACCATCGAAGACACCAACCATCAACCATCAGACATCACTGGTGGGTGGTGGTGACCCCAACATGCACCCGAGGACATGAGTACCTGGGAAAAAAAATCAGTAGACCCCAATTACCTCCGATGTACACTCTAGGACAACTCACGACAGACTAAACTCGCTCCCGCGCCTGGACCCCCTTATATACCCTCGGAGCGGCCTCTCCGGCCGCTCTTAATTTTCCGATATTTTTTCCCTTTTTTCACCTTTTTCCCTTTAAATTTTTGTGTTTTTCGATATTTTGGCTCTTTTATTGTAGTTTTCGCACTGTCGGAGACTCAAAAATTGCTGCGGCCATATGCAGGGAGATTTGCCTAGTGATCTTAGCCATTTTTGAAAACATTTTTAGGTGATTTGTGACAATTCGAAGTGGATTTTGGACATATTCCTGAAATCTGAGCAGATCTTAACACTTACTTTGGGACCTGGAAACACAAGACTTACATATATACGGAAATCGTGGCGTAATCTATTGTTTTGTGCAGTTGACGGAATGACATGAATAAATATAATGGCCTTTCTTTCACCAATAGAAGGTTTTCCTTTCCCTACACTCTTTTTTTCGAGGCATTGATCAGGGCCAGTGGCAGGTGCCTTCAATGGGTTTGCCGCACAACACACACTCAATGGTCCTGCTACACTGGAGAACGATGTGAGAACTTTGTCATCTCATGTGGAGGTGATGTGAAGAGTCTACTAAGATCGAACGAATTTGATTCTCCTAGACCTTGTGGGGTTTTCTTAAGTCAGAAGTCCAAGCGAATGTGCCACAAGTCACAGAAACTTTCTTCCTTTATACCTTCGACTCGCTCTGTGCCTTGAATTCGGACACTGAAGGCTACTCGCAGTGGAGTGACTGACTCTTCTCTGAGCAGTGATGACCACTTTGTTGTACGAAAACGTTTTAAAGATGAAGAACTCTGCATGGCGGTCGGCAATTGGGTGCCACTTCAGCTTGCTACCGCTACCGTAAACCACTTCATCCCCATCACCATAGTAACATCCCCTCTCAATATATACATCCTCTTAAGATAATCGTTTCTTACACCAATTTGCCCCTTTCTCAATCTCGCCTCTACCACCCACCTACAAATAAGCTTATTGTAGATTGTAGATTGTCGAAAATGAATAATCTGTTTTTGTTTAAAATGCATCTACTCCTTTATTACGCGCATATCCTAATCATAAATTTGGTAATATTTCATCACGAAATTAATTCTATTTAATTGCAAACATAAAAGTCGTAGTACAGGATGCAATGCAACGTATATTCTTCGTAAGGACACAAACCCTTCTAAGGGCAATTTCAATGGATCATTAATATCTCTGCCAAAATGTATGCAACAGAAACATAAAATAATTTTCAAGAAAAATATATTTCTAAGAATTCGGCGCTTTTTTTCATATGGACTCTTTTCAGTTTTTGAACACGAATACCGTCTAAACTAAGCCGATTAGACGCCCCCCCCCCCCCCCCCCCCCCCACCAATACAATTTTTTCTTCGTCTCATTAAGATCTACAAAAACTCAATCGAGGGGCCGCAAGTATCGGAATCTTGCCGTCCGTCCAATTTCTCGCATCTGCCGACGATATTGACATCGTCGGAAGAACGCAGCTTGATGTCAATGACGCTTTCGTGGGTATTGCAACGGAGGCCACGAAAATGGGCTAAACGGTAAACGAGGGTAAGACCAAGTATTTGCTGTCTACGAGAAGGGACATCCAATACCGACGTCTCGGCAAGAACGTCACAGCAGACAGATATAACTTTGAGGTTGTCAAGAAGATTGTCCACCAATTAAGACACCAGCGCTGAAATCAAACGAAGAATAATTCTTGCCAATCGCTGCTTCTTTGGTCTGAGAAAGCAATTGGCAAATAAAGCCCTCTTTCGAACAACCAAGGTAATGCTTTACAAGACCTTAACCATCCCAGTCCTGCTATATGGCGCGGAGGCATGCACTTTGTCAAAAGCGGATGAAGCTGCTCTTGGTTGCTTCTAGAGGAAAATTCTTCGTGTGATTTTCGGTCCCGTTTGCATAGATGGTGAGATGGGCTGTGCACCGACATCGACTATTAGCCGAAAGAGTGAAGATCCAACGATTGAGATGGTTGGGTCATGTAGAGCGGATGGAAACTAATGCTCCGGCTCGAAAAGTCTTCGAATCCACCCCCGAGGAACGGCGCAGTAGAGGAAGACCGCGACTCAGGTGGCGCATGCAAGTGGAAAGGGTCCTCAACAAACTAAGCGTGTGAAACTGAAGACAGCTAGCTAAAGATCGGGCTGGTTGGAGATGCTAGTATTTCGAGGCTTTTCCTTTCTTCCTCCGTCTTTTTTGTTGGCTGGAAGCAACCTCAAAACTGAACAAGTGAATTTGGAACCACCGCAGAGTACCCAAGACTGATTTCACGAAATGTGCTGTGTGCAGTGTGCTTTTTCATAAATTATTTTATACTACTTCACTATCGATATCAGGATTACTACATACTACGGCTTCTTTTTCTCTGTCTACAGGACTCATAATTCAATTTCATGGGAACGTAAAAATCACAAGACCCGAGCTACAATCCCGCAATGTTTCCATTTGTTACTCCATGTAGGTCGAGGCAACGATCCGAAAGTCAGCTTATTTATCTACCTTCCTACCAATGCCATTTTATTGTATACTCAATTTTCTCTTGCCAGAAAGCACTTTCAATCGATTCTCAAAACCGAGTGTATCACTTTATTTTCAACAAACAAATTGGATACTTACGTAAACAGAAGGTTATCATGACTCAGACCGCTTTCAATCGTAGAATCACTTTAACACCCTCTCCCCCCAAAAGCCACCAAATAAAGTAGCTCAACAAAATTTAAAATTTCTGTGTGCCTGGTTAGAGTGGGTATCAGATATCACATCTCAATTTCCCAGCTACTATCAGATTCATCCAGCATATTTCCACCGAATCACCACACACCACCCTTTAACTGAACAATTTCCATACATTCAACTGCCTCCTCCTTCACCGCCTTAAAGTCTTGGGGAAATTTAGTAAAACGAGCATAAGGACGCATTTCCTCCCTTCGAGCATATGTCAACAACACGCCCACATCTTTAGCGCTTCTCAGAGGAGAGACAAGTAAATACAACAGCTACTTAGGCTGTGTCTCTCCATTGGAACATATCGCACGGATAATCCTGAAAATTGCCGATGACAACCCTCTCTCGCATCCGCATAATTTGATGACGCCCCAACCACCACGGCTGCTGCGCCTCTGGGGAAGTCCCGCATACACTCGGAGCAGACAAGGCCTTTATCCTTCATCAACTTTTCAGCAGTCTCTCGACTGACACAACCCCGCACAAGATGAGAATTTCAATCGGCTCCACACTCGTGGTCCCTGTGACTGACCGATTGATATCATTATCCCTCGTGTCGCCGACAACAAATCATTGTCTGCACGAGCTATTGTCTCTAAACACCCGTCATGTAGTTCAAATTGCCTTCGGAATGATCCCTGCACCGACTTATTGACACATTCCCAGTCCCGGCACGTCCCCACGAACGGCGTTTAAATTAAAGTTTAAACATTGTCTACAACAGATATTGGATGACGTGTCCATGGAATGGTACAATTACGTCTGCGATGGGTATCATTTCTCAAGGCGCTCCGCCACCAATGGCCGGAGGGAAGAAAAGGCATCGGCATCGATTCGGTGAAGAATGGATATCCGTTCGCCATCGGGTGCGTGCTGTTCGATGGATGGGAGATCGATTGGGGAAAGGAATCGGAATTCGTTTTCTCGGACAGGTATTGCTGCCGGAAGTTACAGATGGATACAAGATGACCAGATTGTCTGTCCCACCGCACAGGATGTGGGTGGATTCACGTTATTGAGGCGTTTGATTGCTTAAATTGCTGGACAGATGAATTGAGACATAGCTTGGGTTTGGGCAGCGTAACGCAAGGAAGGATAAAGGGAAACAAAGTCAATTCTCACAATTTAGATGTTTCTTAACATAATTTTTGATTAATGGTGTTTTGATGTTAAATCAGGGAGATTTTAGATGAAAAATCTGCACACTTATCCAAGGAATTCATTGTTGGAGAGTATGGACAGGGATGTATGGCCAGATTTTGAGGCAACATACAAGTGATGGGCGATGTACGACAGTTCACGGTAAGGTGACGATAGTGAGAAGTGTTATCCGTTTTTTTTCGGCTCATTTTTCTTCTGCATCCTTTACCTTCTTGGATAGCTTTCAAGAGCAAAAAATTGTCATTTCTTATGTTATCATGAGATGACAATGAGACGCTCTTGGAACGAATTGCGGTGCAGTTTAGCAGCACAAACTTCAAAAGATGTTCAATAAGATTGCTCACTGGGGCGTGTGTGGAATATTTTTGCCTATGCGGAAGTACGAGTATATCGAAACTACTGACGTTTGGGGATTGACTTTCCCACGGTGTTAATAACAATCCTGTTGAGAAACTAGACCATTCCTCGAATATGGATGGGGAATAGTATTTTTGGTTCTAAGCGTATGCTATGAAGCCTACCAACCGACAATGTGCAATCGATGAGCCTTGACGCCCAGCCCAGATTGGCCCCAGAAGCGAATAAGGCTTAGAATACCGCCATGCTGCAGTTACGATGGAATGAGGTGGGTAAGAAGGAAGTTCACGACTGGAACATTTAAATACAAGACTGTCGTTTAAAGCAGACTTAGGCACACAGTCATTAGCTTCAAATGGGAAAACGAGCGTGTCATAGGCATGCGTCAGTGCTTAAGTGCGAAACATCAGTATAATCTGTGCCTACACCCCTATAGAGGATAAAGATAACGGTTGATATACATAATGCTCCAGCAATGACACCAATATTCTTCAGTGAGATAATAATGCAGAGCTGGAAGTAGAATCATTGGAAAGCAGAGCCTTCATAACAACACATCCCGAGAACAGGCTATTCGACTTCATTATGTGGCTCATTCGGGCTTTCTCCTTCTCCATCTGTTTTTAATAACATCTAAGCCTTCACAAAGGGACCTGATACACTATCAAGACGACATACATCAAGTGTTCTCGATGTCTTAACATTCACAGGAGCTTGCATAATTTTATTATCGTAGCGAAGGTAAGAACACGGATATCGAATGAATAACGGAGGAGAACACGGCTTCAAAGTTCGAAGCTCTTAATCATACCTGACCACTAAAAACTTTTTGACCGAGACTACCTGAAGCTCTTACAGAACACAACTGTTGATCACAACGTCATCAAGGAAATCGTGTCTGATGACCGGGGTCTTAAATATGTTTTCCAGAAAAAAAAACTGGTGCAGGCAGGATTACTCTTCAAACCAGTTTGTAAGCCCTTCCTCCAAAAATCCGTTTAACTGCTTACACCGACTGCTTACAGCTTACACCGACGACATTGACGTGATTGGATAACACAGCGAGTCGTCAATGAGGAGTTTGCGGACATTGAAGCGGAAGTGGATAATATGGGTCTTTCATCAAGGAACAACGCTGTCATCAAGAAAGGACGCACAACATCGACGTCTGGCCAGAGCGTCAGACTAGGCAGCAGAAACTTGGAGGTAGTCAACGACTTCGTCTACATCGGCTTCGCAGTAAATAGGGAGAACAACACCAGTACTGAAATTAAATGCAAAAAAAAACTCTTGCCAATCGCTGTGTCTTTGGGCTCAAGAGGCCCTCTCTCGAAGTACTAAGTTTGCTTTATACAACAGCTTAATCATCCCAGTCCTACTGTACGGCGTGGAGCATGGATGCTACTAAAAGCGGAGGAGGAAGACTTTAGTCTTTTCGAGAGAAAAGTTTTTCGTGCCAGTTTTGGTCTTGTTTGCGTAGATGCCATCTGGAGGAGAAGACTAAACGAGGTGCTCTATGGGCTGTACAGCAACATGCGCCTGGTTAAGCGTCCTCGGATACAACACTTTAGATGGCTAGGCCATGTAGAGCCTATGGACACCACTACTCCAGCCCGAAAAGTTTCCGAATCTGAGCCATTGGGATAACGCAACTGAGGACAGACTAGAGATATTTGACGAACATTGCTTTTAACTTATCAGACGAAGGCTTCATGAAGACATTTTCTTACAACTCTCTCATTGTTGAATGCATAACTTCTTCCTTTCGGCTAGAAATGACCGCATATGTGGAACCCTTTAAGCGCCACAAGTCAATAAGCAACACAACAGGACACTCAATTTGATGATTACAGTTCACCTAATCAAGCTCAACTGTTATTCCTTCACAAGTCATCCCCCATTTAACAATCAATTGATATGGAGTGTCCAGCAAATCGATAAGTAGTGCTTCCTATCTGTACGATGATGGAATCATCCATCCCCGACGTCTGTCGTCACACATCCTTATTGCACAATTATGCGTGCCCATTGACTCACAATCAGAGAGTGAGTTGTGAACCCTTTCAACGACCGCACCGACCAAGTGAGCCACTGAATGGATATGTGAGGCCATAAGCAATTTCGGGAACAAATGCTTATGATCGATAGATTTTTTGTGCGCTGTGAATACAAATCGACGATTGAATGCGAAATTAGGGGTACGCGATGGCGCGCCGCTGAAAGGACTTTCAATTTATTTCGCATTCAGAATTTTTTTTCCCTGCCAGCCAAACGAGGAAAAGGTGCTTCAAGGAACCTGCGCTGGGACCGAAGAGTGTTGGACTTAAGCACCGAGTGGATCATTTCATTTTATGCGATACGAACCGCAGTACATTATGCCAAAGTCGCCCGTGTTCATTTCAATTTACAGCGCATTTCAGTTTATCGTCGGGCGTGTATAGCCCCTCCTAGGAAGAACACAAAATGTTGCTTAACATTCATCGCGTTATCTCCTCACTTCAAGCATACTTCTCACTTTTCGTTCCACAACTCACTGGACCGTGCTGTGAAAGTCGAAGGACTAATCTCGTTCGAGGGCATGCACAAATTCTGGAAATCCGAATCAACCTTTCAGGGTTCACTTCCACTTGCGCATCGCTGCACAAACCCAAAGGTTTCCCATTTCGCCGAATGCCGAAATCACCCTCACCTGACTAGTCATCGAAATAATTAGGAAAGTGCTAACCGAGTGAAGCACTCCGAAGTGCAGGGCTTAATTAATAAAGTTTTCGAATTACCGAACAACGGAGGGCCGCTTGCCTGGGTGGACCTGACGACGATTCCGCTTTCAAATGTTACTTGTAATCGAATCGGGGACTGGAGTGGAAGTCATTTGTTTGTAATGCGGTGCAGAGTTCCCAGTACATTTCTATGTAATCCGGTTTAAAGCTTAATGCAGCAAAATAGTTCCATTAGCAATTCCGTGAGATAAAGCTTCCGTTCTTTACAACATTGTGAGGACTGTGGATGAATCTGCAACCATAGATCGATCAGTGTCTATACAGTTCTCATTTTAGCAGACATTCCTCCAAGTGATGTTTCTCAAAGGGTGAGTGTGAGTTGTTGTGTCACTTCCTTGGCACGCACATGAAATTCACTTTAAGTTTGTGACTCATAAAGACTGTTTTCATTGGACTTAAAATTGCAATCGCCCGCTAGGGAGCACAGACTATTCACTGGGAATGATCCCAAAATTTTAAGACACTTTTACTGGTTTGTTGTTCGAGAGTCGAGTTCAAAATATATAAATAAAACTCCACTCGATCGTAAAAGTTCCTGCTTTCATAGACACCCGGAGTCGACTTAAGCCCAGCTTTTGCACAACAACTATCGTTGGACGATTGTCATTTTAAGTGCCTGGGAGTCCTCCGATGTGATGCAACATTCCCGATAGAGGTGAGGCTGTAAAAATGAAAAAGTTGTTAAAGTTGTTGACTCATGAATATAATGTCGACCTTAAAGGGGCACCCATCTTCTTTAAATTTTCGGGACAACAAAGCGTATTGTTATGTTAGGGGCGCAATACCCTTGCAAAGCAATATGCCGTAAAGATATGTCCTTTAGATTATCACCTAGGGACAGACTGTGCGGTAGGAAATCTTCTTGTATACAGCACAGGAAGGGTATTTACTTTACTATCCATTGCAGTAATCACATTGCACTTGTTACTGTCTCATCTTTGCAGCAGTGGTAATCTGGAAAAAATATGAGATTGTGCATTTTTTTGGCAATCAAAAACGAAACCTGGTTTCAAGAATCTCAAACCACGCCTAATCGATGGCAGGGTTGCCTCTTATCGATGCAGACGTTCAGCACGTCATTGGTATTTCAGCGGGTCTGAGAACCAACATTTGCTTGCAAACTTCTTATTGATGCGATATTGGTAGAAGGTAAGGTGTCAATAAAATGTTTGAATGGTAGAAATAGAAGTATTGTGTAAAGAGAAAAGTCTACCCAGTTTTCTTATTTTTTGGTTACGGTCTTGACCTCCCACCGAAGAAACAGCAAACGGTGCGGTGGACAAAATTGTGCCACAGAACAACCCCTTCAAGATAACAAATTGGTGAGTCTTTCGAAATGCTCCCCGCAGTCCTGAAGCTTTGGAGGAAGAACCCCAGTTAGTATATTTGTCGTTAAGAACTAAATTTGGCGAACTAAAAATGGCGACGTGGACCCACGAATTCAAAAGACAACAATTACAAAAATGGACATACGTACATAGTTTCCCGAAATGTGAAACACCAAAAATTAAGAAATAAACCTAAGCACTGAAATCTTAAATTCCAAAATGCCGAAATGTCAAATTGTCAACATGTCGAAATCCCAAATTTCCCAAATTCTTGAGATGTCAGAATCCCAAAATACTCCAAGATTCCGGGTTATTGAAACTCTGGAAATACCAAAATCTCGAAATGCCCGAAATCGCGGAACACCGTAATCGCAGAATGCACCAAAATCCCGAAATGGTAACTCCCCTTAATGCTAAAATTCTGAAAAGGCAAACATTTTAGAATGCAGAAACAAAATTTCAAGGAAATAACATTTTGAAATCCCCAAACTCTGGAAATACCTAATTTTCCACACTTCATTGTCCCGAAATGCTCAAAATCACGATCCAGAAATGCGAATTTCCCGAAAAGCCACAAGTTTTAATGCCCAAAATTTTAAAAGCCTCATGTCTTGAATTTCCGAAATCGCAAAATGCCCCAAAGTCCAGAAAAGCTTAATCGCCTAAATGCCAAAATCCTGTAAAGTTCTAAATTAAAAGGTGCACAATCAAACATTGTTAAACTACAAAAATCTTGTAATGTCAAAATCGAAAAATGCCCAAATCTAGAAGTACCAACTTCCCGAAATGCGAAAATCCTCAAATGTCCAAAATTGCAATTTGCCAAAATATTCAAAATCAATATGGAAGAAGTGGCTATTCTTCAAAATCTTAACCAATTCCTACAGCGACTGCAAATAGAGGAGTTTCAGAGCCAGGAAGGCAGCCACACCCACTTTTCTGAAAGGTTTCCTTCGCCCTAACCCGGCAAAACTTTACGTCGAGCCTTGGAAATGACTTTATTCAAAGTCTGTCACAGGAAAAGCTGTCAAAAGTCATATCGTCAGCAACTTCAGCCCGTTTTGAGCATCAGACTGAAGAAAAATTTGACATTTGATTCGAATAAATGAATAATAATAATAATGTTTCACTTCATTTCGAAGGAGATGGGCACCTTAAAGAAGGACAAGATAAGTTTTTCGGGATTCAGTTTAAAAAGATTGAAGGATAAAACGATTGAGCACAGAACAGTTCAAATATGAAGCAGATACGGCTGGAGCATGAACTACGCTATGTGCGTCATTTTGGTGATCCGGACAAAACCTCCGGGTCCTCTTTGACTGAGCAAAAAATTCAAAAGATCAGTCTATTTAACAATGCATACAAACACCAAAAACCATTAGTCAACAATCTGACAGGTCGTTGGAAGGGTAGTTTCGGGCACTCCGACAGGTCGTGGAGAAGTTCCAGGAAGTGCAATGTCGTCTACTTTTCGGTTTGAGCTGCCTGTCATAGTGTACATAAGGACGGGTCAATAGTGTAATTTCTAGTTTGGCATCAGTTATCAAACTCATATGTATAACACTGGTGAACTTCCAATTCTCCGTCAAGGCTGATAGCTCACACAATCAGAGCTAGAATTTTAAAAGTTTGAATCAGTCAACGCGCCGTCGTGTACCTATCTTTACATCATTCCTGAGAAGTAGTCCCCGCAGAGCGTATGGACACCACTGCTTCGACCCGAAAATTCTTCGAATCTGAACCATTGGTGCAACGCAACAGAGGACGGCAAAGGTTAAGATGGCGCACACAAGTGGAGAAGGACCTCAAGCAACCTTCGCCAACTGGCGGCAGCTGGAGAAAGATCGTGCTGGCTGGAGAGGCATGTCCATCTTGAACTGTTGCGCCACAAGAAGAATAAGAAGAAGAAGTTCGCCTGTTACACATAGTCCAAATGACATGAGGAATAAATAGAAGGTAAATATTTCGGCCATTAGAAACAGTCAACGAAAGTGTTCTTAAGCTCCAGTAAAATGCCTAGAACTAAATTTCAAATTGTAATTCAATTTTCTACAAGAGGTAAAACTGTACACAATGTTTGCGCTCACAACGTGGCCATCGTCGCCATCCTTGTACACTCATTAGGCACAGTCAAAACTTGCATGCCGTCATTTAGATCAATCAATAGAAGCCTCCAAATCCACCCAAATAATGACATAATGTAATTTCTCATTTAGAGCTCAAAACGAAAATCCCGAAATCAAATCAATCGCCAATCTAATGACCGAAGATAATTTCACCAGCAATTACTGCCGCCAACAAAATACCTATCATCGTCCTGGAGGCCGTGATTTATCGCAACCGAAAATAGTTTTGTCATTACAATTGATTTCCCTGTTCCTGCGTCAATTCAGGCAGAAGTTTCCACCGCACAAGTTCCACAGCGAATGTCTCTCCCCTGGGAAGGGGCCCAGTCACTTTAGGCCAACGAATACAAAATCTCCAAAGTTCAAATCGCTTTTATGACTAATAAATGCCTCCGTGCACATTGAATTACTGCCTCAATAAACAGCAATCTAACCTCGTATTCGTTGTGTTTTACGATTGCTGCGGTATGTTGGCTTTGGAAATTATGAACGTTTTGTTTCCGCGTCTAATAGCTCTGTGAAGGCAATTAAAGTCGCATAAAATTTGATTGTCTTGCTCAGGTTGAGTGGAGATATGAAGGCAATTTGTGCTGTAAATACAAAATTGTATTTTTTTTTTTCTGTACACAATGTCATGTGTATAGTAGAGTGATGGATGACACCCAGTAGGAGATTTGGGTCATGAATTTTTCTTTTCTTTTCTAGCATTTCATGACAGCGGATGCTAAACAATGTGTCTGGTAGGCAAATAGGAACCTTAAGTGCAACAAATTTGAAAGTAAAGCCACCTAAACATGATAAAGAGTCTCACTTCCCAGCCACCTGTGATACCTCCTGGACGCTACCGTTCATGCACAATAGCTCAAAAAGCGACATTATCATCCAGCTAGTAGAAAAGCTCTTGACGCTGATCGGAGTAATGGCTCGTGAATGCAGCCGCCTTGGCGTCGTTTCTAAGTGTGTCCACTTATACACAATCCTGGTCAACAATGCACTTCCTCTCAGATTTGAAGACGGCGACAGTGCAGCTTCTATCCCCAAGGGACAAAGATTCCTCGCTTCCGCTGAGGTTTCTTTGATCGATAAGGCTCGTCAGGAAGGAAGATTTCTGAAAAAAATTTCAAAAGTATCCTGATCCAAAGGCCTCGTCCAGAGGACAAGGGAAAAACGCAGATCAACTAATTTCAATTTAGGGCGGAGTTTAAATAGTATACCCGAAGTACGATTTCTGACATACAGTGGAAAAAGGCCACAATCCACTGAAAAGAAAAATCTGCCTAAAAGGAACCTTCTTTGAGTTACTACAGTTAGATATAATATAAGCTGGGCACTGCTTTGGTTGGAGATCGTCATGACGTAGTGATAAGCGCGTCGACCGCCACGAAGAAAGTCTATGCTCGATTCCCGGATGGGACACCTCATATTTTTAACGGCCCCACCTCTTTCGAGTTGCTGACAACACTCATTCAGAGTTAAAAAAACCTATATGCCCCTTCTACTCGTGAGAGAACAGCGGCATGCACAACACTAAGTTAGTTTCTAAGGGTTCAGAAGTCCTTAAATCAAACATCAAGGTGTTTCACAATTGGTTTAGAGTTGTGCGTCATAGTTAGATCGGTTTTCACAGGATTCCCCAACTCAGTTTACTTACTTACTTAAGGTGGTGCTACATTTCGGGGTGGACCTGGGCCTCAAACAACAAGCGTCTCCAACCAGCTCGATCTTTAGCTAGCTGTCTCCAGTTTCGCACGCATAATTGGTTGAGGTCCCTTTTCACTTGCGTGCGCCACCTGAGTCGCGATCTCCCTCTACTGCGCCGTCCCTCGGGGGTGGATTCGAAGACTTTTCGGGCCGGAACATTGGTTTGCATTGATTTCTAAATGGCCTAGCCATCTCAATCGTTGGCTAAGTCGATGTCGCGGAACAGCCCGTATAGTTTGCCATTATATCTCCTCCTCCACTCACCATCTATGCAGACGGGACGGAAAATCACAAGAAGAATTTTTCTCTCGAAGCAACCAAGAGCAGCTTCATCCGCTTTTGACAAAGTGCATGCCTCCGCGTCATATAGCAGGACTGGGACGATTAAAGTCTTGTAAAGCGTTACCCTGGTTGTTCGAGAGATGGCTTTGTTTGTCAATTGCTTCCTTAGCCCAAAGAAGCAGCAATTGGCAAGAATTATTCTTCGTTTGATATCAGCGCTGGTATCATTGTCTGAATTGGAAAGCGGAGCCTAGGTAGATAAAGTTTTTGACTACCTTAAAGTTATATCTGTCTGCTATGACGTTCTGACCGAGACGTTGGTGTTGGGTGTCCCTTCCCGTTCACACCATATACTTTGTCTTACCCTCGTTTACCGCATTTTTTTTGACATCAAGGTTAGGTCTTTACCAACCTCGATGGAGCAGCGTGCATTCTCCTACACAAGCGGACGAGTTTGGTAGGGATGCCACAACTAGACATTGCTCTGTGTAGCTGGTCTCTATAGATGTTATCGTACGCGGCCTCAAAATCGACGAAAAGACGGTGGGTATCGATTTGTTGCTCCTGGGTTTTCTCAAAAATCTGCCGTAGTGTGAATATTTAGTCGATGGGGGATTTTACTGGCCTAAAGCCACGCTGGTATGGACCGACAAGGTTGTTGACGAATGGCTTTAGGCATTCACACAGTACGGCAGATAAGAGAGGAGATAGGATGCCTCTGTAGTTGGCGCAGTTCAAATCTTCTCCTTTCTTATCCTTTGAGCTTCGAACTCAGCTATTTCATTAAAAACCTTCTTGCAGCAAATGCTGTCCTATGAGATTTTAAAGTGCGCCAGTCGATGTGAAACTCTCCGATCTTTTCCAAAATTCGCATTAGTGTGAACGTTGGGTCACTGGTGCTTGACATTTTCGACGTTTTTCAGTGTAGCGTGAAGACGATCTTGTCAGCGGTGCTTAGCAAGGTTCAACGCAAGGCTTTATTGCCGGTTTTTGTGGTTGGTTTTCGGGGATCCTTTCGTTTTCCCAAACTCAACAGATGGTCTGGTGCATGCTTTCGAATATGACGTCTACAGTCAAACATAATTCTCGGATATGATTTCCGTGAGCGACTCGTACTCTTCACTAATCGAAGCACAAACAGAACTGAGTCAGTTGTAACTGCTAAGTTGAGACAAATCTGAAAAGTCGATCTCACTGCGCATAGCGTGCATACACACATGCAGAGTACATGAAAAGTAATATGTCACCAAAGAGGTTAATTTGCTTGCTAAACCTCTCATTTAGCGTGATGCATATTAATACCCTCTCTGCAAACTCATTACACTTGTTTGCCGCCCCCCACTCTGCGGGATATGTAAAGCGCAATAACTCACGGTAAACTTTTACAATAAGTTGCAGTCAAGTCATAATGAATTCATGACCTCATTACATACATCGCACACCCGCTCCCGATACAAATCGTGCACGCAGAAGAACACGACTCCTTGGCATGCCTTAATAAAATGAACACTAATTGCAGTGACTGTGTTCAGCGAACAATAGTGCCACGCATGCAAGGACGTAAATCTATATCTCGCGCATATCTGCACCGTGCGCTCATTACAACCGGAGAGCAAGTCATAAAGGCAGAACAGCTTCGCAGTCAATCACGTCTTAACTACGACGGCCGCTTGAGTGGCTAAGCACAGACAAGCACAATGGGGGGGATTTTTAAAGGAAATCCTTTTTGGCTAAGTCCTTGCTGAGCGCCTTTTCAATCATTTGTGACTCAAAGGCGAATAAATGGACTGCAAAACCCTTTGGATTCATGCCTTGCTGCGCTGCGTGTGTTTACCGAATGCCATTGACTTTGACCTGGATCATCAGAGGCGACGAGGGAATGGAAAACTGCGCGTCCCTTGGGGCTAGATACATTTATAAATTGAAATACGCATACATCGAGCCGCCGACGGTGAGTCTGTGGTGGAGGCAATTTAATTTTCTGCAACACATGGCGTCCTTTCAGTGGGAGGGGTGGAATTATTTATGATCGCGTTTTCATTCCCCGAAGGATTTCCCTTTGATTATGCATGCTGTCTGATATGTGCTTGCAGAGTGGATTACAGCGTAAATTCTATAAAATGGATTTGGTCGTTTTGGTGACAACATTAATTCGTGTGTGTCTTGTGAAGAACTCGCTTCTAATCAGGCCATGGGGCTTAGCTGAATGAAAGGAATTGAAATGAAAGATGTTTACTTTGACCCTAAATACTTGCGTTAATATTCTGAAAAGTATGTCAAATTGAAACGGATTTTCATTTAAGGTGGGACAGGAAACTGTGAAGAGTGTCTCGGGTAGGTGCGATTGGAAGGAATCAATCTAAATCCACTTAGTCTCTAGGCAGTTAAAGGTTGGGAAAGAAATTCTATTTTGAAATAGAATTAAACTGCTTGGCTCACGATGGGGTTTAAAATGAAGCGGTTTCGCAATTACTGCGACATTAAATGGAGGTTCTAGAAACTGCAGGCCATGTTATTGGGAGTCGATTTAAGGAAATTGCTAAAACCCACTTGAGGTCTATTTTGAGCTCAACTCAATTGTATATACAGAGGCGGGATGCGGACTAAAGCTGTACAATTTATTAGGAAGGCGCCAGATTGGGCACTATATGGATGAATTGGCTTAAACTTCTTCGAATGTTAACCTTAATTTTTATCAACATTTGCCAACCAGAAAGAATGTCTCAGATAGAGTCTCGTTTGAAAGAAGTCGAGTTTAGTAACCTTTAAGTCTAATTCTAATCCAACTTTTAACTCTCCAGGATAGAAGTGATTAATGCAAACTTAGCTTGTTCGTGGAAACTGTAGGTCATGTCCATAATATGTTGGACGGCATTTCGAAGTAATCCCCTACAATGCATTTCTGAAATCTTTTTTCTCTGGCGGAAATTTTCCTTCTAGTTCACATCCAACGTTGGGCACCACTTGAAAGAAATCGTGTAAAACCCGCTTAAAACCTATTGTGCCCAATACTTAACTGTCTATTTTATGACTGAATGATTTAAGCTAAGGTAGACATTAAAGACGATAAACCATATGCCAGGTACAGCCATTTACTTTTTTTCTCAGCTTAAAGCTCTCTTGTTTAGGATCGGTGCAGGAAGTCCTAGCTATTACGTTTGAACTATGAAGCATGCCAGACTTTATCAAGCTTCAATTCTCTAGGCTATTTGTGAATGATGCAAACTTAGATAGACCGTAAGAAATATACAGCAAGTCCGAGGTTGGGCGCCATTTCAAAAAATTAGGAAAAATCAGCTTTGACTATACTTCTTTCTCACCTAAATACTCTACTGTTAAAGACCGATTCGTAAAATCCATGGAAACCATCTATCATGTCAGAGTTTGGGCGTTCATTTCGAAGATATCACGTACTAAAAACTTTAAGGCCTCCTTCCGAACACTTGACACTCTAGTGTAGAACTTTCGAACAACTAATGTAAGTAAAAACCGTGAAGCATATTCCAGGTTGGGCGTCATTTGGAAAAAATCATGTAAGATCCGTTGAAAGTCTATTTTTTCTCCAACTCTTGGCTGTCTGTACAAGGATTGATTGATGTAAAATTAGTAAGTCATTAAGGTTGGGTGCCATTTACGAGAAACCGCACAAAATTCACTTTGTCTTTTTGTTCTTCAAAGTTTAAATCTCTAATTTAGGATCGATCCAGGCAATCATAGCTACCATGTGGAAACAATGAAGTATGTCCGAGGTTGGGCGCCATTTGGAAAAAAAATCGCTTGAGTTCTAATAAAAGTCCCTTGTCAACAATTTTCAACTCTATTGTTTATTTGTGAATAATGTAGTCTGTGGAAAATAAAGAGCAGAGATTGCCCGCCATTTGAAAGAAATCGACTAAAATCAGCATTGATTAAAATTTCTTCTCAATTAACTGCTCTCTTGCTGTGGATCGATTTGTGAAATCTCTGAGGAAGCAAGTTCGCGGCTTGACGTCATTGGTAAAAAAACACATAAAATCCACCTAGAATCGACCTCTTTTCATGATTAAGGAGAATATAGTACATCCATGTAGCTAGTCAGAGGGAAGGGATAAAGCATCACGCAAGGTACATCAAGTCTCAAAGGAGGATGAAAACTGAGAAAGAAATAAAAGTTAGGTGTTTACGAAGTTCCACAGGAGTTTCCGCACACAGTCAACCGAATTGAACACATCTACTCGAAATTCCTACACAGATTCAACGCCATAAAACTCAATCATTCATCATCTGCCCATCCTCCCGAATGACCAAAACCGACGTCCTGCACCTAAATCAAACTTATGAAAGAACATTTAAAAAAAATAAACCATCAATCCCATCCACCGACTACTCTTGTTGATTGAACAAGAAAGGGGGAAATCAAAGCTGAAAAAAAAAACCTTGAAACTTCAGAGAGGCAACCTTCAGGGCCGTCTCACGAAAAACGAAACTTTTCCCCTTTTATTATCGCCGCCATGCGTTCAAATAAGTTGCACATGGTACACACACCGCCTTCGTGGATTGATTTCTTTCATTTAGCCTTCTGTGATCCACTTTCGACCTTTCCTCCGGCACATGGTTACTTATTCGGGAACGTGACTCGAATGGGAATGTGTGCTTTTGCGTACAGCTGACGCGTTCTATATCATTTCCTTACTTGTGTAATTTCTAAAGTATTGGCACCCAATTGAAACCGAATTGAACTGATGTTCCTATAAAAAGTGCATTGCACACATGGACAGGTACAGGTTTTCGAAGGAGTGCGCTTCACTAAATGTAAAGATAACGTTTGTCTGCTTGATATGAACGCCCCCTTTTGTGTGGTTTATCTAGGAACGACGGTCTTACATCGAAGGGTTTCAGATAAATTACAATAGTCCTGAGAGTGGACTTAATTGGACGCCGAGAGGGTAAAGTTTAGTATTGCATTGTTTTCACAGGATCGCATATTTTGGACGCATTTCAAATGAAAGCGGGCGACGACTCTGTTATTTGGAAGAGGGGGAGGACCTTCATTTGGAGTAGATGTAATTGGCTGAACTGCGATAAGGAATTCGTTTCTGGGGAGTCCAGTTGAGAATGAATAAATAGAGGAATGCAGACAGAATTGTGCAAATAGAGCTACAGACCAAGGGAACAAAAAGGAAGACAAGTTTACAGGGCCATCCGACACTTGGTAGGGGTTACCCTGTTGAAGTGTTTATATGGTCTGTTTTGTTATGCTATCGAGGGTGGATAAAACTTTTAGCAAGGATTTTGTGATGAACCCCGACCTAACTTGAATCAGGAGACAATGCAACAGAATATATGTATGTTACCAGCGATCCTGTTTTCAGGCAGCGACGCAAAGTTCCTCGAGCAAACTTGTGAAACAACATCCACCGACTCCAACCACCTTGTCAGCAAAAGACACCTACAAGAGGTCACCGTTGCGAAAAGTTGTGTCTACAATTGGAGCGCACAAATAAAATGTAACTTCAGGACTTAGTCGAGTCTGTTTTCAAGTCAATAAAGTTGACGGTAGTCCGAAAACATGGCAGAAAATTCCTTAACTTCGATAAAACCGCCCTTGTGTGAATGTATCCTTAACAGCAGAAGGGACAATTGCCGAGTGTATAGCTTGACGGTCATAACTAGAGTCTTTGGCATTGAATATTCCACCCGCCATTAAGCAGCACGGATTGATTATTCCCATTCAAGTTTCCCTCATATTAAAGTTCTGTTCATACATACATTTATAATTCTGAAAACCACATTTATTTTTGCAGATCAAAAAAATTCCACAACCACGAACATCAAACTAACGACGTCGCCTTGACCGGGATCTACGTCGAGAGGACCGTGAACGGTGACGTATTGACTTTGAGCGTCTGCGACGTCTACTCGCATCTCTTGTTTCTCGTAACTGGAAAAAAAAATCCAAAGGATTTCATTTTTAGAACATTTTTCAGAAATGCTGCTTACCCTTGACGGATTGTCTCCATCTCCGTGGTCATTCCCGTCAGGAGATGGTGGGCGCTCAGTTTGTTTTCTAGACGCTTCCATTTCGGATTAGAACTTCAAACAAAAATTTTAAAAATTAATAATTTTCGTTCTGATTGCAGAACCCCACTCTACAATCAAAAACCGTAATGTGAAAATATTTCGATGACAGGGCGGGTCTTGGGTGACTTTGTGTTCCTTTATTTCATGTTTTTAAGGCAAGTGCTACTAACACTGTCACTTGCTCTACTCGCCTCACGAGTTGGACTTTGGGCAGAATTTGGCCAATATGTGGCAACTGATTTGCCCGTTGCAGCAAGGGTAAAGCCTAAAGACTTGAAGTTGGACGAGAACATCGCCACTCCCGGTGAAATTTAGCAAAAAGAAAAGCTGGGCCTTTCGTCGAGTTCAGCGGGCCTCTCAGGGTGGTAAAGTGGAGACAAAGACAATAAGAAAGGTTGCGGAGGGTGTGCAAAAGAGAGATGGAGAGGGAGAGGGAAAGAGAAAGGGATATGGAGAGGGAGAGGGTGAGGTAGAGGGAGTGGGAGAGGGAGAGGGTGACTGAGAGGGAGAGGGAGGGGGAAAGGGAGAGGGGAAGGGAGTGGTAGTGGGAGAGGGAGAGGTAGTGGGAGAGGGAGAGGGAGAGGGAGAAATAGTGGGAGAGGGAGAGGGGGAGATTATGTTGACGTTGCCTTACCCCTTTTTTGTTGGTAACTGGCACTTTGGCAAGGATGGCAATATGCCCTAGGACTTTGACAGAATTTGTTACAGGAACTTGGACAGAGACGTAGACAGGCACCTTGACGGAAATTTCGACGGAGACTCGGATAGAGACTTAAGGACGTGGACAAAGAAGTGGATTAGGAATCAAACAAGGAATCAAACAAGGAATCTAACAAGGAAAAGGATTATGATGTGGGCAAGAGCACTTGGGCAGGATGTGGAACAATATAAGAAGTGAGTAATGACTTAGACAGGGACTAAAACAAGGAATTTTGCAGGGACATGTACAGGATAGAAGGCCAATACTTGGACAAGGACTTGAGGAAGAACCTGGTCAAGATTGGATAAGGATGTGGAACGGGCACCAGTTTTGACAAGGTATCGGCTAAGGATTTGTATAATGAATTGTCAAAGGTGTAGAGAAAGGTGTGGTATAACGACTTGGTCAAGGAATTGGTCAAAGACTTAAACAAGAGATCGGATAATGACTTGAAAAGGACTTGAACATGATGTGGGAAAAAAGATGTGATAAGCACTTAGAAAAAATGAATGGTAGAGGGCTTAGGAGAATACTTGGCCAAGGACGTAGATGGGGTGTGCAAAAGGAAGGATAAGGTCTTGGACAGTGTCTTGAAGAGAGACTTGGAAAGAGATTTGAACAAGGCTCTCGAAGGAAGACTTGAAGCAGCACTTGCACAAGGGCTTAGATAAAAACGAGAAGAAGGACTTGGACTGGAGTTAAAAGAAAGAACTGGACAAGACATTAAAGAAGTGATTTAATTGTGATTTGAACAGGATTTTTTTTAAACCTGGATTACGAAAAACTTTCACAGGAGTTCATGCAACCCAAATCACAGTCAGTATACAGCTACAGGCAGTCAGAAAACCACCCACCCTGTGGGAAATTATGGTTTCCCTATAGTCCCCCATTCCCTCTTTGTCCTATGGTTCGTAGAGCTTCCACTATTCTATCAGAGTGCAATTCCAAATCTCATGTTTCAATTATTTTAAACTACTGCTAATATCGAGATTTGTGAACAAAATGTCCTTCAACAGTTCCCCTAGCTGCTATTATCCGACTTTAATTTACTCTGATTTCAGCATCACCTGGAGCTATCTGTTCACCACAGACAATCCTTCTTATTATACACGTCATTTCTTATAAACCCCAACCTCCTTCTCCTACTCCCTTCATCGCAAGCCCCTAGATACCACAATTTCCACAACGAATTCCTGAAATCTCACGGGATACCATTAAATGCTGAAGCATGTCCTCTTCTTATCTCTTCAAACCCCTCCTTCACCACAAATCCTCCGACACATTGAAATTTTTTAATATTCATTACCGGCGAAACTCATTATTTCCTCGAGTGTCCTTCGTGTCCGCAAAATGTCCTCCCAACGATGCTCGTGGTCTGGACAATGCTAATGGAAATAACGTGCTGTCCCCTAAGTCGTGTCTTGGAGAAATCGATTAACACAGATCGCCCGTGGGAGCCTCCAGAACGATTCGTATTCCGTGGAATGTGTAAATTCACTTGAGCTGTGCAAAGCGTTCGGCGAAAATCTTAAACGAGCGCGACTGTGTATTCTTAGACAGAGCATGTTGTCAAAGGTGTCATGGGATTACACGTGACTGGTGGGAATTGGATTTGGAAGATTCGTTTTAATTGTGCGGAATCTGAAGTTTGAATTTGATACTTCTGTCCTTCTGTGAGGAGTAGAGTTTGCTCAGTATCTGTACTGAGTAATTAAAATGACTGAGGAGCGAATTTAAAATATAGGCAGGAGGCTTTTTTTAAGATTTCGCCATCCATCCTCCATTGTGGTTATTGAATTGCTTTGCCTTCGGGGGAGGGTTTCCGAAAAAAAGTGGAATTGGTGTGAGGGTTAGGTCGAAAGTCTGACAAGCTCACACTTCTGCTGGCAGACTCGTGTTTCTGCTTAGAAGTCAAAGGAAAGTCCTCTTGCTTCACTGTGGAAAAAGGAAAAAGGTTATACGTCAAAATTTGTATTGATTAATTGATGATTAAAATAGAATCCCTTAGCATTTACGGAGGGAAAAATAATTTTAATGACAAGTTGACATTTAACATTTTAAATTTATCCAAAGGCAAACCTCTGAGACCGTTGACTTGTGAGTTTAAGTCAGAAAATAATTTTCAGCGATAGGGGTTGTTTTGTTAGTTCCTTAAATTTATTTCATAAAATTTCGGATTTAGAGCCAACGTCAAACATTTCTGATCATTCAGTTTCTTCCTTATTATTATTATTTCTTCCTTAGGGTGGACGTAGGACTTAAAAACCATGTCTGTTCATGGTATCAGGTATAAGTCAGCATAGCAAATTAGTTGAGACATTTCTTCACTTGTTCGCGCTGTCTCAAAAGAGAATGCCATAATTTTAGTTGCTCAAGTGGCTCGGATTTAGTTCTTGGAGCCGCAGTCGTACTCTCCAAGCTCTATACATGACCTAGCAATCCTAGGCGATATTTTAGTGAGCCGTGGACTAGATGCATGTTGATCTAACAGTGTGCTGTGTTCCCCGCCTACAACTATTCGCTATTTAGAACGCTATATCTCTGGGATAAGCGGATAATCGCAAGGATGTCTCTCTGCGCACGTCGGATCACGGTAATGTCGCCCATAGTAACTGTGAGCTGAACAGAATTTAAGAAGACTATGGCTCTAATGCTCTGTGAACTACGCACATTTTTTTTTTAAGAAGGACGTTGGACCTAGCGGCTCTTTGATGAATCAACTGTCAATCAGATTGATCACATTGGGATCGACGTCAGAGACTCCTTCATTATTCTCGAGATCCGGGCCTTTCGAAGTGCCAACATCGACTCGAATCAATTCCTTGTTGTCAGCAAGGCATGAGCGAGAGCAAGAGAAACGGTGTTCAACACGGCTTGTCGAAACCAGCCGATCGATGGGATCTTTGCCGAAAGAGTCTTCCTGAAACTTGCTAACATTTCGACTATGCCTGCACTAACAGGAGAAGAAAACTGGAAACATTGTCAAGAAGTCATCAAAGAAGTTGCAACTGGGCTGCTGGGTTTCACGTCATCGCCTAGGAGGAACCCATGGTTTGACTACGAGCGCAGGCAAGCACATGCATCTAAACAGGGGGCCTACAATGCAACGCTGCATCGAACAACAAGATTGATGTTGGTGAGTACTAGGAACAGCGAAGAAGAGAAGCGAACCGGTTTCTTAGAGGGTAAAAAAAAGAAAGAGTGCACGGTAGAAGAGATGGATGTGCTGCGGCAGGAATGAAGCTTCGAGGTTCTACCGAAAAGTGAAGCAGCTATCTGGTAGATATAAGGTTCGGACCAAAGCCTGCTGGGACCAAAGTGGACAACTGGTAGTGGAGTTACACTCGATGCTAAGATTCTGGAAAGATCATTTCTGCAGACTCTTAAACGGCGATGACGGACAACATCCCGCTGTTAGGCAGAATCTTTAACTCGATTTGGAAGATGATAGGCAGGAACTCCGTCTCTTTGACTTCGACGAGGTCAAGATAGATATATCGAGACTGAAGTCGATCAAAGCTGCTAGAGCGGATGGACTGTCCGGAGAACTGTTTAAAGCAGTTCGGGTAGATCTGGGTGGACGCATGCACCAGCTCATTTGTATGGCATGGTCTGAGGAGAGCATGCCCAATGAGTGCAACTTTAGCGTCGTTTGTAGAGTTCACAAGAAAGGAGACCCCTTTAACTGTGTCAATTATCAAGAGCACACTCTCCTCAACATTGTATTCAAGATCCCCCTTGTGCGCTAACCTGAAACCGTTCGTCAACAACCTGATAGGTCTCTATAGGTTGACAGGGACACTTTATGGGAGATCCTGAAAAAGACCCAAGAAGTGCAAATCAACACGGTAGGTGGTGCCGATTTTAAGGCCTCATGTGACAGTGTGCACGGAGACGAGCTATACAGTGCCATGTCTAGTTTTGGCATTCCTACCAAACTTGTCAGATTGTGTGGAATGAAGATGAAGAACTCTCATTGCTCCGTCAAGGTCGGCAACGAAATCACCGAAACCTTCAGTGTCGCAAAAGGTTTTAGAAAAGGCGACGCACTGTCATGTGACTTTTTCAACATCATCCTTGAGAAAATCGTGCGTAACTTACAGGTCAACACCAGAGGCACGATCTTCCAGAAGTCAGTTCAATTGCTAGCTTACGCCGACAACGATGACGTGATCACAGCGAGCCGTCAATGAGGCGTTTGCTGGCATTGAATGAGTCTGGTGGTTAATGACGGCAAAACGAAGTACATGATGTCATCAAAGAAGGACGCACAACAGCGACGTCTCGGACAGAGCAACACACTAGGCAGCAGAAACTTCGAGGTAATTAAGGACTTCGTCTACCTCGGCTCCGCAGTAAATAGAGACAACAACACTAGTACCGAAATCAAACGCAGAATCACTCTTGCATATCGCTGTTTCTTTTGGGCTCAAGAGAGAATTGAGTAATAGAGGCCTCTCTCAATGGGCTGAACTTGGTTTGTTTAGCAACTTGATTAACCCAGTTCTCCTTTACGGTGCATAAACTTGGACACCAATAAAAGCGGCTAAGGAAGTCCTTATCCTTTTTGGGACAAAAATTCTGCGTGCGATTTTTGGTCCTGTTTGCGTTCATGACCTCTCGACGAGAAGATTTAAGGGACCGCGACAATAGTACGTTCAAGGGTCTTCAGATTCAACGCTGTTCTGGTTAAATTGCAGGGATTTGGTTGGCGCACACAAGTGGAGAAGGACTTCTACCGACTTTGAGTGCGCAACTTTAGTCAGATGGCGAGAAATCGTGTTAGCTAAAGAGGCATGTTTGCTGACCCACAAATTCACCCCGGATTGTAACGAAATTTAAGGAAGGAAAGCAGCAAGCATTCCCCGTCCTCATCAAATACAATCTGACAAGTTTGGTATCATAAGGCGACGTCATTCCGTTCGTTACGCCTCAGACATTACGTTTCAAAAATGAGCACTTATGGCACAAAAGGATTCGGTTTTCGAAATTTGAAATGAAGCCCTGGAGATTATTTCATTGATTTCAATGTTTGTGAGTGTAACTCGCAGCGTTTTAAGGAAACTCTCAACACCACCATTTTTTCCACATAAGCTGCCCCTCGCCCCACGCACTTTTCACCCCATTAAAGGATCCTTCCAAATGAGTTCTACCCTCCAACAAGACTATCATCCGCTTCCCAATCTGCTCTCGTTTGGCATAATTTCATGATTAATTTTGTTGTGTCAGAAGATCCACTCTCACGCAGTGCCTTTCTCAAAGCCTGCAATTATCGCAGCATGTCTGCCTCCCCAGTCAATTTGCTAAAGTGTTCCACTTTTTTCAGACAATCGCCGAGCGTCTCCCAGCAGCAGCCATCAACAATTTGTTTTCCTCTCCTTGGCTACGCAAAGGAGCATTCTTCAATTTGATGCTCCGCACTGGAAACTTGACAATTGTCCTTTTTGTCATGCGTTCGCAACCTATTCTCCGTCGAAGGGTCGCTGACAACGATAGGCAGCTATTTGCAAAGCAATTACTTTCGTTCTGCTTTTCTGAGTGGATTGTGCCTTAAAGCGTGATTGAGCGTTTAAATGATGGATTTGCGGGCGGTTAGGGCGGATGTGTCAATGGGAAACTGATGAGTGAATGACAATTTTGGGTGAGGCTGTGGAACCATTTCGTGCGACCATATTTGTATTCCCTGAATAAAGGGATGATTCCGGTAACCAATCAAGGGAGATTACAAGTTCCTCTCGAGGGTTCGCCGTCCCTTGTCTGCTGTAATTCAACTTCCCGGGTGATCAGAATCGCCATCGGTGCTATAAAACGTATTAGTGTGTGGCCCCCGCCAACAAATCTTCATTCAGCCGGGCGTTCATAGGTTCACAGGATCCACCATAAATTCAGTCCAGAAATTCCCTTTCGCCTCTTTCCAACAAAGTCGACTGCGTAGGCTTCCCACGTATAATTCACTTGCCCCCACAAAAGCATTGAACTCTCATTATTTCGGCTTCGAAAATCACGCCCATTCTTCTGCACCCATTCACAGGGTGTTCGCGGAGTCATCCTCGAGGGCGAAAGTACCACAATTTATCGTATTGTAACTCCCATGGAAATTTATCTCGACTCTGCGCTGCTTGGCGCTTCCTTCCTTTTAAAGAATTGCCCGTAGGGGCCGGTACTTATTCAAGCCTAATACCCCATCAATTCCTATTCCGGTTCGCAATTCCTCACGGCAAATGGACATGAAAACGTTGATTTGATTACCCCAGCCATCGATCTGCCCGGCCAACCGTCATCCACTGGCTCAGCCGTCAGCGGATTGAAAATGCTTCGGCAGACTTCTCGCCGCTGCCTTTAGTTAATTTCACAAGGGACCACTAGAGTTTGTTTCCTTTCATCCGGGACCAGGATTTCGATGCCTTTGCCTCCTCGTACCTGAAGACCGTGTCAATAGGATGGCCCTTGCGCTGGGAATTCAAGTCCCTAGTGGCAGGATGTTTGCCCTGGATCCACTTGTATGGCTTAAATGAAACGATGCCAATGCAAACAAATGAAAGTTTGCTCGGACTGAGGTGTTGGGGCGAGATATTCGGGGGAATTTGTGAAATGCTTTCTGTTTGAGTTTGGGAACTGGGAGTAGGAAATTGGTGAATCGGTCTGTGTTGGGTGTTCATTTCGGAATCGTGGAGCTTCTGTTTTTAAACCATCTGAATGGAGGTGAGGTGAAAATTTAAGTGTGAGGTTCTATGGATAAACAATAGAAGACAGACATAAAACTGGCATTCCCTGTCTAGGTGAATAAAATGCTAGACAACGTAATTTGACACGCCCGTTGATAGATCCCACTGTTGGTTGTACACGCAGTGGGAAAAAGAGGTTACTGGTGCAGTTGAGATCATGGAAACTACAGTCTCTATGGACTCAATACTTGATTAACTATTTTGCTAGCACACCCAAATCGAATTCTTGAGAAGAAGGAGACGTGAGCATGACGATGTATTCTTTAAGGAAGAGGGCTACAATTCTCAATCAGGCGAAATCACGATGTGCCCAACATCTCGACCATAAAACTGAAAAATTCTGAGAAATGTTGGCATTATCCAAACTTAGCATCTACTCTCAATCTTACGGCGGGCACAAGCAGGAGGAGTTGTAGGGGGCACCATGTTCCCCACATAAAGGAAGTCTAGCTTCAACAACAACAACTCGCCTCATGAGTGCTATTATCCAGTCAACGAGTAGAGGGGACATACAGTTTATTGTCGACTCTAAACGGCGAAGTTTTTCAGGCTTCTCAAAGACAGTCTTACTCGCGTTGTGCCCGGTGAGCATTCTTCCATCGATGAACTCACTAGGTAAGGATCAACCGAGCCATGCATAGGACTCGAACCCATCTTGGGACTGCTCGTCTCCTTGCTTAGAGCTTCTGTCGACAGTTGGGTCTTTCGACGGCACAACCAGAGATGGCATGATTCTTTAAGAAGGGCAGGCATGCTCCCAAAAATCAGTAAGAAATCCTCTGCTTTTCTGTTTTCTCTAGAGGGGAAACTGCAGACAACTTGTCTTGCAGACGGGCCACTTCACCATCGTTTAGCACTTAAGTGGGCTTATTCTAAGTGATGATACCCTATGCGATGCCTAAAGAGAAGAGGAACACACTGCAGAGCACTTCCTCTATCAATGTTCCGTTAATGCTCGAGTCATTTGGCAGCTGTTGGCGCTCCTGAGGTGGAAGCTGAAACCCTAAGCCCCTTACCACAGAAACACTTGCTGCTTTTCCTCCGGAAGACGAAAAAATTACAGACGATAGTATGAAATCGAGAAGATGTGATCCTCTCTTGTTGCCCTTGCTGTTGCCCGAGAGGATGTTCTGAGCATTAACATCGCAATAGATGACTAGCCCTCAACTTTTTTGTTTCGTAGTACTCTACGCTACCGCTTTTGGTGTTGGGAGAAGGACAGAAGCGTTGGGAAAGTAAGAAAGGCGAGTTTGTAGTACACTCCTTTTGACTTATAGCTTAGAACCGCGGCAACCAAATCATGTCCAAATATAGGTTACTGCCTGGTAGTGCACTGAACCAGTTTTGGAGTATGAGACCTCCAGTGTTTCAGTACAGTGTCCTAATCCTAACCTCCAATAAAAAAAGCTCCTGTTGTGTCTTAAAAAATGCAAGATGTTCAGTCTACGGCACCGACGGCTCGCTATAATACCCCTCCGAAAAGGTCCTTTTTTGAGTTCGTTGTCATGAATGTGCTGGCTTAACGTAACCCGAAATCTGCGAAATATCTTTTTGATGCTTGCTTGCTTTTTTGCCCTTCATTTAATGCTTTATAAAAGGTGTGACAGTGATCGGATTATAGTTTAAATATACGCCGTTTGGTTCGGTTATCTGTTTCCATCTAGACGACAACTTCATAATACCCTACTCGTAGAAGCCCCCCTCCTTATTTGCGAAGAACTCGGACAACCACTTTTCACAAGTCTCTTTCGAGTTCAACTTTACACCACTAGGGGCGTTCGCCATGGACAGGAACAGGTGGTAATCACTATGTCCAGGCTATATGGTGTATGCGATAAAACCTCCCATCCGAGCTTCCGTAGCTTTTGACGAGTCATCAACGAAGTGTGTGGCCTGGCGTTGTCCTGGTGGAATACTACACCCTTTCTGTTGGCCAATGCTGGACGCTTCTGGTCAATCGCCTGCTTCAAGCGGTCCAGTTGTTCGCAGTAGATGGTAGAATTTAGCGTCTAACCATATGGAAGCAACTCATAGTGGATGATTCCCTTCCAATCCCAACAAACACTTCCTGTCCGTCAATCCCGGCTTGACCACTGTTTGGGACGATTCACTGGCCTTCAACAACGACCATTTTCACTTGATGTTGTCGTATGTGATCCATTTTTCGTCGCCAGTCATCATCCGCTTCAAAAATGGGTTCGAGTTCGTTCCTTTTCAGCAGCATATCGCAGGTGTTGATTCGGTCCAGAAGGTTTTTTGGCGTCAAATTATGGGGCACCCAAACATCAAGCTTTTTTTTTGTATCCAGACTTCTGCAGATGGCTTAAAATGGTTTGGTGACTAATTCCCATCTCCTGGGCGATGTCACGAGATGCCATATGTCGGTCTAACTTGATGACTTTCATTATTCGTTCGGTATTCATCGTCATTTCTGTAGCGGATTTGCCTTTAACGAAGGAAAACTTTAAAATAGCGCGAATTTCGGCGTTAGTGAACTCCATATTTACACGTCTATAACTGTTAAACGCAATATTCAAACTCGTCGTTTTGTAGGTTATGTCAAGACCTTTCAAATGATGTTAAGTGTTGCGAGATACGAGCTCTGTAGCGCTTTGTACGTAGCCGGAAAATTCAAAAGACAAAAAGGCGGAAGGGAAGATATTTGACAACCTTATATATGCTTACCTCCTGTGATTTTGTTTTCTTTATGCGTTTCTGAAGCAAGATGTCCGAAGTCAACCCGCAAAAAAAATTCCAGAACTAAAAAACAGAACACTCTCACCTGCTTACCACGCAGTTCAAAATGCAGAACCTACACCAACGTTCAACCTCATTTCAAGTTCCTTGATTGAAGGGACATGGCCATTTAACAAATTGAAGGTACATGTAACATCTGATTCTCTGCTGAACACAAACTCCCCATTCCCGACCCTAGAACCGTGAACTACATCCACGAGAAGGGCCTTGATACGCTTAGCAGCATACTTTTAGGCAAACACCTCTGTAAAGTAGGCTTCATTGAGGAAAACAGGCTTGGAAGGATTTTGCTGCCACTCCACTGCAGACGTGTGTGAAGTGACGGATTCTAGAAGTTTCCTTAACAGTTACGTTTGTTATTAATTGTTGTTTATTATTTATTCCTTGTTGGTTTTGGTTGCCATTGCCCCTAGGGATTTAAGAAATGGGTTGCTATATGTTCGCATTGTGGTCCCATGCATCTTCAAAGCTGTTCCCAGAACTGCTGGTCAAGGATAGGGATTTTTTTTGCCTTTTTTACCACTCTTGGAACGTAACCTCTATCTATCAACGGTTGAAGATATTTCAAGCAATGGACTACTTCCTTCGTGAAATGAAGTGGCGAAAAGGCAGCGTACATTTGATGCTCTCCACGAGGTGATGTTAACTGGCCTCTGACTAAACAGCTTCTTTAATACCAAACAAATCGATTTTTAGAAGAACGATGAAATATTGAACTTCGTCGAATCGAAAAAATTGCGTTTCACTGTGAAGATGCCTGGATTGGATTCCATTTCAGAAACTTTAGCCCGCCCCCCACATACACCATGAACCCATCAACAACGAAATGTTTTCACAAACTCGTCCTTCCACGCAAGGCCATTCTCAAAAATCGATGAAAACAATTCCGGCAGGACCACGCAGCGATGTGACATTGCTCTCAGTTATACGTACATTGGCGCGATTTCGCATTTTGACTGCGTGAAAGTGTGCTGCCGTTGTTTTGTTTTAATCAGTGGATCCGTCAGGAGACATACACACCCCCACCCAACCCCCCACATACAAGCACATCTCTGCCAACTCTCTGACGTAACGCCTTTCTGATATGACTCACGTACACAAGTCTTACATCCGAACAATAAAAACAAACTGCTATAGTTTTCATGGTGATATCCTTCAACCCTGCTCGAAACCATCTTTTCAACGCCAACAACGGGTGATTCGTTCCCCTTTAACGGGCACAAAAAAATCAATACTTCTTCTCGACAACAATCCCTGCGGTTGAGGATGAGTTACTGCCGCGCACGAACAACAGAGCAGCACAACAAGGGCTTCATTGCCTTCGGGATATGCTTATCGGGACACATTCACTTGGAATTGAATTATCGGAACAAATAAAGCGAGGATCTGTGATGGGAATGAGGGCTTCGCACGACGTCGACGACGATAGCTGCTGGCGTGGTTGGGATTGATTATCATGTGACTCATGTGCCGCCATAATCCTACACGGATTCTCTTTACCGTTAGTTTGTTAACTTCTGAGATCTGTGACAGGGAGCAGGCAAGTGTTGCAAACTATGTGCAGACAAGTACGGAGATGACAAAGTTTGTTGGCAGCTGGCAGCGAGGGAAAGTCATCGCAGGGCAGGAAGTTCAATAGAGTTGTTAACTCCCTCCTAGGGGTGGGCGGATCATAAGTGAAAGGGGAACGTTTGTGGCAGTAACTTCCTGGTGAAACTAGGGCGAGTGGTTGAACAATGAAAGTTAGCAGTTGGGAAAGGATGTACGCTAGAGAAGGTGGAGACAAGAAAATTTCACTTGAAAGGGCACTCAAGAAGGAGGTATGTACCCTGAGAAAGGGGAGATTGAAACCAACTTTGGTGTGCACGTCGTTTGGGTTTTCCCTCCAAACAGGAGAGGTTTGCAAAATTCCCGGTAGATAGGGTTGAACGCAAGAGTGGGTTAATGCATGGGACAATCGTTTTATTCATGTTCGTCCTTTAAGGAGTGAATTTCAGAAACAATCAGTGCCCACAACGTCACAGTCAGGGCAGTCAAATAACCGTGAAGAAAGCAGTAAGGAAACTTAATAAAATCATAGAGAACATCTCATATAGACACCACAAGTATGTTACACTTATGTGCTCCGTCTTTGGTTATCATTCGACCGTAGCGCTCCTAATTCACTCTAGGTCCATAGGCGTCTTCGAAGAAAACGGACCGATGACACCTTTCGACTATGGAGCCCACCAAACAGTTACTTTGTGTTGATGCAACAGCACCCCTTCGATCTCTTGTTGATCTTCTGAGCCCAGAATGTTTCAATTTTGTTCTTTAACCAACCCACTCAATGCTTGCCGTGGCGTAGTGCGTAAGTGCGTCGACCCACATGTCGAAGGTTCCAGGTTCGATACCCGGACTGAACTCCTCGAATTTTTCACAGCACCACATCTTTCGAGTTGCCGACAATTCTCAAGGAGTACTGTCTATAAAAAGCTTTTGAAATCTCGCTGTTCGGAGTCAGCAAAAGACTGTTCGTGAAAGAACAATAACACGCACAACACGAGTAGTTGGTGACAAAGCTAAGTCTTTTGCCCTTGTGGGCTGTAGTGCCTTTATATTTCTTTGTTTATTTAATTTCTAAATTTATGCCTTTGAGTTGCATTTTATATTTCATCTTTATTTGGCTCTACAGTCTAGGATAAACCTATGCCCCAATCCACAAGTCTCTTCAGTCAGCACGATCTTTCGTGAGCTACCTTCAGTTGTGCACAGCAAGTTGGTTGCGGTCCTTCTCCACTTATGTGAGCCGTACCATTCGAGGACGTTCTCTGCTATGTTACCCCAATGGTTCGGAATCGAAGACTCTTCGGACCGGAACTGTGGTATCCATTCGCTCTACATGACCAAACCGCCTAAAGCGTGGATCCCGAACACGTCTAACTAGGTACATTCGGCTGAACAGTCCATACACCTGGTTGAATTTTCTCCTCCAGACACCATCACCGCAGACATGACCAAAGAGCAAAGCCTTACTCTCAGTACGACCAAGAACTTTGTCATCCAGACTTCCAAAGAGCTCATGTTTGTGGACCATAGATGGGAAGTGGCATTATCAGAGTGGTATATAAAGTCGATTCAGTGTTTCATGAGATGACTCTTTTACTCAATTGCCTCTTGAGCTTAAAGAAGCTGCGATTGGCACGAGTAATTCTGCGTTTGACCTCGATGCTGGTGTTAGTCCATATCGTGCCGGAGTGGACAAAATATATGACTGCCTCACAGTTTGGCATTCCCATTATGATGCTCTATAGGCACCGTGGCGTAGGAGTAAGTGCGTCGACCGCCACGCAAAGAAATAGGTTCGATTGCCGGACACCTCTTTCGAGTTGCTGACAATATTCAAAGAGTATCAATTGTCTATGGAAAGCTTCTCAAATCTCGCCGTTCGGAGTCGGCAAATAACTGTGGGTCCCTTCTACTCGTGAGAGAACAGCAGCAAGCACAACAGGAGTAGTTGTTGTAGAAGCTAGGCGCTGGTCTTTTCTAGGCTGTATTGCTACTGACGTCGATTTTGTGCGTCCTTTCGTGATCACAGCATGTACGAGGTGTATTCAAAAATTAAGGTGAATTTTTATTTTTCTCAATCAATTTCAATTTCTATTTTGTCCCCCTCTAAGTAGTCACTTCCTGGAAGCAGTTCTGATATCCACATTTTGGTATGCCCTTGAGCTCTCTCTGCGATTCCGTTTGTATCTCCTCAATCGTAACAAGACGCTGTCCTTTTATGGGACTCTTCGATCTTTGGAACAGAAAACTGTCACAGGGGACCAAATCTGGCGAATATGGTGGCCGAGGATCGCCGTTGACGTCATTCAACAATTAATGAGCGATGGCCATGCGACACTTTTTTTAGTCAAAATTCAGCAATTTTGGAACGAACTTTAATGCCACATGCTTCACGCCCAAAATTTTCCAGAAAAAATGCATGGAATGAGCCAACCGACACGCCGACAACACCAGGAACTTTACTAATAGTGATTCGAAGATTTCCATAACAATTTTCTTCACTTTCCCAACACATTCAGCGGTTGTTGATGTTCTGTGGTGTCCAGGGCGAGCGTCGTCCTTCACATCTTCTCGACCTTCTTTGAAAAGCTTGTACCACTTGTAAACATTTTGTTGACTCAGAGTACTCTCACCGTATGCCACTGTTGACACGTTAAGTGTTTTTGAGAACTTTTGAGAAAATTTTTTCACATAAAACGGAATACAAATTCTTGATCATTTTTTTCGACAGCAAGAAATCGCCGGACACGCAAGCCACGTCTAACATTTCCGCCTCTCACAAACAAAATAAATATGGTACATGGCTGAAGCTGTAAACCATTTGTTAGAGGCGAGCGTACCAACATAACAAAATAAAAAAATCGGTGACCGAATGTACGTAGTTGTAGTTTGTGTCGCCACCATTTATCACTTCACCCATTGCCGTTGCTCCTAATTGAATGTCAGCAAACGCCTCATGGACATCTCACTGTGATTGTCCAATCACATCAATGTCGGTTGCGTTTTAGACGGGTTCTTGAAAGAGGATTACAAATTGACGGCAATCTCCCAACAAACCTTAATCAAGAAATCTACTTCGTAGGTGAAATCATGCATTTTTGTGTCCATTGCTCAGATCACGTTATTTCCTTCCATTCGGAACTGCTGACATCTTTGTGGGGGAAACACAAAATTTGAGGACATCCGTTAATACAAAATTTACGAGTTCCACTTGACTCAGATAAAATAAAAGCCACGTCCCTTGTTCCACATTTCATTCCTTTTTCTCAGTTAATTCAAAGCGCATGGCCAAACTGTAGACGAGATGAATCATCAAAGAACGCTTGTGATGAAATTTTCAAGAAATGTGACCACGGGCCACTTAAGTGTAGAATTATGAACGCTTGTCAAAATTGCCAAACCACTTATCTGCTTGAATAATTAAACTACCCCACTTCATGAATCCTCTGCTGGTGGTTCCGTGGCTAGTGGAGTGGGAGTCTGTGTTTAGGAAGAGCGTGCAATTTTGTTTTACACATTTGAGGGGAGGATGTGTCCACGCTCTCATTTGTGAATTTAAATTCGCATGCTCCAGCAAATTCAAAACTGACACCGGGGTCACCTTTCAGCCTGTGCTGATCGAATTTCCGTCAACAACACGCATCAATGGGCATGCAATTCATTCCCTGTAGCCAAGCAGCTTGTCAGCGAGAAGGAATCAAAATATCGCACATTGACAGCGCACACAACATTATTCCGCCCCCACTGCGCATCACAATCAATCAACGCAATCCGTGGCACGGAATTTCATTCGAAATGCGTTCCCACACTGCCGCCGCTGCTCCCGGCACCAGGTGAAGCAGAGTGAGGGTGCCTGCCGGGGAGGAGGCAACGTTGAATCAGCATATCATTTGCGGAGTCATCCCCTGACACAGGTGGAGCCTCTGCGCCGATGGCGGCGGTGGCGGTGGCGGCACTGCTGTGGTGACAGTAAGAAGTCGGCTGTCGCTCGTGAATGTTGAAGGGTATTTAGTTCTCGTTTACCATCGCCGACAGATGTCAAATAACACAACGATCGCTATCGGGGCAAATTGATTTTCTATTTGTCAACGACTGTGTTCATATTTGCGAGACTGAGTGATGCCCTGCTGGAGTCCTTTATTGACTTTGATAATGATACGAGTGACAGAAGGATTTGCTTGCAAATTGAAATATGATGTAATCGTTTTGAGATTTAATGGGGAGTTCATCGCACTCCCAAGTGTCATCAAAGCCGCCCACACGTGGTGTGCGTGCCGTAAAGGAGGCCGTCTTACGCCTGTGATGAGAATCCATGGAGCAAGGCACGCAACACATAATCGTTGTGGATTTAACGAGCTGGAGGAGCATCTAATGAATTTTTGAATAATTCTCAGAAATGACACCTCCCGTTTCACAGGAGGGGGTGGGAGGGAGGAATGACCTCACCGTGAGGAAGCCTCCTTCGTTCTTTTGAAGGTCATCAGCATAAATAAATATTTATAAGCGTTAATGTTTGAGGTCTACACGGATTAAGGCGTTCATGCGGACCTTCCTTGGATTTTTGTGAATTTTCCGGAGAGGGCTGATTGTACTCGACTGTCGTTTCGCTCGCTCCAAGCCTTCAAACGTGCGTAATTCCCGAATTAATACGCGTCATTTTGAGAGCTCAATGGCGATTCCTTTCTAATTTCCGCCGTAAATCATCTCGAATACCTTCGAAATGTCCCTCCATCACGAATCGCGGTGACTCCTGACATTTCCCTCCCTTGGGGAGAACAGGAAAAGAAAATATTAAATTGCAAATCACCGAGTGGAACTGGCAGGATGTCAGAATTACCATCGTGAATGTCTTATTGTCCGCCGATCCGTGCAGAGGACATTTGTCCACGTGCAGCAACCACGCCTCGTGATTATCAGCGACAGGAGTCGTCGCACATCAAATTGCGCCGGTCGGCACCATGCTGAGCAGTGGCACAAGTATGAGATCTCCCCTGGAGACCTGACAGCAGAGATTGCTAATTGAACGGAGCCTTCGGGGTGTTGCACAGGCGACCGGTGGCAACAGCAACTGCACGGGAATCAGTTAAGGGGTTTCATAATCATTTCCACCATTGAAAGGTGACCCTGGTTGTTCATGGCCTTTGTTCACTGTTGTGGAAGCTGTTGTTGGTTCTCATTCATTTGCTGATAAAAGCCACGCGCCAAAGGGGCTTCTGTTCGGCGATATGCGACCTTTCAATTTGCATGCTATTTGGTCGGACTTAGCACGACAATGGGTTCTCAGTTTTCAGACCTCTGCTGGCAATCTCCCTTTTGGCTGTCCAAAATGAACGTAAGCCTCGCAAAATGAGAAAAATTCAAATTTTCCAATTGCGGATGCAAACTTTATGGGAGGCACGTTCTCGAATGTCCAAAATTAACGCCCTGTCCTGTCGTTTCCGGCATTCATATTTATCGCAGAAATGCCTCTCCATGTGGGCGGATTTGGAATTTGTCGAATTCGAAGAAATCTCCTCAGAAAGGAAACTGATTTCAAATTCCACAAACTACAGAAGGATACAATTTTTATCCGTGATTCAATTTGTTCGTTCGACTGTTGGAGCATTTGTGTGCAGTGTGCATGCCGTAGCCTTAGCAGAAGGTGTGCACGGTGCGATGCCAGCTTTTCAGAGTCGTGCTACATCCGAAGGATGTTGTGATTACTTGCACAATGCAGGCATTGACGGAGCAGTGGGTGGGAGGATTGAATATGTATTTCGGGGTGTACCGTGCTTTCGGGGGACGGAAATAGAAGGGTTTAGGGGCTGTGGTGGTGGGTTTGAGGTGCATTTTATGAATTCCTGGAGGATAACATTTGTATAGATTTATGAAAAAGTTGGACTGTTGAGTTTCATTTATCGAACCGTTTGCGTCGAATCTGATGGATTTACGTAAATATTCACAAAATGTCCGCTGTGTTGGCATTGAGCCCACTTTTGATTGTAAATCACTAAAAAATTTTAAAATCTGAATAAGATTTTGTTGTAGAAAGTTGACAAGTGGAAGTGGTTAAAAGGTGCTTCATTCTATTCTTAACTTATGATTTTCCTATAATAGTTTATATCTGGTGGGCCTATATGGCAATGTCCGATAATAACTCCTACTAGATTATGTGGCATCTGGAGGAGAAGATTCAACTACGAACTCTATAGACTTTACGCAGCATGTGCCTAGTGAGTCTTTGAATCCTAGCTATTGCGAACACGAAACAGAAACAGAAGACGACCTCGTTTTGAATGACATACACTAATGGAGAGGGATCTCAATTAACTTGTTGTTCAAAATTCGAGGCAGCTGGCAAGAGACTGTGACTGTGTGCCAGCTATAGAAGCATGATAGTTGAAGCGACTGATCACTCCAGACTGTACTGGCCCTCAAAGATGAAAAATGTTAGTTAATTTCAGGCTGTAATTTTCCATACATTAATTTCTGTAGGTCGGTTCATATCCGGCTCGAAGGACCAAAATGTTTGGATTCTTCTGATTTTCGTCTTTGTCTGGACCTGGGTAACCTCGATGATCCGACCTAGGCACCATTTTGCGGGTGCTTAACGCTCGTACGACCACCAAGTCTCCTATGTTCAATTGGGCCGTGTCTTCAGCCATTTCGGTCGTTGTTGTAACCGCGCTAGATATTCTGTCTGCCAGTTCTTCCAGAAAGCATGGAGGTGTAATTGAATCGCCTTCCAACAGTCGAGCTGTCCTAATTAGCCGATAGTCAGGTCTGGTTGCAAAGTTCTCTCCTTGATACAAATCTTGTGAACGCTGCGAAAAATTAGTGATCTGATCGCCCAAGGACTTCTCACAGCGTTCAGAAGATTCGTATCAATTGGAGGACCTTGCAACCAGATGTACAGTGACTGTGGAACTAACTTCGTAGGAGCAGACACAGAACTACGTCGACTACTCAAAGATGCATCAATCATCATCATGTTGATTTGGTGCATGGTTGTGGGCGTAAATGACGAACTCATTCGATATGGTAACTATCAAAAGTCACACAGGGACTTCATAAGAAGCTGCTTGGATGTACAGAGCAAATCGAAAAAACTGACTTATTTGAAGCTGTTCCGAGTATATACCTACTTCGTCTGAAGTTCGATTACCATAATCTCCTCGGATCTCTATTCTAAAGGCGATGATGGAGCCTAAGATTGGTCTTTGCCTCGTTGGAGATTCTTCTTCAAAACTGCATGCGTTTAAAATTATGGCGGGTCCCGTACTTTTGTTTCCTCCACTTTTGGAGTTCCATCAGTCGTAGCATCATTTAAGCTGAGAACCTTTTGCCACATAGATGTTTTCTTAAGAGCGGTGTATAATATCGTTTCAAGCACCCTCTTAGCACCCATTTCCTCATTTTCGAATAGTTCAACATTTCTGGTGCTGGTCAAGAAGCTAGTACTCCTCCAAGGGTGATACATCAAAAGCAGATCAACAGCTTAAGGCCAGCTTATGATTTTTGTCTTTACAACTCATATTTTTTTTGGTTTTCATTCACAAAATCCAACTAAGATTCCCGTCTAAACGCTCTTTTAGTTTGTAGATTGGTCACCCCACAAGGCGTAGTTTTCTCCCCACACTTCCGAAATTCAGTCCCAAATGAAATACCACTGATCACGGAGGCATGAGGATGCGGAGTAAGTGTACCCGGAGGTGACATTGTCAACGCGAAATCCAAAAAATTTGTCTCCACCCATCGTCCAACGTACTAACTAACTAAAGTAAAGTGTTTTTTTAGACCGGAAGGGGTGTTTGGGTAAGCCGAAGAGCAATGAATCTGGCACTATTCAGCGGGATATACAAGTTCCTCTTCTTGTCGCAATAACAACAGCTAGGTCTCATATCAGACAGCAGAAGAAAGCACATAGAAGTCTTCTACAGTAATCAGTTGCTGCAACAATGTCATTGGATGCAAATGAACTATAGTCTCGCATGTTATACTGGCTTTACAGTGCATCCCAGTCTAGTGGACGATCCCAGACTGAAGCACAAACTGCAAGCCACTCAATCGAGTGCAAAGAGTAGTCAATATATAGATGCATTCGGAGTCCTAAGACGTATCCCCTGCGTTGCACTAGCCATACTCTCCTTCCTTTCTTCAGTAGATATTCTAGAAGAGGAACCCGGAAGCCCATTTGGCAGTCGGACTCAAGTCCATTGGGCTATGGTCCGAACTGAATTTCTGTGATTCTATTAACCCAAGACAGTTCAAATCCTCCAGATGTCGTTTTCCTCCATCTCATTTTTGAGAAAGATTCCTTAGCCAGCACACTGGACAGATCGGACTGAGACTATGTAACCACGTCGTTGAAAGATCCACTGTGTATATTCACGGAGGGGCTAACGATGAACGATGGCTTGGAAATCTTAACCTCTGTCTCTCAAGCAAATCAACTTTATCATTGTAGAGTTTTTCTAATAGAAATGAAGGCAATCACAATTGGGACTGTCATGGCTAAGAAACAATGCGGTGCCCAAAAGGAATTTAATCATTTGTTCAAAAAGCCAGATATAAATCAAATATCTAGGAGAACACAACGTTTACTCTAAACACCCTCTCTCTCTTTCTACCTGTTGTGGGTGCCGAGGCATAAAGAAATCGAGAGGCATTGCGAAGCTGATGAACTTACCAGACATGCCACTAAATTCTTAATCTTAATCTTGCCCGAAGGTCTATGCCCTTCAATGCAGTACGACACGTACTACTCGTAAAAGGACACATATTGAGTGAACAAACCAAAAGGCAGTAAGGGAACCCCACATGACTTTAGGCCGAAGCAATTCGGCCGCAGCTCAGTTCTGATCGTTGTCCCTGCCTCGTCAGCATAAACACTACAGCCCACAAGGGACCAGAGCCTAGCTTCTACAACAACGCCTCGTGATATGCGTGCTGCTGCTCTCTCACGAGTAGAAGGGACCTACAGTTTTTCGCCGACTCCAAGCGCCAAGATTTGAGATGCTTTTCATAGACAATTGATATTCTTTGAGTGTTGTCAGCAACTCGAAGGAGATGGTGCCGTGAACCTAGTTCTGCGTGGCGATCGACGCACTTACCACCACCCCACGGCGACCACGAGAACAGGAAATTGCGCAACAGAATATATGTCTCCAGGCTCGGTATCCCTCTCAATGACATCGCCATGAGCTTTAGTGACGACGGAGAAGTTGAAGCTATTACCTCTGCGATAGCAAAGTTCTGGCAAAACTGCAAGACAGTAGTGTGGAACACCTCAACAGATGTGAAATTTGGTTTCACGTGATCACCGTCCTTCCGACTTATATCACGGGATCCATTTTCCCAAAAGAGTCGTAGGTAACGCAAGACTAGACGTCTTAGTCCCCCAAGTACCAAATGAGATCATTTTTGAGGGACAATCACCCCTCCTTAGTTTGGAGCAAGACCTTTCAAAAAACTCCGCCGCCCTGAGGGTTTCAGCACCCGGTTGAGAATGCAACTCCACACTGAGTCGGGAAAGTCTTCTAACCGCCTGGATCAGCAGGGTCAACAACTTGTTTCAGAGCAGTCAGCACAGAACATTTACTTCGACTCTGCCCGTGATATTGGGTTTTAAACCATAGGGCTACCTAGCCAACGATGGCTTTAGGGGATACTGAGGGAACCACCACAATAGGCTCAATGGCGGACTAAGTGTGGCTACCCACCGAAAACCAGCCGCTCTTCTGCGTTGATTTAGCTTCTTAAAGCAAAACTTAAGGCACTTTGTCGTTTGCTGCAGCTTTCTTCTTTTAAATTAAAAACACATATATTGGCAGTCTCCAGCAAAGGATAACATTGGTTCACCAACGATAACTCTTCATCCCTCAACGTCCCTGTCAAACGCGAAAGTTCTTCAAAAAAAGAATTCAAACTTTCACTTCACAACAAAATGACTTCGCCACCCCGCCAATTCCTCTTCACTCCTTAATCCCATTCATCTCGTGACCTAGTTACGATTTCCAGCGCAATGTTATTTCAATTTATTTTTAATATTTTCCGAAACTTTAACCAAACTTTAGCCAAACTCAAGTCCTTTGCGCAAAGTGAAGAAAAAATTCCCCAACTCATCGTAAGCACTTGATCATGATAAAAGTTCGGATTAATTGTTCGTGAATAGGCAGTTTTATCTGTGCAGCTGCAGAAGCACGTTCCCCCACTTGGGCGCACTAATTCAACGTGAAGAGGAGCAGTGATGACAATTGAAATGGCTTTCCTGGAATCGTAATCCTTTTCAATTAGATGGCACACTGTGAGCGAGAGGGCAGGATTGGGTGGGTGTATTTCATCTGTTCGGGGCACTTGTCATATAAACGAGGGGACAAAGAGAGAATAGCGTGGAGGAGAGCCAGCTTGAAGGTGCTTGTAGAGAAGATAATGGGGCTCTTAGCATCACCAGGTGTGTGCGTACATTTATGCTGTCGCGCGAAAATGGCGAGAGTTACAAGTTTGTAAATGAAATGCCTTATGAAACAGTCTTAATGGATGTTGGGAACGGGCTCGTAATGAAAGTTTCTTGTAAATCTTTCAGAAGGTGTGCTAAAGATGCTACTTATGAATTTTTGTTCGGTGATTGAAAACTCAATTGAAAGGTAATTGCTTGAGAGAGTGTCATGGGTGACTCGAAATTCAATTTGAAGAGGAAATTTTTTTGGCTACCGGTGGCATTTCAGTTGGTCAAAGCGGCCATAGTGAGTTTTAGACGGGGAAACAGAACGAAATCGATCCTTCATAGTCGAACCCAAAAACGTCTCCATTTTGAAGACACTCAACGAAATTACTTTCTTGGCCGCCGCTTGCATAAATTAAGTTCCATAGCTCGACTAGTAGTCTCTCCACAAGTTGTCGCCAATTAATTTATTTCATCCCACCTGCAGATGGTGAAGGATTTAGCTGGACAGGCCAACAAAAATAGCGTTTCGCTCTGTGGGAGCAGAAGTTGGCAGCAACACTTTGAAAACCTACATTTCCAAAACTTCCTCTTCGCCTTCATTTGGCAATTCATTGGAAGGTGAACCTGTAGCTCAATCATCGTGACGCTCTCTAGCTGACAAGGTCTCTCGCCAGATGCCTCTAGTTTCACACACCAAGTACCAGTCCACTTGGGCACGCCAACTTAGATGAGCATATTCACTCTTTTGATTTTCCAATGGCTTGAACTCGAAGACACTTCGTGGTGGAGTTGTCCATACCCTCCCTCCTTAAGCTCGTCACTGAATCATTTCCTCCAGATGTCAGAAGATTTAATTCATTCATCACGGTCCTTGATACTCGAAGATACACACCGACAGCTGTTGATGTCCTGCCTCTCCTCTCGATGGGAAACGATTTTCCAAAACACAAAAGTCTAAAATTCAAAATCAAAAGTTTTAATGAAATTTTGAGGTCCTACAACGACGAGGACGAGGTTCAGCGAAAGTTTCTTCTTCTTTTCGAATCCCTCTCTCAAGGGAATTAAATTTCGACTTTGCTGCACCGCAGACATTCCCTGCAACCACAGCGTCTGCTTCATGAACCGGAAATGTTTGCGGAAATTCTTCAAATTCAACGTTTTCGCTTCGACTCGCCGGCAGAGCGAAAAGGTTAAGGGTCTTATCAAAAAGTTTCCCTGTCATGACGGTCTAATTTTATGATGCAGACATTTTCGGGGAGCCCCCGCAGATGGTGGTGACCGTTCAAAAATAACTTTTTCCGCCAACGAATTGCATACGGAGCGTATTCGAATTTACCTGCTGACTCACAACAGACCACAATCCGCTCGGGGATGTTGTTCAAAAAATGTTTCCATCGAAATGCATCGTCCCCCGTTGCCTGAGCGATGACTGACAAAAGAATTCCGCCAGTCATGACTTTGAATTCGGTTAAAAGTTGTTACCCAGCCCGTTCCCACGCGAAATTAATTCCCCAAAATGAAAATCAATTTCAATGCCATCGAGTAATTAGCGCTTCATGCTGGCGAGCGGCATGGGGAGGGTGACGCGTACCTTAGTGGCTGACAAGGATGCGCGCAGCACAAGTGTAGCGCGGATGCCTCCCTCGTTAATTAAGGCTCCCGCCCGTGTGGATGTTTGATGATTAAGTGCTTCATTATTTACATCAGGACACGACAACACAAAAGGGTAAGTAAGCCATGCCACTTGTTTTCCATTAGGCATAAGTCGTTCGTGGAGGTGGCGGAGAGTGGTGTGCCGTTACAAAGGGTTGTGTGTCACTTAGCTTGATGAATTGAACATACCCGCTGTCAGATGGGCAGGTATTTACCTTGAGGGGCATCGATGTCGATGGCGGGCTATTCTTATTGAAAATGGGTTTTGGATGGGCCATTGATGCGGCGCCGAGGGAGGAATAAATTTCTCCTAAGCATTTCCATGTATCACTGAAAATGTTTCGTGAACACGCTTTTTGCGTTCTCGTGAAACGCTAAATGGATCTCTGAGCGGTGACGGTGTAGGGGTAGTAATTTGAATTTGGACTGAGGTGGTGGTGATGGTGTAGGGCGGCAGTTTGCTGGCTTGGTGGCAGTCTAAATGGATTTGGCAAACGTCGAAATTGCATAGATGAAAAATTGGGCACCACTTTGCAGCCGTTTGAAGGGGTTTGTTGGTCCATTGGGAGACACTTCACGAAGGTTGTTTTTTCTACAAAAAAGTATTTCGATTTGAGCCTCCTTTTGACGAATCTAAATGTCCTGCAAATAAATTTGGTGTGAATTCGTGATATCTGCCTTGGAAACGTAGGATATTCCAACAAAACATGACTCTCCTGTATCCTTCACCTCTCTGGACACGATTTCAAATTTTCCAGAATAGAGTCGTTTGCCTAGAGAATTTTGTTTATGTGAGGTCTTACCACCATCCTCCTGCAGAACGTTCCTTTGTTTGTTTCCACTTTCATTCCGCCCCCCAGGTCATTTGTTAACTATGGACAGACTAGCCCTCCCCTCCTGGTGACACCTCGAAATGCCTTAATCTCAATTCACCAGACGGCTTTATCGCCTCCAGCAGCAGTCCTCCCTTTTGGGCTTCACGCCCTGAACGATATCGGGACGCCTTTGCAAGGGTAGAGCCATGAAATTAATTTTCAGCTGAAAATGAGAACGTTTTGATATCTGCGATGAAAGTTTCATTGCGAGATAAGCGCCGAATGCTTGGTGTCACTGATTGCGACTATTTGCAAAGCCAACCCTCCGGGGGTGGGCGTTTGTGTAACAGAATCATGTTTATCTTAATTGCTTCAAGGGCCGCATTGTGTCAATTGTGTGTGTAATCAATGAACGCGCCCTAAAGTGGTACTTGAGTGTGAATTTAGGCGCACAGAGAGTTGAAAGAGACCAGCGTAAGGTGCTTGTCAGCGCAGAGTTGTTGATTGGTTTAAAGCGATCCCCGAGGTTCATGTTCAACCCCAAGAACGTCTTCATTTTGAAGACCCTCAACGAAATTACTTCCGATGACTATCGTTGGCCTCCATTTGCATAAATTAAGTCCCATAGCTCGCCTAGTGTCTCCACAAGTTGTCGCCAATTAATTTATTTCATCGCCCCAGCAGATGGTGAAGGAGTTAGCTGGACAGGCCAACGAACATAACGTTTTACGCAAGAAGTCATCGCACTCAAATTCAGCCGCAATAAACTCGCTCATGTAATGTAGCACTTCATGGGGATGGGGCTGAAGTCCTGAAAGGGATGCGAAGACAGTATAAGAACAAAGTACCTACATTGTGGACATTTGGCAGCAATCTGCTTTTCGGCAATAAGAGTCCGAAACTCGGTGCCTGTGTGAATTTAATTTTCTCACCCCATTCGGCTGTTTGGGGGTTGGTCCTCCGACGACGGCGAAGTAATATGTTTTGATGAAGCAACACTGAAGGGTATAAGCAGAATCATCTTCGCTCCTGGCATGTGTGTATCGATTTTTCTTAATGGAGTGTTGTACTGATGTATGCCCTGACCTGTGGACTTTCATTTGATGTTATGGGCTGCATTTCCGTCCACTCGATCAAAGTCGGCAACAAATTGACTGGACCCCTGGGCGTTTGACATAAAAATGAGATAAAACTGAGCGAAGCAGACGTTGTGCGATTTTATGCCTGCTTTGTGGTTCGTAGACTCTGTGTCTGGGTGGAACATAATTGACTTGGCCATGAGCCTGGAACGATTTAGGCCTGAGTAGATTTTGTACATGAAACTCTGTGTATGAATAATGTTCTGCTTTAGATTTTGTTTAAGAAGGGACACTTCATGAAACTTAATTTAGTTTGAAGCTAGAGGTTTCTTTTAAGACTTAACAAAGTTCCTAGTTCAAATATGTTCATTGGTCCCTACGGGGGTTATTGTGGCGAAGGCCCTTTACATTTACATCTTACTAGCGTCGAGTCTTAAAATCATCACTCACTCGTTGATGGCTTCGTATTTCGACTTTTTTAGCGCCATATAACCAAGCAGAGTATGTGTTAAAGAACAATGTTCTAAATAAGTGTTAAGTTGGGTTATGGAAAAGTGAGCGGAGATTCGTTGCGTATCCGTCGATTCACATGCACTAGGTTTGATTTCTGCATTAAGCGTTTATCTCTCATTTTATTCAAGGAAGCACCCTTTTGAGGAGCTAACAACAAACAATGAGTACTAATTGCCTTCACATGTCGCCCTTCTCACGGTATAAATCAATTTCACGCACAGTACGAGGAATTGTTAAATAATCTGGGTCCTTGTTCCTTGTTGACTGTAGCGCTCGTTAACTCGTAATATATTCTTGGCATAACATCGATTCTTTACGGTCCTTTAAAAGAAATTGTCAAAAGGTGTCAAACCGTAGGTCAAAGGAGGCCAACAAACTTCGCCAAAATAGCTGATATCACGCATTGGGAATTTTCTGCGATTTTTGTACGGAGTGTAGGGCTTGTCGCGTTATTCTGTTAAGTCGGAACTAGTCTGAATATGTGTCTTCAATTTAAGTAAAACGATGAATCGGGAAACGTTGACTGTTACCTGCATCGTGTTTCCAAACCTCCTTTTCAATTAGGCCACCACTTCACAACCTTCTCATATACAAACAAAAGTCTCCTGAAAACCAAACCTCACGCCGAATTGCTCTATACAGCTCAAACACTTTCCAAACACTGAAAAAAACTTAAAAAATTAGGTATCCCTCCAATGATGTCATCCGCTTCCTTTTTCTAATCCCAGACGATTAGGCAAACACGAAGTAGTTAAAAATATCGTTTAACTTTATTTCCATCATCGCGCGTCTTAAACGGAATGAGTGGGATTCTCCTTGAAATCCTTCGCGTGATTAATGAATCCCTCAAGGAATAAGGTTAGCTGCAGGGAACGTCCGTAATCTTGAGCTAAATGTTAATAAATCACCAACAACTTGACCATTTCTGGAACGCGGTGCTACAGAGCAGAGAGATGTTCTGACAGGTGGAATCTTAGATAATTAGCTTGAATGGCTTGACGTCAAGAAGCTAAACAATGTGTTTGGCTTTCACGCTGAAAGTGTAATTAATGACATGGCGACTTTGTGTTAAAAATTATTTGAGGTAAGGTGGGGGTGTGGATGTGGTATAGTTTTTGTATCGGATCGAAATACTCGTCTTCATGAAATGGCGACATTCAGGAGAGTGTCTCGTTATACTCATGTCATACTAATGCAAAGCGACTTTACATATTGCCTTTTTAAATCTTGAGTGGAGGAATGGACGATTCAGTGACATAATAACAACTGAGTGGCACTACAGCCCACAAGGGACTTGGGCCAAGCTTCTACAACTACTCGTGTTATGCATGCTATTGTTATCTCACGAGTAGAAAGGATCTACAGTTTTTTGCTTATTCCGAACGGCGGGATTTGAGAAGCTTGTCATAGACAATTGATACCCTTTGAGTTTTGTCAGCAACTCGAAAAGTGTGAGGTGTTCCGTCCAAGAATCGAACCTAGACGATCGACGCCCTTACCACTACCTCACGGCGACCAGTGACATTGCAGGCTTGATTTCTCTTTAGAAAGCAAATTTTATGACAATATAATTTCACGAAGCATTCACGTTAAGCATCAGCATCCATATGAAACTCCCTCAATATATTGTTCTTTTAAGCGCCTCTAGATAAGGATTGAAACTGAAAGGAACCCACTGGATCTACAGACAGAAGGGAGGCCTTACTTACTGTATCGGGAATAGGTATGTTGAAAGGCCCCATACAAGATGTCCATTCTGGCACAATTCGGTGGAGTATAAAGACTAGTGTGGGCATTCACTACTGGGCACTCAAAACATCGTCGACATCGTTACTCGCACTTACATTCTATTAACCTGTTCCTAAAAGTGTGGTTTCTAAGATAGTGATCAAGTTTGTTGTTAGGCTAAAGACCGCAGAGCATAGAGAGCGTGGACAGATCATGAAATCGAAGGCTCTTCTTCAGCGGTCTACTTCATCCACATTTCCGGACAGAAAAGAAGAGGAAGTTGTTAAATAAATTGTATGAAACCAATTCCAATAGAGCAGGGCTATTGCCTGAACCATATAGATACAAGAAGGCTAGGTGATACCTTCTTCAAAGCATTAAAAGATGCGCCGACTTCGAAGGCTCGTACATTTTGCATCAATAGCAACTCAAATGCTTAAGTTTCCTCAGTGTGGTGATAACTCTCTGTGAGCCTCTATCTGAGGTCCCCCCCCCCCGCTTTTGTAAAATCTATCCAAACTCAACCTAGGGTGCTGTTACAGATATCGGTAAGCCTGGGCCTCAGCCAACATGCTCCTTCAGAAGAGACAGTCTTTCGCCAACTGGCTTCAGACACCTTGTCGGACGAAGACGCCTTCAGGTTCTTTGTCCGAATGTTAGAGATTGGAAGACTGTTTGGGTTGGACCTGCTTGTCAGCACCTTGTCGGACGAAGACGCCCTCACGTATGTTATCTGAATGTTAGGGATTGGAGGAGTGTTTGGGTTGAACCTGCGTTATTCATTCACCTTACATTGGCTACCTACGGTCATTGTATGGGCTGATCATAATCTGCCCTTTCTAAACGTTGTAAAATCTTGACGAGGAACATGCCATGGTATACCCGAATCCTATCTCACATAGAAAGACCCAAAAACGCTAGAAAAAACCGTCTCTCGGTAAGGCTAATGCCCGCTTTATTCGCTTTTTAAAACAATCAAAGCAATAAAGTAGAAAATAGTAGGACGACCAGAAAAATATATTGTGCCTTGGCCAGGCCCATTTAAGCCGCATCCATTTCGACACACACAAACGCCTCATTGATGGCCGACTATATTCATCCAACCAACTTAATTTCATCCATGTATGACAGCAGTTGAACGAACTTATGTAGGATCATGTCTCTGAAGTTGACATGTTAGCTTCGACCGATGTTCCCCATGTTGGTGTTGGTTACGTGACAACTTGTCGTCTTTCCTGAAACCTTCTTTTCAAGTAAAGGTCTCGATGCGATCGTTACTTACCTTGAAAGAACAGCGAGAGTCCTCCGTCGTTATTTTACACAATCTGAGGAGTTCAGTAAAACTATCGGGGCTGGAAATGGTACTCGAGAGACCTCGCCTCGAAAACTTGCAAATATGGCTTGAAATCGACGTGTAGGTGACGGCAGTCAATGTTGCCCTTCTTGTGTATATTTCAATATTTTCGCAGTGTGTGAATCGCATACATCGTGGATTTTCGTGGTCTGAAACTAAACTGGTTTTGAACGGTTTAAGCCATTCTCATAAATCTGCAAATGGAGTAAATTATGCGTCATGTTAAGAAGCCCGACCCCTACATAGTTGTCGCAGTTGAGACGTTCTTCTCATTCTCGAACCGGATTTCTTTTTTTGGTCATGTTTTCTATTGACCATGTCCTACAGATGAACTGAGGCATACATACGTCGATCCTCATACGACCTCTACGCATAGCGCGTCAGTTCCAGCAGCTCTGTTGCGTCCGTCCGATGTTCAACTTCAGTTTCAACACTTCCATCGGAACTTCTCAGTGAGGAAACGTATGCAACATTTTTTTGCACAGCAGTATTTGGGTCCTCATCAAATGACTTCTTCAAATGCTCACCATCAACTGTGACTTCACCGCAAGTGGTAAATTTTCATTCCGGCAGGATTCGTTGAGAAGCTCTTATCCCCCGACTACCAGTGAACACGTCCATAAATCCGAAAGCAAAATTCGCTCGCCCAAAGGGTTTTCTTCCACCGGAAGCGTTCTTGTATCTTGACCGCATTGGACTGATCCAGGATGCGGAGGCATGTCCACTTATCTACCACGTGGTGAGAAGGACAGTGGACAGGCGACTGTTGTACGACGCCAACGTCGTTAGTCGGGATGCTCTCCGGTTCAGCACATCCATCTCCATCCGTGATAGGATGGACACGGATAAGGACCGGGGGTTCTATTGGTGGTTAGAGCCACACCAGGAACCCCAGCTGTCGTCAGCCTGGTAGGTTAGGGTTGGTCCCCCACGGCCAACTCACATTTAGTATAAGTTAGGTTAAGTTAGTAATTAAGGTTACAAAAAAAAAACTACATAAAAAAAAAAAAAAAAAAAAAAAATTGTCGTAAGTATTTTTAAGTTAGAATAGGATATATTAAGGTAGATTAAGATTTTTTTTGTAGAAAATTCCATAGATAGCTAAGTTTTTTAAAAAAACGTTTTCTTAGTTTTACAAAATAAATAATAGGTTTTATTAAAAAAAAAATAAATAGCAATGTCGCCGAAAGGCAAAAACATAACAAATATCAATAGTTTAGCTTAGAGCGCCCGCATAGAGCCAGTAAGTAGTTATAAGATTTCTTCATTTCTGTCGTACCTAGGTTAAGCGTTTTTATACCTAGTTTTAAAATACCATTGGATAAATAATAAAAAAAATTCCTTTTAAACTAAACTAAACCGAAAGCAAAATTCAATTAAACAAAGAAAACATCTTCAGTTTCGGAGGACTCCTGATGCCCAGTCATCCAATTACTTATCAAAAAATACGATTGCTCCCAATGGAAGAAACGAGTTTCACACGTCATTTGTCCCATCAGTGCCCAGTCGGAAGAGTCATCGAACTGCAAATTCGGAGCGATATCGAATCACAAATCGAATTTCTTTGAAAGTCAAATCCCTCGGCAATTATGAACGTCCGACGACATGCGGACGCCGAACCCAGTCCAAGCGCTCACCTCACCCCATCATCGGCTCGCATAACGCCACAGTTGCCATCAGATTAGGGCTTCGATTTTCGAAATTCGATTGCGATTGACAAGCGAATAAATAATGCCCATCATGTACGTCGCCAGGAGAAACCGCAATCTCCCGCGTAGCTTCAGGTCCTGGCGGTGGTACTACTCGTAAGTCGCTGGATCCGGCCAATCATCTGGCAGCGACTTAATCTCGCTAAGTGGATAAGGTATCTAATCGTTTATCCCATCGACGGACTCATATCGCAGGCAGCGAACTTATTCGCTCGCCCAGAACGAATTTATCCGTCTCGCTGCCTCACTTCGTTTCATTAGCTGCACCAACCGCACGCCCCAGCAGCTGAAAAATTGATGGTTGAGACGAAGAAGCAATATGCCATGAGTGGGTCGGGTGCACTGCTGGGGGACATAACGCGAGCACGGACTGGACGACAGGCTCATTTACAAGTGCTGACGGTTTGCTCGCATACCCAGCGCCCTTTGTCGCCTGCTTAGTGGCCTCATTGCGTATTCCGCAGAGGACGTCGACGTAATGCCAGTGCATCCATTGTCATCCGCGTAATTTCATGCAAACTATCGATCCTTTGTGCACAAACCATATTCGGGTTGGACGGAGCGGTCGCCCTGAAGTTTCTCGAAATCAAATTGTCTGTCGCGCAACGATCCGATAAAATGGGTTTGACAACGGAACAGAGCTCTTGGGACAGTTCCCATGCACTTGAGGAGGAACGCTTTACGAGTTGCATATCTGATGCGATTGTTTGTCGCCGTTCAAACCGTCTGCTGATGCACGGACCTCGTGCTCGACGTAAGGCGATGATAAGTGAATGGTTTGATGGTTTCGTTTATTTTAGGACGACGGCGATGCTGCTGAGATGCAGTAAGATAAAGTGATTGCGTTACGCTGTGTGGAGATGATTTTTAAAATGGTGTGTCACGTTCTTGGGAAAAGCGTAAAACCAACTTTTATGGGGCGTGTTGAAATCTGACTGTGTGAAAGGAGTTTGATGAGAAATTTGTTGAAATATATTCTCTCCTGCAAGTTTCATGATGATTGAAGAGCAGCAGCTCACTCCTGAAATTCTGGTAAATTATTTGGCTTAAGAAATACATGTTGGATGGATGAAGGAGTCTTAATTTTGTTGCTGTTCAGGTTAGAAATAAATTCCCAAAAACATCATAGCCATACCGACTGAATATCTGGGAAAGTTTTTTTTTTTTTTGTTTCAGATTGCTGTAGATTCGACTGCTATGATACTTGGCAGGAAGACTGTGCAGAAAGCGATCCAAACGATAAAGGGATCAAATTTTCATGGTCCACTGCTGAATAGAAAACGACGAACTTTGAATACGAATGACGAAGTAGTAGTCCATTCAGCTTTGGAACACATTAGCACACCAAACCAATGAATTTGTAGACTTAGATAGATTGCCCTTTGAATTTCTAAAGACTGAAGACTGAACACAGTAATAAATGTTGTGCACCAGGTTACCTACAAAATTTTAAAAGACGAAATTTTGTCTAACTACTGGAGGTCCATCTCCATAAGCCCCACAAAAAAAACGGTCGTACTTTACGTAAAAACAATTGGGGTCTATTGGGACTCCCTGTTGAATGTCGCTTAACAACACTCCATCCAGTGTATTGTGTGAGACTTTTCGTAGTGGACTAGTCGGCACGCGTCACTGGTACTTCGTCCCCGGAAAATCAAAGATAGACCAAATCTTCATTTTCAGGCAAATTTTAATATAAAAGAGAAACTGAGAGGTCTAAGGTCAGTGGGCATAGTGTTTTTAAATAAGACATATAGTAAACAACTTTTATGCCACGTGGAACTATGAACGCCAGGATATTTCACCCTCTTTGACACAGTGCCGTCTATAGAGCAATAAAACATAAATATCCATGTAAGGACAACAAAGAGAGACCTCATGCAGACCCATTCGTCTGCATGAGGAGATCTGTGCGCAATACGAATCACCATATTGCCTACGTTTTTAAATTCGAAATTGGTATACAAATAGTGAGGGCAGATTTGGCGTTCGTGGTCGAGTCGGTTGTTTGGTAGTAGTTCCCCATAGAGGGAAATGTAATTTTTTAAATAATAAATAAAAAAACGTTTTAAAACTATTAGGGTGACTTTTATTAATCTATACAAATTCCCAGACAAAAAGAGTTCAAATCAACACAAATTCGAACTAAGGAATTTTTCGATATGATTTCTAATTCAATCTAATTTTGTCCGTCAGACAAACGATTGAAATAATACATGTTGGAATTTTGACAGAACTTTTTTAAGGAGAAGACTGCTGAAAGTCAACTCCATTCCCGATGGGAATGACGACGATAATTAAAGACAAGTCAGAATGGGAAGAAAAATTAAGTGTATCTGAAAAATTTGTAGAGAGAAAGAGAGACACACACAAAATAAGCTAGGCTACTAAATGTTTCAGTCGCACATAAATAGCTTCGTTGCTTCATACTTTTTAACAATATTTCATAAAAGTAAACCAAGCATTGGGTGTATTGCTTGGATTAAAAGCAGAACAAAAAGTGAAGATTTGTAAATCTATATTCCATCAACGTTTTGCAAAAGAAACATAAAAGTCTATAGTAGATTATATTTATTTTTCAAAATTCATGTTTAAAATATCCTGCATATCGCCTTCTAAAACTGGGAGATATCCACACTATCACCAACACCGAGATGGACCTTTTCCGTTCCACCACAAGATACCTAGGTCAGTCTTTTACTTACTTCACAGTTAATTGCTATCGAGTAAACAATTTTACAACAAATTGCATTTTTTTCTTATAGATTAAAGTGGAGGATTTTTTTATATCATGATGTCCACTACTCAGATTTGCACTCTTTTCCTTTACAAGTTCAAACTGGGACATAAAACATTCCTCGAACTCAAAACCGGCTAACTAAAGCGCTATTCGGCACCATTCGTTGGGTTGGCTATTTCCTGCAGAGAAATTAGCCTAAGAAATCAAACCACTGTTTCCTTCGCTAAACGGTAATTATCTGGGCCATTTTAGGAGAAATGATCGATTCAGGCCCAACAAAGATGGTCCGGAGCATTGCAAAACACATAAAAGCATCTTTCCTGACAACACACCTGTCTCAAGTAGGCAAAGTGGCAAAAAAGCTCTAGAAGGAAGCACAACTAAAAACATTGTATGCATCCAAAATAGATTATGTCTATATCAAAAAGACTTATTCAATTTGTATTTCTTCAATCAGGGGATACAGTAAAACAGTAAAATAGTGCGACCCACTCAAAATTCAGTGGGATTCGAAATCCATGCACTTGCACCGAATTCATCTGTTATTTCTCCAATGGATTCTCACCCTGTCCGTGTTCCGATGTCATTTTTATGGCAATAGGTGCTTCGAAATCGAGCAGGGCACGTAAAAACTTTTTAGCTTCAAAAAAACACTTCATGTTTTCAAAACTATTTCGAAATCGAGCAGAGCCTTTTATTGTTAAAAAATTAAGCCTTCTCTTCATGCATTCAAAAAACCACTCCAAAGTCTATACGCGGTCAAACGGCGGGTTGTAAAGGGTGATTTCTTAAAAGCTATAGGCAAGTTTTTCAAAAACAGACACTTAAAATTCAGAAAAATGCATGAAATCTTTATTTGAATCGATAGTACGGTCCATATAATTTAATGTTTGAAGATTATTTCATGCAAATGTTGACCTTGACTGCGCCTCAAATGGTCCATCCACTAAGTCGGCCGGTATCTCACGAAAAAATGCTTCAATGTTGTCTTCCAATGCGTCAATTGAAGCGAGCTTGTCTGTATAGACATTTGCTTTGACATAGCCTCACAAAAAAGAGTCTAAAGGCCTTAAATCGTACGAACTAGGCGGCCAATTGACCGGTCCCGGACGTGAAATAAAATGTTCGTCGAACTCTCCCGTCAATATGTCCGTTGTTGCGCGTGCTGTGTGGCATGTGGCACCGTCTTGCTAAAACCACATGTCATGCAAGCTCTTGCATTTTTGGCAAAAACGGTAGCGCTCGCCATTCACAGTTACGTTATGATTCGCATCATCTTTGAAGAAGTAAGGTCCAATGATGCCACCAGCCCATTAACCGCACCAAACTGTGACTTCTGGCGGATACTCCAAAATCGACAATTCTGCTTATTTACGTACCCATTGAGCCAAAAATGAACTGACCATAAAATGGAAGAAGCGCGCGATGAACTTTCTCAACAGAGCACTCTTTAGAAGGACAGCATATTGTGTATTTGTAAAATATTTGTGAAATGATGTTCTTTATATTTTGCTTGTCTTACAAATCCTTCTGAGCAGTTTCATCCTGCATAGCTATAGCTGCCTCACATTCTTAAGGTTCCCTCGTTCCTAGAGCTTGTCAGATATAGCCGACTGATCTGTGCTTGGTGCAAGTACTAGAGGTGGAGTTTGTGTCTTGTACATTTATCTTTCTTCGTCTACAAGGTTATATACAAGTTTCTCATGAAGTCTACCATTGTATACCTCGCAGGTGAGACACAGAAGCATGCAATAACAATTTAGTCGAAACATTCCTCAGAACTATAAATGTACCTAATCCAATTCAGAGAATACGTGCTTAGGTGCTATTGTGCTCCCGATGGTCTGGAACGCAACACAATTTCATCTTACTCCGTAGGACAATGAAAATCAATTAAATCGTATAGTCGCAGACACAGTTTAATGTTTGCATAGACTTTCAAATCGGATTACATTCTCCAAGGTCGCCTTCGAGCGAAACTCCATTTGCACCAGATCCCTGGATTAGTTCAACGAAATCGGATCAGGGTCATATATTCGCTTCATGATACACGGAGAATTAATTGCAGTTGCCAATGAATTAGTCTGGTGTTGCTTTGAGTTACTCCTCTTAACTAATTGACAGATGGAGTGAAGACGATGCTAATTAGGGGGGATGGTGACGTGATGGAATGTTGATTTGCCAGATAAAATTGCTTTTCGTCTCTCACCGAAACAAATTTCATAGATAATCGCCTTAGCGATGCTCAGCCGACCGTCACGAGGGTGATAATTTTCATTGCCAGCAAACGTCCTGGTGGCAAAAAAACGGACGAACGGAATAATGACTTTTTCCACTCGACGTCAGACAAGTTCATTCTCTTCACTCAGCACTGTATTGGAATAAAGACAAACATCGCTGCGCAGTGATCCCAGTGAAAGGATTGAACTGAATGTACCCACATCCCATCCACCCTCCGCCCAGGTAACAGACGACATTCCTGGCTTGAATCATGATCTCGATCTCCGTCCTTGACCACACTGCTCAACAGCAAGCAAACGATTAAATCACTACCACCGCCCACATGCCTAAGTCACTGCCTGTGTGCAGCATCATTGTGCGAGCACAATGGCACCCTGTCGCACCAACAATTGGTGGCAAGCCGTACATGTCAGGAGATGTTACATCAATTGTCTGCGTCATCGGCTTAATTGAGTTTTCGGCACTTGCTCAGCGCCAGTCGCATATTCGAGACCTTCCCAGACGATGAACACATTCCTGCTGGCAGACTGGCTCAAGGGTACATGTGGGGCAAGCCGGACGAAATGAGTTTACAGCGAGATGAACACATCGGAATATCAATTATCATGTGACAAAGGTTGCATCATGAGAAAGGGGGCATGAATGTGGTTCAGGACTTTATGATTCAATGAGGTGACAGTCTGGTGGAATGGATGCATGACATCATGCGGAGAATTCGGAAGAGGCAGGCAGGATGCTCGGTGAGCTATAACCCCTTCCAGTCGAGGCAACATCTGATGCAGCTACAGAGAGGAGGTGGAGTTTATCACGTTGTATGACATAAATCCTTCAGTCTTCGACAATGCTGCTGCCACACGCGATTAGCTCCACCATCCCAAACACATAAGCCAAGCAAGCATTTCCTCCCCCACCATTCATTTTGTAATTTTTCAATGATTTGTGGCCGCAATGAACCTTGACTTTAACGCCCCTAATGAGGCAATTTAATATCGCCGAGGGGATCGCGCACCACCCACCCACAATCGCTCTCGCTGTCGGACCGAATTATGATTGTAGCGTGCCTCCTGCTCGAGTCTCGACATATCGTTCGAATCAAACTCCCGGCGTCGTCTTTTTGCAAGACATGCAATTGCACACCACCCCCACCGGTGGCTAGTAATGCTAATTTATGGGAGGGATGTGTTCCATTTGCATTTCAGCTGAGTATGGTTTTTGAATAATTCATGGCAATTAGAAAGTTGCAAGGTCGTTCCTTGAGTTTATCCCTTCGGTGGGAATTGTTTTTGTGTGCAGGGATGTAACTCGTTCGGCGAAATGCAGAGGGGATGGTTCTTCTCTGCAAGAAGATTTCGGGTGTCGTTTGTTCAATTTGTGAAATGTAGTATATGTGGACGTTAGTATTCATCCGTGGATACATATTTGTTCAGATAAATGAAGGATGCGAACTTTAAATTGTAGTTAGTCGCTATCTTCATACAGTATGAACGAACGAATGTGGTAGCTGTTAAGTCCGAATTTCTGATTAAAATTTGTTTGCAGTTGGGATACAGTGGGTAGTTGTCTGTTTACGGGGCAATTCCACTCGCCACACATCTTCAACCTATGCATCACTAAATAAACCTCCCAGTGTGCATTCAAACAGGACAAAGATCCAAATGACAAAATTAATGTCTAAAACAAGAATCCAATTAATTTTGATCGCACCGAGACATCGGCTCCCTCATAAAGCCGGATTTAATCTTCCAACTACAAACCCAACTAGTGCAATCGTTCACAGCATACAATGTCCACAGTGATGAAGACAAACGAGGCCTCCGGGCGCCGCTGACCCTCACGCAGTTCAACTCCTCAAAGCCGATACATCTAATGTGCACACAATGAACTGAACTGGATTTGTTCATTCTGATCACATTGCAAGTCCTGCCGAGTCCATTGCCAATCCATGTCTGTCGCACCAACACGACTGGACGGCAGAGTCTGGGTCAAAACGATTGCATTTGCATTTTTCCAATTTTGCTGCTTCACCCTGTGACATCAAATGCAGGCGACGATTCAGCTGCTCGTTCATGTGAGGAAATTGTTTTCATCAACCGATTATGGATCTGGGATGTAGTTCTCCCAGCGGCGACTTGATTCTTTAAGACTTCCTAGAAAATTGTGACTTTAAGGCAATCCATGTGGGAGGAGGGAGAGGAGTGAGGGACTGCCAAAAGTGTCTATTTGAAGTTTTTCCGGTAAAGTTAGGGATCAGGGAAACTCGAATCTCCCCAAAGTTGATTACTGCCACCCGGAGGTAATTGACAAACTTTTCCACCTCGAAAAGGCGGAGCGGATGAGATGAGAAAATTGCCGCCTCAGGTGTGGGAAGGGAATAGGGAAACGAGAACTAGGAGATTTTTTTTCCCGTAGACCATCCAGCCTTCGGGTAAATCATGCATGAAACGATTTATATTCAGCTTGTTCAGAGATCGCATCCTCAAATCGAGATGAGCTCCATTCCAAGTCCCGCAGGGACTCTGAGTGCCCCGCTTTCCGTGCTGGGCACTCGGGTTGGGTTTCTTCGTGTTGGGCACGTGTCTGCGACGGTTTACATGCCAACAGCTTGTAGACCAAAAATAAAATTCAATCGTCACATTTTGACGGAATTGAAAGCCGCTTACATTTTGCACATGGCCGACTGGTGGGTGTTAAAATCCATCCAAGGGCTTCCGGTGACGCGGTCGGTAGCGTTGCGTATTTCTCTGAATGGGAATTTCTTTGAAATTTAATTCCGAAGTTGTGGGAGCTTGTTACAAAGTCAATAAGTGGACAATTCTAGACATGTGCTTTTAATTTGTGCGTATTGCTTTGTTCGCTTCATGCTGATGTGTGTTCGTTTGATGCTTGCTTGGGGGTCATTTCCCTTCAGTTATTTACTGTCAGTTGCTTAAGCTTTTAAAAACATGACAGACTTGATGACGGTATATCGGGCTCAGGCTGATGAAAAGGAGGACGTTGGGTAGACGTGGGACAGAGACTTAAGTTCTTCAAACAGCACTTACAAGATTTACGATTTGTTTAAGGCTCAGTCCCAACTGTGCATTACTTATTTATTCTCTTTTAACGGTGATTCAGAAATATGCTCCTGGTGTCATTGCCCAGAGAGATGTCTTAATGCCCCTTCCAGACATCCATTGCAGCCTCGGAGGTACAGGACACTCCCAAAGAGGCACCGCTTCTCATCGCACAGGAAAGGCGATTAAAAGTCTAACAACTTTCCAAAGGTTGTGAACAGATTTATCTCCATCACAGTCAATGTCCCTGCAGAAGTCATGAGATGAGGGAAAAAACAATTCAGACGTGGCAAACGCCCCAGTAAGGAGTGGCAACTCACAAGGCTCTGGGGTCTGTGTAGGTAAGGGCAGGTGAGGAAGGGATATTTTGGAACTCCCCCTTGTGTCTCTCAGATAAATTATAACTCAAGGCCTCATGAGATATTTGAATTTACATATTTACTCGATGGGACTGTGAATGGTTAGGGTACGGACATAGTTCCTGAAATGTTCGTTTGGTTGAAGTGTATCCAAATGGATGTAAAGGAAGGGTTGAGAAGTCTGTGGACGCAACAAAAATGTATGTAGATAAGATAGAGGAAATGTTTCTGTCTTTCGCTTGGTCCTGCTTATCACGTCCATCCAAAAAAATGATATACCTGACCACAATTTGACTCGGTGTCAAAATTACCTCCCCACTTAAGTTAATGCCCATAAGGATATCTCTTGCATGACAGAGGTGTCCGTACACATGCATGCCATGACACCCCTGACACAACGTCCTGTAGCTGATTATCGATTTGCAGCATTGAATCTTATCCAAGTGTAAGCATTCTGTTGACAAACCACAGTCCCCACAACATGAGTGTAACGCGCGTCGACCACATTGTGTCGCCCACACCAAGACCTTGACCGGGGAGTTTTGAAAAGAATCACGTCTCCCATTAGTTGGCGCCTGTCCATCGCTGAATAGCTGCGATATTTCTTGCGTGGTTTTTTCTCAGAACAATGGGCGAAGATGGGCTGTATTGGCAGAAATCTTTGATTTATCGCATTTTTGCTGTCACCGTCGGTAATGAGGGATTGGGTCTAATTCAAAGTTTTTTTTCCGCCAACTGACAAGTCTAATGACATTTAATTTGTCGAGATGTCACAATGACACCGACGCCGATAGACGACTATTACTCTTCTTTCTTAAAGATTTTTTTGTTGGGGGTGTTTTGACAACATTTCTTAATGTGTGATGATTTTCATCTGCGAGCAGTCAATTTGCAGTTGCCCGTGGGGAATGTGATTGGGTAAGGATGACAGACACTGGAAGACAATGAAGCCGTGGAAACAGCAAACAGAAGACATAGAAGATGACGTATGTAACAACGACAAAGAGGCAAACCGCGGATTGGGAAGGTTCAACCACAAACGATGTCAAAGCCTAGGTTGATGGCAAACATGATTATATTGCCAGCAGCAGAGTGTTAGTGCTACTTTAGGCAGCCAAGCAAAATTGTCCTCTCTCCTTCTGTGCTGTGCTATCACAAGGAATGAAATACTTGCACTGCGTGTCGTGTGCAACATTTTACGATCGTTGTCCCTTTTCCCCAGCCCTCATTAAATTCCATTTAAAAATGTTGCAAACAAAATATCCTTTCGAGTCCACAAAGTCGTTTAAATTTCATTAAACATTTTTCATGATTGTTAAATACCGGCTTACACAGAGACTACCCAAAGGGGCAGTAAATTCCGCTTGTCATTAATTAAGCCACCCGGAAGATCTCCATTCGGCAACGTCGACATCGTTAATGAAGGCTCGCAATTTGAATATTTATCTGCTTATAAACGGATTACAATGCGAGAGAGTACTCGAAAATGAATTCATGCGCAAATCCGATTTCGCATCAAACCTGACAGGTTGACACTTATTTCATTTAAATTATGGGCCAAGCAATGTCATTGATTTTTGACACCTTTATGAATACTTTGGCATACAGAATGCTAATTATGGGAATTTTTAAGGACATGAGACACAACCTGCTTATGAGGAAGGAACGTGTTGATAGAGAAAACCAGAATTTGAATTGAATTGAGAAATAAGACTCTACGCTGGTTGACAATTTTCGTTTTGATTAATATTCTTAAGTAAAGCCACTGAAATCTGTCTAGAAAAACAAGTTTTTTAGTCGGTTTTTTAGTTGATGATGCTGAGGGACAGGATACTCCCAAAGAGGCACCGCTTCTCATCACACAGAAGACGATTAAAAGTCTAACAACTTTCCAAAGATTGTGAACAGATTTATCTCCATCACAGTCGATGTCGCTGAGAGAGGTCATGGGATGAGGAGAAGAAAACAATTCAGACGTGTCATGCGAACACATATTGCCTAGACTCTCATGCCAAAGGTCTCATGTCTCTTGATTTCTCGAATGTTAAGCTTGTATTTTCTCCAGAAATACACAGAACCCAAATTGGAGCTGGAAAAACTAGGCAATGACAACTTGTGGACACTAAATTTGGGTGACACTGTAGTGCCAGTGCTGTTATTTCCAAACTTTAAGTGGCAATATGTTTGGAAGGATAAAGCAATGAATGAGATTTTAGCAAAAGTACTTTCGTAAGTTAAATAGGAAAAATAAGAAGTGGAAAAATTACAAATCAGAAACAAATGCTCATGTAAGCCCAATGAGTGGAACCTCATCGTCGTCTGTCCGGTCCACAAGAAAAGAGACCCAAGCGCCAACTATCGTTAGATTAGTCTCCTTGCCATCGCGTACAAGATCCTCTCTGCCGTATTGTGTAAACGCCTGAAACCGTTCATCAAAAACCCTGGGTCTTATCAGTGTGGTTTCAGGGAAGTCCACCATCGACCAAATCTTCACACTACGACAGATCGTAGAAAAGACCCAAGAAGTGCAAATCTATACTCACCACCTATTCGTCGATTTAAAAGCCGCATATGACAGAGTGCATAGAGACGAGCTATACAGTGCCATGTCTAGTTTTGGCATTCCTACCAAACTCGTCAGATTGTGTAGTATAATGATGGAGAACTCTCGCTGCTCCATCAAGGTCGGTAGTGCGGTGAGTTCGTCACCGAGACCTTCAATGTCAAAAAAGGTTTAAGACAACGACGCGCTGTCATGTAACTTCTTTAACATCATCCTTAAGAAAATCGTGCGTAACTCACAAGTCAACACCAGAGGCACGATCTTCCAAAAGACGTGATTGGACAAACACACCGAACCACCAATGTGGCGTTTGCTGGCATTGAAGCGGAAGCGGCTAAAATGGGGCTGGTGGTTAATGAAGGCAAAACGAAGTGCATGCTGTCATCAAAGATGGACCCATAACATCGACGTCTCGGACAGAGTGTCTCACTAGGTAGCAGAAACTTCGAGGTAGTCAAGGACTTCGTCTACCTCGGCTCTGCGGTCAAATAGGGACAACTACACCAGTACCGAAATCAAACGCAGAATGACTCTTGCCAATCGCTGTTTTTTTTGGGCTCAAAAGGCAATTGAGTAATAAAGCCCTCTCTCGAAGGACTAAGCTTGCTTTCTATGACACCTTAATCTCCCAGTCCTACTTTATAGCGCGGAAACCTGAAAGTTACTAAAAGCGGATGAGAAAGTCTTTTCGAGAGAAAAGTTTAGCGTGCGACTCTTGGTCCTGTTTGCGTTGATGGCATCTGGAGGAGAAGATTTAACGACAATCTATGGGGTGTACAGCAACATGCGCCTAGTCAAGCTAGGCCATGTAGAGCGTATGGACACCACTGCTCCGGCCCGAAAAGTCTTCGAATCTGAGCCATTGGGACAATGCAACAGAGGACGTCCTAGGCTAAGGTAGCGCACTCAAGTGGGGAAGGACCTCAACCAACCTGGAGTGAGCAACTGGCAGCAGCTGATGAAAGATCGTGCTGTCTGGAGAGGCATGTTAGTTGAGGCCCAGATACACCCCGGATTGTTGTGCCACAAGAAGAAGAAGAAGACGCTTCTTGTCTTCGATTCTAAGATCACCACTTTTGAACCACCGAAACCCCTCTCTGAGTGATTAATCGGTCGAAACGAATTCACCATAATCTTCTATTACCATTGATGATCTGCAGCAGCACTTTTCTTTCAATTAAAAAAAAAATCCAAAATTCGCCCAAATGCTTTTTTAAGACAAATCCGTCCATTTTTGAAGAGGCAAAAAAAAAAATTTTTTTCCAAGACAGACGCCGATGCACAGTGATTATTGTTGATAAGTGTCGCGCCAATGAATTAGGTAACTGTTTCCATGTTCGGCCACAATTTGCAGGTGGCTTTTGAAAACGGATCAGATTGGTGCCCCCAATGTATTTCTTCAGAATTCGAACTTAAACTCTCCTCTCTTTTATTTCCAAAGTGGTGCAAGTACCAAGTTCCCAACACCACTCAGGTTCGCTTTCGTAATCCATCTCCAAAATTCTATGTCCACACTACTCATGATCGGCGTATCAAGTGCTCCTATGAATATCCAAAATTTCGCCTCCTTGATTCAGAAGATATGGCTTACGAAAATGAAGAATGAACCAATGGACCACGCATTTTTTTTTCTTCTAGAAACTTTCAAACTCTTTCCTGTCAATTGATGAAAACAGACTTACTTTTAGTTTTCTTTCATTCGTACATGGCATATCTTTGAAGAATTCAGAGACTCATAACGTGTATTGTGTCTTAGAATGCTAACGCCTCAGTCTAGCGTCTGCCTCCTATGAATACGACACAAAGTCAAACTTTCTTTTCAATTGTAAGTGCGAACCAAAACAAAAGACAAAACAAGCGAAATCCTTTTATACGTGAGCACTTGAGGTCTTCCTGAAACATAAGCACTGCTCTTCTTAACAAATGAACTCCATGCGTAGCATTTTTTAATTCGAAATGCGGAGAACGAAAAAAATATTCCCACAATCCCAGCGATACGTATTATGTCGGTAATTGATGCCTCATCCGTCAGATTGATTACCAAAGTCTTCATATTTGTAGACTTTTTCCCTCAGTTTGCATGGAGACAGCTATACGATGAATTTACATTTGCCATACGAAACGATTGTATCCATGACATCTTCATTTTCCAACAAATCAAATGCCTCACAGATGGTTGGGGCACTACCCACGGCTTGAGGAAAATGCAAAAAAAAAATTAAGACGCTTTTGTTCAACTTAAGCTCGAAATTTTATTGGAGTCTGGGGACTTAATGAATTCCACATACCACACTCAGCTGTGACTGATGCATAAATATTAGGAACCGATCCCCGGTCTAGACACGGGTCGTGTTCGTGGGATTAGACTAGTTGTCACATATGTCACACACCCTTGCTGGCGGGTGCTTGCCTAATTATCAACCCCTCGCCCAACAGCATTGACTTCACTGCCAGAAGTGTTAACCTATGAAGCACCCCGCGCACAATGGAGCAAAGTGAAAGTTCAACGAATGATTACTCGGGCGTATGTGGAATGTTTTTTTTTTAAAGACAACTGCCAAGCTGCCGCCCCTCCATGGGACTGGTTTAAATGCGGTGTCGCTCGTGTGTGTGAGACGCACAGTTGAAGAAAATGCGAAACACTCGGGCGTATGTGGAATATTTTGTTTCGATGTGTTCGCAAGAAAAGCGGTGAAGTGCTCTAGTTGGCCCTGCATCTGGCAGATTTCCAAATGCCACTTTCAGTCGCATGAACTGGGTCACGTCGTCGTCACAAGGATACGAAGAGGAGTTGTGCGCTTCCTACTCAGAATGCACGCATACAAAATCAAGGAGTCCTTCCCTTGGAAACTGGCCAGGACATCCCATTGTTGAAATAACAATATTCTACGCAAATTTTGTTCCTTGCAAGAAGCACTCGTTCGAAGCGAAGCTGAGGAGAAATGGGATTATTGGGTTAAGGATTTAATTTTACAAATGTGAGCATATTTTGCTACTTCTGCTGCTTGCAGCTGATGTATGGAAATTCGGCTTTTTCAATCGGCGGACAAAAGACAGGAGCAGTCAGAGGAGACCGAATTCCGAATTCCATAAATTAATTGTCCTTGCCGGTTAGGTGATATGGAAATCCACTTTGGATCGAAGGCAGACTTGCCGGTGCCTATACGGTTGCCAAGAATGATTTAAGTCGTCCCGCTTGAGAGGACACATATTCCCTCAGTCGTAGATCACGATTCAGACTATAGCATAATTTAATGTATTTGCATTCAATTATAGTGTCCGTTTGGTCCTCCTCACCGTCTCTCTAACTGACCTGAATCACTGGTCACTGCAGGACGAAGGACAAGCCATCGTCACGGGATTGTGCTGCATCAGCAGTTGAGAAACGAAAAACCTATACACAGCTTACCTCTCAAATGTAATTGCCATTGACGATGTCCTTTTCAGTTCGCTTTACAGGAAGAGCGAGTGAGAGAGCGAAAGAACAATTTTGTGGACGGTTATCGATTTCGGTCGCCAGGAACGTGGCACGTATCGAATTTCAACGTAATTGCAGAACTTAACGAAGCAGAAGAGATTTTAAATTATTCTTTCAACGCGGAATAGAGAATTTTTGATCTGGCCGCTTTCAGAGAGTCATTGACCAGTGATGGGTTTACTGCGAAATTAGATGAACTTTAGTTTAGTTTTTTTTTCGTTTTAATTTAATTGGGGATGTAATGGCTTTGATTGGTGATATGAGTGGTGTCAACAGAGACCTTGATGACATTTGAGAGAACAAAAATTCTTTCAGGAATAGTGTATAATGGAGGGAGATGCAGCTAGTTGGCCAAATATTTATATACTACGGACTTGTAATTTAAAAACTTATAAACGGAAGGACGAACCCATTCTTATGAGAATTTGGCGGGGTGGAAAAAGTGGTGGACTATGTAGTTAAGACCCACATAGTGCAATAAGTCTTCTTGCCCTGACACATGGGCAGGGTTTTAGAACAATTTTAGTGATTCAATTTGAGCCGGAAAACTATAAGCCCGAATGAGTTGTCCTTCAGCTGGAAAATGCCTCTTACCAACAGAAGAAATTAAGAGGTTTCGTTCTCTTATCCTCCCTGCATCTGCGAAAGAAGTCGTTTTATCCAAGCTGATGTCGCAATGGCACAAAGGTGAAGTATATTAAAGGGTGTCCCAACAAGAACGCAAGATTTAAATTTGGCGCCATTCGAATTGTCATTGTTTGACATTTGAAAAATTATTATTGTTTGTTAGTAGAAGGTATAGGGTTACTACATTGGAGCCATGCCCAGCGAAGGGAGTTCGTTGATTGGGTATTAGAGAGACAACATAAAAATGCTGATTTTGCCGATAAAATCTTCTTTACTGACGAGGCCAATTTCCATTTTGATGGCTTCGTCACTAGGCAGAATTGTCGCATTTGGGGCGAGGAAAATCCTCGAGTGATTCACGAGAAGCAAATGCATCCTTAATGTGTCACTGTGTGGTGTGGATTTTGGGCTGAAGGAATCATTGGACTCTTTTTTTATTAAAATGAGTCAGGTCAAGCGCAAACAGTCAATGGTGTTCGGTATCATGAAATGATAACCAATTTGTTCGTGACTGGAATTGAAGAAATAAATGTGGAGTGGATATGGTTTCAACAAGACGGCGCCACATCTCATACAGGGACAAGGAAAGAATTCAATTACTGCATCATCAGACCAGAATTGGCCGCCTAGATCGTGCGATTTAATACCGTTACACTTTTTTCTTTGGGGTTTTTGGAAGTCGATAGTTTATTCTAATAAGCCGACGACGACTCAAGCCTTGAGGAAATTGAACGCTGCAATAATGAAATACCGCATCATATACGCAAAACGGTGATTGAAAATTTCATTAAAATACCACGTATGTGCCAGCAAAGCCGCGGTGGCCATCTGGCCGATGTATTATTCCACACATAACCTTATCCTGTCTACTTTACGTTATAATAAAGAATTCACGATTTTTTTAAATATCTGCGTTTTATTTAAAATTTAAATTTTGCGTTCTTATTGGGACACCCTTTACTTGCTGTCCTACGTAATCTTTGTAGGCATAACAGATACCAAAAATCAGTAAGGGCTAGATCAATGTGAACCTTCGGTAGCAAAATTAACTATTGCTGTAATTAGTCCTTCCCAACCAAAGACGACATATAACTGTCGCATACGAAATTAAAAGTAAAACTCCTTGAGAAGTGAACAGAGGTGGTGTCTTTTCTTGTCTTGTTTTGAAAAGTAAGCAGAGGTGGTGTCAATGTTGAACCTTTCGTGCTCATGTTATCTTCCTGTCAGCGATAGAATTTAGATGTTTAGTTCTTCCTGCTAGTGAGCTTGAGCTGTGCCACCGATTTCTAGACTCCTAACCTGTGGACGAATTTCTCCTTACTAGGAGAAGAATTCCAAATAAGGTTGATTTCAACATAGGTAAGGAAATAATCACCACCAAAATTGCAATAAAATAACTGGGTACGACAATAGCATGTAAATTGAGCTACGGAATTCAAATAAGTCTAACAACAGAGCGAACTGCGAGAATCACAAGAGCACTAAGTTGAATCATGGCCAATATAGGCGGCCCAGTACTGAGCAAAAGAAGATTGCTTATGGATATTACACACTCTATCCTACTGTATGGATGCGAGATTTGAGCAAGCGCTCTCAACACAGAGAATACAGAAGACGAATGCCAGCAGCACAAAGAGAAGGAGCATAACATATAGTAAGTTCCAGTATCAGAACCAGCTGTTCCTGTCATAGCTGGAGTTACTCCTATAGATTTGCTTGCAGCAAAACGTAAGAAGGCTTACGACAACAAGACAGAAGCGGAAATGATATTGGCAATAGCAGCGACTGAGGAGCTCACGAAATATAGTTGGTAGAGGAGGTGGTATGCTGAAAGCAGAGGGAGACGGAACGCAAGGCTGATAAAAGATGTTGCTACACGGATAGAAAGAAGACACAGTGAGGTACATTCTGTTCTCATGCAGTTCCTTACCGAACATGGTCAATTTAATCAATACCCCGAACGGGTGGGGAAAAAAGAAAGTGCAGCCTGCACATATGGAGACTCTGAAGAAGACGACACCTACCATACCTTCTTCGAGTGCACCACGTTTACACCGCTAAGATGTCCGTTGAAGTCCGAAGTGAGCAACATTTCCCCAGACATCTCTCCAGAAGATGACTCTCAACGAAGCAACCTGAAACAAAATTTGTAGTTTAATCGAAAAAGTCCTCAGATGTAAGAAAAGAGAGAAAGAAGAAAACACTGAAACACAAGAAGCCATTTGAAGTTAAAGCCTCACCGGCAAGAGAAAGTCATCCGCAAGTTGGGAATAATGCAAAAGTGAATAAGCCGGTCCCCATAAGGGGAAAAAAACATCACCACACTGAAGTAATGCCACAGTAGTTCCGGAGTAGATGGTGTTCAGTAAAATGGGTCCAGGGGACTTTTAGTTTGGGTGAGAGTCCCACAGTTGGCTGATGACCAGTATTCTATTCAGAGTGGATCTGTTTCGAGTCCCGTCATGGTTTTCCTCCATCCCCAAGGCAAAAAAAAACAGCGAACGAATTCAGTCTTTTTATGGTTCACTTCTCCGATTTTCGACGTTTTTCAAACTGCTTTTGTCTAGCTTTTTATAAAGGTTTCTTTATAGTCAGCGAATCTGATTGTACCCATCAATCCAACATCGTATCTCAGTTTCTTTCGACGTTAAATATGTGAAAAGATTGCATTCGGCTGTGAGTGAGCTGTGACTTATTGAAGGATTAAACAGTTGATAGTTGAGCAAATTTTCATTTCGAGAACTCTTGAAATCGCCACGGATCTAATGCTGTTGGTGAAGCATCCTCTACTCGTACGACGATAATCGCCGCAATAGAGAGTTCTTCGGCACTTAAGACGTTCCCAATAAGGCTAACTACTGCAACAAGAGTGGTTTCTATAATTCCACCTTTCATATAAGCATGTCATGACAGTGAAATTAAGATTTGGCACAGATTATCAAGAATGAGCATAAGAATTGATGAGTTCTTCAAAGGTGCTTAAACGGCTTATTGGCCGAAAATCCAACGCAGTAGATTCACTACTTTAACATGAACTTCGTTTCAAGATGGCTTTCCCATCCCAGCAGAGGGGATAAAAGCTTATGTGGTGGTTCCTTTCTCCTCCGTATGGTGATCCTTTCTTCAGAACCGGCACAATTGACAGCAAAGGACCCATGGATCTTATTTATCATAAGCCGACGTGATGTGTCATAACTTCTCTGAGAAGTTGTTATTTCTTCAGAATTGAAAACATAACAGCACATGTCAGCAAAGTGGTAAAACAGTCTACTGTCAGATCCATGTGCTTCTAAAACAAAATTTCATAACGCATCTAAAAGACCGACAACAGCGTTCATTAACTCAAAATGTATCTCTTCTTTCAATTCCGGGAACTCCCTTTTTGAATGAAATTGATAGCATTTCAACAGACGAATTATTTTTAGATGATCCAAGATGTGCACCAGCTTCTGTCTTCATTTTAAATGCGGAACACGTCCACAAGCTCATTCCTCTCGCATCCACAAAACCCTCGAACGCTCTCCCCACAATTTACCCCCATAACTTATTAAGTTTCTCTCCAAGAACTCATTACAATCTCATTAAGAATCGCTCAATCCGCTCATCCTTGAAGTTATCTCTTAGAAGTCGAGAAATCTTGCACATCAAGGACTGCGAAATCACCTCTTTGAATTTAATTACGAGAAAAGCGATAATTCACTCAACCAGAATGGCACTCCACTAATTAGGTCATGCAGTGTCGCTATCAATTACCAAAGTTTCGCGTACACCGCCGACGGCTCCTCAAGTGAATCAGTTCCGCTAGGATAGCAGGGAATAGGGAAACGAAACTTTCCAAATTAAAAATCGCGTGAACTTCATCGGGAAGGACGAGATTCGCGGAAAGGATGTCGACTAGTGAGACTTTGTTTCTGAGCCGGTAAGGAAATACATTCTGGAGGAGACATGCACGCACCAAATCATCTGAATGACATGTGCGGTGGAAAGAATTCCCTTTGGAGAGAAATCTTAGTGTCATCTATTTGGTGCACAAAAACGAAAGTCTACTGACTGCACCAACTACCGAGGTCTGCTTAACATTAGAAGTTCTTTTTTACCGCGGGTCTCAGGCCAAAGAAGTCCTCTTAAGAGCAAATAAGACTGATCCTGGATAAGACCCAAAAGCCTATTTACCTATTTTAAGCAGCATGCATACGGATGAGCTATACTGTGCCTTTTCTAATCCGGCATCCTTGTCACATTAGCTAAATTGTGTAGGATAACGACAGAGAACTTTCGCTGCTCCGACAAGTTCAGTAACGAGGTCACCAAGACATGTAATGTGAAAATAGGCGACGCTTTGTCATGTGACTTTTTCAACGTCAAGGAGTTCGTCTACTTCGGCTTTGCGGCAAACATCAGTGCACAAATCAAAGGCAGAATCACTCTTGCCAATCGCTGTTTCTTTGGGCTCAAGAGGCTACTGAGTAATAAAGCCCTCTCTCGAAGGATTAAGCATACTTAATATAACAGCATGATCATCCCAGTCCTACTTTATGGCGCGGAAGCCTGGACTCTTCTAAAAGCGGATGAGGAAGCCCTAAGACTTTTTGAGGAAAACGTTTTGCGTACGATTTTTGGTCCTGTTTGCGGTGATGGCATATAGAGGAGAAGATTTAGCAAAGAACTCTATGGGTTGTACAGAAACATGCGCCTGGTCAAGCATTTTCGGATACAACGCTTAAGATGGCTTGGGAATGACTTCAACCAACTTGGAGTGTGCAACTGGAGGTGCTATCTAAAGAGGCATATTGGTAGTGGCCCATATCTACCCCGGACTGTAGCGCTATGGAAAGAAGAAGAAGAAAGACCCTTACCGCTAAACAAAATTCGCTAAATTTGGGTCGACGGCAATATTGCTTTGGGTTGGATTTGCTTTTCCTGTTAAAATGCCAAAAGAAACTAAAAAGATGTCACTTCACAGCTGACAAAATGGCCACCCGTAAAAATATAGGTTGCTTACTTAAAGTGGGAATAAGGGAATACCATGGATGGACTCTCAGTCAACATGTATTCCAAAATTTACGACTTGGTTCTACTTTGAAGCTGCAGCTGAATGTGACAACTAGTTTAATGTGAAATAAAACTGAACACAACAGTGAATTTTAATAGTGACAGAATACGTTCCATGTTGTGTTTGACATTTATAGGCTTCGAAGTTTTCAAACTGTTTCCTAACTGTTTACAATTGTAACAATGAACGATGCCAACGAGTTAAAACGATTGTCGTATTACACTAGGCAAACTTTTGTCGAAGTCATTTAATGTAATCGCTCAGACGAAAATCTTCTTTAAAGTTACGTGGTTGGTGTGCTGAAGTATAACTGTCTGTTGGCAATTGGGGAAGTCTTCGCATGTCTTGTTTTAAAAACCGCTGAAACGTTTTCTTCGTTGTTCTTGTGATTTTTTTTTTTTGTTGCTGGCCACTGCATGCACCTAAATTTTCTCGCTTCTTACTTGTTTAAATTTTATGCCTGGACCAATTAAAGTTACTTACATTGGATATCCTATCCGTGCTTCAAGATTTTAACACATAACTCAATAAGTCCCGGGACTAACCAATACAAACACATTTTCTAGACAAAATTCGACTTTATTCATCAACAAAGTTTCCTTCAAGAGTGGTACAATGAGTCCAACAATGCTCTATCATTTCGAAACTTTTTAGGCCTCAAAAGAGGCTTCAGTTTAGAAGATCACCTCCTCATTCGAGACTTATTTATTTTTCGACAAGCACCTTTTTGAGGTCTGAAAAGAGGTAGAAGTTGCTGAGGGCAAGATCTAGGGAATGCAGTGGATGCGGAAGCAACTCAAAGCCCAATTCAAGCAATTTGACTATGGAAGCCAACGACTTGTGACACGGTGCATATTCTTGGTGGAAGAGAATTTTTTTTCTTCTTCATACGGGAGAGTTTTTTGCAGTTTCTTCCTTCAAATGCACCAATTATGGCTTGTAGTATTCGCTGTTGATCCTTTGGCCTTTCTGAAAATAGACGATGACTAAAATTCCATGCGCATCCCAAAATACGGATGCCAGTCGACCTTTGTGTTTTTGGACGGTTTGAGCGCCGACTGCCGATTTGTCTCTGGAGTGAAGTGGGGGATCCATGTTTTATTTATTGTGACATACCGATCCGAAGTCCTGTTTATTCTGGAGAAACAGATCCAAACAGCTCTCAGAATCATCGATACTTTGTAGATGTTGGTCCATTGTGAGCACATGCGGCACCCATTTCGAAAACAGTTTTCCCATGGACAAATGTTTCTGCAAATTATGTACACAGTGTCTTCTTATATCTTTAAGGTGTCAGCTATCTCACGCAATTTCACTTTGCGGTTTTTCAAAACGATCTTGTGTATTTTTCGACGTTTTCAAGTGTAACCACCTCAATTGGCCTTCCAGAGCCTTCAGCATCGTTTATGTCTGTACGGCCACGTTTAAAGTCAGTATACCACCGACAAATAGAAGTTTTTGATTGAGCAGAGTCCCTGTGACACTTTTCAAGCCATTGCTGAGGTTACACGGTATTTTTTCCCTTCAAAAATCAGTTTTTAATCAATACACGAAATTTTGTTTTTTGTTTTCTTTATTTTAAAATCAGATTGTCCTTCAAACTTGACAGGTATCATTTGCATGTTTGTACTTCCTAAATGGCAGTCGCCTGTGTGTCAGTCCCGCGCTTAAACGCAGTTTGTTTTTTTTTTAATGGTCTACTTCACTACACCCCTTCACAAGCGCTTCGAATTTTCCTTTTGTTTTTCTTGAACAGCTGTACTTTGAGAGGGTGATGATGAACAGAATGGGGTTTTCCATTCTGCAACACAAATGCTTAATACAAATTCAATACAACACACTTAGTCCAGAGAAACCCACTAAATTCTGCCCACTCTATAACAAAAGCAACCAACTACTTAAACACCAATTTTAAATTTAAATTGAGGTTTCAGCTTGTGGGAGAGATTTCCTATACTCGCATTCACCCTCCAGCATTGAGTGCGCATCATTGTAATGACGCCCTTGGGCCTAGCAACAACGGTGTCGTTATTTAATCCGCACTGTCACCCCAAAATAAGTTCCACCGCCCGCATGAATCGTTCGACAGTTGAGCAGATTACTTTGTTGCTGTGCGGTTGCAATTCATTAGGACTCCCCAATTAACACCCACGCACATGAGAATTAAGTGGTCAGCCCCTGAGGGCATGCACACAATCGGAAAACCAAAATTTAGATGAGGTTATTTGGGATTAGAGGTGATAATAACATTACAGAGGCACAGGGGCTCGCAACAAGTTGTTTTGTGTGGATTGTGTAATACCCTACGATTATGAGGGAGACTTTGAAGCGGTAACGAGAATATCTGGCGTTGGCAGGGTTATTCCAGTGGGAATAGAAGTAATTTGAGCCCCAAAAGCTCACCCTTCGGCTGGTAGTCCAGACGTAAATTGCTGAATGTGAAGTTCTCGTATATTCGTTACACACCTCGGCAACCCATCCCACATGACATACCCTATGACGACCGCAAAATAAACCGAAATCCAGAAATTCCGTCCTCCCGAGGCGACGGCACTGTCGGCCTATCGTTTGTTTCACGAATCACTTAACAACAGCGGCGCGCAGTGAACCCCCAGAGCGAACATAATCGATCGGATCATATTCCGCAGCGGATGGCATTCAATTTAATTGGAAATAATTCCGGTAAATCCAATTTGGGACCGGGGATCTTTTCTAGTTAAATTGTCAGACACACGGCTCACCGCGGTGCGTGGTCGTAGACTTGGAGGATGTCACTGACGAGTTCATCTCTCCAGATGAACAGTAATGGGAATGCACCCTTAATCTACTTCCCTCAAACGGGCTCTCTTATCCTGAGGCATTTGCCGCACTTCAACGGCTCGGAGGAATCGGTCCGATAACTTTATCCCAAGTCTTCCCTCGACTATCGCACGGCCCACTTGTGCGTGCTTGAGAGCAGACACGTTGCCAGTAGCAGGTCGCAGGAGAGTGTACCAAAAATAGACCGCCTCCGGTGTAACCCCATCGATTTGATACCCTCCACGGATGCCGATGTGAAGTGCACGGTTAGTGGGCCGGTTATTGATTTAGGGCGACCCATCCATCAGGGCGCTCGAGAGCGTTCGCCGAACAATCCTTATTTATGACAGTCGCTGCCTGTAGTCGGGTGGATACACAAATGATATTTGCGCACTGATGTGGGTGGCACTTGCCTGTGTCAAGGCTGGAGCCGTGGACCGGCTCCGGGTGAGCGGCGCTTGTTTGAGTTGGGATTCGGCAACCAGCAGGAGTTCGGTAAACATGTGTTTATGGGCGATAAGAGGTATCAGTGCTCGTCGACGTGCCTAATAATGGATCAATTCAGTGCGTATTGTTTTATTGAAGGGCTTCCGAGAGAAATGCCAGTGGGATTCGAGTGCTGTCATCGAGCCCCTATGTGCACCGAGTGACATCATGACACTGGTGTAAACAACATCTCTTTTGTTGCCACCGGGTGGAGGATGGACGTGGGTCGACGTATTCTCTCTCTCTCTCTCTCGCCCACCACAAACCACAGGCGAAACAAATGATAGTCATATTTTTCTACCATCGTGGGAGGGGGTTGAGGTGTGAATGCTGTGAATGAAGTAAAGCGCTTGGGAATAAATGGTGAAGAGGAAGGATTTCTTTTGCGGGAAAGGCGCTCACCAAGACAGCGTGTCATCTTGTAATTGGACGGAGTAAAATGATTTTTTAACTAGAACTTTGTCTATTGGCTTTTGCAGGGGAAATTTGTGAAGACTTACGTGCTACTAAGGTCTGGTGGATAGCATTTTCACAGCTGGGAAGGTATCTTAAGGCCCAGCATAAAAAAGGCAGGTCTGGACAAGTTTTCTGCACTCTTTTCTGTCTAAAGATAACAGGAAAGCCGCGGATTTCTTGTTATCGTTCGGGAGCATGCACCCGCTCGGCCTACATCCTGGAGAGTCACGCCATTTCTGATTGTGCTGTTGGGAGACCCAACCGTCGTAGGAAGCCCTAACCAAGGAAGCGGGTAGTCCCAAGGTGGGTTCGGGCCCAACGAATGCCTCTTTAGAACCTTGCCTGGCTAGTGCATCAGCAATCTCGTTTCCCGTGATCCCGTGATGTCCAGGGACCCAGACAAGTCTTAGCGAATTTAGTCCGGCCAAATTAAGGGAGGATTTGCATTCCAGGACTATCTTGGAAGTGGTTAAGCACAGCTTGGCTGTCGCTCCAGACGTAGATACTTCCCCCCTTCCACCTGTTCTTCACAATAAAGTTGGCCAGTAGAATCGCAAAATTTTCCGCCTGGAAGACCAATGCGAAATTACCTAAAGAGGTGTGAAGTCTAAAGTTGTCGTCTTCTCAAAAGCACCTACCCCAGATCTCTCCGTCGTCTTGGAGCTGTCCGTGGAAATCCGATTACAATCTCTTCCCGGTTCAGTTTCTGGCCAGAGACAGTCTTGGATACAGAGAAAGTCGTCTTGGTGTAAGCGACACAGCTGGGTCATTGGTGACCTTTCATCAGACGGTATGTCCATGAGACTTGTGTCAAGGAGATGCTGTGCGTGATTTCTTGATTGTACAGCCCATGATGTGGATGTCGAGGGGAGGGAATATTAAGCCTTAATCCACACTATCTGGCAGTTCTTTTCAATATTGCTGTCCATAGTTTATCAACAAGAAAACAAATTATTAAACCGTAGGTTGGCACAGAGTACTTGTAAAGAGTCTATAACTAAGGATTAAGATTATAACATTCGATTGGTAAGCATGTTTGTCTAGCAATCCAATCGTTGTGTTGTCAACTTTTAACAATTTGGTTAGACAAGTGACGGATTTTTTTTTCTTCAGTAGCGTATCGCTTTTATAAGCGCAGAACTAGAGTGGAACCTGTACAAGGCTCCTTTCTGAATCCAAAACTACGTTGTTTCGGCATATCGGTTGGCCCATTCCATGCAATTTTTCTGGAAATTTTGTGCATGAAGCGTATGGCAGCGAAGTTCGTTCAAAAATGGTGAATATTGGCCAAAAAATTCCGCAAGAGTATCGCTCAGGAATTGTTTTAAGACGTCAACGGCAATTCTCAGCTACCGAATACATCAGATTGGACCCCCTGCGACGAAAGGACGGCGCACAGTGGTGCCCTTGTATGGGGAACGCGGAAGTAGATCTGTAACTTTTGACCCCGTTGACTGAACTTTATGAAATTTGGAATATAATATAATTGCCGTCAGGTCCTCCTGCTGTCATGGCTGATATAGTATAAAGGATAACGGAGTAATATTAAGTCAAAAAATGAAAAAAAAAACACACTTTTTTGTTCAATTGCATGAAAAAAATATTTAATGACAAGTTACGATAATAAATTTGGATTTAAAACAAAGCTGGAAATATATAGATATAGAAAAATATAGAAAATTATATATATAGAAAAATCTCATTCAATGGTATTTACTAACACACTTCCGTCGTAAAAAATTGTTAAGTCCAAACTTAGTGTAATAAGTCTTGCACTTTACTGCATAGTGGGAGTGAATCCTTTGTTTTCGATTCGGGCCTCAAATATGTTATCCAGGAGTAAGGTGATACCAACATTTGAGGAATTACATCTTCATTCGTCGCCAAACATTTTTCGCTATTATTAATTCGGTAGTGCCTATAGTCCTTCTTTCGACTCCCCTGGGCCTCCTCTTTCAATGATCCGACGCTCAACGCTGTTGATGATATCATATCTGCTCCGTGGAATAGAATCTTACGAACCGGATAAATTCGAATCTTCATTTGTTTCTTCAAATGGTTGCTTAAATTTAGATCCCAGATGCCCAGAATAGCCATCACCACACCACTTGGCCAAAAGCGTAAGACTAACGTTTTCTTACGATTGGAATGGGGTGCAGAGCGATCCAGTGCAATTTATACTCTTCATAAGCCTGTTTGCACTGTTGCCAAGTACTTCTTGAAGTGGAACTTGAGCTTTAATTTCAGTTATTCCAATGCAGTTTTGCCTTTTTGACTTATTTATGTGAAGGAAATATTGGATGACCAATTATATTTACTTTGTTTGATAAAAGAGTAATATCAAAGCTAATACTTCATCAGGACTAAAACCGAACTTGTTGGAAGATGTTGAAACCCCAGCAGCAGCATCATCAGCTGCAGCAAATCGTTATATTACAACAATTTTCAAAGTTTACTTGGCCTTCCTGTTCTATCAGTGGACAATTCAATCTCTAATATTGCTATTAATATAATAATAATTAATATAGTATTGCTCTAATATTGCTATCTATCATTGCTTCTAACTTTTTAAAAATTCAGTGAAAAATCTCCTTTTAACCATTTCGAATATTTGACTATAAACTTTCGCTTTTTCTGTTGAAGCCTTTTGGAGCTTTTTTGTTATGCTCCACCAAACATGGAAGTACTTATCAAAAAAGGTGGCCCTTACCAAAAGCCTGGTCTAAAAAATTGGTGGTCAAAATGAAAAAAATTTTGACGCAGCTTAAAGTTTAAATATACGCCCTTTCAAATAAATACAGCATCATGATCCAAGATTGGTTATTTTATGAAATATGTCACATCGAATATTCTTGAAAATAACGTCCAGTTTTTAAAATTTGCAAAGTTCCAACTTTGAGCTAGTTGTACCCCGAAACGGCTCATTAGAAGTAAACAAAATTTTGACTCTCTATGTGGAATTGAAAAACCAACATCACTTGGCCGAGGAAATTATTTCATTTTACGTATTTTTTTCCGCTGCGGCATTACTGTGCGGGCGTTTTACAACGATTCAGGAGATACAAAGCGAATGGCTGAGGGAGCTCAAGGGCATACCAAAATGTGCATGTCAGAACTGCTATCAGGATTGGCGGTGGCACAAGTGAGGGGGACAAAATAGAAATTGGGGAATAAATAAATATTTTTCACCTTATTGTTTGAGCAGACCTCGTAGTTCCTGAATGTTTTCTTATGGACTATAGCGTCATTCAATTCACAGTTCTATCATGAAACGATATCTTAGTTCTCTTCGTCGTAATTATATTTTATCCTCATTATAGTTTTACATCAAATGGACGATAAGTAAACCCTCGTATGTGTTCTCTAATTCTCTTGCACCACAAACACTTCCTCTTCCCCTCTGGTATGATCTGTCAATTTCGTGAGGATATTTTCCTTTTCTAACTTCAGACATAAAGCACTATTGCACTACATCATCGAATCGTATATCACGTGCTTATGGAAAACAGAATCCATCACGTCCCTAAAACTGATTGATACCTTCTTCCTCTTGTATCGACCTCATAATACGCACGCCAGAACGTCAGGATTTCTCCCAGAGAGCAAATCTGTAGTGTCTTCATATGATATGTGGATAAATCCACTTCAACAAGAGCTTAGCGCTCCGTGATGCCCGATAAGCCCTCACGAATGCGTGCTCGCATGTCGTGAGAAACTCACTTCTGAGGTGCTGCCACGAAATTGCCCTTAAAGGCAACTTGTCACTACAGGATGGTGCTGATGGCATTTGATGACAGACACGTCAAGGTAACGTAACAGATTCATCCAGAATTCGGATGTACTGGCTCCTTCATGGCCCGCGTAGGCATCATGATTAGGTTTCATTTATTCAATGCGCCTGAAGTTGATTCATTGCAAATTGATTCTGCCGGGCCTTGGAGAGATTTCTGGGGCGGAGTGATAGTTCTTGCGATAAGGGAAATTTACGTGAATAGGGTGCTTTGCTGTGATGTGAAGCATCGTAGGGAAGGGCGTTGATTGCGGAAGGAATTGCGTACCTACAGCGGAGGATTTATGTTCGAAGGGTTATTACCTATGAACCTGATCGGACTTTATTTGCACAGATGCGCATTAACTGAAGTTGTGAATTTATTGCATTGAGGGAGATGTTCAAGGCAAAGTTTGATGAAAGTGGATCTCAAAAAAATATTCATCCACTTCCTCATTTGCTTCTAATATTGTTCTGTCACATTTTTTCTTTGTTAAGACAATTCTGTTAATTAATCAGTTCTAGTTCCAAAATAAGGAAGACACCGGCTATCATCGGATTCCTCCAGCCCTGACATTTGTTCCCAACCACCGTGGTCTCAGTCCAGCCAACATTTTCTCACTTAAATATGAACATACGCAATTGGCCGCACAAATGATTGAATATTAATTTAAAATGCCAAAGGCCACATCTGAGACTCACAGTGTAATTCGCGGGAGTTATCCGTATCCTTATCCCTTCCAGGGGCGAAGTAGTCCCACGTACAGAGACCTTAACCGACTAAAGAATGTTTAATTTAAGCTGAGCTTCGTTAAAATATTGCTCGACGGATAAACGAAAACATCTGCGGGATTCCATTTAAAGGAGTCGTCCGTTGGGACAGATTTCTCAACCGAAAGAAGGAGAAAAAAATTCCGTCCCGCATAAATTACCGGTTCATGGTGGAACAGGGATGGCTTACTCCTTAAACTTATGTTCGTCCTTGATAGGCGGTCTTCATTCCTCCATTTGGAGCGAATTTTTAATATCATCAAATGCAATGAAAAGAATGGGTCCTGCTTGTTTCCCCCGCTTCGTCCAAATGATTAGTTGGATCGATTGAAATCGGATTGATTGTCTTCTCCCTACCCATAAAGAGGACAATGGAGTTTCACTCCTCTCGGTAACAAATATATTCAATCGGTTTTATGTCCTTGAATATATTGCTCATTTAGCCTTTGCCATTTGGTTGATGGCGACAATGTGGCTCCTTCTTCGATGGCATCCCCCTTCAAGAGGGGGGGTGAAGGGAGTGTGTGTGTGTTTATGGTATGATGACGATACGTAGAGGGACATTGACAGTGATGCAAATGTTGTGGTTTATTTATTCTTGACCAGAAAAATTGCAAATTCAAATCAAACTTTGGTAAAAAATTAATTGTTTCTTTGTATTCTGATATAAAATCGGTACAAAACGACGTAACGTTGATTAGCAAGATATTTTGAAGCGAATGTCCTTAGATTGATGGAATGTTTGAAATCACGCCTGTGTGCCGAGAGTATCCAACAATTAAGAATTTACGAATTTACGATCCAAAAGCAGAACTGAAGAAGAATGTATTCTCTTGGCAAAACATTACAAACATTTCAAGGCAGAGTACACTTCTAAGGTTTCGTTTTTAAATAATGAAATGGTTTCGGTGTGTCCGTCTTTCTGTTATGTGTGTCACAAACATTTTTCCACCTAAACTTACGTGTATATAGATAAAAACAACCCGTCTACGTAAATTAGGAACAAAGTTGTAAATTGTGCAGACTATAAACCAATCGGCGAATCAAATGTGAAATCAAAGAACTTGAGTTAAGAATTCATTCGAGCATCTTCAACAAATGATTTAAAAACTCTAAGAACGGAATTTAAAAAATAATGACCTTCTATATGTAAAACGAGTGCAGAACTGAAAACTGCACATTTATGCAGATGATATTTTAATGCACCATTTCCCAAAGGTTTAAAGGAGGGTTCTATTGCAAGAGTTACTGAAAATCTCAGTAATATGTCCGAGTAGTCGACAATCTTTAAATTAAAACTGAACCCAATGAAATCTACAGGTCTTATATAATCTCAGCATTCATTTAATGATTGATTTAGCTTACAAAGGGTGATTCATCGTGAGGTTTGATTTTCAATAGGTTTTATCTGACAGATAACGCATGACTTCTATCAAACTGATTTGCAATTTTTTTCAGTATTATTTGTCAAGTCATTGTAGAAAGACTCATACCACAATAATGTATCCAAGTTGTACAGCCTAATTACGAAAATCAGAGTTCTATGGATAAATGTTTCTGGTGAGATTCAAGGACTTCATGGTACATGTAATTAATTTATTGAAACCACTATTACCAAACCCATTCGCAAATTTGAGTCCCAGTTTACAGTGGCTTAGCCATGTTAACGAACATCGTGCTTCCTGCGTGAGCTTTCGTTTAAGCAAGATGGCTCTGCAGCCATACAGCCTGAAGCAAAGAATTTGTCGCAAGATCCCTTTATTGAGCACTTAATGTCATGCTTTGCTACGGTTAATCGGCCGCCAAGATAGTACACCTTTGGACTATGTGAAATCTCAGATCTTCAGAAATAAACTATTGGCCATAAACTAGCTGTTGGCTATTGTGGTCGCCGAGGCGCAGTGGGTAAGTGCGTCGACCGCCGCGCAGAAAGTCTAGGTTCGATTTCCGGACGGAACACCTCGAATTTTTTCACGGCACCACCTCTTTCGAGTTTCTAACAACACTCAAAGTGTATCAATTGTCTATGAAAAGTTTCAAATGGGGTGAATTATTTTAAATCTTCTCCGGTCATAGATATGCATGTGTTCCGAACAGGCACGCACTTTCAACTTTTCCAATAAAATGCTGATCGAACACATCCCAAGGGGAAAGGCAGACAGATTGTAGTATTTTTGGAAGCAGAAGCATTCCTCAATAAACCCTTTGGCTCCTCCCAGTAGTCACGGGAGTAGCCGAACCCTTGAAATATGATATAAATCATATAGACTGTATTTCATTAATACCGAAAAGTTGCACATTCTCCTACAAAAAGTCTTGTTAATGCTGTGCAAACAGTTTGGTTCGAATCGAATAGACAAGCGTAGTACAAACTCATGCAATTTGAACTTTCTTCTCAACTTTAACATCATCAATTCAGGTACACTGAACAAATCCCAAACCAATCATTTCTTGGAAACCAACCACAACTATCGATTGCTTCGAAATCCCACATAGGTGCATTCTGCAAGACTTCAAAATCACCCTTCATATCTCGTCCGTGCCACGTACATCGCATGAATATATTTGCTGGGATAGAATTTGAAAGAAAAACACGTCGGAGAAACTTTGAAACTAAGTTTCAGCAGGATGAATGCACACTGCAAACCATATTCATCCAGCGACATCAGTTCAGCAGAAACAGATCAAAAGCAGATGTACATCCATCACTCTGCGGGACTCCAGTTTCTTCGAGTCAGACACATCGTGGACGGAGATGTTGCCTCTCCTGAGATGTATGGCTCTTCGTGAGACATGCGATCTGATGGGGGGGGGGATGAAGTAAAATATTTATTTTCCAGGTTCCATGAGGTTTTTTTTCGAATTTCCACAAGAAAAATCGCACGCCATGCTTATGGCTTAGGGACGCCCCAAGGGCGAAAGACACAAAGGACCAACTTCATTTGGCACAGTGCAATAGCTTAGCTGTCCTATCTTCTTGAAAATCTTGCAGTTATATCTCTCTTTGAGGAAAAATTGTTTTCGTTTCCATCGAGGCAAAGTGCAAGGGATTGTGGAGGATTTGAAGTGGTGGGGACTTTGTTTGAAGATAAGGGATGATAAAACACCCTTGTCGTCTTGAATCGCAATAAAGATAAAATTAGAAGAATACCGTGTGACAACGGGATTATATTTCAATCTTTTTCTTTTGAGGAATTGTAGTGAGAAACTGAAGTCACCCACAGAAGAGGGATTTGCATGCTCTTGGGTGAATATTTCTGGTCTAGATAAGAGGTCACTCAATAAGTCCCGGCACATATAGGGGCGCCACAAACAAAAATTATTCATTTAATATTAATTTTTTTTGTTAGAGGCGTCTCCTATACGTCACGGGTCTTATTGGGTGAAGCGGTAATGTACACCCTCTTTGCAAAATTGTCTCCAAACTGCTTCCACATCCACATCTAAATTCCCATCAGCTCCCACCAGGAATTCAAAAATAATTCATAGGAAGACCAAACTATCTCGTTCATCGTTTAAGATAAGTGCCCCCATTGGGCCAGTCAAAGCGAGCCTCCTCAAAAAGTTCCGCAAGTGATAATTTGCGGACTTGCCCCCGGGGTCAGGCTCACCCACAACATTAACATTGTAATTCACTCTGACCAAATTATGTGTTCGCCTCCAGCCGAGGTATCAGCCGCAAATTAACTGAGTTCATTAGGCCAACCCAAGTTCGGAGTGTGGGCATAAATCTTGAGGCCACAAATCAGTGGTGTGCCGCCGCCGGCATCCTTTGTGCGAACGACTTTCCCACACCTCCAAGACTTGAAACCCTCACTAACCAAGGCTACACCATGTCAAGGACAGTGCCTTTAAAAAAATCAATTTCATGGCGATTTCAAGTTTTTTTGAATTTTTTTGCACCATAGCTCATTGAGGCGTAACATAAATAACCCAATTTTATCGGCGAATGCAATTTTGGGCGCCCTGAAATGGGGGTTTTTAAATTAAAATAAAAGGATGCACAACTTTTGCATATTGCCGTACGTGACGTGAAATGACAATTGCTGCACGGGACAGCAGTTCGCTTTGGTCAACACCGACACGACACGGCGGCGGTTACTTGCCGCCTGGTCGACTTTGCGGACACGCTGCTCGTTGTGTTTTATCAGTGAAATGATGCCAGAGACGGACGCCAGCAGCGGCGACATCAGAACACATCTGCGAAACGCCACCAGACACGTTTCATGTATGTATACAGACGACAATATTGGGATTCTTTTTTTTTTTGCTGGTCTGAAAAATTAAGGAAACAATGCACGAAATGAACGCTTGTTGAGGTTAAGTTTATTTTTATATTTGAACAAAGTGTTATGACCAAAGTGGTGACCACGGGGACAGTTTGTTCTTTTTCTGGCTCCCTTACTGTGGATGGTTTAAATTTAAGGGAAGGGAAATAAATTCAATTCTTTTTTTTTGAGGATTGTAGTTGCAGTGAATATTGGAGTCCGTGGGTGATGATTGATGATTTCCATTGAAGTGGAAAGTTTTTGCTTCACGCGATGCACTGTAGTCCACAAAAGTGTGATGATTAGCTTCTTGGGTAACTTTTCATGTAAAGGATGCCCCCACAAGAACGCAAGATTTGAATTTTAAATAAAACGCAGATATTTAAAAAAAATCGTGAATTCTTTATTATAACGTAAAGTAGACAAGATGAGGTTATGTGTGGAATAACATATCGGCCAGATGGCCACCGCGGCTTTGCTGGCACATACGCGATCTTTTAATGAAATTTTCAATGACCGTTCTACATAAATGCTGCGGTATTTAATTAATGCAGCGTTCAATTTCCTCAAGGCTTGAGTCGTCGTCGGCTTATTAGCATAAACCATCGACTTCCAAAAACCCCAAAGAAAAAAGTCCAAACGGCGGCCGATTCTGGTCTCCAAAACGCGAAATAACACGACCGGGAAATGACTGATGCAGCAATTGAGTTGTTTCTCTGGCTGTATGAGATGTGGCGCCGTCTTGTTGAAACCACATCCCCTCCACATTCATTTCTTCAATTCTAGGCACGAAAAAATTGGTTATCATTTCACGATACCAAACACCATTGACTGTTTTCGCGTGACCTGACTCATTTTCATAAAAAAGGCGCAATGATTCCTTCAACCCAAAATCCATACCACACAGTGATACGTTGAGGATGCATTCGCTTATCGTGAATCACTCGAGGATTTTCCTCGCCCCAAATGCGACAATTCTGCCTATTGACGAAGCCATCAGGATGGAAATGGGCCTCGTCACTAAAGATGATTTTATCGGCAAAATCAGCATTTTCATGTTGTCTCTCCAATACCCAATCAACGAACTCCCTCCGCTGTGCATGGTTAGCTGGCTTCAGTTCCTGAGTCAATTGAACTTTGTATTGCATGAAGATGCAAGTCTTTCGTCAAAATTCCCTGCATAGTCGATTTGGAAAGACCAATTTGCTGAAATTGGTGCCAAATTGAGGTGGATGGGGTTTGAGCAACATCATCACTCACTACTGCGATATTTTCGGTCGATCGACCTGGTCGAAGGCGCGTTGTTGTTTTTACATCAATTAAAGACCTAGATTCAGCAAATTATTCCATTGATCGCTTTACATTTGACTCTTTTGGGGCGTTATTGTAAACCCAAATTGATCGCAATTTGCGAACTGTAGCCGCAAAACTTTCACCATTTTGGTCAAACAATTTCACAATGAGAATGCGTTGTTCTTTATACCTTCTACTAATAAACAATAATAATTGTTCAAATGGCAAACAATGACAATTCGAATGGCGCTAAATTTAAATCTTGCATTCTTGTTGGGACACCCTTTGGTTCTTATACATCACTCAATAAGTTGCGGGACTCACTAATAAAAACATTTTCTAAAAAAAATCGACTGTGTACAACGACATAGTTTCCTTGAAAACTTATGCAATCAGTCCAACACCGCTCTAACATTTCGATAAATTTTTATAGAACGATTTATCTTTGGCCTCAAAAGAGGCTTCAGTTTCAGCAATCACTTCCGCATTCGAGCCTTATTTATTTTTCGGCAAGCACCTTTTTCAGGTCTAAAAAGAGGTAGAAATCGCTGGGGGCCAGATGTATAGCATACGGTGGGTGCGGACGCAACTCAAAACCCAATTCGTGCAATTTGGCCATGGAAGCCAACGACTTGTGACACGGTGCATATTCTTGGTGGAAGAGAATTTTTTTCTTCTTCATATGGGACCGTTTTTTGCAGTTTCTTCCTTCAAATGCACCAATAATGGCTTCTAGTATTCGCAGTTGATCCTTTTGCCTTTCTGAAGATAGGCGATGAATAAAATTCCATGCGCATCCCAAAATAGGGATGCCATAACCTTGCCAGCCGACCTTTGTGCTTTTGGACGCTTTGAGCGTGGTTCACCAGCTGGTGTCCACTCCGCTGACTACCGATTTGACTCTGGAGTATAGTGGTGGATCCATGTCGCAAAGCCCTGTTTATTCTTTCAAAACAGCTCCAGACAGCTCTCAGAATCATCGATATGTTGTTATTGTTGGTCCATTGTAAGCAACCGCGACACTCATTTCAAAAACAGCTTTCCCATGGACAAATAGTATACACACTGCCTTCTGATATCTTTAAGTTGTCAGCTATCTCACGGAATTTCACCTTGCGGTTTTTCAAAACAATTTTGTGTACTTGTTTGACGTTTTCAGGTGTAACCACCTCAATTGGCGTTCCAGAGCGTTCAGCATCCTTGGTGTCTGTACGACCACGTTTATTTTTGTCATCATCCACAGAGAGTGACAATGTGAGTGGCACTATCACCAACCCTCTAGAGAATTCAATAAAATCTCAATTGCATTTCCTTCGAATACAATAATCCGCACACTACCTCACTTCCAGGAGGTTCTCTTTAAATTTAAATTGAAACCATCCCCATGGTCTTTAATAGTTTGTCGGTTGTTTTCTTTAACATTTCACTTCACTTGACCTTCTTCGAGGCGTAGCTGTCTTCCCAGAATCAAATTCAATTCGAAAGGACCAACTTATTGCGTCTCCGTCTACTGGTTTCCAAGAATTCAATCGCTTTGAATTTGAGAAAATTCGCCTGTGATATGGCCACGTGAACTACGTTTTCACTTTCATTGCCAAACAACAGCTGCCGGCTCTCCACGGATATCCAGGTTAATGAAAGCAACAACAATTGAAGGTATCTCTTGTCTCCTGATCGAATCACATAATTTTGGAAGAGGATGCCCGAGACAGATGGCAACAATACAGGTGCGCAATACAACTTACCGGCAATTCATTGAGCGATTGTCATCGTTGTGAATGGGTGTGGTGGTGTGGTTGCAGAGCCACATCTGTGTGTCCTGAGAAATTGCCACTGCTCTGTTTGACAGTAAAATCAGGATATTCCGTAGGATGCGTTTCAAAAATTCAAAATCCTCACAACTCATAAATCTCAGCTCTCTTTTTTTTTATAAATTTCATCAACTCAATTTTTGCTTCCCACATGCTAGGCAACTCATCCTCAAGAGCCCACTCCCTAGCAGTACGGGGAAAGGATTAGAAATCTCGGATGCATGTGTGCTTAGTCCTTGCCGAAGGAACAAATCCAATCTGGATGCCAACCCACTCTCCGACCGGAGATGGTTGAGGAAATGCTGGAATTCCTTCTGATTTGTTTATGAAGGTGATGTCCTCGTAGGCGGAGCTCATTTTCCTTATCTTTTCCTCATCTGACCCAGATAATCCTCGTTCTTTAGTTTTGCAAAGATTCACAGACACAGCCCCGAAACTAGTAACACATCGATTAAAGCTGTCCACTGGGAATGAGTTCTTTAACTCTCTGGTCGACCACATAGTGGGCATTTTGCATGAAAAAAAAATGCCGTTCAGCCAAAGGAGGATATTCGTTATCCAAAGCGGCATCTGAGAGGATTACAGTTCGTGCTGAAAGATGGGGTATGTGGACGAGCCAAATTTATTCGGATTGAATCATTGAATCACTGAGTGGATTCGCAACGGTTGGTTGTTCAATAAAATGTTGTTTATTGTTTTTATTGCAGTCGCCCACAGTTGGATACATTAAGTTAAACGATTACGACTGTTTATTGTGGATACAATTGATTTCAGCAAACTTCGTTATTAAATTGCCAGATTCGTTCTTTTCATACGGCATTCCCATTGTATGGAATTTTATTTTTAACAATTTCAGAGACGGACAACTCCATTGGTCAGTAGGCAGATATAAAAAATAATTGGTTTGGATTTAAATTTCAGTTTAAAGGATTCCGAAAGTAAAATGTTTCTGGTAGTTTGTAAGAGATTTTTGAAAAGAATGAATGTCAGAAATTTACGTTACGATAAAAACTAAGACGATCATAAAATTTCGTATAATAGGTTCCAAAATATCGTGCCATCTCTGGACTCTGCTTTTGAATTTAATGCTCCACTGCCGTATAAAGTTAATATTTCCTTAATATTTTACTACATAGAAATAAGCATCTTTTTGCATGAGAGCTGTAGGAAGCAGCTTTCACTGAGACCCCAGCTCCTGTTGATAAATAAGCGAAAACAAATTCAATCCTTAGACAAGAGTTCAAGGGGTTATTGTACGCATCCACTATTTCTTCTTAAAGCTTTTCTTTCTGGTTTCTGGTTACACATCGAACACGGGACTGTGCCTATGCATTCGATGACGTGAGTTTATAAGCCCGCATTACACAAAAATATGTGTTGACGAAGTCTTTCAGTGAAACTTTGCTTAACGAACAGTCCCTTTAGCTGAATCCCCCACTTTTCAAACACTATTTCTCGTTCCTCATGGTTGCAGTACGACGATAGGGTTATGTGCTTGTTGTGATACCTCTACAATGGAAGTCCTTAGTATTTTCGAGAGAAAGCATTAAACCTCTTTGATCCGGTTTGCTTCGATGGCATCTAAAGGAGAGTATTCAACGACGAGCTGTATAGACTATACGGTGGCATGTACATAGTCAACCGTCTGCAGATACAACACTTAAGAAGGCTACATCACGCAGAGTGAACGAAAAACACAGCTCCAGTCAGTCTGAAGAGTCTAAACAACACAATTGAGAAATTGTAATCTTCTGGACAGAGAGCGTGCGTAGGAGAGGAGTAGGGGAATCTTGTTGAAGACCAAGTCCGGAGATCCAAAAAACGACAAGCACAATTCAGTTAACGAGGCACCGAAAGGACCCTTTATAATCCCCCTCCTTTGTATAGAGTTTGGACAAGGTGCTATGTTCATTAGCAATGATTAGACGCATTGATTAGACTTCTACACCAACTACTCGTGTTGTGCATTTTAATGTTTCCTCACAAGTAGAAGGGACCTACAGTTTCTTGCCGACTCCGAACGGCGATATTTGAGAAGCTTTTCATAGACAATAAGTAATCTTTGAGTGTTGTCAGCAAATCGAAAGAGTGCCGTGAAAAATTCGAGTTGCTTAGTCGACGTGTAAGCCGACGCACTTGCACAGTTGTAAACTGCATCATACCCCAGCCTGTGACACTTCAATCGGCAGATCTTTTCAAAAGAACTAAAGTTCCAAACTACCTCAAAAATGTCTGTACCGTTGTAGACAAATGACGTTAAACTCAAAAATGTCTGTCCTCTTTTCTGTTCCTGTATTTTCTGCACCGATGTCTCTAAAAATCTTAAAAAAAAGACTCGAAGTTAACTATTCGATTGATACAGGTACAGTAGAAAGATAGAGAGATAGATAAATAGAGAGAAAACTACAATCGCAACAGATTGCTGGGATCTTTGCCGATCGAGTCTCCCTGAAATTCTCCCAAAGTTCGACGCTGCCTGCACTGACAATAGAAGAAGAATGGAAACGTTGTCAAAAAACCATCAAAGAAGCTGTCACTGAGGTGCTGGGTTTCACGCCAAAACGTAGAAGGAACCCATGGTTTGACGACGAGTGCAGGCAGGTACATGCAACTTAACAGGAGGCCTACCAGGCAACGCTGCATCAGACAACGAGAGCTGTTCGTGAGCTCTACGAACAGAAAAGAAGGGAAGAGAATCGGCATCTCAGAATAAAAAAGAGAGAGCATGAGAAGCGTGCGGTCGAAGAAATGGAGAGGTGTTGTGGCAGGAATGAAGTCCGAAAGTTTTACCGAAAGGTGAAACAATTATTCGGTGGATATAAGGTTCGGACCGAAGCCTGCCTGGACTAAAACGGAAACCTAGTAGTAGAGTCGCAATCGATGCTGAGATTCTGGAAAGATCACTTCTGCAGACTTTTATACGGCGATGATGGCCCAAATCTCGCTGTTAGGCAGAATGTTCCACTCAACTTGGATGATGATAGACAAGAATTCCGTCCCTTCGACTTAGACGATGGTGGTCGCATTTTTATGTTTCTTTTGACTTCGTTGACTAGTAAACATTTATAAAAGTTACTATATGAAAAAATATTATTTCAATATTTCCCGACTTCTTCGTGATCACCAGGCGAATATTGCGATATGTAGTTCAATTACAAAATGAGTTTCTTAGCAGTGTTTCCTGAATGGTTGTCAAAAGCAAATTCGTCACAATATACATAGATCGATACTGTCACTATCCCGGATACCATTATCCTCGGAAATTCGGAATAATAAAAGATGGAACCTCACCTTAAGAAGTAGGCGGTAGAGTCTGATTATCGAAGAACTCGCCGATGGCATTTCCAACTCAGAGCGTTGTTGCCACTGTACAGCAATATCAATTTAATAATGATAAAGTGGTCGCCGTGGCGCAGTGGTAAGTGCATCGACTGCGGCGCAGAAAGTCTGGGTTCGATTCCCGGACGGGACACCTAACATTTTTTCACGGCACCACCTCTTTCGAGTTGCTGACAACACTCAAAGAGTATTAATTGTCTATGGAAAGCTTCTCAAATCTCGCCGTTCGGAATCGGCAAAAAACTGTAGGTCCCTTCTACTCGTGAAGAACAATAGCATGCACAACACGAGTAGTTGTTGTAGAAGCTAGGCCCTGGTCCGTTATGGGCTGTAGTGCCACTCAATTATTATTATTAATATTATTATTAAAGTGAGCCCACAAGGGACCAGAGCCCAGCTTCTACTAGAACTACTCCTGTTGTGCGTGTTACTATTTTCTCACAAGTAGAAGGGACCTACAGGTTTTTGCCGACTCCTGAAAGACGGACAATGGTTGGAAGGCAGGATGCTAAGGTATTCAGTGAAGATCACCGCCAAGCCAACTCAAGCCGAGATCGAAAATCAGTCTTATTTTGTGAAAAGGAATCAGCTTGAATGACGCCACATTTCACAAGCAACAAGGACCAAACTTCCTTGCAGCTCTTCGATGCGTTGTGTTGTCTGAGCGCACACTTTATTGTCGACCGTCGAAATTTGAGGTTTTCAAAGGCAATTTTTACTCTTTGAGTGTTGACAGCAACTCAAACCCGATGGGGCTTTGAATGAAATAAGAGATAAACGTTAAGTCTACGACCTCCTTCACTTTGACAATCTATGCAATTACCCACTTCGCTAATTTTACTAAAACTATGGATATTTTTTCTAGAGCGTTTCATATCAAGTCTAGCACCCCTGTTGGTGTACATCCCCTTTACACTAGAGGTGCTTTGTGTCCAATTTAGTTTATACAATTGAAAAGTGTTTCGTGTCCTGATTTTGACAAGAAGCCATATTAGTGAAAACGTTTCGAGGACAAATGTCCATACAACACTCAAAACTCCCGTTTTTATTGCGTGAGTAACAATCTCTGCGTGGTGTCCTTGGTACACCTTTCTACCCACTCGCGTATAACATTCTTTTCAACTATTGTTCCGAACTGTGATTTGGCTCCTCAATAACTTTCCTTTTTTCTGCAAAGAAAGCCAGAGAAAGTTTCCAAACCAAAGGAGGTGCACAAACTCTTGTACTTCTGAAAGTCCTGTGAGATTTTTCAAAAGTTCGTGTTATAATTTACGAAATACTCGTGACTGAGTGGAATTCGTATCCTTCAAAGTTTTTGCGAGAGAACAATACCTGGCCATCTTCTGAATAGCTTTTTGGAAACACTCCTTTTATTTGGAGACAAAGCGCTGGCGGGTGGGAGATAAGTGACAACTGCATGAATATTTTATACCGAAAGGATAAGAAGTTTGTCGTGAACTATGCCTGTTGCGTATATTTTCGAAGAAAACCATGAAAACAAAACCGTTTGCCAGCATTTTCCCATTTAAACCTTTCAACCACTTCTCCCAAACAGATGTGTCCCAGGTCGCAATCACTGCAAATCCATTTGCGACAGATTGGAGATGAGAAAATCAATAGCTGTTGAGCGTTCATCATTCATTTCACATCTGGTTGCGATTTTTCATATGAAATGTTTAAAATTCGTCTTCAAAATTACCGTCATTACCGATTTCCATGATGACGTGTTGCTTCGAATAAAATGAATTATTCACGCCATCGTTGTCGTCGTGCATGTAAATGACAGACCCGACAGTTAATGGGACACATAAACGGCAATAAGCGAGAACTCTGACGCGCTGGTTACTTGTCGTAAATTTCCGAGTGTGACATTTTCCCAGAGGAAACGAGAATTGTTGGGGGGGGGGGGGGGGGGGGAATTGTAACATACGCTGTTGGGGGAAGGAAATGTGTGTTCACCATGACATCCTTCAATCAAAGTTAAATGTTTGTGGACACGAACAATTCGATGATGAAAGAGAAGGGATATGACGGATTGTATTTTGGCGGGAGGGACAACCTGTTGGGAGTTTCTTTTTTTCTGTGCTCCTAGAATATACTCAGAAAAGAGATGCCAAAAGTTTAACACAAAGCTTCTTTTTCACAACAAATCGTCGACATCTTCATCCTCTTTCAGTCTCCTTTGATCCACGATATGATTGCCACAAAACTCCACCTCACACACTACATGTGTTACCCCCAAAGTTCATAGGAAGCAGTCTGACATAAGTCCCTTTAATGAATTGAATCTCTTTTCAAATATCGAAATTCCCACTGCAAAAGTTATGAGCACGTCACGTCGGTTCGACGGCAGAGTAAAGGACTTCCCGGCAGAGGATTACCTCTCACATTTAAACTCCCACTAACCAGTTTAAGCCGTCAGGCTTTCGAACACCATCCTAAATTCATTACACTTGGCCCAATATATGCGCGAAACAAAATAAACTAAGAATAACCATCTGCTTCCTGCAAGGACACCCCCGAATAATGGAATATTCACTTGAATACAAACGACTGAATTAAGATAAGCGAGGAAAAAAAAACAGGCAACGACCCGAGATTCCAACAAGGGCACGCTCTAGTTAGGGTGAGTGCGGGTATAATGTGCGATAGCACGAATGCTAATATCCCTGCGACATCGAATTTCGAACAAACGAATAATCAGAATCCTTTTCGTCGTAGCTTCACATTTGTGACGGAAACAAGACCGGAATTCATTTCCGCGAAACGGATATTGGGGCACGGATTTTTGCTTTGGAGTACGATTGCTCCTTAAACGGCCTTAAGTGATGACACCCCCTTACGCGGGACTCCGCCGATCCGTGGGAGACACTCAAATCGGGATGAGATGGGGTGTTTACGTACCTTGAGTATTGTGTTTTCTTTCGAATTTTAATTACGACGTGGAACTGTGCCCGGTCCAGAGGGGTTGACTGCTTCCTCAAAATGATGTCTTATTTGTGTTGAAAAAAAAGTTTTGAAGTATGCTAATGCGGTTTTGGGATTCTCTGTTTTCATAAATAAAACTTTTCCTCCCTCCCTGATGGCGGCTCCTTGGAGAATAAATGTTTTTTGACAACATCTTATGTTGAGGGTGGAATAATTTCAACAAGTAATTTCGTGGCACAATTAGAGAGTCCACACGGCCAACCTAGAGATGAAATGGAAATGGAAAAATGAGTTCAGTGGTGCCTGGTAAATAGGAAACGTTGGCTTTCAAGGAATTTGAGTTGTCACAGTGTCCATTTGCACTTCACATAAATCATTTCTTGCGGACACATCGATAACACGCCACCTAAACTCGTGTTTTTACACAGCTCAGCTGCAATAAATCACAATGACTCGTATTCTGTAGTTCGTTATACTTCCCTGGGAAGCCCCTCGTCGTCGTCGTCGTCGTCGCCGTCGTGGACTCTCAATTTAGAGTGCACATAACCCACATTTGCTGCGCTACAAACTATTTCCTGGTTATTTGTCATCTTAAGCACCAAGAGCGCCGTGCTTCTTGTGGATTGCTGGGGTGTTCGTTTTCCAACCGAGATTAATGGCGTCGACCCTCGCGTGAGGGTCTTCGTCGCCTCAGCCTTCGTGTGTCGCTGCAGAATTACTTTCCAATAAAGAGCACATTCTATGAACCGCAGGAAGCCGGAGATACATGGTTTAAGATGAATTATTAGCCGCAGTCGCCAGATGAAAGGCGTAAATCGACTCCGCTCCACCGGTCTCACATTGCGAGGTGTTGGTTAGTGCTAATAAATAGGGTTTCAGTGTGAGGAGAGTGGCCTTTCTTGAGTGCTGACTGGGTGGAGAACTCCCACCAGCAGAGAATGTCAATTATTTTCACATATTCCCTCTTCTCACAAGGAGTCAATCATGGGGACATGAAGGCAAGAACACCTAATTTAAACGTTCCTTTGCTAATAAATCTGATGAGCTGTCACTCTGGAGGGACAATCCAAAGTCGTGTGGCCTCATTCTGGTTCCGTTTTGTCATCCTCTCTCGTCTTATTGTTATTAGGCAATAATGACATTCCAAGGTCAAGCCAGGAACATTTTTATGATTACGTTTCTGAGAAGACCTTATTGTCCGGCGGCCACACAACTAAGGCTCTGTGACGATGATTAATTACGTTGATGAACGGCACAGGGGATGGTATTAAATTTGCTGTCCACCAGAGACCAGAGTCGATTCGAAGGGAATTCCGTGGAGGATAGCCTCAAGTTTGTCGAAGATTTACAATAAATTGTTTTCAATTTTCATCTCATGGTGATGTTGCGTTTTTTTCGTGTTGTGAGTTCCTTCACGAAACCCAACCAGCAGAACTGCGTAAACTAGGCTGCCAATGATAAGGCAAATGGGAGGTTCAGTTTTGAAGTTTTTCTCTATTAATCCTCCTCCCCATCGGCGTTATGGATGGAGCAGAGGGAACTATCCACAGAATTTGAGGAGGTTTCCATTTTCTTGAGTTATTTCTGCTAATTGATTAAATTGCTTCCAATTTGCGACATTTTTATTGAGGTCATGGTGAATTTTTTTATTGATAATTAGAAAGTATTAAGTTAAAACTTGCACGCTCTTGATTAAAATAAAAATTTATTTTGTCTGTATTGTGTTTTTTAGGGTTTCGTTTTCATAAAAGAAGTCAATTTGTAGGGTCATCCATTTTTCGTTTTAGGATGTAAACTTTCCCAAAAGACACAGAGTGGTACATTTTCAAAGAAAATATTAATTCTTAAGAAAGGATGGATTTTGCCATTAATTCTGAAATAGAGTTCATATTACAGTTTAAAAGCATTTTATTGTAACATAGGGCTGTGACTGGTCATGAATTCTATTCTGCTCCAAAAAGATGACATGTAGTTGTTTTTTTTTTAGAGCAACCGCATTTTTTCATTCCATTTTCACTTAAAAAAAAATAAACGATTTAGTTGTGGTCGCCGTGGCGTAGTGGGTGAGTGCGTCGACCCACAAGAAGAAGGTCTAGGTTCGATTGCCGGACGGGACACCTCGCATTTTTCACGGCACCACCTCTTTCGAGTTGCTGACAACACTCAAGGAGTATCAATTGTCTATGAAAAGCTTCTCAAATCTCGCTGTTCGGAGTCGGCAAAATACTGTAGGTCCCTTCTACTCGTGAGACAATAGAAAATAGCACGTACAACACGAATAGTTCTTGCAGAAGCTAGCGCCTGATCCCTTGTGGGCTATAGAGCTACTCAATTATTATTATTATTAACCTCGTTTTTCATTCTACTCCAAAAAGATGACATCTACTCTTTTCACAAAAGTCAATTTTCAATAAGTGGGTTTCTGAGAGTTTCTTTAGTGCAATACAACTGCTCTCAAAAACTGCCAACTGCTAGCAAAAAGGAAAACATGTTTTCTACTGAAACGCTATGCGTCAGATAATGTCATGGACACTGACGAGAAGAGGCTTGTTGTCTTGAATTCATGGATCATTTACTTATAGCTGCAATTTGGTAAAGGTGTGACAAATTAGAAATCAATTTTTTTCTTTTGACTGAATTTTAAGGATATGTTAACCTCGGTCATAGCTGATGAAATTTTCAATAAATTGTTGACGAATACAGAGTTGTGTGCAAATTGTGGTCATCCATTACTGCAACGCAGGTGGTAGATTTGACAGGGATGAATAATTATATTAATTGAGGGACCAGGGCATAGCTTCTACAACGGCTAGTCGTGTCGTGCATGGTACTGCCAACTTTGTTGTCGAATAAGTTGTCCCATTTGCGTTCCATCCTCGTACATGTTTTTCTGGACGACGGCAAAACCAGGGCCAAAAACAGTTGAGGTGATGACTATCTGAGGGATGAAGAACATCAGCCATTGGTCGGATACCAAGGCCGTGTCTGATAGTCGACACCCAAGCTAACTTTTCACTACCAGAACACCATAAGTTAGTCTAGAACATCGGCTATGGTTTGGATACCTTCGCTTCGTTGTCAATGGCTGAGTCGACTATTCACTGCCAGAAACACATATTGAGACGCAAGATATTACGATTTCAAGCGCATTGACGACATTTGTATTTAAGCCAAGTTCCAGAATACAGAAAAGGTTAATTATAGCACACCAAGATTTGGTCTTATCCGTCGCGGATAATTCGTTCATTTGGAAATGTATATCGCCTCGTGAGACTTAAAATTTGTAAATTTGTGAAGCAAGCTTTTTGAGATATTCAAATTTCAGAACATACCAATAATCCGCAGTCTTTTCGCGAACTATCAAACTGAATTCACGATCCACATTGAATCGGTCGCGATCCCCATATCCACGACCTAAAATGTATGGTTTTCTGTTTGTAAAAATCTTAAAATATGTTTACATAACCGCGTGACTGAAATATGTATCATTTTTGGCAAAGAATTTGAAGTATTTAACCCTAACTGAAGAATGTAGAAGAATATAGAAGGCGTCTTCCTTTAACTGACACTTACACTCAGAGCGCCGAGCAAGGATAGTCACAGTTCTCATAGAGAGAGCTAATCGCGATGAGCTTGGAGTGCAGTACATTGTCGAGTAAGTTGCGCGAGGGGACAACAACGCGGACTTGGTGAGGAACGAGTTGGCACGTGGTTACCACCTGTACCAACAAGTGACAGAACGACGACTGTTCCTGCTCTGCTGGTTGTGGTGGATGCTGACCACACTCACGACCACAGCGAGACATGGGCACATGGCGACTCTTTCAAATAAATGAAACCGTGCTCTTTATACACAAGGTCCTTCTACCTACCTACCTACGACTCTATGTAAACGGGGTAATGACTTAAGGGAATCCTGGAGTTCACATTTCACGGTTAACTCCTTACATAAAAGTCCCTTATTACATTCCACTGTGGTCGCCGTGGCGCAATGGTAAGTGCATCGACTGCGGCGCAGAAAGTCTGGGTTCGATTCCCGGACGGGACACCGACCATTTTTTCACGGCACCATTTCTTTCGAGTTGCTGACAACACTCAAAGAGTATTAATTGTCTATGGAAAGCTTCTCAAATCTCGCCGTTCGGAATCGGCAAAAAACTGTATGTCCCTTCTACTCGTGAAGAACAATAGCATGCACAACACAAGTAGTTGTTGTAGAAGCTAGGCCCTGGTCCGTTATGGGCTGTAGTGCCACTCAATTATTATTATTTATTACATTCCACTCCTTTGTTGCAAATGTCATCTTGGCCCCTCTCTTTCTGGTTATAGCTTACGAGCTTTCAATTTTGTACTTAAAAGGCTTCTTACATTTGTCGAATCATTTATTATTCTCAGGTTTCTCATCGACATTGAAAAATAAAAATAAAATTTCCATGTGAAAAAACACCACACTAACCAATATTTATTATAAATAAGAACAACAACATGGTACAGATCCTTCAAAAAAAGGTGATGACCTCTTAAAACTACTTGAACACACAATTCGTTTATACAAGCATTCACGTCCGGCATCCGATGTCCAGACCACAAAATCTTTTTCCAACGACATCCTGACAGGTACTTCATTAATCCTGAGCCATAGACTCCACCCAGCATCCACTCGCTCGTTGCCTGTGACATTTGCAAATACGCCCAAAGCCAACATGGATTTTTTGCTATGCCAGACATAAATCACAGCTCTTACGTGAATTCCAGAGAGCGTACCCTCTTCCTGAAGTTAAGCCCCCACAAGACAACCTGCTTGATAAAGGTTTCCGAATGGAGATTAATGAAATTATAATTTTTCCGCTTACATCTAATGTTTACGTGAATGGAATAAAATGTGCTCTGAGGGAGTGAGAATAACTTGGAATTGGGGAAAGTATTTTTCTTTGGGGCATATCAACGGGAATCTTAATGGCGTACACAATGTCACCATCAGCAGCAGCAGCTCTTCGACAGATTGCATTGAAAGTATTGCAACATCTTAAAGTACAATAGTCTTCAAAGTTGTTGATGAATCGAAGGCCAAATCTTTAGAATGACACAGCATTTCAGTCTACAGTGGGTGTCACCTCCTTTCACAGAGGGCCTGTCTTCAAAAAATATGACTTGCTTTCACGAGTGGAGAGAAGCGACAGTTTAATGCAAACTTCGAACGACAAGCTATAAAAAGGTTTTTATTGACAATTGAGCGATCCAAACGAGTGCAGTGAAAAAATGCAAGGAATTGAACAACGGCGTGTGGACGTACCCACTGCTCCACAACTGCCACATGAAGTGTTTATTTGGCGTGTTTTCATTCAACTCCACAAGAGATGGTCCTATTTAAAGTGACAGAAGTCATGGAGTGGATTTAAGAATCACACATATCTTCTGTTTTCAAACCCCCACACATTAGCTTATAGCCCTCTCACACCTTGAATTACCTCCAATTATGAATCTTATTTTGCCACACAAGGACTGAATCATAAACCCTCAAAGTATTTGCTCAAAGTTGCTTCATTAAACCACCGCCACATTGTCAAAATAAATGACGCCCACAGCTTCCGTCAACAGGCAAATTGTTCTAATCCCCTTCACATGAACACGATATAAGACTGTTTACCGAACGTCCCAAATTCAAACGACAAACTGATCCTGAAAAGCGCTTCGTTAATCGAAATCGCTTAACTCACACACAACACCGACCATCTCTGTGCGTATGACATTTAAAATTACCCCCAGAGCCAGCATGGGCTCCCTTTCCTGGTCTTGCTGTGGCATGCGGGCTTGTCACTGACTTTCGAAATCCCTCGTCCTGAGACACATTACGGTTTCCAAAGCAGAATTAATGGAATTATAAACTACACTCGGTGGTGGCTTTTGTTCGCCTGTGTAGGTGTTTCGTTGTCAGGTTGCAGGAGAGAAGACGTGGGGTAATCTCTTATAGCAGAAGCTCTCAAATGAAAATAGAATGAATCCTTAAAGCGTTTAGGCGAACATGCGGCGTACGGCCAGCATAATGATGATGGGAAACCAGAACGATGCTCCTTTCAAATTTTCTCAATCGATTGTCCTTCTTTTGAGGAGTTGAATGGACTTTACAAAATGGACAGTGCCTGCAGTCGAGGGAGGATAGGAAGACAGAAAAAATGATTCCAAGATAAAAAGGATGATAGTGATCCCTAGAGGAACTGGAAACATATTTTTCAAGGCTCCGTGTTCTCAGAAAGAAAAGGAAAAAGGATTTAGCGAGTACGGGTAGACTTAGTATTCATCATGACAGGGCTGCTTCAGATATTGTCAAGAAGGGCAAAGGTTGGAATATTTGAGTATGCCAAAGGCTCCAGAACATGTTTTCTACTGAAACGCTGTGCGTGAGATAATGTCATGGACACAGACGAGGCTTGTTGATTTGAATTCATGGATCATTTACTTATATCCGCTGCATGTCTAAGTTACAAGGACATTTTTCCCTTTTGCCCAATAGAATGTGGGCTCTGGGGAAAAGAAAGTGTGTTATTTGAGAAAACTCCTCTGCACGAGTGATGGAAAATATCTGCACAACCTTCAGAAATAGAGGTTGATTAAATTAAAGTGAAATGTTTCATGTGACTAGCATACGCTGATACTAACTTACAGTTACTAGCAAAATGTTGTAGGACTTTAAGGATGCTGATACGTTGAATTACTTTTGTGGTCGTTTCACGTCAAAGAGTGAGACTCAATAATTCTGCTTCACAAAGTGAGAAAATATAAAAACAATTATTGTTCTAGGAGAAACAAAGAGAAATCTGGTAAGCATAGTTTCTGTTTACTTCCTAGAATATCACAACGATACCATTATAGGTTTTAAGAATGAGCAAATTTTGAAAATAATTGCGCATACGCCACAGTGTCTCAGAAAAGGATATTCCGTACCTAATCAATAGCAGAACCGTGAAATATGGTATAGTCATGGGGTAGTAGCTAAGTGCGTGCGACTCACACACTGCTGAAGGTCCTAGTTTCGATTCCTGGACTGAACGTTTATTTCGCATTTTCACGGCAACACCTTTTTCGAATTACGGACAGAACTGAAAGAAAACTAATTGTATTTGTCAGACTCTTAACTTTAGATTCGATAAATAACTGCATGCTCCCTCTACTGGTCAGAGAACAGTACCACGAAGAACACAAGTTATTGCTGAAAAAGCCCTAACATAGTCGTTTTTTGGACTGTACCGCCATCCAATATATTTTTTAATTGTTACTGTTAAATTAGTATCAAACTTTTACATCGACATATGATCACATTTGATAAATTAGCTTTTGCCTAAGCCCCTCAGACTTAAAGATATTGGTCAATGGCACTAGGTTAACATTCTAATAATTAACTAATGGGAAATACTACAAGGTGGGTTAAACTGAAGGTTCTTCTTAAAAATGCAGCAAAAGGAAACGAATTAAATCCTTTATAATGTGTTATGTGTTTATCAGTAAAAAGACGCAATCCCATTAAATATGAAATACACAGTCATTGAAGTTGCTGCCTATAATGGATTCCAAAAGGTTAACTCTGTGACCCCAACTCCCGATAACCTTGTTTCGGGATGTAGTTCACGGTATGCTTGGATGGTGTTTTATTTGGACCTTGATTTACTTCCAGATTATTTGCATTTCATTGACAATTGACCGCTCTTCTTCTTCTTCTTCTTCTTCTTGTAGCGCTACAGTCCGGGGTGGACCTGGTCTTCAACCAACATGCCCCTCCAGCCGGCACGATCTTTCACCAGCTGCCGCCAGTTGCGCACTCCAAGTTGTTGGGGTCCTTCTCCACTTTTGTGCGCCACCTTATCCTGGGCCGTACTCTGTTGCGTTGTCCCAATGGCTCAGATGCGAAGACTTTTCGGGCCGGAGCAGTGGTGTCCATACGCTCTACATGGCCTAGCCATCTTAAGCGTTGTATCCGTAGACGCTTGACTAGGCTCATGCCGCTGTACAGCCCATACAGTTCGTGGTTGAATATTCTCCTCCAGATGCCATCAACGCAAACAGGACCAAAAATCGCACGCAGAACTTTTCTCTCGAAAAGACCAAAGGCACCCTCATCCGCTTTTAGTAGTGTCCAAGTTTCCGCGCCATAAAGTAGGACTGGGATGATCAAGGTGTTATATAAAGCAATCTTGACCGCTCACAGGGTTCAAATTGCTCTTCGGAGACGGTCAGTTGGCATCGGCAAGATAGCTAATAGCATGATTTGCTGTCTGTGGCATGGCAATTTCAGTACTAAAAAAATTGTTTGGCTCTTAGTCCAATACAGTCACTACTTCGCAATCTGTACCAAACCGGCCCTTTTTGTAAAGGCATTGGCCTCTCGACAATTACGCGTTGATTTCTCGTGCCCCCAATGAAGCAAAGCGGTCACCTTTGCGTAGTGGATAAGTGCGTCGACTCACACGCCAATATCTCACGTTTGATTCCTAGATGGAACACCTTAATTTTTTTCTCGGCACCTCCTGTTTCGAGTTGCTACTTCGAAGGATTACTAACTGTCTATGAAAAGCTACTCAAATCTCACAGTTCGGAGTCGGCAAGAAACTGTAGGTCCTTTTTAGCCTTGAGAAAACAGTAGCTCTCACATCACGAGTAGTTGTTATAGAAGCTAGGCCCTGATTCCTCGTGGACTGCAGTGCCACTCAATTAATTCAATAGAACAAAGATGAAAATTCACCTCGTAAGAAAATATGACCTTTTCGCATGAAATAGTTGTCAAATTCAACCTAAACAGCGGAGCAATAACGGTGCGGTTAGTCATGGTCACATGCCTTCAAGTGGTGAGTTAATTGGTTGTTGCATGCTAATAACCTGAGATCCTTGTAGAGTATTCTCAACAGGCTAGAGCGTAAAATAATAAGCTGTCGAGGTCGATTGATGTTCCTGAATTACAATATGTGCACATTCTCGGCCTCTGTAGGCTTGTTCTTATCTGCTTGCACCATACGTGTTGTCCAATTGCATATCAGTCTCACGAACTCATTGCCCAAACTTGCGTATAACAGTCGCGTTGGTTGCTTAAACATTTCTTTGTACTGCTTGGTCCACAAAACACTCGCTTTAGAAATAAGTTTTCAATACCTCCCCGCATTGTTTAACTGTAGAGCTCACAATTTCTTTAGGTGCAGGCATGATATTGACTTTCATTCAATAATTAAACCGTAAAATAGACTTTGAATAGAATGCACTTCAAATCAAAACAAACCAATCTATATTGTCTGCAAGAAATTCTGGAAATTGATTTCGAAACTATCCCCCTAGAAGCTAGCCCAAGGGAGTAATAACATACGAGTATGTACGTTCACCAACGACTCTTGCAAATTTTCAAAACATGTTACAAGGCCCTCTCTCGAAATTGCCTCGTCGAATAGTTTCAGACTCATTAAAATATGCAGAATCTTGCATTTAGCTTAATGTGAGGATTAATGAATAATTTCACGTAACACTAACTTCGGCGGCAGTATTGCCAACATAAAAGAGAAAACAATTGTTACTAAATTCACTTTTAGTACAAAGAAAGGTAAATTCAGGTGGGGATTTTCCTTTGAGCACCAAAATCTTTTACTTGTCATAAGATCTTGACCAAAAAATACTGAAGAAAGTTACCAAATTTTGTTGCAAAAATTTAAAACACATTCGAGTATGCTGTTAAGTGAGATTAAATGATTCCCAAAAAACTGATTCGCCCACGTACGTTCAAGTAGAATCTGTCTCTATAACACTTTACGATAGTCACAAGTCGTATACGAAGAGAGGGGATACATCTTGATTAATTCGAAATCATTTCTTAAGCAGCAGGATATTGCAGTTAATACTTGAAGATAGAAAAAAAGAAAGAAAACCGTTCTTAAGTTTCCGCCCCAGAGAAGAGATTTATCACACAGATTAAAAGTTTTTTCTACGAGAAGTCAGTTTAAGTGAATCAGACAGAATTAAGATAAATGCAAAACATTCACCAAAATGACCTGTTGTTTGATAAATCGAAGAAGCCTTGTTCAGTCAATTTGTCACATTAATTTCCATTTGCATTTTCACTGAAGAATCCTTAAATCTAGCGTTGATAACAACCATTGTCCCAATTGTCTACAAAAATTGTTAGTAAAACAAGTTAAACTCCTCCTACAAGTTTATGAATTTGAATATGAAGTCTTCATTCTGGATTGTTATGTAGAGAACTCAAAGCACTATATTATCTGTTCTTTTTTTGCCGAAGCTCCTCCTTATATTAAGGCACCAACACTTTCACCACTCATCACTCATTCATCCCATTTCTCACTTCAAAGAATTTTAAGAAGGAGACCAAAAACCAACAAAACAAAGCACAGCCGACTTATCAGATCAGGATAAGGCTTTCTGTGTGTGCAGCTTTTTATGCATGAGGGCCTTATTCAATTAAGTCATGCTAAATCCATCACATTCTATGCACGTGGGTGAAGCACAACGCTTCTCTTTCAAAAGGGCACCACTCCTGCCCAAGCACATCAGCCCACTCATATAATATAATAACCTTTTCAATTTGCCCGAACAAAAAGCAAATCAGTTACGCAGAAAAAAAACAAATGCAGACAAGTCCTGCATTGTGTTGCGTTGGAAGATGTAGGCACAATATTGAATGAACTTTGTTGGCAGAATTCTAATGCAATTTCCTTTCCTCAGTGCATATGTCGATTCTCTTACGCCTACCCGTAGTACAAACGAAAATATTTACTGATTCTGTTCAAATTGGTTCAAATTGTACTGATTGAGAGCAGAAATCATCAACAGAGTACTTTAAATCTGGATGGGGACAACATATCTTCTTCGAATTTCATGTCTAAGGCGTCAGAAGAAACCAAACATTACTCTTGTAGTCCCTTTCAAAGTTCACATCATGTAAGTCAAACAAAAATATTTGCAATCGACTTTACACTGTTTTGTAATCATCTCTGCTGTCATCTGTATATGAACAATTTCAAGTACCACATGAAAACATCGCACATGCTACTTCTCTCTCATGAGAGTTTTTAGTACACTTCCCCTACATCCTGCGAGATGACTGAATACTTACGATATCGCTCCCCTCCTTTGATTGAATTGAACACCATGCAGCATCTAGCAGCTACGAAGTTGAATTCGATTGAAAAACAAATCGAATTATATTTTCACTAGGAAGTGCGTCAGATCTTATGAAATAGCTATGTTGTGTGCTACTCCTAGGTAGACAATATTGAAATCATGTGAGTTTGTAATGATTCGCGATTAGAGAATGGAATGCAAGGTATAAGTCTCACACACTGTGGGAAATTGTTCACTGATGTGTTACACCAAGTGGAATAATATAAAACAAAAGGATTTTTAGACTTTTAAAGAATTTACAAGGAACATAGAATTGCAAAGAAGGAACCCTTGTTGAACAACTTGAGACTCGAAAGGTTGTGAATAACTCATGAAATGACGTCGAAATTATTAAATTTTAAGCTTTAAAAAAAAAGGTGCCCGCGGAAAGAAATCTCATGGTATTCGTTAGTAATAAGAGGCGTCACGCCACAAGGCACTAACTGATTTAAAAAAATTATTTCATCTTGCCCAAGTTAAGAACTATTGCATTTAAAACACTTTTCATATTTTTATTTTTTAAACTTTTATTTAAACCATATTATCAACTACATTGTTTTTGCTGAACTAACTCCATTGCACTCTGTTTGTGGCCTCGAAACTTAGCTTGGTATTCAGCGCTTACTAGATCGGGACTTCAATTTAAATTTGGACAAACAAATAATTCGGGCAAAAGGAATACAAAAAGACGCTTTGGTCCATGTGCTACAAAGAATAAAGAAATGAGGGAATAAGCAAGCTTTAGATAACTGCAATAGACAATGGATGGGTACACTTATGTGGGAGGAAAAGGGTCACACTACTGGGACTTGGCATTGACTCGTAAACCAACAGGTGGAAGAAGAATACAAAAGAGTTTTCACTTATTAACAAGTAGGGATACTAAGGAATAGGTTAAAACATAGGGAAACGAGAATACACTGAGTTGATAATGATAAGTGAGAATATGTTGCTAGGTGACCAGGGTTAACAAGACGTAACTCCCGCTATACCAAAAATCTATTCTCATTCATTCAGTAAATTGATAAGGCTGTACCACAGACGTTTTTACATACATATCGACATTGCCTGAACATATCAATCATTTCGATAAAACAAAATATTAATCATTTGCTTATAGTTATGTTGAATTGACATAATAAAGGAAACAGTTTGACAGATGTCACATGAGCAATATGACAACGATCAACAGTCGAAATTCAAAGTGAGCAGCATTTGAAGAATCGTTTGTGAACTTAAATTGCTAACTATTCACCCAGCTGGTCTTCCAACTCTTTGTCCAACTCTTCATCCGACCCCTCACGCAACTCTTTTTCCGACTTGTCATAAGACTTTCCATGCAACTTTTTCTTGGAATATTCTGCCGAATAAATAACCAACTAGATATCCGACTATTTATCAGACTAATCATTCGAATAGTCATTTAATTACTCCCCCGTCTATTAAATAAACTTTTTATTAAAACAGTCATCCAACTCCTCATCGAGCTATTCATTCAGCTCTGCATCCGACTGGTTGTCAAACTCATTATACAACTCTTCATTCAACTCCTCATCCAATATGAAGAGCCATCATTGCTGAGGCTAGCAGGTGCGGTTCAAGTGAAGCGCAAATGTAGGACGGTTTCTGGTTCCTCCTCGCTCGTACAGCTTCTCTAGAAATAGTGACCGATTATCACTCACAAAATCCGGTTTACTCATCATTCCGATCTTTTGAGCCATATAGGCAGTCTAGCGGCGGAAGGCAGATTGAGTGGATCGCATCTGTATGTACTTTCAGCTTCCATGCGACGGGAGGTATACCTTAGTGTTCGTGCTCCTGTGTAGTGTAGAATCGTCAGCTCTGTAGTTGCCTGAAATGCACCTACATATGACGTGGCATCAAGCTCAAGGAGAGATTGAATTGCTTATCTCATGTAAGAATGTGCGGCTATCAATTATCGGCTTGAAGTTAAGTGAGACTAATGCCAAGACCTATACGTGAGGATAAGAATATACTTCGAGGATATACTGTTTCACTTCAGCGAGGAGAGTACTTCACAAATAGCCATTACAGCAACTGAAAAGACACCACACTGCTTGGGATAAATGCCACATCCTCGAGCTTCATTTGTCTTGGAGCCATTATCGAAATAGGTTCTCTCAAAATAAGCATTCACGCAAATCTATACAGCTCCTTAAACATTGCTCTCAAATAAAACGTGATCCATGAGCACAGTCGTTAATTCATACCTCCACACCACTCAAACATTGGATTGAAAGTCTAGTAAGAATCAAAGAAATTACCTTAATCCCCAGACACAACTGAACAAAGAGACTTAAAAGTTTTTCCATAAATCTATTGCACAAACCGTAAAATGAATGGATGCACATAACTTTCCCCGTGGTACTTAATGAAATTGCCTGGGGGATGTATGACTGTCTCGTAGTTCTCAAGTTGAAATTGCCCCTCCTAACACTCACAGAAAAGAGTTTGCACTGTCTCAGGATTCCATTAATCAGGAATGCAGCCTCCGCCCCCCCCCCCCCCCCTCAAGAAATCACTGCTCTCTGCACAAATTCATTGAGTGCTCTCAGACTAATTAAGCAAAATTGCTTGAACGAGTTCGTGCTAGAGGCACGTGTACGAAGAATTTCTTCGATCGATTACCTAAACCGCTAGTTAGGTGCTTATAAGCGTCGAATTATTTCGTCGTTCGTGAGCGGTGATTACACCCTTAGGTCGCGTGAATATTATCCAGTATTATGTGTTACACGGAGCAAAGATGTGATGTTTACTATCTGAAGAGAGTCACGTTCGTCCCTCGAGGGCGGCAAGTAACGCCGTGTTAATGGCGTACAAACTTTGGCGATAACTTTTGCGGTTATTTCAGGGCAGGATGTCATCATTGGGATTCTCAGCTGTGTGATTAGAATCAGGTTGTCATCAGATCGTTCATTACTACAGGGAGCAGCGAGGATACATTCAATCGTGAAAAAGTGTGACGGGTTGTGAGTGAGAACAAGTCCTCATTCAATAAAATAAAATCCGCACAAAGGTCAATTGAGTCCCCGGTGTTTATGTAAACTCTCGCATGAAATAGTTTTTCCCTCTCCATCGCACAACAATTTATTTTCTTTCATTCGCAGCGGATGCAGACATCAACCCCTCGGAGACGGCTTTAATTACTTTATTAATTCCATTTCATATAAAACGGTCTTTCTCTCTCTCTTTGCATTGTAATGAAGGGGGACATTTTATAATATAAAGAGGGACATTTTTAGATTGTTTCCGGGAAATAGTTTCAGGAAGCACTTCCTTACCTCTACTCAATGTTGTGAATGCGTTGCTTTTGCGAGCAGCGAATGGAACGGAAACAGGAACTAGAGCAATTGCAAGAAGCACATTTAATTATCGCGTGTTCCCTAAAGAAAAGGAGTCAACAAAAAAATCCTTAAAGAAAACACAAACAAGAGGCAGAGGGCGAGAGAAGGAGTTTTGAAAATAGCTTCGAGTTGTAAATAACTACTTCAGGAAATGAGGACATATTTCTTTTGATATTTTCCCGCATATCTACATCGTATTTTACTTCCAGGAAAAATATTGAAAGCTCCCTCCCTTGTTGTGAAGTGTTTCAATTCGAAACACCCGCAGGGATGGTTGAAGAAAATGAAAACTAATTTATGTGGATGTGTTTTCTGAAAATGCTTTGAAATTACTTTGAACCGCAAGAAATGTCGAACCACTTATTAGCTATGGTTTTTGAAAAGAAAAATTTTATTTGAAAGCTTAACTATTTATTGGAAATTCAAATTTGTGTTCTTGTAACACATTTTTCTGTTTGAAATAATACAATAAGCCGAAGCATAACTCCTGACAACCGCTGTGACTTTAAACCGCGACGGCATTTGAAAAATAAGGCTCCCTCCCAACCAAACAATCTACATCAATATACGATCATTGTAACAAGTTAAACGACACCAGCAACAGAAGTCCTAATTTCTGCGGATCCTTATCTTTGTACCGGAGCACCATGGAATCTTTTTCAAGTATTTTGTTTTGAGAAAGGTCTGTTAAAACTTTTACAGCTGACATGAGTGTTTTAACAATGAAATAGGGAAAACATGATAGCGCTAATCAAAAATCCATACTTGTTTATGTCGCTAATGAAAAGCGACCAAATATGTTACTGCTCCCTGAATGAATCTGCAAACTGCAACCTACTTCAACTGCTGTAACCGTTCATGACTGAAACTTAATATTTTAAAACATGATAGATCATATTATTGTTTATAAGCCCATTAGCTTAAGTTGAAAATGATACTTAAATGAGATTGAATTTTCAAAAAGGACACGATCTTACACCGCATCAGAAACAAGTTAGAGTTAAAAGAGTGAGATATTTTCTACGCTTGCACAAAGGTGTGAAGTGTTCGAATTTATTGTTTTTCAATGAGTCGGCATTTGCACAAGCAAAATGGGCAAGTTAATGTTACTTGCCAGAGAGGTTCTTCAAAAATGTAGAGGTTAGGACGGGCAACAGAAAGAAAACATCCATACTGATGGTTTTGGCCACCATATACGCTGACGGTCGCTCCCGTTCGTATTTTTGAAGCGTGGCGTCAGAATTAATTTGACCGTGAAACTCTCTTAGAGGCCAAGGAAACTATTAGCCTCAAAGATGGACATATTGAAAACCACTGATACGAGTACAAGTGTATTCTAACTGCTGTAGTAGTACTTTGTTGAGGAATGAAATGACTATGAATGAAATGGCACTACAGCTCACAAGGGAGCAAGGCCTAGCCTAGCAACAACTCGTGATGTGCTCTCACGAATAGAGGGCAAACACATTTTTGTAGACTCCAAACAACTCGCTTAAAGAAGCTTTTCATCATCCCAAATTGCACCATTTTGACTTTTTTGCAGCTACTCGGGAGAGATGGCGTTTTAAAAAATGCGAAGTTCAGGAATGAAACCTGCGACCTTAGACCTTAGTCGATTTTGTCGTCTCGTAAACATATAAATTCTCAAAAATTTGGTAATGTTGCATTTCATATGACTTACATTCTTCATGTGCTTAGGCTGACGCCACAGTATGGGGTGATCCTGGGCATCATTCAACCTTTAACCAGCCTTTTGTACACCAAGTTGATTGAGATTATGTTCAATTCTCCATTTGAGACGGTGACATTGTCTGCACACACACACACTTTCATCGGAGAATATGCATATTGTGATGATTACGCTAAAGTAATTGGGAAATGCTATGTAGCGTTTAAGTGATGTGCAAAGTCTTATTAACATTCAGTGAATGTGCTGGGAAGGTATGACCGGGGTGCAAACTAAATGGATTAGACTAGATTTACTTATATACCCTAGCGTAAGCGTTATATTTATAGAAACTTGACTAAAAGCATGCCACCATTTAGCCTATAAACTTGGTCATTGAATCTTCTTCCCCTGCCACTAAACTAAAAAAAATTCAAAATTTTCCCTCAAAGGGACGCATCTCACTCTTCTTTTACATGTACAAATGTTGCTGATAGTCGGAATTTTGTGCTTATAATTTGCATTTCCAATCCTTGGAACCTGTTGGCCAAACACATATTTCAGAAAGACTAAACAAACGACTTACTTGAAAAGGCATTTTAAGCAATAGATGGAAAGCGCTCGTTACCTTCAAAAAGGAGGAAATTAAAATGAGTACTTTGACGCCGACAACCTAGACGAACCTATCTCGGCAGAGTCATGAGGAAATCCAATCATAACTGAAATTTCTATTTTTTATTTGCACTATAATAGAGATCGTTGTAAGCTCAATATCCTCCTCAACTTTGTTCTTAACTGTTTATATAAAACAATACTTTGAAGTCACACTAATTGTCATTCTCACACTAAGAAGTTTCGGAAAACGTTTTTTATGAAGGATGCTCGAAACGTTCTATGTCTACCACACAAATTAGATATGGCTAAATAAGATGTATAGAAGTAGAGATAGGTACCGCGGCCCCACGTAGGTCAAAAATTCAGATTCGCGTCAAACAAGTTCATCGGCACATCCATTGCCTTGAAAGTAGGCAATTGCATGACACATTACCCACAGACAGCTTTCATTAACCAATGCTGTATATTTACTTTGCAAGTCTATCCCACTTAATCCCAACCAAATTTGACAGACGTCGTAGTTCTACTTTCATTAAGAAGCTCCTTGCCTTCACCACTTACTCGCTAACTAACATAGTTGTGCCCCAAAGAAGAATAATTAAGATTTCCAAAAAGCATTTCCATCGAAAATCGTGTCTCCTTTGAATTCCCTTCCCCTGAAAAAGCCTTAAAAATAAGACGTCTGCTCCCTAAATCAGAAGAGGCTAAATTAATTTTTATCGCCAGCGCGCAACAGTTACTTAAATTTGTCGTGCCTCAAGTGGTGCATGTCGCGCCTCAATTATCCTCCGACCAGAACTTCGTCTATCACTCCAACAAGATCTCTGCTGAGCCCCACTTAGCGGTGCGCCATAAATTTAATTTGGCCCACCGTGTACACACATTCCCGTCTTGCTTTGCTGTTCGGCGGCGTGAGCCGTTTCATGAAGTGTGTCCCTCTTCTGCAAGGCGACAGTCAGCCGTCTGAGGATGCTCCGAAAAAAAAAATCCCTTTAAAACCTGACAAGGCACATTTGCGTCGGCATCTAGAGCAAACTGATTAATCGACACCCGGGCACACAGGAGACACCGGATCAAAACGCAATAATTGTCTCCCTGTGGCAACTTTTTAATATAACCGGCAGTCAACTTTATTGGATGGTCTTGGGTGGCTGATGGGGCTTTATGCTCGAATAAACTTTCAAAGTATCTCAAGCGCAGTCCTTTGTTCGGCAGCCTTAGGATGCCATTTCACACAACCACCGGAATGTTGTGCAATATGCGTCGAGATATTGTGGGGTCGGGTATATTGTTACCATAAAACTCTGGTGGCTTCTGCCTTGACGTCGCTCAAGGGAGATTCAAAATTGTGAAACGAAGCCATCCACTTGGATGCTTACCCGGCGATGATTTAGGAGCACTGGACCATTCTATGTGTGTGAGGATGATCCTGCACCTGGAAAAAGTTATGGACGTGAATGACAACGCAAAGAGAAAATATATTGGTCAACGAAAGACACTTTCCACTTCTGCTGTTAAGACTTCTTTCATGTGTGGCGAGTGTTTGGCATGATGCCTGCGGACGATGGTTACATAAATTTTAACTCAATTTTTGAATCTCCAAGTCAATCAATCCCTCATTGGAGCACATGTGGAAGCTTCTGTGCCACAACTTGAAGCTTATCTTGACTCTTCAATTAGGACAAACTTAGTAGCACTTAATAGTTCTTCAAGTTCGGGAAACTATTACGTAATAACCGGGACACCTTAATTAGCTCTATGTCCAGTGACCACCGCCCCGCCCAGTGCAAAGTCCACCCCGAAGTGGGAAATCCGCACAAAATTCCTTTCATTTGAATTACAAGCTGGGAGAATTTCACGGCTGGCTACCAGCCGTGATGAGTAATTACGAGCCTTGTGTTCCGGTTGTGCAAGATAATTAAAGTAATTCCCAGAATCAGAATTTAATGCACTCACCGCCGAATTGCTGCGCACACACGAGCAAATGTAACAACGTACGCAGGACTTAATTAGATTCCAAGCAATGGTGTGATGTGAGACACACCCACCATTTGTGTACGAAGAGGGGTGTGATGTGTGGCGGTGTATGTGTGTGAGGTAGACACGGAAGATGTCAAGTTGGGCGTGCAGACAAGGGAATACCGTCTCAATAATTCATGGTAATAGATTGATTTACACATGAGGCATCAGGCGGTATTGATTGGATTTGTTAGCTCGTATGTTAGATGGGAGGTCGTTGGAATATTGTTATAAAGCTTTAATCTTCAAGGTTTCAAGATAAGAAAAAACTAAATTCACATATTCACGGCTGATAAGCCATAGGACTTGAAACTTAAGTGTTGAGCTCAAAGACCTGAGATCAGTCGATGTTCCATACAGGATGAGTTTGGGGCCCAGTGATGGAAGGTCATTTAGACAGTCTTTCAATCCAAAATTAATAGAAATAAATTGGGTGGCCTTAACGAGCTCGTGTTGTGCCACTCTCTCTCACGATTTGATGAGAATATGACACAATAGTTTTGACATGGCCTATCAAAAGAGTCTTTAGTCTATAAGGGAGCATGACACATCTTCTACAGATTCTACTTGTGTCATGCAGCTTTGTGAGTAAATGGAACTTTATTTTATTATTGGCGACTCGGAGCGGCGAATTTATGAATCTTTTCTCAAGCTTTAAGTATTCCTTGATTGTAGTCGGAAGCTCAAAAATGGTGATGCCGTTAAAAAATACAAGATCGATGTTCAATCCAGAAATTTAATATAGATCTTCCAGCGCTTACGCATTACGCTACCGTGTCGGACAGTACGAGTACGTGAGAATCTACAAACATTTCAATAAGAACCCGGTGAAATGTGATTCGATTAATTTTCAAAAGCGAAGCCGTGGGTGTGGACTGGATCCGCCCAGAAATGCTTAAGGCCATGGGTAAAGAGGGAATCTTGTGGCACTCTCGTGTGGAGAAGTTTAACTATCTCGCAATCTTTCTTCTGAGTGGTGGCGGTAAAAACATTGCGCTTTCTTTCTGGCTTAAATCGCATATCTTCTTCAGGATTGGTCAAGCTGAAACAATTTAGAAGCAGCTTGGTAGATCAGTAATAAGAAAGTTGTCAAAGCCAAATTATCGTTTTTTTTAACCAGTGTCTCTTTCTCCAATGATCATGAAACTTCGGTAATGACCGAGATGCTAAGATATGATTTCCCCGTGCCGTTGCAAGAGTTATTCATGGGGATGGGCTGAAAAACACGAAAGGTTCTCAATGTTAAGCAGTTACTTCTTTCGATGGAACGGTCGGTGTTTCGTTGGTTTGACCACGTGGTACGACTGTCTTTCTTCATCACGACTTTCGAAGCGTGTCTTAGATGTAATTCCATCAGGTAAGCCACAGCTCGTCAAACCTAGGGCAATGCGTATGGATCAAGTCCATAAACTCGCCTGGTTGTGCTTGGAAAGTCGATGGCGGGAGATCGGCCTAAAGATCTCTCTTGAGACCATTGCCGAGCACTTAAGAGGAACATACGGGTTATCGAATATGACACCAAAAGCAAAGTCTAGAAAAGGACTTGGTTTCAAACATGGGACAAAAACGTTGCCTCAAGTGTGTTGCCATTACTTTAAACTTAGAATAATGATGTAAGATTTTTTAAAGTTATAAATAAATTTTTCGCTTCCGAAAGTAAGGCTTATAAGCACACAGCAAAACACTACATTTTATCACTTTGTAAAGTTTGGACTCCCATTCAGTATGGAAAACAATATTCTTCAATGGCTGCATCGAATATATTCGCAGCATGTTATTCTTTTGTGGTAATTTTCTTAGCTTGACTAACGTTAGCTTTTAATGAGTCTTTAGTTCGGGGACTACTCGCGTAGGCATGGTCTTTAACCTAACCTCTAAGCAAATTAACTAAAGGTGTCAAATCACATGGTCTTCGTGGCCAATTGACTTCGCACAAACGTGTAATTACGCATATCTTCCTTCTTCTTTTTCTTTTACTGGCGCATCAGCCTGAGGTGCACCTGGACCTCAACCATCATGTTTCTCCAGTCAGCACAACCTTTCTCCAGCTTCCTCTAAATGTGCACTCCAAGTTGGTTGAGGTCCTTCTTCACTTGTGTGCGCCATCTTAACCTAGGCCGACCTCTGTTGCCTTGTTTCAATGGTTCTACATACGCTCTGCATGCCCTAGCCTTAAGCGTTGTATCGCATGTCGTCGTAGTCTAAATCTTCTTTCAATCATATCAGCCCGAATTGGCTGTAACCATAAGCATCTTCGAATAAATACAGATATCTTTCGACCATAGACCACACCAAATAGTGACTCTGTCAATTTGTTTGTTTTCAGATCCACCGAGTCAGCAATGTTCCACATCACTGACGAAAATATTGTGCGCTGTGTTTAAAGTAGCGCACGTTTAGTTCAATTGTTATGCTATCCATTATGAAAAATAATAATTTTATTAATCATTACACACTTCAAACGACAACTCAGGTTGGTAGGTGTCAAATGCCAGTGCTACCAAGTAGAAAGCACAAAATGAATAACCCTGTGCATAATAGTAACCTTGACTCAATCAAAGCATGTATGCTCCAACTAGCTTTCAATGATGGTGTGCGTTATTTGGATCATATTTCACGACACGAGTATAAGTATATTGTATACGACCTATATTCGGTCTAAGATTGAAATTGATATTTAATCTGGTGCTCCAAGGAATTCAAAAATAAGCAATGAGCAAGTCAATTGACTCGTTGAATAAAGACGTAATGTTTTGTTTTTAACACGGTCTTATCCATTTTCCATTCCTCTGTTTAAAGTATTCACTCGCAAAACACGTCTCGATAGAAACGCCCAATAGTTAGTCATTCTTGGGTCTTTCGTTCGACGTAGTGGTAAGTTTAGAATCTTGTTCTTTAGCTTCCTACTTCAGTTTTTCCCCTCATTACAGTCAGTCGTCAATACACTGGTACCAACACCCCTTTCATCGTCTACTGTCTATACCTTCAGCCCGTGCTCATTAAATGCTAATTGCAATCCCTTAATTGGATTGCCACACGCAAATTATACAAGAAAGGAAGCTTATGAAATTGCAAAATTCGACGTCGATTTTCTCTCCAAATTGGGACTCTTACCCCTTGCAATAATCTATCCCATTGAAATTGAAACAAAAAAAATATCTTTTTTGAAGTGAACAACGAATATTGTCAATTAGTGTCTTTGATAGATTAAACAAACAAACGGAATGAACATCATATGAATTGACTTACACTCACACTCTCAATAACTCATATTCGCGGTCACTACATTATCGACAACTACAACTTTGAGATAATAACGGAGGGAACGTGAACTCCATGATTTACTTTCTAGTGGAAATGCGACGTAAAACTGCGCTGGGCAACCGCTGTTACTTCGCTTTTTCAAAACAAATGAGCTTAAAATATCTGGCTCGAAGGACCAAAATTACAAAACACTTTTTCAACAAGTCCTGCTGTATGAACCGTCAACAAGTCCTGCTGAAACTACGTCGAATACATGGCGATGAAGGCGAATGGACTGCAACGGCTCGGCTGCATCCAGTGCATGAACACCACTTCTCCAGCAAAGAGCGTCCTCTCATCTGAGCCTCCTGGTTCGCGAAGAACAGAAAGACCGAATCTCTGGTGTCGGTCATCACAAACGTGAAACAGCCTGGTTTTGATTACTGGAGCAACGTGCTCAGGATGTGCCGAGGACCGTCGACCCAGATTGGTTTGTTGGCCTTAAAAATAAATAAGTCACATTCATCGTATAAAATATTCATTTGAGCTGAATGTCCAGGCAACTACGAGAATGTAAACCAAAGAAACAATCTTAAGCCTCATACATCCTCGGAATGTTTTCCCACCTAGGCAATAAATTTCCCATTAGGTATTAGCATCGTATCGTGTTGTAAAGCCAACTCGTTCACCATCACCAATCCCAGAGCTGTGAAAACTCGCCCCGGCTGACCATATGTTAGCTTAATCGGACTATCCATCCATTCGCAAATACTACCCTTATTTGATCCCTTGAAAGATGTTTACTCAGGACAGTGTTCCTTTTCGTCCATAGGCAAACTTCATTAAAACCCAAGCAAACAGACAAACGAAGACCCATTCCTGGAGACGCGCACTTTCCACAGAAAACGACGAGAAATCGATGAAAACTAAGAAATTTATCGACTATCATAAAACCGATACAAACGGTCAGAGTGTCGCTGTTATCTGCCCACACCGAGAGCAGTCCATCTCATGCCTCCGCCCCATAATGAAATGAAAATAAGGGAACACTTACATTTACAAGAACGACCGACGATTCATCTCATTCGATGGTAAATATTCCACAAAAGGATTCCCGCCACCGCGTCGCGCCGTGAGACAGGCGTAGTTTATAGACGGGTTTATGTTAAAGTCACAAGAAAAAAGTATGTTTACGAGACCCCGGCCGGCTTGGGGTTGACAAATGAGACAAATGTTCCGGAAATTACTTTCACATCGGAAGCCGTGGAAGAAAACAACAAATTCTTGTCCTGGGTGTCCTGGGTACGTCATCAAAGGTATTCCCGTAACCCGACCAAGTTGTTAAAGGTCTTATATTGATTTTGGATTTTGCCTTTTTACGCCTCTTGTGGGGAGGGCTAAGATAGACTTGACTTTGCACCCCCACAAAGCATAACACCCAATTACCCAGGCACCCACCGATGGGGAGTTAATTACGAGCTAATTAAGGAAGTGCTCTTTCAAACTTGACGCAATAACCATTCGCTGCTAATCTCTTGCCGGTGTCGGTGCCGGAGCAGCATTTGGCTTAATAACTCTTTTATTGCTCATCAAAGCTAATCAAGAGGAACCTTTCCACTTGCTGCCATCCACATATGTTCCAGGTCGTAACTAATGGAGTATTCATGAGCTGAATGGCTTTAGGTGGTGGCAGCGGGCGGGTGCGTTAAGGGAACCTCATCCTGGACCCGTTTTGGGAGTTGAAGGCGGCGGCGTGCAGGAGGTGATTTCTTGAAATCAAATTAATTAGTTTGCGTACATCGAGTGTAAGCAAGTCCTACAACAGAAAACAGCGTTTGAGAAAGTGGGACGTCATGAATGACACAGAATGCTACAGGACAGGAATGCAATTTTGGGATTAATTTGCATTTGGATCTTCAATTTTAAACCGTAGGAATTCAAACATTACTTTGGGGTGTTTCCTTCTATTATCTCCTGAACTCAAATTACTTGATTATCCCCTGTGTAAACTCCAAAATTTCAATTCCCCACATTTACGGTAAGGGTCAAACGTACCATTAAGCGGAATAAGACGAGGGCCATATCCCTTTAATCTCTTAAAGTTGGCAACGTGCTCCAGGTCATGCCATTCATACAACCGTGACATTAAGTGGATAGCTGGCAACGAAATTATTCCCTCTCGAGAGCACGACATTAAGATGAGGTCATCTGCATCGTTGTCCTTAACGCTTTTATGATGTATTTAAGCATTTAAGCACCTCTATAGTGTGTTTTTATTCGATATGCGGAAGAGCCATCTGTCTTCGTTGGGCGCCATTCGGCGATACATGCCTAACTCCCATTAGTCAAAAGTCGTTTTATCCCAGTACCCGCGCCACAAACCACCCATCACGCATAACCACATTCGCATATAACACAGTTTGCCACAGTCTTCGCCCCCCGAAGAGCATAAATCACGAGGACCTTTGAATCGCAAATATAAATCATGCCCCGCCGAGAGGCGACCAAACATGAACTAGGAATGACAACCATTGTGTGCCGCCACCAAGCCAAATTTTCCACGTTTCCGGACAGACTCTCTGCAAAAATGAATCTCCTTTGCACTAGAAGTCTTATTTCCCTGCATTCACTGTTCCAGCTGAGTGTTCCACAGGAGCAGCATCGCACTCAAATGATGTCACCATTGCGAGTTGTTCACGTGGAAAATGTCAGGATATCAAATTTTACGCACATTGCGTCAGTGCATCACATTGTGTTGTGGCTCTCCTCCCCTTTGTATCCTGTCTGATGTTTATTGAAGCCAGGTTTTGGAAATTCTCTTTGACTGCAGCGCTACTGCCTTGATGTATGAGGATAAATTCATTTTGTAAATTGGCAGTGTCCCCATCGTATCTGCCGCTGCGGAGGATGATAATTGGTAATTGCAATCGGGGCAGCGTTTGTTTTTCCCTTTGAAGGGGAATTTCAAACGACAAATGTCGGTCAGAGGCCGTACGCACATTAATTGATGTGTGTATCAATTGGATGTACAGTGATTGTTTGCAGTTTACAAAGGCGTATGTGATGAAACGTGTCCTCTCCTAGGCAAGGACAGACCACAAGGAACTACTCGTGTTGTGCGTGCGATTGTTTCCGACTCCGAAAGGAGAAATTTAAGAAGATTGATAAGTTATGAAGCACAAAGGTTAAAGTAGATTGACGCAACCGGGCACATGATACTTGTATCTGGTTGGTGTAACAACCATTCAAGAGATTCCTTTCTGTTTTATGAATGGAAAGATGTCATAGACGAATGCGAAAGCCATACTTCAGTCCTTAATTAGGTCCAGGAATAAGTCCATAGCGTATCCATTTCTTTGGTTTAACAGTTTGTGAACTTGCATTGATATTCTTTTTCAGTAAAAACAAACATTTTTCCCTTTCCCCCGTTTTTTGTCTTTTGAATTTTCCGGCTATGTAAAAAGCTCTACAGAGCTGTGTAGTATTGCTCGTAGCGCTATGAAGCAATACTATACATCATTTGAAAGATCTTGACATAACCTACAAAACGACGCTATGATGTGATTAGTTTGGATATTGCGTTCAACAGTTATAGACGTGTAACGTTCACTAACGCAGAAATTTGCGCTATTTTAAAGTTTTTCTTCGTTAATGGCAAATCCGCTAGAGAAACGTTCCGTGAGATTAATGGTGTTTTGGGGGATGGTACTTTATCATATCGAACCGCGGAGGAATGGTTTTGACGATTTGGAATCGGTGAAAACAACACCATTGATAAGCCAGCCGGCGGAAGACCTGTGATGACGAATACCGAATCATCGAGTTAGACCGGCATGTGGCATCTCGTGACATCGCCCAGGTGATGGAAGTTAGTCACCAAACTATTCTAAACCATCTGCAGAAGGCTGAATACAAAAAAGCTTGATGTTTGGGTGTCGCATGATTTGACGCAAAAAACCGTCTGGACCGAATAAACTCTTGCAATATGCTGCTGAAACGGAACGAACTCGACCCATTTTTGAAACGGATGGTGACCGACGAAAATGGATCAAATACGACAATATCAAGTGAAAACGGTCATGTTTTAAGGCCAGTGAATCGTCCCAAACAGTGGCCAAGCCGGGATTGACGGTCAGGAATGTTTTGCTGTTTGTTTGGTAGGATTAAAAGGGAATCATTCACTATGAGCTGCTTCCATATGGCCAGACACTTAGTTCCACCATCTACTGCGAACAACTGGACCGTTTGAAGCAGGTGATCGACCAGAAGCGTCCAGCAATGGCCAACACGAAGGGTGTAGTGTTCCACTAAGCCAACGCCAGACCACACACTTCGTTGATGACTCGTCAGAAGCTACGGGAGCTCGGATGGGAAGTTTTATCGCATCCGCCATATAGCCTGGATGCCAAGTGATTACCACCTGTTCCTGTCCATGGCGAACGCCCCTAGTGGTGTGAAGTTGAACTCAAAAGATCCGATCACTGCGGGAAGGGAGATATTTGTCGAATATAGGTCGATGATGACGGAGATGGCAGCCGAGCGTAACATAGACGGTCGTTAGCAGAATAGATGACTTAAAGCCCCTAAGTTTTTTACTTGAACCAAAAACGTGTTTACCGAGTCCTGAGTATCTAGTCCTTGTGTTGTTAAGCGTGCTTTCGCTTCACTCCTCACTTTCCACTCAACAATTGCCGTAGATGTCAGTGGAGGTTAGGCCTAGCTTGATAGAATTGTATTCTTATAGAAAAGACCCCGTGCTGGCACCAACTAGAGTAGTGATCTTCGAAGTGCTTAGTCTTGCTTTGCAGAGTTATAAATCTTACCAGATGATCCTGATAATGTACTATATGATGAACTCGTTTTAAGCAAGCTATTTGTAAACATTTCTGTAAGCAGCAACTGAGCCTAAGCAGTGAGCACAGTTGAAGCGTCCATCATAGCAATTTCAAGGGCTATTTTGTATTCTTATTTTTTACACCCACCCTTTTACACTGCCCTGGGACTCATAGCTTGAAGATCTTCAAACTTCTACCAAATGAGTCATTGGTATGGGAAACAGTTTTCTTAAGACGACTGAGCTAAATTTGCGGCTTGGTTATTCAAATAAATTTTGAAATGGATAGGCTAGGTTAAGTTTGGATAAAAGAACCTTGTGCCGAAACAAGCGATTGCATACAATGGCCATGAAGGCACATGTTGTATATATGTCTTTTAAGATATCAAGCTCTATACTGTTTATAACCGAAGCAACATGCAACATTTCAGGGGGCCCATTGGCGGAGTATTGGGCTGTTTGTTGCAACTCCCTTACTCTAAAGTGCCTTCTATGAGCTCATTCATTGCACTTAAAATTATTTCCTCGGAGTGCGAAGGACAATATCGTTTAAAAATTCAAGCACTGAAAGTTATTGATTGATCCTCGCTTATAAAAACCTCTTGTTGCAAAGCCCTATGCGGTGGTAACTATGTTACTAGTTTGTAGAAGGTCCCTAATTAAAAATTAAAAGCTCGCTACGACCCCTAGCTAGATCGTTCATATCTTCCACTTGCTGAAAATGCTTCTGACAGCACCGCAAAAGTTTCGTGGTGTTTTTCGTTCTAAGTCGAGTTTAAAGTGCAGGCCTCTTCACCTCCTGGAATAGCACCGAAAAGAGTGGCATTTGCTTAAAAGGATGATCCCATCCCATGCTGGTTACAATGGCACCATTGTTTTTTATTTAATGAGCACAAACTTCGAAAGTGCTCCCAGATTCCCATCGACCAGGTTTTTGAAATCTGAGCACAAAGTCATCAATAAACCCCTCCTTTTGTACATTGCAATCAGAGTCGTCTCTCAACGTGCACACTTAACAAACTCCATTTCAGTGAAAACGTTCAAAGGCAAACATGCGATTCCTCTTAGACACTCCAAGTGAACTCCACCACAGAAGAACAAACAACAGACTCATTAGACTATCTTAAAACGTAAAAAGTTTTCGCGTGCACGAAACCAAACGATGACTAACTCACACAACTCCTCGGTAATGAATAATTTCACCGTCCGCCGCCGCCAGCAGTAAACTACAAACAAAGACAAACCCAAACCCACTTGAACAGCGATATATTCGCTCCCACCACCAGGATCGTAACTTTTCCATCTAATTACCGCTGTCAAGCATTCCATTCGATTCGCAAGTGAGCTCCGCGACTGTTCACAATAGTTTTCCGATTGTGAAATCTACGCATTAAATGCATGGTTGTTTGGTCTATATTTAGCCTCGACGAAGCCTTCAGGGGCCCCCTTCATGGCGGGCCATAAAAATTCCATAAAAGTTAGCACGACTTTGTCGGAGTCCCACAAAGGGGATTCATTCCGAACACACTTCATCATGGCTTCTGTTCGAGTACAACTATTAAATCATGTTGTGCTTGTCGCAAGTACCGCAGTTGCTGTGCGAACTGGACTTGAATGGTGTTACCTTGGGCGGTTCTTATATTTTTATCGAGCCATACTCTTGAAAAGGAAATTCGTCGCACGATGGCAGTTACACACAAAGGACACACTCGGCAGCATACGGTTTATGTGGACCGACTCGTGGGTTATTGTTGGCCAATACTATACATCTCTGATTGACAGGACGTGCTCGTAAATCAGCTCTGAGAGGAGGATGCGGTTGTTTTATCGATGAGTACAAGTAATCGGATATTTTTGGGGAATTGTTTTCGATTTATGGCGGATGGGGTTCTGATTTGGAATCAAAGATGAATGATTCACTTGTGCCTATTATGTCGGACTAAAGACCGACAATGCTTCAAGTGGAATGTATTTACTCTCAGAGATTTATGGAAGCAATTTACTCGATACTTCGAAACACGAGATGAATAGTTGCAAGAAATTCTGAGTATTCATTTCAGTACTCGATTTTTTTCCCTTTCATCATATTTTTGGCGTCTTTGATATAACGTTTGACTCGACTGGAATGCTAGTTTGAAATAACTTTAAGTGTATCTTTAAGGCGAAAGTTCACCTTACTTGAGATAGACATTCTAAAAATGCACTTATTAAAGAAAGAAAGAAGCCTACAAAATAGAGTGTAACCTCCTTGTGCGTTATTTCCTCTTACAATTCGAGGAATTTACTGGTGACTCCACGTGGCATAGTTTATTAAAGTTTTTTTTTTATATTTTGACGCCGAAGAGTAATTGAATAGAATAAAAATTTAGGATACGAATCCATCCAGTTACATGGTTTAAATATTCGTGTCTAGAATACGAAAGAATAAATATTAAGAAAAAACAATTTTTTTAGATAAAATATGTAAATAAAAGAAACTATTGTAACGTTGGGGAAGTCAATGAGAATGCTGAGGATGTAAAGCATTTCCTCGTCTACTCCACAAAGTTTATTTTACCCTCAAAAGGCACTTGTTCAGTAAGAGAACTCTAGAGGAATGTTCTCGCACCAAACAAGTTGTAGGTTCCCGTCAAGGGGGTCCTTCTGAAGTCAATAACAGTTCATCTTTTCTGCCGGTTCTTCTTCTTCTTCTTATGGCGCTACAGTCCGGGGTGGACCTGGGCCTCAACCAACATGCCTCCCCAGCCAGCACGATCTTTCGCCAGCTGCCGCCAGTTGCGCACTCCAAGTTGGTAGAGGTCCTTCTCCACTTGTGTGCGCCACCTTATCCTGGGCCGTCCTCTGTTGCGTTGTCCCAATGGCTCAGATTCGAAGACTTTTCGGGCCGAAGCAATGGTGTCCATACGCTCTACATGGCCTAGCCATCTTAAGCGTTTCTGCCGGTTGCCATGTAGAAAAGTTTAAATCTGACCTAAAAATTTAGTTCGGGCTGGACCTGGACCTTAACCAACATGTCTCTCCAGCTGTCGATGGTCTCTCGTCGACTGCCTTCAATTTCGCATCCGAAGTTAGTTGAGGGTCCTTCTTCACTTGCGTGTGTCATCTCAAACGAGGTTGTTCTCTGCTGTGCTCTCAGTTTGAAAGACTCTTTTGGCCGGAGGAGTGTTATCCATGCAGCTTATCATCATCTAGCCATCTTAAGCGTTGTATCCGAAGACGCTTAGTCAGGCGCATGACGTCGTAAAGCCTATGAAGTTCTCCGTTGAGTCTTCTGCTCCAGACACCATCAACGTAAACTCGACTAAAACTCGCAAGCATAACTTTTCCCCGAAAAAGATTTAGGACTACGCCAGGGCGGTCACTCCACCTACTAGCTTACTCTAATAAGTTGTTTTGTAAGTTTGGCACCAAGTGTTGTTGTTGTTTGCGAACTTGTCAACGACCTTAATGGCTTCGAAAAAGTTTTCTTTTTTTCACTGCGTTGCACTTTTAAACAAATTATAAACGGAATGACTCTGTCACACGCTGTCACAGGTTACCCTAAAGCCGATGAATAGGTGATGGTTGTCAGTCTACATTCCATTTCTGTATCATGAGTCAATGCAATGCTTTTTTAATGTTGATGTATAAACGAAACCATACAATGTTCAATTGCAGTGAAACAATGAAATACCGTAACTGTGCAGAGTAAAACCACTTTACTGACATTCCCTATCCAATTGTATTGAAATCCAATAAACACACTCAATTAATTCGATGACCTGATAAATGTGCAACTTTTATGCATACAGACACCTTCCCCCACATGATAAAACAAAATTATCCTTTATTGGAATATGAAAACATAAACAGGGCAAATATCACACAGGTCAATGCATTAAGTGCACAATTTCGTTTAACAATTTCCATGCAAAGCACTAACCGCCACGTAAAAATTAACGACCACAATTCGAATTGAAATTAACCTCACTTTGTAAATTGAATGAGTAAACACGAGCTCACCGCAGGACTTCAGCGTAAATCATGTGGGGTGCTTTGACATTTGTTGTCGGTGGCAATAACGTATGTAACGTACGCCTTTTTTGGTAGTGCCACTGTTTGTAAGTCCTTATGGAAATATTTTTTGTTTTGTTTGTAGTTTGCGTGTGACGTTTATTTGCACACATTTACGAATTTATTTTTGAATCCGTGGATTTTAAATTCTGTTGACTTCAATTATCTCATAAAGAGATTGTAAATGAAAGCTGATTACTATCGATATTTATTTTATTTCTTTAATTGATTTTCCTTTGCAATGGAGCGAGGAGCGGACATGTTGGTGTACAGATGACGTTCGGTGGAAATGTGAGAATCAGCGGCGTTCGGAAATGTTAATTAACGTTTTTTAATCGATGTAATTGAACGTCTTTTTAAATTATTGGAATTTAATAAATATATGTATGTATAAAACTCTTGCTTGACATAGCGACTTTGGCAATGTTTCTCTTAAATTGACGGCATAACGTGTACGTTCTCGTTCCTTTTTAAGGTTTCCTTACTCAAGAACCTTTTGTATTTTTTGTGTCTTTATCCTTCCGTCTGTCCATACATCCATCTATCGGTTCTATCCGTCCATCGGTCCGCTCATCATATCCCCTAAATTTATGAATTAATTTTGATTAGAATTGTCTATAGATGCCTTAATCTAGCGATCATTGACTTGTATGTGAAAAAAATAATTTTTCGGCATAATTAGGGATGACATACCTTAATTTTGGTAAATATCTTAAATTGAATGGTACCCCAATATATGATATATTAATCGACGGATCATTTAAAGCTGACGTTAGGTTCGGTTAACAACTTTTTCTTTTAAAGTGCCGTTAAAGTGCTATAAGGCTTCAAAGTCATCAATATAACATTTTATCAATTCGTTCAGTAGTCACAATATCATCAACACAGATCTTTTCTTGTGGATTCTTTGGTTATTCCTTATTCGAATGCAAGTGCACTCAAAAGGCCATGAATTCCAATTAATTTCTCATTCAGTCAGAAAGGGAATATCATTAATGACAGTGGTATACAACCAACGTGAGTTACATATCCATCCTCACCTCACCACTTAAGTCTCCAATCAACACGTGCCTACTGATATCGGATCCAGCATCAGCAAGATCGGTGTAATACCAAAAATTGTTGTGATTGCACAGGCGATCGCATGAACTGCAGAATTGCAGACTAGGCGCCTGGAGGGTTTCCGCTCCATATAAAGTTCATGCAATAACCTTGGCAAAGAATAGGTTTCATAATTGATTGTTAAATGAATATTGTCGGTCTGGGGTAAATGTGGAATTAAGCTGTAAATTATTTCAATCGAGACTTCGATTCGAGTAAAACGATTATTTTGTGGAACATTAATGTTAACATAGTGGTGATCTTGGCAACGTTTCTAACGGGAATAAGTGGAACTCAAACCGCATACTCAGGAGCGCTATAAAAATAATTTAATTTCTTGAAGCTAGCAATGCTCTCCTATTGCAGCGAGCTGGTCGCACCCTCACCGGCTTGTAAACGAACCTAATTTATAATAATAATAATTGAGTGGCACTACAGCCCACAACGGACTAGGGCCTAGCTTCTACAACAACTACTCGTGTTGTGCATGCTACTGTTCTTCACGCGTAGAAGGGACCTACAGTTTTTTGCCGACTCCGAACGGCGAGATTTGAGAAGCTTTCCATATACAATTGATACTCTTTGAGTGTTGTCAGCAACTCGAAAGAGGTGGTGCCGTAAAAAATGCTAGGTGTCCCGTCCGAATCGAACCCAGACTTTCTGCGCCGCGGTCGATGCACTTACCACTACGCCCCGGCGAACAACGAACCTAATTTAAAAAAGTTATAAAGCTTGTTTTTGTATTATAATTTATTTGAATTAATTGACTGAATACGGTATCTGATATTAGCATATCCAGCAAATTGTTCAGATTGTTTAGGATGACAATGGTAAACTCGCGCTTCTTTGTCAAGTCGGTAACGGAAATAGGACAAGGTTTTTTTGTGACTTTTTGAACATCTTTCTTGAGAGGATCATACTAAACTCACAAGTCAATACCAGAGGCACGATCTCTCAAAACTCTGTTCAATTGTTGGCTTTCGTGGACGAACTGTGATTGAAACACAGATCAATTGTAAACTAGGAAAAATCAAAGTATGTGCTATCGTCAAGGAAGGACGCACAACATCTACATATGTCACGTACAGAGCATCATAGCAAAAACTTGGAGTTATGGATTTCGTTTATCGCGGTTTCGTAGTAAATAAGGAGAACAACACTTTTGATAGCCTTACCTTTGGGAGAGCTTCAAAATGTGGCTACAGTTTCAGTGCTTTCTTGGTTGAATATTCGAGGAGTTCTCAACAACTTACGCGGAGCACATTGATGTGATCGAAAGAACACAGCGAGCTGTTAATGTGGCGTTTTTTGGCATTAAAGTGGAAGGGTTTAGACCAACTGGCGATAAATGAGGGCAAGACGAAATATATGCTGTCGTCAAGGAAGGACACACAAGATCCACGTCCCGAACAGAGCATGGCACTAGGCAGCAGAATTTTCGAGGCAGTCAAGGACTTCGTCTACCTTGGCTCCGCGGCGAAAAGGGACAAAAACATCAGTACCGAAATCAAATCGCAGATCGCTCACACAAGTGGGGAGGGACCGCAACCAACTTGGAGTGCGCAACTAGAGGTAGCTGGCGAGCTGAAGATGCTATCCCGGACTGCAGCGCCAGTAAAAGAAGAAGAAGAAGACAAACAATTATTGGCTATTGATGTTTTTGTCTAATTTCTGTTGTTTGCGTCTTAATTGAGGGCAAATAATGGAGAGTCCGATATAAGCAACACATCGAGTACTACAATTACTGTGTGGAAACATACGTTCGACAAGCGAAAAATTTGCCACAACGAACGTGCAAATTGGCCTTAATGGATGTGATTTAGGTTTTCGACATAAAAATCGAGGGGCTATCCCGTGGGTGATTCAGAAACCGGCGTGTGACGCAGAACTATTCAGGAAGCGCGTCATAAAGGAACCACTCACCACAGTGACTTTTTTGAGCCTAAGTGGAGGGAGGATATAAAACTTCATCATTTTTTTTAATTCTATATGTGATTTAGCTATTCGGAATATACTTGTGCCTTAACCAATAAGTTTCTGTTTCCAATTAACAAATATTTGCCGTCAAAATTGACTGAGACATTTGATTCAACAGAGAAATATCCCATCACTGCAATTAAAATGTCCACCATCTTTGTCGTTTTTCTCCTCAACAAAACAAGGAAGTAGTTTCTAGCTTGAAACTCGCAATTTAAGTCCACAAAAACCCATTTCTCTCTAAAACAATCGAGATTCCAGAATAACAAAGACATTTCTTGCAGAGCTGATAAAATCAAAGCACATCTTCGCCCATTGATTCAATGCCTTAATCTACGATCTTCCATTGAGAGCACTGCACATTTATTTCGACAACTGTTTTGGCAAGGTGAAGCAGTTAACCGCACATTTCACGTGGAAATGAGTTTTTTTTTTCCAGGAGTACAGCTTAGTGCACCAATTGTTGTCCACAAAGTAAAACCAACCGAAGGATGCGGTGCTGCCTGTAAAGTAGTTCCTAATGACTTTCTGTTGGATGCAATAATAGAGGAAAATCGGATTTTCAAAGTTAGGATGGTGATGAATGTTTATGAAACTCTTACGAAATTTCAATTGTTTAGGATTGTCAGAAATTCAAAGTTTCTACAAAGTTCACTAATGAACTTTAATTACTCTCTGGATTTAGAAAAAGGAAAAACGATTTTCATGGAAGATTCTATCGCAAGGGAAATTTTTCAACGAAGTTTTTTGAAAGTTGTCAAATTTTAACCATAACACTGAAGAATTTGTCGTGAAATTTTGAAGTTCATTAAAGTATTTTCTGCGTCTAGCTGTTATTGCAAGAGTTAATAGATATGCGAATTGTTATTGGTTTAATTTTTGTGGTTATGAATGTTGTAGACCATGTGATCCCATTTTGCACGTCACATACAAAACTTTAAAACAGATGTGCACTGCTTTATCCCTTGGAAATCTTTGTTCACTGACCAATTCATCCATTTTTATGATAGACCTTCCTACACAAAGGATGTTTTTAAGGACAACTGTGCTCAAATTCTGTTTCTAATACGCACTCCTTTGAAATTTCTTTCAATCCGATTAGTGCATCGTATCTAAACACATCACTCTCAAAATCCGTTTTACTCATTCTCACAAAACAAAATAATCAAACGACTTAAACAGCTTTCGTAATGGAGGCGAACAGCGTCTTCCAATGACAATTGAGTCCAACTAATAGCATTCCTCGAATGCAATCGTATTTCGCGTATTTAGTGTACAGCATGACTAGAATATCCGTTCCCTCCTAATGGGAACTCAATTAAAAATGTATTTCCTTCCCACGCAGAAGCATGGGGAAGTCGCTATTCGAAAAAAAGCAGAACTCCACCCAAGAGAAATTTTGTTCAATTCTAAATAAAACGAAGTTTAAAATGACTGGTGGTCTTTAATTTGAAACTGTTACAATATTCATCTCAACTCATTAGATCTTGTTCGTTCAGGTAGCAAATAAAGTGACTTCCAGAGGACTTGACCTTTCCCCGGCCATTCCATCGACTGTCCCAGAAATCGGCCAGCCTCTGTGATTCATATCCACAGCCTGTGTTGTCTTTCAGTGAGAGGGACAATAAGTTCGGCAGGTTCTTCGAAGATGGAAGCATCTCAAGTCGCTGCATGTCAACAGCCGCGTGACAGTTTGTGAGGATTAACTTTCGCAAGCAAGTCAACTCGTCGAGGACATACTGAACGGCAGATGGTGTCAGTAGGGGGTTCTCCGACAAATTGAGAACCTCCAAGTCGGTAGCTTTGTTAAGGCACTGGACAAATTTGTACACATCGGCGTCGCCCAAATTGCAGCCAGCCAACTCCACGCGCCTAAATTTCTCACACGTTCCACTTTCAAAGAACTCCGCCATTCGCATTCCAGCGTTGCGATCCGACGAGGTGGTGAAACTCACGTTCCATATCTGCAGCCGACTGCTGTTCAACTTTGACAAGAGCTTCCGGAAGCATTCGGGCGTAAGGGAATTGAAGCTGATATCGAAGTCGGTTAGCTGGTAGAAGTTCAGGTCAAAGTCATAGAGGTTGGTTATGCTGCATTGCGACACGTGCAGCTTCTGTAGCATCTTGCACCCGCTGGTGAGTTTGCATAGCGAACGAACACTTTTATTGCCCAACGGATTCTGACTCATATTTAACTCCTCTAGCTCCTCTAGATGTGTGCCAGTTGAAGAGAGACTCTCAACTCCGTCATGGGTTATGCAGTTACCGCAGAGGTTCAAGACTTTCAGCTGCTTGAGGGTGGGCAAGGACTTCGCCAACTGCTTGCAGCCCTCGTTTTGTACAAAGTTGTTCGAAAGATCGAGCACTCGCAGGTTGGATTGATGGAGAATCGTCTTGAAGACGGGCTCTGTTAGATCTGGGGTTAGGGACAAGTCGCTGAAAATGACACTATTCGAAACTTGACCCTTCTCCAGGGCTGTTTGGATGTCGCTTTCAACTTCTGAAAGGGAAAAAGGTGTTCAGTTTGGGAATTTGAGGAAATTTCATTTGCCTACTCTTTTGCATCTGCATGCACATCTCCTCGTACCGCTGAGCCAACGGGGACATCTTCCACTCGAGGACTGTGGCTGTGATCATTGTTTCCTCAACCGCTACGTTTATCGGGTCATTCTCTTCGAATGCAAAGCCATCCGCTGTTTTTAGCCGAAGAACTGGCTTCAGTCCCACCAAACTGGAAAGAGGCGACCAGCTTGTCATAGAAATCTAAAGTGACACGGTGACGAGCACACTTACTTGTAATATCTTCTCGACGCCTCCTCGGCCAGCCACCGAATGTTCACCTCGCTCAACTTTTTCCTTTCTACCGGCACCAGCAGGAGCTCATCTTCAACTTTGATCTTGAACGAAATTGTAGAGAGCACTATCGGCGCTGCGGGCATGACTTTTACAGGAGAGATAACAGCAATGATTGGCTGTGTAGTCGAATCCGGTTCGATGGTCCTGGGCACATCATTTGATTCTTCCCCAGACATCGGGCTTTCGCTCCGGAATCTGCAGAAGCCACTATCGAACAGTGAGGTCTGTTGCTTAGCTTTCCGCCCGCTGCCACTTGCCGTGCTGCTCATGCTGGATGACCGCTGAAGTTTTAACTTTTGGGCTTGTCTCTGACGACTTCCATTCTCCAGGAGGATTTGGAAAGCGTCTGTGGCATCCATGGACAGGGCGGAGTCACTGAGGTTGTCCTTGGATGTGCTTAGTAAGTCCCGATCGGTTTGGTATTTTCTCTTCTTTCTCTCAGATCCAATATCGTCTTCCAGCCAGTTGTCACCGATGTCTTCATTGTCCAGCAGGGCAGGTCTCTTTCTTGAATGTGTCGGCTGATCGTCGTCCTGGCTGGAGACCAGCAAACGGTTTGGTCGCTTCAGGTGCTCCATAACGTTTCGATATTCATTCTTTGCACTCGACGACTTCTGGGGAGAGAACAAACTTGGCTCTCTAAACGATTGCATTTCGTCTCCAGAATTGCTTTGTTCCTCATCGCAGTCTTCTAGTGCCTGGACTAAGAGATCTGGGTTGTCTCTGGATCTATTGGATAGACTGTTTCTCTGTGTCGCGCTACGACTGGTGCAGGGCACAGGCGTGCTCTCGCTTTTCACTCCCGATTTGCTCAATCTTTCGGAGATAATTTCCCGAATGGAACTGTACTGGGCATGCTCTCCTGCTGTTAGATCCGCCTTGGCTCTCCACTTGTCCAGCACGTTTAAACAAGTGTCACCGAAATCGGTTTTGACCGTGGCATTTGCTCCACGTTCAAGGAGCAACTCAACCACGTCGAGGTATCCATTCGCACAGGCGTCGTACAGCGGCGTGATGCCATCACAACTGGTGCCGCCCTTGTCGTTAATAGCCGAGATGGCACCCTTGTCTAGCAGGAGCTCAACTATGTCTCGGAATCCGTGGTTGCAGGCTTCATGAAGGGGTAACCAACCTGCATGGTCCCGGACGTTCACCACATGTCCCTGTTCTATCAATCGTCGCACCAGTTCCAGGTTCCCAGCGATGCAGGCCTGATGCAACTGTGTCTCTCCCTTGTTGTTCCGCTTGATTGTCAAGCAGGTTCCACGTTTACGTACCGGGCGTGGTTTCTCTGTTTCGTCCAAGTCACTGCTGTCCGAGTCCGTCAAATCCTCAAGGCACACATCGTCGCCCATCTCAGGGGTGTTGTGTTCGTTTGGCGCACTTTCACTGTCACTCTCTTCATCCATCGTGTCCCAGTCGATTCCTGAAAGCAATCATCTACAATGAGAGCACCGCACAGCTTGTCCAGCAACTTACCTCTTAACTTGGCCTCCTCTTCCAACTGTTCTGCCAACGTATTCATCTTGAATTTCAACTGAATTTTCTTAAGTCTGGCGAAGGCGATCTTCTCCATGCGCATACTGTTCGCCTTCTTAGCGAAGTCAAGCGCTTTTTGATAGATGTCCTGTATCGTCCAGAATGACTGCAGCTGTAATTCACAAACCTCACCTATGCTGCAGAGAGTTGAGAACGCCTCCGCCGGGACGTCCTTGTTCAACTCAAACTCCTTCCACAGGTACTCCAAGGCCTTCTCGTACTGCTTGTCGTCTTTGAATGTCTGGTAGAGGCTCACGTAACACGGAATGAGCTCTTTGTCATTTTCCGAATTCAGCCGAGCACACTCCAACATCTGCGTGTAGTACTCGATGGCTTTCTTGTAATTCTGCAGGTGACAGCAACCATCGCCTAGCCGCTCGAAAAGCATTTTTCTCTGCGCGTAGTCATCGGAAGCCGTCGTCACTAACTCGTCCAACGTCTGACAGATCTTGACCACTGCACAAACAGGAGAATGGAGCACAGTTTCAAAATGGCTTGTTTGGGACTTACCGACTCTGAGACTCCTCTCCAAAACCCGCTTGTCGTTCTCGTCCGGGGTGTTCTTCTTATACGCCTTCGTGAGAATCTGCTTGGCGCTGCTGAAGTCACCCTCTCCAATCAAAATTTCCGACTTTGCGATTAGTGTCTCGCAGATCTTCTTCACTTTATTCGGGAGACGCTTGGCCACTTCCAGAGCAAGGTTACAGTACCTTAGGGCCAACGTCGCGTCATTCTTCTTCAACTGATACAGCAGGCTCATGGACACGTAGCACAAGTGCAGCAACTCGAAGATCTCGTGGGTTTTGCTGATTTTAATCGCCTTCTCGAGGTACGCAATCGACTCTTCAAACTCTTCCATATGCTCCTTCACAACCCCAATATTCAAGAACAACCGTGCTTGCATGTCCAACTGCTCCAATTTTGTGATCTGACCTGAAAGTCTAAATTCAATCGTCAATAAGTCGACTCGCCGCTTGTGAGGCCGTATTCTGCTTACTCCTTCGAAATGAGCAGACTTCGAATGAATGCTTTTTCAGCATTTTTCAGTGGGCCCAACGATGTTGCTGTGTCAGTTGCACTCTGTCCCTGCAACAGGTAGGCCCGCCCTAACGTGGCGTAAGCTCGTTGTTCCTCAACTTTGTTTTTCAACTTCTTCACTGTCTCTGTGAGTAAACATGAGCATAAATGATACGTATGCGAAGGGGGACGTGTTGCTTACTCAAGTAGACGTCTATGTGGTCTAGGGCACTGGAAAATTCGCAGAGAAGCATGAACATCTCGCCCGCCATGCGATGTGCCTTGGCCATTTCGAGTTTCTTTCCAAGTCTTTGATAGATTGAAGCTTCCTGTTGGTACTCCTTGACCGCCTCTTGGTATTTTCCATGTTGATTGTAGTAATCGCCTAAATTATTGCAGGCAACTGCTAGGGAGTCTTGGTTGCCATCTGTGAATGCCTTCTCTTTACGCTTTAAATACTCTGTGTGTGGAGGGAGGATAGAAAATATGATTTTTCCATTCGAATGCGATGTATCGTAAACGTACTTTTTTCCTCCATAATTATGTATGTCCAATTGTTTACAATAAGAATTTTTCAAACAAAAATTATCAATTTGCACAACCGGCTGCGTACAGAAATATTGAAACTTCGCGCTCAGATGGTAAACAATTGCGAAATTAAAGTTCAGAGCTGTCAGTGTGGAATTTTTGTTCGAATCGACGTCAAGGTGACAAACGGTTTGTTCGATTTGAGTTTTAGAATGGTTAAAATTAATAAATACAATTTTAACTTTTCTGATAATAATTGTTACAATTGTTTATTGCAAACTATGAAGTAAAGTTTTATGAGCAATAAAAATATGCCTGAAGAACATGCTGAAATTTTTTTTTTTATCAATTTAAAGAACTTGATTTTATATTTCAACTGCAACACATTCGTATTATAATATCTGATGTTTTTGTCATTATTACTGCTTACCGCCTGTAAAACTCCAAACAAGTCCATTGTTGAGAAAATTGCCAGTGCTATAATAAAACCTTGAAGACAACAACATTGCTTATGTTTCATAATATAATTTTGCAAATATTGACCACAACTAGAGATAAAACCTCAAAAATACCATCGACACTACATTACATAATTTCCGAACGCATAAAAATGTGTTCATGGTAAAATCTACTACAATTCTTCAAACTATCGAATACCCATTGTGAACTATCATCAAAAAGTTGCGAGAAGGAGGAAGAAAAAAAAAGTACGCTCTCAGTGCCTCGTAATTTCTTTTTGATTTTTCCCCAAATACACGGTAATAATTGAATAAATAATCCAAAAACTACATTAAGTAACAATAGTTCATCTATCTCGCCTTCATCGCTTGCAGAAAATTATCAATTCAAGTGCGAAACAAACAAATTTTGCCGAGACAAAAATTTTGTAATTCTCAACTAAAATGGTGGTGGTGTTCCTTTGACGCCGCCGCTTATGATTTTTTCTTGCAGAAAACGACAAAAATTCAGTGCGGTCTTTTGGAGAGATCTTCAGTGAATAGTGAGTGAGGAATTGCAGACAGCAGCGCACTGTATCGCGTATTCGTTTCGAATGGCAACAAATAATTACTGCGGCTTCCCCTACAGCGGCACTCAATATGGTGCTGCGGCAGCAAGTCCCCCGGCGGGTTACCCAGCGACACAGGCAGGCTATGCAGTAACATCGGCCACCCCAACGACGTATAACGCTCAACGTACAGGCTATGATCAGGCATATCCGACGGCTGCAAACGCGAGCTCGTTCCCTCCCGGGCCACCTGGAGCCCCATCCAATTACGGATATGACTATAGTCGAACTCTGCAATCATATGACTCTTCGAAAACGTACTACCAGCAGGCGGCAAGTTACACGAGTGCTCCACAACCGACGGTGTCCAAGACGCACTACTCGGCTCCCCCGGTACGTAATCCAACACCGGCAGCCGCCGCAAAGGTGGCTGCTAACGCCGCAACTAACGGTGCCAAAGATAAGATAAACAATGTCGCAGCAAAACCAGCAGCTGCTGCTGCCACAGTAGCGCCCACATATTCGAACTACGACGCGGCTCTCTACAGCGCAGCCACCATGTATGTCGCTCAGCAGCACAGCAAAACCCCAACTGGCGGCAACACCAACTGGCAGCCGTTCAAGAAGCAGGGCGCCAACTCTGGAAACCATAAAATGCGGGCAAAGCCGCCGCCAAGGCCACAGCAGTTGCACTACTGCGAAGTTTGCAAAATAAGCTGCGCCGGTCCGCAGACCTATCGAGAGCACTTGGAGGGTCAGAAGCACAAGAAGCGAGAAGCTAGTTTGAAGATGCAGGCCAGTGCCACCACAACCACCCAGAATCGAGGCAACAGTTACCATTGCGAGCTCTGCGATGTCACGTGCACTGGTAACGACGCATACGCCGCACACGTGCGCGGTTCCAAGCATCAGAAGGTGGTGAAACTGCACCAAAAGCTGGGAAAACCCATTCCCTCGGAAGACCCGAAAAAAATGAGCAAAATCAACTTCGTTCCGGCTGGCAGCGAAGGCAGTGATGTCGCCGGAAAGGAAACCATGGGCGCGGTTGAATCTACGGACAACACCGTGAAGGCGTCCCCGACAGAGGCTCACAGTGATGACCATGCTCCCTCGGACGACATCAAACCGGTGGGAGTGGAGTACATCGAGGAGATGAAGGATGACGAGGGCAAGATCCTAAGTTTCAACTGTAAGCTATGCGAGTGCAAGTTCAACGACCCCAACGCAAAGGAAATGCACATGAAGGGCCGACGACATCGGTTGCAGTACAAGCGGAAAGTGCAGCCAGACCTGGTGGTCGACTTCAAACCCACTTTAAGGCACAGACGGTTGGCGGAGGCACGCGCGCAACGAGCCATGATGCAGGCAGAGTACGGAAGCGGCGGCCGCCGAGGCGCCAGCTTCGGTGGAACTGACGATGGCAGTGACAGTCTGTTATACTGGGACGAGCGTCGACGCTTCGATGACGAGTTCGACTATGGCAACTGGATGCAGCGTGGCTTCCAAGGCGGTGGACCACGAGCAGCTCCTTTCTTAGCTCGCGGAGCAGGAGGACCGCCGAGTCATCCGTTCTTCGGCATGATACCCGGTCGCAGGCCGGAGAGTACAGACGATCGACATGCGATTGCACGCCACGCCGAAATCTATCCCAAAGAAGAAGAATTGCAGACAATTCAAAGGATTGTCTCCCACACAGAGCGTGCACTAAAATTCGTGTCAGACGCGTTCGCCGAAAGCTCTCAGGAGAATGGAAAGGGCGCCAGCAAGGACAAGAAAACCGAAGAGAAGTGCACAAACATTAAGGACGGTCGAGACAATCAGATGTTTTCATTCCAGAGGGAGAGCGAGAACGGTGGAAATGTACAGAGAGTCCTGAAAGGAGTTATGCGCGTGGGCTACCTCGCCAAAGGCCTCCTTCTTCAGGGTGACAACCTTGTCGAACTGGTTGTGCTCTGCTCAGAGAAACCAACAGTGGGACTCCTCAACCGGGTGGCCGAACAACTGCCAGCCAAACTAAAGGAAGTGTCTGCAAGCAATAACGCCGGTGAGGTGGAGTACCGCGTTGAAGTCGCGATAGAACAGTCCTCGATCCTGGTGTCAGACGATTCGGTGACCGTGAAGATCTGCCTCACTTCACCGCTACTGCGGGAGTCACCGGAAGCGGCCGGAGCCACCCAGGAAACCCCCCAGAAGCCCACAGATTTTCTCCCACGAGAGCCCTGTTTACAAGCCCTCGCTGAGCTACGCCATGCCAAGTGGTTCCAAGCCAGAGCTACAGGCCTACAGTCGTGTGTGATGGTTATTCGAATTCTGCGCGACCTGTGTCAACGTGTGCCTTCCTGGCAGGCCATTAACCAGTGGGCCCTGGAACTGCTCATTGAGAAGGTAATCTCCTCCGGAGGCTTCCCCCTAAGCCCGGGCGACTGCCTGCGCCGCATTATGGAAGCCATCTCCACGGGCTTACTAATCAACGGGCCCGGCATCCTGGACCCCTGCGAGAAGGAACACCGCGACGCGCTCGATGGCCTCACCAAGCAGCAGCGCGAAGATCTCACCGTCTCAGCGCAGCAGTTCCTGAGACTCATTGCATTTAGACAAATTTACAAAGTGCTCGGCATGGACCAGTTGCCAGTGATAAAGTTCCCCATGCGCCCATGGCGCGTTAACCGAAAGCGAGGCCGTTCCAACGGCGACGGACTCGACGCCGACGACAAGCCCGACGAGAAGCTAGCAAAGAAGGAGAACGGCGGTGCCGACTAAGTGCGTCCCCCAGCCCCTCCCTCGGAATCACTGTGACGCAGTAACAGTCTGGGTATTCTTTACATTTAAGTCTTAGTCGTAATATTTCTGTTTAACCTCTAGACACAGAAAAAAACATAAAATACAACTTGCAAGGCAGTAATTTTTTTTGAAATGAGACACAGTATGTTGATGTACTATCTGCATGTACTAAATAAGAGCTCTACCACTCATACATTCAAAGAGAAAAGAGAAATTTCAAATTCAAAAGATCCACATCTCCACACACCCTCTGAAGCGGGCATGCTGCAGTTTAATTCAAATTCAATGACCTGCATGCCACCGCCGCCGCGAAATTGTTCATTCGATTCGATGAGACGTGTTTAACGTAAACATACATAGATAATAGCAACTATTCTCTATTTACCACCACTTAGCCCTTGAAGAATGAGAAAAAAACAAAAAAAAAACAGAAAAAAAATTAAAACTATACAAGTACATTATTTATAAACGTAAGAAACTAATAATTACAAGTAATAACTTAAAAATTTAGACGCGCCTCTGCATGCGCACTTAGCGAAAACCAGAATAAGAGACGAGAAACCGTTCTATAGTAGACAAATGAAAAAAATTGAAAAGCAAACTAAAAGAAAACACATGCAATATATAGTATTCAGACACCACTCGAAGGAAATGAAAATGAAATTACTGATAAGTTCTCGTTTTTTTTTTTTTTTTTGTCTCCACTCCCCTGTGGGGGGCAGTGGACACGGTTCACGGCATTCAGCAATGCCCTGTCCAGTCAGCTGTTTAGATGATGTGTTTTGAAACTAAACAAAAAGTAAAGAAATTTAATGAAACAATTAATTGATAACCATACCGATTATTATTAACAAACAACAACAATAATTAATTAATTTCTGTATTTAATGACCTAAATATTGCAAATAAAACTTCAAAATTACAGAAGTTGACTTTTCTCGAGGTATTATTGATTATGATTAGAAATGTTATTAAATTTTTTAATTTTTTTTTTTTTTACTTTACTTTGCTCCCACTCTCTTTTTCTCAATCGTTCTCTCTCCCTCTCTCTCTCTTTCTCTACCTCTGTACCCCCAAACTCACTTACGCATACGCATACGTGTTTGTTACGTTTATTTAGATTTCCTCTCTTGTGTTTATCCGACCAAACGCAACGGTATTTCATTTTTATTTTCTTTCTGTTCCGCATATATGCATAGTATATGTATTTATTTTTATGGTTGGCATTAAAAATCAAAATGATGAGAAGAAGAAAAAAGCAAAAAACAAAAGAATAAATATGAAAAAAAAAAAATGAATATGTCTAAGAAATGAAATGAACAAACAAGAAAAGTTTCTGGGTCTCAAAATAGACAGATAGTTGCTGTTACCATTGTAGAATGCAATGTGTCCAATGAAGATGTTGAACTTTCTCTACTTTTTTCGCTACGAATTGCAATTTGTAAGTTTTAGTTACGTTTTAATTTTTTTTTTTTGATTGAAAACGACGAATTTCACTTGACTGAGAGATGCGGGTGGAATTCGGACGGATTTATTATTATTTTTTTTGTTCTTATTTTTATTTTTATTTATCTGTATATATTTACATTACCAATTGGGGAAAATGGGTGACAAATGAAAATTCTTCAACGACGGGGGAATCAGGCAGTTTATCAGTGAAAAGGAACGGTTTTGTGTATTTATTCAGATAATTGAAAGTGTATTCTTTTTTTATATTTGCAGTCAGATCAGCCTACTTGAGCGGATTTTGTTTGCACCTCCCACGAAATGGTTTTAAAGCTGAGGGATTATGACATTTTATATGTGGTCTGTACCTGGGGAAAGAGGAGACAGATGTTCTGCGGCCATCTCTGATCTAAGCCTCAGAGGTCCAAGTTAACTTACGTTTACAATCACTTGGATTCATTGTCGCAGGCTCGGTGTACTTGTTGTCTAACCTGAGGTCACGGCCGATTTCCTTTGCACCGCTTGAATTTGGCTGTGTCAATTCAACCTAGGGGCACGGCCGATTTCTTTCGCTCTACCGCTTGAGTTTGGTTGTGAATTCAAGCGGTGTAAAAGATATCGGCTGTTGCCCTAGGTTTCGATTTCCTTTTCTCCGTACTTAGAGATGCGGAATCGAAGACCGTTAAAGCTTAAACATTGAAACAAACGCATGTTGTGTCTGTTTATTATAAGAAATTACATACAACTCGAATTCATATTTCATGGTCAATCAAGTCGATAAAAGCAAGGACGCACGTTAAGGTGCCTATTTGCGGTTTGTGATCACAAAAGAAGATTTACAATGGCAAAATACAATCGAAGTCTGATTTAACTTCCAGAGATTGCTTTTCGACCCATTGGAGAATTTGTACTCCTGTGTGGAGAATATTATATAATCCTTTATGGTTTCACCTTTCAGAGGACTACTTTATCCTTCTTGAGTTAGATGCAAATTAAATGCATTACATTGCAACAGTATACATAAACTGATCATGGTATTGTTCGATAAATCCAATCACTCTTAACGTTGTAACTGACAGAGAAACTTAGTCCCGCATATGACGATCCCATGCGATTCCATCCCACAGAATCAAAATCTGTCAGCATGGAGAAAACTTTTACTGTCACATACAAGAGGCACAGATTCAAAATTTGCCAGTATGAGGAAAACGTTCCTCAAGTGAACATCACGAATCTGTTCATGATCCTCTTTTAACAACTCTTCAACTAGTGCTAATTGTCTATGAACAGCTCCTCAAATTTCGCCTCTCGGAGATGGTAATAACGTGAAGTTCCAACCATTAATTTCCAATTCCTTTGTTGATTACTTTTTGTTAATATTATTTATTTATTTTTTTAAAGACACTTCTTTTTCGTTCACATCGGAGTTCAAGTTATGGAAGTTGCACTAGACTTCACTAGCCCTACAGTCCAAAAACAAAAATCAAGGCCTAGCGTCTTCAGCTACTGTCTCGTGTTGTGTGTGTTATTGCTCCCTTAAGAGTTGAGACTGACTTACGTTTCAATAACGCCTCCGAATGGCGATAATTGGAAAGCTTTTAAACTAGTACTTCCTCAGTTTTGTCAGCAATTCCAGATAGGTAGAGCCGTGAAAAAAGGCGATACAAACGAAACTACAGGGACCAGGGATGGAGCCTAGGGCTCCAATGTAGGAGTCATCGTAGTTACCCACAATGCCACAGGTTTCTGTAGGTAGTGTGATATTCCAATTCGGGCAGTAGTGGCATTTGCAATAATCTTATCAAAATAGTTTGAAAATATCTTATCTTCCAGCGCCTTGAATATATTTCGCAAACAGCTGCCAAATCTGCAGATTATTTTTTCTCTAATCAAGTTGGAGTGTATAACCTAGTTATTACGGAGCAAACATGAAGCATCAGATCCGCTTCATAAACAAAAACTATCGCGACTCTAACCATTTCTTTAAACAGTTGAATGAATCGAATCCAGCTTGATTAGACCTGCTTTTCCATTTCGAAATCATCAGAAGCAGTTTTATTTGAAGTCATCGACTCTCAGGTTTAATGCTCTCATAGATTATGCATCAAATTCAACCTTCCTGTTACCAAAATAAAACATATCCAATTCAGTTACTTCAAGAAATTCAAAGGCACTGGCTCAGAGCAAAATTCTTTTCCTCACCTTGCACTTTAATAAGCACAAACATGAATGCTCCCAGTCGTCGACCAAATTCAATTTGAGATTCCAAGGTGCTTTTGCCTGTGTCAAGCACTGAACCCAGAATAGCACCATTCTGCACCAAACAATAGAGAAGGAGGGAATCCAAGCTTTTGTCTTAAAGAATACCTTCGTTACAAAGCAAACTGCAAACAAAAGAATAGGAGAGTGCGAAAAGGAACGAACGACAGTAGACAAGAGAGAATCTGAAATGAATGCACTTGCAACCTCACTTTGTGAAGGGTTTGTCTTCTGTTAACCTAGAATAACTTATGACTTGCTTTGTCGATATTTGTGTTAGAACTGTAACAGTGGCAGGAAGTAAAATCAGATATTTATTTACAAACTATTCCAACCCAAAGGTTACTTCAAATCTAGTCAACTGCTGTGATATACTTCTACTTCTGCAATTTGATACAAAATTAATGAAGAACATATTAAGGGGGTGAACTGCCTGGTTCCTTAACCGTTCCAATTGCGTATATCAACATATTTAAGTATTCAACAAAACAAAGAAGAAACGTCTGTTCGCGTACTTTTCTACCAAAAAACAACAAAAGCAAACAATCATCTAACGATAAATATGCAGGGCGTGTATTTGTACATTTATTTCACAAAACAAGTTTTCCACCAGAAACCATTCAACATAGAAAAGTACGGGTAGAAAACGAACCTTCTTTGTGACCCATATGATGGCGTCAACGATATTTATAAATACCGAAGGGAGTTGTATTAACAGGTTTGGCTATGGCTTGCAGTTGTGGAGTTCATGATGAATACCAGTTGTGTGTTTTTGTTTTCAAATCCAATCGAATGAAATTTAGAATATTTAGAAAAATGGCTGCACAGATGTTCCACTTTGCCATGAAATCACATGATAGCCAAACAGTTTAACTACAGTCCCAGTTTACTAATATTTCACATTTGGTATACAATTTCCAGCTTGCTTTGCAGCTAAACTCCCCAATCGCTCGTGGTGTCAGAGTCCAGTGAAGGTCGTTCTAGGTCAGTGTTTAGATATTTTTGTTTTGGAGCGATTCGCGAATTTTCTCCCACGCGATGGGTGTGTGCGGAAGTATGCGTCACAGAGCGGAAAAGGTGAGTACGAGTAAGAATGAATGATGTTCGGAATTGGTGATTGGATGTGAAATAGCCTCTGAGTCAACTTACTTCATCGTGCACACAATGATGTGTCCGGGGAGAAGTAGTAAACATTCAAAAGGAGTGAGATGAGTCAATCGATATGTTTACTATATCAGACAACAACAGTGTTGTTTTGATTGACGATACACGCCGAAAAGTTTTGAGACGCTATTTTGAAATCCTTTCAGACAATAAATGCTTTTAAAACATCAAAGTGGATCTGAGTTTTTCTTCAAATCTTGTAACTGTAATCCTGTAAGTGGGTGATGGAGGGGAATTTTAAGTTCAAGTTATAACGAAGGATGTGGGCTCTGGCGGAATGAAGTAAACGAAGCACATTCGTCCTGAATGTTTTTGTTTAAACCAGAGACCAATAAATATGAAACTTTTTTTTAATACACGATCTTCTTAGAAAGGACAAATTCGGTTTGAAAGTAAACGTTACCTTGTCACATATAAGAGACATGACAGGTTTCTAGAAAACTTTAAATAAGGGAGTAAAGCTACAGTTATAGAATTAATAACGACTTTCTTCGGGCCTTTCATGGTATCGTATAACACCTGGTGTTATGTTAGGTGCCTGTTAATGTATAAAAGTCAGACTATTTAACTGTTTTAAAAACACGCAGTGATGAGTTCTTGGATAGACAGAAGGTACGAAGCAACCAGAGCGTTTGAATTTATACTTTATCATGAAATGTTCGAAAGATTGAAAATGGATCTGCATCGTGATTACAGAGTTACTAGGAAACATGCGATTTTCCACCTTTCGTACCATGACAATGGACAGAATAAAGGATCTCATACTGGAGCGATACCGGTGCAGGGGTATGAAATTCTAAGAGCGCGGTGCAGTACCGATGTGAGAGAGCGATAATGTCGGTACCCTTTAGGCAAGCTCATCGGCTTCACATGGTGTATAAAGGGATCTCACGTCTCTTTTCGTGTAGAACTAAAGTTGTCCTCCCGTTTACCAAGATTGTCAACAAGAGAGTAGTTAGTTTCCAATCTGTTATCATGATAAATTCGTTTTCAGAGGATAAATAAGCTTTTTCCGAATGTGTCATACAAACTTATCAATTGAACGGTGTTCACTCTATCCAAGAATTCCCCATTGTGTGATTTTGAAATATCTTAACAGCTCGTACATCGCAGTAGGCGCGGGGAAGGTCAGTATTGGCCGATCACATATCAAACAGAGGCTAATAATTCCTTATTGGTTTCTGGTATCAAATTATACAAAACTCTTCTTTCGCTCACTTCAATAAAATATTCGCTTGGCAATGCCTTACACCAACACGTTTCTGTCAGCTGTTAACTGTCACAAGAACTGTCAACCGGCTCGATAAAGAATAAAAAAATGTGTTTATTTTGAAAATATTCAACCTCTTTTACATCTCTCATTTCGACCGAATAATGGCAGCACGTTTGGTTTTAACAACATTTACAAGAACTCAATCCATATTTCACATTGTTCGCCATGCAAGAACTGCACAACAACTCACTCTTCCATTTAAAAATCATGTAAGATTTCTTCATGTAAAAACTTTCGACAAGGACCTGAAACCAGTAGAAGAAGCCGCATCAAGTGTGGAGATTCCTTCAAATGAATCAATTAAAACACATCCTGCTTTTATAAGTTCAGATCCAGATGTGTTCGGCAACGCGGAAGTGGATGAAACCCCTCCAGATCCGGGTGATGTAATTGAAGAGGAATTCATCAAAGACCCCACTAGAAAATGGAAAAAAATGAAGACCAAGGAATACGCGAAATTAATTAAGGACCACATGAACAATAATCGTTTGAAGGAAGCTATCGATGTCCTCGAAATTAGAATGCTTAAAGAGGACCGCATTAAGCCAGACAGCTATATATACAATCTTCTGATCAGCGGTTGTGCCAAAGCTGGCTACACCAGGAAAGCATTTCAACTTTTCAATAAGATGAAACAACGTGACCTCAAAGTGAAAGGCGGAACGTATACATCATTATTCAATGCATGTTCAAATGCGCCTTCCATTCCTGATGGCCTGACCAAAGCCAATTACTTGCGAGAAATAATGCTCGAGAAGGGATACGAACCAAATGCTATTAATTACAATGCAATGATAAAGGCTTATGGTCGTTGTGGCGATACCAAGACAGCGTACATTCTGGCCGATGAAATGCTGGACAAGGGACTGCAGGTCACAACGGAAACTTTCAATTTTTTGTTGCAGGCATGTGCTTCCGATAAGCGGTATGGGTTTAGACATGCCTTACTCACTTGGCACAGAATGCATAAAAACGGGATAAAGCCAGATTACTATTCCTTCAATCTGATGTTGCGATGTGTGAGGGACTCTTCTATTGGCGATGTAGAGACTATGGAAGGTGTCATCAGATTCATTTTAGAGGATAGCAAAGTGAGTATTGGACCAAAGGACCAGCTTCAGATAAATGAGGAAGTGCTAAGCATCGATTCACCAAAAGAGCTTGAAGTAGAAATAAGTGAAGCACAAGGACTAGACAAGGATAAGGGAGTTTTGCAACCGGAGAGAAAAAATCCGTTTGCAAAAAATGCACATGACGTATCCCGCCCAGAATCTAATTCCGAATATAGTGCAAATCAACTGGAAAGCGTTCAAGATGGCAGTCCTAATCCATTCAAGGAAAAAACAAAATTGGAAGCCGATGATGATCAAAAACTGACTGTACTCCCTAAGAACATGCAACAAGACGACAAGAATTCATACAATACAAAACTTCAAGAGATACCCCGTCCCGAGTTCGAAACCCCTAACCTCATTTCCAAGCATCCACACCTCGGAAGCCTGATGGCGATTAATGAGGTGACCACTGCTCATGAGAGGTTCCTTCTGTTGGGTGGCTTTTCCGGGTTCTTGCAAGAAATGAAGAAGTATGGAATCACCCCAGGAATCGAAACATTTACCGCTCTACTTGAAGTGATTCCGCCTACCTACGCCGCCGAAAAGCAGCTCATCACTATGGTGCGGAAAATTGGCCTCAAAGCAGACATTGACTTCTTCAACATTCTCATCAAAAAGCAGTGCATGCGCTTTGACTATGAGGGAGCCAAGGAAGTGCTCACAATGATTCAAACAGCCGGACTGTATCCCGATATCGTGACGTATGGGGTCTTGGCATTGGGATGTCGAACACAAGAGGAAGCCAGAGAGTTAATTGCAGAGATGAAAAACAAGAACATAAGGTATAGCACCAAAATGTGAGAAATAAGGACTTATTCTGATGATTCTTTTCATTTCAGGATGAATTCTCAAATACTTGGAGCAATGTTGCGTCAGGGCTGCGCACAAAAGGCATTTCCCTATGTGTGGGAAATCCTGCAAATCAGTTTAGATGAGAATATTCGACCAAATGAGATATTCCTGCGGCACTTGGACAACTTCTACAAACAGTGTGCCAAGTTGATTGATATTCGGGTAAACAGATGGACTTTGAACACTTGAGCATGGATTCACTTTTTTATTTTCTAGCACTTTTCAACGAAAACTAAGACCTTCAGGAAGGAACACGCCAAATTCTGCTCAAAATACCGCACATGGCAAGAAGAACAAGGAATTGAAGGGTTAAAGTTAGAAGATGCAATCAAGAAAATCAAGCAACGTCCCTATGAACAGTACTCAGAGGATACAAAAGAGGGCATGGAAGAGCTTAAAAATGCCAAGCTTGCAAAGAAGACAAAACGGCGTAAATATATCAAGAAAATTAAGGTGGACAAACTGAGAAACGATGAGGATTCAAAGGAAATTCCAACAGAGAATGAGTCAACTACAGAACGAATACAACCAGTCTGATAGTTAATTGTTGAATAGGCGAGGACGTTTTGTTGAATCTGAACTTGAGTGAGACGAGTACATCACTGTTTGAGGCGTCAGACTTTATGGCCTGATCGTGATACATATTCAACAACTTTTGTCTTGGCTTTAGTATTAGGATAAGATACAAGTGTATTTTTAATGAGACATATTACAAGTAGTAAACAGATTTTCGTTCTGTTTCATTTTATCACTTCGTTCACTAAGGAAAGACCAGGGGTGCCAGCACGTAACTTGGAATAAACGATACAACCGAACATGAGTAGCACCTATGTATTTTGATTCAAGCGAGGATACTACCCCTGTTCGAAATTGCCAATTTGAGCACGATATCGATGAAAGTAAGGGTCTCTAAAAAATTTGCCATCTGTTCCACTGCCGTCACTGCATTCATCAGAATGTCATGTCCTTGTTTTTGGCATGGCTCCATTCTACATACTCGTACTACTGAATGTCTGCTCTACTTAAGGAATTTGGTCGTTGGATTGTCTTTTTGTTTTGATCTTGTTAAGAATCACTGCCAATTCATTCATTTTAGGCCCGTCTTTTAGGAACAATATTGATGTCACCAGCGCCGTGAGATATTCGGGTAAATTTGTAAGAAAATGCCCGATAGAGAGAAGGAGAGATTCCTCTAATTCTTACGTTTGTCTATTTTTTGTTCATGTTAAACGTTTAAGAGTCAGTGAGTAAGAGATCAGGAAAGAAAATTCTATTCAACTCTTCTGCTTATTACTGCACACCTACAATTTCGTAAATTAAGGATAACATCGTTCAGTTCTGACCATTAGGAGATTCGGTTCAATTATCTGTGCTCTTAAAAAATGCGCACAGTCCTAATCAATCTTAAAGAGTAACTTTTGAGTAGTTGGACATTTTCAGCGCATATTTTAAGACAATATTCCCTTGGACCGGAATCCATTTAAGTGTTGTATGTATATAGAAAGAAGAAAAAGCTGCCCAAAGATTTAAGCCTGTGGAACTCGTTTCATAAAATACGACCTTAGTAACTAAGTAAGCGAACTGTAAACGACGATAAACCAAATAAGGTTTTCAGTTTTCATCATAAATTATCATGATCCACAATGCCAAAAGCTTTTGAGATATCTAAGAGTATAAGAAACGCCACTTCATACTCATTAATAGATTTTCTTCTCTGCTTGACAGATTCAGTTACAGCTATAATGTTGTGTTTCCGGAAACCAAACTGAAACTGTAAGATATTGTTGTGTGCTTGAAAGTAATCTGTACACTGTCTCTCCAATGTTCTTCGAATATTTTAGAGATTTATGGAGGCGTTACTATCTGCCTGTAGTCGATGTGGTTTAATGTAGGTGAGATAGTATCAAGCGGCAAAGAAATTCAAGGTCAAACTTTTAAAACAAATCTTTACATTTTTGAATCTTTACTTTAGCACATAATTTTCTTCAAATAAGTTTAATTAAAACTACAACAAAACGCAATTACTGCGAAACTGATGATGTACTGTTGCCAATCGTTTGATATGCATTTTGCGTGCGTTTGTTAAGAGAATTCACTGAAAACGAATGAAATATAATGCAAATTGCAAACAAGTCTTTTCAAGCCTTGTCATAACCTAAAATTCTGTTTTAAATACCTACAATCTACACAACAATTGAAACAAAAATTGACTGAAATGACTATAAACACAACCATATGTCTCTAGACTAATGAGCAAATGTTACTTCGGTGTATAACCGGCGCACTTCATTGTAAATCTGAATGCTTAAGTCGTGAACTGGAGCTAGTGGCCTGTGCGGCCAGTGGTGGTTGGAGCTTGCACTCGGATCTGAGCAAAGATCTACTAGCGATTTGAGCGTTCTTGAGCTTCTCGATGTGGAGAAGAGTCCGGGGGAGAATCTACTTCCTCGAAAAATCTAGAATAAAAACTTAGCATGTTAAAGGACTCTATGAGAAGGGCTTACGCACAGTTACCTTTGAGCACATAATTTGCCAATTGTTGTTTTGCTGTATACCAGTGCACAGCTTCATGTCCAGGTTGCATTTCCCAATGCAGTCGTAGTACACACAATCTTCATCTGACGCACAGGGTGAGCCGCCGGAGAGGATTTTGTCGATTTGTGTTTCCGAAAAGGCATACCGTGCATTCTGGTATTTTAATCTGCAAAAATCCACACACTCATTCAGATCGTCGTCGAAGGAATCATTAAAGAACTCACCTCTTATCGGCTGTCATACCGAACAGTTTAGAATCTATTTTGCACATTCTTATGGGCTCTGGCTTAACCGATTCCAAACGGTACAGGAAATCCATTATTTGCATGGCGAACTTTAAGCGTCCTGGCCAGTTGGTCACTCTGGAATTTAAAAACATCTTAAAATGTCACATGTCTTGTGGGGGGGTTCGTGGATTACTTACAGATAATGCTTGAAATCAGTCTCGGGGTAGATGGAATCAATGTGCTCTGTGGCATAATACGGCCCACATGAGCCCAGAACCGTGGGAAATATGGAATCCTCTTCGTAGAGCTTGCCCATCATGTAGTTATTGTCTTGAAACAGACGCCAAAAACTCTCCATCTGCTCCGGGTTCTCTTCGTCTATTTTCTGACTAAGAAATGCAGAAATCTATGGAAAACAATGTGTTAGCATTCTACAAGGCGGTTTAATTATCTTTGAGATGACTATGAAGTCCTGCCTATAGTCTTTGCTTCAAATTATGTTGTTCCCTTGTCGCTTAGTGTTCCCTGAGTGTTTTAAGACACAAATTTTAGCATGAAAATATGAAATAATGACACCTCCATTATGTAACGTTAGCCAGCTGTTCCTCAGACAGACCTAAAAAAACGGTTTAAACCCTATCAGAGCGAACGAAGTTGGAGAGTGTACTCAGAACCCAGATGTCCCTCACAAAATATCACCAGACAATGCTCACGAAACTGAAATGAAAACGCTTTCGGATTGCAACTAAAAAGCGTCAAACACTGTTCTGTATTGGTATCAAAGGTATGCTTATTGTCTGCAGTTAGTAAATGGGACACCTATCGCTCTGACAGCATTTTCCCGCCTAAGGGCTTGATATTTTACTGATCTGCTACTAAATACGAGATCGAGAGTTCTTGGTATTTTATTATCCGTGGCCACGGTTTTTAGGGCACCCAGACGTGGCTCATCAAGAGCCGACGTGCGATCACGTTGAATTAATTTATGACAGTAGCCATCAAAGAAGTAGAGTTTTCGTAGGGTTTCGCTTTAAATACAAGATTCGAACCACGCACCAAGACTGTTCTTTTTATATTTTCCTTAAATCCGCGTGCGTTTTGACATTTGAAGTGGGCGTCACTTACCTACGCAGTCAAATCGAAAGTAGGAATCCGTTTCGACTGAAGATTTGACAGTGTGTACAAGAATGTACTATACTAAAATAAATACTGATCGGACCACCCTATTATTTTAAGACAGATGTTTGCAGCAAATGTAAACTTAACTTATGTCCAAAATGTAGGAAAAATAAATAAAACTTCAGAGATCTGCAAAAATGTTTAAAACAGTACGTTATTTCCTGCATTTCGGAATAAGTTTCAGAACTTTTTCAGATCTTTTGGGACTACCATCTTTTTTTCCAAAATTCAATGTCGTTATGTATATTTAGTGCACAGTTATCCTTGCTTCAGTTTTTGGAACCAAAGGAAGTGGATGTAAGCCGGAAGACTCAAGCCCAACGACAGAAATAACTTGTTAACACCGAACGCTCGGATACATATCGTCAAATCCAAGGCTTAAAGAAATGAGGAGAATACTAAGAATCCTTAAAGTCTAAATATTGGCAAACATAAGCACGGCAGTAATGTCTAGATTTGAAATTTCTTTGTCTTTCATTAGGCGCTCATACACGAAAAGAGACTTTTCCTTTTGTACCCTCATTAACTCTGCTTCAATTTTAAAGGCACTAAAATCGTTTAGTCCCTAAAGAGTTTCCTCTTTCTATAATGTGCGAAGTAAAAGTAAATAAGAAGACACATTTTGATCCACATATGTACGTACATATGTACAACAAAGATTAGAGCTAATCACCATCAACTTGAAACATGTTCTGTGTCATTCAATTAAAATCAATTACCTACCATGCTCTCATCCAGAGACACATTATAGGAGAGTATAATGTGCATTTTCACCATCCGTTGAAAAACATCGATATGAGGATATACCTGATTTCCCTTTTTATCTGTCCAGCTTAGATCGTTGTCCTTATGCCTGGCCAGCTGAAAGAAGACACACGACACAGTCAGTGCGCATCACATCTTCCATCAAAGTGCATGAGAAAACCATAATCTCACCTTGATGGCGTACACATCGGCATTCTTAACCGCTACGAACACAGTTGTCTTCATGTCGTTTGGAGGACATTGGAAATTATTGAAATTTCCTGTCGTACACAGCTCCTCGCACAGACTTCCGCTAAATATCTTCTCCCGGTATTTGGTACACTCGAAAAAAAGAGGGCGCCCAGTCAAGCAGAGCCAATCGATTCGTCGAAAAAGTACGTTACCATGTAATTAAGTCCTCCATGCCACAGCAGGCGAAAGCAAAACTCCAGGTTGAAGTACGAGACCAGCAGCAAGACGCAGACAATAAGGAGCGCGAGTAGAATCAATCTTTGGTAGAAAAACCGAAATTTACGTCGAACCACATTCAGGCCGGAAAACATCTTAAGACGAAATTGATTACGAATGCCATTGATACCCGGATGGCGTCTGTGCTTGTTTTGTTTACAATCCAGCAGATATGCATCCGAATAGTTTGACAAGGGCTTGATTCTGCGCACAACGGGAACGACTTGATGGATGTGCGGCATGTGACTGGGATGTACGAGTATGTCTATGTGTATGTACTGAGAGTGAATTGCCTCCAAAGCGAGTGTAGTGCGCTCTCGTTTGCCTAAGCGTGCTTTGGTCAATCATATTTTTAATTAAAGCTTTGAGAGTAATTTTAATTATAGCATCCGTTGAAACGCCCTGAATTGTACGTGCTTACTAGTAAATCAATTCATCAGAATCAACGTGAAGTCAATCGACAATTGTGATCTAGAGAAATGAATATTTACTTGGACAAATCATCTAATGAAAGCGACCCAGATGAGGGCTGCAATCAAGAGAGTAATTAGTTTGTGTGTTTTTCAAATGAGTTCCAACTGAAAATCAGGTCAGCTACGGAACACAGAAATATTTGCACATAATCATAAAAGTAACTCTTGCCAATCGCCGTTCTTTTAACTTAAGAGGCTCTTGAGTTGTGGAAACTTCTCTGAGGGAATAAGCTACCTCTGTGCGAGGCATTGATTATCCCAGCGCTGCTTCACAGTGGAGAAGCATGCATGTTATCGAAAGCGAATACGAAAGAAGTTTTGAAGGAAAAGTTGTGTGTGCTACCAATTTGTACTGATGGCACTTTGGGAAAAGATTCAACAAACAAAAGCCTCTGGGTTTCAAGCCTGCAGGAATTCAAAGTATAGGTGAAATCATTAGTGTCTCAGCATCTAGAGACACAGACAAAAAAAACTTAATGACAAAGTGAAACCCCTCTTCAGTACAAGTAAATTTTAGGCAACTAAATGTAATGCCTTTATGTAAAAGTACACTGCAATAACTTGTAACTTAGCTTAAGTCAAGTTACGTAACGATAAGAAACAAATATTGTTGTTTTTAATTTGAAATTGCTTTCGAGAAAATCTGTCGCACGAACGAAACCTTTTTCGTGTGAGTTACATTTTTAATTGTGACGAAAATACTTGATTTTTACTGGGGTTGCAAAGGAATATATTAACAAACACCAAAAACTATTAGAAAGAAAAAATGAAGTGTTGAGAAAAAGGCGCAGGCACCAATGACTGATGTCCTTTTTAATAGTGGAAATGTAGAGAGTATTATATTTGTTGCTTATAACTCAATAGATGTCGACGTTTCTCCAATTATATTGATACAAATGAGAATCGCACTCACACTTAAAAGGTTTCGTTTTTTTTCAGCATCAAACAATCCAAAAGGTTCTTTGGTATGAGAATATTAAGCATTGTTATTCGTTAAGTTTGGAAAGTTCATGGTCCATGAATATACTACCTCATTGCGTCACTTACATATGGTGTATCAACGTTTCTTTTTCAAAACAAGCTGCAAATTCTCTTTTTAAATAGCTTCATGTGTAATAACGGACATTGACTTTTAGCTGTTCACAGAATGATGCAATAAAGATTTCGAAAAGAATTCGAAACAAATATCAGTAGTAGCAGTACAAAAATTATAACACTTGACGTTGCCGGAAAAATTGTCCGGTATTTTTTCTTCTCACAGTAGTGTGTATATGGTTTGAATTAAATTTCAAAACGAGTGTCAATTCCTAGGTGCGACAATTTCTCAATTTTATTTAATAGCAAAATCTGCTGACTAACGCAGGGTGTGCCAAAATTTCAAATTCAGCTTTTACAAGATGTCAAACTTTTAAGGAAATCTCTAAAAATATTAATTTAGAAATTATAAGTATCTAACTGGGATATCGGAAACAATGTTTTGATACCGAACACTTTGCTTTGTGAATAGTCGAAGTCTGCATTATTCGAGGGAAACATTTGTCCCTCAAGAGGAGTTTCTTGAGATTTCAATATATAATTGGAGAGTAAGGATCAAAAAACTTGCATAGCTTTACTGAAAGTCAGAAAAACATGGAGAGTACAAAACTTCCCCTTAGTTATATGTAGTACAAGAGGAAAATCTACAAATGAAGACTTAAGGGATCATTTAAACGTAAGGTTTGGTTTTGCCAAAGTAAGGTGCTGCCAAGGCAAGGTGTTGCGAACATCAACACCAATAGAATTTAACAAAACAAAAACTCATGAATGAAAAATGTCTGCCAATTGACGCTTCTAATACCGTGCATTACGGAACACACACACTGAACTTTTGTCATATCACTAATGCTATTAAAGTTTGTGTATAATCCAAATGATTTGAAGCACAATAGAAGTGAACAGTTAATGAAAAAATAAATGAATTAAAAGGCATTGTATTCGAGATATTCGAAACGATTATCAGAACCCTCGGTGAATGATACTAAACAAAAGAGTTTGGAACCGAATAAAAAGCATTTAATGTCAACCTACAAATTATCATACTGGTTCTGCGTGTCGAATAACAAAGCATTTAAAACGCAGCAAGCAAGAAGCTGAATGCGGATAGATTCGTTGATTGATTGATCGAAGATATGGGGGCGGAGAATAAAATAACACTCAGAACTGGATGCAGCTGTTGATTGCGCAGTTATGTAAATTATGTTGCTTTTGTGAAATCGGAGATGCGAGACACAAAAAAGAATATATTTCCTCTGATGGCTTTCAATCGAGGCATCATCTGCTTCAACTTTACTTTGATTTTATGGTTCAGAATATTGAAAGTCATTTGAAACTTTACTGCTGCTTGATTACCAATGAATATAAAATATGTTTATGTTGGCGGACTTCAGTTATTGGTGGATGAATTGCGTGGATTTACTGTCCATAGTTTGGTTTCGAGAGTTATGAATATTTTCAGGGAACTGTGTTTCGTTTTGAGTATTTCTTTTTGAATTCCTAAATGTTATGAATTCAACTTATCAGAGTGTGCGTTTTTCGCTTTATATTTTATTCTGCATTGACCAAGACTCCAGTTGTAAAGTGGTATTCATGATCTTCATTTTTTTGAAATAGAAATCAAGTGGAATTGGTGTGAATTGTTATTCTCTTTGGTTTGCGTGCTCTGGAATACTACCCCAATAAGTAATTCAACAAGGGATGATGTCGATTAAACTGATACACATAAAAACCATTATTACTTTAGAGTGCTACAACAGCGAATGACACAATTCGGGCAATTCCACACTTGGTTCGAAAATCACATGTGCTTGAAGCACGCGAGTGTAATAATGGACAAAAGAAGTAAGAACTTAATATTTGTAGCATACGCAGATTCAGAGACCTTGGTCTGAATGAAGATTTTGTGACGCTCACAAGAACTTGACCTTTCGCGAACCACAACTTGGCGAATTTCACGGACCTGTATCCTTACGATAGGATGTCCATCAGAGATGATGATTATCTCTGAAGTCAACGAAACAACTCCTTAAACAACGTATATTCTTCATAAGCATATGAAAGCTTTTGGAAGTAATTTAAACTGCACACTTGCTACATAAAAAGTCGAATGGTGTCATTCCGTTTCCTGTAAAGTTTTCTTTAGTCTATGAGCATAAGTAACAAACATCGGACCCCCTCATTCAGCGTGATGAAGATTTGAACAATTGTGGATTGACGCCATCCACAGAAGCCGCAGTGGACATTTGAACGCTTAATTTCTTCTTCTTCTTCTTGTGGCGCTACAGTCCGGGATGGACCTGGGCCTCAACCAACATGCCTCTCCACCCAGCACGGCCTTTCGCCAGCTGCCGCCAGTTGCGCACTCCAAGTTGGTTGAGGTTCTTCTCCACTTGTGTACACCACCTTAGCCTGGGCCGTCCTCTGTTGCGTTGTCCCAATGGCTCGGATTCGAAGACTTTTCGGGCCGGAGAACTAAAGGCTTTAACATTTTTAAATCTATTCATATTCTTCCCTTTTCAATCCTCATTTCGTTCCATTTTTATTATTCACGCCTTGGCGTAGTGGTTAAATGCGTATTAAATTCTTTCATTTATCTGTGCACATAATTATCATATAGGTATCTAGCAGTTTAACATGCGTGTTAAGATCACGTAACTGATATGACACGCGGAGGTGCTTGCTGCTCCACCAGACAAAGGAACGTACAAAGTGAAGAGAAACCTAAACTTACACGCAAAATGCTCATCGGACACAAACGTTTATCAGTCAATGATATCGAAGAAATATTTCCAAGTAGAATGAAAAAAGAAAAACTTAAACTTTATATACATACATATCTTTATTTATTTTCATTTTCTTAAAATGTACTATATAAGTTGTTTTGTTTTGTTTTTTTAGGATTTGATTTTATATTTTAAATTACAGTCCAAAGGGTTCGTCAGAGACAATTGTTATTCTAATAAATTAGATATAATTGGTAATATTTGGTACCTTCGCTCTAGGAAATACAAAATTTAACTACAAGTCATTTCATTATATTTCCATTTGTGTTCTGTTTTGTTTTTCTCTTTTACATTGCCGTTTAAATTGTTATAATGTACATGAAAATTCTCTAAAAAAAAAATGTTTTTATTAAACATTCTCATTATTTTTCTTATAAAATCTCTTTAATAAAGTTAAGTTTGGAGTACATGCTTCTAATTTACTTTGTTTTCAGTTTTTATCTATAACATATTTATTTTATTTATATACTTTTATGTATCCGTTACAAACAATTAAATATATATATATTTTTTTAATTTGTTTTTAACATCAATCTATGCTTGGCTTATTTGTTTTGAATGGTTTTATTTAAAAATTTGATCCAATTTTCCGATGATTCTGATTTATTTTCGTTTCATAAAGGTACAAGGGGAGATTTATTTTGATTTATTTATTCATGTTGCAACATTTTTTGCTTGCTTTTTAACACAGTAACCCAAAATTTGATCAAGTCGCTCCTTTTTTCAAATTATTCAGCCGGCTCAGAAATAATAGCGAATTTAAAGATGATGAAATTGTAATTATTGCCATGGAATTTTTCCAAATGCCTTTTCATTAAAGTGACATAATGAAAATGGATAAAATAAATAATGTAATTATTCGATCCGGTGTATTTGTAGCCGTAGTAGCAATTTTGATTTGGAGGACAAAGAACGCTCAGGACAGCCAGAAAAGCTTAAAATTAAAGAATTGGTAGTGTTTTATGAATCTACTAAGTCTTGCGTTTATCGCTCGGAAATACAAATTCACTCGATGCCGGCTCGTAAACAATTTCCAATCCTTTTAAAACAATGACAATGATCCAAAAGGTCGGACATCGGTTGCCGTATGAATATAAGACAAGAAACGTGGAGAGGACACTTTTTATGTCTGAAACATGGAAACTCTAAATAAACTTTTGTTGCCGGTGTACGGTGTCTTGATATATCATATATTTTGAGATACACATACATACATACACATAAAATCATGCGGCGTTATGTCACTCTGCAAGGCGCCATAAACTATTTTTTGGCGACATATACTCGTAAATGTAACATCGGTATAAGGTATGTTACACCTTCCTGCAACATTTGGACAAAATAGTCGATAAGTCTTTGTAGATGCACACGAATGCTGAATCCTCTCAGCCAAAATTGGAGATAGCTGACAAAAGACTACGCTGGCTGGAGAACCTAGAAAATCTGGTAACCTCCAGACTATTCCCTCATATAATATACATACATATATTTATACACAGTAATATGAGTATAATACTATTCCTTAAATTGTGTCGTACTGAACATTGTACACTCTATTAAGGTTCTGGCTAAAATTGAGTGGCACGCCTTTCAAACTTATGTCTCTATTATGAAAATAACTTTCCCAATCCATATCAAATCCATTTTTTAAAAGAACCGGTCGATATTATATAAGTTCCGGCTTCTAATTTGAACTAGTTTGCACGGTGTTTCGTGTTATTAAGCCTACAATTAGAGCACTGTTCCACGTTCCACATCCAGCCCATCATTGTCCTCTCAATCTATTAAAAGTTCTTTAAAACCTTCGATATTTGTTTCGGCTGCTAGTTTAAAAAATGTATCTGCCACGTTTTTGCAAAAATGACGTGCTTAGAACGACAATGAGTCTTATTCGGTGATGTGAAATGAAAATTTGATTCCTTTCGATTCAATTCAAAACTTAGTGGAAAGATCACAAACGAATATATGAGGTCGCCAATTTTACAAAATGATTAGTACTTTTGCTCTTTTCGCCTGTTGGATAAAATCCAAAAGTGAGCAACCAAAACTCATTATAACCAACAGCTTTTAAAAGTCAATTCACTCTTCAGAAGACCGACGAAATCGTTGGTCTTTGTCACTCTTTTATCGCTATTTTGGCAAAAGACGGTCAAATGAATTAGCTAGCTGTATGCATTTACTTCAATAGTTCACCCGAAATACACGCTTCCCTTGGAAAACTTACCAGTTCAGACTTAACCCCATTTTACATATTCGGAATACGCACACTGAACTATTGCAATCCAAATGATTTCAAGGATAATAGAAGTGAAAAGTTAATGGAGAAATAAATAAATCAAAAGGCATTGTATTCGAGATCCTCGTAACTATTATCACTATTTTACATATTTGGTATTTAACCACAAGAATATAGAATGCCCTTTCCAACTCTGTGTTTCCCGTCCGTTACAATTCACAGGCATTTAAAACAAGTGTGCATGGGTATCTGCTCTCCTTGTCATCCGCTATACCGTCGTGCTGTGACCAGAATTCGATCACTTAAGCACGAAGAGCCGATAGCACTTGCAAATAATAAAAAAAAAGTAAGAGTTGACGTTGAATCCTACAGTTCGTAGAAAATCAAATCCTTCTCGGATACGTTTGCATTTTGAGGCGAGTGTAAACTTGGAAATATTACTAAAATAAGTTCGTATCATAATTCATTAGGTCAGTCAAACAGTTCTATTAAAACAACAATGAAGCTCGAGCCCTAGGTATAAAAACGCATTTTTAATTTAATTAACAGAAACACATGAGATGTGAGCAAAAAAGCAATAAAACTAAAAACCAAATTGTGAATTGTCAAAACAACAAAAATACAAAAAATAAATTATAAACACGATGCTGACTTTATAAAGGACATCATTTTATTCATAGAATATCGGCATAAATGTCATTAAAACATCTATGCTAGCAAACTTACGTTTATACAAACAAAAATAAAAATACTTTTCAGCTGCATATATGATGCACAGTTCCCCTTAAGATCTAGCAAATTACATTTTGATTCGAAAGTGTGATCAACAAGTTGGGTTATTGTATTTCGTGAAACACACCTAACATTCTCAGTTCCGAAACGAAATGGTTAAAAAAAAATCAATATCAAATAACTCTTCATATCTATTTATACACGAACTGAAAAAATCGCCGCATGTTACCTTAATTTATATACTTTGGCATTTCTTATTGATTATATTCTTCTCGACTCTCACTTAATTGCTGTGCATATTGGAAATGTGCTTCGATATAAACACTTAAACAGTACAGCTTACAATAAAAAATCGAAAGCGTACAAAGTAATCTTTATAAAAATAAGAAAACAAAAATCTTGAAAATTTCTTTTGTATAGATCCTCTTAACATTGTTTCTACAATCTTCTTCATTTTCCTCACATTCTACATCACAATTGTTTAATATCTACGTTTATGATTGATTATATCGAGTTAAGTACATTCGGTTGTAATTTCAATATTGTTTCCCATCAATTCATTTGCAGTAGGTTCAATTCTTGGTTTTCATATTTAGTTTCTCAAAATCAGAGAATGAATTTGAAGCGGGAATGAGACAGTTCAGGGCTTAAGCAGATAAATAAACATAACTTCAATACAATCGGAGATTCATATAACTTGTGACTTGGTGGTCAATTGGCAAAAAGCAGCCAACTAACTTTGACCACTTTTATTCGATATCCATCTCATTCGGTTTCTGCCCAGTTGCCGAAGACATTTAAACAAACAGGAGAAATAATATAAATATTCGATTTAAGGCAAATTAAGGGACCATTGATCTATCTATGAACAGCTTCATAGCTCTGGAAACTCCTCTTGAGACATAAAGCATGTCAAACTTAACAAACCAAGAGTTTCGTTGCAGCATTTGAAACAAAGAAATGATCAGCTCCAGCCGGTTCCTATTCCACTAAAACTAGCTAAGCAACAACATGTACAATACAAGGACAACATAAATAATTAATGAATAAGAAAACCACGGACAGTTCTCGGATGTGAAACGAAAAACTATCTGAAGGAATCATATTTGTACGGAAGTGCAGCGCCATTCAACGACGGTCGAGTTGAGTTGTAATGAAGCAGGACCATTGCCCAGAGATCACGGATCTGCTCCTCGGTTGTGTTCTCCCATGCAAACAGGAATGCATACTGACCGATGTCGACCTTCTTTCTCTTTACAGACTCATAGATGTTCGCGTGCAGGCGCCACGGACAAAAGCTGGTTATGGTGATGTTCGTTAGCTGGGTCAGCGTTCCGGTTATGTGCACGTCGTCGATCCAGAAGTACTTCGTATTCTGGGCTTCTTTATACAGTCGGAAAACTACGTCGGGTGAGTACATTATTGAGAAACCGGGACAGTAGGGCGGGTAGTACCGATTTGGGTATTCGCGGCCGCTCACACGCCATTTGGATCGAAAGCTTCTCTTCACCCGTGACTGGTCTTCCTTTTGGCAGAAGAGGAAGTTTTTCGGCTGGAGGGTTACCACTATATGACTAGCGTTGCGACAAAGGTCACTCGTATCACTGCTACAGGTGTCGCTGTTGCTCTTAGGTACATGGTAGGGACGTGGCATCGCCGCTGGCAGAACCGGGGATTGCTGCTGCTTCAGATCGACATACTCTAGCAGTTGCAGGGTGTTTACGAACACATCGTCGTCGGTCTTGATGAGATATTTCGCCTCTGGGCAAAAGTAGATGAACCACTTCATTGCCATCACATGCTTGTATGTCATATTCTTGTAATCGTCCACAAAATTGCCCTGCACCAAATCCGAAAACTCTGCGTTCTCGCGCTCCAACCGCTGCTGGATTGCATCCTTTGACACCGAGCCCACAAGGAACAACAAGTGTATGTGCGTGCTTCGGACAGAGCCCCATGTGTTGCGGACGACCTGTCGTTTCTCCCAATTAGTTGGTGCCGAGTGAACGAGAATCAGGAAATGCGGGGAACTCCGGCGGGTGCAAAACGGTTGGTTGATTAGGAATTTGAAGTCCTTAAAGTCTATGAGTGTGCTGAAGTCGTTCGCTGGGAATGACTCATATTCATATGGCGACAGCGACTGAGGGTCTGTCGATGGCGTAAAGCTAATTAGACTTAAATTATTGCTCGACAGCGGGTTCTCACTGTCAAGGTTTTGAGGAGTGGTGCGCCCGTTTGACAGGCGACGCCCAGAACTTGTGCGGTACAACCGACGGTGTTTCTGATGAAGCTCTGCTGCTGTCGGCAGGGGACGATGGTCTTCGACTGGCAACTGATTGCCGTAGCCTAACTCCGTGGTATACAATGATGGTTCCTGCACTGATATCCGCCATATTGATATACAAAGAGTCAAACCAATCAGAATTCCTAGGATTGGGCGACGCTCAAACATGACCACCAACTGGCCACACCGACAAGCGATGATGGTATGGTCCGTCCGCTGTTTTCTATGGCAATACTAATCTGCCGATTTCGAGTGTGGAATGCAGCAACAGACGTGAATGTTGATGATGTTGTGCTTAGATGTATTGTATGTGTGTGTACGTGTGCGTATAGATTTGTGCTGTTGTTGGTGTCCTAACTGGGATCGGAATGTGTACTTCGCGGATAATTTGCTGTTTGTGCTGTTTGTTGTTTTACGTTGGCTCCTACAAAACTAAGTGCGGCTTTTTTTCTTCTCTTCAAACGCACAATGAGCAGCATTTCAGATGGGTTCACGATGAAGATCTGAAAGTAGAAGAAGAAATTCGTTTAACAGAAATAACATCTACATATCATTATAAAAATAGGAACAAAATTAGGAAGCACTTGAATAAAGTGCAAGGTTAGGTTAGAATAGGGACGGCGGGTATTTTAAAAAGCCCAGAGGTCCAGTGCGTCTTAGGAACTTTCTTGTTCTAGAAACGTGTGGAAGTTTGGGAACAGATGCGGCTGCAAAGGCCACTATACCTTTATGATTTGAAGAAGTGTTTTTCTAGCTTGATGTATCTAATTATGATAAAAGATCAAGTTTCTTTTTGATGTAATTTGTCCATCAAAAGTACACTTTAGATATTTAGGTTGAATAGAAGAAATGGTAAGATAACCCCGTTCCAAGGGCTGCGCTCTGTGAATTTAGTTTGAAAACTAGATACTTATTCAAGTGATATGTTGAAAGCATCTTTGCTCTTGGGAGATGCGCCAATGGTTAATCTCGTATTATAAGGAAGTTTCTGCGAGTACGAGTCTCCTCATGCAGTGTGGTCTCGGTGGCGAGCCTTAACTGAGTAAGTACAACCCTTGAAAACAGTTAAACAGAGCAACAACCAAACTACCATCCAATAAAAAATTAAATAAGCCTACAGCTTCCATTAATTTACTGTCAATCAATGAGTAGAAATTCATTAGCCCACGCCCATACACAATCTTAAATCCACTTTAAAGAGAGTTTACGAAAAAAGGAGTCATCAAAAGCTTACCTGTACTTTGACAAAGTTGATAACAATTAAGGAGATAAAACCAATGAATACTCTAAGTCACGAGAAAGTCTTGTTTGAAGTAGGACAATGTTGACATCGCAGACTGTTGCGTTGCAATTACTCCTTTAACGAACATCATGCACAACATATGTACACACGCAAGTAACTATGACACTATTTGGGTTTCAGACTTGAGCACCGGGTGCTTCAGGCTGAAATAAACTTTTATGTGCAAACGGTAAGTGACTGGGCGGTGTCATGAACATTTGAATGCCCAAACACGATATCACTCCAACATACAACTATTTCGACATAAAATTTTTTATGAGCCCTAGAGTTTTCCAGACGGGACTCTGTTGAACATTATTGGGAGTTAACTTTAGCATGGGATTATGGATTACTTCGACATTTTTTTTGTTATAACACTGAATCTAGCCCAGAGACGTGTAGTTCTTATTTTAAATAACAATATGCGTATATGAACATACGTCTTCTTTCTCTTTGTGATAGCGCTTTAGTCCACAAGGGAATTGGGTCCAGCTCAACCGCACCAGTAGAGTGGATATTCAGTTCACTATCGACTCCCAAAGAAGGAAGGTGCCGGCATAAAATTCACAGGGAAGTAAGAGGGTCTTAAAGGCTATTTTACTAATGTATTCATGCAGGGTGAACTTCCAGTTCAGGATTTAAACCAAAAAATCCAGCATACTGCTGCTACGTACTAGAAACAGCCTTAAGTCCTTCTTTGTATTTGAATACCTTACCAGAGTCTATTTAATGCTCTGACAGTAAGAGATGGACTTGTATACTTTAATGGCAGCAGCATTGTTTGTCATTTCCCCAAAAAAAACCAGCCATCTGAGACTAATAATGATATTTAAATTTATCACTTATGGGACCAAAGACAATCTTTTTCCATCCAAGCGGCCAAAAATCTGCTTGTAATTATCAATTCTTTTCCGCCATACAGACTGGGACTATCAAGTGCTTGTAAAGTGATATACTTTTTTTTCGGATGAGGAACATTACTCCTCTTTTACCGTACAAGCAAAAAAAAATGCAGCAAATAGACTTACAAATTATATCCGCGGTGGTGTCAATACCTGATTTAGCTTCGAAGTACAAGTAGACAAAGTTTTCCCCTACTTCGATAGTGTCTGTAGTGACAGCGCAGTTTAAGATGGGTCTTGACCGCAAGACTCATTTTTGACTCTCCTATCTCATGGAAAGGAGTTTACCGCACTATTTTGGGATTCACAAAGTTTGACCTATGTCGACTAGTCGGGGAAAGACAAAATGGCTACAATGCTCTTCCACCAAAACAACGCACCTATTCACACCTTGCCGGTCGTCACGGCCATATTGGTCGAGGTAGGTTACGAATTACTGCTCTATTTCACCGAATCCTACAGACTTAATCCCTTTCTATGTGTCTTCGAACTTAAAAAAGTTACTCACTGGGCAGCAATTGAAGTCGACCTAATTTGCAGACCACCAGGAAACGACTTTTATCAGGTGTGTCTTAGGAATTTTTACACATAACGTGTAGCTGGTTTTACGCCTACCTTACAGCCCATAAAAGGTGAGGTAAAATATTCTTCCACACGGCAAGAGATGATGTTTGGCAAAAATATAAAATATTTTATCTAAAATTTAAAACCAAACAACACATGACTGTATCTGTACAAATGCACTTGTGTTCAGTTAAAGCATCTAATATTTCTAGCCCGGGGGTTGAATTCGGTCATCGAAACGTATCTTTGCCAAAAATAAGTCAAGCTAAATTATTTGTCGTAAAGCCGTGATTAAAGACATTTTTTATGTCTTCTAAGCGAAATGAATGTTGAACTCACGTAGTCCCATCAAGGCAGTCTTATACGTCATAAATGTCAAATAATATATTCAACTTATAATGTTTAACGAAAAATAACGCATAATGAACTTTCAGAAGTTCGATTTGTCGATGCTTACAGATATCATGTTTACACCAGCTGTCAGTAAAAAGGGACAACGCAGAAGGTATCAGTGCTGGAAATTTGAAATAACGAATATGTGCTGTCCTCAGATGCATCGCTTTTGCCTTTTTGGGGAGCACAAGCTGCATAAAACTCTGACGAGTTTCCGTTTCAGTCCAAACTCCAACCCAAATCCCAATATTTTCTCAGTTCCGGCTCTTGTTCCACAGTTCATAATACACCAAATAAGCAGAGCTAATTTTATCATCAAATTCAACTCTTATTAATAAAAAAAAAATAAAAAAAACTCTGTCAACAATCTGCCCTTCATTTTCGCTAAGTTTCATCGAATTCGGCCCCGCGGCTTAGGAGATTAGTTTGCACAGACAGATGGGCATCATCACAACTTTATATTTGTATTGAAAATTGCTTCAACCGTCACAGATGCCCACTCGATGGAGACTTATTTCATTTTAATATCGTACAACCGCCATCTTACAACACAAGCTCGCACAACTCCGCACAGTGACTTCTCCTCCGCGCTGCCAATTGGAACACATAGACACTTTAAATCAATTTGTGGACCACGCCTTTTACATAATATCATTTACGTCCTTTCGCCCCCTCAGTTGGACAGCAAAGATACTTACGTCATCGTTATTGGACGGGTAAAAAGAAAAATGCTGGCGAAGAGGAAGTTACAGTCATAAATATGACAGAGAAAAAACACACATACGCAACAAGGATACGCAAGTAAAAAAAGAAAACCAACAGTCTCTCAGCAGTGTAAACCGTAAGTTATTTCAGGAACTTCCCCTTTTCAAAAGAAAAATACCAACAACCTCGTGGCGTATGACTTTCGTGACTTGTCTCACCTTAAGAATCCGTGCAATGAACTAAAAATATTGCCGATGACTTTGCTCAGTTGTCGGTCGTTGAAAGGATACGTCCACGTGGCGTCCCCTCGCACAGAACCGCCAGATGGCACTTTAATTATGTATCTATTTGCATTTAAAATTTGTTTCATTACCCAGTGGGGAGAGCGGCGGATCGGTGTGGCTATCGGACAACATCAGGCGATAACCGCCATCTGAATAGAGAAGTGGATTGTCGCGCCGATAATCGATGAACTCATTCAATATTTAAGAGCACACACCTGATGATTTCATGCGCCCACCCATCTACATTCTACATCCACGGGAAGCACATCCGCCCGCCAAAAGATATTTCAACCCGTTCACTAAGTGTACACCACACACGTGTGATTGTGTTCCGACTGGAAGGGTGGGCCCCCTCCGTTCGTACACCACTTCAAGTTTACCCAAAGAGAGAGAAAGAGAGCACAGGACAAAGGTCCCATTCTGTTTTATTCTTAATTGTGAAGGCCTATCCGAGTGTGTTGTGTTTTTAAAACACAAAAGCGTCCTTAGAATGCAAATAGAAATACATACTGGAAAAAAGACATTCTTCATCAGGCCAGGCACCCGTGCAGTGTTGATTTTATTTTCAAAGGCAAGGCCAAGCCAAAGACAAATATTTTACTACCCTCTGCCTGACTCGTGAATAAAGGATAAATGTTTACATTTCAGTGAAACGAATAAATTCAATTAAACCAAAATAGAACTTCTCGTTTCATTTTGGAAGGTGGGGAACCGACCACCGGCTGCTCCTTACCGCCGCCGACTGAATAGTAGTTAATTGTCAGAAAGTAGTTATTCGCGGAAAACGAGTCCTTTTTTATTCATTCATTGACGTGGGTACGATATCGGAGGAGTCTGAGAGTGGTATAATTATAATTAGGAACTCCTAGACGGGAGCAAGGACTACTCAAAGTTATTGCAGACAGAGTAAAGGAGCCATGAAATTGATTTACATTTAATGTCATTTTGTTCTCCTCCTTTTCGTTTTTTGTTGTTTTCTTTTTTCATGCTTTATTCAGCTTTTTAATTAATGAATGGCGATTGCTTGTTGGAGGGGGATGCAGGGAATGGGAATGAAATAAATTCAAGGGCCATAAGTCAAACAATTTTGTTGCTTTTCAGCTAAAATATTATTTTTATGATGATTCATCAAATTTCCCTCTGACCCTTATGCAGGACGGTAGATAAGAGTCTTGATGAAAAATAAAATCTAATTAATGACGCTAGAGCTTGTTCTCAATGGATATGCAATTTATTTAAAGGTTCAAGGATATTCAGTTTTCTTGATAGGAATGCGAATCTATGAACTGTTTAATTGTGTTAATTTGCATCACTTCGAAACAATTGGAGGAAACTTGTCTACTTGAAACAGAAGGCACTTACATGTGATACCGCTGGAAAATGGCCATGAAGCGATCCGAAATGATAAAAACAAATCACCTTTTGAGACTCAAAATATGCAACGTAGTGAATGCGATTACATTTGACAAGTAAGGACACCAGGTCTCTTCGTTAATCATATCGGCAGAAGTCACCGACACGATAAAGAAGAAGAATGTATCCTATTTGATAGAAAAATATTTCGTGCAACCTTTAATCCTTTTTGGAATGGTGATAGGTGTTTTCCCTTACTTTCTGCATCAAATTCCATAGTGTCTCATATTTCAAAAAGTCTGGATGAAAACCTCTCAGAGACGTAAACTCCGAAAAAGCAAAGGAAGGCATTTGAACCGAGCGTGTATTCGTTTTTTTATTGCTTCTTGCTTCTTATATTCCGTCTAGATCAGACGACTTTACAACGATTTGACAGGTTTCTGTGGCAGCATGGGTAAAATCAAAAGTCAAAGTTTGTGATAACAATGTGAATTAAAAGATATGGACAAAACTACTGTACTCTAAAAAAAATTGGGAATTTCATCCACTGGAAGTGTGGAGAAAGCAGCGCGAATTACAAAAGGAAGACGAAGAACATTGCAGCATGCTCGCAATGGATGCTTGTTCGGAAATACAGTGAATTCTGTCTTACCGAAGCCCCCCTTAGGCGTACAATTCCCTAAAATGAACAACTTCATCTGCAACGGTTGGTTGGAGTGACATACGTGGACATGGACCCCGCTGTTTTATTCCTTCTTCTTCTTCTTTTAGTGGCGCTACAGTTCGGGATGAACATGGGACTCAACCAGCATGCCTCTCCAGCTAGCACGATCTGTCGCCAGCTGCCTCCAGTTGCGCACTCAAAGTTTATTGACGTCTTTCCCCAGTTGTGTGTTCCATCTCAACGTAGGCCGTACTGCCTTGTTCCCATGACTGTGATTCGAAGTCTTTTCGTACCGAAGCAGCAGTTTCCATACGCTCTACACGGCTAAGCCATCTGAAGCGTGGTATACGAAGACACCTGGTCAGGCGCATGCCGCCGTACAGCCTATGTAGTTCATCGTTGAATCTTCTGCTCTAGTCGCCATCAACGCAAACAGGACCAGGACCAAAACCAGAACGCAGAACTTTTCCCTCAAGAAAGCCCCTAGGGGCTTCCATATTCGCTTTTTGAAGCGTCAAAGTTTCAGTGCCGTAAAGGAGGTCTAGGAAGTTCAAACTGTTATGAAAAGCCAGTTCAACCCTTCGAAAGAGGGCTCCCTAGCGAAGAGAATTTGTTGTTCACCTCGGAAAAGATTAAAAAAATTAAGAACTGTAACTACTTGTATGGTTACAATAGTGTGTATATCGTCTATAAACAAGTATATTGCAGGAAAAGCACTTTTAGATTTTGTACTCTTTCAGATTCACAATCAGTCGACACTTTCCTTGCGAATTTTAGCGAATTGCCGTGGCCGGATTTCTCTCAACAAAACTTTTTTTTAAAAACTTTCAAATGGTTTATATTTAATCTTTTAAAGATTAAAAATCGGCAAGTGGAAATGTAGCAATATGCGACATAAGAAATTATTATTTCTCGGCAACAGCTTGGAAACAAATTTGGAGGAGGGACGTGAGATCGCACGATAGGCAGTCAATTTAACGTAGCAAAGCCTAAAACTAAGGACTCACCAAAATAATTTCTCAACAAGTCCTTTGTTTCACCCTCTGTTTGGGCGTCATGTTAAAGCCAGAGCTCACCGAGAATATATGTACATACATATGCTTAAACTCCAGAAAGCCCAAAGTAGGACGACGAATCGATTCGTCACGGTTTTCACGTAAACTCTCGGCTACAGCTGTCATATTCTCTTCACTACGTGCTGGATGCAGTCTAACCGATCGAGAATCTTCCACTTAAGTTATCGGGGACGCAAATTTGCGAATGGCATTGACAATAGTGGTTTTCATAGTTTGATTATGAGCAGAGTAGTCTGAAAATCAAACCTCACCTTGAGTCACTCCTTATAAGTTTTCTTGGTGATTCTTTTTTTAATGAAATAAAGTTTTGTATGACTATTCATAAATATTGTAAGAACAAACATTCCAATTAATTTTGAAACTCTATTCAATTTACATCGCTTAGCCGCAGGCCTCACTTTGCAAATAGGTTTTTCTACAACGTGGGTTAAGCGTAAAGCTGGGTGGCTTTACACTCCTTTCGAGCGGGAAACAGCTATCAGCGTCAAATGAACCTTTGATTTAAAAGGAAAAACATTCGATAGTTTACCCTGTACAAATATTTGAAGAGGGTCTCTATTTGCTTGAATTTTTAGTCTTTACTGTCTCAGCACATGTTTAAGCTTATCTATCTAACGTTGTGGTTTCTCGAAATTTAAAACCGCGTTCGCTTTAAAATACGACTTCTTCTACTCACAAGTAGCTCTTATACATATGTGAACGAAGAATGTCGCGTTCTTGAGTGTCAACTTGGGAGTAAATTCGATGTATGAAAAAGCATCTGGAAGTTTGATTTATTGCTTTGAAAAGTTGTTAAGAAAATAATGAGGTCGACATAAAATTATACTTTTGTGCCGATGTGAGGTTTCACCGGCTTTAAGTGCATCATATGCTGTTTGGCAAGAACATCTCAGCATGTATTTGACGACCTTAGAGCAAGTCAAATTACAACAAAATTCCTGCTACTATGGAGTCTCTAACCCTATTTGCCTTGGGTTTTACGTCTGCTCCAAATAGCAAAATTTTAGGAGTTGTTAACTCTAAACACATTTGAATTCATCCAAGTACTCATTCAGGTTCCCCCACACGTCCTCGCGACAACATTAAAATGCCACCTCTTTACGCAAGCCCTAAAACAAAGCCACTAAATTAAATTACTTTTCACCTACCGCTCCCTACGCTCATCTCAGGACTCAGGAGTTTGTTAACGCTTTACGATCAGTTAATTGAAAAAACACGTGCTTTACAAAGCTCATTACACGGCCCACATGTTTGTGCGAACGGCCTCTCAATAAAAACCACTTTCAGGGCCCATAAAGCCTAATCAAATTCAAATTCACTTGTTGCAGGCAGGTAATCAATACACGGTCTATTACCTCTCAATCCAGCTACGAACCAATTCACCATAATGGCAAGGATTATTTAATTTAAACGGCCCTGTGATGGCGGTTCTAAGGTCCTTTTAATATGTAATGCAATTAGTGTGTGGCATAAAGGAAAGTTCAAGTCTATTTATAGTCGGCTCCCTTAGACTGCAGCGCATTTCGTCCTTTCCCGTCCGCACTGCTGCAGCGCACTCTACACGTTGACATCACAGCGACAGAATTAAAGTGGACGAGCGTTGTGGGTGGTGTATCCTTCTCCTTCTCCTCCCGTCGCATTGAAAGTTGAAGGTGATGTAATCTTACATTTAATATGTGATGTGTGCGCTGCTTTTTGTTGACAGTCTGCGTTTAGCGGATACCTTGTGAAAGCAGTAATTGCAAAAAGGGGAAAAGTTCTAAGTAATTATGGGCATTTCCTGATGAGCCTTATTAAACGCAATTCATTCTGCGGGTCAAGGGTAGGGTGGTGGTGGTGGTGATCTAATGAAGTAAAAGGATGAACTGATCAAATAAATAGTCAAGTCAGCATTATCTGCGAAGATGGCGTGACAATAGGGAAACTTTCTCATTGACTGTAAAGCACTGCAAATAATGGATGTCATGTTTGTTTCACTTTACGGAAATTGAAATCGTCTTATGTGTCCCATTTATGGCCATACGCCATTTCTAAGTGACATTGCACTATTTAGAAGAATCATCTACTTACGCTTGCTTAACATGTGAATCCGATGAAACTCAACTTAGTGCAAGTAATGCAGTCGGTAGCTCCAAACCGGTTCGGAAAGCTGAAACGAAAAGAGGAGAAATGGACATAAGTCATAGGCAGAGCTTCTTTTTCGAGGACCAGTCCTCCCTGAAAATGTGTCATACAATAAAGTGAACCGTCGCCACCAACAACATAGTATAATGGGTTCCCTAAATAGCCTTTATGAAACTAATCAACTCAATTTAAATAGACAGAAAACAAAAGGCATACTCCAATCCAATAAACATGATTAAATTGCATGAAACCATTCGCGTGCAGCAACCAAACTTGACACATGCCAAACTGATGTCACCTCTGGGCATTCTATCGGAATAAGCAGTCGCATGCATGCTACACAGTGCCCGCTGTTTGCCCATTCATCCTGATTACAGTTTGCACAAGATAATTACACGGCAAACAAACTGACAACGGCAACGTGCGAGATACAAGTTTAGGAATAAACATATATGCAAACCAGAGCACTTTATTCGGATGCAGGCGCGCACAGCAGCCAATGTGTACATCAACCCACGTCAGTGATAGTGACACAAAAAGCAATATTTGCACTAGATGTAACAGGTTTTATGGTTTTATTAGTTTTGTAAACCGGCCTAGTCCATTGGGAGATATACAGAAAAAGTATGCATCAGCCTAGCACGGCATTGTGGAGTTGCGGAAGCTGGGAGCTGATGTTTGTTGGCTCACGTCAATGGTTCTATTTTTGAAAGTGGAGGACAGATTATGTATGAAAATCAACCCGGTAGAAATAAATGTCTGAACAAACGGATGCAAATCCGAGATAAGAATGATAGCGTTGAAATAGAGATCAGCAGATTGGTTTGCTGTAAATGGCATGTTTTGTGCGAAGTTACTCGTATCTAAAAATATTCAGTCACCTTTTCCACATCATTCTGCGACAATCTTATGACAGCGGGTGTTGCTTCGAAAACTGCTAAATGCATTCTGAATACAGTCACCCCAAATACAAAATGTTCCACATTCCACAACTACAGCTAAATGTCAAATGATGAAGTGTGTCCAAAATGCTACTGAATTCGTTCAGAATTGCAGATGACGTTAGCATCGCCGCATCCGAAAAGTTTGTCTCCCGCCTTCATCACCCAATTGGTTGGCTGAAAAGAGCCTGCGGTCTAGGAGTAAATCCGCAGAAAACACTCCTTAACTATCTAATTGACTGAAACAGAACCAAGTCCTCTTGTCTAGAAGATATAAAATTACCCCTTTTTACCCACCATTGTCATGTGACACTATTCTGGAACATTCCTGACAACCCAGAGGTCTGGGTCTTGTATAAAATAGCAAACTAAGCCTAAGGATTCAAAAAGCTTCTACAACCTTGTATTACCAAAAGAACTCGATTGGATGAAAATGGGGAAGACAGTTCTGCATGACACACTAGCTTTAAAGAGCAGTAGCTCCGCAGACGTTTCTTTACGGCATCGTCTTCTGGTGGACAGCCTTATCTAGGGCTAGTGAACAGTGCAAGCTACTTAGTTGGGTGCATAGTTAAGCCAGCGCGTATATGCATGTTAACGTGAAGCCCTGCAATGTGCGCCACTAGATATACTGCTCTTTCGCCTCTCCTACTTCTAGGAAAGGAAATCGCACACCTAACGGTAATCAGGTCCAGACCCATTAGGCTATGGTCCGAACTAAGATACAGTCACTGAAACAGTTCAAGAAATACCGACTACTCCCTCCCCAGACTAATCTTTGCGAAAGAATTTTTAAAGGCTGGGACCCACGTTGCTGGAAGATCCTCCCTGTATAATTACGGAAGGGTAAAAGATGAGGTGGTATGTATCGTCTTTACAATAAACCTAAACCTTCGACTCTCCATCAATCTATTTTGATACTGCGGCGTTTTTCAGGCAGAGATTCTGGCATTAAGAAGGCACTGTCATGGTTGATGAACAATACCTTATTCAAAAGGAATTCATTTTTTCCGATAGGCGGGTTACACTCCCACAATTAACATTCAAACACTTCCCTCAAGTGCCCCCCAAATCCTCACAACACGACCAAGTACTTTAATATACACCTGGTATAGGTGAAAAAGTGGTCGCCGTGGCTTGGTGGGTAAATGCGTCGAAGGTTCAGGTTCGGGAGGCCTCGCATTTTTTCACGGCACCACCTCTTTCGAGTTGCTGACAATACTCAAAAACTTAATTGCTTATGAAAAGCTTCTTAAATCTCGCCGTTTGGAGTCGGGAAAAAACTCTAGGTCTCTTCTACTCGTGGGTGAACAGAAGAACGCACGACACGAGCAGTTGTAGTAGAAGCTAGGCTTGGTCCCTTGTGAGCTGTAGGGACACTCAATTATTATTATAGATGAAAAACAGACAAATTGAGCGAACAAACGAAAAGATGATCTGACCGTTGGGGGTGTCTTATAACAAAGCAATTAGGTTAGAAGCATCTTCATATTTAAAAGTGTCAAATGTCCCTAATGCCCGTCTAGCTCTGTCACTTAGGTATTATCGAATATTGACAGCTTGAAAGAAGTGTAATATTGGACATGGAATGCATTACCGACGATGACATTTTTCTAGTTGAAAATGGAGTGTGCGAAATATTACATGTCCAATGTACCTGTATGGCATTGATTTAAAATTCACTGCGGTGTATGCACGCATAGCATGTACCCTTGTAAAAAGTAGTGCTACAGGCCACCAGGGAACAAGGCTCACACCCTCTTTAGCAACCATGTTGCATGTTGCGATGGAGGTAACTGATCATTATAATTTTTAATAAAATATTTTCTAGATAATAAGAACGCCCTGAGCATTGTCAGCTTATTAAGGGAGGTGGAGTCGCGAAAAGCATAAACTGTTTTTTTTTTCAAATTTCCGAGATGAACTTTAGGCCTGGAGCATATGAGCATGCTTATCTAATCAATCTACACCACGGCTGTCACCCTATAGACGCGTTCGATTAGAATTGAAGATATTTCACCAACTAACAACTCATCCCAAATAACGGAGGGAATCTCAGCTGCTTGTGATGCCAAATCGCATTTATTTTTTCTAAATGTCATTACGAATGTCACAAATTACGTTTTTGGATCCCTTATGCGCCATAGATGTCTTTTTGTCCCAAGTATCGATCGGCTTCCAAAAAAAAACTCATCTTATGTGACACTTACGTGAATGAACATTTAGACTTAGATTCTACAAGCGGATTGAAGATGCCCTCACATCTTTGGCTTCCATGTTCTCATGCATAAGTCACACGTTGTTTATCCGCACAGTTGTGGGATGAAATTGGGGCTCTATAGGTTCGGTTTTCAACAAAGATCCAATTACAAAAATACAAAACTTAACAATTTAATTGGGAAGCAACCAAATAAGCTTAAAAGAGATATATTTGAGTCTCTAGCACCCCAACTCGTGTTTTCGCAGGTCAAAAAACAAGAGTTTCAATCAGAGTAGACTATAAAAACTATAAAGCACTGCTCTTCCTCTAGTGATACTATTTTTCCTATATTTTGTGTAAGACAGATAATAACATCTAAAGTTTGTGTTTGAATTGATTCTTGAGAAAGAAGTTAAAAGAGCATTATTTGAGAAAGAACCGAATAATTGGATGTAGCTATGGGAAGTTCTGTAAGCTGGATATTCTACTTTAAAAATTTCGTACTCAAAAATTCAATTCAAGACATTGTGAATTGGAGGGGACAGTAAGGGGAGGTCTTTATAATATGACGACGCTTCACGAAACACACATGTTGCACGATTGATCATCATTTCCAGATGCTTTACGAGTAGAATTAGCAGTGAATGCTGACTGCCAACAGCCAGTAACCAATGGGCACGTTGACGTAGTGAGTGAGTGGGTCGACTAACACGCCAAGTTTCAAGGTTCGATTTCAGCACGGAACACCTCGAATTTTTCACGTCATCACCACTTTTAAGTTGCTGACGTGAGTACTAAACTTTTATTTTTATTAACTTAAAGTGTCCTCTAAAATCCAAATGACTTTTATAGTCTGCTGTCTTTTAAAAACCTAATCTAAAACAAAGTGCTTAGTTCACTTACCAACTCGTTTCCGTTAAATGTTCTGTGCAAATTATTCCATTATATCAATTCCACACCACTTATCGTTTTATTTTATTTCTGAGCTATTTTCGTCCAACACTTCAGCGGGACGTGCTTTTGGCAAATAACAATGTAAATAGTTTCTCACTTCCTTTCGCCATTAAAACGAACACCAAACAATAGCAGAGCAAACGGGAAATATTTAAGAGCCGAATTTATTGAGTGATTTAGAAAAGAAAACCAAGAAATTCAAAACCAATACCTTTGCACCAGAAGATATGCAAACAATCAATGGACTTGTGAAACAGATCCACCAGTGGCCAATAAAAATAAACTTGTTCCGAGTTGGGGCATCTGCTCAGTATACCTTCGTTGGCACATCAATCCATCAAACAGCACTCACTCCCATCTTCAGCACAAGATATCCCACAAATTGGCGCAGGTTGGAAGAAATCATAAATATTGATTTACAATTCGTGAGAATGGGATTACCTTTGAAGTTCAGTTATCTGGAACGGAGAGCCCATGTCTAGCATACTGGGAAACATATTTTAGCCATCACGAAAATTTCTGCCGACGTTTCTTGAGTGACATTGCGATTCTGGTGCATGTGCGTCCTGGATGCGTTCAAGAAAATCACAAGCACCACACTGGATGAATAAATTTCTTTTGATTCAACGCAATCCACATTTGAATGCACTTAGAGAGCATCTCAGAAGGCGATGTCGAGAACTTAACCTTGAACAAATAAAATCCTCACGACTGCGGAGCTGATTATGTAAATACACATTTACAAGGCAATGGGTTTGTTTCAATAGCAAATTAGAATGCAATCTCGTAAGGGCAGGATTTGCATACTGCACGTAGACACACATAATCAAACGGAAAATTGTATCGAAATCGTGTGCATGACTGCAACGATAACATTCGCGTTTCCAGCTCGCGTGCAACTTAACCCCTTTGCAATCTTCAAAACCAACTCGACTGAAGTTCAAGGAACCCTTAGTCACGTCATACGCCCGCCTACACAATGCCGCACAGAAACAGAATAAAAATCGAACTCAATGGCGCCAAGGAGCAACCCTCGTCGCAGCTAGCTGCATCACAGTCTTACACCACCACCTCCAATGCCAAGGGATATCGCGTTACCATTCGTACATACATACCTGAAAGTTGTGGGCGATTTTCATGCAAACACCCCGCACAAACACACACTTTCGCGCCCCCCAAGGATGCCAGGGCCAATTAATTCGCACCACTGACCTTCCAATACCAGCAGCGACAGTGAACCCCTCAAGACACGTTCCTTAACCTCGTTTAATTGCAAACACTCGGTCTGCGAGTGAATCGAATTAAGCACTCTTCGCGCCAGGGTTCAACTAAGAAGAATGAAAATCCGTAAATAGTCGCAAGCCGGAAGCCCATAAATCAGGAGACAATTCAAGTCGAAGGTTAAGGTATATCGCCGCACCAACAAACAAAAGGGAATGACGCCCAGGACTCTGCCTTTCTATCTCACTCTCACTTACTCTCTGGTAGCCCCACAGGGGACTCTTCACTATTGTGCAAATGTTTTGTTTATTATTGGTTTCGTGCCAACAAAGTCGTGCCACAAATTTGGCAGAGACTCAAAAATAACCCAGTCAGCCAGCCAGCCACCCAGTACAGACTCGATCACCATTCCCCCCCGGAACGATGACGACAAGAGGGTGAAACAATGGCGTCTGTGGCAAAAAAAAAGGCGACTAGTCCTTGCAATTGTACGGTTCCTATGACTAAGTGTAGTGTCACAAATAGAGAGACACACGAAGGGTGTGACGACTGGGGTTGTTTATGCCGACTGACACGGCTAATGGGGAGACAAGCACTTGTCTAATAAATCTCAAAACGAACAAAAAGCCATTAGAGAAATTAGAAAGAGAGAATTCAACGGCGAGCGTCATCGGAACAGTATTCTCTCACTTCTCCTCCTTTTTTTGTGCGCTCATATTTTGCGGGGAATTGTGTCGAGCATCAAAGCCAAACTGATTTCAGCTCCAGCAATTGTGGAAGTGTCAGGGAGCAACTCGCTGTCAATTAGTGCTGACGGTGACTGATTAATTGGGACAATTTGCTTACAGTTGCTGACATGTAAGGGGGGCTTTGAGTGCTGGGACGAGATTGTGTGCCACGCTCGCTGATGGGAAGCAAGGTTTTAATTAAAGGTTTTTTTTAAAGGCCTATTTTCGTGGATGAAGTGTAGATGCTGTGCCATTTCACGGAGAGAAACGAATTGAGTGTAACATTCTAATGAAATTGACAAGGAAACACGCACTTCATTTGTGTACAGTAAGATTCGTAGCATTTTCGAGATATGACGCAGCTAGTTTTATACAAAATCGCACAATTTTGTAACGACCTCCACTTTTAACTCTCACCAATAGGCTTCCTTCATGAGTAGTTATTGTCTTTTGATTTTTTCTGGATGACATAACGCGGGACTATATTCTGAAATAGCCTAGAGATGAACGAACTCTTCATTTCATAATTGTGTTTCAATTTCATTAAACACTTGAAACTTCACTTGATGCATAATTTTTAAATGTTCCCTGTATACTTTTGGGCGCTTTTTGCCAATTGCCAATTAGACAGTATACAAAAACGTTTACTGCTTTATTTCCAAACAGCTACATACCATCGGATACTAGATGAATCTGCACAGTGGACAGCATTTTGTTCGACTTTCCCATGTTAGGTTGAATACAGACTTTTCAAGAGTAGAGTTTTGGGTACAACCAACAAAGAGCTTGAATAAAAGTTTAAGAACGTCGAATAAGGGAATATTTTGGATAAGGCCACACAAGAAATATCTTAGGAGTGTACCAAAAACTGGATTCAATCCTCTCAAAAATGGTAATGATCCAAAAGAAGAGGAAAGAAAGAAAAGCGAAAGAGGTTGCGGTAGAGAATGAAGCCTAGAAACGTTAAAAGTCGTTCGTTTACTATGAATGACAGCCTTGGTTGCAGAAACGTATACGTAATTTAAGACTTTTGACAAAAAGTTGAGGCAGTGACCGAATTTGCAAATGCAGGAAATCTAATTCGGTTGATTCACGATTCTATTTGATCTTTGATTCAAAAACCATCCAAAAAAATTAGGAAAAAAAGGACTACATTTTTGTGGCGATGTGGTTTTATTGGACTTTAGTAATTGTGTTTTTTAAATCAATTCAGAAGCTAGTCTCGGAGCTGAAATCGACGTTATTGCGTGGTTTAATGATGAGAGAAGGTTTTACACAACAATTGAGCAATAGAGAGTTCAACATTGCAGCGTATCTCAGTAATAAAGACCAGCATAATGATAAACCCTCTGTCAGCCGTCATTTGCAGAAACGATCCAAAGCAAAGAGTTTTGGAGTTGTTTAGACTTTGAAGCTTGCAGTATCACCTGCTATTTCTGATGAGAATTTAGCCGATATATAGCATTTTAGTGTAAATATCCTCGGTTCGTATGAGGATTTATAAATTATCTTTCAAAACGGATTAATTTTCGATTAATTTCACATAAATACGTAACTGACACACATTAAATTGAGTTCCTGAATGCAAATGGAAGCCATGTTGCCAATATGCCAATATTCGAGCTCTGAAAACTGCAAGCAGATTTCGATTTGTGTGCTTCTTGTGTGTGCAACTAAAAGTGTTGAATAAACAGCTTGTGACTGATGAAGTCAATAGTGCCGACGAAGTATGTATGACTTAGAATATATATAAAGGGTGATATTTTAAAAGCTATAGGAAAGTTTTTTTCAAATAAAACACATAAGATTCAGAAAAATGCATGGAATATTTATTTGAATCGATAGTACGGTCCATATATTTTAATGTTTGAAGATTATTTCATGCAAATGTTGACCCTGACTGCGCCTCAAATGGTCCATCCGCTTAGTCCAATTTTGGCATACTCTTTCCAACATTTCGGCCGGTATCTCACGAATAAATGCTTCAATGTTGTCTTCCAATGCGTCAAATGAAGCGGGCTTGTCTGTATAGACATGAGCTTTAACATAGCCCCACAAAAAATAGTCCAAAGGCGTTAAATCGCACGATCTAGGCGGCCAATTGACCGCTCCCGAACGTTAAATAAAATGTTCACCGAAATCGCCTCTCAATAAGTCCATTGTAGCGCGTGCTGTGTGGCATGTGGCACCGTCTTGTTGAAATCACATGTCATGCGAGTCAAGCTCTTGAATTTTGGGCAAAAAGAAGTTGAATATCATCTCACGGTGGCGCTCACCATTCGCAGTTACGTTACGATTCGCTTCATCCTTGAACAAGTACGGTCCAGTGATGCCACCAGCCCATAAACCGCACTAAACTGTGACTTTTTCTGGATACATAGGTAGCTCTTGCAATGCATGATATTCACTCCAAAATCGACAATTCTGCTTATTTACGTACCCATTGAGCCAAAAATGGACTGACCATGTAATGGAAGAAGCGCGCGATGAACTTTCTTAACAGAGCACGCATTTTGATAATAAAATTCAATAACTTGTAAACGTTGTTCGTGTTGTTGAGTTCTTTGGTTAACACTTAATTTTATATTTTGCTAAGGTTAATTGACCGCCTAGATTATGCGATATCAGACCTTTATACTATTTTTTTTCTGGCGATATGTAATGTCTCAGGTTTTCGGAAACACGCCAGCTATGATTGACGCTTTAGAAGCAAGCATTACTCGTATTTTCATCAATGTCCCCCGCGTAAGCCAGAAACTTTTTACTTGTGATTTTCACACGATCTTCTCAAAAAGAATATTGTTGTGGATCACAACAAATTGTTTTTCAATATCTATGGTATCAGGAAACTAGTAAACAGAACCCTAAAACATAAAATTCTAATAAGTTGAAACTTTTTGCACACACAGAAATTCCATTGCAAAACCAAATTTGCTTTGTGTATTTTGGTTGCATGAAACTTCCCGACCTGAGTGCATTGAGAAACACTAAGCTCACCATTTAGACGATTACGTAAGATTTTGTTTCAAGTAAACAATCAAATGGCACGCATTTTTATTGAATTCATTTCCATATTCATCGCAAAGTGACAGCGCGAACTATGCAATTACCGTAAAAGGGATCAATGCATAACGTATGACCTTTCCTGTCCAGAAAATTAACAAATACCATTTTATATTATTGCGTTTACGTTTGGGATTTCAGTTGCTAGGAGGAGCTCTTTAAAGTACATTTTGTGAATTTAATTTTTTCACCCCTAACTGTGGTAACGTAGGCAATAAAAGTTTTTTTGTACATACACAGAAGTTTGTGCCTGTAATTGTTTGTCTTCACATGTGAATAGATGAAGAAAGTTATAGCGGAACAGTTGGAGAAAATTCGCAGAAACTAATTGAAATTCTACGTGAGATGATAAGTTTCATTAGTCCCCTAAGATTGACTGACTCCATTTAATATCGCCAGGCTCCCACACATTGTCGCAGACATACACATCCACCCAGCCACAAGCCATTACGTGTGTAGTTTAATTAAAATGTCTACCAATTATACGCTGCTATCGCAGTAGGTCTTAATAAATGGTATTAGCCACTCTTGGGAGTGTACATGCACTTGACACCTTCAGCAAGGAGGAGAAGGTGACAAATGAAGGGAAAAATAATTCCTGTTTTGTTTGCCGTCAAATCTGATAACGATTGTCTTTCAGACTGTCTAAGAGAAATGAAATTACAGCTTCTGATCTTAGATAAGGAGAAAAACAATTGCACCACAATTTAAGGAGAATGAAGATGTTTTGAAAGGGGGATTTACGCCCTGTTAATGTTGCAGTAAACTGCAGAGGAAAGCCCACAGATGTAAAGGATGTTTCAATAGGGACGTGTGACGGATTCACTGCAGAGTGGTAGAAAACTTTTCAGTAAGTCCGTAAATGTATTGAATGTAGATTTATCGTCATCCGATCGTGATCTATCCGAAATGTCTCCACTTTAGGACAAAGAAATGTTACCGATATAAGTCATGATATTCATTATTAAATGAGAGCTAAAACCGAGTAGACGTGTTTTGTTTTTCTTTGAATTGGATTGGATTCTCCTCTAGTTTTACCCTACAGACGCTCAAAGATCGATAAGCAACGCACACACTTAAACAACGTTTGCAAATTATTCAAAGTTATTTCCAAGTTAAGTCATCGCAACAAGCCCATTTTTTGGCGCCATCATTTGCCTACCACATCAACAATTCAACTTTTAAGTTTTTAGAATTTTCGTTCCACAATGCTAGTGAAACAAAAAAGTGCAAGCTGTGATAAAAATATCGCCGCCGCTAGTGCTCCCGTTAAAGAGGACCCAAATCAATCAAATCACACGACGTTTCCAACATTTGGGCATCTGTATCGTCACTGTGGCGAATTTCGTGAAACGATATAGGCCTTCAACCGTACAAGATGAAGTTGACGTAAGAACGTAAGAAGCCTTTGGACCATTTTAAGTGTCGCCAATTCGTAAATTGGCCTGTAGAACACCTTGTTGATTTTTACCGATAAATCATGTTCAGTGATGAAGCACATTTCTGACTGAATTCGTTTGTCAACAAGCGAAACAAGCAGCAATCTACACGTGCTCCGCAAGGCACCATTACATACCGAAAAAATCACTGATTAGTCTGAGTTAGATAACGTGCCGGAGGTGTCATTGTACCATTTGTTTTTTGTTAAGTCTCAATTGCAAGGTATAGGACTTGGATTACATGTGGTTTCAGCAGGACTATGAAACAAGCCACACAGCATATGTAACAATCGATTTAATGAAGAGTAAGTTTGGCTAGCGTGATCGCCATGGCGTAGTGTGTAAGTGCGTCGACCCACACGCCGAAGGTTTAGATTCGATTCTCTGAATCCCTACGCATTTTTTCACAGCATCACCTCTTCCGAGTTGCTGGCAACACTCAAAGAGTATCATTTGTCTATTAAAAAGCTTCTCATATCTCGCCGTTCGGAGCCCGCAAAAAACTGTAGGTTCCTTCTTTTCGTGAGAGAACCGTAGCAGAAGTTAGGCCCATGTCCGTTCTGGGCTGTAGTGCCACTCAATTATTATTATTATGTTTACGAGCGCGTCATTTCGAGAAATGGACCCGTCGCATTGCCGCCTTCTTCATGAGATCTAACGCTTTTGGAATATTTTCTTTGGGACTGCATTAATCTTTATTGTTAACAATACGACAACGAAAGATGAGCTAATATTAAACGTAAAAAAGATTTAACTTTGACCGAAAGCGATAAAGTCCGAAAAACGAAAGAACGGTCGAAAATTTGGTTCAACAACTGAACTTCTGCAAAAATGCGCTTGGTGTTCATGAGAAGGAATTTGAACTGTCACTTAATGTTCTTGAACACATAATACATTTTCTTTGATATTTTAATCCATTTTTGTTTTATTTGAAAGAAAGTTGAAGAGCTCCTGAAGAACACCCCTTACCCCACAATCATGTGTTTGACATGCTTGGTCATACTTTTGACACTTTTTTAACATATTTTTAAGTTCTCGTATTTTTTTAAGTCCTTTTCGATTTATTGACAACGAATACAATCTGACTGCCGGGCTATGAAAGTTACATCCTTTAAGGAAAGAAAAACACGCTGGCGTACCCAAAATGGTGTCACAGAACTGCAACAAAATATTAAAATAAAATTAAACGAGGCACTCAATTAAAATTTTTCAATTACAGGCAAAAAACGAGACATTCAAGTGTAATATCAAAGAACAGCAAGTATTTTTCGTACAGTTAAGTGTTTTGTTAACGAAGAAAGGCAACATTTACTCTGATCGGACCATCTCCCTTATCTCCTACAATTTCTGCATAAATGCATCTTATCTTCCAAGGTTTGTCTCCACAATCTACGTCTGGACATCAACACAAATGTATCCTCAAACGGATCAATCATTAGCCAATATAGTTGGTTGATGTCTTATTTACTTTTGTCCCCAGTCTCAATCGTCTGTAGCACTATGCCAGTGGTTCATATCTATAACCATCCTAAGCCACGCATCGGCAGACGTTTGCCTGAGAGAATACCGCTGTTAGGCTGTGCAAAACTAAAAATCGAACACTTCTGTCATATAGATAAGGACAGAGATTGACAGAGTATGATCATATAATAAATAAGATAATCTTTGTTTAATGGACACTGAGCAACAGCCGAACGTCAACGAAACAGAAACGAAAAAAAATTGTACGAGTAATTGACCTTTGACCTAAAAGTGTCGATACACTCATCGCCAGACCTACTGGCTGTTCTAGAGAAGAGGCAAGTGGGGTGACCGAAGAAATAACGATCCTTCCCATCCATCCATTACATTGTGGACAAGGACGAGACCGCACGTATATGTGTCAAGTTTGCACCCTTTAAATCTTTTTGAATATGATAACCATGACAGAAATCTTTGCACCCTGACGGTACCTACCATGTGTCAAAAGTAAAGCAAATAACTACCTAGTAAAACAACGCGCTTACATGTGAAGTTGTGAACAATTAACTAAAGCATATCGCGAGTTCCGGTGACTTTGAATAAAAAAATTTCAACCACACCAAAACTGATAAGGTTGGTTAACGAAAAACTGCAAAATTCAGCGGCATACTTAAGATAAATCAAGTTAGATTACCCAAATTAGATCACAGCCAGCCCAAAGCTCCACATCGCAATAAACATTCCAAAAGATTAATCATTAATGCTCTCAACACGTGTACGGCCATAAAACCCCAAACGCTTCGTTCACACTTCGTGTTGACATTAGGCCGCGAAAACTTGTGCTAAATATACCATACATCCACATAAATCTGTTCAAATCTCGCAAGGACTGTCATAATCTGTGATTCAGATTCCTATTCAAGGGCGTGTGCCGCGTGAATGGATGAAAAAATCGATTTCCCCATCTATCCCAATGAATTCGACCTGTCGTCAGCAGAAACAAATAATCACTTTCGCGCCCGAAAATAGAACCATGTGACATCCACTTCGGCCGCCATGTGATAACTTACTCGTACCACACCACCAAAGCACAAAGCGTCACAGGTACGCGTACACGAACTGTTTACGAATTTGTTTTTAGCAAACCAGCCAAAAACAAAAAAAGAACAAAGAGGAGCAATGAAATACAAAAACACAGTTCAAGCCGGTTGTTGGCATTTTGTTGTGAATTTAACACAAGCCCCGCTGGTGGGGGCGAGAGCTGCAATCAGCAGAGCAGTCTGTAAATAGGTCTGAGGTGTGTTTGTGTGCCCAGCCGTTGATCTTGGCAATTAAACAAGTGTCAGACAACAGTTGTAAGTAGATGTTTGTGCTGCTCAGCGATACGATCATTGTTTGAATCATTGATGGGGAGCAAATATTTGTTCAATCCCGTGGAAAAGAGCGGGCAATCGTTGAAATTTTATGGGCTTTTGCACTTGGCGTCACATTCGTGTGAGTTTCTATTTGTCACCCAGTTTCCTTAAAGGTTTGTTTGATTTATTTTCTCTGCTTGTGCAGTTGCAAACTGGTTTTCTGCTTTTTAATGTCAGATTATGCAGATATGCAGTAGAAGAATTTTGAATGCTAACGTTGTTTGTGGGATGCCCACTTGTTCTGCTTGTTCTGCTGTAGGATTTCGAAATGGCAAAAATAACTTTTGGACGTGCTTCAATTGAATATAAGAGGGTCGTAGACTTTATTACTGTTAAATAAAACATTACTTTTGATGTGATTAATGTATGTTATGTAAATACTGGACTTCTCGGAAATCATTGTTGCCTTGTGTGTTACGAATATTAGGGAATTTTATTGACACCTTCTTTTCAAACAAGGGCCCCTCAATTCATTGTCAGGTCTGATGGAATACAAACATTCACTAGTTCTCTAACAGCTAATGCAGTTTTAAATGGTTGACAGAGAAAGGTTTGAAATACTTTTTTTAATCAAACCCTGACAGCCGAGGGTAATCTATGACCCTCTCAGGAGCGTTTGCGCTTTTGTAAGAAATTGTCACTATTTCAGCAAACATGATGTACGTTTATTTATAGTGATCACGGACTGGTTTATGGGTACGCGGACAAAATTGATATGAACTCGGGCGATTAAGGACCGTAGGTAGAGGGCTGTTCAACTTAAAATCTCATTTATACCAAATTCCATGGTGACGCCACGTTTAGAACATTCAAAAAACTTTCGCCTGGAAAGAAGCATACCTGGTCACTACGCAGTGCTGGGGAAAACTTGATTAATGCATAAAAAAACCCTTTTTGGAATTAAGTACTTTATCTACCCCCCCAATCAGAGAGAAAATATGAAGGACATGGACTAACAAAACTGGACAGCTAACAGCAGTCCAGCAGTCTAATGTCAAATTGCATGTCAAATCACTAAGGTCGGATATATGTAACGTACAAAAATGGGTCTTCTGTTGACGGTTATGTTCCGCGCGCTTCTTCTTCTTCTCTACCGAGAGTTTTATTTACAGTCTGGTGGATAAATATGGATCACACAGTGGCTTTGTTCAGTAAACAAGCAATTAACATGAACAAAACGCAAGAGCTGCCGATTTTCCTTACTCTCTTACCAGACCACAACTGGGCTAATTTTTCGCCGTGACTTACACACGTTCAATGGTAAACGAACGTCGTTGTCTACGTTCGGCTTTGGATGTTGTAGCAGTTGGAATCCGACTCCATTTTTCAAACAGAGTAAACAGAGCTGTGCACCTACCACAATAGGTCAAGAAACGAAAACTTTGCAAAATCCTTAAATCAACCAAAATCCCGAAAAGATTAAAATCACGAAATCATAAACTTTACAACATTGCGAAATTGTGAGCCTACCTCAGTAGACAATTAAAGCAAAAGTGGAGTTTAACTCGTTACGTACAGTCATATTCCGAATTCAAAGCAGCAGCAAAAGAATGTGTGTCCTTAAACGGAGTTAATCAAATTCACAGCTGCGGTAGCATTTTTATACATCAGCAAATTAGAAATCTTTGAAGCCCACAAGCCAATGTAATGCTTTTTTTAAGCAACCAGCAACCAGTGGTGGCTCTGACGTAGTTGGTGATTGCGCCGGCTCACAAGGATGAAACACCTCGCATTTTTTCACTGGACCACCTCTTTCGAGTTGCTGACAACACTCAAAGAGTACTAATTGTCTATGAAAAAGTTCCAAATCTTGCCGATCAGTGTCGGCAAATAACTGTTGGTCCCTTCTATTCGTGAGAGAACAGTAGCACGCACAACACGAGTAGTTCTTGTAGAAGCTAGGCCCTGGCCCCTTGTGGCCTTTTTATTGTTATAATTAAGCAACTAGTTGAAGTGCACATTTGCGACTTGTGCACCCATGCATCATTCTAGCAATTGTTGATTTCAAATCTAACATTTCAAGAAGCTATGAAGAATACACAATTTAAACTTTTTTTTCATTCATTCTAGACACAGAATTGGTTTCTTGAGAGGCGAATTATTTACTTCTTACACCAGTCATATTATCCAAAATATCGCACAATTTCTTCTTGTCCTCTTCCTGCATCAAACAAACCAAACAGTAAGGACGTCTGAATTTAGAAACTTTTTGTTTGTTTTCGTTTTGCACATGCACTACTGACTAGTCGCTAGCAGACTTTCTACCTAAAATAAGAAACTAAAAGTTGAGCGGTTTTTATCGTTTGTGGCCAACAAAATATGCATCAATCGGCTTTACTACTTTCCATTTTCATTCAATTAATTTGCTGCCAACTGTGGTGTTTGGTCGTTTCTCTCGCTTGGCCAGCAGCACGCATCCACATTGACTCTAACAAATTCCAGGTTAAGAAACGCTTACCACGACCATCGCCAACAAGCGTTGCGTGAGTTTGTCGACTGAAAGCAAAAATTAAAATCACACGCTTCACATTTCAACTCCAGCATTCACTGAAGCGTATCACGGAAAATGCAATTAAGCCGCCATTGTGCTCCGGGTGTATAGGCAATAAAATTCAATTGGAATTCTTACATCGATTCCTCAATCAATTAAGCCAAGGAAGGAGCCTTTGACTGGGCTCTCTTAATTGCCCCCCGGAAACCGTGCAAATCAAAATCAATCTTGCGACTAGACGACAAGTACGCAATCAACTGCCGTCTGTCTGTGCAGACGCCCCTCCAGAAGCGCAAACTCGTCTTGTTTGCGGAGACCACGCGAGACAAACTTAGCGGTTGCGTCATGCCGCACACCCACGAGGGTGTGCTACATTGCAAATTTGGCAATTCCAACCCTGCCATGGCAGAGGGCATGTAAATGCCATGTAATAAATTGTGTTTCTAAACAATTCATGGAATTGCGTCGCATGGCGAACGTGAATTTTGCGGAGTTTACCCGATTACGGCGAAATTACACGCCAATAACACAGAGAGTATCTTTTGCGGAAGCTGTGATGGCGATGTGAGTGCAAACCAGTTTCCAGATTTGCGGCATTCCTCTTGTGTTTGGATTTGTCCAGCGCGCTCAGCCAGCTCGCATAAACAATTAGCAGGGAATTTCATTCGATTTGAAATTCACACCAGCCACCTAAATATTCATGCGAAATAAAAAAAATGGTTTTTTGCAGGAAATGTGGAACTGGCGCTTGCGAGGGAACGAGGGAGAAGGTTTGTTTTTTTGTTAAATTTCGTTACGATGCCGATATTTAAACGAAGGCTTTGAAATGTGTGACAAATGCATTTTCATTTTCAGTTTGCACAGTCTCGCCTTTTTAGAATACATTTGACGCAGCTGTGACACTGTTGGCTGACTTTTAAACAATTGGCAATTTGATTTTATGATGGTTTAGAGTATTTTTTGGAACTCATAATGGGAAATTTTATCGACTGGAAATTCGAGTGACACAATTAAGAATTTACAACACCATTGCTTATAATCCATGTGATGCTTTCCGATTCCATCGCAAACGAAGCTTCTCAATCGTGAAGCACAAAATAATTGACTTCCCAGAAATACCATTAAAGCCCGAGACAGGATTTGTAGGAACATACAAGAGCGAGTTTATAAAAATAGGAGGTAACGGATCACCCTGTTCACTTTTCGAATTGGAGCAACTGCGCTCATGTACTTACCCGGTTATCTGATCGAGTATCGATCTGAAGTCCAACTTCCTTCGTAGCACATTCTTCTGGTTCGTTCTTCTAATAAAAATTACCGATGATGTAACCCTGTTATTCTTCATTTTCTGGGTCTGTACACCACATACGTATTACTTATTGTATTATTGTATTGATTTATGAAAATTCAGAAAGAAGAATAGGTGGGAACTTTCCGTTTGTCAAATATATTTCTGAGCCATGCAATACGTGGAGAGTGATCACCACTAACACGAAAATTGCTACTAGCGTTCGAAAATAGGTGCCTATGTCACATAATACGAATTTTCTTGTCCGATCGTAATTCAAATGAACATCTTTGCGAGAGAACGATATCACTAAACAAAGACGAAAGTGGAAGCGCTTTGGCAACTCAGTACCTAAGGGTAACAGCTAACTAACCAAGGTCTACAGTTTAATCCTCTAAGACAGAGCTGGAGGAGGTCTGTCAGTCCAAGAAAAACCTGGTGCAGAACGGTGGAAAGTGAAGGCCGTCAGTCGGTGAGAGTTAAGACACATTGCCAGAAATATATAGAACGCTTTGGGTTGTAGGTGTAGTTGAGGCGAGATGCCCCAAAAGAGGATACAAGAATGCAGAAAATTCATCAAAAAAACTTAAAAACAACGTCCCACACAAAATGTACGAAATGTACGTAGGTTTAATGAATTTAAAGATTTGCTAAGAGTACTCGTGGAGAGTCAGTTAGATAGAATTAAGATCAGTAGATTTTATTAATAAAACACGTCCCTTCTGTTCTGTGTACAATTTATGAATGTCTAATATATTGTGTGTTACATATTTTATAAGACAATCTTTCTTTGTTTGAATGTGGAAACTTTTCGGTTTAATCGTCCGATCAGATGAACCAATACTCAATAGAAAATTACAGTGACATGCAAGAGTCATGCCTCTTTTAAGTTTATTATTTATTTTTTTCTAACATGTAAGAAAATGAATTAATAAATTATAAAATAAAAACCAACGTCTGAATTTTGACATCAAGATTGTTGTTGGATATTCTTGGCAGCACAGACGAAGGCCTGTACACTGTGACTTTCGACTTGGTTAGTCGAATTGCAGTTTTTACCCATTCCAGGAGCATTGTTTTGAAGTGCCAACGCTATATATTTGTAGTCACACCTTCGATGTTGCTATATCTATGATCTCGTGGCTACAATCAAAGAAGTGAATTCCTTCGTCTGAGGTCCAAAATTGATCCCTCAACTCTCTCTCTCTCTCTCCACCTCTCAGTGAATTTAGAAGAATGACAAAATTTTTTTTTTTTTCATTTATAAATAATTAACTTTTTATTTGTATTTTCCTTTTTGTTTATTTATTTTTGATTTAAAATAAGAAACAAGACCGGTGTTTGGTTTCAGTTGTATGTACAATATGTCAGTGTTGGAGCAAAATCATTTTCTACATATAATTTTAATTTAAATGTCGTATACCCAAACTAATTACAATTGAATGACACTGCAGCCCACAAGGGACCAGGATCTAGCTTCTGCATCAACTCATCTTGTTGTGCCTGCTACTGTTCTCTCACGAATAGAGGGGACCTACAGTTATTTTGTCGACTCCGAGCGGTGATATATGAGAACCTTTTCTTTGACAATTTGTACTCTTTAAGTGCCGCCAGCAGCTCGAAAAAGGTGGTGCCGTGAAAAAATGCAAGGAGTTCCATCCGGAAATCCAACCTGGGACCTTGACGTGTGAGTCTACGCACTTAACCACTAGCCCACGGCGACCACATGTCAAAAATAGTTTACAATATAGTATTTGTCTTTGACTGCAAAACACCCTCGTTGTATATTTTCAAAGTAGTCAGCAAGTTGTGTAATAACTCGTCAATGTTAAAATTCAAAATTCACTAAATCTTCTTAACAACAAACGTACCAACCAATGAATTTTAGTAGATGGCAGCTTAAACGAAGTTGATTTAATCAGAATGAAATGCTTCCAGATTTGTGTGGAAGGGGTGGTTGCTTACATTTTCGGACAGATTTCCATTGTTTTCTGTAAATGAGAATCTGTTAGACGATTAAGCTTAGTTTGCTGAAAAAGGAATGGCAACATTCGTCTTAATTTTAGGGTGTCTTTAGCGGTGGTTTGGCATCAATGGTGCAAGCATTTGTGTCTCTTCAACGACATTTGCGGGTGTTTGTTGGTGTTGTGAGTGATCAACTCTTCATGAGTTTGACTTTCAAGTTAAGAGTAGACTTAAGACCCTTAATTATATTTCCTTCTAGGCTTTCAGTTTGGAGTGGAGTTTTGAGAGCAATTAAGGAATGTTTCCCCGAGTGTTGAATTAGTGATTACGAACACTAGCCATAAGCCCACCCTCACCAAGCGATCACTGGCTGTATTTTGGACAGCCCCGTTGGGAGTAAAATTGAATGTCAATCTGTCAATGTTTTGCATATATTTTGAAGATCTCTCGCAATCGTCTGTCTGAGTCACTCAAATACTTTTCACATTATGAAATGCCAAAAAAATGTCTGAAAATGTGTTTCACTTTCCACAAAAACATAATTGGTGCATTCGTTCCGAATTTTTGGCGATTCATTTTTATTTCAAAAGCTTTGCTATTTCTTCTTCTCACATAGCATGCCTTTATTCCATGTATAGTGAAAAGCTGTTGAAAAATCTGCCATCGCATTTCATAATCTATTTTATTTTTATCTCAAATTTCACCAAGGGGCAAAACAGAAATGATTTCGTCTGGTCCCACCAACGAGACGTCCATCATTCGCAAGTCATCGCGTTCAACACTGACACTTATTCTGAATGAATTTAAAACCCTGGGATGTAAGGGGATATTCCTTTGTTTCAATCAGTCGTTGAAACAATGCATAGCCGCAAGTCCACTGTTGTTGCAGATTGGGCATTTAATTGCAGACAGCAGGAATTCCAATGACTCATGCAATTCTTGGGTCTGACACTTTATACACTCATAAGCTCTGTTGGGGAATTCATATACATAACTCGATACTGATTAAATTTTTGTTTTTAGAAAATCAAGCTGAAAACTTATATGTGCTTATCATAGACCATTTCCTCCAATATATGCAGCCGTGAAATGTATGAACCCAGCGATAAAATGGCCATCACATGTGTGTCGTGATTGGTGTGTAAATAAATTGATGTCACCCCTCGTCTTTATCAAAATGAAATTGCCTCTGGAGTGCTTCCAGAGTGTTTGCTTGACCCTTTAAGTGGTTACCCAAAGCACTTCTTTCTATTTCGGCGCAACCTAATGGAACACATAACTTGCGGTTGAAGGGTTGGCTTTGTAAATTGCAAAAAAAATCACTTTAGGGATGTGAAAAGTGGTAATTTTGTATGAATTCACCTACTTTTCATTGCCCTCAATTTGTCTTTTTGTGTGCGCCTCAAGTGCAGCATTTCAAGTCAATTGAATTTCTTGTTAGTTAAGTGTCCCAGAAACGATAATTTAATTTTGGACAGTGTTTTGAATATTACTCCCCAAGCATTGTTTGCTCCAGTTCATCCATTTGCAGTTTTTAAGTGGGAAAATTCCCTTTCTCATTTGGCGAGGAGGACGAGGAAGAGAATGTTATACAATGTAAAACCCATAACGGCAGTTTGGAGCCAAGAATTTTTGGAGACAGTGATATCGATTTTGTATTTAACATGAACTTTGGTTGACTGCCAATTTGAAAAAGGAAACAAGGAAACCCACAGCGCATGATATCATCTCCTTTTGGATTAGTTAACATTTCGCCTTTGGTCGAAACATTCGCAAATTCTTTTGTCAAATATATAATCGGATTTACTGGCTGCCAGCCCGGCGTCTACTTGCTCTTGCAGTCTGACGGATAGCATATGTCGTTCCGAAATAAATACAGTAAGAAGAGGAACTATTTTCTTGTTCAAGTTTTTTTGTAGCGAATCGAAGGTCGATTAGACTTGAAGGGAATCACATAAATCACAGACAAGAGGTAGAGATACAATGTTATGGTCATGGTGTTTTCAGTCGCTTACGTGAGATTGCAGATACACTTTTCTGGTTGTGTTGTGCTGTTGCCTCGAAAAAGATCAGAACGGCTCACATAAGAGTATTTGTATCAAAGACCTGTCCAATTTTATCTTACATTTGGATGGGAGGTGAAAAACAGATGTGAAGGTTTTGATGAACCTAGTCTTTATCGTAGAAATTGCTACGCTGTGCGAAAATAGCTTAAATTACGGAACGATTCATCATTTCCTTTACAATTGATTTTGTACAAGCGACGAGCGTCTTGTTTTTATTTGTTTTTGATTTGAGTCTTTACTGTATTTAGAGTATGTTGCGATTTGAAGGTTCATTGTATATTTCTGAATCGATGTTTAAATCTGGTCGATAGCATTGAAACGTCCATGCGTAGAACTTTTATATGCCGAATTTGTTTCTGAGTCTTTCGGTGATCGGAAAATAAACTGCATTTTACTGGCGACTTGTAAGTTCTACAGGATGGTTAGTATTTTTCGCATGTGAATCTATTCACATTTTTGCATTTAAATTTGTATTGAACACATTGTTCACTAAATTAAAAGCTGACTGTAGACTGTAGATGCTTTATCTTTTTGATACCATTCGAAACAAATTAGCGTTGAAAAAGCGAGCACATTTCTTCCTTAGATTGAGAATATAAGTTATGTCATCATCATCATCATCATTTTCTTAACCCGCATGTTCCACTAATACCCGCGGGTGTCATACTCGCCCGAGAGACCTCAAAGCCGCTCGTTACTCCGCCATCGGCACTAACTCATCAGGAGTTATTCCCAAGCACAGATTGACATGTTTATAGATTTAATCTAAACAGCTCGTCCCGGTTCTGCCTAGAGTTCACCTTCCTGATAGAATTGCCTTTAAGGCACGCCTCGGAAGTGGTGATGGAGGGGACATCCACGTGGGCAAACCACGCAAATCCCCCAGCTGCTCAACATTGAGTTCCCGCCGCATCGTCACATTTTTCAGCCTATTCCGGAGAGTATGTCCCGTAACGACGCGGAGAAGGCTCATTTCAGCGGATTGTATTTGATTTTGCTTCGGTCATTACCCAAATTTCATGACTATAGTTGAGAATTGAAACAAACAAATTGGCTTCGACGCCATATGCTCGGCTTTCTTACTACTGATCTACCAAGCTGCTTCAAAATTGATCCAGGCTGTTCAAACCTAAAAGAAAGCACAGAGTTGCTCCCCCCATCACTCGTGAAGAAGACCCCGAGATACTTAAACTCCTCCACCTGTTTCAACACCAAATCTGCAAATTTTGCCACTGTTGGAGCCTACTTTCATCCAATGCCTCAGTTTTTTGTGGCTGATTCGTAAATGGATGAAAAGCTGCCGACATTTTTTTTTCTACCACAAGCTCAATAAAACGAACTTCGTTTTCATCTCCGGTGACAGCTTGCAGCATTCATCTCTTCAACTCAGGGCTGACAAGATAAATGTTCTGCAAAGATCATTGGTACCCGAGATAAGACCTCCAGTCCCCAAAATGTCACTTCTGGATATAGCCTCTTCAAGGGCTCCCCTCAGCACCAATGAAATATTGACTTGAGACGAGATCTCCGCACAAGATGCAAGACTCCACACTTCCAAGGCACATATCCCTAACCACTAAAGCCCACTCCATACAGTTACGCATCATTCATGTAAATACTATTTATAGCACAAAAACCATCTCAATGCCATCGAGACATAATTTCCTTATACCATACATTATCTTGGCGCAGTTCCATTGCATGGACAACGCATCGCACAAGCGATAAATAACGCACACGCACACAAGCGGCGCAGAAACAAAACAAAACATAGACAATCCGACAGACACAGAAATTAAATATGTCATCATGATGTACTGCATCCACATGGTCGCATTAGGGGATCCGTCAAGTGCAGCCCACAGCGGATCACAAAATTGTCATCTTATCAAAGCCATCCCGCAAATTGGGCGTCGTTGTGCAATTGCATCCGTTGAGCACGGAGTGCGGTGTCCCACGCATCTGATTGCGCCCACAACTGAGATAAATATCAATCAGTTGGGATCTACGACCACTTTGGGAGAAGTGCTGCTTCGGTGTATCAGAACTCGGAATCTCCGTCCGTCGTTATCAAGATTCCTCGCACTTGTAGCCCTCCGGTGCGGTCTCTCTTGGTTGTTTTGCTCATTCCCGAGGCGAGAACAGCAATTGGGAATTAATTCCGCTTGCTTTCAGAATGGCACACATACGCCCGTCCGGAGAATGCACACGCAAATGATGTACGTTTTCGCCAAACTCTAGACGTGTGTCAGTTATTCATGGCTGCGAAATAGATTTAGGGACGTGGACGCCTCGGGCACAGCGCACAACTTTAAATTCAAGCCAAGCCGTTGTCGCTGTCATCATGAATACTAATTCTTCTCTTTCGTTTCAAGTGCGATCCGCTCACACACACACACCGACTCGGCGTCGTCGACAACGTCTCCGGCATTCAATGCAGCAAGCATGTGGACAAAATATGGTCATGTCGCTGCGGTTTGGTGGGACGAGTATTGACCCCACTCGAAGTTGCACACTCTCCGGAGCCGGGGGTGATTATTCGCTTGTTTCCCGAGTTGTTTTTCGCCCTCTGTGTGTGCATTCGTTTTCATTCACAGAATGCTGGCAGTGCCGCACACAGAAGCACAGGAACGGAGCTCATTTTTGGGCCGCTGAGTCTTTCGAGCGAGGGAGGAAACAAAGGATATGTGTGCAGTGGAAATGTTTCCTTACTTGAACATTTATTTTAGTTTTAGGGTGTGGTTGCAGCTGGATATGAGGACTATGACTGCATTCATCGCCGTCTAATGGGGTGGCTCGGTTGGCACCCAGTTGTTTGTAATAAGATTCGAGACAACAGGTTTCCGGCAACGGCGATGGGCAATGAACTTAAAAGTAATGCGGTTTGACGATGTCAAGCACAAATACCACGTGTATTGATTTTTGGACGTGATGACTTATTCATTGGGCGACAAGTAAATGAGATAATTGCTGACTTTGCGATTTTCTGATCTGCAAAAAAATGTTAGTCGAAAGGACGTTGCGGATGGTTTTTGTGTCAGCAAACAATTGTTTATGGTTTCCTTAAAATGAGTTCGTTTATATCGTTCCAAAAAGGGCAACATTCTTTGATTCAAACAAATCCAAAAATGCCTGAATAGGTAGCCCAACGCAGCAGCAAACTGCTGAGCAAAATGACAAGACACGTGAGTTCTTGGGAACACTCTTTCGAATATTGTCTCTACCAGTTCCTTGAAAGGCTCCATATTGATATTCTTCCTCACTCTGAAGGCGTTTTATATTTTTGCATAACAAGCACGTCTACATATTCGATAACGCCTATGTCTAACGAATAGTCTTGTTGCAAGAAGTCGTATCAAATTCTAATGCTTATTCCTGAATAACCAGTATGGGATGCAAATTTAGGTTTATTCGTGTCATTTCTGTCAAAATATTCAGCAGTCGAATTCGAGTGTCGGATATGTCTGTATGTATTTTCAACACTCTTCCCGATCAGAGAAGAATTATCTCCAGTAAAAGGAACAGAGAGAGTGAGAGGCCAATTTAGAGTCACATCTTAAACTAGTTTCACTTTTTCCTAAACAGAAGTCGAGAATAAATATATAGAGCAGAAGAGAAATTGGCTGCCTATTAGTTAGAATTAAGAAATTTACTAACCATTAACCAGACTTTAGCGACGTTAATATTCTTGAAACTGAAAAATATACCAGCAAAGGGTTCACATTAGAATCGTTCCAAGTAATTAACAAAGAGCCACAATATGAATAGAAAACGAGACAAACAAGTTAACTTGGCAAAATTGCGCTCATTAACAATATTGTAAGATTTATATTCGCACAGCGAAGTACCTCCAAACTGCAATATTATTAAAAAAATAATAACCAATTGTTGTTCAATTTGTCAATAGCCATTCTTTACAAAGTCAAGCTTGTTGAAACGTAGACTGAATCAAAAAAAAAATGGACTTGTTTACAAGACAGTCGTTCAACGTCTAAGAGAAACAGTGGTTTCCAAGCGAAAGAAGCAAACATAAAATACGCGGCAACCGTCATCAAAAAATTCAATTTGGCAAATATGATAAATAGCTTCAGTGATCACATTATACAGGACATCTGACCGGCAAACGCAATAACACTCGTTTGGATACCAAGTGATATTGGGAAATACGAAAAATGGAAACAATTTGAAGGTACCTTTCATACACACGCACTTCTGAGTAATAGTGCCTTCTGACCGGAATCCAATATGAGACGTGTCTTTCTATTGCTTATGGCTAGATTCCACCAGGACGTTACTTATTCTCTAATTAAATCAAAAAGTTTGAGAAATTTTTTCTGAACAGTTAATTCTTACAGCAGGCGGAAGGAATGAACAACTAAACTTTAGTTTATTTCGGTTAAAAAAAGCCTAAGCCGAAAAAAGGTAAAGGGAACTTACACGACAATTGACACATTGCCAATTGGACAATACACAGTGCTTTCTGCTTTTCCAAAACAAAGACAAATGTCTACTCGCGGAATGACTACTGCTCCGGTTTTTAGTAACTTTTATGACTCTTGAACAGGAACGGAAGTTAAGTGAATATTTATCTTTAGAGTAAAATTAATTATTCCCATGCGTCGCGCATTCGTTTACAATTGAAATCGTTCTCAAATTTGCGAGGACAATGAAATTAAAATGATTTTGCCTTGACCTTGCTGCTGGAGCGAAATCAGAAAAATATCTATGCACGCCAAGGCACACACTGACGTATTTAAGGGTTCGAAAAAGACTATTCTTTATTATTTAGAAGAATAGTCTTTGCTGGCCATGAGTGGGAACAAGTAACAATCGATAATGCAGAGCGCAAGTCACTGTTGGAAGGATCAGAAATTGTCTAAGGAGAACAATATGGTTAACGTTGTAAATGCTGTTGGCCTAGGCTGTTCAGAATAGTAAAAGAGGAAGAAAACTTAACTTTCCGGATATATGGTCCAACTTCTGATCGTGAAACATTACAACCTAATCTAAATGATTGCTTTATGTTATATTTCACAAAAGGCCTGTCCAATGCAGAGCCCCTTTGAAGTAAGTGGATAAGTTTAAGCACCTTCGGATCTTTTCCACAAGTGATGGGAGGAGCAAAACTGATCTCTCTCTTGTAGGATTAGCCTAGCTGCATTAATTTGAAAGCAAGTTGGAAGATCACTAATAAGGAAGGCCGACTTTGTTATCAGAGCCAAGTTATGGCTTTTGAACTTAGTGCTCATGAAATTTGAGTAACGATACGAAAGAATAAAATCGCCAATACAAGATGCGGAGATAATAATACTCCGTTCCGTTGCTAGAGTTAAACGCCAGAATGGAGTGGGAAAGATGACAGTGCGGGGGGAAACTCAATATTGATCACCTCTTAAAGGTGATTGCAATTAACACAATTTACTGAGCAACGACATTATTAACTTAATTAATTATTATACAAAATGCCGGTTAAAATAACTAGCTTTTCAAAATTTATAATGAGCCAACAGAAACATGCCAAAAACATCTGATTCGTAGAGCTTGTCGCTTTCTTGTATTTTTGTCCTTGGAAATTATTATAATGACTGTAAAATATCTCTAGATGGTAGATTGTCTGTCAAATGCTGGTATTTTATATAATATTCAAGGAACGAGTAGATAAAAAACACTCTTTGCTCCTCCAAACTAGAGACTAAAACAACCTAAAAGCAATCATTCCTTGAATCCGTGTGATGAAAATATAGCCAAATATCTAACTTATTTACAACTTTCTCTTAATTGGATAATTTACAACAAATAACCGATGTTAAAAGAAGTCACCATTTACTCAAAGTTTTGAGAATTTACATCCTTTCAGCTGGAGGAAAAACTGTACCCATTCCAGGAATTATAAGAAATATCCAAAAATGCAATATTCTTCTTTAATTTATGAGTCCGGGTCAGTATAGGAAATACGTGCCTGTGCCTCCATCGCAATGATTGTTTTCCTCACTCATTAGAAAACTTAGAAAACAAAATGAGGACAAAAATCTCGAAACAAAAACAAACAAAAGAAAATATCACAATTTTCAATTCGAGTAATTTTAACACAAGTGACTGCTTTGTTCTTTTAAAGCTAATAACAACTACTCTCGAGGTGATTACAGGTTCATCCTACCTAAAAAAAAAAGAGTCAAAACTTTCATGTAACGCCTTTCCATGAAATCCCTGCACTCCTCGCATCACACAGAAGTGCTTAGAGCAACACAAGCACTAGCTGCAAGGATGCAAGGAAGTTAAACTGTAAACGAGGAACAATTCAATTTGAGAAACTCGACAATGATGGCTAAATGTTTGTAGTCCATCTCCCCGACGAGGGGTACGTTTTGTTTTTCCATGACAAAAGAGTAAACTTCGCACAGCGAAGTGATTGTTGGGGTTTTAAGGTGCTATTTGCGAGGGGGGAATAATAAGGAGAGTGTTGCTTTTTCTCTCCATTCTGCAGCCAAAGGAAATGGGTTACGTTCACTTCTTGTTTGGTACGCAAGGGATTTGACGTTCTTCTGGCTGTCAAAAGAATTTTGAGGAAATGCTTTGCTTTCTCTTCACAATTTGGGTGAAACAAGTGCTCCTAAAGCGAAAATGTGTGTACAGGAGTTGAAGTTGCACTGCGTGGAACAGGGAAGAATTGCGATGAGACTTATGTTCTTCTTGTAGCTGTGGGCAAAAAATTAATACTTCACATGCAAATTGTTAGGTTGAAATTGAGAGTTACCAGAACGGGTAACACACAATCACATGTCACAATCAGGGGTTGTACGAAGAGTAGATTTTATCAAGGTTAAAAGAATTAGTAAACTTGTGTAGGCCGACTGTACATAAGAAAATAATGTTGAGTGAGTCTCAAAACTATGGAGCACAGTACGCCTACTAGAAGAAGTACTTGGAGGATAACTTTTAGCCCATTCAAGATTGCAACTTCTGGAAGATAAGCCTTTTAGGTTGCCTGTTATGACAACACGCTCTTAAGACCTATTCAATGTAAAGTTTAAAAATGACAAAAATTTATGTTACGCTTAGAAGACCATCTTCTTTTTTTATTAAGTTGACACCACTGTCCCAAACAACACCTCAAAGTGGTTATTAGGAGTTTTGACTAAAATCAAAATAAATTAAAAAGGTTACAAGTACAAGGTGTCATTGCGTTAAAAACATATTTGGGGATCAACACAGGGTTCAACCACAAGAAACTTTGGGAATTGTATAAATAAACAAAAATAATAAGTTTTGCCAGGCAACTTCAAGCATAGCCTCCAATCCTTGTCATCGAAGATATAAAAGGGTAAAGGGTGGATGTGCTATGACAAGTAGACATTTAAGGCCACTATCCACATTTCTCTATTTGTCAAGAAGCTGCCTACGAGCAGTTTTCGTCGCTTGGCGTCGCCATTAAAGTTTACAGTAACAAATGAAAGATTTTCTGCTTGGATTATTGAAATCCGTATTTTTATTCGGCTGAGATTAGTTCTACAATGTGGTCCACAAATAGCTGTTCATATTCTTGTACCCTTCTTGGTTATATCCTTATAACAGACGCCACAAAAATAACAAATGACAAATACTAAGCCACCAAGGTTTCTTGAATTTCTTTGGATAAAGAACTTCTGTTAATTTCCCACATTTTCTGTACATTTTAAGGGAATAAAGTAACGAATTTAAACAATAAAATAAACAGAGCGGTATGAAAATTTTGTACAACAAGAAAGGCATCGTGATAAAAGATTTGAAACAAATAATTTCGACTTTACATGCGGTTCTTGTAAAGACAAGGTAACACATTGTGTGTTCAAGTGTTCAAGAATTTGTACTTAGTGTCCGTTGGGCGATTAAAGAGTTTTGCACTTGACATGAGCATTTTAATGCTAACGGTAAAGAGAACAAAGCAGATTTCAATAAAGGAGTATTACACCTGACAGATTCCGAGTACAGTTTTGTTATTAAGAAAAATGAGAATGTCATCCCGTTTCCCTATGAATTTTACTACTACAAATGAGATCATGGAAAAGTTCGGCATCTCTTCTTACCATTCTCGCGAATTATTTAACCTCCTTCTTAGACTACGCGGCGCTTCTGACAAATCCATAATTGAATTAGTGTTAAAAGACTAAAATTTCCATTATTGGCATAACTAATCTCATTATTTTTTAAAGTTTTTTTTGTAGGTAATTGGTCCCAAAAAACTTGTTGTGGAAACTTTAGAATGAGAACAATGTTTACACGATTGATTCATGGCGAAAATGGCAAATCGTGTAAGAATTCTTAGCATTCTTGTTGAGGTATAAGATGTATACGGTGCTTTCTATATAAATAGTTATAGTGGAAATGTAACTTGGCAGCAATGCGTAACGATGTCCATTAAAAATATTTTTTTTTGTTTATTCTACGGAAATCGTTTAAGTTTTGTTTTGGGTATGAGTTTTGCTATCGATCACAATAAGTGTGAAGTTGATGTTAGCAATATTATTTAAAGCTAATATTCCGTTCCGTTCCTTTTCTTCCTTAAGGACAGATAAATCAGTAAATATGAATGCAACAATTAAATAAATTCTGTTTTAATACGCAATTTTGGTAGTTCTTTATAGTTTCTCAATAAGTTTAGTGAAAATATAGTTTGGCATCACAGATGAAAAGCAGGACTCTATCCGGTCTAAGTTGGTAATGTAATTCACAGGGGAAAATGTGGTATTTAAAGCGGATATCCTTGATTCTAAATGAACGTGTCTGGTAACTCAGGCATTGTCTTATTTAGACTTCCGTTCTGTCTATATATTTTAGAGACTCGAATATTTGGCACAGGAAAGAGCATTTTGCCAAGGTGGCAGGAAAAATGTCAAAAATGTTGTCTACCTATATGCTGTAGTTTCTTTTAAATTAATTATTTTTTATTTAAATTAACTGCTATCAAAGGATTGTTACACATCAAGGCGTTTTCCTACAAAGGATTTTTATAAAATAAGTTTTAAGCATGAAATAATTTAAAGCATCTCTCACACCTCTGGCTTCATTCACCGTTGAAGTATCTATGTTATGCAAATTAATTGTCTAGACATCAGACAGAATATCGACTCATCGTTGTCTGGTATTTTCGATTATCTACAATGGCCGCAATCCCCAACATGTCAGTTACAGCAGTGTGTTTGTTTAAGAATTTGGTTTACAAAATTGTCATCCAAAGTCAAATATTTTATCAATTAAGCGAGAGATTCCAAATTCACGACGGCGTCTTATTTCACACATAGAAACAAGTCTCTAGAAATTTTTCGCTGTTCCAGATGGTTGTTAAGTCCTTCCACATTCAACAAGTCTACCCACATTCCTACATTCAACATTCCATTCTTATGCCAAAGCATGAGCATCCACAAATATTATTTGAGGAATGAAACTACACACTTACTGTTTTCCTTGCTCACCTCCTTGAAACACGACAATAGACAAATATAAAATAACTAGCCAACTGCTTTGCATATCAAAGTGAAGGCGGGAATCAAAAATAGGTAAACAATTATGCCTTACACATAAATTCACAAGCAAGCAGTCGGGAATTCTTTTGAACTCCTCAGACGATTTTAACACCAGAATGCTGTCTGTATCTCAGATTTTCAACAAAACGAAGGACAAACGGCTTTTAAATAGTCTAGCATCGTTAGTAACTCAGTCACGAATTGGGCTCTCAAGGCGCCCAGACAGACAGTCTTTATATGGGATACACCCCCGGAGCAGAACAACACAAGTGAAGTCCGAATGAACACTTCATCCGCATACTGTAGGCGTTAAACGAAAATAATACAAGGCGTCAATGAACTTACTTTGGCAGTTAAAGTATCCCATTCCAGTTCCGGATGGACTTGCTGGCAGCAATTACACTTCTCATAGAACTTGTGACAACCTTTGATTTACACATGAAACTCTGGACCACACGTTGCACAAATAGGATCCAGATTCTTCTTCACTGACCATGCACTACACACAATCTAAAGAAATTCACTTTGACTTCAGGTACTTGACCAAGTTGACTGTGGAACACTTTATATTCTCGGCACTTCGGTTTGGTAAATATCATTTAACGAGAGAAAGAGAACTAACTGCACAGCCCCAGACGCACACTAACGCACTTGAAACATGACGAACATTCCTTCGCTCAACCAGGATGCGCGTCGGACAGGACTCAACAAACTCCGTGACACACCGTGAGAGGTGGAGAATTTTTTTTTTCGTCTCCCCGAAACGATGATGGATGGATGCTGCGAAGTCACAAGATATCCAACCGACTACCGTGTATGTGTCAGATAACTTTTTTCAAATTAGATGCTCACTCACTTTCGCTAGTTTTCGCGGAATAACTTTCTTTCTATTCTATTTATGAATTTAACGCGCACATCCTCTTAAGCAGACGCTCAGATTTATCTTTTGTTTTGTGAGAAAATTGAATGGAAAGCGAAGCGGCCCAAACAGAAACACCCGAGTTGAACTGCCCGCTGCTAGTACACGAACACGGCACGATACACTTCTCTCTGTATTCCACTCAGCTCAGCACAGCTCAGTGCCACCGAAAAGCAAAGCATCTGATGCCGAACAGGAGTCGAGTAGAAAACGCTAGGCGAGAGAAAAGGAGAGGAAGACATCTGGCTTCCTGGTCACTCGTGAATAGATTTGGCGTCTATAGAGCCATCTCCTTCTTCGAGGTGTAATTTTCTGACAGAAAATTGTAATAGATGAAATTTCGGTTGCCTTGGAATATTTGAAATTTCTGCTTCTACCAAAACAGCAAAGCAGTAAAATTTAATGATATTCTCTCAAACAAAGTTTCAAACTCACTAGAAAGCAATCTTAACGCTGTAAGGAAAACAACATATTTCAATTCAAACACGTGTCAGAATGAAACATAAAGTTGATTGTGTTTTCGCCTCTATTTTATTTCCCATCCAGTAAACATTTGCATCCAAAATTCAAAGTTCTTATGAGAATATATTTTGGACATTATCTATGAGCTATTGCTATTTTCCTAGCAGTTTCATAGTTTCAGAATCAACGAATTGTGTATGGAGTCATCTGCGAAACACTTTCCCAAATGATTTTCAGTTGCTTTTCGGTCGACCAATGTTTTATTATCAAGAGAGATTTGCTCTTTGTGCACAGTAGAAAATTGAACTGAATCGTTCATCACGTTCTCGCAGCTTATAGTAGATAATTATTTTCCAATCCCACCAAACACTCAACATAAACTTCTGTACCGTTAATTCAGGGTTTAATGGGGTTTATGTTTGATCACCAGCATGGTCGCTTATTTATTCCATTTTTCATGAATATGAATAGCTTCAGGAAAATGGTTTAATTTCGATACGTTTAAGCAGCGTTTAACTATCAGTCAATTAAATGCCTTTACGTTAATTTATGTGACACCCAAACTTTGTTTAAGATGTTTCCAAACTGTCACACGGCTATGTTTAGTGCTGCTGATATCTCCTGGACCACGTCCCGGTCATGCTCCATTTGTGGCAAAATTCTATCGGCTTTTGCATTGGCAGGGTGACCAGATAGGGGGCATCTTTCGAAATCAAACAAACAACTCCTAGTTCGGTGTTCAGTCACAGCATTCCCATCGTATACTGCAGATATTTTTTATAATAAGAAAAAAGATCACAGCATCTTTGCGAATAACTTTTAACATGAGCAACGAATTACATACAGAACTGTCTGTCAGCTGTCACCATGAACAATGGTTCATTTGACACAATAAGGTTGGTGTTTCCTAGACTTCAGCAACATCTATTGCCAAAAGCAAAGGTACGACCCAATATCAATGGGCTTATTTTGACCTCATTTGAATAGGGCTTGACAACAATGAGAGCCGATTATAGTTTTTAGCAGAAGATATTTTTTAAGTAGGAGATCATGCTATTAACGAGAAAATTAGTAAGTGGCAACTCATTTCCCTGATTATGTCTTGAACTCCCGATAACGGAATTGCAATGATTTGTAAGTTCAACTTTTTTCCCTGGTTCACCTTATATTCCTTTTCTAAAACTTATTCCCGGATTAATAGAAATCTGAGCACTATAAATTCAGTTGCTTTAAATGCAGATTGAAGGTGTAAGTTGCATTGTTGAATCCATCAACAAAGACAAATTGAAATCCAAAGATTTAGAAAAGCTTCTTCACCTTTGAATTGCGCCCATTCTTCTCAGGGAGATAGTCGAAGTGCTATATAACACCAGCTTGTTGTTTAAGAATACTCATGACGCAATTATCTCGTTAGCCTATAATGAATTTATTTCTCTTAGTAAATTAATGTTTTCTCTACCTATTGCGACGTTTTTTCTTAATTTTTAAATTGGCATTCGATCTCACGTAAGTATGCGGCGAGTCAGGCTTCTACAAAAACAACGTTTAAGATGGCTAGGTCATACAGATCGGATGGATAAAAGTGCTCCGAAGAGTATACAAAGTCGAGTCATCGGGACAACGCCACAGAGGAAGACCTAGTATGAAATGGCGCACACAAGTGGAGAAAAACATCAAACAGCTTGAAGGGGCATGGCCAACTCAAATCTTCACCTGGGAGTAAATAGTTCATAAGATAAAGTCTTAATAACTGTTTAACACAGCCTCCCATGAACAAATAAACGCTTGGGTGATAAGATCTGTTTTTTGTGTGTGGTGGTTGACACTATCTTTTCTCCATGATCGTTTGATTATTTCCTTACAGGCTACTCAGTTTTCCTGGATTCACATTAATTCAGATCACATGAGTAAATCATCTAGACTGTTGTGGGAATAGTCACCGATCTTTCTAACTGTTGGAAGAAACGTCCAGTTTCCAAGGTGGAGACTACCTCCCATTCTCCTATAGGCAAACACTATAGATCTCATTATATGGAATGGCTGGCCTTTTCGCGTCCTCTGTCCATAAACAGAGTTAAAAACGTTCTTGCCGCATTTCAAATTATTCAATTTACGTAACAGTAAACAATAACACAAAAAATAATAGATAACATTATTTGTCAACCACGGTTTGGTAAGAGAAGTTTTTCCATTGATAGCGCCTACCATAGGCAAAAGTTCAAACACGTGTACTGTTTTTCAATTTCATGCCACACAAATTTCGTTCTTTTACTTTACAAATGTAAGCTGGAATATGTTTAGGTTGTCCTATTCTGCTTAAACGTGACTCATTTAAACCCCTATACAGATAAGACACCGCGAACTTCATTCCCCAGAAACCCCAGAAACCCCAGAAGCAGCAGCAGCAAAACGCGCATCCGGAGCGCACAAATAATTGATTGATACATTCTTCCTCCATTTCACTAATGGAGCACATATTTCCATAAATATAAAAGCAATTGACGCAATTTTATTGTATTCATTCATTCATGAATTTCTAATAACGATTCGCATCACTCCCACTCCCGGCATCCAACCACTTTGACCGTGGAACTTTCATTTTACAACCGACAAAAGCTCTCGTCCTTCCACTCGATAACAGGAATATTGGGAAATTCCAAGCCACAAAGACTTGGCATCATTGGGCACTGACAAAGAAAAACTAAAAAAAAGCCCACTCTCTGCCCGCTCTTCTTGTTTTTTAGCCATCCCTCTCGCACTCCACAGCCAGTTGGATCCAATTGGCGAAACAGAACCATTATCATCCGATATTTTTTATTTCTCTTCGAGAGAGCACTGAGATTGAATTGGGATTAATTTTCACACGAAGCAAAGCAGAGACGGCACGATAAGACTACGACGACGATACCAAAACCGAACCAGAGCAGAAGGCAAGGCAGCGCACAAGAATTTTGTTCGAACAAAAATTTCAGTCATCTGTTCGTTCGGCACACTCTGCCATTTTGGAATATTGAGTTTCATTCTTCGTTCGTGTGAAAAATAAGCTGACACAAAATACAACACTGGACCTTAGAGCATTTCGGCATCCACTGCAAAGGAATTTTATCAGTCTCTTGCAGTCCGCGAATAAAGTTCAGCTATTCAATCCAAGGCAGCCTCGTAAAAGTGATTTCTCGTGAAAATAGGAAAATAAATTCTTTTGACTGGGATTATATTTTCGATCGAGAACAGTTTCTGTGTGGTGTTCGTTGGAAAAAAACGATTGAAATTTTTTTGTACAAGCAAGAACGAACGAAGGGAAAAATCTAAAAAGTACGGCGAAGGCGAACTGATCTAGGAGGAAAAAACGTACTCGGGAAGTGTGAGCGAAGAGGAGAAAAAAAGAAAAATATTTTTATCGAACGGTAAGTGTTGTAAAAGGGAACTCGTGAAGGAAGGTGGAGCAGGAGTACGGAGAATGTGTGCTGTTTCCGCACATATTTTCCCAGAAAAAAGGACGAAACAAAATGGCTAGCGGATAGAAATCTGTTTTTTTTCTTTCGTTTTTCTCGCTAGTAGCTAGCTGTTTTTTTTTTTTTTCTTCTTTTCTTTTATTGTGATTTTCAATCGAGTCTTTTTTCTTTACTTCTTTTTGATGTGCGAGCGAGTGAGAGAGGGCGAAGAGAATTAGGTTAGTATGTCATCTTGGCATCGTCGCCCAGTACTGCCTTTACTTGCCTACCTACGTACCTGCCGAGAGACTAAAGACAATTTCTAGGTTCTGTGGCTAACTGCTAGTGGCTAGTGGAATTCAAATCTCGCAGGTGTCTCCCGAGGTTTATCGTGTTCACTGTCGATGTTTAGAATCAGCACAATCGTCAGCGGAGGTGCCTGATCTAGAGGCTCACTTGGTGAATAGTAGGTAGATATGTGCAAGAATGCATCGCAGCAAACAGGCATTACTCTCAGATTTACTATCTCTGGTGTTTGCTTTTCAGTGTGCATACTCATGTTTTTGTTTTATCTGCTTCTGTTTGTGGCGACTGTTTTATATAGGGAAAGACAAATGTAGAATGGGGGACATAAAAATATAGAGCGAGAGAGAGAGAAGGAATATTTGTGTGAGAGTAATTGAGGGTGTAGGGCGGACAAAAGGGGTGGCCTCGTCAGCGCCCCTGAAACTGAACCAAAGGGGAGACTGATTCCAAAGTTCTCACGAGTTACAGAGAAGGAAACACGAAAGGCAGAAAAAAATTAAAGTCGAAATCGAGAGAGCGAGAGTATAGTCAGCTGCTGCTTGCTAGTCTACTCCTCCCGCATCATAATCATCATCACGAGGCTCTCATGGCATGTAGCGTACACAAGATGACGATGATGGTTGGGGCTTTAGCTCTATGGTTTCATGGGTTTTTGGCCCACCAACAGCCGCCGACAACCACCACTACGTCTACGACGACGAGCGACAACCGACCGCCCAACCGACAGACCGACAATCGACATCAGAGAGCGTGAGGGAGCGAGAGATAAGGCTAATTTCGTATATAATATCGGATTTTTCGTCGAGAGAAAATGGGAATTTTCATTTTTAACCTATATTTGGTGGCTGTACAGTGTAGTGTGTGGATACTGTGTTCTAGTAGTTCTCTTACTCTGTATGATTGTGAGTGAGTTCTGTTATTTGGTGAATTGGTGTATCCGTATCGGGGAAAATAGTAGTCCTCTGCCCACTCACTAGGATATCGGTGAAAACGAATCGATTGCACGCCATCGTCATTTTCAACCAAAAACACCCGAAAAATAGAAGAAAACAGGAAAATAAAGGAACACAGCAAATCGAAATATCTGAGATTGAGTTGTGTGAAAATTGTGAATTTCCCAAAATCAAGAAATTGTGTTTGCAATTCGTGTGGTGAGTCCTTCGATTCCTTTTCAAATTGTATAAGAGAAAAACTCAGTGTAAAATTGTGTGTATCTGTAAGGAGAAACTTAAATTGTGTGTATATACAAAAAAAGTTACGTATACGCATCAGTGGTTATGGTACTGTTTCTGGTTTCGATTTAATTCGCATTTTGTTGTTGACGATAGAAAATTACTTTTTGGGAGTAGGTAAGGTATACACGAGTATATTTTTGGTCATCATCGTCTTCGCCATCGCCATGTGGTCGCAGTCCTCTTTATGAACGTTAGGCATATAGTATACACCACGAGTACATAGCTCTTTGGATGACCTTTAAATATTTTGGAAAACCACTGTGTTAAGAGAAAAGTGATTACTGTACATGTGTACTTTTGACTTTTTTGATTTTTTTTTTTCCAAGCAATCTTCCGCACTTAAGTCATATTCTGAGAAGGAAATATTAATAGTTTTGTGCATGTTTTCATTCCGTTCGCAAACAAAATTACTTCAACAATCAAAAAGAGATTGAGATTTGGGTTTTAATTTAATTTGAAATCAGTTTTCAGAGCAATATACTTTGTGCTTAAATCAAGCCAAGCCCACATCGGGGAGGAGGAGATTTGTTTGCTTAAAAGGACACCAGGAAAAGTATCGAAAATCGATCTAATAATGCATAAGATGGCAGCACCCACTGGAGCAGCCCAACTGGAGGCACCGTTATCGGCGCCAAAGTATGGGACACTGATTCCGAATCGGATTTTTGTCGGCGGCATTAGGTATGTTCAATATGTAACGCCTATCTCTAGCATCCTTAATTATATAGCAGCTTAAATCTCGATGTCAATTTTCTCATCGTTTTTTAATTTCTTCCTCTTTTGTAGCGGAGACACAACAGAATCTGAACTGTGCCGTGTATTCTCAGCTTACGGCAACGTGAAATCAACGAAGATCATTGTGGACCGAGCTGGCGTAAGCAAAGGTTATGGCTTTGTAACATTCGAAACTGAACAAGAGGCTCAAAGGCTACAAACCGAAGTAAGTTGAAATGTGTGTTTTGTGCAGAATGAATGATTAAATCTATGATATAAAATTTTCTAGAATTATTTTTAATTGAAAAAAAAAAAATACATAAAATCAATGCCAATAAATGGGCTAATTAAACATTTGTTATAATTCTCATCCCATTTAGGGCCCAAATATAAAACTCTTCTTGATTCATAAATGTGTGTAGTGCGTTGTGCGTGCGAAAAATTATCGCCTAACTCTCTCTCAATCTCAACACTCAGGGAAGATTTTTGTTTTGTTTGTTCAGTTTAAATTTTATTTTCTTATTTTATTCCTAAATGAAAAAAAAAAAATGCAAAATATATATACATATTTGTTACGTTTTTCTATCTTGGAAATGTTCCTTTCAAAATAGAAACACGTTTGGTTTTTGTTCATTTCTTTTGTTTTCTGTGAAAATTGAAACTTTGTTCGATTGATGATTGGAATTACTTTGGATTCTGTGTTTTTTCTTTTTGACGAAAAACTAAAAAAAAAAAAAAAAAACTATATAAAATTTAGTTCTGGATTTTTATCATTTGAGTCCTTGTGATATGATCTTGTTCCGAGTTGTGAATTACACACACTTACAAGTTGTGATTCAAAGTTCCGCACTTTATGCTGCAAGTTATATTATTAAATTATGATGAATTTCTCTTGTGTTATGTTTTAATTGCTGTAAGATATATATCTAGATGTTTATCCACACTTAACACATACTTCATTCCTTGCGCATATGTGTATGTACCTATTCTGATACATGTGCTCTTGGGAGTGAGTGGAAAGATGATTAAAGAGAGCAAAGTTAATTAGATGTAAATATTTTGTTGCAGTAATACCTTTTTAGAAGCATTATCCAAAACGTAGATGTAGACGCGTGGGACGGTTGTTAGTTTTTTTTTTTGTTGTTCTTGTTTTGGTTTATCATTTGAATTATTCTTTTCTTATTTATTTATGTGTTGTTGATGATTTTGTTTTGATACAGTGTGGGCAAGCTAATTTACTCTACAATCTCTCTTATTCGTTTCGTTCATGTATAAGTTTCCTTCTTTATTACTTCTAAAATCAAGCTTCAGTGCGTTTTGCTAATGAAATTAACTCTTTTTTTCGTTCAGTTAATGGCGCTATTTGAGGAGTGCATTCTTGTTTAATGAAACTATTTTCTTTGATTTCGGTAACTATCTTTTGTTCATTAAACACTGAGACGAAAACTTTCAGTATGCGTATTGCGCCTTTAAGTTAGTTATGTCCTTAAGCCGCTCAGGGGACATAGCACGTCAACTGTGGTCGACCACCATTTAATACGATAGTTTGCAACGTGTTAAAGTTTCTCACTGATAAAGAATGAAAATATCGATTATCCTGTGCCACGTTTGTTTTGGGCATTACGATTTACGAACTTGTTTCGAGACGTGTTTGTATTTTTGAACTTGCTTTCGTTTCGTAGGTTGCGTCAAATTCGCATTATCATGTTAATAGGTTCTTATCCCGTTTTCACGCAGTAGTCTTCGTATTAACTAAACGATCTTAAGGATCTTTCTAAAACATTTACTTACATTTACTTCCGAAGAATTACATGTTTGGCTTCCACTTTCGGCGTACTGTAGGCAGGAAGAATTTTGGGGCTGTGCTATCCCTTACGTTGAATGGTCTATTCTGTTGCCACGCAGATCAATCATGAAAAAGAATTTCGATCGTAGCTTAAGTCTCTCCGATTCTGCAATTTACCCTCAGTTTGGTGAAACTAAGGTTTCTTTCTCTTATTCATGTCCGACAAACTTCAGTCCCACTCACATCTCAAGTATCTCTTTTTTTGCCTTAGTTCCAATATTGTGCATTATCAAGTGAATGTTCATTATTTATCAGCATAGTTGAGGGTTATCACAGTATAGGTGTTTGAATACGAAGAGTACATCCCTGGTATCCATTAGAAACAAATGTGAGAATATGAAACCTGGAAGAACTCCACACTGGACTCTGCTCTGCTCCGACGGCTTACTATAGTTTACCATTGTATAAAACACTCATCACTTTCATAAATTAGATAGTCTGAATCTTTTTCACAAGCCAAAGCATTCTCGATAACGAAAAATAAGAGATTAATCTTGAACTCCCACACAATGATCAAGAGCGCTTTATGTTCTCAGCGGAATAATCTACTTATGAGAGAAAAATAACAAGTACAACACGAGTGATTGGTTAAGAAGCTAGGCTTTATCCCCCTGTAGACTATAGCGCCATCCAATGTGCATATACATATACAAGGATTTAATTCGTATCATATATGAAAAGACCTTTATGTGCAGACAAGCAGTGCAGGAAATACACTTTATCTCTTTTTCCCTTATCAGACGACATCAACGCTTTGGGAGTTGATTTCATTCCTCCAACCACTACCGATCTTAAAATTCCCGGCAGTGACTTATTCATTCCGATAACATTCACTTATGAAAAATCAGCAGCCAATAGCAAAGAGAACACTTACGATTGATTTAATGTGCATCGACCAATTTGTTAGATTAGAAAAGAGCACTTCGTTGGTGTTCACATTTCTATAAATCATTCATAATTCGTCATAAAAAAATGAGCAAATCTCACAATCTTATAAATATCAATGAGAGGACGAAAACAGTTGAGAGCTCTTGCCTTATATGCGAAGGAGAGAATGTTTTCATTTTCCATATTTGTGTTACGGATATCTTGACTGGTACTTTGGTCTTTTCAAACACAACCTGAGTACTTGTTATATAGACACGTATGCACATATGTATGTCGTGTGAACATATGCGCACGTGAAGTTATTCTGTGAGAACTCTGGAAAAATCGGGAACCACTTATATTTTATCGCCATTGCCGTGGGTAGCTCAATCACACGTGCATCTGTTCACCGTCCGTGATGAAGGTTATTTTTCATGAGACATACATTTTTGAGAAACTTTTTATTCAGCTTGACGCTTGTTCATCCGTCGTCGCAAATATATTTGCATGTCTTATGCGCTTCACACATGTTCAATCATTCATTTTCTAAATTAAAATTAATTTAAATATCTATCACTTGTCGTCATAAGATTAATTAGACAGATTGATTAAACCCATTCATCATCAGCTGCTCGTCATATAAAATTTTACCCTACAATCTCTCTCTAGTTGAGTAGCAACAGCAGCAGCAGTCATTTACCCATCGACCCATCCACTTTCAAAATTTTGTTAATGAACCTCCTCTCGTCGGCCTGCTGCTTCACTCTAAACTTGTTCGTCGATGTTTTTTTTTGTTGTGCTTTTATGACACCTCAATTATTCATGTCGTTCAAACGTCCGTCTGAAGAATGTATCATATGGTTGCGTTGTATGTGACTTACACTGATTAGGTGAAAGTATTTCTTGTTTTTGTTTTTGTTATCATTCTTTGCCTTGAATATTCTTTACAAAAATCAGATGGTAAACTGGCTAGACGAGATATGCAAAACCTGTTCTGTCTGTAACAGCATCTAACAAAAATAGAAAGATGATATTCTCCGCTTTTTTTATTTTTTGACAAACAAACGCTTGAAGAAAAAGTATCTCCTCACTGAGTGCTTTTCTATGACGCCTCGTATGATGAAAACTGCAAAGCAAATACATCTTTTTGATTTCTAAACGTCTAACAATACATGGATACATTCGATCATGAAAGTGTCTGGGGAACTCCCACTTAAAGTCAATTTCGCTTCCATCATGTGTGCCGAATATGCGATGCTTTCCCACACACCATGGTCTTCCTAGACTGTGCAAATTTTATGTCGAGTGGCGGAAAACTAGACACATGCGTGTGGTGGGCATTAAGTTCGTAAAGATTTGATTACATCATTCATAACAATCGCTGTATCGGCAGTGTCATTCTAGACAGAAGAAACCCCACAAAATTAAAACAAAACAAAAAACTTTCTTAATTGACGGAAGTTTGGAGTCAGAATGACTTTTTAGTTCTTTGTGTTCAGTTTTATTTAAAATTCTTGTGCGAGCTTTTCGTAGTCGTGGAGTTGCTTCCTTCCCTCTGTGTCTTAAATGCAATAGTATTTACTGAATTTATAGTTTGTTTAAACTGAATTTGGATAAGGTTTAGATAGGCAGATTACTATACAAAACGGCCCTTTGATGGAGTTCTGAGAAAAAGATTTGAATTTGTCATTTGTGTGTTTGCTATGAATAGCCCTTTTATTGTAAACGATAGTCATTCGCAGTCGCCATAAAACTGTAAATTTCATCCACAATTCAGAGAAAAACAAAACACGCACAACACAAGTTTTTTTTTTTCTAGAAACTTGACTTCAGTTTACCCAAACCTCAACATCCCTTACGAAATACACATGAAAACAATGCAGGAGTATTGACTCATTAGTTGGAAGACTTTTGTGGAAGGGGTCCTAGAAATTTGTCAGCAGTGCGCGATCTTTGTTTGACTTAATTTGGTCCCTTTGCCCTTGTATCTGCTACAAGATATACGAATTTTGTAAAGTTAAGCATGGTTTTGTTTTGCTTGTGACAGGGACGGTAATAAACCAATTTACTTGGAATCGGTTTCATGGAGTTGTGACTTGGAATTGGAAAAAAAAAATACGAGAATTGGAATTTGTTCATATTTTTCACGACTTCGCTTCTTCGAACTGTTGGCAACGCTCAATGGCATACAAGAGTTTACGAATCACTGATAAATCTGGACGTACACACAGAAGAGAGAGGACACGATGATTGCTTAAAAGGAAGGACCAGTTGCGTGTCAGCATTAGAATGTTTCCCCAAAAAAGAGTGTTACTTCTTGGAATCACATCAAATGTGTGTGCCACATACCTCACACCCCTGGTAGATTTTTTAATGCAAACAAATACACATACTCACCATCCAAATTCGACAGAAGACTTCTTCTTTCCACATTATAATAATGTCCTGTTCAAATTCTCTCAAAACAATTCAATTCAGGAATTGAAGAGATAAACATAAAGAAACAATTTAATTCAATTAGTGATATTTGCTTTGTTTCAAGCGAAATAGTACCACCTATTAAAATAATTCGTTTATTGCTCGTAACAGACCAGCGGTTCGCTGGTGGCTCTGTGCCACTCCGCAAATTAAACTGTATATAGTTGTGTGGATGGCGTAAAAAAATGTTTTTGATTTTCAATTGATCGAAGTGAAATGCATTCAAGCGTGAACCAGAAAAAATCGCGCTTCAAATGTCTCGATTGTTTTTGTGTCCAATGAATTAGTCATAGCGAAATTCCCTTAACATCTCTCCTCATTACTGCTGTGTTCCGGTCAAATTACTCTGTCAATTTGTCTCTATCTTAAAGTGCGATTTTACGAATGGAGTAAACGAGAACATATGTACATAACAACATTTCTTGTTTACAACACAGCACACATATTGTACCTCTACGTGTGGGTGGAGGCCCTGAAACACTTTTTTTTCTGTTATTATTCATTCGAACGCCAGCGATAGTTGGGCTCGGTTACATCGCGACAAATGGGAATCCTATGGATCGCAATCAATCAAATGACAGACCAGAATGAGGGTGGCTTTTGGAATTTCGGTGATGACTTGGTTTTTTTTTCGTTGGTTTCAGCATCTCAGATTCACTGTGGACTGTAAGCGTCACATGAAAAAGAAAGTGTTTTATGTCCTGCAGACTTCTGTCATTCTGACATATAAGGAATTTGTTAGGTGCTGCCATTGCCAACACATGCCTGTGGTGATGGAGTGTTTTACATCTTTTCCGATGTCGTCCCCGTTTGTCTTCGAATTTTATAGCAATTTGAAGATTTGAAAAAGAATTCTTTCAAGGACTCAAGGATTGATGCGCGTGATTTTATTGTCAATTCCGAAATCTTCTCTAGCGCGAATATTTGAATAAATTAGGTTAGTTAATGTAACAAAGAGGAGGTTTTGGTACAATTTATATACGAGCACGTTCTCTTCCACGAATGTATTCGAATAGCATTTGATTTTATCTTGGAACAATAGTTACACACTGCGCTGTTTTTGTGACGTTCCTTAAACGCTCAAATGACGATTTGAGTCACCCTCTGCATCATCCAATATTTGCATTAGGCGCGGTTTACATATAACGAGTATCATGTTCACCCGTTGTTGAATTCGCTTAGTATTCTTCCATCTAGCGTGAGCGGAATCTATTGCATCGTGTGGTTTCCTATTCACTTCCACTTTTGTCGTCGTCGTGTTGCGTCTTTAGGTTAATGTCAGTTCTAAAGCAAAGCTCTTCGTTTGAGTTACGATTAGGTGAGAAAATCATTAAGATACACCTTTAGTACACCAACGTTCGAAGCTCTCTCGTTATAGTAACCGTCATTTTCCAAGTACCACATTCGTATCGCATCGCGAACTCCATGCGGAATCTGAACGACTTTCTTAAACTAGTTCGGTTACGCTTCCAATTCCGATCGCTTAAGGGAACTAGCAAAACCTTTAGCATTCGCCAAAACCTCATCTGGGTTACCTTCCTATTTCTGCAAATTTAAAGATCTTCCCTCTTTTCTTTCATCTGGACACCTTCCACTCAGATAGTTGGCACTGATCGATTGGGTTAAGCAGATATTCCATCAAGTCTTGTTCCCGTTGATCATAGTAATGATTTCTTTTTGGGGGTTCGTGCACCGATTCGTGACATAAATTTCAACGACTTTCAAAGTCTAACATTGATGACGAAAATTCATCTTAGAGGCAAGGCAAAATGCCATCTTCATTATTTCGGTTTAGGCACTGGAAGGAGGGATATATGAGAATAAATCTGTCCCTCTTGCAGTGAACAGATGTAGGGAAGCCATTCTTCCTGCAATTCGTCTCCCACAGAGATGTCTGAATTTAGCGTTGCACAAACAACTTCTATCTAGTCTCTGTCCGGTCATGCTCAAGGAGTGTTACGTATCTAAATAGAAAAAAAACAAGATTTGATGGGCACACGGCTGAAGAAGCATGAAACAAGTTGCTGCAGACGCTATGTCTTTGTGGAATTCAGCGTCACCTTAGCTAGTGTCTATATTAAATGATGCGATAAAAGGCAGAGTTTAGCATGCCAAAAAAGTTATGTTGCAAACATCTCTAGGCCGCCGCCAACAACTAATTTTTATAAATTCTTTGTTTATCAGTTGTTTTTTCTTTTTAATTTTTGTTTTGTTTAATTTGTCTTTGTGATGCAGCATAAATTGCTAAAGCTTTGAAGCCGCTTCAACTAGTTGAACTTGAAATAATGATTTAAATCCATTACTCTTGTGTTTTTGATGGATGAGTTTGACAAATTTATGTGTACTACATCTGTATAGCCTCATTGGACTGGATTATCCGAAGAAAGAAACTCAGAAGAAATGACAAAGTTTTAATTAATTGGTTTAAGAATGTTTCGCCTTTCGTATGGATTATTGTTTTATTTTTCTCTCTATCTCTCTCTTTGATTTCCTTGTAAATTTTCAAATTATTTTTCAAATATCAATCCTTTTTCGTAAAAAGAGAAAAAGGAAGAAACATGTACTATATTTGAAAGTAAACACAGTTTATAGTTTTGCTTACACATATTTCCTGTACACAGTTCTTGTCGATTTGTTTACTTACTCTACTACATGTCTTTTGTTTCTGTTTGTTTTCCTTTAACCTAATCTCTTCATAAGCACTTTAATTTTCTTTTATAAAGTTGTATCTAACTCGGTTCTATGGTTCCGTTTTGGTTTTTTCAATTCGCTTCTAGAGTACATAAACCCGAGAATGTTCACCTAATGAGGTTATACAGCACCAGTATTTGATAACTAGGATATTTTATAATCAGTTTCTTCTTTCGTTGTTCTGTCCTCACGCACCAGTCTCAGTTTTCTGTTTTGTTTCCGTTTCTCCCTCCCGCAAAAGGTGGAGAAGGCATTGTATTATCTTAGTTCCTTGATTTTTCACACACAAGGTCTTAGTTTCTTGTTTTTTTTTTGTTGGTTTTGATTTTGAATTATTGGAAAGTGGTTATAAATACGTTTTTTGATTTCTGTCGTTGATTTCCGATGTACTTTTTTCATTTGAATAAAGCTTCTTTTCTTTGATATTAATATATAAATAAATTTTTTTGATTTTTTTTATTGAAAGAAAGTTCCACCAGTTTGTTTGTTACGAACGCTATAGCATTTTGACTGTTTTTACACTCGTGGTTGGTTTGAAAGACAATTTAAAACAATAATTGTGTTTTTTGCATTTCTTTTTCGAATAAACAGGGTGAAAGTGTTGTGCTCAGGGATCGGAAGCTGAATATTGCTCCTGCAATCAAGAAGCAAGTAAGTAAACATGAACGTTAATAAATTGTGAGCGGTGTCCTGATGTTTTATGTTGTTCTCAGTCAATTGTTGCAACGAATGGTGCTGTTTATTACACTACAACACCTCCAGCTCCTATAAGCAATATGCCGATTGATCAATTTGCTGCTGCGGTTTACCCACCAGGTATTATACAATTGAATTGTTGTTTGAAACAAAATTGACATGGTGTTTCTTAACAAAAGTTACTGATTTTCCAGCAGCTGGTGTGCCAACTTTATACCCACCTTCAATGCAATATCAACCATTCTATCAGTACTACAGCGTGCCAATGGTGAGTTTATATTTTATACTAAACTAAAAACGAAGTGGAAGTAATAGAAGATTGACATTTTATTTTGTTTTGAATGTAATGAACTTAGATTTTTTTGGTGAGGGATAAAGTATGACTCCATAATGCTATCAACTAGTAAATGAATTGACAGGTCATCAGTCCAACATTTTAACCGTTTGACTGCATACATGACTTCTAGGAAAACTGATTAAGGCTTGGATCACAACGCATTCCGAAGCTGTTTCCACACCATCCCAAGTATTTTGGAATTACTTTTCCAACGAAAGATGATTTGATACTCTTGTCATGTCGTATAATGCTTTGAGCAGCCTTTTTCATATGACTGCCGAGTGTGCCATAGCATGTAGTTTGCTAGAGTACACTGTACCTACTCGGTCCCCGTGGTGTAGAAGTGGGCATGTGCGTCGACTCACACACAAAAGATCCAGGTTCGATTCCCGGACGGAACACCTCACATTTTTCACGGCACAACCTCTTTCGTTGCTGACAACACTCAAAGACTATCAAATGTCTATGAAAAGCTTCTCAAATCTCGCCGTTCGAAGTCGGCAAAAAAGTGAAGGTCTCTTCTACTCGTCAGAGAATAGTAGCACGCACAACACAAGTAGTTGTTGTAGAAGCTAAGGCCTGGTCCCTTCTGGGCTGTAGTACCACCAAGGTCTAGCTTCTACCACGTCTCGTGTCGTGCATATAAAAATAATATACAAAATGTTTCAACGCTTTTTTAAACGTCAACATGTTTAATGATAATCCATAGGAAAATATTCACACAGTATAAGACAGACAGAGTTTAAGCTGAACTCCAAAAAAGAGCTGTCAGTTTTCACATTACTAAAAAAAAATACTTGTTTGCTTAATTGAGGTTAAGTTCATGTTCATTACTTTATAACGTAAAGACCATCAGAATGCAATCCATTTAAGTTGATACCTTGTGGTATTCGTGGACACTAGGTACCCGTTTTTCCTATTATTCTTTATGCAAAACCAACCACATAGTAATGATGCAGAATGGTGACGAAATACGTGTAAACAAATGCGTAGGAAAATCATTCGAATCAGCTTATTTTTAAAAACTCGCTCTTATTTCCATAAGATAAGCAGCACCCTCAATAAAATGTATCGTAGAGACGTCAGTGAGTTTTGCTCCATCACTAACAACGTGAACAAGGTTTTAGGCAACACTCTTACATCCACACATTTTATTACCTGATTAACCGACATTTTGTGTTAGGATAAATAAATAGCAATAAATCTTCTGTCACTTTATAAATTAACATTCAAACAATGAATTAAAAAAAAAAGAAAAACAAAGGACTTATCTCTAACAATCATAAATCTTCACTTTTGTCTTGCAGAATGTACCCACCATTTGGCCCCAAAACTATCAAGGTAATTGAGATATCCAGAAATAACCAGCATGTATCAACTTAATTTATAATTTCTAAGAAAGAATTTAATTTTATTTCTTTGTTTGTTAGAATTGAATTACCAACATTATTTTGTTTAGTTTTTTTTTTTTGTTTTCGTTAATTTTGCAAATAAGTTCAATAATGCATTGATGTCCTTAACTAATTCTCTCCGATGTGATTTGTGTATTTTAGGCATTTATCCATGTTAATTTCGAGGACAAACAATAATACAATTTACAAAAAAATAAGTCATCACTCTCACAAATCAATAAAAAAAAGAAAACAAATAACTAACAAATAATTAAGAAAAGAGAAAAACTTTGTTGTGGGTATAATCAGGCTACACCAAAGATAGTTTTTTTTGCTAAACGTGAAACAGGAAAGAAATTTATAGAAACGACAGAAGAGAAAAAGAGTGTATATTGAACAACTCATGCAACAAAGCAAAGAACATACTGAGTTCAGATATACATTATTGTAAAATATATTAATAATGCAGATATAGAGTGAAGCTAACACAGAGGGTAGGAAGACAACAAATAACGGCATAATGCATATTATTTATTAATTTAAAACAAAATGAAAATACACATAGATTATAAAAGTAAACCACATTAATATATATATTATAACAATGATAAAGAGCAAAACTAAATTATGTACGAACCTAACACATAAGGAAGAAGACATAGTTAATTATATATATACATATATTAGATAAGTAACTATATATGGTATGAATATATATATATAACAGGTGAGAATGCATCACAGAACATACAGTAGAGAAGAATAATCTAATCTACTATAATTAGAGACAACAAAATAACGAAAAATTATAAGCAATATAATAAACAAATGAAAGTATAAACTCAATAACCATATACATACATGTAGAGAAAATGAAAAGGTAATTTAAACAAAAAAAAAAAAACAAAATACATAGTATTAGCGTGCATTGGATTAACAAGTAATTAATGAAAAGAAAACGAAATTCTTCAACAAAAATCAAAAAGACAACAAAATTTTGTTATACACCTTAATTTTTAGTATTAATTTGATGATGAGATGAATGCTATGAGATGTGCATAAGAATGTTGTACTAACTAATATATAACTACTGAACGGTGAACAAAGAAGACAAAAAAAAAAAACACAAACACACACACATTGTTTAATGTTAAGAAATATTTTTACCGAGAGAACAATACTACAAAATGCAAAATGCAGGCAGGAAGAACAAAATAAGTTCTCGGTTTAATGTTCTTAAAAGATTCAAGATAAAAGCAAAAACAAATATATATATATATATATATCTATGAATATATATGTATATAAATGTATATGTATATTGATATTATTTATTAATAATTAGTGAATATATTTAAATATGCAGTGCATTTCTTTTGAGATGTACAATTTTTTACTCCAAAAAAGATATAAAAAGTGAATAAGAATAAAAAAGAAACAAAATATTAACATATACATGGCATGCATAATTAAGAAGTCATTCTCAAAAATCACACTCATTGACTATAAAACGAAAAAAAAAACACAGTGAACTACATTATTTATTTGCAAAAAAAAAAAAAAAAGAACAAGAACAAATAACGCATCAGAAATCTATATATATACAAGTATTAGAGATTACGTTATTTGTTGTGAAGGAAGTGTGAATCGAATGAGCGATTCAAAGACAACACACACTGAGACACATTACACCTACACACGATGAAAGTAATAATTCAAGCAATAAAGAAAATGCATAAACATTATTATTATAATTATTTTTTAATTTATGGTATTGTTCTCATTATGCAGTGCATAGTGAGAAACATACAATTCGTGATATTTTAAAATATAAATTTTTAGAGCATACAATTTAAAATATGTAATAATATATATATATGTATATTAAATATGTGAAAACAAAACAAAACAAAACAAAAAAAACAAATAATGGTGGAAAACGAAAAACAAACATACAAATGGGAAATTCTATTTGTTTGACATGGAGAACAACAATTGAACTATTAATTAATAACTTTAATTACTATCTATATCGTTTATTGACTAGGAATAGACACACACTTCATGCATACAATTAATATACACATAGATACATATACATATTTAATGTAACATCTGAACCTAGTGATACTTTGTAAGTGAATTACTATTACAAATCTAATTTAAACAAAAAAAAAAAAAAAAAAAACATTACACAAAAAGCATCAGTGAAGTATATTTATTTTAATTTATTTATTATATTATTGCAAGAGGAAATAGGAATGCAACAAAAAAAGAAATACTTAACTTATTTTCCAGATGTCGATTTATTTATGAAATACAAATTGTTAATTGTTATCTAAGCGAACAAAAACAAAAAGAATATAGAATACTATTCATAAAACTAATATGTACTTGTTAACAATAGAGCTCACATCTTTCTCTCCCACATATACATAGTAGCGCTCTTTGAGATCTCCCTCCCTGATGTGGGGGAAATCAACTAATAACGTATGTGTTGTATTTTGTTAGATGCACATCCTATCTATACACGTACACATAAAAAAATAAGAGTCAGTAACAAACAATGTGAAATTTTGGTTTTTGTTTTTGCCAACAACAAAAAAAAAGCAAAAAAAATGACAATAAGAATTCGGTGAATTGTTTTGATTTTTATTTTCTTTTGTTTTTGTTTATTGATTTCTTGCAAGACTATGGTGATTTGAGAAGAACGAATATAAAAGCAATATAAACTGAATATATTTTCTTCTTTATTTGTGGTCGCTTTGAGCAGCGTGCTGTGTTTTAAGTGCTCTTTGATTTTGTTATTATTTTTTTTTTCGTTTTTGGGAGGCAGAAGTAGCGATGATACACATTTTCCTATGAAGCTTTTCTCCCTCATGCAGGAAATGGATGGGTAGCAATTTGTCGGCTCGGTGTGCTGGGCCGGGGGATAAAAATAAATTGTAACTAGGACATTTGCATTTTTCTGGCAAGACGTGCAGTTGATGGATTGCGTGTGTGTCTCACCAAGCTTTCAATTCGTTTCAATCGATGTTTCAAACATTTATTTTTTTTTTCCCACCTTTTCTTGGCTTTTGTTTTTTCTTAGACCCGTTTGTTAACTGAACTGTTTGTCGACTGGCGTTAGATAGCCACTTCAGTGATATTTCGTGAGAATACTTTGGATTTAAGCAAACTATTCTTCAATCATCATTTTTGTCCATCTGTCTACGCTTGAATGCAAAAAAGAGACAATTTTGTATTGCGCGCACAATAGATTTTCGATGTTTCGTGCGATTTGCTTAAATGTCAACACATCTACGCAGCATCATAGTCCATCTGGTAGTTGCTTTTGTGCGACATTTTATATCACTCATCATTTTCTTATTTTTCCAATATTGTTACTACAAAAGTACCCAACAATTCTTCGTGTACACCGGCAAATACCTTCTCCACTCTTCTACTTCCAGCTGGCTTTAAATTCTAGCATTTTGTAGCGAGTTTTCACAAATTGCCAAATATGACTACCTAGGTACTAAATTTGTCATCGATGAATGGCACAATTTTCATAAAAGATATTATGGAAAAAAGATGTACTCGTACATAAACAGAGCTATTGCCACACTAGCTAGGCGTTTCTTCAAATTCCAATGCAACCGATTATCAAAATACAATCCTTAGAAAATATTCCTGATATCATTTCAGCAATTAATTTAAATAGCGTCAGTTACGTTCAGTAACTCCTTCACTTCAACAACGTCACTTATGTATGTTCGACAGCGTCACTTAAATTCAATAGAGTATTTTCCCAGTTTCTGAAAGCAACACCAATTCTCAGTATCAGTATTTTCAATAATACGTGAATGTATGAAATCTGTGATGAATAGGAATCTCGTTAAATTCTTATGGGTGAATTCAAAAACGTATTACGGTCATATCTATGTCGAATCAGCTTTGCATCAGTGGAATATAAGTTAAGCAAATTGTGGATGCATCTTTGCACAAGGGTGGTGCTTACCGAATCTGTTCATAATGATATTACAGCATAGACGTGTCTTGTTAAAGCTTACGTCAAAGTGTAGACTTTGAAACATAATCCTTTTTCAATGTGGAGTTTTGTACTAAGTGTATCACAAATTTATCTTTCAAGAATTCCGTCACGATTAATGCATTGAACTATCATGACGTTGTAAGATCATATGCTATAAAAAGGTTCACGTGTCTGCTTGTGGCACTCAGTGCTGCTACTCTCTATTGTAGTCACAGTTCCGGGTGCACTGATTCCACTGGACAATGTTGTGACCGTGGCTGACTAAAAGAAAATAGGATTTTAATTTGGAATGATGATAGTGACGAAAGAAAAACTGACATACGTGAAATGTACTTCATCGTTACTAATAGACACTCAGACATTGAAACTAAGCTTTTATGAGAGTGCATAGAATACAGAGCTTAATACAGAGATTGTGGTGATTGATTATTGAAAGCATTTTGTTTAAGTTTAACTCCATGCTGCTTGTTGTTGAGAAATAGAAGCATATTCTTTTGAATCACACAAATTCAAAAAACCAAAATCGTCACACATAAGAATGAATAACTTTATAAATAAAAGCCTAAAGTAACATTATTCCATAACGAAAAAGTTGAGAGTGAAGAATCCACAATAAACTTTTAACATTCTTCCCAATTCACATGAATTCACTGCTATTTCTGCTCAGTGCAATACTTTTCTTAAATTAATTTCGATTATTTAATATTTTGCATTTTCTTTTCCATTTAAGGTTTGAATTATTGCGAAAGCGACATAAACCAAAATATATCCGCTCAAATTTTGTAAATCGAACAAAAAAAAGACGAATTACTATAAAAAGACAGAAACGCAGAAAAGATCCAAATAAAATCTAACGAAGAATGAATTATCAAAAAGAAAAACAAAAAAACAAGAAACTATGATAAATGATAATTTCCAAATGAACTGCCATTAGTTTGAAAACACACACACACACATACATACATGAGAATAATTTTGGAAATGCTTAACTAGACAAAGTCAAAGACTATGATTTTTTAATTTATCACTTAACAAGTAGGGCAAACTATCTTCGAAGAATAACAAAAAACTAAATCATTACGAATATATGCATGAATTATTTATTTTTAAATGCGTATAGAAAAAACGAACAATTTCCCTTGTCAAATAATTTATATTTGCAAAATTTTCCAGCCATGTATAAAAAAAAACATCAATTGTGCTCATCAGACATTTCGAATTCAACATCCAAATTTTTTTTTCTTTTACTGCTCCTCATACGTATTTATTTCTTTCTCCCATCATTTCTCGCTCCACACACTCACCCACTTAAACAGAAATCAAATCATTGACTAACAAATAAATAAAATTTAAATTATAGCAAAAACACAAAAAAATGATATAAAAGGAAAAAAATATACGGTTGTGTCAAATTAGATAATATATAAAAGAATAAATAATGCAACTAATACTAGGTAATGTAATCTACTTAATTATTATTATATATATATACTTGTAAAATGTAATAAAAAAAAATACATTTGTGTGTTGAAATATAAAGAAAAAAAAAAAAAAAACAAAAACCTTCTTTAGCGAGAAACAAAAATTATATATATAATATATATACATTAAAAATATTGTTATTCAAAATATATTACAAAACGAAAAAAAATAAATAAAAAACAAATTGTTAATATTAATGCAAATTACTTTTCCGAATAACTTCAATGAATCCAATACAAACAAATCTGATTGGTAATGTAATTTGCATTTCTATCCAACAGTCTAGCAAATAAATTATAACAAAAAAACCTGAGATATATTTACAAATGTATTTAAATATATATATATATACTAAATGAAATATACAGTGTTATTTTATTATAAAACACAAATCTGAAAAATGTGATGAAATATCTTTTTGACATTAATTCTTGTTGTCACACACATTATTGTAAAAAATTAATCATACAAAATATGAAAAAAGAAAGATGAAAATCCTTGTAGAAATCTGAAAGAAAACAAAAAAGACCTATTGTATCAATCCAAGTACATATAGTTAATATATACAAGAGTATATGTATGAAAGAAAATAATTGTACACAATAATTGCGCAACGAAAATAAAAGTATATAGCATAAACAAATAATAACAAACAATTAAGTATATATCTTTAAAAAAGACAAAAAAAAAAAACACAAATTTCATAACTATCTCTCACACCTCTCTCACCTATTGAAGATTTTTTTATTCACTTCCGAATTGATATATTTTCTGTTTTTGTTTGTACATGAGAGAAGAATTCAAAATTTTGTTTCACCCGAAAAATATAAATTCCAAAGCAAGTACACACGAAGAAGATGAAAATTGTACCATCATACTCGTAAGATGTTTTTAAATTCGCTCTTGATTTATTTAGTTTTGAATTTGACTTGTTAGAAAATTGATTGCACACACTCCACTTGTGCGGAGGAAATTGTAATAAAAAAGTTCTAACATCTGTGTCTTACAGTGGGATTGGATATGTTGCTCATTTTCCGCTCCTTACCTAACACTTAGTCCCATATTTAACATTCCGAGTCAATTGACCTTAAAGCAAAACTCAATTTCTCTTGGAGTAAATTTTGAGCTATGAATTCGTTTTGGAAATGACAACCGAAGAAAAACAAATAAATTGAATTTGAATAAATTTTATTGAAGTCAGAATAATTTTACTTTTATTCCAAAATTTAAATACTACAAAAAACTTAGGAAGAAAATAAGCAATATTATAACAGAGAGAGTTTGAAATATTACTTAACCACTTATGCAGCAAGTTGTTGTCGGAAGATAGAGTGTTTGCACCGTTTTTAACCAAGAGCAAAACAATATTCTGAGTAACATTTGTGTTCCAAAAAGTTTTTTCTTCTAGTAAAACTGGCGGATGAGAAAAAAAAAAAAGAAAATGCATCATGTTCGTTAATGACTCTTATTGTCTCCTGCGACTGTAAAAAAAAGTTACAAAGACTTATTTTCATAACGGTGAACATAAGTGTATCTTGTTCTTTAATTAAAAAAATGTGTAAAATTAAAATACAGATTTCGAAAATTGAACTCACTATAAATTCATTCGGGATTAAGAACACGTATTTTTATTTGGACACGCTGGAGATTTTCGACATTTGTTTTGAAACACCGATGTCTTTGGCTTTATACAAAACCTTCATATGACCGGTATCAACTTCTTTAGCTTTTCACAACTTCACATAGTTGTATATGTATGTATATTGGAGTCTTCGATCTTGTTCGATTTTCTGCATACCTCGTCTTTTTTGTGGACTTTTTCCTTTTCTTTTCTTTATTACGGATCGATTAAACAGATTAGTTTTTTCAGCACATTACGTTTTACAACAAAAGGAAGAAAGTTGGATTGTGCAAAAAAAAAAAAAAAAATGCATTTGAGCCAACATTCATTGTTTCGAAGACCAACTAGTAACCTGAAATATGAAAGTTGGTTTTATTACTCACAATTATCTTCTATGCGAAATGTACTTGTCTCGAAAAATGTTAGAAAACTGTTGTTTATTTTTTTTAAACATAAAGATACTGATGTACTTTGGAACGGAACATTAGTAGGAACATTACTTTACTAAAAGTGAATCAGATCTGATAAGGGATGGGGCCAATGCTTCACATAGATAACTATGATCATCAATAAGGAAACTGTATTTATTTAACGCTTATTTCAACGAAGTCAACAATACATTTTGAACACAATCGTGACGTAATAGGTAGATGTGTCGACTCCATTTAACTGTACATTTCCTCAACTCGTAAGCGAAAAGAAGTACGGACGATTCGAGTGAGTGTTGGAGAAATTAAGTCCTGGTCCCTTGCAGATTTAAATTTGGTTCCTTTATTAATTTACGTTATAAAACTGACACATAAAAGGCGTATTCTATCCCATTTTGCTAATGACACTCGTTATAACCTCTACACAGATTGTGTGCAAGTGGAGTACGTACTCAAACATAAAATTAAAAGAAACAAAAACATACCCGGAATTGAATTTGAATTGAAATAAGAATCAAAAGTTTATCCATCCAAGACGTTCATCAACAACAAGGAACAGTGAATCCATCCACTGTGTAATGTGTAATATCCGTCAAACATTAGAATGGAAGTTAATTAGTAGTGACTGATAAGTTTTGTAGTCTTTCTTCCTTCTTCTATAGTGCCTCGATGAAAACTGACTTTGGGCTTAGGTATTCGAACAATTGGCAATTCTTTACTGTGACTTATAGTCTTTATTAAATGTATTTTAAATGCTCATGTACGAGGATTTTCTGTTTTTGTTTTCAGTTTTAAGAAGGAGTCAAACCGAAATCGGAAGTGCTCTGATTCCAATTTGATTTCTTAACAACAACATTAAAGAGAAAGAGAAAACCCAAAAGCCTTTCGTATATATAAATAAAACTAGAACACTACAAAACTCAAAAAACAAAAACATTAATATATAACGTAATAATTATAATAATAGTCTTACAAATTAGAAACTAACAAAATATTCATTATAAATGGCCCGCCCCTTAATTAAGAACAACAGAATAAAGAGAAAATAAATAAATACCAATAATAACTACTCAATTTAAATGTGTATTTTAAATCAATCTTTATATTGACTTATAAATATATTTGATATTCATCGTATTACTAAAACAAAACTAAAAATAATAAAAATAAATAAACTTTTAATTAGATGTAGTCAATTATAAAACTCTAAAGCAGAAATTTTAACAAAATGAATATTGAATACAAAGAAAAAGAACCTATGCACAATGTTTATATATTTTTGTACGTTTTGTTTTTCTTCGTTTTTTGATATGTTTTTTGTGCTCTCATTTTTATAAAAGAGTAGTCCTCAGATTTGTTCAGTTAAGAATGCTTTCTATTCTATCGACTTTGTAAGTCTTACTTAAGGCGGACGTTAGACAGTGTGCGAAATTTAAAAAAGTTTAATGCGAATTCGAGCTTGTAAGTTATACAATATATCTTAACAGATTGGTAGCCATCATTTTTGTTGTACTTTGTCAAGGTGGAGATAAAATTCCCCACCTGTACCTATTTTCAATGTTAAGTGCATATACAAGAATTTAACTTTTTATTTTAGAACTTCCAAATTTCAAGTGTAACATGTGTTTTGAATATTCGATGTGTCCAACTGTTCAAAATTCAATCAATCAATTATTTTCAGAAAGCGAAAAAACCGCTTTTAATTCGACTACCTTCAAATGCTATGAATAAGTTATGTTTTAAGAAGAATTAAGTAAATGAGAACAAAAGTGAGTACCAATCTTCTCGACACACTAACAAATAAAATGACATCCGCCTTAAACATTTTTAACAACTGGTTGTTATACAAACCTACGATAGGGATTGTATTGATTTTTTTAAATTTCAACGAAAATACCACAACCCAAACCACAAATCAATTATGATTTCTCCGTAAATCTAATTTTTTTCTACATATTTTTATGACGATTCAAAAATCAATCAAGAAACAGCTCAAATTGTTGTTTTTATTCATTATTTGTTTGTTTTTTCTGTATAAAACAGGATGTAATTCTTAATAACATAGTTAAGGGAAGGCAAGGAATGATTAAAGCCACCGATTTGTTACTTAAGATAAAACACTTAAAAGAAAATATCTGATACAGCAGAAGTTTAAATTTAAACGAAAAATACAAGTATACAAATATTTAACATAAAAATAATTTTCTTCTGGATTGTGGAATGCGGTTGATAATAAGAAAGAAAATTAAAAACAAAATAAAAAAGCATACATAAATTACCTAACGATCATATAAGATGAAGAAAAAAATAATTATATACTATAGTAGAGTGCATAATATATTTTTGTTGTTATATACAAAATACTATTTTAGTGTGTAATTTCAATTTTCAATTATACAAGTTTCACTTAAGTTAATTATTTGACAATACCTAATTTTTAAAGAAAAGAACGAAAAGGAGGTTTTGAAGGAGAATAGACAACAAGGAATAAAAAATATTATTATATATCTTCGTTCACGTAGCGAGGAAATGACGGAAAGATAACGATTTTAAGACGAAGTAAAATAAAACTGAATAGCAATGAAATATTAAAAAAAATATATATATTATAAACAAAAGAAAAAAAACAGAACAATGTAGAGTGCTGCATTAATAGAAAACAAAAATGGTTTCAACTGAAAATTGTTGAGTATTTTTTAGTCAAAAGAAAAACAAAATTTAAATAAAACAAAAAAGACATACAATTGTTAATATGTATACACACACATATATATATACAAAAAAACGATATTGATTATTGTCATTATTATTGAATTGACAAGTTCATTAAACTTTAACGTAGATTATTTAGATATATGAGCATTTATAAATGTAAAAGGATGAAAACCCCAAAAACAAAAACGAAGATTAACTTACAACACGAATTGTTAGTATGGATTCACCCCGGCCTCCTCTGCCTCATGAAAATCGGATTTTATCATTGATTTGAAACGGAGGCGGAGATTCATGAAGAGAAATGTATCGCCAGGCGAACGAAGAGAAACACCCAAGTGAATGTTTTTTTATACGAACGTGAATATACAAATTTTTTAGATTAATTTTTTCAATTTGTTTGTTGATGTAGGTTTCCTAAAGATGTGAAAATCACTCTGGTATGATATTGGATTGTGAGACTTGTGGTAGACCTGTGATCACTTACCCTCCCTTTCATCCTAAAGTTCTTCTTTAAGACAGAAATACTAGCAAATATACGTTAACTCAGAAATTTGATAGTTTCCATTTTGGAGCGATCGTTTCCCCATTATGAAAACGATGCCTAATGTTTTCTTCCCATAGGGTTTTTTATTATTGGTGGTTTTCCTGGGGTTTTGTTTGCGTATCATAACTATACTACAATATACCCATGCTATAAGAATGAGCTGTCGGATTCATGAACTTTAAAACTTTATGACGAATGCAGCAATTTGTTAACCGGCATTACTTTCACACATTGTCAGGTTCCTGTAAGGTTCTCGGTTAGGGAATGCCTCCAAATTGGAGCGAGAAACAGTTGAGTTCAGACAGAATTGCGGCCAATGGTGATTTCTCGTCAAAGTTCCATCAAAATTAAGTTTACGAGGCTTTCATTTTCATTCACCAGTTCAGAATTCCAGCAAATACTTGCCGGCCGCAAATATTCGTAAAATGAGAGCAAGATATGTATTGTGTCTCTCATTTTATAATCATACCAACTTGAAATTTTGATAAATTTGCATTTTAATGTCTCAAGTTGTGTTTTGTTTTGTTGCTCCATTACAGTACGTGTCGAGTGTTTCGAAAAAAGCAGTGTTTTGACTGCTGCAACTATCTAGCGATCCGTGGGATTTTGAGGACTCAAATTTTTCTGGGGTGTTTATCAAGTTTTGCCCCCTGTTACGTACTGTTCTCAGGCGTAAACATTTGCAGCGTATACGTGTAAGGTTTTGTTTTTAAATTCTACTTAAGATAAATTGACAAAACCATTGAAAAGCAAGCAGAAATTAGCCAAAATACATGACGAAACTGTAAAGGTGAAGGTGCGAGCAGTTTCTAAAACTGACAAAAAAGCAAGATGAAGTTAACGGTAATTTGCTATTTGCGAATCCTTTTTCAGTCCCTTAAACTTAAACTTTTTCGAGTACGAACTACTACCACAAGTCACATCAAGACATTTATCCCTCAATTAATAGAAAACTATACCCACCCTGTAGACAAAAAGAAAAGAAAAAAACAAAGAAACTCTTTTGTTCCACCCTTAATGATTCGCTACAAACATTCATTTTCAACACAATTTAAGTGCAAGAAAGGAAAAACAAAAGGAGAAGAAAACAAGGAACAAAATTATCAAAAATCAAACTTAAGAATCTTGACATAGAAAAATTCAAGTTCAAATTAGAAAAGCAAAAAGTAAATAATATACATTTTTTTAAAATACATATTTTCATTCCTTATGTGCCTACTATGTGTACGGTAGTGTTAAATTGTTAAATTGTTTAATTTATATTTTTTCGTTCATGTCGAAATTGTTACATAAGTCAGATTTAACTTCACAATGTGAACAAAACAAAAATTCGGAGTGCATTGTGAAATCTAAGTGCAATTTGATTGCGTTTCATTTTTGCAGTAGTGAATCATTAAATTTTTAAACTAAATAAAAGAAACGTAATTATTGATAGAAACTTAAAAAAAAAACACATTGTTTTTGAATGAACAATGCTGTCACAAATACCATGAAGGCAACGAACTTAAACTTTAACCAAATGAATAACAAAACCAAACTTTAGTTGACTTTTCAAAACAGTTTCGTTTTGGTACATTTTAATTGCTGAGGCTATTTACACACGGATCGTAGGTGAAAATATATGATGTATTTTTTTCCCTCTCTTTCTCTTAAACAAACAAGCAACTAAATATATATATTATTTATCCCTAGATCGTTTTTCTTAACTTAGAATCCAATTGAAATGATGATAAACTTTAATTTGCTAGCTTCGTCGTAGAAATGAAAAGTAAAAAAAAAAATTAAGAAACTGTACACATAATATATATGTAAACAAAAGTAATAATAATTACTACTATATATACACACATAATAAGACAAATGGTGCAAAAGAACATTTAAAAAATATTAGTAGAACATTAAGCAAACAAAACACAATATTATTATCGAGAGAATGAAAAATTAAACTCAAACTACAAAGAAAAACACTTATACTTACAATTAGCAAAATTTATTATTTTTTAGTACGAGTACGAATCTGATTTCAACTTAGCACAGTAGACGGAAACAATATATGATACAATGAATGTAACAAAAACCTTTTAAAAAGTATGTATGTATATTTAAATTGGGCGTTTAGTAGCAAAATAATACGAAAAAAAAACACAACATATTTCCTCTTAAAAATCTAAATGTATTTATATCCAAAATATCCACAGATAAAATATTTTTAGTATTATGAAAAAGAAAAACGAATCCTCTATGAATCATCTAAATGTATCTGAAATTTTAAATTAATGATTAACGAGAAATGAAAGGCGGATATACTAACGCGACATTTGCTACAATTCCTCTTCCATATGTGTATATTATTAATGCATAAGTAATAAATGGTTTTAAAGCAACAAACAACAACACATTTCCGTACTAATAAATATCTTTTTTCTCCAAACAATCATACAAAGCTTAACCACAAAAAAAAAAAAAAAATTATATCAAACTCGAAAATAAAATCAACCTTTACTACAAGGAGTACAAGCATAAGTAAAACTAGAACAAAATCAATACCATTTTATCTTAGATTTTTGTCTTATCCCATGAAAGTAACAAAGTTCAAATGAAATCCTTATTTTTAACCGAATTCCAAGGAAATGAAATCTATTCGTATTTGATCAGAAGAGAAGTCTACGTATTTAATTAATCTGTCTGAATGGTTAATGTCTTAAATTATCTCAAAAACAAAAACAAAACATAAATCTATGTATTTGATATTTAATTGATCTCTACTGTGTTCTGAATGGCATAAATAGAAGAAGAACAAAATCAAAATTAAACTTATAATAAAATAAATTCATATTAATATAGTGAACAAAAAAAAAATATCTACTAACATAACACACACTTGCATACAGACACAACTTACAACAATAATATATAGTAACTTGCATAGATGAAACAAAAAAAGAAAAACAATGGAATAAAATAATAAGGTCTCTAAACATAAATATTGTTCTTTTTTTCTCTTTTGAGAACTAAAACTCCGATACAACAACAAGATATATTGAGGATAAATCAGAAGTGAATTATTTATTATTGTTGTATATTATATATTATGGTATAAAAATATTTAAAATATATATATATATACATACACACATAAATATTTATGTGTTTATCGATGATCCAAAAACAAAAAAACACACTTAAACTTAAAACGTAACCTAACCTGTATACATAATAAAGAAAATAAAACAGAAAGCAACTTTAATGGTAAAGTCTACTCTATATTACAATAGTACTATATTGAGGAGTTATTTTTTAGGAATGGCCATGATGTAAACTATGGAAAGAGAAGGCATCTACATATATATATAAAGTGAAATAAACATTAGGAGTATGTGAACAAAAAAAATATATATATATTAACAAATGTGTAATGTATGTAATACCATAAGATGTAAAAGAACACATAAAAGGCTGTAATTTTAAGTGAAAATAAAAATAAATTAAAGTAATAAATAAATTTAACCTAGAACTAATTGTAACCGTAAAATATAAATATAAGAAAAATAAAGTGTAAATGAAATGGAAAATTTTTGTGTGTTGTTTTACTTTTGAAGATCGACGTGTAATAAAGGATGGTATTGCGTAAGCTGGAAGCATACCCAACATTTTCTCAATCTTAAAATTTTTATAAAAGCATTGTCGTCATGGCGTAGTGGTAAGTGCGTCGACCGCCACGCAGAAGATCTAGGTTCGATTCCCGGACGGGACACCTCGTCCCACCACTTCTTTCGAGTTGCTGACAAAACTCAAAGAGTGCCAATTGTCTATGAATCTTCTCAAATCTCGCCGTTCGGAGTCGGCAAAAAGCTGTAGATCCCTTCTACTAGTGAAAGAACAGTAGCACGCACAACACGAGTATTTGTTGTAGAAGCTAGGCTCTGGTCCCTTGTGGGCTGTAGTGTCATTCAATTATTATTTTATTATTGTCTGCTTGGTGAAATGTAATTCTATACGAATCGATTATTAACAGTGAGTCCAATAAGTATTCGCTCATACACCTGCATGATAGTGAAGTGATGTAAGTATATGTTTTTAATCTTCTTATTATACTAAGTACCATCAAGCAGAAGAAAATAACAATATCACATATTTAAACAATTTAAGGCACAAACATATTTACAGAATTTCAAGGATAATAATTGCGGAAAACTATAATAATCTTGCCTGAATCCTGATAATCAATCAGATCAATTGGAAAAGTTGTTAATCGGTCTTACAGTCAAAACCATCATTGATTAGTTTTCCAGCAGAAGCAGCATGATTATTTGTGTAACATGAATAGACTATAGACTCTAACATGCTCAAAAACAAAGGATACTACTTCAAGAGCTTAGAAATTATAGCAAAAAATAGAGCAATTCAATGAAAACAGCTGCGACAAAACTAAAGCACGTTTTTTTAGTTTTTAAACGTCTTTTTTTTCAATATTTCGTGGCGAATACATTAGTTTTTTATAACTGCTTCACATCTGCGGGACATCGATTCAATTTTGTTCTTATATGCGCACTTACAGGGCAGCCCTCAAATTTATTCTGCAAGTACGTGAAAAGCTAACGTAGATCTGCGAAAAGGTTATCTTTACATCGCTTTACTGTCAACATCATCTCTAGAAATGATTCAGCATTTCGATGGGGCTGTAGATGAGTTTCCGAAATCTCGCTAGAGTTTAATCTGTAAGCAACTTCAGTCTAATGGACGATTATCCTGCAAGCTTTTTTCAAACTACAAGGAAAAAAGATTTTAAATCAAGGGAAAGTGTTAAGCTAGAGATCGTAAGATGTTTTCAAAAACGGAATAATGCCGTTGCAGCAAAGGTGCACCTTTGCAAGTTGCAGAATGTTTGGTTTTTCATACAACATACATATATCATTTAATAATTATAATCATCAGCTATAATATTTACACAAATGCTTCTTCAACTGATTCATCATATGATTTCTCAGATAGTTCCTTAAAGTATTACTCAAAGTTATAAGAACAGAAAGTCCCTGTCGACTCCAGCTTGGCTGCGAGTCAGCGACCTAAGACGAAAAGTGATGTTGGGGATTGCAGACTAAGACGCGGGGACTTTTGACTACGAACGAACAGGATGTTGTCCATCTTAATATGACTCAAATTATCCGTCCGTTGTCTACTATAAATCTAATAAGAAATCGTCTGGCGTCTCAAACTTGATGAGTGGCATTACGATTCCTACTATGGAACAAGATTTTTGTCTATCACATAGTAATGCATATTAGGCCTCTTGATTTTACCCGTGTAATACCCACCTTCGCGGGTACCCGATCATGTAAGCTAGTGGGCACCCAAGCCACAAAATAGAGGAAATTTTATGATGGTGGCATTAAGGGCAGATGTTGGATAATAAACGACAGATATATTCTTTAAGTAGCACAAAAATGATAAATTAAACTGAGGATCCTTTTGAATGTTTTAAGTTATTAGTCACTTAATATATCGTATCAGCATAATTTGATATTGGGACCCAGACAAAACCCCAATTAAGCCACACTTTTCCTGATTTTCCACCATTCAAATGGTGGAGTAACGATAGTCATTGTTGTGATTAATCTTAATATGTATAAGTACTTATTTTGTCGTTTTTTTTTGCTTATAACATTGTGAACTGTATATTCGTTTCTTCCTGCAATAAAACTTATTTTTGATTAAGTTTTTTCTCTTTTTCGTGATTCACAAAACATACTATTTATATTGCCGAAAACCGCTGAGTACCGAGTACCGAAGGTATGGGGGAAACCCAATCACTTATGAGTACCTAATATTATAGCTTCTGGATAATACCCGAAAATGCGGGTACCCGGGTAACAAGAGCTCTAATGCATATCGTCTTCTGTCGTCTATTGAACCACTATGAAAAAGTGCCCTACAACTTCATAATGTGATTAACATTCAGGAGAAGCTCAACACTTAAACAAGTCTAGAGCGAACTACAGCAAGACTATTACAAAACTATAATAATTAATAATAATTGAGTGGCACTACAGCCCATAACGGACCAGGGCCTAGCTTCTACAACAACTACTCGTGTTGAGCATGCTATTGTTCTTCACGAGTAGAAGGGACCTACAGTGCCGAGTAGAAGGGACCGAACGGCGAGATTTGATAAGCTTTTCATAGACAATTGATCTTTGAGAATTGCCAGCAACTCGAAAGAGGCGGTGCCGTGAAAAATGGGAGGTATCCCGTCCGGGAATCGAATAAAACTATACCAATAGAAAAAGAACAACTCCTAGTGCCGCGTTGTGTCTTTACTGATGGATCTAGGGCAGGGAAGGGGAAACAAAGGTAAAGGTTAAAGAGCAAGCCTGAGCGAATTGAAGCAAACTAGACAGCAGAGAAAGAGTCGTACCTCTGTCTCTTATGAGCTGTATATTGCGCCGAATTGAATTGATCCGTAATCTAGAAGGCATTGGAGGCTTTTTCACTACATGTTTTACTCATCGGAAGTCAACGTATCTATCGGGGAAACATAAATTGTTCTATAATCGTTTATGGTCCAGGGGCAGAGGGGTAGCCCTGAAAAAAAAACTGCAAAGATAATCCCCGATGTGCAACCTACGAAGACTTGGAGCAAACTGAACTCTATATCTTGATAAATTCTACAGTTTACTGTGCCAGGGCGATGATGTGTTCTTTGGCAAAGGCGCAGTTTCCTACTTTCGAGGATTGATAATTACTAATAAACATTTTCATCTTGGAGATAGTGTATGTGTATGTAGGTAGGCAGCCAATATGTGTGTTTCTTTACCCGTCACAAACAGCACAAATTAACGCATTGTGCTGTTTTCAATGCACATGTTCATATCACCTCAGTAATTAAATTACACAAAAAATGTGTTAATTAACTTGTGAAGAAAGATGCTTACGCTGAATTACATAAGTTCAACATCTTTAGAGTTGCGCCTAACCCCAATTTTCACACTTGAAAAGAAACATACTTCAAATACTTCTTCGAATGATCAGAGTGGGAAAGAGGCAAGTTTTCAAGCCTCTTCAAGCAATCTTAGGAGATGATTCTTTAAGATTCGATGTCAGAGATATTCGTGTTGTCACGACGTATGTACATACATAAGTAGCCAATAAAGAGGGGCCGAATCTTATGTCAACACATGTTCTCAAGACAACACATTTTAAGTGCACACACTCACTGCTCCACATGCAGCTCATAATCATTTCTATTTTGCCTCCTCCTCCCAGTTAGACACTTCACCATACCACTTCTTGACCGTGAGAGCTCATTGAAAACACTCATACTCGTAAAATATTTTATTTGATACTCTCAAAGCATTCTTAACAAAAGTGTTTTAAAAACATTACAAGCTGGGATGCACAAGTCTTCTTCTTACACAATTAATTACACAAAAACAACAGTTATACATGCGTACGTATGTATATGACTAGAATATCACGACAACTCGGCAGCCGCATAGGCACTACACTTCTTGATGGCCACTTCAAGTTTCTCCTCAAAAACCGAGAAGACTTTTTTCCCCTTCATGTTGCACACTTCATTTGGATTCTGACTCTTGGGCAGAGATAGTTGAGCATCGAAGACGGATGCAAATATTAGCATCCACTTTTGTGCGTTAAAACTTTCTGTAACACATTCCTTGAAAAGAGAAAAAAGAAATCACGGTAGAGAGACAGAAAGAAAAGACCTGCGTGCGGTGTACGTACTTTTGGAACACAGCATCGGGCCCTTACAATTCCATCACACATGCTTACAACTAGAATAGGACGATCTGGACATAGTTTTGTCGCCTTTTGCAGTGGGACTTCTTCGAACAATGCTGAGCTGGAGAGGTAGTGAATGATGAAGGGATATTTCTTAATTGGTCGCTCCTGGAGGATGTTCTTCATTTCGTCCTCGACGAAGACCCTAAAAGGATTCAAATTTGATATTTTGCAATTTGAAAGGTGCGGCCGTGCGCATACTTGAGGGATGTGCGCGATGTTTTCTTGAGCTCCCGGAGGATCTTGTCTATCCGATCTAATATCTCAAGCCTGAACAGATATGGAAGGACAACATCGGAGTGAACAATGTTGTTGCGAATCTTCTGAATCTCTATTTCGGTGGTATACAGTCGATCGTTGTTTGTCTTGTACTCCTCTTCGAGACGATTTAAACGGGATACTATTTGCTCCGCTCGGGTCAATGCCTGAATAGAGAATGAAAGAGAGCTATGGCAGGTGGTTTGAGGTGACTAAATACTTACTTCTTTAGCAGCAGGTCCAGCTACAGCTGTGAAGGCATATCGCGCCCGATTGGTCTGTTTAACATTTGTGATGAAAAAGTTCTCCAACTCAATGGTGTTGATGGCGTGTGTTCCACAGCATAGTTCATTCGATAAGAAACACAGATTATTATTCTCCACGGTGATCAGGCGTAGGTTTGTCTCAGGATATATCTCCCCAGGGACGAGGGTGATGTTTGACTGCCCAATGACATCTGCTGCATCTACTAAAGAGATCTTCGTGGTGATTGCTGATTGGATTATGTTCCTGTGGGAAAACTGAGTATGACTCTAGCCTGATTTAAAGTCGTTGTCCTACCTACCTTATCATGTCTTCTATTTCCTTGATCTCATGTTTTGTAATTCGCTTCCCGATTATTCCCAATTCAAGCTTACAGTTCTCCGGAGACACTGAACTTGTGACCTGATATGTGACTTTTTTGTAGAGAGATCGTACAGCACCGTTCAGGAGATGGGCAGCTACAAGAGATATTGCAAGTCCTGAGATGAACTCATTTTGTGACCTGTGACGTACCTGTGTGATGGCAAGTGTTTTTTGTGCGACGTTCCTGATCGACTTCAAGCATCACAGTATCGCCTACGCTGAGAGTCCCTGCTGAGGTAGTGTTCTCCGACCTTCCCACATGAACTGTGCAGTCGTTCATGTACACCACATCCTGAATGTCCAGCTTCCCCCCACTAATCTGAATGTGTCCTCTATCGGACAGCTGACCGCCCGATTCGTAGTAGAAATTGCTTTTATCTGTAATCACACTTAGTAAATCTTTGCTGCCAGGAACAATGTCGACAGAGTCCACTTCTTGATCATTGCGAAGGATCCCTAGAACGGTTGCCTTCACTGGCGGCACGATATACAGACCAGTGCTTGTCTCGAATATGTGGTTGTACCTGGCGTTGGTGTTTGTGGGTGCGCACTTGGATGTGAGCCTGACCATGGCTTCGTTGAGATTTTGCTGATTTGTGTTTGAAGACTTCGATCTTTGCTTTGCCTTAGCGATTTCCTCCTTGTAACCCGATTTGTCCAATTCGAAGCCTTCGAGCTCGGCCAACTTTTGAAAGGCATCTTCTGCCAGACCATAGGTATCTGCGAGTTTGAACAGAAATTTTCCGGGAATGACTCCCTTTGGAAAAGTGTGCTTTGTTGCTTGGAAATCCTTAAATGCTGGCACGAAGCCGGGAAATTCCATCAGATCAATGTCTTGTAGCTCGGGATGGCTTCGAAGGACTTCAGCAAAGGCTTTTGAAGAACTCTGTTGAACTGCTTTGAAAACTTCCTGCTCGTGAGCTATGATTTCAAGCACGTCATACAATTTTGCATTCATTTCGGGGTAAGCTGATCCCAGAGTATCCACAACGACTGGGATGAGCGAAGGCAGAAGGTTGGGGTTGTTGAAAATGTTCTCCGATGTCAGGAAAGCCTTGCGCAACACTCGCCTTAGTTTTTGACTGCAAAAAGGATGCGGATACAGTTTCGGAACGATCGGGAATCAATCGGTACTTACTTTTGATCAGGCAGCATACCGTCAGATATACAGGCAGTCACCATTCGGGAGTGATCCGCCAGTATTCTATAACCAGTGTCGAGAGACTGTTTCTCTGAGGTCGAAGGAAATCTTCCACCATACGGAGGCACTTTACACAACTGTGGAAGAAAGTTAGTATGTGATTTCGGAAGTCTTTATCTGCAGCTTACCCTGTGTGTAGTTTCAAAAAGCGGAGAAAACAAATCAGTGTCGTAGTTGGACGATCTGTTCTGTAAGATTGCGGTGAGTCTCTCAAACCCCATGCCAGTGTCAATATGTTTTTCCGGCAATTGCTCAATGCTTCCATCTGGGTTCCTGAAAATGCGCACAAGTCATTGAGCCAGATTTAAGCAGACCTTGGATAGCTTCTTACCTGTTGTACTGTATAAAAACAATGTTCCAGAGTTCGGTTAGGTCGGATTTTCCAGCGTTGACGAGTTTTGCTCGATTTTCCGTCGATGAAAGCTCCGGTCTGTGATCAATATGAATTTCAGTGCACGGTCCACATGGTCCAGTTGTGCCCATTTCCCAAAAATTGTCCTTACTCCCGAAAGGAAGAATCCTATCTTCTGGAAATCTTCAATTGGTTTTATGACTGATATTTGCTTATTCGACAACAAGGGATAATTCTTACCCTAGACTCCTCCATATCTCGAAACACTCTGTGTCTGGTGGCAAACCAAGTGCCTTATCTCCTCCGAAATATGTAACATACAATCGAGATGTGTCAATGCCGTAGGGACCCCTTAACAGGTCCAGTGCCATTTCACAAGCTTCTTTCTGGAAATGAAAAACAACATTCACGCATTCACAAGCCTCTTCCGAGGTGAATTTAACAAACCTTAAAATAGTCTCCAAAAGACCAATTTCCAAGCATCTCAAAAAACGTGTGATGATAACCATCCTGTCCCACAATGGACAAGTCATTATGTTTCCCACCGACTCTGACGCACTTTTGTGAATTTGCAACTCTCTTACTCGCCGGTACTGTTTTCCCCAGAAACACAGATTTAAACTAAAAATAGCAAGCATTCATCTATCAGCAAATGTCCTTGAAGATGTTATCAGATTGTTTACCTGGTTCATTCCAGCATTTACGAAGGCCACTGTTGGATCACAGAATGGTACAACCGGACTTGATCTCACAAATTTATGACCATGATTCTCAACAAAATACTCCAGAAACGTCTTTCGGATCTCCGTGGAAGAGAGGATTCTATTCAGTTTACGTGACGACGAGTACATTCTGATCGGATTAATTTGGTTTTTACTCAGTAACATGCCCAATTGCAACCGAATATATTTCTTTCCTGCCAATCTTTTTCAGCCGGTTTTTTCAATTTGACATTGACAGCTGGGGCAGTGAAGTATGTTCAGTTGGTAAATTGTGTATAGTGGAATTTCAAAGAAAAGAGAAGTGGCTTAGAGCAGTAACCAATAAAGGAAGGTCTTGGTTTTTGGTTTAAAGAATTCAGTAGCTATGACAGTGAGTCTGAAAGCAGATATTTTATATGCGCTGTTAATATGGTTCCGGTAGAGGTCCATGTCGTGGTTAAAACCTGAATCGCGTGCTGAGTGTTCTGACCCAGTTTGTCACCTATTGATCAGATTAGGCGGCAGTGCAGGCTTAGTGTGGAGTTGTATCGCAACCGGGTACTGTGACCCATAAAACGGTACATATCCCCTCAAGGTGAAGTAACTGTTCAGGCAGTAAAAATAACTGTTTGAGCTGCAAATAATATATTACAGCTGCTTTAGTGTGATTTTCCAGATTATCTTGACATTCTTTTCTCGAAATCCGTATAGTTCTATAAATTAATAAAATTCCTCATTGGGCTTTTTATAGAATCAACAAGTTAAGTTAACCGCCAATCACGGATGGACTTCATTCATCCCTGCCGCCATTTCAATTTTGTTTCATTTCAGTGATTCCATTTTGAAATCTACTACTAATTTTCTTTTTAAATATGGAAACAGCACATCTGACACTTAATATGACAGTTGACGAGCAATTCTGGTGATAAAAAAAACAAATGGCGTTTGTGAGAAAGTTGACGCCAGTAGTGAATTTTTGTATCTTCTCTTGTCTTGATTTGTAAACAATGTTTTTTATGTGAATTGAATATCTGTCTGATTTTATAAACCGAAATTTGCCAGCAGAAATCAAAGAACTATAAAGTTTTCAGTGAAAAGTTAGGCTAAAAGTTGAAGTAAACAATGTTGGCGAGAAGAGGCGGCAAAAGAATTCGTATGGATGACCCTCCACCAGATTACGAAGATGAGAGGTAAACTTATTGGCCTTTTAATATCAGGCCTTTAAACTCATTTGTGATGAATCCATAGGGAACATTTAAATGAAAGCACATCTGATGGAGTTGAGGGAGAAAGTCCAACCAAACGTATGACGCGACTTCGCGCTCGTGGCGGAGTTCGTGACAAGCCACCGATTATTGATGACGATGAGGATGACTTCTTCGCACCCGTGGTTAAAAAACGCAAGCCCGCAATGCCAAAGAAGCCTCCAACGGAGAAACGCGAACGCGTGGAACGTGTTCGCAAAGAGGACACCGACAAAGACCAAGAACGCATTGACAAGGAGCGCGATGTGACCACAGACGAATCGAGTCTCTACTATATTGTGCGACATTCTAAAGCTGCCATTGCTGTAAGTCTTCCATTTCCAATTTGTTTTTCTCGTTCTAAGATGTCTTTCCTTACTCAGAGCATTGTCGATGATTGGATTGAGAGTTACAAACAGAACCGCGATACTGCCCTGATAGCACTCATGCAGTTCTTCATCAACGCAAGTGGATGTAAGGGACGCATTGCAGAAGACATGCCCCACCCTATGGAGCACACAGCTGTCATTCGTAAGATGACTGAGGAGTTCGATGAGGTCTGATCAGCCACTGCCAATCAAAACCCAACAAAAATCACAATCCGCTTGAATTTGATTTCAGGAAAGTGGAGAATATCCCCTCATCATGCCCGGAGCCCAGTGGAAGAAGTTCAAAATGAACTTTTGCGACTTTGTGCAGACTTTAGTCAAACAGTGTCAGTATTCGATCATATACGATCAGTTCCTTATGGACAACGTCATCTCCCTTCTCACGGGACTTTCTGATTCACAAGTGCGAGCCTTCCGTCACACTGCAACTCTAGCCGGTAAGACAAGTCAAGCACCTGTATGAGAAGTATTTTGTATGCAAGATTATTTCCAGCAATGAAGCTTATGACCGCATTGGTGGACGTGGCACTGTTGGTTTCTTCCAACTTTGAGAATGCCGCTAAGCAATATGAAGCCGAAAGGGTCAAGGTGAGACACAAAAAATCTTAAACCACAATGCCACACTAAGAAATAACGCTCTTTACTAGACCAGAGATCGTCGGGCAACGGACCGTCTTGAGTCTTTGATGACAAAACGAGCGGAACTCGAAGAGAACATGGATGAAATCAAGAACATGCTCACGTACATGTTCAAGTCGGTCTTTGTCCATCGCTACAGAGACACCCTGCCAGACATTAGAGCCATATGCATGTCTGAGATCGGAGTTTGGATGGATAACTATTCGCAGAACTTCTTGGACGATTCGTATCTGAAGTACATTGGATGGACTTTACACGACAAGGTCGGAGAGGTGCGTCTACGATGCCTCCAAGCACTGCTCCCTCTGTACGAGCGGGACTCCCTGAAGGGCAAATTGGAGCTGTTCACATCAAAGTTTAAGGATCGAATCGTAGCCATGACATTGGACAAAGAGTTCGATGTGGCCGTTCAAGCTGTCAAGCTTGTCATAAGCATCTTGAAGTATGTTCACTCCACCAAGATGAAGCGCTTCTTCTATTCCCCATCTGCTTTCTTTTTAGAATTCACCCGGATATTCTTGCCGACAAGGATTGTGAAATAGTCTACGAGTTGGTGTACTCCTCCCACCGGGGTGTAGCGCAGGCCGCTGCCGAGTTCTTAAATGTACGGCTTTTCCACTTGACTCCCGACATGGAAGAAGTGAAGACCAAGCGCGGGAAGGTTCGTCTGCCGAATACCCCATTGATCCGTGACTTGGTTCAATTCTTCATTGAATCAGAGCTCCACGCGCATGGTGCGTACTTGGTGGACTCGTTTATCGACAACAATCCGATGGTGAAGGACTGGGAGTGTATGACAGACTTGCTGCTAGAAGAGCCCGGACCGAATGAGGAGCAGTTGGACAACAAGCAGGAATCCACTCTCATCGAGATTATGGTCAGCAGTGTGAAGCAGTCGGCCACGGGAGAGGCTCCAGTGGGGCGAGCTAGCAACCGGAAAATCACACTGAATGTGAAGGAGGTGAAGGCCATTCAGGACGAGAAGACGAAACTCACTGAACACTTCATTGTCACCCTTCCGCCAATGTTGGAGAAGTATCAAGCCGACGGGGAAAAGTTGACCAACTTGCTGTCCATTCCGCAATACTTTGAGTTGGACATATACACGACATCGAGGCAGGAGTCAAATTTGCAGGCACTTCTCGACAAGATGGGGCAGATCATGCACAAGCACACTGATCGCGATGTACTGGAGACCTGTGCCAAGACTCTTGAGTACTTGTGCTCCGAAGGCAGCGCCACTTACACACGATGCGACGTCGCTCGGTCGAATATCATCGATCACGCGGTGAACAAGTACAAGGATGCCATTGACGACTGGAGAAACCTTATTGCGGGTAATTGCTTGCTTGGGAGAGTGTGAGGAAGTGGATGGGGTCTTATGGTATTTTTTGTTTAGGGGAGGAGCTTCCTAATGAGGATGAAATCTACACCATCATCATCTCCCTAAAAGTGGTGTCCATTTTGTACTCCTGCCACAATCTGAACCCATGGAATCTGTTCGATTCACTATATCAGGACATTGAAGAAAGTCAGTCAAAGGAGAACCCTGGGCGGGGGCTGCCCAATGAAGCCCTGGTCTACTGCATTGAAGCATGCTACTTCTCACTCACTTGGGGCTTGTACTACCTCGAAAACCAGTGCGAAAGCACAAGTGTTCCGAGTGGTTGCGAGGGATTACGGAAGAATCTGCATAAGTACATGAATGCTTGCTTTGAGCTCACACGCGATGGGCCAACGCAACAGATTCAAGAAGCGGTAAATTGAAGAAACTGTTATTTGAAGTACTCATGCAAACGTAACGCTTATTTGTAATGCAGGCATACCAATCGGTTTGTGATCTCTTGATCATTTTCTCCGATCAGCTCTCGACCAATGAAAACGAACACATAAGGTCTTTGGAGTACAAATCTGCCCTCGACGAGCAGTTGATTTTGAACAACTTCGTTCAGCACTACGTGTTCTCATTGAAACAAGAAGGTAAGTGCAGGCCAGTTACTTAGTTTCAAAATTTACTCACACTTCTGATCACAGAATGCCACGATGAGACAGAAATCGAAGAACTGCACAAGAAGCGAAACTTCTTGGCATCCTACTGCAAGCTGATCGTTTACAACATCATTCCCACAAAGAGTGCCGCTGGATTGTTCAAGCATTACGTTAGGGTAAGTCAACGTCTCCAGCTCTGAGATTAGGTCTTAATCCATGCTGTTGCTTTTAGTGCTACAACGAGTACGGAGACATCATCAAAGCAACCCTGAGCAAGGCAAGGGAAATCAACAAAGTCAATTTCGCCCTGACCCTCCTCCTCAGTCTGATCGCGGTCTTCAAAGACCTTCAGCAGCAAGCTGAGAATGGATTGATTTCCAAGTCATCACACGACTTCACGGAATTGAAGGAGTTGGCAAAGCGATTTGCTCTCACTTTCGGCTTTGATGCGATAAAAAATCGGGAACCCATTATCGCACTCCACAGAGCTGGAATTCTCTTCGCAGTCCACGATGTTCCCGATGATCCTTCGGCGGCGCCAACGCGTCTTCTGTTCCTGGAAATTCTGAATGAATTCAATAACAAACTGTTGAAGCAGGATAAGAAAGTTGTTTTAAATTTCCTGGACCGAAGGATATCGCCCGGAATGCCGTCAAGCAAGGCCGAGGAATGGCAACCTTTGGTGGTGTATAGAAACTCTTTGCTTCACGGCGAAACAGATCAGGCACCGCTTGCTGCAAAGAAGGCTTACACGAGAAAACGTAGAGATCATGGTGAGTTGGGATGGGAAATGAATCGGAGATTATTTACTTTTATCATGCATATGTTTTCCTTTTAGATGACGAAGAGGATGAGGACTACGATGATGATCACAACGATCCAGATTTTAGAGGTTAAATGGGTAGCCGATGAAATTTTATTAAAGAATGTGTATATTCTTAAGAAATCAAATGACAAAATAAACAGTGAAATAGGAGAGATGATGTTTGTCAGTTTTGAATTAAATAATGGACGTGATTCCGAAAATCATTGATTTATTTCATTCATTCTGTTTTCTTTACAGATATGAGATTTTGTTTTATGTGATCACCTGCCGTTACAGCTTATATCACGGAGTCCATTTTCCCAAGAATCGTAGATAACGTGAGACTAGACAAGTACCAAACGAGATATTGGGACAACCATCCCACGTTGGCTTGGAGCGAGGCTTTTCTAAAACCCTTGCCACTCTCGGTCACAGCACTGGGTTGAGTGTCCCCTAACAACGTGGCCTGAATCAGTAAAGTGAACAACCCGATTCAGACCAGTCAGCACAGTACACTTGAATCTGCCCACGATATTGTGTTTCAAACCACGATGCTCCCACAAGGGGGCCTACCGCACGGTCAGGCTGAAACCGAAGATCCAGGGGCTTCTGACCTCTCGCTGCACCAGAATACAGCTGTTTGGAATCAAGTCAAAGCAGGGGTCGAAGGAAAGAAAAAGGTTACGATTTGAGTTTGAAAGAGCATTCCATATTTGTGTGGTGCAGTCTCTATCCTTCACAGTGCTATCAAAAGTTTAAATTTTAACTGACGAGCCAAGCGTGTATTTTGGGTGAATTCTTAAAGGAAAAAAATGCAGCTGGCTAGTTTATTTGGATATTTTTTGTTGACATTGTTGATAAAAGAATGATAAAGACGGAACATTTCATCGGCGTTCTTCGTAATATTAATGTCTTCGATGAGGTCTGCCGCGCACCTTTGTATTCTACCCACAATGCGTCTTTGGAAAACCACACAAAAGCTTGTGGCGAATAGATCTATATTGTAGGGAGTCGGCGAGCGAGATTTTTCATTGTCATTTCATTTCATCAGAAATCAAGACTTTACGAAACACATCAAGGGATGTGATCGTCCCAACTAAGTGTTTGAGTTGTAGAAGGGACTCGAAACTGTGAAACAGGAAGTTTTTTTTAAATACTAAGCGTTGTCAGCAACTCGTTAGAGAGACAGCCATGAAAATTAAAAGATAACATCGCGTGTCGACGTACTTACATCACAACGGCTCAAGTAATTCACAGCTGAATTTGCATCGTCGTCGATTTTGTAGTATGTTAACTCCATTCTCGTGTACATACATTCACTTTGCTCTGTTTGCAAAAAGACCCTTCGTCACATTGTAAGATTTTTAAAATTTTTTGGAAAGAGTCAGTTACGGTACGAGTTAATTTTTGACATTGTGTTTTACTTATTGCATTTTCTTTCTTTCGAAATCAATTAATAACAGCCTTTTCTCTCTCTCCGCCTGTCTTCCCTCTCTAGCTTTATTACCTAACAGTCAAGACTCATATTAAAGAACTACTTCATAATTCTTGCAAAAATTTCCATTCATTACAACAAAAAATATCCTAAAAACTTTGAATTACTTAAATGCTTCAAAATTTTAATTCACCAACCATCCAAACTGTTCGCCTGAACGATTCATTGACATATTCGAAATTGCGAAACAGCTGCTTTCGTTTGACATTTTCCAGCTCTTCGTGGGCCGAAGGAAACGTAAGCAAGTTCAGCGTCTTGACTGTATCGTGGTTTCTCACATTCCGTTTCGATTCTTCGAATTTTGTGAACTAGTGGATACATCTCTGAGGTTCGATTTAATTTATTCTTTTGTTTGTTTATCTCAAATTTGCAACTAAATCGACCATAAACATTGCCACTCCAAGTCCTTATTCACAAAATTTCAAAGTTTTCATTCTTTTTTGACTTTAGAGCACGCTTTTTGAGATTAGTGCTTGCCTGCGGTATTGATTTAGTCATCATCAGTTCGTTTCGTTCCCCACAAATTTCACCGACGTCACTGTGCCCAGTTGAAAACCCGATTCAGTGTTATCGACTTTTCATTTTTTTACGTAGTATCTTTAATTCAGAGTGTGATTGTAGAATGCGGTAATGACTATTCTGGTTCAGCTAATACGTATCGCAAAGCACACACCGCCCCGGTGGAGGTCCTACGCTACATTGGTCGGTGTTGCATCGTGCGGTTTCGAAAACACGTGCACTTACCCCTTTTTCCTACTCTTTCCCATCCTCTCTTTGGCTTATTTCGATATCAGTTAAAATTACATCATACAACCAACTGCAAGACGTTCCAAGAAAAGATGACTGTTCCATCGACTTTTAACTCAGTTGTGTAGTCTGTTGTTGTCATTTCACTTCGCACCGTCGTCCTAACCTAACTTGTTTTTGTGAAGAGAGAGGAGTTTTTAAAAGAAAATTGTTTTTCGTTACAGTCGTCAAAAATGAAAAAGGAGAAGCAAAAGAACGTAGCTGCCAGTGGCGATGGAAGCCGGGTGAAGGAATTGGATCCTTTGCCCTCGTTCATCGAGGAGAGAGATCAATTGTGGGAGAAGTGCAGGAAGAGGTATGAAGAGGAATTAGCTTCCAAGCCCAGGGTTCCTGTGAAGGTTACCCTGCCCGATGGTAAGGTGGTTGAGGCCACCGCCTGGGAGAGCAGTCCATACGATGTCGCCAAGGGCATTAGCCAGGGATTGGCCGATAACACAGTAATTGCCAAGGTGAATGGTGTCCTGTGGGACTTGGACCGTGTCTTGGAGGGGGACTGCACACTGCAGCTGTTGAAGTTTGACGATCCAGAGGCGCAGGCCGTTTTCTGGCACAGTTCAGCTCACATTGTCGGAGAAGCAATGGAACGAGTGTATGGAGGCCACCTTTGCTACGGTCCACCAATCGATAATGGCTTCTACTACGATATGTACATCGATGGCGAAGGTATCTCCACCAACGACTATCCAGTGATGGAGAACATTGTGAAGAAAATCGTAAAGGAAAAGCAACCGTTCGAGAGGCTCGAGTTAACAAAGGCCGAGCTGCTGGAGATGTTCAAGTACAATGAGTTTAAGGTGCGCATTCTTAACGAAAAAGTGGACACAGACACTACAACAGTCTACAAGTGTGGCTCGCTTATTGACTTGTGTCGTGGTCCCCATGTCCGTAACACTGGCAAGGTGAAGGCACTGAAAATCACCAAGAACTCATCAACATACTGGGAGGGTAAAGCTGATGCCGAGACCCTGCAACGTGTGTATGGTATCTCATTCCCTGACTCCAAGCAGCTGAAGGAATGGGAGAAGATTCAAGAGGAGGCCGCCAAGCGAGATCACAGAAAAATCGGCAGGGAGCAGGAGTTGTTCTTCTTCCACGAGCTGTCACCCGGTTCGTGCTTTTTCCAGCCACGTGGAGCTCACATTTACAACACTCTGATGAACCTCATGAAGTCGGAGTACAGAAAGAGAGGCTTTCAAGAAGTGATCTCTCCCAACATTTACAACTCAAAGCTTTGGCAGACATCCGGCCATTGGCAGCATTATGCTGAAAATATGTTCTCCTTCGAGTCAGAGAAAGAAACCTTCGCTCTGAAGCCGATGAATTGTCCTGGACATTGCCTGATCTTCGACAACCGTAACCGTTCGTGGAGAGAGCTGCCGCTTCGCATGGCTGACTTTGGCGTCTTGCATCGGAATGAGCTCTCCGGAGCCCTCACAGGCCTCACACGTGTTCGCAGATTCCAGCAAGATGATGCACACATCTTCTGTGCACCCGAACAGATCAAGGGCGAAATGAAGGGTGCCCTCGACTTCTTACGCAGCATCTACACCATCTTTGGATTCTCGTTCAACTTAGTCCTGTCTACACGCCCAGAGAAGTATCTTGGCGAGCTTGAACAATGGAACGAAGCCGAGAAAGCTCTAGCGGAGTCCTTGGATGAGTTTGGCCTGCCATGGAAAGAGAATCCTGGCGATGGTGCCTTCTACGGACCAAAGATCGACATTACTATCCACGATGCCCTGAAGAGGTCGCATCAGTGCGCTACAATTCAGTTGGACTTCCAGCTGCCTATCCGATTCAACCTTAACTATGTTGCTGAATCCGGAGAGAAGAAGCGTCCTGTTATTATTCACAGAGCTATCCTTGGTTCAGTTGAACGCATGATAGCCATCCTTACAGAGAACTACGCCGGCAAATGGCCCTTCTGGCTGTCGCCTCGTCAAGTAATGGTTGTTCCCGTCGGTCCCAGTTTCGATGATTACGCTCAGTCCGTTCGCGACCAGTTGCATGCAGCAGGATTTATGGTGGAAGCAGACCTCGATGCCGGCGACACAATGAACAAGAAGATCCGCAATGCTCAGTTGGCACAGTTTAATTTTATCCTAGTGGTTGGCGAGAAGGAACGCTCTTCGGGAACCGCAAATGTGCGCACACGTGACAACAAGGTGCACGGTGAGGTGTCCATCAGTGATCTGATCACAAAACTGGGAAAGATTCGCGACGAATACATCCTTAACGAAGATAACTTTTAAGCTGCATTAAATGTGAACTCAATTTAATATTCTTAATAAATTATTATCAGACTCCATTAGCCGGCTATGGCAAGCCAATACGAATTCGATGTTTTGATTTGCAGAATTTTTAGGTTATGGTAGGGTGGTTGCTCTGGAGCAGTCATTGCACGGAAATTGATGTTACACAGGCTCGTATCAGATGTGTGACGTGTTCGGAGTTTGGAAATAGCACAGGAAGTGTATTTGTTATCATCGTTCTATTTTCGCATGTTTACGTTTTGACTGGTTCACGTGAATGGGGGTCAGTTGTTCATTGGGGAAGCAGGTTCCACGTCACATTAAAGAGGCAATCAATAACAGTGTGAGAGTTATTGCGTGTTTCTTCAACTTTATCTTTGGCGATGATATCGACTTTGAATGGCCTGAGAGTGTGGAAGTAATTTCGATAAATTTTAATTATACAAGTTTTTGTTTGCTTTACGCACACGTTAAACGTGCGCATCGAAGAGACACAGATCGACGCAGAATCCAAGATCCATTCAGATGGTTTGTGTTTGTCAAATCGAAGGCTAACGTGTGTGGCAATCCAAGTAATCAATTGCGACATGAAATCAAAATGCTTTGATCAGTGCTTTTGCATGTTATTTCGGTCGGTATCCGATAAGAAGCTGCCGACATTTGCGTCGAATTCCACGAAAAGAATGAAAATGAAAAAAATTAGTGAATGTTATTAGAATTGGAAATGAGGAAATTAAATTTGAAATTGCATTCATATGTACATATGTATGTATTTTGCAAATGATCAGGGCTTTTCGAGTTTGCATTTGAATGGATTGGATTCTAATTTAGAGAAACATGTTATGTGAATGAAGTTAAGGACACGTCTTAGCGAAGGAAACTGACATCATTTGTTACTCCATATAATTTCTCTGGTTTTACACTACGGGAATCAAGAGAAATAGACTGTGATTTTGAATATCAGCCGAAATTTCAGAAGAAAATGGTGATGCGAAAATTACATCTAAACGGACGAAACTTCATCAAGAAAGTATAGCGTGTGTTAGAAAGACTGAACATCACACATCAATGCTAGAGGTAAACTGATCTGAATTGAATTGCAACAGCCAATCGCGCTGAGATTCAAGACAAAAACAGTGAGTTATAGAAGCTCTCACCATTCCTGACCATGACTGTGTAAGAAGAAAGTGAATGATGGGAAGCAGTTTAAGTCATTTTTGTTTCGACTGCTGCTACAGCCCAAAGTCGGCCCATTCAATTAGCATCCCTTGCCATTAGCATTTGATTCCACTCGCCAAATGGGTTAGGACCGTTTTCCAAATGTGTAGGCCATTTCAATCCAGTGCTTTCTTTGCGTTGCTTCTAGGGTTGTGGATAGTCAAAGACGTCGTAGCTGTGTGCTCTTTGGAGTTTTCAACATACGTTAGAACCGCACATGTGCGCTCTTTGATAAAAGATGTACTAGTCATCTTAAGGTCTATTTCAGCAAGCGTTTGGATAGACTGTCAGCGTGCATCGCTCCAGTTCGCCTCCTTTCCAGTAAATCTCCTCCTCCAGACGCTCTCAACCCAAAGATTGCACGCAGAACGTTTTTCTTCTTAAAGATACTTCTTATTTCCATTTAGTTCTGCTCATGTCGTAAGTCCACAAAGCGCGACTGAAATGGACAGCGTTTTATACAAACTTGGTCTTTCGAAAAGAGAACCTACTACACATATGTACTTCTATGCTTGACCCCCAAGTTTATCTGTTCTCATAATTTACTACGGAGCCGAGGTAGAAGAAGTTCTTGACCAACACTGTCCATTCTGACATACTGTACCAAATGCCAACACAGAGCGGTTTTCATTGATAACATCATCTATTTAGTTTTCTCTTGATAACAGTGAAGTGATATAAAAAAAATATTCAAATTGGTGGTATTAAAGTCACAAGGGCCTAGGGCCTAGTATTTTTACAACTCACCCGTGAGTGATATTGTTATCTGACGAATACGAGAAGACCTAGAGTTTATTTCGGACTCCGAACAGCGAGATTTGAGAAGAGATTTCGGTTATCGGCAATTCGTTAGAGGCGGGACCGAGAAAAAAACTGCGAGAGCTTGGTGCCTTCAGCATGTAAGTCGACGCACTTACCCACTAGACCACAATACGATTTAAGGCACCCATGTCTATTTTTACACTTTTCATCACTACTCTAGGGAACCAGTCAGTGCTTGTACCTAAACAAACCTAATGTAAGCCTTAGGGACAACGCAACAGAGGACTTTTTATTTGCACGGTAAGCATCATCAACAAAGAATTCTAGCCATAGTACAAACACATATGTACATACATGTATCCATCATCCTTTTCTCTAATTGTCGATCGAAGAACAGCACAAATTTAAATCGACATTCCTTATCAAAAATCTTTAACAGTGATATACTGCTCTCTTTTCTATAACGAGCACACTCTTCGGTCACGACATGATTTTCAATCCATCTAGGACGAACACAGAGCGAATATTTTCGGTGGCTCTGCAAATGTCTGTCGAAAAGAAATATTAGAATTGCATTTTCTCACATTTATTGTAATTAGCAGTAAAAATATTCTTCTTTTCAATTACTATGATTTTTGAAATTAACGGAATTTGACGTGGCTACTGGTGTCACCTAGTTGCGAATAGTGTCATAATTTTGTGTTGTACCAAATGCGGCGTTACCATTGGAGGTCAAGGTACTTGGTGAATTAGCAGTTCTTAACTAGTTGACTTTCATGCTATTTTTTGCATACTTCTAGGGAGTATGCTGATGATAAATCTTCATCACGAAATTTCAAGGAAAGTGAGTAAGGTTGGATTGCGTTACTTCTCCTATTGATATATTTTAAAAACGTTCATTGTGATTAAAGAACAGATGAAAAAAACAGATACATATAAATTAGTCATTAGTGTATGAGATGGGAGTCCTTTAAGAGGAGGTTAAGAGGATTTTTTTTTTAATTTCTGAAACTATTCTACAGCGCTGTAGATTTTCATAGCTGCCACCGTTCCGATTAAACACAAATGATATGGAACTTTTCGACAAGCTGAAAATTGGGACAAAATGAAATGCAAAATTGTACTCAAATTTAAACTTTTTATGCCACACTTTAAGAATATTTTTGTGGCAATAATTCCTAAGAACTTAAGCCGACTTATGTTCATGTTGAGGTAATGGTGCAATTTTGCTTTAGTTTCACCTATCCCACATAATGATTTGCCGAAGGCCAATTCCACCCTCTTCACCTGATGCTTAGAACAGCCTTAAAAATAAGCAGAAATGCGTTGCATTGTTATTTCCAACTCATTTTACAAAACTGCCACAGAATTACCTCCGAACTCAGAAGGATATTTTTTTTTCAAACTAAACGTATTTGACGTGAATACATAATCTACAACGATTATCTCCAGTTGTTCGCATAATGATTTTTTAGTAGTGTAAGTACTCATTTGTCCTTGTTTCTATGGGTCTGTACGAGTGGAAGAAATCCTGAGGAAATCATAGCTTGATGTAAAGGAGGAGCAAACAGGAAGATTCGGGGTACCTTCGTCAATGTTTTAAGTTTGATTTCATCAATATTACTTTAAAAGCATAAAATCGCATGTAATTTGTCAGGATGGTATACCCCTTTGATTCATAAAATGTATACTTATAAACCTCACTCATGATATTAACCGTCTTATCATGATCCTCTTTTTTACTGCCCCACCCTACAGAATGTTGTCAATTCTCATGATCTGGGTGGCCAATTGACGCCGCGGAAACGTGAAATTGTGGGACCAGGAAACTTATCACTCAACAAAGCCATAGTTGGTCGTGTTGCTTGTGTCCCCGTGCTGTTGGAACCACACACATATCGTCCAAGTTATAATTTTCAATTGTCCCAAAAGAAATACTTTTCACTTGTCTATATCCCCCCGAATTGACTGTCCACTTATTGACATCTTCGCCGAAGTTTTCTAACAAACCAACCACTTTGTCTGGATGCAACGGTACTTCTTCCATCACTTGTAAGTTTTCTGAGCCCTATATGCGGTAATGTGGTTTGTTTAGGTGTCCACCGAGTGAGATATGTGCCTCATCCCTGTAGAAAATGTTTGTCGTCTTTTGTTCCCACACCCAAAAAGCGTATCAATAGCGTTGTAAATTGTTAACCGGCTTCAATTGTTGCGTAAGTTAAGGCTGAAGGTCCAAATTTAAAATATGCCATAGTTAAGTGTACGAAACGTTCCAAATTGCTGCGAACGCTGAGAAGTCGATCTCCTCCTTCTTCCTCTTCTTGTGGCGCTACAATCCGGGGTGGACCTGGGCCTTAACCAACATACCTCTCCAGCCAGCACGATCTTTCGCCAGCTGTCGCCAGTTGCGCACTCCAAGTCGGTTATGGTCCTTCTCCACTTGTGTGCGTTACCTTAGCATAGGCCGTCCTCTGTTGCATTGTCCCAATGGCTCAGATTCAAGGACTTTTCGGGCCAGAGCAGTGGTGTCCATATGCTTTTCATGGCCTAACCATCTTTAGCGTTGTATCCGGAGACGTTTGAGTAGGCGCATGTCGCCGTACAGCCCATAGAGTTCGTCGTTAAATCTGATTCTGCGTTTGATTTCGGTACTGGTGTTGTTGTACCTATTTACGCGGAGCCGAGGTAGACGAAGTCCTTGAATACCTCAAAGTTTCTGCTGCCTGTGTGACGCTCTGAGAAGTCGATCTACAGACCTATATTTAAGGCAAGTCTGTCTCTGTCTGATATACAGATTCTAGACGTAGACTTCAGACTTCACTTCTAGACTTCAAAGAATGTCGTATAATTTTTATTTTTCAGAATACTTCTAACTCTTAGCATATTGAAAGTACAAGAGTTTTGAACTCCAAAGTGCCAATCATCCTCGTTACTTCAAGATATAGTTTGCACTGTCGTCACACTTTCCCTACGCTAAACCGTTTCACTCAACAGACCCCAATTTATAACACCAATGTATTCATTTCTCCTCCGAAACAAAATGCGATAAAAATAAAATATAATGACACACACTTTCTCTGGACCGTCCCGAGTAAAGAAAAAAAAATGTCTTCAAGCATTTCGTCCCTCAAAGATAACCATTCGGATTAACAATGGATATTGAATTTGAATCGATTTTCTTCGAAAGTAAAACTTTTCCAGTCGAATCCGACAGGATTTTATCCGACCGGCCACCAGATACAAATTGAATTTCACCCACGAACCATCCCCAGCCCGGGCACAACGACGGCTATTACTCCCCGACGATGATAAACGTGTCTCTACTTGAAATCCATCCTGAGAAGTCGATACACTGGCGAACGTGTGAAGGAAATAGGAAAACCATTAACAGCTCACCCCGAGATGAGGGGGAAAATTCCTCAAGACACAAAGCACACACAGGCACTCCTCCATTCCTGGGAAGTCATCATCCTCACAAAGTATTATGTAAAGAACACCACTTGAGGGCCCCACACTGCTTGGTGTTAATGACGGGACTCTTTCGGCCTTCGGCTGAGCCTTAAAGTGAGGGGGAAGTGCCCCAAATGATTCAATCATCTCATAAATGGACAGACTCAAGTTGTAGGACGTGAATTCCATCCTCGGACTAGCATTTAGCACTACAACACAAATCAAGGTCACCCGCCCCTGGGAGAGGGATTGCCAAACGTCTAAATGGATTCCAGCGAAGACTTTCGCACAGCACACGGTCTCAAATTGAATTTCAATTGAGTCGCATTAAATTGGCGAAATGGCGAACGGGCGCAACGAATTTTCTGCCAGAATCAAGCGGTTCTCTGAATGAATTTCAATTTAACCTCACTCCTGCGACAAATGATGCGGAATTTGCTCTCCGGAGAGGAATTGCCTTTTGCCTGTGGTGGGGCGATTGACAACAGAGTGTTTCCAGACCGTCTCGTGATTGTTGGGCGGCGGTACAAAGGTGAGTTTCAATTCGCGGAAATTTAGGAGTGGAATTGTGGATGGATGATGTGATGACGGAGTGCACATTTTAACGGAAACGAGTAGTGAACGTAGCCAATTGGGGGGTCCCAATTTGGGATCTGCAGAGGAGGATTTTCATTCTTTTCTTGAAAACTTCGACACTCTTTGGTCACACTTTCGGATGTTCGTTTAAGACTGAGTTAAGTACGAGAATATTGACATCCTGCGAGAGGTGTGTGGAAAGCAATTATCAGTGAATACGTGTTCTCAGGTCGACTTAAACAGGACGAACAAGTTATTGGAACACACAAAAGATGAAGAATTTGTTAATGATACAATCTACAGGGTGGGCCAGAGGTCATTGGAGTCCACGACTTCAATTTTAGCAAAAAAAAGTCGATTAACATTTTTTATAATAAGAATATTAGGAATAATGTAAGAAAAACAGTGTGCGGAAAATATAAGTAGAAGCTACAAATTTAGATGATATGTTCATTTGCGTCACTCTCACAGTAAGTTTATCCACAGTTTAACGAAGAATCGTAACAAAGAAAATAGTCTATTGAGAAATAAATTTACAATTAAAAATTACATAAATTAAGTATTAAGGAAATCGATTATCATCAGATTATGACAGCATCACCGAATGAACGCAATCGATTGACGTAAGAAGGGCCAGCATTAAGGAAGTCAATGACGAAACTCAACATTCACTACCGAAGACCTTGAAAATCACGCGGAATACAGTCGGCACTTACTAAACCTTAAGACACTTCGCAATTTTTCTCATGCGATGTTGGTAATCTTCATCTTTACGACGTGATAGCCCTTAATGGGTCTGAAACCAATCTGATGTTGATAGGTTAGATCGAATGCTATGGATTTCTTGTTTCTGTAAACTCCCAAGCAGAAGCTTAAACACAGCCCGGTAGCTTGTTTAATGGTGCTTAATTTAAACCTCTTTATAACGATCAGTATACACTTTTTGATCAATGATTATTTTGACACTAACAGTTCTTTCCAGGTCAAAATTTTGGATACTATTGGACGACTCGGAACTTTGATTTTAACCTTTTTTACGAAGGTGACATTAAGAAATTTGATCAATTTGAAACTCTTCTTTCATAGTAAACCGTGACTCCATGCTACCGGCAGCCAGTAGGCGTAGGATGACTTTCCCTCTTTAGATCTGTTGAGCTGAACTCCAAGTAATACAGCTCAGCGATTTTCTTAACAGTCCGTCGTCAGTCTTTTAGGATGAGTTGGCGCTTTTTTGTTCAACACTTAATCGGTTGGGCCGCGAAGGGATTACAAGAAGGACATACTGTCAATTCATATTTTACTTTATTTGAAATGGGAATATGGACTCGTCTAAAAATTTTAAAATATTCCGTGCTATCGAATATGAAGGAAACCTTACTGCAAACAAATTAATGCACAAAACAACAACACTCAAAAATTTAAGCAAATGGAACAGAACCTTGTTTATTGACGGTGGCGCTTGGCTTACTCTCTCAAAAAAGGTTAATCTATTTATGTCTAGCGACAGAACACGGTACTAAAAAAATCGTGTCCAGCGCAACTATCGAGTTGCCAATACAGCTCAAGAACTGATAACTATTTATCAAGGAAAGTTGCTCAGACATCATCGTAAGGAGTAGTCAACGAACCGGAGATCTTTTCTGCTCGTAAATAGTTGCTGGAAAAACTAGACCCTGGTGCCTTTTGGAAGCCTTTGCAACACACAAATTTGAAATGTGTGTTTCCTTGAGGCGAACTCATTGTGGTTGACTGCAACGTTCGTTTGCTGAGTTTATGTTAGGTTAAGGCGGTTCTGTTATAAATACTATTATGATTTGTAGACGCCCTTTGTCTAAGCTGAAGAGGAGAGCATTCGGAATTTAGTGGTAGCAAAATTGCTTTAGTCATAGGACAATTGGGGCCAACAGGTAATTTTTTGTTTTGTTCGCTCAATGTGTGTGTTAGGTAGGTGAAAGGCATGCCAGCTTCGGGAGAGCTGTGTTGACTGTAGTGAAGAGAACGAAAGGCATGCCACTTTCTGAGGATTTGGTACAGCCACTGGCAAGTTTATCAGTCTCACAATTCCCTTAGATTCCACTATGTCTCGGCACCCATACCATATGAACGATGGAGTGTTATATCGCATTCAGAGATATGTGGCACTTGGGAAAAATAGTTGTTGCCTCCGAAGGACTTGATTGCATCAGGATGTCGCTAGAGATGGTTATATCGTTCCTCAGCCATCAGTGCTTCTCTAATTGCCACAATTTCTTTCAGCAAAATGATGGAGAAAGAAGGTAGATTGCTGCAGAGGCGAAAGTTTACCTCTCTGGTGCAGACGCAAACCCCAACCGTTCACCATTGATCTAACGGTAAGTACAGAGTGGGTTTTTAAAATGACGTGGGTCCGTTCATCTGTTCCAGTCCGACGTTTTTGGTATGCTGGTTGAGCATACTTTCTCAAAGACGAGTTTAGGGAGGTTGAGATCGGTTTTTCGTGGGAGGAAGTTGAACTGTCTCAGGATACTAGGCCAAAACTCAATCTGAGCCTGATTGCCATATGGACTTTAATTTGTTTTCCTAAGTCGAAAAAATCACAGATCGCCCAAGAACATCGTTAATATCGATGAAAATGTGAAAGCGGCCAATGTACTTGACTTTCACTTTTCTCAACTTGATGAAGTTCCCTTTCGGCGCCAAGCAATTTATTTCATCTTCAAATTGCCAAAAATCCATCTGTTATTTGACTTTGTGACCAACGTCCCCTGAGTAAAGAGACTAAGCGGATATGCCAGAGTTTTGAAGGCAGAACTAGAGTGCTCGTCTGCGACCCGTCTCAAAATTTATTTTGTCAATCAAATTCAAAGCTGTCGCTAGACATTTTTATTCCCCTACAGCATGCTGCCAAAAACCAACAAAAAAAAGAAAACATTTCGTCGCGCCGTTATCGAATAAACTGCACAACGGAAGTCATTCTCACTCAAGGACAATCAAACAAGAATTAAAAATAAAACCCCAAACACAAACGATTTCAATTTCGTGGTTCACAGCTCATGAATTACTCACATAATGTACATTCTAATTGTCACTGACATTTGAAATCATCTCAAGCATAAGCAGGCGCCTTGGGAGAACCCTCCCAAGGAGACCCCTTCTCGTAACGCAACGGTCCCCATTAGCAAGTTCTATTCTTGAGCATGATGACTGGCGATGATGCGGATTCTTGTCTATTTTCGGATCATTTCCTCGATGTAGCTGCTCATTATTCATGGGGCACAATTAATGAACCAGCCGCGATGCATCAGATGTACAAGGGTCATCTCTTGGTCACATCGTGCCAAATTTTCGCACACTACTGGGAGCTTAGGCTGCTCGTCAATAAAGCCTTCCTGATTCGCCTGGGTATTAACTGTTGGTCGTGCGACATCCATTCCCTCCGCAACTCAAGCTGTCAAGAGTGTGCAAATCGCCAGAAAAATGCTGCTGACACCTGATGCATTGCCTTGCACTCGTTTGTTCGCGAACAGGATCACTTACTTCGACTAGCATTCCAGCTAGCTGCGAAGGGATTACAGCCAACTGTATGACATCCTCCACTCGCCCGTAATTTGTATTTGAGCAGAGCGCATGACTAATCGATTCGCTTTGCGGCAGTAAGAAGCCGCACCAGGACTGATGATCAGACATGCGGAGAACAGAACGAAGAAGAAACGTTTCCTGGTATTTTCTCTCGCGAGATCCAGATGCGGTGACAATTCAGCGCAATCGACGACTTTCATCGCCAGCTCTGGCTGGGAGAAGAACGAAAATTGAAGTCAGGCAGGAGATTAACGCAGACGTGATGTACATGGCACTCCCCGGTTGCGACGCGGTGACTTGTCGTGACAATTGCCAGGGAGAGTCGGGAGATGGAAGTTATGTTAAGACGTGGACATAATTCGCCAGCACACGGAGCCGAGAAGCAATTGAGTAATTGAAGACGAAGTGACTTTCACAGCGAAACGGCAGACGACGCTTATGATGCCGCGCATTGAAGTCGCAATCATTTGGGGATGGGATCGTCTTGATAATTATCGCGAGTCATTTGATTAGGTTAACAGCAGACGTCTCGTATCTCGTCTGGCAAGATGCCCAAAATAAGTGACAGTGGAGATGGGGCGTACGTTAATTTGTGTCAGCGATCACGCTTCAAAGTGTTGCGTCAAGTCACTGTCGAATAAGGCGGTGGCATGGATTGCAGCAATCTCTCAACTTATTTGGTCTTGGAAACAGATGCAAAAAAGGTTTTGTTCTCTGAAAACAGGACGAATTGTCGTTAAGTTGTTGCGATCCTCCAATAACATTTTTTTAAGTGTTTCTTTAATTCCTCGATTGTTCCACAAATGCCAGCACAGGCTGGGATAGTTGGACATGATTGTAATGTCGGGGACATTTGAAGGAAATAAGGAAAAAAAAATACAAATAAGTATATTGTCGGGCATGGTACGCATAGGTCAGTGTGGGCCTTGTGGTTATAGGAGGCAGCGAAATTCAAACACCTCACGTAGAGCAGAGAAACGCGTACCTTCGGGTGCGATATTAGAGAGTCACGAAAGTGGAAACGCTAGCCGACACAACTAGAAAACATCAAGCAAATGCTCGGCGCGTATAGGGAGGCAACACTGCAAACTTACCAAACATTCCCGTTGGGCTCTCTTTCATCTTCGTACCCGGCTAAAAAAAACTTGAAACCACAAGTCTTCAATCGTATTAGTCTAAAGTAACAACGCTTTATGTGGTCACAGTGGCGTAATGGCAACACGAGTAGTTAAGGCTGAAGCTAGGACTGGTTTCTTGTGGACTGTTGTGCCACTCAATCAATTAACAGCGGCCGCCTTGGCGTATTATATAAGGGATTCGACTTACATGTTGAAGGCACTAGTTGTTTTGTTTTCCTTATGCTTCTAGCCACGTTTTCCTCCCGAAATGCCATTGAACTCCTTTGAATCGCATTTTTGTGTGCATTGTCTGTCGCATGTTTAATATCCTCTTCCACACTCGCCATCAAATAGTTTTACGTTGGGGCGCAATGCAACCACGTACTGTTGGCGTTTGTGTTAGACATAATCATACAGAATGAGAAACAAGAAAGTCTCCATAAGTTTCAGCGTCATTACCAGAGAATGAGAATTTTGTACACTTGCCTGCCTGTACGGGATACACAGAAAACAAAAAATGAGAGTATTCTACAGAAAATCGAACTCTTTGAAGTATGCACTACATACACTGCTTGCAATATATTTACGGGAATTAATAATAAAGTCATAGCATATAGTCCCGTTTTGACAAACGATAGAACCTAGCCTAGCAACATACATATGTTCCTTCATACTGCACTTGAGGTAATAACAGTGGATTCTTGTCTGGTAAGTTCGACTGCTTTCACATTTCTAAGAACGCCTTGGAATGCAAATTGTGACGGCTTAATCGTTATTGACACTGAAGTGACACTGCATTCCTGACGAGATTAAAGTGTATAAACATCGATGCAATGGCCTTGATAATAATTTATCTTTAGACAAAGAGGATTATTGCTTGAGCCGATAACATTGTAAGACTTTAGACCTCGTACTTCTTCGGCTCGCCATTCTTTTACAGAAAATATATCCTTAGAAAATACTTGAGTCATTTTACTGTTAATAAGTTGCAGATGTTTCATATTTTACGGTATATTTGACATGATCACAGCGAACTGTCAATGAGGCTTTGAAACGAAAAAAACCAGGGTAAAACAATGTCCAATGTGCTGACATCAGGAAAAGACGCACAACACATATGAATGGACAGATAAAACTTTGAGGCAGTCAAGGACTTCGTATACGATGGGAACGCAGTAAATAAGGAAAACAACGTTGGTACCGAAATCTTGCCAATTGCTGTTCCTCAAAGCTCAAGAGGCAATTTGTCTCGTAAAACCAAGCTGGCTTTGTCTACCATCTACATAATATTGCCTCATGATCTCTCATGATGAGGAATCCGTTGTATCTAAAGCCGAAGATTCAACGAATTCTAGAGGTGTAACGCTGAAGGATGTGACTAGTCGAGCGTCTATAAATATAATGCTCCGTCCCGAAAAATACTTTGAAACGAAACCATTTGGACAACCCAATAGTGGGCGACCACGTCTTGAATTGCGCACTCAAGTGAAAGAGGACTTCAACTAACATGTGTAACATTTGAGGCAGATGGGAAGAGATTGACCTGTGAAAGCAATTTGTTGTTAGTAGCTGGTGAGACAATTTGTTGAGAACTGAAAAGCCGATCCAAGAGGAAGAAATTGCTTGAAGGTTTCAGAATATCACAAGCCGTCTTACATTCGTTTTGTTGATTTTGAAAAGGCATTTGACGCAATTCCTTGCGGTTAATTTTGGGGTATCTTCCAATAGTATGTTTTTAGCCTCCATGAATGTGTTTGGGTTGAAGGCAATGAATCAATCCTTCCACCCTGCGAATTCGACTTCACCAAGGGTGTCACCGCTTCTTTTCATTACAGCATGTTATGTATGTGTGTACTAGATGTTGCAATACAGTCAAGGAAAAGAATCTTTTAAGTCATCCTAGCATAGTCTTAAGTCCTCCTGCAAGCAACTGAAGTGTGCATTAGATAGGTCTGTGGCAATATGTGCAGGACACATCTAAATACCTTTTAGAAGAGTCCACATGCAGAGGGTATAGGTTCGATTCCCGGATGGGAAATATCGCATTTTTCTACAACACCACCTCTTTCGAGTTACTGACAGCACTCCAAGAGTACGAATTGTCTCTCTCCGTTCGGAGACGGCAGAAAACTTTAGGTCCCTTCTACTTGTGAGAGGGAAGTAGCACGCACAACGAGGCTGCATATCTCAGGTTCGATTCCTGGTTGGAACATTCGTCTCACATTTTATCGCGGCATCACCTTTTCGAGTTTTCGACAATGCTTTGAATTGGCTGTCAAAAAACGATTTTTGTATTTCGCTGTTCAGAGTCGGCAACTGTAGGTTCTCTCTACTCATGACAGAAAAATTACGTACATCGTGAATAGTTACTAAGAATGTAGGTCGAGGTCCTTGGGCCAACAATTTTACTGCAAGGAGAGTATCACCAAGAGGTGGTCCTGATTTTAGATATAGTATTCGTACAATGAAAGGCGACAACCATAAGAAGGCCTATGAGATTGATTTGGAGGTTTCTTTTAGCCTCGAACTGACAACTAAATTTGTTCATTCTAAAGATTTCTGTGTTTGAAAACTCAGCGAATTTCTCTTATTCCTGGCAAGAGGGTCTTGGACATTTATGAGAGCTACAAAAATTGCCTTGAAAGTGGCTACAATTTATTTAAAAATATGTCTCACAGTTGACTTGGATCAGCTCATGCCAAGTTTATGTCAATCACTTACCATTCTATTGTGAATGACCACTATTTGCAGACATGTGTAAGTGTCACTTCAAACAACGACAGTGCAGCCGCGCAAAAATGTCTTATGCTTTGATGTCACTTCTGAATGCGCTTTTCTTTCATCACAGTAATAAATTGAATTCGTGTAGCGATATATATATATATGCACTTTCCTTTGCAAGACGATGATGCAATAAAGAAAATTCAAGTGCCAAAGATAATGCACAGCAAAAGAAATGATCCCTTGGCACCACGTTGCGCATTCTTGCAGTCAAATTAACTCGTAGAATGTTATGAATTGAATTGTTCGGTGACTTCGGGAATGTGTTACACGACTTTGAGGAGATTGCCGAGGGAAATGCACATTCATCCACTGAAGATTATAATTTTTTGAAAGCTCTGACTGGATCTTATGCAATTTTGTTTGTTTTGTTGGTTTTCATGGAAGACCTTTAATAATAATAATTGAGTGGCACTACAGGCCACAAGGGACCAGGGCCTAGCTTCTACAACAACTAGTCCTGTTGTGCGTGCTACTGTTCTCTCACGAGTAGAAGGGACCTACAGTTTTTTGCCGACTCCGAATGGCGAGGTTTGAGAAGCTTTTCTTGGATAATTGATATTCTTTGAGTTTTGTCAGCAACTCGAAAGAGGTGGTGCCGTGAAAAAAATGCGAGGTGTCCCGTCCGGGAATCGAACCTACCCCTTCTGCGTGTGGGTCGATGCACTTACCCACTAGGCCACGAAGACGCTTACGTTGTGCATTATGGAGTGCTTAAAAAATTTGGTTTTGTAGGACGATTTCAAAATCATGGACTCAAGTTTACGTTGGTTACACAGCCTGCGCGGGTGTTAATTTCCTTGCTTGTGAAAAAACATGTCTGATTGTGAAATGCGAACAAGTGTTTAAGAGAAAAAGACTCATGTTCCCCACACATCCTTGTCTGTTCTGGCTTTTTTATGCACGTTGGCAGTTAAATCCTATTTTTCTTTATGTGGCATTACAGTTCGTGGGCTGATCCCAGCTTTAACCAAGATGCCCCGGCTTATCGCAAAAAATCTTTAGGCATTCACAAAAAAACGGCAGAGAGGATTTTGTATGCGACATAAACGAGACTGATCTCCAGATAGTTTGCGTAATCGAAAAGGTTTTTCTTCATGGTTCGGAAAGACGACACTGACATTTCACTTGTCGGGCATGCTTTCCTCCGAGCGATGAGTTTGTGAATGTGCTCGAACAGTTTTAAAGAGCTCTGAATTCACTTCATCATTGTTTTCCCGTTGAGCAGCTGGTGTAATCCCTTCTTCCATGCCCGTAGAGCTCCCGAGCAGATCTTATATTTAAACGCAGCGCTGCCTTGTAGGCCTGACAGAAAGTGCCTGCCTGCTTGAACAAACTAATGATTTTGTTTTGGGGGTGGCGCATCCTTTTTATAGCTTCTCTCCAATATTTCCTTACTTCTTCTATTGTCTGAAGACAGCGTCAAACTATCAGAGAGTTTCCGGGAACCTCGTTAGGCAAAGTTGCGAATCTTTTCCGGTTGTAGCTTTCCGACATCAAACAATGCTGTCTTGTGTCGACTCCGTGTTCGTGGCGGATATGACTCGACTTGATGTTAGCACGTCGGAAGGAGTCCAGAATGCTGAAGAATGAGGATGGTTGCGTTAAGCCTTTAGCAGCTCCAATGGAGAGAAGGAGGATGGCGGTACGCTTGTGAATACACGCTATAGATCGTCGGACGGGGTGGCTCTTGTCCCCTTTGCTCCTACTCGTGCCTAAGCTAGACAAGATACAAAGAGGTGAACAGATAGAAAAGAAGAAAGCCTAATACCCTTACCAGCCAACAGATGAACAAATAGGAAAGGAGAAGAGGCAGTAGAGGAAACGGAAGGTGTTACCACCAAACAAGAACGGAGGGTTGCTCGATAAGCAAAGCTAACTTATATTACCTAAGCCTAAGCTACTCGAACTATACTGAAACTGTCCATACTATATCTATGCTATCGTAAAACTACCTAGCTTCAACCTTTTTTGAAACAACGTCCTTTTAGCGTTGTGTGGCAATAAAGATTCGTTAAGAACCCGAGAGTGCCTGACGTTGTTTTCACAAGTCGTCGGTCCACCCCTCATGTCATAGTTTACATGCGCTCTGCTATCTCTCTTGGTGAATCTGTGCGAGATAGCCACCTTTGAGGGCTACCCAAGGTGTACCACAAGAACACAGGGCGTTAACTTGTCTTGTGCACTAACAAGAATAATGTGGAAGTCTGGGCAGATTGAGTGCGATTATACTCTATTCATTTGGATACTTTGTTGCAGGAATACACTCAAGTTTTACAACCACGAGTTCTGATTAAAATTGTTGCATTTGCGAAAGTATATAATTTCATTTCTTGACGTTGAAAATGGCCACGGATTGTTGAACCTATGCCCCACTTGGTCTAGGCAAATCGTCCCTACTTCTCTCACCATTCAACAAAGGAGAAAGTAGTTTTCTGCTCCTGTCAGCAAAACGTCAAACTGAACTTCAACATTCCACATTAATCGCCAAAGCCCAGCGACAGACTGTCTAATTGAACAGAACTCCAGCTAGTTGCTTATGTAAATGCCGCGACAATCACTTCCAATGTAAGTGAACACAAATTCCACACGAGGTGACATCACTGGCAAACTAATTAACCAAATATGCAATTACTACAATTCCGCACCCACTCTAGCCTCCGATCGCCACAAGACATTGCCGGCGTGTCGGCAGGGTGCCGGGGGTATTTGCAAGTTGTCTCCAATCAAACGACCCCCGTCATTGATCAATAAAACAACAATTAATCTCTAGCCCGATACCGAGTATCTATAATAAAGCAATTAGCAATTCAGTGACGTCTAGCTTCTTCCCCCAGTCATTGGTGTTGACTGGACTGCTGGACTCTGGTGATGGGCTGTAAGTCGCGCGGAGCAACAAGCGCGGCTCCGCTCAATTGCCACAGTGACCCAGTGCTGTGCGACAAAACGAATGACAACGCATGATCTCAGTCCTATTGCTGGGACACAAGACACAATTGGCTGCGGAATATGTTCGGTTCCATGATTTGAATGGCTATTGAAATGGTTCCATCGAGCGTGCCGCGCGCTCCTTACGCTGATCTTGAACCGGGTGCGGGTGTGTCTACGTGCGGATCGTGGAGAAAAACACTGCCTCTCTCCAGCGAGCATATCTGTGGCATATGCCCATGTACAAGTTCGCGACTGCGGGGCTATTTTTAGACAAGTTGAACGTTTGTTTAGGGAAATTCCTCGGTAGTTGTGTAATCCGGAGCCAATGTCAAAGCTGCTCGGCCCGTTCCGCCTTGAGTTTCATTCAGTGAATGGCCGGGAGCGGTGGACCATATGCGGTGAGACGGCATTTGTCGCTGCAAACAAAATCAATCATCGTTCGTTAGTTAGCCGACGCTGCTGCCTGCTACTGATGCTCGAGATAAGCATAGCAGATGAAAAGCCGTCAGTCAGCATTTCAAGTGTAAACAGACGCGCGGTGGCCTTCGCTCGGATGAAGAGTATCGGCGGATGTCTGCATTTAATTTATTGCAAACTGATAGATGATCGGAGCAAGTTTTAAGATTTCATCGAGTTTCGGTTTTGATTTGATGAATGAATGAGCTTGTTGGGTTTTTGGAAATTGTGTTGAGAAGGAAAGTGTATACAAACAATGCCAAAAATTTGAGTGCAAGTTCTGTCTGCCAATTCTCAATCACATGCGTAACTCAAAAAATACTTGTTTCGGTCTAGACAAATGTGGAAAATCTTTTAACTTTATTGAGAATTGTCTATGAAATAGAATAAGATTTTGTCAAGAATATTTCTCTGTGTGAAGTGTGAAGCAGGAGGGTTTCCACGTCTGGAGGAGTATTTAAGTATCGGATGTTCAAAAACGTTCGGGAACAAATTATCGGCAGGTGGATTTCAAATGTATTCCTCGGGTCGTTTTAACAGCACCTGACTGATTATAAGTTCTCTAGTAGATGTCATCTTGAAATTCAGTTTGTTAGAAGATATTATCAAGATCGCATGCTTCTCTAAAGAACTTACTTGCGCATCAGAATTAGTGAAAGATTGGAACATAACAGTTTGCATTTCTATCGTAGAAAAGGCTATGATCACAGGTGCTGTGGACGACGACGTCGTAAATGGCCCGGAGAGACACTTCCAAATAAAAAATTGAACCGTGACAGGAGTACGAGACATTCAATTGCTGCGAATTCCAGAAAGTTGATAAATTCGGGTCGTCAGCAACCCTTGCCCCCAAAGCAATAATATTTTCGATTGACCTTGTGTAACAATGGCGAACAGACCTTACAATACCAGAAACGTTTTCACTCTCTTCAAATTTCACCACAATTTCACCAAGTAGTTGGTCTATTATATTGACCAATATAATCGCGTAATGCGCAAATAGTGGCTATGTTTATATCACTACTTTTGAAGCCATTTTTCGAAATTTCATTGCATGGCTAGAGTGTTAAGCGATCTATTTTTGAAAATAGAAAATATTCAACTTATTCTGTGATGCATCAAATGATAGTATAGGTTAGCTGGTGTTGCATGCCAGTCTAACCAACTTAAAACCACAAAATGAAAAATACAGACAGCCCCAGAGGTTGCTGAAAGAAGAAAGAGGGGTTTGCTCATTGGCGAACTGATAATTACGTTTGGCGGAGTTTGGTAAACACTGCACTGGAGCATTTTAAACTACATTTAATATGATTTCTTGGTCTTCCGGAGGAAAGCCAGCAAGAGCTTCTGCGATAAATAGCCCAAGTTTTCAACTTCCACAGCGCCAAACAGCCGCCACCTGATTCGAGCAAAGGTGGGGCATTGACAGAGAAAGTGCTCTGCAGTATCTTTACCTTAACTACGGGCGTCTCATAGGGTGCGTTTGTACGCCAACAAGTCGTATGCACTCTTTCCTATTTAGAGATAAGAGAAAAGCCGCCAATTTCTTACTAACGTTTGGGAGCATGCACGTGGTCAGCCTGTATCCTGGAGAATCACGCCATTTCTGGTGGTGCTGTCGGGAGACCCAACTGTCGGCGGCAGCCCAAGTTGTGATCGGGCCTCATGAACGCCTCTTTTGATCCTTGCTCATCGGCTCTCTCGTTTCCCATGATACCGTGGTGTCCCAGGACCCAGACAAGTCTCAGCGAATTTATTCGCTCGACCAAATAAAGGGAAGACTTGCATTCCTATACTATCTTGGAAGTGTTTAGAGGGTTGAGTAAGAGTGAAGTCAATCAAAATGACCAGAGTTGATAGAAGAGGTGTTGTATTCTATAATATTATTGCTAAACTTCTCTTCTTTTTAGACAAGGTGACGGACTGTCATGTGACTTCTTTAACATCATTCTTAAGCGTAAGAAGGTTGTGTGTAACTCGCAAGTAAACACCAGAGACACGATCTCCCAAAAATTAGTTCAATTCCTAGCTTACGCTGATGAAATTGACGTGATTGGACGAACATAACGAGCCGTCAATAAGGCGTTTGATGGCATTAAAGCAGAATCGGCTAAAATGGGGTTGGTGGTTAATGAGGGTAAAACGAAGTACATGTTGTGAACAAAGAAGGACACACAATATCACCGTCTCGCATCACACTAGGCAGCAGAAACTTCGAGGTATTCAAGGACCGCGTCTACCTCGCCTCCGCAAAATTATTCTAGCCAATTGCTATTTCTTTGGGCTCAAGAGGCAATTGACTAATAGAGTCCACTCTCGAAGGACTCAACTGTATATCAGTTTGATCATCCTAGGCCTACATTATGGGGCGGAAACCTAGACTTTAATAAAAGCGGATGAAGAGTCTTTTCGAGAGAAAAGTTTTGCGTTGGCTTTTTGTTCCTGTTTGCGTGGATGGCATCTGGAGGAGAAGATTTAACGACGAACTCTATGGGCTGTACAGTGACATGCGCCTTGTCAAGTGTCTTCGGATGCAAAGCTTAAGATGGCTAAGCCATGTAGAGCGTACGACTGCTCCGGTTCGAAAAGTCTTCGAATCTGAGCCATTGGAACAACGTAACAGAGGACGGCCTAGGCTAAGGTGCCGCACACAAGTGGAGAAGGACCTTAACCAACTTGGAGTGCGCAACTGGGAGGAATGTTGGTTGAGGCCCAGGTCCATTACGCGCTGTAGCGCCATAAGAAGAAAAAGAGAACGCAAGACTTCTCAGCCAGCTGGCTAGAAAATTTTAATGCACTCATGATGTGACCCACGCCTTGCACCTTTTTGGAAAGAAATTGTGCATTTTGAGCTTCTGCAACCTGCTTAAGCAATTGTTTCTGTTCACAACTTTCAAGAATAAATGGAATTTAAGTTAATCACCTCGAGAAACAAAAATGTTGTGTACCATCATTCCATAACAATGCCAGACCAAACACAATCCTGATCTCCCGACATAGACTTCTGGAAAGTCTTAATACAAGCACCTTAAAGTCCAGATCTTGCACATTCAGAATATCATTTGTTTTCATCTGTCCAGAACTTCCTTCATCGTGCAGCTTTAAATTCTTGCAAACGCACTTGCTTCAGTTTTTCACTCAAAATTTCCAGAAGCTCGACACGGATGTGAAAATTCCTCTATTCCCAAGAATGGCAAAAACATATCTCTGTTATCATACCCTCGGAGAAAAATTCTGTTTTAAGATCAAAATTAGTCCTTACTTCGTCGTTTTGTGAATTTCTTCGTTCTGAAACATGTGTCAATTTCAGACGCACTCCACGAGACCATTCCTCTTTCTATGTATCTGCTCTCTACAGATATCCATGCATTTGTGTCTCCGTCAAACATCACAAGACTTCGAGCAGACGAAACCCATTCAAATAAAGGACTTCAATTTCCACTGTCTGATACCCGTTCAACCTATTTTTAGACCAAGTATCAGTCCTCGTCAACACTTTTCGCCACGAAGAAATGTTTATTTTCTTTTCACAACCGACCGCCTCCGTTTGTCGTCAAAGAACATCACTGCTTCACGCTTTTTAACGATGTTTACCCAGCCGCAGATTAATATTTTCGCATTTTTTAACGACGGGGCGCACCATAACAAGATCGCTCCACAAGAGCAATTATCGAGACGCCCATCAAGCAGTGTTTGCGCGAATAAACGCCTAACCACGTTCAGTTACAGTGTCCCATTGAACGGCACGGAGTCGGCTTATTGAAATATCTCGTCCAAAGTTCAATGCCAGTTCATCAACGTTGTCGTCGATATTTGTTAAGAATGAAAGGAGCGAAGCGAGATAACGATTGCTTACGCAGCACAGACTGCCAACGTCTCGCATCCGCACATCTTTGTGCGTTCAAAGTGTTTTATGGTCTCCAATTCTTGCTGGGCTCTGTGTGGACCCCAGCAGAGACGGCTGACAAATGATCTTCACAGCGACACATAAAAGATGCCAATACGAGTATGAATGAAGGCAGTTCACTGCGTGACCCAGTTCAGGGAGTGCTGGCACTCGTGCTTCGTTCAATTGTCAGTGCGGTGAATGAATGAAACTTAATTTCCATTTGACACTTCATGTGTCAGATATGCATCTGGACAGTGCGGAGCAGACATCCGAACTTTGCTCGTGAAATCGTGAAATTACCGCAGACGTATGGAAAGGCGAAAAATGAAGGCGAACGACATGCAGTCGGAAGCACTTCAGCAAATTGGATCAAGTTATTCTCGGGGCAGGAATGTACGAAATGTCTTAAATTTTAGTTTACACTTTTAGCACGGCTGCCAAAATCGCGTACGTTCGGTGGGTTATTTTTGAACTTTGAAATGAGTCTAGCTGTCTCTGCCAGATAATCACTTTGCGGTTTCAAGTGCCCCCGTTTGATGCGTGCTGCCGTGATTGGTTGGTTGAGTGGTCTCTGGAAAATAGTGTTTTCCACAGTCAAGGTTAGACTGGAATTGCTGATTTAAATTTAGACGAGAATTCTCGTGACGCGATGAGGGAGGGGTCAAGTAGAAGATCAAAGACGATCCAATGCCAAAATTGAACACCAGGCAGAAATGTTTGTTGAGGACAAATCAATGTGGCCGCACACTGGAAGTTATTTTGGCTAGAAATAAGAAAATCACTGCTACCATGCTTTCCAGAAAAAGGTTCATTGTCAAGAGTGACAACTCAGCTTCAAACTGAGGTAAAAATGTGGAGACGATGCCAAGTGGCAGTTGAGTCACCAATCCTATGCATTATTTACACAAGTGACTTGCTAAGTTCGCTTCCAATGTAACAGAGTACACAGACGACTTGCTGGTGTACAGATCATGCTCGTAGACCCGAGAACATTCCCTCACGCGATGACTGGAGAATCAAGAAAGACTGGAAAATCGAGAGCTCTGAAAACAATTCTACCTAGGACCCGGCCGCCATTGTGTAGGGCTTCTACGGATAAAAGGGAAATTGGTGAAAGTTCTAAGAGATTAAACGGGCAACCAACGGGCACATTTGCGCAGTCTTACCGAACAGTGTACCTGCCCCGAGGTGCATCGCTTCACTAATCGCAAATATTGTGACATATGACAGCTGACGGAATCGTGAATGACAAGAAAAAGCAAAATCCTTGGATCTACGTCAGGCGATAAACAACGATCCAAACAGCGCATCTAATTTATAGCGAGTCTGCTGCAGTGCATAAGCAACTCATAAACCATCACGGATTCCATCACATCGCATTCAAGTTGCACTCTGCACCATTGAACAAGCTCATTGTGCGACATGCGTTTTATTGCAAACTCAATGAAATAATTTCACAGAGAAACTTACGAATATTTGCATGCAAATGTTCACTCATTCGTATGGGGTTCGATTGCGTCACGATCGGGCGCTACATGGCGCACCGACGCCCCATTAGTGTACTCAGCATATGGTACGGCCGTAAGGCGCACCAAATGCGTGTAGAAGTTGCTTTTTGAAATAAATTTCAATTATCGTGGCCCGAAGGCCGATGACGTTTTGGGCATGAGAGTTTGCGGGGACTTGCGCTTTTCAATGCCAGCTGCCGTGGATGGCGATGCAATTTGTTGCGAAATCCAATAAATATCGCTGCCGTCTGTCTCCGCAGGAGCTTTATGTTTATTAGTTTATAGTTGACAGGCGATTACCATTTTTATGCGATAATAAGCGGGGATATTTGCAATTATGTAACAAATGGTGCCGATTGAATATGATTTTCTGTGGTTTGCAACTATTATATGACGTTTGACGTTAGTAGGAAAACTTAACGTCACACGTCATTGGCGGGATTTACATGGAACGACACATTTTAAGTCAATTTTATCGGAGTATACTTCAAAACCAATTACTATTCACTCGAAGGTAAGTGGCTATTGGATTGAAAGTAGACGACTTATTGGCAAAGACAAACTACAAGATTGCATGGCAATAAATAATTTCTTGACTTGGGATAAAGATTTCTCGCCACAGGCTTAACCATACTAAGCATACGCAGTTAAGAGTTTCGTAGAACATGACTGTGGTCTTAAGTGCAAGGTTTTTGGACAGTAGGAGTCGTTCGTTGCATAGTATGAGAGACAGATTCAATCACACAGTAGCCCAGAGTTTTTTGATCTTACGTGTCAAGGTTTGCAACAAAACATATTTATATGGGTTAAAGAAGTACCAACTACTAACCAAGAAGTCGTTAGTTCGAAGGTACAAGAAAACAGGTTCATTCATTCGGACTCAACTGAGCGTAAGGAGCCAATCGTGGATCGTGGCTTTGGTCTGTTCTGTTGTGTCAGTTCTTTGGATAAACTGAAAAAGCAACAACTCCTCAAAAGTAGTTCGTCATAAATCATCTCGATAAGAACCCTGATAAACTTCGTTTTAAACAACTGGATGTCTTTAATCGATTTCAACATGAGAGGTTTGACAGTACAGAATTGGTCATTTAGCCTGAAAATTGTTTTCTTTCTAAATCTTGACAAGAAGACGGCTATACCACCTTGAAACGAAATGAGTCACCTTACGCTTAAGCAACTTGCAAGCTTCTTTCCAAAGTGAGTGCTCAGTGGACCAAACAGTTTGTCTGTTGCCCACAAGACAGCAGCGGATGACCTTATCAACGAATTGTTTAATGGTGTCGTCTTAAGCTTCGGTTAGTAGGAGCTCTTTGAGCAAAACAACTTCTAGACCTCCTCTTCTCCCTTCTTAAATAACTCTGCAGTTCAGGGAAAGGCGGGTAAGATGTACTACGGTTTTTCTTTAATAATAATTGAGTGGCACTGCAGTCCACAAGGGACCAGGGCCTAGCTTCAACAACAACTACACATATTATGCGTGTTATTGTTCTTTAACGAGAAGAAGGGACCTACAGTTTTTTACCGACTCCGAATGACGAGATTTGAGAAGCTTTTCATAGACAATAAGTGTTCTTAAATTGTTGTCAGTAACTCGAACAAGATACTGCCGTCGTGTCCGGAGATGCGATGCGAGCTGTCTGGGAATTAGGTCTAGTCCTTCTGCGTATTGGTCGACGCTTACCCACTACGACCATAGTTTGTCCTTAGCTAAGCCAATTTTGACATCAAGTTTTTCGAGGTGTAGTTACTGCCATCTCAAATAAGGACATGATCTGGTGCCTAGTCCTCATGAATTAATTTCACAGACATCGGAACAGTAGTTGCCCTACAAAGATGAGCCAATTGAAGTGTTGTACCCCAAGAGACTTGATAAGGCCTATGTGCCGCTCTGCCTATATAGTTCAGCCTATATAGTTCGTTTCCCCGTCATCGAAAAGACATGACTAAAAATTACACTGAGATCTTTCCTTTCGAAGCGATCAACAAGGGTTTCTTGATCTGCTTCAAATAGTGCCTATGCTCATGTGCTATAGAGCAGGTCGGGGTAGATTTCGGTAGCATGGAAGGCGAGAGCAAAGTCGTTGCTCTACTAAACAGGAATGACCTTAATATTAAACTTTTAAGCTTCCAAATGTGGAAGTTGATGCTCTTTTGTAGCATTTTCGTTACAGTCCATCAAACATTGAAAGGTTCCTCTCAAAAGGTAGCTTCACATTACAGAGCGGTTCAAGGAAGAAAATTTTGTTCGAAATTGAAGAAAAAACGAAGAAAAAGCTGTTGACCTAGTTTAAAATCCAAATCTATTTTTCTGAAACAAATATTTTTCCCAAATAACTAAAATTTGAAACATCGAATTTGCTAAAAAATTGGCATTTTTCCTAAATTTTTTAGTCCAAACTCTGAGCTACCGGTACAAAGGTTTCTCGAACCCAGAGGCTGAGATTCGAAGACCCTCTTAGCTTGAGCCTTGGCGTCCATTTGCTCGATGTGGTTTAGCCACTGTAGTCGACGGATTTTTTCCTTTCGAAATACATCAACACCTTGGTACAGCACATAGAATTCGCAGTTGTGTGCTCTCCTCCATTCGCCCTCCTCGCAGACAGGGCCATATATTCGTCGCAGAATTTTTCTTTCAAAGGAACCAAGAATCTGCTCTGCCGTTTTGCTTATCGTCCAGCACTCGCCGCCGTATAAGAGTACGGGAAGGGTTAGCGTCATGTAGAGTATTATTTTAGTCCTTCGAGTCAAGAGCTCTGACAAACCGAAATAACACCGGTTGCTTCGGCTTGCTGCGAACGGGCGATAAGATCGATGTCTTCAGCATATCCCAGCAATTGCACTGATTTGCAGAAGATAGTGCTTTCCGTGTTTACACCTGCCCTCCACATTATCCTCTCCAGCACAATATTGAAGAAGTCACAGAACAGTGCATCCCCTTGCCGAAATCCACTGTATGTTTGGAATGACTCAGAGGTTCTCGAGCCTAACTGCACGGTGCATCGCGTTTCACTTTTCCATTTTGGGACCTCTGTGAGGCGTACTTACAGGCACCACACATATGCTTAACTCGTAAGCGTGCTACGGCGGACGACGCTGAAGAACACTTCCTCCGTCATTGTACTGCCTTCGCTTGAATCTTGTGAAAAATAGTTGGGACTGATACTATAAGAGGAAATAATGTTGACTCCTTGTCACAGAAGTGCCACTTCTGCATGTAGGTTGCTGCCTATAGACCAATGAGTCAGTTTTTTCGTCTGAGTACTCCACCATCGACAAAACAAAAATCGACAAAACAAAGACACAAAACATGCAAATTATAAAAATGAGACCTTAACCTCAACAAAAGAGTCAACAACTAAGCCTGTAAGTTATTAGAAAAATACTTCGCAATAAATAAGCCTGATGCCAAGTAGACCTGTGTAAACACGTTTAACAATTCATCAGAATGCCTCCGATCAGTGGAAATAAATCTTGACACATAACCGACGATTGCTAAGAATTATGTAAGCTCCTTCACTCCTGACACACGCAGAAACGTGCTTCGGTTTTAGAGTTGAAATTGATCAAAGATTTCACACTGCATTTCCGTTCCAATCCGAAATGTTATCGCGGCCCAACCCAGGCGCTGGAAAATTCCGACAAAGGCAGCTCCGTTCGACAGTTTCTGACATCTGCACATGATCAGACGCGTGAATTCGATTTGACAGATGACACATTTGGCGCCAATCAATTGATCTTTTTGTCTAGCGAGCCACAATTGATTGCCGTGAACTGTCGATTGGACGTAACGAGAATTTCAATTGAAGCACCCGCATCAGGCGGGAGTTGGCGATACATTGTAGGGCGTGCACAATGGGAACAAATGCGATCTCTTGTGGTGGCTGACTTTCTCTGCACAATCTCAGACGCCGACTTTTTGCGAGCGACTCTCCATTCACCATGAACGCACACATTTGCATGAGCGTGAGTGCAGAAATGTAGTGCACATTCATTAGAGGAGCGCTCGCATGTGATCTGCCTCTGATTGCGGCTCATATTGTTGAGGGGTGTAATAACTGGCTTGCCACTTGCCATATTCCATATTGGGACCGGACTTTATGCGAATTGACAGGAAAGGGTAAATTGATCGCCAAGAGTGAATGCTAGTCGATAGCCAGACATGGGCACAAGTTCAAGTGAACTCAACTTGGAGCGGCTGTGATCGATGAGCAGGCGGGCGATGTTGAAGTTTAATTCAATTTCCCTTGATTTGATTCTGAATTCAAAGAACGCAAAGTGAGTGATGATTAATTGATGATGTCACTGCGGACAGATACAGGGTCGATATCGATTGATTTTCGTTTTCTATGTGAGATGTGTGCGAGGTATGCTTGTTGGCGGATGCAGTGCTGGTGGCCTGGGGAGACTGTTTTGTGTGGGTTTTAACATGGAGTTCTATTTGGGTAAGTTGATGGGTTGGAGAAGGAGTTCTGAGTAAGGCAGAACTTGTTTTTCACTGTATTCTACTGGGGACAATTATCATACAATCAATCTGTGGCTCAAGCTTGTTGTTGTCAATTTTTTTTTGACTAACAATCTGCCAAAGAGCTTTAACTATCTTACAGACTTTCAACTACAGGGTGTTAAAAAAGAACAATCGGTTACAAATTGTCAGTAGATTGATCTGAACTGAAGAAAAACCAGCAGCGATCAATGGCGGGACATTGACAAAAAAAGTGCTCTTATGTGTTTTGACCTTCTCCAGAGGCGTCGCAAAGGGTGCCATAACTAAGCCCAATCAGACTTAAGTTCTTGTTGACATTCGGAGCATGCACTTGCTTAGCCTGCATCCTGGTGTCATACCATTTCTGGTTGTGCTGTTGGGAGACTTAACCGTCGACGGACGCCCTAACCAAGGATGTCGGTCGTCCTAAGGTGGGTTCGGGCCTAAGAATGCCTCTTTTGAATCTTACCTAGCTAGTTCATCGGCAATCTCGTCTGCCGTGGTTCCGTGATGTCCCGGGACCCAGACAAGTCCAAGCGAATTCAATCTACCGACCAATTTAAGGAAAAACTTGCATTCCTGGACTATCTTGGAAGTGGTTTAAAGGTTGAGTTTCCTCCTGGAAGCCCGATGCGAAAGCCCCTAAAGAGGTGTGAAGTCAGAAGTTGTCGTCTTCCACGAAGGCCCCAGCTCCAGATCCCTCCTTCGTCTCTTAGTCGTCCGTGAAAGTCCGAGTAAATTCCCTACCCGGTTCAGTTTCTGGCAATAGCCAGTCCTGGACACAAGGGAAGTCTACCTTGTATAAGTGAAGCAGCTGGATCATTGGAGACCCGGCATCAGACCGAATGCCAATTAGACTAGTGTCTTAGGAGATGCGGTGCGCGAGGTTATTAAAGCTCCCGTGCGAGTTGAATCAAAGACCATTCCTATTTAGTCAGGAGATGCCCTTGATTATGCAACCCATGACATGGATTTCAAGGGGAGGGAGATTAAGCAGTGCATCAGGAGCAGAGCCAGTCTTGCAAGGGAAAGCCCCTGTGCGGCCCAGATAAACCGTTCTTTGAACCTTGGTGAAAGCAGTTGTCACGAATGCTTATTCTCCAAGACAACTGATGCATAGGGGAGCTCTTCTCTCATCATTGCCGTATAGATCCATACAGATCTTCTTGGTGATAGGCTCCAGGTTTTGCCATAAACTCCCTTATAGTGACAGAAAACTGACAGCGCCTTAGGGGTTTTCGTCTCAATTTGTTTTTAGAACGTCCAAAGACAAGACGCTTCTGGAGTTTGGTTCGACGTCTCACCTAGGAACTTTCGAGCCGAGGTTCACTGACCCTTACGCATGGCATCCCGAAAGAGAAGGGCAATAAACAAAAACAATATTATTTACAGAGCCCTCCTGTGATTTGATGTGAATTTTAACACTTTTTCAAACATTTTCGGCGGTTTCTCTATTATAAATTGAGATTTTAGAGTCATGTATGTCAGGATATAGCGATTAATTAGCGAAGACACGGTCTTTTGCGCAGTTCCACAGGATAAACTCTTAATGGCCAATTTATGTTACCAAAACGTGAAATTACCCGAAGAGGAAACTTCTTAATCAAAAAGGCTACAATTAACCGTGCTGCTTGGCCAAAATTTCATATTTCCAATCTCACACTTATCGTCTTTTGGCTTCTAAGAGACCAACTGCGCACAGTAAGCACACATTCCAAAAGTCATGACTTTATTTTATGCAAGAAACTCTATCTGGAATAGCTTTTTGATTGTATACAAACCCATCAACTGCACACTTGTTTGTCATTTACTCCCTTATGTCGTCTTTCAAGAGACGCAAAAGAAACTTAAACTGTCAGCGCATTTTTTATTTGAAGTCATCGAAGACTAAACGTCATTTGGGTCACCGGCTGCCTCCAGACGGCATCAAACAAAACATCACAAAGCATTCAACGATCATCGATATCTGGAAGATATCAATTTCCTCTTACTCAATGCAATGCAATAAAACCTCGTAGTCGCTAAAAAAAACTCAAAACTCAAGCACCCGCCCCACACACATCATTGGACGCACTTTAAAATCGATAGAGGACCAACATTCAGTTGCCACATAATTCAGTCCACCAGAGATGCGGCGTAGAAAGACGCATTCATTCGTGGCGTCTTCGAGAGGCAGAGCGCCGCAAACAAACAAAATTTAAATTCTTAAGTTCATTGCAATCAGCGGTCGAGGAATGCGTTCCCCTTCGGCATGGCTCCCTGTTTAATTACCGTGCACAAGATATTTGAATCGGAACAAATTAACGTCACCTAGCCAATTGCCGGGCAGAATGTCGGCATTCGGCGACCTGGGACTGGCAGAAGTTCATTAGAAAATCGCTCGAAGATCACCGGTGGCCATTGTCCACGTAGGCACGGGATGAAATCATCCCGAAAATAGATCGTCCGATCGCGAAAATGCCGTGTCTAGCGTGCAGTTTAATTCTGTGTCGAGTTGGCCTGCAGCCGCGCGCATGTTTCGCAATCGACTCGAGATCTTGCGAATTTGTTCGATCGTGGGAAAGTGATCGTGGCGCTTGCTTGCTCCGTGACTGACAGGTCGATTAGGGGAACGTTAATCGTCGAATTTTACCTATCACGCGAGTCATGTGCAGTGCATGAAATTTGAATTGGGGGCTTTTGCGAAGTCAATTGTTTACCGTGCTGTGAAAGACTGCACGATGCGTTGATCAAATAATTTGCAAATCTTTCGTTTAATCGATGAATACGTTGGCGTCAAGTGATTGCAGAGAAGCCCCTGAATTTAAGAATTGTGGTCACTATAACGAAGAAATTTGACTAAGTCCTGCATTTGACATATTTACTCGGCAACCAATTTTCGAAAAATGAAATCCAGAAGTGAGTCATGGATCGAGATTTGTTTCTTTTCAAAGTACGCAGTGAAATTCTGCAACAGCATATAAAACCTTATTTTTCTTTCCCAATCACTTTTTCGGGTAAGTGTGCTTTAGTTTCAAGTGCCAAGTAGCTGCCCCTACGACTAACGTAGGGTTTCACCCGAATCAAACAATCGGGTCCATTATGCCCTTGAGTGTGGGTTAGCTATAAAGGTAATATCACTCACTTACCATGTTTCGCTGACCTATAACCAGCCCGAATGAATCTCGAGATGTCCTTTGGACACTCGAGTTCCTCAAGGAAAGTGTTGCCCAACAGGTTAAGCCTTCTGGCCGTCGGTGTCTAATATATTTCAATTCCTCCTCGTCCCTGCAGTTCCTACAAAAGCCATTCTACGGAATATTAAACCAAAGCGCAGGATTTCTAATGGCAAAGGGCCTTGTAAAAACCGAAATCAGTTTTCTTGACTCTCCTCGGCTTAGGCTCAACAGTGTCAGGGTCTTCATTTCTAATGTTTATTTGTATTAGTTGGCCTTTGATGTGGAATTTAAACCAAAGCTCTATGCCCTCGAAAGAAGATGCTTAGATGTGTGCTTGCGTTTAGTCGGACGCGTGTCTTGTGCATCTCGAACCCCACTTCTCTTTTAATTGGCTTTCGAGTCACATCACATACCTAATGTACGTTAGGGGGAATAGGATTTCTAAAATGCCTATGGATTGTAATGAGTAGGAAACGTAGAGTTGTGAAGAGTAAGTACATCCATTCATTCGTTCCCACAGATCCGTGTGTGGCCTCTTCTACAACTTGGTGCTGCCATGTTATTCATCAGTTGTCAGCACTCTCTTCAATGCAAAGGCTTTAATAACCTCTTGGCTGTAAGAAAACCCGCTTATTGTTTTGCCGGTCAAGTGTATTTCAATCTCCGCTTGGAAAACGCTGTAGTCATCATTTAGAACGAGGGATTTTTTAAATAAATCTTAATACATCCCCGCTCCTGAACCCTTACAGGTTCTGATCAGTCTGTTAACAGAGCTTCCTCCTATTCGTCCAAGATTGATTACTCTTGCTCTCGAGATGTAAAATTTATTTCCAGTACAAATTTGAAAAGCAAGTAATACATGGATGAAGGCACGCCGATCTACAGATTTTGGACAAGTCGGAAAGCCCATGTTTATCTTAAAGACCTGCCTACAGAAGACCCATATGGGAGTGTCGTTCTCACTACTGCTGTGTTCAGCCAAAAAATAGGTTTACATATGTAAAATGCCACGTATGTCTTAGTGATATGCTTCAAGTTTGAATTGGAATCCATCATATCGAAGAACAGCAGCCCTTGATACCCAGGACACTCATTTTAAACTAGAAGGACTCTATATCTGAGTTTATCGCTTAGAGTTGACACTTGACCAGACATCAGGAGAAGTAAGTAGCAAAGTAGTTACTGAAGTATCTAGGCTCTGGACCCTTGTGGGCCGTTCAATCAATCAACCAGGAAGCGTAGGCAATCGTAGGCATACAGTAGGACATTTAATTTATACAGCGGCGATATTAAATTGACCTAAACCAAATTAGTTTGCGCAACTGAAGACAGCTTTCGAGAAAATGTACTAGCTGCAGAGACATGTTGATCGAGTTCCGTCCATACGGACTTTACGGCCGGATTGAAACAAACAAGAAGGATCAGAGGCCGGATGGAGACAAACAAAAACGATCAGAAAAAATATAAAATCATTGCGCGTGTGTATGTCCGACCAGTTCTGACCATTTATTCCTATTTCATATCTGACCTATATTTTAAATTGCTTTTATTTGTGTTGAGAAAGACAGAAAGTTTGATAGTACTCACAGGCGATTCGGTATATTGTCCAAAGCGATGGTTTCAGTTTCAGACGTAACTAGTCGCACAATAACGAAGTCCGAAGTAGCAGCAAGTCAAGTGACTCGCAATACACCCTTGCTATACAACTTTCGATTGTAGCGCCACCTATTTAATCAACAAAGAACAGAAGAAGCTAGAAGTGTCAATTAAATTATTGAAGAGTACACAGAATTAAGTCTTCGAGGTTCCAGTTTCTTAAGGGAACCTAGTGTACTTAGAAAAGTGCATCTGCAACTCAAAGACTGAATTAAAACTTAGTCTACACAAAGAGAGAACTAAGTCCCCACAACAAGCATTTGACGAAGAACAGGAAGGCAGCTTGTCACAAAGTGGGAATCAGAATCCACAGTGGGTTTAGTTCCCGGTGACTCATTTCCCCTGACGATCATTTTCCTTTCTATAATTGTTTATTCCTATAAGAATAATTTCAAATTCAAAATGTTTCACCTTTTTCATGTATCACTTTGAAAACAAATTCTGACAGCTCACCATTTGCAAGACAAAATCATCTTTCTAAATTTGTTTTAAAAAAAACAACAATTCGAAAACAAACTCCACTCTTATTCATGATCAAATTCCTGAATTTTTCTCCCACAACGTCACTCCTGCAGTTGATAGATTTACAAGCGTTTCCACTTAGTGATTCTCATTACTTCTCGCCTGCATCTACCGAGAATTCACGACTTTTTTCCGCCAGCCATCGACTTCTCCAAGACATTCCACGAATCCACCAAATGATGTAATATCCAAATTCTCTCCGTGCCAGTCAGCGCGAGCAAAACAGATTTCACTCATGAAGCCTTGACACACAATGTAAATAAAGACACCAATTATTGGTCAACTCAACTTCGCCTGAACTTGGCCCACTCGCCCAACACACCCACCCCGACCGGCCACTGCTGCTGGATATATTTTTCAATTCTGACGTCCGAAAATAAAAGAATTAGCATCGTTCGAAATGAAAGGAGAATTCATGATCCACTGTCACTAATTAAGAATACAATGTGGTTATTTATAATTCTGTGACAGTGACAGCTCGTTGCCGGTGGACCGTTATATTTGTGGGATTATTCGATTAAGAACCGTGCGAGGGGGCAACCGCTTGGCTTATTTATCGCAAAAACACGCACAGATTTTCTCATTTCCCCGAAACTGTGCATTAGTCAGAGTTATAAACAAACGGGAGCAGCGGTGTGGCGTGAGGTTGGCAGCAGGTAGACCATTTTGAATTTAGTTGTCACTTTGAGTGTTGGGATTCAATCAGTTTTCAATTTTCAAATCACTTTATACTCCGTATCATATCTGTCAACAAATCTCGTCAGTGTATCTGACGTTCAGTTGTCATAAGATGTAATTTTTTGGGGAAATTAAGATTTTTAGTGACGATGACAGATTGGGAATATGATAGGATTGTGGGAGGTCCGAATCAGTGAGTTGCTTCGTAGAACTGATTGCCATAAAAATCGTCGCACGCTGTGTCAAAATCAAAGAGTTTGCCGACATTCAGCCCGATGGACTAGCTTGGAACAGTCATTTGTTTATTTCTGTCTAGTCTTTATGATTTTGACACTAATCACATTTACGTGATAGATTGTATTAGTACTTAATGAGTGTTGAGATGTTTAAAACTGAATTTTGAAGATTTGTTTGGATCATAGATTTGTTTGAGTCACTTCGGCAATGCAGGGAGAGATATCTCATATTAATTGGCAAGACAAGGACTGGAATCCAAGCGACTGGAATTGCCGGCGCCCTTAGTTAGAGATTTCTTCAATGATTAGACCAGCCGAACGTGACATGTCTCTCCAGGGTGAGGGCAAACCAGGGGCATGCTTCGTAAGAAATCTGAACCTCTTTTTGTTATCACTTGACAGAAAAGTTTGCAGACAACTAACCCTCGACTTAACGGCTCAAACTGTATGTGTGCTTGAATGAAAATTTCGGCAATGCCTATGGGGGAAACGATGATGTGATGAGAGATGATGAAAAATGAACAATAAAAAAATAAATGTGGAAATGGAAATGGAGAATAATGAGAGCTGATAACGCAGGTTCCTGTCACGAAAGTGATCTCTATCTTGGAAAAAGAGGAATATTTTTCTTGAGTCTAAGTGTTTCAGTGTTTAAAGGTTCAGTGACATTAGAAAATGGCGGTATTCCAACACAACAAAAAGAATCACTGCGTCTTTTAGTGCTTTATTTCAAGCCGCCTTCAAGTCATACTCAACTTTCTAGATGCTTTCCGTTGAATCCCCTGTTCCATAGTAGAATTTCAGCCCTGAATTTAATACGCACAAGAACATAATTTCCGATGCGTTAGTGCTCATTCTTTGCAGAAAATCTTAGCCGTCTGCATTAGCTTGCGTCTGCATTAGCTGAAACTGAGGTTATACGGAATAAGTCTTAATTGGCACATGGGCTTATTCACTAACAAGATCCCTGTCCCGTTCGAAATAACTCTTGACTTCTCATTTACCATGCCGGAGTTAGGTTATGTACAACACCGACAAATATTGAGCGTTCGAAAATGTAATAATAAATAATTGAGAGGCGCGCAAGTGACCAGGGCTGAGTTTCTACAACAACTAGTCATGTTGTGCGTGCTACTGTTGTCCCACGAGTAGAAGGCCGACTCCGAACGTCGAGATTTGAGAAGCTTATCATAGACACTTTCTGAGTGTTGCCAGCAACTAGAAAGAGTTGGTGCTGTGAGAAAATGCGAGGTGTCCCGTCCGGGAATCGAACCTAGACCTTCGGCGTATGGGTCGAAGCAATTCTCACTACGCCACGGCGATGTGGAACGAAATTGTAGGTAGAAGACGTTCCATCTGGCAACACTCATTAAGATGTAGCTTCAAACTTCTTCAGACTGAAATGCTTTATAGGAAAAGTAAAATGTGACGATGATGTCTCGAATTCTCATTACTTTTCAAAAGCGAACAACTTTTTACGAAAACAGTGATTCTAATGCTGTCTGCCAATAAAAGAAAGCCTAATATTTTTACTTTCATATAAGGTATAGCATTGTCAAATGTTGTTAATAGTATCGTAGATATAGCACTGCAGAACCATCTGATGAAACCACGTTAACATCTTCGAACACCCAATAATTTCAAAACGAGAGGAGCCTTCTTCTCTTTTCATTCCTATTCTAGATTGTCTTCACTGAGCCTTAGACTTCAAAATTCAATTGCCAACTCAAGACAAGATTCTAGACAAAAACTTTCTATTAAAACCAGTTTTTGGGCATTGCGCCCTCAACAGTCTTGGGAATGTTGTTCTAAAAACGATATTCGCATTTCAAATACAACAACAAACACCAATTTTTGAGTTTCAGGAATTCAAGACAATCTAGACGTGTGTATGTCAAAGTGAATGACAGTAAGATATTATGCGGGTATTTAAATATTTTGCGTATTTAAGTATTTTGCGTATCTAAATTTGTGTATTTAATTTCAATAGAAAATTAAATAACTAAAGTCTAAATCGACAACTTTGACATAACGTTTGAATAAGTTGCATCAATTTTCTTGAAATGAAAAAACGAAACCATGTTCGCGTGAGTGTAACCCGAAATTGTCCAAAACTTACTATGACCCAAAATAATCAATAAGTACTTTGTTAAGAACTAGGCTTCTAATTTGACTCTCCACGTGATCTACTGAAATTCCGTCCGATATTTATTAGCCCTGGTCGACTCCTAACCTTCAATCGTTGCTCAAAGCTCTTCCCAAAATGAATTTTTCCTTTCGCTTTTTGCAACACAAATTGTAGTTCCTTTCAACTTCATAGTGCTGTTGTGCGATTAGCGATGACGGAGAACACAATGACGTGATGCCTTCGTACACGCCCTTGGGAGTCATGCCTCGCCAGTGACGATGATGTGATCATATGCACTCAACAACTTTTTATTTGGCTCTGGGAGGTTCTCAAGCGTTTGACGTTAATTATGATTGAATTTCTGTTCAAATGATTTATTGTAACGTGACCGCAGGCACTCGGAACTTCTCTTAATTCCTATCCATCATGCTTTCGAATCAGAGTGCCTCTTCGTGAACACGTTTGACAGTTTTCTTCAAGTGTCTCTTTTTTTAGGAATCATCAATCCTCATTAAGGGAACAGCTTGTATTCTGCTTCACGCTTGACCAAAAGACATTATTTTCGATGTGAAAACTGAAACAGATTTTCGTACATCATTGAACACTCACCGCAACCACACCCCTTGAGGTGTTTTTCCGACGCACCATGTCGAAGGAATTTGCATCCAATCCTCTTCTGACACATTTCCATGCAGAAACCTCAGCATATTTCCCGTCCGCCTTAATGTGGGAACTGTCACAAGTGTCGCCTCCACAGGCCACATGCACCTCGTAGATATTTGTCGTTTGAGTATTTTGGGAACAGTTTCACTTAACCAGGCCATTCCACCCGACAGCCGAATTCATTTGCGTTTTGGCAGAGTTGTGTCGCCATTCCTCATTGTGTTGCGATTCCTCAAGACCGACATCACTCATATCGCCCCTCGACTGTGTCCATTAATCACCGCATTGCGGCGAGTGTCGTGGTGAAAAATTCACGAAGACATTTCGAAAATTGATTTTCGATTCGTACACTGCAAATTGTCGGAGGAGCAAAGTCCGCATTTGGTCAGCAAACGTGTTCCGCAATCCCATTCCGACAGGAGAATTCAATTTCCAAATGCAGCCATCACTGGTGGGAAGACGTGTGCGGGGCGCTTCGCACGTGTTTCTGCCGAACGCAGGATTCCCACGGGTGCCCGGGAGGGCGATGCTGATTGAGTGCCAAAACAGGAAACCATCCGTCACCCTTTCAATTTCGCAAAGCAACAGCTTCTCGCCGAGGCGCTGCTGAAAACCATCAAAAATTAAAGTCGTGACGACCTAACCCCTATCTGTCAACTGTCAACTGTCAAGCTTCCTCGGCTCAATTGAGTGTCGTCTCCGACCCAAAAAACAAGCCGAAACGAACACCGAAGCGAGTGCGCCGCGTTCAATCATCTCCCCACTGACACTGCGCAACAGGCGCGATCAGTGCGTGCGTCACTTTGAGTTATTTAACGTTCAATTGGCTGGTGGTCGGGAATGCATCGACTGGAGCGATTTATTTGTATGCAGCGCGGGGCTAGCTGAAGTGTCTTCTTTATCAAAACCAGACATGAGCTGACGGGGAGGTCTGCATAAGCGTAGTTCGCGCTTGATTTGGCAAAGTGTCAAGTGGGACTTACGATAGTGAGACATGCGGGTGTGTGGCGGGAACCCACTTTTCTTTCCCATCGCCGGCTTGGTAGGGTGTGTGCGATGTTGTCTGTTAATTTAAGTCTCTTTGGTGTGCTTTTCTTCCCTGTCACCAAAAACCAGTCGCCCGCTTCAGCAACGACACATTTTCCAAAGTAAACATCGATTCACCTCGAGACGTGACGAGGAGGAGCGTCGACCCGGCAGTGTAGCGTGACATTATCAAAGAATCCACTGCCCTGGGCGCAAGGGAATGGGGAACTCGGCTTCGCACCTCAATATTTGTCGTTCGTTAATGACATTGACTTTTTTCCTCGGTCGCGCTTGAGTCCACGCAGCTTTCCTGTATCTGTGTCGCGTTTGCTCTGTGTGCGGGAACGCGCACAGCAGATACTCGTATTTCAAGTGTCGTCGTCAGTCGTCAGCTCACTTGATCGGGTTTTCTAGGTCATGCTGTTCTCCGCCTCTTCGGCATCGCACTTGGAGCCTTTGACTTCGACTTCGATTCGATTCGCCATGACATCATTCCCACGAATAATACAACCAATTTGGCATTCGAGAGGGTTCGTCATTTTGTTTCCTCAACGACGACGACAACGCCGATGGCGTGCTCAGCGCGTGAGTGTCAGTATGGGTTCTCAAGAATGCCGCACTTGCGGGGAAGTGACAAGCGGTTGCCATTCCGATGCTGTCGAAATGCATGCTGCTGGCTGTTGCAGTGCCCCCTTCAATCGTGCAGGAGGTGGTGACTCAAAGGCTCGCCAGCGGATGGGGTTTGCCAAACTGCCACTGACGCACGGTTCGATTTGCTTAACAGTTTACGATCTATCGCCTATCTCTCTCTCTGAGGACGGATCTAATCGTGGATGTGTGTTAATTTTGTATTTTTAGGAGAACCGTCCACTTCGGTCTTTGCGGCGAGTTTTCCTCGGTTGACCTTAGAACTGAGATGGGATCGGCCCGCGAGGAGGAATTGCGCTGAAAGACTATCAACAGCTGATGCCCATGCCCGACTGGGTTTTATGAAGCGATATTTCATAATGTGGATACACTTGGACTGCACCTGTTTTATGGTGGCCCGGGTGATGGAAGCGCGCTCTCTAAACAGATCGCGACGAAGAGATATTGCCTGTCGAAGAGAAGAAACGAATTTGGGGGAATTGCTGAATCACTGGCGGATGACGGACATAAACCGCAAGTGCTGTGGGACTAGTAATGGACGTCCGGAGCATGGCAGAATCCACACGAAATTGTATTAAATTCTGCGCTTGACACTTGATGGCAAACATGCTTGTTGAAAATTGTGCTTGGGGTGAGTGGGTCGTCAGTGTTTGTCGGTTGAGGCATGAAGGTCGATTTGTCAGAATTTTATGATTTGTTAGAGGAAGTAATTAAGTTTGATCTTGCATTGACGTCTTGGAGTTTTAATTCCGTCTTGGGGAGGAGAAATTCTTTGGGGGAGTTTGTTCTTAGTTCCATATGCCTTGTTGCGAAGTAGCCGAAAGAAGAAGTAGCCGAAAGAAGTCACTTGTCTAGTCCTACAGTTTCAGGTGCAGCAACGTTGACCTTGATTTTTTGTCCTCTACAAAAGCGAAAGACACGTGTATTTGATATTGCATGAAAAGGACTCCTCCAGTCTAATCCGTGTGGCACAACGCACCTAGCATGATCTTAACTGATCCTGAAGTTTGTGCAATAAAAGGGGTCTTTTTTTTTTCTCTTGGAGCTCACAAAAGGAGACTGGAACTTTACTAATTGGCCTCCGAACAAAGTTTACAGATGAGTTGATGTATTTGTCAATGTATTTCCCGGCACCACCTCTTTCGAGTTGCCGACAACACTTAAAGAGTATCAATTGTCTGTGAAAAGCTTCTTTAATCTCACCATTCGGAGTCGGCAAAAAACTGTAGGTCCCTTCTACTCGTGAGAGAACAGTAGCACGCACAACATGAGTAGTTGTTGTAGAACATATGTCCTTGTGGGCTGGAGTGCCACTCAATTATTATTGTCAGTAAGATAGACTTGCGCGTCTTGACACGTTCCCAAAGTTGTATAACTTATGTTTAAAAAGGATTAAGCATTTATTTGCAGGCAAGTAGATTATTGAAATGTTTTCCAATGACTTCTTATACTTCTGGACAATTTCTGTACTCTTCCTAGCTTTGTTCTCATTGAAGTTGTTGAATAGAAATTTTTTTTCTGTGATTCTGTGACAGAAACCCTTAATGCGCAAGTTTAACTCACACTTGAGTCTCAAATGTCAAAAGGAGACCCATTGAACTGTGCCAACTACTGAGCCACTAGTCTCCTAAGTATCGCATACAAAATCTTATCTGCCGTACTGTGTGAACGCCTAAAGCCATTCGTCAACAACCTGATCGATCCATACCAGTGTGGCTTTAGGCCAGGAAAATCCACCATCGACCAAATATTCTCATTACCGCAGACTTTGGTGAAAACCCAGGAGCAACAAATCGATACCCACCACCTTTTCATCGATTTAAAGGCCGCGTACTATAGCATCTATAGAGACGAGCTATACAGAGCAATGTCTAGTTTTGGCATCCCTACCAAACTCGTCCGTTTGTGTACGATGACGATGGAGGTCGGTAAAGACCTAACCGAGACCTTTGATGTCAAAAAAGGATTCAGACCAGGCGACGCACAGTTATGCGACTTATTCATCATCGTTCTTGAAAGAATTGTTCAAAACTCGAACACCAACACCAAAAGGAACAATCTTTCAGCTGTCCGTCCAACTACTCGCATATGCAGACGATATTGACATTATCGGAAGAACGCAGCGTGATGTCAATGGCGCTTTTGTGGGTATTGCAACGGAGGTCGCGAAGTTGGGCTTAGCGGTAAACGAGGGTAAGACTAAGTATGTATATGCTGTCAACGAGAAAGGACACCCAATATCGACGTCTTTGACGTAGTCAAAAACTTTGTCTACCTAGGCACAGCTCTCAATTCAGACAACGACACCAGCGCTGAAATCAAACGAAGAATAACTCAATCAATCGCTGCTTCTTTGGGCTAAGAAAGCAATTGGTAAACAAAGCTCTCTCTCGAACAACCAAGGTAACGCTCTACAAGGCCTTAATCGTCCCAGTCCCTGCTGTATGGCGCGGAGGCATGAACTTTGTCAAAAGCGGATGAAGCCGCTCTTGGTTGCTTGGAGAGAAAAATTCTTCGTGTGATTTTCGGTCCCGTCTGCATAGATGGCGAGCGGAGGAGGAGGTATAATGACGAACGGAGTGTTCAGCGACATCGACTTAGCCAGAAGAGTGAAGATCAAATGATTGAGATGGCCAGGTCATGTAGAGCGGATGAAAGCCAATGTTCCGGCCCGAAAAGTCTTCGAATCCACCCCCAAGGGAGGGCACAGTAGAGAAAGACCGCGACCGAGGTGGCGCACGCTAGTGGAAAGGGACCTCAACCGAAACTGGAGACAGCTAGCTAAAGATCGAGCTGCCTTGAGATACTTGTTGGTTGAGGCACAGGTCTGTAGCGCCACCTTAAGGAAGTAAGTAAGTGATCGTCAAATGTAAGTTGGAAACTTGATGAAAATTCATTCAAAGTCTTTTCGATTTGACAGGAATCTAACAAACATATGTCAGTTGAAGATGATTAGTTATTCGACTCTTAATACCTATAATCAACTTTGATTTCACAGTTTTAATCCCTTTCCCCTTCCAATAGCATAAAAAATCCTCAAATTGACACAATTTTCGCTTTTTTCCCCATAAGCGCTGCCAACAGACACAAATCATTTTCATTTTGAGCCACATTGGACTGGATAAACAATTTTAATGGGTTTTCGAGGCACGAGTGCCCTGTCAAGCCGCGTGGTCATGAATCAATGGGTCAGCAGTAAAATCGGAGACAACAATGGAAATGAGACAAGCGCAGAACCGATCAACCGAGGGAATTCGAGATCATAAACCGAGTTCTTCGAATACATAAACAGTTGGCACCATTTAATGGTCTGTCCAAGGGCACAGCCTGCTCAGTTGTGTGTCTCTTCGGCCCAAACAAGTTGTCAATCATCATTGAGATTGCTTTCGACAGAATATTTCAAATCAAACTCCAGCGAAATCTAATTGGCAAGAGAATCAGGAACTCATCACGACGTCCATTAACATCGAACATTTGACGGTTTCCATCCGTTGTCGGCACTCTGTGGCGTGTGGCATTCTTGAGCCTCAATGGAAATGTCAAGCGAATGTTACATCTGAACCGAATGACAGCCAACAATGTCACCCCTTTGATCGGGGCGGTAAGCCCTTTGATCGAGCGTTAATCTTCTTGTTAACGCGATGCGGAACATAAGTCCGTACAGTTGTTGACAAATTCAACTGTCACTGGATCGGCGGAAAAACACCGGACACCCCCATGCGATTGACTTAAGTGGTGGCACGTGATTGAATGTGCAGCGCGGTTGACTCTAATGCGATCCAACTTTGACATCCCACCAAAGCTGAGGGTGTTGCCGATGTTTCTTTTCACTTTGACAGCTGACAGCTGTGGACATTTCCTGAAAGACTCAATTGCAATTTCAATATTTGCCGAAGCCAATGGTGCCAGCACATGAATTCTGAATCACGGATGGGTGGGCAGGGACATTACTCATATAACCAGGCTATTTGCCACTGATGCAGGCGACGTTTATTGCCTCAAGATCGTTACTCATGCAGTTTATTGGCTCAGTCTGATGGTTGGGTGAATTAATTTGCTTATCGCCTGACAGGGGTGAGCTACTGATTCATTCGTGTGCAGCTGATGATTCTGGGAAGAAAAGCTGGCAGAACGGAAATGCATTTTGTGAATGGAATTAAATGAAAGTGAGTGGGTACGGATTCGGAGAATAGAAGCGTGTGTGAGATCAGATTCTATTTTGTGTCTATTTCTAGTGGGTCAGTTTAAGAGCGAAACGCTTTCATTTGCAGTCACTGCAGCTGTGCGGAGGCATGCGTAAGCTTTGTAGGCCAATGGTGGGAACTTATTTAACTCTAAACAGGGTATTGGTCAACGACTGGTCATAGATTTAAATTGTGAAACCCAAGTCCAAGGAACAGCACGATTCAAAATTTCTTCGCCGCACAAAATGCCTTTTGGCACATGTTCCAACCAAAAACAAAAAATATCTGTGTCGCAATACTGAACTCAAGCTGTTTGTTTTCGGAATTTCAGTTTCAAATTTATGTGCCAATCTGCGGATCGTCTGAATGTCATTTGCTCAAAGAACCAGGAAACTAAAAGACAAATTAAAATTAACAACACCTTCCTATTGACTTCATTAACGCTTAAATATATTTTATTCCCACCATTAAACGGTCAATAAACGCGAACATATGCCTCTATAACTCAAGATGATTCAAGAACCGAACCGAGGAAGCAACTTCCCATGTCCGTTTTTATTTTATTTGAGAATTTTAATGAGGAATTATATTTTTAACCTCGACCATGCCGATGAATCGTCTTTCCATTCCCTTATATGTCACATTTGCTTAAAATTTGAAATCCGAAAAATTTGTTGTTAGGGAAAATTAAAAAAAATTACATATTTTTGAAATGCCAGAAGAAGCAGCTTGCAAGCAAACATTGCATTCATCATCCATCGGTGGAAGTCTGAATAGTTTTCAGGGACAGGAGACGGTTTTTGAGCTGAAGGCAAAGCCAAAACTGATGTCAATACCCGATACTTTTCGAGTGAGCAGCAGCGGATATGATGGCGGTGATGAGAACAAGCGGTATGTGCAGAAGCTGTCGTTGTGAATCACTCTAACCAAATTTTCTCCATTCAGAGGTGCCAGGCGTCTTTCGCAACTAGAGGAAACAGATGAGGAGAATGAAGATGCTTGCTCCGTGATCTTTGTTGGGTCAATGTGCAGCATTGGAACTTATCAAGAGCTCAAGAGTGTAACTGAAGTCTAAGTTACCAGGAGGTTCAGCAATATTTTCGAGGTTTTATTTTTATTTATGTAAAAAAAAGTAATAGCCTTGGAAGAGATTATTTTATAAAAAAGGTACTGATATCCTCTGCAGATTGTGTAGAGGGCTCTAACAGCTCTTTGTTTTGAGTGCACGTTAAGTTCGATTTGCGAATCAGCTGAATGCGATGTCATGACTCCTAGGTGCCTAAAGTAGGTGATTGCCGCTAACCTTCGAACATAAATTCACGGTGACTATCGATCGTGTAAGAACTATAAGGTGCTAGTAACCTGAAACCGAGCATTTAAACTGAGTCAGGTGGAGTATATGACATCTTTACGGTGTCCACCTGTTAAGTTTTCAAAAATTCCTCAACCTGCCGGCCGACATGTGTAATATTTCAAAGATAGAAAAGTACATCTTCAGTTGAGAAATGAGCTTCCACAAAATTAAGGATCTTAAAGTTGAAGTGAAGGAAGCTCTACAGTTCTTAGTTGATATAGTCTGACGTTCTCTTCTTAGTTTTCGTAGCAATAAAAATATTATGAAATATGAAAACTGGGCAGGTAAAACTAGACTCGCACATTGAGGGTTTCGTTTCAACATCAGTTGATACAATCAATTCAAATATTATATGTTCTTAAGTACAGAATTTCCGTCTTCGGTCAAGAGCGCTGTTAAATATTTAGACCGAAATAGTTTGTATGCAAAGTTCACTATACAAGGTTTTCTAGATATATTTTTGTAATTTTTTGATACATAAATGGAGGAATTTAAGGGAGGAGCGAAATAACTTTTCTCAATCTTGTAGCTTAATACCCTGTGGCGGTACTTCGAATCAAAAAGGTGGAAGTCAATTCTCGCAATATTCTTAAGGTCCAACTTTGGACGACTTGTTCGAGCATAGCGATCAATATCTTGCGGCTAATACGAGTAAAGTTGGCTTTCAGAGTGTCAATCGTAGCTGGCTTAATCTTAAAGACCCGAAACCTTACATGTCCAGCCCATAGCGCTATCTAAGCGGACAGTTTAGCCTATCAAATCGTGAAATTACGTACTCACCAAAATGATTTTTGAACGAAATCATTGTTTCACGTGATGTTTGTTCCGTAGTGTCGTCTTTTTTCAATCGGAGCTCACTGGGTGCTTGTATTTCAGGAAGAAAACTCCATTAACATGGTTGAGCTGCTGAGAAAGATGACTGAGAAAATTGCATCAAAATTACATCATATTTGGTAGTAAAACCCATCGGAAAGTGATCTGAGACCGTTTGTTTACACAGCAAGCACCGTAAAACAGATCGGCAAATAAAAGCCACTCTAAACTGTTTTAATGCTTAAATTGCACACAGCCGGTGATGATTCAAATGGACGTCTCATCTCTGTGCCGACAACAGGTCCGGTTCCACTTTTAAGAAATTAAACTGTTTGCTCATTAAGATATTGCTTCGAAATTTCTCACTGTTGCTTCTGTCAGCTTAGACAACGGTTCTATTAAATTGCAAATCAAAACAAATAGCTGAGTCGCTAAAAAGTTTCTATGATCTGTTTCGGAATACATTGTGAAGGCAAAATGATGCCAAACTGCAGAAAAGGTGATAATCGATTGGAGAAATACTAGGGGACTACTGTGGATGTGAAAGTGTTCCAAAACTAAACTGTAGAAACTTTTGCAAGGCTACGTATGCGGTATGGGGTCTTAGCGACTGTATTCAACGATGGACTGGTTGAGGAAATGAAAAGTGGATCGGTTCCTTAGATGTCCAACAGATTGTCATAAGGTTTTCCTGGGGAAGGCCAAGTTTTGGGTGTGCTTTGGATTCTTGTCTTTATTCAACTATTCTCGAGATGTCAACGCTCGGCTGAAAAGGGAATAGCGTTTCTAGGTTAGACTTACGATATAATGACCTGAAGTATGCCAACGCGCGACGGTCCTATTCTGATTTGAAACATAGGAAACACGTTTATTCTCCAGAAAGTTTTAAAGCTAAAGTGAGTGACTCGCTCTTGGCAACCGGCGTTATTTCGGTTTGTCGAAACTGCTAGCATCGAAACTCCTGACACGAAGGACTAAGATAATGCTCTACATGACACTAATCCTTCCCGTACTCTTATACGGAGTCGAGTGCTGGACGATAAGCAAAACGGCAGAGCAGATTCTTGGTTCCTTTGAAAGAAAAATTCTGCGACGAATATATGGTCCTGTCTGCGAGGAAGGTGAATGGAGGAAAGGACACAACCGCAAACTCCATGTGGTGTACCATATGTGGATGTACTTCGAAAGGCAAAATCCGTCGACTACAATGGCTCGGCCACATCAAGTGAATTGACAACATCGCTCTAGCTAAGAGGCTATTCGAATACGAGCCTCCAGAGTGGAGAAAAAGACACACACACACACACACACACACACACACACACACACACACACACACACACACACACACACACACACACACACACACACACACACACACACACACACACACACACACACACACACACACACACACGCACACACACACACACATCTTAATTTGTGTGTAAAAAAAATGAGTTTCGCCTACGATTGCCCTGACATGAGAGTCTTTTTGCCATTTAAACTGCTGGTGTGTCTACTTAAAGATGGATGGTGGCACTTAATGTATAAAACGAGTAAAACGTCGAAAAATTAACAATTTGACTGCATGTGTAACGAGTATTTGCTGAAGAAGTTAGGCCGTGGTCCCTTGGATCTGTACCGTCACTCATTTGTTGTTAACTGCATAGAAGACGTGTCAATTTCGCATGACAAAGTAGAAAGTTCTGGAAAATAGAGTGTTTTGAGTAGGCTTTAAATCTTGCAGGAATACAAAAGATCTTTGTTACACTTCAAAAGACTTCAGACAAACACTCTCACTTCATAAGACTTCAAGGAAATTTAAATCACAGACCAATTGCTAATAACAAAAATGAACTACATACGAATACTCGCAAGTTATGGTCGCCGTCTAATTGACCTGGCGCTTTCTGGGTTCCAGACCATCAGTCCTAAATCATAAAACTTTTTGCTGTATCATGTTTAAAAGCTTTAATCATTAACAAGCCACTGACCACTGACCGCCTAATCTAATCTTGAGGAAAATTTCATAGACATCGAGTAATTCTTGATTATGATCTTGAGAGTTATAGATTGGAGAAACGTTTTGAGATTAGATAGCTTGCCACACATGTTGAGTGAACTGAATACGAATTTGGAACATGCACGAGATGATACACCGATTTGAGTTAGGGTGAAGTACATTATTCTTTGTCAAGTAGTCTCGTCTCTATGTGCTGCGACTCTGAGACAGGAAATCCAAATTCGTTTGATAAGTCAAAGAGTTCGTCGTTTACTCTTCATATCTAATCTTCATCAGTACAAGCTGCGTCCAATATAAATCAAACGACTTTCTTTTCAAAACGATCAAGAAAGTTTTATCTGCTTTTAATATTACCTAGGCTGCCCTACTTTATAATAGATCGGGATTTGATTGGTACTAAGCGATAGAGATTAGTTCATCAAGAAAGGATATGCACATTTAACTTAATTCATTAGTTTTATATCTGAATGTGCTAAAGAATTTATTCCTTTTTGCGGGAGCAATACACGCACGAGAGACTTCCAGGCCGCTCGATGCTCCGCGATCGACTCTAACTCATCAGGAGCTATTCCCAGGCGCAACCAGGCGAGTTTATGAATTTTATCTTGACTTGAACCACATCGGTCTTATTCTGCCGCACGGTTGCCTACCTATAAGAACAGTATTGCATTTAAGACTTAGTTAGACCAAAATCAGTTTTTGGTAACAGAACCATAACCTACGTCACATTGTCAATGAATGCTCTTCTGCAGATGAAGAATGGCTGGTTTCGAAGTTTTTACTTGTGCGTCCCTGTGGCTCATATTGTGGCTACCAGTCAGATCACAAATGATTACCTTAGGCTAAAGATCAAGCTTTGAAGTTGACCCTCGCGAAACGGATTGAGGACTGCAGGTTCTCTTTTCTTAAAGTACACATTTTGACATGAAGAAGCTTTAACTTAATTTCTTTAAATTAATTTTATGGGTCCACTGTACACAAAGGCTCAGATTGTACTCTCGCGGCTAGGCGAAACTTACAATGTCAATTCCGAACGGTAAAATATGGGAAGCCTTTCATAGACAATTAGAACTCTTTCAGTTTTCTGTCGGAAAAAAGGCGAAATAAACGCCCCAGTCAATGAATCTAAATTAGAAACGATGACTTCTGGAGCACTTACCCAACATGTCCCTACGTTCACAATCGATTTTAAATCAACTCGCTTAAAGGAAATCATACATATGTAGTAGTCTTACAACTGAAGTCTAAATCGTGGTTTTATTAGTGCAAAAACTAGACGTACCTTAAAATTTTGGACTCGCGTTAGGAAACACGAAAAATATGGAATGTGTAACTAGGCATCCAGCATATCCTTTAGAAGTGTCTGAGACTTATGTTAGCTAGATGATCCACTACATACATTCAGAGATACATCCAAAACGAAATAGAATCTTGAAAACTGTATCACTACACACGTTTTTAACCTTCTTATGGACATACTTAAGAATAAAGTGAGGTGCTTATCTTTCAAACTTCCACTTCTACCTCACCTAACCTAGATCTTCATGGCGCTGTTTTTAATTTATTTGGAACTTGTAGCCGGATAGTGTAAGACTGATACGATAAGCTCTCGTTTAAAAACAGCCACACAGAAGTCACATTTAATGGGCCTCCACAGGGAACGGACCTTGATCCCGTATTGGTAGTTTCTAGACGAAACAATCTTAAGCAACTCACTCCCATGACGATCATTCCACGCCACGCAATGAAAATTCGGACGCTTAAGTCTAGATCGCACCTGGTTCTCATCAAAGAAAGCGTTTCAACACTTGTAGACATCTAGACGTCCTCTGTCCATCTGGATGAACATGCATTCTCAATTTTTATGCCTCTGCGTCATATTAAAATAGAACTTAGACGATTAGCCTTTTGTACAGAGTCAAATGAGTCCCGCGAGAGTGGCCCCCATTACTCAGTCAACTCCTTTGGGGCCCAAGCAAACAGTGGCGAGATTTATTCAGCACTGGTGTTGCTGACGCTGTTTACACCATTAATGCTGTTTGTATTAAGTATTCCCCGCAGTCACAATTTGTACAATTTGTCATTGAATCTTCTGCTCAATTTTCCCCCACGCCGCAAAATTTCACCCCAAGCAGCGCAGCCTGTCGTCTCTTCGTCTCTCGCAGTTAAGTCATCGCATTCCCCGGCACACAAAATAAAACGAACATCCAAATCAATTCCGCGGAGAATAAAATTTTGGGTGGCCTACGTCCTGGCCCTTCACGCCGCGCTCCGTTTCGTTCGTTAAGCAAATTAGACTCCAACTCACTGTTCCCGAAAATGTGTGTCCCTTCTGCTCGCGGGATTAAATTGACATTTGCGACGCGCATTCTTTCTCCACGCCCGAGCGAGCAGATCCGTCTGCGAATGGCACTCAACAAACGAACTCATTGTCCATCCAGTGGACACTTTTTCGACTGTTTTCCGCCCGTCAATGCGGCCCGTGACGGATGGCGGGAATGCAAAATATAGCGAGACCCGAAATTGTCATTTTAAATTTAAGCCAAGAATTTAAATGGCCTCTCTCCCTCTGCCACATGACGCTGCGCTCGAAAGTTTCGGCTGCACCGCGTGAGTCTGCGGTTGTATTGGCCCAGTGCCCGGTTCGTGTCCAGCGCGTTGGGAGCCGCAAGGGAATTATGAATTATGAAATTCAATTTGAATCACCCCACGGCTCGGGGGAGACAAACCGGCCGCTCCGATGAGGACACTGCGAGTGCGGCTAATTGGATCTGGATTTATTGCGTTGGCTAGTGGTAGCGAAAATATTATCGTTGCCACTGGCGGCGGGCTAGACGAAAACGCACACAGATTGCGAGGCAGATAAGTACCGTCCATGTGCGTGGTGAAGTTGTGTCGTGATAAGATTTCGTTTTTTTTTGTTTTCAGTTGCAATCGTGGGCACTTAAGGCTTGTTAAGTTTTGGGCTTTAACAATCGGCTTAACAGCTAGTTGAGTGGAAGATTTTATGGGAAGTGGGTGATAAGGTGTATAATTTAGAGAACGGCGGTTATACTGAAGTGGGCCAGAACTGCACACATTGTATCCGCTGTCTAGTAGTGGAAATTGCGGGGCAGGAGCTCTAGGATTTCTGCAAGATAAATGTTTTCCTCGCAGGGTTATTTCAGATTGATATACTAGAGTTGATCATGTGCTTAGATATAGCCAAGTTTATTTTAGACAAGAGGGCCAAGTCCAATGTGAACAGAAAGAGGAACTGTTTTTGTTTCTCGATTAATGCCCAACATTTTTGGGAGAAGCCGATTAAGTATATACAGCATTAAACGCAGTTCCTTCCAAGGGAGAATAACATATTTGATGACGAGTGGAAGTATTCTTCTATTCCTCATTTGTTAGGCAACCACAACTGCAGGAATCGTTGCAGACAACTTGGAACTACGTAACGTGTCTCCCAACACCTAAGCATCTTCGAGAAGGGTGGAATAGTTCTATGGATCCTATTTGCTTTTTTTTTCTTTGGTTAACTTGAACTGTCCACTGCCCCGTTTGTCAAGTTTGTCAACGTTCCACAGAGACATTTAATGTCACAAGATGGGGAATTGTAAGACTACTTTTGTTCGAACTTCAAAGTCACCCCATTCCACAAGCCTAGCTTCTTGCACGTATGGTGTACATTAAGCGATGACTTAAACATCATCAGAGGGACTGAACGCGCTGTCAATGAAGCATTTTGTAGCACCATAAGTGTGCGGCTACGATGAGTCCACATTTTCTTCTTCTTCTCCTTTCGCTAGCGCTACAGCCTGTGGTGAACCTGGGCCTCAATAAACATGCCTTTCCAGCTACCCCTTTTCTTTCAGCTGCCTTTAACCTTAGACAAATTAATTATCAACCTCTGTTGTGTTGTCGCAATAACTCTGATTCGAAGAACCCCTCTGGTTGAAGCTGTATATTCTCTACACACACTTCTCAAGCTTCTATTTACTCCGTTTCAAGCCTTGTATCCGTAGCCGCTTGGCTAAACACATGGCGCCGTATAACCTACAGAGCTCGTCGCTGAATCGTCTCGTTCAGGTGCAATCAACACAAACAGGACCCCAAATTGCAAGCAGAACTTTTCTATCAAAAAAGGCATCCTCATGCTTTTTTAATAACGTCCCCTAAACCAGAACAGTAAGGATCAAGTTGTTGTACAAAGTCAGCCTGGTTCTTCGAGAGAGATGTCCATACCAAAATTGGCTCTTGAGCCCAATCAATCTTGCTTTTGATACTGAAGATGTTGTCCTTACTTGTTGCGGACCCGAAACTCGTCTTAAACCAAACACAAACTCTCCTTTCTATTCAGCGGAAAAATTTACTGAAAATGGGTCTGTAACTGATGTAAAGACAACAACACGCCTTTGACCGAAAATATCGCAGCAGTACGTGATGATGTCGCTCAAACTCCATCCACCTCAATTCAACACCGAGCTCAGCAAATTGGTGTTTCCAAATCCACTATGCAGCGAATTTTGACGAAAGATTTGCATCTTCATGCATACAAAGTTCAATTGACTCAGGATCTGAAGCCAGCTGACCATGCACAACGAAGGGAGTTCGTTAATTGGGTATTGGAGAGACAACATGAAAATGCTGATTTTGGCGAGAAAATGATCTCCAGTGATGGGGCCCATTTCCATCTTAATGGCTTCGTCAATAGGCAGAATTTTCGCATTTGGGGCGAGGAAAATCCCCGAGTGATTCACGAGAAGCAAATTCATCCTCAACGTATCACTGTGTGGTGTGGATTTTGGGCTGGAGGAATCATTGGACCGTTTTTTTTTTATCAAAATGAGTCAGGTCAAGCGCAAACAGTCAATGGTGTTCGGTCTCGTGAAATGATAACCAATTTTATCGTGCGTAGAATTGAAGAAATGAATGTGGAGGGGATGTGGTTTCAACAAGACGGCGCCACATCTAACACAGTCAGAGAAACAATTCAATTGCTGCATCAGTCATTTCCCGGTCGTGTTATTTCACGTTTTGGAGACCAGAATTGGCCGCCTAGATCGTGCGATTTAAGACCATTGGACTTTTTTCTTTGGGTTTTTTTGAAGTCGATGGCATACGCGAATAAGCCGACGACGAGGAAATTGGACGCTGCATTAATGAAATTTTGCAGCATTTATGCAAAACGTCATTCATTAAAATATTGCGTATGTGCCAGAAAAGCCGCGGCGACCATCTGGCCAATGTGTCATTCCACACATAACCTCATCCTGTCTTCTTTACGATATAATAATGAATTCACGATTTTTTTTTAAATATCTGCGTTTTATTTAAAATATAAATTTTGCGTTCTTGTTGGGACAACCTTTATATTTAGATCCCTCCAGCACCTCAACGTGAATATATTATTTTCGCCTTGAACAATAGCCTCTTACTTTGATACTGGCAAAGTTGTAAAATGCCATGGAAGTGGGAATACGAAAGGGTTCAGACAGTGAAGGCTCGAATTGAGCTAAATCCGAGTCGAAGTGAAAGAAAAATGGACCGTGAGCTTAACATATCTTAGGGATGAAAGCAGCACGCACTGTAAAACGAGCTTGGACTCAAGGCATTGCAGTTCCAAAAAATACATGAGCATTTACTGCAAAGAAAGAGTCGAAAACCCTTCGAACGGCCACCAGAAAGCAGGCAGCACCAATGGTGATAGTTTGAGCCTTTGTAGGTCGCCATTGACTGCAACGTTTTCAAAGGAGTGCAGTCCATTTATTTCACCACATCAAACAGTCAATTTATTAGGTTGTAACGGTGTTTTAGCATACTCTTGAGAATGACCGTAAATTGACGTAGTGTGTGATGCGCATAACGAACAGAATTTTAAAATTCTATTCCAAAAATTAAAATTCAAACCAAAAATAAAAGAAATTACTCGACAGCTGACAAAGTGACCGCCAGTAAAACAGTGGTGCCAACATAAGTAGCTATACCTCTAAAAGAACCACCCTCGCGTACTCCAGACTGGACAAGATTACAGACACTATAAAGAAGCACGCTAGCGAAGCATGTTTTAGACGTCAAGAATGATTCCTTCAGCTGTAAACTGAAGACTGAACTGAAAGCCTTCAATTCTGAACTTCATGTTCATTTCTTGTTTGTCATGAAGAGTTAAGATCGCAGCTAATAAGTTTCTCGAAACAGCTTCATGCTCAACTAGTCGTCCCAAGTTGACAGATGGTCTTCCCTGCTTGCCCATCAGCTGTTACGTACCCTGATTCAAAGCATCTTTGTTCTACCGTCAGGACAAACCATTCGTAACATTGAATCCTTAAACTCATACCAGCCCTCTGTACAGTTGGTTTTCGAATCTTCTCCTCCAGATGTCAACAACGCACACACTGCCATTCCAAAGCGGGCGACCGCAAGCAGCGTTCGAGTCGCCCACTGAATTTGTTTGAACTGCTGAAAGTCCAGTCCAGATAGAGAACATGACAAGCACATGCAGCGGGCAGTCCTTTGGTGGAGAGCTTATCGATTATCAACAGCAATCCATCGATGGACACATGGGTCACGCGGCGCCGTATCTGAGGCGCAGATTACGTGCAGCATTGGCAGCGACTTGTGTCCGCAGTGTCTGACCTCACCGGTGAGTTATGTTTGAATTGCAGCCAAGATTTCCTGCAGCACCCCGTGAGGTGCGACATAATTACCACGAGTCGATGACGTGTTATGGAGTCTCTCTCTCTGGCAAGCTGCAATCTTGCGACCGCAATGACATCATCTCTCCTCTCGAACTCATCACTGGTGGCGGCGGCGGTAGCGTGCGGTTGGCACATTGAAGTGCCTCGGTGTTCGACGCTGGCAGGTATTGAACATCGGATTTGCATATGCACACGTAAGTACGCCCGAAGCGGCACTCTGTGATGCACCTGTTTGCGGTTTGTTGGTATTTTCGAACACGGCGTTAGAGCAGCGATTATCTCAGCGGTTCACCTCGCCGGCACGGCGATATGAAACGGTTATTAGTTTTCGTGTTCGGATCTCGGGGATAAGATTAGCATTGGAATTGCTTTCCGATGTGCGATGTGCGGTGTGCGGGAGCCACTTCATTTTTATTTTTGGTGATTACTTTCACTTTGGATGCCGCTGCAGGTGCTGGAAATTAGATTTCAAATTGAAACATTTAACTGCGTCGGTAGGGTGAAGCAAAGGACACTGTTGCGGCTGGGGTCATGTGGGTTTGAGTGGATCGTGACTCGAGAAACCACAGGAGACATTAGAATATGTTGACTTTACCGAAATTATGAGAAGATTTTGTGGAAATGTTTGTCGCTTCAGGGAAAAATCGGTTAAAAATCGTGCAGATATTTCGGTCCATCAACGTCACCGTCGAAGGAATCCCTTTCTACCTTAACCGGTGAAGAAACAATGGGATGTCAAAGCACAGAGCTCAGTCAGAAGAAGTTTCTTCACGTCTTGGAGTTTTGCGTACAGGACAACCAGTGCATTTGAGGGAAAACTTTAAGACAGATGCATGGTAACCCTCCTTTCACCATTCTTGCCTCGTGCTGAACTGTCTTCTTGGCATATGCCCTAAAAAGTTTGGAAACTTGAAAGGAATTTCCAAACATGTTGATGGAATATTCACAGTTGTTGACCGAAAAAAATACAGTTCACAATGAATAGTTTACAGTAGAAGGCGAGAAGTTAGGTTAAGTAAGATTTAGTCAAAAGAGCTTGATACCTAAACAAGCCTTATGTAGTTATCAGTCTAGAGGGGTCCAATGCCTAGCATTTTCTGAAGCTTCTCATGTTTTGCATGCTTCTGTTTTGCCACAGTAGTTTACAGTTTGTTTTGCTGACTACCAACACAGCGAAGTTTGAGAAACGAGATGTTCGCTCTCGGAATCGAACCGGGGACCTTCAACGTGTGAGTCGATGCACTTACCCACAACGCCATGGCGACAATTGTGAATTACCTCTATTAACGTATGCTAAGCAACGCATTCACTTCGAGAAATAAAAACAAAGAAAAAATAATTCATGATGTAAGGAATGTAAACCTTTTCCAGGTCACACAGCTCGTGGAACAAACTTCCTTTACATGAATGCGCCGTCGTTGCTGAAAAGCTAGCCAAAGACAAGGAGGTTGTCGACTGATTCTATTCTTCTCTACAGGAGTCCCTACAACGCTAGTAGAGATCATGCTTAGAGCATAGGGAATGGGATAGAATGCAGCCAGAGTGACGCCGACAGATACCAGTTGAATAAATCTGCGCTTAAGCTTAAACCAATTTTTGCCAGTTCATCTGCCTTTTCATTTCTATGGATATCGAAATGTCAAAAAAAAAAAAAAAAAACAGCAAAGGGCAACTTTTGGGCATTTACGGCTATTGGTAGCACAGGCTTTTGCGTCTGAATGGTACACCAAGCTAAATAAAAAGCATACTTTGATGTGGGAATTCAGAGGGAAGAAGGCCTCTGTCTTAAGAAAAGAACCAGTATCAAGAATGACTAATCGACTATTGGTGAAAAAAATAATGAACTCTGATTAAGATTTGGTGTACAAATAATTCCTGCCGAACAAGCGTAGGAAGGTAGGTAAAGGTGGCACCAAGAGTAGAGAAGGCCACTGTACTTTCTCGTGATAAAGCAATACAGCCGGAATTTGTTTTTTCTTCGGAGGTTTTTCGACTACCTGGAAGCACAGACACTGACTTAGAAACTGGTTTATTGTCCTACTAGACAGTGACGAAAATTCTCTAAAGTTTCTTAATTTGTTAGTGTGGGAAATCCTGTTGGTTTTCTGTGAAAGGAGTCTACACCATCAACTTTTATGACATCCACGTTGAAAATCTACCATTCGAGTAGAAGTGGGACAGTGGTAGAAGAAGTGTTCTGCAGTCCCCTTGCCCCTTCACAGGCATTGCAGAGAGTTTCGTCGCTTAACCATAGTAAACTAAGATGTTTGGCAAAGTGACACGTTAGTAGGACTTTAAGCCGTCGGCCATCTGTTCTGTCAAAAGATAATGAAAAAGCTGCGGATTTCCAACAAACACACAAATCCGGGAGGGTCATGGAAACCAACGCTTGTGGTCTGGAGAGGTTCCATCTCTCAATGGCCCTAAGACTGTTTTGGTTTCTAAGAATACCTCCTCTAATCCTTGTCTGCCAAGTTCAGCGGCGATCTCATTTCTTAAGCTGGGCAGGAGCTTAAGCATGCTGTGCTGTCTACTTCGTCCACGCCAGGATGGATGCAGATCGGTGGACTTAAAACATGGTTAAAAAAATTCAAAAGTTTACTGAAAATGGCGGCCAAACGGTAGGTTAACACAAAATGCTCGAAAATCCGTGGGTTTTTGAGGACTGAGTTCTTTTATGCACAAATGCAATTTGAATTTGAAAAGGAGATTGCAGAATGGTATGATTGAAAGGATGATAGTTGTGACAAGCTGCCGTACACTCCTTGTTTTCCTTATACAATATTCTGTTTCTTCTTGGAAAACCTGGTCCTTAACCAACATGCCTCTCCAGTCGGCACGATTTTGGCTCTACATAGGTGCGCACTCCAAGTTGGTTAGGTCCTTCTCTACTTGTGTGCTCCACCTTCTATCCTAGGCCGTCCTCTGTTGCGTTGCTCCAGTAACTCAGATTCAAAGACTTTTCTGGCCGGAGCAGTGGTGCCCATACGCTCTACATGACCAAACCACGGCGACGGCATGACGATTGAACAGGCGAAAAGCCTATAAAATTCGTCATTGAATCTTCTCCCCCAGACGTCATGAACACAAACAGGACCAAAAATCGCACGGAAAACTTTTTTTAAGGGCTTCCTCATCCGCTTTTAGTAAAGTTCAGGTTTCCGCGCAATAAAGTAGGACTGGAAGGATGTCATGGTTATATAGAGCAAGCTTAGTCCTTCGACCGACAATCCAGTTTGATCTGGGTTTTCATCAATTCATGTTGTACTCTCGCCTTCTCTCTTAAACACATACAAAAACTCATGTCAACATAAAACACACGAAAATGCCCAAACGCTGTAAAGAATAGTTTGCTAGTGTAAATCATCTCACGAGCTATAGACTGTCATCCATTTAGTCATGAATTTATGTATTTAAGGAATGCCCACAATTCACGACTCTGCTAACGAATGCTGTGTCAGTGGGTCATTCGGTGTCTAACCAACATCAATCAACTTTCCTCTCTGCACACAAGCAACTGATCCTTAGGCTCTTCTGTCACTCATCCAAAGACGCGCAATTTCTCTTGTCTTAAATGAGCACTTAGAAGCCTCCTGATCTGCACACTGTCCCACGGCAAATAAATTAACCTCTTGCCGAGGCTTCTTCCCGCCTGTCGTTGAAAAAGAATCACTTCACACGATGTCGGTGGACACTACAAAACAGAAAACTGTCACGTATGCGCACACTCTCGCATTACATTCACTCCGGCTCACTTTCAAGGCCAGTTAGTCATCATCTCCCGCTCGTATACGTGTCTCCGCGTCTCCTAAAATATCTGATTACTGCGCATGATTGACACTAAGCCCATTGCCTAAGATCTCCGCCAGTCTCGGCTCATCATCCCATGCAATCTCCGCCCGCTGAGCCATTTCCAACTGTCTCCGCGGAGCAAACAAAACTTTTCCACGCAGCGCAGCGTAACACGTCTGCAGTGTCAAGATAACAATCGTCTCCCGCTCGCTGTGTGACTGTCAAGTGAAGGGCGGAAGGCGAGCGTGGCCGGAATGCCCTGCTGAATTTCCAGCGCGCCGATCCAATCAACCAGAAACCACTCTGCTCCACACATTCCATCTGTTCTTGCAATTTGCCGCGACCTACATATCGGCCGCGAAAGCAATCAGATCATAAATCTCATGAGTATTTTATCTATCACTCCAACGGGGTGGCCTTATCGCAGACACGAATCCGTGCGCCATAAAGCCCGCACAGGAGTCCATAAAATGTCGATATCGACGTGTTTCGTCGTCGTCGCCCTGCACTTGATAAGTGGACACACGTCGATTGGGTCGTCGTCATGCGACGGCGACAGTTGCCTTAGGAGAACCGCTAACACACTTTCTCACCGGAATGCCCTTACCTACCCCTAGGTGAGAATTGTTGTAATGACGAGCAGCAAAGCTCCGCGCCTCTCACGTGGCCTAGTGCAACACCGGCGGCCGGAGTGACGACAGCAGTGATAATAGAGCGACGCAACCGACACACTTCATCAAGCCGGCATAAGCCCTTCCACCCAAGTGTTGATGTCTTCGCAGCAAACAGCTGACTGGGCGCACGAGAGAAGAGAATCGCCGCGAACTGAAGAGAAGCATCGGAGCTTTTGCCGTCAGTAGTCGTAAACACTGGTAAGCAGCTGTTAAGTTTGCAGAATGTTGCCAGCAACATGCTGGCGGTGATCAAATGTCACGGTGATGTCATGGGGTGTATTTTGGTGACGATTGCGAACCGCAAGCAGGATGGGACGATGTAATAAAATATTGAAATGAGTGGGAGCAGCCAGCGCTGGGGAAGATTCATAGACATTTCTCGGAATCGGCTGTGACACGTAATTCATCACCAATTGGTGGCTTTTTCGAAATTATTTGAATGGATTGGTGGGATGTTGGCCAAAGGGATGGGGTGCGGGTGCTCTTATCGGTGGTATGGGGTGCGAGAGATGCCACACATGGACATGAGTTTCTCAGTATTAATTTATTTTTACAAGTGCGGGAGCGTGTAGGGGTGGAATTGGGGATGTGATTGAGAAGTGGACGACAGCAAAACTATCAGAAAAGTTCGCGAAAAGTTCGGACGTTTTATATGTGCGTGACAGGGAATTGTTTCTTAATGCACACGCTTAGCAAATGCTTAAAGAGGGAGGAAACGCCCCGCAAGGGACAGGGGCCTAGTTTTTGTAGAGTACTCTTGTTTTTCAACGACAAGAAAAGCCTTTCATTTAAAGCAAGGAATTAATTTTCTGATCTCTCGATGCAAGGGTTCTGTCAAGTGGAACCACCCGAATGGACTTTAGTCAGAAAGACTAGTTTGGTGTTAAAAAAAACGTTTCCTTTGCCAGAGGGTGGTTGAGCATAAGCTTAGATTTCAAACGGGGACTCAATGAAGGCTCTAGATGTGATGTTCAGGTGAGTCTTGAGGCAAGACTTTATCCAAGTCTTCAGGCTTGGCTCAGGCAAGACTTTAGATAAGGTTTCCCAGCCAGCTACCAACAAAGTTTTGATTCCGATAAGTCTACAGATGATACTTGAGAACAGGCTTGTGAGGATGACCTTAGGTTTATGATATTTTTCAAATGATGATTTAAATGACGCCTTGGACATGATTCCAATTGGGGCCTAAGACGACTTTATTTTCGGACAACTCTTTGAGCGTAACTTCAGACAACCCTTCAGAAGTTTAAGATGAAACTTTAGACCTGGCTGCAGGTTAAATTTCTATCGAAAACGGTACAAAACATGGGGCGAGGTTTTCATTAAGGGCTTAAGGTAAAGCATTGTAGGTTGATGCTTCTGTCAACAATTCAAATGAGGCTTTGGGCGAGGCTTCAGATAAGACATCAGATGAGTTTTTAGGCAAGTTGCGCCTTCATATACAAAGGAGCTTCAGTAAGGACATCAAGCGAGATTTCAAACGATACTTCTGCGAGGCTACAGACAAGATTTTAGACAAGGCTTCAGACGAGGCTTCAGACGAAGTTTCAAACGAGTTTTTAGACAAGGCATCAGACGAGTCTTCAGGCAAGGCTTCAGACAAGGCTTCAGACAAGGCTTCAAACAAGCTTCCAGCGGAGGCTACAGGAAAAGCTTTAAACGAAGCCACAGACGAGATACAGATAAGGTACTTTATGAAACTTTAGACCTTGTGCAAGGCTTCAGACGGCACATTTTAGCAAGGTCTTATACCATGTATGGTTAAGGCAGTAACAACGCAAGTGCAGGATTAGGAGAAACTTCAAATGTTTTAGACTTTAGGCGAGACCCTATAAATGCCATAGACCAGGCTTTAATGAAAACCCTAATCATGGCTTTAGACGAGGGTGTACGCTGTCTTTTCGACGGGACTTTGGTCGAGGATTTAAGAAAAACATGGCACCACACAAAGCTTGTGCTTAAGTTATTTGACTCAGACGAGGCTTTAAATGGGACAACATACGATGTTTCAAACAAGACTTTCAGGCGAAGTTTCAGTTAATGCATCAGTTAAGGCTTCAGTTAAGGCTTTCGTCAAGGCTTCATTCAAGGCTTTAGTCAAGCCTTCAGTCAGGACATTAGTTCAGGCTACGTGCAGGGCTGCATATGAGCCTACTGTTGAGTATGCTCAAGAGGCTTCATGAGAGGACCCAAAAGAGTCTGTAGGCGAGACTCCCGACGAGGCCTCAGGTGAAGCTTGGGGCGTGGTTTTAAACGAAATTAAGACAAAGATTCAGACAAGACCTCCAACATTAGGGCGGTGTGTAATTTAATTAAAATGATTTTCTCACTGGAGCTCATAAAATAAATCGAATTATAGGGTGATTCATCGTGAGGTTTGATTTCCAATATAATTTTTCTGACCGATCACGCATGAATCCTATCAAACTAGATCGTCAATTATGTTCAGTATCGTTTGGCAAGTCATCATTGGTTCGATTGTATTACAAAAATTAGCGTTGAGTGAGAAATGTTATTCGTGCGATTCGAGGAACTTATGGTCCTACTAAACTATTGACCCAGTTCACATCACTGAATGGTACTTGACCATTTAGACCATATACAGCACGTACTGAAAAGATTAAAACATCTGTAACTGGGGTGTACTCGAAAACTGTGACGAATTGATTTGACTTTGTTCCCAGCAGTTTAGCCATGTAAACGGAGTGTGTGCTTCCTGAGTGGTTCCTGTTCGGTTTCAACAAGTCGGTGGTACCGGGTGAAAGAATGAAATTGTTGAGAAATCGTTTTGGTACAGTAAATTGACCGCCAACATTGGGCGATAACACACCTTTGAAATTATTTTTTGGCGTCTATTTTAAGTCGTTGGTCTTCTGGAACAAGCCAGCGATGACTGATGCTATGGAAACCAACAGAACTCCATTATCCGTGAGATACCAGATCATACCTCACAATGACGTCTTTCAAAAGGAGTGGTGGTATTTGCTTGTTGCACTGGATGCTTCAATTGATGTTTCATTTCAAAGTGTCATGACAAATGCGAATCATTTGGAATCACAATAAGTGTGTCATGTGCACAACCTCCTTTATAATAAAACTTGCATTTGTCAAATCAACAATCTCTTATCGATCATTTGCGTGTTTCTGCTTGTTAGACCCGCTTCGTGTTCATACCGATTACGAGATCTCTTGCGCAAACTTACACATCAGTATTCGTCGAAACTGCGCAATGACCAATTTTAAGTGGTCACGTTCAGACAATTACGACTTTATATTTTTATGGCGCAACGCATCTAATGAATTTCAAAAAATCAATTCTGTCAAAGTCCTTCATGGGCAAGGCGATGGCTTTTTCCATTGGATGGCGTCTAGGAACGCAACTAGCCGGATGCGAAGCTTGAGGAAAGCTGAAGAAGTGAAGAACATCGAATGTGATGTGAATAGTCGGGCCTATCCTGGTTTAATGTGTCGAAAGTATCGTTTCATTTGACTAAAGACTGATGCTAGGTATTTATGCAAAACTTGGCACTCCCCACAATGGGTGATGAATGAGAATGCATTGACAATTTTATGAGCCATTAATGAAATGGATGTACCGAGTCATAGTGGACAAGTACGTTCACATTGTGATCGAATCTTTATTGATTGTCTTTGCAATCAGAACATGTTTCTAACAAGGTTCTTAGTCTTAAGGATCGCATGAAACTTTAGACTGGAGACTTTGCTGGTATTAAAGTGTAGGACATAGAAACGGGAGTGTTAGTAAGACGAACTACGAAAGACATGCAATAACAAAAACAATAACAACAAATGTCGGCCTCTTGGGTAAGTGCGTCGACTCACACGTCGGAGGCCGAAGGATCTCTGGGCTGGACATTGAGTCAACCTCTTTCAAGTCACTGACGTGCTGTTTCTAAACATTCGTCGTTCGTCTTCAGAAACAAAATTTTAGTCCTCTCTACTCGAAAGAGATTGGTCAGCATGAGAAGTTACTTGGACTGAGGCGAAAAGGGAAAAATTGAATAAATATTCGGGTAAGCTTAGCAAAGACTCCGTGAATTCCAACTATTGAAACCCAAAAACCAAGTTGAAGGGGCAGATGGACCTTACCTGGTAACATGGCATTCCCCAATGATGAAGCTGATTAGGATAGGCCAAGGATTAGGATGAATGTAGTCTGAGACATCTTAGCTATTTTGACACTGACAGCTGTTTCCATCTCGAAATCCTGAAGAGGTTAAGTTTTATAACCCTGGAGATGGAAATGTACCGCTTCACGCTTGAGCAACGTTGTCAAGTATTGGAAACCTATTTCGTGTACCCCAACCAGGTTCACAGCACTCACAGAAGTTTTGTTTGCAATAAACGAACCAACGTGACGATTGTACGCAAGTTTTTGGAAAACTTTCGTGAGACTGGTATGCAAGTGGACAATACTCGTGTTTTTCTTCATCGTACTGTGCAGATAATGAAAATGTGGCTGCTCTGGCTGAGAGTGTGAGACACAGTTCACAAGAATCAAATTGTCATCGGTGTCAGCGGGTCAACATTTGACGCACTAATGATCCCAAATTATTCGCTTACAAGGTCCAATTGATTCAGAAATTGAAGGCATGTGCAGCTTGAGCTGTATATTTTTTTACTCTTGATGCAGCGCCTTGCGTCTGGGCGGTAAACAAGACAAATAAAGTCGCCGCATCTAGAGGTCGGAAAACAACCGCGCTATTGAGCCAGCGCATCCACAGAAAGTAAAAATTTGGTGCGGGTTGTGGAGTGGTGTCATCATTGAACAATTTTTCTTGAATATCAGAAAACGACCATAATGATGTTTGTAGGTTAACAGAGCTGCGTGAACCTTTTTTTTTGTACTGATATGCAGGATGGCACTCCATGCGCTCCATGCTTTTGGGCACCAAATTCTCAAATCGTGACGATGTCGTCGCGTTGGAGGCTTTGATTTCTTTGGAATCCCTTTTTGGGGAACCGTAAGACTTTAATGTTATCCAAATAATTCGGAAATAATGTGGGCACATCCACTCAGTCCGTAAGCCTGAAACCATCATCAAGGGCTTGAAAAATTAGAGTGACAGAATGGGAAACCAAGACAAACACTTTAACGCTTAAAGAGCGTTATGTTTAGGTCGCCCTGTAGAATCAGAGAATACTGTTAAAAGAGAAACACTAGTCTCGACAAGTGTGCATCACACTTAAGCATGACTTAATTTTTTCAATAACATTTGGGACGTTTTTACTAAACAGATGAAGTATATGCTGTCATCGAGAAAGGACAAACAATGCCGAAGTCTCGGACAGAGTGTACCACTAAGGAGTAGATACTTCTACGAAGTCAAGAATTCCTCATCTTCCTCGACTTCGTGGTAAATAGGAAAAACAACATCAGTATCGAACTCAAACACCGAATCACTCTTGACAATCGTTGCTTCTTTGAACTTAAGAGTTATTAGAGTCGTCTCTCGAAGGACTCAACTGGCTTTCTATATCAGTTTGATTATCCCATTTCTCCTCTAAGGCGCAGAAACTTTGACGTAACTTAATGCGGATGATGAAGCTCTTAGTTTTTTCGAGAGGAAAGTTTTGCGATTTTTGGGCCTTTTTGGGTTGATGGAGTCCGGCGAAGAAGATTCCGGACGGGGCACCTGAACACTCAAAGAATGCCAATTGTCAATAAAAGCTTCTCAAATCTGGCCGTTCAGACTCGGCAAAAAACTGTCGGTCCCTTCTACTCGTGAGAGAACAGTAGCACGCACAACACGAGTAGTTGTTATTGAAGCTAGGCCTTGGTCCGTTATGGGCTGTAGTGCCACTCAATTATTATTATTATTAAGGTGGCGCACACAAGTGGAGAAGGACCTCAACCAATATGGAGTGCGCATGCTGATCATCCTAGCTGGAGAGACATGTTGGTTGAAGCCCTGGACCATCACGGACGGTAGCAGCAGTAAAGGAAGAAAAAGAAAAAAATATCGGCCAAATTCTGGTCACGAGTTCGACTTCTATTTTCATGACTCTTAGACATAATTAAGGTTCAATTTATTTTTTCTTTTAAATACCCCTAAAGAAGAAAGTCCAACGGTGTCAAATCACATGATCGTGCCGGCCAATTAACCTTGCCACAAAGCGACGTAATAAGACCATTAAATCTCTCGCGTAAAAGACCCATTCATTCGTAGGCATGTGACACCATCCTGTTGAAAGCACATATTGCCTATATCCACATCCTCAATATTTTGCCGCAAGAAGTCCCTTATCATCTCGCGATAGTGAACACGATTTACAATAACTTCACAATAACTTAGGTCGACCTCATCGCTCGATGGTACGATGACGCTGTCAGCTCAAAGACTGTATCGCAAACAAGCACGGGAGAGTCATACAGACTCCTCTTGTTCTTCTTGTGGCGTTACAGTTCGGAGTGGACCTGGGCCTCAACCAACAAGTTTGTCCAAGTTGCGAACTCCACGTTGGTTCTCCTTGTCCTTCTCCACTTGTGTGCGCCACCTTAGCCTGGGCCGTCCTCTGTTGCGTTGTGCCAATGGCTCAGATTCGAAGGCTCTTCGGGCTGGAGCAGTGGTGTACCTACGCTCTACATGGCCTAGCAATCGTCAAGAGTCTCCTAAAGGCTCGGTTTCATAAATTTATTAAAACTTGCACACATTTGGTCGATTATGCTGGCGGGAAGTGCATAAAATGCATTTTGATTTGAACGCCCATTTTCCCAAAAGACAACGCGCTGCTCACTTTTGTACCCCTGCATGGTTGAATTTGTCAAACACTGAAACGAAGAAATGTCAAACTGAGCTGGGCAATGGGTGACTCACAATAAGCCCCGTGGATGGCTGGACCATTCTTCACATAAATTTCCATTGTCAGGTAAAAAGCGTTTAATTCACAAAAAACAATCAAGTAAATCACTTCATAGACATTCATTGTGTGATAAGCCGACAGACTGAGCGAGTCACCGTTTGTTGACATGAAACCGAACCGAAAGTAATTTGTTTTATAGTTTGTTTACGAGATTTGTTGTTGACACTATTCAGCGGTAGATTGCATGAATGTGTGTTTGTTTTTGCAACTACGCTGCTATTAGTTTAAATCGCCAAATATTTAAAACAAGATCTGTGTCACAGTTTGGGAAAGTGATGTCAAAAGTTGTTTCTAGAGAATTGAACACATCACCGACAATTTGTTCGGTGGCATCGGCATTAAATCAAAACGAAAACAATTTTGAACCTAAGAGGAAGGAGGAGGTGGGACTTCAGAGGAAAATACTCATGGCAGATGTGAACAGTGTTAAAGTTGACTTTTATTTGGTTTGCTACAACCGATATTATAAGGGAAGCTATAGAAATATTTATCTACCTTGTGTGGTACCTGAACAAAAACTAAGTCTCTTCTTGATCTTTGATGCCTTAGATGAACAACTTCTGTAGCCGATATATGAGTCTCTCTGTTTAAAAGTCAAATGCAAAGGAGGATGTAACCGAGACGTCAACGATTTGTATGAGAATATAGAACAACCTTCACTGCTCTAGCTCGACCATTTCGAGATCTAAGATGGGGAAGCAGAAGGAACGGTATAGGGACCATGTGATGGCTGGAATCAGTGTGAAAGGCACTAAGAATGAAATGTGGTTCCAACTCATTCTTAAATCCTCTACGAATCACAGTCATGACAAGCTGAAAGGCAATATTCCTTTGTTCCCGAGAAGACAACGTTCAGTTTATTAAGGAATCGTACGTTCTAGGAAAATAAATAAACTAGTGTATAAAAGTTGATTCCTTCAGGGATTTCATCTTCAATTTCAATATTTGACAGATCCTGCGTGACTCCTATCAAACTGATTCGTCATTTTTGTACAGTATCGTGTGGCAAGTGATCATGAAAAGACTCACACTTTAACAGCGTCTTCACATTGTCCAGCAGTGTTACAATTATAAACTTTCTGCGAAAAATGTTTTTCGTGTGACTTACCTTGCCAATACCAGTCACAGGTTTGAGTCCCAGTTTACATTAGTGGATAATACTCGACCGGCTAGACCATGTCCAACACGAAGTTAGAGACTATAGTGACCGTAGTTGAGAGTGTGCTAAAAAAATTTAAGCACATAGTCTCGGTGAGCTCTGGTTTCATTAAGACGCCGCTACAAGCTGTACAGCGAGTGAAACAAAGGCCTTCTTGAGAACTCATTTTGGTGGGCACTTTCACTTTCACGTAATTTTTTTTTGCCTAGATCTTGCGATATTACACCGTTGGACTATTTTTTGTGGCGATGTACAAGGTCTCAGGTCTTCAGACTACTGTTTACGCTTTGGAAGACAACATTTGTCATGTTATCCGCGAGACATTAGTTGCTATGGTCGAACGACTAGCCCTGCACCTTCCGTGGTAAGTCAATGGGCGGCCTTTCATAAGAACATTTAGGGCGCAATGACCCCTCTCTGTGCGGGCTCTCGTATTATGCACCGTTGGAGTAGAAGGCTCCAAATATAAGTTCCTTTTCTGAAGACATGCAACGCGCATCTGAATATTCTTAACAAGGAAATTGTTCACCCTACTGACTTTGTAATACAAGACCTCGTTGTGATACAATTTCTCGAATCAAAATCGGGTTGTCCTGTATTCTTTAAGACAATCACAAGATTGGAAAGACTGCATTTCATTATCATTTGAGCTTCACCATTTTGTCTTAATGGCCTTTGTTTCTTAGACCTTGCGATAAAGCACTGCACGACTGTAATCTTCTAGCTATTATCCGATTGGTTATTGTTTGAGGTCGTCGTGGCGTAGTGGTAAGTGCGTCTTTCGAGTTGCTGACAATACTGTTTACAAGCCAGGTGCTGTCCTGGAAATCTAATTTATTCTACATGTTCTTTAAGAATGTGCACAAAAACCAGTTTGAGATGCATAAGAAACAGGCAAGAACGTAACTGGTAGCAACCCCGTAAAGATATCCTAATTAGTTTCCGCAGCAGCCTTCCTCTTGCTAAGCGAGGTATTACTCGCCTTTTTCCTGTGAAGGAGACCCACAGTTTAATAACGATTTAGTACGGTGAAGTTTGAAAAACATATTTTTTGTACAATCAATGTCAGCAACTGGAGAGAGGTAGAACCGTGATGCTTTTCAGGCTAGCAAGGTCTAATGTCTAATTCTATCCGGCTAACATTTACTTTACCACCTTAGCAGGCAAACCTAAGTGCGAGGACTGCATGATTATCTTGCCATTCTCGGAGACGACCACGTTATTTGTTTGATGGATTCTTCTTGAGCTTGATCTTCTTACAGATCTGCCGGGTCGGGTTGACTGTGCAGATCTGATTCTTGATTCCTTGATCTTTGGTGCCTTGATTGCGTGCGACATTTTCGTATGAGTAAATTAATCCTACACCTGAGGACGGATGCTCAAATTACTTTCTAATCGATGGATCGATGACTTTTAAACACACTTCAATGTGCACTTCTTCTTTTAAGCCTTTCTGCAACTGCCAACTCCCGAAATTCCCCGAATATGTCGTAAGCCACAGTTGACATCAAACAATGCCTAGCACTGGCTGAAACGTATGTTTTGAATTTCCAATCGTCATGTGTTCTGCACGATGTTTTCCGCGAATCAGCCATCTTCAATGACACGAGGTCGAAATTGTCATTCAGACGCCAGCACCAGTACGAAGAGGAACAGCAAGAAGGCCTACACAAATTCCTCCACTGCCGCCGCCTAATCGTACCACTTTTCAATATTTACCCAGAATGCGAACAGACAGCCAGAAGGTTCGCCAAACAGATCATCGTCTTTCATTCAATCGCACAGGCATCGCCACAGCCACACATCTTCCGCACATATTCAGACAGTGATCTCATCAATTCGCCCCCTATCGGTCTGCATCTCGGCCCAAAGCGACACTCACACACACAACCGCCCGCACATAGACTCACTCGTTGGCCATCAATTGATTGCGGCTCGCTAGCAGCAATCGATGACTGTGTGTCCGCAACACGCGGATGTTGCCAATCGACGTCGTCGCATCTCTCTCCGGAGTCATGTTGCGCGCATTGCTGCTGCTGTCTGTTCAGTGATTTTCGCCACAACAGTCAGCACGCCAACCGGCACGCGTCCATTCGTATCTATTCGCTACGAGTACGAGCTGAGTTTGCCGCCAGAGTCTCTCGTCGGTGTGTACGTTGGTCGGTGTACATTTTGTCGGTTGTTCTGCCGTCGCTGGTGCTCGCCATTCAGTTGCGATTTTACCCTCGATTCGGGTGAACGTGTGTTTTGATACATTTTCCGTGTGGCAGCGTAAGCGACGCCCCAGTGTGTGCATTACATTCAAGTGTCTCTCAGTGTCGCGCAGTATTAGATTTCAAAAATTTTTCGCCTTGTGTCTTGTGTGTGAGATTTGGTGGTCTGTCGTCTGACAGTGGTGCTAAGGTGATTCCTCCACCTCCGCCGAGTGGATTACGTGCGAAACAAGAAAGCGAGAAGAAGTGCAGTGAAGGGAAGTGAAAAATTTCACCGACTCTCTGTGGAAGAAGGTCCTGCGTCGAGTCCGAGGAACGAGGGCGAGCTGCGTCGAGGATCCGTAAAGTCAAGGTGTGTGTTGCGTGCTTGTGAGTGCGAGTGATGTGGTGTGCTTGTGGGTGGGGAGGGTGGGGACCTTGTCACGGTTTTTCCTTTCTGCTGCCACTGGTGCGCTTCCTGACAAATTGCCTCGCCAAGGATGTGCGATGCGAAGGCCAGCTTCGGGGAAAAGGTGCTTAAAAATGCTTACCCACACGGCGCGGCGTGTGTAGTGTGGGTGATGTTGAGTTCTATGTTCGCCGGCTTTCTGGCGAAATCCTTCGCCTCTGCCGCACTGACGAGGGCGTTTTCAAAAAGTTTATAACTGCCCAACTGCCGCTTGGTGGGAATCGTAAATGGGCGAAAGGATTGCGCGACACGCGATGGGAGCGGGCGGGAAGAAGTGTGCGTTTGTGTGTTAGACGGACAAACCTTTATTCGCTGTTTTGCGTGTGTTTTTCTTGTCGGCCTCCTACGTCCTGTTTTTCGGCTCGTTTCGCGAGAGAACGGCTGTATTTATGTGCAGAGGCGTGTGTTCGCTGCTTGGGACTGCAGACGTCGGACATAGACCATAAAAGAGCCAAAATCAGTTGGCATTCCGTGCCGGGGGTTATTAAGGGAATGGAATGGCATCTGCGCTGCGCTTCGCGTCGATGCCGTTCTCTGTGCAGTCGCGGAGTTAAATCAGGCGTAACCTTGGTCGGGGATACTTTTTTTGGCGTTATTAGTGGCTTACCTGCGGATCCTTCGTCTCGATTGTGTTCGGTGTTCTCTGCTTCTGATGAGAGGTTTTTATTTCCTTTTGGCAGTGGCGACGGCGGATGGGACTGAAAGTGAACGTGAAGGGGCTGCCTTCGGCGTTAGCTTTAATTTAATGTTTTTTTTAGGCTGTCGTCGGCGGCGTGGCTCGTTTGTGTGCGCTCGTTGTGTCTGGTTAATGGGGAGTCACGGCGGTTTGGCGGGAAGAAGAAGAGTCAAGTGATTTAAAGCATGTAACGTCCGTCTAATGCCCGCTTCAGCTGTCCACTCCGCAGCGGCGCGTCGTCGCCGGTTCGACAGAAACACTTAATTGACCACAAATGCTGATCGCCTTTTTTATTTTCCCATGCTCTTGCGAATTGTTTTGATCTATTCTTTATTTCATTATTGTCTTCGACACATCTATTTCGAAAATAAATGAGAGCGATTTTTTTTTATTGGAGAGGAGAGTGCACATGTGCTTGGAAGGGAGGTTGTCGTAAGGAGGCGGGAAATAAATTTACCTCTTTCAGACTCTGAAGGACGGCGTATCGTAAACGTTGATGGGAGCACATATTCGTTCGGCGCGGAAGGAAGGCGCGTGCAAATCAATATTCTTTGATGGGAGTGATTCGGAACCAAGGGCAAGAGCTTGCTTTTAATTCGCTTTTTTCACGAACTTATGGACGTGCTAGTCTAATTGCTTGGGGAGTGAAATGAGACTCGTAAAATCGTGCATTCCTCGTCGCTGGCATTTAAATAGTTTTCACCTCATAACGCGCTTAATCTCTGGGCGGTTGTTTTTGTCTTTGGCTGGTTTTAAAGGTCATCTAGATTGTGGGAGATATAGAGATGATGCAATGGTCGATGTTTTCGATTTCTGAATTTTCTTACGTCTTGAAAGAGGGTGTGGTGAGGTTTTAGAATTTTATTAACTTTCTTTGACAAGAGTGGATGTTATCTGTTGTGGTCAAGTTCAATTTTGGGAACTGTGATACTTGGTTACTTCTTGTAGAAGGTTAAACCGTTCTTTTTGCATGCAACTCTCACCGAGGCGCCACCCCAAATTGCTTAAAACATTCAAAGAGTTTTAATTTCTATGAACAGCTTCCTCTTGGTTCGCCGCTCGTACATAGTCGGCAACAAACTGTAGGTTCTATCATCTCGTCAGAAAACATAAGAAACTCGGCTCTGTCCTATTGTGGACAGCGCTTCCATCCCATTTCATTTGGTTTGTAGGTTTGTTCACAATAATAGGAATTTCATAAAGTCCTTTTTGTTCTTACTAACCTTACGCTGACAACCTACTCCTGGCCCTTGTGGGACTGCATCAAATATTCAAAAAATGATGTTGAGTGGGCAGTGACACACTGGTGCAATGATCATTTATCGAATGAAAGTAGAGTTGCCCTTTGTGGTGGAACTGGTAGCGGGCTAAAACATTAATTTTTCGGCCAACACAGAATATTTCCCGCTGAAGTACACACAGAAAACAGTTTAAAAATATTAAGCCCAGAAATCAATTCCGGTTTCCTTAAGCGTGTAAATCGTAGCCTCGGTGCTGACTACTGCAAGATTTTTTGAGTGGGACTACAGAATACAAGGGACCACGACTTAGCTTTTTCAGTAACTACTTGTGTTGCGCGTGTTGTTGTTCTTTCACGGGTGGAGGGGACCTACAGATCTATGCCGACTCTAAACGGCGAGATTTGAGAAGCTTTTTATAGACAATTGTGACTCTGAGTTTTGTCAGCAACTGGATAGATGTGGTGCCATGAAAAAATGGGAGGTGTTCATTCGGGAAATCGTACCTGGGATCCTAGGCCTGTTAGTGGACGCTATTACTGCGCCACAGTGACCACTAGAAGAGGATGACGTTAATTTTTAAACTACAAAAACCACAACTTATGCCCGAAGATGCCTCGTAGTTTGAAACATTATGCGGTGAGGTACTGCTATAGGGTCACTATACCAGTGGTCAAACGCTCCTTTTACCTGGCTACAAACTTGTTTGGTCTTTTTATGGATCGAATTGGGAAGGACGGGTGTCTAAACCTTACTGAAAGTCCTAAAGAGGGGTTAAGGGTGAACTGATGGATATTCCTAGCGAGGCGTGTATTGAAGGTATATTTTTAAAGTAAGGGAATGCTTCTGAGTATTTCATTTAGCACCTTTCTATTTCCTTTGTCGGTGCTCAGAGGTCCTTGGAGCACCAGTCCAGGCACGGGCTTTATATTAGCCTTATGGCGAATTTAAGCGTTATGTGTTCTAGTCAAATCATAGCGAGTCCCTGCTCACGAATCTCTGTACTAAATCCACTTCGTGACTGAAACATTTTTACGGGATTAATTGTTTTTGGCCTAAATTTGAAGCGAACTCCAGCAGTTCTCTTAATTCTTGTTGCCTATGAAGGAAAAGTTCGCATCTCAAAGCAACAAAACGTCTGAAATTGAAAGTTTCAAATACCCGAAAGCCTAGGGCTCAGGTTCAATTTCCAAACCGGCCAGCTCACATTTTTCACGGCACCACCATTTTCGAGTTGCTGATACCACTCAAGGAGTACTAAATTTCTATGAAAAAGCTTCTCAAATCTCACCGTTCGGAGTCGACAAGAAACTGTAGGTCCCTTCGACTCGCGAGGAAAAAATAGCACGAACAAAGCGAGTAGTACAGAAGTACAGAAGCTAGCCCCTGATCCATTGTGAACTGCAGCGCCACTTAATTATTTAAATATTTTCTTCTAAACAAAAATTCAATTCCTTCCCATTTAAAAATGTTGTCAAACAAGGAGTCCGCCTCTTCCTCTCAAGGTCAATGCTTAGAAACTAATTAAAGATCTGCAACTGATATGCAAATTAAAGTCAAATATCTAATCATATCATCTATGTATGCTAAAATATGCAACCCCTTTCGCAACTGTAATTAATGCCATCCAAAAAAATTAAAAAAAAAAACTCAAAAAATTCCTGGCGGTTGTGCTCAATTTAATGCTAATTTCAGAGTGAGAAATTTTTTCCCAAACGGTACTGCCTCGGAATCGATGAATTATTCTTCCGACTGCGCCACACATACACACGCTTCTTGTTGTTGCTTATGCGAATTTAATAATTCGTATGCAAATTAGTTAATTCGGAAATTATGGAAATCCAGACTAAAATCGATTTTGATGACTAAAAATCGGGAGTGGAAGCAAATTAGGGGATTCGAATTAATTTTCAATTTGTTTTATGATATATTAGTTTTGTTTTGTTTTTTGTTTTTGTTTTTAGAAAAAGGTTTATGCAGGGTCTTATTTTTAAATTTTTTGTAGCTTATTTTTGATAGATTTTCGCGTTCCTTTTTTGTGGCTTAAGGGATAAAGATTTTCACTTGCAAATTTAAACTTATGTTCAAAAATTAACGTTTTGCTTAATAGGGTATGCAATCTCCATTTGTTGGGATTGCATACCCTATTTCCGTTGATGGCTGCCCGTAAACTTTTCTCCACACTATGATTGGTTCTAATCCTATGGAGCTATCCACGCAAGCAACGATATACTTTTAAGACGTGTGAATATAAAAGCCAATTGCCATGTTGGAAGTAACCAAAGCTCTGATTTTTTTTCGCAAACTGTGCTTTCACTTTCACTAAAAAACAGTGTCCTTAGGTAGGGCCGGATTAGAGCCACTTTTTGTAAATAACTCCGACGTCGCCATTACACCTATTGAGACACCGTTCTTCTTCTTCTTCTTGTGGCGCTACAGTCCGGGGTGGACACTGGCCTCAACCAACATGCCTCTCCAGCCAGCACGGTCTTTCGACAGCTGCCTCCAGTTGCGCACTCCAAGTTGATTGAGGTCCTTCTCCACTTGTATGCGCCACCTTAGCCTTTGCCGTCCTCTGTTGCGTTGTCCCAATGGCTTAGATTCGAAGACTTCTCGGGCCGGATTAGTGGTGTACATACTCTCAATATGACCTGGTCATCCTAAGCGTTGTATCCGAAGACGCTTGACAAGGCGCATGTCGCTGTACAGCCCATAGAGTTCGTCGTTGAATCTTCAACTCTAGATGCCTTCAACGCAAACGGGACCACAAATTGCACGCAAAACTTTTCTCCCGAAAAGACTATGGGCTTCCTCATCCATTTTAGTAACGTCCAGATTGGCAGAGCGCGGTTAGTTCCCTTAATATCCTTTAAAGCTATTGTGAGCAATCTATTAAAATCTGGATGTGTTGCACGCTAATGTCGCTAAGAACAACTTTCCTTGGTGTTTCATTCATCTTTTTACAACGGCTTGGCAGTCGCCGAGGAGACGAGAAATGATTTCAAACCAGCATTCTCGTCCCTTCATCTTCCGCAGTAGTCATTACAAGAGATGCCGAGCATGTATTCCATTAGCGCAGCAGGGTTCTACGAGTACGACGCCTTTAATGGTCTGTAGACGCGTTTTGTCAGAGAGAGCGTTTAAAATTGATTTGTGACCAAATTGCTTTGGTTGTGAGAAAAGTGGTGCTCTCTTAACTAGGTCCTTAAAAAATTAAAAAAGTGTAAGTGAAAATTTAGAGGATTTGTCAATCCGTTCTGTATTGAGTTTGTCGGAATTTTGTCACGAGAGTGATTCAGATACGCTTTTGTCATAGGACCGTTGATAAGTTTGAATAAGGCTACACTCTGATTAAGTCTAGGCCACCACTAAAACATGATTTTTTGGATATTCAAGAAAATGCAATGGAGAAATAATTTTGCCAAAAAGGACTTTCCACATGAGAAGTTTTAGCCGTTTCTGAAATAAAAACCTAATTTTCTGACCGAATACAAATCACAGGCCTCAAAGCACCCACTAGGTCTATTTTTTTTGTGCATTTTACAACACGAGTGCGTCATTGGAGTTGATTTATCTCACAACCAGGATAGTGATATCACAGGCATTTCCATACACAAAGCTTGACAACACAGAAATCTTTACACGACTTTTTAAACGACTGTCGTAAGATTGTTGTACACCAGATCTCTGAGCAAGCTAGAGTACAAGTAGTTTTAAACAAAAAAAGAAAACATTGGTGTCTGTAACTATAGTCTTAACAAAATGGGGTAATATGTCACACAGGCCACCTAACGAGCGAAGATGTAAATGAACAATTTGACGGCCAGGTCCTTCAAGTCAAGAGTTAATTCGTTGATCAAAAGATCGAAAATCGACTGCTTTATACCCGAAACTAAGGAACAGTCGAAACAGAGGACTATACTCGCCAAATTTGCTACAAAGGCGGAGACCGTCATATCAGCCACCGTTTTCCGAAATCCAAAAGTTTACCTTTGCCTGTCCCTGAGAAGGGTTGTCACAGGGTTGAGGTGGAATTTTTGGGTTTATTCGACACACTTTCTCAACCTTGGCTTTGGTGTAAGCAACTCTTGGTTTACACATTTCCCGGGACCACGGCTAAATTGAATTATGCACTGCTACGGCATCCTCAATATTCTTATCGTGCGGCTTCTTCTTGTCTCCAAACTTGGAAAAGTCACTTGCGATGCAGACACATGCGTTGCTGACACCCACGGGGCAGTCACTATCGGAGCAGAAAGATTGCGAATGAGGGTGTTAAAGACGCCAACTTTACAGACCTTCAAACAATTTTCTAATCAGACAAGTAAGAGTTTTGAAGTTTGAAGTTTTGAACATCTTTGGGTCAAGTGTATCGAATTAAATGAAGACGACTAGGTTGGGAAATAGATTGCCACTATTCTAAAGCGTTCCTTTTTATTCTGTCACCACTGTGGGAGATGTGAAGAAATCTTTTTAAGGAATTCAAAGGTCATACTGTGTCATAATGTGTGAAATGTAAAAGTTTCCAGCGGCAGCGCACATTGGAAATATTTTTTATTTTGTTTCCAAAATTAGGTTGCACTTGTTCAGTGGTTGAACTAAGGACTGCTGTGGTTTTTATCTTATTGACGAGCCCTGTGGTATATGCCTTGCTTGTCTATCCTCCGCTTGAGCCATCCTCAAAGGGAAAATAAAAATTGCTCGATCTTATGGCCCGTTCACATCGCTACGTCACGTGAGTTGGCTAAGCTCCTAAATGACTTGTGCAGAAGGTTCAATATGGGATAAGCTGTATGGCGCGTAGCGTGGTCTTTTTTTTCAGCCACATATCGTTCGAATCCGTATTTAGACCAAAAGGAGTTGTTTGTCATCAAGCGCGCTGTTGACGGATATGGCCTTGCCAAACAGACCACCTCTTTTACTAAAAGACGAAAGTGTGTAAACGTAAATCTGGCAAAAATGCCTAAATTAATAAAAGCCTAAAGTCTATTTGACAAATATCTCATCAACAACATGGCCATTGTCAATTGTCAAAGTTCAGAAGTGCTTACTCGAAGACTCCGTCCAACCGGGAGACTTAAATTTCAACTCCAACCACAGCTCTCGAAGAAATAGAAGAACGCACGTCTACTTGTACTAACAAACATTATTTCGCCTGTGGTTTACACTTCAGAAAATGGCTTCGGCTTCGAAGTGAAAATTCAGTCGGTTTTGGTCGTCAGTAAAATTGCCCACAAACCAAGGGGTCATATCGCTTAACTTTCATGTCGCCTGTCGCCTGTTGCACATTTGCCACAAAACTGTGTTTTCCAGCAAAACTCCGCTTTCGTCTCATCTAATCGGTCGAACTTAACACCCGTCTCAATTTTCACATCAGCAAACATGAAAACTGCGTCCGCATCGCAAGAGTACGTCACCGTCCAGAAACGGACATCGAGTCGAGGTCACCCTCCACCGTAATCCAAATACCTGAGCTCTCGCGCAGCCCAGCAGAGCCTCGACTTTGGCGACATGATTATCATAAGAAGGGAGTAAATAAAATCCACAATAAATAACCCGAAGATAATCAATATTTAGATAGCCGGCTGGAAGGAGACGCGGAACTGGTTTCGGACTCGAAATAGTTTTACGATGATTGGAGATTCTGTTGTTGCGGCGCTCTTCTCGTTCCGAGCAGCGACACCTAGGCTTCGGCGAACTGTTTGCCGAATAAATTGGGTGTTTATTTGTTTTCTGTTTGCGAAAGGAATTCATTTCGTTCAGCTGAAGTGCTGCGGATCAATTTAACGGGGCCGTAAATCAAGATTTTCGATGTTAACTTGTTTACCGCTTGGCATGGGTTAGAGGGGGGAAAGGAGTGATTCTTTTCTGTTGCCTTGATACGCCGATTGTGAGTGAGGTTATGCAACAGTTTTGGAGGGAAGTTTCAAAAGAGAGAGAGAGAGAGAGAGAGAATGAGTGGGAGGAGGATTTTGAGACAATTGTCTTAGGGGTCTGGCGCCCGTGGCCATTTGAACTTTAAAGCACGCCGCATAAATTGAATGCTAATGAGTGTGGGTGGAGGTTTAACTGGATCAGAACTTGGGTTTGTTGACGAGGGACGATTGGTTTCTGAGGCAATCGGGGTTTAATTGCTGAGTAGCGGGTGTCTTTCAAGGTCTCTTCTTCTTTTGACCTTGGACTGTGTTCCGATGTGTTGGTCCATTCGTCTTTCAATCATGTCTGTCACACTTACCATTTCTTTTAAGTTTAAGATTTGGTTACCAACAGTTTTGAAGTTCTGAATATTTTACCGCCCTTAGGGGGCATTCAATTGATCCGTGCTTTCCACAAAGCTTACTGTGTAGGAGTCGATTCTTTACATTGTTAGACCCGAAAGGAAACACTCAAGCGTACTTAATCAAAGTCCACATGTTTGATCCGGCTCGAAGGACCAAATAAATGAAATATCAAAAAACAAAGAATATACTTCGGTAAAGGAATAAAATCGTTCCCATGCTTTCACTTAAGTTTAAAGCTGCGTAGGCTTAGTCGCTTGTTATGTTTCCATTGGCAAGTGTTGCCATCGTGTAAGGAACACTCATTCTTCTTAAAAGGAAATCAAAATGCGCCTTCATCGTTGCACCGGTTACTGTATGTTATTCTAGATTCTTCAACAAAAAGGAAATAAACTTTCAGGACTAAAAGCATGTCATATCCATCCTGCTTACATCCTTCAAAGTGCATAAACATCCTTAGGAGATCACTGATGACGTTCATGGAGCAAGAACGAGAAATAAATTCCATCTGATGCACTTCCGAATTTAAAGACACAAAATCCCACACTTGTCCTTGATTCACCAGAGGAAAATTCAAACAGAATTTCAAATGCCAGTCACACCGTATTAAGGTCAATTCTCTCTCACTGTTCAGTGAATTCTCGTCCATTCGTTATTTGGACACAACAATGAAGACGAAATTCACATTGTTCCCTGGCATACAGATGCATGCTCGTATCTGCGCTCTTTTGTGTCCACAGGGGGATGGCATTACAGCAGTTTGCTGAAATCAATCTCCTACCGCCTCCATCAAATCAGCTTCCCCACCTCGGCCTTATGGCATTTTTAAACAAACAAACAGTTCGCGGGGAGCACAACCTGCTTGCACATGCACCTAAAATTATGTTTTCTTTCTGCCCCCCACATCCGCCTGATATTTGCTTAACTCCGCTCGTCTCCTTGACCTTCGCAGCACTCCACTGATTGTGTGGGCAGGTGGCTCCTCGGGCGAGGATTTCCATCATTAGATGGTGCAGTGGCCCGGGAGATAACCGAAAAAGCAGAAACAGCTCCTTATCAGTCGTAGAATTAACGAAAACAAATTACAAAGTGCCGAGACTCAGTGGAATTGAAATTGAAAAATTAAATATTTAAATGCGCCATCAGCGCCTCGAGGCCGCACACATGGTCTCGGCTGCAAACACAAACCGTTTATCACCGGGTGGCCGGCGTCGTCGTCGTCGTCGTAGTCGTCCCTGTTTGTCCCACGTGAATATTTCAGATTGATTTTCGCAAAATTGTTTTCGTCTCCTCGGTCCCGGAGCGAATGCGATCCAATAACGCAAAAGGTCCTGCCCCCCGATAGGCACACACGGCAAGGATTGGTGTCCCTTTCTCGGTTTGTTTGGGTTCGGAAAGTATTGGCCCCTTTCAATGTTTGCGTTGTGATCAAACAGGAAGGCTCATGAATTATTAAAACGTACTAAGCAAACATTGCGAACACGGCCTCCGGCCTGGGATGCCCGACTTAACCTCAAATTTTGCAGCGACGCCGGCCGCACGGGGGCAACGTGCGTAGGAAAGGGCAAGCAAATAAATTATGGACGAGGAGGTGTCTTATATCACCAGCGGGGGTTGTCGGTGGCGACGTGCGTGGGTGTCGATGGAAAGTGACAACATCCGCGGCGAGATGCTGCATACGCTCTCGGGCATGGCCGGCGCGTCGGGTCGTTGGCATCCGACGCGAAAATCAAGGTCACCACCAGCACTGCCACAGTGGTGCTCGGGAGAGGGGGGGGGGGGGTCCGTTTGAAAGCCAATACATCACAGATTGGCCGGCTTAAGGCAATCAAACGGAAAGCGGACACGACCCCCGCCGCCATCGCACACTTGTTTGACAACAACGTGCGGCCGCTGTGCGCGCGGATTTGCATGAATGAACGAAATTATGATTGCCTTTTGAAATGTACGCCTTTCGGGCACTCCGGCTGAAGAGCCTCCGCGGCACCGCCGCGACCACCGCACGCGGAGAGCTCTCGAGTTAATTAGTGTTAAATGGAATATACTTGTCAGATAGTTTTGAGATTACTTGTTGCTAATTCGATTTGTGTTTATTTCTGCCTTCTGGCTTCGCTCTCAGATAGGCGGCGGATAGATATCTCATTTGTATCAGTGAATGCGTCAATTTGTGCCCAGTGAAGTGGCAAATGGGTTTGTCGAACTCCTGGATATTGAGTGGACGCTTGGCCGCGTGTGTGCTTGTGTGTGCGATAAGCAGAACTTTTATGGGGTTGCTTGTTCCAATCTCGACACAATTGATTAGCATATGTTATCTTGACAGATGGGCCAAGGGTGGGGGGGAGACACAGGGAACGTTTCTTTTTTGGTTGGGACCGTCCAGTGAGCATTCAATATTTTGACAGGTTGTGAGTGTTTGCTGACAGGCGACAGTTTGGGGGTTTGTTTCTTTTTGCGATTGAGAGTGCGGTTGGGCTAGGTCTTTGACAGATGCTGTCAATCGTGGAGTCAGTGACCTGCTATGGGTGGGATTTTAGCTTTTTTAAGGAACGTCGGTTATGATATGTTTCGTTGCATGTTCGTGTTCAGTTTTGTCGTGGAACAGGGAACTTGGAAGACGTTGCGAAGCACATTTGACTTTGTCCAATTCACTATTGAAATGAAGCCGTCTGTGAATGTCATGTGTGCCATTTGCAATCTGTCAATTCTAAAATATGGTTCCTTATGCAAATCAAAAAAAAATTGAGTTGGGCTTCTGACAAATAGTGTTGATTGTGGAGTAAGTGAGCGAAATTGTAAGGTGCACTTACTCACCACTCCATGGCGGCCATATTGGCCAGATATTGGCCTGTGTTCAGTCTTCAGTTGTCAGTCTTCAGCCTTCAGTCTTCAGTCTTCAGTCTTCAGTCTTCAGTCTTCAGTCTTCAGTCTTCAGTCTTCAGTCTTCAGTCTTCAGTCTTCAGTCTTCAGTCTTCAGTCTTCAGTCTTCAGTCTTCAGTCTTCAGTCTTCAGTCTTCAGTCTTCAGTCTTCAGTCTTCAGTCTTCAGTCTTCAGTCTTGAGTCTTCAGTCTTCAGTCTTCAGTCTTCAGTCCTCAGTCTTCAGTCTTTAGTCTTCAGTCTTCAGTCTTCAGTCTTCAGTCTTCAGTCTTCTGTCTTCAGTCTTCAGAGTTTTCAGTCTTGAGCCTTCAATCTTCAGTCTTCAGTCTTCAGTCTTTAGTCTTCATTCATCAGTTTCCGTCGTCTGTCTTTAGTCTTCAGTCTTTTGTCTTCTGTGGTCCTTGGTACTGTCTTCTGTTATTTGTAGCCGCCTAGCTGTCACAAATCATCCGTCATCTGTCAGCTGAATTAATGAATGACCCAAACCACGTGACAGCATGAGTAAGTAAGTTCAACACGAACAACTTAGTGCATCAGTCATTCTCCCTCACCGTCACTTGCGGACATCTTGACTTTCCCCAAAAGTTTGTCTTCTTCCCAACGCGACGCAAAAGTCCAAGTCTCCAACAAATTTCATCTCCTCTGACCTTGAAGCGGGCAGGATGAGTAACAATTCCACCTCGTGCCGTGCGCAGGGTATCCATCGACACGCAAGCGACTTGTCATATACGACCGAAACACTGCCAATTCGCCTGCCAGCAGCTGCTGCTCCTATCGAAGTCTATCACCACTTTAACTACCCCCCACCCCCCCTCCTTAGTCAGGGGATTGACTCTTGTCCAATTATGTCCCCCAAACATCAAAGGTTACTCATGGGGTTGTCAGGTCTCATGTGTCACCGTTCGAAATTCGCCATGAATTATGCATTGGGATCCCAAAAATTTGATTACGCTCGCAATACATTCTCTCCGAAGCACGAGCGGCAGTAGTTTCCAGCCGAGCCACGGGGGAGTGGGTGTATTCATGGACTTAGACCTCACTTGTGTCAGCGTTTATGGCGATCAATTTGTAAATCAAATTTTCAAAATTCTGCCGATGAAGCAGTTATCCCCCAGCCGCCCCGCTGGAGAGGCATGTTCTCACTTCCAGGCGAGGGAGCAACAATCCAATTCGACGTCCGGGTGACTTGGTCACATATCCCATTTCAGGGTTATTAAACCTCAGGTTCAATCAAGCGGAATGTGCTGTGCCTGAGTGGCGGGAAAACTCGACCTGCCGGAAGGCAACTGCCAATGGGGCGCACACCTCCCGCCCTGCGCCCCATCCGCACACAAGCTAATCTGCACTTGAGCTGGAGACCCAGCAAGGTGCTCTCAGAAAGTGAGGCGATACACACTGACGCACGCAAATGTACGCCCGTTCAGATAGCCAGGGAATGTAGGTTAGTCGGGCCATGTTTCCTTATCTTATCAGCCGGGGCGTACACATGCACGCGGCCCCCCGCTCGTGACGAGATACACTTCTGCGAATTGTCTGCAGATTTAATAACTTAATTGCACCCGTCCCCAAGGGGGTGAACCGAAAATTGCAAAGCAAACAGAATTAGCGGCGGTGAGCGCGCGTGGGCGTGATGCAGAACAGTGAGGGTGTGGTGAGTCCACCCGGATGTGTGCGGCGGTTATTTTCCAAACTGCTAAATCACCGCCAATTGAAGAGCAAATATCGCACAATGTATCCCCGCGTTCGTTTAATTGACGAATGTGTGATAACGGTCTCGATAAAACACACATCCACACACACACGCCGCTCACAAGCACTTATCGGCCGTCACTGTAATTGGTGTGGTGTTTCGAATCGATGGTTTATTTTGCCACGTTTCAGTTGTAAATGATTTTTATCGAAATCAGCTGAATTCGAGAGCGAAATGGGGTCGACGACTGGAGATGGGAGTGCATGTGGGAATCCAGTGTGTGTGTTGTTTTTTTTGCTCGCTCGCTGTAGCTGTCAAAATGAAATCGACTCTGAAGGCACTTAAAAGAGTTCAGCACGAGCTACGCGATTGAATGACAGTTTTTAGCGTTACATAAGAGATAAGATTGGGGCTTAAAAATATTTATAGCTCAGACATTATGACTCCGACGTGCTTATCGTGGCGATTTTCGAAGTCAATCAATTGTTGGTGTAGGCACTGACAGGGGAGAGTGAGACGTCATCCCTATGGTTTGTGAAAATTGAAAAAAAAAAGTGAAGTGACGTGGCCTCAATTTTCTATGTTGTGGGGAAGAGTGTTCCGCTTCGAAACGTCCTCGGCCAGATGTTGAAGGGGTGTGAAAGTGGTGTACTTGGGGTTAATTGAGTGAATGAGGGAGGTGTCATTCTGGAGATCTGATGAAGCCAATGCGATAATTTGATGGGTAAATGGAAAAACACATTTTTTCGTTCCATTAAGCCGGTTGTTGTAAAGGCTCTTGTGAATGGGGTCATAACAATTTTGTATTTTAATACAACTCTGAGGATTTGAAGCTCATTTATGGTGGTGTTAACGGGGAAAATTAAGGGTTCTCGGCATGCGGTCTTGCTCTTGTGATGAAATCGGCAACATTTCTGAAATTTTTGTTATACCGCGGGGAGTAAGTCCTAGATTTACGTGCTCGACATCACCAAATCGAAACTCGTGTGCAGAAATCTTGAGAGTTCAGTAGTAGAAACATCTGACGGGTATATCGAAAAATAGGAAAACAGGATAGATGCATCAGGACCCTTTGGAGGCCCTGCACCATTTTGAAGGGAGAAGGAAATAAGAAAGAATCACCCGAACAGACATATGAAAGGTCATGCCAACCAAAAAAAGATTTGAGGCTCGTACCAAGATGAACTAAAATTACTTTTGTGTACTAAAAGGCTTTCTATCTGGTCAATGTAGACTTCGGGAATGCTGAGGATAAGTAGGGTTAGCAAAAGGATGTCTCTGTGGATTCTATAGAGAATCAAATGAAAACCCAGAAGATGTACTGGTCCTTGAATCCGAGCCATTGGGATAAGGCAACAGAGGACGACGTCGTCTGAGATGTATTGAAACTCAAAGAAGAATCATCTCTCATCCTGCGATTCTTGAAGGTTTCCTTTTTCCTTTTCTTAACCTGGATGCTGCTGGAGTGTAGAAAGAAAGTTCCACTCATGTCAACAAGGAATCCAAAGAGAACAACATGCCCTGACTGCATACCCCCAATCCTGGAGTCACTTCGGATGAAGTGATCCAGATGTTTGACTCTGATGTCACTAAATGCAGTTGAAGGTGTGAAGAAGAACCTTCCGGAGTGGGTTTCTGTTTTTCTTGTACGTGCCTAGCAGTTGCACAAAAGAATTGAGAAAGGCAAATTTCTTACTTATCTTTGCAGCTGAGATTCAAGTTGTTATGGGGATGTTGATCCTAATCACAAGCATGCTTATTGCACTTCTTGTTCCTCTTTTGCGGGGCAAAAATTCGGGAAAGATCGAGCCTTAGAGATGTGTGCCTCTCGAACAAACGTGATCCCAAATTTGGTGTTTCAGCTTCGTATATTTAGCCGATTGACGCCGCTTGCCAACTGGACATTTCTATTGCACAGGGACTTGCAAAGACGACTAGTTCAATTCGTTTCTTTAAACGCGGATTATCTAATCTTAGCTGTCTTGTAGTTAATAAATGTGGACCGTGGCAACGGTTAGTGATAATGAAAAGTCCAGTTTTGACATTTCTGCCAAACTTGTCAGGTTGAGAAAACTAATCAGGATGATAAGGCAGAACAGTCGCTGCTTCATTAAGGTTAGTAACGAACTCGCCGAAGCCTTCAATGTCAAAAAAGGTTCAAAATAATTTTTCAGAAGATCGTGTGTAACTCACAAGTCAACACAACAAGACGCACGATCTTCGAAAATTCCGGTCAACTGCTTGCTAAGGCAGACGACATTGGCGTGACTGTCCGATCACAGAGAGCCGTCAATGAGGCGTCTGCTGGCATTAAAGTGGAAGCGCCTAAAAGGAATCTAGCGATGAAAAATGGCAAAAGGAAGTACATGCTGTCATCGCTACAAGATGCACAACATTGACGTCTCGGACAGAACATCATAATCCAGTACCGACATAACTTTCCTGCCAATCGCTGAATCTTTGGACTCAAGAGGCAATTGAGTAACAGCTTTGAAATCTTTCGAAACACCAAGTTGACTTTATATAACACTTTGATCATCCCCCTCTTGCTCCATGGCACAGAGACATGGACTCTATTGAAATTGAATGAAGAAGTTCTTGGTCGATTCTTAAGAAAAGTTATGCTTGGGATCTTTAGTTCTTTCTGCATATATGGAGTCAGGAGAAGATTTAGTCACGAACTGTGCCGGCTATACAGTGGCAGGCACGTAGTAAAGCGTCTTCCGATCCAACACTCAAGACACCACAGCTTCAACCTGAAGAGTCTTCTATTGCGAACCAAATGATAGAGGACCTCCGCGAACGTAGTGAAGCAGACTATTCTCAAAGGACTCTTAACCAACTAAGTATGCGCAACTGGAGGCAGCTGGCGAAATATGGTGGATCATGCTGGCTGGAAAGGGTTGTTAATTGAGGCTCAGATCCATCTCGGCCAGCAACGTCAAACTAACAGAGAGATATGTTCGAAAGCCATGAGGCTGTAGACATCATCCTCAATGCTTATTCTTCTTCTTCTTGTAGCGCTACAGTTCGGGGTGGACCTGGGCCTCAACCAACATACCTCTCCAGCCAGCACGATCTTTCGCCAACTGCCGCCAGTTGCGCACTCCAAGTTTGTTGAGGTCTTTCTCCACTTGTGTGCGCCACCTAAGCCTAGGCCGTCCTCTGTTGCGATGTCCCAATGGCTCAGATTCGAAGACTTTTCCGCCCGGAGCAATGGTGTCCATACGCTCTCATCATCAATGTACACACACGATATCTCCACTGTCCACAATTCAAAGCAGAGGCAAGCCAGTAAGCGATCATCTAATGGTCATCGTATCCGTACACTGGTCTGAAGTATCGTTTAAAAGGTGTAATTCTAAGGAAAGTTTCCATTATTCAGAAAATAGTAGCCATTTCAGACCTCCTAGCCGTCTTAAAATGAAGCTTTAATCATCACAAAGAACACCTTTCTCTCCTAAATTTTGAGTCCCTCTCAGCTTACTGTCACAAAATGTGCCTTAAATTGTGGAAAGCAAAAGAGGAAAATGTAAATAAGGTGGAATTCTTTAAAACCCACAACAAGTTTATTGCGCAACAACCTTAGGAATTCCCAAATGTCTCACACGCCACAAGCCACGCGATTCCTCCTCTTAACAAACAGAAGCCAGACATTGGTTCGCCACATGTGATTTTTGCAGAGACGACAATAAAATGCGAGGAGGGAAGAAAACCGACTCAATAAAAAATCAGAATCTCATGTTTCAATCAGACTTGTAGTAGAGCCTGGTGCGACGAGGGGTTTTATAGACCATTCCAAAGGCCTGACCGCTGCGATAGGATCTGTCTCGCTCCCATCGACCGGTCTGCGCCGCGCCGAACCAGTAAATTATTCACACCCACCCCCCGCAAGTGCGTAGAGCACTCGCAGAAATGCTAATTTCCTTCCCCCGAATTCCGTCACATAAAGACATTAAACGGCGAATACATTGTAGGCGCCTTTTATGTCCCGAGCAGCTTAAGTGCGGCCATGACTTCAAAAACGCCCAAAAAAACACACTAAACCGCTTGAGCGGTACTCTTAAGAAATATGTTCGAGTATCTGCGAAATTTCTTCGATATTCCACAGCTGCAAAGTTCAAAGCTTCGGAGGAGGAAGAACGAAAGCGAAGAGAAGCTGGAAAAGGCAAACCTGCCCAACAGAGCGTGGCTAAGAACATTCGAATCACACCTTTTGAGGTATTCCACTCGCCTATCTGTCGGTGGCGGATCCGGCGCAGGCACACGGACGTACATTCGCGGAATTTCGTTTCCAAAAGTGCTTTGAATCGAAATCAAATAATGGTCCCGTGTTCCCGTGGGGTGAGAGCGGGCTAGGAGTCAATTGTGCGTCGGATGAGGTGAAGTGTGTCACGCCGAGAATACAAACGAGAGTTGAGGAGAAGGCAAGGAAATCGGTTCTTCAACTCTAGCCCCCCCTCCCCACACCACGGCCGCCTTCGGCCAGTGGGTGTGAGTTTACAAATATCGGGAGCAATCACCTTTGAGTCTGTCACACACGCTTAAGAGGATCAAGATGACACCAGAGGCAGAGGTGGCGGTGGCGCGGCAGATTAAGTTCAACAATTGGTAGTCTGTGCGGCGGGGCGATGTGCGGCTGATGTATGGATCTAGGTGAATATCGATGGGGTTCGACGGGTAATCAGTGCTAATTGAGAGATGTTTTCAACTCGTTCCTGTTTGCTTTCTGTCGTCCCATCGATATTCAGAGCATTCGGGTGTGGTTTGGTTGGAGTGTGACACGATTGTCTCGTAAATTTCCCTAGTCAACAGTGCTCTACTTGAGGCTGACAGTTGGCGAATGAATTGCTGGAGCACCTCTCACGAGTTATGTGTGTCAATGTCAGAGTGTGACACATTTGCTGTACACTTCCTTGATTTAGCTGGAAAGTGAGTGGTGTGTGAATGGCGCTGGTAGGCCTAGTGGAATTTAAATGGAGTCGTTGACCAATTTGTTTTTGTATCTCCTCAAATGTACTGTCCGTGGGATCAAAAAGTGTATTTTTATGGTGATTGAGGTAGATCAACGATGGGACCTCACTTGTTCCAATTGTGGTGCGAAATCAGATTGAATATTTGGGCCGACATATGGACGTAGATTTCAGTCGAAATTATACCTGGTATGACAAACCAAAGAGCGGATATCGATGTTGATGGATGAGAGCTTAGTTTGCTGAGGACAAATTCGCAAAAGAAATTTGAACAGATCTGTGTTGAATCGTAAAATTTTTACAAAGAAAATTAAACACATGTTAGTCCTATACTTTTTCTTCACCAATTTTGCCAAAGATCTATTCACCGAAAGGCCACATATGTAAGTACTGAACCATTCCACCAGATGGCCAACAGAGAGAATGTGTATATCATCAATACGAGTTTCGAGGGATTTCCTAAAAATGAGTCCATCCTCTGTGGAGGAGTCTCGGGTGTAAGCGAAAGCAGCAGCATAAGGCACCTTACTATAAGCTATCCGCATTCATGCATTGAGACAGACGGAGGTTCTTCTTGACGTTTGCAGTGGAATGTAATTTACACTTTGGTGACTCTTACCGTTAAGCATCATTCATAAGGAAGAGCCGATCGTGCTCGAACACACTTCCAGGCTGTATCTCTGCCACTAAGTGGACGATGACTCAGACACACTCGCCGTGGAGCGCAAAGAATGGCAAGATGTGGCGTAGTATTAGGTAGATAACTAAGTACCTTCGTTTTTTCACTCATAGATGGCTTTAGTCGTATTTTAAGGTTTGCAGACGCAATCGAAATGTCAAACACATTTTCTTATTCGATAGTTGGTACTGCAACTGTCAGTCAGTAGACCGTCAAAATTTCAGCCAAATAGAAGGAGTACTTTTTTTGAATGCGTGTGGAAGCGAACATGTCAACGGATTTTCAAAAATTGAAAACCTGAACTAAAGGTCGGTTTTGAAGGGAAATCGCGCAATAAAATTAGAATGCACTTTGATACTGCCTATGGTGCATCTTCTCCTACAATGTTGACAGTCAAAAATTGATTTAACGAGGTTCGACTATGTCCGACATCGGTTTTCAAAGATCCACTCCCAGTTGCATCAAAAATGTCTACAGATGGTAACGCATCAAAAGTCCACGATCTCAGATCGCCTGACTGTCAATTGAGATAGTAGTATCTCAATACACTAGATGGCACACATCCTGCATAAAACATTCCGCATGAGAATGCTGCATGCGTCATGGGTGCCACGTTTGCACACTCTGGACAACAATAGGAACCTTGAGTCCATTTTAGCGCTGTGTAAGCGCAAGTTGAAGGAGATGGTGGACGACACATGAATCCAGTTGCACAGAACAAATTTTAATGCTCTAGATGTCGAAACAGTGGACTTTACCCGGCAAACGTGCTCCAAAGAAGGCGATGCCTGTCATGTCAGCCGGAAGGGTGATGACAACTGTTTTCTGGGACTCCAATGGTGTGATCCATATTGAAAACATGGACGAGGGAGATATTGGTTAGTCACTGTTCGGAATTATTAGGGCGCTTTAACGTCGATTTTTCGCCATGATAACGTACAGGCTCACCCCTCTGCCCTTGACAGGGCTAAGGTGGTCAATAAGACTACGAATTAATGTCCCGTCCACCGTTTTCTTCAGATTTATGCCTGTTCGTCTATTGTTTTTTTTCAAACTTCGAAAAGTAACTCACGAGGTAGGCACTTGCTGCGAAGACAGACGGCAAATGAGGCATCGTCACCATGGACGCCAACTTTGGAGACCTCAAGAGAACGTATTTTTTAGAGGAGTTAAGACGTTGGGTCATCACTCAGTCAGGTATATCGAGTTCAATGATGACCAAGTTAAGAAATAAATCCAAAATGTTCGTCCTTCTTATGCAGGCCAAGTGCCATGCCCTCATGAAATGCGATAGTCCTTGGAGCAACACGTTCATGTTAAATTGATTTCAAGTTGAAAATTATACTCGATAGATGGCGTTGGTGGCGAAATGTCATTACATGGATAAAATTTGCAGTAGTAAAAGCGGGTTTTGGCAGGATATTATCAAATTTAACAACCTATGATGTTCAGGCGACTTCCTGCCCCGCAATTCTGGCATCGAAGTCTGTGCTTTAGTTTCAATCTAGGCTAGGCTATTGACGAGCTTGAAGAAGAATGAAATTCGGTACCTATAAAAAAACAAAACTAATTTGGCTCTCAACGAATAAGACTGTCAATGGAGGAAGATAAAACCAAGCTTAAGTTAATAACCAGGAGGTAATCATGCGAGGAGGACATTGCAAAGACAAAGCAGCCGGTGATGTTTTATCTGTCTAACTGGAAGAAGAGTGCCCTGGGCTGTAGGGGATGAATTGAAGTCGTGTCTAAAGCAGAGACTGTTTACGGGTCGGGAACCGACTAAGGACCAGACTTTAGTCTTTCATAGTGCGATGTAGTGACCCCACATAGTTGAGGTGTCGTGTTAAGGTCAGGAACTTCCTTTGCTCTATCCTAGAGTGGATCTTAGAATCATATTAAAGACTTAAGCTCCACCAATCACCTAATGAATTCAAGAATGCATACGACCAAGCAATGCGAAAGTTGAAGCTACAAGCATCAATAAAGTCAGCTGTCATACATTCACTTGCATTACTCGGAAATTGCTCAACGCCTCTGGCTTAATTTAGAATCGGAATTGAAAAAACAAAAAACAAGACATCACAGCTTTTCCCGATTAAATTCAAATTTACACCTCTAGCTGAATCAAGTTCCGAATAACCGGCGACCACTTTTCTAACGTCTTCCTAATCTCGGATGCGCTGCCCTTTTGATAAACTCTCTGCTTCGGGATTGATAACCCTATCTTCTTTCAAAAATTAATTCACATTCAGTTCTATTTGCTTTGCTTGAAAAATCACTGCGAGTCGACATCCGAACGCCGCGATCTCTCAGATCCTAAACCTGACCTTCTCCATGGGCAACAAACTGCCCCTCGAAACCACACCGGTCCCCAGTCGAGAACATCGAATGCAAAATTACAAGCCATTCATCAACGTCAGAGGATCAATGACTCAGAATACCTGCAAACCGGTCCTAAGCGTCAGGTACAACGAGAAATGCCAAAAACTTGCTCCGTCATAGATAAAAACCATCTTGATCCAGATAAGGCACCACACGACACCGTCACGACCATCCGACGCAACTCGAATTTCTTCCACGCGTGTACGTGCTCGATTAATTGCAAAAAAAAAAGGAGAGGGGGAGATACAACCGCCGAAAAAAGGTTCACCAAACATCGACCGTTGCTATCGGGTTTCACAAATCTCCGCAGCCACGCCCTTACGCATGTTGTCATCATTAATTCCGTCCAAAGTATCCCCGCGTTTCGGATCTATTTTGCTCTCAATAAAAATAAATTCAGCTCCACATGCAAGAATGAGTCCTAATGTCTGATAGAATTAACGGCAGCAATTTCAAGCCGCCGCATGGGGTTGCGGGTGGATGCGGGGCGGCGGGGCAGCGGTCATTTGGCGAGAAGTCATCTCAGGTATGAGATAGTGGCCCGCATCGCCGATTGCAGTGGTATTCACGCCTACGCCAATCAGACCGAGAGATTCGCTATCGCTAGCACAGCAAAACGACACAAAACGACAATTGAATCACTGTGTGGTGTCGTCCCAGTCTCAGTGGATCCCCACTGTCTGTGGCTCTGTGTCGCGGTCGCCTCGATGAGCTATGGAAGCCTTGCAGTCTCTCTGTCGCTCCGCAGATGATGATGAAGACGTTTTCGCGACTATTCCGACGACGATTCATCCAGAAACATTCCGCGGGCCGTTCGTTCGCCTGTAACTGTGTGGATCGGCGGCGGCTCTATAAATAGCGCGGCTAACCCAAATGGAAATTTAAAAATATTTCAAACTTGCACATTTGCATACGAAACTACGAAGAAGAAGAAAAAAAAGCAGAGATTCGCGTGGCGGGAGTCCCAGCCGTTGTTTGAAGTTTATTTCACTCGGCACTCACTCGGTTCCCTCCACACAAGGATTGTTTTTCTATGCAAACTAGAGCGCGGGTGCCTTCGATTTGAATGCGAACTCCATCCCGAAAATGGAGTCTGAGACAAATTAGCTGTCCAATTGTAGAAACGCATGGGGAACGTTCAAGTGCTTGCGTAGACGGAGGTTTTTATCGGCAACCGCATTGGCGCAGGTGCAGGGTGCATGAATAATGCATTCCCAGACTAGGTGCACTGCAACTGAAGGCTGCTTCTGAGTAGGCACGGAGCGGTGTATGGCACGCGAGAGCGCTGAATGATGTCACAGGTGGTAATTAAGTTGTCAGACATACAGTTGCTATTGGCATTTGGCATATTGTGCGCCTTCTTATTTTGTCTGCCGTCACGGTTATTAAATCGAGGCCATCAACTCGGCATGGTGACACATTGAAATGTGTTGATCTGGCATTTGAGTTGAATGAAGGATGTGTGATTTGAAAGAGCTTTGTGCAAGGCTTGGGGACTCTTGCTGCTGGACAGCGGCAGCAAGCAAGAGAACACGGATATGCGGAAACATGTCCACATGCAAAGGGCAACTTGAGAGTTTCCTTTCTAGCGTTAAATGGCATGTTACAACCCTGTCAACCGATATTTTGCGCTTGAAAGTGTCCTGGTTGTGAAAAGTGATGTAGTGGGCCTTATGGTTGGCACTTGATTACAAGCTTGAGACATGGAGAATCCAAAATGTCGTTAATGGCGATGGCTTTTACTTATATATATATACGTGCAGCGATCAAATATAAAAAATGGAGGGAATGTAAAACGTATGGTCAAAGTCATCTACCGACAGCACCTGCCCAATTCTGTCGACCACTCAACACTAAGCGGAATAGAAATTTGGGGTCCATTTTCAAAACAGAAATATTTGCTCAATTGAAAGAGTTAGTTCGGCTTAAGTATCACATTCAGATGATGTAAAGGAGACACCAAAAATGCATAATAGTGTAGCAAACATTTGTTCAAAATTTGGAACTTTTTTCCAAAATTTTGGTGGGGGTCTCTTTCGGTTTATCATAAACTTCAGTCATGCTTAAAACAAAGCTTTTAAAGTGTCTGCCGTTGAAACAATTAGGGGAAGTTGGAATCGAAATTTGGAGCAGAAATTGGAACATTTCTGAATCTGAGAAAAAATATTCATTTTCTATTCAATGAATTAATTCATGCCTCTAAATTATTTTCAAATTTCACATATTTCAGGAATTTGAACTACAATTTTGAATAATTAGGTACAAAAGTGTAAATTACTTGATTCACCAAAATTTGGGAACATAAACAATTTTTTGTACTTCTTGTTTTCTGAAGCAGCGAAAACGCTAAACAACATTGATGTCCGAATCAGATTGTTGCCAACATTTGACCGACCATATCTTCAAGGGTCTGCACAACCTTCAACTATATTGACTCAGTGGTTGATGACTTTATTTGAATCCTCATCAGAGAGAAGAGTCTACTGAATGTTGTAAATAGAAGTGGTTTTGACGATTATAAGCAACGTAACCAGAATCGTCAGAAAAAATACATACGTAGTACTGGACCTGACAAATAGATAAGAAACTCCGGCGCCTAGGGAGGTGATATTCTTCGCCTTACTGAATCTGAGCTTTTCAAATTTCACCATTTAGAGTCGGCAACAAACTGCAAGTCCTTTATGCGCGTGAAAGAATAATAACACGAAGTCCATTGAAGTGCATCTCTAAGTCACTTTCCCCTAGGCCTTGTCGCTAACAAGCAAAGGCGGAAGGCTACTCCTTGGGTTAGAAACAGAGTCTTGGAATCGTGCATTCAAAATTGGCCAATATTCAAAATTCAGAGAAAAACATTGCAGCCAGGAGGGAGGCATCTTGTAAGGGGGATATGGCTCCTTTCTGGCTTATGGTTTCTCTGGAATCTGAAATAGGTTCGAAACTCTGAACTCTCTCTTTGGGAGTTTTATCATTTCCGGAGATCGGATGTCCCTCGTCTCCCTCTCATCTTCTTTTTTTTCTCTCACCTCAGTTTAGATCTTAGTTTTTCCTAAATGTGAGGTCCCACAAGACTTTCAATAATGTAAGGTCGCATAAAAGACATTAATTAATTTGTATGACTTCCCTTCTTGAAGTGATCCTGATTCTTCTTCTTCTTCTTCGGATGGCGCTACAGTCCGGGGTGGACCTGGGCCTCAACCAACATGCCTCTCCAGCTAGTACGATCTCTTGCCAGCTGCCTCCAGTTGCGCACTCCAAGTTGGTTGAGGTCCTTTTCCACTTGTGTGCGCCATCTCAATCTAGGACGTCCTCTGTTGCGTTGTCCCTGTGGCTCGGATTCGAAGACTCTTCGGGCCGGAGCAGTGTTGTCCATCCGCTCTACATGGCCTAGCCACCTTAAGCGTTGTATCCGTAGACGCTTGACTAGGTTCATGCCGCCGTACAGCCCATACAGTTCGTGGTTGAATCTTCTCCTCCAGATGCCATCAACGCAAACAGGACCAAAAATCGCACGCAGAACTTTTCTCTCGAACAGACCAAGGGCTTCCTCATCCGCTTTTAGTAACGTCCAGGTTTCTGCGCCGTAAAGCAGGACTGGGATGATCAAGGTGTTGTACAAAGTCACTTTGGTCGTTCGGGAGAGGGCTTTATTACTCAATTGCCTCTTAAGCCCAAAGAAACAGCGATTGGCAAGAGTGATTCTGCGCTTGATTTCGGTACTGATGTTGTTGTCCCTATTCACCGCGGAGCCGAGATAGACGAAGTCCTTAACTACCTCGAAGTGTCTGCTGCCCATAGTGACGCTCTGTCCGAGACGTCGATGTTCTGCCTCCTTCTTTGATGACAGCATATACTTTGTTTTGCCCTCGTTTACCACCAGTCCCACTTTAGCCGCTTCCGCTTCGATGCTAGCAAACGCCTCATTGACGGCTCGCTGAGTTCGGCCGATCACGTCAATGTCATCCGCATAAGCTAGCAGTTGAACGGACTTGTGGAAGATCGTGCCTCTGGTGTTGACGTGTGAGTTACGCACGATCCCCTCAAGAATGATGTTAAAGAAGTCGCATGACAGCGCGTCGCCTTGTCTAAATCCTTTTTTGACATCGAAGGTCTCGGTGAGTTCGCTACCGACCTTGACGGAGCAGCGAGAGTTCTCCATCGTCATCCTACACAATCTGACGAGTTTGGTAGGGATGCCAAAACTAGACATGGCACTGTATAGCTCGTCTCTATGTACGCTGTCATACGCGGCCTTGAAATCGACAAATAGATGGTGGGTGTCGATTTGTACTTCTTGGGACTTCTCCAGGATTTGCCGCAGTGTGAAGATCTGATCGATTGTGGACTTCCCTGGCCTGAAACCACACTGATAAGGACCTATCAGGTTTTTGACGAACGGTTTCAGGCGCTCACACAGTACGGCAGAGAGAATCTTATATGCGATATTAAGGAGACTGATCCCTCGATAGTTGGCGCAGTCGAAGGGGTCTCCTTTCTTGTGGACCGGACATACGATGCTGAGATTCCACTCGTCGGGCATGCTTTCCTCCGACCATATCTCACAGATGGGCTGGTGCATGCACCCAACCAGCTCATCCCCAGCCGCTTTGAACAGCTCTGCGGATAGTCCATCCGCGCCAGCAGCTTTGTTCGACTTCAGTCTCAATATTGCTATCTTGACCTCGTCGAGGTCGGGGGGACGGAATTCTTGTCCATCATCGTCCAAATTGAGTGAAACATTCTGCCTAACAGCGGGATTTGTGTCGTCATCGCCGTTTAGGAGTCTGCAGAAATGATCCTTCCAGATTTTCAGCACCGACTGCGACTCTACCACCAGTTGTCCATTTTGGTCCCGGCAGGCTTCAGTCCGAGGCTTGTGACCACCAGATAGCTGTTTTATCTTGCGGTAAAAATTTCGGACGTCATTCCTGCCATAGCACCTCTCCATTTCCTCGACCGCGCGCTTCTCGTGCTCTTTCTTTTTTCTTCTGAGAAGCCGGTTCTCTTCCCTTCTTCTCTGTTTGTAGAGCTCACAAACAGCTCTAGTCATTCGATGCAGCGTTGCCTTGTAAGCTTCCTGTTTGGCTGCATGCGCCTGCCTGCACTCGTCGTCAAACCATGGGTTCCTCTTAGGTGGTGGCTTGAAACCCAGCACATCAGTGGCGGCTTCTTTGATGGCTTCTTGACAACGTTTCCATTTGTCTTCTATTGTTTGTGCAGGCAGCGTCGAACTTTGAGACAGTTTCAGGGAGAATCGATCGGTAAAGGCTCTAGCGATCGGCTGCGATTGTAGCTTTCCGACGTCAAAACGTTTTGGCCTGTCTCGACTCCGTTGCTCTTTCGATATCCGGGTTCTTACCTTGGCTACAACAAGGAAATGATCCGAGTCGATGCTTGCACCTCGGAAGGTTCGGACATCGAGAATACTGGAGGAGTGTCTGACGTCGATCGCAACATGATCAATCTGGTTGACGGTTGATTGATCAGGTGATCGCCAGGTCCCTTTATGAATGTTGAGGTGTGGGAACCGCGTGCTGGCCACAGAGAGATTTCGCCCCGAGGCGAAGTCAACTAGCCTGAGTCCGTTTCCGGAGGTGTTGACGTGCAGGCTGTGTCTTCCGATGACTTTAGCAAAGACTTCTTCTCTTCCCAGCTGAGCGTTGAAATCTCCTAGAACGATCTTGGTGTCGTAGCTGGGGCATCGATCGTATGTCCTTTCTAGGAGGTGATAGAAGTCTTCTTTACTGCTGTCATCTTTTTCCTCTGTCGGGGCGTGGGCGCATATGAGGCTTATATTTCCGAACTTAGCCTTGATGCGGATTGTTATGAGGCGTTCGCTTATGTATTGGAAGCTTAAGACTTTTTGCCTAAGTCTGCCTCGAACAACAAAACCGCATCCAAATAAGCGTTTCCCTCTCTCCCTGCAGCAGTCGCCGTGGTATATGTCGCAGTTTCTCAATCTTCTCTTGCCCGGCCCATCCCACCGCATTTCCTGGATTGCGGTAATGTCTGCTTTATAGCAGTCCAGGGCCTCCGCAAGTTCATCGGCTGCACGTGGTCTGTTTAGGGACCTCACATTCCACGTGCAGATCCGTAAGTCATTGTCCTTTGTACGTTTGCGAGGGTCGTCAATAGTGTATCCATCCATTTCCGAGGCATTCGGTTTTTTTCGGAACTTATATTTTAAATGTGGCCGGGCAGTTACCCCGACGCACACCCCCAACCTGGAGGACCAGGCCCTTTTTTATACCTCTTGGGCGGAGGTCGCACTTATAGGTTTAGCAAGTTGAGTTCGGATGAACAACAACCAGTACCCGGTGGCTACCAACGTGGAGGTACTATAAGCACAGTTGATGTGTGGGAAACAGTTACAACAGCTGGGCATCGCCAGGTTGATACCAATCAGTGCCTACCCTGTTCCCACATCACCCAGCCACTGAAGTGATCCTGATTACCATTGGAAAACCCCTAAAATTCTATGAGAAATTGCTTTATGCCTTGACGACGCTTAAATTTTTTTTCCAATACCCTCTAAATGCAAGAATTTCAATAAACCCCCTAAACCATACTTCTTCCAAACGCCCCTGACATCTGTCAAAGAGAATTGCAACACCTCCAAACTCAATAAATGTCATCGCCCTCATTCCCTTTACAACATCAGCACACGCCTGAACTGAATTCCCACGTAAGTCTAGGGTTTATCCCTGCATGACATAATTTCCTGAATCGCCAACATTGAAATCATCGATGAGTTTCGCACGTAGAACGGCAGCACTTGTAGATACGAAAGATATTCCACAACACTTGAATTTATGTCACGTCCAATAAGCCTTTAAATTATCAATAAGCTCGCGTCACCCATGTTGTGTGGAAAAGTTTTGCGATTAATTGAGGACGATACCAGAAAGGTATTTATCAAAGTTCATAAAATTTTGATCAATGAATGACACACACAGAACTATCTCCTGTTGATAAGTTGTTAATTACACGAGAAGATAGCGGTAATGAGGGGTTATAAGGCAATAAACCCGGAAATGAATTCTTTTTTGCAAGAAAATAATGAACAAATTAAAAGAAAGGCATGGAAATGAGATTTCAAAAGCCTCGTCAAGTATTCAGTTCGTCAAGAATATCAGCTGTAATGCTGCAGTTTCTGAATGAAATTTTGCGGAAGATGTAGATCTGGTCGCTTTTTCAATTTGTCCAAAACGTCAAAATTCACGTTTCCTGGTGTGAGAGTTGAGAACATACTACAACTGTGGGCAAACTATACTATGCCTCAAAAAAGTCTTCATGCCACTCCTTTTAGAAGCCATGTTGAATACGTCCTCGGGGTAACATATGAAACAAATGTTCATTTCTATCCTTTTAAACCTAGTCGAATGACTTACTTGTTAATGCTGCTAAATAGCGAAGGAACACGTTATGTAGATTGTTCCCCTGCCTTTTTGACGAGCAAGAATTGTGTCACAATCATATATCGGAGGACAAGATGGCGATATGAAGACTGAAGTTGGAAAAAAAATATGACGGAGCAGGTGAACTGCCAAAAATTGTTGGTTGATTCTGGAGATGTTCTGGTTGGATTACTGTTCCTTCTTCTTCAATCCTTCTTCTTCAAGCTTTCTTTTAACAGCGCTACAACCCGGGGTAAAATTGGGTCTAAACTCACAAAATCGGAAAAAATCGCAACCACCGAGTGGAATCATTTGCCCACTCCACAAGAAAGGACATCAAATTTCTTGACAACCTACAGAGGAAGTAATCCGCTAAAAATCGCATACAGGGAGCATCCATGTCGTTGTTGTGTAAACATCATAGTCTTTCGTGAGCAATCTTCTCATCAAACTGGTTGGAAGGCAACGATAAATCATGTGTTTGTAATGTCGAAGGTCCTGTAAAAGACTCAATAAGCGGAAATTTGTCAATTTTAAGGCATCGTATGACAACTAAACCTCCATGCTTAGAAGATCGATGGTAGCTGCTTGGATGCTTGGTTGTGGGAACAATAAACGGACACTGTCTGTTCAGTGAGTACGACATAGGGTTAGGTACTTCCTTAAGCGGTTTATCCAAGACCTCTAATAACGAGGGAAACCCAGACACCTTATTGCACATGCTGCTCTGTACCAGTTCGGCGAAAGACACGCTCCTTAGATAGAACACATCACTAAGTCCCGGGACTAGCCAATAAGAAATCATTTTGTAGACAATATTCGATTTTGTTGATCAACATAGTTTCCTTCAAGAGTGATAGAATCGGTCCAACGCCGCTCTAACATTTCGATACCTTTTCTAATAGAACGATTTATTTTTGGCTTCCAAATAGGTCTTAGTTTCGGCGATTACCTCCTCATTCGGGCACTATTTTTTTCCGGCGAGCATCTTGTTCAGGTCTGAAAAGAGGAAGAAGTCGCTGGGGGCCTGATCTGGAGAAAACGTTGGGTGCGGAAGCAATTCAAAACCCAATTTAGTTCAATAAGTTCGACTTCTGACACAATGCATTGTCTTTGCGGAAGAGATTTTTTTTCTTCTTCGTATAAAACTTTTTTTTTCTTTGCAATGTCTTCCTTCAAATGCAGTGTAGTATTCGCTGTTGATCCTTTTGCCTTTCTCAAGATAGTCGATGAATAAAATTCCGTGCGCATCCCATATAACGCGGATGCTATAACCTTGCCAACCGAGCTTTGTGTTTTTGAACGCTTTGGGCATGGTTCACCGGCTGTTGTCCACTCCGCTAACTACCATGACATCCATGATTTATCCATTGTGACATACCGACAAGTTGTCCTGCTTATTCTGGCGAAACAGATCCAAACAGCTCTCAGAGTCATCGATACGTTGCGGTTTTTTGGTCCGTTGTGAGCAAACGCAGGACCCATTTCGAAAACAGCTTTCTCATCGACTAATGTTTATCCAAAATGGTGCGCACACTGCCTTCTGATATCTTTAAGTGTCACCTATTACTATCACTTTGCGGTTTTCTAAAAAGATTTTGTGTACACTTTTGACGTTTTCAGGCGTAGCCACCTCGGCCTTCCAGAGCGTTCAGTCAGCATACCACCAACAAATAGTTATTTTTGAGAGAGTCCTTGTAATACTTTTCAAGCCATTGCTGAGCTTGCACAGTATTTTTTCCCATCAAAGAGCAGTGTTTAGTCAACACACGAAATTCTGTTTTTTCCATTGTTTTAAAAATCGCTAAAGTATCGACACTTAAAGCACTGTATCTTGTAAGCTAATAATCAGATAGTCATAAAAATTTGACAGGTATCATTTGCATGTTTGTACTTCCTAATACTAATATGGATTTTTTGTTAGTGGCGCCCCCTATATGTCAGTCCCAGGACTCATGGAGTGATGTGTTACATACCATATCCCTTGTCATTTACCTCTTAAGCTTCTGCACGATCTCAGACACATTTCCTCTCCTAATTTGCCTATGTGGTTCTACATGTGTCTAAGTACCCGTTCCCGGTTAATCGAAGCCTATTAGAGTAGCAGCAAAATGATTCTACAAAAGACTGCACTCGTCATCCACCTCAACCTCACCCAACCCAGGGATTACTCCCTTGTCCACGGTTTCAGAAAGAATCTTGTTGATCAGATGTCAGAAAGTTTTTAAATATTGACACAAAAAACTGTTTTCGTGGTCATAACAGGAACTGAGATCATCAAATTATCTTCTAAAAATGAAAAAATAATTCTCAGTGTCACGGACTCAAGTGAAAGTCTCCATATAAATGGCTCATGCACTGTTTTCTTTTTCAACTCCTTGTACTATGTAGGGTGACTTTTTGTAGCTCTCGCTGATCATCAAATAATCATCTCATGGACACATTTATTCAGTACAGAAGGGGAAGTGTGAAGACTTTCTACTCAAAACAAATAGAGGAATAAGAGATGAAGCTCATTCTTCTGATGCATCACAAGATACCCTCCAGAATGACTTGACGATTTCGTCAAATCAGCAGAGAGAACGAGCACCGCCTGACATTGGACTCTCCGATAACAATAACACAGCAGGTCATCGAATGGGGATCACGTAACAGACTCCCACATCGAAAATTCAGTCTGAAACCTCAGCCGCGCGCTTAGTCAGCAATCGCACTCTGATCCAAACAGCTTTGTTTTCAACATGCCCCAAGCTTTGGCGCACTGAGTCAAGGCTATCGAATAACAGCTTCCGTTACTAATTACCCGTGCGACTAATTCTCCCTTGATCTGGCTGGAGATGCATGCGTGAAGTAATAGCTCTTGACACCTTAGCGCGATTACCCAACTGCATCCCGGCCCCAGCCGGTGTATCGATGTGCAAAGCGCTTATCTGATTTATCACATCCGCGGCACGGCACAGCAGAGCGTAACCCTGACGTCAGCACATCGCAAACTATCGGTCCCGCGCTGTGCCGCTCGGATGTGTGCACAAACGTTGCTGTTTGTCATCTCGAGCAGATAAGTTTGTTTTCTACCTCTCCATCCCCAGACACAACAAATACACACCGGAGCGCTGTCGCCGCCGAAGGCCGCACTCTGGACAGTCTGAAAATATTTGCCTCACATTTCGTCGCATTAATTGATAAAACAAAAAAAAAAAAAAAAAATGATGACTGGCAACTGTCATACATCGGAGTACGTCCCTAGCGTCCCTGAACACGATCGGCTCGTAGTTACCGAGGCATTTAACTCGGCCGCCATGAGTCAGGGGAATTGCTTTACAGCACGCCGTCGTTGTTCCCTCCTTCCGGTCGGGCTTCAAAATCCACGACTTTCCTTAGAATTTACATCAAAAGCCAGTTAAGACGAACCCAAAAACCTTGATCTCAATAGTTTGGGTAAGGTCGACGGTGTTGTGCCGGCGTCGTTTCACACCTTCGTCGTCAAGTCACGTTCTTGTAATGGAAGTACCTATCACCCCTCCACCCCCACGGCGACACGATGCGGTTAATTTGAGTCTCGTAACGTGTGCAGTATTTAAACAATTGCGCTCGAATTTGTGTCTTAGTGTCGACTAAGTCGAGCGATTATTGTGCGCTTATCGTGCTTTGGGGGCGTACGAGGTGCAATTGAAATATTTTCAGTCAGCCACTGGCGGTGTGTGGTGTATGCGTCTGCAGAACGAATGAACTCAGCCGAAAAATAGATTCAATTCGGCGCTGCGCGGCGCGACGGCTCAACGCTGTGTGGGGAGGCAGATTGGAATTCGGTTTCGAATTAAAAACAACGCGAATTGCTTATTTGGCTTGGCGGTGATTAATTAGGTGTTTGTTCGGCAGCGAGTTCATGCCGCTTGACCGCGGTGTTTGAGTTCTGCTTGTTTTCGAATGAAATTCATTAATTTTGGCGTTTTTCGGGGGCATTCGCTGATTGAATGCATTCGATTTGGATGCGTTTTGTGGTGCAAACACCACCACGTGCGGTTTTTGGAGAAGTGCCGGCAATCGGTCTTTTGGCGTGTTTTGATTCACGCTCATTTATGAAAGCGGGCGTTGCGTTGAATATTTGATTTTGTGTTCTAATTTGTGGAACTCGTGGGGTGGCGGTCTTATGAGATCCGTGAGTGATTTGCTGATCGAGTTACGTGCAATTGATGCTGATTGTCTTTATTTAGCTAATTTTAGATTGATGTGCTTTTATGGTTTCGTTTGCATAAACGGAATCATTACAATTTTGCTATGTCCGTCGAAGCTGTCACACTTTGTCTACATTCACGAGGCGATTTGCATGAAATATTGAAATTTGATGTAATTCATTTAGAAAGTAGAGTTTACGCTTATTCAAAATTGCAGAACTTTTGGGGGTGTCTAGAGTACCTCACAGGTGATATACGAATGGTCCGATGTTTTGAAATTACTTTGCTGTCAAGAGGAGAAGAGAAGTCAAATGGAAACATGCCTGCCAGATTGCCTTTGAGTGAAAGAAGTCGAAGCAGCCACGGAAGTGAAGGTGAAGCAGACGCGGGAGAGGGGGGTTTATTATAGCCATTTCTAGTTCAGTTCACTTTGATTCGGAAGACTGATAAATTTCGAAGACAAAGCGGCTTAGGTGTAAAGCAGATATATTAAAGAATAGAGGAGCAGGTGATATTACAAGATAAGATATGATTATACAAAATTAAAATTTGGGTGGCACTAGAGCCCATAAGGGACCAAGGCGTCGCTTCTTGAACAACTACTCATGCTGATGTTTTAACACAAGTAAAAAGCGGCGAAATTTGAGAAGCTTTTCATAGAAAAAAAATATTCATTGAGTGCTGTAAAGAGACTCGAAAGAGGTGGTCCCGTGAAAGATTGCTTTCACGAAAAATACTTTCGGTTGCAATGCGACTTCACATTGAGCCTGAAAAGTTCCCATAACCGCCTGGTCAAAGTTAGAAGTGTGAACAGTCTGCTTCAAACCCCGTCAACACGGTCCACTAAGCTCGGTTCTGCCCTCGACTATAACCCACACAGGGTCTACCCCTTAGTTAGTTTCAACGAATTTTGACTCCCGGAGCACCAAGATATAGCCTCTGGCTCAAGTTTCCTCATCTTCTGGATTTGTTAGCCACTATCATACTAAATGGTCTTTGCTTCCATCAATGACTCCTTTGACTCTAATTACGGTTGTGATCTTGATCACAGATCACATTATCTGGACGAATGACATGTACAATGGCTGCTAAAGGAACTGGGCACGTGCCCTATATCAGCAAGCGAGCCGTTGGATGTAGATATACAATCAACATTCTTTTCACTAATTATTTATGCGTCCACAAAGGCTGTTTGGCGATAAGATGAACCTTGTTTTCTCTCCAGGAAAAAAGCTAACATTTTCTTGTGGCAAGAGGTGGACAATGTTGGGAACCCAGGTTACAAGAGCTTGATGCCTGATATACAAATGTGTTAATGGACATAGGCAGCGTTTATCAAATTTTCACACAGAAAATGCGTTAATTCTTTTATGTATGCCAACAACCTTAGATGAGCTCTCTTCAACCACATAGTCATTGCTGGAGGTAAGTGCATGAACGTGGCCTCAAATTTATAAAAATAATATTTGAGTGGCACTACAGCCCACAGGGGGACCAGTGCCCAGCTTCTGCAACAACTTCTCGTGTTGTGCGGGCTACTGTTCTCTCACCACTAGAGGAGACCTACACTTTTTTGCCGACTCCGAAGGGCGAGGTTTCAGAAGATTTTCATTGACTATTGGCACTCTTTTAGTGATGTCAGCAACTCGAAAGAGGTACTCCGTCCGGGAATCGAAACTTAACCTTCGGTGTTTCCGTCGACGCACTTACCCACTAAGCCATGGCGACCACGGACTTAAATTAAAGCCACATTTAATTTTCTGCCCCACGCTGTTGTTGTCTTATTTAAAGTAATGTCGTTGTTGTCTAGTCAACGAAATTGTCCTTTTCCTTTTCAATCAATCAGAAACAACTTTAAGGATTAAGGATTAAGGAAACCTTAATTTTGAAGAAACATAGTCCCTGACAGGGATTTTATTCAAGCCATGTGTTGATTTTGTGCCCCTGAGAACTGGCAGCAGCCTTTGAATGTGCCATGAGATTACCTGCTTGCTGGCATCAGTTGAAATGATATGAATTTCAGGATGGACATCTATCTTAGAACTCATGCAAAGAGACAACTTTAATCTGATTCCCACTAGTTGACTGTCGTGAAGAAACTATTCCCAGAACTATATGTATCAACGACCCCAATCGGATTATCTGGATCACAGCTGCTCAATAATTCCCGGAAGATATTCTCTAAAGCCACCCCTCTGCCGCATGTTCAGCGAAGAAAATCCCCGCATAAGACCATAAATCAATTCAAATAATTTAATTTCGCCACCCCCTGCTCACCTTCCACGATCAATTAATTGAATATTTAGAGGCCAAGAGCTAGGAGCTAAGAATCGGGCTAATTAAAAGGGTATAATGACCCTCTTTTGTTAGAGTGTCACTGAGTGATTTTCGGCAATAAATCAGAATCCGGTGTTCGAGCACTATTGCCGGCGAAACAAAAGAACGCCACCCGACGCCATCATCATCAACACACGATAAATTTCACAGAAGGAGATTCAATTTCGAAATGATCTCAAGAGGAGCCCGTCGCAGCAAAGTCCTCGACGGCGCTTCGCGGGGGTACCGAACCGTAATCCCCAGCGCACCCACTCAGTCGCCACCACAAATAAATTGACCCACTTGAGCACATCGAATATTCAATATCAATTTCAGATGGCACACTGAAAATCACTCATCCACTCCGGCGGCGGGGGATGAGCCGGAGGCTGCAAACTACCGCCAGCGTTGCGTGACGTGACCCCTCCCGAACTCGTTGAGATATCGATTTCGCATCTCAATAAGGAAATTCCGGGGAAAGCAAAGCGAAATGGTTCTTCCTTTCGAACTCAGTTTATCGTCATCGTCCTCGTCGTCGTTTCGTGCCCTTTGACGTCGATGACGATGCCGGGGATGAATGTGTTAAGAAACAGCTGCAGGGGTGGGAGGTGTGGGTGGGTGGATTTAGTGGATTCGGTGGATCTTTGAATAAACGAGGCAAATCATCATTTCCATCGGTTGAGGTATGATGGCAATCTTATCTCCTTTAGGCAAATTAAATTGAACTTACGATTGGTGACAGGATGGGGAAGGATGCGCAGGGGTTGGAGGACGCGCCGAAAGATGGAAGGGAGAATTTCGAGCGGTTCGGAAAAGGGTCGTGGCAGATTATGGGTGGAGATAATGAAATTATTCACTCTTGGACACGCTTGTAAATTTTTCTGAAAAGAAAAAACACGGTGATTGAGAATTGCAGGGATGGCACTTAAAGGAATTCGACAGGTGGAATGACAAGGTGGAGGGACTGGGTAATGGTTGGGGAAAAAATGAGGAATTGACCCACATTAAGTGACTGAGGTCTGAAAAGCACCTTTTAGGGAAAATAGTTCAGGCCAAAGCAAGTACGCTTGAGGTACTCCAATTTCGATGAAACCTAAGGCATTGTGTGCCTTCCTTTAGCATTCTTTACACAAGACATGGTTTTCAGCGTGTTTTACTGCTTAAAAATGTCAAAATAGGGTCTGTTCATAATGTGGTGTATTCACAATAGAGAACAAAATTTGACAAAATTTTTCTACAAAGCTCAAAACTTTGTTAACACTATTATTTCGCTTTATAATGAACTCAATCATCTTTCCAATGTTGACAGTTGTCAAATTGCGGTTATATAAAGTCAAAATTTTGGCAAAAAGTGAAAGTTTATTATTCACAATAGGCAAAAAGTTTAATCTCTTTAAAATATCAGCGTTTCGTTGCGACGTTTGAAGAGCTGTGGGATAGTTGGAGGTTCTCAGACATTGTCTAACCTTGTTCCTAAGGTGTGTTCACAATTAAAAAATATCTCGTTTGTCCTTTTTATGTGAAACATTTAATTTTTATGCACTACTTACTGTCAAATCCTCATTGACAGATGTCGTATATTTCAAAATGGCGAAGAAATAGGAGGCAAAAAATTCTCTTCTGACCTTTTTTGTCGCATTCTTCTGAACTTAAAGTCTTGTGACCAGATTTTAAACCAAAGACCTAAAAAGCAAGACAACCATTCACAATAGACTTAGTTCCTCGTCTCAAGCTTGCTGTTCTGAGAGAGTGTTTTCCTTCCAAACTCACAACAAACTCCTCAGATGCCCACGACCATGGCAGCATAACCGCACTTCCGACTGTCACATGGTTTATGATTTGTTCGCTCATAAGAGTCGCCCATGACAATTCATCATTTTAATGACACTTCGGGTGCACATAAAAAACACACACGGCCGTCCAACCTCTAGGGATGGACATTTCGAAATTATCGTCACGCGATACCCCGACAGTCCCAGATGCCGGAAGAAATGCCTCAAGTGTGTGGAGACATGGATGGGAAGCACGAAATTAAGATACACCCGCCAAACCACTGGGGACACATTCAGCCAATTGACAGGGCCTGTCATCGCGCATTGGCCGTATTAGATTTAACGCCGGCACTGGTGGCGCTGCGGCCTGTGAAAGGGATTTGGATGAATTCGTTCCGCATGCCGCACATCAAAGTGTAGCTTTTGTCACGAAGTGGGCGCCTTAAAGTGGCGCTGAAGTTTAGGTGACATGCTAATGTCACATTTGTTTCAGTCACTGACATGCGTCGCAAGATGTTTTATGTGGCAGCTGTGAGTGAGGCGGCACTTTGATTGCCGTTCGAACGGAGCTAAAATTGGAAAGTTGTCTGCTCTCTGGCAGGCGTTGTGGATGTGTCAATCTGCGAAAAGTCGCCGTTTTGTTTTAAGATTCCGACCACAGAGGCACACACAGAAGTGACAGGCTTTGTTTTTCATTGTAAGCGAAAGGACTCAAGGACTCACCACGTTTCTGTGTGTGGCGTGTTGAAATTTTTAATTTGTTTCGTCCTGCCGTTGCAATGTGTTTCTGGCGGGAAAACAAACCCAAGCGTCAGCCCGTGCATTCGAATGAGATCATGTCGCGAGTCTTGACACACGCTCAGCAGTTTCCCAGAGAAGCGCAAATTGGGTGCGATGACATCAGAAGAGTGCTTTAATTTGGATAACAGTCCCGAACGCAGGTCTTGGCCGTTCCCCATACCCGTTAGTGTGTGCCTCTAAATTCCTGTTCCCGTTTCGATGATTTATGTGACAGTTGGACGGTGAAAATATTCAAGGCACGGATTGTGCTTATAACTGGCTGCTTAAGGAGTGACACGCCACCACCACCAAGTGGATGAGCAGAAGACCTTTTCAATTTGCAGCCCCGTCGCCGCAGTGGCGGCAGTGGGTGTGTGTCGCGCGGTGTTTTTGTTTTTTTTTTGGATGGAACGTGCTCACGCCAACCAACCTTCCCAATCTATTCGGTTGCCTTTTCGCCGTTCGATGGCTATCTAGAGTTGTGTTTTATGACTTAAGTGATTTGCTAATTGGCGTGGGGAAGTCCGAGGTATTCGGGTAGTTTAGGCGACAGTTTTCGGTCGACTGGGAATTTGCGTTGCCGAATTTGACGACGTGAGTGCTATTGTTCCTTTCGATGATTTGATTTTACGACTGCTAGAGCTTAAGTGGATTTTGAAATGAGATGGCAACTTTATGGCCGATGCACAGGAAGGATGCCGAATCCATTTGGAGCAAGTAATAAAACGCAAATTTTGTCTTCTCACCAGATGCCGTACGTTTATGGGAACTATCTGCTAACCGATCGTCGTAACCGCTTTGAGTTATATAAAGGCGTGATGGGTGGATGACTCAAACGTTCCTGGCGTGTAACGTGTTTTACGAGCAAGGTCGTAACGTGCGAAGGGGTTGTTTTCGAAGTGAAATTTTAGAAATATGATGACTGCATGTCGAGAGGGATTTGTGAAATAGTCTGACTGTCGAATGATGTGTTGTGTGTCACTTAGACTGTCTGTTCATGTTCACCAAATAATTTGTATCTAAAATGCGAGTGTGAGTTACACACAAAGGGTTTCGTTTTTCTATTTGTTGCAAGCAATCCGAGTGTGTACCGAATTTGGAGTCACTTGTCAAACCCATCTCTGAGCAGGTTTAGTAAAGAGTGTTGTGTTGTTACACCGTCTTGTTGGAATCATATACCGTCCAAATCAAGATGAATTTGGTCTCATTTCAGGGTGAAGAACCTTTTGGCTAGACTCTTGGTTTCGCAGGGCCTACTCCTTATTTGTAAGAAGACAACAGTCTGCAACCATTCCACAACATTGTTCGAGACTTAAACTCAAGTTCTTAATTGATTTTTATGGCCTGCCATTTACGCGAAACACCCATCAAGCTACGAATAGTGTCAGACTGACAAACGATGCAGTTAGCCTTCACCAACTCATATTTGATGGCTTCGCTAATTCAAGTATATTTCATCTGTCAAATTCTTATCATAAACTGCGCTTGAAAAGCTGCTAAAATTTTCCGATCAACTTGATTTATGACGGCACTCTGAGAGATACTTGTGCATGTCTGTGGCAATTCATTGGTTGCGCAAATGGCGAACGTTCATTCGCCATTCGTTGTCTTTCACCTGAAATGCACTCAAGTGGAAGATCACTTTAAAATGAAGTGAGAAATTCACAAAAAATACGAACACTGGGTGCCCTGCTGCTAAAAATAACTGCTGATTGAATGAAATAAGTGTAATTGTGATTTATTGCAGTGAGCAAGTATAAAAGTTCCGCTGTCGCTCCGGTCAGCTAGCAGCTCTATTCGCGTCTACCAAACTACACTTTGAAGTGCTTTGCATCCTAACGAAGTTTTTCTTTCTTCTCTTTGCAGGTAACTACCATCTGTGCGACGTCCGCGGAGGGAATAAACGAGCAAAGTCGCGGGCAAGTATTTGATATTTGCGCACAGTTGTTGATGACTTCTGTGTCGTTCGGGGGAGAATCCAATTGAACGAACAACATCCAAAGAGTCATAAAGCTCGCGTCTCTGAGATTGAGCTGTGCCCCGGCAAACGGACTGATTTAAGTGGGCATCGTTATGGAAAATAACGCCATGTGGGAGAAGGGCGGGGGGTCATTTGATTGAGATCTATTTTCAAACCGGAATAAGATTTATTAGTCGAATGTGCGACGACAACGACTACGACGGCGACTGAAGGTCAGCCGTGACCGCTGTCGTTTAAAAGCGATTAAGCATAATTTCTGATCATTGATACGGGTTCTGAGAAGAAAAGGGTAAATTATGAGCAGTCATCTCGTTCCCTTGAATACTTTATGGATCCTTAGTCACTCATATTGACTGATGCCTCCAGCCAACGCTGTTCAAGGGATTTATTGCAAATTCTACTCTGGTCGGGACTGTTTGTTTGTGTCTCCTTGCTTACATCCAATTCAGATTTGCCCGTAACTCTCCTGAGCGTCAAAAGCACAGAGTGCTTCCGGACACTGGATAGCCTGGAGTTCATTCCATCGCAATCGATGGAATAAATTTGCAATCATTCGAAACAAACTGTGGTTCGAAGCTGTCACACGAGAATTCATTTCTGCACAAATTTGTTTTCAATCAAACTCCACTCTCCACAGCACTCTCATTCACTGGGGAGATTCATGAAATTTGCGACCATTCCTCATCGCACACTGTTAATGATATCCATAGTCGATCATTCGTTGGGCGCCAGTTTTTGTATTTTCTTTTTGAAAGTCGTTGCCCGCTAGGCGGAGAGAGAGAGTCCCATTAATTTGTGAGAATACATTTTTTTTACGTCTCCGCCTCAAGGACGACTCGGTCCTGACGTTTGAATCCTTTCTTGATGCTCGCATTCCACCCACCTGCTGTGATGGCGCCTCAATGAAATTCGACCTCGGAGAAACCACATTACAGGGGCCAGCCCCAGCTGGGACTTTTTCGGTAGTCCAGCGCTGCAAGTAGAGGTGGGGAACTCCTGCGGTTCCCCAATGTATCCTTCATCTCTGGCACTGGCGATGGTGTTACTTATTCACCGTGGCGTTCCATTAACTAAAGTAGCGGCATTCGCATTGAATTTTGCGAAGGGAAACCAAAGAGGATGTGCCCCCGTACCACTTCTCTGTGCGAGACTGATTCCTGGTGGGTTCCCCCATTTGCAGAAAGAGAAATGAGCGAGAGAGAGAGAGTAAGAGACGACTGAATGGATAAGTAATGAGGACTGGGAAATTGTTTATACCAGAAATTCAAGACAGAATTTGCATTTCGTGCAACTTGTCCGACAACGGCTCACTGCGCTGAGGTTTGTTTTCTTTAGGGCTGTGTGGGAAAATCCTTGGGTGGCGACCACAATTGCAATATACTCAAATAGATGAATATTTAATTCCGGCGAGAGGGAATCGTGCTGCAGATACGAGGGAGTAGAGTTTTTGGTTCAAGAGAATGGAGAGTGAAAGTTTCAGGCTCACCTTCGGAATGGTTGGTGGAGGGTGGTTAATTTTCTTGATTAAGAAGTATCCACCTGCAAGGGTTTTGGCGTGGAGTGAGTGCGGTTAAGGTTGAGTGCGGTTTGAACTTGGAAGGCCTGACTGAGATGTAAGTACTTGGTTGGTAATTTTTTGTTTTTTTCTTGAGGCTTGGTTAAACATTTCTAGTCATGGGGAGGATTAAATTTACTTTGAAGTAATTAGAGATAAAGCATGCATGTGGAGGATATTCAATCGTTTAGCATTTTAGGTACGGATGAGGAAAGGATGAAGAACATCTTTCCATCGATCTATTTATAGATTTGCCAGTAACTGGAGGAAAAGGTTCTTTCAACCGGGTGCCTTTGTTGGTTTGTGGCTTATTGCAAATACAAAAGATGTATCTTGGAAGTTGGAAGTCCAGAAACAAAATGAAAGATTTGGAGTATTAACAGTTGCCCCTGACACCCTCCTCTGTTACTGTGTAATTCGTGTGGATGGAGATAGAGTCTCCAAATTGGGTGAAGTCTTCATGCGGTTCGTAATCCTTGCTGTTATTTACTGGAACAGATTTAAAAACTGGGGGGCATGAGACTGTGCACACGAGGCAATATCGCTCTACATGGCCTAGCCATCTTAAGCGTTGTATCCGAAGACGGTTGACTACGCGCATGCTGTCGTCCAGTATACAAAGTTCGTCGTTGAATCTTCTCCTCAAAACGCAATCAACTCAAACAGGGCCAAAACTTGCACGCAAATCTTTACTCTCAAAACGTCTAAGGGCTTCCTCAACCGCTTTTAGTAGCGTCCAAGTTTTCGCGCCGTCAAGGAGGACTGGGATTATCAAGCTGTTATATGAAGCCAGTTTAGTCCTTCGAGAGAGAGATCTAATACCCAATTGCGTCTTGAGCCCAAAGAAACAGCGATTGGCAAAAGTGATTCTGCGTATGATTTCGGTACGATTTTATTGTCCCTAAGTAACGTGGAGCCGAAGTAGATCAAGCCCTTGACTACCTCAAAGTTTCTGCTGCCTAGTGTGACTCTCTGTCTGAGACGTCGATGTTGTGTGTCCTTCCTTGATGACAGCATGTACTTCGTTTTGCCCTCTTCCGCTTCAATGCCAGCAAACGCGTCATTGACGGCTCACTGTGTTCGTCCAATCACGTCAGTGTGGTCGGCGTAAGCTAGCAATTGAACTGACTTTTGGAAGATCGTGCTTCTGGTGTTTACTTGCGAGTTACGCACGATCATCTCAAGGATGTTGTTAGAGAAGTCACATGACAGTGCGTCGCCTTGTCTAAAACCTTTTTTGACATTGAAGGTCTCGGTGAGTTCGTTCCCGACCTTGCCGGAGCAGCGAGAGTTCTCCATCATCATCCTACACAATCTGACGAGTTTGGCTCATCTCTGTGCGCACTGTCATATGCGGCCTTGAAATCAACGAATAGGTGGTGAGTGTCGATTTGCATTTCTTGGGTTTTTTTCCAGGATCTGCCGTAGTGTGAAGATTTGGTCGATGGTGGACTTCCCTGGCCTGAAACCACACTGATAAGGACCAATCAGGTTGTTGACAAACGGTTTCAGGCGTTCACACAATACGGCAGAGAGGATCTTGTATGCGATGTTAAGGAGACTTATCCCTCGATAGTTGGCGCAGTCGAAGGGGTCTCCTTTCTTGTGGACTGGACAGACGACGCTGAGATTTTACTCATCGGGCATGCTTTCCTCCGACCATATCTTAGAGATGAGCTTGTGCATGTGCCCAACCAGGTCATCTCCGGCTGGGGACAGTCCATCCGCTCCAGCAGCCATGTTCGACTTTAGTCTCGATATTGCTATCTTGACCTCGTCTAAGTCAGGGGGATCGAATTCTTGCCTATCATCGTCCAAATTAAGTGGAACATTCTGCCTAACAGCGGGATTTGGGCCGTCATCGCCGTTTAAAAGTCTGCAGAAATGATCTTTCCAGATTCTCAGCATCGCTTGCGACTCTACTACCAGGTCTCGGTTTTGGTCCCGGCAGACTTCGGCCCGAACCCTAAATCCACCGGATAGCTGTTTCACCTTTCGGTAAAACTTCGGACCATCTCTTCGACCGCGCGCTTCTCCTTCTGAGAAGCCGGTTCTTTGCCCTTCTCTTCCGCTCGTAGAGCTCACCAACAGCTCTCGTGGTTCGACGCAGCGTTGCCTTGTAGGTATCCTATTTAGCTGCATGTGCCTGCCTGTACTCGTCGTCAAACCATGGGTTCCTTTTAGGTAGGTACATCAGCGGCAGGTTTAAATCATAGCCACCACGATACTTCCACAAGGGGGCCAAACGCGCGATCGGGGGGTCAAACGCACGATCAGCCCGTCAAGCTGCGTAACTATGCTGCTTCTGGTTGGAGCGCCACCCTTATGATCCCACCTAAGTCCGTCTCTACGTCTGCATATCACTTTCTTGTCTGTCCTGGAGAACTAAGCTTATGAAAGCCACATCAGTGCACCTCATGTTCATAGCTTCGAAGTCTCCCAATCACCATCGAGAAATTAAGGACCAAGACTCAACTGGCTCCTCGTCACATTCATTAAGACTCAGACTCGAATTCGAAACCAATTAAATCGTAAATGATTGCATAAGAAAATTTCCATGAATTTCAAGTTCAAACCGCTTGTGAACGTGCCAACGGCACACTACAATCGGCACTAGGCCTACCTTGACGACAGTGAAATTTCGATTAAAAAAAAAAAAACAGACCAACGTCTACAACGAGTATCTGAAGGCAATCGCCAGAAACTGATTTATGGAAATTGCCTTTGTTGAAATTTTATAGCCCCCGGGCTTGAGATAAAAAAATTCATTCAAAATTTGAAAAAGCCCCAGACCGCCGTCCCCGCCCCCACCAGTCAAGCAGCCCCAAAATCAGGTCTCACTCACTCATTAAACAAATAAACTCATCAAAAGAATATAGGAAACGATAAAGAGCCATAATTCCAGTGATGAATCACTTCGATAAGTTTTAATGCCCCTCATGCGTGATAAAGTTCAACACTCCCAACGTTCGAGCCGAAGCGCCTGACGTGATGAGGGGGCTCATCATCGTTGCGCAATCATAAACCGGTCGACTGTGTCGAATTGCTGGCCGAATGTACTTGTGCTGTGGCTGTCAATTGGTGCATGCCTGCGGTCTATCCGTTTCGGTCCTTCGTCTGTCAGTGGGGTGCGTCGATCGCATTTGATGGGGATTGCTGGTTTGTTTATCTTCTCAGCACGCGCACCCCTCCAGAACGTCAGCATCTGTATCGGTTTCTCATGAAAATAGCCCAAAGGTCGAATTAGATAGACAAATGTGCTGCTCTTCGATGATGAAGGCTGAGGTATGGCCGCTCCCCCCACGCTCAAGGGCGGTTGTGTGCTGATTAAAAGGCCGGAGAGTGCTCCCAATTCCGGATTGTTGTTTCAGTTGCGTTGCATGCATAGGGCGGCCGCAAGTGCTGCATAAAAAGTTAACACCACCCCCTGCAGCGGCCTCGGCATGCCTCCGCAGTAAGGACACTCTGAAAGCAGCCCTCACCATGAGGGGGCTCATCGCGCTTAATTGCGCCAGCGAGATAAATAAATTAAATCGCAATGAAATGGGGAATCCCCAATTGGGGTGGCTTGAAACTTTTGTATCTCGAATCATGCCGCGCGCGTCGAGTGTGCCGGGGATGCGCGAATTGTGGGCACTCTTAAATATTAATTATGGATTGTTGTTGGCTGCCTGCTTCGTTTTATTGTTATTGCGCGAGCGTGTGCCAGGACTTTTATTTTCATTATCAGCAGCGCTGAGGAGTGGTTGGCAGGAAGTTTCATTGTCGGTTGTGAACGTGCCCGTGAAGGGGTGGTTGGAGTGGCGATGCTATATGCAACGACGAGGGAACAGCTGGATAGATCAATGTTTGGAATTGTGCAAACATAAATAAAAATTCCACTTGACGCAATGGAAATGCGCACGAGCTCCAATTGACTGCAGGTTGGAGGTAAGTTTAAATTTTAAACGCTTCCATGGAGAACTTTTAAAGCAGATGGCGCCAAGTTCATTTGTTCCTTTCTCTATCCTTTCGCCATTAAATGGCTTAACTTTCACCGTACCCGAAAAATCCAATAAAAAAAAATTCGTGCGAATTTTTACCCGACGGCAAGGACTCCCCCCCCAAACCGCTAGAAAACTTTTTCCATTGAATCAGTCATCGGGCTTCTCGCAGCCATTTTCAGAGCTACCCCTTGCGAGTGTGCAAATCAAATCACTATTTCGAGGGAAAGCCCCCAGGGTGTGCTCAAAACCACTTCGCATCGCACACTCGCCTCTCAACAGGCTGACGACGAAAACAATAAAACTCACATCACGCAAGCCACCTCAACCCAGTGTCCAGTTCGCAAAAATCAATCCCAGTAGCGCCACCAAACGCTCAGAGACAGCAGTCGCCGACACTGCGCCGCCGTTTCTTGGTCAACCCTCCCCTCCCCTCCCCTCCCCACCCACACAGACCTCATTCGTGTGTCGATTGTCGTTATCGCTGACTACTTTCAGCTGGAGAAAGAAGACCGTCACACCCCGAGGGGGCAGCACCACCCCGCCCACTTTGACGATGGCCGATAGACTCATGGCCTTAATTACGTCTATCAACGTTCTCTTTATTGCGTCCGTCCTGCAGCCACCCGGCAGTCCGTCCGCCGCGCTGTAGCTTGAAATTTTGTATCCACTTTCATTATTTATCCAACAATTAGAGAAATGGAGGAAGCGGCAAAGTGCTGACGCAATTGAATCCCTCACGAGGGTTGGGCGGAACAGCAAATTAGTGTTGTTAGGATGCGCACCCGGACAAAGGATCTGTTTCGCCATTATTACTGTGTGTACACAGACACTGTCTGTTCGATATTTCTTTTTTTGTTTTTGAAAAGGAATTCGTTTGGATAACCCAGCTGGATACCAATTGCGTGTGCAGTGTGTCACGGGAGGACACATACAGATGCCAATCGAATGTCCTTTTGAATTTTTTGTTTGCCTTTGCCGCGCAGTATGAATATGCGAATGCCGGATGTGATTTGTGTGCTGCGCATAGCGGTGCACAGACTCCAGAGAGATTTGGAGACTTAAGCTGAATTTATAGGTCAAAGCGAATTAATTGAGTTGCAATTGCAGTGACATTCCGGATGCCGGGTGTGTGCTGCGCTTGAAGAGGGTTCAGGGCAGATAAACAGATGACTTTAAGCCGATGATTGAGGGTCGGCAGCGATTATAATTTTGTGTTTAGGGGGCTGTCAGCGGCAATTAAGGTTTTTTTTTTGTAATTCCTGGGAAGATTCAGATGTAACATGCGACGTGGTGGGTTTGTGGGAAAAAATGAATGGGGGATCGTGATTCTCACAGCGAATTGTTTGCTGATGTTGCAACGCGATCCCATCTTTGGAAGAGGTGTGGTGTGACCACGATTTCGAGACTCACACATGGGATGGCCTCTGACCTGTGTGGCCACTGGCTGTGTGGCTACTTCTTGACAATCAGACTGGGTAAACAGGAATGAGAGTTGAATTTGAAGTGTACTGTACATTATGTAGGCATTTGTATACAGATTGTTCTTCTTTTTCTTCTTTCCATGGCACTTCAGTCCGGGCTGGACCTGGGGCTTAACCAACATGCCTCTTCAGCTAGAACGATCTATCGGCATCTGCCTCCAATTGCGCACTCCAAGTTGATTGAGGTCCTTCTCCACTTGTGTGCGCCATCTCAACCTAGGCTGTTCTCCCAATGACTCGGCTTCGCAGACTTTTCTGGCCGAGAAGGTGGTGTCCACACGCTCTGCATGACCTAGCCCCAGCGACGGCGTGACGGTTGACCAGGCGAATGCCGTCGTAGAGCCTATAAAGTTCGTCTTTGAATCTTCTCCTTCAGATGCCATCAACGCAAATAGGACAAAAAATAGCACGCAGAACTTTTCTCTCAAAATAACTAAGGGCTTCCTTATCCGCTTTTAGTAGCGTTCAAGTTTCTTTCTTTCGCCATAAAGGAGGACTGGCTGCTGTACAAAGCCAGTTCAATTCTTCGATAGAGGGCTCTATTATTAAATTGCAGATTCAGATAAACTTTATTTTGGACGTTATTTTGTTCAGCAGAAGTTATCCTAAGTGACGGGTCCTTTTTGTGTCGCCTTGCGTGTTTTATGTACACATTTGACTGCAAGATACTCATGGCTGGCTACAAGGAACGTATTTCACATCTAATGGCACTGACAATGCTCAATGCTCGTACTCTTGAGCCTGAAATGTCTAGAGTTCCGAAATACACAGAGTCCCAAAAAACCTTAACTCTCGAAATGCTTAAAAACCTGGAATACTCAATATCCCGAAACGCTCAACATGCCAAAATGTCCAAAATTCAGAGATTCTCAAAATCTTGACATATAATAAAGTCAACGTTTTCGGAAGGTGCATGTTCTTCTTCTTTTTTCAACTGACGCTCAAGTCCGGAGTGGTACTGTGCCTTAACCAACATGCCTCTCCAGCCAGCACGATCCCTCGCCAGCTGCCTCCAGTTACGCACTCGAAGTCCAAGACTTAGGCTGTTCTCGCGCTTTTCCGATGGTTCGCATTCGAAGACTTTTCGGGCCGGAGCAGTGCCGCCGCTAGACCAGACGCATGCCGCCGTACAGTCTATAAAGTTCGTCGTTAAGTCTTCTCTTCCAGACCCCGCAAGACCAAAAATCGCACGCAGAATTTTCCTCTCAAAAAGACTAAGGGCTTCCACAGCCGCTTTTAGAAGCAGTAAGTAAATCGACAATTATGTTGTTTTCGCAAAAAAGTAGCATCCTCCACACCCCCTGCACATACTTGCGGCCCGCAAAGTATTCAAATACAATCTCATTGCCCACAAAATTCTTGTTTCCCCTCAATTTGCCTCAAAAATGCTGTCAAAACGTAGATCTGATTAATTCAAGGAAAGGAACAAATTTCCTCTCCTCAAGGAAATGAAAAGATATAAAGTAATATTCGCCAAAGTCCCCGTTTACGACCTCGCAAGAGTGCCCATAACCCCGCACAAGTTATGTCCCCCAAAAAAAAAAAGTCCTTCCGACCACAATGCCCGCAGCCCATTTCGAACTACAAAGCGCTTCGAATTGAATAAACTGCCAACGGATTTCGCCTCCAAGCCGGCATCTTCATATTTTCTATTACGCCCGTTTTACGGCTAGAAGATATGCCCATTTGGACCATCGAACAGAGGCAACCCTCAGCGATATTCGGGCCCTGTCCTTGTGCAGCCGCAGCACCCCATAAACACGTTGCTGGTCGGATTAGAAATAAAAGAAACCTCGAGAATATAAGCATCCAGCCATCAAATGTACCCCACGCCCCCTCCGATCGAGTGCCCGAGTGCCGCAGCGAATGTTAACATCAAATATTACATCTCATTGCATATTGCCGCCGCGCCGTTTTCGAAAGGATACGCACTCGTAAATGCCCCCAAATAAAGGGATATACGGTCGGTCGTCGTCGTGCCTGCGAATCCGCTTTGTCTTTATGGGGCATTTGGCAATTCCGATCATGTATGCGGCTTTATGACCCGCACTTCCACCATCCACCATCCAGCATCCAACATCCAACATCACCTCCTCAGCCAACACATTCAATATAGTCAAGGGCAACAAGTTTGCCTCCACTTTTACGACTTTCAGTCGTATTCTGCGGCAATTCGGCACTCCTCCGTCGGATGGATGGGTCCTTCTGGCCGAGTCACGTCGCCTCCTTATGGATGTTGAATGTTTGTTGATTGAGGGCTTTCGGGAAACACTAAACCCTAAGCATGTTAGATATGCGATAAAATTAATAAGGAACAAGTAAATTAACATAATTTTACGGGTTGCGGGCTGCCCAGCTGGGCAGTGTGGTCGATGTGGCTGACGTTTGATTCCGAACGGCTGGAGTGGGGCATCCTTTGACAGGCAATCAACTTGAAATGGCTCCACTGCTCTAAAATGGACATCTGATTGGGATTTTTTTTTACCCGCAGTTGCGATGGACAGTTTGGTGAGGGAGTGGGCTGCTTAGGCGAGGGCACGTTTCAAATAAAGTGCCAGCAGTTAGCGGGTGACAGATTGATGGGATGGCTTCTCTGAAATGTGGATATGGCCTGTCGGAGTGCGAGCGCTAATGAGTGAGGCATGTGAGCACTCCGATTGATGGGGATAAATCAGAGTTTGAGAGATTGTAAGTGTTTCGGATCAGCGAAAGAGGGAGTTAAGTAAACAGTGGGAAACTTCGAGACCTCAATCGCAGTTCAGGGTGACGAAGGCAAAAGTTGCAAGGTTTAAGGTTAACGCAGGATCGAAGCTTATTTCCTTTCAGTTTGGAATTGCAGTCTTTCTCGCGTCACTGGCAGTGCCCTAACTTTCTGAAGCACTTACTCAAATTAGAATTGCTTTCAACTATCTGCGGCCCAATTTCCGGAGGAACGGAGCAAATGGAGACTATCGGTCAGAATAATTTTCTAGGCACACGGAGACTCGGAGCATGTTTTTTAAACACCTGCAAAACAAGAACGAGTATGCGTGTTTTCTTCACGCTGTGTATACAGTTCGGCAAGTATAAAACCGCAACGTCAATGCTCTCTGCACAAACGCAAGACGCGTTTTGTTTGCAGAAGCAGAACAGCTGACAAGCGTTTCCGTCTTGTCTGCAAAAGACTGTGTACTGAAGTTCATGAGGGTTTCAAGAAACTTACTGCTCCATCGCTGATTTCGACGTTGATGAACTTCCGCGTGAAGCTGAATCAGAATCCCTCGGGAATGCTGAATTAAAAGTGTTAAGCACGTTCGGAAGGATTTTAAAGCAATAAACATTGCGCTTTGCCTTGAAGCATTTCTAAAAGTGGTAGACATGCTTCAATCTCGTCAGCTTGGACGCATATCGAAACATATCCAAACTGGAAAGGATATTGTGTAAGATAGGACCAAGTCCTTGTCATTTAGAGAGGCCTGCTCCCAAAAGGACTAGGAGAAGATCCCAAGAACGGCAACGAACTGTATTAAAGCAGATTAATATGGAATGGACGGAAACATATCCCAGGTAATTGTAGAGGCGACTCATGCTTTCAAGGATATACTCCCTCCCATGAAGGGTCTGATCTGGAGCAATATCTGCTTATTATCGCTGATGTTCTTAGACATACTGCTTTAGTCATCCAGACCAAGCTGTCTTGCATTCGTCATTTTGGGTCTTTATACCACAGTTTTGGTTTTTTTAACGCATGGGTATGCAATGATGTATTAGAAAGACGAACGGACTTAGGAACTCAAACTATTGCCAGGCGGACAACAGAAACCATCGGCTACAACACTAGACAAATCAGTTATCCCCCTTAGGCAAAGGAAACTAATGAGGCTTTCTCTCGAAACATTTAAGAAGATACGGGCCAATTCTTATCGTATCACACGACTTTGCCTTCACTACAAAAACGTCTGTAGGAGCGGTCTAAATAAAGAAGACGATGAAAATGTTCCTCAATCAAGTCTGCAAAGACGTGACACACACTTGATACAAAGTTCTTGGGGCCTCGGCAGAGTTTACATTGGTACACTGTTCCGAATGATGCAGCCTTCAACTGTGATGAGCATGTAATTTTTCAAGGCTAATGAGTACCTTAAGTACTGAAAGTTAGATCCATCCCTGGATGATGGACGTGTTTGAGTGATGAACTCTTCTACCGGCCAAATTAGATAAGGACACGCACAAGGGACCGGAATGCTATTTTGGCAAGAATTGGGCTAAAATTTAGGCAATGTCTTGGAAAAGTGCTCGTTCAAAGATTTTGACAATAATTTGAACGCCCACTTGGACGAGGACTTGGATAAATTTTTCGACACAAACTTGATCTAGGGCTCTTATATAGGATCGCCCAATGAATTCGACAAGGATTTGAACTGCTAATTGGACTTGGGATTCTACTAGGACTTGTACATAAACTTGGACATGGACTTGGACATGGACTTGGACATGGACTTGGACATGGACTTGGACATGGACTTGGACATGGACTTGGACATGGACTTGGACATGGACTTGAACATGGACTTGGACATGGACTTGGACATGGACTTGGACATGGACTTGGACATGGACTTGGACATGGACTTGGACATGGACTTGGACATGGACTTGGACATGGACTTGGACATGGACATGGACTTGGACATGGACTAGGACATGGACTTGGACATGGACTAGGACATGGACTAGGACATGGACTTGGACATGGACTTGGACATGGACTAGGACATGGACTAGGACATGGACTTGGACATGGACTTGGACATGGACTAGGACATGGACTAGGACATGGACTTGGACATGGACTTGGACATGGACTAGGACATGGACTAGGACATGGACTTCGACATGGACTAGGACATGGACTAGGACATGGACTTCGACATGGACTAGGACATGGACTTGGACATGGAATTTCACATGGACTTTCACGTGGACTTTCACGTGGACTGAGGAAAGGACTAAGAGAATGAATTGAACTGTAATTGCACAAGGGTTGGGACATAACTTGGGTTAAGCGAAAGCTGCTCACGAGGTTTTGTGACTCATCGGTAAGTCACAGTAGATAAATCGCAGAAGGACACAAAAACACTTTGGCTACGATCTGTTGACGGGTTACTTTCTGCCGAGGGTTCCCTGTTCTGCTGCGGGATCCCTGTTCTGCATACTGTCCCTGTCTTTTCCTTCTCTTTGTTCGTTTAACACCCCCTGTCTCACCGCAATGAAGTTTCACTTGTCCCCATGGTGCTCTGTCACTCGAATTGTATTCATGACAAGATTACACTTGAGTGAAAAAGAAAGCAGCGAGAGACAAAAAAAGTATTTGTGTAATGGACATGAGGTCTAACCTCGTATTTCTTAGTCAAGTTGACCTTGGAGTACTATTCCTTTCCGCATACCTCATAACCCCTCAATCGTCAACCATCCTAAATCCTGAAAAGACCAAACTCCTTGACACTACTTTTCACTCTGTTGGCAACTCCATACTTCACTCCTCATTCAAAGGAGCCCTTCCTGTCTTATCACCTATCATAACCATCTCTGGCTTAACAACAGTTGTCAAATGTTGCGAACCTACCGACTTACAAATCATGAGTTTATCTTTGATCCTACACGTGCTTTGTCTTCCTCAGAACGTTATCCCCATTCACCCACGCCCCTTAACTCCCACCACCATCATTAGCCTTCCAATAACAATCAGCAAAGCATCTTTCTGAGTCCTCCAAGCCTCATGGATAACATTTAAAGTGCAAATTGAATTAGACTGCTTAATTGAACGCTCAGTTCACATCGAAATTGAACACAATATCCTGGAAAACTGTTTACAGCAGACGGGGGCGTGCGGGCGGTGAGGAGCCCAAGAGGGAATATCCTGCTTCGGTGTGTGCGTGGAGGCAGGCACAAATCGAAAGGCTTTTCCCGCCTCCGCAAATTGGTTTCTCATGCTAAAGTGGATTGGGATTTGGAGAGATGATAGGTGCCTTCAAAGGAGCGAAGGCAAATGAAGTCGTGTGCACCGCTGCCCTTGTCGTTGTTGTTGGAAGAGGGATACAATTTATGTAAAATAATTTTATGGAATTTCCTCCAATCCCAGGCTCCGGTGCATTAAGGATGATGAAGTTTCGATTGGATATGGCTTCGTGATACCCACTTAAAGGCGGGCGACGACGTTCGGTGGTTGGAGATTAGGCCCAGAGCCGTTGTCGCCGTCCCGGCCTGTCTGCTCTATGCGATTCAATTCAATTATGTGCGCCTTGTGCCATCTATTATGAGCCTTTAAATTTATAATGGACCATCCATTACCGTAACGGGACAGGAGTCAGAGAATACATTTTATTTTGCTCTGTCGATCCGGCAAGGAGGCACGCGGCGGCGGCTGTGAAAGGACATCGTCTCTATTGTGGCCTGATGGCAGTTTGGAATATCAATAGCTGTCGCCAGATGGAGGACAAGGGGATGGTTTTTTTTCTATTGAACAGAAGGAGCAATGTTTTGGTAAAACAATCGGAAAAATTGATTACCAGGGAAATAGGGTAAACTAAATTCAATTGGGCGTTTGAATAATTCACCTTTGTGCATGAGTGAGCATTTCAAATGATGTCAGGCGAGTTTGTTTTGATCTGCTGCATCATTTAAGGGTCTTTGTGTGTCATTTGTGGATGTGGCAACAGCTTTGAGTTTGACTGAATTTCCGACATTTGTGGTCTTGATGATGAGGGCATTGCCGATTTTGTTAACACACACAGTAGGCTACGAAGGACAGGAAAGAGATCCATTAAATGGATACCACATGAGTTGACACAAACTTGAGTGCGAAACACACGTGAATTTCTGTTTGCTCGGTATAAGAGGAAGTCGTTTTGCTGGATAGTCGCAGGGAATGAAAAGATCATTGCATAGTCAGTCGACTTCCATTGATAGTGTCAGATTCCTACTGACTGCACTAAGGGAAACTTCGTGTTTATTTCTCCATGGAATAAACGCCCCTTGGTCCTCCGCTATTGACTGTAATCATCATCATTATCAGAAACTATTCCCAAGCACAATCAGGTTAATTTTTGGGTATGATTCAACCACCTCGTCTCGGGTCTGTCGAGCATTTTCCAATCGCATCTAAGGCACTCTTCGGAAATGGTGATAAAGATGACATTCGTACTATGTGGCCAAACTGTCGAAGTATACCCCTTCCCGTCCGAAAAAGTATCTGTTCAACTCATCTGTAAAATCTGGTGAGATAAAAGTGTGCCCGTCGAAATGGACATCGTTTTCTGAATCCCACTGGAAAGAGTCCCTCTAAACTTTGTAAATGAGTACGTAGAGATAAGTCTCCTCAGCATATGGAGTATAACGCGAAACGTCTGAAACCCAACGTAACAGTTTGATTGCTGAAATCAGTACGCGTGAAGGCGATCGAAATCCACAATTGACCAAATGCGCACATCTTGGAAAAGACCCCGTCAGTATCCACCTTCTATCCATCGAACTTCAGTCAGTCAATCAGCCTATGAAAGTATATTTAGAGACGAGCTATTCAGTGAATTGTCTAGTTTCGGCATCCCTGCAAAAGTCTTTGAAAAACGAGGATGGCCAAAGACCGAAGCTTCATTAAGGTCAGCAAATATTTAACTGAGACCTTTGATGTCGAAAAAGGATTACTACAAGGCGACACGCTGTCACGCGATCTCATTAAAATCATTCTCGAGGAGATCGTGCGGAACTAGAACGTGAAGACCAAAGGCACGATCTTTCACAAACCTGCGCCACTGTTCACTTATGCTGATGACATTGACATTATTGGAAAAACAGAAGAGGCTGTCAGTGGAATGTTTCAGAGCATCGAGAATGAAGGCTCTAAGAAAGGTCTTGCTGTCAGTAAGTGTTTGTGCATGAAGAAGTTCCAACAACAGCGACGTCTTGGACGAAGCGCCACTATAGACACTAAACTTCGAAGTAGTGAATGATCTTATCTACCTAGGCTCCGAAGTTAACGCTAGCAATGACATTACTACAGAGATAAAACCATCACGCTAACCAGTCGCTGTGTTCTTGGACTTGGAAGGCCATTGAGGAATGAAGGCTTCTCTCAAACAACCATGTATAATATCTTGATAGTCCCAGTGCTACTGTATAGTTCAGAAGCATAGACACTTACTTCATGTAAACCTTCAAGAGGAAAGATCTTTGAATTTTCTATAGACCCCTACGTACTATGTACGGCTCCTATGTACCCAATGTACTACTACATACATATGTTTGGAGGCAACTAAATGCCGAACAGCGACATCGATCTGTTCAAGCGAGCTTCTCTCAAGCGAACCTCTCTCCTCAGATGAAAAGGGCATGCAGAGCTAGTGCTGCTCCGGCCCGAAAATCTAAGTCTTCAGAGAAATCACGGCCTCCAGTGCCATAGAAAGGGACCTTATAGGTCCCTGCGTGAATAAAAGAACCTACTACATAACGGGAGAGAGTGCAATGTTGGCTGAAGTCCACACCGGACAGTACCCTCAGTTAAAGCGGAGAGAAGATTAAAGATTTTTTTTGGTGTTGACTGTTCACCGAATTCTTCTTCACATTGGTGGTGGTGTGGTCTGAAAAAACCTGAGAAAACGGTTTTAACATTTAACTTAACCCACAAAAATCATTTTTAATCGTCCCCTGCTTGAATAGAGGTCAATATATCAAAAGTGGCAGCACGAAGTCATTGTGCTTTATGACACCATGCACCAAAACTGGTCCAAAGTACTCAACTAGGAAGTGTTATCTTCTGTATATGATTTAATTCACCGATTTTCGCAGCTCGTTGCTTCTTAGGAAGATGCGAAAAAATAGCTCAATGACTTGTTGACAGCGGAAAGTGAAGTTTGATGCAAATTGCCTAAAAAATTCGGCAAATCAATGAAAACAGAATGAAGCTTCTTATCATTCTTGCCGAGGAGTGAGAATATTTTTCTTTCCTCTTGAAACAAAATCCCCATTTCAGGCTTGCACCTTTGGAAGCATTATAGCTCTGGATAGTTGCCGATCAGATGCGCCATTGGTTCTCAGTCGTAGAGCTTAAGCAAAAATCGTTAATAGATGTGTTTTAGGCCTTTTCAAAACTTGTCTTTTTTTAAGACGAATGTGCGTTCAAGGATTCGAAATTTGCATATATTGAGGTTTTGGGTCAATCGGTATCGGATGTCTGTTGAGATTTTAGGATTTTCAGGCTTTCTAAAAGTTTTGGGTCATAGACGACTATTTGGAAACTTTTTCTAGAAGACTGTGTGAATCCATCACCTGAATATAGGGTGTTCGAAATTTTGACATTGACATTTTAGAATCCTGTACGAGTTTATTATATGAATTTAGACATTTCTGGAGTTTGGAATAAGGTGCCTAAATTTAGACTTGGATCAGATCTTTTCCTTTTTTTGGGCTCATTCAAGCAAAGGCTTTTTAGGAATTTTTACATTTCTATATTTGGACATCTTGAAAATGTTGGGCCTTAATGAATTCTGATCTTTTTTCATTCTTTCAGAATTTGTTGTATAGACGGTCTATAGACAAAGCTTCGCAAAAGGATGAGTCATTTCAAGATTTTCCTTTCCCTTGCGATTTTTACGAATTTAGGCGTTTCGGATCATGTGCTCAAAATTTGGCTGCATAAAGTTTGCTCAAGTTTCTTTGTTCACCCACAGCTTTGACTTCCCTCAAAGTTAATAAACTCAAAAGTATTCTTTGTCACTTCTCTGTCAGAAAAGAGTCACTCAATTCCAACTTGAAAAACTGGCATAACATCTCATCACTCACTCCAAACTTAACAACAACTCTTTTCAATTGAAAATCCCCAGCAAAGACTTAAAAATCGAAGCCAGTCAATTCAGATCAAGGCTTATTCAATTTTAAAATTTTATTTTAATTGAATGAAATCTCCATCAAAAGCATGCCGGCCGAAACTGAAAGGGCACAATATTCAAATAGATTAAAGTGCAGTGGCTATAAATCAAACGAATTGCGTTCCGGAAAAATTTATCTCTCGCAGAGATTCCTGTTTCTGTTTTCTTTTTTTGTGCATTGACGTCGAGGGGCTTCACCGAGAATTCAGATATTTGATTTATATCGAACTCACCGACCGGACGTCGGACAAGTAGTTAAGTTATGCGCTAGCAGCGCACAAAGTACGGCCGTTTGTAACGAGATTTTTGCGCAGCCCGAAGGGCTAGTGAGAATTGAATTGCCAAAGAAGAGGGCGGAAGAGTTCGAAAAAGAGTGTTATTGGCATTTACGGTTTTTTGTGTCGATGTGTGTGTGTTCTTTTTCAAGGCTGGTACGGGAAATGAGGATTTTATTTGGAATAATGGGAAAATGGAGATGGAGGAAACTTTCAGTTTTTTTTTTCATGGCATTTCATGTGAAAGGGAAGTTTTTTTTTTTTAAAAAGGGAAATACTTCCTTGATTGAAATGAAATGTTTTCAGAGCCTCCTTTGACTTTGTTCTCTACTTTTTGACGTGCTTTTGTGCCGGAACTGCGACAACTACTGGACGCAGTTCGTCCTGAACTTCTCTCTCCACTCGCATCTTTTCAGACACTTGCCAGTGAACTAGACATAATTGACAATCACAGAGCATAACAGAAATTCAAAGGCAAACACTGCTCATACCTATAAAATTTCTCATTTAATTCGCCAGCTGTTTGCAGAGCTAATTACCCCGCATGCCACAGAAGTGCCGCAGACGCTCGTTGCATCCGCTCTCACGGGCCAAGTTCGCATTCCGTGGTGCACTCAGCTGGCGCACATACCGCTTACCCCTTCCCAACTCTTTCCCTGCCTATCACAGTCCCAACGAACCGGCAACATGTTGCTAGACTCAATGCAACGGAACTGCATGGCTTTTCCGCCAGAAGCGACCGTCCGGACCACCGCCACTCCCCAATGTAGCGCACGACCGCCCGCTCGCCGCCGTCCGCCTCTACCATAATGGCTGTGTTCGAGAACAATATTTACGATACCGATAGCTTGGGCCCTCATTAAATGGATCGCATCTTGGTCGCAGATAGTGTACTGGCGGGCGCCCAAAAGGCGAAGCGAATCAAATTTGAAAAATCACCGAGATGCTATCGGAGCGGGAGGCGGCCGTTTGAGTGTGGCTTACCGAAACCCGGATCGGTATCTGAATGTGGCGCGGCAACAGTAACCGTGTGGACGACGACGATGGCGGAAGTTGTTCGCCTAGAATGCGTTGAGGGGGATAGACTATCGTAAATTGTATCTGTTCGTATTGATTGGAAAATGAGGAAATCGCTTGTGACGTGCGGTGGCTTGTTATGAATTGCAGGGTACTCCTGGGCTTAGCCGAACTGTTGTCGGCGCAATAAACAGTCGATCTAATGCGGTCTAGTGGATTCGGACAGGTTCTATGGGTTATGGAGTTGATTAATCGCTGGGATGCACATGGGGCGAGATAGTCGATGCGAAAGGTTCGACGAAATGATGTTTGGCGATGATGGAAACGAGGATGGTATCCTTTTGAAGTGTTATCTGGCTGAGAGGATTGGCTGAGACTTGTTTTGGAGGTTGATTTGATTTGCAAGAAGTGGAGGTATTCAATTGGCCAAAGGAGACAGGAAGTGTTGGGCATCTTGTTGGACGAGTTCATTAAGCGACTGTGAAAATTGCAAACTTGGTGTGGATAACTGGCAATTAACAGTGATGCGGTACATGGTCACTTGATATATTCTGTGGTATGTCGACTTTGAAGGGCAGGTGAAAATACGAAAGGCTTGCATTGAAAGATTTCTCTTTCCGTTGGACATCGGAGTGAAATTCCGAATAGTTTTCGCTGTGAAATTGCATTGTAGTCTATTGCCAAAAGTAGCTACTTTCTGAGGGCGATTTTTTCTGAGAGTTCCGCCTGGTTTTGTTCATAGCAGTAGTTATTACTGGAGAGTGAGGTATAGACTTTTACGGTACACTCAACTCGTGAAGAGGCATTGCCTAAAATAATTCAATCTATACGAGCAGGCGGCTGTCTGTTATCCAGAGTGTCATCGATTCCACTGTACCCTAATATTTGGATCATAAGTTTTCATTTCCTTTGAGCGATTCGAGTGTTATTTTTTTAAGCCCTATTGTTCAATCATTTTAAGTGACTAAATCAGTGAAGTCAGTCCTGTTTTGGCTTGTTGGCTTCACATAGAGTTCGCAGTTGTGTAATTTCCTTGATTCACCCGGCTCGCATAAATGCCCGAAAGTTTGTCAGAGAATTTTGTTCCGAAAGCACATAGATCCTGATCAACTTTCTTGCTTATTGTCCAACACTGGGTTTCATGTAGTAAAACCGAGAGAATAAGTGTACCTTTCAGAGGTCTGAACTCATTTTTTTCGCGAAGCAACAGCAGTATTCTAGCCGAGATCTTTGTAGAATTTCAGAATTTCGGTATGCGGAACTTTTTTTCATCGTAATTTACTTTAAGACTTCAGTGGTCGTGGTCAAACATCTTCCTGAGTATGCTTAAACTGCTTAATCCGTTGATCTGTCAAAAGGAGAGCATCGTAAGGTGACAATCCTGTGGCTTATGAAGAGTTCCGAATGCAGGGTAACTTCATAAGCAGATGACTTTTTTATTGCAGGATTTACCTCTCTTCCCTTAAAGGCATAATTTTGCTCAGGACTTGTGGTCTAGGAGAAAGTCTGGCAAAAACTTTCACTCCTAGGAGATAAAAAACCCTTCCCTTAATACACCCACTTTATGTGGCAGCATCCTGGAACACTCCAGAAAATAAAGCTTGAAACCCAACTTTTCGAAAAAAAAAGTCTTCAACAGCCTTATACTGCTACAAAACTGGATCAGGTGCAAGTCGGGACTACAGCTCCGTCCTTACACAGCTTCGCCGTACTGGCCTTACACCGCAATGCTTTGACTAACTTCACTGTATGGCCATCTAGGGGATGACTCTAAGGAAAATTTCCTGCTAAAGCCTACTTAGCCGACTGTAACGTACACCTCTTTCTATCTCTATTTGATTCTCTAAAAGAAAATGTGATCAGAATCAGATATATTGAGCTAGAACTGTGGTAAGATACAGCACTTAGGACCCTGGGAGAATTCACCTTTCTCCTACGAAACAGCAGTCGCACTCTACCCTATTTCATCTTCGAGAAACCATTTGAGTAGATCCCACCAGACTTCGTGACCCTCTCAAGAATATCTCCAGAAGCTGTAGTGATAGGGAAGAAATTGAAACTCCTTGTTTGTGACTGCCAACCATTGATACTGGTTCTAGGTTACTTCAGAGAGAACATCCGCGTGGTGTCATAATGCTCCCAAATGTGCCATCAGCTTAGTTGCCTGTTGGCTATTAGGCGCTCCAATCTAATCTACCCTTACTTAACCTAAACTTGGATTTTTTTGAAAACAGCACTGTCCTTTTTTGTGGTCGCCGTGGCGTTGTGGTAAGTGCGTCGACCGCCAGGCAGAAAGTCTAGGTTTGATTCCCGGTCGGGACACATCGTATTTTTCACGGCGCGACCTCTTTCGAGCTGCTGACAACACTCAAAGAGTATCAATTGTGGGCTGTTGTGCCACCCAATTATTATTATTACAGTCCTTTTTACTCATAGCCTGTGTTCTATGCATTGCAGTCTAATGCATTGAAAAAAAAGTCACACGAAAGCGTCCTTTCCTACCAAAATTCACTTCAAACACTTCTAACTTCACTTGGAATAATTAGTAAAACATTGTCTTGGCGATGTCAATTGACCGCCTCGGACCGGAAATTTGCCCCCTTGGACTTTTTTTGTGATCCTTTCTTGAACTTGACGGCAATTTTATCCAAACCGACCCTGAGTTAAAGTCCAAAATTATCAATAAGCTATTTGGGGCATGGTGGTGACAAAATACGCTACAAGGCAGCTGTTATAGAAAAAGCTGTTCCCAAATTCTACATTTGACTGTGTTTTCCAATGCTATATGGCACAGTTGTCACGGGATTCCGAATTTGGCCAACCTCTTGCAAACTTATGGGTGCAGTCATATTGGAAAATACGTAAAAGGTGCCTACATTTGAATCGTCCCTTTTGTAGAAAGTTTTCATGATTTTAACGTCTTTTTCAATTGTTAAACGATCCAGTCGTTTATGCCAAACATTCAACTAATAACGTGAAACATAAAATGACAGCCGAAGATTAGCAGGCGACGAATGCCAATGGTACCAACTTGAAACAACGAAATGAATGTGCCTGTATAACCTCACCGCTTTCTACACATCTTTTTAAAGGCCGTCAAAAACGGAGTTCCATCAAAAATGGAGGCCTTTTGAAACAGTGAACTTGAGAAAATTTTCTAAGACCGAAAGGCTTCAGTGCAACCTCAATTATTGCAATCTTAATCTTAATTCTTAAGACGTGGTAAGGTAAGACTTGGGCTTGACACTGATTTAATAAAAAGCTTTAAAATAATCGGTGCCTATAGGGCTGAAGTTTTAGTCATCAAATATATTAAAAGTCACGGACTTTTGCATGAATTAAGGGAGCAGAACATACAAAAATGTGAGTCTTTACATCTCTAGCCAGCCTCTTAGAATCCTTTTTCCAGAAATGAATGTTGGCAGCAGTTGCACTAAATTGATGCAGTTTTCTAGAGCACATCGATTGTAATTCTTTCAAAAAAATTGGATTCTCGTTGTCTCGAGAATTTTTGCGGGACTAAGCCTGAAGCACCCTAAAGGATGACTCAATACCATTCGCTAGAAACAGAAAATCACCACCTCAGCCAAGTCTATTTCCTCAGAGTTCTAAAGGTTAATGAAAATTCGCCTCTGCACAATTCAGAAAGAAGTAAAACATGTTGATAAAGTGTAAATAAATTAAAAGCGAATTCTAAAGAGACTCCCAGCGGCAGATCACAACACCCACACACCCCCTTGAAATTTCAGCAGAATTTGTTCTTTTTTTTTCAGAACAATGCTTAAATCTCTGAAATTTATTGTCGTTCACCTTCTCACGCAAATCCAAACTCAAAGGGAGATCATTTTCGTCCTCAAAGCCAATGAACACTTTTACTTTAGCGGCGGTCATTACGCGCTTGACACCGCTTAGTGTGCCGCGACAGCGCCGTAAATTAAATTTCTTTATATTCATAATTATTTAGCGAGCCGGACAGTTAATTTAATTTAAAGCGGGAGACATATTGTTCTGCGGGCCGCATTGTGCGCGCATTGATTTAAAACCCATTAACGGGTGGATAAGTGGCTAACACCGTCATCTGCTGCCCGATTTCATGGGAATTTCGGTGGGTACGGGAAACAATCATCGTCTAAAATAAGCAGACGCATGGAAAATATGCCTTATCTCACCGAATTTAAATAATCGGAGCTCGCGCATCGGCCGCACATGTGTGAGATCAGCTATCGGGCGTTTGGCTTTTGTCTTCGCCGTTCCCTTCGTGACTCGCTCGCCCGATCATGTGTCTCGGAGTGTAAATTATGCGTTCATCCATGGCTGAGATTAGATCGGGGAACGCGATTCCAAATATAAACAAGCGGCGTAATGTTGGGTCTGCGGTTCGGTTGGCGTTTTGTTTTTGCTCAACTCATCGTCGACGCCGGCCGAATCCCGTTCGAGTGTAAACAGTGTTTTGCATGCGGCAGCCGTGGCTAGGAGCGAAGTTATGCTTTCGCATTCCTTCCCCCCCCCCCCCCCTCCGGGGATTGGGCGCAATACGTGATATTTGCAGGGAGAGCGAAAATTCGGTTGATCGCCGAAATTACTGGGGGTTTGTGCGTGCCCGAGACACATTTTGGGGTGATTTTAATTTAAACTTGTCGGCGAGTGATGGCACGCTGCCCCTGGGGTTGGGCTGGGAAGTGATCGTAAAAACTGTTTACATTCTGTGACTTGATGGTCGATGAAAGATACTTTGCTTATGACCAGTGGAGTGTGTGTGTGTTTTTTCTTTTGCAAATGGGGTGCCAAAATTTACGCAAATTGTATGCAAAAAAAATTAAGTCAATAATTTGTTCAATTTTAGGGGGAATCAAGTCGATTTAAATAAATTCGTTCATGAAAATTGCTGAGTACTTAACATGTTGCGCAATATTCGCCTTGGGCCTGTAACGTTCGTAGGAAGGGGGGTTTCCCTCTCGATGTAGCAACATATTTTGATTAGTCTGACTTTAAAATAAATTGGGTGGGGCTGCAATCCACTCGTGCGAGGAGTAGACACCTACAATTTAACTTCGACTCCAAATGTCAAAATTTAGAAGTTATTTCAAACAACTTCCTTTGTCAGCAAGTGTCAGGACAAATTTGAGACGAAGGCGCGTAAGAATGGACACCACCTACAACTCGATGTCTGTCTGAATGTAAGTTCTCCGAAAACTCTTGGGCACAAAGACCCACTTAGCCCTTGGACGTCTTTCAAATCTTACAGAAGAAGTGTGTGAAATACAGGGTCATTTATTTCGTGGCTTCAAGTTGGTGGTGCTGGCATTTGACACCTGCAAAATTTAGCTGTCATTTGAAGTATCCTAATATTTATTGAATCTTTGCCATTCATGATAATAGATCATTTAACAATACAGCGACTTGTTAAAATTATTTAAAGTTACTACAAAAGTGGCGATTCAAACATTGCCGCTTTTAGGAAAATGATTTTGTTTCGACTGGCAACTTAAGACGACGTTAACAGTTGCTTACTTGTGGAGACACTTAAAGAAAGTGACAGTGTATTGATGTCCACGTTCGCCTATGTTGTAAGTGCATATGTTGTTGATGATCCGAATTTATCGATTTTCCAGCGTTCGCAACAATTGAAGGTGTCGTACACCTCGGTTTGACATACATACATTTTTTGCAATTGAATTTTGTCTAACATCCTTCAACTTACGAAAGAATTGAAGCCTAGTGACCCTGGTTCTTGTTTGAACATACAGATTTTTCGAACAACGTTTTCATCAGTGATGAGGCACATTGCTCACTTGGTGGGTATGCAAAAAAGCAATAGCTGTCCAATTTAAAGCTTCTTAAACCTACAGTTTTCCAAAAGGTGCCTTCTTCTAAGGTTTTCAAGTTTTCCAAAAGGTGTCGTTGCGTCCAGACTGTTTGATGTCTCTATGGTAGAAATGTTTCTTTGCTTTATATTTTTTCGATGCTATGGGGGGGATGATTTCCATCGATTTTTGTTGACATTGAAGTTTGTGTCTTCCACGATATGTGGTTCCAGGAAGATAGGAAAATAAACCACACAACACGCTCAATTAAGCCTTTGTTCCGTGCTCGTCACGTTTCGACGATGTCAACTGTCCACCAAGATCATGCGATTTGACACTGTTAGATTGCACTCTGTTAGGTTACGTAAAAGACTGTATTTACGTTTAATCCAAGAACTCTAGTGGCATGAGAAACCAACATTCATCAAGTTTCGACCGGAATATGTGCAAAAAATTGAAATGTGCAAGAAATTGATTTAACATTACTTCATAAGAATTGCATGCTGTAAATCTTTTCAACGTTGCAATTGGAATGATATGGTTTAATGGCAGAGTCGAGAATGCTTGTCAGTTTTCTTTGAATGACAGTCCCTAGTCATTTTATACATTGCATCCGTTTACTATTGAACAGGCCCCTGAGGCTTTATGGCGTAGAAGCACGTGAACAAACGCAGGGCTTTCCAAGACGAAAGTTATTTTTCGCGCCTGCTTGTGTTGATAGCATTTGGAGAAGAAGACTCAAGCGTGAACCGTACCGGTTGTGGGGAGACATGCGTCTTTTCATGCGTTTGCAGGCATAAACCTTCAGATGACTAGGCTATGTATGTAGATCATATGGACAACACTGCACCGACTCGCAAGGTTTTTAAATCCGTGCACAAGGTATTAAAGAACGTCTTCGGTTGTGATGGGGCATACAAGCTGACAAAGAGCTGATAGCTGGAGAGGTTTCTGCCTACGACTGTAATGTCAAACTATAAATGACGAAAGTATTCGTAAGTGAGCTTGGGCAATGTACCCTCTTCTGTCGATAGTCTTCTTTCAAGGATAAATATCATTGTCACTGGTATTGCAGGTTTACATCACCTCAAATCGCCTCTGAAAGGCTTTTTTTGATACTGTAAGGCTGTGGTCACCGTGGCGTAGAGGTAAATGCCTAGACCGCCACGCACAAAGTCTAGGTTCGATTCCCGGACGTGACAGCATTTTTCACGGCATCACCTCATTCGAGTTGCTGACAACACTCAAAGACTATTAATTGTCTATGAAAAGCTTCTCAAATCTCGCCGTTTGGAGCCGGCAAAAAACTGTTCCTTTTACTCGTGAGAGAACAGTACAAGCACAACACGAGTAGTTGATTGTAGAAGCTAGGTCCTGGTCCCTTGTGGGCTGTAGTTCCACTCATTTATTATTAAGGCTGAACTGAAGTCAACTGTGGGCGACTTGGCTTAAAACAAAATGTGGAAATTGTGAATTTAAAGCAACTGATGAATCTATGGAATATCTTTCTGCCCATTCTTGACCAGAATTCGTAGTAAATCATGGGCATTTCCATTCTTCATTGACGTCCACTTCAATTACCGCCGTAAACCCGCTTTGGCTCACCAACTTCTTATCACTTATCAACTTATATCACTGGAACCCTCCTCGAATATCATGCAAATAGGGTAATGAGCAACAACTCCATTTACTCCGTTGGTAACACTTCGGACAAAATGATTTATGTGAGGCTCAGACACCACTTGCCTGCCCCTGCATTGAAACCTTCTGAAAAGCTGTACTCTCCGCACCCTTAGGAGACCCTTGTCCCATTTGCGGGACATACATTTTCCGCTCAATGTCACATACGAGGGTCATTTCAAGTAAACCCAGAAGGTGGCTTCTTCACAAGAGACCTTCCTCAAAAACTTCGTCTCTTCTCCCCAATCAAAATCCAAAGCAGTACGTAACAAAGTGAAATTCCCACATTCGGCCAGCTTGACCATTCGTATCTCGTGTTTGTCAGGCTTTAACACGATTGCTTCATCTCTTAGATTCAATTTGTAAGTTTTCGTTCCATTCAGTTCGTAAGCCAATTAGCTTCCCTTGAAGCAGAAAGTCTCAAATTGTTTTACCCCCCAAAAATCAGTCTAGAATTACACAATAAACCACCGCCGTCGTCGACCATGAAATCAAGCATGCTGGAACAATGCAGCAAAACTGTGTGTGTGCAGGGGCAACTGAATATGGTTTCATCTGACCGGAATTTCGTCTGCAACATGATGCTCGGGGGAAAAGCATGAAATCATTAAAATTCCACGCTCGAGATGATGCGACGGGAGCCAGCGACATTCCTCCGGGCATCACAAGGAGAATGCAAACAGATATTCGTTGTTAATCCAACATCCGCTTGCTTGTGGAATGGATGCGGAGAATGTCTGGGGACAACCGCTCGTCTGTGGTCACCGAGATTTTGAGGTGAGCCCACTCAGAGCCTTGTCCCAATTCGAGACCACAGCCTCCGATCAATGTTGACACTGGCGTTGACAGCTGGTGATAATGGTGGAAGATATCGGAGAAATTAAGACGAGTCCCGCCGACGTTTGTAGGTCGCCGAGAATGAGACGCTGTTAATTCCACAAGTCAATTGTAGCCCACGTTCTCAACTAAGTTCGAATTCGTTGCACAAACACCAGCGCTGACACCTGGATGCACCGCTGCCCGAGAATGCCCGGCAATGTACACCGCTGCAGTGCGCCGTGAATGAAAGTCTCGAGCCCTCCGCTCGCTGATAATTTAATAATCCCACCTTTGACATTGAGTGAGGTGGCACTTGGCCGAGGTGTCATTCGGCGACTCGGTTGATTTGTGTGCGTTTCTCACTTTCACTCCGGCCCGCGACCGAAAGTGTGTTCTCGTGTGAAAAAAACTGCGCACCCCCTTCCCCCCAAAAGCCATCCGTCGCAAGTGGAACGACAGGAGAACAAGTGAAATACGAATTTCATATCAGTTGGCGTCGTTTTCGAGAGCCACTTGTCATCAGAATCTCTTCATCGGTTCATTGACTTGAGTCGCGGGGAGTTGCGCCTTTTTCGTGTATTTGCGCTGCTGGCGTGCGAGGCGTAAATGAATCGTTTTGAGATTAATTGTAATTCGGAGAATTTTCGGTTTTTATTGAGTTGCCTGCCGAAGACGATGGCTGCTGCCAGGGACTCTTGAAGAGCTCTCCATCGAGATGAGTCTCGAGGATGTTGAGAGATGGCATCCGAGGAATCTGCTACGAGGCATAAGAAGTGTGAATCCTCTTATGGTTTTATGGACTGCGACTAAATTGGGTGTGGAATTCGAGGGAAAAAATAACAGGATGTCATTCATCCGAGTGAAGGATGAAGATTGTTCAGCTCTTTTGCACTCCGTGGATTTATGAGACGTTTGTATTTAAAAATTGTCGTTCTCCTGTGGTGCAAAGGCAAATCTTAAGGAAGGCACAGGAAGCAGCATTTCTTGAGACAGTGGGCAGGCGAGGAATGTTATGCCCAAATGGGATGAAGGAAAGTGACAAACTGCACTGGCTGCCGGTGTTTTTTGTAACCCTGGAGGTGTGGAGTTCGAATGGTTCAGCGACTTTAACGATTTTGCAAAAATATTCGTCTGGAGGAGCTAAGCTAAGTTTTCCTTTCGGAAACACTTGACGGTTGGGATTAATGTCAGTGGTGGAATTTGGAAGACAATCTTATAAAATCTGAAGTTATGAGATTCAAAGGTGGTTGTGGCAGGGAGGCGAGGAACGAAAAGTGGACATTCGACAGACAGGCAGTTGAAGTGGTTCAGGAGTATAAATATTTCGGTGTGCTATTTATGTCTAACCTCCGCATAAAAAAATACCTAGAAGCATGAGTGAAGGAGGCTACTTGAGCAATTTCGACTGGACACGCTGTGCTTCCATACAGTGCAGGGTAAACCTTTCCCGAGCTACAGCATCGTCTATCCTTCTGTATCGTTGATACAATTCTTTCAAATCCTTTTGTGTGCTGCACAAGTTTGGGGATACAATACCTTCGAATCAGTTGGAAAAATGTCTTGGAGTCTTCCACAAGAGACTCTTTTATCTCCCGTGAACAACACCGAAAAATGTGATCTGTCTTGAAACACTCCTCTCACCACTGATTTTGGAAACATTGAACATGCATTTCAATTACATTGCTAAGAGATCTTCGAAATTATGAAAGATTGCCAAAAAAAATTCTGAAAAATGTTACACAATACTCGGGAGATACAGCGAATGAATGAAAGTGAAATCTGGCTGCCATATGTTGTGTTGATCTAAATGTAAAAGAAAGCGAACAACCTTTTCCGCTGAGGAGAAAATGCAACACGCTTCAGAAAAACTGTGAAAATGTTCTGTATGAAAGGTACACGCCTGAAGCATGTGCGTCATCTTACAGATGTTATAATAGCTGAAAGAATTGCAATCTTGGTGGTTAATCTCCCCAAAACGATTATGAAGAATCAAATTAATAGTACACAGCTTGATCATCCCAGTCCTCCTTTAAGGCGCAGAAACTGGGAGGCTACTAAAAGCGGATGAGGCACCCCTTAGTCTTTTTGAGAGAAAAGTTCTGCGTTCGATTTTGCGTTGATGGCGTCTGGGGAAGAAGAGTTAACTACGGATCTTATAGGTTGTACGGCGACATACGCCCCGTCAAGTCTCGCTGGATACAACCCTTAAGATGGGTAGGCCTTGTTGAGCGTATGATTTGGCAAAGCCAAGTTTTCCATTCCGAGCCATTGTGACAACGCAGAGAACTAGAAGAACCTCAATCAGCTGGCGAGAGATCGTTCTAGCTGGAGAGGCATGTTGGTTGAGGCACAGGTCCACACCGGACTGTAGCGCCAGTAAAAGAAGAAAAAGAAGAAGAATTGCAGAAGCGGTCAGATGGCTAATTTTAACCTGACCTCAAAACGTGAATGTGAAGACAAGACTTCATTGCAATCTGATCAATTTTTAATGGGCCTGAGATATCGGTGAGCACTTGTTGTTGTACTGCTTGACATTCTTAATGGAAAAGCGGGATAGGATACTCGGATGCTCTATACTTGTAAATCACTCTTTCTGTTGTTGTTCAAAATGTCAGTCTGAAAGACGCTCAGATGTTCCAAACTTAGAAGACCTTGTAAAGTAAGTTTTTCTTTGTATTCCTCTGAACGATTGCCTACAATTTGAACGAGGGAATTGATAATGGTACAGAAGTCCAAAATTAACTGCAGAAAATAATTCCATTTCCACAGCAGACACAAACAAAATTCTTCGACCATTCTTTGATGCAGCCACACCATCTGGTCATGCAGTCAAAGATTATCGACAACGAATTAATGAGGTGATAAGAGGCTTTCATTTTGGGGAGTCCGAGGCTGATGAATGTTTATTGAAAGTGAAAATTTGGAACAACAACAGGAAATGTGGAAAGGAGGGGGGAAGATGCATGAAAAATGGGCAAAGAAATTAATGTTTATGACTTTCGAGAGAAAAATAAGAAAAAGTCAATAATTTACTCGAATTCTGGGCGTTGCAAGACAGCTGCAGGTTCTTCTTCCTATATTCGGTTTGTAGCATCCTGTTCGAGTTTTGACGAAGACATTCGAAACGTTTTCTCAACTGTCGCAAATCGTTTATCACTCTTCGGGAATTATTTTTTTTGCCGCTGCAATGCGTTCTGCTGTCTTGGGGTAAAGAAAACCATTGCATACCACGGATGACTAAGCAGATGTCAACAAACTTGTGGGCAATACTCTGGTCTTTTATTAGCGCTTGCAAGTGCATTTTGATTTTACGAGTGTACAATATAAAGAGTGATTCATCGTGAGCTTCGTTTTATAAGGTGATATGAAACACATAAACTTGAAAAGTGAAGTTGAATTTGTTTCATTCAGTAAAAGGAAAGTTTACGGCATTTACTTTTTGAAAAAAGTATCATGTAAATGCTGATGGCGTCTATGTACAGTCCGGAGTGGACCTGGGCCTCAACCACTAAGCGTCTCCAGCCAGCTCGATCTTGAGCTAGCTCTCTCCAGTTTCGCACGCATAGTTGGTTGAAGTCCCTATCCACTTGCGTGCGCTACCTCAGTCGCGATATTCTTTTACTGTGCCGTCCCTCGGGGGTGGACTCGAAGACTTTTCGGACCGGAGCATTGGTTTCAATCCGCTCTACAGTACCTAGCCGTCTCAATCGTTGGATCTTCACTCTTCTTTCTCATTATATCTTTTCCTCCACTTACCATCTATGCAGACGGGACCGAAAATCGTGTGTCGTTGTTTGGATTGATAGCCGTTCCTAGGTAAACAAAGTTTTTGACTACCTGAAAGTTATGTCTGCTGTGACGTTCTGACCGAAATATCGGTGTTGGGTGTCCTTTCTTGTTGAGAGCACCTTCACCATCTTCGCGGCAATACCCACAAAAGCGTCATTGACATCACGCTGCGTTCATCCGATAATGTCAATATCGTTGGTATATGCGAGTATGTGGACTGAATTCTGAAAAATTGTGTCTCTGGTGTTGGCGATCGATTCGAGTTTTGAACCATTCTTTCAAGAACGATGTTGAAAAAGTCGCATGACGGCGCGTCGCCTTGTCCGAGTCCTTTTTAGACATCAATGGTCTCGGTTAGGTTTTTCCCGACCTTGATGGAGCTGCATGCGTTCTCCATCGTCATCCTATACAAAAATGGACGAGTTTGGTTAGGATGCCAAGAGTAGACATTGCACTGTATAGCTCGTCTCTATAGATGCTGTCGTACGCGGCCTAAAAACAGACGAAAAGGTGGTGGGTATCAAAGTTTTGCTCCTGAGTTTTCTCCAAAGTCTGCCGTAGCGTGAATATTGTGTCGATGGTGGATTTTCCTGGCCTAAGGCCACACTGGTATGGACCGACTAGGTTGTTGACCGATGGCTTAAGGCGTTCACACAGTACGGCAGATAAGTTTTTGTATGCGATACTAAGGAGACTGATGCCTCTGTAGTTGGCGCAGTTCAAAGGGCCTCCATTTTTATGGATCGTGGTCCATTTGGAAGGTCCAATTTTGGATAAATCGTTTGAGCATAATAGCTTTTATCTCGCGAGATGTTTTGGCTTTCAGAGCGTCAAAAGTGGTTGACTTATTCCTGAAAGCCTAATAATTTACACATCACTAGAGAAAATAGTCCAAAGGTGTAACATTACACGATCTAGGCGGCTGATGACCCTCTTAGGGGTCATGCATTGAATTTTCGCCAGAATCCAAACACTGCGAGGCATTTTACGCTTTCACTTTTCACCACAGACTGTGCAAAAACGATGTAGTTCGTTGCATCAGACTCAGTGAACAGCATAACTTCTGAGTCTCGTTCAAATCATGGGGCACCGACTTGTCGCGTTTTTAATTCTCCAATTTCAAATTGGTGTCCGCTTAGTGGCATGAGGGAAACCTCCCATGGTGTGTGTAATGCCAGAAGTCCTTGGTGTTGGATCCGTATCTTTCGTTTCTCTTTACGGTTTCCCAAGCAGTTCACTTCCGAAGCTTAAATCTTTTTCTATCCATTGAAAATTTGACCTGCTTGAGACTCTCTTAGTATTGTCAACTATTCGCTGCGGGGAGAAAAGAAGGAAAGTATCGACTTATCTACTCCCAACGCTACAACGAACATCAGTTATCCTCGATCATGATCTGGTGAATATTCCCGATCAAGTTTCACCCCCTTTTTGCAGATGCTTCATAAATACATGAAGATGAGTGTGGGCACACCTGTGCCTGACCTATTTCACTTTTAATGAATTTATTTTTACTAGAGATGAAACAGTCAGTTCTCAAAGAACTCTTCTTCTCTTTCCACATCTAAGCAAACAAAGTTTTGACTCGTAAAAAACTACCTTCCGCGACTTAATTTATGCTCATTCAAAGGCTACTTCGAAATACTTAATCCCACACAGCCGGCGAAAGATCACAAAAGAAACCAATTCTCCAGATCAAAGATCAATAAAGAAATCAATATTTCAGCATAGCTAGCATACGTAAAGTATTCCACATAAATCACCTTTTTCCATCAAAATTGCATCATTCCCGCTCGTAAAACCCATCGGAAAGCGATCTAAGAACGTTTGTTTACACTGCAGATCGGCAAATGAAAGCAGCTCTAAACTGTATTAAGTGCTTAAGTTTCGCACAGCCGGTGATGATTCAAATTCTCCCCTGGTCCAGTTCCACATTGAGATGTTGCTTCGAAATTCCTCACCACTCCTTCCGTCAGCGCAGACGACGGTCCCATTAAATTGCGAATCATAACAAATAGCTCACTCACTGCCTGATGGATAATCATGTGCAAGCAAACAGATGAAAAGATGCGACGGAAAATTCGAAATTCAACCGAAAAGACGCATCAATCAAGCCGCCGCCGCCGCTCGTGCTCGACCGATGATGCAACAGTGCGGATATTTGGCTTTGTCGTTATGATTGCTTTGCTAGCATGTCTGTTTGAGCATCTGAATCCTTCACTGAAATCATTAAATAAACACACCGTTAGTGGGCACGCTGTGGAACTGCTACTTCACGCCAAGCCAAGGCAAACACCCAGCACTGGCCGCTGTGCGCTCCCGAAATCCATTTTCGCAATGCCATAAAACCCAAGAAAACATTGTTTCAAAAATAATCAGCACCGATGCCACGTCAAGATACTCTCCCTCCGAAGTGCGAGCGCGGCGAGTCATGTATTTTATGTGCACGCTGCTCCAAATACCGCCATTCGGCGGCATTAAAGATTAATTTGGCGAAGAGGACGCCCGCGGCAGCAGCAGCGCCCACACGCGCCTTCGTGCGAAATTATTTAACCCAATTGTGCATAGATACTCCGGCGCATAAACAGATTAATTGATTTCGCGGATACGATTCATGGTTCGTTTGATTTTTATCTGCTCGCTCGTATTCTAATTAGATCCATTCGCAGGAGCACGATGGCGAAGTAATTTGTGCTGCGGCCGGGGAGGACGAAGTCATGTGCTCGCTCCCTCGGCAACTATCAATCCACTAGAAAGTTTGGGTAATTCAATCATGAGACTCTCAATTAGCTCAAGCAGATTCATTGGATATTTAACGAGTTCTCTGTGTGCCGGCGTTCGTTTCGCAGCAGTGAATGATGAACACGCGATCTTTCGTTCAAGGACGTGATGAAATCGGTGGGGGAAGGGGTCAGATTGACATTGAAGAGGGGTCAGATGCACGGAAGCTGACCCAGGAGTCTATGATATTCGATGTTGCGCTCGAGGATCGACTCGAATTCACTCCTACCAATCATTGCGACACAAACAAGATCTGTGACATCACCTCGCCGCAACGCAAAATCGTGATCAACGCAACGCTAATCAGAATGAATTAAAAAAACAATTTCTTGCACTGTTGTGAGAAGCCAGTCGTGCGCGACCTATTCGACTCTAGCACCCATCTTCCGATTCAGTTAAATCGCAGCATCTAATGTTTTGAAGGCCAAATGTCATTCAGCGTAGTTGATTAGGAACTGATTGGAGTCCGCTATGCGATTGACTGCAAGTGATCTGTTCCATAAATTTTTGTAAGTGCATCCCGTCTGCATTTACAGAACTGTATCTGGACCACATCTGACATGTAATTTATCTCAACCGCCATGGTCGTCAAGTTTACATCTGGAATATGTTTGGCATCGATCAGGAACACAACAACTGACCCATTCAAGCAGACAGATCAAACCGCAAATCGACTCCAATTAGTCGCCCATCCATCCGTCCGCCCATGCAACCGGTCGCTAGTGTCGGTAAACTTCAATGTAGTTCTGTAATGCAACTGACACAGAAAATTGATGCTTGCCCCGAGTCCCTGAGAGGGCATGACATCAGAGGCAGACGCGCATATTGGCCGATCGCAGCAGCAAATGTTTCACTTCTCAAGGCTCGCATCGGCAAAAAGAGGAAATTGAAACTGTTTACAATCACTCGGGTTTTATTATTGTATAGGTGTGTGTGTGCGTGTGCGCGTAAGCAGTGACACGTTGGGAAAACAGCTTCTGCACCCGACTTTCGGTGACTTCTCGGACAGCGTGCGCGGTTGCCTTTCGCTAAAAGTGAAACGTTGAGAGGTGGGGTGAATGGAATCAGAGCAAGAAGGAACTGACTGTTGTGCAGTGGCGCTGGAATTTGTCTCAGTTAGTGCTGCCTTTTTAAGGTTTCGTTTTCACAACATGAAACCTTTGCAGTTTCCCGTGTGTCCGTCCGTCTTTCCGTCATATCTGTGACACTCTCCATATCTAGTGAATTCATAAAGGGATTTTTATTTTTGAATATATATCAGTTGTAGGGATCATTGTGTATAAATAAAAATTATATATAAGACCATAGTAAGCTGTGTAAGCTGTAAGCATGCAGTTGAGACAAAAATTGTAAATTCCATCGTACCCCAACGCAAAGTATAGCAATCTAGAAATTTTTTGAAACAAACTTGAAATTCGGTTGACAGATATTCGTTTTTAAATGGCGTAACGAAGTAGAAAGGCGACAAACTCTGCAATTCCTGGCGAATTTTAGAATTTAGATTTGAAGGGTGCGGCAAGAGTTTGGTGACTGTGAGAAAGATTTCTGTGTTTAAATTTAAGTGTTGAGCACATTCCATTCTACAGTAAATGAAGGTTATTGCCTGGTAGTACAATGGTCCAGTTTTGAAGGCTGAACGCTTCAGTTTAGTGTATTCCAATCTCCAACAAAAAACATCCATTTAAAAAGCAAAATATTAAGTAATCAAAAGACTATTATTCTTAGACTGCATTTATTAACTTAAAGACAGACGAAACCTTTCGTGGTCAAGTGTTACTCGCAGAGCGAAAGGAATGTCTTCCGTACCTTAAAAGTTCGACTTTTTCAACTGTAAACTATTTACGCAATTTAATACTCAAGACAGTTTGATGAGTACGCACCTTCGTCGTTTGAAGGGACCAAGCCTAGCTTCTATAGCAACAGCTACTGTTCTCTGACAAGCATAAGGGGCCTACAGTTTTTGACTCCAGACGACGAGTTTTGAGAAACCTCTCATACACAATTGATACTCATTGAGTGTTGTCAGCAGCTCGAAGGAGGTGGTGCCGTGAAAAAATGCGAGTTGTCCCGTCCGGGAATCACTCGCGGACACAAGACACAAGCCACTCTTGCCTTTAGAGCCAAAATAACTCATGCCAAGCATTAAACCTAGACTTATAGGTTTGTCAAATATCTCCATGTCGTTTTTTTGCTCTTCATTCAATGCTTCAAAAAGAGTGCTACAGTAATCGGATTCAGTTCAAATATGCGCCGTTTTATACGATAATCTATTTCCATCTAGACGGCAACTTCATAATACCCCCCTCGTAGAAGCCCCCTCCTTATTTGCGAAGAACTCGGACAGCCACTTTTCACAAGCCTCTTTTGAATTCAACTTCACACCACTAGGGGCATTCGCCATGGACAGGAACAGGTGGTAATCACTTGGCTCTATGTCTTGGCTATGTGGTGAATGGGATAAAACCTCCCATTCGAGCTCCGGTAGCTTCTGACGAGTCATCAACGAAGTGTATGGTCTGGCGTTGTCCTGGTGGAACACTACTGGATGCTTCTGGTCGATCGCCTGCTTCAAGCGGCCCACTTGTTCGCAGTAGATTGTAGAATAAAGCGTCTGGCCATATGGGAGCAGTGGATGATTCCCTTCCAATCCCACCAAACACACAGCAAAACCTTCCTGGCCATCAATCTCGGCTTGGCCACTGTTTGGGGCGATACACCGGCCTCCAACCACGACCGTTTTCGCTTGATATTGTCGTATGCGATCCATTTTTCGTCGCCAGTCACCATCCGCTCCAAAAATGGGTCGAGTTCGTTCCGTTTCAGCAGCATATCGCAGTCGTTGATTCGGTCCAGAAGGTTTTTTTTTGCGTCAAATCATGCGGCACCCAAACATCAAGCAGTCTTCTGCAAATGGTTTAAAATGGTTTGGTTACTAACTTCCATCTCCTGGGCGATGTCACAGGATGCCACATGCCGGTCTCACTCGATGATTTCCGTGATTCGTTCGGTATTAGTCGTCACAGGTCTTCCGCCGGATGGTTTATCCATGGTGTCGTTTTCACCGGCTCTGAATCGTCGAAACCATTCCTCCGCGGTTCGAAGTGATAGAGTACCATCCTCCAAAACACCATTAATCTCACGGAACGTTTCCCTAGTGGATTTACCTTTAATGAAGGAAAACTTTAAAATAGCTCGAATTTCGGCGTTAGTGAACTACACGTCTACAACTGTTGAAAGCAATATCCAAACTTATCATGCATAGCGTCGTTTTGTAGCTTATGTCAAGGCCTTTCAAATGATGTATAGTATTGCCAGATACAAGCTCTGTAGCGCTTTGCACATAGCCGGAAAAACAAAAAGGCGATATTTGACAACCTTTTAATTGTGTGCCAGGCCCATGAAAAATTCAGTATTTTGAATGCCGCAGAAGTCATAATTGAATTTGGAGCAATGCTATATTCCGCTTCGTCATCGGGTTAGCGGCTAAGTGAATGAAATCGAAGGCCACATGTCTTGGTTCAATTTCTGCACCACATTTGCAACCATCTCGAATCGTTCCCGGTAATTAGCTGAAAACACCCAAAGAGTACTAAATGTCTAAGCAAACTGACTTAGACCACACCAACCTGCTAATCGGTGGAATGAACAGTGCACTCACTCACTCACTGACTGGCTAGGTCTTAAATAAAATCGCCGGCTCACATCGCCAATTTCGTCAGTTCCATTTTGCTGAAATTAAATTTGAGTTAAAGAGAGAGAAGAAATACCCATATATCCCATCGGAACCCATGTAGGGGACAATTTTATTGAAAGTGAAAAACTGTATAAAGTTTCTTATAGGAGAATGCAAATTGAATCCTCAATTTGCATTCTCCTATAAGAAAACCATTTTAGGTGAGTTATCTCTCAACGAAACATGACACTCTGAAGAATGTGAATCACAAAAAAATTTGCTCGTCATCCAATGAATTGCCAGAAGAATTTAAACGGATTCATGCTGGGGACTTCCGTTTACACTCTACAGATGCAAACAAAATTCACGAAGACGTTCCAGTGTTTATTTTTCAGCATTTCTTGAATGCTCCTTTCGAGACATTCCTCATTTCATCGCTGTCGTCCTTCCCACTTCCCCTGTCAATTATTCAATCCTCTTGGGCGGCGGCGGCGGATACATAATCAGCCCCTATGGAGTAAACAGCGAAAAGCAAAGGAGACGTCGCAAAGGAGGGAATGCACCATTATTTACATAACCATTTGCAGGTAATAGACTTCGGCAGGAGGAGTAAAAATATTTTTTTTTTAAAACACCCCAATATCCCGCTCCTCAGTCCTTGCTTCTGTGTAGCTTGTTTTTTTTTGTGTTGGAAACTTTCTCACTGGGGGGGAGGCGGCGGTCATAAGCGAAATGCTTAAAATGTTATTGAAAATGGTAGTTTTCCTGCTACACCACTTGTCGTACTTCCGCGCGAAAAAGCGCAACGGTTCGACTATTCTCGGGAAGGAAGGCGGTCCTTCCTCGTTGAGGAGAAAAGTTTTCTTGGTCTGAATTACGCAATCTACGCTGTCCTGTAAATTATTGCAGTTTTTTGGAAAGTTTCGTGGCAGAAAATTAGAATTCATTGGAAGTGCGGGCGGTGAGGCGAGGGTAAGCGTTGGGGAGTTCACCAATTGATAATTTATAAATTGCCTCCGAATTGGAAAGTTTTTAAATTCATTTCGCTTGATGCAGAATGGGTTTTGAGTGGTGTTGGAGGGGTGTTGTGGGGGGACGCCGAACAGAATTAGTTAAGTTCAGACTTCAAGCGGATGAACGGAAACTTAATCTTCCGTAACGGAGTTGGAAAAAACAGTGCTCTTCAAATTTAAAACTTCTCCTTCCCTTTCAACTCTCCAAACTCGACCATTAGTGCTTCTACATCAATATCTCTCAACAGTGCTTCAACTTCTGTCGCATTCGACCTTTTCGCCCCTCCCTTAGGCTCACCTCGGTGTGACATTAACCTTACCGCAGGGGTTGCATAATCAACCTTTTTGCGTGACGCTCCAATGCCCCTATCATCTCTTAGATAAAAATCGATACCACTCGCTTATCCCCCATATCATTACACCCCCTTTTCCACACACACTCCACCCACACCTCCACCCACACCTCGCCCCCATCCCACAGAACGTAATTAATCAGCTTTAAAGTGCGTTGATTCCCCGCAGAGTGGTCGTGTTGCCCTCCATCGAGTCACCATCACCACTTGAGACTTGTTACTGTCCCCGGCAAGTGTTTAATTGAAATTGAAGAGAGGGCAGTCGTGTGCAGGTGTCCCGAACCCCTTGTCATCAGGTGGATGAAGTTTGTCATCTGTCGCGGGACCGACAAAGGGTTCCGCGATGTAATCATTAAGATAGATTACGCGGCAGATTTTCTCTTCTTCTTCTCTTCTCATCGTTTCGCCCTGCCCGTCCGGCGCTGGAGTTTCCTACTTACAACGCGCCCGGTGACGGTATGAGAGGGCGGATGCTATAAGCGCGTTTGAAGTCGTGCTGCGGTTACATAAGCTCGGTGCGTGGTCAACTTTACACGCATAAGTGGTTCAAGTGGTTGTGTACGAAACTTGTAATTGATGTCATTGTCCAGAAATGAGGCATGCTTTACGAACATGCGAGAGAGTTTGAAGTGAGTGCGGAGTTGAGCAAGAGCCAGTTGAGAGCGGGTTGGGTGTGAGGGGCTTTGAGATTGGATTGTGAAGGGAATGGTTGAGGAGGGACTGGATTTTTTGTGAATGGAAAATGACATGATCCTCAACCACCATGTCATCCCAACTGCCACAGTTTCTCGTCGATTCACAAGCAGCCACACTTTGGCTTTTTTTCTCTCACCATCCACCATCATGTCACAAGCATCCGCTCATTTGCTTCCGCCTTCACGATTCGATTAATTACCGTCAGTCTCGTTAGTTGAACCCCATCCGCACGACCCATCCAACTCAGCTCACCGTTATGCTTAGCTAGCGGTCTGAAAAGATTCAAATCTCCGCAACTGCTGAATTCGGCGTAATGAAATCGCAATCCTCCCACTCAACCAATTCCCCGGTTATCTCGCGTCTAAATCTTAACGGACACACTCTGTTGGTCAACTGCCTATGCCCGCTGCATAGTCCCACGGGGTTACTGTGTTAAGCGGAACAATACCGAGAATCGTACACACTCTGGCACTCTTCAAAGAGTCACAGCCAGATCGCATCGCGCCTCAGAAGTGCGAAGCAAATAATCGTCGCGCTGTCCTGGCACAGTGCCGCCAACAGACCAGTGCCTAGGCGATAGGAATCTCCTTCGTGCGCGCTTCCGTGATTCATCCGACAATGTTCTTGGGATTCAAGCCGACAGACGATGCCCAGTAATGAGCGGCCGGCTCCTTCGCCCTGCGTTTCCCCCACGTTACGTAAGACAGCGCTTGGACACGAGCAGCAGCCGCTCTGGACGGGGCCCATGATTGACGGAAGGATCACTGACACCGAGGGAGCATGTTGCAAGCGTATAATTGATTTAACTGCAAGCGCGCACGCTTTGCGCTCTGCGCGCACGCCTTCCACGCAGTGTCTGTCGGAATTTATTAGAGTGCAACGACGACGTCGTCGTGCTCCGCGCAGATGCCAAGGGACGACATACGGGCAACAAGACGATTTATTTATTACTCGTCCAGCATTGTCAATTTGTATAAATAAAGTTTTCTGTCCGATGATCGCCGGATGGTGGGCATTTGTCGGCAGATAAGCGACCGCGTTGCGGGCAAGTTATTTTTTTGCCGGCCGGTTTGGCTGTGCGTCTGATGAGAGTGGTCTCGTTTTATCGGTTTCTCCTTGCGACGCGTCTGTTGCCTTTTAATGAAACAATTAATTTACTGATATCACTGTCTGTGGGGATGTGGGTTTTGTGGGGCTTTTCTTTTTGCGTGGTCTGGCACTAAACACATTTCTCTTTTCTTTTCAGGATTCCTCCCGGAACTGGGGACCTTATAATTTGAAAGTGAGTACATGTGATGGGAAGAAGAGGGTTAGGTCACTCGACTAAGGTCGAGGATGACCTGTAGGCTAAATTGATGGAAATATCTGATGTCGTCGTTTAGAGATTTAAGGCAACAATTGGAGCACAACTACTGTGGGGATCAAATCTAGGTTACGTGGGAGCTAGAATCGTTTCGAGGTTGTTGGCGTAACATCGCTCCTTCGCAATTCCCCGCAAAAATGTCGGCAAACAGATGGCTGTTAACACGACTTGGATATTACGTGCGCAAAGAAAAGCTTGTGGCATAGCCTGTGTGGAATGGCGCGCAATCTCTTCATGAACCAAATTTCATCCCATTCAATGTCTTCAACTTTAGTAAAAACAAAGCCAGTCAGCACAGGTCCTTAACATTCAGCGTAGACTGAAACGTAGGTCTCAGAATTATTAAGAGAAAGGTATTTACACTACCACTCCACAAAAGGAATCAAACGTCTCTGTGGATGTATTCGCTTGTCGACAAAAACGTCCGTACTAGTCAAGTCCCACATGTGCCAAAATTTGTTTCTTAACATAGCACTGACCCGCGTGTTCCTGTAAAGAGGTTGCGGTAGCAATGCACACACAAGACTTGTCGCTCGAGCCTCTGCCATCGACTCTAACTGATCAGGAGCTATCCCCTAGTGCAACCAACCGATTTTATCGACTTAATCCAACAATCTCCCCTGAATCTGCCGATCAGTCGCCTACCTGAAGAAATCGCATCTAAGGCACGTCCCAATCGTAGTGATGAGGGGCATATTCGTTTCACGTGGCTAAACCGTAGAGACACAGCCCTTTCCATCCAAAAATGGTTCAGAATAGAGCCAAGCACTCGACTTTCTACATCCCTCACATCAGCTAAGAACAAGAAATGTAAAAAATCAAACAGTTGTGAGTGATATCCATCAGCACGACTATCAACAAATTTTTCAGACCGATTTATTTTTATCTGAATCAGTTCTGTAATAAATTCCATTTTCAACGATCACTCGAACTCTCAACCTTGAAGCCAACTGTTGGGTGGCATGACAGCTGTCCGATATCAATCCCACAGAACAACTTTTCAATTTCCTTGAGCTAGAAACCTTCAAACGAAGAAGTCTTCGTTTGCTTCCCGTTTGAAATCATTCCTGCCTTGCGCTTACCTTACGATCCACTTCTTCAGCGAAACGACGCTGGCCATACATCAACTTCAAACGTGGCTGGATTTTCAATGTGAATTCGGATCCTCTTTGATGGTGGGTCTGTCGTCTTCTGGAGTCATGGTTCACTGGCTGTTTTGTATTTTACTCACTTATGCGTTTCCCTTGTTGTGATGTTTGAGTTGTGCAGTGATAGTGGTGCTGTTGCCAATTTTTAACTGTCAAAGACCTCGTTTCGGAGGTACTTGCGATGAACTCTAAAGTCATGCTTTGTCCACCCGTGTCATAGTGAACTGTCCATCGATCCTGAATTTGATTTGATGCTCGATTTCAGGAGGCATGACACTCATGTGGACGTTGACACCACGTCAGGATTTTTCACGGAAATCGATCGATGGCAACCGTCAGTTGAGCGATTGACAGAGTCAAGGCAAATAAAAGTTTTTGTATGTAAGACCCATTCAAAGACCAAGTTCACCTCCCCCAGTTCTATATATAACAGCCTCCAGAAATAGCCGTAGAAAGAAAGCGCTTGTTCCTCTCATGTGCTAATGAATGCAAATCGACACAAATCCAACATTTAACAGCAGAGCATCACCACCCCACCGCTGCTCTGGAAACGATTCGCAAACAACAAGCAGCCACTCCCCAAACACACCTAAAGCCAGACAAAAATTCACCTAATTTGCAGCACAAGAGAGTGCCTTCAATCGCGATATCTGTGATCACATGACGCGCGCATCGCGCATCACAGCAAAAGATAAATTCACAATGGAGCCATACATTGTACAGCCCAGACAAGATCTCAAGCTGAATCGTCGGACCCAAAGTCGAAATGGAGCCGAGAGAGGAGAAACAAAAAAAAAGACCGAAAGAAATGCCAACACAGGATATGCAGAGTAGAGGTGAGCGCGCTATCGGAAGCGAGCAGCAATCCCAATCCTGACGAACACGTGAACACGTACCTAACGAATAATTTATGTGGGTTAGTGGGGAATATCTCCGTATTTTTATATTTTTTCCATTCCCTCGCTGCCGTGCATAAGCATTCGTTACTGTTTCTGCTTGTATCTCGGCGATACTCAAGGTTAACGGGTGGCTAGGAACGGTTGGGGAATCTGTTGATTTATGGCGCATCCGACTGCCGCTGGAGTGCTCTCTGTGCACTGGGGGAAGGAGAACCTCCACTTGGAGGAGGTCCACTGTATCAATTTGAAAAACGCCTTTAATTCTCCTGGGACACCATGTCGTATTCATTTAAAATTCCATTTAGGCGCCGAACACGGTGACAACTGTTGGTTAGTCAAGTTGTGCCCATGCTTGGTGGCTCAACACTCTCAACCGTGACGACGCATCGCAAATATGAAACGCGAATGTACAGGAGGAGAACAAAGAGGCCAGGGATCTAGATTACCACCATTATTAAGGGAGGCGAACTGTGTGGAGGAGTAACACTTTTGTGGGCATTTTCTTGAATGCATAAAACGAAACGGTTGCCACAATAAAATGGGTAATCCTTGTTACCATGATCGTTGAAACATAAAAATTTAAGAGGGTACTAGAGATTTTACGCGCCGCAGAGATGCAGAGCCAAAGGACAATGATGACGACGGCATTGTCACCAGGATAACTGTGTCCGCCGCGACTCGTGAAAAGGGAATTAAATTCTTAAATAAAAATGCGCTCGTAATCAATTGCGCGACGGTTGCTCTATGGGATAGATAAACGCAACTAACGAGCGTTGCCACAAAGATGTGACAATGGATGAAAGGATGTGTAGTTTAACGACGCACATTTTCGAGCATATTTTCGTCGCGGCTTTTAATGTCTTTCATCTGCGATTGTGAAACAGATTTTATTCTTGTTCCTTTTTGTCCTATGAAAGTGAAGTGCTTGCAACAAGAAAATAAAACATAAATAGTGCAAGTTTAGGAATTATTACTCGTACTAAATTTGGACTAATTGTGTACCAAATTGTTAGGAAATTTGTATAAAGTGAAACTGCGTTTACTGGGTTTATTTATAAAATTAATAAATTTCAAGAGTTAATATTTGCACTAAATTTGTTCTAAAGTTGTACTTAATTTGTACTAAATGTTTGAAAATTCCGTACGTAATGAGGTCATGTTGAATGTTCTTCGAACGAGAAAATATTCTTTCAGTGTTATTTCATATTTGTATGACTTTCGTACAAAACATGTACTAAATTCTTTATAAAGTCGTATGTAATTTGTACGTTTGCAACGAAAAATTGTGCTCAAATAGCATAATTTGGGACTACAAATTTGTACTCAATTTATGACTAATACGTACGGATGAAAACTACATATGTACTTGAGATTTTTGGTTTATGGAAAAAACTCACGCTAGTGCCAAAGGAAAACGATTCAATAAAAGTTAAAAGTAAATTTTTAATGAAATTGTCTGAGTCGCATTTTCAACGAAATACGCTTTTCATTTTGCTTAAGGACTTCTATTTGTACTAAATTGATAGCAAATTTGTCAGTCTGTACTGAAACGCGTGCGTTATCTTTCAAGCTACCGTTAACGCCTTTTCTATTTACAATGTGTTTACTACATGAGTTCATTCGGTTTCTAAATGCGTACAAAATGTGTGCTAAACTTGAATCAAATTCTTGTAAACAGATTGAAAAATTAGACAAAAATATCGGTGTAAATAGTAATTCATTATTTTCTCAATTAATGGGTAAAGTACTCCGTATCTGACTTAATTTTTCTGATTATTAATATACAACCGGCGTAGTGGTAAACATGACAAAACTCAAATCGTTTCTTGACAGTTTTGCATTTAATTGATTTAGTTTCGTTTGCGCACGTATCAAATATGAAAACTTGCGGAGAGAAAATACGCTACACAGTTTTTCAGATGCAAATACCACTTATGGTTTTGATACTGTAACAGCCAGCCATACGAAACATTGGTTTCGTTGTTTCCGTTCCGGTAGGCTTGAGGTGAAAGATTAACCACTCTCCGGAAAGCCAATTGACAAACATGTTGACAAAATTATAGAAATCGTTGAAGCTGATCATTTTGAAAACAATGTTTCAATTACACAGGAGCTGAACATTCAACAAAAACCTATTTAAACAGAGCCGCGTGTAAAGAAACTCGATGTTTGATTGCCTCAGAAAAGCCATATTGACGAATTTTCTACCTATAGATCGCCGTGTACTAGTAACAAAGTCAATCCATTTCTGAAACAAATGATAACTGATGATGAAAAGGTGACCACATACGACAAATGTGGCGTAGTGGGTAAGTGCGTCGACTCACATCGCATTTTTCACGGCACCAACTCTCTTTCGTGTTGTTTTCAACACTCACAGAGTACTAGTTGTCCATGAAAAGCTCCTCAATTCCCGCTGTTCGGAGTCAGTAAAAAACTGTAAGTACAATGTACTCATGAGAGAACAGTTAAACGCACAAAACGAGTAGTTGTTGCAGAAACTAAGCCCTGGCCCCTTGTCGACTGTAGTGCTACTCAATTGTTATTATTACTTACGACAACATCAAGCGAAAATGATGGTAGTGAAATTACAATCAGCCCTCGCAAACGGTGTCCAAGATTGACTGCCAGTTAGGATTCGCTCTGAGTTTTATAGAATTGACAGGGAATCATCTACTAAGAGCTACTCACCATCGGCCAAACACCTAATTAATTATCGTTTTTGTACTTTTAACAATTAGACCGTCATAAAGAATCAGACACTCAAAAGGTACCGGATTTTGCTAATAAGAAAAGAAGTAGTGTTTCGTTAGGATAACGCCAGTCCAACACGGCGATAGTTACCCGTCAGAAGCTCCACCTGTTCGATTGGGATTGTCCAATCATATGTAGCCATACGAACCATACAGGCCGAACTTAGCACAAAGTAATTATTACCTGCTCTATGACAAACAACTATGCTGGTGAAATATTCGCCTTACGGGAAACTTACGAAAATCGCTAGCTACATTTTTTTCATCAAAAAGACTACGGTTGCGATGAGGTATAACGAATTCACCTTTCAAATGTCAGACAGTTATCGAAATAAATGGAATGCACTTAGATCAGACCTTTCTATATATACTAATTAGAGTTTTCAATTTCGTACAAAGACGTTCAGGTGTTTTTTACGAAAAATCTTTTTACAAGAATTCGATTTTGTACTAGAGGCTACTAAATGTGCATTTCAATTTGTGACAAATTAATTTAGAATTGATCTGTGTTGGACGTAAATCCCACGAAAAATTTATACAGAAATGTTCTACAAATTAAGGTCAAATTTTGCTAAACTTGTTGCAATAATAACAAACTATTTTTTTCTTTTGTGGTTTCGTTATACATTAAGAATGTTGAAATTTTGCACATGTGGTGCCGAGATAAGTAAAAAAAAACACAATCAGATTATTTGGTACAAGTCAGTGTCTACATTCAGTCAATCCTCAGTTCACTTCTCTCAGATTTCTCCAACATTCAGCTTAAACTTAGAATCTTCAGAAAGCATACATAACATTGTTCCACACGCCTTGAATTCAAATAAGATGGTCTTGAGCCCAAAGCAATCGGTTTCTTCAGACAGTTTTCTTTACAAATCTGGCTTCAGTCACTTTTCTCTAACACTTTGTTGAAAATCTGACGTCAGTACTGGTTTGCTTTGAATGCTCTAATACTAGCATTCTTAAGTCTTCTTCTCAATGAGATTGATGAAATTATTTTTACTGTAGCTTGACATTGATCGTTATTTAAATTTATCAGAGTCTTGAGAAGACTACATGGACAGTACAGGATCAAAAAACGATTTTCCACTGTGATCTTTTAGCTCTTTCATTGGTTCCCTGAGCCCTTCATTGAGCTAGAAGTCCCAATTTGATATTTCTTTCAGTTCCAAATTTCAGTTAGAAATTCCATGTGTTGTCAATTTGGGACGTGACAGCCACAAATAATAAGATTTGAACCCCGAACTTATTTTTCTCACTACCCACGAGCTAAGCGCAACCCATATTCATAACAATATCGACTTTTGTGCTCTGAATGAATGACGTTTTGCTTCCTAATGCAAGAGGAGTATTTCTCATACATTTCAAGACCTCCATTGGAATAGGACAAAATATGTTTGACGTAAAAGTATGTAAAAGTATGTTTTAATGTCAAAATTCTTACTTGTAACAATTTTCGTCCAAGTGCGTATGATAGTAGAAAATTTGTGCAAAATGTGTTGAATGAGAAATATGTTTACGAAAGTCCTCAGCTTTGATTTGTACTAAATTTGCACCAAGCCTGAACAAATTTGAACCAAATTCACACCAAATTCGTACCAAATCTTTACAAAAGAAGCTATTTGTGTTATCTGAGGACAAACAACTCAAAAAAAAGCTACCGCGCTATTTGTTCATCTTTCAAGCTTGCCGACTGTTAATTTAATGATCATCACAATTAAGCCGCAAATCATAAACCATCAAAAAACTAATTTCCTTGTGATCCGCATCGGCTTCTTAAAAAAACAACGCAAAGTCTTCCACCAGACAGCTTGACGAGTTCCGAATTGTTTTTCGGAGGAAAAGGTTAACCAGGTTTTCAAATGTCAGCATTTTATGACACACAATGACACCATGCTTCTGCTCAGCATGCACACCCCTACATGTGTCCGAAATTAAAACCAGTCGCGATAATCTCAATCTCAACACCCCGCGTGGCGAATCAATGAATTCTAAGCCAATTTAATGGCTTCCTTCTGCGAGCGGCCTCTGCCAGCGGCTTTATCATCGTCAAAAATAAGCTGCGATGGTCGTTAAATCGCGATCTGAGATGTACGCGTGAGGTGGATCTGTGTTGTTACAAGCATCTCATAAATTATGCCACGGGTTGATGGCTCCGACAGTTTAACTGGGAAATCTTCAGAAATGAACCAAAGCCTGGCGATTGCAAATCGCACAGATCGGATTACTTGCCGCGGACTTGGGGATTTTACGGCGGTGTCATTGTGGAATTTAGAATTCAAATCAAGGGGGCTGGCTGGAGAGAAAGTTGCCTGGGCGAGCGTTCTGATTCCGATTTTGACGGCCGGCGAAGGTGTGCGAGTTGGTTTTATGTGAAACTTGATTCATATCGTCGACATCAACGATGAGCAAACATGTGCGAATTGAGGCAACTGCCGTTTATATCGTCGCCAAAAATCGCGAACTCGTAGAGCTGTTGGAAAATAGCAACACACTCATTATGGCCAAATGAGTGTGCCAAATTTTATTGCTTTGATTTGGGCTTAAAAATTCAGGGAGTTATGTTCAAAGGGGGGAGTGAACTTTGCGGATGGCTGCTTTATCTAGATGAAAGGCGTTCAGGAATCTGGTGAAATGACGTAAGTCACTTGAAATCTTCGAGCGATTTCTGAGCTAGATTAAAGCCGCGGTGACTAGGAAATAAAATAAGCTACGTCAACATTCGTTCGTTCGTCCATTCCCATTTGTGAAACTTAAAGAACCCTGTCTCTCCAGTACAAAGACAAGCTCAGCAAATACACAGTACGAGTTGCAGCCACCACACAAATCCCCCCCATTCATCAGCAGACCCATACATTCGTATCAAAGAACCCTCGTTCGGTTTGAAAAACGACTCTCTTCACAACGAGTGAACGACCCCATTCAATATGATCAATTGGATCTGCTGAAGGGTCCACCATCCTTTCACCAACGGAGGTGTCCGTTAACAAACATTCCTTTCAAAGCTCCTGACACCCCCACAGCCCCACCAGCCACACAGCAAAACACTGTACATCCATCCATTCTCCGGTCGAGACGATGAAAATTTATTTTTGAAACCTCATCCTTCGCGTCAAATGTAAACATAATCCAATACCACAGAGATCCGTAGAGAGAGTGTCCCTTTCGTGCTGTTCCACTGAAATTTAAGAGGTCCCCTTGCCGCAGGCACAAATTTATCGTGCCTTGTTTTGTCGCTCATAAATTCGTTTCGTACATGGGTTCACTGCGGCGACGGTGGCGGCGGTAGCTGAGCTTCAAGGAGGATGCAATCCGATCCCTGCCAAGTCATTATGACTGGGGGTCTAATCCGAAAAATATTTGACAACGACGAGGACAAAAAAGAAACGTAGAGAAGAACCGGTGAAGAAGACATTCGCCGAGATTGGGGACAGAATAAGCTGAAACTGGTGACAAGGAGTGGAGGGGGGGGAGGCGTGCTTAAATGGTCGGGCATATCAAGAAGTGTCCTATAATTAAATTAGCAGCGAGAGAGCGGGCGACCAATAAAGGGTGGACTTGACTGAGCTGGAGCAGAGGGAAAGGGAAAATTGTTCTCATAAGTATCGTCGGTCCCTTAAGCTGCTCCACTAACGGAATAATTAAAAACTTAAATCGAGGAAATTCAAGGTCTGTTTTGAAGGAGAGCTACAGAGAGTTTATCCGCTACGGGAGGAGGAGGAGTCAAAATAAACCCGTCTAGTAATTCTTTGGTTGCGCAGAGAAGTTTGGGTGGATGTTGGTTTGGGTTCTGGACTTCCACTACGAAAGTATTGACTTTCGAGCTTCTGGAAAGTGAATTTTAAACTTTAAGACGATTAGGGAGGTAAAGTTTTACTTTCAGAAGCAAAATTCTCAGAGGAAGGATTTGCAAAATATTTGACATTGAGGGGGGGTGGATATTTTTATCTAAACATCACGTGGCCACAAAAGAAATTGTCTAAGGCTTTCACATGCCAATTAAGAAGTTACCTGCAAGCGTTTGTTGATTAGCCAATTCTGATTGAGGTGAAATGTCGATGGTGAGTTTGAGAGTTCCATGGCGGAAGGCAAGCTCTTAAACCGAATGAGTTCGACGACTAACTGTCTTTTGATGGCAGGTAGCTCTGGAATGTGGAACTTTGTTTCAATTGATTGATTGCTTGCAAATAAGGGGCAGTGACTTAAGGGTCACTTGTGGCGCTCTCCTTTTCCAGTACTCTTCAGATGGGGAGTCCTGGCGGTCAGTTCTTGTTAATGTAATTTTATTGTGGCTTGATGTCAGTTTCGAACAATCGACAAGTAGGTATTTTATGATCTCTTCTGGTTGTCCGTAGTGTCTACAGTTTTCTGAGCTGCTATGCCCCATTTAGTGTTGGTGGTATTTGTATAAGAAGTGGCCAGTAAGTCATATGGTAATCTGAGGTCAGACTCATTTAGCTCTTGGGCCCCTCTGTTGCATTCAGCATCAGCTGTTGTGATTATTCCAGAATTGGATGTATCACTTACTTCTCAAGTTACACAGCACGAGTTGCAGGTGCACATGTTTATGTGTGATGTGTGTCTTTTTAAAATTTGTGGGTCCGTCAGGTCCGATTCCGAGTATTGAAAGTGATAGAGGAAGACAGAGAGAGAAGGTAATGGTGCACGTTGTCTTAAATGCCTGTGAACTGTAGTGAGGAGAAAACATGGAGTTTAAGTGTGAACTAGTCTCTACATTACGTTTGGAAGTGAACTTAGGGGTAAACAGATGGGAATTTCGAGCGAAGCGAGAACTATTGCTAATTTTTGAAGGAATGAAATGCAGTTGGCTGAATTATTTTTAGATCTGTTGTGCACGTCACGATAAAAAAGTAATAAAGACGAATCCATTAAGAGAGAAAATGCCCAACAAGGCAGGCTTCAGTCCCTTTATTTGTGTTGTGTCTAATTTGCCGTGACTGGACGACAATTGTCTTGTCACAGTGGGCACCAACCCACACGCTGGAAGTCCCAGGTTCGATGCTAAATTACTGGCAACTCGAACTGAGAAACTCTCGGAAAAAGTTCTCAAATTTCCCCTTTCGGAGTCTGCAAAAAACTGTTTACTTGTAATAAAACAAAAACACTCACAACTCGTGTATTTTCTGAAGAAGTTAGTTCGTACTTCCTTGCGGGCTGCTTAGATAAAGCAATGTTACAATCCTATCCATTCTTACGATTCTCCCTCTGTGTCCCAGTTAAGCGGATATTTCGTAAAATGGATGTGTCAACAAAATGGTGTCCACTAAATTTTTACATTTCAGTTTCTATCCACATAAAATACGCTAACAGAGTCTGATCGAAAGACAATTCCAAAAGTATTCTGTTGCACACCACTTGAAAACGTACTAGTTTCTGACAAAATTGAAAAATGAGTCTGAAGATCTATTTGCCCTACACTTCGGATTGCCAATTGCCAAGTTAAATCACAGAATATAGACCCTTTTCATAGGTAGGTGCTGAGGCTCTCTCTCTCATTAATCATATCCTTGAAGTATACCGTCATTCATCTCATTGGAACTATTGGGTTGTAAGAGTTTTTCTGAATAGCCTGCGATACTCTCTTACATAGGGTACCACTACAGCTCACAAGGGACCAGAGTATAGCTTCGTGTTGTGCATGCTATTACTCTCTCATAAGTATAGGGGACCCACAGTTTTTGCCGACTCCAAACGGCTAGATTTACAAAGCTTTTCATAGACAATTGATACTCTTGGAGTGTTGTCAGCAACTTGAAAGAGGTGGTGGCATGAAAAATCCGAGCTCTTCAGTCCAAGATGTGTTATGCGACTTAACGTGATCAGCTGCATTTACGGTCTTATGTTGCAAACTAGGAACCTTTGTTACCCAAGTACCAAACGAGTTCATGCTCGAAAGAGACTTGTTTCTATGTGATAGAGAGTGATACCTTTCAAACAACTGGTCACATCACCGGGATGTAATGCAACTATGTACTGAGTGGGGAAAGTCCAAATAATCAAATGCCTGATTCAGTAGGATGATTCGGACAAGTCAGCGCTCGGGTCTGCCCGAAACCGAGACACTTCTACAAGGGGTCTACCGAATGGTCGGACGGAGATAGAATTTCAGTGGATCCTAACTTCCGAATATAGCCTCTGTTAAAGAATTACTACCAGTATAGTTGCCATCGCTACAGTCGGAGTCGGACCTGGGTCGCAACCAACATGCCTCTCCAGCTAGCACGATCTCTTGCCAGCTGCTTCCAATTGCGCACTCCAACTTGATTGAGGTCCTTTTCCATCTCAGTCTAGGACGTCCTCTGTTGCGTTGCCCCTGTGGTTCGGATTCGAAGACTCTTCGGGCCGGAGCAGTGCTGTTCATCCGCTCTAACATGTTGAATGTGGTGCATTAATTCAGTCGTATCGTCTGAAACTCAAAGGAGGTGGAGCTGTGCAAAAAAATTACGTCCTGGATTCGAACTTGGGATCTTTGACTCACCTCACTCGCATTGCGCCACAGTGGACACGACGCTTTTAAAACTTGCAATATAGAAATAGAATAGCAAGAATGGCGCATAATATCCCGAATTTTCACTTATTTTCAAACACAAATAATTGTTTATGAAAAACTGGAATTGTCTCCTAATCACATTTCACACAAGTTATGTCATTGCCAAGTAATATTGATACTGTACCAGGGGTAACATTTTTAAAACAATGTACCGAACTTTTTCAAACACCCAATAATCCAATCACTTACATTCGAAGAGCGACCAAAATCAGTGACGGATAGAGAGATTGTAATTCTCATTTATTGCCAGGGACCCATGTGTAAGTTTTCGCCAGAAAATCCACCAGCAAACATCCTTTGACTCTCAAGTGCCTGGAACTAGAACTTTCTTCAACTCCTCGCACATCTTGGAACATAGAGAAGGTCAATGCAAAAGACAGTTTTACATCCCTTATCAGTTTAACTGTTTCAAACTACTATAAAGAGCAAAAGCACTTTGCTTCTGCCGAAAGACAGACAAAGGAACTTGTCTTAGAAACCACCCTTACAACATATCATCACCAGCAAAGCACAATGGTCAACATGTTCACATTTTCCCCATCCCACTCTCTCCACACCCATGTCTGGCATTGAGCCAACATAAAACAGAGGTTAGGCGTATTGATTTACTTCCGATGCATAAATCACACGTTGGTGACAACTCGAGATGTTATCTGCACGTGTCGAAAGGTGGGCATCTCCCGGAACCCTCAGACAGTCGATTAGCTAGTTCAAGTGTAATCAAATTAAATTATTTATGAGCTGTAACGTCACCTGAAAAGACTCAACACGATGGGACAATTAGTGATAGCCTTAACCAGTAGATGTTCTTCTTCCACTTCTTCTTCTTTTATTGGCGCTAGAGTCCGGGGTGGACCTAGGCCTCAACTTCATGCCTCTCCAGCTAGCACGATCCAGCTTCATCCTATTCCTCACTCCACTTGTGTGCGCCACCTTAGTCTAGGCCGTCCTCTGTTGTGTTGTTCCAAGGACTTTTCTGTCTGGAACAGTGGTGTCCATACGCTCTACATGGCCCCTCCATCTTAAGCGTTGTACCCGAAGACGCTTGACCAGCCTATAAGGTTCGTCGTTAATTCTTCTCCTCCAGATGCCATCAACGAAAACAGGACCAAAAACCATTAGAAGTTAGACGGACAAAATTCTACATTGAGCCAAGTTCATGGCTCCCCTTCTTCAACCAATCATGTGCGTGGCAAGGCCGCCCCAAAAAATGTGCACCCACAGTTCAGATTTCCCTCAAGAATCTCGAAATTAAACATTTAATTCCCCTAAACGGGGAGTTCCTTGAATTCACAGCGCACATTCCGACCCCAATTACTGGCATCTGGTTAATGCCATAAAACGCCTCCAATCTGCCCCCCCATGAACCACCACCACCACGGTCCGCCAAGAGAACGCTTCAAAGGTCATTGCTTGGAACAACTTAGAAAGCAATTAAAGCGGAACCCCTTTCGGAGCATCTCTCCACTTAACGCCGCCATTGAACGGCCTTAACTGAACACGGATACAGGCGAACGAATCAAGCGATTTGCATAATTATCCTTTAACAGCATCCCCCCTCTCTCACTCACTCACCCAGGCCCGCACCAGTGTCGCGGGACTCGCGACCATCTGCATGTGAAATTTAATTGCCACGCTGCTAATTAACTAAATGAGCTATCAACTTGGTGCCACATTACCGTTGTCGCAGCAGAGTGACGTGCCGAGCGCCCCGTTTCCCGTCCCGTCGGGTACATACAAGACACCCGACGTGGTGTCTGTCTGTTTCCTGCATATCAGGCCGGCTCCAGCCGTCAGGCACTTGTGCGCCTTAATTTATGGGCTTCTCCCCCACGGTTGGACGCGCCTGTGACTCAGATGTGAAGGGCGACTGGGTCGGCGACGGTGATGCGATGCTGCCAATACTGCAGAATGACAAGTGCACATGACTGAGGCGTTTCCGATTGTAAACCGCAGATAAGTCCACCCCGCGTCGTGTGATGGAGTGCACATGGAGGCAGAGCGGCTGCCATCTGCGCCGAAGAGGGATCAATTGGATCCAGCTGAAGTCAGGTCAGGGACGGTGGCGGCGGTGGCAGTGGCGTCTTCAATGCTGGCAAAGTCAACGCGATGCCGGGGAACTTGCTTAAAATTAGATCCACAGTACGGGCGCACCCGAGTGAATGATGGATTCTCCTCCGACCGGGGGTTTGCTGCTGGTGTGCTCTTTTTTCGCCAACTGCCGAGGATTCTCTCCAGATCTGCGTTCGTGTGGCTGTGCGCGGAGCAGCAGGCAGCCAGCCGGGCGTGTGTAATGGGGGTTTCACCTTGAAGGCACACACGTATATTTGGCGGCAGCAGATCTATTTCGGTGGATGAAGCATCACTTCATCACGGAGTGACTTTAAATTTATTGTTTGGAATTAATTTTAGCGTCATAGGCACTTGTGCTGCTGATTGATCAAAGCCGGTCGGAGCAGGCGGTGAAGGCGGTTGGGAGCGGGGGGGCGAATGTATTTTGACTTGGTTCCAGAAACGAGAAAACACCGTGTCTGCATGCAGATGGTGATTCATTTCGGAATCGGGATGCGCGACGACTGATGGGCTGTTAGTTGGAGAACGGGGTGTGCTGAGATATTTTGGGAAGTCGAAGGCTGACTCAAAGTTTCATTAACTTTTCAGATGACGGCAACATGAATTTAAGACTTTTTAATGACAGAGCGAGGGTGGATTAGGCGACAGTTGGTGGTGTAGTCATTGCTCTGTGTAATCAAGGCAAAGTTGGCAAGTGACCTTGACTTCGTGATGCTCCGTCATGAAATTTTTGAATTGAGGTTTCTCTCCTTCACGTGGTTTAGAATTTTTTGTTATATTTAAAGCAACACATGAGGGCAAAATTACGTTCTGAGTGTTTGTTTGGGATAAGTTTTGAAAACTTGAATAAGAGTGGGTTACGAAATAAAGTGTCCAAGACCTCACCTACATGTTTGTATTTATAACGACTACGAGAATCCATGGATGTTTGGTTTTTAATTGACGAAAGGCACTTTCAAATCCTGAAGAACAACCTTTCGCAATAACCAAAAAAGAAAAGCCAAAATCCCGAAAACTCACTTCCAAGACCAATATTTCAGAGTAGTAGATAGGCTGTTCCATCGCAAACCCAACTTTTGGGAGTCGAATTAGGACCCGAATTGTCGATTGTCAACTGACGCTTTGGCATTTTGGTCATTCCAGTTTTCCGACCTTGGGACCTTTGATTTATTTGAGTTTTTTAGTTTTAGTTATAAGAAACCTTTGCTTGATCTGAGCCTCAGACTTGGTACGAGAGTAGAGTAGGGCTGGCGGTTAAGTGGTTTTGTCTTCCTGCCTCCCCCAAAACTCACATTCGTCTTCAATGTAGTATGTCCGCCGCAAAAAAAATTCTTCAATCGGTCCTTTCTCAAAAGATGGCGCCACCTGTAAGTTGTGGCTGATTTTGGAAGCGATTGCCTAGCTCATTGGAAATGGGATGTCTTACCCAACCCGTCGTATACTTCAACACTTGCTCTTTCCGATTACTGGCTTCTTCGGGGGATGCAGAACCATTTGCGGAGTCAACGGTTTGGGTTGGGTCGGAATAATTGGATCGATGGCAGAGAGGACTATTCTTTAGAGATGGTGTTCGAAAATTACAAGAGATATGGGAAAGAGTAATCACTTCGGACGGACAATACCTTGAGTTATGAATTTTTTTGTTTTTTGAATAAAAAAAGTTTTCTGAACAAAAAAAAATACCGATTATTTGTACTCCCAACAAGAATACGTTCGATTATCTTCAAGTTTTTTTCATTGGGTGGCCGCGACATATATATCCACCCACCCACCTCTGCAGCTGACAAGTGTCTCTTGCAATTGTCTCCAGTTATGTACTCCAATTTTGTTAAGGCCCCTCTCCACTTGTGAGCCCCATCCCGACGAGGACCATCTCTTGTCAGTTTCGTTACCTGTGATGCATGTGTGTCCTCATTAAGGAGAATACTGTATGTCTACAGAACTCCCGCAGGGAATCGTAAATCTGAAGAAAAGTTTGCGGTTTCTTCAATTTGATATTGCTATGATTGTGACATTTCGACTTAGTCCTTATCTTACGCAGTAAACTTTCGCGCACTCTTATAACTAGACTGGACCATGCCTCGTTATTTATAGAAAAAAAAACAACTTAGAAACCTAAACAGAGACTTGTGGTTCAGCCTATACCGTACTGCAGCTCTATTCGCATTTACACGGATCAATAAATTGGAAAGAATTTTTCTTTTTCTTTCTTTCACTGTAGGGTCTCCCATTCGAATATAAAAGCGATCGGGAAGCCCTTGCTCTGACTATGATGAAACGTCATACACACACGCTATGCAGCCATAACCTCGATCTCTATATACTCAAGAAGGCGAATTGATTATCGAACATCGCTTGATGTCAACACACGGACAGCTTAAAATGCATCTGTTCTGGGTGGCAGAACATACGCATGTTATAGGAAAGAACGGGGATGAAGAACTTGCTTAACGAGCCACGAGATTACCAACTGACGCCAGTACCTGCATTTATCTTCAAGATAGAGGCCAAAGATCTCAATTTAAAAACAAAAGTGTACGATAAGTGGTTAATGGGCGCCACTGGCCTGAAATCTAAACACATCTGATTTCGTCTTGATCACGTAGTCTGTTATCGTTTAGACGATCCACGATTAGCAATGCAGTGGAAATAATTACGAGGCTGCGCTAAAAATTATAACGTCAATAATAAATTTGAACGAAAAAAAAAAATTTCAACACATTATCTGTAGCTGTCCAGCACTTCCTTCAAAATGGAAGACCTTTGCAGACTCTTTCTTCCATGGCAATCAAGTATCTTAGTAAAACATCGGTCAACCTACTGGTAAAATGATGCTCGATTATCAGGAGGACATGGGCCTCAACTTTCTCTCACCAGCTGCATCCAATTCGACAACCCAACATGACTTAGGTTTTTCTCAACTGCAGCATCGCAAACGAGATTATCCTTCAATTCTTTGTCTCAATGATTGCACTTTTTTAGAGTTTTAGATCTTAATTTATACTTAAAACTAGCTCACCAATATAACCTACTGATATTTATTTTAACTTACTAACTCTTCACGAGTACTCTAAGCTAATCTAAAATTCTTATTTTATGTCTTTCGGCCTCTTATACTTTTGAAATTCATTGCTTAAAACTATGTTTACGTTTTGTTATTCCTCTAAGAAAATTAGGAAGAACTTGGAAATCTTGTACTTGTACCTGTACTATTTTATTTATTGTCTCCTGCACCACGTCTCAATGAACTTACAATTCAGATTTATTTTTTGTGATGGGCTATGGAGAGGCGCTCCTATCAACACTGCAGAATGATGATGCCCATGACAAGGTCGTTCTGTGTTGCGCTGTCCCGATGGATCAGATGCAAATACTCTTCAGGATAAAGCGGTCTTATCTGTCCGCTCTCCATGACCTAGTCATCTTAAGGATTGTATCGGTAGACGCTTGGCAAGACGAATGTCATTTAACCCTCAGCAACTCTAACAGGAACAAAATCGAACGCAAAACTTTTCTCTGTGAAACAGCAGATATTTCATTTACATTCAGCTTTCTTCTTTCAGCGCCAAACTACGTCGTTGTCAGTGAAGACAGTCTTTGTGCAACTCTAGTAATAGAGTCCGAGGTGGACCAGGGCCTCAACCAACATGCCTCTCGATAGAAATACGATAGAAATACCGAGAGGCATGTGGGTTGAGGCCCAGGTCCACCCCGGACTGTAGCGCCACAAAAAGAAGAAGAAATACCGCCTGCTATAAAAGAAACCTTTCTTTTGGAAGCAGGTTGTAGAACCAAAGTTCGACAGCAGAACTTAAGACTTAGGAAGGGATTTGCATTTTTTTATTATGAACTTGATCTGCCACTCAGAAATGAACTGAGTTTGCACGAGAAAAACAGCGGCAGTCTTTTAATCTCCATTATAGAAAGGAGCAGTTATAGCCGACAATTTGTTTAAATTGTTGAGGAGAAAGAACCTCATGTTGGCCAATGGAGCACACAATCTTAATGAAACATATGGTACACGTATTACTGTGTGATCATTAACAGTCTTTCTTCAAACCATCCACCTCCTCCAACTCCTTGCAACCAGTATCATAAGCAATTGCAAATCTTGGTTAACACAAATTGTCGTCGCATAAAACCCACTACCATGTGTCTAATGTTTACTCCAAACGTATAAACGATTCATAAAAACCAATTCGTGTGCAGCGGTAATCGCAGGAAATATGAATTTCCTCACCGCCAAAGCAACTGCCGTTGTACTCCACTCCAAACTGAAATGAATTTCTTGTGAAATTGAAACTCCTATCCCCAGACTGCTTACACACAAGGCCTGTCGAATGGACTAAAAACGAGTATCGCCCGCAAATGAAACTTTACAACCGAAATCATCTCCAGTTCATTATTCAGTCATTTTCCGGATCATAAAAGAAAAACTTTATTCAGTGAGTCGGCAAGATGCAGATGGTAGCCGATGGGTTTCCGCGCTTAATTGAGTTAGACTCCGAGGCCCCCAAAAAGAAGAAGCCCCCTCTGGGAGATGCGACTGATTTTCCCCGCCGTTAAAACTCCACTCCACACTTAATTGAGGTTGAGTTTGAAATAAATTTTGTTTTATGAGTTTCAACTGAAATTGACATTTTCCAGTTTTACGTGATTTTGATGGTCACGTATCTTTTGGCTAAAACTGAGTCTTTAGTGAGGTCTAAGGTTGAGCGGCGACTTGACGGTTTCATTAAAATTTGAGATGGACTTTCGAAACGGATTGTCTGGTATGTCTGGCGAATTGAGACGTCGAGCTTTTACTATTTTACGACAAAGGCTTGAAGGGTACACGGCTGATGGTCGGTAGTTCACGCTATTCACATAAAAAAGCTGTTACACTCAAAGATGAGAGAAGTTATTGCTCATTGGTTCAGGTGAATATTCAGAATCACGTCTACAGTTCCAGACAGTAGACAGAATATGTTAACTTTCTTTAAGAGTGTTTTTGTTGGCAACGTAAGCTGTGGAAGCGCTTAGATGAGACAAGCGCATTTATGATACGCACGTGTCTAACTACGGGGTGGGATATTTTATTTCTTTGTGCTTTACATTTGTTGGAGGGACATAGATGCGGGCATAAATGGGCCAAGGAGGCTTATACGCCCTTTGGCCAGAGTAGGTCCATTGTACTGCCAAAAGTCCAAGATACTAGCCGTTTCTTTGTACAAATTTAATCAGTGAAACGAAACCTATTACTACATGACTTGTAGTCGGTAATCAAGTGTGGAATCAATCTTGCTAACCGCTGGTTCTTGGCGCTCAAGAGGTATCTGTGTAACGAAGCTCGTTCTAGAAAGACCAGACTTCGTACAATACCTTGATCGTTCCCATCTTGCCCTTTGGTGCAAAAACTTGGACGTTAGCAAAGGTAGATGAAGAAGCTCTTGGTCTCGAGAGGAAAGTTCTACGTGATATTTTTGGCCTTGTTTGCGTTGACGGCGGTCATGTTGAACGGATGAATAACACTACTTCGTCCCAAAAAGTTTTTGAACCTGGCCCATTGGGGCAAAGTAACAGAGGACGACCTCTTCATTTACAGCTTTCATTCTGCAGTATTCGTAGGATCCCCTAGCCATCGCCCTCCCAGTCGGCTTTCAGTTTGAGTCGCAAGCGAGTCCAGCTTTGGGAGAGAAGTCCAGAATTTGAGGCACACAAGTGTCTCCAGTGAGACAAAGCAGCAGAGAACGATCGCATATGAGATGACGCACAAATGTCGAGAAGGACCTCAATCAACTTGGGGTGCGAAATTGGTGGCATCTTGCGAGAGACCATTCTGGCTGCAGAAACGTGTTGGTGGAGGCTCAGCTTCATCTCGGTTTGTAATGCTACTCAATGAAGAGGAACTGTGGAATCAGTGTTCTCAACATCGCGTTTTAGAACCTCCCTTCCATTTTCTTTTAACCCCTGAAACAATCTGATGAAGTCAAATGAACGCTTATGGGATTCGGCTCTCGTAAATAGGTTCGAATAACAAATATGCGTTGACACAAACTCCCCTCACAGAATGGGAGTCACTTAAATTTATGCTAAGGGCCAACTTTTGAGACCACCCAACTGACGAATAAATAATATTTCGGAAGCGACCGACCTTATTCAGCCTGTAAGTGTGCCACCCACCTGTCCGCCTACTCAAAAAAAGGCGCCACTTAACCACTTTTATTAGCCAAAATGTCTGACTTGTGGTGATAACCCTATTAGGGTCTATTCTATAAATAAAGAGGGGCACAAATTCCAGTTTGTCGCCCTCTTATGATGGCCATAAAAGTCGCCTCCCAAAGTTGTAAACATGTAAGTGGCTAATTTTTAATTTTTAGTGGTTTTCCCTTATCAACAGATTAATTAGTCAACTATCGTCCTCAAGACAAGCTCAAATCACCCTAAAATCCCAAACTTAAAGCCATTTTCGAAGTCAGTGTCTGTTTAAGTGCCCGCCTGCGTTGGTGTCACTGGCAATTAATCCTCAAAAACCCTTTAAATCCCCTTCCCCCCAGACGGCACACGTCACTCACATCATCTTTCACATCTCACTGTGTTGTGCGGTTAATTAAATTTTATGTGAAGAGCGTTCAGTTCATAAAGCGACAGCAAATTAAATGCGTGAATGACAATATCCCACAAATTAATATCGCTGTTTTTGGAAAGAAGCCCCGCTCAATGGCGGAGGTGTGGAAAGGCTGTAAATTCCGCTCCGACAACACTGGCGGGCTGTGCATCTTCAATGAGAGCGGACTTTAATGCAAATCAATGTGGGGCCCTGACGCAGCGTGCATTTCAGATTTCAACTTACGTACGTGCGGATTTGGACAGATGTTGATGTTTTTCTTTTCCGCTCGTTTTATGGATTAACGTCGTTGGCGTTTGACGTTGGTGCTGGGGATCTTGTTTTTGAGCAAAACGGACAGCAACTCGTTGCTGGGGCCCACTCGTAATGTATGCGACGCGATTTCGGACAAACGTTTTAATTGATTGGTGCAACAGCAGCGTGGGGGGTTCCAGTTGTGCATGCTGCAGGTGGATTGACTTGATTGGGACAAGCTATGAGTTGCTCGACCAGTGTCACACTGGCTGTGGTTTTGGGTGAGATGGCACGAAGAAAGAAAGAAATCAAAGCTTCGTGTGCAGAATGACTGACCATGTGGTTGTCAACATCTGTGACTCTGCAGCAAAAAAGTTGAGTATACGCCACCGAATTTGGTTAGTTTTTCGACTGGAGCGTCATCATTGATTAATTTGCACTCACCCGCACACAGTCCACTTAAGGGTTCGCGGGAACAAGTCAATCTAAACCATTGGGGCAATGCAACACAGGACTGCCTAGGCTAAAGTGGCGCACACAAGAGAAGGACTTGAACCAACTTGAACTGTGCAACTGAAGGCAGCTAGCGAAAGATCGTGCTGGCTGGAGAGACATGTAGGTTGAGGCCCAGGTTCACCACTGACTGTAGAGCCACAAGAAGAAGACTGCATTCGCTAAAAATTGTCTGTGTACCGGGACATCGCGGAAAGCGAGATTGCTAATGAACTAGCTAGGCAAGGTTCAAAAAAAGCATTCGTAGGGCCCAAACCAACCTTGGGACTACTTGCTTCCTTGGTAAGTGCTTCCGTCGACGGTTGGGTCTTCTAACAGCACAACCAGAGATTGCATGACTCTCTAGGATGCAGGCTGATCAAGTGCATGCTCCTGAGCGTCAGCAAGAAATCCGCGACCTTTCTCTTACCTCTAGACAGAAAAGAATGCAGAAAACTTGTCGGCTTACAAACGGGGCACTTCACCTTCGCTAAGTACCTAAGTCTGCTTGGGCTTAGTGATGGCACCCTTTGCGACGCCTCTGGAGAAGGTCAAGACACTTCAGAGCACTTTCTCTGTCAATGGCCCGCCTTCGCTCGTATCAAGTGGCTGCTGTTTTACGCTAAAGTTGTGAGAGCTGAAAACTTAAGCTCCTTAACACAGAAGGGATCATTCTTCGGAAAACCAAGAAACTACAATAAATGAAGCTCACTGCCTGGTACTACAAAGGACGATTTTTTGAGTTTGAGCGCTTCAATGCAGTGTATCCCAGCCTGACAAAAGTCAATGTCAACAAAAGCTTCCTTTAATTGACCCCCACAACCGCTCTGTCATCCATTGGCTTGTGCGATCAGAGTCAGAGTGCAACTTGCATGCCATTGGAATGCCATAAATTGTCATCGCGCAGCTATAAAGTGACTTATGTCACATCAAGTGACAGAAACAATTTGTAACAATCTGACCGCAACATGCTAGCCCTTAGCAAATTGATGTTAATTGCTGTTAAGGAACCCTGCTGTTTACACAGCAATTAAAACCGTGATCATTTCCCAAGATCGGGCACAGGAGACGAACGACTGGCAGCCAGAAGTTCGGGAGGAATTACGAAATGGTAAATATTCACAAAGTTTATAAGCTCGTAAATTGTCTGTTGTCACCGAGCGGCGGAAAACAAATCGATTTATAACAATCCAAGCCGGGAGATGGGTGTTTCGCAAACGTCTGTGTTAATTGATCGTAAAGATCGGACTATTTCAGAGCGACAGGCATCAGTCATCAAAGATGCCGTGAATGGTCAGAGATGGTGGTTGCGTTGCTGTGGAATAGTGACTGGTGTGGGCCGGCTGTGTGTTTATGGAAATTTGGTTTTACAACATTTCCATTAATGAGTCTAATTTATTTGTTGAGTGTGACTTTGCGTGAGTCAATGGGAGATGATGTTCTGCTCATCAAGTCACGTTGACGCTTGAGGTGGGGATGTGTCTCGGTGGCGATGGAAAAGTATCAAATTTCTGGTGGTTTGATTGGAAATCACCATCTCTAGCGCGGCTTAAGGCGAAACATGTCACTCCATCCGGTGTGTTGGGTTCTGTGTTTTTCCCTGTGGCTGACAACGCTTCTGTATTTGGGAACTCATGGTGATTCTTAGAGCATTGTCTCTCTAGGAAGCACCATGAGTGAACTTTGAATTTGGATACTGTCCACACTTAATTGTATTCCCAAAGAAGGATTTTCTGAGTCATTGAGTGGTAGTCTAGACTATTCTTCAACTTATAAGTGGAACAGAGGTTTTTTGTGCCCCAATATTCTGTTTCAGATGGATGAGAGAGGGCCGTGGAATTGTGTCAGGATGTCTGGGTCACCATCTGATCGTCTGCTCAACACCAAATATTCCCACTTATTGTGAAATACAACGTCGTTTTAGTCGCTGCATCGCCGTAGCGCATTCTGTAACCCACATCCCAAAAGAGCTTTCTTAAGGCTCACGGATTGCTTAGATAAGGCCTTGAGGGATCAATTCCTTTCGGGATTTTGTGGCATAACGCCGGTCCCTTACAGTTCTCCAAAAAAAAGAGTCCAGGGAGGCGAAGCCACAACTCCAGGGTGGCTAATTGACATTGCCAAGATACAACATTCCATTTGGAAATAGGTTTCGCAACATTCCCCAACGTTCCTCGAGAGTTAAGCCACGCTTTTCACTCCGCGAAGGAATGTGACTTACTTTCTGCCAAAATTTAATACAGGAAACAGGTGTCGGGTGAAAAAACACAAAAAAACACATGACCACCAGCTGTAGCAAGCTGTAAGAATGTGGCAAAAAGCGCACTCCCATCTGAAGCGCTTAAAGAAATGCTAGATAACATTCTTTTTTTGAGGTTGGGAAAACTGCACTGGAGCGTTCAGACTGGTCCATTGTACTACCAGGCAGTGACCTACATTTACTGTAGTTTCTTGGTTTTTTGAAGAAGCAGACGGAGCAGCAGGCGCTTCTGTGATAAAGAGCTTAAGTTTTCAGCTCTCAACACATCAGCGTCAAACAAGCGCCCCTCGATCCTAGCAAAGGTGAGACACTGAAAGATAAAGTGATCTGAAGTGCCTTCGTCTTATCCACAGGCTACCACTAAGCGTGGTTAGAGAAGGTGAATTGTCCCGTTTGTACGCAGACAAGTTTTCTGGACTCTGTTCTGTCTAGCCGCGGATTTGTTCCTGACGCTCGGGAGCATGCACTTAGTCAGCCTGCATCCTAGAGAGTCATGCAATCTCTGGTTGTGTTGTTAGAAGACCCAATTGTCGACGGAAGCCCTAACCACCAAGGAAGCGGGTATTCCCAAGGTGAGTTCGGAGTCTACGAAAGCCTCTTTTGAATCTTGCCTAGTTAGTTCAATGGCAATCTCGTTTCCTGTAATCCCGTGATGTCCCGGGACACAGACAAGTCTTAGCGACTTCAGTCTTCTTCTTCTTCTTCTTCTAGTGGCCTTACAGTCCAGGGTGGACCTGGGTCTCAACCAACATGACTCTCTAGCCAGCACGATCTTTCGCTAACTGCCTCCAATTGTGCATCCCAAGTTGGTTGACGTCCTTCTCTACTAGAGCGCCATTTCAATCTAGGCTTTCCTCCCGATGGCCCGAATTCGAAGACTTTTCGGCCCGGAGCAGTGGTGGCCATACGCTCTACGTGGCCTAGCCATCTTAAGCATTGTATCAGAAGACGCTTGGCAAAGCGTTTGCCGTCGTAAAGCCTATAATTCTGTGTTTGATTTTGATACTGGTTGTCCTTATTCAGCGAATTCAGTCTGCCGACCAAATTAAGAGAGAACTTGCATACCAGGACTATCTTGGAAGTGGGTAAAGGGTTTAGTAAGGCCTTAAGCACAGCTTGGCTGTCGCTGCAGACGCAGATACTTCGCCCCTGTTCTGCACAATATAGTTGGTGGCCATTGGGATCGCAAAAGTTTCCGCCTGGAAGACCAATGCGAAATTACCTAAAGAGTTGTGAAGTTTAAATTTGTTGTCTTCCACGAAAGCATCGGTCCCAGATCCCTCCATCGGCTTAGAGCCGTCCCGACTATATTCCCTTCGCGGTTCAGTTTCTGACCATAGTCAGTCTTGGACGAAGGGAAAGTAGACTGTGTATAAGCGACGCAGCCGGATCGTTGGTTGCCCTGCATCAGAGGGCATATCCATGAGACTTGATTGCACAACTCATGTGAATGTGAAGGGGATGTAGTATGTCATGGGTAGCAGTCACATAAAGACCACATCAAAAGTCCTGCAGTGAGGAAAGGTTCAAGTCGAGGACAACAAATGAATCCCCACAAGTTAAATTAGTTCTGAACAGTGTGCCACCCCCGCTAAATACCGCCAAAAAGTCACCAGCTCCTTTAAGAATCCTCCGACAAAGTCAACAATAAGAACACCCATCGAGCGAAGTAAATCCATAAGCTGATTGTTATCCCGCGATGAAGGACAATGAGTAAACAACAGCGACGCTGACGTCGCAATCCCTTGATCCAGTCGACATCAAACCAGCACAACTACGTTGACGATGTGCGCATTCTTGTCGCTGTCACAACTTCGCAATTCTCAAATTCAGGACTCATCACTGCATGGGGTGCCGGGATAATTCGTTCTGCACCTCCACAGGAACCTTCCACTGATGACACTGGCACTTAATCAGATGTCAAGCAGCCACTTACATCGATGAAGGCACAGCAGTACGCCGCCCGGGCGCCGCGTCGCGCCGATCAATTTTACTCATGTGTCGCAGCAGCATTAAATTGAATCCTCCCTTAGCTGTCTAACGATGTAACGTTTACTTTAAACACGTACTTGAACCCTTATCAAATCGCTAGTTCATCCCGCTTGATGGCGTTTTAATTCTATCGACTGCTGCGCAGTGTAGGACAGCAGGTGGCGGGGTGGCAGAGAATTTCCCTTCCTCGCACACCGTCTGGTGCGTGCAGTTCTAAAAATACCCCCAGCACGGTTGGGAAAATCAATAATGATCCTTGCGGGGGACGGACGGGGCAAAGGCGAGAAACGGAGAAATATTAATTTAAGGATATTAGAGGACGTGGCACAATTTACTGCGTCTATCGTCTCCAACTTTAATTTTGACTGCTCCCCGCTGGGAAGGAAATGGGGACTCTGTCGCACCACAGTCCACAGATGAGTTGCGGCGAATGTGTGCGGACGGGTATCACTTTTCCCTCCCAGCGCCCAGATGGCTGAGGCTGGCTGCCAGTGAGTTTGCATTGCGATAGTGTACCAATCAGAGCGGAGGCGGACATTTATGCGATGTTTGATTGATGATATCGTAAACGTCATTCGGAGCGAATCGCGTTCTGCTCAGTTTGCTTCCTTTTTGTTCTCCGTCAGCGTCTAGGGACGAATTGGTTTCGGTTAAGGCTTTAAAATATTGATTCGATGTGGGTGGGCGGTGGGCTGCTTAAAGATTCATCCATTAAGGACTGTCAGCGGTCCAAAATTGGAAAATGTTTTATGTTCTTATGAAAGGAAGTCGTTGTGGGGTGTGGGGTGTGGGTTGTGGGGATGGGAATGAGGCGTCTCTTTGAAAGGGATCACATGTTGTTTTGATTAATGTGCTGAGTTTCGAAATTTTCTATGAAGTATGTGCGATGTTTTATGATTTTGCCGGATGGCTTCAGAGTGGATATGTGCTCCGGATCGGAAGAATTTTATTGCTGGACCCCTATTTGGCTGGCATTCAGATTGTGTTTGAGGGACTTGATTGAGGTTATGTCTCATAAATGTCACATTTTGGCGGGTGTGTTCAGGAAGTGATGACGAGTCACAATCACTTGATTGTGTTTTCACATTCGAAACGAATATGTTTTCTTTATGAGTGTCATGAGGTCGAGATCAAGGAGAAAGACTTTCGAATGCCTTAAGTTCTCTGGGGAATTTTGATTTTATTTGTCTCGCCCCGAAAAGTCGGATATAACGAGCTTAGCTTTAATAGCTGCCGCGTTTCTGTGTTGGGTCATTAACGACATTAGTGATAATCATGTTTCGTGGTGAGGATTGACGGATTTTGTTTGTTTGAATATTGCCAGCAACTCTCACTTGAGTCATTCAATATTTAGCGGAGAAGAAGGGACCTTTTGAAAGTTTGAAGAATACTTCTGCACTTGACTTTTAACTTTTAGAATACTTCGGGTTTTTTAACTTGTGTTTATAAAAATGTTTAGGACTAGAAATCAGGAGGAAGGAAGAAACATGACAGGTTTAGCTACTCTTATTTCTTACGGTTTCGTTTCAAGAAACCATTATAATTGTGGTGTACCCATCTGACTGTACATCTGTCTACAAAGATTCGGATTGGAAACAAGATTGGAGTCGTGCACATTGATTTCGAAAGCACCACAGTTGAAAAGTGCTTGTTTTGCATCTTCTTCCATACTAGGACATGGTGGGCACAGCGACGAACTATCATAACCACACTTGTGTAATACATTCAGTAGCCGTATTGTCTAGACGTGAAATGTGGTCATCACGGTCTGCTGTCAATCTTTGTGTCCAACTCTCACTAAAGGCCTATTCGTCCATCTTTCTTTTATGAAGACGCCCCACCTGGCCTTTCCACAACTACGAACTAAATTAAGGAGGGACTATTTCTGGCTAAAAGTTGACAATTCAGAACTTGGTCACTTACTTCTACAATCCAGAGTCACAAGAACCGCTGTACAAAAAAGTCAAATCGCTTATATGCCCTGACGTATGTGTTTGGGAAAATCCGCTTATTTTCTGTTGATTTTCTCCAAAGGAAGTCACACCTCCTCACGACAGACAACGAATCTCCATCAAATCCAATTAATTCCCCCCCCCCCCCCCCCCCTCATCTTCCACAAATGACAAGTCAACAGATAAACTTCATTTAATGACAACTCCACGTGCCATTCCTCTGCACGTCGTTCCGGCAAGGACTTTTTCCTGCACTGACAGAAAGTGGTCATCTCCCTCACCCCTCTCTGTCACACTCTATTCCAGTCTCTTTGAACCGCTTAAGCCAGAACCGATTCATCATAGTCTCACCGGTCTAAGTGAGTGTTTCATGTGCCCGTGGTGTCCGTGAAAATCGTGTTTACACAGCAGCCGCCTTCCACATCCATCCACGTCTGATTTATACGCTCAGCGATCATACTCACTGAAATCAAATCATCAAGTCTCTCCCGTCCCGGACGCCATCTGGGTGCCCCCAACAAGGCAGAGACATCTCTGCAGACATCGTCGTAGCCATCGTCATAGCCAGAGGCAATTTCATCTCGGACTCAATGCTCCGGATGACCAGAACAAGCGGAGCAAAGCAAAGTTATTTTATTATATTATGTTCACCCGTTCGGCGAAGGCGAAGGCGGCAGAGGACTGCTTCCGCCTTCTTGTAAGTTTTCTTGTCAAAGAAGCACTCGTCGTGCTCGCACACATGTGGGTGCCGGTAAGTGGCTGCGACACGAAAGAGGTGGAATCCTACAGGGGTGGGAAACTTACAAGAACGGCCCCCATCGGCACACCGTGGTGGGCGTTCACAGTTTGTCAACATCTTACTGTTTCCGCCTCTTGAGGGATAATGATGCAGTCTCCTCCCGTGTGCGCCCTTTCATCATCCTGCGCCGAGACCAACGCGATAAGTGAGACCAACTGTGACGCCTCGGCGTTGGCGGCGGTGATAATGCCAAAGGTGCATCCAGCCGCTCAGTCAAACTCGGCGTGCTAATCAAGAAAATTCAATTTCCCCCCGAAAGGAGGTGCGGGGCCGAGGTGAATTGAGCCGTTATCGTCATTGTTGCAGATAGCTCTCTGTGCTCCTTTGCAGATCCGGTGAAGGTGGCGGCGTCCGGCACGGCATGGAGGGCTTTACATCTTTTTCATTTCATTCACGACACCGCGCGGATACCCAGGAAGTCATGGTGCAGTAACTGTAAGGCACCAGCTGGCAACGGTTCGCTTGAGGATTGGGTGAGTTCTTGTGTGGCACGACTGTGGAACTTTTCCACTTTAAGTTTCTTAAGCTGCCGTCACAATTGACTCAATGCCATCAGCAGCGCGGTGATCTGCGGAACGATTGTGAACGTCTGCCGTGGGCGCGACGAAAGTGGATCATGAATATTTAATAAATGCGCAAAAATATCCTTAATGGGGTTCAGGTGATCATGGTTAGCAGATTTGTGGGGATTTCATGGGTACTTAGGCCAACTGCCTGTGGTGTGTCCTGATTTCGTGCTGAAGTACTTTGGAACTTTAACGGTCTTCCTGACGGGTTTGTGTATGGCATTGTGGGAAACTGTTTCCATAATTTTAAAAGTTGATGCCGTTGAGAGCAAAAATTGCTGCCAAAAATGTTCGTTACTTACAATATACAATATAAGTATGTGAATTGATTTCCCAATAGATGAGCTTTTGAAATGGAATTTTAAAAATTTATAGGGTCATTCATGCTTTGATTTTGAAAGTAAGGCTTCTTAAAACAAGCACAGCGATATAGTTTTGATGAAAATTGTTATTCTTTATGAAGCTTAGAGTTTGCCATTAAAAGTGAAAAGCAATGTCATTAAAACGGCTGCTTCGGAAAGATACTTTTGAGGTATAAAGTTTTTCGTACATTTTAAGGGGGTAACTCGGTCATAACTTACTAAAATGTCTTTATTTTTAATGCATCAATGATTGCTGACCTATCCATACTTTAGCAACCCCAGGGAACCCAATTCGACGGTCACAAATCGCATGATCTTGGTGGTCAATTAATGTTTTCAAAGCAAGAATACAAGAAGACCTAATAAACCCACAATTGGTCGTGTTGTATATCTTTCAGGTTATAATCTTCCATCTTCCCCTATCATTCAACCATATTGCTCCGAACTGACTTTAACCGTCCTCCCATTGACGTCATTGAAGAAATACCAACCAATGACACAATTTTCTGAATGTTTGGACACTTCTTCGATCACTTTTGGAATTTCTGAGCACCATATGAGGCAATTTTGTTTTTGTTAAACTTTATAAGGAGGAAAAGGCAAATCCAAATGCGAAATTGAAGCGGGATGTGAGAATGGTCAGCAAAAATTCGGTTCACCAACAACACTGACACTTACAGCAGCAATGCCCTGGACTAACCATGTACTTAAATGTTTCACATGTCTCACGGCGTCAGTAGCGCTTCCACTTTCGTCAAAATTCTTCACAATTTTACACATTGTTCGCTTGGTCGTGTGACGATCATTGCATAATGTGCAATGCTTTGGCTACCTTTGAATTACCAATTTTGTAGCAAGGATTCATAACATTAACGCGTCTTAGGTTTGTTAAGGGATCCACTGTTGTAAATGGCAAACATTCGACTAATAACATGGCACTTCGCATAACTACTCAGCTCGTAAAGTATCAAATAGGAGCACAACTAACTTGAAACCACAAAATGAATGACCATTTTTATGCATAACAAGAAGCTTACGGCAAAAGTTTTCAAATCATATAATACAGCGATCCTGTAGAGGGTGTATGCCATACCGATGTTTATAGTTTTTTTTACAGAAATAATAGCTATAGGTAAATTTATAAATAACAATAATAAAAAAGTGTAAACATTGTTGCTAAAGATTAAAGGAAACATGGAATGGCTTCTTACAGCAACTAATCGTATTGAAGAAGATACTATAGTTTCACGAGTGAACATGTTTCTTGCCGGCGGAATTTGAGGAAGCTTTTCCGTAAAGAGCAAGTATTTCTTGACTGTTGTCAACAACTCTAGGGCATGAGAGTTGAAGCACTACTCCTTAATTACAAAAAGATTTAATTACACGACACTGAAAATAATGATACAGATCGCATTTAATATTTTCTATAAGCTTGTTACATCATTAAGACACATTAACCAATCATCTTGCAATCGGTTTCCTGCACCTGTTTCCTTCAGATACTTTCATGTTTCAATTTTCAAAACATGCTGCAATTAAATTTTCTAGGTTCATAATCAGTTGATGTTGTTGGTGGTCCTCGTCGCGCCATGATTTCAATGTTTTCTCCACACTCTTTAAACATTTTGTACCATCTTTACCATGGAGCCTGCCCATAGAAGTCCTTCTGTAGGACTTCCAGCGTTTCCGGCAGCAAGGATTTCTGAAGAGTTTCTGACAATGCAAAAAACGCATATTGCCTGTTCCAAAGGACACGTATCCCATACACTGTAGATTATTTTGACGTGGCGGGCTTATTACTCCATTTAAATAAATTGTGATCCCAGGCAGATTGAGGAACCACTTTTCTTTAACCTGTAACCGATCAGAGCTTTCTATGGAATTCGAGGGTTGTCGAAGGAGTACACATCCATGTGGAGATTGGCGGGTTTTACTCAGATCGTCGAAAAAGTAAGCCTCCAGGTTGGGTTCCGTGGTTCGCACTTAGATCACCAAAGAAGTAAACACACGGATGGGTCTTTCATCGTTGCCTAAGGAAGTGTCACATCTCTACGTTTTTGTAAGGAAAACCTAGTTTGCTCGCGTGGGTGGAAGTTACACAACGCCCAGTGGTGACAGTACAGACGTTTAGTTTTTTGCCGACTCCGCATGGTGAGATTTGACAAGCTTTTCAAAGACAATAGATACTCTTTGAATGTTGTCAGCAACTCAAAAGAGGTGGTGCCATGAAAAAATGAGAGGTTTTCCATCCGGGAATTAAACCTAGACCCTCGGCGTGTGAGTCGACGAACTTACTTACTACGCTACGCTGACCACAGAAGATGGCAATAAGGCAAGTCCCATCGCTTGCAAACAAACATTTTAATTTTAGAGTTCGCTTGGAAGGGGATAATTACTAAAAGAGAATTCACTGCACATTGTTTTTGTTTGATGAACAAAACATAACCTCATTTTAGTCAAACAGCCACTATTCACCTCAGTCCAGGGGCAGTCCTCAGTCCTCACTCTGAATAACCCCAGTGAAGGAAAATCTGATAAGTCTCAAAACAATTTGCTCTTGAGACTGGTTGCCAGTTTCAGTCCACGCCAGTCGTGGTCCCACCACCGAGAGCCGAACCTTCCACTACGATCCAGTCACGCACTCTCAAAAAAGTGCCCAACATCAAATGTCAGATACGTGACAAGCATCCCGAATTCAAGAAACTTTTCGGAGAAGAAATCACTTCTCGTGAACATCAAAGCGAGACTTTCAGAATCAAGGCAATTCGCAAATGACTGACCACGGGTGACCTCTCATTTCGTTCCTCCACGGACTGCCGTCGCCGAGATTCAACCCTGATGCGGAAACGAATTCAGATTCCTTGGAGAAATTTAATGGTTCGGTAATCGTTTCTCACGTGAAATTTCGAAATCCCCGCACACACACACGCTCACTGACAAACAACAACTAAGCGACCTCTGAGTGAATACAAGCCACCGTTAATTGGGCATAATCGAACTTAATCCAAAGCAAACAGCCCTAGGCACTTATTAACACATTACAGTCGTTACAAGTGCAAACAGCTGAACGCACACATTTCCCAAGTACATGGGCCCTACCTCGATAGGCGGCGGCAGCGGCGCACAGCACAGCGCCGAACGCAAACAGCCCCGCGTCGACGCGCACTTCAGAGCTAATTAAAAAATACCTTTCATGTAAATCAGCCCGGATAGATGGACACGAGCAAACAGATTTCCCAAACCCGACTCGATACGGGCCTGCACTTGAATTCTGATCGAGTGCCACCGATAGACATCTGGTCGTGGTCGTTGGACTGGTTTTCAGAGATGCCAGTTGTCGCGGCCAGACAGTACGACACGAAGCGAGCAAACAGACGTAATTTGCAGTTTGCACTTTTGAGTCGAGATAAAATTCCACACGCACCGCAGTGCGTGGCCAAAGTCACAGGCCACAGCCACAGTGGCAGCGGCAGCCGGAGACCATTACCTCGACGACGACTTTAAATAGTTTGTCACATTTGACGTGAATTCGAGAAAAGAGCCGAAGCCGTAATGGCACTCAATTATGCGAACGTAGTCGGCAAGCCATGGCTCAGTATTGGCTTGGAGCGGCGAGGAGCGGTGCGTCGCTGGAGCCGCACGTCTGTGGCTCATTGGCATGATTAGCCCGATTTTCGACGTTTCCCTCGCCGGGCTACGTCAAGCCCCGGATCATTAAAACTTTTACAGAAACGTGCAGAATTTACTTCATTAGGCAAATTTCCAGGCGTGGACTTGGCACCGTGATGTGCGTTGTGCTTTGTCAGAGACAGAGTCGTGGGATTTGATTTTCCCACCAAGTGTGGCGACAATTGGATGCAATTCGTGGGACCGGTGATGATGGGAAGTTGAGTAGGTGGCGCAGTGTGGCATTTGAAGGTGATAAGGGACCGTAATCAATGTTTGACAGTTAAGGGCGTGAATTTCAGCCGATTGGAAGCAGTGGGAAGCGAAGCGCAGGTGTATACGAAATGAATGAAACTAGGTCATGATCATGCTTAGATCGCCAGCTGACAACCACGTACGGAGTTGTATAAGAAATATCAAGATCATCTGATACATTTTAAAGTGAGTTCGACTCCAGGTGGCTGACGTGCTTGGACTTCATCATTTTGTCGTATTTTATGGCAGAACGGTGAAATCATGAGAAAAACAACTCAGAATACAGAATTTGTTATGACTTTAATTGAATTTGAAGCAGGAGACTATCAACTATCGAGGGATCAGCTTCCTAAACATGGCAGTAAGCAGCCTCATTCTTTGTTTCAACACCTAAAACCAATCCACGTTCACGTTAGATCAAAGTTTTACACTGCGGTAGATTCTGGGGAAGAACCAAAGAATGTAGACTTACACCCGCCGCCCTTTTCGTCGACGTTAAAGACTTTACCGGGTGTGTGGTGACGAGCAATACGGTGTCATGCTTAGTTTGACGATGGACAACTCTCGCTGATCCGTCAAATTCCGTAACGAACTCACCGAGACCTTCAATGTCAAAAAAGGTTTTAGACAAGACGACGCACTGTCACGTGACTTCTGTAACATCATTCATGAGAAGATCGTGCGTAACTCACAAGTCAACACCAGAGGCTCATCTTCTAAAAGTCCCTTCAACTACTAGTTTACGCCGCCGACATCAACGTGATTGGACGAACACAGCGAACTTTTAATCAGACGTTTACTGGCATTGAAGCGGAAGCGGCTAAAATGGGTTCGGCGATAAATGGTGTCAAGACGAAGTATGTGCTGTTATCGCGGAATGACACTCAACACCGACGTCTCGGACAGAGCGTCACACTAGGCAGCAGAAACTTTGAGGTAGTTAAGGACTACATTACGTAGGGACAATAAAATCGTACCTAAATCAAACGCAGAACCACTCTTCCCAATCGCTGTTTCTTTGGGCTCAAGAGGCAATTGAGCAATAGGGCCCTCTCTCGAAAGACTAAGCTTGCTTTATATAACACCTTGATCATCCCAGTCCTACTTTATGGCGCGGAAACCTGGACGCTACTAAAAGCGGATGAGGCAGCTCTTAGTTTTTTCGAGAGAAAAGTTTTGCGTGCGACTTTTTGTCCTGTTTGGCATCTGGAGGAGAATATTTAAGGACGAACTCTATGGGCTGTACAGCAAAACAGCGTCTTCCACCACTCTGGCTTGAAAAGTCTTTGAATCTGAACCATTGGGACAACGCAACAGAGGACGGCCTAGGCAAAGGTGCAACTGGCGAAAGCTCATACTGGCTGGAGATGCATGTTGGTCCACGTCCCCCCCCGGACTGTAGCGCCACAAGTAGAAAAAAAAGACTCGCTGGCATTTGACTTTTTCAACATCAAGATCTTGGGAAACACAGAAGTCAAGACCAGAAGCACGACCTTCCAGAAGTTCCTTCAGCTGCTGGCTTCTGCAGATCAAATTGATTTGGTTGGCTGAAGCTGCCAATGCGACGATCGCTGCTATCGAAACGGAAGCGGCTAAAATTGGTCTGGCATTATACGAGGGAAAAACAAAGTCAATGCTGTCATCATGGAAGAACGCACAATATCGACGTCTCAGGCTGAGCATCTGAATGGAGACCAATAACTTTGAGGAAGTCAAAGACATCGTCTACATCCAGCAACAGCATTGAATCACTTTTGCCAATCGTTGTTTCTTTGGGCGCAAGTTGAAATTGAGTTATAGAGCCTTCTCTAGAAAGACCAAGCCGTCTCCGTACAACACATTCATCATCCCTGCTCTCCTCGATGGCATAGAAAGCTAGATCGGATGACGAAAGCCTTCCTCCGTATAACTCTTGTAGGAGTCGGATGAGGAGAGCCTTCGTTCTTATTTGGTTCATCCTCCTTCCAAGAGGAGAGTTTTAAGTGCGACACTTGTTTGCATTGATCTGGCATCTGGATGAAAAGATTCAACAATTACCTCTACAGGCTCTACAGCAGATGCCTCTAGTCAAGTCTCCACGGATAAAACGCTTCAGATAGTCAGATCATATCAATGACATGGACAAGCGTCTAGTCGAACGTCTACGGATATAGCGCTTAAGATGGCTAGGCCATGTAGAGCGTGTGAACAACAAAGCTCCAGCCCAAAGAGTTTTCCAATCTGAGAAAATGGAATAACGCAGGCAACAAGATTGCGCATACAAGTAGAGGTTCTTCTATACCTTCCTCCTTCTCTGGTGGTGTACCAAACTAAAGGCAGCTGCCGAAATAGCACCGGAGCTACCAACTACCAGAGAGATTTAATGATTGAGGCCCAGGTTCACCATGGACCTAAAGAAAATTCAAGTATTTTCGATGTTTTCAGCACAAAGTGTCAACCTGAGTATACATCAAGTTTTTTTAACGATATTGTGCTGAAGTTTCTTGTTTTCAAGCATTCTTCGAGTGTGTTTTGGATTAATTTTAGATAAGTCCTATCTTTTCCATTCCGACAATGTAAACAACCATAACCTCAAGCAACTTTACATCCCAGAAGCAGCTCTATCAACAACAACAATAGATAAATGATTAATTTATGCGACAAAAGATAAAGATTTTCGTTTCATCTCTCCCCAGCAACGCCGGCAACAACTGAAATTTCGTCAACCACACCACCAGTCCATGTCCCTAAAACGAAACGTGAGTGCAAACCGAAATTATCATCTTCCGTGAATTCCTCAAACCCGGAAGAAAACAAAATAGATTGGCATCCAACCGCCCAGAAGAAAAAAAAACAAAACAAACGATGCCACCGCGCCAGAACTGGGGCAGAACGGCCGTCGCACAGAGCGGGCACAGCGACAGCCAAATCACTCATTATTCTGCGTGATACACTTCTCTACATTTTTATAGCTCCCACAAGTCAGGTATGCCCCAGAGTCTAACACCGCTTTGTATTTATGTTTGATCGATGTGCCGAGCACATGTACGTATGCCGAACACGAAATCCTACTTTGCCCAGGGAATCATCGCAACTCGTAGTCCCGCGCCCGTGTGCTGACAGCTTAATACCACACTCATCCCACGAGGCATTAATCACTCAGCGTTCGACGGTCGGCGGGAGCGTCTTCCATCGGATTTGTACTCTGTGCAGTCCAGCGCCGTCTGGGTGACTGTTTCCGCTTTTTGGAACACCGAGCACTTCCGAGCGGTTTCCGTCGCAGTCGCCCAGATGCAGCAATTAATCGCCAGCCGAGATAAACATCTCCCGTCGGTCACCGCCATAACCTTACCCAAGCTACGTGCCTCGTCCCCACTTGTAAATCAGCCCGAACTTGATTTCTCGTCTAGGGCGCGCACTCGCCGGGATTAAGTGCGGATTGATTGATGGCGGTATTGGCAGAAGACGGGTTGGTATGCTCGAAGGTCGCCCGTGCATACGTCTCGTCCCCAGCCGCGGCCGTTGCGTAATCTTGCTTAAATTTCCTCGCCGACCACACGTGATAGATAATTTTGAGATTTTTATGCACGAGCATGCAGGCGTGTGTGCGTGTGGCTTTTGTGAATTTAATCAGCAGCAAACTCCGTGTTCTGACAGAGCTGACATTTGCCGGCACACTGCGCCGCCGAGCTGAAAGCCAGTTTTTCTCGTTCCCTCCCGTTCGGTTGTGATTGTAGATAAACGCACAAGAACAAGCGCGGCGACGATGGTGGCGGTGGCGGTGATTTAGAAAAGTGGTTCTACTGTCGCAAGCTCAAGCAAAAATCTCTCCTCGGGGTGTTCTCGACTGTGAAGTGAACGGAATGGGAACGAGTCAAGTGGGATTTGTCACTGACACTGGGTTCGGGGAATCTGAGGCCTGGGATTGTGGTGGCTTTTACTTCGGTTAAGTGGTGGTTGCTTCCTTGTGGTTTTCATTCCAGTGACGCCATGGCGCGGCGGTGGAGGGATGTTTCGCAAGGACGTGCCTTTGAAATTTCCATCGAAGGATTAATGTTTGGGGTAGTGGGCCACAAGAGGAGGTTTTCTTTTTTCTCGGCTCCATTGTGCTTTACGTGGCGTCATGCACGAGTCTCAAAGATGTGATTGAGTTTCAGGCGGTGGATTGCATTGAACTTGGCGAGAAATCAAATTACAGCACAACTCAAGTTGGTGCATCAATTATTTTTGTAGAGATTTCTTGTGGGCCTCCGATCCACTCGCGGGAGGCGTAGGAAATTCTCTCGTCTTTGGCTTCACTCCCCTTCTCTGCACGTTGGCTTTCACCGTGAACAGCAATAAATCCTATTTTGACCTAATTTATCACCTGTCACTGAGTGCGTACTTTAAAGCAGGCGAGACGTGCAGAGTCTTTAGCGATGCCATGTGGGTGTCATTGAACACGTTGCAAGACAGCGACCACCTCACACATTGTCTATTCAGACATCAAGAGTGCCTGTCGTTAACGACCTTGTCAACGCAACGTGTCTGACATACGGTGCCACACAAGGTTGCTGTGTGCGGTTTGCAGGGCTGTGAAATAGAACCGAAACGAATGGTGTGTGCAGTTTCGGTTTAATATTCATCAATCATGTCCAGGATCTGCTATGGTTTGAATATTTATCGGTCGGGGACATTTATGACCATGAACCGTATGAAAATTCGCAGTAAACCAAATGATTGACGAGAATTGTCAGCGTGGGCATGGTTTTATGTGTTTTGCTGCAGTTTGAGAGCAGATCTTCTGCACAGTGTGGGTGTGTTGAATCTTTCGGTTTAGGGCTGACTGTGAATTTAGAGTCTTGCAGTCAGAAATATGTTTGTTTGCGGAGGCCACTTTTTTCTTGAATTTCTATTAATTCAAACAATTATCTTCTTCTTCTTGTGGCGCTGCAGTCCGGGGTGGACCTGGGCCTCAACCAACATGCCTCTCCAGCCAGCAAGATCTTTCGCCAGTTGCGCACTCCAAGTTGGTTGAGGTCCTTTACCATTTGTGAGCGCCACCTTAGCCTAGGCCGTCCTCTGTTGCGTTGTCCCAATGGCTAAGATTCGGAGTTTTTTCAAACAATTAACTGCAGATGTCTTTTTTCCAAACAAACAAGTGTCTATGATTTCAAATCAGTAGACAAAAACCTCGCAACAGAAGCTGAAGGAGAACTAGTCAACAACTAGTAGACAGAAGAAGGCAGACTACAGCGGGTAAAACTTTCCTTAGTTCTTTAATTTGATCGGAAAACATAACATCCAGACGAGGCATTTGGAAGCCTTTGTGGTACATGCCCTCACGCCCTAAAATCTCTGATTTTTTGTTAACCTTCATAAGCTCAAAAACAAGAGTTGCCTGTCGCACACTGTCGTCGCAAGATAATCTGCGCTTGGTGCCAAAACGAAGGGACATTGTATGGAACTCTAAACAGGATAAAATTTTGATGCAGATTCAGCCAATGTAGAGGTTTCTTTTTCTATCAGTTAACTACGTGGAGTACAGGGTAACTTCCCCACTTTGAAAAAGAAGCATAGGGTCAAAGCAGCTTACGTAGTTAAGGACATTGTCTATCATTGTCTAACCCTGTTGTAAATACAAGGCAATGCATCATTGGGGAGATATGAGGAAGCACCACCCTGGTTAATCGCTGTGTCCCTGCATTTAGACGGTAATTGAAAAATAAAGCGCTATCTTGAAAAACCAAGCTAACTCTACATGAGACCTCGGTAGTCCTCGAATAATATTTGAGTGGCACTAAAGCCCACAAGGGCCGAGCTTCTACAACAACTACTCGTGTTATGCGTGCTACTGTTCTCTCATGAGTAGAAGGGACCTACAGTTTTGGCCGACTCCGAACGGCGAGATTCGAGAAGCTTTTCCTAGATAATTGATACTCTTTGAGTGTTGTCAGCAACTCGTGAAAAAATGCGAGGTGTCCCGTCCGGGAATCGAAGCTACCTCTTCTGCATGTCGGCCGACGCACCTTCCCACTACACCACGGCGACCACCTTGATAATCCTAGTCCTGCTATATTAAGCAGAAGAAAGGACAAGAAATTCTTGGAACAGCTGTACAACGACGTTGACCCAGTCAAACAAATTCGATTGTCTCGACTCAGATAGGAAAGTTGTGTAACACACAGAGAAAAAACACTAACGCTTTGGTTTGGACAACATGGTGGAGAATGAACTGACTTTTGATTGCGTAAACAGCTGAAAAGGAACCGTAAATAGCTGGAAATACAAAACTGGCGGCGCCTCCTTCAAGACCGTGCTAGTTGGAGAGACTGGTTGCCTGAGTCCCAGGTCCACAACTGACTCTAGAGCCAGCCAAAGGAAAAGAACAGAAAATGTTCGACTTTGGAAACAACTCAAATACAGACCTACCTTAGGATTGCCCGCGTACTTGGTCAGCGCCTCCATCGACAGCAGAATCAGAGATGGCACGACTCTCCAGGATACAGACTGATGAAGCGCATGCTTCATGTAGACAAGTTAAAGACACGGCAGAGCATTCTTTCAATGTCTCCCCTTTGGTTCTGATGTGATTGGAGCTGAAAACTTAGTCTCTTCATGACAGCAACACTTCCCTCGGAAGACCAAGTAATTTAATGTAGGTTTCTGACCGGTAGTACAATAGACCAGTTTTCGAGTCTAAGCGCTCGAGTGCAGTGTTTTCCAACCAGGAAAAAATTCTAGTTAACGCAAACGGCAGGCAACATTTGAACGTCAATGTCAGAAGTGGGTGTGGCGTGCACAATGTAAAAATATATCTGTGGGCATCCTCCATTTACCTATGAGTATGTTGTCGTGTCCTTTGTATAAAAGAGAATAAAGGCACGACGTTGACCCTGACGCACAAAGGCTATGATTTACTACAACGATTATGAAATAGCGCATGGATCTACAATGGCCACTTGTAACAGCATTGTTTTTCCAAGGCAACTATGATGAATTTAAGCATTTTTTGGTAAATAAATCGAAAACAATTCGTGCCAAGAAAAAGGAGGACATTCCAGCAGTTTTTGTCACAAGTTACAAGAAATAATTCAAAACTGGAACTAGCAGAACAAGTCCTGCAAAGCCAGCAAATGCAAAAAACAAATAAAACACACCACCATCAACTTATGTTATCAACCATTTTGTTTGTTAAATTTTTCAAGTCATTGATTACACAACTTTACACAAATAAGACGCCACCAATTGAATCTTTTTCTTCTGCTTTCTCTTTCCAGCTTCACAAACTAAAGACGTTGTAATGGAGTCATGAAAGCAGCCAAAACTCGATCCACACAAAGCACTCTAAACTATTTTGCCCGCATTCAAGAGAAACTATCAAACCTACAACCAAGGAATTAAGTTAAGAGACCTACATACCTCCCCTAGGACATCATCTACCACAACAGCAGCGAGATCTACATCTCCACATATTTTTTCAAAAAAAAAAATAAAAAACACAATCATCACAAAACAAATATCACAAAATGCGTTTTTACACATCAGTTCTCATTTTACTCACACTCTCAGTGCGTAAGTATCCCACCGACCAATCATCTGAACCTTAACCTAACCTCCCTTTTTTGCAGTACTGACTGTAGCACAATATGATGAACAGACACGCGTCAAACGTCGCATGTACGCGATGTGCCCACCAAAATTCCAAAGAATCGGCGCTGATTGCTATGCGATTTCCGATCAAAGAATGAACTGGCTCGAAGCACATTTTCAGTGCAAGGACAAGAACAGCAAGTTGGCCGAACCCAATAAGAACACCGATCGGAAATTGAGGAGCTTCTTTGAAAAAATGGACCATGGTGAGTTGCAATCACCCGTAGCGTCTGAGTGGACGTCTAAAATCTTCCTCTTTTTGATTAGATCCTGATGACATATGGATTGGGGCAACATACGACTGGCACAGCAAGCTATGGCAGTGGAGCATAAGCGGAAAGAATCTGACCTACGATGCCTTCAGTCAAATGGATCCCGAGTAATGTTTAATTTTATGATATGCTCTTCCTTTCTCCTCCTTGACTCACTTTGACTTTGAATTTCCATTTGGGTAAGATCATTCTCTTATGAGCATTTTTTGCAGGAGCAGAAAGAACCTGGAGTACCATTGTGCCGTGTTTAGCCCATCTCTGAAATACAGGTAAGTCTGTCTGTTGTCTTACTTAAGCCTTTCCCCCACACATTTAAATCCACATAAACCCAAAAAAATGAACACACAAGGCAGGGAAGCCCCTCAGAGGGTAATCCCATGCCCAAATTCAGACACACACAGGTTGGTAGACTTAAATTTTCTGCCTCTCGTAGATGTACCTAGACTTCTCTTCTTTCCCACAACTAAACACGTAGTTTCTGCATGCGCTTCAGTGCACCCACTGTCCCTTGACTTATTACTATGCACAACAAGACGGACAGTGTAGGATTTCTGTACACTTCTCACTTTCTCACATCTCGCAAGTTCGTTTCCACAGATTGACACCGCTGTCCAATTTGCTACGTTCCGACATGGTGATGAGCCTCTTGGCCACCACAGTCGTGTCTCGGGGAAAGTCTGCTTTTCCCATTACGTATGCATTGCGGCGTGGCATTGTAGACTCTGTTCGGTTCATGTATTCACACAGAAAACACATACATCACATGCTTTTCATTAATTTTCCTTTCTTTGAATTCCTTTCGTTTGTTGTACGCTTGAGTTTGCATTGTAATTAACTTGTTTCGGGTTTGTTTTTGTTTTTTCTTGTTTTTCCGGATTGTAGATGGTCGGCACGTTCCTGCGTTGACAAGCATCGTTACATATGTCAGCACAAGATGCCAAAAGTCAGTGAGAAGAACCGCAATAAGGTCTACGCACGATGGAATCAAACTTTTCCGGATCAATTAGCCAACGAGGTTTTGCTGGAAGTGATTGACACCAAGGGAAAGGATGGCAAAAGGTGAGTTTTTGTTTTTCTTTTTTTATTCATTTCACTTTTATACAGAATTGTCAGGGGATGCGGCTTCGGCTGCCGCTGCTGCCACTCGATTCTTTTCCGCCAGTTCCTCCTCTGTTTCCAAGTACTTGTCCCACTTGTTGATACGCTCCTCGATCTCTTTCTCAGTCTCGGCAATTCTGAAAATAATTTTCAGTGATTAGCTGTTTTCAGTTTGGGACATTTTCAATCAACTCACTTGTATTTGGTCTTTCCATCCCAGATGGCCGCTTCTAGCTTTCGCTTGCCGAAGAACCTTCCGTTCATCATTTGGACGACTAAGTCGGCTTCGTCTGGATCGGCCATATTAACTTGCGCCACTCCCTCGGGATGCCTCTGCAGAGAAGGAAACAAATTAAACCGTCTACAGGACAAGAAACAGATCCCAGGGCTTACATCGTAGACCACAACTTTCCGGACAGTTCCACATTTGGAGCACTCCTCTCTGAGGTCGTTCTGGTAGTCAATGATGAGATGCACCTCCTTGTCGAACAGGTCCGGTGTGAAGAGGTTTTTGATGATGACGACCTTCTCGTGTTTGGACCGTTCGCCGCGCATCTTCTCGGGTCGCCAGTCAAATAACCTGCAAATAGGAGGAACGTCAGTTAAAATTCCAGACCACTCAGAGGAGCGACTTACTTTTCCTTCATTTTTAGCAGCTTCTGCTTGTCTTTCTTGTTCCGCTTCGGCTTCAGAGTTGGATTGTACTCGCCCCTCATTTGAAACTTTGCTCGTTGCACTCTGATTTTGTTGCCCCGTACCACGCTCTCGTCCAGCAGCTTCAGGGCTAGCTCCACAGACTCCACCTGCAAATGCAAATAACTCCGTCTGTTTATTCTTTCAGAATTCATCGCCGAGTGAAGCCAGTCGACAGCGGTGAGAACTACCCCGTCCGGGTGGACCGAAGGCCAACCCAATTGCGACGCCGCCGTCCCGCCCGCTTGCCAGAGACCCTCAACGACATCACAGTGAGTTTCATTCCCAACGACCAGACAAACGAAATCAACGGAGCCTCTCAGTATTATCCAACGTCGTCGTCGACACCGCTGCCCTTCGTCATGAAATTCATCCCGGGAGATCTGTCAACACCCACAGGACCAGACGTGCAAGCTGCTCAAGCTTACCCAGACGCCATCATCACCCGATCACAGGAAGCTGCGAAGGCTTCGCCAGCGAATAACGAAACAGTTGAGAAACCGAACCGAAGACCACCCGGCCAGCGAAAGCGGGTGCGAAACAATTTCGACAAAATCGCAGAGCAAAAGCGTCGCAAGGAGAGAGAGCGCAAGCGCAACATGCACCTTCGTCGCAAGCAGCAACGTGAAGAGAGACAACGAGCCAAGGAGGAGGAAGAGAAGAAGCAACAGCAGCAAGCAGAACTCGACGAACTGAAGCAGAAGCAGGCGGAGGAGGAGAAATTGCTAAAAGAGCAGGAGCAGGCAAACCAGGCTAAGAGAGCGAAGCTCGCAGCCGACCGTGAAATTGCGGAGAGGGAGCGAGAGCGCAAGGAAACCGAGGAGAAGATGCGAGCGGAGGAGGAGCGTGCAGAAGAGGAACGGGTACGCAAGCAGCGCTTACACGAGGAGAACCGCATGCGCATGGAACAAGATGCGAGGATCAAAGAACAGGAGAACGAGCGAGAACGCCAGCTAGAGGAGGAAAAGCGAATCTCAGAAGAAAACCGCCGCCGAGCAGAGGAGGAAGAAAGGAAACGCCAAGAGGAACTGAAACGCTTGCAGGAAGAAGACGAAAAGCGCCTAGAACTGCAGAGAGTTCAACTGGAACGCAAGCGTGAAGAGGAAGAGCTCGCTCGCCTCGAAGAGGAGAACCGCAAACGCATAGCCGCACAAAAAGCCCGCGAAGAGGAGATCCGCCGGCGTGAGGAAGACCTCGCCCGTCAAGAAGCCGAAGAGAAGCGTCTGCAAGAGGAACTGAAAATCCGCGAGGAGCAAGACCGTCTTCTGGAGCAAGAAAAAGCCGCAAGGGAGGTGGAAGAAAAACGCCAAAAAGAAGAACAGGAACGTCGTGACCAAGAGTACAAAGAGCAACTGCGTCGCGAAAAGGAGGAGAAAATAAAGAAAAAGATCGAAGAAGAGACCAAGCAATTGCAGGAAGAGGAGGAGCGAAAGCGAAAGGAACGAGCTCAGAAGTACGTCGAGCGCATCTCAAGGCTCTCGCCTGAGGCGCGAGCCATCTTCTTGCAAGCACGGCAACGACGCAAGAAAAGCAAGAACCTCGACAACGAGGTGACCATTCCAGAGCGCAAGTGAACTGCCGTCGAGTCATGAAGGGAATATTCAGTTTTTTTTTTAATTTTTAAATTTATTTGTTAGTTCTTTGGTAAGAAGAAAGTTAAAAAAAAAACAGACTAATTTGACTGTGTTTCCTATTAAAAGCCAATGCTTGTATTCTGTGTATCAATAGCCCTAAAGTGTCTCTATTTAATTAAACCAGCAGCTGGCGGATGAGGATCCTTCTATGTCAAGCACTTTCGTGTTTCGTCGTCATCGTCTTCATTCTTTTTTTTGTATTTTGTTCTTTTTAAGTCAGACTAAGATGTTTTGTTTTTAAGTAGAATTTAAGTTTCAAAAATAAAAATAACAAAATAAAACACACTAAAACTGTAAGAATTCAGTTGACTTTGTGGCTTGTCGTCGAGGGGAATTGTTTGGAAGTGAAACACGAACACAGGAGTTCCTATTGGGTCCAGTGTTGTACACTTTGATTGGCAATTCAGACACACAAAAATGAACGTTACACACTTTTTGTATTTTTCCAAATTGGCGAAATTTTGTAGTTCTTCACTAAAAACTCCATCGAACTCTCACTGTCACGCCAAAAATTAAAACAATTTCCCTCACAATCTGTCAATGTCATCACACCTCTCACAAGGATGTCTTCTGTTTGACGAAATCTACTGCTTTTGCTCTGCTCAAATATTCCACAACTAGTTTTTCATTTAATTTATTTTCTTTTGTACAATTAAACAATTAAAATAAAAACCTCTCTCCTCGCTCAAGTCGTTTTCTTATATTTTTTTTATTTGCGTTTGTTAAAATTGTAAACTTACTTATAAGCAAAAGGAAAAAAAAATGTTTTACATGTGTAAATATTTACAAGAGAAAAGTAGAGTTTTTTTTTTTATTTACACTTAGGTCTTATTGCAAAAATCTATAAACGCTTGTGTTGATGAATAAAATTAATGATAACTGAGAAAATTAAAAATAATAATAAATTAATGAAGTAAATTGTATATTTTTGTATTACTTTCATGTCTGGAGACCAAAATGCAAAATTTTATTATAAAAAGAAGCTAGGATACTTTTGATTTGTTTTTGTTATTTTTTTGTTTTTCTTTGGATTTTGGGTGAGTTGTTGAGGAAGTTTTGGGGGAAGACAAAATGCATTGAATCACTTAATTTTGTCACATAGCTAAGTGTACAAAACCAACCTGATTTTGTTGTTCGAACTGTACTGCGGCCTCAGTCAAAACTTTCAACCTGTTGCCATTAGAAAAGATATGAGTCTGTTTGTAGTTATTTTCTGACAACCGGAATAAGATTAGTTTCCCGCAATGTACGCGCACCAAAATAAGACCTTGATGAAGCTACAAAACGTTCCTTTCGACAGGGCCGTCTACTCATTCTTGTACTTCCATCAGCGCATCAGCTTCACCTCAATTAGCTCGTCTAGTTCTTCTGGTACTGGAAGCGTAAATTTGTCATCACTAGTCATTTGTCATTTTAGACAGAGATGACTGTTCACGCAGAAGCCAAAGTCCACTTACTATAGGAAGAAACCTATTGTGGTACCACAAACTATTCCTAGGTACTCCAGAACCCTGCATTAAATAATTTGTGTTTTTGAGGAACGTGCTGATCTTTCCTACATACACTGTGACCGCCGTGGCGTCAACTCATATTCTGAAGGTTTCATTCCATTCCGGAACTGAACATCTCGCGGTTTTTTTCATGGCACTACCTCTCTCAAGCTGACCACAACACTCAAGTAAACTCTTTCTCAAATTTGCAGTTCGGAGTCGGTAAAAAAAACTGTAGGATAGAACAGTGGGACACACAAGACGAGTAGTTGCTTAAGAAGCTTGGTTTGGCTATAGGTAGGCTTGTGGGCTACAGCGCCGCCTAACTAAATTTTACAAAAACCTTTTCTTAGAATGTGAGAATGTGGTAATTTTTTTAAGGCACGAGTTTCATTAATTTTCTTCTACACAGATATATATTTTATCTTGGCTTATATGAAAGACGTCCCAAATGGTTATCTATCTAAGCAGGCAACATGACTTAGAGGAAGTTTTCATTGACACGTTTTACTAAAAATGGGTGGTTAAACCATCGACCCCTCCCTTTTTCTACAAACTAACCGTCAAGTCTTCAATTGAATTCACTTTAAACGGGTTAAACTCTGACATTTATCAAAGGAATTCTGCTGCCTTTTATTCTCTACGCTCTTGGGTAGGAATAATGGCTTCTATCATATCTGACAGACTTTCTTAGACCTAGGCTGTTCATTGTCCTGCTACTGAGCTGGCGTCCTTAGGATGAAAGTTCACATTTACATGACAATCAATTTCTGATATATTCGTTAGTTCTTGGATGTGAAAAGCTCCCAGGATTTACTTCATTATGTAAAAACCAATGAAACAAGAGAACTAGAGCTCAATGACTTTGTTGACGATGCGCACTCTCTGTCTAACAATTTGCGACTACCTGCACTCGCTGGCACAGGCTTTTATATGCTGCGATGTACTGGAGACTGTAGAAGAGATAGGAAATTGTTTTTTTTCTTTTCCTATTTGCCCCTACAACTGCTGCAATAGCCGTCATATGGTAGGCGTACCTATTGCCCCGTAAGGGCTTCTACTAGCTTACTTAATTCACTCCCGATCAGAGTAGGAATGACTGTGGTTTTACGTATATCCATTTTTGACCAAGTCTGTCATGCATATGAGTGGGTGTTTAGGTTCCTTTATCTTTCACAAGCCTTAATGGCAAACTCTGAGATCTTCGTCTTCCATATTTCTTTTGGCACAGAAGCGTTGGTGATGTTGAGATAAAACGTTGTTTCCCTCGTGGCTAGATCGTTTGCTTCACAGTTTTCTAAAATGTCTGAGTGTCCAGAAACACAGCACACCATAAACAGACATTTTTTCAAACCACACAAAATTTCAATAAATGATTTCTTATCAACTTCTATTTCAACTGACTTTCCGACTTTAAGTCTACAGATCTGCTCCTTAGCCGAATTAGAGAGTTGAGCAATTTAAACACCGAGCTTTATAAATGACAATGACATCTTAATCTTTATGGACTGTCTACAACGGAAGAGAGGGTAAAACGGCAACAGACACACTAGTTTGTATCAATACAGCTTGAAAAAGCAAAAAAAAAAAAAAACCGTCAGAAATTTGCAATCATCCTTAACCTAGAGCGAGGGCACTGAGACACTTTATTCACTTGCATGTTTCACTATGTGTGACTAATTTCGAAAAAAACATGCCTTTCCTTATTAAATATATCGAACAGCGATGTTGCGGTTTATGGCTTATTTAAAATTTGCCCTTTCCAACGTCAACCCTCCCTCGCTGGGGCATATGGTAGGCGAAAAATAAAAATGTTATTCCCCAGAATAGAAGAATGAACGTGAGTGCATTGTGAGCGTTTACTTGACGATGTAGCGTACTATTTTGTAACGTTAAAACTGAAATAACGTCATGGCACTTGAGGACAGAAGAACGTGGTACTGTTTTACATATCACAGACCAGCCCGTACCTTCTGCATCAACTACTCAGGTTGTGCGTACTTCTGTTCTCTTACCAGCAGAGAAGATCTACAGTTTTTTTGCCCACTCCGTACGGCGAGATTTGATAAGTTTTTCATAGACAATTATTATTCCTTGAGTGTTGTTAGCAACACGAAAGAGGTGGTGCCGTGAAAAAATTAGAGGTATTCAGTGGGGGGATTGGAACTTGGACCTTCGGCGTGTGGGTCGACGCACTTACTCACTAGGCTGCTGCGACCACACAAAAATTAATTTTGTTTAAAGATCCAAGATCTAAAGCTCTAAACGGCAAAAAAAATTGTTTCGTTCGAATGTTATGCATCGTGGGGTGAAAAGCATTTATTTTATACATTGCCGCTTGTGGTATCCAGTAACTAAACATTTCTTAAGCAACGCCTGTCCTAACTCCCTTTCAGAAGACTCCCTTTGCTCTTAACCTCGCTGTTGCTTTTTAGATCGAGACAATTTGTCAATTTGGTTGAAACCAAACACAATATGGACGAAATATCCTAAAATCTTTTAAATAAATCAACTTCTATGTAACCGTTGTTCATTCAGCAAACCAGCAATCGGTAAAAGTGCCGGAGACTTTAGAACATTTCACTCTTGTTCTTTCGTATGGAAAGTGTTTAATTCAAGCAACGTGCTGTTCGACGAAGTTCGAAGAACGGGTCCTGTAACACTCCTCTTCAGCGTTTATTGGAATTTTGATTATGTGCAGTCATCTACTTTTCTTACTGAGCTGGCTATAAATTTGTAAAGAAAACACACCTATTTTCTGAACCAACTACCTTCGACTTTGTCACATGTACCAAATATTTGATTCAAGGGCCAAGTCTAATCTCTCGAAATTTTTGAATCCATATTTAGAATTTCTCTCATCTTTGCGACCACCGACATAAGGTATAATTTTGAAACACTATATTTCTACGTCTGGAGGGAATTTTCTTTACATTTCAAAGTACTTCATACGTTTTTCTTCTTAAAATCCTTCTTTGATGTATTTTCTGTAATGAGAGTGAATCTGCGGCTCAACCTCTCGAGTTAGGACAAAGTAACATCGTCCCACTAAATTCTAGTCTATTACTACCATCCTTAAAAAGTAGTGTATCCGAGTTATCACTCATCTAGCCACCGCTTAACACCCATAGCGAAGAAGAAGGAACTACATTGCAAACATTTTAATTTATGTTTTGTACTTTTAAAGTAAAAACAAAAATTAGGTGAGTTGAGATGAATCTTTGACAAGGTACGTAGTGCGTACACAACAGACGATTTCCCTTTAACTCCTCTAACAACTTCTCCAAAGACACCTTTTTTGCTTTTTTCCTTATTTTCAATTGCTGCTATGACGATTTTAAAGGTTTTAAATTATTCTATTTCTTTCTAATAAAAGCTAATACTTACAAGAAACTATAAAAGAAAACAACACCACACTTAGAAAGTAAAGTTAAGCAAAGCATCATATCACACACAATTGTATTTTAGGTAACGCATAATAAAGATATAAGCAACCGTTTTAAATATAACCACAAGGATTAAGCAATATTAATAAAAATTATCTACGTTGTTATTTATCAACAACAACAGATTACTCACAAGTAATTAATTACCTCAATTTGAGTTCATTCACAAGTGACAATGAATTAAAATGTAATGAAAATGAAAATGAAATTAATTATAATAAATAAATAAAAATTAACACAAAATTGCTAGTTGATTTGTTTAAATTGTGGAACGGCTTATGTGCTAAAAATTGCTTGCATTAAGATTGAATGGTTTTAAGGTTTCGTTTCCAAAGCACGAAATAATTTTGAGGTTCAGTATTTCTGACCCCTCTGTCACACTCTCATTTCTTCAGATTTTCAGGAAATTTTATATGCCCTTTACCTAGCGATCACTGAATGTTTGTGTATGAAAATTTAATTTTGGACTGACTCCTATATACGACTATGTACTAGGTTTGTTAAAAAAATAATCTGAATGAAAAATGAATCTTCATTTTTCTCAAAAAATATTTATGTACGAGGGCTGTCTGATAAATAACCGACCTCAACGTGAAGCTAGCGGCACAAGTGAAAAAAAAGTTTCTACTTCAAATTGTGCATATTATAATAGCTACTCGCCAAAATTTCAGAAATTTATCTTGCACCATTATCTGTTGACAGTCGTTTTTGTGAGTGTATTTCGGTGATTCCCCCAAAATGGAAAAAATTGAATATCGAGCTGTAATTAAATTTTTATTTTTGAAAGGCAATACGCCTTCACAAATCAAAGATGAGTTGGACTCTGTGTATGGTGACTCTGCACCATCGTTTACCACCGTAAAATTTTGGGCAGCTAAATTTAAACGTGGTCGCAGGAGCTTGGAAGATGATGAACGTCCTGAGCGTCCAAAAACTGTAACCACTAACGATAACATCGCTAAAGTTCATCAATTGGTACTAGACGACCGCCGGATTAAAGTTAGAGATATAGCTGAGATTATGAAGATGTCAAAAGAACGTGTTTGCCATATATTAAACCAAGATTTGGGCATGAGAAAGCTGTCCGCGCGTTGGGTGCCGCGTTTGCTTACGCTAGACCACAAACGTGCGCGCATTAACATTTCCAGCGCTCCGTTGGCTCAGTTTAGAGGCAATAAGACCGAGTTTTGGCGCCGATTGATAACTGTAGACGAAAAAAAAAAAAGACGAAAAAAAAAATTGCGTTCATCATGGTTAGGTCGGTTATTTATCAGACAGCCCTCGTATGTCAAAAATAATACACTTGTGCCAGAGTTTTTCCAATCCTCAAAGCAGTTCTGGTATGAACTTTTTTGGCATGTCCTTGGGCTCTCTCAGCTGTTTGGTATGTTTGTATTTCCTTAACCGTCACAAGACGCCGTTCTTTCATGGGTCTCTTCAATCTTGGGAACACGAAAAATTCGCAGGGGGGGTCAAATCTTCAATCAAACAACAGTGATGTTGTTTTTGTTTTAAAAAAATTACGTCAAAATTCAGAAATTTTGGAACCAACTTCACTGCCACATCCTTCATGCCAAAAATTTTGAAAAAAAAAAAATCATGGCATGAGCCAACCGATACATCTTCAGCAACTTCTTTCATAGTGACCCAACTTAACTTTCTCAACATTTACATCGGTTGTTGATGTCCTAGGGCGTCCAGGGCGAGCGTCGTCATTCACATCCTCCCGACCTTCTTCGAAAAGCTTCCACCACTTGTAAATATTAAAATTCGAGCTTAATTTTTAAACAGACCTCGTATCTGCGTGAAGTTGGAACAAATTTGTAAATTGCATCGTACCCCAGCAAATATCAAAGTTGAGAAACGTCCTCCCCCCTTGTTTCTACACCGATGTACTTTTAAAGCTCAAAAACTCAGTAAACTTTGTGTATGTATTGTTTGGACCAATCTGGCTGACCTAACATAGTTCGCCATAATTGGCCAAAAACCGAAAAATCATTAATGGCAACATATCTGGGAAATGTGAAAACGCAGTTTTTAAAAGCCTAATGAGCACATTCAGAATTGGCAACCCTTGGACTATACATTGATTGAGAAGTTTATAGCAGGGCAAATGAATTTCATTTTCAACCCTCTTCCAAACGAAGTTCGCACACACCAACAGTTGAATAGAGGAATGATCGTGATTGACGTTTCGTCTTAGGGTAAAGGGTATGATGCGTGTCACATGTGTGTGTGTATGATGTGATGGAGAAGTATATTGATGCTTATGCAAGGCTAGGTGGATTAAGTACATATGTATAAGTGTACATGCAAAGACATGAGAATACAGATTCAAATGGCGCGGCAGAATAAATGGTTGTGGTTTGTGGGTAGACATTGTATACATGAATATCGATTCGATGTAGACAGTTTACATATCCCGCGTATTAAGTAATTCGAAGCCTATTACACACATAATTTTGTTAATAATAATAATAATTGAGTGGCACTACAGCCTACAAGGGACACAAGCGAGATTCTACAACAACTCTCACGAGCAGAAAGGAGGACCAACTCGAAAGATGTGGTGCTGTGAAAATATGCAAGAAACTTTCCTTTTCGAGTGTAACTCCCACTTGCATTGTTTTTAAAGTATCGTTCCTAAAGAACGAAACCTCTATAGAAGTGTTGCGCGGAAAGAACAAATCAAAGAAACTTTGATATAAGTATTCGTGAATGCGAATGAATGGTCTGCAACATTGGACAATAGCAGCTAGGTTATGTCCTGACCTGCCAATCTCAGTAAAAATATACATAGGACCATCATTTTTCTTAATCCCAAACTTCAATGAAGTCCGCCTAAATTGTAAGAAACAAACTTGACGATCATGGGTTTCTGAAGGATAGGAACTGGGCATGGATTTGGCGTTGGAAGACTTGAGCATCATAAATCAGTAATTTTTTAAGAAAGCAAAAAAAGTGTACAATCGTTATAAACTGGCGCCCAACAATTGACTTTGATAAATTACAATAAACATTCAATCTGTGATAGAACAGGTGTAAAGTATTGACAGACGGTAGGAATGGTAATTATATTTTATGGATTAATTAAATGGCGCCCAACTATTGACGACAGAGGGGTTTATGAACAACTTGAAACAGATGTCTTAAACGTTTTTTTTTTTTTTAACTGAATAACAATTAACATTAGGCTATTACAAACACTCACAGGGTGTTAAGAAAACGGATAAACTTCACGGAAAAGGTACGAAGCAGATCTTTACATCCATTGCGCCTGGAATTTATTTTATTTCTGTCCCAGTCAGCAAATATGTTGACGAAAATTTGCTATAAGCATGCAATTCCGGAATAAAAATACAGCTTTTGTCTTTTGGATAAAGAGAATAGAGCCGAATGCCTTACTCCATGTACTGAGGTGGGGATGTAACTCAGAAGGCAAGTGAATGGTAGCACATATAACTCAAAGATATATTCGGTTAAGACGGTCCTAAAACAATCTTCTGCGAAAAAAACGAATGTAGTCCTGACCGTCTTTAATTATTTACCATATCCTTTAGCTGGCGTGGCGTTGTGGGTAAGTGTGTCCATCCCTACGTCGGAAGTCGATGTTCAATCCTCGAACTGGATGCGCGAAACTCTCTCGAGTTGCTGTTAACACTCAAAGATTACAAATTGCCTGTGAAAAAGTTATCGGCCTCCCGAAACGAAAGATTCTATAGATTCTGCTCCGCTTGTCGAAATGGCACAATGAGTGGTTCCTGAGTTACGCCCAATTCTCTCATCAAAGATTCAGATTCACTTGTTCAATATTCAACTGCAACCCCTTTAGCCATGTTTAAAATTCACAAGCTGGACACATTCCCACAACGTCGAACGAATACCCTCGATCATATCAACTGCCACACATCGACGAAATCCCTTCACTTACCTTTATATAATCGCACAATCCATCTCCCTTGATCTGACCATCTGCTTCAGTGTACAGCTTCAGCTTCTGCTTTTGCGTCTGCGGATCCCTCATAATCATCCCGAACTTGGACATGATTTCAGAAAATTCTTCGAGAGTTATATCCAATGGCAGGTTCGATACGTATACCTTTGTGTTCTGCGTCGGATCCACTTCAAACCATTCTGTGGCGAGGATGAGAGAAAAGAAATCCCTCTTGAAAACCCGTCGAATGTGAATTTTATTGAAAAGGATACTTACTGGGGGGTTCCGCCGGTGCCTTCCTCTTGACTCCACCTGTGAGGGCATCTGGCTTCTCCTCCACCGGTGGTGGTTCGACGTTTTTCGGCTGCTCCTCCTTCGGCGGTGCCACCGTGGTATTATCAATAAATCCATAACTCATCTGGTATCTCGCCATGAAATCGTCATCGATTTTTGGGAACCACGCTTTTTTCTCCGTGTCCCAGAAGAACACAGCCCCATCCTTGTCGGTGTACGTGCGCACACCGTCCTCGTAGCCGTACGTTACTTTATCCAGCGCAACCTGGCTCTTAAGGACCCATTCGTTCTTCTCGGCGTCCCATTTGTAGTGTTCGGTTTCTGACTGACTAGCGGCAGCCGTCGTTGCGGTTGCTTTTGGTATCCATTGATTGGTTTCACTGCACCAGCGATAGTGCTCATTTTCGTAGGGATTCGAGCCATCTCCGCCGTTCGCGCTGGGATTTGCCTCCTCTTCCAGAGAGATCCAATTGCTTTTCGCATTACACCATTTGTACTTGTGCTGGGTTTTGGGATCTGTGTAGATTGCCGTGCCGTCATCGGTGTACGTTACATGTTCTGCATACTCGTCGCTTTTGGATTCCTTTGAGTCTGTGGCGGGCAGTTGCTCTGGGGATTTAGTGGATTCAGTGGATGGATTTTCGTCTTTCAATGATTCATTCTTTGCTGCAGTTTCTTCTGTTGTTTCTTTTGCGGAGGATGATTCATTTTCGGGGACAGGTGGTTCACTATTCTGCGGCTGAATTGGTTCATTGGCCGCTCCTGAGTTGCCATCGTTTTCCGCAGGACGACTTACCTGTGTAGGAGACACTCTTGTCGACTCATCGTCATGGGAGTTGTCTTCTTTTGTGCTGCCGGGCGAACTAATTCCATCATTTTCGGTGATTGACTCAGATTCCTCCGCCGCCGATTGTGCTACCGGCTCCTTTGTTGCTTCCAGTTCACTCATTCTCCCGGCGTCGACGTGCCTGCGGATACAGAAAGAAGGAATTATGAATACAAATGTGAAAGCAGTGAGTTCACGGGAAGATAAATCCCTCAAAAGTAACATTGTTTACAATGCGAGACATCAGAATGATTTGCACGTTTTCCGCAGAAGCCGCACTCTGGATCCGAAAATAAGTGCTGGGGCGGAGTGCCGCACGACCTTGAGGTGAAATGAAGAAAGTTAATACTGCTCCCGGGCGACCCACAAGAAGTATATTTATCCAACAAGGTCGACCGCGTCGCAATCTCCGAAAACCCCAAGTGTAAAAATAGAAATCCCACAGAGGGGGATGGTGGAGCGCAGGAAATGGAACATTTCTCTTCGTTTCTTCTGCTTGACCAACCCCGGCTAGGAGTAACATTCGTTTGGCCATTAACCTTCAAGGGGGCATTATTTGCTTTAAACTGCGAGTGCTGTTCTACGTCAGTCAGCACGCTACCACTCCTCGCTCGTGACGCGTGACATTTGCCAAATCGAAGAGAATTTCCCAAAAAGCAAAACACAAACCCACTTTGTGCTGTGTCACCCGAACACTTGGAGCATTACGCCGAAGCTTCGAGTGTCAATGTCCATTTGGGGAGTTGCGGTGCGGTTCGTTTTTTCTGTTGTGTACTCATCGATAGACGACAACGACCCAGTGGATAATACTCGAATTATTATTGTTATTGTTCCCCGATGGAGTGGCCAACTTGTCAGTTGCTGTGATGGGGATTGTTTGCCCAAGGAGATGGAGCTGGAGCGCTGGTGGTAAATCAATTATGAGGATTCCTGGTTGATTGGCTATATAAGTTGAACATAATTAGTTGACCTGGCGAGGTGTCAAGTTAATCAATAAGTCAACCAAGTGCTGTCTGCTGTGACTGAAAAGTTGGCTTGCTTCGAAAAGCGAACATCTTTGATTTGCATGTGAAATCTGTCACTTAAACCAGAACTCGTTTGAACGATTGGTTGGAGGTATGAGTAGTGACAAGTGAAGAAAGAAACATGCTGCTGAGCGGTCGTAAGCGGTCCATAAATCTCATAACCAAAAAGCCATCGAATTTAAGGCGTTTGTCGCCAACGGTAAAGATGCAGGAGAGGGCATTAAAAAACTAAGAACTCACTTCGATTTAAGATCAAACAAACTTTTTAGCATTTTGGTTTGTAAACAAATAATGCAACTGAAGAGCCGTCCGAGTGAATTGGAAATACCACCAACCAGTGTCGATTTTAATGAGGTATCCACTGTTGATCCTATTAGCTGTGATTTTGTGCCATGAAAAACCACTGTGTTGGATACCAGAGATGACTTTGTGAGTACGATATGGCCCAAAAACAAGCGGGAAGCCACACATCTCCGTGTGGTATAAGCAAGGCTGCCAGATAAGACAAAGAGCGGAGGTTTCTTTCCAACTCAACGGAGCCGTAAGGAGGTCAACCCCATCCCAACTACTCAGAACAAGGAGAAACACTCCATCCCATTTTGTTGCGGTGATTGGACCCTTCAGGGTGTAGTGGAAAGTACCAACGAAAACTTCACCAAAGCCAAGAGGGAGTTACAAGCCATCCCTATTCTCTCATTGGTGATATGATACCCTAGCTTTACTCATGATTGAGGGTTAAGTCATTTACTTCTTGAATGTGATATCTTGTAAGTATTGGCCTGACGTGATCCATTCGAAAGATCGAATTTTTAAGGGTGACTTGTTCGAGCGACTCTAAGCTCGAAGGCCTCATTCGCAGCTAATAGATCCCAAAGATCTATCAAAAAAAAAAACCTATTAAAACCCAAACCTCAAGATGAATCACTTCTTCTTCCTCTTGTCGCCAGCTGCCTCCAGTTACACACTCGAAGTTGGTTGAGATCCTTTTCCACTTCTGTGTCCCACCTTACCCCAGGCCGCCCTCTGTTCGTTGTCCAAATGGCTCAGATTCGAAGACGATGAATCACCTTGTTAATGTGTCTAATAAGTCGTGTTATTGCACATTGCACTCATCCCCATTATCCATGGGAATTAAGGTTTCTACAACCACACAGCATGTCATGAACTACACAGTTACAAGTCATGTTATCGTGCATAGCATTCATCCCCATCCCCCATCCCGCCAGTATGTTATGAATCACACAACGGGTGTGAAGATTTGTTTAAGTCTATTACCTGAACCTGGAAGAACATGTCAAAGCTCCTTCGTTTGAGGCACTTTTAAATAATTGGTGTAATCCAGCAAAATGACGTGCGACGTTAAAGACGCTCAGCGTATACGATCAGCTTTGCCGTTAAATGTGTGGCCTGCAGTGTAAACACTTTTTTCGAAGTTCAGTTCAAATTTTTGTTATCGGCGAAAAGTCCCACTTGTTTCATACTTTCAAAAACGCAGAGAAAACGAACAGAAGACTGAGGATATAAAAAAAACTCTAAACCATCAAAGCAAAGCGCCTTCGGTCCTCTCAATAAAAAAAAGGATATATTTGACACATATTCGGCATATATAGTCGACCTGTTGTTAACCAAGGTTAGGTTAGCTTAGAGAAGATTGCACTTAGGCCATTGTAGCGACGCGTTTACAATCTCGCTTAAGCAACCTTAAAACCAATGTAAGCTCGCTTTAAAGCTACAGACGTGTTCCACACTAATGTGGTTGAGTTCGTCTAGATTATCAAAGCAACATTCCCTAGGTGTTTATTCCTTCTTATTACAAGGGGTCGATGTCGTAGTGGTAATGAGAAATGGTTTTAAGGCCTTCTTCGTCCCTAGTGAAGACATTCTGAGGGACGTCATGCCGCGAGATATGTTTTCCTATGGCGCAGTGACACCTATTATAGTCCGTAGGAGCCAGAGTCAAAGTAAGCGTGTAGCGACGGCCAAATTTCGGTGGGGGCTCTTAACCTATCTTCTGTTTAGTTGCCCCAAAACGTATGCATTTAGAAGGTGTTTAATGGTGGTGAATGATTGAAGGATATGGAAGGGATGTCGCTTTCGGAGTAGATTAAAAATTTGGTACTGTGCCTAGCGAGTTCATCAGCTTCGCATTTTCACCAGATGTCACTGTGCCCCGGCACCAGCACATGAGAAATGTACTTTTTTTGCATTTTATTAATTTATAAAAGAACTCTTAGATTCTAGACAAAAATGCTTAAAATTAGTTTCCAGGACTTTCGTTTGTTGTAACATAAAATAATCTTATTGGCTGAGAAAGATGTTTAAGTACAAAGTGTGGCGGCCAAGGAATTAGACTGTAGCCTGACTGTGGGAGCAGATGATGTGTCCCTTTTGGATAGTGCATTGTTCCTTAGCAATTACAGAGCTTCTTTGAGTGCCTTAATCTCTGCATTAAATAAGCTACAGTATGAGGTCTTTGGGTGGTCGCCGTAGCGCAGTGGTAAGTGCATCGACTGCGGCGCAGAAAAGTCTGGGTTCGATTCCCGGACGGGACACCTACCATTTTTTCACGGCACCACCTCTTTCGAGTTGCTGACAACACTCAAGGAGTATTAATTGTCTATGGAAAGCTTCTCAAATCTCGCCGTTCGGAATCGGCAAAAAATTGTAGGTCCCTTCTACTCGTGAAGAACAATAGCATGCACAACACGAGTAGTTGTTGTAGAAGCTAGGCCCTGGTCCGTTATGGGCTGTAGTGCCACTCAATTATTATTAATTATGAGGTCTTTGGAGTATACTTCAGTCTCCACTCATTTGTCCATCTTTGACCCATCCACAAATATACAGAGTTAAACTTCCAGCGACGGACGTAGAGTCCCAAACCGAGCTGCACGGTAGGCTGATTGAATTGCCTTTCAAAGAAGAAATGCGGAGAGTGTGAGATGGGTGTTTTGAGGGAGGAAGTTAAACTTTCTCAAGATACCGGAGGTTGTATCGTATGGCTCAATCGAACCAAACTTGATTATCGTACGTGTTGCAATTTCCTTGCCTAAATGGTGGTTGTCTCTGTGCTTCACATAATACATGCGTGGGCTAACCATTGCACTTTCCTGAGGAACTTGCAGTATAGATTTTTGTCTGGGACCGCCTATCAAATGTCAATACAGTAAGGTGACGTCGGCTGTTCGACCTGCAGTGTAAACCCAGTCATGTTGTCGAAGGTTTTTGTATAAGCTATCTTATATAAAAGACAAAAATTAAGATTGTCTTTAAGGTTACAAGGGTTCCAGGGTAGTCCTTCATACCGTAGGTGCGTCAAAACCGGAGATTATGTTTCTTCTGTTGAAGAGTAAAAGTTCTGTTTTCTATGCAATCACATGTCCTGGTCCAGCTAACACGCTCTTTAATGGCCAGCTGCATGATGTGACTGAGGGTAGAGATGAATTTTCAAGATGCTACGACGGCAACCACAAGTCTGCACTTTTTCAGTTTTTTGAATATTTTTCAAAACTACAATTTACGAAATTGAAATAAATGAATCCCCGCCGTTCTGAAAAGTAAGTGAAATGAAATTCAAAAGTCTCTCAGCAAATAAAAAACAGTCCAATAACATATCGTAAATATCCAATTTAAGGCTCAATAAGACAATGAACTGACTGCCGGCAGGGACTTAAGCCACCTCGTATTTAAGTGGATTTAAATTTTAAAGCAAATGAGCAAATTGACCCAATCAATTATTTATACCCGGCTGAAAAACCGGCCGGAGACAGTTGATAACCCATCATAAAATCAAATGAAGTCCACGTCGGTGGTGGTCTGGAAACACAATACCCGCCTTAACAACCGCCGGCAGGCCATCCTCACCGGCAAACACGACTCTCCCACAATTCGATGCAGTGGCTGCCTTGTTGAGGGATACACCGCTATACACTGCACGAGTATGCAATTTCTGCATAATAAAGTTGCTCCTCTTTGTTGTTGCGCCGATGTCATGTATTCAGCAATATCTAGGACATTGTCCTTACGTGACCACAAGCGAACAGGAGCATGGAAAACGTGCCTGCAAAGTGCACATCGACCGCATAGAACAAGCACATTGCAGTTGGCTTGTAAGAATTAGCGGCCCGAAGGTACAACAAGTGAATCGGGGAAAGTGGAAGAGGCCTAAATCCAACCTCGTTTCGAGCACAATTCGGTTGTGCGGAATGCAAAGGCAAAACTTCGTCCCACAGACTTGTGAGAAAGGAAGTGCCACTTTGACATTTGTCAGCCCCACATCGATCGAGGGGTGGGTGTCAACTAGGGCGCGGAGGGAAATAGATTGTATCCGCACGGACTTTCACTTGTCCATCAGTTTATAAGATGCACGGAGTAAGAAAATGCGTTGCAATCTGGGATCAACAGGACTCCGCACCGAACACATTGCGTGACTTGTGAAAGAAGCAAAGCCTTCTCCACGGAATTGCCCTCACTGCCAGCACCGTCTGCCGACTGAAATCAGAGTTTGGCGATATGGCCAGCACCTTAAGTGCGAGATAACGATCACGCGGCAGTCGAGAGAAATTCTATTCCCGTTTGCGACTGCTTTATGGCTGAACTTTTCTCGAAATGAGTTATGGAAACTATTTTTCATAATTCTCGTGAAAGGCTTTAGACGTGCCCTGAATGTCGCAATGTCATGGTCAGCCAGAGCAGAGGCAGAGGTTTGACTTTTGTTTTTTGCCAATTTAGTCGCCATTAATAGAAATTCATGCTCATGAAGAGAAAACGCGGGAATAAGAATGGCGCCGCCGTTCGCAGGTATTCGGACAATAAAGTCTGCTGGATGTTTTTGAATATGCCACGCGGTTAATTTTTGGTTGTCCAATAATGTGGGAGGGGGGCAGCCAGTGGGAGTGTGACGAACAAAAATAAATGGGTTTCTAGTGGTTTCAGTGCTGTGGAAACTGTGTGAGTATTTCTTCCTCACTTGGGACAGTATTCAGAACAGTGAGATGGAGATGCCAAGTGGAAGAAAGGGGAAATATAAAAGAAAAGAAAAACCAAGCGGGAAGTAACTTCAACAAAAGTGGAAAAAAAGTTCAATCTCAAAAGTGATTTTATTTCCCAGAAAAATGTGGATCATTTCCGACGAACATACAGCATTGAAAAGTCCGAGGGAAAGTACGTTTAATGTGGAACAAGATCCTGACATAGTGCAGGGTCTCTGTTCCTATGTAGAAGAAAAACGAAGAACTATGTATGTATGGAGGGAATTTCGGCTTCTTAGCTACTCCTTCGAAATTCTTCTGCTTCGGCACTTGTGTGCTGTAAATGCGAAATTAGATGTATCGAATGTTAGATGTATTTGGCAAGGTAACATAGTCCCAATCGTGTGCTCTCCCAAAATCATATCTGTGCCAACAATAGATTGCTGCAGAAGCAACATGTACACTTGGAAATCGTCTAAAAGTTATTTCCCATCTGAGGACCCGATTTTTGAATTTATTCGATTCCACACTTAATCCAAAGTCCACTCCAAAGTCTTAAAGGAAGTCTTGGAGATCAAAAAGGATTAGCAACTTTAGAAATCGTGTGCCTTAAACGACCTTAGACAAGGCGACGCGCTGTCATGTGAATTCTTCAACATCATTCCTGGGAAAATCGTAATGTGATTGCACGAACACAGCGAGTGGTCAATGAGGCGTTTGCTGGCACTGAAGCCGAATCGGTTAAAAAGGCGTGTATAGGTAAATGAGGGCAAGACGACGTATATGCTGTCATCAAGGAAGAATGCAAAACAACGACGTCTCGGACCGAGCATACCATTAGGCAGCATAAACATCTAGGTAGTCAAGGACTTTGTCTACCTCGACTCCGCTGTAAATAAGGACCGCAAAATTCGTACCGAAATCAAACACAGAATCACTCTCGCCAATCGCTGCTTTTTTCGACTCAAGAGTAATAGAGCCCTCTCTGAAAGGACTAAACTGGCTTTGTACAACAGCTTCTCAGTCGTCTTTTACGGCCGAAAAACTTAGACACTATAGTAGTAGTTTAACCAAATAAGACTAATATCAAATAAGAGAAATAAGCAATAAGAGAGACGAGTAGACACAAATACATATATCGAAGAGAAAGAGAGAATTGCCGGTTAGGTCAGACTAGATTAAGTTATTATTAAGGACAGTTGTGAAATAGAAGTGAAGGCGATCGGTCCTTAAATAAAAAGTAAGAATAAAGAAAGAAAAACGGTGTGTTCAGTGTATTAATTTTTTCAAAAGACAAAAGGCGGCTTAAAACCTCAGAAGTGGAATGGCGGCTTAAAACCTCAGAAGTGGAAAATCGGCTTAAAACACTACCAAAAGCGCACGAGGAAGACCTTAATCTTTTTGAGAGAAAAGTTCTGCGTGCAATTTTTGGTACTGTTTGCGTTGATGGCGTCTGGAGGGGGAAGAGTTAACGAGAAACTCTATAGGCCGTACAGCGACATATGCCTAGTTAAGCGTCAAAGCTAAAGATGGCTAGACCATGTAGAGCGTATGTACACCACTGCTCCGGCCCGAAAAGTCTTCGAATCTGAGCCATTGAGATAGCGCAATAGAGGAGGGGCTAGGCTAAGGTGGCACACACAAGTGGAGAACTACATCAACTAACTTAGAGTGCGCAGCTGGAGGCAGCTAGCGAAAAATCGTGTTTGCTGGACAGGCCTGTTGGTTGAAGCCCAGGTTCACCCCGGACTGAAGCGCCACAAAAAGAAGAATGTTGCATAATTCCAATCCTGTGCTTTCCCAAAATCATATCTGTGGCAAAGTAAGGGTGCTACAGAAGATAGATGTCCCCTTAGAAACCGTCTTAGAGTTATTTCCCAACTGAGAACCCGATTTTCGAATGTACTCGACTCCATTCTTTATACTCACTCTCAAGTCTAGAAGGAAGTCCTGAAGCTCGAAAGGAATAAGCAAGCTAGCAAGAATAAGCAAGAATAGGTCTTAAACAATCAAGTGCAATATGAAGATAGAGGGAACTTTCGCTCAGGATCTGTCTCTCGACGGAGTACGAATACATAACCTTCACAAGACCCTACGTTACACATTCATACAACGAGAAATTTATAGGCTTTTCGAAGTGATTAGCAAGTGGAAACTTATCACAAATTTCAAACAAAGGAGGGAGGTTGAAAATAATTTAGAATATCTGTCCACAATAATTGCTCAATTGACAACGAATAAGAATGCAAATGAAAGACTAATCGACAAGTATTAGCAATGACTGGAGTAGTGTATTGTGCAAATGAATAGAATCTTCAAGGCATCAATCTTTTTTGAACATTTTTTGAAGCTGTATAGTGATTCACTGTAAAGTTTGATTTTAATAGGCTTTTTTGACAGATCATATGTGACTCATACCAAACAGCTTCATCATTTTTGTTAATTATCATTTCATTGTGAACATAATCACATTACAATAGCGTCTCTAAATTGTTTAGCAAAGCTACGAAAATCGACGCTTAGTGCATTTCGCATAATTGCCGTACTTAAACGACTATTGCCAATACCATTCGCAAATTTCAGTCCCAATTTACATTAGTGGATGATATTCAACCGGTAAGAGCACATCCAGCACCTAGTGTACGCGCAGACCGTGACGAATCGATTGGACGTCATTGTCAGTAGATTCGCGTTTGAAAACAAGTGCATCGCTTAATCTGAGGCACTAAATGGACCGTATGCTCACAAGTGACAGAATGTAGATTTTGTATGATAAGCCTTAAATATCAGTTCAGTGGTTGGATGCAAATAAAAATCCAAAGCAACTCCCCAAACATGGTCCTAACCTAATGGTCGCAATCTGATGGACATCAAATGGACCAATCCATATTCAACTTCTTCGAACAGAGGTAACGATAGATGAGTAAATACGAAAAGAATGCGTCGTCAAATAGGCCAATCGTGCAGGACAAGGCTAAGCCCCGTACAACACACGTATCGCTGTAAAAGCTACTTAAGTTGGGTTTCATATTTCTTTCGTGTCCACCGTACTCTCCTGTTGCTGTTGCAAAAACGGATTCCGAAATCTGAAATCATTTAGTTGGCAAACGCTGTATCGAAACCGATCAAAGGTCGTCAGAACCTCTGGAAAGTTTTAAGAGTAAAAACATCAAACCTTACATAAAAAAGGAGTAATGGACTTTAAGTCACAGTGGAAGAAGGCTATGGATGGAATGGCTCGTATTTTCTTCAAAAAATATTGTATTGACTCGTAACTTCTTACAAAAGATGGGACATTTCATTTGTACATCTATATACAACTTCAAACTGTTTTTTAACGCAACCACGTTTAGAAGCCTGACGTTACTTAAGTGCAAGTCGCAGGATGCACCCCTACAGCAAATCAACAATTAGAACCGTTAGATATAAGAAAGCATTCAATTGAATAATGATTTTCCTGACCACCATTACTAAATGAATCTAAGGGTAGGAAATGCCAATTGATTACTTAGAAAATGAAAATATATGCGTGCAGGTCAGACCTTTCAACGGTCCTTACCTTCTGTTCCCAGAACAAAATTACGAGTTTTTCAAAGCAACCACCCACAGCTCATCTTAATCTTTGACAAATTCTAATTATAGATTTACAACTTACGCGAATACACTCACGGTCACAACCAATTCCAGTCAGTTCAAAGAAATACTATAAAATTTAGAGTACACCTCAAGACCCCTGCCAATTTCGAGCGACTTAATTACAATTCTGGCATAAAATTTACACACCCTCACGATTCGACAAACGTCGTCCTCTCCCGATTGGCCCCTACCCACCTGTAACCATAACTCAATCGATTACCGCCGCCATCAAGTGATAATAAATCATAAGGCCAAGAGGGATAACAGCCACCCACTTTCATAAGTGAATATATGTCTGTCAATCCAACCGCACATTTGATTAACCAATCAGCCAGGACTCACATCAATACTCCCGAAGCAGCCCTGGAAAGGCCATCAATTAAAAAGAAATATCGCACTTTGTAACCCATTTTGACAACTTTACGCAATGCCGTCGTCCTGCGGCGCTCGCCAACCAAATTAACTCGAACTTGAGACGAAGCCAAATCTAAGTCGGAAGAGGAGAAACACAATTTCGCGCGAATGGAGAGGAAAAAACTAATTCGCTATCCAGCGGCGGTTTAATTGCCAACTTCACACGAAACTAACACACATTGAGCCCCCCCCACACACGGGGGCACCGAAGCAACCCTTACACGACTCCGGCTAAGGGTCGCAAAACGAAACTCCGATAAATCGTTCCTCGACGCGGCCACTGGAATTGGAACTCGAGCAGCACCCCTAGATGAATGTGAATGATTAGCTGGCCGGCCAGTCCGAATGGTCAGCACCTGCCACGACGGTCGCTTGACCAGTATTCGAGCGACCGAGTTACTGACCACAAGTCCTCGCGCACATACTTCACCTGCATCGCGAGTAGAAATAGCCGTGCTAGTGTCAAGCAGATCGATATTTGAAAGTATTGAACCGGTATTCGCGCCGCGCCGTCGGACAATGGTATAGACTGTGCCGTTGCCTGTCGTTGGCATAGATATTCGATGTGGAAAACAAACTGTGCTGTGCGAGAGCAAATATTAATTCAATATTCATAAAAAAATTAAAAAAAGCACGCGGCGACTCGAACACGATGGATATTCCAAACACTGGAGCGATTTTCACACTCGGCAAGTCCCACTTGGCCGAGAACACACAGAGCTACTTCTACATCAAGAATGACCCGGTTAGGAGGCTCACATCCGGGGCTAATCAGAGCGCTGTTATTTGTGGTAAACTGTATTCTAGATGATTGAATGGTGGTCGATTTTTGGGGTTTGGAGGGCTGTGAAGTTTTGAAAATTTCTGGGGAGTTTCGAAAGTTTCGGGGAAAGTTTTGGAAGAGCTAAACAAATTGGTATGGCTATTGCTTCTTCGTGGAGTGAAAGTGAAGAAATCAAACGTTTGAATAAAATTAATTTACCGTTTGAGGGTTTAAGCCAAAATTGTCATCACAACACTGCTCGTTGACATAGAAAACGGGTTGTACTTGATTAAATTTAACTTTTTTGTCGACGAGTTTAATCGATTCATACATTGTTTCGGAACTACTGCCGGACAATGACAACATCGTTGTTCTAGAACATATTACAATCTTCTTTTAAATTTATTCGGCTCAAACTTGTGAAATTTTCCAGCAGTCTTCAAAGTTCCACACATTGTTGTACAGACCAGACCCAACAATTTGCTTAAACTTCATCTTTTTCTATATTTGACCGAATCATAGTCCGAATTTTACTTGAAACACATGAGGTCTGATTCAATACATTCTATCTTAATAATTCATATCCTCTGTTGCGTTGAATTATGCTCTTGAATGTTTTACTTTTTACTACTTTTTACTTTGTTTAAGCATCGAGTCAAAACGTCGGTTCAAACTGTACAGCTGATAGGAGAAGAATCAATGAAGTACTAGATTCTTCACCGAAAATTGGACCACAGTGCTCAAATAAAGATTTTCTGTGTTTCAATTTAGTCGTTGTTTGCTTTTGTTTCGAGCTACAATTAATTATTATTCTTTTACCAAAGAATTTAATTGATTCTGTAAAAGGTTGATTGAAGTAGTTCTTGGGCAAGCAAAATTTAACGTCTCAATTTTGATGCTTTTCTCTTTCCTTTACAGTTTTATGCAAACAGTTTCGACCAAATTGTGTTCCTAAAAAATACTCTTTCAAATTTAACAATTGCTTAAGGTAACGCTTTAAGTTAATTTTACTTAAGAACAACACCTTCATGTAAGCATTAGATGGTAAATAACTACTTTTTCTTTCTTGGCCTATTTTTTATCATGTTCCCCTGGATGAAGGTCTCAACACAGTTGTTTCATGTTTTCTGTTAGTTTTCCAACTGAGTCTGAAGATTCTATGAAATATTCTTCGCGTGCAACTGATAAGAATCGTCCTTCGAGTTGAGTAAAATCGATGATTCCATTACTTCTTTTACACACTCTAGGAACGCAATCACGAATGTATGTGATTATATATTGAACTCAAAACTGAGAAAAGAAGAGAGACCAGCTGTTGAATTATTCGTCTGTTAACGTTTGGATTTTCTAGCATATGTTTGTCCTTCAAAATGGGCGGCTAACAAGGATCTGCGTTACTTGTATTCATAAACATAAATTCATATCGGACTAACTCAAGGCAATCAGCAAATAATTTATTTCCTAGACTTAACATTTGAAGGGTATAAGTCTTTGGCAGTTGTGTGCTCTTATTTTAATAAAAAAAAATCTTGTTTTGGGTTTGAATAAACTCCTGTCCATGCGCGTGCTACCTCAATTGAATCAAATCAGAGATGAGAAAAGAAACTTGAATTCAATGCGACCTTTGCAAATTACGCATTTTAAATAAGTGTTGGACATATTAAAAGCAACTGACAGGCGTTGCAGTCCACAAGGGACCTAGCTTATTCAACAATCACTTCAGCAATGTGTTCAATTTTTTTTTCCAAGAGTTGGTACAATGTAAAGTTAACAACGAGCGGAAACGTCTTCCGAAACCTATACCATACTTCTTTCGTGAATGGTGCCAGAAAATCGAGGGAAGTTGTAACCATGAGAAAAGTTCAACATCACCAAATATACCTTTCGGGATTCGAACATACATTTTCCATTCTGTAAAACAATTTGACCTGAAATTGCTGTGTTTTTTAAAAGTGGCACTTTTTCCGTTCTGTTTTATTTTTCTCCCGGCATAATCAACTCAGGACAAAGATTGCTTATAAAATGTTGAATTGAGAACTTTCTTAGTGCAACACAGGTGCCCTGAAGAACTGTAAACTGCAAGCAAAAAGTAGCCCTTGTCAAAAGGTCTGATAAGTGACAAATGGAAAAGTAATTATTTTGTGTGGCGAAATGGCGAAGTTTATACTTGGATTGAAAATTTGCTTTAGTAACCGTTGCTGGGGCACTTATTCTTGAAGTTGATAACTTAAGTGGACCTATGGAGGTCTTGTGAGTTATTCTTCTGGTTTATCACTGCTGCTTTTTTTAATTTATTGTTTAATAAAATGCCAGTTGAACGTTAAATGTAGGAAGTGCAACACCATTACTCACACATTATACAAATAGAACTTATTGATTTTGTAAAGCAGGCGCATTTTCACAAATCTCCATTATTTTGTGCATGAGTAAATTAAATCTGTTTCTGCTGTCGGTAGCAGCCAGATAATGGCTCAAATGACAGTACGTGACGGGATAAGTGCGTCGACTCACACGCCGGTGTGTCCCAGTTTCGAGTCCTAGACTGGTTCTTTCAGAGTTTATTTAACACTCATATCTTTGGAGTCGATAACAACACCACAAAAAGAATTTCGTTCTTCGGAGTCGGCAAATAGACTACTTTCCGAGTAAGAGGAAAACAGCATTTGTCCAGCCCGTCCCTAAGAAAGGAGACAGGCATCCGTTCTGTCTCCGTCACTCTTTCTCATATTCATAAATGATCTCTTGTCTGTTACTTATAATCCTATTCACTCCTTCGCTGATGACAGTACCCTCAGCTTCTCATATTCGTTACTCGGCTCACGTTCCTGCACTTCGGCCGTAGACTTGGAACGGTAGCGTATGTTAAGCACATTAAATTCTGACTTTGACAGCATTATCGCTTGGGGTACAAGAAATCGAAAGCGTTCTCAAAATAACCAGCCATTATCCATGGACGACACCTGCGTTGTTGAAACCGAAAAACTTTCCATCCTCGGTATGTGTATCAATTCAACACTTAGTTGGAACGATCACATACTAGAGGTCGCCAAAAATGCTGCGAAATGTCTTGGTTTCCTAAAACGATGCAAACAATACTTTTCCCCCTCTGATCTGGCTACAATTTACAAGGCCCTAAGCTCGAGTATAACGCTCCTATCTGGTCTGGTGCTCCCAAGACCTCTCTTCACCTACAGAATAGAGTTCAAAAGCGAGCGATAAAACTGATAGGAGATAATAATATTGCGAAGTCAATTGACTCGTTTGACCACCAACGTAATGTCGCGTCTCTGTTACTGTTTTATTGATATTTCAACAAGAAATGCTTAAACGAATTAGCCAGCTGCATTCCGCCCCTTCAAGAATTCATCCGCAATACACGCCTCGCTAGGACTGCTCATCAGTTCACCCTTAAGCCCACCTTCGGACGTACAGTAAAGTTTAGAGACTCGTTCTTTAGCCGCACCACACGAATATGGAATGCTCTTCCTAGCTCAATATTTCCTACTCATTACGATCCACAGACATTCAAAACCAATGTGCACCGGTACCTCCTCTCCCTCTCTCTTCCTCTATACCTTCGGCCCGTGCTGTGACTTAAATTCGGTCACTTAAAGGTAGTTGCAACCCCTTTAGCGCGCGCCAACTATAAAAAACAAAACTCGCTACACAAAAATAGGACGCAGAACTGAACTGAACAGAACTTATTTTATGTACATACCATATGCCTTGTGGATACACATGTTAGATTTGCAGACAAAAACCTGAAGACTTTCTGTTTTGCTTTCTATTTTTTTTTCGTTCAATCACTAAAACTCAGCTAATCATTTCATTATTGAACTACATCGCGACGGTAATGTCCACTCAACTCGTTGAAGTCCCAACATCTATATTTAGCGGTTATTTTATGAACATCAACCAAAACTACGATTTAAAAGGACGTCCACAAATTCTCCAAGGTTCTAATATCTCGAACATGGCAAAAGGCTATTTATTTAAGAATTACAATAATTTGTTCATTTGCACTCATTAGGAACCTTAGCTCACCGTCCAGTGTGACTCTTTTCGAAAATACTATTCTCTTACGTGCTTTTTTTACCTTATTCATTTTGAATTGAAAAGTGTGAGGAGCTTAACGTGCAAATTATTCACGTAATTCAAGAAAATACGATGCTAATTTCCATCGGAAGGGTTTCTTAATGCGTCCTCTCTTATTGTGCAATTTATGAAATGTTTTTGATTATTTTCTTAGCTGATATTCGAAATAATTAAATTATACGGTTTGTTTAGCATTTAAATTGTAGATAAGTTAGCAGAAAGTTGCGCTAACTTACTGACTACATGGCTGTCAGAATTTAAGCGAGTTGTTTGACGTCCCAAATCGCTCGTACTTTATATCTTTCCAGTAGGCAGACTTGGGAGTATCAGACAAGAAAGGAGCGTTTAACTTAGTTATGCGAGAAAATTAAACTTCCTTCGCTTTCAGAAACAAAATTGAAAAATGTAATCCAACTAATTTTTGAATTGATGCACACACTGGGGCTGAAGAGCCTTTTGCACATAGACTTCACATGACTGATTGCTCTAGAAATGCCACTAGCATAAGTGAAGCGTTTCTCATCCAACTTTGAATACATTTTATTCAGTTTCCAAATGTGTACTCTTGACACATTGTCTTTTGAATTAAAGTTGGTAAATTGTCACCACATTAAAGTCCATTTTTTGACAGCTAAAACTTAAACACGAGTTTTTATCAATTCAAGTCAAATACACGAAAAACTTGCCCAACCAACTTAAAGCCGATGTCAAAAAAACCACTCTCCATCACCAATTAATTTGCTGTAAGTAATTACCACTCAGCTTATAGCCCCCGTCCAGTTTCTTACTTTCCAAGCAAGCAACTTCCCTTCCACAACCACCCAAGGAAACCCTTTCTAATTTAAACAGTTTTAACAAAACTCCTCCGCTTCCTCTCCCTCTCTCTCACTCACTCTGTCTGGGTATCCAGAGACAGACTCCGTAAGAATCACTTCACTGTTACTAAGGCCCACACGGGATTGACACACTTTACGGTTGTAAATATTTAAGCGAGTCACGATAAAACGCTTGAATTCTGAACCCCCACACTCTATCAGCCAAGGGCTTGGATGCTTTCACTTTTCGTAAAGTTCACCACACATAAACCCAGCCATCGGACTGCTTCATAGCGACTTCTGCTAGCCCTTGCACTTCGTGCTCATTAAACTTTCAGTTTTTTTTTTTTTTTCTACCCCTTCCTGCAAGCCACCTTCTCAGTCCAGGACTCGATGCGTCTTCGTGTTCGATGGGTGGGCGCTTTCCTATTCCGTTTTTCACTTTTCAGTGACCTTATTTCATTTCTTTCATCGTGCACTCCTTTTTTTCTTTCTTCTTCTACCTAAGTGACTGCCAAAGTGTTTGGGCAAAGGACTTTTCTTTTTCCATTAAAAGAAATTACGTCCCTAATGGAACGGGGTGAAATGAACAAAAACACACGGACAGGGGCACCGGAGCGCAGGGAAGCGAATTCAAATCAAAAACTTGGACGAGGCCAGTTCCACTCTCTGCTGTGCAGGCGAATGATTAAAAAAGGGATTTCGCAAGTGACCGACAGAAATAGAAATCAAATTGGCAGGAGGACATTTGAGTCCGCCCAGAGGAAGAAGAGAGTAGAAGCTAATTGGTTATATTTTTTCTTGATTAATTTGAATTACGAGCTGTTTTACGAGACTGAATTGGAGGTGAGGTTGGTTTGGTATGCGAAGGGAACCCTTTATGTGGGCGTTTTGTCACTTCATTTATTCACTTGAGTCTTTCGTCGTTTGACGGGTGAGAGAGGTGTTTTGGTGCCGTGCGACTTACAGTATGATGCTTTGCTCTGAGTATCCTTCTTTCTGTTTATGAAACCTGTAACCGAATCGAAGTGTTGGCCTTGGATTTTTAAATACGTTGTTGTCTTAATAATTAGAGGAAGTGTAGCGCATTAAGAGATCGAAGATATTTAGAAAATGCGGAAAAATACTGTCTTAAGACAACTTTAGATTTTAGCACTCATAAAATCCACGTCTGCTATTGCCGACCACTAGACCTATCCTCTCGACAAATGATGACAAGGACAATTTTAAGACTGCAAACAGAGGACAGAATCCAATGAACATTCGAGAGCTGTACTTTGCATTTTGGAACGTATCCTACTCTCATACTTCCAGAGAACGCATTTTGCCCAAGTGATCGCAACTATTTAAGGACTTCGTCCCTACCTTGACTAATTGGTTGGAAACCAAGCAAGGTGCCTGCCGCGGTATGCTCCAAAGACCACTAATTTGGATTTTGACATTCCATTTAGTGCTTCAAACTAAAGAAATGGCCAGCCGTGAAGAACTGCCCAGATTGAAGTTAAATACAATATTTTCGAAGGATGTTCTTTAGTCAGGTGGCTCGGAATCAGTTTCCTCAAGACTCTCATAGAATGTCGCACATGGTTGGTTAAGGTTGCTGAGCAATTTAATATTTTCCTGAGGGTGCTGGGTGTCAGTTCTCAAGCTGACAAGTTCCAAAGCGAACAAACTAACTGTGACACGGGACGAGGCTACACCTGCTACAGGAACATGTGCATGCAATCTGAATTTACAAATGGCATCCAATCGAATAATTTCAAACGGACCACTCTAACTCCTGCCGTGCGTTAAAAGAATTCTAGGCCTATGGAAAAATCGTAAAAAACCTGATGAGGGACTGCGTAAGGGGAAAGAGAAACATTTGCTGTGAAGAAATGGCCAGAAAATGATCAGAATCTTGCACGCTTAAGAAATCAGTGATCGCCGTGGCATTGTGGGTAAGTGCGTCGACTCACACGCCAAGGTTCCAGGTTCGATTATCAGTCTGAACACCACCCATTTTTCAAGGCGTCACCTCTTTCCAATTGCCAACAACACTCAAGAAGTACTAATTGCCTACGAAATGCTTTTCACCGTCCGGAGTCTGCAAAATCTGTAGGTTCCTTCTGCTTGTAAGAGAACAGTAGCAAGCAGTTGGTCGGTAATTGGAAACCTCACGTTTGGATTTTTTTCGTGAAGGGGCACAATGTCAGCATTCATCAGCAAGACGGTTGAAGCACCCGCTGCCTACAATCTTCTGTGTTAAGAAAAAGGACTTACACATACTCGTAGAATTGTATAATAGAATTGCTATGTTGAAGGGGAAATGTATCGCCCACCCTACTTCTGTCACAGAGATGTGTATTGGGCTTAACTCTCTTAGACTTGAAGAACGTTCATAAGGATTGAAAATGAGGGAAATGCCGAGACCGATTGAAGGTTTTGTTTAAATTTTGCTTAAATTACAGCTCTGTTATTGCAATCATCAATGCTTAAAAGTGAAAGGGTCCAAATCTGACTCTAGTCAGAGAAAAAAACGGCTGCTCTAAAATTTTAATGAGAGTCTGATTCAGTTTGTCTCTTAACTGAAGTTTGTTTTTGCCTTCTAAAAAAGCGATTTCGCTTTTAGCTTTCTACACTCAAAAAAATCGAGTAATTTTTCAATAACAATCATCAAAATCATGTTGGTAGATGTCCACGTCTGATACAAACATGTTTTGCGAGAATTTTTATGACTATTGGTGAAGTTAGCCATTTAAGTTAATCCACAATGCTATCAGGATCAACTGGTGCTTGGTTCTGGTGATTTCAAAAGCACACTCAAACGTTGCGTGATATTCAACAATCAATAGCAGAGCGTGACTTATTAAAATTACCGTAAGATGTACTAGAATCCATATACAATACATTTACAAGAGTAAACATTTGGAAAATGTCGTTTCCAATGGATATACGCTGTACACTCGCTGGAATACACTCTGTTTTCATATCATGGTTTGACTAAGCCATATTTTTTTTAAAACACGAAACTGAATTGCGATGTGGCTGCCGTGGCATGGGGGTTAACTGCGTTGACTCACGCGTCAATGGTACAAAATTCTGAACATCACTTCGAATTGCTGGCAGCACTCAACGAGTTCGTATTGTCTGTGAAAAGTTTCTAAAAATTGAGGTTCGCAGTTTGCGGTGAATCGTGGGTCCTCTCTACTCGTGAGAGAACAGAAGGATGCACAACACGAGTAGGCAGAAGACAGACTCTCGTACTTTGTGGGCTGTAGCGACATCGAATAAATCGAATTAAACACTTTAGAGACTTGTTTACTACTTCTACGTATTTTTTGGAAAAGCTGAAAACGCCATCTGTTCACCAAATGGTTATAAAAAAAGATAAAATTAGTAGCAACGTTCTTTTTTTTTGTTGACCGCTCAAACCACGTTTCAACTAATCACGCCAAATTAAATTTTTCACTTAAGTGCGCCATTGAATCTGCAGTTCCGATTTTGGCACTGTTCGGCTTCGAATTTTGTGGAGCAAACTGAATAAATGTCAATCACAGTGTTACTTTTGAAAATGTGACCGCTTTTAAAATTCCAAATTTTTGTTTTTATTAAAAAAATCCCGATATTGAAGGTATCATTGCGTATAGCTCACAAAAAAGAGCAATGTATATCAAGAAGATTACCTCACTGTACAATAAATTGTATCAATATATTCTTAGGGCTGAATGGTGTCCCCAGAGGCTAAGCACATTGAGGGTCTTAACTCTCACTTAGTGGGTACTGAAGAATGTGTACTTAAGAAAAAATTACCTAGTCTCCGTGCAAAGTATGAATTAAATCCACTTTCTTTTGAGAACTTTGTTCACCTTCAGAAATACAAAAAGAAAACTAAGAATTGACATAAATCACTGGGTTGTTGTTGTCATGTCATGTTTTGTTAGAATATAAAAAAGGAGACAAACTATTCCTATTTACCACAAAACCTGCTTTCAAGCAGGGTGTGGCAGGTGGAAGAATGTCCTCTTCATACCAGCTTCCCTGTTTATAAATACATATATGTTTATGTCAAATCTTTAAATGGTTCATGTGCACATGTATGATATGCAAATTTTACTTATAATTTTATTTCTTCCTAGTGAAAAATAGAATTCGTTACACACTTAAATCTCTTTAAGAGCCCCCAGTATTTTTATTTTGACATAGATCCCACTAAGTGAAAATTTGAGAATCTTACTGGATTTAGACCTCCGCATCGTAATCAATGCATTCAGTAACAACAACTCAACTGTCTAAAGTAGACAACCGAGTAACGTTTGTGAATTTTAAAAATTTTTTACCGAAATTCGGAGACGTTGACCGTAACTACAAGACCGTTAACTCTAATTTTCAGTTGAAATTCTCGCGCTAGGCAAAAACAAGTTTAGTGAGAATTTTGAAATCAGTGACAATGTGGCATGTTGATTGAGGACCAGGTCCACCACGGATTGTAGCGCCACAAGAAGAAGACACAATGGTTTGGTCGAAATGTTGAAAATATCGCTGCTGTGCCGGTGATGACCGTAGAAAACGATCGAAATCAGACAATTCCCGTTCTCAAAAATTGGAACCGCACAAGATTAAGCTGACAGAAGAACTGAATCCGATGGACAATTCGAAGTGACGAACATTCTCCGGTTTGGTTCTGAAGAAGGTGTTGAAATTCATCGCAAAATCATCTTCAGTGACGAACTTCATTTTTGGCTCAATCGGTTCGTCAATAAGCAATGTATGGTCGGGTAAAAAAAATAAGACCAAAATCACATTTGTCACTTCCCTCGAGTTATTAACCACATTCAGGTTTGGTTTTGAAGCTCATTAAGGGCCAAAAACTAATAACACATATGAGATGTAGAAAAGAACGTCTTCACGTGACAGCGCGACCACTTTCGAAACTAGGAACCCTTGCGGAGTATGGCTGAATCGCGGCGCAAGAGCTGACCAAGTTAGGAGGATCCTTCAATGTGTGTGGTGGGGTTGGGGGACCCTTCAACGTGGGAGGAATTCAGCCATTATGGCCTGCAATTCAATGACATAGCACTTAATTCGGACATGACTTGTTCACAATAAGCCAATCGTTTGAAGAAAGCAATCAGCCGCTTAGAACCTGCTAACATTCTCCAAAGAGGGAAAGATTGTTGATTTATTAGGTCAACGCGACGCTTGCGACTCAAAGACTCAATTGTCTATGAAAAGCTTTTCAAATCTCGCACTTCGGAGTCGGCAAAAAACTGTAAGTCCCTTCTACTCGTGAGAGAACAGTAGCACGCATAACACAAGAAGTTCTGGTAGAAGTCCTGGTCCCTTGTGGGCTGTAGTGCCACTCAAATATTATTATAGACGCCAGTGAGCCAACTTAAAAATAAAACCACTAAATTCCCATTTCCCAGCATTGTTTCATCACATTAGGAAATGTAAATCAACGTAAATTAAAAAACGCCTTTCATTGCGTCTTCCTGTTAACATTCGTCTAAATTCAAGTGAAAGCAACACAATTTGTACTTTCTTTGCTTTTTTCGTACAAAGGACTGCCTTGAGCAAAAGTTCACCCTGCACCAAGTATCAATTAAGAGTCTTTTGAAAAGAACCCTTTCGATGTTTCATTTACACACAACTTCTCCAAATCATTCACAATCCCTCTCTCCTCTCGTGTTCCGTCTTTGTTGCAATGTTGAATTGAATTGATTTCATTCCATTCCAACTAGTCCACACATCAAACGATTTCTTTGCACTTCCCACAAATACAGTCAAAAAATCTGAACTATGCCCGTCACCCCACCCGCTGTAATTACCGAACCGGAAAACCACCCCAATGACCACCAATTCGCCTTTAATCATTTACATCTCCTTAATTCGTTTTTCTTTCATTTTTTTGTGTGTTCCTTTCCCCCTTCCACACAGAGTCCGGCCGCTTGTTCGTTTGGGGGGAAAATCACTTTGGTCAACTGGGAGTCGGCACCAGCAGCAGTGGACACAGCGAAATAATCACAAAGCCAACATGCGTAAAGTCCCTCAAGACCCTGGGCCTCAAAATTGCCGACATTGCATTCGGAAATGGCTGGGCTGTCATTCTTGCATGTAAGTCACAAGCACGGGGGGGGCGACGTGTTTCCTTTCTTTTATTCAAATAACCAACACCGCCCGCATTTCCTTTCCCTCTTTCAGATTCCAACGAAGTCTTCTTCACCGGACGCAACATATTCTCGGCCGGAACAAAAGTTTCGGAGAATTTCACCAGCGCCACAGTGGGCGCGGAGAAATGCTCCATCATCCGGAAGCCATTTCGCCTGGAGGAATTCGATGACTGCCTCTCGCCCAGCGAGGACCAGGAGAATTTCACGTGCATATCAGCGGGAAATGGGCACTTCGCCGTGATGACATGTGAGTTCCAGTCGCACTTTACTTTATTGCCTGAGTTCGCCTATGAATCACCCGCCTCCCGTCGGCCGAGGAGTAACGAGAAGTTATCGTGCACTAGTGACCCCTGACCGCGGGTAGAACTCTTTAAAACATGTCATAAAGCAATCGCCATGCGCCGTGATGAACGTTTATACATTCCCCGTCGCTATCTATGGCATCGCGTGACATGACATGAGACACCGATTTCGTACACCTATCACTGGCCCCTGGGACAGCTGCACCCGCGAATAGGCACCAACCATAGCTTCCTGGGAGTTTATAATCACGTCGCAATGTGGCTGTGGATTCCGTTTTCGTCCGTGTGGAATAATTGCCGAGAGTCGGGGGATGGCTGGCTTATTGCCGCAATAATTATACGCCTCGTCCACTTCCGCGCCGGATGTATGCAAACCTAAAATATCCACTGAGTCAGAATGTTTAGTTTTCAGTTTCCGGTTGAATAGCACCGGTATCGGCTCACGACCGGACGCCATCGATCCATAAACACTTCAAACAACAGTTGGTCGGCATTTCACCGGCGGCGGGTGGCTGTGGCTGCTGAAGTTACTTGACCCGAGAGGTTAAGAAACTTTAAGGATCTCTCGCAGGCAGCATATTTAATTTCACCTCCTCACGAATATGAGCTGTTAATGACCCCCGAACAAAGGTGACGGAGGTGACATGTGAAAGTTCGTTTGTGCATGTCGTACGCATAGATTCGTGGGGGGGAAGTTTGAGAAGTGAAGAAAGTTTGCCCTTTTCAGTTAATGACTGGCAATGGGAATGGGAGAGGTTAACTTTCTGACAGGACAGACAGGTTGTTGTACTTTCTTGAGTTTAGACTGAAAGAAAATTGTGTTTAACAATTTCACTGAATAAACGGATTGCACAGTTTTTGAGGAGATAAGCGGCTGTTCCATTTGCGTGAAGATTTCTGTAATATTGCGTCAAATAATTTCAGTTTCTTAACGTTTATCACAACCTACTAAATCAAACAAAGACTCCAATGGACCAGGGACTTCAACAACCCCTCTTTCTGTTCGTGCAAATCTCTCATGGGTTGAGAGGATCCACAGTTTAATGTCGACACAGTTAGAGTTCGCTCTCAGCAAAATTTATGAGTATTTTTATAAGTACTTTGTACACGGTAGTTGTTGGTTTTGTCAGCAACTCGAAAGGGATGGAGTTAAGATGAATAGAAGTTTAATTCAGGACATAAGGCTTTAACTACCTTGTAGGGACGGAAATGCCCAAAAGCCCGAAAACGCAAGAACTTGACAAACTTCGAGAGAGAATACAATGAACGTCAACATTGTCAGAACTTACAACCTACTTAGAAATGTACAGTGGCATTCTGCATGGGGGTTGCAGGGGGATATGCGGCCCAACACGTTCTTCTCTGAGATATTCTTTCGCGGTTTCAAGGTTAAGGTTCTCACCTCTCAACTGGATCATCTTGTATACCCTTGTCACTCAGCCTTTCCGACCATTTCAGTGTCCTTGAGCCAGAAATTACGGCTATTAATCAGACAGCTCGCTTTTTGTGAATGGAGGCCATAGTTGGCAGTTGCAATCCAATGACAATTTAAACGTCAAAATCTGATAGTTTAACATTGCATCTACCTCTTAAGCAGGTAGTGCTTAAAAACAATCTTCTTTTGGGCTGCATTTCTAGACATAAATGTATCCTGAGCAAGGCAAAAGGAGACAAATTAGCAAGAAAGGGAACAGGTCTGTCAACGGCAGCTAACCAGATTGCACCGTTTTCTAGTAAAGGCTACACTTTAGTCTTTTACGAACCGAAGACCTTGTCAGACAAAACAAAGTGACGTACGTCTGATATGAGATTGCGGGAAACCATGCAGAAAGGTTAAGTCTCCCATACAATGACTTCTGTACCGTGACGAGATAACGAAAAGACCGTGTCTGCGGTAGAACTTGTCCATCTTTTGTAATAGTTACGAACAGTACGATTGGAAACTTCTTCTACAAAAGACGAGTCAAACTTGCTGATGTACATAAGAGTGGGAAAGATAAACCAATTTGCAAGGAAAACACTCGCAAAGCCAGTAGAAGTTTGAGGGATAGATTTCCTTCATAGACGCACGAAAGACACGATAATCATCCGACACTACAATGGTCCCACTCGTGGACTTAGTGGATTTCAGTAATCTTTCACAGGCAAGCACATCAAACTTAATAATAATAATTGAGTGGCACTACAGCCCACAAGGGACCAGAGCCTAGCTTCTACAAAAACTACTCGTGTTTTGCGTGCTACTGTTCTCTTAAAAGTAGAAGGGAGCTACAATTTTTAGCCGACTCCGAACAGCGAGATTGAGAAGCTTTTCACAGACAATTAATACTCTTTCAGTGTGCCGTGAAAAAATGCTAGAGGTCCCGTCCGGGAATTGAACCTAGACCTTTGGCGTGTAGGTCAACGCACTAACCCACTAGGCCACGGCGACCAAAAACATGTCAAACTTACCTAATCTAAAAATACTACAGCTTCACATTTGTCGTCCAGAAACTGTCAAAATTCCAAACGATAACCTGGTTACGTTTGATTTTTACGGTTTTTTATCACTTGGTAGTGCCTTCTAAGAGTAACCTCCAATTCTTCGATAATTTCAAATTTCCGTGCGGTTGAGGCCAGACCACACATCTGACGCAACATAGCTTTGTGCGAACATGTATCGAATCTTTTCTAACATTTTGTTTATCAGTCAGCATTCGTGTTTACCTTAGACTTAAGCTCTTGCAGAGTATGAGTTTGGTCCATTGAGTCAAAGTGTTCGATGTCGGTTACGAATGACTTGCTGGTGAATTTCCCATTCTATAGGAGAAATTATTCTTAAAGCAGTGCGCAATGACACTGAAAACATACTGAGCACGAAACGAACTCGCCCCAACCAGCAGAACGTCAGTGAACTTAATAAAATAAGAATGGGGCGATAATACAGCCACAAAAATCGCACGCATAACTTCTTCTCTCAAGAAGACTAAGAGCGTCTTCATCCGCTTTTAGTGGCGTCCAGGTTTCTGCTCCATAAAGGAGGACTGGAATGATCAAGCAGTTGTACAGAGCCACTCGATTGGCCCTTGAGCTCGAGGTAGACGAAGTCTTTGACTGCCTCGAAGTTTCTGCTGCCTGTTGGTAAGCTCTGCTCAAACTATTGCTTCGACCACAATATTAGGTCACAAAAACTTCCTTTCACAGAATAAACCGCGAAAACCTTTTTTATCTCTTTACACGATTTTAACTTTCTCCTCCTTTAAATTCACAGCTCTGGGTCGTCTCATTGGCTGGGGCTCAAATGACCAGCACCAGCTTGGCTCCAACAAACTCGAACTCGAGGAACCATACGAAATCATCCTCGAATCCAAGGTCAAACAATTCGTCTGTGGTCCAACATCGACTCTGATCCTGACCGAAAATGGAAACCTTTACCTAACTGGGCGCCTGAGTGAAATGGTCTTCCCCCAGTTCACTGAGCTGCAGAAGAACCTCTCGCCGCAGGAGGAAATCGTCTTCATGCATATCTCGCAGTCGAGCGAGATTTACATCGTGACCAATGAAGGAGGCATCTACCGCAGCATGGAGTCGTCGCGGTACAACAGTCTCATCTTTCAGCGATTCTACGACTACGACAGCGAGGAGAACGGGCAGCTGGTGAAGCTGCTCCGGGGAACGTCGTTTTACGCCGTGCTCACGAAAGCACATAAATTCTACACCACCTTCTCGGAGAGTGGTCATCACTTGAAGACTTTTCGGGAGATTTCGAAATTCAAGAACCTCCGAACCATGGACATGGTGGTGGGTGATCAGCATATTCTGGTGCATGGCATTCCAAGGTCTGCCAGTAAGCATCTCAACAAGACGTTCGTAGTTCGGCCAGATTCAAATGCAAACGTTCATCAGGTGCCCGTAACGGAAGTTGTTCATGAGGAAAATATAGAGGAGGAGCCGGAGGGAGGAGAGGAAAATGCAAACACACTGGAGACGGTAAAACCGAACACCCCAGAGCATAATGCAGCTGAATCGGAGCATGTCGACGTAGCAGAACCAAAAAACCAAGAAGAGGTCACAGTAATGGTGGAGGAGGAGGACACGCCTGAGGTGGAATCAAAAGAAATTATGAATATTTTGGAAAGTGCTGGTGACGCTAGGCAGTCACCTGAAAAAGAAACCCAAGCGGTTGACGAAGTGCCTGACAAGATGCCTGAAGCCATCCCACCTCCCTCGGCTTCTTCGTCCAAAGATTTTGATGCACTTGAGGACTCATCCCCCACTTCAATGAAATCCGCAAGGTATCGCAAACTGGACGAGTCAGAGGCAGACAGCAACAGTTCTTCGCCATCAAAAAGAACCGTCCTTACAGCCAATGCGGACAGTACGTCCCCGTCCCTTTCTGTGAAGTCGCGCAAAGGCTCCGCTAAATCCATCCGATTCGATGAGAAATCTCTAGTGAAACAGAACTCATCCGAAGGGATAATGCGACCCAGGACTCCATACCCGGATGAAATTCCGGCAGAAGTCTCGCAGTTGGTGGTCGAAAACGAGGACTCCCTGGACAAGACAAGCCCTGCTTTTAACGACAGTTTGGAAAACATCCCAGAGACGGTTACAGACGTCGAAGAAGGTAGGCCGATGCAATTCTCATCCCTCCAAGTGTCTTATACCCACGTATCCTTTCAGAAACTCCACAGCGGACTGGCAGCAGCAAGAGCAAGGCATCCATGAAGAAACGAAAGCTGACCCCAATTCATCGAGCTGCAGACCCAGTCCTGTCCAGCGAGGAAGATGAGCAACTGGCTGTGGAAATCAGTTCCACAGAGCTTTTGAACAAAACCGTTGTGAACGAAATCCGATTCATCAACAACGGCGTGGACGTCACCGATAACGTTTCCAAAAAAATTTTGCCGAAGATCGATAGTGTGGGCAGTGCTGTGGAAGAAGAAGCTACAAAGGAACTACATGAAGCCGATGAAGCTCTACACTCAGCCGTCGACGAGGTGAAGGTGACCACATCAGAGGCCGTCGAGACAGCTGTGGGAAAGGTGTCAGAGGAGGCTGACAAAACAGTAGAGAGTGCCGCGGAAAAAGTAGATAAAGTAGCTTCCGAAACAGAGAATACATTTGACAAGGTATCCAGTAAAGTTGGCACAGCCATGGCGAAGGTGTCATCGGAAATGGACAACGCCGTAAGCATTGTGTCAAACAAATTCGATTCTGCAGTCTCAACGATCTCTGAAGGCGTGGACAGCACTCTCAACTCCGTCTCCAACAGCCTGAGCAGCACTGCGACTAAAATCTCCACAAAAGTAGATGACGCCAAGCAGAATTTAAGCCACCTGTTTGCTGGCGGCAACAAGGAGAACAATGATGACAGCGCAACCGAAACGATCTCCACTCCGAAGGAAAACTCCAAACTGGATGATGACGAACGAACAACAGCTTCGGTCAATTCAAACCAGACTGGAAATCCATTTGAGAACGACAACGAAAACGACCAGAACTTTGACCCGGTCAAGCACAGCCTGGGTGAAGAAATACGCGAGGCCAGCGATAGCGGCAAGGGAAAGGTGAAGCAGTTCTTCAGTGATATGAAAGCAAAGGGCAAAGGAATGTCCTGCCGTGATGAGAAGGCAATTCGGGTGGAAGGTAACGTCAGGTCGAACCAACCACTAGTAGATCGCATTCATTCCATTCTTTCCAGATGAACCACCGAAGTACACACCAGCTGACGAGTACACAGAGAACGGCAACAAGACATCGAAGGTCTGCACTATTTTGTAGGACAATGCATTTAAATATTATTAATTTAGATGTTTTTATGTACAATTTCTCTTGCAATTGTAAGACTTTACACACTTGAAATAAAATGATACTCTTTAGCTTCGATAGAATAGGACACAAGAGTGTACAACTTTTGAGTTTTACTTACCATTCAATGCAGAAGGTTCTATATGTTTAAGAAGTAAATAAATACTTCCTAGAGTATTGGATTTTAATTAAAAATAAACAAAAACAAAATAAACTACACTGAAAAACGTTTTGGTCACCGCACTTGAATTGTCAAATGTGATGATGTTTCTTTTGTGGAAAGTGGATTACAGCGGTTGGTTTTTTTACTGAGAGTGATATTTTCAAGTTTAAATTATTTCTTTAAGATTTGTTTAAATCTGGAAAACCGGGAATTCGAAAGTTTTCTTAGGAGTTTAAGACTTAATTTGTGACCTTTCTGTGCTAAATAATTAAGTCCTTTGATGACATTTTGAAGTTGACTTAGTAAAATGCAGAGTTAAGAAATATTTTTACTAGGCAAAATAGATTTTAAATGTATTTCTTTACGGCTTCCAATGTTATTGCCAATTATGAAGTAGGCAATCTACAAATAAAATATTTCTCCACCGAAAAGTTAATATCCGTCAGTCCGCACAAAAAAATGACCGCTGTACACCTTTCAAAATATGTCTCAGAGAATATTCGCGGACACATTCTGCAGAGGCATCAATAACAAATCTACTACAATCGTTCACATGATTCTGTCTTCTTTTCCGCAAGCACATACTTTTCTTTTACAGGCGTTAAACAAACAACAACTGTCAAAAATCGTGTTCCCTCAAAAAAGAAAAAAGTAAAAAAAAAAATTCATTTTGATTTTTCATAAAAAAATCTCACTTTTTTACTTTCAACTGGAAATTTTGCACACATTTGGAATTTATTATTTTATTTCACCGCACTCAAACGCAAGGTGACTATTTAAGCAATATATTGAGATCACATTGGCATAGGCATTAGAATCTCGTGTGTCGTCAGGAAATGTTCAGATGGATTTAGCCAAGGGGATGCCGTAGGTAGGTCAAAGGTGAAAAGTGCTCGCGAATAAGGACACACATTTTTGTTTACTTTAGTGATTTTATATAATTTTCAGACAGCTGACATGTTTCCAAAATAGTGCCATACCAATTTCATATCGTTGACGTTGCATGCGATTTATTGAAGAGGTTTTTCCATTGAGAGAGAATGGTCATGAAGAATCCGAAGTAACCTAACCTCACTGGGTGGACTTGGGGAATCGAGTGTTACCTCAACATTTTGAGACAAATGTGTGTGGTTTCTATTGAAGTTTCTCCCCCTTAAATTTGTAATTAGTTTGCGAGTGTTTTTGGGATTTATTGCAATCGAATTGTACGAGGTGAATATTTGATTTGTTGAACTCTTCCCTGCGGAGACATATGGTTTAAATGAAAAAGTGAGTTGTTCGATTTTCCTAGATATACGTTATAAATGTGGTCTTGGAAGTAGCTCTTGTCATACTCGGGAAAGAAGCGAATTTTTGTAAAATCTAAGACTATCCTTGAAATTGGGAGAGCTCCTTAATTTCTCGAACGTGTATTTGTCATATCCATGAGACGTTGTCAAGTGTTTTTCGTAAATTTTAATCAACAGAAAAGGCGAGTTGGTCGTGTTAATTTAAATCTAAGGGGAACTCCAATTTTTTCTGATTTTCCACGGGGAGTTCCCGAAAAAAGTAATTGATTCCAGCGTGGAGATAATATTCTGCGAACTCCCTTTTTTGTCCACGTACTCACTGCTGAGTTCTATGAAAGTTTCCACGATTGCAATACCTTATCGTGGGTTGAACAAGTGACAATTCATTTTGCTAGTGCCATGGAAGTGTTGCAGTGAATTTGACTCAGGTGTATAAAATGTTATATTGCCTTCTTTCGCCCCTGTTGCTGCCCATATAGACTGAAAGCCAGCCAAGAGGCTTCCGAAGTTACTAGAAAGAAGTGCAATTAGCTCCAAAAGTGTGTGAAATATGTTGTCTGCTGCATGTTGTTCCTCTCAAGTTTCATTTCATGTGACTTCTACTCGTTTACTTTATTTCAAGACAAATGGGCCAGGTTCTCTGTTGTATTTCGCACAATGAAAATCGCCTTTCACTTTAACTTATCCTCGGTTCAGAAGTTACATTGATGGGCAAAATTAGGCTACAAGACGTCCTAAAGTGCAACTTCCAAGTATCCAATATTTCTTATGGGTATTTGAAGAGGTCGATTACGTAACTGTGTATGTGATCGGAGTGGAGTAAAGTTTGAAATATAGAATTGACGGCTAGGCGAAAATCCCCGTTGGGCATAAGCGTTTGACATTGATTTTAACAGCTCTAGCTATTTAGGGGAACTTGCAGTGCTTAGAGAAAGTTTCACCAGTGGAACTCCTAGTTGGATTGCATTGAACTAGAGTTGCTCCGAGGCGCACATCGCCATTGATTGCTGTAGAAGTAAAGAAAGTAGATAAGGATCAGTCCTTTTCTATAACTTCAACTTATTCATGATTTAATTGTATTGTAGACACTGAGAGGTAAGCGCCGTTGCCTAGTTGCACCCTCTTCATCGGAAGATGAACGTAAAACTCAAGTTACATTCATCTGTATCGAGTTTCTGACAAAACTCATAGAGATTCAGGTGTTTGGAAATAGGGTTCAACGTCGCCCTTCATAGTCGACCTGTACTAGAGAAGATTCTAGCCCTTGGTTGATTGTGAAATGTTGTCCCAGTTAATTCTTTACTTTAAGAAATTTGTAGACACTAGTTTTCGGCATCCGTGGGCATCTCCTTGAAAACAGTTTCGCCGGGTAAAGTGAAACTTTTTCCGATGTTTTATGTGAACTGTGCCTGTGGCTAAATCTATAAAAATTAACTGAGTGGCATTACAGTCCACAAGGGACCAACGCCAAGCTTCTACAACACTACTCGTCTTTAGCGGGCTACTGTTCTTCACGAGTAGAAGGGACCTACATTTTTTTGCCAACTCCGAACGGAGAGATTTGAGAAACTTTTCATAGACAATTGATTCTCTTTGAGTGTTGTCAGAACCTCGAAAGAGGTGGTGCCGTGAAAAAATGCAAGGTGTCCCGCCCGGGAATCGAACCTAGATCTTCTGCGTGTGGGTCGACGCAATAACCCACTACGCCACGGCGACCACTGACTGAAAGTGTCTGTTTCATATCAAACGTAGCAATCTGTTATCCGAGTGGTATGGTCTTTGAAAAATCTGGATATATTTGGGCGGAGAATATTTTCTTGTGTTGTTCATCTATCCAAATGAAAGCTTGTCTTAAAAGACACTTCTCTCCCCGATTAGGAACATGGAACTTCCACTGTTCTCAAGAGTACATCAGTCACTTGCAATGCATCACCACACTGAATTGGACCCAGTTTCTCAATTTTGTGTGAAGACATATGTAAGTATGAGTATGAGCTGAGCGTCAGGCATCGAGAATTTTCATCACTTTTGTGCACAAACTCCACTGACTTGTTGCCTTGTCTCAATGGTTCAGACTCTTTTAGTTTTTAGCTGGAGATGTAATGTTTATATGTGGAGGTGATTGATTAGACTCAGTCACCATACAGCTCGTATAGATCGTCGTTGACCCTTAAAACGACATCGACGACAACAGGATCACACACCACGTCGTCGTCGTCGCTGAACTTCCCATGTTCCCAATAATTCGCATCACCTTAACTAGACTAACTTCAGTCAAACCTCAAGTTTCAAAAATGTTCACCCGATTTTGGCCTGATGGTGATGGTCTCATTCGGGGGCAACCGCGTGATTTAATTTCCCGAGGTTACATTGGTTACAGTGACACCAGGTTGTAGCTTCCGATTGGTTTACGATACTTTATCTCTTTCTAGGTCTGTTCGCTTAAACCATAGACAGTCCGTATTCACTTCAATTTTCTCATCTAGGTGGACAGATAGGTGAAAGTTTCTTGCAAAAGATAGCTTTCGTGGGAGAGTTCTCAATTTCACCAGGCTGTCAAGGTTTACTTGTATGATCCTTCTCCAATCATTCTTTTCGATCAAATAGAATTTTGAAAATAGAACATTTCAGCTCATGATAACTTCCAAAGAAGGGATTTCCGATCTCCCATCCTTCGGTTTAGAATGTTGTAGAACTTTCTTGAGATTTATACCAAACTTAGCTAGCGTGCATACATGTGTTCTTACATTGGTAGCACTTTTCATAGATTCTGAAAGAAATAGGAAAACATTTTCTCCAGCTTCTATCGCAGTTCTGCATCCCCTGATAGGCTCCCAACTGTGTGTGATCATGTCCTTTTTCAACCATAATTAAATTTTTTGTTTACAAATTTTTCTCTTTTCAGGCATCACCACAGAATGCTTGCCATTACCAAACGCTGTGGCTGTTGCCTTCAAAATTGAACGAATCGAATCACTAAATCCGTCGTCTATCAAAAAAACACAACAGAAAAAAGATCCTTCATCCAGCAAACACACAAAAACGAAAACACACACAGCAAGCAAAACAGCAAAGAAACAAGAAAAAGTTATTTCTTCCTCGCCTCCTTTACCTACACAATGACTAATTGTGAAATCGTTATCGTTGCTACCGATGAACAAGCAACCGATATACAAATCCCATTCAACGTGATAACCTCAACGGCAACAGTTTCAGCGACTGGTGCCACCACTACGACTCATCACCTCGCACCACTGCAACAGCATACCGAACAACAGCAACAGCAACTGCTGCAGGGGGATACGCTGCAGCAGCAAGTGCAAGCCGGAACCCTACCGCCGCATCTAGATCGTCCGCCCACAGCAGGTCCTGAGAAACCATTCCAATGCAACATATGCGAACGGCGATTTCGGCAATTGAGCACCCTCACGAATCACGTTAAAATTCACACCGGCGAGAAGCCCTACAAATGCACGATCTGTGACAAAACCTTTCGACAATCGAGCACCCTTACGAATCACATGAAAATCCACACTGGCGAGAAACCGTTCATCTGCTCATTCTGTCCCAAGCAGTTCCGTCAGCTGAGCACACTCACGAATCACCTGAAAATCCATACCGGAGAGAAACCATTCGAATGTGCCGTCTGCAAGAAACAATTCCGCCAATCGAGTACGCTCAACAATCACATAAAGATCCACGTCATGGACAAGGTGTACATACCCGTGAAGATCAAAACGGAGGAGGACGAGGGATGACTAGAAATGGTGACCGATGCGCAAACGTCGGTCACCACCACCACCAATCACCAGCCACAACTCCAGCAGCTTCCGCTCCAGCTCCAGCAGCAGACCCACCAGGTCGTGCTGGACGCAACGCAACTGGCCGAGGGCATAATCTCAGCAGCTGATGTGGTCAAGATCGAGGTGAATAGTGTACAATCGGACTGCGAGTACCCAGGTGAAGGATGAGTGTATAGAGTTTCCTTATTTTTTATTTTTCAATGAGCTCTGGTCCCCGTCGCCGCGGATCAGATCCTCTCACTTACCTACTACTATTTATGTGTATAGTTCTATGAAATAGTTTTCTCTTCTCTTCTCTTCTCTTCTTTATTTAAACGAAAAAGAAAAGTAATAAATGCAAAGCGGAATACATACTTTTATACATACTGTGGCTTTACTCCTTAAAGAGAAAGACTCAAAATGCGCGTGAACAGCGAACGTAGCGTACGAAAGCGAAAGAGAAACTTTTCCCTCTTCTCTGATTTTTATTTTCCCATCAAAACAAAAGCGAACTCTTTCTTTTCCTTTTTGTTTTGTTGTTTATTTTGTTGTCATATCGTACATATTCTGTCTCATCTATTTCATCCGACTTTCCCGGATGCCGCCGTCGTGAGATCCCCGCCTGCGACTGCGGTTGCACGGCGTCCATGAACCAACTAGTCTCTCGAATGTGATTCAATGCGACCCTCAAGGCTGCAGTGGGGCGGGGACTGTCTCACTGCGGTGCGTCCTGAACAGAGAAACCGCTCCTACGATTCGGATTGTTTTGTTTTCGTTTAAAGTGCCTCGATAATTTGAACAGACACTCCGGTGTCGCGCAGATGCAGATACATGTGTGTACAGAGTTGTAATGGGATTCCTATTGTTGAAATATTGTGTGAAAATATTCAAATGTTCATGTGTTGATCTAGTTTACCACGTTTTTCGTTTTTCTGAGACTTCAGTTGGAATGCAGGGCGTCTCTGTAGGCTTGGCGTGATCATTAAATTCTGGTGTTTGCTTGTGAGTTTGGAGATGAGAAGGCTGGAAGTGGATGGGTTTGTTAGGAATGTATTCGAAATGGAAGAGGATTTTTTAAAATGTAAACCACTCTCAATTTTATTTATTTCTGAAGAGGTTTCTTCCCACAACTGACCCTAACCTTAACAAGGATTCGGGAAAAATAGGCTGATTTGTGGCGCTTCTCTTCAGCATTTGTTGCACAGTCTATGTGCTCTGTTTTCTTACACATTTCAGTTCGTCAAAAGACTGCATGGGGGAGTCTTAAGTCTCTGAAGACAGCCAAACCGTAACCACACTTTTCAGCTGAGACAGCTGGTGAACAACAGACGGGTTCCCATCTTCCTTTTGCAAGTTTCATCTCTTTCACTGTGACAATCGAACAGCCCCAACAAATCTAAGCTCATCCTGCATGAGACAAAAAGCAGCTACTTCATATCTCGTTGGTCTACCGTAAACAAAAGCGTCTAAGACTTGAGCAAATGTTTCAGAATTTCGCAGAACTTTCTTGCGAATCCCATCTCCCACACCAATGCTACCTTACTCCCCTTCTTCTTCTAGCGATCACTCGTTATGTGCAAAACAACACGATTCTCAATGATAAAATGTGTGCCATTAGAATAATAAAGAAGTTCCTATAAGAATAATTTAGCCATAAAGTGATGCAAAGGCAATTACATTAAACTTTTAATTCAGAATTTTTTCAACAATATTTGCTTGCTCTTTTCTTGGACATGGGAGATGGGAAAATATTTAAACAAGGACAGACAGACTTTGATGTTTGTTAAGCTTTCGTTGATGGTTTCAGAGGCATGGGAAGGGGAATTTCATCAGAAGAGCTGAAGAATCAGGAAATTTGCACAAAAGTCAAAGGACAGAAATGTAGTTTAAAACGAACACCCAGACATTTTCTTTTCTCCGCTGTTCCCTTCATATTTATCGGTAGTTGTGGCCAAGATTCAGGATGCGCAATCTCTTCATTTTGCAACCCAAATACATATGTTACCGCCTGTGCAATGAGGGCAATGTTGCCCAAAGCAAAGCAAGGTTGGTCTAAAGAACTTCTCTCAATCACGTCTTTCTTCTTATCCACTTGCACTTGTAACCTCTTCTCAGTCACGCCTCCCCCTGTTATCCACTTGCACTTGTACATCTGAGACCACTGTTTTAGTCTCCTAGAGTAACGAAATAGATTTCTATCATTTCGTGCACCACAAGTGCATCTGCATAATTAAAGAAACACGCCTCTCTCTGCAAATTAACAGAGAGAGGCGTCAGTCCTAAGCCCACGTCTAGATTCAAAGAAAGAAAATTGTGCTGCGTCAGAAATTCGTTCCTTTTTGGTCACACGTGTTTCCAGAGCAACGCGCAAGGGCAGTTCGGACTTATTTCGGTCCACAAACATCCTCCAGATGATTTGTAAAATGTGTCAATCAGTTTCTTGAGATGTGAAAATGTTTGTTTCTGTGCTGGGGATAAGTGGCTGTTAAACACGTGTAATTAGCGCATATTAATGACGACAGGCATTCCTCTTCTCATTCTGTAAATCAAATACACGTCTAATTCATGAGATCCGAGATGGATTGCAAAATTAGAGGAAGCATTTAATCATTTGAACCAACAAAGGGCTTCATGGTGTAACAGTCACATCTTCCACTTTCTGGTAAACCATGCACACGTGTGGGTAGACGTCAAACGAATGTGAGTTGAGAACGAAGTGCAAAAAGTCTCAGCGATTATTGGAATCCATGAATGATTACCAAGCAACCGGTAAAGCATGTGCCAGGCATATCTCTACTTCGCGCAGCAAATATAGGCGTGAATGGTAAATGAAATTAGATCTCCTACATTGATGGCAGGCACTCCGTTCGTGCAACATAAGCGTTGTTCTACATTTGAGACCGTGCAACGGGCGCTAAGCAATTATATAAGATTTACCTCTTCTGTCTTGTTGAAGCTAGGCCCTGATCCCTTGTGGTCCGTAGTGCCACTCAATAATCTGGTAAGACAATACTTTAAAACCTGCAGCGCAAAAGCAAGTAGTGACCATTTAGATCAACAAACCGTCTCGTGCTGTCTCAGCCAGAAGTTGACTTTCCTGGAAAACAAGTACACGTGTACAAGTTGTTGGACGAAACAGATGTCTAAGTGACCTGTTGTGCCCTGTAAAGCATGTGCCGCGATCGCCGGACGACTAGTGGCAAACTGATTTGGCTTCTAAGTGTGTTTTTGGCGTGGCTTGAAAGACTTTGGAACTTCCATTGATATTATATCAGGATTGTCGAGCAAGATTGCAGTTCAACAGAACATACATGGCCACTTAGCAAACTTCCTAAAAGAATTTTTTTTTGTAAATACCCTTCTCGGGCTCTTGTCCAAAGGTTAGGTTCTTGAGGGGAATGAACGATCTTGTTTTCACTCGTGTAAAATTAACTGAAACCACAACAGAAGTGACTACATTTCAAAATTGCGATGACTGTGTAATTTGTCTGTTCAGATTTTAGGTTATCCTTGACGCAGTTTATGCAGAAAGCCAGACCCGACTTGTTGGTGAAAAGCAACAAATTTGACTCAAATTCCGTCTAAAATTAATGAAGTCTATCAGTGAGTCTAGAATTCAGTTCCTTTGTCCGTTCCATTCTGTTTTCTCTTGTTGCTAAGTAGTTCTAGAACATCGATCCGAGATGAAATGCCGTTTTGTTTTTGACGTGTCCGTGTCATAGTCTCACAATTAACAGCAAATGACTGCGGTCTACCCCTATCTGAAACTAGATTGTCAGTTAATTCCATCCAAATGAAATTTAGAAGGCATTTTGCTTGATCAGTTTTAACATCTTCCCGTCATTGCCAGACTTAACCTCACATTTGTGCCATTCAACATCTCTCCACCTTCGCACAAACTCATTCATTTCCCATTTTTGAAAAACAAAAAAATCGCCATTCACAACACGCAAACAACTCACAAAACCAAACGCACGATTGTGGTTCCAAAAACAAAAGGCTTACCCTTAAAAAAAAAAACAAAATCCGCCCGCCTCTAAAAGAACACAAACCTCACCAGAGAGGTTCTAAAATCGTGGTAACTAGACATTATAGAAATCAAATGCAAAAAGGTGAAATAAAATGAATACCTAAAAAGTAGTGTATAGAGTGTAAGTTATAAACAACAATAAAAGAAAAGAAAAAAAAACAAGTTTTTTGTTTTCTCCTTTTTTTATAAATATTTAAAATATATAAAATATATTTATATATGAATATACAATTTAACTTAGCATATAAATGAGAAATGAAGAAGAAGAAGAAAAAAAAAATGAAAATAAATAATAATTACAGGGCGTCACATGTGCGGCAAAACAAGAAAATAAATGAGAATAAAAGAAGAAACATGTTTTATTTTTTAGTAAATAGCAGTTAAGTTTAGTAGAATAATAAAACAAAAACAAAACGAGAAAAGCGAGAAACAGAAAACATGCTAAATAGGAGAACATTCAATGAATCTGTTTTTTTTTTTTTTGTATCAACTGTAATTATTTGTTGAAAATGCATAAACGATTATGAAAACAAAAAACAAAAACATGCTTCTAGTGTTTAACAATAAATTCGAGGGATGACCGGAGACAGACACACAGACAGAAGAGAGAAAGAGAGACAGAAAGAATTATGTGTAGCGAAGCGATGAATTATATATAAACAATGAACAAAATATTATTATTAAAGAATATACTTAAAGCTAAAAACAAAACAAAACAAAAACAGTGATGTGTATAAATTAAATTTAAACGCGCTTTCTAGAAGCCAGCTAATCTAATAAACTATAAATATATAAATACTATATATACAACAGAACAGATATGAAATGTTTCTAAACAAACAGTAAAACCCGTATAAAGTAATAACGTAAAATGAAAAACACAAAAAACAAAAAAACAAATGTTATGCATTATTTTTTATTTATGAGGATGTATAATGGAATTTTAACTATTATAAAAAAATATAAAACAAAATTGAAAACTATTATTATTATTATTATTACTATAATTTGTAATATTATCAGAAAAGAATATAATATGTTTGTAAGAAATGTGAACGATGTGTTTTGTTTCCGCGTTGAATTCCTTTTAGAATGATTATCAACTTCTTTACCGTTGCATCATCATTTGCGGTGTCCTGTTTTCTTCTTCTTGTGGCGCTACAGTCCGGGGTGGACCGGGGCCTCAACGAACATGCCTCTCCAGCCAGCACGATCTTTCGCCAGCTGCCGCCAGTTGCGCACTCCAATTTGGTTGAGGTCCTAGCCTAGTCCTTCCTCTGTTCCGTTGTCCCAATGCCTTAGATTCGAAGTCTTTTTGGGCCTTAGCACTGGTGTCCATACGCTTTACATCGCCTAGTCATCTTAAGCGTTGTGTCCGAAGACGCTTGACCAGGCGCATGTCGCTGTACAGCCCATACAGTTCGTGGTTGAATCTTCTCCTCCAGACGCCATCAACGCAAACAGGACCAAAAATCGCGCGCAAAACTTTTCTCTCGAAAAGATTAAGTTTCCTCATCCGCTTTTAGTAACGTCCATGTTTCCGCGCCATAAAGTAGGACTGGGATGATCAAGGTGATGTTTAAAGCCAGCTTAGTCCTTCGAGAGGGGCTTATTACTCAATTGTCTATTGAGCCCAAAGAAACAGCGATTGGCAAAAGTGATTCTGCGTTTGTACTGGTGTTATTGTCCCCGTTTACCGCGGAGCCGAGGTAGACGAAGTCCTTAACTACCTCGAAGTTTCTGCTGCCTAGTGTGACGCTCTGTCCGAGACGCCGATGTTGTGTGTCCTTCCTTGATGACAGCATGTACTTCGTTTTGCCCTCATTCACCAGCATTTTCTTCCGCTTCAATGCCAGCAAACGCGTCATTAACGGCTCGCTGTGTTCGTCCAATCACGTCAATGTCGTCGGCGTGAGCTAGCAATTAAACGGACTTTTGGAAGGTCGTGACTCTGGTTTTGACTTGTAAGTTACGCACGATCTTCTCAGGGATGATGTTAAAGAAGTCACATGACAGTGCGTCGCCTTGTCTTAAACCTTTTTTGACATTGAAGGTCTCGGGGAGTTCGTTCCCAACCTCGACGGAGCAGCGAGAGTTCTCCATCGTCATCCTTCACAATCTGACGAGTCTGGTAGGAATGCCAAAACTAGACATGGCACTGTATAGCTCGTCTCTATGCACACTGTCATACACGGCCTTGAAGTCGACAAATAGGTGGTGAGTGTCGAGTGTTGCACTTCTTGGGTCTTTTCCAGGATCTGCCGTAGTGTGAAGATTTGGTCGACGGTGGACTTCCCTGGCCTGACACCACACTGATAAGGACCAATCAGGTTGTTAACAAACGGTTTCAGGCGTTCACACAATACGGCATGGCGGATCCGATACGCGATGTTAAGGAGACTAATGCCTCGATAGTTGGTGCAGTCGAAGGGTTCTCCTTTCTTGTGGACCGAACAGACGACGCTGAGATTCCACTCATCGGGCACGCTCTTCTTCGACCATATCTTAGAGATGAGCTGGTGCATGTGCCCAACCAGGTCATCTCCAGCTACTTTAAACAGTTCTGCGGATAGTCTATCCGCTCCAGCAGCTTTGTTCGTCTTCAGTCTCGATATTGCTATCTTGACGTCGTCTAATTCGGGGGACGGAATTCTTGCCTATCATCGTCCAAATTGAGTGGAACATTCTGCCTAACAGCGGGATTTGGGGCGTCATCGCCGTTTAAAAGTCTGCAGAAATGATCTTTTCAGATTCACAGCATCGATTGCGACTCTACTACGAGGTCTCCGTTTTGGTCCCGGCAGGCTTCGGTCCGAGCCCTATATCCACTGGATAGCTGTTTCACCGAACTTCATTCCTGCCATAACACCTCTCCATCTCTTCGACCGCGCGCTTCTCATGCTTGAGAAGCCCTCTTCTCTTCCCTTCTTTTCTGTTCGTAGAGCTCACGAACAGTTCTCGTTGTCCGATGCAGCGTTGCCTGGTAGACCTCCTGTTCAGCTGCATGTGCCTGCTTGCACTCGTCGTCAAACCAGGGGTTACTTCTGAGTGGTGGCGTGAAACCCAGCACATCAGTGGCAGCTTCTTTGATGGCTCTTTGACAACGTTTCCATTCTTCTTCTATTGTTAGTGCAGGCAGCGTCGAACTTTGGGAGAGTTTCAGGGAGACTCGGTCGGCAAAGATCCCAGCGACCTGTTGCGATTGTAGCTTTCCGACGTCAAACCGTTTCGGCCTATCTCGACTCCGTTGTTCTCTCGATATCCGGGTTCTTACCTTGGCTACAACAAGGTGATGATCCGAGTCGATGTTAGCGCCTCGGAATGTTCGGACGTCGAGAATGTTGGAGGAGTGTCTGACGTCGATCGCAACGTGATCAATCTGGTTGACGGTTGATTGATCAGGGGATCGCCAGGTTCCTTTATGGATGTTACGATGTGGGAACCGCGTACTGCTCATAGAGAGGTTCCGCCCCGCGGCGAAGTCCAGCAGCCTGAGTCCGTTTCCGGAAGTCGTGTCGTGCAGGCTGTGTTTCCCGATGACGCCAGCAAAGATGTCCTCTTTCCCCAGCTGAGCATTGAAATCTCCTAGAACGATCTTGGTGTCATAGCTGGGGCATCGATCGTATGTTCTTTCTAGGAGATCATAGAACTCATCCTTGCTGTTGTCATCCTTCTCTTCTGTCGGGGCGTGAGCGCATATCAGGCTGATGTTCCCGAATTTAGCCTTAATGCGGATTGTCATGAGGCGTTCGCTTACGGGATCGTAGCTTATGACTTTTTGCCTAAGTCTGCCTCGAACAACAAATCCGCATCCGAATATGCGCTGCCTTCTCTCCCTGTAGCAGTCGCTGTTTATCTTCTTTTTGCCCGGCCAATCCCACCGCATTTCCTAAATGGCAGTGATATCTGTTTTTAAGCAGTCAGGGGCCTCCCCAAGTTGTTTGGCTGCACGTGGTCTGTTAAGGGACTTCATATTCCACGTGCAGAACCGAAAATCGTTGTCCTTTACACGTCTGCTGGGGTTGTCAACATTAGATCCGTCTATATCCGAGGCATGTTGTTGTCTCTGAACTGGGTTCTTTTTGTGTGGTGAGGGAGACGCGCAACCTACAGACTGGTAAGCCATGCCCATTATTTAGCCCTTGGGTAGAGGTTTTCGCTGCATACATTGGTTCACCACAAAACGGATGTTGAGATGGCTATCCAGGGGGCGACACGAGGAGGCTGTTTGTCAACTTGACCTGTGCAGCAACGAGGATAGTGTTGGCAGCTCCCATGCTAAGTGCGATCAACGACGTTGCCTCGTGTGCACAGGTCCATGATGTCGGCAGTTCTTTTTTGTTTCCCCAGCGTTTATAAACGGGTTACGTTTGACTAATCTTACTATTTGTCGTTCATCGGCGGGGGTTAGATTCGGTTCAAGTCAAAGCACTAGTCAACATGCACATGAATTGCACCGGCTGAGTTACCAAACAATTGGGACAATACAACAGACGTTGGAAATGGCGCAGACACGTGGAGAATGACCGCATTCAGTTTCCTGTGCCCAACTGTTCTCACTAGAGAGTTTTGTTCCTTGAAATGTAAGTCCACCCTGGCTGGCGTCACTCTACGAAGGAGAAAATAAAGAAGTTTCCACCCCACTCAAGAACAAACTCGTAAGTTACACAAAAAAGCAAATAAATGTTTTATTCAGCAACAGTTTTAAAAAATAAATATTCATCTCAATAATGGTAACCATCGACGTACCACAAAAAAAGAAAAAACAAAAAAGCGGTACACACTTCAACAACAAAATCGGAAATACAAAATAAAGAAGAAAACAATCAATACTTTGGCGCGAAGTCCTTCAGGAAATCCATAAACTCGGAAAAATCATGTGCGCTCTGTTCGTGCAGAGTTGATATGTACCGATGCAGGATCATGACGTATTTCAAGTCGTTTCTGTACTCCGAGTACAAGTCGGAGTTGACGCGAATGTTTACAAGTGGTATTTTGGTTTGCGGTTCTCGCAGTTTCATCGACATGTCAACTTTCCTTTCCAAGGCGGCAATTCTCTTCGCTAACTTGGGGAGATTAATGTCGTCGTTGTTTAGACGGGAGGTCCGTGTAATTTCTCGATCCTCTTCACATCTTGCTGCATCCATTTGAGAGTCATCCATGTTGAGGAACTCTTTGGTGCCGTGGAAATCGCAGTAACTCCGCAGTGCTTGAAGCAAAATCGCCAAGTAGTCCCGACGATACACAATCGATTGCTTCGCATTGGATTTTTTCGGCAATTCGCACTCGTCGTCGTCTGACTCGCATTGGAGCCAACGTTTTTTACGGAAATTCTCCACGATCTTCTGTGGGCACATCTTTCCCTGGTGCGCATTCAAACGATGCAGGAAGAGGTCTATGAACTCGTAGCAAAGGAATGGACATCGTAGGACCCTGATGAGGCGCATATAGCTCCCGACGTTCTTCTTCATATTCGCTGTTGGTGGAAAATATTTGGCTTACTCGGTTTTACCATAGATTCGTTCACTTACAGTCACAAATCTTGAAGAAATTGTTTACAAACGCCTTGGTCTCGGATCCAACGACTGGATAGCATATTCCGTCGGACGTGGTTTCGATTTCGCAGATGTTCTGGAGGTTGGCCAGCAATGAAATGAAACGCTGCAACGAGGGGTGATTAGAATGACAATAAATGAAAAACAAAATCTAAGTGAACCTCTAAAATTTTAAGATAGTCTTCCGGGAGATCCTTCTGCACGCAAAGAGCAAACAGAGTCATTGCTTTCTTCACCAGCACCGACGACCGTGAATACTTGGACAGAGAGAACAAGGTAACAACCAGTGGCTGGTCCTCTTCACTGTAAACATGATCGATGGGATGCTTATGATAGCGTAACATCCACATGGCCATGTCCATTTCCAGAAGTTTTGCAACCAAATGCAGAACCTGCATTAGCCGATCCAGACGGGTGGCTTTGGAGAGCGCTGAAAACGTTTGTTCTTCATTGTCGCGTCTTTCCCAGTGCTGCAGGTTCATGTACTCGTCATCACATTCCGACATCCAACTGTTCGATTTCTGAGGCTCTCGCCCATCGATTGTGTCCTCCAGAAACATGAGAGCCAGCTCGAAAATTGTCATTTCCGCTTTGTAGGTTTTGTTTGGGAGCAGTTTTGACATTTCAATTGTGTTCCGCAGAAACTTCATGTAGCTTGGACGAAGGGCCAGCCAACAGGGTGGAAACAACCGCAGGATTTGATCAAAGAGACAAAGCAACTGGTCAAGAATTGGTTGGAGGAAGTTATTATGTTTGTTTTCTGGGTTAAGCGTCTGCAAAGAAGGGAGTCATGACCATAAATGTGACACTGGCATAATCAGTTTATTTACCAAAAGCAGCTTGACAATGTTTGTGAGGACTACGTCACCAGGAAACTGCCCTGCTCGGCATAGGCCCCAAACAAGCTCCGTGAATACTAAGTATCTTGACTGCTGCAGAGAATTCTGCAGCAGAATCATCTGCTGTGGGCTGGGCAGATTCGGTGGAGGCGTTTTATAGTGCTGGATGTAACAATGTTCAAGATTCTCCGCACAAACTGGCACATGGTCCAGCTTTAGTCGTTCTATAACTGTAACGTACCTGTTGCTTATGACTCTCTGCAGGTATGAATACTTCTTGACCAGTTTGTCAACTTCATTTTCATCTGTTTCCATTCTCTCGGTCATCTGGGTGGCTGTGGATAAATTGCGTAGAAGATGAAATGTGGTTGGTGTTTGTGTTTACCATTTATGCGACGCTTACGCATAAGGATTACGTCCGGGTTTGAAGAATTTTTGGGGGAAAGATCTGCATTCAATGTGAATGAGGCTATTTAACTGAAAATTTATGTTGATCCTTTAAGTTTTAAATTGTTTAACGTACTTCGTTGCGAAACTGCTTCTTATCGGATTGTTTTTGTTTACTTTTCTCGGAAACGTCAAGCGTCGGATGCTGAAATTGGCACTCTGATGTATGTACAGTAAGAATGAAAATTGTTAAGATTGTTCGATTTAGTATTGACTGTGAGTAAATATAGCTGAAATTTTATTTATGTTCTAAAGATTACCGAAAATTGTACACTAAATTCAATAAAAGAGGAAAAAAGGGGGCTCCTTGATAAGATTCATCGTAAAGGAAATTCGTATGAAATTATTGCTGACGTTCTTAACCCATAGATATGTGCCACTGCGGTAGCGCTGCTTCTAGCTGATTTTCTTTAGTTCATTTGGTTTTTCAGACGAATACCCAAATTGATTTGATATACTCTTCGGATGTCCACATCCATCAGGGCTTTTCAGGGTTTCTTTTCTGTTCTGTACAGATTAGATGTGAGAAGAATTCGTTGCATAGCCATATGACGTATGCACAATGTTCTGAGATCACTGCAACCAGGTAACTAAGGTTTTCCCTGGACAGGCTGAAGATAACCATGTTTCCCAGTAGGTTCATGTTTGGCCGTACATAGTACTTTATCATGTGACACGTGTTAAAATTAATCCATACTTCACGGCCGCTGCCGATTTCTGGCTTTGAGATTTTGTTTGTTGAGCTTCTATTGATCACCAGATGTTTTCAATTTAAGGTCCAATGATTGGTGTTCCATTTCTGTTTCACTCGCCCGCTTCACAGGTTTCTGGGATATCTCTACATTCAAGAATCTAGCAAACCGTTAAGCTGATATCTTGCTAAGAAACATACGGCTGAGAAATGCGTGTCATATTGGTGCTCGATTGGCAGTATAAATAACGATGCTCTCGTTCTATAACATCCTCATCGGCAGCTATTCAGTGGCTTCACGAAAAACCGTTATTTCTGTGGTAATCTGAAAGCCTAAAAGACCGCTCCCACTCCAGTTCCAACCTTAGATCCATCTCTGGTAGATTTCTTTGGTGTTGTTATTGTTAGTACCGAGTTCGCCTCCCATGACTGTCTACTCGGTATACTGGTCGTAAATTTGATATCGAGTTTAAGATTGAGTCTAAGCGGTTTGTAAGCCCTTCAGTATAAGTTCTTCTTCTCCTGCTTGTGGCGCTACAGTCCGGGGTTGATTGTGGCGCACTCTAAGTTGATTGAGGTCATTCTCCACTTGCGTGCGCCACCTTAGCCTAGACAGCACTCCAAGTTAGTTGAGGTCCTTCTCCACGTATGTACACCACCTTAGCTTGGGCCGTCCTCTGTTGCGTTGTCCCAATGACCAGAGCAGTGGTGTCCATACGCTCTTAATGGCCTAGCCATCTTAAGCATTGTAAACGAAGACGCTTGACTAGGCGCATGTCGCACTACAGCCTATAGTGTTCGTCGTTAAATCTTCTCTTCCAAATACCATCAACGCAAACAGGACCAAAATTCGCACGGAAAACTTTTCTGTCGAAAAGACTAAAAGCTTCCTCATCCGCTTTTAGTGACGTCCAGGTTTTCGCGCCATAAACTGTGACTGGGATAATCAAGCTGTTATATAAACCAAGCTTAGTCCTTTGAGAGAGGGCTTTGTTACTCAATTGCCTCTTGAGCCCAAAGAAACAGCGATTGGCAAGAGTGATTCTGCGTTTAATTTCGGTACTGGTGTTAAAGTCCCTGTTCACCGCGGAGCCGAGGTCGTCAAAGTCCTTGACTACCTCGAAGTTTCTGCTGCCTAGTGTGACGCTCAGCCTGAGACATCGATGTTGTGCGTTCTTCCTTCAGTTTATCTGTACGAGTTAAATATACCGGCGTGACCAGTTTTTTGATTGCAAGAATCCTTTCAGTCTCAGCTCAAATTTCGCTGTAAATTCTTTACAACAGATATCGACAGTCTTCCCTTCTTCTTTTTCTTCTTATGGAGTAGTGTCATTTCCAGCGGTGTTATTGATGTTGTGCGCATTATGCCTGTAGTCGATACACATGGCATCTTATGGACGCTCTTTATCATTGGTGAGTAGCTGACTTTATCCAGCGCCGGGCCCCGGAGTCTATCACGACGACGTAGAGCCTTGATTCTTGAGGTTGATTCCACAGTTTCTTCTAAAGGGGTTCCGTACCTGTCACAAACAACAAACGCGTCGAAGGCCCTTCTTTACATTGGATGTGTTATCTTATGTTCGAGAATCAGTTCTACTTGACTTGCCAAATCATGAACATGACAGATTTTGTCCCTCACAAAAATCAGGAGTAAATTGGACAAAACGGAGGGATATGAGTTACAACCGATGAGTCCGTCTCTACAATTCACTTCGACTTGGATTCTTGGAGTACTGTCGTGGTCGCTTTTGTCTAAGAAACCCCATGCTCTCAGAAAACACAAAATTTGAAGCAGTCCCAAGGATAGATGCTCTGTCTGTATGAATACGCGTTTATATTGCGACAAGTGCGTCAATTAAGCTTTTCTTCGTTCAACCACAAGTTCATCTTTTTTTGTATTATTTTGCTTTCGGTCTCGAACCGCGCTTAATCGCTCCATGATGCCGAATTTTGTTCGCGTACTAAAACAAGAATCTTTTCTTCTTCTAAAACCTGTCTGTTCATTTTTTGTTAGCTCTTGTGGACTCCAGCATCAGAGTCCACATGAAATGAGTTCTCTCTTAAGACTCCCTTAAAGTAAATTCTTAATTCATTAAAATACCCACTGAAATCCCCTCGTATGTACGTACAACGCGTAGTCATCTTTTATCTACGTAACATTTCACGTTGGACCCTGTGGGAATGTTCTCTCCACTTGTACCCTCTCTTCGAACCTCCAAAAGCACTCTGTCTCAATAGCCAGCGCAGTATCGAATTGCAATAATATTAATAACAATAAACAACGACAAGCCATCGGCCCCCTTTCACAAAGCCCACAGATTGCCCCGCTTACCAAGACAGTAGCTCAGTAGCTTCCCTCTCCATCCACCGTCCATAGTAAAACCGCATTAGTTGCTCCATTCATGAATACAAATCACCCACCTGTTGCACTGGACTGGACAAAACTGTGAAAAAAAAGAAAAGACACAACTCCGGTCCGTGTCATCGATCCTGTTTGGACAGCACCATGTCGGAGGCGATCACATTTCACTTTCCATTAACCTGCCATTCGTTCGAATTTATGGCGATTTTCCACTTTCGGTCGCACAGCGGTAAGTAGGCTAAGCGCCCCCTAATCCCTCCCCCCAAGCAGCAGTCGCCTCGTATATATGGGTCAAAATGAAATCAATTTTTGCAATTGTACGAATGGCACGCATCTGCAGCCGAACAACCAGGAAAGCGAGTCCAACGGAGATTTCATTTCATTTCGCTTTCGTTTTCGTTTTCTTTCTGTCCGACCAGCCTCCCGTCCACCGGTCATCTTTCACCGGCCGCCTCTCGTCGTCGTCTTGTGATTTAATTTAAATTTATTTTTTATTACGTGAACACTGACTGTCTCGTATGCAGCCTCAGTAGTCAGCAGCCAGCAGTCAGCAGCCATAAGCAACGCCGTAGACATCGGCAAAGGCTTAAGCCAGCATTAGACGGTTACGTAATGGCACCGAAGTGTCCATCTCGGTGCGCCGCTGCTGGGAACTCGTTAGCTCGTATGTATGGGGCCAACACACGCTAGGCATTCCTCTGGCCAAGATTTATATTGTCTTCGGGCGCAAAGATGTCTGACTTAGTTACATTCCGACGGCGATCGCAGTCGTGACGAAAGGCGATTTCTTTCGGGCCGCTGCTGCAACTGTTGGCCGCTTCTAGGCCTCTGGGCAAGTTCAAATCTCAAAACAGAAAACCATAAGAGGCAGGCGAAAGAAAGAAAATCGTTGATCCTCTTATAACGACGGTGGTGACAGCTTTTGTTCGGCGAGCCGTTATTGATAGACGTAATGAAGGCTTAGGCTTTGGAATTGCTGTCCGTAAAAATGGTGTCATTAGAGCGCTGACGGAAATGCGATCTAGTTTAGTGGGAGCCCCACACGTGGGGCTACTAAGCCGATGATGACAAAGTGTGCTAGGGATTATTTAACGGTGCATCATCTGGCAAGCGATCAGCGATCGGGATAAATTATTGCCCGTCAAAACGGCGGCGTGTTATTGCTTGGGCGACGGCGAACGATGCAGTAGCTGTCATCCAAAGGCAGTAAATTACCAAATAATGAGCAGCAAGCCCCCCGACACCTACAAGTTATTATGGGCGCACGGTGAGTTTGTGGCAATTATTTATGATTTAGGAAGGGAGGAGCAGACTGCAAGCACTCATGTCAGTGACTGCGAAGTATGGACAAATTTGGCAGTTGGTTGAGTTTTTGGAATTTTTATTCTGCATTTGAAGTGGCTTTACTCTGCAGTTTAAGTCCCTACACTGTTCTACGTTGTCAAATGTGGTTTTAAGAAGGAATGTGAGACTTACAAGAATGATTCTTTTTTGTAGCTGAAGTCTTGTGCAGCACGAATCATATGTTCTTTGTGCAAACTGTCCATATTGGGATGTTGACTTCGTGACATAAAAATGAAGGCTCTATCCGTGGAACACATGTGGACTTCTCCTTATTCCAATAAAACGTCAAACATGTAAAATTTTTACATTCTAGCTAGCTGTAAAAATGACGGTTGCTTTTTTGAATTAGATGTCTTTGGAAATTGGTCTTAATATGTGCGAACAAATTCCTGTTAAAAACAGCTGGAGATGATCTGGTTGGGCGCATGCACCAGCACACCTGTAAGACATGGTCGGAGGAAAGCATGCCCGATGAGTGAAATCTCAGCGTCGTCTGTCCGGTCCACAAGAAAGGATACCCCTTCGACTGCGCCAACTAACGAGTGATAAGTCAGCTCAACATCGGGTACCGTACTGTGTGAACGCCTGAAACCGTTCGTCAACAACCTGATAGGTCCTCATAAGTGTGGTGTCAGGCCAGGAAAGTCCACCGTCGACCAAATTTTCACACTAAAAAGTGCAAAGCGGCACTCACCACTTATTCGTCGATTTCAAGGCCGCATATGACAGTGTCCATAGAGACGAGCTATACAGTGTCATGTCCAGCTTTGGCATTCCTACCAAACTCGTCAGATTGTGTAGGATGACGATGGAGAACTCTCGCTGCTCCGTCAAGGTCGGGAACAAACTCACCGAGACCTTCAATGTCAGAAAAGGTTTCGGACAAGGCGACGCACTGTCATGTGACTTCTTTAACATCATCCTTGAGAAGATCGTGCGTAACGCAAAATTCAACACCAGAGGCACGATCTTCCAGAAGTCAGTTGAATTGCTAGCTTACGCCGACGACATTGACCTGATTGGACGAACACAGCGAGCCGTCAATGAGGCGTTTACTGGCATTGAAGCGGAAGCGGATAAAATGGGTCTGGTGGTTAATGAGGGCAAAACCAAGTCCATGCTGTCATCAAGAAAGGACACACAACATCGACGTCTCAGACAGAGCGTCACACTAGGCAGCAGAAACTTCGAGGTAGTTAAGGACTTCGTCTACCTCGGTTATCAGACTCGGTTGACTGCTTTGTACAACAGCTTGATCCTCCCAGTCCTACTCTATGGCGCGGAAACCTGGACGTTACTAAACACGGATTAGGAAGCTCTTAGTCCTCTTAAGAGAAAAGTTCTGCGTGTGATTTGCGGCGTGTGGGTCGACGCAAATACCCACCACGCTACGGCGACAACAGGATACTTCTGACTGCTTTTAATTAAACTTTAAAAGAAATGATGGGACCTTAAGTCAGAGTACCCAAAAATAATCAATATGCGCTGATAGTCATTTCTGACAGCACTTGAAAACTCCTCACAAAAAGCGGGAACGAAGCGAAAGCCCTGCTGAAACTCCTCTGTGAAGCCAAACAACGTCTCCAAGTTCTATTTCTTCCCTTAAAAATATCGACGAAACGTTTTTCATGTTTCATTCTATTTTACATTTCTTTCGGGAAAATTTAAAAACAAGAACAAGTCGCAGACGACAAGGTGGGTTGAGAAAGCGTCTTTGTTTTTGTTTACCAATGACCAGTAACATTAGACCCAACCGAGAAAATTTGGCAACCGGGGCCTCAACCAACATGCCTCTCCAGCGAGCACGATATTTCGCCAGCTGCCTTCCGTTGTGCACACCGAGTTGGTTGAGTTCCTTATTCACTTGTGTGCGCCACCTTAGCCTAGGCCGTCCTCTGTTCCGATGTCCCAATGGCTCGGATTCGAAGACTTTTCGCGCCGGAGCAGTGGTGTCCATACGCTCTAAAGGGGCTAGCCATCTTAAGCAGAGCCTGGACGCTTGACCAGGCGCATATCGCTGTACAGCCCATAGAGTTCGTTGTAAAATCTTCTTCTGCAGATGCCGTCAACGCAAACAGGACCAAAAGCCGCACGCAGAAAAGACTAAGGGCTTCCTCATCCGCTTTTAGTAACGTCCAGGTTGCCACGCTATAGAGTAGGACTGAGATGATCAAGGTGTTATATAAAGCAAGCTTAGACCTTCGAGAGAGGGCTTTATTACTCAGTTTCCTCTTGAGCCCAAAGAAACAGCGAGTGGCAAGAGTGATGCTGGCATTTCGTTATTTGGCAACCATCCATATTATTTTGAATTATTGGGCTAAAATTCGCTCAACGGAACTTCAAGTTACTCCACACAGCTCCATAATTTCCATTACCGTTGATATTCCGGAGTGATGTCGAGAATTTATATTTTCATCAGTTAGGGCCGTTTTTCACAATTTTTGACGTCAAAAACCACATAAGTACTTGAGTTTCCTCATCTTCGTCATTATTAAATGCCGTTGTTACCTCGTGACCATAACTGTCCCACTTTTTCCTACAAAACAAACGAAATCTTACGCTCGCACACTTTTGCCCTAAGCCTTACCTGCCCATGTTTGATCCTTATCTAGATTGGAGTTACTAGAAGAATTCCTCCTAGACTGAAATGCTGTGAAGCTACGTCCAACTACAACTGACTGCAAATTCAAATCTTGATGAATCTTTTTGACACCCTATAAACATTCTCTTAAATGGATTCCACACAGACTTGACATTTGACGGCGCTATGTACATAATTCACCGCAAAATTTAGACTTCTCAAGTCTTCGCCCAAAACATCACAAAAAACCTTTCAGTCCCACATCCCCCATGGGAACTGGCCCAAGCCCACAACTTGTTCTTCACGCATTAGGCCGCAATGCAGTACAAGCATCTCAACATCGCATTCCGCTTAATTGCCCCGCCGAACATAGCGCACATATCCTTAAATATGTCAGCTCTAATTGACAATTGTAAATCACGTACACACAACGATCACAGTCGTTGCCAATTCTAGGATGTCGGCTGCGCAGCCGCAGAGCACCGGCGGCGCACCGAAACAAAAAGAAAAAAACACGCCAAACATGGCCTTTCAATCAGGCACTCCATCAAAAACATTTTGCTCCGCGTGAACTGGGTCACGTCGCTGGCTCGTTGGGGCTTTTCGGCTGGAGTCCATTACAGGCCGTGGACGTCGAGATTAAGTCATTACCCGCCGCTCACCATGGCGACGGTGCGTGTTCGCACATTCGTATGCAGATTCGCGACGATTTTGTGTCCTTTTCGGCAGCTGACGGCTTGCGAAATAGAAGCGTCTGGACCGCTGTCGAACATGGCTGACATACGAATATCTAAGCGGCGGCGATGGTGGTCGCATCTGTGGAGAAGCCTTTAATTGGCTCCAGCCTGTCCATGTCCAAATCTGAGTGCGCCAAGCCGCTTTCGGCCGAGGCATGTTGTCTCGGCCGTCCAGAAAGGAACGTTTTAATTAGACTTTGAGTGGCGGACGGCGGCGACGTGCGCATCGCCGGCATGGGAATTGAAAGATGCACGACGCACGCAGGGCATCAAATGTCGCCCAGGGTCGGGTGTTAATTGCTCCGCAAGAGGATGAGGTGGTGGCCTGGGACAAATGGCTGTAATCGCCCACTTAGCCAGCCAGCACCGAATGCGCCGATTAGAGGCAATTTCGATTGACTCGGCGAGTCTTGTGCAAGAACTCGGCGTCGTAGCGGTGCACAACTTCTGGACCTATCCCGTCGGTCGGGCTGTCGATTGACAGATCTGTGCGCTCGCCGGTATGTGCGAACGAATTATTGGCAGTTGCGAAAGAGCGGCGGGCCGCACGTGAAAATTATGAGATTCGTTGACATGTGTGCCTCCGGGGCGAGGCGCTCGACTTGCGGCATTTGTAATTCGATTGGGCACTTTAAATGGAGTGACATGAGCGATGGTGATACATTTTTGCTTAATCACCTGAATTCATTTTGGCCGCGCTCCGGATTGGGCTCCCTCGGCGAATGCCGCTCAAAGGTAAGTGTCTTGCCAGTGCTTGTTGCGTTTTTTGTTTGTTTGCTATGCATCGAGAGAAAAAGTCGCTTGGAGGTTTGTCGCGTCCGGTTTTTGGTTCGCAGTGCACCTGCCCCTTGCGAAGACTTCGAAAGAGTAGTCGGGACCAGCTTTGGACAGACACACCCAACCGTGCTTGACAACTGCGCCCCCAACGCGTCGCCGACAAAAACACGTTGCTTCCTTTGGAACTTACTTTATTGTCGTCAAACAAGACGCGCTAGTAGTCTTCGACCTCCTCGTCGCTCTCTTCCTGCTCCTCAGTCTCGTTCCTGTTCGCTGGCTTACCTTGATCGCCGTCTTTATCCTCTTCTTCGTAATCGCCGGCATCTTTGGCCTCGGATGACTCATTTTTGGCAGGCTCTTCATGAACGGGAATGTTCCGCTCTCCCTCGTTGTTTGGAGGCACCGCTGGATGCTGCACTTGCACCTGGTGATGGTGATTATCCTTGGGATTCACCTGATTGCCGCCGTCAGTGTCCGCAGCCACAACTGGTGGGGGCTGCAGTGCGGCTGGATAGTCTTGACCGTGAATTCTCGACACACCGTTGGAGATGACTTCGGCTTGGAACCCATTGGCGTTGTCCGCCGTGTACTTCACCACTCGCAGCGTGCCATCAGGGTCGACCACACTGCGCACGCATGTTCCGCAGCAACAGCACGCACACGCAACAGCAGGAGCAACATGAAGTAACACAAGAGATACGGTAAACAGTAAACAACAGTCATTTGCAATCCTCCGCTCGCCGGCCGATTGCCCAACTCACATACCTGTAGACTCCTTTTACAGCGTCGCCATTGCGGGTCTCCCGGCGGTTTTGCAACACTCGCGTCTTGGCATCTTCCACTCCGTACGCGAAATGGTATTCCGGTCGGGCCACGTAGTCCACCCGGCCTATGCCGTCGTGCCGGTCGCGAACGATGATCTGATGCTCGGGCCCGCGAACGGGTCCAATAAATCTGGAATACGAGTACCCGTACGACTCCACGGTCCGCCCGTTGTGCAGGAGCGTCACGAGGCAAGTGGCCAGACAGGCGGTCAGGATCTCGAGTTTCGTAAACTGCGGGATGAACACGAAATTGGATTATTTTCGAACAGAGGTTCGGCGCACACGTACGTAAGGTGTCCTCATGGCTGGGCTTCTCTGACGGAGTTACGGTGTGCAGTTCGATTTGGCGACACTGATCCAGTGGATTGCCTTCTGCGGGATATTTATAGACGCGATGATTGATTGAATCGCTTCCCTAGAGGAAGTAATTTCTGTCACGCTCTGGCTGACTGGCGGCTATGCGGCAATCGCAAGACTCCAACCGCAAAACTTTCTGAACCTGGACCATGAAGTCTGGTAATTTCTTCAAAAGACTATTTGCAACAGATTGATCACGGGGTTGTGGGAGGAAGCTAACTATGCGAACTTTGATGATGTAACTGTGTGAAGGAAGTAGTGGGACGTGAGACGCAGCTGTTTTTTTCTAATTTGAACGAATATCCTGAAGTGATCGTTATCAAGTCACAACACGGATCGAAGGTATAGAGGAGGACGGGGAGGGTGGAAGAGGGGGAAAGGAAGATCATTCCATACAATTGTGTAGTGCGGCAGAAGACTGAGTTTCCAAATTTAACTGCACGTCCAGAAGTAGGCTTAAGGATAAACTGATGGGCGTTCCGAGTGATGAGTATATTGCGGGTGAAGTTTTGAAGGAAGAGTTTCAGTTGGCTAATTCCTCTACTTCATCTTCTTCATACTGTGCTACAGTCTGAGTCAATGAACAAGCCTCCCTATTGGTACAGCCTGGTTTTTACAATCTCTGGTCAGCTGGCTCCGCTTTCGCACGCAAAGTTGCCTGAGGTCCTTCTGCACTTGTAGGTGCCATCGGAGGTGTCCTATATAGCGTTGTCCTATATAGAGTTGTTCTTACGTTCTACGTTGTCTAGCCATCTTAGAGGTTAAGTCCCTTGAAGACTGAATAGGCTCATGTTGCTGTACAGCCCTTACAGTTCGTGGTTGAAGCTTCTTCTCCAAAAACCAACAATGCAATCAGGGCCAAAGATTAAACGCAGAACCTTTCCCTCAAGCTTCTTTATATGCTCTTGAGATTGTACAGGCTTCTGCAGTTTAGAGCAGGGCAGGTATGATCAAGGTGTTATGTAGTGTAAACTTTGTCTTTGGATGAAGGACCCTTCAATTGCCTCTTGAGGCAAAAGAAACAGCCAAGAGCAGAGTAGTAGAGTTATTCTGCGTTAAAACTCGGTACTGATGTTGTTCATACAGTTTTCTCGGAAGCCGAGGTAGTCAAAGTCCTTCACAACCTCGAAGTTATAGCTGTCTTTGGCACCGAGTCGTCGATGTTGCCCATTCTTTCTTGATGACTTTACTCTCTGATTCATACATCTTTACTTTAAGAAGCTTCGTTGAGCTTGTCAAAGAATCTACAAAATGGGATGTTATGTGCCAAAGACCTGACATACTTGCGCCTACATGTGTAACTCAAACGTGATGGAAATCTACAGCCGCGCAGCTTCTGAGGAACATGCGCCAAATATCTGTGGGAAGTTGCCAACGAGGCTGTTAAGGATGGGAAGATCTTAAGTTTGTATCAGGGTTCTAATCTCTTGACTGAGCCTTACTGTTTAACTTCAGATAGTGTAAGTTCATCGTGGTCGTCGTGGCTTCGTGGGCTGTAGTGCCACTTAATTATTATTATTAAACCCCAATTTTAGTGCTCATTAAAATGATTTTTTAACAAGTCCCTTGTTTTACGCTCTTTATGGTTCAAAGCATCGTCTTGTTAAAACCGGAGCTCACCGAGACCATGTGTTTGAATTTTAGAATTTCTGCCAAGCTGATGAAAATGCTGACAAATCGTCTTCAAGAACACTTTCAACTCAAGCTGCTATAGTCTCTAGGTGCTGCATGTGGTCTAACGGGTCGAGTTGGGAATGGAATTGACAATAGTGTTTTTAGTAGGTCGAGTATGGGGCACCGTGAGTTGCTCGAATCGTACGAAAAACATTTCTTGCATAACACTGATCTTCGTAATAAACGTGAGCAATGTGGCGACGTCTTAGCGGTGTGACTCTTTCCGTGATGGCTTGCCAAATGATACTGCATAAAGTGACAAAGTTCGACAGGAGTCATCCGTGATCTATCTAAATAAAAGACTATTAAAGATCAAACCGCACAATGAATCACCCTTTCAAACAGAGCTCTACAGTGAGCAACAAAAACGTTGGCGTTTTGAAGGACTTTGATTCGATTGAATAAATAGATACTCATCGTAAAATCTTTCTAGCCAATTGTAACCTTTCTTTGGACCCAAGACACATCAAAGTAGCAAAGACTTCTCTAGAAAGAACAAGCTGCTCCATGGACAGAATCCTGGTCGTTATTCAAAGCGGATAAGGAGGCCTTTGATGCTTATGCGTAAGAACAGTTCTGCTTGTGATTTTTGGTCCTATTTGCGTAGACCAAAAGAAGCTGAATCATAAAGCCTAAAGATTTAGCGTTGTTCTTCAGGCAGTACGTTGACATGTATGACGTCATACATCTGTAGATACAAAGATGAATATGGCTAAGTCATGTAGAGTTGGCCTTCAAGCACCTTCGAGTCGGACAACGAAAAAGAGAACATCCTCTAATCTTGGGAAGGATTCTGGACAGAGACTGTGCAAGTTGACGAGGTTGAGGTTAACGTTGGTTGAGGCCAATATCGAGGAGCTTAAGCTTAACTACATCTCAAATCAAAAAACTGGATCATTTGTCATATGAGGGGGTTGAGATGAAATTCTGTTTACCACAGTTTTTGCATACGGGAGTCATCTTAAAATCCGTAAAATTCCGTAAGATTGAATATTCGTAACTAAATATAGTGCAATACCATAGCTCCAAAACTGGGAACGAATTGTGTCATAAATGTAGAAGATCAAAGAGTGTAACAGACACAGACAGACGGCTGAAACGAAACCGTAAAAAAACCTGCTCTCCTCGTAGATTTCTTAGTTCTTCTTTCACAACTGCCTGAGCTGCTATTGCTATTACTCCACCTTATACACAACTTCTGGCAGATCAGCTTCTAGAATAACTTTGCAACTTCAATCAGGTTGTATGCCCGTCCTAAAGGACATGAATCAATCGAAGATGTTCGGGCAAAATGGCAAGAAATTGAATCAACATAGCATATGACAGCTGCTTGGCTGTCTTTTATAGTGAAATAGATATTTCTGGATGGCCAGGCTCCATTCGCCTTGTGTGTTCTGCTAGAATCATAAAGTGGGACGATTTTATGAGGAACTATAACTTGCGACTTTTTCCACTCAAACTTCCTGGAAAACGAGCAACCTGCTCTTGAGCAGTCGCTGTGACTTATTATTCGCCAGAGAAGTCACGCCGTAATGCAACACCATTCCCTGATTGCTGTCAACTAACAAGTGTAGATCACAACGGGCACCCTCAAGGCATATTTACGAATCATAAATTTGTTTAGATCTATCCACTTCCTGTACATTAACAACTGAATGCACCGATTGAGCCTGAAGCACTGACTGAATTATGGAACCGATTCATTGACTCGAACACCCCATTATTTGGATTCAATCGAAGTCAAACAACCAACAGCCAACTGGAGATCTATCGATTAGCCCATATCGGATGCCTTGAAACCCACAGTCGTGCCCTTTCAATGGCCAGCGGATTGCAACGCCCCTCCACTGACAAGTGCTCTGAACGAAACAAACCATGACGGTCGAACCGCGAGCTGCATTCGCAGAAGACCCAAAGAAAAACTAGAAACACACGCAGCTCTGCGGCCGTCACGGCACGAGTGCCTTTCTCCGACTGCTGACCACTGTGAGCTGTGAGCCGTGAGCCACGGTGATCTGCCACAGGATTAAATAATCGCAGTCGTGCTGCAGATCAGGCACACGGAGAAGTGACGGAAAAATTTAAATTCGATCAACTTTTCTGGAGCAACTTTTAATTGAAGCACATGTGTGTATTTCTCTGCGCGGCCAAGTGTTGCAAGCACTGCCCGGACAGGCTGCGATTTGAAAGTGCCGCAGAGGACTCCGGTGCGAGTGTTTAATTTTCCAAATTGCACGCCGCGGCCGCCGCTGGGACTAACACCCGTCGTAGCGTCCTGTTGCAGAGATAAAGAATCTTGTCGTCCAGTCCGGGTGGCGTTGGCGTAGCGATAGTAGTTTTGAGGATTATGCAAGCCGTGGTGCTTAGTGTCACGCAATAGCAAATGAAAGCAGTTTTGAGATATATCGGTTACTGAGCACGGAAGAAATTAATACTCGCGCCCCGGGGGGGCCAGTGCAGTTTGAAATATGCCTCTAAGTGGAGTTTGAGGCGGAGTTTTTCGAGGGGAGTTTTTCTTCGATGGAGTCTTATGACAGATATCTGCATGCTTCAAAGATATGAAGGGGTGTCCAATGAAAGTCGCTTAATGTTGATGTGGACAGCGCCTCTGCGGAATTTAATTTTGGGTAAAAAATCAGTTTCAATAGTGAGGCGTATTAGGGGAGTTTCTTCTTCCAATCAGCTACATCAATCTTAGGCTGCTTGTTACTCGTCATTGCAACGCGCATGTTTATTTTTCTTCAATCCTTAAACGAAGTTCGCACTGACACAAAATAACAGAAAAGAACATTGATACTTGTGCAAGGTGCATATATGAGTCCCTTAGCGTACATGGGAAATCCGAGGGACGCAACAGTAGGTATAAATTATTAGAGCTTGCGATGTAGACATGTTTTGTCCAAATTTGATTGTTGCATGGTCGCTGTAGCGTAATGGGTAAGTGTGTCGACCCACAAGCAGAAGGTCTTGATTCGATTCCCGAACGGAACACCTCGAATTTTTCACGGCATCACCTCTTTCAAGTTGCTAACAACGCACAAAGAGTATCAATAATCTATGAAAAGTCTCTTAAATCTCGCCGTTCGAAGTCGGTAAAAAAACTGTAGGTCCTGGTCCCTTGTGGGTTATAGTGCCACTCAATTATTATTATTATCATTATAAATACAGTCCCGTGTCCCGTTAAAAACCAACAATATACTAATTGAAGCTGCGGATATACGATTGCTTGAATCGAATACAAAAAAAAACAACGAAGCCTTTTAAGATCGAGTGTTACTCGGGTTCAAACTCGAAGCTAAGTGGCTTCTTCCTTCTTCAGCAGCTGCTTGTGTTTGGCGTACTATTATTCAGTCACGGCTGGAGGGGACCTAGAGTTCGTTACCGATTCAAACTTACAACAACACACTTATCCACCACTTACACTTACGCATTTTATATAAATCAGAAGTTACCATCTATTGTTTTTTTAAGCCACAGGGTCTCCAAAAATCTTGACAGAAAGTCAGTATCTTACAAGTTACAAGTTCTGTGCCTTGGCGATGTCAATTCACCGCCTTGGGGCGGACATTTTATCCCTTTGGACTAATTTTTTGTGTGGAAACAGGAAATGACCTTTTGTTTGACCTTTTTTTGACTTGACGGCAATCAATTTATCCAAGCAATCCATGAGCTAATGGATGTAAGTATCTTAAGGGTCTTTGGGGATTAGTGGTGTCAGAAAACAAAAAAAACAGAATGGTGCGTCATTCATTTATCGGTTTCGAAAGTAAAGCTTAAGAAAGTTAACTCAGTTAAATACTTTACGTGAACATTCCTTTATTTCATAAAGCCTGAATCTTACCATGAAGCGTGATGGACAACAGCATATGGTAGCATCTGGAAGATTCGGAGCTTGCGATTCTTTTGCAATAATTTTAAAAGACTTTTTCCCGCATATCGATGGCACCTCTGTCATCGTCGGTTTTAAGGCGTCTAGAGTTCAGAAAATAAAGGTTGATTTTTTAAAAGCTATAGGACAGTTTTTCAAAAAAAAAAAAACATAAAATTCAAAAAAAATGCATGAAATCTTTATTTGGATCGATAGTACCGTCCATATAATTCAATGTTTGAAGATTATTTCATGCAAATGTTGATCCTGACTGCGCCTCAAATGGTCTATCCGCTTAGTCTAATTTTGACATACTCTTTCCAACATTTCGGACGATATCTCACGAATAAATGCTCCAATGTTGTCTTCCAATGCATTAATTGAAGCGGCCTTGTCTGTATAGACATGAGCTCTAAAATAGCCCCACAAAAATAGTCTAAAGGCTTTAAATCACACGATCTAGGCGGCCAACTGACCGGTCCCGAATGTGAAATAAAATGTTCACCGAACTCGCCTCTCAATAAGTCCATTGTTGCGCGTGCTGTGTGGCATGTGGCACCGTCTTGTTGAACACACATGTCATGCAGGTCAAGCTCTTGCATTTTGGGCAAAAAAAGAGTGGGATATCATCTCACGGTAGCGCTCACCATTCACAGTTACGTTACGATTCGTATCGTTACCAGCCCATAAGCCGCACCAAACTGTGACTTTTTCTGGATTCGTTGCTAGTTCTTGCAATGCTTCTGGCTGATATTCACTCCAAAATCGACAATTCTGCTTAGTAACGTACCCATTGAGCCAAAAATGAACTGACCATAAAATGGACTACGCGCGCGATGAACTTTCAAAACAGGACACGCATTTTGTAAATAAAATTCAATAATTTTCAAGCGTTGTTCGTTTGTAAGACGATTCATGGTTAAATTTTAGACCAAACTGAAGATGTTTGACAGTGAAACAAAACACGAAACGCGCGTCAGCTGTTTAAACCAGTGTTGCCAAAAAGATAATAGCTGAAAAATCACCCTTTATATTAACGTATCCCCACAAAAATAAGCTCAACGGTATCAAATCACGTGGTTTTGGTGCTCAATTGACGCGACCAGAATATGAAATTAAGCGACCAGAAAACTTCCCATAATTGTTCTTGTTGTGCGGCTCTTTGACCATTAACTCTCTTCAAGTTCGTAGTCAATCAAGGATGACGACCATAATCATGGCGCAATGTGTGAAAAGTGGCCACATTTGAATCACTGATTTGAAGTGAGTTTTTGGAATTTTAACTTGATGATATGATGTTAACCGACTCGCTGTCGTAAACGGCAAATTTTCTGTTAATATTAAGACACTCTCAAAGACAGCTGACTTTGGTAGGTGTGAAATGCCAGTGTGTCCAATTTGAAACCATTAAACCTCATTTAGATTGATTGCATATTTTTGAGTTAGGTAAGAGGAGTTAAAAAAATGATTTCAGATTTTCATTTTAAAAACTGGAATGATGAGACACGAATCAAACATGCGTTGGAAATGAATTTTATTGACGAAAAGTATGCGCACAGAGTTAAAATAAAGTATGAGAGCTGTATTCTATAAGGAACGGGTGAAATTAAGTTTGGTATATATGTAGTGGTGCATGTACTGTACTAAGATTTGCATGTAGTTCGAAAGGCAATAAACCGTCAACTGCAGTGGCTCAGCTATATCGAGCGATTGGACAGCAATGCTGCAGCTAAAAGGGGCTTTGAATCCCATCCTCTGGGTTTGAGAAGGAGAGGAAAGAGGTTCGGCCTTCCTTGAGAAGGAAGAAAACCAACAGCTCATTCAGTTTTGAAAAGGATTTGGTATGTGCTGTGAGTCCTTTACTGGACTTTATGTGTTTGAGAAAAACACTTTAAATATAAATTTTCTTTATAATTGCGTACGTAATTGCGTACGTACGTAATTAAGTACGTCGGTTCACATACCAAAGGTCCCAGGTTTGATTCCTCGACTAGGCATCTCGAATTTTTTTAGGGCTCTACCTCTTTCAATTTGCTGACAACACTTAAGAAATAGGAATTTTCCATGAATAACCCCTCAAGTCTCGCCGGTCGATGTCGGCAATAAACTGTAGGTCCTCTCCACTCGTGAGAGAACAATAGCATGCTCAAAGCCAGGAATTGCTGAAGCAGGTGATGGCTGCTCTCTTGCGGGTTGTAGTGTAACTCAGTTTCTTTTCCATTTTACAGTCACTTTTCTGAGACTTGCCCACTTATTGTTTGTAATCTTTATCATTTAGTCTTTTTTCAAATGTTTGTTTTTGATATTAAAAACCTTAAGGTGATGCCCATCTTTTTTTTGTTCATTGATTAGTGTCCGACAATGACTTTCCGAAAAGTGCAAACATTGCATGGATGCCCTGTCATTCAAGCTCGTTGAACAAGCGATTCACTTTTCAATCATCCAGGCATTTCCTTTGAAATTGAAGCGTCATCGTGTTGCATTGCATGCTGAAGTTCAGGGCTGATTAAGACACCCGCACCGTCACTCACTCCAATGGCAATTTAAATAAGTCACATTTTGAAAAAGAAATTGTTTGCAAATTCACTGCGTTTCACTTCACATTCCACAGAGGAAACGCTGCAAAAACCATGAAATATTTTCCTGTTGCAGAGAAGAAGAAATTCTGTCATTTCCCTGCGACGACAGCAAAGACGTCCCACCTAATGGATCTCATTAGGTTCGCCGGCGAACAATATCAAAGGAGAAAGATTAATGCTGTCGCAGACTTCATAAGTGCGCCTCCGCTTCCGCGATTGCATGCCGCAATCATTAGGCCGGCTATTTATTAACGAAGCGCCTGAGAGCGGTATGCCTCGAGGCGGGAGACCCGCACAGAAGGCAAAGCTCAGACGGTGACAGATGGTCTGCTAATGCTGATGGAGATGTTCCCCCCGGGCCTGTGACTGCAGTGGGCAATTTAATTAACATCGTCTTTCAGAACAAAGTGCGGTAGCGTTGTCCTCGTGAAATGCCACTCGAATCGGTGAACAGCGCCGCATGTAGTCCACTGCAGCCGTTAACCTGACGCAAACACAACGCTCTGACCTTTGGCTGGTAGTTTAGAAGTCATTCTTCTGAAGACATTAACCGTGGCCTGCTTGGCGCGTATCCATTGCCCAACAATACACCAGGCACAGCTGCGCTGGTAGTCGGTTCCCAGTTCGCCTCATCAGGTCGGTCCATCTTCAGTGCGCCTGCTGTGCTCCGCGCATTCCTGGGAGCTTTAATTTCGGTCTGCGGACAATAAATATTTTAATTACCCCCGGGTGCTGTTGCCCCTGTATTGTTCGTTGCGCAATTCCTCCTGAGGACACGGCAATTAATCTTTTAAATCTTCGATTGATGGTGCTCCCGTGTGTGCATGGAGCGGCTGAGCACTGGACAGCGCATGCACTGGCAGTCTAACGTGGGCAACGAGAATTATGACAGGAAGGCTGCAGGGGAGACTTATGCAGACCTTTCAACGATTTATTCAAATTTATTGAGATTCAGGCTCTGGACTGGACAAACGCCGCGATGGACGAGTGGAGTTCAGAGAAGAAGTCTTGGCATGGACGAGAGTGCGGTGTTTTGTATTTCGCTTACAAGCCGGCTGCAACTAGAAAGCAAAGATTGAAGTTTCGTTTGGAAATGGAAACGAACGCCGGTCGGCTGTGATTGCTTTCCAAAGGGCAAAAAACCAGCTATAGTCCCACATAATCTTGTGCGCTCAACGCTGCGCTTTTAAGTGCGATTGGGAGTGCTTTGTGATTGAAAGTTCGGAGAGTTTTATGAAATCAGGGGGTCGGTTGTGGGGAGGGGGTCATGTCTTCTGATGAAGGGAATTTACGATCGGTTTGGTTTTTTTTCTTTTCATGTTGTTGGCATTTTTCATTTAAAAAGTTCCTCTGCTATTTATCCACCCCGATTTTCAAATCGAACAGAACGTAAAACATGGGCACGGGATCAAAAACTGTCCAAAAATATGATAGACATTGGAGTTCCTCGCCTCTTTCGACTGGCACCCTTTAACGGCCAGCTTTATGAACGCAACTTGAAGGGTTGGCTTGTAAATTGGAAGCAAGTCGGATTGTGGTATTAACTGCGTCATTCTGAACAGGAGAAACACGAGTTTTCTGTCTCGTATTTCTGCTTTAATCTACAATTATAAAACTCAGCAATTTGACGCTTGTTTTGTGTGAAATTTGATGATGGAACAGTGGTATAAAAAGGGGAAGGCGCTGGAAGCTAGGTTATGTAGAAGAGTTCAAAGAAAAGAAAGAAACGATCACGAGTGTGGTGATCCGTTTATTAAGCACCGCTTCTTAGTTAGCAGAGACTTTATACAATTCATGTACAAATGAGTGGAGAGCTCTAAGGTCGTTCACCTAATCGGATGATCGAATAAGTCATACAGCAAATAACTGACTGCAATAGAAAATAGTGGTGTGCAAAAGTATTCATTTCAAATTCCTCTACAGTTATAGGTACGCAGAAGCAAGTTTCTATCTATCAAAAGTTAGATATGACGTTTTCTTAAACATGACGGAACTATATTCAAGTCAACGCCATTATATTCAATCTTAAGATGGCGCTACAGTCTGTGACGGAGCCGGTCCTAAGTCAATCATTTTCTCCAGCTAGCTTTATCTCTAGCTAGGTGCCACGAGTTTCGCACCCATAGTTGGTTGCGGCTTTTCTGTTGCCTCTAGACAGAAAAGAGTGCAGAAAACTTCTCGACGTATAATCTGGACACTTTACCTTCGCTAAGTAGCTGAGTCTGCTTGGGCTTAGTGATGGCACCCTTTGCGACACCTATGCAGAAGAAGAAGACACTACAGAACACTTTCTTTGTCAATGCCTTTTCTCGTATCAAGTGACGGCTGTTTGGCGCTGAAAACTTAAGCTCTTTATCACAGAAGCGCCTACTGGTTTTTCTTCTTAAAACTGTGAAACACCAGTAAACGAAGGTTACTGTCTGGTAGTACAATGGATCAGTTCTTAAGTCTGAGCTCTCCAAGGCAGTGTATTCCAACCTTCAACAAAAAAATCTCTTTGGGCTTAAGAGGCTGAGTGATAGAGCGATCTTCATTGTCCTCGTACTGTTTTATGACGCTAAAACATGGACAATCCCAAGGGCGGATGCACATTTCAGAGTTCAATCTTAGTTGCGGATTGAGTTGTTGGCATCTCGAGGAGAAGATTGCACCAAGACCAAGGGTCTCTCGGGCAAGCTTCCTCCTACCATATTCCACACATCACCTGATGCCTGCTTCTGACCAAGTCATCTGAGAAGCTCGGTTGACAGCTTACATTGTTGAAAAAGCAGTCTGGCTACAGCCCCACAGTTGATCATGACTTCGGATCAGCGATTGTTGGCTGCCTTATGTCCCACAACTCCTGGTGAGGTCACAATTTGTCAAGAAGCGAACACGAGCAGCATGTGGCCGCGTGATGACTTTGAAAAAATCACCAGGAACCATCACAGAACAAGTGCATCTGATCGGATCTAGACCAGCGCAGCGTGCGTCGTGATATATTTCTCCTCGAAGCGACGCACGGTGCGACAATCCTATTCACCAGATGCAAACAATTTCTGCAAACATCGACGACAAGCGGACATTGGTCTGGACAAAAGCACCTCGTGCCTCACATCTCGGTCGTCGGCTCTTCGCGGAGGTAGCGTTTAATTTTCCACCGAATCGTGACTCTCAGTTGCACAATCTCAACCACAAAATGAATCCGTCTCCGGCGATGTCGTTGTGGGTAGCGAACATTTTGTGGACGTGTAAATGCAAATACGTATGTTCGGAGACCTTTGCAGGGACTTGTCGCTGACTGAGCGGAGCAGACTTCAGTGTATATGTCAGACCAAATTGAAATGGCAATGCAATCTTGATCGTTCTCCTGGCTGCTGCTGTGTCGTGCCAAAACCAAGGGATGCCTGAAGGGAATTAATTCGTTCACGTCCAGTGTGTCACTGTGTCCCACGATCCGGGGAGGAAATGTGTCTTCGACTCTGGAGTAGAGTACTCAATCAGTATGTCGACGAGGTAATTAAAGCTGAATCGTTTGGTGAAAGTCGATGTTTTTCTTGTATCTCCGTCGACTCCGTAGAAGTGACCAGCATAACACCTCATCTGATTTGTAGCCACTTCCAATCACTTTACAAATGACATTAAGGGACAAAGAAATTACTGAAAAAATACGGGCATCTCTTTGGCAGAACAATGGAGACTGGTAGACTGGTAATTGTGTGAGCGCAAAATAAACAAACGACACTTGCGAACGATCAGCTCATCAGCTCGGGTTTGGCATTTGGGAAATGTCAAGCTGTGTTCGCTTTGCCGATGCATCCCACACATGAGCTGACTGCTTGATTGGGGTTGCAGGTGAGTAGGGCAACTTGCTTATCTCAATGTCAACAGCAGGACTTGATCCATTGTGCGACTTGTATTTATTCACTTTGACTATTGTTTAAACCTGTTTATAGTCAGCTGCAGAATCTTTGAATTTGTGGAACATCTTCGCGCTGTCAAGTGGTGCACGCGTCCACTTTGACAATGCAAATACGGTTCTGACCTTTGAAAATATTTTATAAGATTTATTTCTGTACTGGTGTCTCTTGGGGACTGCACGCATTCTTTTTACGGCTTCGTTTACAAGGCTGCGAGGTGTCCATCCGTCATGTCTGCCACACTCTTCTTAATGCTAAAGGTAATTCGAGTACCCTTAAGTCATGGGAATCATACACAACATGGGCCGAAAGTAAAGAAGTAGAGAGATCACAGTGATCTTAAAATACTTGCATTGTTTTATGAAACCTAGACATTTCGCAGCATTTTTAGATATGTAATCCAACTATGTTTTGAGTTAATAAACACGTTTGACGATCGACAGGTTTCAGTCTCAACGATGCAAGTTTCATCCATTCGTAATGACTAATAATTTTGAGAGCGCTTGAGTAATATTACATAGAAATGAGCTTTGAATGGATTGAACTCTCCTATTTTTCTTCTATTTTTACCCCAATTGATTATGCTGCCAATGGAGGAATGTAAGGTGCTTAACATACGCAGCCATTCATTCGGACTACAAGACCGAAATTGAGGGACTTGAGTGGAGGAAGACGAGAGCCAAGGAAGGCATGAGCCAAGGAAGGCGTGAGCCAAGGAAGTCATATTCTTTCCATATTCATAAATAAGCTGAGGATTGATCGCCGTGGCGTAGTGGGTAAGAATGTTGACTCACACGTCAAAGGTCCAGGATCAATTCTAAGGCGGACCACTTCGAATTTTTCACGAAATCTAGCTTCTCAAATCTCGCCATATGGAGTCGGCAAAAAACTATAGATTCCTTCTACTAGTGAGAGAACAGGAGCATGCACAACACGATAGTTTTTGTAGAAGCTAGGCCCTGGTCCCTTGTGGGCTGTATTGCTATTCAATTATTGAATTGTACTGGAAGTAGCAGAAAACTGATTATTTATTAAATTAAGGAAGAGTGTAGAAGACAAGACAAAGCACTTAAGAACATCAGCTTTAAAATGGTGAATATCAGACTTGAAACCACCCACCCACCACCCAGAGATCAAACTTGTAGTGAACGACTTGCAAGGTAAGGTACTAATCAATGCAAGAAGATCATACGTGCCCCAAACATGCATTTTCGACAAGAGAGCTGGTTGCCAGACTCTGTCAAAAGCTTGACCTATTAAAGGCAATGATCCTGCTTTCTCCTTGATTGTGCAAGTTCCACTTTTCGATGAGATATACTCAGATCACTTGGGACCCTATTGCTGCCGAAGCCGTAAGCTGACTGTTTTTCATGGCCCTAGAAAGAAGGAATGTAAGTGCCTTGGGTCGGTAGGAGGTAAATTGCTTCCTACCTTAGGTTACCTCAATCGAGAGATCTTTTGACATAAATTTGAGGTTTAGTTCATAAATGTTTGCTTTAAAGTACCGACACTGAGTAATGAGGCCTTTTCCCTTTTCTCCTCTCCTGCTTTGCCATCTGAAGAAATCTAAAAATGTTGTTTGAGATTTGGTGTTTCACTGTTTGACAAATCTAACCATGGAGAGGTACACAATTGAACAGCGCGTTAAAGCTGTTGAAACTCTTACGAAAATGAGCGAAATCAACATGCATTTCGTGCACTTCTTGATTTTTTTGATCAGCATCATATATCAAATGTGTCCCAAATTTTGTATTTGAGAGAGAATGAGATCTACGAGTAATTGCTGAACAGCCGATGCATCCACAAGGAGTGATTGTTTGTTGCGGTCTATGGAGTATTGCCATCGAGCAATACTTCTTTGAAAATGTGGTCGGCCAGGACACTTCTTGTAGCTAAGAATGGGTATGGACTTGAGCGATGTACGCTTCCAATAGAATGGTGCCACTTGCCAAGCAGCTAAAGGAATGAAAATAATACTTTTGCACTAGAAATTCAATCGCCGTGTTATCACTCGCTTGTGGCCGCCCGATCATTTGCTTTAACACCGCTCTTAATTTAAATGAAAAAATATACGTCAATAAGCTAAGAACAATGTAAGAGCTTAATGATGAGACAATTCGACAGATTGACGACTGTGAACTTCAGTTATGTCTCAGATCTCAGAGATTTGTCACCGCAGCCGGGGCGGGCCTTTGGCCAAAATCTTGTTTCACACATAATTGTCATAGACCCATCCATTAAAATAAAGAAAATTCTAAGATATTTCACTGACAGTTTCGTTGGAGCACCCTCTATTAACACAGGCCCCCACGCCCCGTCGATACATGCATTCTAAGTCACAACCAAACCAAATCTAACTCAAGGCTCTTCAAGAAACCCACCTAGTCTATATTTCACACCCAAAATCCGTGCATATGCATGCCATTCACTTCACAAGTGGTTAGTGTCCGCTGCGACAACTCCCCTTTCACGTTCACAGTTACTTATAGCCGTCACGTCACACGCAACTGACCGCCCCAATCGCACAAGTCATTAGCCATAGAATTAAGATCACACATAACTATCGCGAAATGCACACAGATGCGTGTCAGCAAGTCCGGTCCGCAAGGCGGCACCGCCGAAATCCTTGAATTCGCGTACTCCAGTGCGCACCAGGTATCTATTGATCTATCGACAACCTCAATTCATCTGTGAGACCTTTTCCATGCCGTCATCTGTATCTCGTTAGAGTATCGAACGACTTTTTCATCCATCCACAGCCGCAGCGGACTGCAGCGGCTTCAGCAGTGGCAACAGCAGCTCCAGTAATCGCAGGCTAATTGCAAAGTCTCTTGATCGTTCCCAGCGATACGTGGTTGCCCACGAACTCTGCATTCAGCTAACAAGTGCGAAGTGCACGCGAAAAAAAGTCAAATCCCACTGAGAGAGCGAGAGATGGAGAAAAGGAAACAAAAGGCAAATATCGTCGGAGCAAGCACAATCAGCGGGCTAACCTAAAAATAGGATTTTGGGACTTTTGTCCGCCGCCACCGGCAGCCGGAGTCTTTTTTCCCACACAGAGTGAGAAGAAAATGAAGCACGGAGCCCGAGTCACAGATGCAGAGATACCGCGGCTTTCAATTAACAAAGTAACCTACTAAAATTGATTTACGATCGTTTGACTTCTTCGCCGGAGCAGTGTGCAGCGGGTTCAGGCCGTGGGGGCTCGCAGAGCTTACACACGACAACGAGTTGGCATGAGATCTGCTTCGGTTCTTGTGCCGCCTCACAGTTGGGGTGCGTTTTTGGAGCGATCGCGTTGAACTGTGGCTCTAATGTTGGCCCAGATTTTGAGCCGCAGTGATGCAGGGTTTAGGATTTTGCATAAAGAGCGAGGTTTTTCTCTTTGGCTCCCATCTGACACATGACCAACTGAGAGAAGATAAATGGCAAGCGCTTGGCAGTTCCGCCGAACGTGGGAGTTCGTCGGGTACCCAGATACTCAGATCTAGACTGAGATTGGCTAATACACGCACTGGGGGTGTTCTGTTTGGAGTGATTCCAAGTGAGTTTTGTGCGATGGCTTCCGGCATAGTTCCTGATCTGGGAGAATCGCCAGTTGGTGTGCTTCTCTTTCAAAATTTTCATAAAAGGCTGTCACTCGAGTGTGAGATGATCCTCAATTTCTTCCCAACCACGTCACAGTCATAGGACTCCTCACCAGTTCAAGCACAACACGCAACTCGCCAAGCCCATCGCCGGCCGCGGCTGCCACTGTCGTTGATCGTCCCACCGATCCTCAACCTCAAGCCACTTGTGAACATCACTGGAAGAATTTAAATTGCAAAACGACCACGTTATTGATTAGCGATCATCTCCTCCAATGGCGACGTTGATGATGCCGATGATCATGGCTGTTCCCCCCCATTCGCCCGCCTCGCGATCTTCTCCCAGCCGATCGTCTCTCGGCTTTTGTTCGATCCCACTGGCATTTGGCAGCCGCTGTGCGCGCCACCGCCGCCGTTGTGTTGTTACTTTTGATGAAATCGATGTTTCGCCGGAGACCTAAAAATAAACAGATCCAAGGAGTCGCAGTCGGAGTCGGTTGCACACCACCCACGTCCCCGCTCAGCGGCGACGGTGGTTTGTTGATACGTGCAGCCAGGCTGATGGGAAAATTTGCTTGTTCAGACACGGCGACTCGTCGGAGGCGGTGCGGTGGTGTTTGCTTTGGGCCTACTTCGAGTTCAACTGACGACGACGACGACGACGTTATGCAATCGGTCCATAATTTCCCGACTCCGGGAGAGGGAAAACGTACGAACGACCGCCGCCGCCGTGGTGGTACACCACACCGCAGACCTGCTTCAAAGACTTCCCTTCCAGCGCGTGTGGTGTGGTGGAAAACGATCCGCCACAATTCTCGGCAGGACTGGATTCGACTCCGCTCTGGGGCACTCGTACACGACCCACTGTAGAAAGTGAGAGTAAAATTGGAGCAATCCCGGCCGCGAGAACTCGTTTAGAAGTGGATCAGTGGACTGGAGTTGCAACGGGTGCCGTCGCGTTCGATCGCTAGAGGCCGCCATACGCGCACACCGCGTAATTAAAATGACATAATAAATCGAGTGTGTGTGCAATTAATGGCGCTGACTGTCAGTGCGGTGATGCCGTTAGTTGCGGGGAAAATTATGACAGATTGTCCCCGCGGATCGGATGGCCGACATTTGATTGCGGGAAAGTGGGACATGCTGTCACTGGATCGAGTGGCATTATCTGGGCTGGAGAGTGTTAATGGGTACGCTGCGAGTGGGTGTGTGCTTTGAAAGTGAACTGGTTCACCAGGTGATTGGATGAAATGTTGACGTTTCTTTTATTTTTTCTGGTAGTTTATGGTAGTTGCTCCTGTCAACTTTTAGAGCTGCTTATGTGAAGGGTCATCGAATGATGAATTGAAGTAGTTTTCAATATGTCCATCTTTGGGGCATATAATGGCCTTGAGATGGCCGAAGAAAACATCGCACGCTACAAGCGAGTGGATCGTTTTGCGTTTTTTTTTTTTGAACCATTCCCAGCGAAGTGTCTGTTTAGGGTGGTCCAAACCTTTTGCGTTTTACTTGACTGTTTAGTGCCAACCTTCGCCTTCATAGTACTCGGAGAAATCCAACAGATTTGCATCCGGAGAATAATTCAATCCATTGTGTAGAAGAATTGAAGTGTAGAGTGTCAGCCAATCTTGGCTGACGTGCGGTTTGTGGGACGTTTTTGAGAATTCCACGGTCTTCGCTCGAAATATTTGTTTGATCAAGACTTCAGTATTGTCGCTAAGACAGTTTCACGATATACGATTGCATTCGAAGCCACGATCCAAAAAAATACGAGCGGAAAGCGACCATCGGCGGTTATGGCGGCCCAAACCATCGCCATTGCTGATGCTTTCTTTCTGGTGGCCACCTGAAGGTGTAAATTTTCGAAGGACCTCTCTGGCAAGTTAACTCAGCCATTTTGCTTTTTAACATATTGGTCGATAACAAATAGCGACTCATGGGCAAAACACAAATTCGACAACTCACCACATTCGTCCAAGCGTGCCAATTCCTGCACTCTTTCGACTCTTAACTTTTTCTGTCGGGGTGAAAGATCGTGTCATTTTTGGAATTTTAATGAATTCACCACTTTGGGGACTTGGTCAGAAATGTGTTCATGCGCAACGACGCACAAGCGTATCAATCCTTCTTCGCCACATTCTGCTTTTACCAGAATCATACCCATGTGATACCCTTATGGACATGATTAAAACTTATGTTCGAAGTATCTGATGTGTCTTAGAGACGTCAATTGCGACCGCCCTTTTTCTTGTTTTTTCTTGTGGGGAAAACTTAAAGTAATCTATATGATTTTAACAATTCGAAAACGACTCAAGCACTTAAGGCAAATATCATCCAAGGATTTGTGCGTTGATGGCATCTGGAGAAGAAGTTTCAATGACGAACTCTATGGGCTGTACAGCGACATGCGCCTAGTCAAGCGTTTTCGGATACAACGCTTAAGATAGGCCATGTAGAGTGTATGGACACCACTGCTAAGCCCCGAAAAGACTTCGAATCTAAGGCATTGGAACAACGCAACAGAGGAAGGGCTAGGCTAAGGTGGCGCACACAAGTGGAGAAGGACCTCAACCAACTTTGAGACGCGCCACTGGCGGCAGCTGGCGAAAGATCGTGCTGGCTGGAGAGGCATGTTGGTTAAGGCCCAGGTCCACCCCGGTCTGTAGCGCCACAATCAGAAGAAGAAGAATTTGTGAGCCAGAGCGTGGAACCATCGAAAAGACCTTCGGGAGTTGAGGATGCGAGAAAGAACTACTGCGAGACAAACCGAGGCAGATACTTAAACGCCTTTGAATTAATTATTTAAAAAAATTGGCTAAAAACGCCATTTTTAATTTAAGACAAAAATTATAATTAAAGTGACCCTTAAATCGCATATAATCACCAAATAGTTATGGAAAGCTAGGTTTTTTAAAAAAGGGCTGCTAAGTGACCTATCTCCCAAATTCCTTCTGGTGTATTCTGTTTATTTCCTTGAGGAATTTCTTGATCCTTCCTAGTCAAACAAATATTAGCTTTCCAACTTCAACATTGGGCTATTGAAAAAATCTGCGTTTAAATTTGGAATGTCATATCTAATATCTCCCTTCAGCTTTTTTGCTCTTCATTCAATGTTTCATTAAAAGTGTTACAGTGATCGGATTTAGTTCGTCCTTATTTACGAAGAATTCGGAGAGCCACTTTTCACAGGTCTCTTTTGAGTTCAATTTCACACCATCAGGAACACGTGGTAATCACTTGGCGCTATGTCCGGGCTATATGGTGTATGCGATAAAACCTCCCATCCGAGCTCCCGTAGATTCTGACGAGTCATCAACGAAGTGTGTGGTCTGGTGTTGTCCTGGTGGAACACTACATACTTCCTGTTGGCCAATTCTGGACGCTTCTGGTCGATTGTCTGCTTCAAGCGGTTCAGTTGTTCACAGTAGATGGTCCAGTCACACAGCAAAACCTTCCTAGCCGTCAATCCCGACTCGGCCACTGTTTGGGACGATTTGCAGTCGTTCAACCACGACCGTTTTTGCTTGATATTATCGTATGTCGAGTTCGTTCCGTTTCAGCAGCATATCGCAGGCGTTGATTCGGTCCAGAGTGTTTTCTTGCATCAAATCATGCGGCACCCAAGCATCAAACTTTGTTTTGTATCCAACCTTCTGCAGATGGTTTAAAATAATTTGGTGACTAACTCGCGATGTCACGAGATGCCACATGCTCGATGAGATGCCACATGCTCTGGCTTATCCATGGTGTCGTTTTCACCGGCTCTGAATCATCGAAATCATTCCTTCGCGGTTTGAAGTGATAGAGATACTACCCTCCAATAAGTCACAGCACGGGCCGAAGGTATAGAGGAGGGGGAAAAGTTGAGCTGCGAAGAGCATTCCTGCGGCTGAAGAACGAGTCTCTAAACGTAACTGTACGTCCGAAGGTTGGCTTTAGGGTGAACGGGTGGGCATTCTAGCGAGGCGAGTATTGCGGGTACATTTTTGAGGGGGAAGAATGCAACTCGCAATTCATAAGAGCATTAAAATAGTGATAAAGACGCAACATTGACTTGGTAGCACTAGTATTACCAATAAGTTTTAAAGCTCCCTCTTGAAAACTATCTAGTAGGTGCATTGAGGTCTTAGAAGTTCCAGACCAGATAGGAGCGTTATACTCAAGTTTTGGGCGGATGTACGCCTTATATATTGTTGCCAGATCAAAAGGGGTGACATTTTTCTTGCGTCGTTTTAAGAAACCTAGACATTTCATTGCATATTTTGAGATCTCGAATATTTTATCGGTCCAACTTGTTGTGTTGAGTTGATACATATACCGAGGACGGTAAGTCGTTCGGTTTCAGCAATGCTAGAGCTAATCATGGATAATGACTGGTTATTTTGGGAAAGCTTGAGTGAGAGTAGACAGTCTTAGAAGCATTAAATTCCCCTCTATTCTTCTTACCCCAAACAATTATGCCGTCAAGATCAGAATTCAATGAGCTTAACATTCGCTGTCGTTCCAAGTCTATGGCCGAGGAGGTTCGAGAGCCAAGGAACGAATATGAAAAGCTGAGGGTACTGTCATCAGCGAAGGAGTGGATTGGATTAGACATGAAATTATCCCTTCAAACATGTATAATCCGTAGAAGCGTTAGAGGGGAGTCGATTGTAGCAAAAGATAGACCGGCTTCAAGTTCCAATGATATGTTGGTCTCCTCCTTCTTCTCTCCACCGCAGAATCTCCACCCCTACAGAATTTATTGTGTGTGGAGCCTGCACTTCATGCATGCTTTGCCCATCAATCAGTGATCAGTTTACCAGTTTTGTCTAGTCTTTGGTAAGTGAACGACTGAACTTTGGTCTTCTAGTTCACTTCATCTACTTGAGTAGTTCTGATGACATCTTTAAGTAACTTTGTTCTCAGTGCTTGCAATGGAAGGGTGGGTTCCTCCTTCCTCTGTCAGCAACAGAAGCGTCATCTTTCTTTGTCATCCCAGAAACCCAGCATATGGTAAGATTGCATCCAAACGCTACCTCCTAAAGAAAAAGATGAGATATAGTGTTTAAACGTCTTAGATTTTTTGCCGCTTGATTGTCTATGCTTAGTGCTCCATTAAAAGAAATCGAGCCACCTCATGACCATTCATTCCGCCTAGAAAATTCTGTCCAGACCTGTGGTTTAGAGGTTGGGAAAAAAAAAATATTTTCTGTCGTGAATAAATGAATTGAATGGCACTTCGGCGAACGAGGGACTAGTTCCCTTAGCAATTATTCGTATCGTGCGTGCTATTAAACAGCAGCTCAAAGGACGTGGTAAAAAAATATGAGATCAGTTCCATTCATCGAATCGAAGCCTTCCTTTAAAAGAATGTGTATTTTTTTCAAAATTTAAATTTTTCAAACATGAGGCAACGGCACAATGAAGGGGCATTAGAACAAAAAAAAGTTTAAGCTTCCTAGATTCTAGAATTTGTAGATAGCGAAAATCTAATCCATTTGACCGATAATTTTAGAACCACTATGCACCGTTGACTGTCGGTCATTGCTCCGTTCATGGTCTTCTTTGGGCCACATACTTGCCCGTGATTCGGTTGAGCTGTGATGAGCCAATGCACACATACATAAGTATGTTTTCTTGCGCCGCTTTATTCGTAAGATGACTTTGCATAGCATCGTAAGTTCACTCCTGTAGCGACCGTGCATGTGCCAGCTTAGTAGGAAACCTCGCGCAGCTGAAAGGAAAAATATTTGTCTCAACTCTGCTTCGATTTATGAGCACTGGGCGAAGGATGACTACGTTGTCTCTTTATGGCATTTACACTCGCCCAAATGGAAGCGTGCTGCTTGCACTTTGAAACAAATTGGTGAACAACAATGTCTAGCATAGACTACACTAAGAAGCAGTCCCTGACTGATATCTAAATTTTATTTTATTTATTTATCGACTGGACCATGCTGTCAGCTTCAGAAAGGAACGGTTTCGTTGGAAACCAAATTCAGCGCGCACCTAAATGACTTACATATCGGCACGTAAGCTGCGTCCTAACCTAATGAAGGGAAGAGATCCCCTACATGATCAAACTAATGGGATGGGGTTCATTGTCTTCTTGGCTCCTTTCAATGAGTGGGATTATTTAGAACCCTTTTCTGTGTCCTAAGCAACATTAAGATAATTTCATTAATATCGTCAAAGATCAGGAGGTCCCGTTGTCTTAAATATCAATGAGATGGAAGTTGTGTACTCGAATCTTAAGCGAATCCTTAGGAAACCAAATTGGCAAAAAGATATAATCGCTTAGCGAAGAATCTTGAGTCTGCATGCCTAAAGAACTAAATTAATCCATTTTCAGCACTCAATAAACATTTTTTATTCTCCACAAGACTTGTTCTTGAAATCCCTTCTATGGACACACATAATCTTGACACTGTTCACGAACTACTTTGTTTACCCCAATCGACAGCAATTTTCGCCTCAATTAAAATTTTCCAAATATTCCTTCTTAATGCACCGAATTCCATTTGAAAATTAGATCGCGTAAAAGACTCATTAATCAGCCACCAACGGGCAGCGCAGAGTCTCAGCAGTACACTGCGATCTTGGTGACACTACAGTTGGTTATGACAAGCACTGCATCCACACGGTCCGCGTGGACCATGTAACACTCACGATTAATGCTCGAAAATATGTGGGTTAACAGAGTGGCTACGCCGCCGTTGGTCCACACCACGAACAACAACACGGGCCTCCGTTTCGTTAGGCTGTCTGCGGGTGCTAAGCGTCTAACGGCCGCGGAGCATTATGCCAGCCGATCGTATGCAGCACGTCGCCTAGGTACCCTCGCTCGGCTCGCATGTGTCAGCATCTCGAGGTGGTAAACCTATGCCCACCATGTGCTCTCCGATTACAGTGGAGAAACTGATTGCAGCAGGGGTGGGGGTCTGAGAGGAAAATCTTCGGCATAGGAGGAGAAAAGCTGAACCAAAGAAAACCATCTGCAGAGTGGGAGGGCGGAGGGGTGGCGGAGATGCATTCGCACACAAGTGGTTTCTGCTTGATGCCGATAGATAGAGGGTGGGGATGGGAGATGGGAGAGAAAGAGCAGACTGCCCTGTACCCGGCACCCTTCGCTCGGTGGCCAAGTGCCGGATTTGCTGAACTTTTATCCTCCCCAAAAGCCACGGAGACCGCGCCGTGCGGCGTAAAGAATTCGAAAATTTCGCGTATATAAACGGTTTTGGTCATCGAAATCAGCATCAGTTCAGCGATACCTTACAAACGGATTACAGCAGGTCCAGCTCAGTGGAAGAAGCCGACTTACCACCAGACAGAAGCCATTCGTGTTTTATTCGTTTCGTTCGTGCATAGTGTGTGTCGGTGTTGACGAGAGTCCTCGTAGTCCTTGTGTTTCAACAAATTCAAACAACTCAATCTCAAGATGAAGGTAGGACACCGATGGAAGTGTGTGAACGCTTGCGAGGCGAGAGTGTTTTGTGTGAACGAAAATCTAGACGTGTGAATTTGAGATTTGTGTGATTGGACAGAATACAGGATTTTTGATCCTCGCTTGATTTTCGCTTTGACAGCGGTATCAAGTCTGTTTGTGAAACAAATTATTTCCTGGCTGCAGACTCCGAATGTTGAGTCATAACGACGATGTGATGATGAGTGGTCGGTCGGATCATGCAACATTGGTTCCTGGTTCCTATTTGCATTCAATTTGATTTTCCATTTTCAATTTCATCTTCCGCGATCACAGTTCGAAATTGTGACCATGCACAACACCCGATGCGATGTCTGCGAAAGTTGTTCACTTTCTTTTCGATCGATTTTGACAATTGAATGATTTGCTGAAGTTCGAATTTTTAATTCGATCGATGGATGATCTTACAAATTTAGATAAGATCAAAATTTGAATCAAATCTTCATTTCAAAGGGAACAGAATTTTGGGCAAGCCATTCCACTAATTTGTTCCAATAAGGTTTTGAAAGGCTATTCAGAATATTTGCAAATGTTGACCTAAAATTGAATTGTCTTCTAGAATTTTTTGGATTTTAAGGCCAAGTTTGAAAAAATCAGTTTAGACATATGGGCACATTGTTGTGCGGAAATAATTCTCATTCTCATTCTCAAGAATGTCTGAATGTACTGCTTAGCTTGCAGAGGGAATGTAGAGCGTAAGACACATTTTTGTACTAAATTTCAAAATTACATAAATATCCAAATTCAAGTCACGCTTCTTTTTTGAACGTACACAATTTTTTGACTGTTCTAAAATGTCATAAGTGTATAAATTGTTGAAGAGGAATCCAATCTTCCTCAAACATGCTGACCACAGATTTTTGTCAAACCAAGTTTGTACTTAAATTCACTTTTTAATTAAGGGCTCCAGAAATGTTCCCTTAATGCTTATGATCTACTTTTGGCTTCTTCTTAAAATTGGTTCAAAACTGAGTTTGGACACAATTTTGAAAACTTTCTAACATTGCTTTCACTTTTCATAGTAATGGTGCCAAAAACTTAAACAAAGTCCCACTGTAGTAAAATTTTTAGTACCAAATTTTTATTTTTGAAAATTAAAATATTTCTGTTTCATAAAACATATTCAAATAGATATGAAAAATCCGTACTTATCCAGCAATAAAACAGTTGGAATGATTTTAAAAAAATTGGTCTGAATCTGAAACATTTTAAGCTAATGACTTTTTGACCGATTTTGCTTAATTAAATTAGATTTTCAGAACTTTGTGGCATTTTATGAATAATTTTTAACAAATTTAAGTACATTTTGGAAAAAAACTTTAAGGATTGTACAATATTTTTGACAGATTTTCAAATATTTTAAATATTACTTTTGTAACAGTTAGTACCACTTTCCGTTTTTTTTGTGTATTTGCTGAATCATTTCTAAAATTTTCTATAATCTTAGTTTTCTGTTTCTCTAAAGATTGATATATATTTTACTATTCCCGACTCCTAAACACCTTTTAAGACGGTTAACTAGAAAAGAAAACTCGGACTTCTAGTTTTTCCGAAAATGTTCCAAATTTGTTTCTACAAATTTAGTTCAGTGTTATTTGCCTTATTTGGGCTTATGTGTTCGACTTCCAACTGCTTCGTATTCCAATTTAAAATTTTACAGAGATTTCTAAAAAAATATTTTGGTCAGAAGTTGAAGAATTTTGACCAAAATTTTGTGAAGGCTAATGATCAAATTTTTGCTTACCTTACCTTCGACAAAATGGCGAAGGTTGCTGCATTGTGTTAAGCCTTTCGAAAATGTTGGTCCAAATATTGACAATTGTTACCATTCTGATCAGAGCCAGAAATTCAATTCAAGTTATGTCTTCTGAAAAGAATAAATAAATTGCTAAGCAATTTGTTTGTTATGCTATCGCCATTTTTGGATTTTTAGACAAGTCGAAATGTATTGTCGTCCGTTTCCTCAAGAACACACCTATCCTTTACAAGCTCAAAAACTCTGGTCTTTCTTTTGAACAGTTTGTTAATAAATAAGTACAAGTTTTCTCCTTCTAACTAAACTGCAAAGTTCCAAAGTTCCAACTTTTATCAGGATCTACAAAGATCTTACTACTTGATTTCCTTTATTTTGTTTCAAGTTTCGTCCTGTCCTTACTTAGGTTTACAGTGCATTAAAATTTTCAAAAACTGACCAAAATCTAATAAATTTTCTCAATTCCTTTCAGTACTTCATTGCCATCGCTCTCTTCGCCGCTGTCGCGCATGCCATCCCAATCGAACTTGGTCACTACGCATCACCAGCGTTGATTCACTCAGCTCCTGTTTTGGCGCATGCTGTTGCTCCTGAACCTGTGGTAAGTCCTATTGGGAAGCCCCCCCCCTCACAAAAGCCATCTAATTCACCAACATTTTCTCTCTCTCTCTCCCCCATCAAGGCCTATCCAAAATACGCTTTCAACTACGGCATCAAGGATCCCCATACCGGTGACATCAAGTCACAGGCCGAGGAGCGCGATGGTGACGTGGTCAAGGGTCAGTACTCCCTTGTCGAACCAGACGGCTCAGTGCGCACCGTCGACTACACCGCCGATGATCACAATGGCTTCAATGCCGTCGTCCACAAATCAGCCCCAGCCAAGGTTGCCGTGCCAGTGCTCGCTCACGCCCCAGTGCTCGCCCATGCCCCAGCTCCATTGTTGCACCATTACCGCTAAGGAGTCCCCCGAGCACTTGTCGTATTCACACGTGTGAGGATGTCTAACCAAGCAGCCACAAACTCTCTCATTCACTCAACCGCCCATTGACCATCGTAGATTGTATATCTCTCTTGACGTAGCTCTTGATATATTTTTTTATCATTATCATTACTCTCTTTTGTATTGTATTTGTACGATTTTTTGTTTGTTTTTCAAGTGTAGTGACGTAAGTTATATATTTCCTAATCGCTTTCTTTTTCATTTTCCTTCTCTCTGTCTCTCTCGTGCGTCTTCCGCTGTCTTGCCTGTCCTCTTCTTCGCATTCTTTTCAGTCTCTTATGACAACTGTTGTAAGGGTTATGCGCGCGCGCTCTCTTTGTACTAATCTTTTGTTCATAGTTCTTCGCCATCTTCATGTGTTTCGCTTCTCATCTCGTTTCGTCGTCGTTGTGCCGCGTGAAATTGTCACTGCCTGTGCCAGTGGCAGGGACAATTTGACACCTACTCTCGTTGGAGGGATGATGAAAGGAAGGCGAAGATGATGAGTGTTGCCAGAATCATCGGAAGTTTCATCGATTCCACTGACAGCTGTCAACTTTAAGCTGCTGTCATTTAGAGGCTAAACATTTGGGGAAACTTTGACAGTTGTTTCCGTTGGCGATGCTCATTTGTTGTTTTTGTTAAGCGAACTCCTTGTGCAACTGTGCCGGTCATTGTGCATTAAATCAGAGGAAAATTGCGCTGAAACACCTCAGCTGATTTTCTTCACTTCTCTGTTGTTTCTGTGTCTTCGTGCCTTCGATTCTGACAAGCCCTCACTTGTCGCGATTTTGTTTCAGCTAATTTGCAAAGAAAACTTTTGTGTATCTTTTTGTGTCGTTGTAGTGGAGTGCCTTTGTTGAGTAAACATTTCTTTCATACTTCGTTCTCTCGCCTATGATTTCATTCAGTGTTTCATTTCATTTAGTACCGAGTAATTGTATTATATACATTTTTCTTATTCTATGCATAAATACATATAATTATATTTTTTTCGTACTTTTTACTGTTGTATGCATAAGGCCCGACTTGTACACCCGGCTTGCGGCGAATGGATACGCCTCTCCGGTGTATATGCGAATGTATGCGATGATTATTCTTTTGTATTGTAAATAAATAGCTAAGAAGAGTTAATGAAATAAATAAAAAAATATTAAAAAAAAAAACTTTGTTGAAAAAAGAAATTATTGGATTTTTATTTGTGTAGACCGATTCATCGTGAGGTTTGATTTTCAATAGGACTTTTTTACGGAAGACGAGTGCCTTCTACCAAATTGCTTTCTTATTCTTGTTCACTATCGAATGGCAAGTTACCACGGAAAGACTGACATCCCAACAGCGTCTCCAAATTGTTCAAACCAGCGCTTTGTAAGAAACGGTTTTCGCGACCAATTGAAACTATTGCCAATTCCATGGCCAATTTTGAGTCCCAGTTTACATGAGTGGATGATACTCGACCAGTTAGATCACATCCAGCGCGTAGTGAAGAGACTATAGCAGCTGTAGCTAAGATGCACGTGAAGCCCGAAATGAGACCAATCGTCAATAGGCTTTGTGCTTCCGAAATTCTTCTCGGTGAGTTCTACTTTGCACACTACGAGTTATACAACGTATGACACAATGGACTTGTTGAGAAATCATTTTCGCGTGCACTTAATTTAACGTTTTGTAACGGTAATTTGGACGGAAGTGTTGAGTACGTGCGATGATCGGGGCAGGAAAGATCGATGAAAGGGTCATTATCAACAGTGTTCGCAAAGAGCTAAAACATATTGTACCATCATAAAACCCAAGTGTCGGATACCTGCAACAAAGAAGTCAGCCTAACAAGATATGGATATCTTTTCACCACGAAGGAAGAAGCCGTCGATAAGTGCAGCCAACCAGAGAAAACGTATGGACTTTGCAAATTTACACAGAGACGATGATTTGTGTTTTTGGAAGAAATTCTTGTTTACTGTTGAAAGTCTCTGAAGAACAATTAAAGATGGTGGATGCAGTGTAACGGTGTGAGGGTCCATGGCTTGATTCAGTGTGGGAAAGCTGGTGTTCATAGAAGGAAATATGGACCAGCACATGGCTTTGGATATACTGTGGGAGAATTCGGAGTCATAGGTCAGGGAATTGGGTTGAATATTTTAGCAGGATAATTACCCTACGCACACAGGAGTGGTTATTGTACTATGCCCCGAAACAGTTGTAATCTTCTCCACAGAGTCCTGTTTTAAGCCCAGTTGAGCATTTGTGAGACTTCCTAGAGAAACAGCTCCACAGGCACAAAATAACTTCAAGGCCTACACTCAAGGAAGCTCTGCTCATAGGATAGGATAGGGTACTCGAAGATTTAACCCAGAAGCTGGTTTGTTCAATGTCGCGTAAACTAAAGGGTGATTTTTTTGGCTATTATCTTTTTGGCAACACTGGTTTAAACAGCTGACGCACGTTTCACTGTCCAACATCTTCAGTTTGGCCTAAAATTTAACCATGAATCGTCTTACAGACGAGCAACGCTTGCAAATTATTGAATTCTCTGTTAATTGAATGCTCTGTTAAGAAGGTTCATCGCGCGCTTCTTCCATTTTATAGTCAGTTCATTTTTGGCTCAATGGGTACGTAAACAAGCAGAATTGTCGATTTTGGAGTGAATATCCAGCTACCAGAAGTCACAGTTTGGTGCGGTTTATGGGTTGGTAGCATGATTGGACCATACTTCTTCAAAGATGATGCGAATCGTTACGTAACTGTGAATGATGAGCGCTACCGTGAGATGATTTCCAACTTTTTTTTTTGCCCAAAATGCAAGAGCTTGACTTGCATGACATGTGGTTTCAACAAGACGGTGCCACATGCCACACAGCACGCGCAACAATGAACTTATTGAGAGACGAGTTCGGTGAACATTTTATTTCACATTCGGGACCGGTCAGTTGGCCGCCTAGATCGTGCGATTTAAAGCCTTTAGACTATTTTTTGAGGGTCTATGTTAAAGTTCGTGTCTATACAGACAAGCCCTCTTCAATTGTCGCATTGGAGGACAACATTGAGCATTTATTTGTGATATACCGTTTTAGGGCGGCAGGCTTGTTTAAGGAAACGAAGTAGACGAAATCCTTGACTACCTCAAAGTTTCTGCTGCCCATTATGACGCTCTGTCCGTCGATGTTGTGTGCCCTTCCGTGATGACTACGTTGTGTTACGTCCAATCTTTATTTTGAAGTGTTGTAAGGTAAACCTGATTTTGTATGTCGATTGGCATATCAAACGTGGCATCCGTGGTGTAGTTTGTAAGCGCGTCATCAACACATCGGTTGGTTTTATGTTCGATTCGTGTACTGAACATTCATATCGCAGATTTTATGACGCCACCTCCTCATATTTGCTAACAACACTGAACGAGTGTTGGTTTCAGCTCAAATTTTGTGATTTGAAATCGCGGGTATACTGTGGATTGCCTCTGCTTTTGAATAAATAAAATAATTAAGCAAGGAAATTATTGAAGAAACTTAGCCCTGGTTTCTTGTGAACTGTAGCGCCCTTCAATTTATTTTCTTTTTACCTGATTTCAGGCACACTAGAACCGCATCCATTTATTTCTAAATTCTCGCATAAATATTCATAGCTTGGTGTTATGCGTTTAATTTTAAATTCTCTTCCATACTGTGACACACACACTAGCAGACACACCGAAGTGGCATGGTTTCGTTTTTTTTTTTTAAATAAATTGAAGTGCGGTTCCTTAAACTCGTTTACAACCGTGTACCGCGATTTAAGCTGTGAAACTAGCCTTTAGGCCAATTATTTCTCTTCAATTGATGTCATTGAAAATTCGAAGTGTTCTGAATGATGAAACCTTGAAATATTTCATCCTCATCGTTTGCATCATCCTAGCACTGCTGTTTACTGCATAAATTTACTCAAATAGTCTATAATCGTTCCTTCTTGTATTACCAAGATTTTCGGTCTTTTGTCCACCTAGACTTTTCTATTGTCATAGCATGGTTAACATCGATATTTTTTTTTTTTTTGAAACGAAACCCTAAAAACGTGAAAAATTCCAGATCGCAATTTAATCCTGGATCCGTGACGAAGGAGTTGGAGCATTCTATCAAATGCGTCATCTTCTGTTGCTACATTTGTGCACAGGTGGCGATACAAAGTCGCAACTTCTTTTGTTGGGCCTAAAAGGATCCAGTTAGAGCGAAACTTTGATATTTTTGTCCTTTTTTGGGTTTTCTGAAGCCATTGCTCCATCTTTTGCTATAAACTGTACTACCGTCACCATTGATCCCCGTTTGGTAGTACAGTTTCCTTTCCTTCAGGTTTGGTAAGTGCACCACACGGCATTCCTGAACCTGATTCTCTTTCATTCCAATTTTTCCACTTCTGTCTTGGTTGGTGGACAGGAAACTAAACCTTTGCTCCTGCTTGCCTCTTCGGTTACTGAATTGTATATTAGGACCGTGTCAACAACAAGAACTACTGCTACGTAGTTAATTAAACTTCAGTTCAATGATGACATGTTTCGTTAACGTCTCTGTTGCTCTCCGTCGCATCTTAAGAAAGGTCAGCTGTGTGTTCTTTGACCACAGCACCGCCTTCATCTCAATTAAGGCACACAGCCAACTAGAACAGTCTAATCACAGTCCAAGTGCTCACCGTCGATAATCACTTCGTAAGCACTTGTCACTTTTCGCCGCCTCTTTCACACGTCCCCAGCCTTGGTGTTCTCGAAATCGCCTACCCGTGACGGCTGAGCCGCTCATAAGTGAATGATCACGTCCGCGGGTATTTTAATTGGCAATCCCAGAGGTGTCCAACGGTCCGGTGTCAAATTCCGCTTCAACGCGAAGACCAATATTGAGTCCTATCCGCACACGGTCTGCTGCTCCGTCAATTTAGACTTCATTCAGATTTTGTTGAGTTAAGACGTGTGCCTCCCTTTGGTTTTGGCTATCCCAGCAGATATGGTTCCGCCGCAGTTCTTGGTATGTTTTTGGACACGGCCGCGGGTTGAGTGACATTCTAGTGCGGTTTAGGGCCATTGAACGGCCAGATTTGAGTTCTGAAGTTATTTGGTATTCCATTGGTGGCGTGGGCGAATCCGTTTGTGTTCCGTTCGGGGGCAATGATACCTGAGAACTTAATTTTGGTTTTCTTTGCTGGCCATCGGCGATGCGTCAGAAGTGAATTGAATTGAATTGAATTGGGGAAAAGTGTTTTTTGGGGTTTTATGTGAAAAAGTGAACTTGATTAATGCAAACGTGATGTGGAGATGCTTGGGAATATCTGGTTGAGTGTGTCACAATTTGTGTCAGGCGTTGCGTGACTTTCGGTGGTGGACTAGTTGGAGTTTGTTTCGTGCGACTGTGCCCTTTGAAGGTGATAGAATTTCAATTTAGGCAGTTCTGGGGAGTTGTTTTTTTTTCTAATGGATAGAAATATTCTAACTATCGCGTTAGCTTTGCGTAGAGATATGTTCGCGGATCCCACTCGTTGGCGTCCATTTGGTGAAAGGCAATGAAATTCATCCTTTGAGTCACAGTTACAAATAATAGCCAATTTTGACTTATCACATATTTCTCGGAAGGTGTTAGTTCTCACTAGCCATTTCTTTTATGACCAACATGGATTGACTTGGGTGACAAGATGTGGGATTGAACGTGATTTGTTGATTCTATCATTTCAGCCACCATCGTGTCGTGATTCTTTGGTATTCGTGTCTCGAAAGGGAATATTTTATTTTTTCTTTACTTAAGCCATGTCTGGGGTGAAGAAGTATTCATCTCGACCTTGATTTTGAAACAGAACGTAGTTTAGTCTCTGAAATTCCATTTCAAACATTGACCTTTTATCTTAATTGATTGTTCCTTCCCAAAATGTGTGTGAAATGCAGCGACGGGTATGTGTTGACTTACTTTTCCTTATTTGAATAAGGTAGCACTTCAGTCTAGAAAGGGCTGGAATTCTGCTTTTGCCGCAAGCACTCGTGTTCTGCGGGTATTATGTCGTCACGAGTGAAAGGTGTCTAAATCGTTCTTGATATAAAAAAGGGCACTTATCCTTTTTTGTTGGTGTCGTAAAAAACCCCAATTTAGATTCATTTTTACAAGACAAGCTATGCTAAGTAGGTCAACGCTCCTTCTAATTTTGCCGCACCGGAACGACTCATCTCATCTCCCACGAAATGTTGACTCGCTGATCAGGAGGTCCTTACACTTCTTCTATAGTCGATCCAACTGGCGTGTCTCTGAAAAATTCACCCTTGCCTTCGTGGAAAATTATGAAGCACATACGAGTAAATCTATAACCGCTCTCTCGCTTTTTCACTGCAGAAGGACGAAATTTGTCATGCACTGCATGGGTGCGTGCCATGCCAACAGTTTTTAGTCCCATTTTCCTCCAATCCCAAAATGTTCATTTCTTTTTCCACCTGCACTCTTCATTCTTTTCTTCTCATCACATCATCAGCTAACCATTAACATCGTTTTTTTTTCTTTTTTGAAACGAAACCCTAAAAACGTGAAAAATTCCAGGTCGTGATTCATTCCTGGATCTCTGACGTGGGAGTCGAAGCACTTACCGATTTTGTCATCTGTTGTAGCTACAATTGTGCATAGGTGGCGACACAAAGTCGCACGTTCTTTTGTCGGAGCTTAAATGCTCCAAGCAAGCTCCTTCTTGTATATTCTTTTGGTTCTCCTGAAGCAATGACCATTTCGTGCTATGGACGTTACCTTTAACTACCATCTCCATTGAACCCTCTTTGGAATGCAGTTTTCTTTCCTCTGAGTTGAGCAAGTTCTTCACACTGGATTCTTGCACTTGATTCTCTTTCATTCCAATTTTGCCTCAACTGTCTTGGCGAGTGAACAGGGAACTAAGCCTTCGGTTCTGTTTGCCATCTGGACTATTTTCACTTTTGTGCTTCTCTCTTACACTCGGTAACACCTACCTTCTGGTACTCCCGCTGCATGTCTCAGGTTTTCTTTTTCTTCAGGGATGACTGCAACATTTGTGATTGTCTTTCCAGCTCACATCTGTTTTTTGTTCAGGGAAGTACATTCTACCGCTCCATAGCCTAATTTGTTGAGAGCATGGATGCTTAGGAAGTCGCCCAATGTTGTCAAGGCTCCGATAAGAGTCTCCCACTGAGAACCATCGAATTTACGCGGGTAGGCTAACACCCTGGACCTGGTGGTAATAGACCTAGTTTGTCGATCACTTTATCCTTCTGAGTGCTACCTTCAACCGATGTCTTGCACCAATATTGCCTGTACAGACTAGACTACGAGCCGGCCCTCGAGTTAAGCAAAGATGCCCACCTGTCGAGTCAAGCCAAATGGTCCATCTTGAGGAAGTGTACGATAGATAGGATCCTGATTCAAATATTTTATCACTTCAACACGCTTGTCTCTTGAGAAACATTCACGTTGTAGAATTTTTAAGCAATCAACCACAATGAGCCGTCTGTTCATTGAAAGCTTGTGACAGTGCAGAGCCTACAAAAGAGACAACTTCTTCACAGCAGCTTAAATTGTTGAATTTCGTTTCCTCCTGAAGGTATTCGGAAGAGAATATTTTCACTCTTCTAAAAGCTGACTTTTTGGTCGCCGTCGAAGGTTCCTGGTTCAATTCCTGAACTGGTTCAAGCAACAACCTATATTTTAGAAGGACCAGAGGTTGCATTTTGGTCTTCGTGGTGCAATGGGTAAGTGCGTCGACCCACATACACAAGGTCACGGTTCGATTCCCGGTCTGAAAACATCGCATTTTTCACGACACCACTTCTTTCGAGTTGCTGACAATATAACAAGAGCACTAATTGTGTGGAGTAGGTAACTTCTTCAAAGAGTATTAATTGTCTATGAAAAGCTTCACAAATCTCGCCGTTCGGATTTGGCAAAAAACTGTAGGTCCCTTCTTCTCGTGAGAGAACTATAGCACGCACAACACGAGTAGTTGGTGCAGAAGTTAGGCCCTGGTCCCTCGTGGGCTGTAGTGCCACTTAATTATTATTTACATTAGAGGCAGTACGTAGGCATCGACGTCCTAAAGTCATAGTTTTTGCAGACCCAAAGAAGCTTTTGTCAGTTTTCAATTAGTGTCTCGTCTTATGTCACACGGTTTGTAAACGGAAAAAACTGCTTCTGTTCGCCATCTTATCCTTCTTATTTTTGACATTTCTCACATAAGATGTCTTAAATTTACAGACACTGGTATTTCTGTTTTCAATACTTCTTAAAAGTTCACATCACCAGTCATTTATTAATCAGAAAGGAAAGTAAGTAAATAAAATGGTCAAATACTTTTTTTCGGTGTAGACTTGCATGTATCATCTAATGTAAACAAAATATCATGCATACATTTAGGTGTTTCTTATTTCGGCATCCAGTGGAACAGAGAAGAAAAGTGAGAGTAGCCTGTAGCACGCTGTTCTTCGAGTTTTGTTAGACTATTGTTTGAACTAAAATATTCCGATCTACATACAGCACTGATTACCCTTGTGATTTAAAAAACCACTTCTCCTTATTTCAGTTAATTTTCCTTCTGCTACCACTTTTTCCGGAGAAGATTTGCGCAGAAAAGTCCACAATGGCTGTCCCAAAGCCGCCCAAAAACACAACGGTTGCCTCAAGACCGAGCAAAGCTCCTGCAACAGGGACAACAACCACTAGAGTTCCTCCAAGGGCGCCAGCAACAACAAAAGCTCCACCAAAAATAACCACCACAACCAAAGCTCCCTCCGCTATGGCAACAAATGGAACGTTACTATCACCCCCCAAGGGAGCCTCCTACTTCTATCGTGATCTGAAAGGTATGCGGTGCTTTGCATCTTTTCGAATGAAAGTCTAAAGAAAAAATTATCTCACTTCCAGGCCCGGGAACATACGAGTTCGGCTACGATGTCGACGATAAGGAAACGAAAAACATTCAGTTTCGCGAGGAGACCAGACATCCCAATGGCACCGTAACCGGATCCTACGGATATCTCCGTCCCGACGGCAAGATGACGGTCACCAACTACATCGCCGACGAGAAGGGATTCCGAAAGAGGACGAAAGTGAACAAACAGCCAGCCACGAATGGGACATCAGCCTCTCCCACCCCTGTCCCTGGGCTGAACTTGAACTCTGGCACTTTGCCGCCACAACTCGTGGAACGTGTGAAGGAGCAGTATCAGATCGACCTCAGTCCCGACGCCGAACCGGCCGACATACTCCATCCGAACATCTCCGACATCATCAACGGCAAGGTGCCGATGACCACAAATGGATCTGAGCCCGGCTTCCAGGTGGTGAAGGGCTTCATTCCGAAGGAGTTCCCGATCGTTCCATTCCAGTTGCCCGATCCAGATGAGGACTGAATGTGAGCTTAACTCGCACTTTTTTGTACTAGTCAGAGAAAGAGGAAATAAAAATTGTCTTTGCTTCGGTTGAGAGCAGTCAATCTTTTCGAAATTTCTAGCGCACCCTGCTCCATTACAAAGTAAGAGGAAACGGTTTCCCACTCGCCATTCACATCACACTTTGGCAGCGCAGCCGACCTGCCACTGCAGCGTCAATTTATCACCTCCACCTAACGGCGGCTTGACGAGCATCGGGTCCACTTGCACTTTCATTCCGCTCGCGCGTCTGACAGCCGTCATGTGTTCGCTCTGTGAGAGCTGTCCGACAAGCCTCACCTGTCACTGGGCCAAATGAAATCGACTGCAGTGCGCATGCTAATGTCTGGGCGTGACCGCGCCATCAATGCTGCGGAAAACTTCGAACGAGATTGTCTTCCTTCACGGCTGCCGTGTCGCCGCGGCGGCGGTCAGCGGCAATTCATAATCGTGGTAATTGGTGCGATAAAGTACGCGAAACGGTGCAGGCCGGAACGGAAGGAGAGCCGAGAAAAACCAAGGAACTCGTTGGTCCGCATTGCTCGGATGCCGTATGGTAATCAAGATGCCGATCTGCGCAGAAAGTGAATCTTCCTCGGTGGCTGTGCGCTGATCCGAGTCGCGGATGGAGGTCGGGAGGCTGGGAACCGGTAGATGTGTGCGGTTGTGGAGGCACATTGAACTGGTGTACTGCATCCGCGGTTGGTTTGATTTGGCTTGGAGGTGTGTGGCGGTGTGGCGGTTGGAGGATGGATGCGGGTGAGGTGTTAGTTTCTCTTTGGATGGATTTGGGAAGAGATTTCGATTTAGATACGCTTTCTGGAGATGAGATGGATGGGGATTGTGGGATTAAATGTTGTTTTTCTTGCGGGACTTTTTGCTGGAAGGACGGGTCTTAATTGAGCTGCATCGTTTGGAATACTGTTGTCAAAGAGACCTTGTCTTCTTGAACGAATACTTCACGTTATTGTTCCCACCAATGTTATCGTACTTCAGAAGCACCGATTGGTTAATTTGGCACACGTCAAATTAACCAATCGGTGCTTCTTCTCCACAATCGGAGAAGACCACACAACACTAGTAGTTGCGAGAAGAAGCTAAGTCCTGATTCTTTGAGGACTGTTACACCCTATGATAACTTTCGATTTGAAGTTATATATTTCAAGACCTGTGATTTCTCCTCAATTTACCAGAAATCCCCTTTACCTAGAGTTGGTGCCTGATTCAGTCACATAGAAGTCACACGCGTGTCAGGCGTAAGGTCTAATTGAAGACAATCTTCTTGATAGTGCCCCGCTCTTTATGAAACCTTCTTCGACATCATAGGCTCGATCAGACTGACGGACTAGCAACTACTGTTAAGACAGAAAAGTTTTTCAAAAATGCAAGACGAGCTACGTAGCACGTTTTTTTTAAAGTTGTGATATGAGACACGTAAATCAGTTAACCACTGGTTCTTCTCCAAAATCAGTGCATTTGTTGGAATCTGATCAAGTTTGAATATCCCAGACAGTAGTTGAGCATTGTTTTAGGATTTTTTTTACGAACCATTCGTAGTCGCCAATGCGTAGTGGGTAAGTGCGTCGACCCACACGCAGAAAGTCTAGGTTCGATTCCCGGACGGGACACCTCACACTTTTTCACTGCACCACCTCTTTCGAGTTCCTGACAACACTCAAGGAGTATTAATTGTCTATGAACAGCTTCTCAAATCACGTCGTTCGACGTCGAAGAGGACAGAAATCTGTAGTTCCCTTTTGCTCGTGGGAGAACAGTAGCAACTAGGTCCTGGTCACTTGTGTGTGGTCCCACTCAATTATAATAATTAAATCATTTCGAGACCCATCCGCCGAATTCGAGAGACGGGCAGAATTATGAAACTAAAAGAACCAAAATCCCAAAGTGCCCGAAATGCCTAAATTTTTGATAAGCTGAATTCCCGAAAATCCCCACAAATTCAGTAAAGACCTAAATCTCAAACTTGCTGAAAGTTTGGATTATCCGCATCTACTTTCAAATTCTATATCGGCTCCAAACAGGGGGATAACATCAGGAGCAGGCTTGCCCCAATACGTACGCCTCTGAACCGTCTTTCTCGGGAAATCGTTTTCGGCGCTATATAGTTTGGAATTATGGCGGGTTTTCAGAATATTGGCTTCACGGGACTAAGGGCATTCCGGAATTTAGGTCTGCCGCGAGTTGAGGGCACTTTGGGATTTCGGGTATTTCTGGTCTTTGGTAATCTGGATTATATCGTCAGAAACTCACTTGCCACTCAGCCATCGAATTTGACCCAATGCAACAACGCAACAGAGGACGGCCTAGGCTAGGGTGGCTCACAAGTGGAGAAGGACTTCAACCAGCTTGGAGTGCGCAACTGGCGGCAGCTGGTGAAAGATCGTGCTGGCTGGAGAGACATGTTCGTTGAGGCCCAGGTCCACCCCGGACTGCATCGCCACAAGAAGAAGAAGAAGAAGACTCAACAGCTCACATTTAAGTTTGTAATTTGACAAGTTGTTGAGCTAATCAGAATACGCTTTGGAAAATTTGATTTGGCATGTAGCCTACTTAGAGGCTGGTTATGACTGATACTTTTCTTGCAATTTTGCTTAAACCCAGGAAAACTTGAAATGAAAGCTAATGGGAAATTTTTAATCTTAAAGTCTGCTTAGGCTTTCTTTTTGTGCCGAAATTGATTCATAATTGAATGTCTTTGTTAATACTGGGAAGCAATAGACTCTCATTCTAAAGAAAAATTAATTTTTAAAAAAAATAAAGAACCATAGGTTTAGACGTGAATTAAGAAAGCCTGCGGTATTTTACATCTTTCTAATAATATTTTGCTTGCTAAACTGCAAGTCTGTAATTTATTGCCGCTCATCATGAGTTGGCTGAGCAGTTCAATGTTGCCTGCTCTAGGTGCCAGGCCATGGAGACATTCCATGCTATGAATTGATTTACCAAAAATGGTCTCATCACGAAAAAATACCGCTCTGCTTGGACCCTAAAAAACAGAAACTTTGCCTGGTCGTGAGAGCAATAATCAGTCATTTTCTGATTGACACAAGTAGATGGGTAGGATTGTACCCAGAATAAATTTTTTAAACGTTGCATGGTTGAGGTGGAAACAGAAACAATCCTACACTTGCTTTCCTATTGCCAGACGAAAGCATGTCTCAGAAACAGATCCTAATGCAAAAACTTGCACAACAGCAGCAGCATACTCTATTCCTAGCAATAAGGTCAGAGTAAGATGTCGTATGCACCTCTAGCTGTTATAGACCTGCATCGTCCACTCCTGCTAGTCTTGTCGTGATCCTGTGCATCTTTTAACAATTTTTTTCCTGTTTCTCGACTCATGTATAGGTACCCACACACACAGTGGCACTACAGCCCATATTGGACCAGAGCCTAGCTTCTGCATCAACTGCTCGCGTTGTGCGTACCACTGTTCTCTCACGAGCAGAAGGAATCTACAGTTTTGGGCCGACTTGATACTTTGAGTGTTGTCAACAACTCGAAAGTGGTGGTGCCATGAAAAAATGCGAGGTGTTCCGTCCGGCAATCGAACCAAGATCTTCTCGTGTGGGTCGACGCATTAACCCACTACTCAATGGGGACCACGACTCATGTATAAATAGTTTGCAATTTCTCCCACCGTCTTTGGAAGTAGACATGCTCTCAAAGGATGTATGTAAAACTCTGTTAGCCTCCTTCACGAAAACTCCCATCAAATCTAAACAATACTAAGGAGTTGCAACAATGTTTCTTGCTGTCGGCATTTGACTTATTCTATATGACAGTACAAGTCCCGCCTCATTAACTGCATCAAATTCAGTCGTTCCAACTGACACCTCTTATGCAAAAGTTACAGCTTGGCTCTCTCAACTGCCTCCCAACTTTATTCACTGAAATCACAAAATCGAAAACTTGCCCATTAATTGCTCCAAAAATGTAACCCACTTCCACCCAAGGTTAAGGGAAAACAGGAACAAAAGAGATTGCACCGAAGAGCAACAACTCCATTCATTTCTGGTTTAATTAAAAGAAATCGTCTACTATCACATTTCTAGGCACGCTTGTCGCAACTCAACCCTGCGGCATCCCATCAATCAGTCAACCTCTCGCTCGCTCCAATCACCATATTCAAATCTATTCAATTATCGTGTACGAGAAACGCGACCATCTAATGATCACCTGATACAATTAAAATAATTGCAAACATTGTGCCTCCCCCTCCAGTGCAGCAGCGCCGAAACGAATTGCTGCACGAAACCCATATCAGCGCGCTGCGCCGCACTTCGGACCACGAAATGCGGCGAATTCAAGGAAATACCGTCAGACATGCCATAACTCATTCCCACTTAACTCGCTCTGCCCACCTTAGCCGCCTCACCAGCGACGGTCTGGCATGGCGCGAGAGACACTCAGCCGTCATTCTTGGCCCCTGCGCTCCGTCATTCTGAAAGTGCGTCGCCCCCCTGGCCCACGCTCTCCGCTTATGTAAGCTCAATTCGGTGCAATTAAAACGGTTGCAATTAATATTTACATACAGCGAGCAGCAGCTACCGCGCCGCCAATCACTGGCGATTATTTAAATCAACACCTGCTGCACGCCCCGACCGTCGGCATTCTTCTCGGATTCGATTCGGGAGGCACGCGGCCGTCGCTTGATTGAGTGATTGCCGTGTGCTGCGGCAGCAGTGTGCCAAAACGCTGCGGACAGAGGGGCGACAGACGCTCGAAATTATCTTCTAGACGCCCGGCCACTGGTACAGCTTGCACTTATGAGAAATGGGAAATGTGGAGCAACAACAACAACGGCTGCAGAGTTGGAGCGGTGTTTGTTAAAAACACACACGGTTGCGCAATCTCCACACAATATCGTTCAGTCTGGGAACTTGCCTGTTGCACAGGGTGGGTGGGAGTTTCTGCTGATGTTGAACAAATTTACCAAACAGCGGAAGAAATGCAGGCGATGGAGGCAATGAAGGGGGTGCGCGCGTTTGAGGATGCTTGAGAGGTTTCATAATGGAGGGAGTTGTGGTTGGAGGCTGGTGTACGGGTATGGGTATGAGCTCAACTATGGGGGCCTTGTTGGGAAATCGTGTGGATGGTAAGTTTTTGAGAAGGCTGGAACCGTTCTAAAAAAATTAAAAACTGGAAGGCTTTATAGTTCACAAGGAACAACTCATGGTGTGCCTTGTGTGATCAGCTACTCAGGTGGACCAAAATTTTACCTACAGTTGACCACAGTCACTTTGCAGGCACAATCTGTTCTTAGACTGAAGATGGTTCCACGACCGGAGAAGGTGTTGGTTTACTCTGAAGAACTCAAATTAAGTCTTGGTTTCAGGCTTACCAGTAACTGCAGCGTAATGGTCATCCGCAAGACAATATCCTGGCTGGGGGGGAGATGTTGTCCTCCAAGAATTTTCATCCTCACAGAACTCTCAGGCAGCTGTCAAAGGCCTGCTTACAGCCTCCGCAGTCTCCAAAACGGTCACTGATTGCCGCGCATCTTTCGATGCCTTACCTGAGCAATTCAATCTCTGCCTGTGGTGAGTGCCAGGTTTTAGAAAATTTAAAAGTTCACTTCCTGCAGGAACTCGTAGGCATACCACTCGAAACATCAAATTACATTTGGAGGCGATCTGAGGAATCCTAAGTGGGCTGGGGCTTCCGTGGAAGACGACAACTTTAGACTACACCATTCTTTAGCTAATTTCGCATCGGTCTACCATTAGGAAACGTTTGCGTTCCTTTTGGCTACCCATTATATTGTGAAGGATAGATGGAAGGGGCTTCTGCAGCAACAACCAAACTGTGCTTAAGGATTTACTCAAACCTTTAACCACTTCCAAGATAGTCTTCCCTTAATTTCGTCGGCCGACTGTTTTCGGTGGACTTGGGTCCCGGGACATCACAGGATCATGGGAAACGAGATTGCCGATGAACTAGCTAGGCAAGATTCTAAAGAGGGATTTGTAGGGCCCGAACCCACCTTGGGACTACCCACTTGCTTGGTCAGGGCTTCCATCGACAGTTGCACAAGCAGAGATGGCATGACTCTCCAGGATGCAGGCTGACCAAGTGCATGCTCAAGAACGTCTGCAAGAAATTCGCGGCTTTTCTGTTACCTCTAGACAGAAATGAGTGCAGAGAAAAGTTCTACGTCGGATATATGGTCCCGTCTGCGAGGAAGGTGAATGGAGGAGAAGACATAACCGCGAACTCTACGAGCTGTACCAGGATGTGGATGTAGTCCGGAAGGAAAAAATCCGTCGACATCACTGGCTCGGCCACATCGAACGCATGGACAGCAACGCTCTACCAAAGAGGGTCTTCGAATCTGAGCCTCCTAGTTCGAGAAGAAGAGGACGACCGAACCTCCGGTATGGAGACCAAGTCATCGAGGACGTAAGACAGCGTGGCCTTGATGACTGGAAGCAGCGTGCCCAGGACCGTCAGCGATGTAAGGCAGCAATTGCTCAGGCTCTGACCCTTCATGGGTCGCCGGCCTGATAAGTAAGTAAGCAAGTAACTTGTCGCGTGCAAACGACACACTTCAGCTTTGCTATCCACTACTTGGGCTTTGTGATGACACTTTTTACGACGTGTGTGGAGAAGATGAAGACACTGCAGAGCACTTTTTTGTCAATGTCCCGCCTTTGCTCGTATCAGTTGGCGGCTGTTTGGCGCTGAAAACTTAAACTCTTTATCACAGAATCACCTACTGGTCTTTCTTCGGAAAACCAGAAAACTACAGTAAACGAAGGTTAATGCCTGGTAGTATAACGGATAAGCTTTTGAGTCTGAGCGCTCCAGTACAGTGTGTCCCAACCTCCAACAAAGAAAACAAAACTGGGCCAATCATCAGTAAATCCTTCGGAACTCCTTGAAAAATCAGGCACTTTTTCGATTCAAAGTTCTCTATAAAAGCTGGTATCACTCACAGAGGACATAGAAGGCTAGACGTCCCTATAAATGCCTTTCACAGAAGCTGTCGTAATGGAGAAGCACTAGAGACCATGCTGCATCTGTTTCCTTTTGGCGTGACTTGGATGTGATTTCATTGCTATGTCCTTTTCACTATTTATCTCTCTCAGCCGTCTTGGTAGGTTCCTTCATCGACTCTAAACGGTTCTAAAATGTATCCAGGTTCCGAAAAGGAGTTAGTTCACTCTTCAGCCGCCTCAACGTACTTACCATTGTCCTTCAACGGGTTCCACAAAAAGCAAATAGTCCAAATCAGCACAACCCGTACCAGCATAAAATTGATTAAGCGTCTTTTAATATTGGAGATATATGGATCAGCCTCACTCTGGAATGGAAGAAGACGCTTTACAAGACGTGGATCCTCACCAGAGACCGAGGAACAGTGATTTCGAATCTGAGTCTTTGGGCCATTGGGACAACGTAACAGAGAACGACCTAGGCTAAGGTGGCACACACAAGTGGAGAAGGACCTCAAACAACTTGGAGTGCGCAACTTTCGGCAGCTGGCGAAAGATCGTGGTGGCTGGAGAGGCATGTTGGTTGAGGCCCAGGTCCACCCCGGACTGTAGCGCTACAAGAAGCAGAAGAAGATCCATACAGACTATCTGGAATAGGTCTTAATGGTCGGAGAGCTCTACTATGCCAATTTTTTCAACTGATCTGATGCAGAAGTCCTTAAAAAATTACCCCACTTGACTTAGGAAAAAGTACTCCACGTTATCGTTCCAACTTGTACCTCCGCCCCTGTCAAACAAAATTCACGAAAATGCACTAAAAGCTGAGCATCCCTCAAGCATACAAAGCAAACCTCTCCAACAAAATGTCTCCATCACCCTGTAGATCACTCAAAGTTTTGACGAAAAACCTCAAAGCGCGTCAGAAGGCAATTTATGGAAAAATTAAATTTTGTCGACATTCGTTAGCATTAGCCTCGTAATGGACGGCAATCAGGAAATATCTCACCGCGCTGCACTCTCAGTCAGCTGTTTGTGTGGAGCTCTTGTTACCGTCGCTAGGCAAAAGTGAGCGCCACAGCTGCAGGCATCGCGCTCCGTCGCGTTTAACTGCGATTTACGGCGTCAATTCGGCGAAACAAATAAAGGGATGCGAGAGGACGTTGTTCGCGGTATGTGGAGCAGAGGTGTCTCTGCTGTTGGGACTTAATCGGCTTGCGGTTTCGACTATGACCACAAACGCCAGCAACCGAGCAGTGAAATGGAAACCAATAAAGGAAAACTCACAGATTAGGTGATTGTAAAGCATATTCAGTGGATTGCGGTGACGGAGGGAGGGGAGGGTGAGGGAAGTTACGTGCAGCCAATGGAGCGTCATGAACACGCAATCTGCTCTACATTCGATGTCAAATTACGGTGAATTGTGTGTGCGCGGAGTTGTGAGAAAGGATTTCATTGGAATTTTGAGTGGTCTGCGGGGTGTTATGCGAAAAGGCGTCACAAGGCAGCGACAGTTTTACACTTCCGCTAAATCAAATGCAGGAGAAATAGGTGTCTTGGAATTAATGTTGATCATATCTAGAGGAGAAAATCAAACAAATGAATATGGAGCGATGGAATAGTGCCCGTCTGTGCGGAGTATGTGGAACATAAGATTACGGTCTGACAAGCCTTTGAATCTGAGATAATGGGACAGCGCAACAAGGGGTGTCCTAGACTCAAATCGAGCAAATCTGTGAAGATGGGCATAACTACAAACATGTGTACATTGAGGAGGAGTTTGACATCAGAAAGAGAGTCTCAGAGACCCGGAAACTCATCCCTTGAGTACATGTGTCTAGGGGACGTTCTTGTAATAGCGGGAGTGCGCTCTTTCGTAAAAATCTTGGAAAAGATCTACTCTTTTAAAATGCCGCTTTTTTGTCATGATTATCACGAAATTTCTCTTAGCGAAGAACCTAAAGCCAGATTAACATTCAAAGATGGACCACTACTCTAAAAGGAATATCTTCTAAGACCGCAGTCTTTTAAGACGGACATTCTCTAAGATGACAGACCCTTAAAGCAGAGTTTTTTAAGATGACACTCTCTTAGACGGACACCTTCTAGGACAGAGACACGTCTAAGATGAACAGCTTTTAAGACGGGTGTCCCTTTCGACGTTCACGCTCTATGACAGAGATCCCTCTATAAGACGGAAACCCATCCAAGATAGAGACTTCTCCAAGGCAGACCTTTTACGATAAGGACTACCTAGGACGGATACTCTTAAAGATGGATGCTCTTTGAGATGAAGACCTATCTAAGACAGAGCTCTTTGAGATAACACTCTCTTAGACGGACACCTTTGAGGACAGAAAACCCTCTTAAACTTACAGTTTCAAAGATGGGTATCCTTAAAGACACACTTCCTCTAAAAACGATACGCCTCTAGGACATATATCCCTAGGACGGACACTCTCTAAGACGGATACCCTCTAAGACGTAAGCCCAACTAAGGCAAACATTTTATGATTTACGATGAAAACTCTCTAAGACGGAGGTCCCTTTAGGACAGAGACTGCTCTAATGAAGATCCTTACGAAGGGCACTCTGTCAGTCTCTGTCTCTGTCATCAGACAGACACCGTCTAAGACGGAGACTTTTCTAAGAGGGACACGCTATAAGACGTTGACACCTCTAAAACGACGCTTTCTAAGATGACAACCTCTATGATCGAGACACCTCTAAGACAGATGTCAGGGAAAGTCCATATTGGTTGCGGCAGGGAGATACGGTTATTTTTGCATGTTGATCCCGCAGTTATGCCCCCTCCCCTGGAATGAGGAAGAGTTTTATCGCATAATCGGATGCTTTCCATTTCTTAATGCGCTTATCAGGCTCTGTAAAACTGTGTTTTTCGATCTTTGTCATTCGAAAATCAACATCATTATCATCTTCTTCTTCGCGGAGATGAACCGTAAGGGGGTCATACCCTCAGTCTTCCAGGCCATCCGATCCTCCGCCATTGACTCTAACTCAATAGAAGCTTTTCCCAGATTTGATTCAATCACTTCGTCCCGAGTCTGCCGCAAGGTTGCCTACGTGATAGACCATGTGACCCAACTAACTCTCCGTCCGAAGAAGAAGCTGCTTAATATTGATTTCCCATCGCACCGTACGCGTTTCTCGGCCTATTATGGCTAGTAACTCCCGCAACGGCACCGAGAAACATTTCAGCAGCTTGTATTTGTAAAAGACTGTACGTAGACCTGACATTTTTAAGGTTTCGTTTCCGTTTCATAATTTTGTCGTGTCGTGGGGAAAATTTTAGAAGCTTTTCAAAGAGCACTAGTGCATCCGAGGGGCCAATTCAGCTTAGGACTTTCGGCGTGTGAGTCTTACCTCAACATAAACGAAAAGCAACATACAACGACAATGTCTTACGTTTTCAGCTTCTTGTATGTCCTTCACTTTTTACGAATGATGAGTTAATTCTTCAAGCTGTAGACTTGCCAGTTGCGATTAATTTTTTCAAATGTAACCAACAATTGGCTGCCGACAATTTTTCTTCGAACGGCATTATAATAGAGGGCTTAACTGGATCTTAACAAAGATGCCCCTCTAGCTAGCACGGTCTTAAGGCACCATATTCGGACTCTTAGTTGATTAGGGTCCTTCTTCTCCAGTTGCACTGCCCCAATGACCGGGGCAGAGTTATTCGTTCGCTCTACGTGACGTTTAACCAGGCGAATGCCGCCACACAATCATAAGGTTTGTCGTTCGACCTTCAATCCCTGATGCTATCAATGAACTCTCAGGGCTGTTTCAATAATCTACTGCTGAACAGTGACAGCTTTGGAGGCAGAAGCAATAAACGCTTATCCCCTCTGAAATTTCTAACGTCCGCCGCGTCCAACTGGCATAAGTCATCCGCATCGGCTCCCATTACCATCCACAGCAGTGCACCGCTCTTCTCGAAAACCACCGCATTCCTTTGCAGACACAATGCCCTCCAAACGTCGCTGGGAACTGACTTCATCTCGCATCCATGATTTACCCCAGTGCCACCGAAATGCCTTAATGAAGTGCGCACACGACTCTCCGCCGGCAGTTGACTGCACGACCTCTCTGGTCGTCCAATCCAATTGGAATGACTTAACGATCGCACGTCAGTCGAATCGGAAAAGGAGACAAGACGCAACAGCAACAGCATGTTCCAAGGATTTATTGTCTAGCCACGTCGTCGTCTAGCCAACACAGTGGGAACCGCTCGCCGTGGGATGTTTGACTTCGTTTCTCAACCGATGTGCATTTCAAATGGCACAGTGTGATGCAAGAATCCAGAAGTTTTCCTCAAACGACATCCATCCTTGGGCACTTTTACTTCGGCGCGCTAGATTCTGACGCGTCGTGTAAGGTGCAACGGATTGTGACTGACAGTGCGCGCGATGGTGATGGCGATCGGTTTAAGACCTGCTGTGGGTCTTGAGCAAATGGCCGGAGGCAGTAGGAAAGTGGAGTGGTTACGTATACGCCGTGTAGTCTGCGAGCATTGATGCATTTCGACAGTCAGCTGTTGAACGGTGGCGCTTCAGGGGGGTTTATGCTCATTTTGATGATTCCAAGAAGTGCTGCAAAGGATCTGAAGCATTGCCCCCCCACTTTTCTTTCTCAACACCCCCTTCCCCCACTCTCACAAGCGTCACACTCCGTCGAGCGTCGTGGTTGCACACAAAAGAACGTGTAGATGATGGAAATTTGAAATGCCTCCAGACCGCCGGAGGGGAACTAAAAATCGAATCGTTACACTTTTATTGGCTTTTAATTTCTTTTGTGACTTAATCAGTTCGCGGTGGTCCCTCTCCTCCCCGCGGCAGTCGTTCTATTATTTACGGCTGTCTAACGAAAGCAATTAGCTGACCAAAGGCTGTCCAACATGACAGCTGCACTCCTCCTTCTCTTCCCCTGCTTATGACTTAGTGTGTCATAAGCGGCTGAGGAGAGAGGAAGAAAAAGTGAAAAAAAAAATTACATAGACATGCATTTCTTAACGGTCAATTGAGTCCTCAAACAGCGCAGTCACTGGTCTTACTTAACCCAATTACGGCCGTCACTTGGGCTCTGTGAAAGAGTTTCCATCGAGCAGGACTCCCACACTCGACGATGTGTGCCAATGTGGATCACATAACGATTTCCTTGTACACGCGGTCGTCGGAATCGTTTTTGGGTAAAGAAACGGAGCAGAGCTATGGCATCGATCCTCTTGGGCTGTGGACAGGTGAATAGAGGAGCTGTCAGCGGGCATGTTGTGTGCAAAACATGCTTCCATCACTGAAATTATAATAGAGGCACCGTTGGGAATGGGACCAAATTGGGCATGAGATGCGACGTCGTTATGGTCAGCTGTGGAGTTGGTTGCTGGTAAGGGAAAATGTATGAATTTGGAAATGGTGTTATGACGCTGATGAAAGTTGAAGAGATTTCTTCAATCAAGAGCTCCAAAGCTATCAAATCAAGGTTAGCTCCGTAGATAGTGGCTTGTCTAGAATCAAAGAATGTTTGCCTGGAGTAAGTGCGTGAGAACTGATGAAAGTGGGGCTGCAATTGAAACTTTGCTCTACACGACACGTTCAAGAGTCAGAGTCGCGACGAAGAATGAAAATGGGGCTGAAGTTGTTTTTGTTTTTGTTTATCAGACCTGCAACTGATGGAGGGTCTGAGCCTGAGGGGTTATAGTCATCAGTGAAAAATGCAGGCAATAAGAATTCGACTGCAATCGAGGGCCTACTTTGGAGAATGCAACAAGCCACTTGGGTGTGCCTAACAGCGAAGACTGATTATAGATTGTTGGAAGTTCACTCTGCAGAACGGGACTGGCAAGAGTGCGCTTAGAATTAACGGTTGACCCTGAAAACCCGACAGACGGTCAAAATCGACCATAAGTCAGAGACTGACTTCGGTAAAGGCAACAGACAGAGTGGACATCAAATCAGAGCTTATTCTGAAGGACTGTGAATTAGCCTAGATCCGAAGGTAAACTTTGAAGAACGACATGACCAGTTGGAGTAGACTAGAATCGGTGGTTAATGACAAGCGATCAAAGTGCCCCTAGAATCAAACTTAAGCCTTAAAGACCGTGACAAGAAATCCGAATGCGCTTAGGATTGGAGATCGGCATAAGAATTCAGTGCGCCATTAGAGATGGAGGTTTACAAGTAAGCAAGCAGAATGAAACTGCAGTCGGGGCTTAACTTGAAAGGGTACTCGGCAGATAATCAGAGTGCACCAAGAAGCATATATCAATTCTAAAGGAAATCATAAGCAATAAAGAGTGCACAGAATTGGAGGGTACATCTGGAAGAGGCTACAGACAGTCAAAGTGGGCGGAGATTCAGAGATTTCGTTTCGGAAAACGACTCCAATTAGAAATTAATTCTAAGTGACGTAACAAACAAATAGAGCATGCATAAAGTCAGAGACTATATCTGAAGGACACGACAACACAGCAAAGTGCATCAACATTCAGAGGTTAAACCTGAAAAACGAGAGAGGATGTCAGATTGCGCCTAAGACTTAAGTTTCACTAGGAGGGAGGAAATATTTTCGGAATTCCTGAAATTTTGAATTTATTTCACTAGTAGAAAATGTGGGAAAACTTAAAGAATATGTTCATGTGTTGTGAAGGCATAAATACGCCGGAGGCAGCAGTCAGTCAGACCAGTTTAAAAAATCAGCAGTTATCAATTCAACGTGAGGAAAGCTCAATCAAACAGAACAAGAAGACCATGCTATTAGGAAGTGCAAAACCCATAAGCAGTTGGTGTACTTCAACAACTCCCAAAGTGCTCCCAAAAATTTCGACAAAAAGCTTTTATTTCTGGGAAATAAACAGATCTTAGTTTATTCTTCAAGATGAAGCTGAACTCATAAAAATCTTGACACATTACCACTTCGAGTACCCCTCTATTGAATCACACAATTCCCCTATCTTGCTATAACTTCATTCATCCCAAACCAATCAAACAATTAATAGCTCAAGTTGAAAACTCTCCCTCACAGAAAGCAATTCAATGGAGACATTAAATCATTTCATCGCCACTTAGGAACTGGAGTGAAAATCAATTTGTACTGAAGGCACGCAATATCAAAAATAAATTGCTCGCCTATGTTTCTTCAATCCTCCCCTTCTGCATCACCAACCCCACATCAAAATTTGAACTAACAAGTTCGCTAGCCAACTCTTTTATCTCTCTCCTCTATTGAATGCCACTTGCCTCCGCAAAAGGAAGTCGATTACTCACTCACTCGTCCTTCATTGCAAATCAACGAATTAGCGCATATTCATTACACACTTTCATTGTTCAAACAAAACATTCATGCGGAGTGGAGTGCGCAATTCGCACGAGTGCTTGCGTTTCGTCCATTTCCTCCATTTCCACAGGCGGGTCGTCGCCGTTTTTGTTTATTTAACTTGTGTTTCAATCGTAAGCCAATACGTAAGCGGGTATTCCATCTGCAAACGGGTTTCAAATTTTCCGTCTTATCTTGTTAATTAAGTTGAAGCTAAATAAATGCAACAAAAGCAACGCGCAACGCGGCAGAAAACTTTCTTTCACTTGTGCACTTCCTTGGTGCAGGCAACTTCTTGTCGGCCACTCAATGAAAACTAGGTTCGCTGGTCTGGCACTCTGGTCTTTCTTTCGGCCTGGAAGTCTGAAACTATTTTCTTAGCCGCGCAGCCGATATGCATACAGCTGGCGCACCGAAACCCATTAAGTTGTCAAGCCTCTGACCGAAAGATCATGCGTAACAATTTTTCTTCTCCTTCTTCTCTTTCCTGGGCCCGATTGAAGGGGGGAATCTCGTTTACCATGCTTTGACTGGCCGTGGCGGTGTCAGGCAGAGTCCACTACATCTAGCGATGGCGAGATTTCGTAATTTGGCTTTATACGAGTTGGTTTGAGACAAGTTTTGTACTCAAAGGGTATGTCAATGCGAAGGTTAGCATAACACATCTGAAGTTTTGTACCTGAAGAGTGTGATTAGAAGGTAGGTAGGTCGGCTGAAGTGGCTCTGCGACTTGTTGGAGGGGTGGAAGTGCGTGTGAACGCGTAAAGTTGGAGTTGATTGACCAGATGGTTGAAAGTCGATAACACATTTCTCCGACTGGACTTGAACAAGGATGCTTACGTGTGGCTTGAACGAGTTGCGATTGAGTTGACTAATGTCTTTTGATGGCAACTAGTCGTTTAAGGAAATGTGGTGGAGTGGTAAAGAAAACTTAACTTCCGATTTTAGTAGTCATTGGAAACCGCGGCTTTTATAACCATTCGTCAGGTCATTAAACGAACGTATTACTTAACCTTTTTGGGTCATCTGATTGTTTTGTTGTAATTTTTTTTAATTGCTACATTTTTCTCTGACAAGTTATGGACAGCAATGTTGAGAAGAACTACAAAAAGTGTGGATTAAGGCATAATTTCTGTCCATCTATTGCGTACATGAATCATAGTACATAATGTGTCACGACGTATGTGTAAGCATGCATATTGCCGATGATTACCAGCTTGTGTGCAGAATAGGAGATAAAAGTGCCTTTTCTTTGTGATAAGACAAGTTCGTTGTCGAAGCTGAGGTGGGATGGCAGCGTTAGGATTTGAATAGCTGAATTGGCTTGTTATGCATACCGCGTTGCCGATATTAAGTTGTTAAGACTATAAAAAATGTCTCTTCCATTTTCTGTCATTATTTAATTTGTCGCAAACTTTCCAAATAGGTTTCTTAAAAAAAATCATTCAGCCTAAGTTGTGCTTAAGCATCTTTGGGGTTATCTATGCACAAACATGATGTCTGGTTATATAAATTTAAATTGAGGATGGGAGTACCTTTCTCCATTTATTAACTACTTGTTCACTTAATCATTTCTTTAACAATTTTCGCGTGACTTCTTTTAATCAATGCCAAAAGGAACACAAAATTGCCAAAATCTTACAATACCTACAATCCCAAAATACCTTAAATCCCGAAATGCACAAAACTCTGAAATTCACGAAATGATCCAAACGCTGAAATGGTCAGAATAGCGACATGTTCCATATCCCGAAATGCCTAAAATCCTGAAACGCCAAAAGTTACAAAATTTAATGCCTAAAGCAACGAAATGATCTATATCGTGAAATGCTGAAAATCCAAAAATGCATCAAATCCCAACAATGCCAAAAACGCCAAGTTCCGGAAAAGCCCAAGGTGCCAAAGTGTCCGGAATCCAAAAAATCCCAGAATGTCCAAAATGCCAAGAACTATAAGATCTCGAAATTTCCAAAACGCCAAAAACTCTGAAATCCCGAAATGTTCGAACCTACGAAAAGGTGAAAATTCCTTAATTGTTCAAAATGCCGATATTAAACAAATCCCGAAATGTTTAATATCTAAAATGCCTAAACGCCTAAAATCCTGAATAGTCAAAAATTAGCAAATGGCCAAAACTTTTGAATGCCTAAAATCTCAAACTGACAAAAATTTTGAAATGCAGAAAACTCATTAATTCCGGAAATGATCAAACGTCGAAATGCCCAAAACGTCAAAATGGTGAAAAAAGTGAAATGAGCAAATGCCCGAAAGGTTAATAGAAATTTCAAAAAATTCCGTAGTGGCCAAAATCTCGACATGCTTAAGACGCCCTAAATAGCCAAGGTTCTGATATGCTCAAAATCTTAAAATGTCCCAAAATGCCAAAATCCATAAATTTCAAAATTTTCCAAATGCGCAAAACTCTGATATGCCCAAGACGAAATGCCCAAAACGCCTAAACGCTCAATATCCTGAAATGGTCAATATCTCGGAATGCCCGAAATGTCGAGATGCCAAAATATCCAAGATGCCAAAGTGCCAATAAATTCCAAAATGCTTACAACGCCAAAGTGCCAAAACTTCTTAAGTCCAAGACGCCGAAAAGCCCAAAATTCCCAAAATGCGGAAATGCTCAAAGCTCCGTAACTGCCCTAAGCGTCGAAATAATACCATTTCGAGATTTTCGGCATTTCAGTGGGCTTCGAGTTTCCTCCGTTCTCTATTTGGAAACATGACAAGTACTTATGTATAGTGTGTGAAAATTCGCCATATCCTAATGATGACCGCAAACAATGGCTTTGGAAAACCTAGCTTGGTTTCCTGTCATTAACCAATGAACGATGGTGTAATCCTGAAACATGTTTCTTTGAAACCGAGAAACTTGTTTGAAACGATCACAAGTTTGAGGTTGTCAAAGCTGCCCAGATGTCTAGATGAGTGTCTAGAATTCTTAAAACGACCTCTGAACTGGCTACAATATTTAAGACCTTAATAACCCCCCCAATCTCACCTGGTCTGGTGCGTCATAGACATATCTTCTTCTAGAAACTCATTTCTTACACACACCACACGAATATGGATTTCTCTTCCAAACTAAACTGACAGATTTGGCTTCCTTGAATGACAAACTGTCACTTCCGTGCATGACTAGGCAGCGGCACATCCCAGACATCTCTTCGATTAAAACGCTTTCTAATGAGTTGATCAATCAATCGGCACATTCCAAAAATGCCCAAGTCACCACTTAACGATCAGCAGTCAGTGGAACCTTTCACCACTCGCTGACGCATCATCGATCGGCCCAATCAGCCCACCTCTAGGCACAAGGTTCACATCGCTTGCGCGCGTTAATTATTTCCAAAAATCAGTTGCATGCGCTCAACGCGACCTGAATACCGCGTCTTAATTGCCACAAAAATTGTTAAAATTGCAACAATTAATATTTTGTAACGTAAGTGTCGCACCAGTGATCAGCCACTGCAGACGAGTGGCCGCCCTCCCCCTTCGCCGAACGCTGCACCGCATTGCACAAACGCTGTTCCTCCATCCAGACATAACCGCCACAGTCTAGCGGTTTTTTTGTTTGTTTCTGAGGCCGAGGCTCGGACGAGAGGAAAATTTCATGCGAATACGTCAGCCGCGCATACTCGAAACTGTTTGTAATAACAATAAAACAGAAATTACACTCGTAACCGCTGCTGGCCACCGCTCTCCATTGCCCATTTCCGTCTCCGGATAAGTGCCGACTTAGCACCACCACCACACCAGCGAACTCTCCTCCCCTGCTCTAGTGACTGCGAACTCGGTCGCGGGCTAGGATTCCCACAAATACCCAGTAACATTTGACATGGCAGAGCGGGCCACTTTTCACCTACATCCCCCACCACCGAGATCATCCCCCTTGTGCGCGAGTGCACCACCGCACCGCGGTGGCACAGGTGCGCGACTGCCACACACTCGACACGAGATTGCCATCGACTCCCGCCACCGAACGGACAAACGGTCTGACAGGCGGCCGGTGGGGGCCTCCAGATTCGGTTGTGAAGCACACGGCATGCATGTGTTGCATGAGCGGCCAAGAGGAGGGGGCGCCGCGCAGAATCGGCCGCATTGGAAAATGCAGATTTCGTTTCGGTTTTGTTTTGAGCCGCGTCGTCATCGTCGTCGTCGCGCATTCGCTTTCTTCCTAAACAAAATAATATAAAAGCAACAAATTTTCGATATTCCATCATTATTCAGTTGTGGAAAGTGCTTCAGTAAAGATCAGCTCAAATCAGTGATCTCGTTCGTTAGTAGTTTGCCGTAGTTTGTTTCTCTGCTGCTTATTCTCCTCGTGTGCTCTTAGCTGTCCTTGCAGTCGTCTCGTGTGTGAATTTAATTTGAAAATCATCCAAACAATCAAAATGGCCATCAAGGTATGACATCAGAAAGGATAACTGAACGGGATCAAATTGAAGTGGAGGAGAAAAAGGATTATGTGTGAAATGTGTGCAATGTGTTGGGGGGTTCTGTGAGGTGAAGTTGTTTCTTGTGATGCTTGAGAGGATGAAGGAGAGTCTCTGGAGTTGAGGGACTATCAACCTAAATGTGACAATGACCCCTGAAACCAGAAGGGGTTTCCAAGTGACGAATTTACGGATGTGCTCAAATTTAAGCAGATGTTTAGAGTTCTTGAGAAATTGTTCAGGGAATGTAGCTGCTTTCAGCAGTGCGTTTAAGAAGCACTGTTGCTCTTTGGCTGGCTCCTGTCCATTGGAGTATATCGAATTGACCGCCTTACTTCCAGGACATTGCATGTTTTTGGGCCGTTTTGCTTTTGATTGTAAAATTTGAATAGAAGGGCGTCATCGTCTCACTTGAATTCACTTACCAGACATTCTTAAACGAGGAGAACAAGTTCAAATTGATTGAATTTGATTTGGAATGTTTGGTTTTTCATCATCTTCATAAAATTTTGCGTAGAAAAACCCAATGCTTAACCACCAGACTTCAAAATTTAAGCAAGTAGAATGTTCTACGTTCGCCAGAGAGTCTCTTAGATGATCCCTTTACTTGAATTTACTCCAACGAATTTCTAAACTCTTGGTATTTACATTTGTCACCTTAAACGCTGATCTAAGATTAAATTTTGTTATAATTTCAAATTGATGTTAAATTCGGGTTCTTGTGGCATATAGAGAAAATTTGAATAAACGCCCCTTGACACACTCTAGGTGATGTCTGGCAGACTCTCTTGGATTAAACTTGTTTCTAGTGAGTTGATTAATTAATCTGGGAACACCAAACTTCTTTAAGTTGTCACTTAACCATACGGAGTCAATGTTAACTAATCATCTGCTGACTCAATCAGCCAATCTCCGCGCCAAAGGATCAAACCTATTTGTCTATTATTGTCACTTTAACTTGGATCGTTGAATTGAAAGCTTTATTTTTGACTTTCTGACAGATCAGATGAGGTCTGTACTTAAGGGTTTTATGGCAGTTATATACAACTTTCGCGTTTCGAGGGGAAAACCAGCAAAAGCCAAGAACGCGGACGTAATACTTTCATTCGTTAATCATCTATCAATCCACTTTTTTCTTGTTTTCTGTGCTAACTCTGTCTTGTTTTACACTCAGTGTATTCCTCGGTAAACTTTCCGCTGTTGTTTCAAAATATCGTTTACACTTAAGTCGTGGTCGCAGTGGCGCAGTGGGTAAGTGCGTCAACCCACTCGCTAAAGGTATAGGTTTAATTCCCGGATTGTATCGTTATCACGGCACCACCTCTTTCGAGTACTAAGTACAATCGTCGACTGTAGTGCCACTCAAAAATAAATCACGCTTAAGTCCTTGAAGAACAAGCTGCATTACTCTTAGGCACTATTAATTGATTAAAACTATAAACATGCTTGAAAATGTTTTATCGTTTTTTTTCCAAAAATTAAATTCGCTTAAGACTGTCTGGTAGGGTGTTTAGAACTTTCGAAACAGTATGGACCAGTTTTCGTGCCTCATATACATTGCCAAGAACTTGTAAGTGCAGTCAACCGCTAGACTGTCTTCTCGTGTTTATTCCATTTGCAGTGAATCCCCTAACATGATAGTTTTTCTAGGCAACAGATATTTACTCTGTTTATCTTATAGTGAAAAAAATAAGATACATTTTGAGCTCAAACGTCTTCGTTTCTCGAGATTTCTCGTATTTCAGATTTTGGATTTCGTAACTGGATTTGGATATCCCACTGTAAAATATAGTTTAGGCTAAGTTAAGATCTCTACAAATGCTGTGTTTCAAGGAGCCTATTTTATCCACGAATTTGACCATCATGAGGTCACATAACCGAAGATAAGGTGCAACCTTTAACGCTGGATTAACCACTTATGTTCCCCAAAATCCTTCTGATTCTTGCACCGCTGACATCGGATAGTTCATCTAGGCCATTTTACCAGAAGTCACCGCAAGGTTTCCTCATTATGATCTTCATTCTTCAACTACCCCTCGGGATTGCCCACAGTGAAAAAAAAAGCGAAATGTTTAACCTCTCTGGTCCTTCGGGCATAGTTAGACTGAAATGATCTCTTTAGCATGTGAGTCTTTCCAACTGTACCACTATAGACAAAGCTGTTTTTTCACAACCCTTCATTTAAGAAACTTTTTTAAGAAAACAAACCGATGAAACTAAACAATGTAAGCTAGAATTTTCAAATAACCAAAATCTCTAAATGCCGATTGGCATTTATTCAGAGGAAAGTTTGCATTGTTCGTAACTCGAAAGTACTCCTAATCCTAAAGTAGTGGGGTTGCAAATCGACTTCTATGGAACATTCTTTTTTTCGGAAATATGTGCCCATAGTCTAAAAGACTTGGAAATTGAAAACAGTTTGGGAATTTGACTGAATTTAGCGACTTCATAACTAATTCATGTAACATCTATAGTAGAAGAAATTGTTCATTGTACGGGCATAAGAATTCAACTGGAATCTATTGATATTCGTATCTTGCTGTTGCGCTTGGTTAGAATAAGCTTACTCAAATACCTCACAAATGATGCATTTTGTAGACTTTTCCAAATCAATGTTCTGGCATTTTACACCGCGACATCATTGAAACAACGGTAAGGACGACGTTTTCGTCTATCTTCACTCACTTCACTTCACAATTTAAAAATGACCTCAACCAACTTAGTGCGTGAAATTAAAGGCAGTTGGCGAGGGACCGTGCTTACTAGAGAGTCATATTGGGATTTAGATGAAATGTTTGACTTCCTCAACAAATATCCCAGTCATTCATATCGTTGTTTCAAAAGATATTGGCCACTGAATTGTGTAAAACAAAAAAACGTTCACATTTTACGAATATCAACAATATTTTTCCTCGAATAGGCTCTACTGTTTAAGAAACAGATGCAATTCCAGCAGCAAAATTATAGATTCTAAATAAATGAAGGAGACTTCTACGTTCAAGAGTTTCAGGCAAACAAATACTCACTCTAAGCAATATACAAGACGCCGCACATCTTGAATCTTAATTTCTAGACAATAGTGTCCTATCCTACCGTTAACCAAAACAAAATTAACTTGTTATGTCCTGGTATTGTTTGCTCACTGTACAGAGTGAGCCACACAACTATTTTTAAGATTTTTATTAAATTTATAAAATTACATTTTTCCACGGATTATGTCCTTAGTAAGAACAAATATTCACACACAATTAGAAAATTTAACATTCTTTAAGAAGCTTCCTTGGTTGCCTTCGCAGTAGCCCATTCTCAAGGACCTTAAGATGGTTTCGGGCTGTAACTCACGGTTTTTGGCTGTAACTCTGGTTTTGTGCGGCTCACGGTCTTGAGCTGTAGCTTTGATGATGTGAGCCTTTGTTTCTTGTTATGTGTCCAAATCGTGGATACAACTTTAGTCGTTCATGCTTCCTCTCAAAATACTCCAAAGTGGTACAAACGCAGCTCCAATCGTCTTTGAAAATAAGTTTAATTTCCCAATGTGACTTAAGTAAGTATTAGTCGCTTAACTTTGTTCCGCGGAGGTGTAGCACTAATTCTCTGCCAAGACTACGAGCGGAAAACAGATGTCGGTGTCAAGACAAAGAGAGAAAAGAAGACTCGGTTGCCGATTCTATGTTATACACTTCTATGTTATACATTTTTCCTGGAAACTGTCATTTCACTAGTGAATAAGACTTAGTCCATTCGTTACAATCTTCTACAGCAAATACTCTTTGAGCGTAATCAGAGCCCCGAAGAAACCATAAAAATTCCAAAATCGGTCAAGAGATCTCCAACTTAGGAGGTTACACACTTGGCCATCACGAAAAGTTCAAATTATGCGAAGAAAAATGTTCGGCATACGCCCGAGTGTCCATTTACTGAATTGTTTGTTCTATGCTTCAGTTCTCGTTTTTGTGGCACACCTGTGTTAAATTTGGATGCATTTAAACCAACAAGACTTTTTTGCCTCTAGCTGCATCTTTTCTATAAGATGAGTTTACTGGACAATTAAGAAGCTGCCTATTGTTGCCTTTCATTCGTTTAGGTAACAACCTGTTTCGTCATTCGTTCTCTTTCCATTCTCGAGTGCTTAAGACCTAGCTTAGGTTCTTGTATGATTTTGGTCAAAATTTCATGAGTTTTGTGTCAGTTTTCGATTAGCCATGTAATATTTTTGTTATTCGGAAATCTTAGGTAGCTGTGACCGACGCTACGGTTAATAACTTACGAGGACGCTTCATTCTCGAAGTAAACGCTTCATTCACGAAGAGAGCACATCAGAGGCTTATGGGATGTACCCAAGAACAATCTGTATTTTTTTGAAAATGCAAAGCAGAAAATAAGATCTGCTGTTCATAGGATTGAGTGACTGAGAAGTGCATTAACTAAAGGACGTAGTCGCCTCATTTTCTTCTAATATTGGTTACTCGACATTCTCATATGGAATATCTGCCTGGCTCTTGTCACGCCAAATGTTAGTTCTACGAACTCACTACAATGCGCTTAAGAGGCAGCTATAAGTATCTAATACACGTTCCCTATACACGTTCATAGTCATTAGTCCATATATGAAACTTCTCATCACAAAGACCGTCAAGACGAGCCACACTGCAGTTGATTACTCAACCGCTAGGCACATTTCTTGTTTGATGATTATCAGCTCTTAACATTTCATAACCCCATTAATCAATCACCACAAATTGTGCACGTGCCTGTAGAAGAAAACTCATTGCGGGTTTTTCTCATAAAATCCAATCGCATCGACATTCAATTATTTATCAATTAATTCCCATCGATAAATTAATCGGTCGACGGCCGATGACAATGAACAAATTGCCCATTGCGTTCCTAACTGGGTTTCACCACAATTATTGTCGCTTTCTCCTTTTTCAGTATTTTATCTTCGCCTCAGCTCTGTGCATGACTTTGGCCTACCCCTTGGAATACCAATCCTACGATGGACACGATCTCTCCGAGGGACTCCACGAGCCAATCGAAGACTACGGCCATCAACAGATCTCCAGAATTTCGTTGGGCGAGGAACATTCCGGATATGAAGAGGATCATGCTGTGGATTATTATGTAAGTTTAGATTTGAGAAATATTTGGATTTTTTTTTCAGAATGGGGATGTTGAAATTTAAGGCCCACTTGGAACAAACACTTTCTGTGGTGTCGACAGGTGTTTGGATTTGATTTGATCCAAAAATTTGATCAGTTTCTGACAAGACCCAAGCCTTGCAATCATCAGTTCACGTTACAGATTTGTGATATATTTTAGCTTTGATCCAATGCCTTATGGTGATGTGTACAATGTTCAAAAATGTCACTTGGTCAGTCAACATTTATGTGTCAAAATATGAAGTGTCAGAAAATGATCGGAATACTTCAAAGAATGCTAAGTATGTCAACCAATCACTTGACAGATCACATCAATCTTTGGCTTTTGTTCTAACACCTTTACTGACTAATTGGTCACATGTTCAGAAAAGTGGTCAAAATTTGCTATAGCACTTTTTGACCGACATTTTGCCCAAAAAGCAAGTTTGACTGATCGATTTCTTCAATAATCGCTGAGTGGGCAGTGGTCCAATGATTTCCAATATTTTTGGTAATTCGTTTAAAGACCGAACGCTGGCTCCGAATGACACAAGACATGTTCCAAATTTTGAAACCAGGTAAAATTCCGACAAGTGTCAGAAGAATGTCAGCAAGATTTCAAAAGCTGGCCTAAATTTGTGAAGGAATTGGTCCCAATCTCTCTCTCGCCGTCGAACTTTTACGTCCTTCGACTTCAAACAGAAATTTAGCTGTTTTTGAGTATTTCTTCCGCAACACCCTAATTCCCATCCGAAGTCAAATTCTGATCAAATTCCCTCTCAATTTCAGGCCCCACCAAAGTATGCCTTCAAATATGGCGTGAACGACTACCACACCGGTGATGTCAAGTCCCAGCACGAAACCCGTGATGGTGATGTTGTCAAGGGTAAGTTCACAAACACCCAACCCCACACCTCACATTTCTGAACTGCATCTTCTCGTTCCAGGTCAATACTCCCTCGTCGAACCAGACGGTTCCATCCGTACCGTTGACTACACAGCCGACAAGCACAACGGTTTCAATGCCGTCGTTCATAAAACAGCACCAGTTCACTCGCACTCGGACCACTACTAAGTTTTAGGCAATTGCGCGCCCCGTCATATAAATTTAGCTTGAACGTCACACGTAGTATTACACATCGATGATGAATGTAAAACGAATGCATATTTATTACATGTAAGATCGAACCAAAAGAAACAACTATGCCACAAGTTTTTTTTCTACTCTTCGTATTTAGTACTCTCCCCCACTACCTTCTACTACCATCTAGTACTACTTTAATACTATTCTCTAGTGCCCCTCACACTGCCTTGAACGAAATCAAATGTATCTTGTATCTTGTATGGCTCTGTGATAGGAATACTGCCGTTTCGTAAAAGACCCGATTAGGCTAAATTTTTTGTCTTACCGCCAAAATTTTGACTCAAATTCAGTGCGTATGTGTGTTAGGTATCTCAATACAGACTGTACTCGTGTTAAACTCTCATCTAAGTTAGGCAAATCGATTGTATTTTCATTTAATCTAGTGTAAGGTACGTTTGTATCTCTCCCAGTATCTCTATATGAATTATTCAATTGCATGTGTATTTTTTTGTATAACGATCCGAATAAAATCGATTTATGTTGAAGAAACATGACTTTTCGTGGGCATGCGTGGGGCGGTATCATTGAACTTGGACTTCTTGGCGCTGGTCAGTGCTGGCGTCCGAGATTGTGTCTGCGCCTCGCAGACGAGTGCTTGCACGCGCACGTATGCTGGCCGGTGCCAATGAAAGGTGAAACCGAAAGCGGGCCGACGAGTTTTCCGCCAGTCGGCGTCGAGTGGGAAATCCAATCCGCTCGATGGCTGGGATGCCACGGGGAGTCATCATTAATCCAAGAGGCTTGTCAAATAATTTTTTTTTATTTTTTTTTGTTTGTGCCGCAGCTCCTTAGAAAACAGGCTGAACGACAACGGTTCACAGGAAATCTCACCAGGCAGTGACAACTTTCGCTGGGGCTACCGCGGCTGTTGGACGGCAATTTAGTGATAACTGCTTAGATGTAGTTAGATGGCTTGGCGCGATAGCGTGTGATGTCATAGCTTGTGGCGGTGTGGCGCGGATGGCGTTCGCAGCAATTTTGAATTTGAACAATGATTGTGCGCGACAGATTGGAGCTCTTGCAGGGGACTGCTGGTGCTGGTGACGTGATCGATTGCTTCCTTGTTTTGATTATTCAATCAGTCGCATGTCTCATTATGTAGAGAAGGAGGCGTTTGATGATTTGAAGTGAAAAAAATGTCAGTGAAGGCAAGGGCCTGCTGGCGTTACTTAGAAAGAGTGAAGGGATGTTGGTAGAGGAATATGTATATTACCCCTACTTAGTGTCACTGTCATGCAGCATTACAATCACAATTGTGTACCAATGTGACCGCCACGGCATATGGGGTAAGTAGTCGGCTCATACCCTGACTGTTCCTGGTTCGTTTCATCTAGTCACGGTAACATCTTTTTTTAAGGGGACACACAAAGAATACTGAATGTCTGTGAATAGCTTATTAAACATCCCTGTTCGGAGCTGCCTTAAGGTCCCCTCGTTTGCGACACTAACACGCACAACTTACGTAGTGGCTAACAAGCTTAGGCCTGGATCCTTTGTGAACTGCAGTACCACCAACTTATGTAGCCACGTATTCGAATACGATATCTGATGCACTGAGTAGTTCAAATACCCAAGCTCTTCATAGGCGGAGTTATTTTAACAGTTTAGAGACTCGTTCTTCGGCCGCGCCACACGAATATGGAATGCTCTTCCGAGCCCAACTTTTTCCCCTACAACCCACAGGTACCAATACGTCCTTTCCGTCTCATCTTCTATACCTTCGGCTGCGACTTTATTCCGGTCACTTAAGGGTACCAAACAATCCCTTTAGCGCGACTAGACTGCCGATGTCTAGATTTGCTAGAAAGAACATACCTGCAGAGGGATCGCAGTTTATGAGCTGCTTATACATGTCCTTAGAAGGCCAAGAATGCGAATTGATAGCCCATGTCGATGATATTGAATTAACCCTCTCTGCTAAGTAATTCTTAGTACTAAGGGATCTCATTCAAAAAGCCCCCAAACTAAGGCTCCAATGGAAAAGCATCGTTGCTCTAATTTCGAACATTAAGAAGGCTGAAATAGTATCTTCGCCATGAGGTACAAACTTCTGTCATCAACGATCAACACTGTCTCTCTTTTGAAATGATGCAGTTAATAGGTATAACGCTGAAGAGGAACCTTCGCTGCAGAGATACTACCACTCTATACGTGTGACATGGAGCCTCAAACCACAAATGACATCCTGGATCGATGTAGTACTCCTTACTAAATTATAAAGTTGGTTGTCATAGACACTAGACTCGTCCTCGCACTACAACACTCAATTCCTACGTACTGGATGTAATTTTTAGTCAGACTTAGATCTGTGTTCGCCTTCGCCTGACCATAATTCCTTCGCAAACTCTGTCTGCAAGGAGTAAAACATGAGAAGGTCTTGCCCATGACTTGCACCCTGGGGATATGAATCTAAGTTTTCCCTACAGAAGTAGTGAACATCTGCACACGCATCGATGGGTAAAATGTTAAGCCTCTATAGAGTGTATGAGCCGATGTTCTGGCCCGAAATGACTTTAAATCTGAGTCAATAGTTCAGTGCAACTGAGGCCATCGCTATGTGAGATGACACACGCAAGTCAATAAAAAAATACATGTGGAAATGGAAAAAATGACACACGCAAGTGGAGATGGACATAAATAAACTTGAGTGTGCAACAGATGGCAACTGAAGGGATAGCGTGCCCGTTGAGAAGACACATTGTTTGAGACTGAAGTCCTCCTAAGCCCATTTCACTGACCAAAGAAAGTTTTACTGTTTCCTCTTTACCAAGGACGCTTTACAAAATGTCACAGTTCTGAACTCCCGCATCTTCTCAAAGCACAGAAAATGTGTTACATAGACTCCTCCAGAGCACTTGTCTTTACTCTTTTGTCTCCGGAAAAAGTTAGCAATTCATACTTCTTTCTTGTAGTTTTTTCGCGCCATACAGAAGTTAAAGGAGACGATGAACGAAGACAAGGATGTGCCTCTCTCAACATGCATCCTCCACATACTACTTGAGCACAGTCTTATCCTCATCAATAGGGTGGGGAAGAGTACTTTTGAATAAGTGAAAATTTGTGTTCAGAGTAGTCGCAATTATTAGTTGTAACATTGTCGCACACTAAAGTGCTTAAGTAGACAGAATGAAGAAAGAGCATTATATGGGAGCAAACAAAACTTTTAAACGTTCAGAAACGATGAAGAGGATATTAAAACAGTTGTTATATCAAATAAGCTGTATGCATTTCATGAAAGTTGTTGATGTCATAATTGAAGACACGTTCTTGTACTCGAACATTCTACAGAGACCATGTTTCCCCTCGTCTCGAAAACTGAATTGGGAGTACAAACTCATGTGAAATTCATGTCACTACTCTTCACACAGACCTTTTTCTCGTTCTCTACCCAACTACAAATTTGTCTGTATCATGATCATGAGCGCCTGGTCAAGCGTCTTCGGATACAAAGCTTAAGATGGCTAGGCCATGTAGAGCGTATGGACACCACAGCTCTGGCCTGAAAAGTCTTCGAATCTGAGTCATTGGGATAACGAAAGAGAGGACAGCCTAGGCTAAGGTGGCGCACACAAGTGGAAAAGGACCTCAACCAACTTGAGTTCGCAACTGGTGGCAGTTAGCCATGTTGATTGAGGACCAGGTCCACCCCGGACTGTAGTGCCATAAGAAGAAGAAGATCTAGTCACAATGCCGTGACGAAAGTGATACGAAAGGTCATCAAAATGTACTGTAAATGTGAAGCGACTTGTTTGTCTTAATGGGGATTTGCTTTCTCTTGTGGTTTCAATCGTTTTATGATACATTTGGAATGTTGACATTTTGCAAATGAGTCCGCTAAGGCAAAAAGTAGTTTATTCGAAGACTACCTGATTTTTACAGACTTTACAAGACCATAAATAATGGGTTGGTCTGAATACGAAATACAATGAAAATCATCACATTTTTGTCAATTGAAAACGAATTACCGCACAATGAGCGTTTTCTGATTTTTTAAATGAAGCGCCAGCATTAATGTAAGAACACCCTGCAACTGCTTTGATAATTGGTATAAACTTCTCATTCAGCCTGAAAGTATGCCAGGTATTTCTAAGTGTATTTGCAACTCGAGATGCACAGAAGAACTTGAACACAGCCAACCAAGTGCAGGTCTCTCATCTTGAATAAAATACTTGTCCAATTGTTGTTAGATCGGCAGGGGTAAGGATTTAGTAAATGGAAGATATTCAGATACTAGCTGATAAGCAGCAAGATAACAGAGAGAAATATGAAGAGAATAGTGTCGAATGGTCTCTGGGGTTTAAAATCGCCTGTGAACTGGCTGCTTTTGTATATGGTTACCAGTAAACGAATATGTTGTCTATTTAGTTTAGGTTCATGTCTAAGATGAAATAACTATTAAAGTATAGGAATGTGCTGCCAAATCGTAGTAACAATGAAAGTTTCATCGTTCAGTGCCACTCATATAGTGATTTGGTATTGAACACCTCTTAAACTAAGCTGTCCCTTGAAGTGTCATGATTTGAGTTAATTGTTTGGTCTATATGACAGCGGATCAGAAATAAACAGCGCTTTGAAATTATGACATATGTATATCCACACTTCGCTCATTACGCGACGATTATGGTCATCAAAATCAACCGACTTCACAAGAATTCGGTAAAATGGTGAAAATGTTTTAAAGAAGGTGGAAGGTGGAAGACTTATTCATCATCTTCCGATTCGAACATATTTTCTTGGCCTTTGCAACAATTAAGCGTATTCACTATGAATTTGCATTTAAGTCTCTATCCTTCAACTTACTGAACACTTTACGCCGTCTGACCATTCACAACACCGAAAATAAATTTCTTGGGTGTTGGAACAGCAGATACTAAACATCGTTAATTGGAACCACACCTTCTTCAGGGATGGCGCACAATTTTCACCAGCCGAGCATGCGAACCAACAAAATTGCCACACATGTGGCTCAGAACGTCGCATTCAAACATTGAAACTCTTTTGTGTGTTCTACAGGTCTCATTGGTTTGCATTTCTTCAACGATACCAATGGGGGGATTACTGCAAGTAATTCGGAGCAACACGCTTGAATGGTAACCCACTTTCATTTTTCTTGACAATTGAAATCTATGACTTGGTCGAAATGTGGTTACAACAAGTAAGCGCGCACACAACGGATAAATTGCGTGAAAAGTTTCCTTATGGTTCAATTTGACGTTTCGTCGTTATTAATCTCCCACCAAGATCATGCGATTTGACACCGTCACACCCTTTCTGCGAAGCTACGCATAAGACCTTGCCTACGCGAATAATCCCAGAACTTCATATTCATTTAAGACCAACATTACTCAAGATATGTTCGAGAGATGTGGGAAAAAGTCGTCAAAATGTATCTCAGGAGAATGCGCAGGTGCTGCGTAGCCACCAGAAGGGCCCATCTGAGTGATGATGTTTTTCACACCTCATGACAAGGTTCAGTATTTTTGAAGAAAAACAAATTGTGTCAAAAATCGTCGCGCCATGTCTTTTATAAGACTTTTCTTCAGAGACCGAAAAATGAATAATTTAAGAACGCTGGCTAAGTGGTGCATTTTTATTCTTAAACTAAAGTTTGGGTCAGAAAGCCTTAAGAAAAGTGATTTCCTTATTGACTCCACCTATAACTGACAGTCAGTGATAGTGGGTATGAGAGGGAGCTGAGACATGTTGACTCACTGTGGTGTCGCGTCTAAATTGCTTACAATGCAACAAGCAACAACAGCCACGCTTGCAAAGTGTCTTTCAGCTTTTGCACGTTAAAGCTGACGGTGGACCGAAAAATAATGGCATCTCTACAAGCTTGAGTCTTGCGCTCGACAACGGCAATCTCATTCATGTCCTTTCCACCATTCATTTCAAATCATCTTATACACAGTTCATACCATCCACGGCTGACATCTTCTCAGCAGTTAGCCATGAATTGGAGATTAGTGAATCTCCCCCTGAGAAGAAGTCCCAAAGACAACTGAACAAGAAGACGTTCACCACGGCGCGCGTAAATTGCAGTCCGTTTACACGATTTGTGTTAAAAGTGTCTCTGCTGGAGGTCTCATGTAGCAGACGATAACGTAAAGCCGCACTTCAAGCCATCCACTCTGCATGACTGAAAACCGGTCTAAAAGGTCAGCTCCAATCAGACTTGTGTCCAGAACAAATTGAGTCGCAACTAATCATGTCCGATGTCAACGCCGCATGCAGCACCTGTTGACTTTCTCACCGGCCAGTGACCAAGTTCAAAGTCACACCGGTGTCGGCTAAAAGTCACCCACCCACATACGTGCTGTCACACCGCCTCGCCCAGCAGCGCTGGCGCTGACCAAGCCAACTGATTCACCGACGTCGCTGCAACCAGCGTTCTGCGTCAACTCATATCGCCCCACGTCATTCGGTCCCCACGGAGCTTTGATAAATGTAAGCCCGCGATCGCTCAAGTTCCCACAATTAACACAAATGAGCGACGGCCGCAAGGCTCGCCGCGCCGCGCACTCACAGTCCCAGCCCGGGCAAGTGGCCGCATTAATAATCCCGCGCTGAGATAACTCAGTCAAGCAGCCAGCTAGCCAGCTCGGAAACATGCCCGCCCATTTAGAATGCACGTCGTCACCGCGTCGGCCTGCCAGAGATCGACCGCCCAGCGCAGCTCTCGTATCTGCGACCGAATCTCTCGGATTCAATGAAATCTATTCGCGTATTTATGCGCCCGCTCGGGCGATTGCCATCGGCTCCATAAAGTTCTCGGCCGATAATTGGATCCGGCGTGGCCTGGACTGTGGCTGCGGCCGGGACACAGCCAGGCAGTGCAAATGAATCACGGGCTAATGCCAGATTTGTGCCGTAATCGTTCCGAGCGAATTACGGCGCATTAGTGGTGGCAGGGGCCTGAGTCATGGCTGGCTGTGGGCATTGTAACAATTTGTCGGTGGCAGATGGCAGGAACCACAAACGGAACTGGGACGCAGCGCATAAGGGGTGGCGATGGCGTGCAGACCACTCCCACTTCCCGCCACCAAATGTTCAAGGTTACGCCACAGCTGGAAGGACTTAGGTGGACTCACTCTGCTGACGGAGGGCGACTCGCTCGCAATCCACTGGCGCTCCATTTACGAGGGCAATCACGTAAAATGCAGTTCCTTTGTTTGAGCGGACGGATGACCTTTGAGAGCCGTTCGCTTTTCGGTTTGACGTGGGTCTGGTAACTGGGACTGTTCGGGCGGTGGGGCGGCTACTCATTCTCTGAGCCCTTAATGGGCGTAAGATCTTGTTGGCTAATTATGTCAAATGGAAGGTTTGTGCGGAGGGTCAAGGAGGGCAAGAAACAGAAAGTCTCGAGCGTGGAGTGTTTGCGTTTTATTGCTGTCTTCTGTAATTGACTGCAATTGTCTCTCGTTTGCCGGGAACTAGTTCGGAACAGGTGAGGGAATGTTGAGAGTTCTGAGGGGCGGTCGGTGGGACCACTAAGTGCAGCAATAAATTCAGGGACTTTTATGATGTGATCGTGTCGCTCTTTGATTTAAGGCGGATGTGCTTGGAAGCGCAAGAACGAAGTACGTGGTCAGTTAGTTTGCTTATTCCAACTCAGAGACTGAATGACTAACTACAGAACCGGAATCGACTTAATTCAGCCCTGTCACGAGTTTCAGTCCCCCAACTAGACTTGTGCTGTGAGATTAAAGTTCTTTCCCACCGAGGGGCGTTAGTGGATCATGACACATTTAGGAGTGGGCTTGCTGAAGGTGTGGAACTTCCCTGATTAGCATATTACTCACTCCTTATTGTTCAAAGGAGCCTGTCTGCCAGGCGAACGCAATATGAGGAAACAGTGTAGCCATCTACTCGTATGTGTCTCAGTGGGTGAACATATCACTTCCAACGAACCTACAAAGTCAGTGTCACGAGTATTGCGGTTTTAGGAAACGTCCTTTTAGCTCATTTGTTCAGGTAGACTGTCTAGAAACTACTCCCTAGTTAATTAAATTAGAGGGGAGACTGCCGAGAAAATCCTTTCAAGCACCACAACTCGATGTCTACATTCGATTGAACGTTCTCTCCACTTGTGACGAGCAACAAAAGGCGCAGGATTGGTGGCTTTTGAAGAGTCTGTAGCGCCTGTTATAACTATTGCAAAATTTCTTGACTCAAGAAAGACTGCTCTAACTTGGTTCAAGCAGCGGTTGCTTAATGTCAATGTTGAGCTGTTTGATGGCGCGAGAGAGGCTTTGAGCTGTTGGTTGATGGGGCGCCAGTGTCATCGTCGTTCAATAGGGGCGTGAAATGACCTACCCCAAGCAGTCGTTAATTATGGTGACACAGGTGACTGCTGCAGGATTGAATGGACATTCCACAGAACTGAAAATGAGCACATCCACAAACTTATCTGTAAGCCATGCGCAAAGCAAAGCATATGTCGTTTGGCCGGTCCCAGAAACCTTATGACTGCGCTAACTACCGAAGAATCACTCTGCTGAACATCATTTACAAAATCCTCTTTTTCGTTTTTCGAGGACGTCTGGAATGGTTCATAAACAATCGTCGTAAGTCCACCAAATACCGCATTCTCCCACTACTGTAGATCCTACAGAAAAACCAAAGGAACAAAAATCGTCACCAAACACTTATTTCTCGTTTCCAATGCCGCCTATGACTTGTAAGCAAGTAGTCCATTCAACTGCTGACTTACGCCTACGTTATCGGACGAACACTGCGAAGTGTAAGTGAGACTTGTAGGAGTTGAAGCGGAAGAGGCAAGCATGGGTTGGGCGAAGTTGTGATCGAGGAAGAACACGCAACATCGACGTCTCGGAAAGAGCCTACCACTGGGCAGCAGAAACTTCGGGGTAGTCAAGAACTTCGCCGACCTCGGCCCCGCGGTAAATATCGAAAGTCAGTACCGAAATCGAACAACTCACTCTTGTCAAACGCTGTTTTTTTGGGCTCAAGAGGCAATTGAGTAGTAGAACCTTCTCTCGAGCTCTAGGCCTCTAGAGCTGTGTGCAACAGCTTGATCATCTCAATCCTTCTTTATGGTGCAGAAACCTGGCCGCTACGAAAGGCGGATGAAGAAGCCCTAAATCTTTTTGAGAGAAAAGTTCTGCGTAGGATCTTTGGTCCTGCTTTCTTTGACGACGTCTGGAAGAGAAGATTCAACAACGAACTCTATATACGGCGGCATGCACCTGGCGACTTTGGATACAACGCTTAAGGTAGGTAGGCCATGCAGAGAGTATAGACACCACTGATTCGGCCCGAGAAGTCCTCGAATCTGAGCCATTGGGACAACGCAACTGCGGACGGCCTAGGCTGAGATGGCGCACACAAGTGAAGAAGAATCTCAACCAACTTGGAGTGCACAATTGGAGGAAGCTGCCATGTTGGTTGCAACCTAGACTCATCCCGGATTGTGGCGCCAGTAAAAGAAGAAGAATGCCGTTTATGACAGCGTAGGAAGTCGTCGGATTGTGTATGATGACAATGGAGGACCCTCTGTCAGTAACAAACACACGAACTCGATTTAAAAAAAGCGAAAAAAAAGAAAAACAAAATTCACAAGTTCAGAGAGGAAGGAAGGTGAGGACAAAGATTCAAAGATTCAAAGACGAGCTCTATGGGCAATATGGCGGCATGCTCTTAGTCAAGCGTCTTCGGAAACAAGGCATAAGATGGCTGGGTGCTATGCAGAGACTGGACTTTGTGACAATTCAATAGATGACATCCTCGTCTACCCACACAGCTTAAGCTTATTCTTGAGTATAGCGCCTTACTGGTTTGAGTCGATTGCGGAGCGTCAAGTTGCCTGTATATTCCTGAGTTCCCTGGCTTCCATTGGTGGTATGTGCAAAGAACTGAAGATGAACATGGATAGATGTGTCTCTGGGGCTCTGGGGCAACTAAAAAGCTCTAGTGTCAAGCATGAACAGTGCAGCAAACTTCTCTAAGTTCTCATACTAGATGAATTGAATGAAAACACTGTTGGGTTTTATTAGTCCCTTGTAGCCCTATGTGACATAAGAAAAGATTTGCCGTAGGTACGAGATTGGTATGTAATGCAAATTTTTCTTATAAGCCTGCATCTTATTTTCTCTCCCAAAGGCCTTTGGAATTGATTCGACACTTGGAGAAATCCAACCCTTTGGCACTATGCATGGAAAATAAGTCAACTTTGCTTAAGTAGAACTTGCTCCTACTAAGTGGAATTAATGTTCCTCGGTAGACTTAAGTAGTAGATACTTGGTAAGTTTGCTTTATTTCCCAAAATTCGACAAAAAGTCTTGTTTAGTAGCAAAGTCTTAGGAGGATATGCAACAAGTTTGCACAACGAGCAATTATACTACAGTTTTGGTTTAAGTACGATTCTCAATTCCATCGGCATTGTTAATTGCAGTGCGCGACGTGGCATATCAACTTCAGACATGTCCACTTTGATAGCCTCCATCATAGTTGCAATTCACTTACACTACAGCGCCAGTGATCATAAAAGTCTTCCTTAATTGAGGCAATTAATTTATTGTCACGTGATCGCATTTTCTGAATGTTGGGGAAAGTACTAATTCTGAATTTAGTTCCCGCCATTCACTCAAGACCACTTAAGCGTTTATCTTCGGCATCATATTGCCAGTCCCCTGCCCACTGATCAAATTAAATGTAATTTCTCACACTTCCAATTAATTCGCAAAGCAACAGAAATTGCTGCCATTTGTATTTTTTCGTGGCACTCCACAGATACCTAAGTTCATGTTGCTTGTTGTATTTATGCCTGTTTGCTCTCGTTCAACGTCTTTGCAAACAATTAATGACTGTCATTATTGTCTAGAGGTTGCAGTTCAAGCACATCGAATTGAATGTACTTTTGTGAGAGTTTTGATGTTCTTTTGGAGGAATTAGTGGAAGAAGTGTGTTGCAATAAACTGTGTCTTTCTAGAGAGACGAACTTGCAAATAAAATATATAAAATAAAAAATAAAATATATAAAAGAAATAAAATGCCTCACGCCGTAAGCTAATTACGTAAGTTTTCCTAACTGCAACTGACATCCACTCGGAAACCATCTTTTTCACCTCTGCGGATGACCTCTTGAGAGAAAATGTTAAGTACACATCAAACTCAAAATCCAACAATCTTAAGGCAAAACGAATAAACCCCAAGCACGTAACCTTAGTATCCACTTCCGCAGCGAATTCAATAACTCACCGAATGGCACATGGTACCACCGTATCCCAACACTGCTGCCCATAAAATCCTCCACCAACATTCATTCAACAGCCTTCGACGCGCATAAAGTTTTCCTTTCCAATCTCATTCCGCGGTTCTTGTCTGTGCAAGTCTTTCGGATAGTCGCACATCCAAGCACCTCGCGTAATCAGCCGCATGTTTGAGTACACGTCGTAACAAAACTGTAACGAGCCCCCCCAGCTCGTGCAGTAAACAAACGAATTACCGCCGGTTAAGCGAGTCACTTGGCTACACAGAAATGCCGCAATTAACCTTGCTATCTGAGCAACACCGAATCGTAACGCCGCATTCACTACCTCGCAGGCAAAACAAAAGAGTTGAGCAGCGAACCTGCATGCGAGCCATCGCGAGTTGACAAACTGCATACAGCCTGCCTGCTATGGCGACAGCGACCGGCAGCAATTCTTCAAAATCTTTCCAAATATGAAAGCGTCTCTCGAGGTAGTGTCTCAAAGGAAGTTATGTCGCGTCTGCATTGACACATGAGTGCGGCCAACTGCGGTGACCTTGGAAGAGTCAACCAGACGGTTGACGGGTTTTCACCGTTTGCGCATTGGCTGGCTGGTGAGAAAAAGGTCATCGATCCAGTCGAGTTGCGTGGCTGGTTTCACGCAATCTACCCGCAATGACCAGGCGGGAAGCAATTTCGTGTGTACACGCACCGGTTTGACAGACTCCTTTTCCGACGACGGCCTGTTCCAATGTTGTGCAACACTTTGGTGGCGTTGAGCGGCATATACGCAGCCTGGGGCTGCGTGTTAAGGCTTAGAGCTAAGAGAAACGCCAGAAACACACACCTGTGGCAGCTGTCATGGCGTGGCTTGACGTGCCTTGTTAGGGAAACGCTAACAATGAACTTGACACGCTTGCGGTTATGCAATCCCTCGAATTGGGTTTCTGCCTTGAACTGATGGCTTACACGGGTGTGGAAGGTTGCCCGTCCGATGATAAAATGCTTAATTACTTCCTTATGACTGCAAAGTTTGAGAGAAGAAAACGACGAGTGAGCCTCAAGTGTGAAAGATCCAACTCGACGCCAAGGAAAACAGTCACAGCCGTTCGAACGCATTACAGAAGTCCGCACAAAATGTCACACGAACCACGCCATGCCGTGCCACCTTTCCTATCGCACCCGATCCCATTTGACCCCAAGACCATTACTCGCCCACGTGGCCTGCGATTTGCATTTCCTTGTGCGGCCGATACACAAAACATGATTATTACTCAAAGTTCCCTAATTCCTTTTGTGCGGCGATTATGGGTAATGAAACAATATAACAGCTCAGATCTGCCTTTCACCGGCGCGCAGTGCCACAGCACAAAGCGTGCACCAGCAGAAAAAAGGTACAAAGGCACAAAAACGACACACCAACCTCCAGCCTTCGGAGCCGCATGGACATACAAACGCATTGCATAACCCAATTACCTACTCCTGGCAGTGCGGCGCGGTGGTCCACCGGTTTAGTGGGAAACCTTTGAAAAGCCATTGTCCACGTAAGAATTCCTTTCGGCGAATCACATCCTCCTCCTCCTGCTCCTCCGCCGCCGCCGCTGCAGCCGCCGCCTCACCAATTTCGCTGCGATCGACCACATAACTCAGCCGCAGCAGCTCCACTTCTTTCGCGCCCCATTTCTGATACCATTTCGCAAATTTTCCGATAGTCTCCTGCAGTGGAGACTGCTTGCGGGGTGGAGGGTGCAGTCTTACTTCACGACGTGGTATATCAAATCTCATGTGGACAAGCGGTGCACTGCAGCCAGCCTGCCTATCATCGGCGAAACCTCAAGCGATTGTCCGGCAGGCCGGGACAAAGGCGCACGTTTTGACAGCGCCGCCACCGCTGACGATCGGTGCGGTCTGGGAGTCGCTCGTTAGTAGCTTGTGAGTCAATTTGCTCTCACTCCCATGTACGAGTACGTTGGGTGATTAATTAGCGTCGAACAGGGTCTCAAAGAAGTGTGCAGTGCATCGACGCCACTCACGTCCCCCCGTGCAGAGACGGCGCATGGACTGGCCTTGTCAATGCCGTTGCTGTTGGTGCGCTCTGAGTAAGAATCGGAAAGAGATTTGTTCCGTTGATCGGCGGGGAAGTTCTCGGCGGTCTTGGTGGGCAGTCGCCTGAAGCCGTGTCGGCCGCGATTTCCACCGCGTAATCAAATGATTCTCAATTGAGTCGAGCTGCATGTCCGGTTGCGGACGGTCCGTCGATCGAGGGAGAGGTTCTTGGCCGTCGACGATGTGGCAACAAGAACGGAACGCAGGCAAATTGATTAATAATAGCGTTCGGGCGATTTAGGCCGACAACAATCGATTGGATTTGGCAAACGAATCGAGACGAGTTATGGCTTGATGCGAAGGAATGCTTTTGAAATGGACGGCAAAGGGGAGGGCGCTTCAATGGGTTTGGCTTGGGCTTGGGATCTTTGATTGCAGAGACTATCAGCGATTGCCGCGAGGCAAGCTTTGCTCTAGAGAGTGTGAGTCATGTCGAGGCCTGATGGCCTATTGAGTGCTTAGTTGCAGTTAAGTGTCAAGAACGGTGCTGTGGCCCAGTGAGTGTATGCTTAACGACTGTAATTAAGACACTTTGTGTTCAAAATCACTGAATAGACCTCAGTCTTGTTTTATGGCTTCTACATTCAGGGCTAACTGGTTACAGCCTGTTGTTCGTTTCCCTTACAACCTCCTCCTCGACTGCACTGGAGGGCACCGGGCATCTGCTCAAGTCCCATTCCCCATGAAATTTCATCGCACACCTTGAGTGGCAAAATCTCCACCAAACCCATGTACTCCAATGATTAGAGACGCGGAGCGAAAAGATCACACACCTCTGTTGCGATAAGTTGCAACGCCTTTTAGCATTCCGCCACAGGACCGTAACAAATTAAAATTGATTCCACATCTCGTGGGGCCTTGACAGCTCTCTTCTGTGCTTTTATTGGCGCCGCCGCCGTTGCTACCAAATTGAAACACAGGCATGCTCGTATGGTTTCTCTGCATCTGCCGCCTCTGGGTTCAACGCCAAACATCTATGCCTGAGTGCTGAGCAAATCTGCAAATCCGCGCGTGAAACATTACCACCTCGTGTGAAGCTGTCGTTCCTGCCCACAGAATCTTGCGGTTCCCGTGCGCCGCTAGTGTGAATGAATGTCTTTTAATCAGCGACACTGCAGAGACATGAATTCACGACTTCCAGTGCGGCTGGAGCCACGGCAGACCGCTGGCGACCTGTGGGTGCGGGTTTTATGGATCCACACCATGCGTGGTGACATAAACCACGGTTCGGTGCAATATAAGGAAATGTTCTAGATTTGTATATGGGCGTCGGGTGCCGATAGGTCGAGGAATTAGTGGTTTTCAAATTGAATCAGACAGGAGTCGATACTTTGGGTGGGACTTGACTGGACAGGATCGATGACTGGTTTCTGGTATAATGACACCAGGCGGTGATTACTCGTATGTGGGATGTGGGATCAATGGGAGTCATTCAATCTCTGTAGTGGGTAGATGGTGGCCGAATGTACAAGGCTGTGGAAGAACGACGTTTGGGGGAGAAATGTGAGGAACGACTGAAAAGAACGAATATGCAACGAGGTGGACAGAGGATGTCGGGTTTTTCTACTTGGATGGCATTCACTCGTTGACATAAATTTAAAAGAGGAAATTGTTAGTTTCGGTGGCGTGCTCAACTGTAAAAGAGATTAAATTACCTGAATGTGGAAATCTGCAGATCACAAGAGTTGGAGTGGGGAAACATCCAATATCTTGGAAGGGCCACAATCCCGAAATGCATTAAATCTCAAAATGTCCAAAAATGCCAAAATGGATACTATGAAGGTTCAAAATCTTAAAAAAATACAATTTTGAAGGCATTACTATTCTGCGATGGATTTTTGCAATATCCGAATTCTGCACCTACTTTAAATTCTACAGCGACCCCAGGCAGAGGGTTGTAGAGGTCCAGCATGCCTGCACATTTTTCTCTTCAGAAAGGTTTTTTTTCCGGAATTCTTTTTGGGGGTCTAAGGCTTTCAAAATTTTGTGCAATTCGAGATTTTGACAAATAAGGTCTTAAGGCTGGTATTGGCCTTGGACTTCGGAATTTTCTTTCCAGCCCGGTGAAGTGGTAAGATGTTGGCATAGGCCTAGACCCACCTTTGATTGTAGCACTCGTCAGAGAAGGCGACTGTGAACATTTTATTCGACTAGGGACTGATTCTCTTAGAACTGTTCTATGGTCCCGCGTATGCATACCATCACGTCTCATATCCTCTATCACTTGAGCTTGGTGCAATTAGCATCGATGACAATGACAATCGATCTCTGTTTTGATATCTTAGACTGGGACGTGGATCTAAACACTTGGCCACTATGGCACAGTGGCAAAGTGAAGCACCTCACATGTAACCGTGCCGTTGTGGCTATATTCGGTAACTCACATGTCACAGGTTCCATTATAACCCCCTCCAGCTTCTGTATCCATCTATTAAGAATATAGAAAAAAAGAAAATCACGAGCTTATCATCATCGCTTTCAGAGTCCTTGATATTCCCCTAAGGACATGGTGACACAAGATCTCCTAAGCATCTCGATCTTCCACCATCAGCATCAACTTATAAGGAAGTCAAGTGCCCCAAACGGAACTGAACAAGTTTTTGGACTTGGGTTCAGCACCTTGGACCAGGTCTGTAAAAATGAAGTGGAATTGCATTCAATGTAAGTCTTAGAAGTCCTGATCATAGGGACCCTTGTGTCAGTTAACGAAACCATTGACGCATGTCCCTCTCTGGTTGAAGGAACAGCTCGTAGTAGTAGACAAATAGAGGTTTGTGGATGAAACAAATTCATGACCCCCACAAATTTTCTTCATAGGTCGAAGAATGTACACGGATCCCTAATCCCACACACACAAATTTGTAATGAGGAGCGATCCTACTTCATGGGTTCAGTGTGTACAAGGGTGGCATGTGATGATGATGTGGCGGAAAAAATTAGGTTTGTGCAATGCTTACTGTATCTTCAATGAATTCAAATTTCGATGCTTACCACTTCTGGATACTCGTACAAGGCACCTAAGAACTACGATTTCAAAGTTTCCAAGTTCGATGCTGTTGAGCTTCTTCGTCTAATCTGCTCAAGTTCGTTTTGTCGCAGAATTTCAATGGTATGTTACCACACATCGATTTATTTTTTTAAATTTCTAGATACCTTGATGAATAAACTGATTAAAATATTTATAACTTAGCTTGGAGTGCCTTTCTTAATTTCTTAGTTTTTTATCGGAAATCATTTTGCGTCGTACTTTCTTACAGCGTCGCCAAGAAAGGGTGTAAGCCTCAGCAAACTTAAGCCATACCCAGCTTGGATGATGATGTATAGAATAAATGAAACTGAGAATGGCTTAAGTTTTATCGCAAGCCTTTGAAAAAATTCCGAATATGGGAAGAAAAAGGTATTCCACCGTTGACTTCCTTTGGAAACGAAACCCTTTGTGTTCGAGTTTTACTCGCACTTGGTTAGTTTATGTTCTTAATGCCCCGATAAATTGATGTTCCAAGAATATGAAACGGTGTTGACTATCTTCCTAAAGGCTCTTAGATCGACTCGGGATCCTCGAACCTTCGTTCTTCCAGTGCAGTGCTTTCAAGCCCATTAAACTATTCTTAGAATTTATACTTAAGAAAGTCCCTTCAAATGCACCCGTTGGACCAAGTCTAATGTTCTCGCTAACAACTCCTTGTGGCTCAAAAGCAACTACAACTCTAATTCCTGCTCTAAAATACCAACAACCTCCACAGAACAAACACGCGAAGCTGCCAATGAAAATAGAATAAAACAAAAACTCAACAAGAATCGGGACCCTGATTATTTTTCTAACCTTTTCAGACTTAAACAGCCACTAAGAGGCAATTGTAGAGCTCGGATGGAAAAGAAAAGAACAACTTCAGTAGCAGATTGAAGCCCATGCCTTGACATTCAACCTGCTCCAACTGACTTGCAATCGAGTCTAATTCTCATTTGGTCACGACAAACGACAAACGAGGCATAACGTAACATACGTGGCGTCACTCTGGCTTTCACTGGAACAAGAAATCTTCGCTTGAGTAGATTTCAATTATTTTTTATGACGCTGTCGGTATTATTTAACTGCATAACCTTCACACGCTACGATTGACAGAGTTGCCGATATAGACATGGTTGGCAAGAATGGTATCAAGTATTTACTCACGCCAACAAATAGAGCCATTTAGTCAGTTTAGGGTAAAGGAAGATGACTTTATGTGCGACACATGATTATCTTGGTCCTGTATCAAGGGTAAAGGTGCTTCTAAGGACGAGTGGGGAAGCTTTTCGTTTTGCGTGAGTGAATGAAATGAATGAAATGAATGAAATGAATGAAATGAATGAAATGAATGAAATGAATGAAATGAATGAAATGAATGAAATGAATGAAATGAATGAAATGAATGAAATGAATGAAATGAATGAAATGAATGAAATGAATGAAATGAATGAAATGAATGAAATGAATGAAATGAATGAAATGAATGAAATGAATGAAATGAATGAAATGAATGAAATGAATGAAATGAATGAAATGAATGAAATGAATGAAATGAATGAAATGAATAAAATGAATGAAATTAATGAAATTCAGGAAATTGACTTCTAAGACTCAGATCAACCTTTTAACAACATCACTCTCTCAAAAGACATGTAATGGCATAAGCCATCGCTCTGCGGTCCCATTCCCGCCTACACACTCCTTCGAACCAATTTCAAGGTTTCAGTTTATGCTTGCCCCATTCACAGTTTATTGCTAATTGAATTTGCTTGCATCTCGCTCATGATGCACGAGGCATAACTCGACATTCGACAGCCTCTTGCCTAATGACGTCAATTTTCATGCAAATTATGCACGATTGCCATACGGGCCAGTGTCTGTGCCTGAGCTCCTCGGCGGCAGGCCCAAATACCTCTGCTTTCAATTTCATCTGTCTTTTGAGCAATAATTGCCCTTAATGTCGGAGGAGAGGAAAAGTTACGACGAGACCCCTGTCGCGCATGGGAAAATGAACTCGGACTTGCACATCTCTTGTAAATCACAGTCCCATCCGACAGCAGACCAGATGCAGTGATTTGCATCAAGCCATCGCGAAGGGCTTTCGAGGGCTTTTGTAATGCGTTTCACCATCGACCATTGTAAGCGTTTGTGTCTGAGGCGTAGCACCCCAGAGCTGTGGGAAACAGGTGCTCAACTGCGCAGGAACCCGCTCAAGGTCGGGGGCCTTGTCACCATTCGGCGATGACGTGATCTACGTCCTGTTTGCCAATCGCACGAGACCTTGAACCGAGAGATCGGATCGCACAAAAAGTGACCCACTCCCTGTGCACTGTACTCCGTCTATCTTGGGATCTCAGCAGCGAAGTAAAAACTAACCGAAAATCCAATTAAGACAGTTACTAGACCAATTGCCATGCATCAGCGGCACTCAAGTCGATCGGAACTGTGTCTATCCGGCTGGCTGGCACGTACGCACGAACAAGTCTATCGCTCGGCTCAGAAATGCGCTTATTCAACGATTAACCTTTGTCGGGCAATCCGATATGAAATAGATACTCTTATGTAAGCCGGCAGCGGCTGCCGTTGCCGCTGGCGGTCGCGTGTGTGCGCGAGCGGAAAACGACCGAAATCGAGAGTGACGTGAGAATCACTCTCGATTGTTAGCTCTCTCTGTGCAGTCTGTGAGGGGGTGTGAGGTTTCGGTTGATGTGATGGAAGCGAAATGAAACTCTGTGGAATTTTTGATGAGATTCCTTGTGGGAGGAAGTTCGGTTTCGTATGCGTGGCTGAGCTGGGGAGTGGGATTGCATGGTAGTGAGATTGAAATGTGGCCTTGAAGATGATTGCCAAAGGATTACCGCGACTAGACGTTTGCCAGACTTAAGTGCAATACGCCTAGTGGTGGTATGAGGAAAGAAAGCTGCTGGATGGGTTGCCATTAGTTACGAGATCAACCACCAATGGTTTGAATGGAAATACAGCGAGCAAGACGATGTCATCTGATCAAACTGAACTAACTTTCCAAATGATGATCAGAACAGCAGTTGCAATGAAAAGGAAGACTTTAGACAAAAACTAAGTGGGAGATCTATTCTGAGAGTGGAGAAGACAGAAGTGATCAACACTGACACTCAACTTTATGAAGCAGAGACATGCATTGTCATTGGATGTGAAGACCTTAACGACGCAAAGAATCATCAGTCATGAGTGCGGTAGATCTGTCAAACTACAAGTTGGCAAGCATTCGTGGTGGAACTCACATGATCTTCCTAAAACCTGTTCTTGCTTATCGCCGATGCATCGACAACATAAAACTAAACTCTTTCAAATTGGTGGGAATAAAAATTGTTCTAGACACTGGAACCATCAGAGAGTGTACATGTGGAATGGTGTAAATTTATTTGACACATGACTCCAACGTGTTCTATGCTCATTGAGTTTTATAGACCAGCAAACGATGTGGTGGGTACTACAAGAGACGTGAGAAATGATCATGGATTCTTTCTTTCTTTAGGGACTTCTAGCAAGCCTTATTTTGCTTTCAAAAACACATGCATGTCTATGTCTATGTCTATGAGGCCGAAAGACGTGCTTACATAGCCACTGAAAAAGCAATGCACTGGTCTCTTGTGCAGTGTTGTGCCACTGTATTTATTTATTACAATCATTTAACCCATAGAGATGTAGAGGCAGCTTTGGAGGGACAACCTCATGACGAAATAGGCGACGCGGATGGAGGATGTGGGGCATACTGGCTGATGCCTAAAATCGTCGCCCTCTTCTTTGCTTTCTTTATCCTCTTGGAGCATCTCGGCAGCAGAGGGCCTAGTGAAGAAGACCTTGACTGGTTGCATTTGTGCCAATGGCATAATGAGCGGTGATGCGTTAAGGGAGCTTCAAATGAAAATCATGTCTTTTGGCTTATCTACCCAATATGATCAAGGAAGGCTTAGTTTGGATTAGATAAGTTTGGTGATATGACAGGCTGTTTACTTGTGCTATCTGTTATTGAAGTCGTTGGTCGGATCGAGGTGAAGATAATGTTCAGTGGCTCCGAATTTGTGCCTCTGGTAATTTCATCGGTTTTCTAATTTCCTGAAAGGCTACACAGTCTTCTAACTTACGGAAGAGGAATTATGTAGTCATAGCCATCTTGTTAAGGGACGTTGTTAAGCCATTCTTTTCTTTTGCGAACGCCGAAGTCTTCTTGACCAACCAATGGTAGGATCTGAAACCCATCTCAAAATCACTCCTTTCTCTGTTTCTGCAAACTAATTGGTGTTTTAAAATTGCTTAGTTCCACTTTTTATCAAATTTCTTTTTATAAACGGGGATTCATAGTGAAGTTGGGTTCATGTTGTAAAAAAAAGCACATCAGTTTGAACGTGAACTCAAAACTTTTATTATCGGTTAAAAGAACAATTTATGGCAATAACTTTATAAAAACAACATCGGGTAAATATTGGCCATGACAACGTCTAAAGTGGTTTACTGGGAAGGTCAATTTTGGGCGTCTCGTTAGAGCATGGTATCTCGCAGATAAGACGAATAATATTAGCAAAGCACCAGAGCTGCAGAATAATAATAATAATTGAGTGGCACTACAGCCCATAACGAACCAGCGCCTAGCTTCTACAACAACTACTCGTGTTGTGCATGCTATTGTTCTTCACGACTAGAAGGGACCTACAGTTTTTTGCCGCCTCCGAACGGCAAGATTCGAGAAGCTTTTTCATAGACAATTGATAGTCTTTGAGTGTTGTTAGCAACTCGAAAGAGGTAGTGCCGTGAAAAAAATGCGAGGTGTCCCGTCCGGAAATCGAAATTAGACTTTCTGCGTGGCGGTCAAAGCACTTACTACTACGCAATGTAGTTGTGACCATGGTTTTCTGTTTCCATATAATCCACCACCATTCAAGTTTCCTCGGAATTTCAGCTCAGACTTATTTGCACCACTCCTATACAATCGGATCACCTTCACCAACTCCCTTTTTTCGATCATATGAAAGAATAGAAAATCGTGAGCAGTCACTTCTTTGCAATTTTAACTCAGAGCGCCATCCAACTTTATTTCTGCATCACTTGAGGGACAATGTTAAGGACTCAAATTTGTCCCATGTCATGATGAAGTTTAGCGTTCTTGTGCCGCATGGCACGGATGCAACGTTCGTGTTGGTGATATGTTTTGAAATGGAGTTATGTTAAGCGCAACACTTTCTTTCAAATATATTTTGGAAACATATCACGTCTCCGTGCCTTTGATGATGATACGTGACGAGTTTCCAGCTACCAAGTTTAATAGAGCACTATCCACAGGTTCGTTCTGTATAAGCACAACGTCGCCTATCTGCCGGGGCCTAACTACGGTTTGCATGGATCATAAACTCCAAGTGCATCTGAGCCTCCTCAGTACTAGTTAAGGGCACACTTCATCGCCTTTGATCAGCATTCATTCGCGTCTTCCTTTTCATCTGCATCCGCAGAACGTCATTCAAAATAAAGTCGTGTAGGCGAAAAAAAATTTCGTGTGCAGTCGTTCTCCGCATGCAGTTTCGGATAGTTTTTAGGTCGTTTGCACTGATAGTTGGTCAGACCTTGTTGTTGTAATGATATGCTACATTCTGAACCAGTCTATTTTTTTTCGGAGTTCATACCTTTCCCAGTCTGGATACTATCATCACTCCAAAATCGTGCTTTTGCTCCAAAATCCAATTTGAACTTTGGTTAAGATTATGCAGCTGTAGCTTATGCTGTTGCATGGATTATTATGAAGTGAGGCTCTAAGTGATGCTTTTCGGGATCTTCTCTCTTTACTTAATGCCTTCCATGGTCCACCTACAATTACAATTCATGACCCTTAATTTCTCTATTCGAAGAACAGATCTATTGATTCAGGGATACGGAAAAACTTAAAGCCTAATATCTAGAAATTAGTCTCCTGAGTTGAGTTGAGTTGCACTCTATCAACCCAAATCTAGTCATATCTCTTAATAAAACTTCATCACTTCAAAATGTGACTAATTATTGAAAAGAAACTGTACATATTTGCCCTTCAAACAGTCGCACAAACCACACCATAGATTGATGTCTCCTGCCAACACCTATGATCTTTTCCCACAAACAAGCCCCTCAAGCTGGAACCTTGAATACTGGCTATTACCAGCACCACAGCCTCAGCCGCACGCTATCTCCAAACCCAAGCGCACTATCACCGCTTGCAGTTGATACCCATCAACATCAGTGATACCCGAAAAAAGAAAAAAAAAACAAAAGCCTTCAAGAGGCCAATTTAAATTCCAATTATTTTCGATTTCGTTTGTTGCATGCTGGAACGCAACTAAATTTGACAATCCCCCAAGGCTTGGGCCAATCACGCCGGCTTCACACCTTGTCCAGCGCCAACGCCTCACCGTCCGTTTCAACCACTTCCTGAAGCAGCTTTTTGCTGCGTTCTGCGGCCAAAACCAACGAAAAAAAAAAAAACGCGCAAAACAACAAAACTATCACTCATGCGTCATAATGACAATTTAATGGGCGAGCATTTAGTCAGGGCAATTTGCGAGAACACTCCGACGACCGCGGGAGGACGGAATTCAATTCGCAACTGCACACTCACCGGCGGCGGTGAGGCGAAATTAATTTCATATCACAGAACCACATCTCTTATGCAAATGCAGAGACACACATTCATTACAATTACTTCATCCCGTGGTCGGTTGAGCGGTCGATTGGCTGTTCGGCCGTTCGATTGGTGGCCACATCTGGAACTATTCACAAATGTTTTCATTTTGGTCGCACCACATTTCCTCGGCAAGGCCCAGCAGCCATCTGACTTGCGACAGAAAAAGTATCTTAGTTCGGTCATTATGTCGTTACACACCCCTCCCCACACGATTTCCACTCCACGCCGGCACGCCGACCGTCCTTCTGGCGCTTCACTACTCACTGCACGGTTCGTGTAGTTATGACGATGTAACCTTGGACTATTGCATCCCGTGCTCTGCAGTCGTTACAGTTTTCGCTTTTCCTGGCCTATGACTATATTACTTAGCTCGCGCCCCCCCCCCCCCCCCTGCCGTTGGCGAACGACCTCCTTGCTCCACAGAGCATACGTCTGCACGGTGGTTTGCATGAATGGATCCGCTAAACAACACCAAAACGTACCCGGGTCGATGGCGAAGCAACCTCACGCTGCCGCTGAAAGGGAACGCTTTTGTGTCTTTGGTCTTTGCATGAGGAATGCTCCGACAGTGGGAGTGGGGCGAAGAGGGGGGGGAGGGCAAAGTTTTTGAAGCATTGTTGAACAAAAAGAAAACATACCCACTGGCACGCGTTCGCACTTGTATTAGTTAGGAGGTCTGACCTAAAGAGAGCGGCCGAGCCGATGCCGTGTAGCCAAAGCCAAAGCCATAACCGAAGAGCGAGTGAGTGAGTAAGTGTGTTGGATTTGTGCTTTTCCCACAAACAAGACACAGAGCGCATTGGCAACGATTTAATAGCGTTTCTGTGTGATTTGTTGTTGGCCGAGACGTGCACAAGTATACCACCGGTCGGGTGGAGTCAACTATATAAGAGGCTTCCTTCTGGGTTCTAGTTATCAGTTAAACAGAGTCAATCGACGCGGTTAATTCGTTAACACAAGACACAAAACCTTAAACAAATCCTAAACTTCGAAATGGCTTTCTTCAAAGTGAGTGCGCAGCAGCAGCAGCTGCTGCTGGTGTTTGTTATAGTGCAGTGAGAGAGATATAACGTTTTTTTTTTGTTTTTGTTCGATCTTGCAGTCCTTTGTCTGCCTTGCCATCATGGGTGTTGCATCCGCTGGTTTGCTGCATGGTGCTGGTTACGGTGCTGGTTTGGTGCATGGTGGTGGCGCTGCTGTGTACGCTGGAGCCCCAGCTGTCCTTGCTGGAGCTGGACACGACAACGTTGACTACTACGTAAGTATCGCATGCACTTAATTTCTCTTTGGTCGTCAGCCGAATCTGTGATGCAATCTGAGATCAAAGGTGTGAAACGAAAGAGTTGATGTGCGAACGTGGAAAATCAAATTACAAGATTTGCATGCACTCGCTCGTTTCTTGTGACAAATGTCGTGTGCAATTGCAAATGCAATCAATTTCTGGTGAAATACACGATCTGCATAGGTCCACAAGTAATTTCGAGTGCCCACGACACACCTAAGCTCAACTCCCTTTCACCTTCAATCGAGGTCCAGACACGACACACTGCTAAGGAATACCTGCCTCTCATGAATTCAACTAAAGGTTAGATCAAAGCACGAAGCAAAAGTTGAGCAACACACTGCTCAGCTGACTCACACTCCGCATCTGCTCTAGAATTCGCATTTCTACAGGCAGTCACACACTCAATTGCAGCAATTTTCCTCCTCACCAACATGACTAAACACATCACGGAGCTAATTACTCCCAGCATCAATTCATTCGCATCTTACACAACTCAGAATCACTTTCAACGTCTGCAGCCGCATAACTGTTTAGCCAACAATGGGAGCAGGAAAGCGGCGACGACGGTGCGGCGAAGAACGAACGGCCGACTGAACGATCAGAGTCCGGATGTGTCAACATTGAATACGTTCAGCGCAAAAGTGAACGTCCTTGCCGTGCCTCCGGCAATGCACGCTCGTGAGAACTACTGGCTCCCATGAGTCAGTGTCGCACGAGTTCGCCGATCTTGTTTTAGTTCACAGGCGCACACCGTGTGAACCCAAAGTCAATTACAATATGCCACGAAAATGAGATTGCCACAATTTCCACCCACCCACCGAAGGTGTGGTGCAAGATTTGACATATAAGTCGCTAACCGACCTCTTCTCTTCTCTCTTTGCAGTCATACCCCAAGTACCAGTACAACTACGGAGTAGCCGATGCGCACACCGGTGACGTCAAGTCCCAGCACGAGGTTCGTGATGGTGATGTTGTGAAGGGACAATACTCCCTGGTCGAGCCAGACGGTTCAGTGCGCACCGTTGACTACACCGCTGATGACCACAATGGCTTCAACGCAGTCGTCTCAAAGAGTGGACCAAGTGTGCACGCCGCCCCTGTTGTCGCCCATGCCGCCCCAGCCGTCGTTGCTGCTCCAGCCGTGTACTCAGCTGGCCCAGCTGTCCATGCCGCCCCTGCCTACGCTACTTACGGATCCGTGGCCCGCCATGTCCCAAATGCCTACGCTGGTTATGCCGGCCATGGCCACTACTAAGCGCGCATGGGAGCAAGCAGACACGACGCGAGGATGGATGAAAGGACCAGAACACGAAGACTCTCCTAACTAAAACCAACTTTTAGTCAATGCTCTAGGTGTCGACATTTTCAACTAAACACGCGAAAAGAACTTGTACATAGCTTTAGATCTCTTATACTGTCTTGCATCGCAAACGCTGTCATTCGTCGCCTTCTGTCCGGTTCGGAGCCCTACTCGGAGAGTGTCGCTGCTTAAGTTTAAGGAACCCAACCCACTCTCATCGAATCTCTCATTTCAACAACAACAACAACAACAACGACCCTCATTGCCAATGTTAACGAATTTTTGTGTCAACCCCTACTTTGTACTTGTATCTATTTTATTTTTGTATTTATGAGTTTAATTTTTATTTCTATTTGTGTATACACTTTCTATGAATAAATGTAGAAAATAACTGAAATCGCTCTGTGTGTGTGTGGTAACTTGGTGGCGGCGGGACCGGTGACTGGCGCTCCGAAATTTGTCTAATGGGGCTATTTGGGGATTAATTGATTTGCGGGTAATTGGCGATCTGTCAGATTGTTTGTCTGGTGATCGATCGATTGATGTGATTTGCTGGGAATTAGCGCGGCGAATTAGTGAAACGGATATGTCTGCAATTTGTCTGCTGCTTGGGAGTGGAACTAATCCGATTTTCGTACAGATTTGTCGGTCTGAAGTGACGAAATGGATGTAGAGGAAATCTTGTGGAGTATATCGTCGTGAAAGATAAGAATAATTGAGTCTTTGGATAAGATAAAAGAAATCGATGATCAAAGGAGGGAAACAAAAGAGTTGGTGTGCGAACCGCAATTGATGCATTTCAGAATTAACAGCTGTTGAGTTGAGTTTTCGAGTTTTCTACTATCGGTATGGAGTGCAAAAAAATTGCCCCGAACAACAGAGTATGATAAGGGTGGGAAAGTGTACAATTTGATAAGAGACTTGGCACTGACTTGACTTTAAAGTTCACGTGCCAGATTCAATTATCTTTCGGAGAGTTCACCAAAGCCTTACAGTGGCCAATATGGTCATTCTATCTGCAAGTTGCCACCATTTTGTTTCATAAATTCTTGTGTAGGGCAAGTCGGATATGCGTTGGTTGGGGCATTGCATTGCATTGAATAGTAACAATTTGTATAAACTGACAATGCTTTTGTGTGATTGTCGTGGCGTAGTGGGTAAGTGCGTCGACCCACATGCAGAAGGTCTAGGTTCGATTCCCGGACGGAACACCTCGCATTTTTTCACGGCACCACCTCTTTCGATTTCAATTGTCTATGTAAAAGCTTGTCAAATCTAGCCGTTCGGAGTCGGCAAAAAACTGTAGGTCCCTTCTACTCGTGAGGGAACAGTAGCACGCACAACACGAGTAGTGCCCATGATGAGTAACTGAAGCAAGAAAACTCCCTGCTGCGTCATCCTAGTTTCAGTGGTTCTGATGCTTTCATTCTGAATTGCTTTTCCTCAGAGGTTTGAGTTTGTGAAACAATTTACAATTTGGCAACAGCTGCAAGAAATGAAAACACGTTGTACGCAATCAACTGTGTCGTGCGTGCCACCATTCTCACACGAACCAAGTGCGTGTGGCATAAAAAATTGTGATTTGAAAAAAAAAAGACAGTTTCACTGTACAAGACCTTCAAGTTATCAATTAAATCTTAATTTTAGCAGTGAAAGTTTTTATTTTTTCGCTTCATTAAGTTTTTGTAGATTATCGCATTCAATACTTGAAAAGGATTTTCGGCAAAAGAATAGACAGTTAATTTCAGTATCGTACTTGTAAGAGTAGTGCGTAGTTTACAAGTCATTGCAGAAACCATGACTTTTCAAAAATCTATCTATCTTGGTGACATATACCGCCATTAAATCAGAAATAGTGAAAATGGGCCATGGAAAAAGCAATTAAGTTTGAATTATTAAATAAGTGCTAGCTTGATAAAAATATCTGTGTACCTAATTTGAAGGCACATGGGGTTTGCTGATCTGCGCAGTTTTCACCTTTTTGTATTATAAACGCATAGAGCAGCACTGCAGCCCCACGGGACCACGAGCTGGCTTCATCAGTTACCACTCATCTTTTGCAAGTTGTCTAACAAGTAAGGGAGAGCTACAGCTTATTGCCGACTACGAACTGCGAGATTTTAGAAGCTTTTCATAAAAATTTCATAATCTTTAAGGTGGGATGAACATTGTCCAGAAGTCGAAAACAGAGTCCAGAAATCTAACTTAAGGCCTTCGTGCGACGTATTTACCCACTACGCTATGTGGCCACACGATTTATAAAATGCATGACGTTGGGGTACCTGAAATCTCCAGGCCACTTTATCTCCTGCCATCGACGTCAACATTTCAGGAGCTTTATATCCATGATAGTACTTTTTGGTCTGGTCCAACCAACTTGTCCTGAGAATGTCGAGACATCCTTTACTTCATACAATCACATTCCAAATACCCCCAAAAGGAGGTGCTGGCTTACTAATTGGAAATATTGATGCGTTGTTAAAGAGTACACAAAACACGGCGTCCATGAAGTATATGAGAACCGTTTACAGAATCACCTGAATTATTCTAGTCGTGTACGTGTGTTGAGTCTTTTTGTTGTTAGAAACCACTAGGAGATGCAGGCCACGGTCATTCTGCCAAATATTCATACTTATGAGGTTAGAAAATAAGACTGATCCCTTGTCGTACCACATCGAAATCCAAAATCATTGAAACTCGCTAAGTGTTGATTGACACTAGTTGCTTAAGTCGTCGAAGAAAAATGTCTCCAAGAGGGCTCTTCTTTTCCTAGTGAAGGCCCTTCAGTAACAGTTAGAACATTTTCCTACAGTTAAAAAAAAAACGTCATTGCGAGAAAGTCCTGATATGTGTGCCAACAAGTCGCCGATCCCCAATTTAATTAATTTCACTGAATGTGCAAATTTTAGTTTTAGGCAGACTTGTTTGATATTACGGCCTGTGGTGCTTTGGAACCATCGACAGTACATGTTTTCGAAAGTGTCCAGCTGGAGAAGGAGTTTCATTGACGGGAGGAAATGCAGTTCGGGATTCAGTCAGCAGTGAGTTGATGTCACTTCTAGAGACTTTAGACGCGTTCACAACCTTGAATAAGGCAATGTGCAGGTAACCACATAAAATGGATGATTAATACTGAGAGACTTGAGAATTAGATTGTCCTTATCTTTAAAGTCTTTGAATCTGAGCCATTGGGACAACGCAACAGACTAAGGTGGCCCAGGCTAAGATGGTGCACACAAGTGGAGAAGGACCTCAACCAACTTGGAGTGCACAACTGGAGGAAGTTGGCGAGCGGTTGTGCTAGCTGGAGAGGTATGTTGGCTGAGGCCCAGGTCCACCTCGGACTGTAGCGCCACGAGAAGAAGATGAAGAATCCTTAAAGTTACTTCATTTGATTTGACTACAGCTTAGCTGTCAAAAGTTAGGACAACTTTTGGATGTAACGTTATGACAACAGTCAACTGGTTTTGGTTAGGACAAAGCCTAGGTGATTGCCATCTATTTAGCATCAAATACGATACATTGTCCAGGGAGATTGCAGATGAGGTTCAAGTTGATGTCCCAGGAATGAATATTAATCCCAACACGAAACCACAGCAAATGAAACAATTTCAAAGTACATAGGTTAGCTTAGGTGGACGCTTCTGGCTGACATGGGACAACAACACCTACGACGCCTTTGGGTCCATTTAATTCCTAAGCCCAGGTAACCATAGTTAATAAGGTTTTCTACACTAGTGTCACTGAGTTCACGTATATTGCCAAGACAGTCCATTTTTTTGTATTTCTTTCATCTTCTTGCAAGAGCTTGGTAGTCTCAGGGGATGCGGAAACTCCTGCAGAGGTCATTGTTGGTTACGCCAAGCCACTCCAATAGGGCAGTGGTCTCTTATAAACCTTATATAAGCCAAAGACGTACTTTGTCTAAGCTGACGAGGCGAGGAAACCATTTAGAATTAATTTGTCCCCAATTTGCATTAGTTATAAGCCAAGTGTTTCGCTCAATGTTTTTGTTCTTATTAGTTGTAGAAGAAGACTGTCGAAGGGAATAGGAGGCACGTTTCTGTCGAGCAATATTCGAGATTTGGGACCAGGCCTGTCAAATTCATCGAGTTGGGAATGTGAGGCACATCACATTTGGGCGAGATTAAGGATTTGAGAACAAACGTGGCAAACTAATTGGCCTCGCAACTCCCTTCTGGACTTCAGTATATCACAGCACACAACGCCAAGTGGATACTGAATTACTTGGCTAAATCATTAAGGGATAGACGACACTTGAGTACGAGGTATTTCCATGGCATTGCGTTCTCACTCTAGATCTATTTTTCTAAAAGTCATATATTCAACATGAATGAACTAGAGAATGACGTTCATAGCCAATTTTGTATTCTGCGATATACTGCCTGATAATATGCAACAGTCACGCAACTGATTGCGTAGATCGTCGTTGCAAATATTCCATGCATAGTCTTAGGAAGCAGAGCTTTTGCAAACTTTCTGACTTTAATGGTTCACTGAAGACCACTCTACAAATCGTTGCATACGTTGGAATGTTGAAATTGTGTTGCTAGAATCTAGTCTAGTCTAGAGCCTCTCACAATATTGAAAGTGCTAAAGGCACGAGTGCAGGTATACAAGCAACAAAATATCACATCTTATGCCCAGTGCTAAATTTGTTGCTGTCTCAATTATCACACATTTGATTGCCTGGGGAACTGTAGACGTATTTCAGCGAATGCTGATTAATTTCGCTTCAATTTACTTCGGTCGTTCCGGTTTGCGCGGTGATGTTGAAAAGATAACTTCACTTGTCGCATGTCTCAGTGAGGCAAAATGCATCCTTGAAGTCGCATCTCGCATATCGCATATACTCGTGTATAGTGAATAATTGTTTCTGCACAGAAAATCCGCGTTTGAATGGATGAAGTTTTGGTAATCTTACTTTTTCACGGTTCTACCTCTCTTGAGTGAGAGCCGTGTAGTGGGTAAATGCATTTACTCGTGGCCAAAGGTCAGAAGTTCGATTCCCTAGCTGAACGCCTTGCATATTTTTCACGGTATCACCTCTCAAAGAGAAATACCTTGTCTGTAAAAAGCTTCTCTTTCTCTCTTTCTTTCCCTCCGATGAGACAGCACTCACAACACACTACACATTTTACACATTTGTCTTAAGTTCGGGGGTTTTGTTCAATTCTTATGCTTGTTGACAGTTTTTCTTTTAGTGTGGCAGGGGTAACTATTTGCCCCTGACTTAAGGTCAACTTAGGATATGTCCGATAATCCATTGATGTAGAACTCGCCCAGGGTTTGATTGTGTAAACACCGGGGTCTGCAGCACTTCTTTATAAAAGGTCCCACTTTCATAAGCAATGCCGCTTGCTGGCATTGGTATCTTGATCTGCAATGCTTTAACGTTATATCTCGTTGTGGCATTTTTCTCTGCCACTTTTTCTACTTATTTACAGCCATAATTTCTTACTTAAATGCACTATAGCAATCACATAGTCCTATACACTCTGCCTCTAATTGCAAGCCGGCCTATGTAGACTCCGTTAGCATTATCAATGCTTAGCACCATATTCCTTTCCCCATGTTGTCTGTTCGGGATTTTGAATAGGATTTCGGTAATATGTAGACTCTTCTGGTGGCCGATGGTGGTGGAGACTTCGTCCGGTTACTTTTACTGTGGGAGTCCTTTTAGTAGCGGCGCCGATTTAATTTCGATTTGTTGTCAGAGATGTCTGCAGCAGTGAAGTCTAAGATAATTGGAGTTGTACGTACTATACCTATAATCGATACACACGCCTTCTACGGACACTCTTCATTAGGTAAGTATATATACCTTGACGTATCTAGTGCCGGGCACTACTCTAGAGCACCGTAGAGTAGTATTGGTTTTATGACGGCTATGTTGCAGCCATCTCATAGTTCTTCGTCTTAGGCCCAAGTTAATCCGCCCTTATTCTACCAAATAGCTTTACTGCAGCTATATGGGTTGGCATTCAAAATCACTTCCGTTACACTATTATCAGTGTATACGAAATCAGTAATGGAGCCAAAGTCCATATTGCGGGCGGCTGGCGGCTACCAGATACAAATGTTGAGGGAATCTGACTGGTAGTGACAACTTAACTATAGGCTATATTCTGGTGCCACTGGAGGTGAGGAGCTCCTAGAACTTGGTATTCAGACTGATCGTGCGAGTGTGGGAGAATCGTGGTGGCTGTGGTTTAAAACTGTCATGGTTAGTGTACTGTGCTGGCTGGTCTAGTTTTAATTTTACCCATAACTAGGCCAGGCGGTTGAGGGACTTTTCTGGCTCGGTGTGGAGTTGCATTTTGAACCGTGTGCCGCGATCCAGAGAACGGCAGACGTTTTCGAAAAGCCTAGCTCCAATCCAAGGTGAGGCGATTGCCCCTCAAGCATGATTACATTTGGTACTTGGGTAACTAAGGCGTCTAGTTTTGCGAACTCTACGACTCTCGATAGAATATACCACTTGCCGCAATGGCAAGTGATCACGTAAGACCAAATACCATATATGAGTTTGCAGCATCGAAGGCGGAAAGTCGTGCAACCGTTAGTAGAAAAGCTGTTCTCTACCAGTCACTGCTCGCGAACAGGAGTCGCTTTACTGCACCGAAGGATATCCAGCAGGCAGCGGACAGCTCGTATTGAAGTTGCCCATCGATTGTTTGGGATGCCACATGGATGATTACAGAATAAACATCGCGTCGAAATATAGGAAACTACGGGCTGAATAAAATCGCAAAGACGCATCACTTCATAGTACATATCGTTAAGGAGATGAAACCGACTGTGTCTGTGTTAAGAGTCATTGTCCATATTTCCGAACGTCCGGTTACTTAATAGTTTATGAGGAAGAGAGATGAACATCCATCACATTACGAAGCTATCCGTTGCAGGATTTCCTTAGAAATATATTTTGCACCTTTCTGTGAGTTCTGCTGATGATTTAGTTTGAGATTTGGAAGAGTTAGGACACTATTCGTTGAAGAGTCTTGATGTATATCCGCCGCAGTTCATGAAACAGCGTTCTGAGAGTCGACTAACATTCCGCAAAGACGGATACGGCGCTTAAGTTGGAAATGAAGCAATCTACCCTTTGGTTCCGCGAAAGGACTTTCGATCGTACAGAATTGTGGAATGTTTAGATGGGATACTGACTCAAATCCATTCCTGGCTTAAATACCAACCTATGCCGGCACAAAACATATCCAAAATTACGCACGAAAAGTAACGACTCATTTTCTAAAAAAAAACTCCGCAAATTAAGCTTTCATTTCAGCATTCCATCCATTCCGCCTTCCTAGCCCCCAGTCGAGCAACATTCCGCGAATAAGATCACTTCGTGACCCCGTGCCACTACATCCCACCAACCATCCGTGCGTTCAAAACATTTTCCATTCGCACCCAAAATTCCGAAAATCCCCCACAGCCGCTCAAGAAAGCCCGCTTCGTGAACCCTCTGCCACACGGGGTCAATATCAAGAAATTCGCCCACAAACTGCTGCAGCTGCGCACGTAATTATCCGCAGACACCATCGTTGCCCAATCCGCACTGCTCCCAGCAGCAGGTTGCTGCTCATTTGAACCACGACATTCCGTCAGCACTTCGGCCGCCTACGGCCGAAGGCGAAAGTCTCTCATTCAACGCGTACAGTTCCGCTTGACTGATTGCTCGCATGTCCTGAAGTTGGCGCGTCGCCCATTCATCTCTGTCGTGCAAGGTCGGCGGCAAATAAGGCCAGCAGGGTCCACGAGATTAACGGCTTCCACGTTCCGGAATCCGAATTCGTAAGGTCAGGCGCTGGGTAATGAGTGGGCTGGTGAGCTAATTGAGTCGGTCGGAGATGATGGGGCGAGGGGCAGCGGGTGGCTGCTGTTCTGGATTCGGTGCACCGCAGAATGGGTTCGGTTACGGTGCGTCGTCGTCGATTGGGGTGCGTCAGGGTTCAAATGTGGCCGTTGCCGCGATGCGGCCTTCAGGGGTTCAGCAGCGCGGGTAATGTGAACTTCTGCGGTGATCTGCGTGATTGCGAGCGATTGAGCGTGGCCCCAAATAGAATGATCTACTTGTTGGCTGTCTGTCTGGTTGGCACTTGCGACGACTTCGGTTTCATAGTGGCTTCCAGTTGCGGGGCAAAATGTTTGCCATCCGATCTGGGAGGGTGGACTTAATTGAACGTTCTAGATACGGCTGGCAGCTTCGGATTTACAAACACAGTAAGATTCCAACTCGCAGTAAGATTCCAACAAACGTTTAATTTGAACTTTAGTCACTCAAACATGACAGCCTGAACGACTCCAGCGATAGTGATCTCAGTCTAGAACAAAACCTCCCGTGAGAACGCCCCCGTCAACGGCGCCGTGACCCGCAAAGGAACGCCCGAAAAACGCGAGAAATATGCAAATGAACCACCTGCGGCCATCAATCGAACGAACAGGAACCGCCCGCCACGAATTCATGGTAAGGCCGTGCGCCTGCCACCCGGAAGAGGGCATTTCTGATCCACCTCCGCCCCGCAGCAGAGAATCACTCCGCACTCTGCGTGGTGTGGCAATTAATCGCCGCCCGGCAGTTGTTCTCATTAGTTCGGTCGCGCTGCCTTAATCGCCAGCACACAGCCGTCTTAATCGACCTTATCTGATCCGCATTTAATGGTCAGTTGATTGTCTAAGCAGTGGCCGGTGCGGCGATGACGTCAAGCCGGGGAACGACGGCGGCGGTCTGTGGGAAAATCCATTCACGGTGCATTACGCAAGAATGTCTTCCTCGCAACAACAATGACGATGACGACGACGGCTCGATCGATGCGAGCTGCCGCCACGCAAGACGCCGCTGCATCGGATCGAGATACATTTCGCCAGCGAAAGACGCAAAAAAGCAGTGCAGCAGCGTGCCGTTGTCTGCCTGCCGATTGGCAACGGTATGCGCTGCACGGTGGACTCATCCACATGACTGATGGCCTCATCTGCGAGTTGCCAACACCGAAATCATAACAATTACAGAGAGCGGCGGAGAGAGATACTGGATCGAGCGCCACGCATGCATCTCGCCGCGCTGCAGCGCCGCGATTAATCTTCATCTCCTGGCACGGCGACGGCGCTATTGCCTCATGCGCGGTATCTTAGTGGCGCGGCTTGCACGATCCGTAGTCAGATCTGTCAACGCCAATCGACGCGAATGCGTGTGGGGCGTGGGGAGTGGGTTATTCCTCTTCCCGGAGCGTCACTTTCGCCGGCCGGTTGCGTATCCGCCGTCGCAGTCGATTAATCGCTAACTGGGCTGCTGGGCTAATTAAGTTAATTGAGTCACTGTGGTGTAACGAACTTAATCCGCCAGCAGAACGTCGCAGAAAAAAATTCAGTTCAATGCTTGCAGACCGCAATAGTCGTAATTTGTGTCGCGCTGTGAGAACGGTTTGCTGGCTGGGCTGGCAATTATGGCGCGACCTGATCGGCGGAGCGGAATTTGATCTTGGACTTTGACGGGAGTTCGCCTAGAATGAAAACAAACCGCAAACGGGGCTTACGACATGAGATGACGTTCGGTGTCGGCAGCTAAAGGGAAGGGCTGAAGGAGAGAAACGTAAAATAGGATGCGTCCGCGAGGCGTCAGAAGCAAGGAAGGACGAAAACAAAAGATTTACAAAATGTCACTGACAGCGACTTGAAAGTCACTGACACAGCGACTTGAAAGTCACTGACACAGCGACTAGAAAGTCACTGACACAGCGACTTGAAAGTCACTGACACAGCGACTTGAAAGTCACTGACACAGCGACTTGAAAGTCACTGACACAGCGACTTGAAAGTCACTGACACAGCGACTTGAAAGTCACTGACACAGCGACTTGAAAGTCACTGACACAGCGACTTGAAAGTCACTGACACAGCGACTTGAAAGTCACTGACACAGCGACTTGAAAGTCACTGACTGCGACTTGAAAGTCACTGACACAGCGACTTGAAAGTCACTGACTGCGACTTGAAAGTCACTGACAGCGACTTGAAAGTCACTGACAGCGACTTGAAAGTCACTGACAGCGACTTGAAAGTCACTGACAGCGACTTGAAAGTCACTGACAGCGACTTGAAAGTCACTGACAGCGACTTGAAAGTCACTGACAGCGACTTGAAAGTCACTGACTGCGATTTGAAAGTCACTGACAGCGACTTGAAAGTCACTGACAGCGACTTGAAAGTCATTGACAGCCACTTGAAAGTCATTGACAGCCACTTGAAAGTCACTGGCAGCGACTTGAAAGTCACTGGCAGCGACTTGAAAGTCACTGGCAGCGACTTGAAAGTCACTGGCAGCGACTTGAAAGTCACTGACAGCGACTTGAAAGTCACTGACAGCGACTTGAAAGTCACTGACAGCGACTTGAAAGTCCTGACAGCGACTTGAAAGTCACTGACAGCGACTTGAAAGTCACTGACAGCGACTTGAAAGTCACTGACAGCGACTTGAAAGTCACTGACAGCGACTTGAAAGTCACTGGCAGCGACTTGAAAGTCACTGGCAGCGACTTGAAAGTCACTGGCAGCGACTTGAAAGTCACTGGCAGCGACTTGAAAGTCACTGGCAGCGACTTGAAAGTCACTGGCAGCGACTTGAAAGTCACTGGCAGCGACTTGAAAGTCACTGGCAGCGACTTGAAAGTCACTGACAGCGACTTGAAAGTCACTGACAGCGACTTGAAAGTCACTGACAGCGACTTGAAAGTCCTGACAGCGACTTGAAAGTCACTGACAGCGACTTGAAAGTCCTGACAGCGACTTGAAAGTCACTGACAGCGACTTGAAAGTCACTGACAGCGACTTGAAAGTCACTGACAGCGACTTGAAAGTCACTGACAGCGACTTGAAAGTCACTGGCAGCGACTTGAAAGTCACTGGCAGCGACTTGAAAGTCACTGACTGCGACTTGAAAGTCACTGACACAGCGACTTGAAAGTCACTGACACAGCGACTTGAAAGTCACTGACTGCGACTTGAAAGTCACTGACAGCGACTTGAAAGTTACTGACAGCGACTTGAAAGTCACCAAAAGCGATTCAGTGAGTTATAGGTTATTACCTCAGAATCTTACTGCATAGTCCAAGGGTGCTAGAGCTCTTCTTCAAGGTCCCACGTTATCGTTTCTTCCTCTTCCCCACTTGGCTACACCCAAATAATTCACCTAATTAAGCCGCAACGAGCCGCAATTAATCTCAAGCTCAAAATATAGCCTGTCCCTTGGCCTCACTCCAATTAGGTGGCCACGGACAATTGAGTGTCACTTGCACAACCGACAGCAGCAGCCCAGGTCAGACCGACCGCGTTATAGATATCGAAATGTAGACCGCGCTGGCCATTAACACACACACACACCTGCACCTGTACTGCCGGCTCCCAGACGTCATCGCGCGCCGTTGCAGGTTGTTAATTTTTTCGGAAACTGTTACACTGTGCGGCGGCGACACCATCGTCAACGACGTCTAACGTCGTTCCATTGTTCGCCGAGATGGACGTGACGAAATGCCACACATCGGCTGCTTTGCATACCACAGCCACTAGCGCAGCGCTTCCTTCTCCGTCCCGGCGTGCCAGCGCTCTGGGTGTGTGTGCGCCGCAGTGCTAATGAGACCTTTTTGCACGCCTGCTTGTCATAAGATGGCCCGGAGGTGTGTGTGTGGGGGGAGGGTATCCTTTGTGCACCGTCGCAGTTGCCATTATTTCCCAGGCGGTGCGTGACGGTCGCTGGGGATCATAAATTCTCGTTGCCCCGGTGAGCTTGGGCAATGGACTTCTCACTGGAAGTTAATCGGCTTAAGGAGCCAAAGTCGGCATTCCATTGACCTGGATCGCTGAACCGGCAATGAGATGGCGGCTGGCTGCGGCCACAAAGCCGATCGCAGATTGTGACGCTAATGCGCATGTAACTGGAGCTGGGAGTGCGCAGCCAATCATCGACGGGAGAAACCGATATCTGTGACTGCGAGTGATCAGTTGGACACCCAACTCGGAAGTGCAAGCGCTGACAGTTGGATGGGTTCCAGGTGCGAGCGCTTACCCGCCACGCCTAGGCGAGATGGTTCGCTGTCATATCATGTCGCGGTGCCAATTATTAGATAAAATGATGAGTACGCGCACGAATGCGCGAAATCAGCTTGAGCGACAGGTTCCGGAATATTACAACATCGTGATGAACTTTTTGGCCGGCGGACTGGGTGGTGTGGCGGCGAAGCGGAGGCGATTGTTTTGCAGACAAGCAGGCTGGGGATGTATCAGCGTGGAACTGGGTGAAACTTGACGGAGGATATGAGGCGTGGATGATTTGCAATTTCTTCCAAGGCTACAAATGACTGAAAGGGAAATTAAATGACGCAAAGTGCGAGTTGCTGAAATGGCACCGGATGCCAGCTCTTCAGCTGCATTTAGCTTGTAATGTGTGCCACGGAGGACAGAGGATTGACGAATAGTCTTGGAATTTTAATTTGACCTAAACTGTGGCGTAATGTAACGCAGACAGGGGATTAAGAAGCAGCTGCCCTTGACCACGTACATAATGTCGAAGGACGACATAAGTCTATGAAGCATTCTTCTTCTTTTCTATAAGGCACTACAGTTCGCGTAGGACCTAGGGGTTGACCTACAAACCTCTCCTGCTAACACAATTTTTAACCAGCTGACTCCAATTGCGCTTGGCATGACTTAGCCTTCTTAGGCGTTAAATTAGAAGACCGGTGAGCCTATGTCACTCCACAGCCCTTACTGTTCGTAGTTGAATCTTCTTCCCCAGGTACCATCAACGCACAGAGCTTCAGTCTGTAAAGTGCTCTTCTCCTAAAATCGCTTGGCAAAGGGACTACGCGTGGAAAATTTTTGAAGTGAATCGCGATATGGCGTCTGGTGACGTGTCATGGGATGTTAGGTGGTTTTCGAATTGAATGTGCAAACATCGACGGATTTGCTGGCAAAATGTGTGACACCATGCCACAACTCTTCTGCAAATTTACTCATATTCACGTCAGCGATAGTAACTCAATACCATTGAGAGCGCCTTGTCTTCTCTTCTTTTCAATAAACATATGGACTGAATGTTGGACCACAGACAAGGAGAGGAATGTTTCACATTGAAAGATTTGGGAGTAAATTATCTTCTTCTCACTGGCGACTTAGGTCTCCTCACATCCTCCCAAACGGAACTCCAGTGCGCATTCGATAGGTTTTGTGGCGGTATCTGCTAATGCTAGGATGAAGGAGAAGGTGGACAAGTCCGAACTTATGACCATTTCCAAGACTACTGCTCTATACATTCTACATGTTAGTGAAGTCCCATTGAAAGAGGTATAGAAGTTAAAGTATATCGGGTTCTTCTTGAGAAGGAATGGGAGGGGCAACACTGAGCCTTCTTGGAAGATTGACTAAGATGGATTTTGAAGCAGCTTGGATGATTAATTAAAAGGAAGGATGAGGTTGATGAGTTTGATGAGCGACCGTTGGGCAAACTCAGGGCGAGATGGTTGTTGGATAAAGTTCATAAACACGCAACCAGGCTTTAGGAAATATCTCCTAATGAGTTAGGGTCGAAGAAGTGGGAATGGAATGACCTAAAGAACTCTCGTGTGTGTATTGTCCCTGCGACCTCTTTAACAAAACAATAAGAAAAGCCCCGCTCGGCTGCCTGCTTGCCTGCTTCGCATGAAAACATTATTGATGTGAAGAACTTGTAATTGAGGATTCCCCTATAGAGGTGAAAATGATGGCTGAGATCAATAAGCTAATGACTGGTACCATAGACATCATTCCTCAAGGCCAACTTAACCATTCGAAGTCGGTGCAGAGCGCCATGAATGTTCACAGCTTCTTAGAAATATATGCGAATCGTGTGCTATTGAGAAATTTCGGAGGTCTGGGGACGGAACATTAGTTCATCAGTATGACCATGGAAGCAAGAATACATGCAGTGCCACAAAAAGACCCTGTATCTGTAGAGAAGCTTATGCCGCAGGGTTTTGGACTCAAAGGGAGTATTTGTGATTGAGTACAAAAAAATTGGTGAAACCATAAATGCCATGTCATACGGCTCCAGCTTGCATCATTTACGGGAAGCAAAAGTAGAAGCAAACTGACATCCGATGGGTTACTTATTCGGAATCATGGTTCCTCTCACACAGTCCGAATTTCTTAAGCTACTGTGCCAGATTGTAGCTTCGAGGAAATAATATCTTGTTTCCGGATTTGAAAAAAGTATTCTTCTCTGGAGTTGATGGCATGCACCCAAATTTCTTCTAAATTCTTCTACCCACCCTGTTATCATCTCTCTGCAATATTTTTAACATAATATGAGTGCCTCTAGTATTTTTCTCGGCTAATGGAAAATGTCCCGGGCGGGACACCTCGCATTTTCCACCTTGCTGTTAGCGCTCGAAGAGTGGGTAAGTGCATGGACCCGCATGACAAAGGGTAGGTTCAAATCCAGGTTCAATTTTTCAGGGCACCTTTTTCGAATTGCTGACAACATTCAAAGAGTCTCAATTGCGCATGAAAAGCTTCTCAAATCTCGACCTTCGGAGTCAACAAAAAACTGTAGAACGCACAACACGAGTAGTTGCTGTAGAAGCTAGACCCTGGTCCCTTGTGGACTGTAGGGCCACTCAACTATAATTATTACTCTTTAGTCCAAACCCAAGTGATAATCTCTTGCTTCCTGATTTAAAAAAAAGTCTTCTTTGTGGCGTTGATGGCATGCACCCAAAGTTCTTCATAACCTTTCCACCTACCCTGTTCCCTATCTCTGTATTTGTTTTAATAAAATATGATTGTCTCTAGTTAATGGAACACCCATCTTAGAGTACTTCACAGCAATAGATTCAAACTTTTTTCCATGCTGCATTCTACCTAAAGTTTTTGAGCAAACAATTCTTTCTCAGTCTATCTTGAGGCTGAATCAAGGATATACTACATATGACGGTCATTGACGACACATAAGGAGGGCCTAAGACGATGACAGAGTTTCTGCTCTTATGCTGTTTGAATGCTGTGTAAGAAAACTTCTTGATATGTCTTTTTTAGATCTGTCTTTAAACATTTTAAGTCATACCTCTTCTGGAGAATGCCAACACTGGCCCAACTTTTCTCTCTGCTTCTATAAAATTTCTTCAGGTTCTCATCACTAGTCTACTCTTTTTTCAGTGAGGTCCCTGTCTACTTTAGAAGGACCTCCACCTTCGACATCCATATGAAGCTTCCGGTAAGTGAAGGTTGATATTTTAGCTGTTATTTTTGTGGCAACACTGGTTTAAACAGCCGACGCACGTTTCGTGTTTTGTTTCACTGTCAAATATCTTCAGTTTGGTCCATAATTGAACCATGAATCGTCTTACAAACGAACAACGCTTGCAAATTATTGAATTTTATTATCAAAATGCGTGCTCTGTTAAGAAAGTTCATCGCGCGCATCATTATGTTCAGCGACGAAGCTCAGTTTTGGCTCAATGGACACGGAAATAAGCAGAATTGTAGATTTTGGAGTGAATATCAGCCAGACGCATTGCAAGAGCTACCAATGCATTCAGAAAAAGTTACAGTTTGGTGCGGTTTATGGGCTAGTGGCATCATTGGACCGTACTTCTTCAAAGATGCTGAAACTGTGAATGGAGAGCGCTACCGTGAGATGATATCCCACTCTTTGTTTGCCCAAAATGCAAGAGCTTGACTTGCATGACATGTGGTTTCAACAAGTCGGTGCCCCATGCCACACAGCACGCGCAACAATGGACTTATAGAGAGGCGAGTTCGGTAAACATTTTATTTCACGTTCGGGACCGGTCAATTGACCGCCTAGATCGTGCGATTTAAGGCCCTTTGACAATTTTTTTTGGGCTATGTTAGAGCTCATGAGTATACAGACAAGTCCGCTTCAATTGATGCATTGGAAGACAACATTGAAGCATTTATTCGTGAGATACCGGCCGAAATGTTGAAAAGAGTATGCCATAATTGGACTAAGCGGGTGGACCGTTTAAGGCGCAGTCAAGGTCAACATTTGCATGAAATAACTTTTAAACATTAAAATATATGGACCGTACTATCGATTTAAATAAAGATTTCACGCATTTTTCTGAATTTTATGGGTTTTTTTTTTAACTTTCCTATAGCTTTTAAAAAATCACCCTATAGTTCCAATGGTAAGGATATGAGCATTTTTAACGAAGTTCTCCTATCTTGTGAGTAGTCATTTTCATCGTTATATCTACAGACTAGGAACATGTCTCCATTCAGAATAAGGAGTTATTCATGCAATCTCCTTCGATGTGATCTAGACAGAAGGAATAATAAATCGCACACAGAAAGTCCAAAGGCTTCCTTATTCGATTTTCTTACGTCTATGCTCCTGCGCCATAGATTAGGATGGAGAAAATCAAGGTGTTACACAAGTTAGCTTGGTCAGTGGAAAGGTCGCCATCAAATCCTAAACTGATAACAGCCACTCTCTGCTGAAGCGAATCTTATGACATAGACCAACAAATCCGCACATGACCTTCTTTTCGTAGCTTGTGGTACGAGGAATGCATGATATATCGTGTTGAGGAATTCAACTGACCTCGATCCATCCAAGCTTCATTCACAAAATGCAAACGTTTAGCTTCCTCTGCACAATTTTGTCCACAATCTTGAAATTCCGAAGTCATTTGTCTTTGGCTGTAAGTAGGAAGTCGTTTTTATTCCCAAATTGTCTGCCTAATCGAGACAAATAAATCTCCCTGAGATAAGGCTTCCCTCACACACGCGCATAAACGGCAAACTCGATGCTTTACGGCAGTGCCCCACACAGCACGGCAAAGAATTGGGCTGCCACAACCTTCCGCTTCTGTTTACCATATTCGGTGTTTAATTTCCAACTATTTTGCGAATCTAATGATCTCAAGTACGACAAGCAATTTTCTTATCGCCACACTGAGCTGCAGCACTATTGTATTCTCGAGTGACCTGCAGGCAAATCGCACACATTTTCCCATTCACGCTACCGAATGCAGCAGACATATCAGACCCACACATACAATGGAACAACCGACGCACTGTCATTGTGGTGACTGGCTTCAACACCCCCCACACTCATTGTGTCAATTTTCAACATCACAACATGGTCTTTGCAGTTTACTCATTTCTCCCTGCTTACCAAGCTCCCTCGGTCCCCCACACCTTACAACCCACCCGAGTCGCCCTTCTTTCCATTTGCAATTCATTTGTTTCTTTGTTTTCTTTTCACCTCTATTCATCATCCTCTGCGGAGAGTGCGCGGCAGTGGTGGTGGCGTTTCTTTCGGGGGCAATTTGTGTGTTTCTTAGTGCGCCCCGGCAGACGTCAGGTGAGTATATAACAGAAACTTGATCTTAGAATTGGCACAGTATACCGGGCATCTTGTGAGTGATTAGATCAAAGTGTTTAAGACTGACAAAAAGGATAAACCTCTGCCAAAATCAAACAAATTCAAATTCGTTTCAAGTAAAAATGGCAAATTTTTCAACGATTATTGTGCTTTCCCTTGTGGTGTTCGCTTCATGTGCCCTTGCACATCCTGGCTATGCAGTGGATTATTATGTGAGTTCTTACAGTGTTTTGCTTTAATGTGTTGGGGAATTGATTTCCTCCTCAGAAGTGTATAGTGTATTGAATGTGTGGGAATTCGAAGTTCGCACACCAACTCTTTTGACTTTGAAATCACCCACTGAGGGTTCCAAACGTGGAAAAAGTTGAAAAAATCTTTACTTCTGTAATTTGACTTCAAATCGAATTTCCTTTCGCAGGATCATCCAAAATACGCCTTCAATTATGGGGTAGCCGATCACAGTACTGGAGATGTGAAGTCACAGCATGAAACTCGTGATGGTGATGTTGTAAAAGGTAAGTCAATCCTCGGCCCAAGTGATTGATTTCGAATGAAATGCACTCCTTTCTCCGTTTTCAGGACAATACTCTCTTGTTGAGCCCGATGGTTCAATTCGTACAGTTGATTATACTGCTGATCCAGTCAATGGTTTTAATGCAGTTGTCTCGAAGTCTGGACCAACAGTTCATTCGCATGCCGTTATTGCTAAGCCAATCATTCATAAGACAGTGACTCCAATCATCAAACATATTCCTGTGGTTGCTTCTCCAGCGCCTTATGGTAAGTTCAGATTAGTTTTTGGTAATTTTTTAATGCTTTGTATGTAGATAGAGATCATTCTATGTTTTCATTCTATGTTTTCTATGTTTTTTTCTCTATGCTAAATCAATTAATGTTGATTCATAATTTTACTCATTATGAAAAATTGCATCTACTGGAGTTGCTTTCGATTTCGAAATGTAATATTATTGCAAATCTTAGCTTCAAAGTTCTCTCTACGTTTGAGGATATTCAAAACTCTTTCGCGCATGATTTGATCTTGTCGCTTGTCATACCCAACGTATAAGAATTTAGTATCAAATTCGGTTGATGATCAAAATCGCACATCTTCGCAATAACACTTCAAACTGTCGCCTCTATCTCAGTGACTGCATTCAATCTTGATCTATCGCACTACATCATCATCTTCATTATCATCACTTTCCAGTAGTTCTCGTGCCTGCCTGCTTCCCCGCCCACGAAATCCACAACACAACACAGAAATCTTCTAACTGCAAACCATTTCGTTTGGTTTCAGGCATAGATACCTATCGCATGGTGAAGCTTTACCGCAGGCACGCGAACTACCACAATCAGCAATTGAAATATCGCGCGGAATAGAAATCACGCACCTCTAGCTTTAGAACGCCTTCTTTTTTGTTGCTTCTTGTGTTTGAGTCAAGTTCAAATAAATATTCACAGAGCACATGAAAGATTTACAATCAATGTCTTTGAACTGATCCCTTTGGAGGTTATCTAAGCGAGAGAAATCGGTTGGCTCCCCGTGATGATTATGGAAAAAAGCACAAGACACACACACCAACTGAAGATGAAGACAGACAAGTCTTCCGTGGTACATATTTCGCCATGTAAACATTTGAATCTGCGGCATTAGATACCAATGCCATCATCATTGCGTGGAGCGTAGCCGCAATTAGTATTCGATTCGCATTGCGCCTTCTGATGATTCCACGGGGTTATGCAAATCTGAGAAGAAAATAGCGCGCTCGCGCACACACAGATTCACTTTCATTCGCTTGCGTATTCGATGTACGGCAGCGGCAGCGGTATACATCGGGTCATTGGATCTCACTCTCGCGGTCTCTGTTCGGTATCCTCGTTGAGACGGAAAGTAAAACTGAATCGATGGTTGTAACGTAGTCCGACGAGTGATCATAATTCACTTGCGGAGACACTCACCGCAAACTGATCCATTTTGATGCTGTTTCCTTTGAGCAGCAGCAGCGGTTTTGTTCGCTTTGCGGCGCACGGATGAATGGACGGATGGATGAATGCACTGGATATGGTGTTTAGTTACCTCATCAGTGTATCTGGTTTGAGGTTCGATTTATGATACAGTTGTGATTTTGTGTTTTTGTTTCCTCTGTTTGCGGAGTTGTTGTTACCCCATGTCCGTCTTGGGAAGTGAAGATTTATTGAAATGATTGAACAAATGGCGATCATCAGTTTGTGCGGAATGTTATGTTTTTTGAGGGCATTTGAGATTGCGTTTGAACATTGCCGAGGGAAATTTGGTAGTGTGACGTGGTAAGTCACAAAGTTTGGACTATTGAAGAATTCAAAGAAACATTTCCTAATTTTCACAAAGCGTTCGTTCTCTTTTCCAAACTATATGGAAAGCGAAAATAAATTTTAGTGTTTAAATGTAGTTCTATGTTTCCGTTCTATGTTTTCTATGTTTTTCATTGCATATTTTCATATCGAAGTAATCATATCTGAACAATACTGACTCAAATTTTATTGATTTCGAAACGCTTTTATTAGGTATACAAATTCTATGTTTTCATAGAATGACGTAAGAAGCCAACTAAGTTATATTTTTGATGAGGATTTTCATGATCATTATAGATGGGAAGAGGGGTACTTAGAAATCAATTTGCAATTTTTTACCGTAAGGGACTTACATTTACTTTGTTGTATCACCACCAAGAGTAGAAAAGATTTCTACTCAGCAGTCATAAAGATGACCCAAATAGTTATGTCTTTCTGTTACATACCCCTATCCTGTTGTACCTGCTAATGTTTAATTACTTGAAACTGCTGCGAAATTAGTTAGTTATTCAACAGGGAAAATAGCCCCTCAAGTCAAGCCATCCCTCACAAGCTGTGAACAGTAAGTTACATCTATTGCGTGAATCACATGGCATCCAGCCACATTTATCACCACTCTAAAGCTCACTTTCGGAAATGAATTGTAACCACTATTAGCGCATAATCATGACCATCATAATGAAATGCGCGCTAATGTTGTGTTCCGCAAATAAAAATATTACCCAGACGACGTCATCATTCATCGCATGATGGATGCGCTGTCTGTTGCGAGTGCGAATAAACCTTTCTCATCACTCCATCCAACCACACAAGCCAGCAAAGCGATGGAAGAAACTTCACAATGGCGATGGCGATGTAATTTCTCGTCGTCGCCAATGCTCCGCGATATCATCGGATGATCTCAAGACTTCGCGACGCCGCCGCCGGAGCTGGTGGGATTCTGGTGAGCCCGGTTTGCGGTTCCTCAATGTCGAAATAATTATTAGCCGTTGACGCTAAACAATGAGCAGTTTGGTTTGTATTTTTCTGCAGAATCCAATTGACCTGATTTCCTGAGATTTGTGTTACATCGCAAAGTGGCGCAGAGAAGCGCTGTGTGTACGTTGTCATGATGCACGGAATGCATTTTGTGACACTCAAGTTTGCACACCAACTCTTTTGTATTCTGATCACATCTCTGTATTGCACTTGCTGCAATGTGACAACGACAGCATCTGGTGGCATCGTGCAAGCAATCAGTCAAAGGTCAATCCAACAACTAACCAGTTCACCTTTCTTTTAATTGCAGTTGTATCGAAGCCCCATTACGCAGCACCTGCTCCAATTCACTACGATTACGATACTTACGCCGAAGGACAATACTACGGTGGCGGTGCGCAGTACGATGATGGACAGTACAATGGACACTATGACGGCCAGTATGGACACTACGATCATTACTAAGTGCTGCCAACATAACTCTAAGAGCCCGATCTAAATGTTAACCAAATGTGCGAAGCTTCTCTGTGTTTTTGCATTTATTTGTTCGTAACATCGTGTGTAAATATTTTAGCCAACTCTTTGATTTGTATTTCTGATTTTTTTGTTTTGTTTTGTACCGATTCGTCAGTTCTTTGTCAGCTAGATCTTAAGTCTTTGTAACGCGCATTTCTGTAGAGTTTCTCATTGCGACTGACACTAATGAGAAGAGCCCCCCGAGAGTACGAGAAAATTAATTTATATTCATGCCAATTATATTCGTTTAATGGTAGCACGCTCAATTAATGAAAATAAAGAGAAAGTCAATTGAATGGTGTCTTCCTTTTCTTTGGTTTAGATTTTTGTGTTTTTTCTGTTGCAGGCGTCACTGTTGTATTTTGGGGAAACTTCAGGACCTAAATATCCTGAACCATATGATGTTAAGCTGCTGAACTTGAAGTGGTAATATGATGTAATATGAGTGGGAGGCATTTGCGCTTTAATACCAGTCCTCAGTCATTGCACCAGTAAATTTAGACATTCATGGTCAAAGCAATTGGCCATAAACTTGTTCGTGGTGAGCACGGATCATTCAATGAATTTCTATTGCAGTCACAAAGTGTGTGGCGCACAGGGTGAAACAGTGCTTGCTATCGATTACTTTTTTTTATGAACCAGTGGAAGTCATTTTTGATAGACGTCATTTCAAATGGAATGAACATTTTCTTGGCTGTGAAGTGGCTCAACAGGCTTTCCCTCTGTATGCCATTCTACTCTTCCCATTTCAGTTCTCTGCGCCGCAGAGACATGGAGTTTATAAAAAGCGAATGAGGAAGCCATTTCTTGAGAGGAATGTTATTCGTGTGGTTTTTGATCCTGTTAATGGTGTCTGAAGCCCAGTCCTACTCTATGGTGCAGAAACCTAGACGCTACTAAAAGCGGATGAGGAAGCCCTTTGCGTGCGAATTTTGTTCCTGTTTGTGTTGATTGCATCTAGAGAAGAAGATTTAACGACGAACTCTATAGGCTGTACAGTGACACGCGCCTAGTCAAGCGTCTTCGGATACAACACTTAATATGGCTAGGCAATGTAGAGCGGTTTCTAGAAATGATTTCGAACTTTTCTTCTCAACTGTCTGGGCTCCTTCTCTAGTATTCTGCGCCATTTACTTTTAGGTCAACTCGCTCTTCTGCAATCTCAGGCTAGCGGGTAAAACTGCATATGTTGCATTGAAACTTTTTGAAGTTTATGACCAATTCACCGCCGTTTGCGCCATTGAATGATGGTTTCTGGCCCAATCTCCAATGAAGCTGTTCGTTTGAGACCCTCACTGGTCTTAGTCTTTCTTTGAAAGTGGCTGTCACTTTCCAAGTGCTGCACCCATAGAACAGCACGGACCGAACATTAAAGCGAAACAGTCAGACTTCAGCTAATAGCATTGCTTCTCTTTATTTTGGAGAACATACAGAATACGGTCCCGCCATTGGCTAAAACTATACTTCCGAGGTATTGAAAACTTCCTGTTCTCTTAACCGGTTGCCGGTAGCAGTGGATTGGATAGATTTTTGACCGAGAGCCTTATTTGAGTGGCTGAGTAACTTTATTTTGACGTGGTGATCGTGTAGCCTTCCTCTCTACAATTGTTGCCATTTGTTGGGGGTCCATTATTCACTATGAGGGAAGGTGCACGTCGTCAATTTAGGTAAGATGCAAGTTTTCATCGAATTCCTTGTGTTTTCCATGACAGAGCAGAGTTCAGCACTTAACTCATCACCATTAAATATTGGGAATACGATGCAACCTTGCCTGACTTTACTTTGGAAGTCCAATTCAGCTGACAATTTTGACTCTGTGCAGAACGTGACACTTGGATCCATCGTAAGTCGGCTTGATAGCAGCTATAAGTTTATATGAGACGCTCCTTCTGCACAAGGCAAACCAAATAAACACTCTTCCGACTCTGTTAACAGCTTTTTTAAAATCAATGAATACCAAGTGAAGTGGCAACCGATTGATGTGATGGGCACATGAGAATAAACTACGGAAAAGTGCTTGCTTTCCATCAAGTGTGCCTTATAGATGCTCCTTAACTAATTTTATATTGTCTTAGTCACAGCAGGAATCACGCATATACCTCACCAATTTTTGCACTGATTAGTCATCGTTTGTAAGGAAGCGATTATTTCTTTCCTTGAGCCTCCTAAACTCTCTCGATTAGTGAGTGCACGAGTTCAGCCTATAATGTTGAAAAGGCATGCTCTGTTGGGATTCCGTCTAGTCCTGACACCCTGTGGGCTATGCTGGCGACCATGGAATCTATACTTGGAGTTGTGGTTCGTACTCACGAATTTTGTGTAAGGTCGGCGAATTAACGATTTAGTACCGCAGCGGGAATGCTCCTACGATTGTGTTGGTCCTCATTTAAAATAAGTGGGGGGCAGTTTGGGGCTTTGCTGTTCCCTGTGGAGATTCTATAGACGGTGCTGTTGTTCATCCTACATGCCGTGCCTTCCGCTTCAACGCCTTGTCGCGTTCGTTGAGACTTGTGCGCTTCATTTTTCAGATTTTCCAAATCTTTAATCTTCTTAATCTTGATTTCGATGAATTTTAGTTGTTGCTCATTAATTCATATCCTTACATGCTGGAAGTGATTCTGAGGTATGTTTATTGGCAGGCAATGCTTAACCTATGTCCACATAAGCGACGACCATCCTCTGTTGTGATCGTTGCCTTGCAACTCGGGTAAGTATATGATAATAGAGAAATGTCTGTCAGCCCAAACGATGAATGTTTGGATTTTATTTTAAATGGAGTTCAAATGGGGTCTCAACTAAGAAACCTCTTCAGCTGGCACGTTTACTCGCCACTGCCATATTTAGTTGGTACAGATCGATAGCTTTCTCTGTTGTGTGGTTCTAGGAGCTGCGATTCAGAAGCAGCATCTCTTTCAATAGTCAAGAGGACTACGATCAAAAACTACTTCTACGACAGCCTAGTTGGGTGTAGGTACGAAGTCGAATAGGAAGACGATTATCATCCGGTCAAGTGGCATTCCAATGTGGTGCACTAAGTGGGCTTCCGCAGTCTCACTGAGGACAACCTTATCAAACCCTACATAACCTTGGGCACATCTGACTTCAAATGAGTTGAGGAGGACCATAGTTAAAGAGTATAACAACCTCGACAAAGATCCAAAAATCTACAAGGTCTGTTTAAAGTTCACAATATTCACTATTCACCATGTTAAGCGTTTTAGGCCCATGTCGCCGTACACGCGAAACTTTTCTCTTGAAAAACCAAAGTACTTCCTCTTCACTTTTAAACGTTCGTGGGCCATAGATCAGGACAAGAATGATCAAGGTAATGTATAAAAGCAAACTTGTTCCAAGTGCAAGTGCGGAGTCCTTTCGGTATCCTTCTTTATCTTATCTCGAGTACAATTCCGATTATTTTATGAGAATCATAAAATTTCTGGGGACGATTTCCTGAAGAAAATTTTACCCAATAGTTGCAGTCCTCAGTGTTCGCTAAGATACACCATCTTGGCACATTTCCTTCACCATTATTCCTGCATCTTATGTAGAAGTTTCTTGTGCCTTAGCACCTCCCTGTTACTTGATTGTTCATTTTTGCATCCTCTGAAAGAAAACTTCGTGAAGTGTGTGCTCATTGCAGAACTGTCGCCTCCAAACAATGACTTCTCCCACCTCTCCCCCATTGCACAGGTTTTCCGTAAATTCCTCCAACATTCCACTGCCTCACTTAGCAATACCCAACGACAACAAAGTGATGTGTAGGCTCATTAAATGCCTCCCTCCCCCACAACACCACAACGCCACTGCCGCCTGAAAACACAACAAGCCCCCATCCCATTATGCCTGGCTACCTTGGGTTGCCGTAAACTTCTGTTTGTTTTCGCTTTTGCTTCAATTTTTGTGTCACACTCTGCAGGTGGCCATCTATGCGCCTCACCTGACATGGCTGACAATCCGCAGTGAATCAGATCTCACAACGACGCTGCACCGCTGGGAACTGCAAAAGCGCTGAGGAGTTGGCCAACATCGGTTCGGTAGCTGCTGCTGACAACAGCGGAGGAGTCCATTAATTTGCATTCATTTGGATGGAGATTTGCATACGCCCGACGAGCGGCAGCCGAGCTGCGGGCCGATTTTCTGTGGCTGGCGTCTGCTTTCCCACTGGGAGCGTGTGTGTATTAGCTTCCGCTGGGGGATTAGCAAACGCGCTTTGTTTTGCAAGAAAGCAATCACAACGTGGATGTGTTTCTAAAGAATCAGTTTCGAAGCGCTTTTTACGGTAGTTTTTGGGACAGCCTCTATTGGGGGTCACTAAGCACTAGAAGTAAGGGGATTCTTTATGAAAATTTGCGATGTTTATATTCTCTGCAGAAATATGTCCATTTTTGTGCGGGAAGATTGGGAGGCCTTACGCATATAGCAATTATTAGGACGAAGATGTACGAAGTTTGCCTACGTAGGCATCAATACTATTCAGAGCTAAGTCCAAAAACTGGCCAGGATCTCCAAAGGCCTCGAAGACAGCAAAGAAAACAATAAGCAAGAGACTGTTTGACAAGTTAGAGAACTATTGCCTACTGTTGTCCTAAACGCAGCCGCTGACTCTCGATTAGAGGTCGGAAATCCCACGAAAAGGGCTTATGGACACGGCTGACTAGTGCCAAGAAGACGACTACAGTGGAAAATCATTTGTTGGTGCTCTACAGCCATCGATAAAGAGTCAGGACAACTATGGATCTTAAAAATAACCCGTGTTGAGCTACACGAAAAATAATTTCGTCAAGCTTAGTGAGGAAAAGCTGAAGATGCATATCGGTCGAGGCCCAGGTTCATCCCGGACTGTAGCGCCATGGAAGGAAGAAGAAGAAGAATTGAGGAAAAGACCGGATTTCCCAAGGAAAATCAGGGAAAACTGACATCTGAATTGAACTCAAAACATGTGCAACAATGAACTTTTTCTCGACGAATGAGAGTTTAAGTTGCGTGTTGAAGATGAGAGAGTTAATACCTGAAGGATAGCAAACAAAAGACTGGGTTCCCCTCAAAACATAATGGGAAGTGGTCCTGGGACGCTAATCTAGAGATGATAGAGGAAGACTGATGAGTTTCGCAAAAATGTATAAGAGCCTTCTACGCAGGAGCTTCTTACAGACACCATAAGGCTGGTTGCCAACCAGCCAGCCAAATTTGTAAGTCTGAAGTTGTTCGTATTTTCTTAATCTGAGGTAATTCATCGTGGGGTTTGATTTTCAATGAGCTTTTCTTGAAAGATCACTCGAGTCTCCTGTCGAACCATCTTGTACTTTTTGTTCAATATCGCTTGGCAACTCTTTATGGAAAAGACTCATACCCAAACAGCGTCTCCAAGTGGCTCACCTGCATTACCTACTGAAACCACTATGGCCAATTCAAAAATTTGATCTCCATGTACGGGCTCAAAGAACTTGCGTACAATTTTTTTTTTAAATTGAGTTTTTTTTAAATGGAGCTCAAAAGCACTTGTAATGTTGACAGTGACTTACAGTGAGTGTACTCTGAGTCAAAAAATACTTACAAGTGGTTCGAGCTTTTCAATGGAGGTGGAGAAGATGTGAGCGGCGACGCCCGCCATGGACGCCCAAGCACATCAACAACCGATGAAAATGTTGAGAAAGTGAAGAAAATTGCTATCGAGAATTGTCGCACCACTTTTAGAGAAGTTGCTGAAGATGTCGGCATATCGGTTGACTCATGCCATGCAATTTTTTCAGAAACTTTGGATATGAAGCGTGTGACAGCGAAGTTCGTTTCAAAGTTGCTGAATTTGCTTTTATTCTTTCGTAATGCTTAGGCGCGAAACAACACCGTTATCATGGTTGAGCCGCCGTATTCACCAGATTTGGTCCTTTTGGCGACATTTTTCTGTTCCCAAGATTGATGAAAGGACCACGCCTTAAGACGAACCGCTGAGAGAGCTCAAGGGCATTCCATAAAGTGCACATCAGAAGTGCTTTGAGGATTGGAAAAAACGCTGGTACAAGTGTATTATATCTGAGAAAACTACTTTAAGGAGGACAAAATATAAATTAATGGATAAATAAATTTTTTTGAGAAAAATGAAAATTCTTCTTATTTTTTGAAAAGACCTCGTACATTACTGAGCAATATTCGAACGGTTAGACCACATCCAGCACATAGTGAAGAGAGTGAACACCAGCTAAAAAGAAATATGTAGTCTTTCCATGACTCTTGGCTCACCGTTGCCTTGTTGGAAACTTTTCTGACCCCGCATGAAAGTTCCTACTTCGAATGCTACGTTAGCCGATATGTCTAATAACACTGCAGCCTTCAGAAAACCAGGACATTACCTGTTCAGCAACTAGATTCACCAACGATGAATTCTAATCTTTTTCAGGAGTGGAGATGGCTTCCAATTTTATGGCTGTTTCGAATGACAAGCTAGATAAGATTTTTTTAGACAATTTATAGTCCCAGGCTATTCCAGCAAATGCTAGGTGAACATAAGCCCACCTCAGGACTTAAAACTAGGCCACACACGTAAGATTCCATACACAAACTAACTGACAATGTCGATTGGCACGATTGAATTCTAAAACGATAAGGTTTAGGTGAGGTCAGGTTAGGACAGAGTGGCTGGCTAACAACGGCCAACCACAAGTGGGTTGCCTTTGTGCTCATTGTCATACCGAGCAGGTAGTCTCTCTTAGTAACCTTAAAACCAGTGTGAACACTGTAGCTCTTTAGGTGTCCCACACTTAAGTTGCTAAGTTCACCCAGGTTTGCCAAAGAAGTACCTCCCTAGGTGTTTCTTTGTCTTTTTTGCAGGAGCTTGCCAGTCGCAGTGGAGTTTCGAAATTCCTTCAATCTCGCCTTTGTCCCTATAGCTCCTGCAAGAGTCATTATAAGAGCTGTTGAGTCTGGAGATGTGTACTCATATAGTGCAGTGGCCCGCCATAACGCCTATTATTGTCCGTAGTGACGTCTTGTCTTAGGGAACCAAGCTATGGCCAAATTTTGTTATAAGACAACTGGGAAAAGTTATTGCTGATTTTTTTTCTACATAACAAAACAGCACAATCTGGAAGTGTCCCTGATAAAATAAGGGTCTTCAAGCAGTTTCAGTCCTAAAGAAAAGTGATTCTACAAGAAAGTAGATTCTAAGTCTTGGTCCCTCCTTGACAGTCTTTCCCTCTGGATGATTTTGCGACTACTAGCAACATCAACAGCTTATCTTTATATTGAATTTTATTTTCCAATCCTCAGGGCATTTGGAACATATGGTCAGCTTGGCAGACTTTTCCCACTCCCCCCCAACAACTGCTGACAATCATCAACATTTGTCTCTGCCCCTAAGTTCCATGCACGTCATTTCATTCCATCAAACCATTAAAAGTGAAGCCTACTTCTCAGGGCATCCGCATCCCACTAAACTTCAACTCAAATCCACAACGAATCACCCATCGAAGCATTTCTCTTGGCAACCCTACCCCACTGCGCCACCTAATATGCATTGCCTACTTTCGGGCGCAAACCAACTCCCCATTGAAAGCACACTCCTCGTCGTGGTTCGTGCCTCGGAACTCATCTCGTATTCCACACACACACACACGTTTAATTTTACGCAAAGCACTCCAATTTGTACGCCACACCACTGGCCATTACCGAAAAAGGTCATCATCCATCAGACATCATCGGACCCTTACGGAATTTATAATTAACAGTTATTTGGCGATCAAGCCGCCTGCGAGCTTGCAGCAATTAACTGCAATCGCATCGTGATAAGGCAACGATTTGGTAACCACTGACCAAGATGACGGATACCGGGGCAGGTTCCACTTGCCGCCGCCTGGACCGACTGTGGAACTGAAATCAGAGCGCGCCACCGTGCTGCCGTTAATTAGTTTAATGCTGCAATTTAACGCTTGCGAGTGACGTCGTTCGGCGTGGAAGCCGATAATTTATCGGAAAACTGCTCAATCGTCCAGTCGATTGAATGGAATCGTGCCGCAGGCGATGGCTTGCAGCCGCTAGACAGGCGGCCATTGTGTTGCCGGCAGATTGATGGCGGGTTTCGTGAATTGGGTTCTTTTGTGAGTGAGTCGATCTCTGGAGCGCAGGTGTCTGCAAAGACCGGGATGGATGGGAGGCAGACTGACTGATGGACGACTGGATGGAGTCTAACCGCCGTCCCACGTGCCAAGGCGCAACTATGTGGTCGCTTCGAAGAGATAAATCAATCCACAAAAGCTATTCAAATCCACTTCGCCTGAGACGCCCGCCGCCCGCCTCCCGCCCGCTGCGACCACAGACCGCAAGACAGTCAGATGCATATGCAAAACGGCCCGCATCCACATACGAGGCGCGGGTAATTATCATGCAAATACACCGCAACCAGTATCGCGATGCAAATGCGATTCAATGCGATTCCAAATGCAAATGCAAACACCACTCATTAGTGGCGTTGAACAAGACGTGGATGAGGGCACATCCGAGAGGTGGGGGCGCAGTGTCCCCGATCTGCTGCGGCAGTGACCTTCGTGGACGACCTGGTCACGGGCGCTTTGGCGCCCCTCTGGTGTCAAAATCGCCGATGAACGCCCACCCACTGCCGGCAATCCCAATGACAGCTAACACTGACATCTTGATGGATCGATGGCGTGCTCCCCAGCAATTGATCTGACAGGAGGTGACCAGCCGCCCGAGTGGCTGACGGAGATTAATCACACAGAATTGGCACGCGTCTCGTTCATTTATTTCGACTTCATTTTGAAACACTTTAGGCATTTGAAGAACATGGGCGAGAGCAGCAGACGGAGATAGATGAACGCGAACAGGGCGCAGTACAGGACCAGGGCGACGAAGAGGAACTGATCCACCAGCCAGATCAAGGAGAGAATGATTTCCAAGATGTTGCCACGGTGGAAGTCCTTTAGCATTAGGACCGTGTTTGTTGTGTTGGGAACTGAAAGTGGGACGATGCATGATGGCAGTTGGGGTTGGAGAGATGTCACCACTTACCCCTCAATTCAGTCAAGTCAATTGTGGCGTTCTGATCGATGCCCAGACAAGTGAAGAGCTCCTCCCATCGCCGCTCTGCTGAGAGTTGATCTACATTACAGGAACGTTCCATTTTGATGAATAATTTCTTTTCGACAACTCGCTTTCAATTCGAATTTTGATTAACTCTAGGGTAACGTGATGACTTGACGAGTGTCACGGCAGAGTGTGACAGAGGGACGAGTCGGTGTGTGGAGGCAGTGAGTGTCTGATGTGGGTGGTGGGTGGGTGGATTTTGAGCCATTTTACTCCTTTGATCAATTTCTACGTGATGCTGGTCCTCTACCCGCTCCCTTTTAATCGAGGTTGAAGTACTTAACGTACCAATTTCTGCCAGGAAATCTGATGAGCTATTCGTTCAGGCTTCTAGACCCGATGGTAGTCCAAAATTATTAACACTACGGGTAAGACTCCACCAGATACCTTTGTTAGGACAATGGACAACAATGGACAGGTTGCCAACTTTCGATGATGACCCCTCATCTTATTGATCGATGACTGATGTTGGGCTCAAGAGACAATTGAGTCCTCCGCTTTTACGAGGACTGAGAACAGCTTGATTATCTTAGTCCTCCTAAAAGCGGATGAGAAAGCCCTCAGTCTTTTGGGCGTCTGGAGGAGAAAATTCAACGACGAACTTCATGTTCCGCGGCATGCGCTTGGTCAAGCGTCTTCGGATACAACGCTTGGGATTGCTAGGCCATGTAGAGCGTATGGACACCAAACCGAAAAGGCTTTGAATCCGAGTCATTGAGACAGCGCAATAGACGACGGCCTAGTCTGAGATGGCGCATATAAGTGGAGAAGGTTCTCAACCAACTTGAAGTGCGTAGTTGGAGGCAGCTGGCGAGAGATCGTGCTAGCTGGAGTGGCATGTTGGCTCAGGCCCAGGTCCATCCCGGACTGTAGCGCCGGTAAAAAAAGAAGAAATATCCTCGACACTGTTTGCAAAATACTAGTCCAATTAGCCAGAGGATACAATCAATCTTTGAGAGTAGGAATCAAATTGTGGTCGCCGGGGCGTTGTGGTAAGTGCATTGACCGCTGCGCAGAAAGTCTGGGTTCGATTCCCGGACGGGACACCTCGCATAGGTCCCTTCTAGTCGTGGGAGAGCAGTATCACGCACAACATGAGTGGGCTGTAGTGCTACTTACTTATTAAATTCACGACTGTGGGAAATGTGAAAAAATTTAGGAAAGAAAAAATTTTCTATAGCCCTTGACAGTGTGGGGGAAGGGTCGTCAACCTGGACTTGTCATCAAGGACATCACTAATGTGAATTTTGTCTAAAGATTTCAATTAAAACGCTTCCAAGGTTCAACTGAGTCAAGAGCTGAAGGCTACTGATCATTTGAAGCGACGTCATGACGCCGAATGGCTGCTTGAACAGACAGCAGTGAATGGTGACCTTAGAAAGAAAATAATCTTGAGACGAGTCAAGCCTTGATCCTTGATATCCTTGGGGATATTTAAAAGAAAAAGTATACGTCACCGGGCTAAGGATAATTAAAGAGCTAAAGAGTGAGATAAGTCGTCACAACAGTGGACTTGAATTGGGTCTCAGCCCAGTGGAAAATTTGGATCATCAGGTAGAGGTATGAAACCGAAGCTGTAACGAGCACTGGGCCGATTTTTTGTTTCACACATAACTGACATAGATCCTTCTCCAATAGTGTAAAAATATTGAGATAATTCCAGCAGATATTCTGCTTTACTTACAATTATCGACCTTACCACCCTTTACTTAGCGCTAGTTGGACGTGGGAAAAGACTTAAAGATTCCCTTGGAGTTGATTGTTCTCAGTAGGAATCAGACACTACCCATGGACGTCGGCCCAATGGTGTCGATGTACCTTCCCAATGTACAAAAACACAAACTCCCTTCCCTTGAAATGCCATCACAAAAAAAACAGAACCTGCAAAAAAGACACCGACCTCTGCAAACCAGTCTCAAATTATCTCAGCCACATAATGAGATCGCAAGGCAACAAAGTTGATTGTGTGCAATCATTTTTGAACATTTTTTCTTTTTGAACAATCTACGAAATGCAACAGAAGAGCCCGACAGGCAGTGTTGTAAAATTCTGCAGAACATAATTGCTGGGCAATTCATGAATTACAAATTGACCGCGGTCCAGGAGGTGAACGAGCGACGGACGCAGAGGTACGAAGCTGAAAGATTTATTACCCGCGAACTGTGCATTTAAGTAGCACGTGGAAACCATAAAATTAGCTTGGCGTTCGATTTGGACTTGACGGAGTTGTGGCTGCAGTTGCGGAGGTAGGGTTACTGTCTGCTGCTGATCCTTCAATCACCACGAAACGTGATTTTTTTCTCGCGTCAATTGATCGCCTTGTCTGGTCCACAAAGGAGAGCTTGCAATGATGTTGGTCTTAAGTTTGACTAGAGGAATCAAATTTATTGTCGGTTTTAGTTTCAAGTGAATGACGGGGGTTCTAGGTGCAATTCCTGGACTGATTCAACTCGATTTTTTTACTGCTACTCATCTCTTTCCAGTTGCGGACAACACTCAAAGATATCGAACCGCTTACGAAAGTTAGGTTAGGTTGGGTTGGCAAGGTGCTGACACTTGGAACTTGGCGTGGGACAGATGAGCATAGACCATTTATGGCGATAGCCATTTGAAGCAATTAAAGGCTCTCCTTGTGGGACTGCCTTAAAGGTCACTCATGAAGGAAGTGAACGGGTCATGGAGGATGGTTTTCATTTCTCCCTCATTCATGTCTTGGGAACATACATGGAAGGTGAAGGACGAATTTTTTTCCTCCCTCTGTTAAGCAGCTATAGACGTCGTGAAAAGAAGCTTTTAGTCATTTCGCGTGTTCACCTTTCAGCGCCCGATTTCGATTCCCACCAGCAGAGTAACATTTCAGCGGCTTAACGCGATTGCCAAAATTTTAGATCAAGACTTGACCAGATTTTTTTGGACATCCGACAAGAGACCATCTGCATCGAGTGGACCACGTCTAGGTGCAATTTAAGTCGGCAATTGGTGAGAGGTTAACCTAAACGGTCGTCTTCCTGTAAGAAGGACAAAGTTGTATCGAGTTTGGCTAGTCCGTGGTTGGAGTTGCCCGGAATGTCTTTGTGGCTAAACAGGCGAAGATGGGAGAACTCAGCCATTTCACCCAAGCATGGACTGCAGATAATACTCCCTTTAGAGTTTCTTGAGGCAGTATCCGGGGCCTTCAGAAGTGCTTCGCTACCAGTGAGAATTAGGTTATAATAGACTCATTCAATGTTCCACGTTAGCCACGATAGTGCTTCACGAAACAAACTCCGTACAGTGATTTGGAAGTCGCAGGGGTCGACTTGAGGATGTCAAGCGTTTCGATGCATACGTTGGCCCTTACATCCTCATCCGTCTTCTGAGCATCTCTATGGAAGGAGATGAAATCCACAAATGGCTTAGAGTCGCCTATCCAGGGATGCACATTCCATACAAGCGCTGCATACTTGAGATTTTCGAGCTCAAATTTAACTTTATGAAGAAATCGGTGTCTGCATAGGATGCAAGCAAGTCTGAGGAAAATAATCGAAGAGCAGTATTTGTTGTTAGCTTGGCGCCCAACAATGTCTAGAGTAAGTCAATTTAGGAGCATCCGGTCAGCCACAGATGAGGCCTGTAAGACAACGCTCCATTGAGAAAAGAGATCTTCTCATGACTTCCACGCAGGGAGCAGAAGAAAAGAACACTTCCTTCTCAGAGGAAAAAGAAAGAGTTTGAGGAACGGGTGCTCGAGGAGATGTGGAGGTGCAACGACAGGAATGAAGTTCAAAAATGTTACCAAAAGGTAAACTTCGAACCGAAGCCTGCCAGGAAGTCAACGAGCAGCTTGTAGTTCAGTCGCAGTTGATGCTGAGAATTTGAACAAATCACTTCTACCGACGGCAGAATGTTCCACTTAATCTGGGCGACGATGGGCAAGAAATCTGTCCCTCCGACCTAGTCGAGGTCAAGATATCAATATGGACACTAAAGTCCAACAAGACTCAGCTCCAGCAGTCTTCTTCTTCTTCTTCTTCTTCTTGTGGCGCTACAGTCTGGGGTGGACCTAGGCCTCAACCAACATGCCTCTCCATCCAGCACGGTCCTTCGCCAACTGCCGCCAGCTGCGCACTCCAAGTTGGTTGAGGTCTTGGAGTGCAATCCTTTGAGGTAGCTTGGAGATAATCTAGCCTGGCGCACACACAAGCTCATCTCTAGGATATGATCGGATGAAAGAATGACCAATGAGTGAGCCCAATCTACGCAGCCCCGCAGTCGGTGCAATCATCTCTTTAGCATCGCGTTAAAGATCCTCTCAGCCGTTCTGTGAAACCAATTTTAAACAACCTTATGAGTCATTATCAGTGTGGGTCCAAGCCAGGAAAATCCACCATAGATCAGATTTTCAAGCTGCGTCCGATCCTGCCCATGATCCTTGAAGCACAAATCGACACCCTCCACATATTACAGTGTACAGAGAGGAACAATACGGTGCCACGTTTAGTTTTGGCATTTCTGTCAAGGTCGTCAGATTTTGTAGGACGACGATGGAGAACTCTCGCTTCTCCGTCAAGGTTGGTAACGAACTCGTCGCCGAAGTATGTCACATTTTCAATATTATCCTTGAGGAAATTGTGCGACACTCGCATGTCAACACCAAAGACAGGATCATTCAAACATCCGTTCAACTATTGGCTTACAAGGATGATATATGTTACACGTAATTGGGCAAACCAAGGAAGCTGCGCCGTTTGCTGAGATTGAGGTAGAGGAGGCTGAAAGGAATATGACTGAAAACGAGGGTTGTCCTCATGGAAGAACACATAGCACTGATGTATCGGGCTAAGTATCTCCGTGGGCAGTAGAAATTTTTGGTAGTCAAGGACTTCAGCTACGTCGACTTCAACATCAGTACCACAATCGAGCGAAGAATCATGGCTGCACACCTCTGTTTCTCTGGCCATTGGAGTCTTCTCTAGAGAGCTCTCTTACGTAATGATCGTTCCCGTCTTGCTTTTTGGTGAAACGACTTGAGCGCTGTTCAAAGCAAATGAGGATGCCCTTTACACATTAAAGCCTACTTGCTCTGATGGCATCTCGAGAAGAAGATTCAACGAAGAATTCTATAGGCTGCACGGAGTCAAGCGTCTACGGATGCAAAGCTGCATGTGGAGTGAATGGCAAACAGTGCTCCGGCTCGAAGAGTGGCACTTAGGAAGTCTCAAGGCCGGGGAAACTCTTGACTCAATGTAGTCTTGACCCATTCAGCCACCATAAGAATGCACACTTCCATGGTCTCCCTACACCATAGGGGCGCCCATTCTTTGGCCACAAAACCCGTCGCCGCCACTCTCCGCAAGATATGACCAACCATCTTCAGACTGCTAACGCACCTCTTACTTCAAAGCCTCGACAGTGTAAAATTATGGCACATTGCTGTAAACTCCACTTCAACGCTAATCGAAGAGCATGCGCATTTCCATTAAACAACATTTTTGATTAACCAGCTGGAAAGCAAACGCGGATCCACTCCGAAATGACCTTGCGATCGCGAGAATGGCTTGAGGAGACGACGACTTCTCGAATGGAGATCTTGCCCCCAGTGGAGAGGCGCAGAACCTGCTTCGAAGGCCGTCCGGCCAGCGATACAAGCGGACATTCCAATTAGATATGAATCTTCGTCCCCTTTGCCCCTGACTTTCCCAGAACAACAGCCGACTGAGAATGTGCGACACACCTCTGACTGTTGTCCGGTGTCCAAGTGGAATCGGAAGTTCTTTGTTCAGCAGCAAGTTCACACCGCCCGAGGTTCCCGCTCGCGGAGAACAACAGCTGAAGATCGCAATCGCCAGGTGACACCAACAAACGACCGCAAGGTCCCAATTCGACAATCGACAATCAATCGAGAACAAGTCCGATTAATCACAACGCGCTCCCGCTCGGCGATTCTTTGAAGCGGACCGGCATTTCCAAACACTTCCGTCTTGGCTGGCATAGGCCACGGGCGCTCACTTAATTAAACCCTGTCAAGTCGCATTATTCCCCTTGTCCAGAGTGGGATCGGATTTCAGGCGGCGGGGGCGCACCAATCGCCGAACGAAGTGCCACTCTGTGACAATTAATGTCACTACAAGTGCCCTGGGCGCTGCTGCGTGACTTGTCGGCCCGCGCGCCCTTTCGCACCGCGAAACGACGGTGATCCAGAGAGCCAGTTCTGATTGGCTTGCCCACTCGTGTGAAGGTTGGAGGCGCTCCGGGCCTCCCTGCGATGAATCTGCGGAATCCGCGTTATGCGCTCGACAACTCTATTAGCACAACTCCATCGGCCTGAATTATGCATGAACATCGATTGGATCACTTTCGCGAATCCGATACAGATCCAGCGGCGTCGGGTTGCTGAATGCCGCGCTCCCTTACACCGGCGTTGCACCAGAACCGGTCCGGGTCTGGGACAATACCAGCCGCGAACACTCGCGATGAATCCAATGTGAAATGTTGTGATCCTTGAGCGCGAATGGGGTAACGCTGGCGGTTGGGCGCACAGCCACCGCGTCATTCGAGATGTTGAATTTCTGAGATTCTTTCCAATCTAATAAATGCAGCTTGGAATGACAGAAGCTGATGCATGTCAGTGGCGCGATTTGGTTGCGCACGCCAGTTAACAGTGCCCCGCTTGCGTCAGGCCGTGTGGCAGGTGATCTACGCTGCTGCTGCTGCTGCGAGCCTCAGCGAGGGACGCGTTGCGGCGATTATCTGGCGTGTGATCGCCTCGATTTGATCTGCATACGCGAGTGCATTGATTAATGATGGAGTGCCGGGTGGCTGATTGATTGTGGCTGCGGTCGGGCTGTGTGCCCTGAGGCGTGTCTAATGGGTTTCGTTTGACTTCTTGAACCTAATCGGTTTCCCTGTACGCCGCTGCGTCTGGCGTCTGCACGGTGAGAAGTGATTTAATTGTTTGGGCTTTTGTGAGCAGATGACAGAAGAGAAGACATTGATGAGGCCGATGCACGATTTCGTTCGCTCAATTAGACGTGCATTGTGGTTTGAAGTGAGCTCATCAGTGTTTGCTGGCTGTTGGAGGGATCCAGCTGCGGTGTATGGGTGTTGATGAAGTTACTCAACGCGGTGGACAAAGGGCCGTGTTGGAAATGAAAAGGTTTCCCTTGAATTGGATGAAATTGGAGCAGACAAGCAAGAGACACGATGGCGGAGAAAATGTTTGATTTTCCACGTCCGTCTCTGACGGAAATTTACGTGAATGACGCCTAATTGAGTGAAGGAAATCTAAAGGTTGTATGAGACGCATTTCGTCGGAGTGAAGACTTATGTGGGTTGTGGTGTGGTTGATGGGCAAATGTAGCAAACCAATGCCGAAAAATTTGTACAGGCAACAGTTAGAATACTGAAACTGAGAGCTGGACCCAAGAGTGTTTTTTATTTGTTTGATCTGATTGTCGGACATGTTGAAAACAGTCAATGATACACAAATATCTGATGGAGTAAGGCCAACACGGCAGCTTTCAGAGTATAGTGGAGGCACTTAGCAGCAACCAGGAATCCCATGACGGCCCATTGCTTTGACGGAGCAGAGTTTTGCTACTTACCGAGCAAGAAAACCAGAAGGAAGTTCATTTTCGGGAATGATATGATAGGAAGTCATTTCTCTAAATTGTACCCAAAGTTAAGTGCTTGCTCAAATTTTTGTAAAATATCTTCACAGAAATTGATGTCCCGACACGGTTGCCGCACAACCTTCTACATCAACCTTTCCACTCAAATGAGCGGCTATTATGTCATCTCCGCCTGTACCTGATTCGGGTATATTCTGTTCGCGAAAGACTCGCTGACAAACTCCACACTGCCGTCACCACAGGTCGAAGCACGAAGCGTCGAGCAGGAAATGGAGGAGCACTTCTTCTCCTGCCAGAATTGGGACATGAGGCTTAACACCACATCAACACATCAGTTCACGCAATCGGTCTTCAAATGCCTACAGAGACCGACAAGACGGCGCTTCTGTAGTACCAGAAAATGTTGAAGAATCAAAGCACTGCACAAATCCGCTGGCCCGGATGGTATACCCACCATCTTGACAGCATAATCGCTTGGGGTACAAGAAATAGAGTGGAATTTAATGCTTCCAAAACTCAGTGCTGTCAACTGTCACTCAAGCGTTCCCAAAATAACCAGCCGTTATCCATGGACGGCACCTGCGTTGTTGAAACCGAAAAACTTTCCGCTGCGAAATGTCTAGGTTTCCTAAGACGATGCAAAAAATACTTTACCCCCTCTGATCTGGCTACAATTTACAAGGCCTACATCCGTCCTAAGCTCGAGTATAATGCTACAATCTGGTCTGGTGCTCCCAATACCTCCCTACACCTACTGGATAGAATCCAAAAGCGAGCGGTAAAACTTATAGGAGATAACAATATTGCGGAGTCAATTGACTCGTTAGAACACCGACGTAATATCGCGTCTCTGTCACTGTTTTATCGCTATTTCAATAAGAAATGCTCAAACGAATTAGCCAGCTGCATTCCTCCCCTTCAAGAATATACACGCCTCGCAAGGAATGCTCATCAGTTCACCCTTAAGCCCACCTTCGGACGTACAGTTAAGTATAGAGACTCGTTCTTTAACCGCACCACACGAATGGAATATGGAATGCTCTTCCCAGCTCAATATTCCCCTCACATTACAATCTCCAGACATTTAAAACCAATGTGCACCGATAGCTCCTCTTCCTCTCTTCCACCATACCTTCGGCCCGTGCTGTGACTTAAATCCGGTCACTAAAGGGTAGTCGTAACCCCTTTAGCGCGCGTCAACTATAAAAAAAGTGCACTACCAGCAACAGAAAGGACGAGGTATTTTGAATTGAACGTTACTATGAGGCTGAAATTCAATCCTCACTTTAAAGGGACCCTTCAAATTATCCGGCTCGCTTTTCATCGCACGTTCCCCTTGATAATGAGAGAACGAACTTTCCCAGAAGACGAAGCTCTTACCATTCAAACAGCATATGCCGCCCATCATGGCGTATGAATTCCTTCTGTGATACAGGTTCTCCAACTCCCAATGTTCGAAAAAAAAGACACCACAAATCTGCACCGGTCTCAGACATAGGAACCACAGTATGAAGAAGCGCTGCGACAAAGCTCGCGTTACCGTCGTACAGCTGTTCAAAAATCAACTGCAAGAATCGGGACCGCATCCTTATTCCATCATCAGGAACTTAAGGCATTCAGTGAAACTCGTCCGAATGCAATCTTCAGACGCTCAGTTCGAAGACATCGATATCTCCGAATAACAGGATCTCTTTCTCGAATGCGAGCCGTATCGAGGTTGAAATGGGAAAATATAATCCACCGCCATTGATCTTGGATCTGAACACAGAGATGGAATGACAGGAAGTCGTTAAAGGAAAAGAAAGAATGTCCAATCTGGAGAAACGCTGGCATTTAGGTGAAGCCATGAAACCATCAGTCAGGCAAAACAGCTTGGTCTCGATGACTGTTAGGGACCCTTAAGGATGGATGTCCGCCATTTCTCAGAAGCGAATCCTGCAAGTTAGCGGCCTAAATTAGGCCTTTGTACAATAAAAAAAAATATTCCAACAATCTCAGGTTCCAAGAGCGGCGACCAAATGATGAACCTTTCGCATGAGACGACCAGAATTTCTCTATCTCAACATCCACATTGCGTGGACGCCACCATGTTCAAATATTAACTCACAACTTGTCAAAATTTGGACATATAGACACTAGTTCAGCACCAGAAACTATTGGAAATAACGGTGTTGCATTTTGATTTCGAATGCGATCCATTGATATGATCAGAAAGACAAACACATTTCAAGCATTTTTCGACACAAAACTGTTTCGTATTTTCCTGATACTTGACTGGTACCTGATTGGTGGCTACCGGCGCACGTTCAAAATTTCCCAGGGCATGACAAATTGCTTGCGCACTGTAGCCTTGAACACGACTGACCTTACGCTGAAATTCACGTTGCGTATTTACAACTGAGACAATTTCAAATTGAAATGTTTTTTCTTTAATTTCCGCACGTTCGACAAGCGTGGGACGATGCATATTGAAGTGGAAAGCTTCACTGAATATTTTAGTTGGTCTATGCTAAAGGGAACTTGAATATTTGCTGTAAGATAGGGTGATCCACTTTTCAGTTTCGAAAGGAAAGCTTAAAACGCACACATAAAGCGATAGATTTTTTACGAAAATTTTATTTCTTTATATAGACTGGACTTTGCCATTGAGTGCTGAAAAGAAAAGTATTCAAATGGGAAGGGTTTTACCATGCGATTCCTTTGAGGTGGTATTTAACCTTTTTTCACAAATTTTGGGTTATGTTAGTTTTAGTGCGTCTTAGAGTTCGAGAATTATTGGCGTCAACACAGTCAGCGTGAAGAAAAACTGGCGATGTCAAATCCAATGGTATAGTCAAAATGTGAAATAACACTAGGACTAGGAATGCCATAATTGGTCATATTGTTTGGGGCATCAAACTTGTCGGAACTAAATATCGTCCGAGTCTTCAATCGCCGGTCAACAGTTAAATCACATCGCTCCTAGTTGGCCTTAATTGTTCGCCCATTGGCATTATCAAAAAGATGACAATTTTCGACGATAGAGCACCACAAATAATCCAAAAACCGTCACAAGCGAGTCACGTTTCTCTTCGACTACTATTAAGTTTTCTAAGCCCCATACGCGGCAATATGAGTTACAATGTGCTAAGGTCGAAAGTGTCGTTTAAAAATCGGAATTTATTGTCTGCTGCTCCAACACCAAATACATCTATCCATGGCGTTTCGAATGGTCAATAGGCTTCAATTGTCATTTTAACTTGCAGGGAAATCGATATATTCGGATCATCAAATCTCAGCTGATGATGAAAGATCATAATGGTCGCTTGCTATCCCTTCAGCGGTGACCCTTAAGTGATCGAAATCAACTTACAATATACAATGCAATGTTTGCCGAGAGTAAGAGAACTTATGCTCATTAGCTTAAATGTCTGATGTAATAGGGGAGGAGACATTTCGAGGTAGTTAAGGACTTCGTCTACCTCGGCTCCGTGGTAAATAGGGACAACAACACCAATACCGAAATCAAACGCGGAATCACTCTAGCCAATCGCTGTTTCTTTGAGCTCAGGAGGCAATTGAGTAGTAAAGCCTCTCTCGAAAGACTAAGCTTACTTTATATAACACCTCGATCATCCCAGTCCTACTTTATGGCGCGGAAACCTGGACACTACCAAAAGCGGATGAGGAGGTTCTTGGTCTCTTCGAGAGAAAAGTTCTGCGTGCGATTTTTGGTCCTGTTTGCGTTGATGGCATCTGGAGGAGAAGATTCAACCACGAACTGTATGGGCTGTACGGCGACATGAGCCTTAGCGTCTTCGGATACAACGCTTAAGATAGCTAGGCCATATAGAGCGTATGGACACCACTGCTCCGGCCCGAAAAGTCTTCGAATCTGAGCCATTGAAACAACGCAACAGAGGACGTCCTAGGCTGAGATGGCGCACACAAGTGGAGAAGGACCTTAACCAACTTGAAGTGCGCAACTGGCGGCAGCTGGCGAAAGACCGTGCTAGCTGGAGAGGCATGTTGGTTGAGGCCCAGGTCCACCCCAGATTGTAGCGCCACAAGAAGAAGAAGAAGATGTTCTGGTGGTGGTCGGAGGAGGAAACTGAGTTTGAGTCTCATCAGGTAGAGCGAATGACCACCAACACTCAACCCCGGAAAGTCCAACCTCAAGAGACAAAGCGGTAAAGACTGACCGGGTCCCCGGTGGTTCCGAAAGAGAGCTCAGTCAATTGAGGGACTAGAAGCAAATAGCACAAGTTCAGGCTAGATGGGGCAGATTCATTCACACAACCGGTTTAAGAGTTTACAGATTCATCGTATCCATTTCCAGCAAGTCACACAATGTCCTCCAAGCTCTTGACTACAAAGAAAAAAACGTTGTCTTTGAACATGCGTGCATTCTCAACGTTCTTTCTATTCTTTTTCTTTCGGTGCGTGTCAACGAGGTCTCAGCCTGAAGCAGAACAAGAACGAGATCTTGTTCAGTCACATATGACATCGCATTTGACACGAACTAGCTCATGAGTTCACAGAACTTCAGTCTCCCCTTCAACGGTCTCCAGAGCAAACCGGACTGACGGCAGCACTCATCCGTGACAGAAAAAAAAGCAACTGACACAAGCCATAGCACACGGCATCCTCAAGCGATCACTGACAACCCACTTAAAGCGATGCAAATCCCGCATTGCCCCCTTTCTCGCCCCAGCAAGGATATTCCACATTTCACTGTAAATGGCATCCAACAGGGCCCGTCCCCTTCTTATGCAACTCTCGTCGCTCCATCCAGAGCGTATGTATTTCAAAAAATCTCAATTATACGCGATACAAGAGTGCCCGCTAAATGTGAGCTGGCCGCGGCAAGAGTAGGCCGTGCGCCGATATTTATCCGTCGCCGCCGCTCGAAGTGCCCACCTCGATCATGGTCCGTGTGTACGTTGTCTGCCGAACAAAAAATCAATTTCCCCACGAAGCTCTCCTTCTCCGCGGCGGCGGCTTGCACAACCCGACGAGATCCTCACGACTAGGTCCGCTGCATCTTCACGGCGGCGGCGCGTTCTTCTCAATGCTCTGACATAACTCGTCGATAACACATCCGCGGCACTGAACCAGCGTCAATCGAAAGTGAAAACCAAATCGACATCCACTTTCAATTCCAGTTCGAACGGCAGACGCTCGCGCATCAGGAGGCTGCCGCAGATGCCGCTAACCTTGGACTGCCAACAGCCGTTCGCTCTCGTATGAAGATGCAGAACGGCACACACGGCTGAGTGCGCGAGAGTTGCTGCACAGCGGCCTTGAAACATTGAGCCATTGGAACATAAACAAGCGTCGTGCACACCACCGATACGTGTTATTAAAGATGAGCGCTGCAGATTGTCCTTCTTGTCGCAACTGGCGGCGTCTTCGGCTACAGCCTGTGAGTCAGTCGTTATTCAATTTCATGCGAAAGGAGCTTTGCCTTCGCTTAATTAATGATTGAAACCAGCGACTGTGACACTGGAGGTGGGGCCTGGGGGAGTGGGTAATTGATTGATTGCTGGCACAGCCTCAACTGGCTAGTCGCGAAAGGACAGCGGGAGCTTGAGAAAGGCTTCGAAGATGCAGTTGAGGGAATTAATTCGAGACCATGACAGACAGACTCCCGCGGATCACCGTAAATGTGTCTGACAGTTGAAAACAATTTTTTTAACGGCGCCAGTGGACGGACGGAGGTGGAGGCGGAGGTTAAGTGGGTTGGTTTTGCATTTACTGAAGTGGGTTTGTAGGACAACGAGAAATTTTTATCGGCGTAACTGCGAGGAATACTTTCGAATCCTGTCGAAATGATCGACACTCCATACTTTCGTCACAACCCAAAGGGTGAGACCGTGCTAGCTCTGGAGACACGTTGCTTGAGATCCAAGTCCACCGTGGATTCTTGCGCCAACTGAAGTAGTGGAAGACAATGTCTTCTGCAAGCAGTTGTCCCAAATGAAGGCATTCAGAAGCTTCAGGAGCACAAAGCCATACCCACCGCATATCCCATGAGAGAATGCAAATTTCTTAATTTACAAATTTGCTGCTCCATAAATCAGTAAGGCATATTCAAGGCCATCAACAGTCGCTTTATGAGGCAAGATTTACGCAGCAAACGAATTAAATGATTTATTTTGCCAACAGGTGCCCTGGCTATGCCTTGCGAAAGACGTTAAGTACGCGCCGAAAGTCAAGCTGCTAATCGCGTCACCACAGCGATCACTGACAAAGTTTATTCATTCCGCCGGTCAGCCAAACGTCGGAGTGCATACGCAGAAGTCATTCGATTTTCGAAATTCCGATCGGTTCCTCGAGATTACCTCATACGTGGATCGACTGTTGAGTGTAATTCGACTGCCGGTCAGCAGAGATCTTAGTTCAGGTGGGCATTTATCATTTACGTTGTCGTGTGTCCTGATGAATTTACTTTCGAATGCGTCTTCTTATCCTCCCTTGTGCAGTCGTATGAACTGCAAACTCTGATCATGACATGCAAACCCGTTTGCCAAGGAATACCAATCAACGTTTATCCTGCCATCTGAGATTGAATGAAGTCAACTACTGATCGACTGGAGTGGAAAGGCGACCCACTGCATTGGGAACATGGTCGAATGCACGTCTAAGCTGATTATCTGATCTGTCGCCTAGCAAAAGCAATTTACAAAGTCTTGGGTCACACTACACGCCTTTGAATTGAAAAAAATTGATGATTGATTGCCCACCAGGTGCAGTGAACATTCATCTCCGAAAATAGAAATCTTCGAGAAGTTATTCAATCTCCTCCCGGGGGCAGTGACCACCAATTATGAACACTTTCCAAATTCGGAACGTTTCACCTGATCGGATGCTCCAAGTGATGACACCACTTCACGCTCATGAGCCGATTATCAGTCAACTAACTCCTCACCCAATGCGCATCCAATCGGCGACCACCCTCTTCCCAGTCGACTGTCATGCACACATGACTGACCACAGGGCCTGTGGAGACAAAAGAGTTGACTATCGAACCTCGATTTCGCAAAACATAACATGAAACTAATTGAATGGCATGCATGGAGCATCTCATGAGCAACCTCAACTAATTGAAGTCAAGGTGCAGCACTGTTCAGCCTTATTCGTCTCTCCTTAGCACCGTTGGCAGATCATTAGTGTCGTTGTTCGCCGACTGAACGGCACGTGTTGAGCGCTCGATTGTTTTTCCCCACTAATCCATCAGGCATCGGTCGCCGCAGCCGGCGCATGTTCTCATCACCGTCAGAGCCTGAAGCTTGATGTCACTTGTCGCTTTAATGGACTTGCACTTGAAATTGATTTATTCCCTGACAGCTGCACAGATTGACTTTATTGTGCACCGCGAATTAAGTCGCGTATAAAATCAGACTACTGCTTTCGGCTTGTGTGCGATATGAACGGAAGTAAATCAGCGCGCTTGGCAGTTCAGAACAGAGAACCTCTTCCAATGGCAAGCTGAGATTGGGTGTCTGCCAGACGAGAGTGCACTCGAAATTAATTGCAAATCGCTGGTAGTTTCCTAATCACAGAGTTTCGTTGCCAAGGAAACGTCCAATTCACATAATTGCGGCCCACTCCATGGAATTAGGGTCGAAATGAACCTGCAAACTCATGAATCGAGAACCTGTTCGAGGTCAGGTGGGGATAGTCATAAAAAACGACTACTCCTCCTCTCAGACATTTTCTGTCGGGATCTAGATTTTGATTTGGCGTAAAGTTCTCGAATCTGATGGTTAAAAGGTGAGGAACGTTCTTCGACTTAAAATAATTTTTTTTACTGCTCAATATCGGTCAGCTGCCAGCTTAATTTATACCCACTTCGGAGACCATTTCCACACCGAGATGTGCTCTCACCATCAGAGTCAATTGCATTACAGCTTTTAATTAAGGAGTTTCCGTGCATTGCCCCCATGCGCTTGCGCAGTCGGCAAATGCCAAACGCCCACAAATGCCCGCAGTGCCGAACGTCATAATGCGACTACACCCCTCTAATGTGTCGCACATCAAACCACTTCGAGCATCGAACAAGTTGCGCCCATCAGTCATCAGCTGTTGCAAAACTTCCCCCTTAGGCAGATAAACGCACATTGCGTTATCCCCAATGCAGCACACCACGCATCAACTCTTCCATCGTGAAACAAGTGTATCTCACCGCTTCGATCGCATCTAATGTCGCTCTCGCCGCAGCCAAGACCTATAGTCGCCGTCATTCACCTAATCTCTCCCCCATTTGACACACGTCGCTGGATCGCAAAAGCTCATTTCAGTTCAGACCCCAGTTGAGTGTGTGGATCGTGTGGAACGTGTCTTGACTGCCGGCAAATTTTGCTCCCCTGAGAAACGGACTCGCTCACCGCGGAAAAACCGACTGCATGTGTGCAGCTCCCCCAGCAGTGAACAATCATCTTCAACTGTTCGCTTTTGTTTTGTTTTCGGTTTGCTTCTTCCCCCCAAATCGTGTACGTACATTGCCTCATCATACCATACAGCGTCGTCGATCGGAAACCATCACCAGGCAGCAGCCATCAGGTTAGCTCCGCGTTCAGGGCGTCCAACAGTTTAGTGTGGCTCGTGTCGCCATCGCGCATTGTCACTCTGACCAACTCGATTCCTGATTTTTGTGTGTGAACTTGCTCTGGTCAATAAAAGCAAATATCGATTGATTACCACTGACATTACGTTCGATCTCGCGGCCGTTGTATAATCCGCTGCGCGCTCCCGTTGTGTGTAGGTGCTTATCGTTTGATTGTTTTTCCGATTCGATTCAGTGCGGGCTAAGATACTCGTAGCCGTTGTGCAACCTTTTGCCACTCTGTGAAGTTCGGGTGATCATCACCGTCCCTGCGGCGGCGGGTAAGGCGCATTGGGAAAGTGTGGCTAATAATGTCAAACCGTCTTATTGGACTTTACTGACTTATCACTTCGACGCGCTTCGGGTCATTTTGCGGAAATTGAAAGCCACTACAAGCCGAGTGCATCGGGTGAGAGCTCCAGTTGTGATCTAATAGCGGGACGAGGAGAGTTCAGATTCGATGTGTTCTCTGGCAGGTACACCCCAAAACTTCAATGACCACAAATTCAAAAAAAGACGTTAAAGAGGTGTTTTCTTAAGTGGTTACAAAACTGTTTTTTTTAATGACTCCTCTGACACGAATTTTCGCAGCGGACATTCAGACCGGGACACACCTAAGACAGACGGTGGCTGAGCCGTATGCCAGTCGAAGACGAATAAAGTTCGCTGTGGTAGGTTACGACGAGCGTATAACTTGTGTCACCTGCAGTTGGTCTGTCGTACGATTGAGGCGTGTAGCAGTTTAGTTTTATTTGACGATTGATAAACAGCTTCGGCCAAGCAACTCGGACACAGCATAATGTGTTTCATTTTCTAAGAGGTGCAATAAGATTTTTAATGGAGACGTTAGAAAACGTAATTAGGCATTAGCTGGTTTGCGAAATCTTGGGGAGTGTCTTTCGGTCTAAGGAAGGAGACCACTATGTGGGTCACGAGGCTCGGTGACGCCATCAAGATCCATATCGTGTCTCAGTTCGTCCACTTACCAAGATAAAACCAAAGCCAACCACAATTCGTATCTGAAATGGCATCGCAAGCACTCAAGTCGACCAGACACCCCCAATCAGACTCCAAGTCAATTACACTGAAATCTCAGCTGTTTATCTCGACCGACAGGCACTCTTTTTCAAGATCACTTAATTCAACTAGACTCGATGAGTTCCCCTGAGCATGACATCATAAGCACATCAGATGCGCTTTGATTCATCGCAGACAGATTCATTGGTTTTTTAAATTTACATAACAATCTCTGTGTCTGCATCGACTGCATGGAGACGCGTTCTCTCAAGTATCACTTGTTCACGGTGATGTCTTCTGCGATTGAGTGACGCGGACATAAGCATCATACGGCGGAGCAGCACGTCGTCGGTGTTTAGTGAAAGATGACTGCACGGAGCATGTGCCATCATCGTCATCGCGGTGAGCATGCTTAATTACATGCACATAAAAGCGAATTTCTGTGATTAAATCATACTCCAGCGAATGGGAGAGGCTTTTCGCGTTGAGTTAATGTTACATCAGATGGGTTGCAAAGAAAGAAGCTTGCACACCAACTCTTTGGTCTAAAGAAGATTGATGGGAAGTTGGGATGGAATGGGATGTGAGGGATGGGAGGGATGGGTTGGGATGAGATGGGATGTTTGTCCTCGATCTTGAAGAAAAGAGGTGGTGTTAGAGATGGGAGTAGGGCAATGGGTTATTGCGTTGTGGGGACGTATAAGTGTAGTGGGGTAGGTTTGGGGTCGGAATACTTTAATGATTGTCATAACTGCCTGTGTTTCAAGACTTAATTCGTTACGCAAGTATGGAAATAAAGTGGAAGTATGCAATTTTTGTGCATCACATGATGAGGATTTCTTTGTCTTTGGTTAACCATCTCCGAAAGTCAAAACAAATTGAAGGCAAATCGAAGTAAAAACAATTTCAACAGTTTCCTCGGAATGAATTAATGATTTGCTGCTCATGGTTTATGATAGACATTTTGACTTGAGCATCGGCCAATTTGTTTCAGCTTTGTGAGATAAGCAAAGAAATCAGTCAATCTTAGGCCAAATTCCGTTGAGGTTTTTGCATTTTACAGCGGAAATGGAGAAGAAACCTCATCGCTGTTGATATTGATTTGCTTTATCCAAAGTCCTTATTTTAATTCGTTTGAGTGTAGTTTTCTTTGTACTTGTGATATCTCTATGGACCAAAACGATTAGCCACCATCTTCAACAAAGCCGAAAGGTTAAACCAGCACCTTTATCATAACCTTGATTTAGTTATTCTATAGCGAAGCCCAAATGAACCAGCTTCGAGTTCTTAGTACTCTTTGTTGACGTTTGCCAAATCTGTTTGTTTTAAAAACTTACTTCAACTTACTACTTTTGTCTAGGAAGTGGTTTTAAGTCATAGACACAAACATTGCGTATCAAATTTGACTTGCTTGCTTTCTTAACTGGTGGAGACGGACGTGTTCACGACTGATCTGCCAAGTATAATTTACTTTGAAAGACCTTTCTGCGAAGCATTTAAGTCAAAACTATACCATCCATTACCTTTGTATGTGGTAGATAATTTCACCTAGTTTCTTCTTCTCTAAACTGTGAGAAGTCTTTGAAATGACGCTATTTTTGACTAGCAATTAACAAACTCTTGAGAGATCATAGAAAAACTGTTATATCGAGACTCGCAGAGCACATGATATAGAAAGCTATTCTTCCTGTGCAAGGTTTGCAAGATGATACTGGGATCTGTAGAACTGCAGACTTGTAAAATTTTGCTGCCAAGAACACTTGTCCTTTTACGTCCAAATTGAATCAGTTTTTTTCTATTAGCAGAGCATACCAAATTTTCCTGATCTGTTGAATACAGAATATCCAAATCACATCTCTGTGAATCACGTCTTTGTCCAGCATTTATTGAATTCTCGTAATTAGAATATTGAGGGACTGATCGCTGCTGACCGAACTTATGAGCAAATTATTCAAGTCTTGATGCCTCACTCTAGGACAAATGGGATGCCTCTCAGTCAGCAATATCCCAACGTTTGGTTGCAGTTGCCATCACCAATTTCATTTCAAAGGCTCACCTCTGCGACTGAGACGAGAGACTGAGACGACGCATTCTTTTGTTGCACTCTTCTAATGACAAAGGTCTGTCTTATCTTGGCCTCAAAGAAGACTAAAGGAGACTACTCTTGCTTTAAAAAAAAGGATTCAAATTTGATTTTGGTCGATTATTACCACCGACGCCTTACACAATTTTCAGCCGTAACCAGCTAGACTCCTTGATCCATCCGATGTACTCCATCAAGGAAAACGTTTTGTAATTACTACAAGTTTCTGATTGATTCCGTCTAAGACTTGGCGTGCGAATTTCCTGCACGGCTCACAGTCTGATAATGAGTTTGTTTATGACTTCGTACACGCACCGTCAAACTGAAGGCAATTCGTGTTCCTTGGATATAAATTTATTGAATAATCTCTGCAAAGCTGTAAAACTCGTTACTGATCGTATGATGGGTCAGATGAACCTTATCGCATTGCATGCTGAGGTTTCTTGCGAGTATGGCTTTATTCTGGTGATTATTAGTAATTAGGGGCATATAAAAATGCCATGAAGTGGCAAAGAAACTTGTGAAAAAGAATTTTGCAGAGGAGTGATCTCCGTTTTTTCTGCATCGATCGGTTCATTCTTAATCACTGTGCTAACTAAAATTAAAACTGGGGGTGTCATTTCTTGGTGAGTGAAAAAAGTGAGCAATGCAACGTAGACTTACATTGCTGGAACCTTTCATACCACTGATAAGTATGCACTTTAGAGAAAAAAGGACTTTCGATTGGAAATTGACATTAAGACATAAAATGTTGCCCGCCAAATCGAAACAGAAAAAAAAATGCTGATACATACGACAGTAAAAGCCTCTTATATACGGGTCAAATATCTCCCTTCCGCTTTTTTGCTCTTCATTGAATGCTTCATAAAAAGTGTTACAGTGATCGGATTTAGTTAAAATATGCGCCGTTTTGTTCGATCCCCCTCGTAGAAGCCCCCCTCCTTATTTGCGAAGAACTCAGACAGCCACTTTTCACAAGCCTCTTTTGAGTAGAACTTCACACCACCAAGGGCGTTCGTTCCATGGACAGGAACAGGTGGTAATCACTTAGCGCTATGTCCGAGCTATATGGTGGATGCGATAAAACCTCTCACCCGAGCTCCCCTAGCTTCTGATGAGTCATCAACGAAGTGTGTGGTCTGGCGTTGTCCTGGTGGAACACTACACCCTTCCTGTTGGCCAATTCGGGTCGCTTCTGGTCGATCGCCTGCTTCAAGCGGTCCAGTTGTTCGCAGTAGGTGGGTAGAATTAAGCGTCTGGCCACATGGGAGCTCATAGTGGATGATTCCCTCCTAATCCCACCAAACACACAGCAAACCTTCCTGGCCGTCAATCCTGGCTTGGCCACTGTTTGGGACGATTCACCGGTCTTCGACCACGACCGTTTTCGCTTGATATTGTCGTATGTGATCCATTTTTCGTCGCCAGTCACCATCTGCTTGAAAAATGCGGCACATCTTGCGGCACCCAAACATCAAGCCTTTTTTTTGTATCCAGCCTTCTGCAGCTGTTTAAAAATGGTTTGGTGACTAACACCCATCTTCTGGGCGATGCCACATTCTAGAATCTCCCCGTTTGTGGCAGGCAAAAAATTGTAGGTTCCTTCTGCTCGTGAGAGAACAGTAGCATGCACAACACGAGTAGTTGATGCAGAAGCTAGGCTCTTGTCTCTTGTGGGCTGAAGGGCCACTCAATTATTATTATTATTATAGTGCATTGGAAAAAGCTTTTCGCTAGTTTATTCATAGTAACAAGAAGATCTAAAACTCCATCCATCAAACGACCTTTCGACGGGAAGTCGGTATCAAAACATAGAATGCCATCAAACAATTGAAAACAAAATTCTCTTAAGTTGAACTCAGACACATTCGGCACTGCTCTGCCTCTGCTCACTCTCGGCACGAGCAAGCGGATAACGGACAGAAACGGAGTTCCCAAAGAGCCAATATTCCGATGTATTCAAAGTAACGAAAAGACAAAAATCTCAGAACCTTAAAACCTGAGAGTTCTGCAAGAAATGGAAATATATGGTGGAAGGTAATACCCTCCGAATTGAGGACATAATAGAAATCGTCCCACGAGCCCAAACGTCGAGTTCGCTTACTTAAGTCTCTGCAGTGCTCATTTCAGGATTTCGTTTTAAGAAATCGATTTTTGCGAAGTTTAATTTTCGTGGTTCTAGGCACTTGCAGATTTTCTTGTTTTCTACTTTCGATTTCAAGATTCTGTCCCCGCCGGCGTCAAAATAGACTGGTATCCTGTGGGACCAACAAGTTGACATATCGCTCCTGCTCCTACGACTACAGCCTTCAACGGTGTCGCACCACCTCACATTAAATCGGACCAAAACTCCATCTCCTGGGCTAGTCTTCGATAGACGTTCATTGTCAAAACATAGAATTTTACCTGTTAACAAAAACTACTGCGAAAATTTGGCACAAATAAGTGTCTTAAAACTTCGGTTCGAGAATGACATTTCATTGGAAGACTAAAACATAGAACGTCAACAACCAGTAGTAAACAGAGAAGAAACTGCCGCATCTTTCAGAAAAGTCGATTCATTTGTTTCCATCAGTCCATCCTCCGCAACGAATGGTATCACAACTTTATCTAGATGACAGTTTATGAAAGCTTAAAACATAGAATGTCATCTTCCAATAAAAAGAGCGTACCAAAATTCCAATAGATCTCCAACAAATTCATCTTCATCACTCATGACCTTCCTCCAATCCAAATTCCTCGTTTCCCACGTCAAAACATTCCAAACGTAAGCCCATCTGTCACAGCGTTTCGATAGCATCCGGCCTGTCACAAGAGGACGTGCAGCAAGTGCCAAATAATCCCAAAATCATCAACATACCTCACATTCGAAGCAAAAATAAAAAAAAGCTTCGTTAATAGTGCCCTAGACCTCAAACCGAAAATTTACGACCCACTAATCCGTTTCCACGAGCAAAGCACTCTAAGAGCGTCTCTTTATGCAAATAACAGCCGCATAAAAATGCAGCGACTTCGAACGGCTATAAAAGCCGCACGCTGACGCGCTACCGCTCAATCAGACCACTCGATCTGCACCTTCACTTCTCTCGCGAGTGAGTTCCCACTTCGTTCTTAGCTGCCCACACACTCCACGACAGTCATCCTTCAGTTCAAAGTCAGAGATCTTCACTCACTTCACCTTCTCCGGCCGTTGCCAGCGGCAGCGACGGCGTTGAGTATGCAAAATCCATCTGATTGCCGATTCATTGTCAACCACTTATGAAGACAAGTTAATTAGCCGTCTCGGGTTGCCAGAACGAATTTCGGTTTGAGGCAAAGAAGAGCTGCCATTCCGTGCGAATCGGACGCGATCGACGAGATAATCGCTTCATCATCGCGCTACCTCTTACGACAGATCGCGCAGATAGTCGCAAGTCGGTGGGAACAATGCGTGCGAATTCGGCGCAATAAAATATGCGCGTCAAGGCAGCCTTGACTTGAGTCGGCGGATGAAACGATCAAATTTATGCGCGAACCCAATGGGGTTTTAATTTGCATTTTTGGGAGAAGCTAATGGGCATGTAATCGCAGGGCATAATCGGCTGACGTTTGACTGATGCTTTCGCCATGATCGAGCGCGCGCTTAGACGCGCGGCTGGGCGCGGTTGTAACACAACCTGTTGTGCGCCCTGGGAAAATATTTATTGATTTGGTTCATCTTCATTATGACTTCAGTGGCGTTCTCGTTTTGGAAAGCGTTTAATCAAGACGACCGGTTGACTTGTTATTGAGAAATGTTGGCTGTCTGCCCGTTGATGTTGCGCAAAGGCCTGGGTTTGCTTGGGAGGCGGTGTGTGTAAGCAGTGTGATTATCTCTGAACTCTTGTGTTTGCCAAAATGTTGCAAAGCGACTGCAGATTATTTTACGATTGCAGATTCGACGCGCAAACCATGAAGCACTTTCTAATGGAAACGATAAGAACTTGAAAGATTGGATTATGATGCTTCTTTCCGCCATTCAATTTTCCACTTTCATGAACTCTCTTCTTTATGGTTGCGCTGTGATGTGGTCAAGTTAGGTTGTGAAGGTCACAGATTTCTAAAAGTGTTATGAGTCTTCAATCGAGAGCTACCACGTCAAAGTGGAGCACATTGCATCTTTGAGAGAGATAAACATAAGTGACGCATTTGACAATTTAGCGGTGAACGCACGCGCTAATTGGCCTTGGGTTGGTTAGTTTCAGTCGAGAGATCTAAGCCTCGGAAGTGAAAATTTTACAAGAAACGGTGGTTGCAGACTGGGGTTGCCACTTGGTGCTGCCAAAAAGTAGAGCAACAAATTGAAAGAAGCCCAAAACCTACGCTGCATAGAAACGTGTTCATAGCTAAGTTTAAGCAGCCGAAATGCGCTATATAGACGCTTGTGATGAAAAGTGTATTTGGTATGATCTGGACAATGCTGGGATGTTTGACAGAAGCCCAATGCACACCAACAAATTTGGTCTTCACTCACAAAGGGTTATGGTAGCCACCTGGTGAGCTCCAAATGGCTCAGTTCAAATGCGCTAAGTGCTAACTTTGTGAGAAAATCAACATCTTAAGGAAAGGCAGTCTGCTATGACAAATAGGTCTAGTCCAGTCCTTTTGCCTGACAACGCTAACCTCCATTCCTCACATGCAATGTTGCAAAAGCTTCTATTCAGAAATGTCTTCACATATTTAAGAACAGTTTTTTAAGTGTTGTAACTTAAGCGAAAAATAATTAAAATGAAAGATTCATCGTGAGGTTTGATTTAAAATTCAAGAAAAGTAAATGAATTTGAAAGTGAGCCTTCAATTTGCATTACTGGTTTAAGGAACAATTCATGGCATTTACTTTTTGAAAACGACACACGTAAATGTTGGCCACCACTACGTCTTTGGTGTCTTATTTGGAAGGTCCAATTTTGAGCGACTCATTAGAGCAAATCAACATGTGTATCGCAAAAAACACGAGCTTTATGGACTTCCAAGACCTCAGCTTATTCCGGTAGACAAGCGGCCTTACATATCACCAGAGAAGATAATCTAAAGGTGTTCTGTAGCATGATATAAGCGGCGAATTGACGTAGCCAAACGTGCTATTATATAATGGTTCACCAAAATGATTTCCCAAGAAGTCCATTGCTTCACTCTGTGATGGCTCTAAGGGCTGCTTTCCTGAAACTAGAGCTCAGCGAGATTTTGTGCTTTAATTACAAGAAACAAAGAGTCCGATGACATGGCGCGACAAGGATGCCATTTACGGTGGCCTTCTTTGATTCATTTTTGAAGAAATATGAAAAAATTATTCCACCATCTAATCAAGCACACCAAACGCCGACGGTCTAGGTTCGATTCCCGGACGGGACACCTAGCATTTTTTCACAGCACCACCTCCTTCGAGTTGGTGACAAGACTCAAAGAGTAGTAATTGTCTGTAAAAATCTTCTCGAATCTCGCCGTTCGGAGTCGGCAAAAAACTGCAAGTCCCTTCTAATCGGGAGAGAACAGTAGCACGCACAACACGAGTAGTTGTTTTAAAAGCTCGGTCTTGGTCCCTTGTGGGCTGTATTGCCATAATTATTATTATTAGAACTAGGCTTCATCACTGGCAAAATATTCATGTTAGATTTTCATTGAGATCAGAGAACGCTCACTGAAAGTATGACTTAAAATTCAAGTCTTCAGTCCTTCATTTTTTCGACAAGTTGAATCTTATAAGCTTTAAGACAGACATTTGCACTCAAAGTGTGCCAAGTTGTCCGACCCTCTGAGAACGGCGATAAATCGTTTCGTCACCATTGTCTTGATCCTTTTTTTTTAATCCATCACAGAGTAACACCAAAACTCTACATTCTCTCAGTGTTAACTCTCAGAATCGCTTAACACAGCAGATGTTTGTTGCGCGACTTAGGATCATCTATTGTCTGTCACGGTCTTTATGTTCGATGTGGCCTAACTCGCCGAATCTCATCCACTAATGTATAGAAGTGGACTCGAAGCTTAAATGAAGAAAAACAGCGTCTTTTCCGCTTGAACTTATTTTTAATAATGCTCCGTGGCTTCCTTTCATTTTGGTATTCAGTGGAGACATTTTGGATAAATCATCCGATAGGATATTTGTAATACGTTACACTACAGTGGCGTTTTAAGACATGCTCAAAATTTAAAAATTCGACAGCAAATGAGACTCGGATTTACAAATGGTATTAGCAAAAGGTCGACTGAAAGTTTCTCGTCAACGTACAAAAAACCGCTTCTCACAGAACGATGACTTTCATAACACAGCACAGGATAATTTGGAGACGCTGTCTTGATGTGAGTTTCTCCATGTTGACTTGCCAAACAACACTATATAAAGTGACAAGGTAGTTTGATTGGAGTCACGCTCAAACTGCCAAGAAAAGCCTATCGGCTTTCAAACCCCACGATGAATAGCACTTTAGTAGTATTAACTGAAATTTAATGGATTCCGCCTCTAATATTTATTTTGACCAGCAAGTTTGAAGGGTGACATCAAGTCGTGCCCACTTAAACTTATCAATCCCACCCTTACTGCCATCAGGCTCCTAGTTTTCAATATAACCCAACCCGTTGTCGAAGCAAACCGACCTGCACAAAAAATGTTTATTTCGCTGTGAGCTGTACCTACTACCGTGAATGCTCAGGTAAATGAAGGCGATTTTCCAAATTTTAAAAAAGAGGCAACTGTCAACCACATTCCGTGGTGCTTTGGGTAAGGGCATCGAATATCACGCAAAAGATTGCACACCATATTTCGGGACTAAATGTTCATCGTGCATTTTGTCATGTCACATGGTCTTCACTTCTAAACGTAATCGTTTTATTTTCCGACATATTGTCTGACTGAACACAGAGTTCTAGTTCCACAACATCAAACACAATTCCCAGGGAAAAAATCGGATAAAAAAAAGATTAACAACCGCACAACAACTTCAAAGTCATGACCAGTTTCTGTTCAAAGACCTACGTCTCAGTGCAGCAGCCGACTTGACCACACTGACCACAAATTGAATAAATTTCTAGGCTCAGCCTTTCATCCTTTCGTATCAATGCACTCACGTCCCCATCTCTCCTTGGCGATCAATGTCTTGATTTATTCCATGCCTCGCACCAGCATCTGTTCGATCATAATTCCTTCCCTGAACACGCTTCGATACATATCTCAGTAGACAGTCCCCGCTCACCAGCTTCCCAACTCATGCACGTCGTCCCATTACAACGCCGCACGCCTCACCCAATTATCACATCTCCTCGAGAACAAGATAAGCTCGCAACTTACAGATAAAACTCCACCAAATGGGTGTCAATCAATCTAATTTACAATCTCGTCCCCCACCCCCCATACTCGACCAGTAGGCCGCATTATGACACATAAGTGTCAACAGTCTTTGCCCACAGCCGTTGCTGCATACGCAGTCACGTCGCTGTGTGCCACTTAATGAGCGAATAAATATTTAACGAATCTGCAGAACGTGCAATCAGAACCTCACTGACGTCGCCGGCTATTCAGCAAATGCGACGGCTAGTGTCTATCAAGAATTTCAATTGTCCGCGCCACCGCGGTAATCACGGCCGATGCAGGCAAACGTGTGCGCAAAGTTCTGCGTTCTGCTGATGGCTGCCGTATCTAAATCAATTTTATTGGCCGCCTAATTGACGGGTAATTTGTTGGTTGATTTAAGTTGCACAAATCGCTCCCGAAGTCAATGGCAAGTGTTTGGGATTTATTGTTCGGCCGGAGATTGAGTGGTGCATTGTTGGCGAAGTGAGTGGCTGCTCCGGTGGATGGCAGAGCGCGCGACGGAAGTGAGAACTGAGGTTTTGGGCGTTTTATTGTGACCTCAATTTTTTTTTTTTAAAACAGCTTGAAAATAAATGTCGATGCGAAGTTTGAGAGAAAATTATCATTTCTGTGGAATACTGGCTCTCGAGAGGTATTGGTCATGGCTCGGGTATGGGGAAGCTCGAATAATGGGATGCATTGCCCACGTCTTGGGTTCAGAAGAGAGTTGTCCATGTTCTGGACTAAGTGAGGTTCAAATAAAGGGACAAATTGTTCATTTGTTGGGTTTTTGGTTGGTTGCAGAGCAGAGCTCGCAGTTTCCCCGACCGATGTGGGGACGCGACGACCCCACATCCTAGAAGGAAGGCAGATGATCAGATGGCTGATGTATGCACTTAGTCCTATTCAGGGTCATTGTGCTGTCACTCCAGGTGGGTGGAAGAGAAATTAGAACCACTTAGAGTCGGCAGAGGGAGTATGTGTGAGCCGCTTAAGAGGTCTTAGCCAAAGAAGGAGACAGTTGCCAAGTAGGTACTGCACGGTTTCTGGTTCTTCTTCATCACGGCCGCTTCTGCAGAAGGCATTTGAGGGAACACAGAGCCTTTTCGGATGCTCCCCAGATGCTCAGACAGAGTCCGTTTAATGTTGCCGTAACCAAGCTTATGTGCAAATAGAAGACTGAGTCGACGATGGACCGGATTTCTGTAAAAGTTCGGCAGGAGGTCGCATCAATATGTAAAATCAGTTCGTTTGTCTCGAGGAGTACACCTACGTGTCCGTAGAAAGTCAGGCTTACAAATTTTTAATATGTCTCCATGACCTGACACCCTGCATAGAAAAAGATTGACTTGCTCAGCCAAAGGTTAGGTTAGGCTGATTACCTAAGAAACAAAACCACACTTAGGTCACCATTAGGCTCATCGTGACGCCACGCTCATAGGTCCTTGTTGTCCTGTGAGGAAGCTACCTAGTTGTTGAGGTGTCCAACGCTAATGTCGATAAGTTCACCTTGTCCAAAAAGAATTTCCCTTAATCTTGCTTCCTTATATTTTAAGACCTCGAATGTCACCGATCACATGGACTCTACCCTTTCCCTGGGTCTGTAGATCCTGCTGAAGTCATTGTGTGGGTTGCCGATCCTGCAGGCGTATGTTCAAATGGCACAGAGTTCTGTTATGATGCAAATTACTGCCCGGAGATGGATTTGGTCTTATCTGGTGAAGCAGAGAGAGCATTTAAGATTAAGCTGTGGCCAGATAGCCTTGGATAAGCGGAGTTCTCTGATCACCTTTTGATTGCTCGCTTAATGTGTGCGCTCTGAGAGGACCATTTAATGAAGGGAAAGGGCTAGAGGGTGCTCCTGGCAAGTTCATCGGCTTCGTAGTTCTGCTGAACATCACTGTGTCGCAGCACCTAATTTTAAAGTACTTGATCATCTCATTGAAAGATTGGCGAGACTTTAAGGAGGCATTTGAGTGGAAGTTGTAACCTACGAGAGACTTATTTGAAGCCTGGCTGTCAGAACAGACGTTCGTATTCCTCTTGGTCCTCAACTGAAGATACGCGACAATGACTGATGATTTTTGAGTTTATTGAGACCGATTGGGGGCATCGAGAGCTGCCTGACTATCCAATATTTCTCATCAACCGTAAGACCGACCTCGGAATGACCGCAGTGCTTGAAAAGACTGACAAAAGTTGAGTTCTTCAGAGGAAGTGGCGCTACCTACACCGGCTCTAGTTCTAAGGCTATCTGAGTGAGAACAGATGGTGCCCACGGACGAAATTAAAGTTCCCTGAGAAATCCGATAAATCCACTTCCTATAAGCATCATCTCCAAAGAAGCTACAAGACAATTGTTTATTCCGAACCAAGCAGCAACAACTTTCACACGACATGACACAACTGCTTCCCATCCTCGACGCAATGTTCCTCTCCATCGACCCCTTCAACCAATTTATTGACATCATCAGCGTCGATAAATCCGACATCCAAGTGGCTCCCACTTCACCTAGTCACCCGTCAAGTAGGTGAACTTTTTCAAATTCTTGCACAATCGCCCACAGATTTCGAGTACTCACTCCATTCCCATCGGCCGGCTGTCGAGATACAAATCTTGCAAATCTCGGAACATTGCCAAACCACGTGCAGTGCAAATCTCACAGTAAATCCATCGGTAGCAGCTCGTATTTCCAAAGACCCCTCCGCCCGGCCCGGTGAGGTGTGACCGTCCGATCCGATGGAGCTCCGAATAAGGCTACCGGTCATGTGGCTGCAATCCTTCCACTTCCACCGGCGGCGGGCAATTAGGCCATTTACGATGAACAATTAACGTCAGCTGTCATCTCAAGAATCTCCGGGGCGTTGATCGACACTAGAATCGGCGGGTTTTCCTGTCTCTCCGCCAGCTGCCATGCGATGCAAAGGGCAATCGCAGATGTGTCGAAGTGTGCCAGGGCGTTGCTGCTGCCGCGCTGCCAATCTCAATCGCCAATCGATCTGAGGCGATCGCTCAAGGGGTTTGCGCCGCTTTGTTGCAGCACTCCGCTTCGGCGCAACGGCGGCCACCGTGTGTTGGGTAATGGTAATAGAATATCTGCTTGAAGTGGCCATCATCTCACGCTCGAGGAGTCAACTCTCCGAACATGGATGTCATTCGATCGGGTCGGAAATATATTCGATTTCACAGGGTGGTGTGGTGTGTCGCAAGGGCAATGAGTTCGTTTTGGTTCGGTTCGGTTCCGTTCGGTTCGGTGTGCGCAAGTGAAAGTGTATTTGACGGATTTTGTATCTTTTTTCAGTTAGAAGCAGTGACAACTACGTTCAGAAACGAATGTGCGAATAGTGAGTGAGTTACGAAACAATAGTAGGCAAGCAAACGAAAAGCGCATCACTCTCTCAACGACATCAAACGAAAGGATATCCATGGGACTTAAAATTAAAATGGTAAGTACTTATTAGATTGTTTGTGAAGCTTTCAGGTATTGGGGGTGAAATCGTTGATGGAGTGTTTAAAGAGGTATCCTCTCTTGTAATTCGGGATGGCAATGAGGATGTGCTTGCCGTGAATGCTTTCATTACGCTGAATGTGAGCTTAGAGATATGCAGAGATATGAACGCTCGGCCACCGGATGCAATCAAATGCCAGATGACCCAGGTATCCGACTATCATTCTGTTGAATGGAACATGATTTGGCGGATCAGCACTCCCGCTCTTATGAAAAAGTCAAGGAATGGCTGTATTGGTGGATAGCATCAAGACGGTATTCAAGCTCTGCCAGAAGAATGGGAAAGTTTTAAGCAAAGCGATGTGCAATATCGTGAACACGAACATATGCAGTTGTGCCCTCTTTACTCGTACATTGTGAACGTTTTGATCTTTAAAATCAATGATCTCCTGGGAGCTAGCGTCCAGCAAGACCATCCTCTACTGCTTTCAAAAGTTGCGCAGACAATACGTCAGTTCCAGGTGCTCCTATTCGCATTCAGTCTTCGTATTGCTATCTTGATCTCATCTTCTTTGGAGACATGGAACTCCTACCAAAATCGAGAGAAATACATTTTTCCCTCAGCGGTATTAGCCATTCAACAGCCTGCAGCCATTTAGCCATTTCTCACTATCGATTGCCACTTTGTTGCTCATGCTCTGGGGCCTGGGGACTGGTATAAACTTGAAGCCTGCCGTGACGACTCCTCAGCTCCTTGGTCACTCACTTCATATACTCTTCAATTTGTCCTTTCTTCAGAGAAGCCGTATTCTCCACCGAGAGCTGCTTATGCTCTTTTATATCATCTTCGCGAGTCTTTAAGATTCATGGTGAATTTGGGTCATAACAAACATACTCTTCCCTCTTGCAAGGTCTCCTCTCCAGCTGCCTTTACTACTGCACTAAACTTTGGTTGAAATCATTCTCTGCTGGTGTGCGCCATCCCATCCCTTAGAGTTGTCCCAATGCCTCGGATTCAAACAGAGTTATTGATCCGTTGAACATGCCCTAGCCCTTCTAATCATGACGCTTGACCAAGTGGATGCCGTTCTTAAGCCTATAGAGTTCGTCGTCGAATCGTCTCCTCTATGTGCCACCAACCCAAAAAGGATCATAAATCGCACGTAAAACTTTTCCTTCGCAAAGACCTCTCCATCATTCCCTTTTTATAACGACCATTTTTCTGCGCCACTGATCAGCCCAGGGAAGATCAAAGTCTGTTTGATCTTTCTAGAGAGGTCCTTGTTACCCTTGAGGCCAAGGATACCACAATTATCTGTCTCTTGTGATTCTACGCCCTCGAAAGCGTAAAGAAAAGTTTTGCATGCGAATTTTAGTCCTGTTTGCATTGATCGCATCTGAAGGAGAAGATTTAACGCGAACTCTGTAGGCTGTATAGCGACATGCGCGTGGTCACGGATACAACGCTTAAGATGCCTAGGCCATGTAGAGCATATGGACACCACTGCTTCGGCCTTCGTGATATTGACTTGAGCTTCTGGTATCTGGTCTGGACTTATAAGTATCGCAAGACTCTCTCAATTATGACGTTGAGAAAGTTAAAGAACAGCATGTCGTCTTGTCTAAGATCTATTTGGACATTGAAGGAGTCGGGTAGCTCAGCTCCGACGTTGATGAAGCAACGAGAGTTTTCTTCGTCACCCTACACAAGCTGATGGGTTTAATAGGAATGCCGAAATTGGACATGGCACAGTACAGGTCGTTTCAATACGCGCAGTCATATGCGGCCTTCAAAGCAACTGGTGGTGGGTGTAGATTTGAAGCTCTTCGGATTTTTTTTTTAAGATCCTGAACTTTTCTCGAATTTATTAGGGCCTATCACATTATTTACAAATAGTTTGTAGAGCTCAGTTAAAACGGAAAGAGAAAAGAGAAACGAAACGATGCATAGGAGACTTGTCCCTCGGTTGTTGGCACAGTTGAAGGGGTTTCACTTTTTGTGGATCCACTCGTCGAGCGTGCTTTTCTCCAACCAATGGATCCAACGGATGGGTTAATGCTTGTGAACTCATCACCAGCTGTCTTCAGAAACTTTCGGCTTTAGTCTCGATATTGTAATCTTGACTTCGTCTAACTCGGATTCCGACCACTGTGTGGAGTAGAACATTTTGTCGGACACTCAACAGCCTGTAGAAGTGATTCTTCCAAATTTTTAGCAGCGTCTGAGACTCTACAACGAGTTGTCACTCTTCGTCTTGAAAGGCTTCTAGAGGGAAGAATTTTCGGACACCATTTCGCTCACTTGCATGCTCTTAAGATCATACAGCTCGTGAATCGCTCTCGTTCAATGTCGCCCTATATTCTGTTGGGTGTGCTAAATGCACCTACCTGCACTCATTGTCCAACCAGGGGCTTTTCGGGGTTGCCTTTCAAAACCCACTACATCAGCGGCACTACATCAGATCGTGTTTTGTCAACTTTCCAAGAGTTTCAAAGGGACTCGGTCTCTGAATCAGCCTTAGGCACAACCTGATGCGATTGTAGCTTTCCGACATCGGCTGTCCTCTCTCGAATTCCTTGCTCTCTTGATGTCAGAGTTTGTACGTTGGCTTTAGCAAGGAAATGTTTGAAGTCAATGTTGCCCCAAATATTCAGACTTCGAAAATGCTGGAGGAGTGTCTGATGTCGAACGCAATTTTATCAATCTGGTTGAATGTTGCTTGACCAAGCGACTTTTCTGAATGATGGGGTGAAGGAATCACATTCTTAATGTTGGGGAAAGGAACCACCTAAGTGCTATAGAGTGCTTTCGTCTCGCCACAAAATCCTCGAGCCTGAGTCTCAGACTTGTTGCCATGCAGGCTGTGCTTTGCGGTGAATCTAGGAAAGAAGTCTTCCCTGTTCAGCTTGACCTTGTAATCTTCTAGGACGGTCTTGGTGCCATAGCCTGGACATTGACCAAGACCTCCTAGAAGTCTTAAAGACATCCCGGCTATTAACACCCTCCCATGAGGCATGAGCGCAGATTATTACTAAACACGGGATCAAGGCCTGGACTCTTCAGCACAAGGATCAGTCTTATTCTGACTCCGATTGGCGAGATATGGGACGTTTTTCATTGACAATTAATACCCCTTAGGCGCTGTCAACGACTTGAAGGAGGTGGTGGGAGAGGATTGGCCGCGGAACCACATCTGATCCCTTCAGCGTATGATGCGACGCACTTTGCTTCTTCACCATGGCGGCCACGTCTCTTATTACTGGGGACATCTGTGAAACGTTTTCCTGACCCTCCAAATGACAGGCTGCAATATCACACTCCGCCTAACTCTAACAGTTGAACTTTTGCACGATCAGACACTCGCGCAAATTCACACCTTTTACACCCTCCTTGTTGCTTCAGCAAGTCATGGGCGACTTATCATCTCATCGTTTGTAGATGAGAGCTCCTCCTTATTTCATGAAACGGTTGCTTACATTTTGGACAACACTGTACACATGTCGCAGCCCAGTTGGGTTGACGTGACTTATTGCGGTCAAACTTAAATAAATTTCACTTGTTCGCCATCTGTTGCCGTACCGCGCCACCTTTGTCATTCGAAATCAGTCCCACTGGACGTGTATGGTCATTTATCAGCAGAACTGGATCGAAGTCACTTCTCGACAGTCGAAGTGAAGATGAAGCTGGTGGCTCTAATTGGATCGTAAACAATGAATAGGGAGGAGGACAGATGCGATGTATATGTCATTCGGTTCTTAACGAAGTTATTGGATCACCGGGGATGGGTCGTAAATTTTGGAGCTATCAAAGAGTTTCTCGTTATGGCGGTTAGTTGACAGGAGTGCAATGCAATTCAGCGGAAATTACTTTCTTGTGCGTCACGGTAGGATGTGGGATTAAGCGGTTTTGGGAGAGGCACGAATTTTTGATCAGTCATCTGTTTTGTTTGCAAGGGACGGAAGGAAATCGAAGCAGACTATTAGAAACCTAGTCAGTCAACAGTGTCTGCCAACGGGGACTGCTGGGAAACCAAAAGAAGTGGAGCTGTGATTCATGAGGATCTCGTCTCCACAAAAGAAAACCTCTGCAGTGACAGTCAGAGAGAACTAGATTCTGATTCGAAACTTAGACAGACAATAAGCTTGAGACGTCACCCAACGGATCTCGTCACAGTTCCCTTACATTTCTCGCCACCTGAAGATGCCCATGAAAGTCGTGTGTCCATGAATGAACCCCAACATATCTGAGAGGCGATGAAATAACATTTGTAGCATTTTCCCCCACGACCAACAATTGACACACAAGACTCCCTTTCGAAACCACCCAAAAATAATTGAAAACACGATTTCAATGATGGCTAGTGGCCCCATTGGCGGGCCAAATAGGTGTTGAGTGCTTGTTTCGAGTTTCTCACACGAGCGAAGGGAATGAGATACAAGTGCGCGCAATCCGATCCGTCTGGAGGAACTTTCTCTCATAATAGGTGATGTCAGGAAGTCAATAAGTGGTGCTCGCGGCGGCGTCGGTTATCAAATCCACGACCACTCGTCGTGCCGCGATGCCATGGACATTGAAAGTCACCTTCACATGTCGTTCGTATCACGAGACGATCTCGGATGCAATTCACCTTCAGCGGACTAGCTGGCTGACTTGGTTTAGTGGATCTGTGATGACAGAAATGGATTGGATGTCGATGATGGTTTCCGTGATGTGGAGTGACAATGAGAAGTGTACTCAGCACTTTGGCAGTCCTTTAGGGGGGAACTGTGACCTAAGGTGGGTTGGATGTCAAACAAACGACGAGGAGTTGTTTGTTGATTCTCGTGGAGTTAAGATTTCAGCTTCACTTGGACGTCTAAGCATTTTTCACTTGGCGGCAAATGAATGATGATGGCATCTGGAGAAGACGACGAACTCTATGGGCTGTATAGCGACGTGCGCCTAGTCAAGCGTCTTCGGATACAACGCTTAAGATGTCTAGGCCATGTAGAGCGTATTGACACCACTGCTCCGGCCCGAAAGATCTTCGAATCTGAGCCAGTGGGACAACGCAACAGAGGACCGCCTAGGCTAAGGTGGCGCACACAAGTGGAGAAGGACCTCAACCAACTTGGAAGGCGCAACTGGCGGCAGCTGTCGAAAGATCGTGCTGGCTGGAGAGGCATGTTGGTTGCGGCCCTGGTCCACCCCGGACTGTAGTGCCAAGGAAAGAGAACGAAGACGTTTAGATCTTTACTCAAATCCAGAGATTTTTTCAATAGGTCACAGAAGTACATTTCTTCCCACCAACTCTGAACATTACGTGTCTGTTAAAATTCCTTTAAATTTGGTCTGCATTCACCTACATTCGAGAACAACAATAAAGACGTTGTGTCATTCTGAACATTCCCACATTAAATTAAAGGGTGACGATATTATGGCAACGTAACCCTGCTCCGAACAAATTTGAGAAAAGAAAATTAAGTTTCTTGCAATATCAACTTGAGCATGCACATTTGTACTTGGATCTCAGCCAACAAACCTGTCTGCCAAACGCTAGTTGTCTCCAATTACCCTCAACGAGTTGGTTGAGTGTTCCCTTCACTTCTGGGCGCCACTGTAATTGCGGACGTTCTCTTTCAGTTCAGCCCACAGACATTTGATTCTTCACCCAGCGGATACATTCCACATTCGCCAGTCATCTATGGAAGTGACTTTGCAGGTGGTGTGGCGCTTTTGAAACAACACACCGGAAGATGAGATTCAGTTGATACTTCCGTCGGAGGTTTAGATAGACAATCGTTCTGCATAGGGGGTGTAGCTTGTGAAAGGAAATAGAGAAGAAGACAAATGGAACATATACACAATCAGAAGTCGGAATTTCTGCCGTTGCGTCTTCAAATCTGTGCCTTTCCTTATAGAGGTGAAGCTATTGCAGGATGTAAGCGTTGGTAGAGAAGTCCAACATTAAGAAAAGTTCACCATTGATCAAATCGTCACTCTATGGCAGATCCTGGAAAGGATCCAAGAGAGAGAACCACCTACTCGTCGATTTCAAAGCCGCATATGACAGCGTGCATAGAGAAGAGCTATACAACGCCATTCTGACAGCCAAACTTGATGGAGAACATTCAGTACTTCACTAAGGTCGGTAACAATCTTCCCAAGACCTTATATGTCAGGAAAAGGTTTCAGACAAGGCCGCTCAAATTTCAACCCAAGAGACACGATTTTGCAAAAGTCCGTTCCACTGCCTGCTTCAGCTGATAACACTGATGGAGTTGGACGATCACAGCGATCGAGAGGCGTTTGCTAGTATTGAAGGCGAAGCAGCTAAAATAGGTCTAGTGGTGATTGATGGCAGGACAAAGTACAAGCTGTCATCACGGAAGGAGGCACAATATCGTCGTCTCGGACAGAGCCTCATAATGGACAGCAGTAATCATGAGTGGGTCAAGAATTTCGTCTACCACGGCTCTGGAGTCAGTAGTAGGTGGTTTTAAGAAATCGAGACATTTTCGGCTAACCTCAAGTGTATGATCATTGCAACTTAGCATTGAGTTGATACACGTACCAAGGATGGGAAATCTATCGCATTCAACGATACAAGTGCTGTCAATAGATAATTGTTGATTATTTTGAGATTGCTTGCCTGATAGTAGACACTCATTGCACTCGTTTGATACTGCTGGAGCATAGTGTGCTTACCATGTTCAGGCGTTCCAAATCTTCGATCGAAGAGCGGAAAAAGAGCAGAAGGGGCGAATATACCTTAGAGTATTTCCATCAGCAAAGGAGTGGATTGGACTGGAAATAGCAGCCAATCAGAGCTGGCAACGAGGCACTCAACTTCAATACTCCAGGCTATACAAGCCATTGCATCAGTAAACTCCAAACTGATAAAGCTATAGAGACGGAATGTGGTCACAGTGAGCACAGCCCAGCTCAGCTGGGTACTGGGGCAGATGAGGGGTAATTTTGAAATTATCAGAGATAATAGAGTGTAGGGCTAAAGTGGTTAGATTATGTAAGGGCACCACCGCAAAAATTGAAAATCGATGGAAGATGGAACATTTTAAGCGACGTAGGAAACCCTCTAGCCGGTGTTGAACGTGAAGACGCTGATGATGAGCTTCAAGTGACAAAGATGCTAACGAGGCATTTTGCCATTGGTACTGACTACAATGTTTAGGCACTCTTCAGAAGATCCTCACAAGGGCTTCTGCAGGAAGCTGCAGCGACGATGAAGTAATCCATCAAGCACTTGATTCGCGATTATTCAACTTTGGCTTCCTGAAAGTGCCTTCTTTGCCAATCGGAGCTGAGGGACATCTTGAGATCCGTCCACAAATCGGTGAGACTTAAAGCCCCTCAAGGACCTCACAGCCTCCTGCAATTACTGAACAATGGTTTGGTACCTTAATTGAAGGTCTAAGTGAGCAGCGATGCAACCCTCTAGGGCATCCTATGCACCTATGTACTTGGCGTGTACTTTTTTGTGGGTGCGTTCAAAAACCAAACCATTTTAAATAGGTATGTCCGTCTGTCCGCTTGTCGGTCTGTCCATTTTGTTTGTCCGTTTGTCTGCTTGTCAGTTTTTCTCCTTGTTCATTTGTCTGTCTGTCCATCTGTCGCTTTGAGAGTCAGTACTCCTCACCGTCTTGTCTATCCCCCTCGAATATCCAAATCTCTCAAGCTTATGAACCCATTTGCATGAAAGTTAGGAATCAGATGAAATTTACCTTCCAGCCAAGGTTTGATAGAAAAAATGAGACTAGAGAAAATTTAAGGATGCCTCTCGTATAAGACGTAGTCGTGACAAGAGGCATTCACCAACCTGTCGATGTTCCTGCTCCATAGTTCGTTTCCAGTTTGAACATATTCGACTCCGACTGCGCACTTCTTGTGCTGTCCAAGTGAGGGCCATTCTTGCGTCTTCCGTTCTCAGTTTAAGGAAAGTGTGGCCCATTCAGTTCTGTCCTTGTGGCTCAACGCAGCAGCTTCTTATCCATTTCAGCCAGAGGACCATCAGGGTTCGTCATACGCATTTATTTTTGAAGATCTTAAGCTTGCAAGCAATGATGCCGCTTGTCTTCTCAGCTTCGCATCTGCACAGCAGAATGGACTTTACGGTGGAATTGAATATCCAAAGTGTGAGTGAGGTGGAACTTCAGAGGTTGCCAAGCCAAGAGTAACCAAAGCGGGCCTTGAGATAAGACATCAGTGGCCGAATGGAGTGTGTATTTTGGGATTCCAAGTGATAGCAGTCACTCTGCTTCATGACTTAGCTCTGTGCATTCTCTTGTCATTCAAGTCTGCTGCCGAAAACTCTCGAGAATCATCCACTTCACACAATTGATTCCACTACATGCTGTAACACTCCTTGTACATTTAGATCTCAACACAGTCGTCAAATTCAATTTTATGATCTCCTATGTTTGAACATACTTAACTCCTGACCTCTCGAACGACGCACCTTCCTCAGCGCAATCGTGACTGCTATCACATTGAAACGGCACACGAATCGGTTTGTCCAAATAATCGACTATTAGCCATGCCCCACTGCACCGGCGAATTCATTGCGCATTGTTTCAGGTGCGAATGATAGCTGTTTTGAGTTACAGACATTTGTTGCCACCAAAACCCAGCCAACCGATGGCCAGTGGCACGAATTCACTTGCAAGACTCTTGCCAAAATGTAGCAAATGCATCGTGGACTTTGTTTTTGTTTTCCTTCTCCTCGAAATCTGAGAACTTCACGTCTCGCCGAGAAACGTTCTCGTGACACATGGTTCTATGCGACCAGTGCATGGATCAAGAAATTTTCCCGAATTTCGGCCTGAAACAAGACACTCTCCACGAAAAACGTTTAAATCCCACATTCATTCAATTTATGCACAGGTCTCTCGACAAATCATCGCAACCTCGAATGGCGCATCGGCAGTGGGGGGGGGGGGGAACATCAGAATGACTGAATGCCCATCCGTTGCGACCTTCGACTAGAACCTCGTTAGATTGAGAAGCGATTGGGTTGCGTCATCTCGTAGCTTTCCACGTTGAAATAGCATTCTTTCCGAGTGCAGTTGAGCGGAAAGCTGCGGCGGCGTCGGCAATGTCGGCGGGTGCATGCAACGCAGCGAAGATACGCGCACACTCCCCAGCAACCGCCAGAGACCACTTGTTCTACGGGTCATTACCTGCGGTTTGTTGCGTTTCGTGATTTGCGAGGCATTGTTCGTTCACACTGACTGTGTGACCAAGTGACGCGCTAGGTAGTCGAAACGTAGCCTTGCACTGGCCCACTTCCTCGTGCATCAAGCTGATGTTCAAAGAGGTTCGAAGTGAATGCGTCAGACGACTGTGTTCGAACTTGTTTGGTGGTTGATCTCGCGACCGCGTTCAAAGGAGAACCTTGACTGATGAGCAAAACAAAATCAAAAAAAAAAAAAGAGAAGGGCTTCGGAAGAGGGACACCAACGACGATCGGCGGTGACGGTCAGCTTGAGAATGTAAACAGATCGAAGGTTGCTTGTGAATTGAGTCAGGTTTCAAGGACAAGAACCCTGAAATTGAAACTGGAATCGGGTGACAGTTTGCAGCAGATGAATAAAAATTCAATCGAAATTGGCGCCCAACAGCAGTCCACACATATTTGTCCTTGTTGCTAGAATTGACTCAAAACATCCAGAATTTCCAGTTCTTATCCCAAAAGGAAAATTGCATCACGCCCCAAGGTCCCCACAACATAGTAGTCGGCCAAAACAGATCAACGCGGCCAACAGCTGACAGACAATTATCCTCAATCCCAATGTGCGTGCTGAACTCCATAATTCTAGCCGACATTGTGGTCCAACTGGTATTCAAAACCAACCCCCTCAGCCCCCTCAGCTGAGGATTCCAGGCGCATGCTCGCACTCATGTGATTTATTTCGATTTTCCGTAGAACGCTTTTCTCCGCAACACGAACACCGCACAGTGTTTTTGTCGTGTGGCCGTGCGCCACTGGCATGCTGCTGCGCGACAGCTGCTGCCTACGAGGTTATCCACGAGTGTGTCGTCGTATTTTGAGGTTAAGTGTTTTATTCATGAATCGATCACTTCTACCGGGTCCAGTGCATGGCAGCACGTTTGGGGGGGAGCCGGCGGCGGAGCCTGATCTCGAGTTGGAGATGCTCGCCGGGGCCACCTGAATCGTGAGAGACAATGGAAACATGTACAAGATCACGGACGTCCACTTGTTCGGTAATTTTCGATCCCCCCCTTCCTCAGCTACAGCCGCACGCCGGAGGAAATCAACCTCAGTGCAGGCCCACTGGCCAGGCCATTACATCATGGAACTGAATAGCTGATTAATGACTTTTGAATAATTAAACTGCGTTTAATTTATTTTAAATTAGCCTGTGTAGGCAATGGGTCAGACGGGGTGGGGGAGGGGGGGGACGAGGGTGGTTATTGTTTTGTTGCCGCGCGCGATTGTAAATGAAGACTTGGGGGTTTTTTGACGTTTCCATGCGAGTGAGTGGTGCGGTGGTGGATGCACCCCTCCACTCGAGAGCCGTCGCAATTAAATGGCCAAGAGTTGGTATGTGCGCGATTAAGATCTTAACTGCGGTGGGTTATGCTTGTCGCTTTGAGGGTTCGCAGCGATTTTTTATTTTTTGCGCCGCCAACTGGTTCCATGGATTCGCAGAAGTGCCTTGAGGATAATGAGATTTCCTTTGAAGCGACGCGAAGTCAATGTTTTCTGTTGAAAAGTTACATAAAGATCAGCAACTTTGACTTTTTGATTGATTTTTTGAGTTTGTCGAAAATTGTCGGAGAAATGTTGGCATCCTTGAGTGGTGGCTTCTCAAGGAAGCTTGGAACTTGTATTGTACTAACTTTCATCCACGCTGCCAAGTTTTTGATGGTGGGACGATGGCAAAGATGGTAAGCTGTCACTTGGCTGACTTAAGCGGCTTAATTGTGTCAGACGGTAAACAAGTACGTACTTAGCTTGTTACTAGGTGGGTACCCTTTTTTTCAGCACCCCTGCGATCTCTACACTTCTTTTCTGCCACCAAGGAGAATCAAAGGGTTGCCTAGGAGTTTGTTTTCTCATGCCACACAATTTACCAAGAAATGCCCCAGATTTCTTGAAATTTTTCACTTTTCAGAAAATCGAACTATGTCCTGGAATTCCGTTCGAATATTCTTTTCAGCGACTTATAGGCAATCTTGGTCATTGCAAGCTCCATACTAGTCAATCTATTTAAGGCAAACAATTCGAGAGAAAGAGAGACGTACGTACGCATGCTAACCTCTCCAAATTTTTCCTTTTCACACGTCAGAGTCGAACACGCAGTCATGTAGATCTCCACGTATGGTGTGAGGCGGAAAGTAACGCACAAGCATAAGTGTTTGCGATTGAAGGAAAGCCGCAGCGAGTTCAATGGAAACACACTGCAGTTTGCAATTACGTAAGATCACACCAACGCCTCCATGCTTTGTTGACTGCGGCGTTGTGGTTGCGTGCCTTTCGTCTGCCTTGCGATTTGTTTGCGATTTGGCACACAGCCCAAGCAAATGTTGTACTACTTAATTATCTGGTCAAGAGAGGAATGACAGGTTTTGAAATTTGAAATTTATGGACACGGTATATTTTAGGTCTGTCAGTTATTCAGTTGACGTTTGTCTGACACTCCTTCCTCCTTGAAGGAGTTCTGGAAATATCGATGTGACTTAGAGGCATAACCCATCAAGTTAAATGTCTAGTCCGATGTCTTGTCCTCACCTGACATTCAGATTCTCTAAGCATGGGTCTGGTTACAAGTTACAGGCCAAATGGAGTGAACAGAACAAATTTAGTCTAGGTCTTTTTCGTATTCGCGTGACATTACAGCCTTAAGACTAATCAATAATAATTATTGAGTGGCACTTTAGCCCACAAGAGGCAAGAGCCTAGCTTCTACAACAACTACTTGTGCTGTGCTTGCTACTGTTCTCTAGCGAGCGGAAGGAACCTACAGTTTCTTGCCGACTCGAGAAGCTTTTCGTAGACAATTAACACTCTTTGTGCGTTGGGAGTAACTCGAAAAAAGCCGTGAAAAAAAAGGGATGGGTCCCGTCCGGGAATCGAACCCTGACTTTCTGCTTGGAGGCCGACCCACTTACCACTATGCCATGGCGACCACCAATCATCAATTGCCTTTAATTTCGTGCACCAAATTGTGCCAGATCCTTCTCCTTTTGTCTGCGGCTTCTCAGACTAGGCCGTCTTTTATTGCGTTCTCCCATGAAGAAGACTCTTCGAATCTTTGTTATCCATCCGTTCCACATGACCTAGCCATCCCAACTATAACCTCCGTAGACGCTTGCCTAGTAGCATGCATCCATACAGTCCGTAAAGTCCTTTGTTGATTCTCCTCCTCCAGATGCTCTTTCTTTTTTCTCTGTTAAGACACATCTTCTATATTCGTACAGCTCAAGAACAGTTCTCGTGCATTGATGCACCATTGTCTTCTGGCCGTTCTGTTTTGTTGAATATGTCTGCCTCCACTCGTAGTCAAGCCATGTGTTTAAACAAAGCGATTTCTTTAGACCCAGCACATCGGTGAAATCTTCCTTAATGGCTTCTTTGCACTGTTTTCGTTCTTCGTCTGTGTTGCAAGTTCTGGCGTCGTCGAACATTTGAAGAGTTTCAAGGAGATTCAGTTGGCAAAGTTTCCAGCAATCTAATGGAATTGTTGATTTTCGACGTCAAATCCTGCTACCCCGTCTCGAATTCGTTGTTGTCTTGATATCCGGGTCCTTGCCTTGGCTATAACAAGAAAATTATCCGATACGATGTTAGCATTGAAGCGGTAGCGGCTGAAATGGGTTTGGCCACAAATGAGTGCAAGACGCACACAACGTCTCGGACAGAGCGTAACACTAGGCAGCCGAAAGTTCAAGGTGGTAAAGGACTTCGTCTGCCTCGGCTCCGCGGTAAATTGGAACACCAATATCGGTACCGACATCAAACGCAGAATTACTCTTACCAATCGCTGTTTCTTTGGGCACAAGAGGTAACTGAGTAGCACAGCCCTCACTCTAAGACGGCTTTGTATAACAGCCACAGTCCACCTTTACGTCGCAGAAACAGACCCTAGTTGAGGCGAATGAGGAAGCCCTTGGACTTTTCGAGAGAAAAGCTCTGCGTCCTGTTCACTTTGATGGCGTCTGGAGGAGATGATTCAGCGACGATCTTGCGTCTGGTCAAGCGTCTTCGGATACAACGTTAAGATAGCTAGGCCGTATTGAGCATATGGACACCACTGCTCCGGCACGAAAAGTTTTCAAATCTGAGCCTTAGGTACAACGCAACAGAGGACGGCCTAGGTTGAGATGGCATACAAGTGGAGAAGATCCTCAACCAACGTGGTGGGCAATTGGAAGAAGTTGGCGAGAGGTCGTGCTAGCTGGAGAAGTATGTTAGTTGAAGCCCAGGTCCACCTCGGACTGTAGCACCAAAGGAAGAAAAACAAGAAGATGTTGGCAGCTCGAAAGTTTCCGACATCGAGAATACTGGAGGAGTGTGTGACGACGATCACTTTGGCTGACAGTTGATTGAGGAGGAGACTCTTATGGATAGTAAGGTGTGGGAACCACGTGCTAGCTATAAAGAAATTTCGATCCAAGGCGAAGTCCATTAGCCTGAATTCGTTTTCAGATATATTGCGATCTGTAGGAAAGATGTCTGCTTTACGCAGCTGGCTTCCTCCTAGATCGTGGCTGAGGCATTGATCATATGTTCTTTCAAGTAGTTCATATGAGTCTTCCTTGCTATTGTCATTCTTGATCTTCTCTGTAGGTGCGTCTAGGCCAATCGGAACTAAACCTTGAGGCGGATTGTCATTAGGTGTTCTTCCTTGAACAACAAATCCACATGCGAAAAAGTGCGGCCTTCCTTTTCTGTTGCAGACTCTATATTCCTGTCACCCCTCTCATTCCGCCGCACTTCCTGAATGGTAGCTGTGTCTGCTTTGTAGCATTCACAAGTCGCAAGTCCACCAGTTAAGCGTCCTCACATATCACATGCAGGGTCCATAATCGTTTGTTCGTCTGCAGCTGGTGACAACCGTATACTCTTCCTTGTCCAAAGTTCCTGGTCGTCTCTAGACAGTTTTCTTAATATGGGGAGTAAGCTTTACGCACAACAGGGAACCAGGCCGTTTATGTAAAGTCTCGGAAAGTGGGATCCCAGCTGTGATGAGATCATCGTCGGGGTGCCACCAGATGTGTATGTCTAATTGACTTGTGTATAAACAGGGACACTGGTGGTACTTCGCAAGGTTGAGTTCTGCAAAATGATGTTGCCTTAGGCCTTAGCCCTCTTGTTCCAATACCTGAAAACTGTCTTAAATGGTACGACATTCAGTACACCTTCTTGTTGTCAGCATATCCATGTCGTGAGCGTGGAATCTGCCTACTTTCAGAGGGATCGTAGAAAGTGCTTGATCAACTGGCCACTACCTGTTCTCGTGCTTCGAAGATGTCTCTGCGTCTACTCAAAATTGAGCATTGAGCACTCTATCACTATTTCCAAGACATAGATGCTTAGTTGCATTCCGCCTCCTCAGAAATTCACCCGCAACTCATTATCACGGGAAAGCCCTTTTGCTGTCTCTCAGCTACGTTCAGAGACAATCAAATTGGGATTATCCTTCGAACTCCTTTTGAATACACTGACATTCAAGACCAATGTCCACCAGAGTCTTTTGCTCATGCTGTGATCTGATCACTTTCATCGCTCGCCAATTATGAAACAATCCAAATTTCGCCTCGGCAGTTAGCACACCTTAACTCAAAAGCATCCATTCCTCATCTCGCACACAATGGCTCACAACTTGGCTCACAGCTCATCACTCTCTACGTCTGCGAATTTGACGTTCAAGAAATTCGCCAAAACAGAAATCAAAAAAACCTTTCAAGTAGAATCCCCCAAGGGACCGCATCAATCCACGACCCAAATCAATCGGCTATTACCCACCCAGCTACCGAGAACATGACACCAGACGAAAGAGAAACCCCAGCCCATGCGGCAATCACTTAAGCCGTCATCATCAATCCTTCAAACTCCAGTTCCAAAGGTGAAACCAATTTCGATTTCAACAAAATATGAGGGAAACGACGACGAAAACCCTCCCCGGCCCATTAGCACATAATCTCCCCGAGGCAGCCAACTCATTTTTTCAGCAGCGTTTTCGTCGTAATTCGATTTTTTTGATGAGAACCTGTCAGAGTGCGGCATCGTGGAAATAATCGCCACTCAAACATAATCACCATCATCAGGCATAACTCGTTTCGTGAATCATCAATTGCGGCAGACAGACAGACGGGTAGACGGGCGGGTACCCACACAGACCCCTCATCGATCTCAATCTTTGCGGCCGACAGTGCGCAGTCCTCGCGCAGGCTGTGACTTTTTCCAGACCTCGGCGTGCCTGGTTCTTAAGTAGCCCCATCGGACACACCCCCTCAGTGCGATAGGAGATAGGAATCGCTGGCAAGAAAGCGGCTGATGCATTTTGCAACATCTGCTGGGTGCGCAAAGGCCTCCGTGTGGTCGCTGCCAAATGGACAGACGGGTATCGGAAAGGAAACCCGTCGTCGGTGGCCGCATTTGGCTTGATTATCCAACAAAACCCGGTCCCGTGTGTGCAATTTTCCACCGCTGCATAGAGGAGCGCTGCCAGAGTTCCCACAATTCAGATGCGTTACGCAACGTGACCTTCAGCCCGACGACAGCACGATTTTGAACAAAAACTTGTCACATTTGCGCGTGATGGACGTGGCGGTTGCTTAAATTTACGCGGCGCGACATTATGACACGATTAGTCTCACTGCTGACAGCCGGCCATGATGAATGACTGATTGAGAAGTGGCCTCGTTTCGGCGGAGACAATGATCACGGCTAAACGGAAGTGATGCCAGACAAATGGGCGCCATTAGGACGGCCCTGTCAGAGTTGACGGAATTGAAATAAATCACCCGGCGCAGAGGTGTTACGTGCGAGGCGATGATGGTTTCAACTTTCACCGGAGCGCAGACCTAAAATTAAAATGACTCTCGATGATTGGCCAGCGAAATTATTGTAAGCTCCCAGACGCTGCAGCACTGATGACTTGTGCAATGCTGTCTCTCCAAATGAGCCGTCTTCGGAGGATCAGCCAAATGTGACTCCGTGCATGCGTCGTCGAAACGGGGATGCTGGCTCTGAGTCAGCAGGTCGTTGTGATGGATGGTCTGAGTGGGACACTTCCTGATCACATGATATCCGCATGTCGTCTTTGACATGTGTGGGCTTTGGCCAGATGTTCAAATTGACCTGGATGCCATAAGCTGATGATTGTTCATTTGAGTTTGCAATGCTGCTTGCACTTTGTAAGGGGAATTTGTGAGAGACTTGGTCAACTTTTTAGGCCTTTTGTTGTGGGAAAGTTAACACGTGGGTCAGATTTGGCATGTCGGAAAGGTGTGAACAAGGAGGGACATAAGTTTGAAAGCTTACATTTACTTTTTTGTTAAGCTGAAATCGGATATAATGAAGTAGAACTTAATTTTTAGCTAGAAACAGAAGTTGCTAGAATGAGGAGTTTCTTTAATGCGTGCTGTTCTTGCCTCACTAGAGATGCGAAACGTTCATGAATCTCCATGAATCCAAGGGGCGAGACTTGAAAAAGTTTTTTAAGCCAATTGGCACATCAGTAGTGCACGACAAATGGAAGGTAAAAGATGATTGAAATTATTGGAGAATACGAGTTTTCACCTTAAATGCGAGAGTTTATTCACTGAAGTACTACATCACGGTGGTCATACGTGTTTACTGAGAAAAAAAAGTATGAATAAAAACATCGAAAAAACATAGAAAAACATAGAAGAACAAAAAAACATAGAAAAAGAAAACACGCAGAGAAATACTAAGACATTATTTCAAAAAAAGGAAGAGATTAAAAGAAAAACGAAAAAAAAACAACATTGAACAAACATAGAATGGAATAAGAGACAAGGTATAAAAAGTAATGTTCAATTTTGACATTGCTCACAAACTTCTCCGATTTTTGTGGAATTAACGATAGAGATCTTTGCTGCTCCATCAAGTTCAGGAATGAACTCGTAGAGATGTTTTATGTCAAAGAAGGCCTAAGACAAGGCGACTCGCTGTCATGTGACTTTGTTAACATACTAAGTCTTAAGAAGGTCGGGCATAACTCAGTCACCAATGTTGCTGGAATCAAGGGTTTCTTCAACGCGTGTTGTTCTTGTCTGACTTGCGGTGGGAAATTAAACCACTTCGTTAACATTATTCTTAAGAAGGTCATAACTCACTCACCAATGCAAGAGGCACATTCTGCTAGGAATTCATACAGTTGCTAGCATACACGGACGGCATTGATGTGATAGATCGCACACAGCGAGCTGTCAATAAAGTATTTCTTGGTATCGCAAAGGAGACGGCCAACATGAACTAAGCGGTGAAAGAAAGCAGAAGGAAAGAACGCACAACATCGAGGATTGAGTCAGAATGTCACTGTAGACAGCCTTAAGTTTGAGGTCTTCGTCTCCCTGGACTTCCAACTGACTGCAGTAAGGACAAACATAAAAAAACAAAACAACAAAATATAACACATACAAACACCCTGTTAAAGAAATTCTTTTCGAACCCCAAGTCTATTTTGCATTTGTCGAGCTCTTCCCCTTCTCATGAGCATTACGACTTCATCTGTACCGCCATCAAACACAGAATAAGTTGTGTCAGTCCACTGTCTCTTTGAGCCTTAAAGACAATGAGTCCTGAAGCCATATCTTGAATGCCCAAACTGACACTAACAAACACCTTGATCATCTCTGTGCTGCTCTATGGAGCGGAACTATCTGAAAAGCAGAAAAGAAAGCCGTTCTGAGAAGACTGTTCGAGAGAAACATTCTGCATTTTATCTTCAGTCCGGTTTGCCATGATGGTATCTGGAGGAGAAGATTCTACTGCGAAGTCTATGGGCTCTACAACAGCATGCTCCTAGTCAAATGTCTAGAGATGTAACGCTTGAGATGCAGAGGTCATGTAGAGCGTATGGTCAAAACTGCTCCAGCTGAAAGAGTTTTCGAATCCCAACCTGTGACACAACGCAATAAAGGACACCCACGGAACCGATGGCGGACACAAATGGGGGAAGACATCAACTAACTTGGTGTACGAAATTAAGATCGTCCCAGCACTCTGGGTTTATTTCAAACTAGACTTGATGTTAAAGCCTCCAGCCGCTACTTGCCTTTTATTTAGATAAAGGTGGCTTGGGATAGTCTCCGACCCATTGGGACAATACAACAGAAGACGGCCCAAGCTAAGGTGGCGTACACAAGTAGAGAAGGACCTCAACCAACTTGGAGTGCGCAACTGGCGGCAGGTGGCGAAAGTTCGTTCTGCTTGGAGAGGCATGTTGGTTGAGGCCCAGATCAACCCCGGATTGTAGCGGCACAAGACGAAGAAGATGAAGGCTTGGGATATAAATTAAGTCCCATGTCAGATTATCCGATACCACGTTCAACTGTCACTCGACAAGTGACAAATAACCAAGGAAGAGCTTTAACAGATCGGTTGTAGGTGTTGCATATGATGTGCTAACCATTGTGAAAATATTTGCTTGCTAATTTGTTTCTGTCGCATGCTAGCGCGAAGTTGAAGGTTCTTCTGGTTTTTCTTCAGCCTTGCGGCCTCTACGAAAAGCATTCCAGGGAACGCCTTATCTAGTGACGTGCTCACCAACTACACCGTGTTCATGTGCGCTTATGTACAAATGCCACAATTTGGCTTATGTACAATCTTTTGAACGATTGTAGCAGTAAAGGATCAGGGGACGCCATGTTCTTGAATACCGGCAAAATTTGTGATTAGATAATCTTTGGTAAATCAAGCGGCGAGAGAAAGAGAGAGAGAGAGAGAGAATAGAGGAGAGGAGAGGTGTCTGTGTTTCTGAACATAAGGCAACTTAATCGCGCTCCAGCCTAATTCATCAACTTTTTTCCAGAACATCTCTATAGCTTGGCACCCATCAAAAGAAGAAATGGCATTGCTCGGCCATATCTCCTAAGGATACCAGACAATTGTCTTCCACGTTTTTTTTCTAGAATATACAAATTGTGCTGTGACCCATCTGTCAAGAGTAAATGCTTTCAAATCGAATCGCCCCTGATGAATGGTAGCAGTTTGTCATGCAGAGCACAGTTCCTGTCCCCGAGTGTTTCGCTCTTGCTTTCACTTTCTTTTAGTTCCATCAGCCACATTAGGGTCCTTGTAAAATCGCCTAGACAAACACAGTGGCTTTGCGTTCCCCAACTTTGGCTACCAACTTTGACTAAACTTGAGGTCGGTGATTCGGTCTAGGGCTCTTGATTTTACCCGAGTAATACCCATTTTATCAATTTCCCGAGTACACGGGTACCCAGGATTTTCGGGTAACACCCAAGTTCCTGGGTACCCGGTCATGTAAGCTAGTGGGTACACGCCATATTGGATTGTGGGTACCAAAGTCATCACAGTGGTGGCATTAAGAACGGATGACGACAGGTGTATTCTTCAAGTAGCACAAAAATTATGAATTAAAATGAGAATGCTTTTGACGTTTCTAGTTATTAGTCGCTTAACATATCGTATCAGCATAACTTGATTCTGGAAGCTAAGCATTACTGTTGTGACACTACCCGGGTACCCGAGTATCAAGACCTATAATTCGGTCGTTTTTCGTTTCTGTAAAATTTCATTACATTGCTGTGAGACTATTACCTCTTTCGTTATCATGTGTGTTATTTTATTCCTAGTCCATCCTTTGGTAGAGACTTTCTTTCGCAATAGCAATAAGGCTTGACAATCTGTTGTACACTCACCAAGCGAGCACTTTGGAACAATTTAGATCGTACCCCTCCAAGAATTCAATGTCTCAGCTTTAATTTGAGGAAAAAGAAGTTCCCTCTCAAACTCCCAATATCTTTCCCTGCCTCACGTATAGCGCTGATTAAATCAGAAGAAAAATGTGAATAAGGGCATTGTGCAACTAAGTCCATACCGCAACACACAAGAAACTCTCCATTGAGCCGCATTCGAAAAACACTTTCCTTGGTCCTCAAATCGCCACTTCCACCTTCACCACGATCCACAGACATTGTCTTAATCCATCCGCAAGATGGCGGCTGCCCCTTCAAGGCCATCTCACTTTCCATAGGCCTCGAGCAAGTCCATACATACGTATATTTCTAGCCTCCACACCGGCCTTTAATAAAAAGCAATTGTTGGGTCTACCGTAGCCGCTGGCTCCAACAATTAAATTAATTGCTGGGCAGACGCGTGGCTTCTCATGTGAGCTTACCGACTCGTATTCTTTTCCACTGAAAATTGCAATAAATCTCTCTGCTTCGCTATTCTTGCATATAGCGGTAATTGGCTTTGTCTGCCTGCATAGAACACGGGTCGCGCCATTGTGGCCAAAGAAGACTGATTGATGGAGGACCGATCGAGTTAATAGATTCCCCCGACTTGACCGGTCCAGCATTTCTTTGAAAAGAAAAATGAGGAAAAAATGAAAATTCTCTGCAGGCGACATTCCGCTAGCTGGCTGAGATCATCGGCAAAGAATGCGCCGCTCTGGGAGTTAGATTTGAAATTCAAATCTCAACAACACCGACGATAAGTGAAGAATCGCACGTCGAGTAGTTGGCAGGGTCTCTTCGCGCGCTTGTGGGTGACATTGGCGGTGGCGGTGGTTGTGTCATTGCTCTTCGTGGCAAGCGACCGTGGCAAATGGAAGGAATTTGGTGTTAATGCGGCACAAGCGATGGTAATGGAACCTGAAATCACTTCTGCCGATTGAGTCTTTGTTTCGCGATGCATGATGGAATGTAATTGGCGGTTCGCGCGCAGAAATATTTTCCATTGACAAATCGTCTGTCATGCGATTCAAGGAACCCACTCAATGGAGACAAGGTCGGGGGAGTTGGTGGTGGATAAATGATTGCCGTCGTGTTCTTGACGACTCACTTGTCAGTCAAGTTCTGCGAAGTGAATGTGTTCATCGTTGGTTTTGGGAAGTATGAAGAATTTTCAATTTTGGCTTTGTTGTTTGAATATTAAAGCATTTAGGCCCAAAACAATTCCTGTTACACATTCCTTCCTGAGTCTGAGTTAAATTCCAATGTCCAGAACGGACACACTTTTAGGATCCCACTTGAATTTCCTTCACTTGCATGTCCAAACCGTAGCATCCACTGAATCTGTTTATTTGTTAGTCTCGCTTACGCTGAAGGCATGTTTGAGTCCGAAAAGTTAAGACGGGACAATTTTTTTATACAGCACATAAAATGACTAAACGAAGAGCAATTTATGGACACTAAGTCAGGTTCAAGCGATTTGTCGAATCCAAATCGAATGCAACGTAAGACTTCATTGTGTCATCTCAAGCACTGAGGCATCAAGGGCTGTTTCTTTTTGGGCGTCTGCGTCTTGGTCTTCTTCCTTCCGAGTGTCCTCTTCTTTCTGGATATCGGATATCGTCTTCGTCCTAGGCATCTACTTCTTCATAGACGTCTTTATCTTTCTAGGTGTTTTCTTCTTCCTGAGGACAAAGAATGTCCTCATACCCGCTTTGGTCAGCATTCTTCTGTAACGGGTTGAGGACAAAATTCCCAAATCAAAAATCACAAACTCTCCAATATTCGAAAATGCCCAAGTCCCCAAAGCGAAAAGCCGCAAGCACATGCACTTGATGAGTTGGTATCGGGGCACGTTGCCTCCTGTAATCGCTGAAATATTTGGAGGACGCGCTAAATTTGGGCAATGCAAGCATCTCTCATATTATTATTTTACACAATAGTCAAGTGCTGTAGTGTCGGAATTTTGGGCCTTTCAGAATTTTTGAACATTTCGGGATTTTGGCGTTTAAAGAATTTGGCTTTTTTAAAATGATTACTTTTCGGGAATTTGGAGCATTTCGATATTTTCGGTCATTTCGAAATTTGTCGGGGTTTCGAGATCTTGACTTTTGAAGACTTTGCAGCATTTCGATACTTTTGGTAAATTAAAAGTTCTTAGGCATATTGATATTATGATTTTTTTCTATAATTTGGGGAATTTCGGGCCTTTGGGTTTCTTTGCGATTTTCTCTTTTTGGGATTTTGGAGCACATCAGAGTCTTGGAGCATTTCGGGATTTTGCATCATTTCAGGACTTTAGGCGATTTCCATATTTTTGGTCACTTTGGAAATTTTGGACAGTTCGGGCATTTAAAGATTTTTGGGCATTTCATGATTCTGGCCTTTCCTACTTTGGGACATTTTCAAATTTTGTATCATTTTGAAATTTTGGCTTCACGGGACTTAGGGCATTAAGGGATTTTGACCGTTCGGGAGTTTGGGCATAAATATTTAGGAATTTTGATTTTTCTAGAATTTGGAGTAGGCCCGATTTCGGGCTTGGTTTTTCTGGATTTTGGAGCATTTCGGGATTTTGAATCATAACGGGACTTTAGCCGGTTTCGTTATTTGTCGTCATCTCGGAATTTTGGGCAGTTCTGGTATTTCGAAATTTTTTGGGATTTAGCTGCTTTGTGGTATTTCGTAATTTCGTATGATTTCAAAATGTTGCCCTCACGGGATTTTGGGCATTAAGGGATTTTGATTTTTCAAGACTTTTTGTTTTTGATTTTGATTTTTCTCTCGGCATCTCGGGATATTGAGTCACCTGGCGGTTTTTGCTTCTCGGGACTTTGGGGCATATCGATATTTCTGGTCATTGAGGAATTTTTGGGGTTATTCGAAATTTCGAATTTTGTAGAACGTAGTTAATTTCGGGAGCTTTGGCTTGATTTTTGATTTTCGGAATTTAGGCTTTTTGAGTTTTCGCCCTTTTCGGATCTTGGGTATCTCGGAATTCTAGGATTCGAGACTTCTGCGCCATAGAGCAGGGTTTGGACTGCAATGTTCCTAAAACTGATCTTCGTCAATGGGGGGTATTATTCTTCAATTGCCTGCTTAAGTCAGATAAAAACAGTTGCAAAAAAACACGTTACAAAAACGAAGACTTTGCAAGAATTAAACGTTTAATCTTCACACGCGTTTCAATGCTCTCGTTTTTTTAGAAGCGCATGTAGGCAATGTCTTTCACGTCCTTCGAGTAATATCTCTCCACAGTGATGTCCGATCTAAGAGGTTCCTACCAGATGATACTTTTTGATACCTTCTTTGACTGTAAGACATTTTTCTCTCGACAGACAAACAAAGCATCCAATGACAGCCCCCTGTGTCGTCGTCACGTCTGTTTAGAGCCATTTGAATTACAAATTCAACACCACATGTCTGTGTATACTTTCAAGGAGCCACATGCCTCTTCCATCGTCATTCTGCAAAATACGGACGAGTTTGACAGTGTTGCCAAAGTTTGTAGACAATTTCTACAAATATTGTCAAACGCACCTTTAAAGTCGATGTCAACATGAAACTGTTCCAAACTCTTGAAATTCCACGAAACCATGTCCTCATACGCATTTCAATCCACCGACTGCATACAGGCTGGAAGCACCCTCTTTCACACACGTCTACCCAGGGTAACCATGTACGATGACATTTAGTTAATGTGACATGAAAGGCTGTTGGTGAAGGATTTCCAAGCTTGCACAACAACCTGCACACTTTTGGAGAAAGACACTGGTAAGCCCAGCCGTCTGGCAAAGTGCCAATTTGTTGACGTTAAACACCACAGCTTTGTTTGGACACAGCCTAGCTTCGGTGATGGGAAATTTTTATGGACAACTCAGCGAAACCGGTCTTGAACTACGACATCACTGTTTATTAGGAAACATCAATTAATCCAGTTCTCTGGCGCAGTCACAAGCAAATGCCACAAGACTGCATTCCCTCTCAAATGACTGAAATGATAATTTCCACACTGTCGCAACCGAGACAATTCGATCAAATTCTCTGACCTGTGCGAGGCATTTCGCACACAGGCCAGAATGTGTTACTGCTCATATTTCCAGCGGCAGTTGGCCCACACACGTCTTCATGTTCGCTGTCAATGGGGCTTGAAAGGTGATTGAAAGGCTAATTGGAAATGCCATGAAACTGAGGCACTGTGCGCCCCTGTGGTTCGGGCAACTTTGTGCAACTATGTTGACTCGTTCCCATAACCGGCTCCAAGGAAGACATTCTATCCACTGCGTAGTTCAATCCGCTGAGCATTCTGTTAACGTTTGAAAAGACATCTGATTCGATGACTGTTCTGACAGCTTTTACTGCGGCGGCGGATTTACAAGTTCTTACACGTGTTCGGTTATCTGAACCTAGACATATCCAGTTACTCGTTGTGTTGACTGTCAGTCAAGTGTCAGCGCTGTGAGAGTGGCCCAAGATTCAAGCCCTGGTTTAGGCTTTGGCGGTAAATTGCGTTTCAAATGCTAAGAGCTCTTTCAAACGACAACCAAATCCTCTTCCCAAGGTGTACAGACACAAAGAACCCACAATTCAGCGGAACACCCTTTGCTTGAGCTAATGCCATTCATCACCCCTCACATTCGTCTCGGTTTCTGATCTCTTTAAGGCAATACCTTTACGCAACTCCATCAAAGCGACTCCTCACCCGGATCAAGGTCGCACGACTTCAAAGACCCATCAGCCGTCAACAATGAACAACACTGTCGTTGCGGTTCTTAATCGGCTTTGCCGTCCCTCGGGCTCGCTACCGAAAAACAGTCCACAAGCCCAGCAGGTTCGCGTAACAATGCCCACAACAAGCGAAGGCAACGAGAGCACGGCGGCGCGGCTCGATGTAGAACGGGGAACAACATCTTAATAGGCGCGTCACGTCGCTGAGCCGAGCGAAGTATTTATGAATCCAGACTTCAGGCAACGCCGAGGGATGTCCAAAAGTGACCACACACTGCAGGTTATGCAAATTGGCCCCGCTGCTGCGGATTTCGCATTCAACCGGCAGAGAGCTCCGATTGGCGTATGATTTCGTGAGATGGTCGGACGTGGGATCGTTGTGCAGAACCTGAGGGGGTGCCCTTACGCAAGTAGCAGTCGCCTTCCACCGATCCCCACACCTACCCACGATGTGGTAATCGGAGACAAATTGAGGGTCAAGTTACAGCATGAGCAGTTTCTCACCCTCGGCTCCGATTCCATCGTCGGATGCACAGAGAGCGCCCGACGGCCCGATTCCGCTGCGCCAAAGATCAACAGAGGTAATCACCGAGGACTGTCATAAGCGCGGACAGTGACTGTGTGGAGTGAATGGAGTCGGAATTAACATGTTTATTTGATCAACACGAGTCGGAGTCAATGGATCCGTTAATTGGGCCGCGAGTGAGTCGCGCGGTTAACATATGTAATTGTTTGCGGTGCAACATGTTGTTACAGTAAATTGAGCTTTGCCGCGTGCACCGGCGGTGGCCCCAAACTCCAGACGAAAGATAATGGGGCGCGCGAGTTAATTGAATTGAGTCGGCGCGTTGTTTCGTCGTCAAGGAACGGCAAATCACGTGTAGTCTGGGCTGCCCCTGCCCCAGGTCTGGAGTGGCGATCCGGTGAATTATTAGTCAATTACTTGAATTGGACGCTTGAAATTGATTAAGAGCGGCGGCGAGGCCAGGGAGAGGTGGCTTGGAGTGAGCTCAAGTGTCGAGTGTAAACAAAAACACGGGTGACCGAGAGTTGAGTAAGCAGAGACTGTTGCTTCTCAAAATATTCACCAGTGTCATTGAAAAGTGGGAGAAACTCTTGTTCAAGGTGTTCGCATTTTCACAAGACAAGAGTTGATTTCTGAGTGCTGCTGAAACACAACTTTCGTTTTTATGTCGATCATCGCCGGCGTGGGATGTGATTCTCTCTGCAATTGGCGCCCGACAGAAGATTCGCAATGCAACTCACGATCTGCGCGGTTATTTGGGGTTCCAGGACATGGGACCTCTTTCTGTAAGGTGCCTGTGCTTAGGCTGTGTTTGGTAATGGAGCGTTGTTGATTCATTTCGATCCATTGTCTTGCCACTGATCCTGTTACCGTCTGTTACTCCTGCAACCATTTTATTTTTTTGGAGGAATAACCAGACTCGACGGTTCTTCTCTAACGGTGGCTAAGGAAGTTGCAAAGTAGGGATTTTCCTTTTCTTTTTCATCCATGCATCTGCTACAAACGTCGTTGTATGGACATCGTAGTCTTCCGGTGTCCACCCATTGCACAGTATCCTGTGAAGGCTCTGATTAAGTTAAGTTTTTTTTCAGGTCCATGTGTAGCCATACTTGTGTCTCATGCACACTTGTGCCCTTGTTAAGATTATTCCGTAGCTCTGTGATTTTTAGTTTGTTGACGTTCCATTAGTCTTTTCGAGAGAAAAGTCTTGCGTGCAATTTTTGGTCCTGTTTGCATTGATGGCATCTGGAGGAGAAGATTTAACGACGAACTCCATGGGCTGTACAGCGACATGCGCCTGGTCAAACGTCTTCGGATTCAACGCTTAAGTTGGATAGGCTATGTAGAGTGTGTGGACACCACTGTCCCGGCTTAAAAAGTCTTTGAATCTGAGCCATTGGAACAACGTTACAGAGGACGGCCTAAAAGTGGAGAAGGACCTCAACCAACTTGGAGTGCGCAACTGACGGCAGCTGGCGAAGGACCGTGCTAGGTGGAGAGGCATGTTGGTTGAGGCCCAGGTCCACCCCGGACTGTAGCGCCACAAGAAGAAGAAGAAGAGGTTCCATTTGTACACATTTCCAGGAGTTATTGCTCTGATTCTAGCTTCCTTGTCTGCTCTACAGTTTTCTGGAATATCCCTATCTCCAGCACACCGTTAGGCTGCAATGCCTACGAGAGTGTCTTACCATTTTTGAAAAATGATGATTTGAATTTCTAACTGCTGCTCGACTGTCAATGTAAATGACGATGTTCTCGTCCGATATCGCCTCATCATCCCTCGACAGCTCTTCTGTATTTAAAATCCTACAGTTATCTGGAAGATCAAAGGACCGACTGTTCTGGAGGTTTTTCGATCCCACTCCATACATGTCTTAGATCCATCTGCGTAGATTTCCTTTACGTTGTTACTGTTCAGTTACAAGTTCGTCTCCCATAATAGTCTAATCAGTCTAGGATCGGCGTTAAGTAGTCTGTACGTTCCTCGGTAAGACTATGTCAGTTAAGTATCGCAAGCTGGCGTAACCCATGCATTGATTGCCACGTAGCGAGAGTGGCTTTAATGTCAGGGTCAATGTCTAGAGAAGTTAAGTGTAAGCGCTGCCGTTGGTGACGTGCGCATTGCGTCCCTTTGGACCCTGTCTATCTTCTTTGCAAAGCTGGCTTTATTGAGGGCCGTCCTCCAAATAATAACGCTATATAGTAGCTTGGGTGTAATCAGTATGGTGTAAGGCCATCTCGTAATCCAGAGGTTGATCTCCCAGTTAAAGTGTAAAGTGCTGTTGTTGCTTGTTCTTTCTAGTAAGTTATTTCCAAATTAGGCTCAGTACAACGCCAAGATAACTTGTCTGATCTACGAAGGTCAGGTCAGTTCCATTAAATTTTGGAGCTGACAAACTTAAACCAGGCCGACTGATGGCACCACTATAGCAAGAGAAATTCACTGTCCTTGAAATCCAAAATTCCAACGGAGGTGGAATTTTTTTTTGTTTTGTTTTATTTCGACTGCGTGTGGAAGCGGGCTTTTCTACGGACTTTGGAGAAATTAACAAAAACCATTTGAATCTTGTTTTAAGGAGATAAGTCGCTCATCGAAATCAAAGACTGCTTGTTCTCAACCTCCTGCGATGCCAACTCACAGACTCACACCTCCACCGTCGCAGTGGCGCATTTTATTGAAATGTACCTTTTGTGTCACTCGCCGGGCAGAAATTTGAGTCGAATGAGAGGGTTATCGCCGCCAAGGGTGCCTTATTCGTTGTTCTCGAGAAAGTTTATTTTTAGACAGCTTAAAAAAGTTACTGAATCGCTGAAGGTGGTCTTGGTCATGTGAACGGTCACTCTTCTCCTGCGACAAAGAACGTCAAGAGGTGGATTAAGGCTTAAACGTAATTGTAGGTTCATTTTTGGTAAACCTCTACGTGTTTTGTACACATTGCTTCCACGGTGGATAACGTGACAAAAGCCATGACCTCGTATTACCAGACGCTTGCGAGGTGCATACCTCAGACAGTAGGAGTCTCAAAAACAATCATATGGCTCATGTGCTGCATGAATTATTGGACATTAGAAAGTTGTCTTGGCGATGTGTGCCGCTTTTACTCACTTTGAACAACAAGCACAACCATTCCACCACCTCAGGCTAATATTTGACTCTGCCTAAGCGCAAACAATTTCTGCATCGTTTCGTGACTTCTGATGAAACGTCCACTGGTACTCACTAGGGACAATCGAAACGTACTCCGAAAAAGGTGAAGATTGCCCTGACGGAGAGGAAAGATCAGATATGGGATTTGGTTTTGGTTAATCACCTACCCTAACGGCTTATGTCATGGGGTCTAATTTCCTAAAAGTTGTAGATAACAAAAGTCAAACGCCTTTGTTACCAAAATAGTAAATGAGATTATGCTTGAGGGACAATCCCCAACCTTGCTTTGAAGCGAGGCCTTCTTAAGACCTCTGCCGCTCTCTGTGTCCCAGTACACGGTTGAGAATGCAACTCCACACAAAGCCGGGAATGTTTCCTAACCGCCTAGCCTTACTCAGTAGGGTGAACAACAACGACTCTGACCGCGATATTGGGACTTGAGCCACAGCCACCACGAGAATCTCACAATGGGACCCTACCACACGGTCAGACTGGAATCGAAGCTTAAGGGGCTCCTGACTTCGCTCGGCACCTGAATATACCTCCTGGTCAAGTTACCACTACCTGTCAGGTACCTTCAACACCTGGGTCTGGTAGCCGCCATCACAGTCTTTGATTCCATCAGTGATTCTGTTGACACTAATCATTGTGTCACGGATGTGGTTTAGAATCATGTGAGGAAAGGTTGCCATTTGTTGAAAGTCACAAGGAGTGGTGTACATAGAGGAGAAAAGCAAATCAGTCAAAAAGCTTCACTATGCCGATTCGATTCAATATCACAGAGAAACGTCACCCGGAAAAAAATGCTGTTCCGCAATGACAACGCTCAGGTACACATGCTATGGCGAATTCGTGTGAATTATATTATGTATTCCCCAGATTTGAACTCAAGTGCCTTTTGTGACCAAAAAGAAAGGCACTCAGGCAGAGCAGAAATTAAAGACGAATGAGAGGTTTATCGCCGCCAAGGGTGCCTATTTCGTTGCTCTCAGACGGGTTAAGAAAGTTGATTAATCGCTAAATAAAAACGGTGACTCAATCTTTCCTAAATTCTTAGGCTATGTGCTCTTTCTGAACCATCTCCGCATCACTTTTTCGTCAGGCTGCTGCAGTAAACCACTCCTTCAATGACATCGGTCACGATTTCATGCAGAACTTCGGTCTACTGTTGGAGAACGATGGTCCGTAAATTTGTGGTCCAATTTGGAAGAAGTTGAAGTTGTTGCTGATACGTTTCGATGACGTCATTGTAATGGTTTTACAATTGTTGGTTAAGTAGCTGGGAACTTTTAGCTCGTGATGCTCAATCAGCTTTAGCTGCTGGACCATCTTGGGAACACTCTACAGAGCGATTCGTTTAGGGAATTGTTCTTCAGTCAGACGTGCGAGGAGGTCTCGCCAGATGATCACTGTTGTTGTCAGCATTACTTCAATGACAGAGTGAGTGCTGTGAAAGAACTCATTGTTCTAAATATCGCATATCGGCAACTACTGCCGTGTGAACATGACCATATGTTCAATGCGGTTGTTAAATGGTGCTAATTGCCTTTCAGGAACTTCCGCCGAAGCATACATTAAAGGTTCAATTCCTGAACTTAACATTTCTTGATCTCCGCCTGGTTTGAGTAGCTTAGAGTAATTAAAGGTCTAAGCGTCTTAAGTGTCTGACCTACAGCAGACTGCGAACAGTGAAATCTTCACAGTCGGCTTTAGACCAGTCACTTGGTCCCCTCTAATCGCACAACACGAGTAGTTGGGATCATGTGCGTTGCGAAACATCCACCATCCAAATTCTTCATTTACAACTTTAACTAGTGAAAAGTAGTACTAGAAACTAAAATTCCTTTTTCTTGGCGAGCACAGAAACAAATGTGTCACCACCACAAGAGGTTTGCAGTTTCTTCTATTCACTTCTTGGCGTTCGATCCCTTTCCACTCTGAGAATATCAGAAGGTGGCTGAAATAATAGCGTCTACCTAAAGTTCAAGTCAGCTCTATATCATGAACAACCATCGCTGATACTTGCAAGATGAAGAAAGTCATTAATTATGGCTTACACGCCACACCTAATCTATGTCATTCGTTGAATGATTGTTCTTGGAAGTAAACCGGAACCTGTAACAACAAACCATGACATACGCCTTCCGAAAGACAGTCCCGACAAATGATGTCATTCCCGATCTGAAACACGCTAGACATCTAATTCAATCCATCATACTTAAGCATACCTCGCAAAAAATTGTTGGAATTCTGCAAACTCAAAAAAAACCGAAACACTTCCTGATCGGATTTTAATCTGACACCATTAGCCAACATGCCTCACAACCATTTATGAATACTTGAATTCAACCCACGCGAATTCCTTTTCGCACCCACTAGACACCAACCACCAAATCGTAGATCGCCCAATCTTAGCCCACTTGAGGCGTGCAAACAAACATATCTTGCTCTCGGAACACACTCGATCTTAATTATTCCCAATACTCACTTTGCACTCCATTAAGCAGGCAATAAATCTTCGCCGCTTAACCGCATTCCTCAGCGTTCGAGAGGAGAACCCGTCTGTCGTCGTGTATCGCTGACTTTATCGCAAGTCATTAAGACAAGCAAAACAATAATCCTACTTCCATGAGCGATTTCTATTCAAGTTCAAGGCATCCTGCCTCCCTCCCACTGGCAGGCAATTGTTAAAGTTCACTTAGTGCTGGTTGGGTGACTCCATATTTTACGACCACTTACCACCGAATCACAGTAATTAATCATCACGGCGATACCGATCGCAGCTGGAACAGCAACGAGATTAGCATTGTCCACTGAAATCAAATCCACCATCGCGAGCGATTTAAATTCGCAAATGACAATCGATTCATATCAACGCCTTGTCTCTTTGACTACCAACTCTTCGGCTACCAACTGCGATAAAATGTCCACTCGTTGAACGCTGGACAAAGGTTTCTGCGTGCATATTGGTGTTGGGGAATGGAACTAGTCCCCTTTAGCGCGGCGACCCTGTGATTTATGTCAATTTGTCGTATTATTGCACGGAGATAATTTATTTTCAATGTTCACTTTGGAATAGAACCGCACTGGTGCGACGTTAATAACGGCGAACAAGGTAACGCGCCACCACAGCGGACACGAACCGGCCAAACAAAAGAGTTGACCAGCGAACTGCTACACACAGGCACTGACAAACTCAATTTTCTGCTCACGGTGCTTTTTCTTTCTTAATTGCTGACACATGACTGGAGATTAAGCTGCTGCAAGACTTGTTTGACACTAATCCGTAAATGAAATGCCTGTTCTTTGATTTCAGCTCAACCCAGAGGTATTCCTCCTAGTCACCGGCATAGCGCTGACGACAGCGATTCGGGTTGACTTTGGCACGAAGCAGGGTCCCATAGTTCCTCCGACGCCCACGACGACTGTGCGCCCTCAGCCGCCGTTCCGCGATCCAGCACCAGTTTGGGAGGACCAAAGTGATGACATTCCAAATCCGAATCCCTATCAGTAAGTAATCACTCACCCGACGCATGTGGGTGAACTTTCTAACCATTTCGTTTAGATATATTCTTCCACCGCCATCCCGTCCGAAACCATCACCCGACACATACAGGACATCGCGCCCCTCATCGTCCAGAGAGTTCGTATTCGGCAACGTTGTTGCACCAAACGAAGTCAATTCGCTTTTCTCTCCCACTGTGGCCAGTCTCTCGCCGCAATTCGTGCCAAACTTTGGCTTCAAGTATCACGCTGTGGTGCCCACCAAGCCGAAGACCTACTACTCCAAGACCGCCAACATCTACTACAATGACAAGCTCAGCAAATTCAACGGCAAATACAACGCCAAGACGAAGAAGTACAAGGCCTTCGACAAGGTCAAATATGTTCCTGATGCATACGTAAGTCGGTCGTCTTCTCTTTCGACTTCCACTTGAATCCTCTTTCCTCTTTTCAGTACTCCAACATCGCGGCTCTGCCAAGTGTGTCATTTGAGCAGCAGTTACCATCCCTTCAGCCTCCCAAGCCATTCCGCCTGCCAGAGGTGCCACAGGTGCCACAGCCCGTGCCAACGTTCAACTATGGTCCCTCGAAAGCCACATACTCCAAGAACGACTTGTACGGCCTCTCGAAGAACTACAAGACGCATCAACCGCAGAAGCGCCACACACTCGCGTACGAGTCCCTGCGGACAAGGAGATGAACACTTGCCGCTCAGCCAAGCTTCGTACCCGTGACCTTACAAAATGTATTTCTTTCCTTAATTTACGAATCGTTGCCATGTTTTCAGTGGCACCACACCACCCACAAGCAGAATAATAAAACGAAAAGCACACAGAAAATCACCAGAAATTGGAAGCTAGAGGGGACCCATCTCGGTCCGGTTTTCGACAGCCCACACATTTGTCATGTAAATAAAGCAAGTGTATACTCGTATGATGTAAATAAAAATAAATAAAATCAAAAGTGTTTCGCATTTGCATGCTTGGTGGGGTGAGGTAGCAGTCAGCAATTCTGAGTGTGGCGAAAGTGATCTCAGTGCTCTCGAAAACTACGCAGTAAGTACTTGTGGGGGGTGCTGTAAATTAAATTTATGGGAGGTGTTGACTTGGAGTACTCCGCGCAATCATGGGGAATGCCGGAGTTGACTCAGAGCAGATTTATCGGTGACTGCATGATGCAATGTAAGGAATGTATGAGAAATAAGTGACAAAGGATTTTGGCCTTTTGAAGGAATGTTTACAATCCATTTACTGAAATCTTGATAAAATCTTGTCAGGAAGTGAGAATAAACTGATCTCCAAAATGAGTGCTGTCTAGCTCAAGCAGTGCATACTTTGAAAAAAAGTCTTAACCGAAATGCAGCTTAACCTTCTTCTTCTTCTACTGGCGCTAGAGTCTTGGGTGGACCTGGGCCAGCATGCTCTTCCAGCTAGCACGATCTCTCACCAGCTTCGTCCTATTGTGTACTCCACGTTGGATGAGGTACTTCTTCACTTGTGTCCGCCACCATAACCTAGGCTGTCCTCTGTTGAGTAGTCCCAATGAGTCATATTCGAAGGTGCAGTTCACCCACGACTACTTAACTCAAGTTTGTCCAAGAAGTTCATAAGACTAGTATGCTAGTGGACAACTCTTTTGGTCCGCCGCTGTTGTCTACTCCGAACGGACATCAACTCACCATCGATCTCAACATCGCAACACTTTCCGTACCACCCTCAAGAGGTACAAAGTCCAACTGACTCAGCAGATGAAGACTGGCGAACATTCTCTTCGATAGCGTAACCCCGTTTGAGCCCTAATGTGAAAAATTGCATTTTCTAACGAGTCTCATTTTCATCACAACGGCTTATCTAACGAACCCACCTTGAGACTACCTGTGTCCTTGGTTAGAAGTTCTGTCGACGGTTGGGTCTCCCGACAGTACAACCAGAGATGGCTCAAGTATGCAGACTGATTAAGTGCGTGCTTCCAAACGTCAGCAAAAATATCTTTGGCTCTTTTATTATCTCTAGACAGGAAAGGTCGCAGATAACTTGTTGGCTTAGAACTTAAGAATGATTGAGTGATGATACGCTATGCGACACATATGGAGAAGGTGAAGGTCAAAATCCCGCTGTTCAGCAGAATGTTCCTCTCATTTGGACGATGATAGGCAAGAAATTCGTCTCCCCGTCTTAGACGAGGTCAAGAAAGCAATATCGAGACTGAAGTCGAACAGAGCTGCTGGAGCAGATGGACTGTCCGCAGAACTGTTTAAAGCAGCTGGAGATGACCTGGTTGGGTCGGAGGAAAGCATGCCCGATGATTGGAATCTCAGCGTCGTCTGTTCGGTTCACAAGAAAGGAGATCCATTTGCCTGCGCCTTCTTTACATCCCCTCCTAGTACAAGATCCCCTCTACCGTATTGCGTAAACGCCTGAAACCGTTCGTAAACAACCTGATTAGTCCTTATCAGTGTGGTTTCAGGCCAGGGAAGTCCACCATCGACCAAATCTTCACACTACGGCAGATCCTGGAAAAGACCCAAGAAATGCAAATCGACACTCACCACCTATTCGTCGATTTCAAGGCCGCGTATGACAGTGTGCATAGAGACGAGCTATACAGTGCCAAGTCTAGTTTCGGCATTCCTACCAAACTCGTCAGATCAATGCCAAAAAAGGTTTTAGACAAGGCGATGCACTGTCGTGTGACTTCTTTAACATCATCCTTGAGAAGATCGTGCGTAGCTCACAAGTCAACACCAGAGGTACGTTCTTCCAAAAGTCAGCTCAATTGCTAGCTTACGCCGACGACATTGATGTGATTGGACGAACACAGCGCGCCGTCAATGAGGCGTTTGCTGGCATTGAAGCAGAAGCGGCTAAAATGGGTCTGGTGGTGAGTGAGGGCTAAACGAAGTACATTCTGCCATCAAGGAAGGACGCACCACATCAACGTCTCGGACAGAGCGTCAGAGTAGGCAGCAGAAACTTCGAGGTAGTATACCACGTCTCCGCGGTAACGGATGCTGCGATGACTATCCAGCAGGCGACACGAGGAGGCTGCATGTCAACTTGACCTGTGCACGGACGAGGATAGCGTTGGCAGTACGCCATGTTGAGTGCGATCAACGACGTTTCCTCGTGGGAACAGGTCCTTGCCTAGCAATAACCATACTGGTACGGAATTCAAATGCAGAATCACTCTTGCCAATCGCTGTTTCTATGGGCTCAAGAGGCAATTGAGTAATAAAGCCCTCTCTCGAAGGACAAAGCTTGCTTGACTCAGATTCGGCACCTTGATCATCTCAGTCCTACTCTATGGCGCGGCAACCTGGACACTACTTAAAGCGGATAAGGAGGCCTTTTGCGTGCGATTTTTGTCATGTTTGCGTCCATGGCATCTGGGGGAGAAGATTTAACCACAAACTCTATGGGCTGTACAGCGACATGCGCCTAGGCGTAGCGTGTTCGGATACAACGCATAAGATGTCTAGGCCCGAAAAGTCGAATCTGAGTCATTGGGACAACAGAGAACGGGATAGGCTAAGGTGGCGCACACAAATGAAGATGAACCTCAACCAACTTGGAGTGCGCAACTGACGGCAGCTAGCGAAAGATCGTGCTGGTTGGATCGTACTGTTGGTTGATGCACAGGTCCACTCCGGACTGTAGCTTCACAGGAAGAAGAAGAAGGCACTTCAAAGCACTTTCTCTGTCAATGTCCCGCCTTTGCTTGGATCAGGTGGCGGCTGGTTGGTGCTGATGAAAAATTAAGCTCTCTATCACAGAAGCGCTTGATGATTTTCCTTCAGAAGACCAAGAAATTTCATTTAATGTAGGTTACTGCCTGGTAGCACAGTAGACCAGTTTTCGAGTCTGAGCGCTCCAGTGCAATGTTTCCCAACCTCCAACAGCAACAAGAAAAAAGAAACAGTTCGCGAGCAAGTACCTAGAGTCAACATCATCCAAGCAATTAATGAGACACTGCTACAGATCGAAGGATTAGATCAAGATCATCATTAGGACTGACAGAATGTGCTACTGCTAGGTGAGGCACAAACGGGGGATATATTTCTGTTTTTACTGATGAACCCACGGAGCAAGGACAACATTTGAGTTTGTTGCATTTTTCAAAAGAAACTTGTGTCTGGCCCCTCCTGTACTTGAAAAATACTCTCGCTACCTCTTTCGACTGCCAAACAACAAGGGACTCAAGTTCCTGAGTAGGTAGGTAGGGTTGGCTTGAAGCAAATTGTGCTGATACTCCAGTGTTTGTTGGAGTGAACCAGTAAGCCATTAAACCAAATAAATTATTCAGACCCGATAAGGAAGTTCAGTAGATCGGCGTAAGGGGCGTTCCTGAGGTCATTCATATTATTGAGTAAATATTTAGTTCCCTAAGCATCTGTCTGAGTCATGAGCAGTTTTTGGCTCCTCTACGTCCATACAACTTCTATGGAAATCATTCGAGGAAACACTTTGTCTGCTTCCGTGCTCTCCAGCCAGACGATGTCTGATGGTTATTGCTGCCGCAACCTGGTATATGTCCAATCTTTTGAACGATACTGGCAATCTAGAGCCAGTAAGGGAACCCCTCTCCCCCACTTTGAAACACAGCTGGGGACATGATAAGACCTTCTTTGGGTGGTCTAGTCGATCTATTTGCCTAGGTGTTCGTTTTCCTGAAGAAGGATTCCTTGCTAAATGAATGTTTCCATGTTCTGTGCCAATGACAGCAGCCACTCTTGGGTTCTTGATGATCCTTAATTGCCAAGCCTCTCTGGAAGGGGGTTGATTCGCGGTAGGGCAAGAACTATTAAAATTTAGACTGTTTTACGTCTGGAAAGCGTTTAGTTATAAGGCTTGCTTCCTTTCATCTTTTCTTTGATAGTATTTGTCTATTCCCAATGTGGCAAGAGTGTTAAAGCTTTCTCATATTTCTGTTTGTTTCCCTTTCCCTAACATTGCGTGAAAGTGGATGGTAAAATTATATATTGGGTTTATAACTCATGCGGTTTGCTAAGAGATGGCGTATATACAATATATCAAATTGCTAATTGAGTAACATCCAGAGGTTTTGCGAGCAACAATCTCCATAGAGTAATGCTTCCAGTTCTTCATCTTTAAACGTTTTAGCTGCCCAGAACGTTCAACGTCTTTCAAGGCAAAATCACTACTTTTAAATCATGCAAACCACTTTTGGCACGTTCGCCCAGCTAGCGCATGTTCACCATAAACTTCCACCAAAATACGATGACTTTCGCCAGCACATATTAAAGTAACGAAGAAGAAAAACACTCTTTCAAGCACAAAGTTAAAAGTATTTGAGGGAAAACAAATTATTGTTATTTACGCTTTAAATGAATGACATACACTGAAATGACGTACAATGACAGAAGCTTTTCAACACATGTTCCAATGGAATAGTAACAATGGAATATAAGTAACGATATCCCTCAACAAATAGCAGGAATTAAGTGATAAACCCAATATTTTCTATCGGGCAGAGACCGTTAACTAAAAAGCGGACTTCTTCCAATCTAGGATAGTCTGAAATACACAGCAAAATCGTTTTTGCTTTGATCAAAAGAGAAACTAAGCGAGTCTGCGGTCATGGATTCCAAATATAGATCCGAATGAGAATTTCTAAAATGACTACAATCGACTAAAATCTAAAGTTAGTAAACTTACGAACTTGTTGAGCATTTTAGTTCCTTAACATGGTGGAAGAAACCTGGAGCATATGTTTAGAGAATGAAAAGTGTTCCCTGAATTAAAACCTCTCTATCTCTCAATCAAAAGAATACTCATACCAAACAGATATAAGACCCAAAAGCCACACTCTGATGACCCTGATATTGGTTGTATTATCTACCCACTTCCACAAATTCGATAAGTGATCTATGAAGTCCAATCATGAATCACACTTCCGACCATCTAAAGTGGCGATGGGGCCATCGTTGCTTCCCAAACCCACTGTTGTCCGGTTTATCGGCGTAAACAAGCAATTTTTCATATCTTCACAAAACATCGCTGAAAGCTGTTTAGATACTGTGTGTCGGAGTGTGTGTTGAAGGTCATTTGAGCGCTTCATTGATTACAATTGTTTGCTTCAATCGTTTTGGTATCCATTGATGTTGTTGTTCTTTCGAATCAATTTCAACCAATTGGAGAACGGAAATGTGATCAAGGCTTTCGGGTATCAATCATTTTACGCTTAAATCTGGTCTGTGATGTTTTTTTTGGATGTCTGGTATTTAATACGCGTGAAGTCTAAGGAATTTTTGGTACAATGGAAAATATGTTTGATGGTTGAAGTTGAGCAATGGAAATTTGAACGCCGTGAAAAGAGGCAAGAGACCGCCTACTCGTACATTTCAAGAGTTCAAATATTTTGAACTTTCAGTCCGAACAATACTTTTGAGTCCAAAGATTTATTGTCTCCGGCATTGGCTCATCTATTGTTAAGAATACAATAGAACTGTCAGTAGAACACGTCCACAACATCATCCTTCTCTCTGTCGCCAACAAAAGTCCCCTTCCAAAGTAGAAATCTGATTTGCATAACTTTTGGCACGCGATATGGCGAACAAACTCCGTAACACAACAGCCAGCAAAAATAAACAAACACTCCAACCATCAACAATTGACAAGTTTATTGACAATTTGTGAACATGTCGAAAGACCTGTGCCAATCCTGTCCAGAACCAGCTTATTTTATGACACAACAGAAGGGATTCTCATGTCTCCGCAGCCACGGCAACTGGTTCGAAACGAGGGTAAACAAATTTCAGAAGTTTATTTAATTCTCCGCAAAATGGAACCTGAGACCCACGAAAAGTTCACCTGCATTACGAGATCAATGAACCGCATAAAACGTAAAAATATTACGCCTCTCAAACGACTCAAAGTCCAAAGGTGAGCCTGCCCTGGCCGGTCTCACAGTTGAACTAGCTCGCTGCGCTGTGGTGGTTCGCTCACCAACTCTTTTGTTTGGCGAACTGTGTTTTCGTGTCGAACTAATTAATCGCGCTGCACGAAGCATAATGAATTCAACCTTGATTCAGATTGATTCAATTTTATCGTTTTGTGCTGTGCGCTTCCTTATTAAATGCTCACAGCCGATTAATGGTAAGACGACTCGCGGTAGATAGCAAACGCTTGCTCGCGATCCAAATAGGCGATTCTGGACCTGATCCAGTATGCGATTGTAATGATAGCCAAAGCATTGACAAAAGGGGGTATTTATGTGCTAAATGATAATCGCATTTGGTAAGATCAAGCAGTGTTGGGTGGGCAACCACGGTACGATTGCTGTGCCAATACGTCGGTTTTGGCAGCTGGCCCAAAGATGGTCGTCAAACTTTTACCTTCTTTGCCGCTTTTTCGTAGAGCAGTGCATTTTTTCTCAGGCCAGTATGGCGTTCTTTCGCGAAAGGAGACTGCTCCAGAGATTTCAAATTTGCCAGTTGTACAACACAGAAACGATTTGACACATTAATTAGCGCGTGTTTTACTTTCAGCTCTATTTTGGTTGCATTTAAGGATAGACAGATATTCTTTCCCTACACATTTCACTTACACATTCTTAAGACGTTCACCAAATACGGTCTCCTTGAAATGTTTGCTGATTTACAGGCTGCAATGAAATCACCATAAAACTTCAAACTTCACCCTACGTGCGTGGAAACTAAACACTTCCTCCACAGACGTCCTCGAATCACATCGAAATTTAAGACCCAACTGAAGGCTACCCATTTCAATGCAAACGAGGTGCGATCAATAAAATTTAACAACCGCCAGCAGACATCATTGCATCAGATCAAAATCAAGCGCACCACCTCTTGCATCCAAGTGTGCCTCCAGTCAGAGGAGATCATCAAGCACCTCAACATCAATCATATTCTCGATTACAAAATCGATTAAATCATCATTTGACGACCCCGCGCATTCGAACAGAACGTCGTGATTTATGTCACCTATTACGCGGCCAGTACGTACTTACGACAATGACAGTCGTGATGTCATTTCGTGACAATTGACACATCACATGTGTTTCCGTCTGCTCCTGTCCTCTTCAAAACTGACAAACAACAGATCGCAATTGCGCAATCTCTATTTGAAGTCGTTTAATCCTCTCTTCTCCCGCCAGCGGGGTCCGGTGGCGCACGTCGCCTCTTTGGTGCCTGCCATCACAATCAAGTCGGTGAGAGAGTGCCACCAGTGTGAACCAGCCACCCAACACGTATCACTTGTGTGTGGTGCTACTGCATGTGAGAGAGACTCCCAAATCGAGGGGAGTCGTGATCATCTCTTGATTTGCGGCACGACAGCACGCCACAAAAGTGGTCTAAATTGCGGTGTTTGTGTTTATCTGCAATGATTCCGTCAGGAAATTGGGTAAATTGATGAGAATAGGTTCCATTGTAGTTCGTTTTGTTTTTCGGATTTCTTTGGGATTGGTTTTTGGAGTCCCTGTGATGTGACGACTGTTAGAAAGGAAATGACTCACAGACGAAGAACAGGAGATGATATAAGTCTGCTTTGGAGATAGTTTAGAGATAGTACACATGACAACTCAAAAGGCTTCATATCGTTAATGTACTACTGCCTGCGGAGTTGCCCCTATCAACAAATTTCTAACTTTGGCTCTTAAGAGACAACTCTCATCTTCCTAAGATGAGCGTAATCTCTGCGGGAACTTAGATGACTACCGAGGGAAGAGTGGGGGTGAGCTTATGTCAAGTGGATGAACTGATAAATGTATCGGTCACCGCTTGCACCCAGTGCTTCACGTCATAGAGCAACACTTCTATGGCTGCCCGAATATATATCGACGACAATTTCGTAACCAGTATTCCAGCATCAAATCGGGAATTGCTTTGGTGGCAAATGAACCTCTTATCGCGAGGTTGCCGATGGCTGCGCGGTTGCTCATGCCTGCGAGGTTGCCGATGCTTGCGAGGTTGCCGATGCCTGCGAGGTTGCCGATGCCTGCTAGGTTGCCGATGGCTGCGAGGTTGCCGATGCCTGCGAGGTTGCCGATGCTTGCGAGGTTGCCGATGCCTGCGAGGTTGCCGATGCCTACGAGATTACCAGATTTTCCATAATCTACAGCTGGACACCCAATATATTGTCTTCACAAATCCGAGGATTCAATTATGCTCCAAGGATTTCTTAAACGCGTTCTGATGTTCGGAAAAGCACTTCTGGAAGATTACGAAAAAAATCGAAAACAGGACTTATACACAGCGCAGCAGCATCGTGGTTTGTAGTCCCTCATTTCCATTCAAAGAGAATTTACGCTAGAATTTAGCGGCATTCCCTTAAGTAGATGGACCACGGCACGACTAACCTAACACAGATAACACAGTTCAAAATTACCTCAAAGGGATCACATGTTGCGTATCTTCCAGCTACACCCGTTTGAATAATATTGTTTAATGGCAAGATGTAAACTTTATAAAAAATTCAAACTTTCGTAAAAAGTGCACCACAGTCTGTATTTTATTGAGTCTTCCTTTCGAAACTCAGAACTGAACGACTCTGGACTTTGTCAAATTTCGTTGGGTGAAAGATCTTTACCAATGTCTGTTTTCATCTCTCCTAGCCTAGGCTCTCAAGGGCGTTTAATCTGTAGACGCCTGGTTAGGTTCATGTCTCTGCACAGCCCGTACAGTTAATGGTCGAATCTTTTTCTCCAAAAACCATCAGCGTCCGAAGGGACAAAGGTGGAACACTATTCCTCTCGAGTTCCGAAAAACAAGAAAACAAAAAACAACACCAGAAGAAGCCAAATGTTTGTGTGAGTTATTCCAGAGGACTTGCAGGCAACAATGTGCACAAGAACAAGCAGCAGGGTGAGTGCGGCCTAAGAAGAGATGAAAGGGTTCCTTGGCTGCTTTGTTTTGCTTTCCATCTTTCAACACCTTTTCGTCGTTCTTCTGCGTATATCCTTCGTCTTGTTGGGAGAAAAAAAGAACAACCTCCCTACACATGCGTATCGCATGAGTGTGTTGATGTCTCTACTGTCTCTACTTCAACGTGATGTCGTCCCGAAAATATTCAAATTCATAATAGAAAGGATTCGTACACAACAGAACAAACGAGAGAAGACATACATACGCGGGCAATCCCAAAGAATCCTTTCACAGGACGTGAGACCCGGGTACCTTTCGACAAGTTCGAGTACAACATATTTCTAAGGGATGCTTGCACAACACACAGCGACCAAAAAAAACTGCTAAAACTTCAACGAAACCTGCCTTCGTACACGGACATCCATCGTAAACAGGATGCTCAAAGCAAAAACGAACACCGAAGTCTTTGCCGTTCTCCCTGCCAATGCAGTGGAAGGCTATTGTGATTAGAGGTGTCTTTCGTAACGTGGAAGGGGCTCGCTGGTAGACGATGCCGTAACGGAGAAGGAGTGAACTCCGCCAAAAAGTTCGGCTGATGGCGTTTCCGACGAGATGGCTGCTTCTGCTGCAGCTTCCTTTTGAATGGTAAGAAAAAGAGTCTCCTTCTTAGTCGTTGTTTTTTGTTATCCATCGGCTTGTGTTCCTTGATGACGAGTATTCTTAGGAAAGGTGAGCGCTTAGATGGGAACGAGGAAACATAAAGAGGGCTTCTAATGATTGCTTGTTGGCTAGGATGAGTACCTAGTAGTTAGGAAGGTATGAAACATTTTTTGGGAACTTGTTGGGAAGTCATATCGAAGGTTTCTCTTCTCTTCCCACTTCATTGATGTGGGACGTTGCCTACAATTCTATCGATTCATTTAAAGAACTTCAATGGAGGATAATAAAGCGGTCATCCACTGTGAGGTTTGATTTTTAAAAGGCTCTCTCTGAAAGATCACATGGGACTTCTATCAAACAGCATTATAATTTTCATTCAGAATCGTTTGGGAAGTAATCATGGAGAGACTCACACCACAACAGCTACTGCAAATTGTTCAGCTGCATTACGAAAATCAGCGTCCTTTGAGAAATGTTTCTGCCTGCAATTCGAGGGGTGCCTAATCGGCCTGCCAATAATAATTGAGTGGCACTACAGCCCACAACGGACCAGGGCCTATCCTCTACAACAACTACTCGTGTAGAGTAGACCTACAGTAGAAGTGTAGAAGGGACCTAAAGTTTTTTGCCTACTCCGAACGGCAAGATTTGAGAAGCTTTTCATAGACAGCTGATACTCTTTGAGTGTTGTCGGCAACTCGAAAGAGGTGGTGCCGTGAAAAACCGCGAGGTCTCCCGTCCGGGAATCGAACCCAGACATTCTGCGCGGCAGTCGACGCACTTACCAATACGCCACGGCGACCACTGCCAATACCACTCGCAAATTGGAGTTCCAGTTTACATTAGTGGATGGAACTCGACTGGCTAGACCACATCCAGCATGTACTGCATATAGCTGCAAGTGTACGCGAAGACCAAAATAAGGACCAGAATAGAACCGCCTGTGGTAACCGTATGTCTCTGAAACCCATGCACATGGTCCCGGTGAGCTCTGGTTTCGAGAAGGCGGCGAGCCATACAACGTGTGAAACAATGGACTTGTTGAGAAATCACTTTGGGGAGCACTTAATTTCGCGTTTTGCTACGGTAGACTCCAGTATGCAGTACGGAAGGCAAAAATCCGTCGACTACACTGGCTTGGCCACATCGAACGCATGGACAGCAAGGCTCCAGCGAAGAGGGTCTTCGAATCTGAGCCTCCTGGTTCGAGAAGAAGAGGCCGACCGAATCTACGGTATAGAGACCAAGTAATCGCGGATGTAAGACAGCTTGGCCTTGATGACTGGAAGCAGCGTGCCCAGGACCGTCAGCGATGGAAGGCAGCAATTGCTCAGGCTCTGACCCTTCATGGGTCGCCGGCCTGATAAGTAAGTAAGTGAAGTTTGGACTCCTAGATTGGGCCTAAAATAAGTAAGGTCTCAGGTCTTTAGGAATTGACGTTCTGGATGTCAAACTTCCTCGAGTCATCCGCAGGGTACCAGTCGCTATGCTCGAACGAGTCGCTCAAATTGAACCTTCCAAATAGAATTCCTCAAACGAATCGTGGTCAACATTGACATGAGATGATTATTTTCAAAACGCTTAAGATGGCTAGGCCATATAGAGCATATGGACAACGCCAAATTTCTTTGGCAAACATAAGAGGGGCTAATGCATTCACACAGGGAGTGATGTGACGTTGACTGTTGAGTTATTAGTAGCAGACATCGTCCAGTTTTTCTTTCCCAAATGCATTTCAATAGAGGCACAGTAAAACACCGGCGGCACAATAACTTCTCGCTAATGGCATCCTGTACGTGTACAAATTTTCCCTTAATCAAACCACTTCGCACTAAAAGCTGATCCAAAAAGAAATGTCTCACTCTGAGCCTGGACTCGTTTGCTTTCGATCCCCGATCGCGGAAATGTCTCAGTAACTGCTCTTCATCTTGAGTTACATTTTTCGCCACTTAGCCCGACCGATATTCAAGTTTCTTGGAATCTAGGTTAACGGCATAAATACTGCACCGCAGACGAAAAAGTAAAAGAAATTTCGAAAAGTCCTGTTTTGAATTGAACTGCGCCGCAATTTCCAAAAAACAAGTCCCTCTATTACATCCCATCTCGCACCGGGAGGCAACACATTTAAATTCATTCGACATCGATCGCCTGCCGCAATTAACAACATTTTCAGTCGGCTGACAAGCCGCGGAACCAGATACAGCTTTCTAATTTATTTTTTAGTTCCCAGCCCGTTGGGCAACCTCGCGGTCGAGTCCATTTACCACAGCCAGCGCGCGCATCGGTACACTATGAAATTTTGATGAACTCAAAAATCCGAAACAATCGCATCTGTCATCGGGGGCGTCCTTGTGGTCGGATCTGTGGCGGCCTTTTGATCAACAGCTATCCAAGTGAGAGTGAAATACGATGTGTCTGTCCGCAGAAATAAATTCAGTCCACCTTCGCCTCTGCTGTCACTAGCGGTTTGCTGCATTGACGGCAATGAAATGTAAATAAGCGACACTTTGCGATGACTGGCGTGGGACGGATCAGTTACTTAATTGTCACTTGGCTGAGCATGCAGGTTGAGGTTTAATCTGATTAATCTGTGGCCGAAAAGCAAAAGTGCACGGGTTCGTAAACTCAATTAGTGTCACACCATCATGCATGGCGCGCGTTCGTGTTACAACACGCGGCGGCAGCGGCGTTGTCGTCCCAGCGGTCGTGACATGGGCCAAATTGGATGTCGCTGCGCAAGTCGTTAACGTCCTACCACCAGGCGGCCGGGCACATCGCCGCAAATTAGCATTAGACCTTCATCACTCCAAGATTTACGGACGCGTCGTCGCTGAAAAGATCGCGTTGGATGCCACTTAATTTGGTTGCTTTCCAGCATGCCTGCCGCACTTTGGTCACCGGGAGGAGACGCTGGCAGTCGCGGGGCATGTACGAGCATCGCCGGTGATCTCTTGACGCTTGTGGTTGTGGCTGGTGTTGCAACTGCGGCTTTGGGAAGATGGCCCAGAAAGCAAATTGAAAGCAATAAATTTCCCTGGAGCCCACCGAAATGAAAGGGGGTTGCTGCTGATGATGCTGCGGTTAGTTGATGGGCGCATGCATGGAATGTAGGCGGTTGCTAGATGGCATAGGAGTGGTTGGATTTTAATTGGATTGCTTTTGAAATGTTTCACTTGAAAGGTGGAGGAACTGCAAATAGTGGATGAGGGGCCGTGACTTAAAAGTTGGTGGTCACGTCTCTTCATAATTTGCACTCACTGGGGAGGTGCTGAGAAGGCTTTAAATTTTGGGCACATCTCAAGTTTAAGGAACATGGGAGGGGGTTAGAATGAAGATACGTGCGCATACTGGTGTTAAATATCCATCCTTAACATGAGACGCACAAATTTTCAAATTTCAAAAAATAAGTACCCACAAAAAGGAACTGTTTACTGTCAAGTCACCCCTCACAAAATAGTGACATTTTCGCTTTAAAGACGGCATGGAGTGTGGAAGCGTTGAATTCGAGTTAACTAACGACTGCGGTCTGACATATACCTAGTGACCACCACCCTATACTGACTATCTTAAGCTTACTACCATGTGGTGCGGACTAGTAGGATGTAGGCTTCTGTCAAAATTCAGCCGAAAAGGTCCCGTAGTTTTCCTTTTACCCTATTGGGAAGCAGTTACGTCTTAGAGCATGTAGTTCTTATAGGCGAGGTGGCTGGATCAAGTCCATAAGCTCGCCCGGTTGTGCTTGGGAATAGCTCCTGATGAGTAAGAGTTGATGGCGGACGATCGAGCGGCCTGGAGGTCTCTTATACTTGTTTTGCCATCGCGACCCCATTAGTGGAAAATGCGGATTAAGGAAGCAGTTGTGTCTTAAAATTTAATCATGGAAAAATTAAAAAGGAGGAATGCCCATTGGTACACCAAATCTTCGCTTGGAAGGGATCGAAATCAAAGAGGTATTGAATGCTGTGTTTTTGAGCCTCCTTCTTGACTGTTAAAAAATGGTTCGCGAGGTTCAAAATAATCACAAATCGAGTTTTGCTGAATCTCACCCAGGTGGCCAAAAAATGGATACCATGAAGGATAACGTGACAAATATCCACAAGCATGCATTGGCAAACTCCCGCTTGAAGGTGCCCGAGATAGCTGAGACAATAGACACCCCAAAAGAGCACTTTAGTCATATGCTGCATAAATGACTAAGCATGAGGAAGCAATCTGCGTGCTCCATCCAGGCAAAAAGCGCAACAGTGAGACCACTTCAGAGTAGGCTTTGACGATGACTAAGTGCAATCTGAAGTAGATTCTGATCGTTGACTAGACTTAAATGCACTGCTACACATCAGAGACCAAGGAACAGTCGAGCCAGTGGACTTTAACCGGCGAATGAAAAGTACGCAGGCGCAAAGTGACGGTCGCCGCCTTCTGCGATCACCATCAACAACCAAGAAGAAGGTCAAAGGAATCCATTCGACATAGAATTGCAAAAAACGCCCTCCCTAAGCAATGAAAAAAATTTCTTGAGACAAGGTGGAGCACTGTCATGGGACTTTTTCAACACCGTTCTTAAGAAGACCTCACTCACCAGCGCAGGAGGCACCATCTTCCAAAAAAAATCCGTACAATTTGCTGGCATACGCGAACGACATTCATGTGACTGGTAGAACACAGCGAGAAGCCAATAAAGCGCTTGCTGCTATTGAAGCGGGAGCGGCTAGAATGAGTTGAACGATGAAGGATGGCAAAACGAAGTGTATGTCGAGAAAGGACACACAGCATCGACTACTCGGGCAGAAACGTCTTATACTCGAGGTAATGGAAAACTCCGTTCACCTCGGCTCCCAAGCAAACAGTACAAGCAAAATAAGTGCAAAGACTTAAGCAGTATAGCTATTGCCAATCATTAGTTATTTGAACTCAATAGTCAGCTCCGTAGTAGAGAGCCCACTCGAGGCTAAGTTCTTGATAATCCCAATCCTGGCCTATGGTGCAGAAGCCAGGACAATCTTAAGAACGTATGAAGAAGGTATTTTTGAGGGAAAAGCTTTAGTACTAGGAGCTGTTTGAATTGATAGTTTTTGAAGAGGAAGATTCAACCAGGAACTGTACAGCGACATGAGCCTAGAAAGGCGTCTACGGACCCAACGCATGGGATGGCCAGGCAATGTACAGCGTACGGACAGTACTCCTCCAGCTCGAAGAGTCTTCAACACCGTACCAGTGGCACAACGCAACAGATGACGCCCACGGACCCGTTGGTGTACACAACTGGAGGGGAAACTCTTCCAAATTCGTCTTCATCATCCTCTTTGCCCGCATATTCCCCTAAGGGGGTCGCGGAGGCCATGCACGTACGAGAAACCTCCAGGCCGCTCGATCCTTCGCTATCGAATCTAACTCATCGGAAGCTATTCCCAAGCGCAACCAGGCGAGTTGATGGACTTGATCCAACCACTTCGTACCAGGGTCTACCGAGCGGTCACCTACCTGATGGAATTCAATCTAATGCACACCTCGGAAGTCGTGATAAAAGGGACATCCGTACAACGTGGCCAAACCAACGAAATAAAGCCTTTTCCATCCGAAGAAGTAGCTGCACAACATTGAATTCCCCCCGAACCGTCGGGTTTCTGAGCCTTTCCCGGTGAGTAACTGGCGCAACGGCACGAAGAAATCTCATCTCTACACCCTGCACTCGGGATCTTATGCTTTCGGTCATTATCCAAATTTCATGAATATAGGTGAGAGTTGTAACAAACACTGGCTGTGACACCAAGCTCGGCCTTCCTTACTACTGACCTACCAAGCTGCTTCAAAATTGATCCAGCCTGGCCCATCCTACAAGGAAGCTCAGTATTGCTCCTTCCATCACTCGTGAGGAAAAGACTCAACCAACTTTACGTGTGAAATAGGAGGCAGAAGAAGAAGAAGAACAATAAAAAGAAGAAGATGAAAAAGATTTGACTCCAAGCGGCGAGAATTGAGAACCTTTTCATTTACAATCAGAACTCTGTGAGAGTCACCAGCAACTTGCAAGAGGTGCTGCCGTGAAAACATGCAAGATGTTTAGTCCTTCTTCTTCTTTTTCGGGTGGCGCTACAGTCCGGGGGGTTCTGCGCCGTAAAGCAGGACTGGGATGATCAAGGTGTTGTACAAAGTCACTTTGGTCGTTCGGGAGAGGGCTTTATTACTCAATTGCCTCTTAAGCCCAAAGAAACAGCGATTGGCAAGAGTGATTCTGCGCTTGATTTCGGTACTGATGTTGTTGTCCCCATTCACCGCGGAGCCGAGATAGACGAAGTCCTTAGCTACCTCAAAGTTTCTGCTGCCTATTGTGGCACTCTGTCCGAGACGTCGATGTTGTGCGTCTTTTCTTAATGACAGCATGTACTTCGTTTTGCCCTCATTATCCACCAGACCCATTTTGGCCGCTTCTGCTTCAATGCCAGCAAACGCCTCATTGACGACTCGCTCTGCAATTGAACTGATCGTGCCTCTGGTGTTGACTTATGAGTTACGCACGATCTTTTCAAGGACGATGTTAAAGGTCTCGGTGAGTTCGTTGCCGACCTTGACGCAGCAGCGAGAGTTCTCCCTCGTCATCCTACACAATCTGACGAGTTTGGTAGGGATGTCAAAACTAGATATTGCACTGTAAGGCTCGTCTCTATGCACGCTCATACGCGGCCTTGAAATCGACGAATAGATGGTGGGTGTCGATGGGACTTCTCCAGGATTTGCCGCAGTGTAAAGATCTGGTCGATTGCGGACTTCCCTGACCTGAAACCACACTGATAAGAAATCAGGTTGTTGACGAACGGTTTCAGGCGCTCACACAATATGGCAGAGAAAATCTTATATTAGTCCAGGAAGCGAATCTGAGACCTTCGGCATGTGAGTCGGTGATCTTCGGGAAAGCATAAGGAACTTCAAAGCTTAGAACGAACTTGGAGCCGAACAACAAAACCTTTCGCATTCGAAAGTAACTCGTTCTTAAAATTTTCTGCAAAAGGGACTCATTAGAATATTCTCCTCAGTTCAACACTTCCATCCTATAGACCTTCCAAGCACTTCTTCACTCCACTTATCCAAGCGTCTTTTAAACGGTTTGAATAAAAAACCGAAATTCCCCCCCCCCCCCCCCCCATTGCCACCCGTGTGTCCACAATCACACTACGTAAGCACAGTGCACAAAACTGACATCTAACCCGCTAATTGAACATCAAGTCAAACTCAATTGGCGTTAAGAAATTCTTAATGGCTTCTGATTGCTGAGAAAACTGTTAGCACACCTCGGGCACGCCAGGCGTACGTTAGTTGAAATTAATTTTCCAAACACACCCTACACTGTCACCCGAAGTGCAATCAACTATTTTTCATGTAATTACCCCGCAGACGCTGGCCACTTCAACTCAACCGTTGTGCGCAGTCAGTTGGCCAGGAAGTAATCGCTCGGACGAACGACCGCGTGTAAGATGTGTGGGAACCACGCATTAATCACGATGACGCATCACAACCACCATCGAGATCATATCTCCGTAATTGGATGCTTCGATTTGGAGCTACTCCTCTAATCCTCTTTCTGGGTCACGGAGAGTGGTTATGTCTTCGTACAACGCAGCCACCGCAACATGGAGCCCATAATTGAACTCCAATTAAGGTAGCGCCGGGTTCAGCAGAGATTTCGATAAAAATTTAATCGAATTCGATGCGAAGTATTGACTTGATCTGAGACCTCGACGCGACTGGCCTTGTGGGCGAGAAAGACACATCAGCGGGGAAGCCGGCTACATTCTTTCATTAAAAATTAGATTAACTCAAATTTTTATGGGATCGATTATCATTTTGGCGGCGGCGTCCCGCTGGTAACCTTTGCCTCATGGCTTCCTTCCATCTAAGCACCTCATGCCTTGACTAAGTGAAGTGAAGCTTAATCAAACATGGTGGACCGAATCTCGCGCTGGCATGACCACCCGCTCGAATTGTCTTCGCTGTAGGGCCGCATTTCCCGTCGGATGGGGCAACCGCCTCAGCCTCAGATTTAATTAACTCGATTTCGTGCATGAATTTTTTAGCATCTTTAACACCCACGACGCGGTTGTCGTTGTCGCCGTGCAGACTTTCGGTGCGTGTTTCTCACGAAATCTGGGACCACCGAACTTTCGGTTGCGGAGCACAGGAGCATAATAAATTGTTACGAAAAGCGCTGAAGATCTGCATAAAATGTGGGTGCCACTATTCGTGCCAAGCAAGCGAAACGCGAGTGAATGATGAAAACGACCCCCATGGGTGCTGTCAAATGTTGCCTTGCCTTGCGCATAACACATGACACACGCATACATTTGGTTGTGTCATTAAGAGGCGCATAAAAGGCGGAACACCGAGGAATGTGTCAATTCTCAAGCTGCAGGAATAAATCATTGGCCAAATGGAGTCAACAATGTGAGACTATTCGCTTGCCTTTTTTTCCTTCCACTCTCTAAGATCTTCAAGTGAAAGTGTGGGCCGTAAGTTGCTGTGCAAAACAGCAATAAAGTTTAAAATTCATTTTTTGCAGACAATGCAGACGCCACCGTGGTAAACATTGCCACAGAAACAAGTCTCTTCTGTCTATCAAATCCTTGTTTTTTCTAATGATGGCTTAGTTAGAGGCAAGAAGCATTTCCAATAATTATGAAATACAACATCGCTCAAGTAGATGTCTCAGGTGGCTTTCCAGTAACACATTCCATCATTCAAAATTTTCAAAAACCTCGTTTCAAAATGTAGCTGACGGGTTGTTTGCTTGCTGACTGGTCTTAAGTGCTTGAATAACTCCCAACCTTGGGAGGATAAATCTGCAGTTATTATGTAGATTTTTAACAGCATACGACAGTGTCCCTCGAGGTAAACTTTGGAGTGTCATACGGGAGTATGGTGCAATTGCATCAAGCAGGCGAAACCCCGCTTAGACCAGGGCAAGGTGGCTGGATCCAGTACATAAACTCATTTAATTGCGCTTGGGAATAGCTCGTGATGAGTTAGAGTCAATGGCTGGGCATCGAGCGGTCTGAAGGCCTCTTGTACGTCCATTGCCCTTTTAGTGAGAAATGCGGTTTAAGAAGATGATGATAAATGTTGGCCATGACAACATCTGATGTGGTCCATTCGCAAGGCTTTCGTTCAACTAATACCCCGCCGATAATACAAGTAATGTGGGCCTTCAAAGCATAGATCATAGCTAGCTTATTCTTAAAGACCTGGCCTTGCATATCCCCAGGGAAAATAACGGAAGAGATGTAGATCTTAAGTTGGCAACACTATTGTAACTTATTAGCCGTCAAGTGATGTGAAACTAACATCCAGAACATCACTTTCAAATTGTGCAAATTTGGCTCAAACCAAGATTGTCGTCGATCCTAATTTTCATAAGTGAATTTTGTTTATCGATGAAGCTCATTTTTGGTTAAATAGATACCTCAATGTGGTCGTGTGCGTCGACTCACACGGAGAAAGTCTAGGTTCGATTCCCTGACGGGACACCTCGAATTTTTCACGCTACCGCCTCTTTCGAGTTACTGACAACACAACATTTTCACACACTGACTGACATCTACTCTAGAGACTTCAGCTTGAACATTTCATTTAATTTCTCAATGCAGAAAAACTGCATCCTAATTATCATTTTTGGTAACCTGCAATGCACGCACGAGAGGTCTCTAGGGCACTTGATCCGACACCATAGACTGATGTTCCCAAGTGCAACGTGGCGAGTATATGGATTTGGTGCAGCCAGTTCGCCCTGGGTCTGGCACGTCTCAGAAGTCGTGATAAAAGGGACATGGCTAAAACAACAAAGTGCAGCACTGTCAGCCGGAAAAAGTAGTTGCTTAGCAATGAGTTTCCCCGCACAGTCGCGTTTTCACCTTATCCCTGAGTCTGAGTTTAAGGGCGATAACTTGGCTCGGCTTTTCTTGTTACTGATTTCCAACTTTCAACTTAATTTGTCCAGATAGTCAAGCAGCTATCAAATGCCTGGGGCACTACCTTTAAGGCTCCCCAATGTGTTGTCTCTCTCGCGAAGAACTGTCAAGGCTTTACTGTTCGTCTTATGTCCAGATGATGGGACTAGTCACATAATTAAAATTCACATTCGTAGCACAATCATTGCGAATTAGTGTCAACGAAAGCACTGACGGACCCAGAGACCATTTGGTGAGATGCTACCTGACTCTGTTGATCTGTCTCGTAGGGCTAGCTTGAGCAGAGGTTTTAATCTGATCCCATGGGAGGACGTCAGGAGCCCTTGGAGGTTAATTAATTGAGTGGCACCCCAGCCTACAAGGGACCAGGGCCTAGCTTCTGCAACAACTACTCGTGTTGTGCGTGCTACTTTTCCCCCATGAATAGAAGGGACCTACAGTCTTTTGCCGACTCCGAACGGCGAGATTTGAGAAGCTTTCCATAGACAATTGGTACTCTCTGAGCGTTGTGAGCAACTCGAAAGCGGTGCAGTGAAAAAATGCGAGGTGTCGCGTCCTAGATCTTCTGCGTGTTGGTCGACGCACTTTATCCACTACTCCACGGCGACCCCTCAGAGCTTATTCAAGGCTAAACGTGCAGTAGGCGTCCTTATGAAAGGGTCATGGTGGCAGTGACTTAACACCCAGTGCGGCACAGGCAAATGTACTGTGCTGATTTTTCTTCTTCTTCGTATGGTGCTACAGTCCGGAGTGGACCTGGGCCTCAACCAACATGCCTCTCCAGCTAGCACGATCTTTTGCCAGCTGCTTTCAATTACGCACTCCAAGTTGGTTGAGGTCCCTTTCCACTTATGTGCGCCATCTCAGTCTAGGACGTCCTCTGTTGCGTTGTCCCTGTGGTTCGGATTCGAAGTCTCTTCGGGCCGGAGCAGTGTTGTCCATCCGCTCTGCATGGCCTAGCCACCTTAAGCGTTGTATCCGTAGACGCTTGACTAGGCTTATGCCGCCGTACAGCCCATACAGTTCGTGGTTGAATCTTCTCCTCCAGACGCCATCAACGCAAAAAGGACCGAAAATCGCGCGCAGAACTTTTCTCTCGAAGAGACCAAGGGCTTCCTGATCCGCTTTTAGTAGCGTCCAGGTTTCTGCGCCGTAAAGCAGGACTGGGATGATCAAGGTGTTGTACAAAGTCACTTTGGTTGTTCGGGAGAGGGCTTTATTACTCAATTGCCTCTTAAGCCTAAAGAAACATCGATTGGCAAGAGTGATTCTGCGCTTGATTTCGGTACTGATGTTATTGTCCCTATTCACCACGGATAGACGAAGTCCTTAACTACCTCGAAATGTCTGCTGCCCATAGTGACGCTCTGTCCGAGACGTCGACCCAAAAATCACTGATCCCAAAAACGGAATTCCGAGAGATGCTTTTCAAAGGAACATGCGCCCTCCCCTTCAAACAAACCCTTCTCACCCACCACCCTTCGCTGCTACAAGACGTTGTAGGCCTTGCATTAGATGCTGAACTCGGTTACGTTAAACTTCAACCATCTTGAGTCTTCGCTGAACTGAAAAATTTTCTAATTTCGTGATTTAAGCCTTTTCGGATTTTTTGGTCTTTTCCAAAATTTTAACTTTTGGGGCATTTCCGGATTTTTGTCTTTTCTGAATTTGGGCATTTCGGAAATATTATTTTTTCGGAATTTAAGGCATCATTCGGAATTTTGGGTATTTATAAATTTTGAGCAATTTGGGAATTCAGGCATTTTGCAAAAATTCCAAAATTTCTGGATGCTGTTCGTTTTCCCGTGTGAAATTTTCTTGATACGAAAAGTGAACATTTTAATTTGTACCACTTCCATGACCTAAGACAAGGGAAAGAGGATCATCGATCTGTCAGAACTTACAACATTCCAAACTTGCCCTACGGTGGTTAGTCGCTGTGAGGCTAGCCACTTCTATCTACCTGCTTGCTCCTCAAGCTTATACTTTTGTTCCACGGAACTCAAATAAATCATCCTTTCAACGATCGCGCTCCAAAGAAGGACCACAATACTTCGCAAGCTCCTGCAGCGCAGCACAACTGTCCTCACACTGCCGCACATGTTCGAACTGTCAGTCGTGTCCATGTTTGGAGCAGTCAAGTCAATCAAACAAATCTCCACACACTGCCCCGCTGTGCGAAAAAGCCACCACAACAAAGAAGAGCCCCGTGCATTTGATCACCGCTCCGCGACGTGATGTGCCTCTCACTTCGCATTCAGTTGCGCTATCGGTTCATCATCACAACAGCTGCTGTCATAAGTGTGTCAATGATCGTGACAATTCGCATCTGTTTACGTTTCGATGCGTTTGTTTGGTTTGGTTTCGTTTTTTCGAGTTGACTGACCTTTGGCAGTGTGGCTGCCTTCAGAACGCCAGCCCCATCATTTGTATGCACAATCCGTCAAGCCCGCGGTAATCGGCATGGATTTAGACCATAAATGTGTCTGTCACAAGAATCCATACGTCAGACGATTTGCATAAAAAAACATTCGTTACTCTTGATTGGCACACCGCCTTCGCCGGCCAGTTGGCAGACTTCCTCCGAAGCGGTCACGATCGCTTTTTGAATTATGTTCGCAGTCAAACGTTTGTTTGGTCCTCGCCCACGACCCGCCACCGAATGACCGGAATCACTCTCGTGGATGTCGTATTTCACAGCGCAACTGTAAACTGTAAAAACTGTTTCAGCGTTCGGCGAATCCGACGCGTTTTTCAGGAACTTGTTCGAATAAATTTAACCTCCCAGAGGGACGCGAAATATTTCGAATTTAATTGCGCTCGCCAAGCGGACGCGAACCGGGTTACCACGACGCAGTTGGGTTCTGCCGAAATTATTTATATTCTTCGAAATACGGGTTGAACGGCAGACTCACACGCGGGGTGTATTTGTCTTCGTGGGACGTCGACCTCATTTGGAAACCGTCCGGTAGCGGTGTGAAATCGCTGAGAGATATTGCATCAGTCAAGATTTCTTGCCCTCCGGGGACGCGAGCGCGCTGTGGACTCTGCAGCTCAACTCAATAAAGTGCCTTGATTGATGAGAGGTTATTAAGTACACATAATGTTGAGTTGGAAGCTTTATGCTTTTAGATCGCGGCCGTTTGCTTGTCCGAGATGTTTATTGAAGTCGGAACGTGAAGTCCATGAGCGAAAAAGTGCGCAGCTGTGACATACGATCTACTTGGTTTTTTTGAATTCCATCCGCGCATTGCCATAAAATGAGCAGATTATCTCATCTCGGCAGGCACACTCTTTGAAATTCAATTTTAAACAGGCTTTGTATGCAGCAAGTCAGTCAAGTGGCTGTCAAGTGTCGGAATGTTTCTTTCCTTATGGCCATGGCTATCGTAAACTGTCTTGCAGATCAAACAAGAAATCAAAAAAGTTCCTGCAATGTCCATCTTGCCAAATGCAAGAGCATGTATAGGGGTCCAGGGAAGGTTAAGTTTGAGTGCCTGCTTGTGGGATGACAATCACACTTAGGCCACCTTTGGGCCCGTGAATAGTCTAGACACTTTGAAGCCAACCAGAACTATTGAGGTGTCCCACACTAATATCCCTGAGTTCACTTAGGTTGCCAAAGAAGCACTTTCCTTGGTGTGTCCTTCATCAAAGGTTCTCTTTCCAAAAAGATGAAGAAAACACCAAGGGAACTGCGACTGCCAGGATATGAGAATTTGTTTCCACCTCTTTCACGTTACAGCAGCACTTCCAGAGGTGATTGTGAGGAATGCCGAGTCTAGTTTCATGTACTCCAAAGGGCAGCGCCCGGTTATAACGTGTTTCTTTATCCGTAGACTCACTTTGCCTAAGCTGACAAGGTATAGAGAGACTTTGGAGTTGAAATGTGAGCAACTTCCTTTGGTTATGTATAAGAATCAAACTTTATAATGAATTGTACAACTATGCATTTGAGCTTACTTTAATAGATTGCCAATATTAGAGATGCGATCTCCTGCAGAAAAGCCTCCACAAGGCTTCGCAGGAACATACAAAATTTGTAAAATTATTAATTGAACAATAAAATTATGAGGCATTTTTGGCTCTTATTTTTGTTCGCTCAAGCGAGATAAAAGATTTGGTGAGGCACTTGGCAAGCTCATCGGCCATTCAATGCTCCTGGACTTCACTATGTTCCGGCACCCATACCTCGCTTGGTCATCTCAATTAGAGACAGGCGGCACTTAATGGAGGTCTTTGAGTGGAAGTCCTGGACTCCAAGGGATTTAATTGCAGCCTGGCCCTCGTAACAGATAATTGTAATTCTTTTTGTTGCTCAGCCATGAGAGTGCGTCTCTTTGATTGCCTTAATCTCTGTCTGAAAGATGCTAGGGTATGAACGTAGATTGTTAGAGAGATGAATGTTTAAGTTTTTAAAGCAGACGCCGACACCCTGCGGCATCGTTTGTCCGTGTCCCAACCATATATACACAGAGTGGGTCTTCCAATGGCGTGGGTATAGAATTCCAGTTCGACCTTTCTAGTATACTGGTTTAGGATTCTCTCTCAACGACGAGTTGAAATCGGTTTTTCGTGGGATGAAGGGTGCTGTGATGACCGCATTTTAGTTCAGATAACACTCCATTAAATCTTGTTGCGATTACCTTTCATGGTCTTCTATGGTGGAACAAGGAAGAGGATCCTATCTAGTGCTACAGAGGGAGCATTTCTCGGCCTGTCAGTGGTTTCAGGACGATTTCTGACGAGGCAGTGTTTGTCATAGCAGGAATGCTACCCATAGACATTTTTGCAGACGAGCTTACTACCGAAAACCCCCTGGACGTCATTAAGTCAAACTTATGAAAGGAGAAGAATGAGCAGCATTCATTGCAATGTGGAAATCCAAATGGGACGCCTCCACAAAAGGTAGCTGTACGCATTAGCTCATCGCCGTCATCGAGACTTGGATATCAAGGTCAAGTGCAACTACCAACAGTTACAGTTCCTTTCCGAATACGGCAGCTACCGATAATATCTGAACAAGTTTGAGTACGACAACTCGCCGTTGGGCCCACAATGTCGAAACTCCGAAGAGGACGCAGAACACGAAGTTTTTCAATGTAGTCGTTTGGCGCAAGAGAGTCAGAGCGTAAACCTACCAAGCGCCAACAATATGATCCCCTACATGATGAGATCTGTAAAGAACCGGAGGTGGTATGCTCATTCATCGTGGAAGTGCATTAAAAAGTAAGACAAACTGAAGCAGAAAGGGCTTCCCTACAGAACAGAGCGTAAGTCGCTAAGTTCCCCGGGATAAATGGTTGAAGTGTGCAGAGTGTCGATAAGTACGTAGAGGATTTCCGTAAACAACTTTCTCGGGTTGCGAATCATGCATGCTGGCATCACGGGCTGCTAGTATTTTCGGAACACCACATCCTTGGGCGTATCACAAAATTAGGGTATACTTCTCAGGGCCCCAAATATATAGACGCTGGCAAGTCCTTGCACGCGGCTGAATAGCTTACAGCATGTTTCTTTGTATAAGGCTGTCCACGAAATTGCCATGCCGTAACTTCTGCAGTGTTCACCCAGTGTACCATGTGGGGCTGTAGTCCTCATTTGCATCCAATCATATTCTTGCTAAGGAATACTACGCTTTTGTATGCGTATGTATAAAGTAATCTAGCTTGTCTTAACGGTTCCACCATAGGTACTCCTAGAAGAGAGAAATTTGTGTCCTCTGGTGAGATTTATGTTATGTACTCTTTCCTACTTCGACCGTTGTGTCTTCTGATGACATGGAGCCTACATTGAATTCTTCTTTGGGTGCACACGATCACGTTATTATTTTTCAGAAACTTAATCTTTTCAGAATTCGACGTCAGGTATACAAGAACGATGAGTTCTTAGTCTGCGACAGAAAAGAACGAACATTTTGGAAGAGCAGCCCATTTTGTCCTCAACATAAGCTTCTCTTACCTCAACACATTCAACACAGAGGTGCTCCAACTTCCTTAACCCGTTTAAAAAAACACGTTTTCTCGGTGTCACTAAAAAAGTCGTCCGTGGCAGCCATGAACCTCCATCCGACAAAAATTTCTGATTGGGGAGAGGCTTCTTTTTAAGCTCAAAATCATCAGAGGCCAAATCTGCCAATTCCGGCGATGGAGTAGCAGCCTAACCGATGGGACAATGCGTTGCGTGATTTCTGCTTTACTAAATGGGATCGTTTTATTTGCAATTCTGCGTCGAATCTGCCCAATTGTTCAGCATAGTGACAGTTCTTCCCTTCTCCGTATGCAGTTCCCACTTTCTGTGAATCCAAGAAGATTGTGGCCATCACCTTCTCTGCCTACAGGACTGCTTGAGGGTGCGGTGTTGTGTGGCTATGACGGAATGTGAAAGCCTCTGCTGAAAAAATTGATAACCCATCCCCCATCCCCTACTCAAGATAGACACACACGCGCGTCGAGGTACATACATTCATGTGAATACTCTTAAACCGAGAAGTTCGCATCCATTCACTCCCACAAGCATCAATGCAACGGTGGGCGGTGGGCGTAGGAAAATAACCAGCGAGTGAGGAACAAGGTCTTCTTCTGAAGACGTTAGCTGGGTGAAGACAACATTTTCGATCTTTCCTTTGTATCAGGTGTCTGCCTGTGGATCCATCGTTCCATCGACTGTCATGAAGCGAGGTAGAAACTTCTTTGGGGTCACTTTAACAGTGTCAAAGCCTGTACTGAAGAGGTTTGTTTGTTGTCCGGAGTGATCTAACGAGGCACCTTCCAAGCAGACAACCACTTCAAAATTTCACCCACTCGGTATTTTGAGATGTCTACAGCCTCAGTAGGTTAACATCTTCAATCGACAGTCTGCCTTAATCGTGGATGTGCTTAACGTTGTCCTTTGTGGAACCCTTTTTGGAGGCACCTGAGGGTGCGGCCACATTGAAACTCATTCATCCAATTTTTGATGATCACCATCGAAGGTGAAGAGTCACTGTACATGGCCTTCAAGGGTTCCTTGCGCCCGCAATGCGAGCTCTCTCTCAGAAACATAACGCTGTCGAATTTCTGAAATGGCAAACTAATTTTGATTTCTTTTGATTTTTGGATTAAGTCCTCACTTCCAGTTCTAAGGGTATTTGAAAAATGTTCGCGAACCATTCATTTTCTATATCCACCTTCTTTGAGTGTTTTTGAAGTTTTTGGCACGGTCTCAAATTTTAAAAAAATGTTCTTTACAAAAAATGAAATTTGCTAAATATATAGCTCTGCCTTTCGCATTCGCTCCACACTGATGTCCGACTTGCTTTCATAACATCGTCCCCCACTGTAGTTCTCTGCTGTGACACTTGACAACAAGTCTCAACACTATAGTCAGTGGTAGCAGCATTGCATTCCCATAAATCACTTCAATCACAACCTATTAATCGGATCGATTTCGCACAGCTGCCGGCCGGCCCTCCTTTCTCGGTGACGTAACCCCTCTCACTGACCACTTGGTCAGGTTCCGCTTGGAACATCCTCCTTCGACCGCAACTTGCTATTCATATTTCAATTAGATTTACATCTCAATCGTGCCGTATCCTCCTTCACCTTGAGCACTCCATCACTGGGCGCACCTCAGCGCCCGCATCGGCTGCCACTCGTCCGCGCGACTGCCCGCATCAAACTGGTTACTAAATTTCCATATCACCTGTAATTGCTTCTCTAAATCAAAGGCCATCTGTAACAGATGCGCCGCGGCGTCGATATCCGGCCGAAGATCAGCGCTCACTGAGGAAAAAAAACAAAAACAATTTTAATTACAAAACCGCCATTTTATCCATTAATAACGATTATTAGTTGCGTGCCTGAGTGAGAGGAGGCTGCGAGGCGCTGTGCTCACGGAATACAGTTTATTCAGCATTTTACGAGACCGAGGAGCCAAAGTGTTGCGATATCGCGCAAATGTATTCTGTTACTCGAACCCGGTGACGATGGTGGAGGGGGGTGGATGAGGAGGTATCGTGAGGGGGGTGGGGGGTGGAATGCATAGTGTCGGCGTTCTTGTGAGGATTCCACTTGTGTAGGGAATGCTACAAGAGATTGTATTCAGTGGGACTACAGGTGTTAACTTTACTGTGGGTTCTAAGTGGAGGGCGGGTGAACGTCTTTGAAACTGGTCTAATGGCCCTAAGAGGGACACATTACAGGTGAAAGTTTTGACAGGAGCAGACGACTTGAAAGCAGAAGAAGGTTTGGACAGGAGCGGGAAGAAGATTCTAATGAAAGCAGACAACCTTGAGAGAAGAGGAAGATATTGAAAGGAAAATAAATTCTGGAAAAAGGGGGAAGTAGAGGAATTTCGAAAACAAAACTTTTTGATTAAAGAATGTGCTTCATAAAGCGTTTATTATATGTAATTCGTGTGAAGATAAATCCACTTCTTAATTGACTCAAAATGAAACGCATTGGCGACCTATATCTCTCTCGACCGCTTGCAAAGGGGTGGTTTTTAAAACGTCGCGTTTGATGTTTTTTTTCTCATTTTTCGTATCACTTCATTTCACCAGACGATCTGGCTCGAAGGACCAAGTAAAGTCATGTCGTCGTAATAAGATACGCGATTGCCATTAGTGTTCAGTGTTAACCTGAGCTATAGACGATATGTCTTCCCATATAGCAGGAAACCTCAATAGCTGCCTCCAATCCAATTGGTTCTGGTCTTGAGATGCGCACCCAGGGGGGAAGTTTACACCATCTCAGACGAGGTCGTCCTCTGTTGTATTGACTTTATGGCTCATTATAAGCAAAACGGAAGTAACGATGTTATGACTGATCCCCTGATAGTTTCCGCAATCATAGGTCTCTATTCTTCTGTACGGAGCAAACCTCGCCGAGAATTCTCTCGTTGGGTTGTTTTCCTGTGCCATATCTTACGTATGAGCTGATTCATGCGCTTAACCAGATCATCTCCATCTGCTTTTAAGAGTCGTGCTGATATTCTGTCAGTTGCTGCTTCTGATTGTTCACCGTGGCGTACTGGGTAAGTGCGTCGACTCACACGCCTCGCATTTGTTCACGCACCACCTTTTCGAGTTGCTGACAAAAATCAAAGAATACCAATTGCCAATGAAAAGCTTCTCAAATCGCGGCGTCCAGAGTCGGCAAAAACCTGTAGGTCCCTTCTACTCGTGAGGGAACAGCAACACGCACAACACGAGTAGTTGCTGCTTGAACTATTCCTTGGTTCCTTCTGGGCTGTAGTGGCACTCATTTACTAATTATTATCTGCGTCTGACTTTAGTCTCAATACTGCTGCTCTTACCACATCTAAGGCGGGTACGGACTCCTTTCACATTGTCGTCCAGAATAAGTGGAAGATTCCGACTCTCAGCGTCTGGCTTGTCCTTTAACAGTCAGGCAGAAATTATTTTTTTTAAACTTTCAACATTTATTGCGGCCCAATAAGAAGTTTCCCGTTTTCAAAAGCCTCTTGGTTTTTTTGGTCCTGCTTGCGTTGATGGCATCTGTGGGAGAAGATTTAATGACGAACTCTATGGGCTATACAGCGACATGCGCCTGGTCAAGCGTCTTCGAATTCGACGCTTAAGTTGGATAGGCCTTGTAGAGTGTATGGAAACCACTACCCCGGCCCGAAAAGTCTTCGAATCTGAGCCATTGGGACAATGCAACAGAGTAAGGCCAAAGCTAAGATGGCGCACACAAGTGGAGAAGGACCTCAATTAACTTGGAGTGCGCAACTGTGAGGCATGTTGGTTGAGGCCCAGGTCCACCCCGGACTAAAGCGCCACAAGAAGAAGAAGATGAAGAAACATTTCGGACTTCACTCCTGCCATGACAAAATCCACCCTCTGGAATTCGTGCTATTACGGTGTTACTCAATGCTTTGCTCGAGAGTTCTTCCCAAACAGTCCTCTCGTCATTTGACGCATGCCTTGTAGAGCTCCGGCTTGACTGCAAGGGCCTGCTGTCGTTGTTCAGCCATGGATTTCCTTTAGGTGGTGTCACAACTTTTTTACGGTTTCTTGACAACATTTCCCTTCTTCTTCTAAGCAGCGTTGTATATTCAGAGAGTTCCAAAGAGACTTGGCCCCCAAAGTTGGGATCTGTTGTCAAACCATACTGCCTTGTCTCCACTCCGTTGTTCTGTTGATATCCGAGCTCGTGCCCTACATGATCGGACTCGAGGCTGGCACGTTAGGAGGACCTCGAGAATGTTGGTGGTCTGACGTTAATTTCAACAAAACCAATCTGGTTGACGGTAGGGACCGCCGGGTCCCTATATGGGTGTCGAGGTGTGGGAATCGCGTTGCTGCCCGCAGAAAGAGGTCTGCGGTGTCACAAAGATGTTTTTTCGGACAGACTATTCTATTCAAATACTCGAGTCTTCTTTTCTCAGCTGTGGATTTAATGTTCCTAGAATCTTATGGTCTGAGGCATTGATCTTTCGTTCTTTCTTGAAGATCGTAGAAATCATCCTTGCTATCATTTTCCCCTCCCTCTATCGAGCGTTCACACTGACACCGGCTGATGTTCCCAAATTCCGGCTTGAGGCAGTTCTTTTAAGAATGTAAGGCTCATTGCCAAAGTTAACCTCAAAGAAAGAATCCACATCCACTGGCCTCTCTCTCTCTTTCTATGTAGTATTTCAGTCTACTTTCTTTGCGCCTAACCTACAACTTGTAGTGAAATCCTATTTTTGAAGCCCTTGAGCAGAGGAGTTGTGATGCGCTAATGGGGAAAGTGTTGGAATCTCGCCGGGCTGAAGACGGTTAACGAGTGCACACACCAATGTCCCTCCTTTAACACAAGTGGTCACCGCAAGATTAAGTCAAGCGTATTACAAGCCAGCTTCATCCCCGGCAACCCTTCTTAAAAATTTCCTAACTCAACTTCCTGATTCCAACAAACATAATTTTGATGGTTTAAGTATGTTTTCGGCACTGAAACAGCCTACTATTGTTAAAATGAGTCAAGCGCGTCCCAATTCCACAACGTTCCAATCGATCTGTCACAATAATGCCCGAAATTCCAAACAAACCTCACCTCAAAGACTACAAAAATAAACAAGCAATCTAGGTTAAGAGCAATACAGATCCACAACAATGTTGTTGGCCACCAGCTGTTGGTCCATCTAATTGGCCAATTCAAAGGAAAGCTAAGCCGCGCGCAACAATACCTCGTATTCGCATAAATCTCATGGCGGCACATACAAAACTATTCACCAAGACGGTGCTTACCATCTTGGAACACATTTTTAACACTTGCATGGGAGGCTTACAAGGCGAAATAAACAAACAAAACCCATTCACGTGCATCTCCGAGCGGCAGCCGTTCACCTACAATTGCAAAAACCCCCGCGTTCCATCGTCCCGCATGGATCTGGGAGGCAGCGGCGGGGTTAGAAGAAAAAAAAAACAAACAGCAAACAAAACAATCCACAGGCACAAGCTCACAGTGCACCTCATGCCTAAGCATCTGTGCTGCAGAAGGGGCACACAAGTGTTTGCTGCCAACTGCCGCCGACGACAACGACGACATCGCCACTAGAGAAGGCATTCTTGTGCCATTCTCGTGCCATCAGCGCCAATCTGAAGCCAATCATAGTCTTGCGTCGACGACAATAAGGTGCACTCCGACGAGAAAGGTGTTCCCAGTGATAAGAGCATAAGTGCCTCAGCGATAGTTCCAACATTCACTCCCTTCCCACAGGCAGGGCTCTAGACCTCGGCGCGTGTGTGTGTGTTCGTTGATTGTGCAACCAGTCCAGTCTGGACGGAGATTCTCAGTAGAAAGGAAATTCGAAAGTCCGGGCTCCCACATCGAAGACCTGAAATCCGAAATCCGAGTCGTGACCAAAGATGGTGAGTCTGAATTCGTTTCTCACAGTCGATACAGTTTAAGTTGGTTCCTGACTTCCTTCATTCCGATCGCGTCGACTGCCGCACTACTGAATCATGCAAATTGATTTTCACAAGACACTGCGCTGCGCTGCTACTTCCTTGAGATGGAATCGAATTGATGGCGGCTTTGTCTTCCCGCCGTCTGCAGCTCGCCCGCGGCTAAGGGCAACGCGGCTGTGTAAACATTTGCCCGATAGACGTTGTGCTTCATTAAATGAACTGGAAACTGACCACTAACCTCGGCAGTCGCCGAATGACACACTGGTCTCGTAGTGCGGTCGGAGCAGGTTCCATGGGATACCTGCAGGCAATTTAACTTGTGACGTGATGTGTGAGTAGTTAAGTGAGTTTTTCCTGAACAAATGTCCACAGGCGGCATGCAACAGTGGCCGCGTGAAGTTTTCCGTTTGTGGAAGTGAACGAAGAGATGAGTGCGAGGAAAGTTTAGTGTGGGCTCTTATGTGAGACTGTTTCAAGATCACCTTGCTTGATCTTGTCTCTGCAATGAGTTACAACTTTTTGACAATTTTTAACAATAAATTAGATTTGCTTTCCTGTTTCTTGTGTGTGTGCCAAAAATTTATGAGCGGAATGAGTGAGGAAACGCTGCTAGTTTCAAAAAACTTTTGAACATTAAGAGTTTTATTAATTAGTGGGACATCTTTTTTTATGTGGACAATGGGGTTTGCGGTAACTTCTGAATGGCAAAGTGCGAAAATGAAGTCATTTGCAGAGTTGTTACCGCTGTTCGCTACGATTTCTCATGGCCTTTGAGTCGCGATTATTTCACAACAGGGTTACCAAAGAGTTTACTATGAAGTCTGTCTTGTAGCATTGCTTGATTGTGTATGGATCATAAAATTGTATGACGCTCAGTCTAGAAGAGATCAAGGCTCAGACTCTTCAGCAACTTCTCGTGTTTTGGGTGTCATTCCTCTCTCACGAGTGGAGGGGACCTAGAGTTTAATGCTGACTCCAACTGGCGACATTTAAGAAGAGTTCTTTTAAGTGGTAAGGAGTTTTCTTTGCTGCTCAGCAGCGATTCGGAAAAGGGTTGTGTCGTGAAAAATTTAAAGTTTTCAAAAGACACTTCACAGAACATAACACTGTAAAAGCACTCCTCTTGTGGTAACCGGTCCTCAATGTTGTAGGAGGTACCTATATAGGTGAAGTTTTTGCAGTTTGTTCTTTATGAAGGCAAAGATAATTTTTTTCTGATTGCTTACTTGTGACCATGTTACAGAAAACATTTTACAGATTGACTTTGAACTTTATACAAAGTCATAGCCAACCCATGGCACGCAATCACTCGCATTGCAACAACGCTTTGTCTGTGCGAACCTGAGTAAGAACAGCGTATCTGAATGTTTGAACGCACTACAGATGGTTCAGCTCGTAACGAAATTGAGTCAAAAAACTCGATGTTCCAAAATTCATATGCGCATTACATTTAGATCTCTTTTCTGAAAGTAAAGATAAATTGAGATGAGCGACTGAAAAATGGTGTTTTTTAAAGGCGTGTTTTTGGAAAAATAAAAACTTTTATATGTGGTATATACGAGGGGGCTACAGTGATAGTGCCAGAAATGGTATCTCATACAGTCTGTTTCATATTGTTCACATCAATGCACAAAGTTTGTGTTCAAAAATGTACCAGTTTCGATACTTGTTCGTTGGCTCTCAACATACAGAAACCTGGTTAATTCCGAATTTTACTGATGGCTAGAGGACAACAGATTTTGCAGGTGCGATAGGTGGGCTCATATAACACTTCACTCAATAAGTCCCGGGACTTACCAATAAAAACACATTTTCTGGACAAAATTCGACTTTATTCACAAACAAAGTTTCCGTCAAGCCTGGTTTTAAAAACTGTTGGTCAAAATAAAAACACTGTTAATGCAGTTTGAAGGTCAAATTTTCGCTCTTTCAAATAATTAAATTTATAACATCATGTTCCAAGGTGGTTTATTTTAAAAAATATGCCACATCGAACTTTCTTGAAAAAAAAAGTCAAATTTTTAAAATTTCAAAGTTCCAACTTTGAGCTAGTCCTACACCGAAACGGCTCATTAGATGTCAACAAAATTTTGACTTCTTAGGGTTTTCAATATGTAGAATCGAAAAATCAATACAACTTGGCGGCACAAATGTGCGACGTTGCTTCAATCCTGCGATCAGAAAAAAAGTCTCACTAATCTATTGTTTTCTCTCCAACTGACATTGATCTGAATTCGTATCCTCAGCTTAAGTAAAGAGAATCAAACAATAAAGCCCTTACTGGATTTTTCAGGGGATACCCATATAACAGCAAAAACGGAAAGACGATAGGTTGCTCCGTCTTCTCTGTGCCTTATGTGCATTTAACTCAAAAAAGCCAAAAGATCTTGGCAATAAGTCTGCTTCTACCAGTCTCACTAAGCTCTTGCCAAATATTCGGTAAGCTAGATTACAAGTGTACAGGGCAGCTAAAGAATTCTAAACAATTTTTCGGGTGTTCCTTTGAAAATGTAGTGAAATACTAATCACTGACGTCCCCAAATTACACCTAAGGTAAGCTAAAGTTTTCCATGCCACAGCTTTTGAGTTTAACCTACTTACTCCCGTACCACTCGCTTATGGATCTCCCTCCCGGTGGAACTGAAAAGGATAAGGGGCGAAAAGCACTTAAAAACAATTTCTAAAGGGGTTCTGTATACTCATTTCTTAAAAAGTTTCTGATCACATATTCCTCTTTTTTTGTTTTCTTTACTATTCTTTTCATGTTCTCATCTTTATGTAAACGCTTTTGTTTGTTCCCATTTTGTTTTTTGCATAAATAGCATTTTTTATTAAGTGTACTTATAAGTATTCATTCTCTAACTGCGAAAAGTCTAGGTCTAGGTTTCTTAAAGCGATGCAAGAAACATTTCATCCCCCTTGATCTGGCAACGATATATAAGGCGTAAGTCCGCCCAAATCTTGAGTATAACGCTCCTATCTGGAGCCACTAGGATCTCCCTGCACCTACTACATAGAATTCAACAGCGAGCGATAAAACTTGTCGGTAATACTAATGCTGCGAAGTCCATCGATTCGCTAGAACATCGACGAAATGTTGCGTCTTTATCACTATTTCATCGCTGTGCTCTAATAAGTTAGCCAGTTGCATTCCTCCCCTTCAAGAATTTACCCGCAATACTCGCCTCGTTAGGAAGACCACCTTCGGACGTACAGTTAAGCTCAGAGACTCGTTCTTCAGCCGCACCACACGAATGTGGAATGCTCTTCCTAGCTCAACTTTTCGCCCTCATTACAATCCACAGGCATTTAAAACCAATATGCACCGGTACCTCCTTTACATCACTTCCTCTACACCTTCCGACCGTGCTGTGCCTAAATTCCGGTCACTGAGGGATACAAAATAATCCCTTTAGCGCGCTCCAATTATAAAAAAATCGAGTGCCATGATAATTGCATGATTTAACTGTCAGAGGGAACAGCATTTGAAGATCTTTATTGCTGAATCCCAAGGCTAATGGGGAAATGTACGTTTCAGTTGTCAGTGAGAAAGAATATTGTCAGGTAATAAGCTCTCTCGACCCTTTGTTTATGTGCCATTAAGAGTTGCCTGGCTCTGCTTGACAATAGATCTGCTCAATCTGTAGAGAAGACAATTACAGCAGTTTATGGGGCGAACTGAATTACGTTAACCAGAAGACATAATGTTTGAACTTTATTGCAGCCACCTGAACAACAATTTCTGCTTCAGTTGACGGACAAGATGGGAATTGGGATTTTTCCGGGAAGCAGCATAATTTCGTTAAAAAGTTTGTAGGTTTTCCAGGATCTAAAACTGAAACTTGAAACATTATAACGTCATTGTGAATGTTACACCCTGATTGACCCTAATTGTGCCCAACTTCAGACTGCTATAATTTTCGAACCGAGCTCAAATTTTGGCACATGATGAGCCATTTTATTGTTTACAAGCCTTTTAAACGATTTGAGTCGCAGTTTCGTTGAACATCTCTTATCTGCGTTGAAATTCAAACTTAATAGTGTGTTTGCTTTATGTCTGGCTGGAAAACCACAGCTAGCTATTGTTAGAGTCCTTCAGCACCTCAACGTGAAGAAGTCATTTGTCTCTCAAACCATAGCTCGATATCGTGATACTGGCATAATTGCAAAACGTCATGGAAGTGGTCACAGAAATTCAGCAACATCAGCAGAAATGATTCTGAAAGCGAAGATTCAAAGTGAGCGAAACCTTCCTCGAAGTGGAAGAAAAATTGCGACATATCATTGGAACGGATGCTTACTGTAAAGGAGCTTGGACGAAGTTCCAAAAAGTACACGATCTTGCACCACGGCAGAAAAAACTTAGAGTCGAGTGAGCGAAGGAGTTGTTCTTAAGTGGTGAGTTATCGAATTTGTTTTTTCGCCGACGAGTCGCCATTTGTTATCGAGCAATATTTCAACAAACAAAATGGCCGAGTTAACTTGCTAGAGAGGTCCTTCGAAAATGTCTACCTTCCGACAGCCACCTGGAAGCCGGCAGCACCGATGGTCATGGCTTAGGACGCCATAGCCGCACGATGTTTGCTCTCCGCTGGTATTTTTGGATAGCGTCGTCAAAATTTATAATTGGGTGGCCACAAGTTCCCCTCCTCGTGTTGTGCGTGCTACTACTCTCTCACGAGTAGAGTGCCTCCAGTTTTTTGCCAATTCCGAACGGCGAGATTGAGAAGCTTTTCACAGGCAATTGGAACTCTTTGAGTGTTGTCGAAAGAGGTGGTGCCGTGAAAAAGATGCGAAGTGTTGCATTCGGGAATCGAACCTAGACCTGCGTGTGGGTCGACACACTTACCCACTACGTCACGGCGACCACCGTCAAAATTAATGCGGCCGTGAAGCTGAATGTGTCGTACACCTCAGTACGGAGTATTTTGTATTTGAATTTGCAACTTCATCGTTATAAAATTCTGCTTAGGCAACAACTGAAACCTTCTGATCATTCATATCCTTGGGCGTTGGAATATCAAACAATGACAACATTTCCCTCAATGATGAGGCACAAAGTGACCACATATGCGGCTTAGAAAACTCCCAAGTGATTGAAGAGGTGCTTTCACATTCAGACGAAGCGACTGTTTAGTGTGCCAGTGCATTTTTTCGAAAACTCCAATGGGAAGATTGTTACATGCTTATTGACTTATCAGGCACACGACACATGGAGAGCCCAAGTCTGAGATATCACTAGTCACCAAAACCAAGCTGTCATACGTCCACGATGACAGAAGATTTAGTCCTCCTTACCTTCTCGAACAAGAAGTCTCGGATTCGAAGAGCCTCTTTGCTGGAGTACTTTTGTACACATGCGTTCTGTGGCTGACCTAGTGATTTTTTTTCATCCGGACCACATCTTGGTCCATCCTGTACAGTTCGTGATTATGTCTTCTCCTCCAGTCAGCATCATCCGACGTAAAATCTTTCTGTCGAAGGCACCAAGATTTTGCAGTTTTAATCCAGCTTTCGGACTGGTAATAATAACTAGAGCCTGCAAGGGACCAGGGCCCACCTGTGAGTGCTATAACGACTAGGGGGGACTTAGAGGCCTGCAGGACTGTTGGAATAAGATTTTCTAGAGCAAAGTTTTGATCCTTCGAGCCAGGAGTTTCGAGACCAGTTGTTTCCACCAACCAAATCAACTCCGGTTGTCAAAAGCGATTGTACGTTAATTCTGTATTAGGATATCATTTCTGCTGGGAAGACTCCTTCGTCCTGGGATAGAGGAACTCCCTTACTACCTCAAAAGAACTTGCGGACAGCTACAGTGGATTTGGAGTGATATGGTAGAATCTTTTGCCTGGCGGTTGCAACTGATGACTTGGACGATATGTGGTATTGGAACCACAGGGCAACAAGCCACACGTTTTGACTATGTCAATCGACCACCAAGGTCATGCGATACCGTTAGATTTACTTCTGTGGGCCTACGCAAAAGACCGTGTTCACGCGAATAATCTCTGAACTACAGATTACTCAAGTTATGGCCAAGAAGCCTCCCGAAATGTGCAAAAAGTGGTTAAAAACTCCTTCAAAACGGCATGAATCTTGTGTATCTGAGATCTTATGTCTCAGGTGTCCGCGAATCTTCTTGAGGCTGCCATTTGAATTAAATTCGTTCTTCACACTCAATGGCATACTTCAGGCTTTATAAAAAATGAAAACTTTCTCGAAAAATGTATCGTTGCATGTGCTTTAGTAAACCTTGTTTTCGAAACTGGAAGATGAATGATTCTATACAAGGGCAGCTCTTTTCAAAAGAGACTCGACACTTAGGCTTAAAATAATGAACAGGACGTAGAATCGCTCTTGGCAACTGCTGTGATTCAGGGCTGCCGAAAATGTTTGGGTGAAAACTACTGATTCAAAGGACCAAAGTCATTCCCTACAGGGTTCTTATCCCATCTGTCTGGTTATGAAGAATCGTATGCGGCACAATAAGCAATAGGCAAAATCAGACCCCTGGGACCTACAGAAGATAGAGAGAGCTTTCTGCGAGGAAGAAGACCCAACGCGACCTCGGGCAGGTGCTTCAAAAATCGATGTAAACGAATCAGCGGCTTAGCGGACGACAACCTTTACTCTGGCTGTAAGGCCCAGCCACCTGGTTCAAAACGAAGATGGGGTATATTCAAACATCCGACATAAGGACCAAGACATTGTAGATCCTGACTGCAAGAAGTCTGTCCGGGATGCATCAAAGATGGAATGCTGCCATAACTCAGGCTCATGTCCTCCAGAAGTCGCTGCCCTGACCAGAACTAGTGAATTCTTGTTTCGCAGATTTGTGAAATTGGACTTCAGGACTCTGTTGACCACCTGTCCATGTTTCTGGGTCCGTCTCCACCCATGCAAGTTATCGCCCACCGCTGCGTCAAAAATCGCCAACAACCCAGTTCCATTTCCTTGTTGACAAAACTTGTATTCCGCCTTTGTTCCAATTTGCTTGATAAATGTTCATTTGTAAAAATGAAATAGTTGCTTGGACGTCATGCTCCACTTGCCCGAGTCGCATATACTTCCCCACCCCATCCCCTCCGGCTGGCTGGTGTAAACCATTACGCCATAACTCGTAACTCAATTGTGATTGTCGTCCTCGTTGCTGCAAGAGTCTCCTCCTCTGCGACCATCGATAAACACTTTCCACTCGAATCCGAATCGTACGGACAGTAAAGCGAAGAGAGAAATTTATGAGCCTTCACTGTAGCCGGCAGACAAAAACGGCCCCCGACCGTCGTCGCATCATCTCCGCGCACTGAGAAGACCTGATCGAGATTCAGCTCGCCTGTGAGACACACAAATCATTGTCCGCGTGGATTTACGCTTTCGATAACAATTTCATAATTTCCCCCAAAGTGTCCCGTGGAAGTCGCTCTGCGGGCGTCCATCTCACACCATCGGCACGGTGGCGCGGCACTGGCACAGCACTCCGCGCTCCTGCGAGTGCGGCGACTGTGCGAATGACAGAAGACAAGTGTGTACCAGTTAACGAGGGGGAGACGCTGGCGCAAACGCAAACGCAGAAATTGAAGGTAATTAGATCACGTCTTCCGATAAAGAAACTGTTTTTCAATACGACGACCGTAATTGATTGGATCCACCTCTTAGCGCGATGCGTGCAAGTGCGTATGTTTGCTGTGCGCTGTGCGAAACACCGTCTATTACGTGAGACACGGTGGCGGCGTGGCGGCGGCTGCAAGATATTGCGTCCGGTTGATGGATACTTCAAGCACTCTGGCTTATCAATCAACTTCCAGCCAAGCGCTGGCGTGCAAGAGTTGCTTAAGTCGGTGAACAAAAGGATTTATTATCTGCGAGGTATCTGGTGGCTGGTGCGCGCGAGTGTATGATGTAAATGACGTGCCGTGCTGCTGAGTTATCGCCGGCGAACGGAAACGCAGCCGCAGACGCATTGCCTGCGCAGGAAGCAGCCGGGCGGCCCTTCCCTGGCCTCCTTCGAATCGTGATCCATTTGTCAGGTGAACCCACCGCCTGACCTCGGGAAATCGATTCCAAATTGAATAGATCCAGCAGAGTCACACCTGAGCGTCGGAGTCGCTTTGAAGCGCGCCGTCTCCAGCCGATCGTTTTGCATACCACAATGCAGTGCAGATCTACGGACTCCGAGTGGGATTGTCAGATCCATTTGAAGCGCTCTCGCTCTCTCTCTCTCTCTCTCTCTCTTTTGACGGCAGTCTCCCAGTCTGTCATGATGTGGAAAGGGTCTGAGTCGTGTTCACGAGAAGTAAGTGGCGAAACGATTCCGAACGGGGGAAATTGATGGTATCCCCCCAGTTAAGTGAGAGTACGTGTAAGATTGCAGGGTCGGATAGACCCAGTCGGGAATTGGAGGGTTCGGCTTCTTGTGCTTCTCGGAACCGAAGTGGATGCTCGCCCGGTGACTCTGTGTTTAACGAGTATGCACGGCCGTTGAAAGCGTGCTTGACAATGCATTTACAAGCCAGGAAGTCTTGTGGAACGAGAGCCACTTGGTAGTTTTCTTTCCCTCAAATGAGACCGAGTGTGTCATTAAGAGGATTACAAGGGGGCTTGTCGTGTATATCGAAGTTGGATTGGCTCGGTGATTGGCCTGGGAGAATGTGTGACGCAAGAGGTGCCGAAAACTGATTAGATTCGAAGTGGAGCAGCAGCAATGAGTTAATGTGTGACTCCTGATCGGGATCTTTCACACCCAAACGGCTGCATGGAGATTGTACTTTCAAATCGAGCGGAGTCTATGTCTCTGATTGACTGGTGCTGCCACTCATTTTGCGCCTTCACACAGCTGTGGAAAGAAGATTTATCGAGAACAAGTAATTTACAATTTTTCAATTTAATTGCAGTTCTCCTCAAGGACCACCATTCTCCTGCTGACGCTCAACCTACTGTTCCACTCCGCGAGCCTATCAGTCAACGCACAGTTGGTGGAATTCTACAGCGACTACAAGAAGAACCACATCGAGGACGAGGTTAGTTTCCCCCCCCCCCCCCCCACACAGCGAACTGCCCTTTGGCCAAAACAAATTGCAGCAAAGCACAAAGATTGACTCGCGAAATCCATAAGCGGCCTGTGATGACATCTCCAACGCGAATTGAGTGCCTTTCACATTTGCGCCTGACCTTGAACCGCTCTGCCGCGCCACCGGCACCGGCCTGCAGCTCAGACTTTTACTTTTTCTTTTGGTCTTGACTTCTGTTTCAGATAAATTACTCCTTCCGATACGTTATCGATCATCCAGCCAGCGGGGTGACACTCGACCACTGGGAGGGCAGACAGGGGACGCAGGTCAACGGGCGATATGGCCTACTTGAACCGGGCGGGTATGTTCGTGACGTGCGCTACGAGGTGGACGGCGAGAACGGATTCAGAAGTGTGGTGCGAACTAGAATGCCAGGTAAGATTGAATAGGGGGCAAGCAGGCGTTGACAGTTTATGTGGTGTCCTTGCAGGAAGCCGAACTCATCAGGTCCTGTTCGTGCTGAAGTCGCAGCCGAAGGTGCCGCTGACGAGAGCTAAACCAGTTGCTTTTGTGCAGTGATTGGCTTCTAGACGGGCTTGGGATAATTAATAAAATTTATTGGCCATACTTAAGTCTCTAATTTGAATATATATTTTGACTTAATGGTCGATGACTCTTGTCAAGAGGTGACTGCTTAAAAGGATTCGATTTATATGCCATGTCTTTAATGAGTTTGATGGTATCCAGTTTTTTTTTCGACAGGTCTTTGGGTGAGTATAAATTGCTTCACTGCAAACCATCTCTGGCTGTTGAAAAGCACCGACTTTTAAGTTGGTTGAGATAGCATTTTGGATTCAGAATGTTAACAGGTGCAAAGTGGTTTGGGGCAGATAATGGTTTTAGGGAGGCACCCTGTGCGGGGGATGCTCGTTACACATCTATCATATCATTTACTACTCGTTGTATCGATTCAAGCCGGTCCATAAAATACCTCCGATGAGTAGCAGCATATTTCATACAACTGCTTTAAGGTTTCGTTTCCAAAAAGAGAAATCTTTAATTTGCAGTCACGGTGTGCCCATCCGTTCGTATTATGAAGCGATTTTCATAAGATTTCGATACAAATACACTTGACTTGTGATGTATGTATAACTGGAGCTGGCTTCCATATATACATAAAATTATACGATCATTCATTATTCAGTTTCAGAAGTACAGCTTAAAAAATTACACACAACGCTAGAGTTTTGAGGAATATATTTAACCTTTATGATGCTTGGAATTCGCCATTTGGTCCCATATCATCGGAAAGACTACTTCGGGAAGTTTTACAACATCCGATTCTTTTGAGGTCATTTGCAATCACTTTTTTGCACATTTCGGACGTTTCGGGTGGCATGTCGAACAGAGCTTGATTAATGTAAATTTTCAATGTGTTAAGGGTTCGGAACTTAATCGCGTAAGCACTGTCTTTTGCGTAGCCCCACACAAGAAAAAAATGTACGGTGTTAAATCGCATGATATTGCTGCGAAATTGACGTGCCAAAAATATAAAATGACTTGAACTTCTTATGCTGTGTGGATTGTTGCACCATCTTTTTGGAACCACATGTCTACCAAGTTTCTTATCGCTGCCCAAGACATTGGTTACATGACTCTATCTTACCGATTCGAATGCAGTACAACCCTCCGCCTATTGGCATCTTTGAGAGAATGCACTGATACACTAAGCAATCACTTTTTTTTGGATGCATTGGTACCTCTTCGATCACTTGTGGGTTTTCTGAGCATCAAATGAGGCATTTTTTGTTTATTTAAATACCCACCGGGATATGTTCGAAAAGTGAATACGTTTAAATAATAATTTTTGTAAGAAATTTCAATAATTTTAACGCATTGTTGAATCGCTAAACGATCCATTAACGTAAATGACGAGCATTCAACTAAAACTGATATATAGAATATTATTAGTTCAAATGTCAACTGAGCCGGGACTAAAATGGACAACTTGTGGTAGAGTAGAAGTCTGTGCTGAAAATCTGAAAGGATCATTTCTGTAGACTCCTTAACGGCGATGATGGCCCAAATCCCGCTGTTAGGCAGAATGTTCCACTCAATTTGGACGACGATGGACAGGAATTCCGTCCCCCCGACTTCGACGAGGTCAAGGTAGCAATATCGAGAATGAAGTCGACCAAGCTGCTGGCGCGGACGGACTATCCGCAGAGCTGTTCAAAGCGGCTGGGGATGAGCTGGTTGGGTGCATGCACCAGCTCATCTATAAGATATAGTCGGAGGAAAACATGCCTGATTAGGGAATCTTAGCGTCTTCTGTCCGTTCACAAGAAAGGAGACCCCTTCGACTGCGCCAACTATTGAGGGATTAGTCTCCTTAACATCGCATACAAGATCCTTTCTGCCGTATTGTGTGAACGCCTGAAATCGTTCATCAACAACCTGATAGGTCCTTATCAATTTGGCTTCAGGCCAAGGAAGTCCACCATCGACCAAATCTTCATACTACGGCAGATCCTGGAAAAGACCCAAGACGTGCAAGTCGACACTCACCACCTATTCGTCGATTTCAAGTGCTATACAGTATTCGAGCTATACAGTGCCATGTCTAGTTTTGGCATTCCTACCAAACTCGTCAGATTGTGTAGGATGACGGTGGAGAATTCTCGCTGCTCCGTCAAGGTCGGCAACGAACTCACCGAGACCTTCAATGCCAAAAAGGTTTTAGACAAGGCGATGCACTGTCGTGTGACTTCTTTAACGTAGTCCTTGAGAAGATCGTGCGTAGCTCACGCGTCAACATCAGAGGCACGATCTTCCAAAAGTCAGTTCCATTACTAGCTTTCGCCGACGACATTGACCTGATTGGACGAACACAGCGAGCCGTCAATGACGCGTTTGCTGACATTAAAGCAGAAGCGGCTGAAATGGGTCTGGTGGTTAATGTCATCAAGGAAGGACGCATAACATCGACGTCTCGGACAAAGCGTCACACTAGGCAGCAGAAACTTCGAGGTAGTCAAGGACTTCATCAACCTCGGCTCCGCGGTAACAGATGTTGTGATCGTGTGCACAGGCCCCTACCCACCGACATTAACATCAGAACCGAAATCAAACGCAGAATCACTCTGCCATCACTAAGGTTGCTTTAAATAACAGCTTGATCAACAAAAGTCTTCGCATTTGAGCCATTTTGACAACACAACAGAGGACGGCCTTGGGTAAGGTGGCGCATACAAGTGGAGAAGAACATCAACCAACTTGGAGTACGCAAATGGCGACAGCTGGCGACAGATCGTGCTGGCTGGAGAGGCATGTTGTTCGAGGCATACATAGGTCCACCCCAAACTGAAGCGCCACAAGAAGCAGCGTTCACAAGAAGAAGAACTCATGAAGCACACCCGACCAATAATGCATTTTTTTATTATTGACCAAAACCAAAAATTGGGTGCATCTTCTCTTACCACCAATAGGAAACCGTACGTCGCTTTAAATTGTCCATCGGATTCAATTCTTGAGTCAACAAAATACGCCATAATATGGTCTGTGAGGTGCTCAATTCGTCTTAACGCCATGACCGATTTCGGTCATTCGCTACGGACGTCTGAACGGCAGCGATACTTTCGACACTTCGACCAAGCCGTTGTCTCACTCACTGATACGGCAACATCACACCACGAGTATATAGACTCAAATTTTTGGACGAAATTAGAGCCAGAATTTTGACCGAAAATTGGAGTTTACGCCTACTCCGAATTTTGGAAGAATTTTTTTTTTATTTGCAGACGTTCACGTTGACGCTTTACCCTGAAAATGTTGTATTTCCTGAATAAATTGACAGTGACAGATTGATCAATAAAGAAACCTACTAACTAAAGGTGGCGCTACAGTCCAGGGTGGACCTGGTCCTCCACCGAAAAGCGTCTCCCTTATGGCGCTCATAGTTGGATGAGGTCCCTTTCCACTTGCGTGCGCCACCTGATTCGCAGTCTTCCTTTACTGTGCCGTCCCTCGGGGATGGATTGTAAGACTTTTCGGACCAGAGCATTGGTTTCCATCCGCTCTACATGACCTTACCGTCTCAATCGTTGGGTCTTCACTCTTCTGGCTAAGTCGATGTCGCTGAAGAGCCCGTGTAGTTCGTCATTATGTCTCATTTCTGAATTGCGGTGCGCCTAGGTAGACAACGTTTTTGACTACCTCAAAGTTATATCTATCTGCTGTGACGTTCTGACCGTGACGTCGGCGTTGGGTGTCCTTTCTCGTTGACAGCACATACTTGGTCTTACCCTCGTTTACCGCTAAACCCATCTTCGCGGCCTCCGTTGCAATACCCACGTTCTTCCGATAATGTCAATATCATCGGCATATGCGAGTAGTTAGACGGACTTCTAAATGATTGTTCCTCTGGTGTTTCGAGTTTCAATAAGGAAAGAGTGTGTCTAATTGAAAGGAGTGCCGAGTAGTCCACATCCTGGGAAGGATCATGGCACACACAAGCGTTACACTACAAGCTGCTCAACATATCCACTACGACGAGGAACTACGAAAATCCACCGAAAACCCAAGTCAACACCAAACTCGGCATAAAAGAGCGGCTGAAGCACGAAAGTTCGTTAAGCACTTCTGCAATTCACCATCGTCACAGCTCGTTTAAATATTTTCAAAATTAGCACTCCACAAGTGTATAAAACTGCATCTTCTGATTTCTTCACATATTTTCAAATTCCAACGTTCCCCATTCTCACAACCAGTCACACCAACCGCAGAAATCTCTTGGCCTCGTAATTTCCAACAGATGTCGCCGCCATCACCATCCGATGACATCCAACAGTTGGCAGCTCTGCTTTCCATTTTGTTATTAATCAAATTCTAGAAATTCTAGTGCGCTTCTCCCGTCCCTTCAAAGTGTAGTGTTTATACATTTTTAAAGTAAATATCTTTTCACTCTCTAAATCTCAAGCACCCGCATAATTTCATCAAGTTCTTAAATTTCCACATAGATAAACACAGAGTAGATAGAGTGCATAGAGAAAAATAAAGATTTCAACATTTTTCGTGTCATTTGGCTCGCCTTGAGACGACACGACATCGACGACTACGACCACGACGACGTAATCATCCGACGAAAACAAATCCAGTTCATCAATTTCCAACGGCAGCAGCAGACACTTAGGTAAAAAATTTCCCAATCCCCAGCACATCGCACCCATCATGTCCCAGCAATCAGAAATCAGTTCGCCCAAGTCGATTTGGATTTTCGTCCATATATGGAACGTTGACGACGTCACCTCTCGACTATGAGAGCCGAGAGAGATGTCAGACCTTCATGTCAGATGCTGAGTTTTAAATTCGCAAATGAAATCATGATCATCGTCATCAGACGCGGGAATCGTCTGGGTGGGAGCAAGAGCTTGTCCATTCACTCCGCGAAATCCCTTCAACTGTCCAGGGAGCGAATACAATCGTTAAGTGCGCGTCGTCGTCGCACAATCTAAGCCTGGCGCGATGAGCGATTCACCCTAATCACGGCACGGAGGAGTGGCGGGCGTGTCTGTGTTGATTAATTTATTATTCGGTCAAATATAATATTTAAGTCGACACTTTTCATTAATTCTGCAGCTGGCTCGAAGGCCTCTGTGTGCGTGCAGTGTGCTTATTAATAGAAAAACTCTCTAACGAGGCAGCTTCGAGCGGCAATACGTGCAATACATGGGATGGATGTAAATATAAACAAGCGTTTGGTGAGCAATTAGATTGCTGACGTTCGCGGAGGAAAGCGCTTTCGGAATCAATGAAACAAGGTGTTGGTTCCGCCGTACAATTGCGACAGAAAGACGAAGAGTTTTGTGTTCTTTATCGATTTTCTAAGATCGCTGTGTTTACTTTTTATTCGTGCCGTGGCTTGCGTGGAGTATTTTTGTGTGAGTTCCTTTTGGGGTAGGTTAGAAGTTGGTGTGGCACAATGTGGGGGGGGGGGGGGAACGTTGGAATTTGTTAACCTTGGACGGCTGGTGCTGCTTCGTATTGAGTGCGATTAATTTGAATCTATAACCAGGTCAGTTTTGAAAGAGAAAGGGTTTCTGCGTCACGTACTTGTCTGTTTGAATTTTGTGCACCAGCCGTAGCGACACTTTCCAAGTGAAATTATTACCCGCATTGGATAATATATTTGATGTGTGGTATTGTATTTTAAACTGGAAGCTAGGGGATTGTTTGACATTCCACCGCAATGAGCGCTTCCTGTCTGTTGCAAAATTTTGCATAAACTCGTGACTAAGATTTCTTTTTCACTAAAACCAAGCGGACATGTTTTAATTACGCCAACAATTAGCAGATAGCAAGATGACAACAGTGCCGATCCCATGAGTTGTGTACATCTGTTCTTCAGATTCTCTATAAGGTCGAGGGGACAAATTGGTCATGTTCTTCCATTCCTACTGATTAACAAATTTTATAGTAACTCTTCGAACGGAAGAATCCAAAAGTGAAGCTACAATCACATGCTGTAAATTGATTGTCTGTCGTATTAGTCAAGAGACGTCGTTTTTACGACGACAATGACTTCTAATTTGGCGGTGTCACGTCGTTGAGCCAGCGACTCTGTTGTCAGCCGTGTTTTTAGTCAAATGACAACAAGTGTCTTACATCATCAGCATCTCCCTTCGCTAAAATACATTAATCACGTAAAATCACGTCTTCCTAGCAAGAGGTACCTTGACGGAAATAACGCATTAGAACTTTAATATGGTTCCTCGGATGGTCGCCGTGACGTTGTGGCTAAGAGCGATTCCCGGACACCTCTCATTTTTTGACGGCACCACATCTTTCAAGTTGCTGACAACACTCAAAGAGTACTAATTGCCACTGCAAAGATTCTCAAATCCCGCCGTTCCGAGTCGGCAAAAAATTGGAGGTCCCTTCTACTCGTGAGAGAACAGTAGCACGCACAACACGAGTAGTTATTGCAGAAGCCAGACCCTGCACCTTGTGGGCTGTAGCGCCACTCAATTATTTACTTCGCTCCCTTCTTTGTCTGCAACGTTTAAATGGAAACTGCTAAGAATAGAGCTCCGGTTGGCAGTAAGATTGGCATTGTGAGCGTCACAAATAGAATTTCCTAGAAAGTGAGGAAATTCTGCCTTTCTGCAGGCAAGTGAAGAATGAAGTCTTCTTTCTCGATGAGTAAAGCCGTGGGTATGAAGCTTGGATCAGAAATGTGCAGCGAGGTTAATCCAATGAAATGTAGAGGGAAAGAATTGCCCTAGAAAGTGCGGATTTTTTTTTTTGAGTTTGGGAAACACTGCACTGGAGCGCTCAGGCTCAAAAAATTGTCTATTTTGCTACCAGGCAGTAACCTTCGTTTACTGTAGTTTTCTGGTTTTCTGAAGGAAGCCCACAGGTGCTTCTGTGATAAACAGCTTAAGTTTTCAGCTCCCACCACATTAGCGCCAAACAGCCGCCACCTGTTACGAGCAAAGGCGAGGCATTAACAGAGAAAGTGCTTTCAGGTGTCTTCACCTTCTCTACAGGCATCGCAAGGGGTGTCTTCACGAAGGCCAAGTAGACTTGAGTGCTAAGGAGAGGTGAAGTGTCCCATGTGTACGCCGACAAATTTTCTGCACTCTTTTCCGTCTAGAGATAACAGAAAAGCCGCGGATTTCTTGCTGATGTTCAGAAGCATGCACTTGGTCAGCCTGCATCCTGGAGAGCCCAACCATCGATGGAAGCCCTAACCAAGGAAGTGGGTAGTCCCAAGGTGGCTTCGGGCCCAAAGAAATAAAAATTTACTTCCGCAGCTTTTGCAAACCTAAGGAGATCTCAAGATCTCCTTGTTAGTAAGAGAAGTGAATTCATTTAGTATACGATCGATTCTCAGTTTTTGGACATTTCGAGTACACCTACAGTCCAATTCCGGATTCCATTTGAGCGCATAATCTTTAGCCAGCTGTTTACAATTTCGCACTCTGAGATTTGTATGCCCTATCCCAGGAGAAGGAGTTCTCTGCTGCGTTGTCTCAATGACTGGGATTCAACCACATTGCAGATCGCAGTGCAGTCGGTCATGTGTCTCATATAACCTGTCAACTACATCCCTAAAAATCAGGCAGTGAAGTGGTCATCTGTTCCTGTCTGTCTTTAGTTTTGCTTTGATCGACATTTATCTGAATTCAAGTGCAAGTCTGTGAAAGAAGGGAAAGGCGGACCTCTTACTCTTGTTGGACAAACGTGTTGCCCGCCAAAATGTGCTGAAATTACTACGTTCCTTTTATCCTTTTGATCTGACACCCCATCAGTCCCCTAGAATGTCTTGTGAATTAATGTGTCTAATTTTTTCAAATTTCGCTTTGAATTTATTTCAGTATAAACCAGTTTTTACAACTTTGAGATTCTAGCGCAAAAGCTTTCTCTTTTTACGGACAGTTTTCATTCTTTTTTTTGCAATCTCGTTCAACACTTTCCTGCAGCAACGCCGAAACATTTAGCAGAGTACAAATTAGTTTTCAGGCGGCCAGTAATTACTTAATAAACCTTTAGCGGACTTTCGCTAACGTGTTCTCATTTGAAACTTGCCCGCCGATGGACGTGATAATTTAATGTCACAGGAATAGTCATTTTTCACTCGGGTGATCTTCGCTTAACTCAATTTGAGAAAATCTGAAAGCTGAAATAGTCTGCGACACGCACAGAGAAGATATCGCAAACCAGTCAATGAACAAGTGTGATTGTGTAACTTACCTATGAATCCACTTCTACATTCAACCCTTTTCACAACAAACTAACCCTCGCCTCATCCAACCTTCAGCATCATTCATCTCTGCCCCATCCGGGCACGTTGCTCACAATCCTTTATCAAATCTGAAAACCGAAAAGCACTTCGTAACATCTATTTATAAACATAACATGCAACTATTCTCAGTTTGGCGGGAGCACTTCAAAAATGCTTCCCTAGCATCGCACAAGTTTTCATTCGAATGACTCATTCCTCTGCAGACTTGCTGTCGTCATTCGAGGCTACCCTTAAGACGTAACAAGAGGTTGTAATCGACCAAATGTGAGTCACTGTTTGTTGCAGTTACGTTGAGCGACAGAATTTCAACAGAAATACGTCACAGTGATAAGATTTTCAAACATCCACTAGTTGTACATATTCAGTGACCACTGGCGTATGAGTTTCAGTTTTGATTTAGTTATTGAGCAGATTTTACAGCATCCGCTCTTGAGATTTATTTATTTTTTGTCTGCTGCTGGTGAGAGTTTTTGAAACGTGAAAGCAATTTAAGGTACGGGTACTTGTTGAGAAGGGTGAATGTGCTTGTGACGGTTATTGTGTTTTATTTCCTGATTTGTGGGCTGGTGAGGAAAGGAGTGTTTGCTCTTTGTTTAATTGAGCTAATTCTACGGTTGGCAAGTGAACACGATTAATAAATTATGATCTTAGCTGGTTGAACTGGGAACACGTATTCTGAGACTTCGCGTATTATAGTCAGTCTCTTCAAACTTTTGCTCTACTGTTGTTTTGTTTCTGTTCCAAACCATGTCGTGTGCTCCAAACCATACTCGTATCGTTCAGTTTGAGGCAAGTCTTCGCACAAATGTCGTCAAATTGAATTAGCAAAGTCATGGTCCTTAAAGAGCGACAAGAAATCGACTTCTCTGTTCACTTCTGCACACCTCGTACACGATGACGGTGTACCTGGCACTTTGGAATGGACTCCCATTCGGTCTCATGCAAACATTCACTTGGCACTTTGGAATGGATCCCCACTCACTTCTAGCGAATATCACAGCTGCTGCCAATATTTTCGGACGGTCAAGTGATTCCTTAACTTACTTGTGCTGCTGATTTCTTAAAGAAGTAGTTTTCTTGAAGTTCCATTCAAAAGGCGCAGAAGGCGAAACAAGTGATCAAAAGAGTTTTCAATCTAGCTCGAGAAATCTTACTCAATAGCATTACTTGTCCTGGGAATTTTGTATCAGTGAAGAAGAAGAACCAGAAGACCTTCCAACCAAGAACGGCCTAGACTACGGTGGCGCACACAAGTGGAGGAGGACCTCAACCAACGTTGAGTGCGCAATTGAAGGCAGCTGGCGAGAGATCGTGCTAGCTGGAGAGGCATGTTGGTTGAGGCCCAGGTCCACACGGGACTGAAGCGCCATAAGATGAAGAAGAAGAAGAAGACAAATAGGGCGGTGACAGACTGCAAACATTGACTTGCCCCTGTTGCGATAGGAAATATTCAGACTCCGCTGCTAGCCATCACTTGTAACCTCAGCAAATTACGCTGTGCCCATCTGGCACACAATTTTGGACTGCTGTCGGCATTTACACTGCTGCTTCTTAATTGCATTAAGCTTCTGTCACTTTACCCTCTGTTTCTTTTATTCCCGCTATTTATCTTCTTCAACATCACTGTCAGCTTATCTGTTTCTATCTCTATTCGTTTGCCTGTCTTTTGTCGTCTAATTCTTCTCATTCTACTTCTTTGGTGGGCACAGCAATACATGTGCCTCACATATATGTACATATCAGTAGCAGGCATGGACTTGCACTAAGCGGGTCGAATTTGGTATATTTAACTTTAAGCCACAAGAGGTGTCACCGCTATGACTTTCCGTGAGCTAATGCACTTTAGGTCACTGGTTAGACTCCCCACTGTACGAAAAAAAAAATATTTCCAATGATTCTTCCACATCTTTAGAGTTTTGAACCGCGTTTGCCAAATAAGTCCTCCTCCTCGTGCAAATATGCAAATAATGCGTTTTCTTTTCAATTTCAGATATACTAAAAAATGAGTAAAGCACCAGGACCCACACCGCCACAGTACACTTATGTGCCACCACCATCGGCCCCACCCAGCTACCAGGAGGCCGTCGGTGGTGTAAAGCCGTCTAGTCCATTCACACCAATCGTTCAGCCAGCAACCAACACGACAATTCTAACCACAGTCGTGCCCATTGGCCGCACTGCCACTCACATGATCTGTCCATCATGTAACGCCGAAATCGAGACGTCCACACGCACAGAACCAGGTCTAATCGCATACTTATCAGGATTTGTCATCGCCCTACTGGGGTATGTTCACACAACATACACACAAGCACACCACACATTCTCACCTGCATGAAATCTCTTTTCAGTTGTTGGCTGGGCTGCTGTCTCATTCCATGCTGCATTGACGAATGTATGGACGTGTATCATACTTGTCCCAATTGCAAAGCATACCTTGGCCGCTACCGGCGATAATCCAGCACGAACCTCACGCACTTTTTCACTCTCCACCGAATTGAAAGGAAGTGTCACTGCTGTCGCCGTCAAGCACCAAGGAACGAAACATTTCCACTTCGCGAACAAGAGGAAACTATAAACTTTTTTATCACCGTTTTTTTAAATTTACAATTGTTTTATATATTTCTCGTCTGTAATCTCCTTGTTTTGTTGTAATTAATTTATTCGTAACTCTTAATTATTAATCGACGACCGTGGACGGGGTCCTCGACCCTGCGCGCGCTTTACAAAGACAACACAACGCTCAATAGTGTCACCATCGTGAGTTAAAAGAACGGCACAATTTTCTAGAAGTCTCTTACCTTCTTTGTATATTTGAATATTTTTTTTATATTTTTGTTTACCTTGCGGGTAGCTCTCGAAGTCCCATTCACGCATGCGCTGCTATTTTTTTTTTATGTGCGTCTCTCTTATATACATGTATACACACATATAAATATATTTTTTCAATCACACACAAGTTAGAATCTTACTAAGTACATACTAGGATCTAGAAAAGTCTGTGCAAGACCACCATCACACACCTCCAAGTAGGACACTCGGGTTTTTCGATATCGTGCCTTGAAATGTTGGGTCGCTTGGAACTTGAATCTTATTCGAGACACCGCGTCAAACGTCCGAGGGGTGAATGGAGAAAAAAATTTGTATTTTCATATCTACTGATGGTTTTTGTATCGGTAACGAGAATCTAACGCGTACTCGAAGGTATGCAGTACAATAAAAATTATGATTAGATGATGGAAAGCTTATTCTAAAACGTACATTTGTGGATTTTTTGTAATAATACATTTTATTAAATAAAAATTAAATATCATAACTAATGTGGATGTTGTTTTGTGGAATCTAAGATCTGGACGATGGTTTATCGGCTGTTTTTCAGAGTTTGAAAGTTTGAATAACATTTGTCATCATTTCAGTATAATTTGTTGAAACTTAAGGGCCCACGCACAACCATCCGAGACAGTGGAAATGGTACCGGTACAATAGCGGTGGCGGCATACAGTTTGACGGTGCACACTGGCGATACTCCTTGTGTGGAACTTTGGTATTTCAACTAGAAAAAAAAATACGATCACTCGGATGAAAGATCTCCTCCACATTTTTACTTCTTTTCAGCTATTTACCTACTCCTGCCTCAAAAAAAAAAGAGTCTTCCAAAGAGGACTTGGCAACTTTTTTCTTAAATAAAACTCAAACCATTGAAGTACATTCAAAACTTTAATGAATGGAACTCGACTCCGTTCATATGGCCACCGTAGGCACACTTACAGAGGTCTATTCGTTGGAGCCAATTTTCAACGGCTTGGACGCACCGAAACGAATGCATTCAATGTTGTCTCTGAGCTCTTTCAACGTTGTCGGCTTGTTGGCATAAGCCAAAAACTTAACGTAGCCCCACAGAAAGTAGTCAAGAGGCGTTAAATCGCACGAACGCGGCAGCCATTTCTTGAGATGACACGCTCACCACACTTGCTTGTTTTTTTTTAATTTGTTGTTCCTTATAAAATGCCTAAAATCTTCCTTAACCTATCTGAGTTACCCTGTAGACTCAACTACCCCCTCTGTTCGTATGAGAAGTTAGCGGCCTCGACCGCTGGTTCTGGTGTAACCACCAGTAGAAATGCCGTTCTTTGGCAGAAACTGCTCTGTCGCGGGCAGAAATCTCTCCACTGATCCGTAGGAGATCCTCGTGGCTTCGAGGCGTGCAACGTTGAAGATGATAGGGCAGCCTTCCCTATCATGGATCAGGTTCTGTCTCCAACACTCTTTCTCATTTTCATAAATGATCTCTTGTCTGCTACTTCTAATCCTATTCACTCCTTCGCTGATGACAGTACCCTCAGCTTCTCATATTCGTTCCTTGGCTCACGTCCCTGTACTTCGGCCGTAGACTTGGAACGGCGGCGTATGTCAAGCACATTAAATTCCGATCTTGACAGCATAATCGCTTGGGGTACAAGAAATAGAGTGGAATTTAATGCTTCCAAAACTCAGTGCTGTCAACTGTCACTCAAGCGTTCCCAAAATAACCAGCTGTTATCCATGGACGGCACCTGCGTTGTTGAAACCGAAAAACTTTCCATCCTCGGTATGCGTATCAACTCAACACTTAGTTGGAACGATCACATACATGAGGTTAGAACACCGACGTAATGTCGCGTCTCTGTCACTGTTTTATCGCTATTTTAACAAGAAATGCTCAAACGAATTAGCCAGCTGCATTCCTCCCCTTCAAGAATTCACCCGCAATACACGCCTCGCAAGGAATGCTCATCAGTTCACCCTTAAGCCCACCTTCGGACGTACAGTTAAGTATAGAGACTCGTTCTTCAGCCGCACCACACGAATATGGAATGCTCTTAACAGCTCAATATTCCCCTCTCATTACAATCTACAGACATTTAAAACCAATGTGCACCGGTACCTCCTCTCCCTCTCTTCCTCTATACCTTCGGCCCGTGCTGTGACTTAAATCCGGTCACTTAAAGGTAGTCGTAACCCCTTTAGCGCGCGCCAATTATAAAAAAAAAAAAAAGGCATTTAGCCTCAAAAGAGAGAAAAGCTTCAAGCGGAATGAAGCCGTTAAGACGCACCCGTTCACGGTACATTTCATTTGTGTATTAAGGCCCAAAAATCCGACTGTTGGTTGAAGCCATGTCTAGAGCAGTGAGACTCCGTATTAACTTAAAAATAAAATTATCTAACCTTATAAGGTAACAAATAGATTGCAAGGTGCGCTGCGAGGCTTGTGACATCGTCCTGTTTAAACTACATGCCGTCCATCCATCTTTCTTTCCATCTTAGCCAAAACTAATCGGTAATCATTGAGCGATAGCGCTAATCATTCTCAGTAACGTAATGATTGTTATAATCGATGTAAGAATATTGTTTAACAACGGCGCTGGGATGCATATCGCATCAAGCAGTAATTTTCTTGCGGATTAATTCATGAAGCACATGTGAACTTTCACCCGTTCAAAAACACATTTTTGCTTATCGATGAAACCACTGAGCTAAAAATTAGATCTGTCACTGAAGATGGTTTTGCAATGAAATTCATCATCTGGGCGCATCATCGGAGAACGTACGTCGCTTTAAATGGTCCATCGACTTCAATTCTCTAGTCAGTTTGATCTTGTACGGGTGTAAACCACGATCCTTATACAAAACACACGAACGTGGTCTGAACGATGCCCAATCGGAGTCGATCTGAAAATTGAAGTAAACTGTCTTAATGTTGCGGTCAATTGCTCTGAATGTTGGTAGAAAAATTTTATAGTTTACAGACATTGCTCGCTTGTGCACTTTTCAAAGCATTTTATGCATATTTTTAATTTTTTTTCTTACGTGCTAGACAAAAAATACTTAAAGTAGCTTATAAATCGAATTCGTTAATCTTAATTCAAACGTACTGACTCTAACGAGTGCCCTAAGCTAACCTGGGAATACAATATTTACTTTTCTTTTTGCCTTTCGGCTGAAAATATTGATTTTACTGAACAAATTGACAATGGCAGTATATGATACGTGATAGAGTGCGATCACAAATCAACTTCAAAGTTGTCGATATTCTATTGGAAAACTATTTAGTAGCAGTCTCAATCAATACTGAGGACCCTGAGAGATCACTTGTGTAGACTTTCTAAAGGTGAGGAAGACAGATGTGGAATTTGGTTTTACATCACCACCTGTCTTATATCCCAGAAAACTATTTTCCCAAAAGTCGTAAGTTATGCAAGACTATACGCCTGAGTTATTTACCTTCCAAATGATATAATGTTTGAGGGACAACCACTCCAAAGTGATTTGTATCGAAGCCTGTCTAACATTTCTCCCGTTCTATGAGCCACAGCACTCAGTTGCAATGCAACGCACACACAACCGGGAAAGTCCTCTTACCGCCTAGTCACGTCAGTAGGGTGAACAATCTGAGTCAGACCAATCAGCACCGTGCACTTACCTCGACTCTGCCCACAAGTCACCCTATGAGTACAACTTTAAAAAAAAAAACTGACCTCGATAAGCGCAACTTCTCGCGTCCACATTTATCACTTCTCAACGTCAGCATCTCGAGTGGAGAAATCAATTATTGGCTTCACAAAAATATTTATGGCTCTTGTAACCAAATTGTGTAAGCCTCGCAAAAAATTAAAGGACAAATGAAAGATAAGCTGAAGCTTTCTCTCTTTTATCAAACGTCAAAAAAAAGTTACAGTAAGACCTTTCTTCAAAACTGTGAACTGGTGAGAACCCGAGTAATGTTGGCTTATAAGGCGTCAAGCGTACCTGGCTTATTAATGAAGGCACAAGACTCTACATGTCTTCAGAAAATATAGTCCAAAGGTTGGATATCGCAAGACCTAGTCCTCAACAAAGATAATTCTTTCACGCGCTGCATGGCTCGTAGTGCTGTCTTATTGAAACAAGAGCTCACCGAGACTATGTGTTTTAATTTCATTAAGTACATAGCCCGCTGACATATCCAAACTACTGAAAAGGGCAGTAGACTAGATTCGTCACAGTATTCGCATACATTACAGCAGCAATAGTCTCGTCACTACCTGCGGGAAGTGGTCTAACCAGTCAAGTATCATCAAAAATATAAACTGGAAGTCGAATTTGCGAATGTTGTAGGCAATAGTGGTTTCTGCAGGTCCATTATGCGCAGCGTAAGTTCAATCGCACAAGAAACTATTTTCAGAGAATGCTGGTTTTCCTAATACAGTTGAACAAATCGGAGACATTGTGGTGTAAGTCAGAGATGAAGGAACGCTTATCTGTGCAATGTTGACTTTCCAAAAAAATTGACAATGCTGTTGGTAGAAGTCAAAAAAGCTTTCGAAAGTCAGACCTCACGATGAATTATCCTTTATATGAAAAAAGTCATAGAATACTGAATTCCAAGGAAGAATTTCAATGGATTTTGGTGCACAAAAAACTAAGGGCTTCCTCATTCGCTTTTAGTAACGTTCGGGTTTCCGCATCGTAAAGGAGGACTGGGATGATCCAGCTGTTATATAAAGCAATCTTAGTCCTTCGAGAAAGGGCCAAAGAAACAGGGATTGGCATGAGTGATTCTGCGCTTGAATTCTGTACTAGTGTTGTTGTTGGGGGGCATGGGCCTGTGCACACGAGGTAACGTCGTTGATCGCACTCAGCATGGCGAGCTGCCAACGCTATCCTCGTCCGTTTACAGGTCAAGTTGACATACACCCTCCTCGTGGCGCCCCCTGCATAACCGTTACCGCGGAACCGAGGCAGACAAGGTCATTGACTACCTTTTAGTTTCTGCTGCCTAGTGTGACGCTCTGTCGGAAACGTCAGTGTTGTGTGTCCTTCCTTGATGACTCGCACGCAAAACTTTCTATTTCAAAACGTTTTATTTCCTTACATTATTTATAAGAGCGGGGAAAAGTACTTTTGAAGCATGTCTGAAATCGATTTTGTAGTTCATTGAGCTAGAGTTTTTATTCAACCATGTCTAAGGAAAATCATATAGTTGTTTTCTCTTACCGTTATATAAATGCCAGTTGAGGAATGCTGCAGTCTTTCCATCATCACATTAGCCACAGCCAAATATACTCCAAAATAAATAAAACAACCTTCCAAAATGTTTAATTGATTTTTATACAAATATTATAACTTTTATTCTATATTTTCGTTTTGTTGTTGTTTTCATTATTATATTATACATAATATTTCTTAAATAAACACTTATGTTCTAGCATCAAAAAAATATAAAATCTAGTAACACAATTGTTTTTTTTTTTTCTCTTCATCTTTTTCTTCATACGATTTAATGTTTTTCTATTATTTTAATTACATTAGTTGTCTGTGTTTATTTATTGTAATTTGTATTTGCTTTTTATACTCTCATACTTTCGTTAATTTACCGATTAAGCTTTGCTTGTTAATCATTTCAATATTACAGTGAAAATGTTGCATCTTCTTTTTTTTGTATATAACTTTTTATTTTTTTTTTTTTTTGTTCATTATAGTTAAGACTCTTGTGAATGGAGTCGTATATATTTGTTTGAATGAATGTTTCTGTTTTGAAAATATTAACAAATGTATGTAAAAAAAAATATAAACAGATATTGCTTTGCAATGGAATTACATATCTTTTGATTTAACACAATTTTTGAAGTTCTTTAAAGCGCGTGTACAAAGTGTATGATTTTTAACGATTCATGAAGTTACAAGAATCTCGTAACAAATAACTAAAAAAAATGTTCGTGTGTTGGAAAATGTTTGTTTTTAGTTTGTGAGTGTTGTAAATTAAAAATAATACGGTGGTTCTGAGGCTGTAAGCATGATGTGTGCTATTTTTAACGACCTTTGCAGCAAATCCGTTTGGCGTTCAAAACAATCAAAACGCTTAGCAAGCAAACATTTCCTTAAACTTAAAAATGTTGTCTAGAATTCAAAGAGCATTCCTCCTTTGAATTCATTTGCGCCTAATTAGGGGGGAATGGTAAGTCGTCGGCGTAGAACAGGCTGCTAGAAAAATAAAGTGTGCTGGACAATTTCGACTAGTCGCGCCGCGGAGTTGCGCATTGTGCCAGTTTGAAGTGTTTATAGTGGTAGCATACATTTTAAAGTGAAAGGCCTCCTATTTTTCAAGGTTGTGCTACTTTTCTGTGCCTTGCGTATTATTGTCAGAAGTGCAACGCATTAATTATTGACGATCGCCAACCTTCTCGCTCTTCCCGGCACAATTTCCACGGGGAGCTTAAAATGTACATATATCAAAACAGGCGCACACTGATGCCACAAAATGCCACTTTGACAAACTGTCCAAGAACCCTTATATTCCTTCCACCATGCAGGAATTGAAAAAGCAACTTAGCTCATTTGTCGTTTAGCAGGTACGCTTTGAAGCGTAAGCATTTTGATTGGAAAGAGAAAAAGACAGGGTTGTGAAGTTGGATTTATGTTGAAACTGATTTATGGAGCACACAACTTGATTGTGACTTAGGCATACAACATAATTGTTCCCATATTCTTTCCTGAAAACAATAATTAAACAGCGTGCCTGTAGGCCTAAGAAAAGTGTCCCCAAGATGTATAAATGTGCTTAGAATGGATGTATTAAATGTAAAAACTTAGACGTTGTTACATACCAACTGCAGGGTGGCACATTTGTAGTCAAATGAACCACAAAATGACAAGGTTTACGCTACCAACCTAATATACACCCCAACATGGGACACTTTCGAACGCGCCTTTTCACATATACGTAAGTGTTTTTGTTGTGCATAGTTTTGTCTTTCAAACCCAGTCTAAGAGTGTAGACTGTCAGGACTGTAGATTGTGACAAATGAGGCATAATGATTTTAGTCCTTTTTTGAATGTAAACTAAATCCTGACATGCATCATGATTTCTTTTCGAACTTCAAATCAATTAAGGCGTTCGGAAGGGGGATGAAATAAAAAGGTGTCGCAGACTGCATTCATAGCCTTTCGATACTGTGATGCCTGTCAAAAATGAATGCTGTATTTTCGAATTAATCTACATTTTTGGAGATTTGTATTTAATTGTGTTGAAGGCCTTCCTGAATCGAATGTGTGAAAATGGAAAAGGAAAAAGAAAAGAAAAACGCCAAATTGGGAAGAGGGATAATTCATTTGGTTACTCTTTGGTGGTCGGAAGTAAAAGACGTTTGATTGAACAGAATTTATAAATAGGGATGTGTAGAGTTTCAAACGAACGGACCAATTATACAATACACATGTTTGATCATTATTCCTTTAGCTTGTTTTCCGTTGTCAGGCGTTATCCTGATCGTTGTTATGGTCACATCTCCGCATATCGAACAGAAGGTTGCTTTCCGATGACAAGTTATATGAATGCGCAGAATCGTGACGCTGTTTTGTCTTGTTTTGTTGTAAAATCGAACAAAAGCTCTACTGACCACCTCAACCTGGTTAAATTTTCAATAAAATGATTCAATTCGCGGTATTCCATACTCAGGCCATCGAAACTAACCTTGAAGGACGTCAGTGCAATGATTGACTACATTAATGTTGTGGCAACATTTTTATTAAGTTTCTTCGCATATCTCACAAATGCGTACACTACTAATTTTAAATTTCTCACTAAAGATAGTAGTCATAAGGTTCCTCAATTCTTTTTTTTTTAACCACTCTCTAGCAGCATATGAAAATTGCCATTTGTGTCAAATAGGTTTGCTTCACGTTTGTGTCCCTCTTTTACTTTATCGTTATTTGACAACTCTTAATTCACACTCGCCAACACTAGTTAGTTCTTATACACGAACAGGCCAATATAGGTAGTAAAGAGTCGACTGTACCTGAGGCATATCATACAAAAAATGCGTAACCTGCAACTACAATGTTCAAGTTGCTGGTCTTCGTTAAGTTTTATTTATATTCGTTTAGATTTTAACGGGTGCTTTTTAGAAGTGCGGAACTTTAAGTTGGCAAGACTTTATTAACTGGCGGCCACTTTGTCAGCTGCAATGTGTTTTAGTTTAGTTTGGTATTCAACACGAATAGACTGACGACAAAATAACGCTTCCAAATTGCGTAAATTTATTTCGAAAATCCATCAGAGAAATTATGAAAAATATGAAAAATTCCCTTATGTCTGTTGAGGCACCGTTTAATTAATTGAGTGGCACTACAGCCCACAAGGGACCAGGGCCTGACTGACTACAAGAGCTACAGAAGTAGAAGCTACAGTTTTTTGCCGACTCCGAACGGCGAGACACCGCTTTATCTACTAAAATTGACTAGTTGGTGTAATTTATGAGTTGGAAGGGGGAAAATTGGTTCGTACTTTTTTTGAAAATCATGCTGGTCAGAACGTTACAATTAACGGTGACCATTATTGGGCCAAAACAACTGATGTTTTCGTTCATCAATTGAACAACCAAAATGTGCAGGAACTGCGGTTTCAACATGACGGCGCAACATGTCAACACCTCGTGCCACAACTAATATATTTGGGTCGACGTTTGGTAACCGCATAGTTTCACGTTACAGACTTGTGAATAGGCCTCCAAGATCCGGCGATTTAACGCCACTTGACTATTTTCTGTGGAGCTGTGGATAGAACTGGTTTTGCTGGAACTTCTGCCAATATGTTGCAAGGACTGATTATTGTAAAAAAAAATATCGACCTCGGATTCGACTTTTTAATACGAGTTTTGTAGTTGAGATGATTGCTTGCCCTTTCTCTTATTCGGTTGGTTTATTCAATTTTTTTCACTGCGAAAAAAACATTTCCAGCGCTTTCTGTCAATTTATCACGTATGTTATTAGTTCTACATTATCGACGACAAAAACTGTCAGCTCTATGGCGTTACGAGTTCGAAATATGATCAAATGATGAATACGATACCATTTAATTTTTACTTGTTTTCCCTGGGGCGCCTTGGCATTAACCAAATATACAAAAGACAACTTGTGCAGTGTTTGTTAATTTGAACAAGTGCCGTGGTGAAATGCATGATCTATATCTAGTTCATAATACAGTTAATTGAATGCGTAAACGTAACAAAAAGGAATGCAAAACATGCTGTTAATACTTTACACAAAAACGAAAAAAAATAAATTATTTGTACTTTGACTTCATGCACCAAATATGTCTCTCAGCCTCCATTGTCCCGAACATTGAATGTGAGTTTAAGGAAATTTAACACCGTTTATAGCTTTAGTGGGGACCATTTGAAATGTTAAAGGAAGAAGTCTTATTTTTTTTAAGGTAACAGTTGCATGATTTTCTTGCTGTCTGGGTTTTTTTTTCATCAATTTGTTGCTTATCTGAAATGTCAATTTTCTATAGGGGGCGGATTATTGCGGATAGTTTCTGAAGCAATCGTTGTTCCAAAAGAGTTCTACTGTCTACATTGTCATACAAGTCATAAGCACCAATGGCTTCTGAAACGTTAAACAAATTTCGCCCTCAGAATCGGCAGTAATAAATAGAACACACAGAAAGAGTTATTTCTGAGGAAGATACGTCCTCGTGCTTTCTGTACCGTAGAGGCAACCAATTTAATTTAAATTTACCAACAGCACACAAAGTTAGCCAATGCAACAACGCTGTGATCGTCTCACTCCTGAATTAAAAATAATGAGGCGGAAAAAGTGTAAGCGCCTCTTGCAATAGTACGTGGACAATGGCCTTGAAAATGTTCTGTTTAGGGGTGAGATAATTTTTAACTTGAACGTATTTCTCAACAAACGAAATGAGAGGAATGTATGCCCCTTCATTCAACGAAACAAAACAAATAGTTTCAAGGGTTCAACGTGGCCATCATCCTGCTTCCGTAATGGTGTGGTAAAAGGTATCGGACCACAGAGCCACCGCCCACAATTTTTGGGTAAAAGGGGTAAAAACTGGTGCGGGTTGAACTTAAACTCTTCTCAATGGAAACAAATGGAAAAGGTCGCTGTTTCAGTGAGAGCGGCTCTGACTCAATGCTCCAGCCTTCTGCGGAGTCCAGATCTGAATCCACTGGATTATGGTTTGTGGTCAGAATTGGAACCTGAAAGGCTCTGAATAGAAATTTTAAAAGCCTTAAAACAGCATCCATGATCTCCATGGAAACCGTACGTACCGCTTTATAACCACACCGTTTGACTGCTTGTTTTCAATCAAATGGCAGAATTTACGAGTGTATCCACTTTAGTTTGGAAAGCAATATTGTGGAGGTAAATGAAACAATTTTTTCAAGAGGCATGTTGGTTAAGGCCCAGGTCCACCACGGATTGTAGCGCCACAAAAAGAAGATGAAGAAATGAAACAGTTTACTGTGTTTTTTCATAAACTCCTACATTTGGAGAAGAACTTATGGCAGGATTAGGTAGATACACAATTTGTAGGATCCCCATAAAGACACATGGAATACATTTCAAATGTTCTGAAGAACTTTGACAGAAGGACGTTGATGATGTCCTTCGTGCTCATATCATATATGTCTTCCATAGAACAGGCGATCAATTGACGACTGAGAAAAAGAGGCCTGTAACAGACAACTTCGTAAAATGAACACTGAAAAATTAATTCTAGTAGTGCCTGCGATGCTATTTAAGGAATATAAAACCAAATACATCGTTTTTTTATTAATTTTTGAGACAAAATCTCAAAATCATCTTCAAAATCATCCGCATATTAAATCGCGTCGATCTTCTCCCCTGAAAGATTTAAACAAAAATATGAAAAAAAAAATGTAAACCAATGCAAATTAAAATAAAACAAAAGAAAAGCGAAAAAATAAATGTTTAGCCAGGTTTTATTTATAAAAAAAAATACACGGAACTACACTGGTGTGTCGCAAGCACAAGCCTTGGGATACACACACACACAGAAAAAAAAAACATTGTTTAAACATAATTTAAAGTTTACCTGAATTCAGTTAGACTCTTAAAATTAAACATTAAAATCGAATAAAAATACAAATTATTTATAAATTATTTAACACACGATTCGCTGCGCCGCTCGCCTTCTGCTCTCCCGCTTTCACAACTAAATATTTAACTAGATACAAAATAAACGCGAAAAAGATCGCGCCCTCTCTTCACGGCAAAACACGAGCTCGCTTAAATGCAAAAGTACAGGCGTATGAACAAGGAAGGGTTGCAAATTTCTAGTGTCATTCATGTCAAGATGTATGTGCTACGTATATAAGTGATTTATGGCCTTTGTCTCGAGCACTCACGCCGAAGGGCGCTCGGCTTTCGCAGAGACAAATGAAGTGGGGAATTAAATTAAAACGGGAAATATTACTTTTTTTTTTACAAAATTACACAGCACTGAGAGGAGTGTGGGGGGAGGGGGGCGACTCTCAGACGATGGCGGTTTTGACAAGGCATGCTTGGGAGTTGTTGCCGATGCTGGAGCCGTCCAGACTGTCCAGATCTAACGCGGTGTCGATCATTGTGGTGTCGTGCAGGAGCCGCAAGCGGCTCGGTGTTATCACATCTGACTGGTTGAGGGCGATGGCGGAGTGGGGGGCCTTGGCAACGTCACCCCCAGCACCGCCCACCACGCCGGCCGTCACTACCACACTGGGCAGCTCTTTGTCGCTGTCGGAGTTCCTCTTGATGCGGGCCTTGCTCGTGGAGGCGTACTTCTTGCGGCTGTTGACGACGAACGCGCTCACCGGATCGTCCAGATCCAGGTCGTCACTCAGTAAGGTCGACGACATAACGGCCGAATTGTCTATCGCACTCGTTGCTGGCGCCACCTGTTCGTCGGCGGCTACCGTCTTTCCACTGGCCACGGCAGCCACGGCAGCCTCGGTGATGTCGTGCGCCAGTTCGCGCTCCTCCAGCAGATTCGAGTACACGTGCAAACTGGGGTCAGACTTATTGCTGCCGTTGCTGCTTACCGCCGCCGACGACAAATTTGAATTTGGTATATTGCTATAAACATTCTCAGACTCCGACGCGGACTTGATGAGCCGCGCCGGGTCGGTGACCACTTCAACGCCGCCCCCCATGCCGGCAGCCGCGGCGGCCATCAGGCCCGACTTGGGGCCCTTGTAGTAGCGGGCTGTGCGCGTGCTCGACAGCAGTTTGCTGTCGGTCGGGTCGATGTAGTAGCGGGCGGTGTGGTAGCTCGCCAGCAGCCCAGCGTCAGTTGGATCGAACTCCTCGCTAAAGAGGTTATTGTAACTGCCGCTGAGGTTTTTCGAGCGCATTCCGGTGCCGGTGGTCGCGTTGCCGTCGAAGTTCGCATCATCATCTGGTGTTATCGGGGATATCGCTGCGCTGCTGTTATTGTCAGCGGTTCCGGCGCACGGGGATGTCATCGGCGGACTCTCCATGGTCGACAACGGGATTTCATTGTCTACCAGGTGTGCTAAGCTATTGGAATTACCTGGATGTGGGGAAGGCCACGGTCAAGGGGCCGGCCAGGGCGAGTAGGGGAGAGAGAGAGAAGAAAAGAAAACAACAGAATTATGAGTGAGTTAATGACAAATGCAGTGAGGGGATCTTAAAAAAATATGAAAGTGTATGCAAGAATATAAAAATTTGTGTTAGAACGGCATGTATTCAAAGCAGTTATGACGAAAATATCTAACAACTAAAAATAAACGTGATTATCAGTAACGGAACTTAAATTAAGAAAAATGCAACATAAGACCATTATCGATTGGCTACTACGAAATTCTGGAATGTCATGGCGTTAACAAGCAAATGTGAGGTTAGGGCAGTTTGCAAGTGTGTGCTTAAAAATATATTACATTTAACTTAACTGTAACTCACTAAAATTAATTAAGCTATTTGTTGCAAATTAAAAATTACCAAATGACACAGAGAGCACCTAAATAGAAACAATTATAAATTTTCGCTTAAATTAAAGTTGCCTGCAACGGTATTCTACTACGATGAGTTCAAGGCGTGTCCTAAGCGCTGAATGTATAGCAAATTTTCATCTAAATAGGTTGAGGACTATACTTTGCTTAGTTTGAGTGTTCATTCTGAATAAAAATGGACAAAATGGCGACAAGTTTTATCCTCGCTTCCGATTGAGTTTAAAATAAGAAATCAAAATTTTTGGTGATTTTCTGAACAACGCATCGCACAAAGAAGATGATTCTTACAAATTAAATGAATAAAATATAAGCTTGTGATTAGCTTGGATATTGCTTTCAACAGTTATAGACATGTAAACATGGACTTCACTAGCGCCGAAATTCCTGCTATTTTAAAGTTTTTTTTTCGTTAAAGGCAAATCCACTAGAGAAACGTTCCGTGAGATTAATGGTGTTTTGGGGATGGTACTCTATCACTTCGAACCGCGGAGGAATGGTTTGGACGATTCAGAGCCGGTGAAAACGACACCATGGATAAGCCAGCCGGTGAAAGACCTGTGACGACTATTACCGATCGAATCATGGAAATCATCGAGTTAGACCGGCATGTGGCATCTCGTGACATCGCATAGGAGATGGGAGTTGGTCACCAAACCATTTTAAAGCAAAAGGCTGGATACAAAAAAAAAGCTTGATGTTCGGGTGCCGGATGATTTGACGCAAAAAAACCTTCTAGGCCGAATCAACGCCTGCGATATGCTGCTGAAACGGAACGAACTCGACCCGTTTTTGAAGCGGATGGTGACTGGCGATGCGAAATGGATCACATACGACAATATCAAACGAAAAGGCCGGTGAATTGTCCCAAACAGTGCCCAAGCCGGGATTAACGGCCAGGAATGCGAACACCTGGGTCGCTTGAAGCAGGCGATCGACCAGAAGCGTACAGAATTGGCCACCAGGAAGGGTTTAGTGTTCCACCAGGACAACACCAGACCACACACTTCGTTGATGACTCGGCAGAAGCTACGTGAGCTCAGATGGGAGGTTTTATCGCATTCACCATATAGCCCGGACATAGTGCCAAGTGATTATCATCTGTTCCTGTCCATGGCGAACGCCCTTGGTGGTGTGATGTTGAACTCAAAAGAGGCTTGTGAAAAGTGGCTGTCCGAGTACTTCGCAAATAAGGAGGGGGACTTCTACGAGGGGCGTATTATGAAGTTGCCGTCTAGACGGAATACGGCGCATATTTGAACTAAATCCGATCATTGTAACACTTTTTATGAAGCATTGAATGAAGAGCAAAAAAGCGAAAGGGAAATATGTGCCAACCTTATAAAATTAAGTTTTACAATTAAATTTTGAAATTAGTTTTTTATGTCAGCCAAAGACTAGCACATTTGTTTATGACACCATTCTGAGGATTGTTACTTCTGAGGTGTGTTGTTGACAAGACGTGTTGTCGCTGCATCAGCTTTGAAGCAAAAGCAAACTTTGTCTAATTTGTTGACAAAACTGAGGACCCTTCTCGCTATTAAGTGAATCAAATGTCGCATGGGAACATGCAGGCACCCGTTGTTATTGCACCGGAAATCTTTTAATGGCATGCGTCACGCAACAAACGAGGGCGAACATAAGAGATCGAATTACGCACGTGCCGGTCACCTTTTGTAACTTGTAAGAAATATGTCAAGTGGATAAGAAGGGTAGAGAAAGTAAATAAAGCAATTTAATTGAAAAAAACGACGAACTCTATGTACAGCGACATGCGCTTGGTAAAGCGTCTTTGGATACAATGCTTAAGATGGCTAGGCCAAGTAGAGCGTATGGACACCACTGCTCCGACCCCAAAAAGTCTTCGAATCTGAGCCATTGGGACAACGCAACAGAAGACGGCCTAGGCTAAGGTGGCGCACACAAATGGAGAAGGATCTCAACCAACTTGGAGTGCGCAGGCGGAAGCACCTGGCGAGAGATCGTGAAAGATGTTGGTTGAGGCCCAGGTCCACGCCGGACTGTAGCACAACAAGAAGAAGAATTTGAAAAAGGAGAAAAAGATAAAACAGTCATTTACGACGAAATACTGAACCCAACTGGACCTGCTCGTGCATCCTCAATTCATGCTCCTTCGAATTTGTTTGCTGTTTCTACAGTACTTAGGCACTTGACCGATATCTAATCTGATCTCTTATATGTATATGTGTTTTCCCAGTTTGCTATTTTTGCTTTCATTCATGTGACCTTGGAGGCATGGACGAATATAGCCCGACCCATATACTCTCGAGTATAGCGCTATATATTTTTTTTCTCTGGGTCTTAAAAACATGCCTGTCGTTTTTTTAGACTCTATCTACTCTGCAGTGTTTTTCTTGTAACCATCAGTAATTTTGACGCTGATAGTTGTTTCCCCCGCTCGAAATCTTGACAGATTTCCAGTATCATAGCTCCACGGAACGAAATAAGTCGCTTTACGCTTAAAAACTGTTGAGAAACATTGAAAACTCAGTTTCAAAGTGACTGCTGTGGAGCCAAAATAGTGCGTGTTTGGAAAAGAAGTGTGTTTTGAAAAGAAGTGTGTCCGGAATTAAGTGCATCCACCGCGACTTACGTACACAAGTTTGTGCTTAAAGTTCATGAGACCGGTATGGGAGTTGACAACACTCATGGTCTGCGTCATCGCAAAGGCTAGTGTCACACTGAATGAGAAGAAGTTCCAATTGGAAAGCAACATCACGTCGCAGTTAAGAAACACTCAGATCGAGCGTCGACGCAAAGTCGTCGAGGAATACAGGCACATTGAAAGCGCCAAAACAATTAAGATTTGAACTGGTGGCAGCAACACCACCAGTCAAATGTGAGACTAAATTCACGGACATCAACTTGCCATCGACCTCAACAGCTCAACAATTCATGGAGAATTGGAGAATTTGGAGATAAGGAGAATTTGGCTTAATAGAGTCTTAGAAGTATTCCCATACAAGGTCCAATTGGTCTTCAGCAATTGAAGACACGCCACCACTAGTTTCCTTATTGATTTTTCTTCAAAAATTAGGACTGACTTTGTTGTTACTGCAATAGCAGACGGATTTGGACGTAGGATGGGGTATGCCTTGTCACAATCGATCTTTTGCGCCACATATTAACAATACGTGTTATCACCCGTCTTGGTCATTTCATCTGTCCGTCTCCGCGCTGCGATTTAATACCTTTTGACTTCTATTTGGTATTTGATTTGATGAAAGAGCTAATCTTCTTAATTCTGGTCATTTATGTTGTGTAGGTGTCACTTGCATGCGATTGAAAGGTCCTCAAGCATGTATCATTCTTTTAATCCAAACATATCCTTGGAACTTTGTAGTACCTTGCAATTAGTTCCCCTCAATGGACAAGCTGTTTTATTTTCATTTTGATGAAGTTTAAATGAAAGAACTCTATACTACTTAAATGCGCTTTTTCAGAGACTGTACGAAGTGAAAATGAAGGGGATGCGATTTTTGAATGAAGGAGTCCAAACTAAGCTATTCCCACAGTCACTTACGTTACCTATATCTTCATTTAAAAGTGAAATGAAGCATCTCTGACGATGACAAACGGAATGATCAATAAGAGATACAATTCTTCATTCTTTTCATCTGTTTAATTTCTAAATCTTAAACGTCTAACCATAAGTTAAGCGATAAAATAAAAACATAAAATTAAGTTAAGTCCGCTTGGAATGAATTAAAAAACGAAAACAAACAACTAGTTGAACATTCAATCGGATATCTAGAAGAGTTTCCATTTAAATGTTGCGATTCGTATCTTCTTCCAGCAGGGGTGACGAAGCGAATTGATCTATGAACAGAGTTCAAAAGCAAATGAAAGAAAAGAAAAAGAGGTAAAAAGAGAGAAAAGAAACGGAAAACACAAATTAAAAATAATCCGCACACTCTTCACAAATGTATGCTATTCTATTTTTGAAATTTTGTATCTGATGCAATGAGTTCAGATTCAAAATTGTATGAATGTCGCGGAATCCTCAGATGAAAAGTAGTGCCAGATTGGTGGAGGGATATTTTTGTGCAATGACGTTCGATGCGGCATGCAGATGGGGATGAAAGAAGGATTTTCGATTATTACTCGTGAGATGATCTTTTCTAGTATGCGCCAGATTTACAGAAAAGTATGCGCTGCCGTGTGACTTTTTGAATTGAATGCTGATGGGGGCAATATTAAATAAGTTAGTCCAATCAATTCTTCTCTTCTACATCGTCCCTCAGTCCCTGTGAGTCGATGTTTAAAAGTTCACAGAAAATGAGATGCAAACAGACTGGCTTCGAACTAAGTGCGGCCAACAAAACGTGTCTACTCACAGAAGTTCTGTCAACCACGATGTCACAATTGCGGACTCAAATGTTAAGTTAGTTGGAGACTTCGTCTCCCCGGGGTCAGCCTGAATTCCACTAATGGCTATGAACTGTCGCCGAAAAAGCAGATGCTACTGATTCCATGAATCAAACGTTTGACACATAGCACTAGCACTTTTTCACGGCTGCAAAGCAAAAACCATGGCTGGAATGGGGTCAAATTAAGGACTTTGAATGAAGACGTCCAACATCGCTGTCAATACGTATAAGTGAAAGGAAAGAGAAAAGTTTGGAATACAAGATATTTCGTCTCAGATATATGCATCGTCCTGTTTGTGGGGAAGTTGAATGGAAAGAGGACCCGAAGACAGTACGTCAACTGTGCTAACTCGCCCATTTCGAACGAATGGAGATCAATGTGCATTCCAGGCTTGAGAAAGAGATAGACCGAACCTTCGATGTGAAGATAAAGCAATTAATAATGTTAGACATGGCTAAAGCCCACAAGGAATCAGTACCCAGCTTCTTCAGCAACAACTTGAGTTGTGCGTTCTATTGTTCTCTCATGAGTTAAGGCGAAAAATTTTAGTAAAAATTCCCGTCAGCGGGCCTTGAAATGTAATCCTGGCTGAAATGATTGGATGTATTAAAGTCCGTTTTCAAAAGATGGCACTACTAGTTGTTGCTGATCTTGGAAGCGATCGTCTATTCATGGGAAATGTGTGACATTTGTCAGCAATAATAAGTGTGCATCAGCGTCTGTTTTGGACAATAACATTTTTTTGCCTCTTCAAAAATGTTTCATTTGCGGGAAGTTTTGATTTTCTTTTTTGTATTGAAAGAAAAGTGCCGCCAAACGTCACGCTTAAATCATCACTAATTTATGGTGAATCTGCTCCGACCGCCAAATCATGCAGAGAGTGTTTTCGACGCTTCAAAAGTGGAAATTTTAGCGTCGAAGACAAAGGTCGTCTTGGCCCACTTAAAACGCTTCAAGATGAGGAGTTGAATGCTTTACTGGATCAAGATCCGTACCATGCACAAAATTAACTCGCAAACTCATTGGGAATGACTCAGCAAACAATTACCGTCTGGTTAAAGAAATTTGAATTTATTAAAAAGCAAGGAAAGTGAGTGCAGTACGACTTGAAACTGAAGAATGTCGACAGACGCTTTTTTACCTCGGAACTGTTTCTTGGAGGCGCAACTGGTGGCAGCCAGCGAAAGATCGTGCTGCCTGGAGAGGCATGTTGGTTAAGGCTCAGGTCTACCCAAATAACGACCTTTTTGGCTTTTTCACAGACAATTAGTACTCTTTGAGTGTTTTAGCAACTCGGAGGTACCGTGAAAAATGTTCATTCCTGGAATCAGGGACCTTCGGCGTGTAAATCGACAAATTTATCCATTGCCCCACGGCAGACTTATGTCAGACAGATTAGTCTTGACAATTGGAAGGAGGCATGTCCGGGATTGCTACATTGCTAAGTACGAGTATAAGACTGTGATCGCAGACCGCAAATAATACGGCTATAGGACAACTGTGTTATCCAGTTTAAACCTTCTGCACGGCTACAGGACAATCTTGATGGCATAACAACCCAACGGCTGGCACAAAAAGCAACTGAACTTAAAAGTCAAAAGGTTGTGCAAATATTTGTATGTCATGAACTCATATCTCATATCATTTTGTTTCTCCTAGTAACTGTTTATGAAAAGCTTCTCATATCTCGCCGTTCGGAGTCGGCAAAAAACTGAGGGTCCCTTCTACCCGTGAGAGAACAGTAGCACGCACAACACGAGTAGTTTTGAAGAAGCCAGGCCCTAATCCCCTGTGGCTTTAGTGCCACCAAATTTATCTCATAATAAATGAAACTAAGAATACATTTCAGTTTTAGACGACGTAGCACCATCCAATTTATTCTCAGACTCTTATTTAGACCTTCTTCAATTCTTCTTTTGTCGTTGCTGTAAACCACATACTTTCATCTTTCGACAAATTTAGCGTTGCCATTCTTCCAAAAATACTCTGACCTAGTATCTGATTTGGCTTTGCACACAGAACCGTTTCAGCCAAATCTCCTTCTTCAAATTATGTAGCTGGGCTATGTAGGCCCCAGAATTGAGCCCGACAGGTACACCATTCTTTTGAAAATAAAGTCACTCTACAGATGCAGGAGATCAAGAGATTAGGATCAATAGTTTCTACAGGTAAAGAGAAGAAGTTCTTTCAAGTTACAGTATGATACAGGAGTTTATCTGAATTCAAATATCAGGGCTAAGGAAGCTTTTTTCAGACATCAGCGTCGATTACACTGACTCAACCATGGAATGAATTGACAACAAGACCCCAGCTTAGCTGGTCTTTGAATCTCAGCCTCCAGGTTTAAGAAGGAGAGGGAGGCTGAAAAGAGACCAAACGATGGTGAATGTTTGAGAATTTGGTCTTAACGACTGGAAACAGCGTTTTCGGGACCGCCGACAATGGAAAACTGCAATTTTTCAGACTCAAAGTCTTAAAGGGTCGCTGGCCTGATGAGGAAGTAAAAATGTGAAAGACGTTGGGATTTGCACTTTGGGCTCTCTGAGTCACTCCACACGAGCATAGATGACAGTTGTAAAAACTTAACGACGAAATTAATGAAAACTCTTTTGTAATTGTCTGAAGCAAGTTGAACAGAATGCCCATTAATGTCAACTAACTCTTATAGCAGATGTTCACTCAAAACGCATGCATCTCTGAAAAGTTTGTCTTGAAGGCCAAACTTTTGAAATATAACACAAAAAAAGTGATCTACCCTTTGATGTGCTTCCTCTCCAAGCGCTCTCAAGAAAACCTACTTGCACACGCAAGGTCACGTAAAAGTTTCATTTTATTCGCAATAAAACATTCCCCCAACCCATTTACATCGTTCCTTCTTTCACCGAGGCACAACGACTCGCAACCTTCTCCCATTCACTCATTCCTCAACTCCGAACAAAGGATGTGCTCCATTTCTGATTCTGCAGATAACACAGTACACATTACCAAACAAATAGTTCGCTGAGGTGTTGATGCAACAAATTTAGGTGGAACAAGCCCACCCCACAATTAAGCAATGTCTAGTGTATGTAAACAGTTCTCTTTCACGATTCGCAGCCAGTGTAACCGAAAGATGGATGCCCTAGAACAACACACAAAAATTGGGTACACACGACTTGCCGTGCGGGAGCGGAATGGCAGGCGTGCGAGGCAGATTCCACTTCGCGCGCGCGGAAAAAAAACGCCACGGTCTATGAAGGCAATTCAGTGGAAATTGGCTCAAGAGTGCGAACAATTGTGCGAACCCAGGCATATGTGGCATCATTTAGACACAAAACATTGAAGTACTCGGTCGACCTTTTGTGTGAAAATTGTTTTGTCTCTCACGCGGATTTTTTTTAACTGAAAAGATTGCACTTCATTTAGATTGTTGGAGATATCATTGACGTACTTGTGCTCGTGGTGTGGTGTTTTTTTGTTTGTTTTTGCCCAGATGGATGAAATAGATTGCTCAATGCAATTCAGGATTTCTTTAAGCTGCTTTAAAATCAAGGGTGCCATGCATTTGCTCAGATCTTCAGGGCGTCAGAGGAGGAAGATGGATGCGTAGAGCTTGTTAATTTTGTTGCTGATTAAATTTAGTTGATGGAGCCTCGTGGAAAAGTATTGGAGTTCTGAAATATATCGTAGATTGCTCTGAAATGTAATTTAATTCCGTCTGGCAATTCTATAACTTGTGTGCAAGATGACATTTTAAACTTCATTTTGTTCAAAGATATTATTTAAGCCGCACTTTCCCACGATAAAGTTTGTACTATGAGTAAAAATTTAAAGCATTATCGTCACATTTAGATTTAACGGTAAGAAAGCATGAACATCACGAAGGCAGAAAGCAGACTGTATACAAAAATGCGAAGACCCCTATAGAAATTAATATCCAAAGTCAACAGTCAACGAATGTAATTTTTGGCAATCAATTTCTTATGCACAAAAAATATCCCCAGTGGCACTACTTTTCATTATTATTTTTTTTAAATTATGTATCATGTGAATTTTTAGAAAACTAGAATTTCATAAACATAAATTAAAATCACAAAAAAAAACAAATTATGTTGCACTAGAATTAAACAGCAAACAACAAATTAGTTCTCATAGAGGGTTGCGAACCTGCGAATGTGGTGGCGGCGACACACGCGGCGATCAAAAATTATAAATAAACTACTTTTTTTGTACAAAGTTTTCTATTAAATGAGTATTTGTACACAATTGCATAGATGTTAAGGTACATTTTGTGTTGGAATTTGTTAAGGACTAATTAGAAAAAAAAAGAGTGAACAGAATTAAATTAAAAGAAATTATTCACCAGAAAAGTTGTCGAAAAATAATGACGAAACAAGGGTTTTCTATAATTCAAAAACAAATTCAATTTTTAATTGTGAATGTGGATTAGAGACATAACCTCCCATTTGACTTGGATACATTACAAAATTAAGGTCTTTCAAATTAAACAATAATTTAATGACTTCAATGAAAGTTATTGTAAGTGAAATTGAGATTCTCTCCACTTTTAAAGCGAATCCTGTAGAGTAAAGTGTCACTAAGTCATATAGTCTATATACAATCAGTTACGAATGTCTACGAATGCCCTGAAATGTGTTTAATCATCAATCTAAATAAATTTTTGACAAAATGGACGTTCTTTTGGTTTTATATTTGTTGTTTTTTTATTGTAAAGGGTGATTTTTTTAGCTATTATCTTTTTGGCAACACTGGTTTAAACAGCTGACGCACGTTTCGTGTTTTGTTTCACTGCCAAACATCTTCAGTTTGGTCTATAATTTAACCATGAATAGTCTTACAAACGAACAACGCTTGTAAATTATTGAATTTTATTATCAAAATGCGTGCTCTGTTAAGAAATCATCGCGCGAATCATTGTGTTCAGCGACGAAGCTCATTTTCGGCTCAATTTGTACGTAAATAACCAGAATTATCGATTTTGGAGTGAATATCAGCCAGAAGCATTGCAAGAGCTATCAATGCATCCAGAAAAAGACACAGTTTGGTGCGGTTTATGGGCTGGTGGCATCATTGGACCGTACTTCTTCAAAGATGATGCGTATCGTAACGTAACTGTGAATGGTGAGCGCTACCGTGAGATGATATCCAACTTTTTTTTGCCCAAAATGCAAGAGTTTGACTTGCATGCCAAGTGATCTCAACAAGACGGTGCCACATGCCACACAGCACGTGCAACAATGGACTTATTGAGAGGCGAGTTCGGTGAACATTTTATTTCACGTTCGGGACCGGCCGCCTAGATCGTGCTATTTAACACCTTCAGACTATTTGTTGTGGGCCTTGTTAAACCTCATGTCTATTTAGACATGCCCGCTTCAATTGACGCATTGGAAGACAACATTGAAGAATTTATTCGTGAGATACCGACCGAAATGTTGGGAAGAGTATTGTAAGTGTAGGAAAATTGGACTAAGCGGATGTACCATTTGAGGCGCAGTCAAGGTCAACATTTGCATGATATAATCTTCAAACATTAAATTATATGGACCGTACTATCGGTTCAAATAAAGATTTCATGCATTTTCTGAATTTTATGTTTTTTTTTAAACGTTCATATAGCTGTTAAAAAATCACACTTTATAAGGGTGAATTTTTGGATTTCTTATGTTAAATGGATATTACTTTAACTTGTAGATATTATGGTTATTTTTATTTATATTTTATTATGTTTATTTATATTTATATATATATTATGTTTATTTTTGTTTTGCTTAATGAAGTGTAAAAGAATCACACAATCAATCAAATCAGAAAAAAAAAACGTTGTTCTCGTAATTTTACTTTAACATTCGTCATAAATAAAATATTTAACTTGTCTACAAATCTCAGGGTACTTTAGTTTTGTCCAATAATGTATACGTACATCGTATCGAAAAAAAGAATACATTCGCGTCTGAATTCCAACTGTCCCCATTCGAAATGGTGAACGAAAATGAAAATCGGTGTACTGCACATTACCTTCCCATATTTTTGGACTTGAAATGAAGAATTGAAGAAAATTACATCTTGTGGATCGCATTAAACAACTAACTTGATTTCTGGTGAAATTAATTTAATTCATATCGAACCAAGGGATACCATCGGTAAGGAATATCATTCGAAATCTCTACTGCGAAAAGAACGATAAATGGAGAAAGAAATTCTGTGCCAACTTACAACAGAGGGATCATGTGTTATGTATGAACTGAAATGTTAAATTCGAGTTAAGAATAATAATTGAGTGACACTACAGGGCCTGGCTTCTACAACAACTTTTCGTGTTGTACGTGCGACTGTTTTCTCAAGAACTGAAGGGACGTACAGTTTTTTGCCGACTCCAGACTCCGCGATTTGAGAAGCTTTTCATTCACAATTGATACTCTTTGAGTGTTGTCAGCAACTCGAAAGAGATGGTGCCGTGCAAAAATGCGAAATGTCCCGTCCGGGAATCGAAACTAGACCTTCTGCGTGGGTGTCGACGCGGTTACACACGCCGCCAGGGCTACCATGTGTTACATTTGAACTAAAATTTAAAACTCTAGTTATTTTGGAAAATTAAACAAACACAAGAACTAAGGTTGTTAAAAAAGATTGAGACTCGTTTGCCCTTAAACGTTATTATTTTTCGACCCTTTCAGATGGTATCAATGCAGCTTTAAGCTACTGCATCTAAATTAAGAATTAACATAAAATGTGAGGTTTAAAACGAAATATATCATACAATCAAACAGCTTTCTAAAAGAAAATATAGACAAAAAAAATCGATATAGCAAAGAAGAAAAGTACAAAGAGTTAAGAAAATAAAAAGGAAAACACGATGGCTAAAAGAACAAAAAATAAAAAGGTGTGTAAACTATTGAATGTTTTGCGTTTGTATTTTGTATTTACATAAGAAGCATTTTGTTGTGTATTTTTTTTAAATTAACTTCTTACAAGGTAATTGTAACTCACCCAATACATAAGTGACTTTGTTTAAAATTTCTTTCATCACGCGGACATTTGAAATGTTTACTCGCAAACGAAGCATGTTTTATTTTTATTTTTTTTTTTTGTTTTCAAAAACACAAAATTTATACAAAAAGAGAAAGAGAAAGAAGAAAAAAAAGTTGACATTTATAGAGGATTGAAGAGAGACACAGAATAAAACAGAATAGAATACAAGTCCTTTCTGTGTTGTATTCAGTGAACACACCACACATATGTACGCCACAGGTCAAAATGGACAAAAAGAAAATAAAACAATGAAACATAAAAAAATTACGAATGACGCGACTATGGGACGCTGCACAAGTCGTTTTGGCGTTGTGTTGTCGTGAGTGAATGAGCATTCATATGTCAAGTGGATTTGTTAATTTTCATTTTGTTTAAATCAAATGAACGATGTAAATAAAAAAATATACATTTAGTTAGTAGTTGAAATATTTAGCTAAATAAATTTTATGGAAAATAAATATACATATATATTTTAATATCTATTTTAATATACGTATGTTTTTTATGTATAAATATATTTTTGTTAATTTTTTTTTTGCTTTACATAATGAGTGTGTTCGTCGAACAATGCCCCACAGAGGCATACCTCGATATCGCTGCCGCTGCACCGTTGCATTTAATAATAGATTATTTACAGTATCTTTTGTTTTGTTTTTTTTTTTCTCATTCGATTTATACTATATATAAGTGTATATCATTTGTTTATGCGTAGATCATGTATTTGTTTTAAATTAATTATTTATTCAACCATTTGTAAATGTTAAACGTTACGTTTTCTTTGGTTTTTAAATAATTGTGTTTATTCTAATTTTTAGTATTTCGAGGAACTTATAGTTTCCTGTGGTTTTTATAATGTGAGTGTGAAGAAAGGAACCAAAGGTCTGTGTGAATAGTGTAAGAACTGAAAATCACTTGAACTTGTTTTGCGTCGATGGAGGGTGCTTGGACAGACGTCGTGACTGATGCTTATGTTGTTTGGTTTAATTGGAACGGATGTGAGATAGAATTGAAAGCTAATTCTTTTTTGTAAATGGTGTGACAACTTTATCGTGTGAAACATTTGTTTAATGTTTGAGGCTGGTTTTAAGGGTTGTGAAAGCCAGTCTAGCTATAGATGTTGATGCTTAAGAATCGAATAAAACATATTTGGAGCTACACTACTTTTTTCCATTGCTTTATGCAAAAGTGGATTCTTTAATGTTTTGACGACAACGAACGATTGAGTAAGGCGATGTGTGGGAAAGGTAGGACCATTCCATTGCTTTATGCGAAGTAAGGAAATACTTAAATATTTGAGCAACAACGAAAGATTGAGTAAGACGAAGGATAGGTAGGATCTCTAAGAGATACTTGATGCAATTTAAGGTAGAAAAGAGAGATTGATCATACAGATGGGGCCGTGGTTTTTGTGGTGAAGAGCATCGCTTACGAAGTCTTCGAATCTGAGCCATTGGAAGAAGAAGAAGAAGCATCGCTTACGTTAGTGCCTAGGCGCAAAGATCTATATCGTCCCTTGTAACAAGTGATAAATTCACAATTCTCATCTCAACTTATCAGTTGTCAATTTTTTGATAGAAAATTTGCGAGGGATACAAACTGTATGGCTTTGATCCAGCAGAAAACGCGCTTTCAAAAACCAAATCTGGTGCTTAACCAGAGGAAACTCTGGAGATTACTGATATGTCTGAAATCAGCGGGCAAATGTACGGGTCTGTGGTTGAAACTTGGATAACAACCCGAATTTGCAAATTTATGTAACAAATAAATGAGTTCGCACTCACCAAGGATATTTCAATAAAGTGACATAACCATCACCTAGACGCTTTCTTCCTTCCGAGCGGGAATTGAAATACAATACAGAAGCCATAAGTGCCTGAGGAGATTCATTAATCATCATCACGCAACAGTTACGCAAAAATATCAAATCAAACGTATGATTGTTGATGACTCTGTGACAGGCCATGAAAAATTATATTGAAATGTATACAATCGAAATAAGTTGCGTTGAGAAAAAGCAATTCAACGAGCAACGAGCCTCTAAGGGGAATTTTTTTTTTTAACTGATTGGCATGACCAGAGAAGGGAATCAATGCGGCTAGCTAAATAAATTGAGCATCATTCCTTAGGATAGCTGTAAGACAGCAAAAAGGCAAAGGCGTTTTGTTGGTGTTTTAGCCAGTCAATGCGCAATGAGTTCGCGTATGACCTTTATAGTTATCTTTCTTTCTTTCCTGAGAGTCTAGAGACGGCTCTTCAGACCAGATAGGATCATTGTACAGAAGCTTGAGACGAATATAATAATAATAATTGAGTGGCACTACAGCCCACAGGGACCAAGGCCTAGCTTCTACAACAACTCGCAAGTATGGGCCCTATGCACGTTGCTTCTATGAAATTGAACGAACAAACCCACCCCACATTTACATCAATAGATTATTTCACCATTGCATTCAACTAGTTTCTGTTAGTTTCCTCGTTTCGTTTTAGTTTCCGTTCTAAAGGTCATGAAAATTACGTTGCATACAATGATCATGTTCCAGTGCATCCATTCCTGCTAGTAACTCACAATCGAGAACACACTACAATCAGGTCAACAGTTAGTGTGCGTGAGGCGAAGATTGTGAATGGAATCAAATCAGAACAGAAGACACAGTTTCTGCGTTTAAAACATTTATTTTGATTGTCGCACAAAATGAGATCCCAGATACGCATAATGACAGTAATTCTCTAAGAGCTGGAGTCACTTGCGTGACGATGTACCGTCAATTAAAAATTCTTAATGTACTTCATTATATTCCACAAGGGAATCGGAAGCAAACAGTTTTAATTGTTTTAGCTGCAGTTAAAGCTAGTAGTTACCTCTGCGCAATAATGACTAAGAGGTGATTAAAATGGTAATAGATTTAATATAATGCGCATATGAGGTAGAGACCATCGCGGGAAGCATGTGTTTGTGAGAATTAGAAGTGAGTCTCAATTGTATTTGGATTGAAAACAAAAGAAAAATGAAAAGGTGACGCCTTTGAATTAAAATTTTCGGGAGAAATGGGGACTATGGCTAGTTAGGGGGGATTCTTTATAAGAATTTAAGTTTGACATCCGTTAGGGATTTTATCGTTACGAACAAACGATGTTTGAAGGTTTCCCAACCTAAACATAAAGTGGTAGATAGTTTAAAGGCTAGGAATATATTTCAGAATCACGAAAATTGTCAGCCATCTTGCTTAGTTGTGTTTTTTTAAACACTTTAAGTGGTTTGAGAAATGCCTCTTTGAATATCGAGTTGTCGTAAGACATATATGTTTTTAAGGCAAAAGGTTAGGAACCAACGCACTGTACAAATTACGACGTTGCACGTATGACCAGTCTGATCGACAATCAGCGTTTCATTTTTATCAAATGTATTGAAACATCGAATGGTCGCCGTGGCGTAGTGACCGCCACGCAGAAGGTCTAGGTTCGATTCCCGGACGGGACACCTCGCATTTATTTCAGCACCACCTCTTTCGAGTTGCGAACAACACTCGAAGACTATCAATTGTCTATGAAAAGCTTCTTAAATCTCGACGTTCGGAGTCGGCAAAAAACTTTAGGTCCCTTCTACTCGTGAGAGAATAGTAGCACGCACAACACGAGTGGTTGTTGTAGAAGCTAGGTCCTGCTACCTTGTGGGATGTAGTGCCACTCAATTCTTATTATTATTATTGGACGATCGTCAGACCAAGTTAAGAGAGAATGCAGAGCCTCTTCGTATTATGGTTTCGTTTTCAAAAACGTGGCGTTTAGTTAGCAGCAAAATTCGGGGCTTGTGTACTTGCTTCATATACGAGTATTTCGCTTGTGGATCTTAGAAACTAAGTACTACATATTCAAATTATATTCTCAGTAGTAGGGTTTCAATATAACCATATATTTTCACTACGCAAGTCTGTGTAATTTATTCAAAATTGGTTCAGACACAGTAGATTTGTTTTGTGAAAGTAGCTGACGGCTAGAATATTAACCGAAAAATGCGTGGAAATCAAAGATGAAGCTGAATTCGTTGTATTCTTGAAAAACTGACAAAACGTATTTGTTACTCTTGGGACATTGTAGCACATTTTGAGTCAGTTTTCTGATCAAGGTATTCATCTACACATCTAGTTTTTATACAGATTCATGCATTTTGTGGTTTCAAGCGAAATGCACAGGAATTTCAACAATGTTTGTTGAACATTTGCCATTTAAGATAATTGTTCACTTTTCGTGTATTAAGCCATGATTTTGGTCATCATGATCGACCAACTAGGCAAGCAATCGGTAAAATTGTGAACAAAAATGGGAGAGTTACTGATGTTTAAAGGCTTGTGTATGTCGATGACCGAAATGTATAGATTCTACGGCATTCACAGCAATTGAATTTGTCATACGCCTCTCTACGGCATACATCTCCAACTACTTAACAATTGGATTGGAACCATTCACTAGTTGGATGTTGGAACAATAAAAAATAAACACATCTTTTTTGAACAACATATTTTCCAGTGATGAGGCAGACTTTTCGCTCGATGGGTATATAAACAAGCGAAATTGCCGCATATGGGGCTCAGAAAATGCACAAGTGATCGAAAAGGTACCGTCGCATTCAGACAAAGTGACTTTTTGGTGTGCCAGTGCATTTCTTTGAAGATGAGAAGGGGTGGATGCTTACAGTCAATTCGGAGCGATATGTTCGAAGGATAATCTTTTTTCATTGAACGGCGGTTGAGGATTATGACTTGGGCAATATGTGGTTCAAAAAAACACAGATCAACAAGCCGAACGAAACGACCAATTAAGGCTTTATTGCAATAGAAGTTTCATTGTCGTTTAATTTCATACTTTGTGTGACCACCAAGATCTGCTTAAATTGACCACCAAGGTCAAGCGGGACTCCGATCTCCGATCGTTTTTACTCAAATAATCCTCGACCTCTAGAGACGTTCAAAAACTACATTTCTCAAGTTATGGCCAAAATACCGCCCGAATTGTACCAAAAAATGGTAAAAAGTGACCTCCAAGGTATCAAATGCTGCAAGTCTTCCCAAAGCGATTATTTTATTGACATTGATTTTTGCACTAGATGACTAAGGCCAAACTTTATAAAGATTTTAGACTTTCATCGACTCGGATCATTTCCTTGTTGTAGCCAAGGTAAGAACCCGGATATCGAGAGAGCAACGGAGTCGAGACAGCCCAAAACGGTTTGACGTCGGAAAGCTACAATCGCAGCCGATCGCTAGAGCCTTTACCGATCGATTCTCCCTGAAACTGTCTCAAAGTTCGACGCTACCTGCACAAACAATAGAAGACAAATGGAAACGTTGTCAAGAAGCTATCAAAGAGGCCGCCACTGATGTGCTGGGTTTCAAGCCACCACCTAAGAGGAACCCATGGTTTGACGACGAGTGCAGGCAGGCGCATGCAGCCAAACAGGAAGCTTACAAGGCAACGCTGCATCGAACAACGAGAGCTGTTTGTGAGCTCTACAAACAGAGAAGAAGGGAAGAGAACCGGCTTCTCAGAAGAAAAATGAAAGAGCACGAGAAGCGCGCGGTCGAGGAAATGGAGAGGTGCTATGGCAGGAATGACGTCCGAAATTTTTACCGCAAGGTAAAACAGTTATCTGGCGGTTACAAGCCTCGGACTGAAGCCTGCCGGGACCAAAATGGACAACTGGTGGTAGAGTCGCAGTCGGTGCTGAAAATCTGGAAGGATCATTTCTGCAGACTCCTAAACGGCGATGACGACACAAATCCCGCTGTTAGGCAGAATGTTCCACTCAATTTGGACGACGATGGACAAGAATTCCGTCCCCCCGACCTCGACGAGGTCAAGATAGCAATATCGAGACTGAAGTCGAACAAAGCTGCTGGCGCGGACGGACTATCCGCAGAGCTGTTCAAAGCGGTTGGGGATGAGCTGGTTGGGGGCATGCACCAGCTCATCTGTGAGATATGGTCGGAGGAAAGCATGCCCGACGAGTGGAATCTCAGCATCGTATGTCCGGTCCACAAGAAAGGAGACCCCTTCGACTGCGCCAACTATCGAGGGATCAGTCTCCTTAATATCGCATATAAGATTCTCTCTGCCGTATTGTGTGAGCGCCTGAAACCGTTCGTCAAAAACCTGATAGGTCCTTATCAGTGTGGTTTCAGGCCAGGGAAGTCCACAATCGACCAGATCTTCACACTGCGGCAAATCCTGGAGAAGTCCCAAGAAGTACAAATCGACACCCACCATCTATTTGTCGATTTCAAGGCCGCGTATGACAGCGTGCATAGAGACGAGCTATACAGTGCCATGTCTAGTTTTGGCATCCCTACCAAACTCGTCAGATTGTGTAGGATGACGATGGAGAACTCTCGCTGCTCCGTCAAGGTCGGTAGCGAACTCACCGAGACCTTCGATGTCAAAAAAGGATTTAAACAAGGCGACGCGCTGTCATGCGACTTCTTTAACATCATTCTTGAGGGGATCGTGCGTAAATCACACGTCAACACCAGAGGCACGATCTTCCACAAGTCCGTTCAACTGCTAGCTTATGCGGATGACATTGACGTGATCGGCCGAACTCAGCGAGCCGTCAATGAGGCGTTTGCTAGCATCGAAGCGGAAGCGGCTAAAGTGGGACTGGTGGTAAACGAGGGCAAAACAAAGTATATGCTGTCATCGAAGAAGGACGCAGAACATCGACGTCTCGGACAGAGCGTCACTATGGGCAGCAGACACTTCGAGGTAGTTAAGGACTTCGTCTATCTCGGCTCCGCGGTGAATAGGGACAATAACATCAGTACCGAAATCAAGCGCAGAATCACTCTTGCCAATCGCTGTTTCTTTGGGCTTAAGAGGCAATTGAGTAATAAAGCCCTCTCCCGAACGACCAAAGTAACTTTGTACAACACCTTGATCATCCCTGTCCTGCTTTACGGCGCAGAAACCTGGACGTTACTAAAAGCGGATGAAGAAGCCCTTGGTCTGTTCGAGAGAAAAGTTCTGCGTGCGATTTTTGGTCCTGTTTGCGTTGATGGCATCTGGAGGAGAAGATTCAACCACGAACTGTATGGGCTGTACGGCGGCATGAACCTAGTCAAGCGTCTACGGATACAACGCTTAAGGTGGCTAGGCCATGTAGAGCGGATGGACAGCACTGCTCCGGCCCGAAGAGTCTTCGAATCCGAACCACAGGGACAACGCAACAGAGGACGTCCTAGATTGAGATGGCGCACACAAGTGGAAAAGGACCTCAACCAACTTGGAGTGCGCAACTGGAAGCAGCTGGCAAGAGATCGTGCTAGCTGGAGAGGCATGTTGGTTGAGGCCCAGGTCCACCCCGGACTGTAGCGCCATCTGAAGAAGAAGAAGAAGAAGACTTTCATCTGGAATATATGGGTACGTGTTTCTCAAACTGTTTTACTTTCGAAAACGACAATATTTTGATTCATGTCATATCATTTTGGGCTAGTTTTAACATTTGTTCAGACGGATTAGCTTTATAAATAGGGAAACAAAACTCTCTTAACCTCATAGTTTCTTTGAAATGTGTGTCATTACACCGAAATGAGGCGTCGTCGCTCGTACGCGTACACTTTCTGTAGAATAATGAAGTGCTTGCATCATATGTTTGAAATCGGTATGTGGAAACCAGTTTGTTGAAATCGTAAGTGCAACCTAGTAGAGCTTCTCCCTACTCAATGCGGGGTTCGTAGGTTCAACCTAGTAGGTCTGCGGAGTTTTGACGATTCAAAAATGTTTTTCTTTTACTATTTACTTGTACTTGCGGACTTGCACTTTTTGTATTGGTGAATAGGGGTGAAGTGAAAATTAGGCTTGTAAAACGTTTTCTTTCACGATATGAAAATCTTTGAACGCCTAATTCTATTTCGATTTGAAAATCGGAAAATGTTGCGCGTTGACATAACTTTTTGTAAGATCAATTAAACGCTTAATAAAGCCTCTCAAAAAAAGACCGAACCCACCGTTGTGATTCGACTTTCACACCCATTAGCTTTGGGTTTGTTAATTTTTATTCAATGAGTTCTAAAAGCATTCATACACAGCAAAATAAATGTTAGCTATGTTCTTTTTGCTGCGTAGATGAACATCTCAAAAACCCTTTGCAAATGTCATTGGACCATTGCGTGTAAATCGGACTAAAAAATAGTGAGCTACATTCGTCTAGTGGACCCAAAAGGGTCAGCATCGTTCATATACCTTTTTGAATCTTTAAATTATTACAGGTTCCCAGAGGATCTCTAAACCAAGTATTCGCTTCTAATTCAAGTCCTTAGACAACATTAAAAGCCAAACAACATAAAACATCAGTCACCGTAAATAACCTCCGTCCCGTTCAAATTTCTTTTCCCCCAAAGTTAAAATTATGGAACACTATACTCGTTGGTGGAAAATAAGAGTATAAGTACAAAAAAACAGATCACATGTGAATGATCATGGCAGTTCTATTGGCTGTTTAGTTCTATATAAAATTTTATTTTATTTTTTTGTTTTGTTTGTATAACGACTTCGCCTCGACGGTGACGAGTAATTGAAACCGCAGTTTGTATTTTTGCATTCGAAACATTTTAACTAGTCCGGCAGTGGTGCGGCCGCAACTGCAAAACGAAGCTCAAGCGATGGACTTTGGGTGAGTGTAGGATATTCGAACACTGGTCCGACAAAACCATAAAAAGGAACAAAAGTAAAAACCGCCTACACAATGTGTATGTAAATGACTAGAGTATGATACACGCGGATATAGTCTAGTTCTTTGGTTCGAGAGTGCTTCATCTGTGTTCGTACGTTTAATTATTTCTCTTAAGGCAGAATCCGTAAGTTTAACAACTCTTAACACAAATCGAAATAAAATAAAACGTCTACCTTGTACTTTTATCGCAGAGATAAAGAACGAAATCAAAACAGAAAATGCGCTTCGATGCGCAAAACGCAAACCAAACTCGAATCACTAAGATAATCACGACGACGACGACGACGATGACGACGGTGAAGAAGTAGAAGAAAAAGACGACAACGACGACGACGACGACGACAACGACTAGGACGACGTAGACGAATAAGAAGTGGAGTACGATTGTAGAAAAAATCGGTATAACAAAGTCAATCGCTACTACATGAATGAGGTACTATGAAGAATCACTTGCGGCTGCATCTTCAATAATCGAATTGAGGTCAATGTTGAATGAGTACTCGTAGAGATTCGAGTAGCGGTCTCGCTCCTTCCACGGACTCCTGTGATTCATGTACAGATTTCGTTTGCTAACGCGAAATATCTGACTATCCTTGATCGATTGATCGTCGTCGCACGGTTCGCCGCCACCACCGAAATCGCATTCGCGAATTGTGAGACGATTCGTTGGACTTTTCAATTCGAACATGACCTCTTGGTGCTTGTACCGCGGACGCATCGGCAATGGCTGGTATTGTGTTGTGCTTGCTTTCGTTGAGTCCACCGATTGTGTACTCATGCGACGAACTGCACGGTTTTTATGAAATGGATACCGTGCCAGATTCGTGTCGGAGCTGCGCTGCGGCGAATAGTATTTGAATTCGCTCGGTACGGGTGGTGGAGGTGCGTTTGTTGCTGTTGCTATTGTTGTTGTTGTATGCGTAGTCTGAGAACTACTACTATGCGGATTATTAACAAGAGTTCTGTGCAAAAGCGGTAGTGGTGAATTCCGATCGAAAGACGGCGATAATGGTAGTTGCATATTTTTCTTTAAACGATAAGCAGCAGCAGCTGCTGCAGGTGAATGTTGTGACTTACCGTTTTGTAGATTATCATAGCTGCGTGGCCGGTAAACACTGCCGCCGCTACCGAGACCAACGCCGCCACCGACACCGCCGCCGCCAGCACCTAAGGATGGATTTGACTGATGTTGTTGTTTGTTGATTGTGATGGTTATGAGGCGGTGGTGTTGTAGTAGGATAAGTGAGTGATCGGTGGAAGAGAGAGAAAGAGAGAAAAAAACCGAAGAAAACAAAAAAAAACAACGAAAATAAGTGCACGGTAAGCAAAACAAAGGTGTCTTGTGCTTAGATTGAATGGTATACCTCGTCGTAGAGTCGAGGCTTCATGTCGCCAATCCCACTGCCGCTCAGCATCGGCTGGCTGGTGGTCATGCCGGCCTGGCTTGAGGTGATGACTTCGGTGAGTGGATTCCGTGAGTTCATCATGGACGATTGGTGCATTTGTAGAATATAATCATCAGTTGCGATTCCTCTCCTGCAAGGAGAAACGAACTTCTTAGTCTCTTGTCTATTCTGTGCCTTGGCATCTTACCTATCGATCAATGACGGCGTCATTGGTCCGCATAATATATGAAAACAATTAAGGCAAATATTCCCCCGTGAGTAAGGATTCACTGCACGTTGTCCACCCTTCGATGAAAATGATCCTTTGAGCTGAAATTTAAGCCACATTAAAACACATTTCAAGAGAAGATCCCAAAACATGACTTACATCTTCGTTTGTTGTCTGGTCGCTGGTGGTGAGATATGTGTGGAATCCCGCCAATCCAATAACGGACCAAATTGAAAAGAAACATATAATTGTAACACTCACTGTGTAAGGCGCTTTCTTTATCACCTCGACGACCTGCTGTTCGGATTTCATTACTGAAACGAAATTCCTGGTGATTGTTTGAAGTCAGAAGGATTTGATGGTACTTACAAAGAACTAAATGCGTTACTGAACATGAAAATATAAATACGGCTAGAAATGCCAATGACACTAGAAACATGTAAAAGAAACGGTAGTTACGTTTCCCCACGCAGTTACCCACCTGAAAATACAGAAATTGTTTATTTAGTTGTCCGAAGGGAATGTAGTTTCTGTGAACTTAATTTTATGAAAGTGGATTTGGGCTATTGTGTGACAAGGTTCGACAGTCAGGCACTTGTAGATTCAATACCGATGGTGGTTAGTAGAAAGGAAAAGGTTAGAAAAAAGAGTAAACTATGGACTGTCCGAAAAAGGATCGTTTACAAAACTTATTTCGAGCAAGTTCCTAGTTCAAGATGCTGAACTTAAATTCAAAACAAAAAGCTTTTCCCTCACCATTCATAAAGCAGCAAAGTATTTACGTTCGACTCCAAATTACACTGAAAAAGGAACACTGAGCGAGGAATTTTTGCTCCTGTTTGCGTTGATGGCGTCTGGAGGAGAAGATTTAAGGACGAACTTAATAGGGTGTACGAGGGCAAGTGCCTGGTCAAGGGTCATTGGATACAACGCTTAAGATGATTACGTAGAGCGTATGGACACCACCACTTCGGCAGAAATGTCTTTGAATTCGAGTGATTGGACAACGCAACCAAGGACAGCCTAGGTTGAAATGGCGCACAAAAGTGGAGAACGACCTCAACCAACTTGGAGTGCGCAGCTGGAGGCAGCTAGCGGAAAATTGTGCTAACTGGAGAGAGGTGTTGGTTAAGGCCCAGGTCCACCACGGATGGTAGCGCGATGGAAAGAAAAAGAAGAAGAGCTTGGAGTGAAAAAGGTACTAATCAGACATTCAGCTAAAGGTAGGGCCTTAAAACTTACATCTTCAACTTGTTGTACACAGCAATAGTGAGGTTCATCCTTACCTACACAAGTTTTGCTCAGTGCGAAAAATTCTACCTTGACGCATAAAAAAAGGATGGAGGATAGTCCGTCTGCACTCAAATCCACCCCACAAGCCGTGTTAAAAGCTTCACCCTCATCCTTTGAAACATTTTTCTGCTGGTTTGTCAACTTTTAGACTGCGAGGTTATCATAATTGGACTTTAGACATTCAAGTCAGCTGAAATTTTTAAGTCGCAATGGCATGTGGAATACCAGTCAGGTGGGATTGGAAAAAGTCGGTTTTCACCAAAGACAGTCCGATCTTCACTAAAGGATCGAAGACAAAAGAGTGAACATCTTCTGCGTAACAATTAAAAATAATTATTGGCTATAGTGTCTTGTTCTTAAGGCATTGAAATCTCATCTTATTAACTCCAAGTCATGCACAAAAAAGCTCAATAACCTAAGACGTTACAAAATTCTTCCTACTGGATCCTTGGACATTCCGACATTAACTGAAATGAAAGGACAAGTGAACTGAACAAGAATATAAGCGGATGACAATGTTATTCGTTCGATCATCAGCTTTGTCAAAGGACATCTATTAAAGAGGTATCCTTGTTATTAGCAAGTATACAGTCGCAACACTGATCTAGCTGTATCACATTTCATGACCGAAATAGAGGTAAATTCAATGTTTGTTACATGTACACATTTTAGTACTTACTGGTCACTGCAGGATTGCTACGATGGCAGCGAGAAAAAAGTAAAACTTCCGACAAATGATTTTTATAGGCATTTTTAGAGAAGAAGAAAAGGAAGAATCAGTGAACATCTCGTTTTTCACTGCCCAGCTATTCAAGAACGAGGGTTTATTCAATTGAATGCGAGGGTCTTTTATGACATTATGATCTCAGGAACCTGACCTCAAGGATTTGTTCAAAGAGAATCGCTAGACAGCATCTTTACAGAGTATACACGATTATCTTCAAGGCCTTTGAGAATAATTAACTAACCTCGCTTATCAATCTAACCTAGCTTATCAATGTCACAAAATAAAACTTTGCCGATAACCGAAAAATTTTATGGAATCACGAAAAAGTTGAGCAATAACGTCGAATTAGCAGCGTCTCTGTTGCTAGAGACCTAGCCATTCATCATCAATCAGTTTAAAGAGAATGACTTCCGGTGGTAGAAAGTGGAATAACGGATAACATAATAATAATCGAGTGGCACTACAGACCACAAGGGACCAGGGCCTAGCTTATACAACAACTACTTGTGTTGTGCGTGCTACTGTTCTCTCACGAGCAGAAGGTACCTCCAGTTTTTTGCCGACTCCGAACGACGAGATTTGAGAAGCTTTTCATAGACAGTTAGTACTCTTTGAGTGTTGTCCGCAACTTAAAAGAGGTGGTGCCATGAAGCAATGCTAGGTGTCCGGTCCGGGAATCGAACCTAGACCTTCGGCGTGTGGGTCGACGCATTACGCCACGGCGATCACAGCGGATACCATACTATTACGAAAAAGATCATCGACAAAGGAAGGAAGATGAAGCCTCGGAACACTTGACAAAGTCAGGAAAAAAGATTTGATCATTTAGAACCTGGTCAAGCGACTGATTCCGTTCACTACGGTAAACAATTTTTGAGATGTAAAAAGACAATTCAATTTAAACGGACAGAAATGATGAACCTGTATGATGCTCTGTTCCAGCACAACAACGCAGACAACAGACCAATGACAGCAACTGGGTAAGACTGACTGAGAAGTTTTGATGAATGCCCTCAGTTGCTCAGACGTGGCACCTTTAGATTCTCATTTCTTCCGATCTGTACAGAATTCTTTTATCTCTTTAGTCTTAGATTGCATTGAGGCTTCAAAGACACTCAGAAATGCCAGAAGATCTATACAACGAAATGTAAGCAACACTCGGGCGTATGTGGAACATTTCCATCTCTTCCTCTATACCTTCGACCCGTGCTATAACTTAATACCGGTCAGTTAAGGGCACTAAATATTCGCTTTAGTGCGCGCCAATTATTGGAACACAGGAATTTTATGTTATCAGGCGAAGTGGTATGTTTGTTTGATTTGTGCGACTTTTAGGGACCGTTGCGTTGATCCTAAAAACGCTTCTATCATGCAGTTAACCTTTCGTACTCTTTTCCTGTCGCACATACTGCGTCTCTGGCAGTCAAAATCAAAAATGTCACATTTGAGATTATGCATTCGAACTAACGCATAATTTGACGTTGATTTCGTCAATTCTGGTTAATGGCCTTAAAAAGGAACCGCATGGAAAGCTAAAAACAGTCATTTACACCGTTTAGCGAGAAACAGTGGATGCAGACCAAAAAATCATGCTGAGCGTTCTACAGAACATAGGAATATCCTCCATTACAAAACTCGACACTTATCTCCAATAGGAAAAGAATCCCGATAAGTGGATACACCTTTTACTGAACGAGGCCCAAAACGATTATAAACCTGTCTGTCACAGGCTCCAAAAGACGCCGTACGCCAGAATGTGATGAAAAGTTGATTTTGTAAGCCAACCGTAAAAGATCTAGATGGCACAACCCAAATTTGATCTTCATCCGGAGAAGATTATGTGCACAATTTGGTGGACATCGAAAGGACCAATTAACTTTTACTTTGCCCAACCAGGGAGATGTATATTGACGTAGTGGATGCGTCCACAAATAGACACGGTGCGCTCATGCTGCATGACAACGCTAGACCATACATTGCGCATAATGGTGCAAAAGCTGCTACAGTTGAGATTCGCATCCACTGTCTGACGCATTTTGGCGTTACTTGGTCCACAAAAGGTGTCCCTAAAACATTCAGAGATGCAGAAATTTTTGAGAACTGTTCAGCGTCATAAGCTAAGATATCCTGGAAAAAAGTAAAAGGATTTTGAATCGCGTTGGAAGAAGATCAAGCTTTATGATTTGATGCGAGATTGTCCATGTCTTGTGTAGAGTACTTGTCACTCCCGTTCTGTTCACGCAAGGCCCAACCAGTGCTCTGTGAAGTGTACCTACATACGGAACATCATCTAAATGTTCAATTCAACACAGAGAGGATACTAATCGACGCTTGAGGTAAGTTAAAAAGGAATCTAATGGAGATCGCGTTACAAAAAATTGTCAATCGTCGTGACATCAAGCCATGGAATGGAAAATTATCTTGGGAAGGATTTCTAGAAATACTTTAAATGTGTCCATTGGATCGTTTTAAATAGACATCAAATTCACAACGCTGTGCGTACTTTGAAAAGTATACTTCGTTTTATTCGTCCTGGAAATGGTACAAGACATTCAGCCCTTCCTCTCATCGACTGCTTAAATTTCATTTCGAATGCTACACTACAGCCACGCACTTAGGCAGACGCCTGATGATTGCAGATCTCCACAAAAAACCCCACACACATACACACCCGAATGAAAGGTGTCTGTGAAAAAACGAACTGAAGAAGATAAACTCTCAAAATAATGACGACATTAGCCCCAAGCTCACGTAGACAAACGACCTTCAATCCGACATAATGAGGTACATCCTCAGGTGTCCCCATCATCCCCCCCCCCGCACTTCCTAAACCCCTTCTAATGCACTCAACCGTAGCGGCATTCATGAAATCGTCGCCACATCAAACCCAATTGAATTAAAGCGAAAGAAAACATCTGCTAGCGCACATCAAGTTCCACACCGCGCACCGCATCCGAAGACGTGATATGTCAATGTGTAGCAACGAGAAGACACACAAACTGCCGAGAAATTAAGGAAAAACGGAAAAAGTTCAACGAAAACAAAAGGAAAACTACTTACCCAAGGACAATGATGATCGAAACGGTCCACACAGTTATCGCATAGACTGCAGTGAGATGCCCGAGGTGGCCTAAAAATCTTACATGTGAAACAATACTTTAATTTGACCGTTTGTCCTTTAACGAGGACCTCTTTTGTTCTCGGCGGAGGTCGATATGTGGGACTGTTGAGTGAGTTTGGCACTTCTGCAGCGTGTGAATGAAAAGAGAGAGAGAGAGAGAGAAGAAAAAACATCCGTCAGCTCGTTTCAAAGGAAACCCCTTCAAGGATGTGCATGTGCATGTGCATGTGCAACAACCACACACCACCGCTCACCTATTTGCTTCTCAATGTAGGCCGCTTCGTCTTGGGAAGCCCGAGGGATTATACCGGGATCTGTGAATGTTGTCCGCAGCAAGGAACTCATCGTAAAGAAGTACAGCACAGCGCCAACAATCGGAATGGCCGGGGTGATCCTTGTCGCTAAAAAAGGACATCTGCAAACGAAAGAAGCACAGAAATGAGATTGAAATGAATACCATTGTGCATCCCCCCCCCCCCGCCACCATCACCACCGCATTTCCCTGACAAAGGGTGTGCGCGGAGGAAGGGGAAGGCTGTTCAGGAGTGCAAGGACAACTCACACGCATGCAAAGAAAAGCGCACTGGTTCCCGTAATCAGCACACACGTCAAATAGAACACTCCAGTGTGCGGCGCTGACATAAGCAAGCCATCACAATAAAACTTGTTTCTCCCCGCAAAGAGCTCCCATTTCCTGGTGACTCTGGTGTTGGGCGCCATCGTACAGCAACACAATAAATTCATTGAAGAAAAAACCAAACGCTCGCTCGGGGTGGTTCTCGATGTGTGTCTGCTGTGTGTGTTCGGAGCGTGGAACTGTGTGTAACGCACCTCTGTCCGCGCCCGTCTTCTCAGTCGGTCCCTGTGTTGTACAGCAGGACGGCAGCAAGAGGTTATGGCGGTGCCGCTGACAAAACGAATTCGATATTAAAAACGAATTCACGTCGATTCCCGCTAAAATGTCCTTTCATCAAATAGCAGAGATTGTTGCTGTTGCTGCTGTTGTGGCTGGTATTACTGGCGTGGCGACGGCAACGACAACGCTGGCGATGACGATGACGAAGGCGATGGCTACTGCAAGGATACGCGGCGTTCACGTTAACACAGCCCACAGACATTTGGAATCATCACGAATGTATTTTGACGGGGTGTGGTGGTATTGATTCGTGGCTCGGTGAGGTGGTCTCTGAACAAAGGCAAAATTGAATCAACAGCGCACTCCGCGTGGACTCCGTGTGCAGTCTTGTCTCGTCTCCTCTGCTTCTCCTCGTTGCTTCTTTGTGTGGGCGTTTATTTTTGTGTGTGAGAGAAAGAGAGAGAATAAGTTGCCGCAGTCGGAGGGGGAGCTCTTGAAGCTGCTGCTGCTGGTGGTGGTGTAACGATGGAATGATGCTATTCGAGCCACATGCCGATACCTAATCCTGCTTCCGCCAGACAAAGATATTTCTTCTGTAAACGAGAGAAAATGCAAAGGAAATTGATTGATCAAATTCGTTCAGCCATCGGATGGGTGTAATGGTTTTGTATCAAATTTCATTTTGTTTTATTAGGGAAATGATGGCCGGGGATGAATGGATGGATGGATTGCTTGGAGTGCACGAAGATGGATCATTACCGATGGACAACGTCTCATCAGTTCACGGAACAGAAAATTTTTTCCTAAGCCTTGGAGAATAACTTGAGATAAAAAATTAAAAAAAATTATGAGAGTATGTGTTTAAAATGTATCAATACCATGCGTCGAAAATACGAAATATTACACTTGTTCCTATATGCAAATAAATTAAGCGAGTGTGACCTGCATTCTCACATAAATGGCTTCGTTCTTTTCTTCAATAGCATACATTTACCCTCACCATACCCGCGTCGTCATCGATTCCAAGACAACAGTGTATAACTCTGGGGTTGAAAGAAAAGTGTAAAGCCCCACTTATATTCAACTTAATTCGTTTTCATCGATTGAAATTTTAAATGCGAAATACATAATTCTGCGATTTTCGATCATTCTTCTATGAATGCATATTTTGATATTGACATTCCGTAAACGTTTTTCTTCTTCCTTGACTTGCGCTACAGTCCGCAGTGGACCAAGGGTTCACCCAGCATGCCAATCTTTTTGCAACTGCCTCCAGTTGCGCACTTCAAGTTGTTTAAGTTCCTTCTCCACTTGTGGCGCCATCTCAACCTAGGCCAGATTTAAAGACTTTTCGGGCCGAAGCAGTGGTGTCCACTCTACATGGCAAAGCCATCTAAACGTTGTATTCGAAGACGTTTGACCAGGCGCATGCCGCCGTACAGCTCATAGAGTTCGTCGTTAAAACTTTTCCTCCAGATGCCATCAAGGCAAACAGGACCAAAAATCGAACTCATAACTTTTCTCTTAAAAAGATTAAGGACTTACTTATCCGCTTTTAATAGAGTCCAAGAAGGACTGGGATGATCAAGTTGTTATACAGAGCAAGATTTTGCAATTGCCTCTTGAGTCCAAAAAAACAGCGTTTAACAAGAGTGATTCTGCATTTTATTTCGGTACTTTCTTAAATGTCAGAATTTCCTTATTCGACTGTCGTTTTTGGCAATAACAAGGCAGTCTTCAAAAAATTTTTTATTGAAAAGCTTTTCTTGGTAATTTATTTAAAATTTGTAAGAACATTGTTGAAGAATTCTGAAGGTGAGAAAATTTTTTTAAATTATAAGCTCAATAGCACTTCAACGGGAATTTGAGCCGAAAAGATGGGAAGGAAACCTCAAGCTCATTTTAAAAGATGTGTCAATTAATATTCGAGTGGGCCCCCCATTTTATGCATACCTCAGCCACCCCCAAATGTTTTCCAATCATAAATTCCTTGCTGATGTAAGCATTACTTGCGAAGCGAAACATAGCTAATTTCAAAATGTCTTATAAATCGTTCTATACAAGGAGAAGATACGGAGAGTGTGACGGAGAGTGGAAAACAAAGTGCGAGAGTATAAAGTTTACCGGAAAAATTCAAAGTTTAAGAGACAGTTCTGCTTGTTAAAAATAACCTTTGGAACTGCAAAATTGTAACACATCACTCAATAAGTCCCGGGATATAAAAGGTGATTTTTTAGCTATTATCTTTTTGGCAACATTGGTTTAAACAGCTGACGCACGTTTCGTGTTTTGTTTCACTGTCAAACATCTTCAGTTTGGTCTATAATTTAACCATGAACCGCCTTATAATCGAACAACGCTTGCAAATTATTGAATTTTATTATCAAAATGCATGCTCCGTTAAGAAAGTTCATCAAAATTCAAAATTGTGTTCAGCGACGAAACTCATTTTTGGCTCAATGGGTACGTAAATAAGCAGAATTGTCGATTTTGGAGTGAATGCCAGCCAGAAGCACTGCAAGACCTACCAATGCATTCAGAAAAGGTTATAGTTTGGTGCGGTTTATGGGCTGGTGGCATCATTGGACCGTACTTCTTCAATGATGATGCAAATCGTAACGTAACTGTGAATGGTGAGCGCTACCGTGAGATGATATCCATTTTTTTTGTCCCAAAATGCAAGAGTTTGACTTGCATGACATGTGGTTTTAACAAGACGGTGCCACATGCCGCACAGCACGCGCAACAATGGACTTATTGAGAGGCGAGTTCGGTGAACATTTTATTTCACGTTCGGGACCGGTCAATTGGCCGCCTAGATCGTGCGATTTAACGCCTTTAGACTATTTTTTGTGGGGCTATGTTAAAGCTCATGTCTATACAGACAATCGCGCTTTAATTGATGCATTGGAAGACAATATTAAAGCATTTATTCGTGAGGTTCCGGCCGAAATGTTGGAAAGAGTTTGAGGCGCAGTCAAGGTTAACATTTGCATGAAATCATCTTCAAACATTAAATTATATGGACCATACTGTCGATTCAAATTAAGATTTTTTTTAAAGAACTTTCCTATAGCTTTAAAGAAATCACCCTTTAAATGTCATTTAAATTGTTTTGTTTTGTCCACTGGAAGACTTAAGAATCCTCTTCTCATATTAATTATTTCGGTTGTGCAAACGAAACCATAAAAAAGTAAACAAATTCACGTCTAAACTGAGTTTATTCACCAGTTAGTAAGACTGTTGCATGAATACTAATTAAATTCATAAATTTGCTATCACCGAAATTTCCTTGTCTAATGGGCATTAATTTAAAAACTTCATTGATACAAGAGCAATAGCTTCCTCTACCAGTTCTCTCTAATTTTGCTGTGACAAGCATCATGCCACCCTTCTTATGGCCCACGTAGGCACACAACTCCCATCAGCATTTATATTCTTCAAAGACGGAAGACAGGAATGAAGGAAAGAAAAAAAAACACCATACTAACTGACACCGACAGCGTTGAAAATGAGAGCAAATGCACAAATGCAGACACAATCACCCCCCCCCCCCCCCCCCCCCCCAATCCCACCGCACTGGGAGTGAGCTAATTTCGTTTTGCTTGCTGTCACTTCTTCTCAAGCTGCTGTATAGCGTACCCCGGCACACAACACGCTCCGCCACCGCAGTCGCAGAAGAACTCAATGCGACAGGCAGTCCCATTTGAATTCACCATCCCCCTACACGTCTCTACAGAACACAACAAGCCCCCCACACAATTGAGCTTAAATTCGTTTTAATCCAAAATGAGATGTGTCACAAAATTCACTCGTTCATCTGCAAGGATACAAAAAGTCTCATTCTAACCGCTGATTGAGCCTGTCATCCATCTGAAAGAACGCCTCAATTTCAAACTGTCAGCACAAAAGCTGACTAGGCTCCGTCCGGAAATCAGGTCAAAATGCTATGCACGATACCGTTTCTCAGGACATCAGCACTTCGGCCCGAATTGAATGCGACACAGTTAAATGGGTCAAACAACAAAAGGATTTGGGGATATTAAATTCATATGTGAGCGATTGGGGAACATGTGTCCTTTTGGCCAAAGGTGGGGTGAGTGGGGGGAGGGGAACAATGCAATGGTAGATTCCCACACGGCCATTGTGCGGCGCAAAAGTATTTTCTATAAATGCGCCGCCAGCAAACAAGGATCAGCCAATAATCCGCTGCCACAAGCAATGATTCTCCCCGCTTTCACGAGCTAATCGTCGTTATGAAAATATCGAGGGAATCTCAATCAGCACTGCTCAGCTCACATCTCTCCCCCCCACCGCCCAGTGCAGCAGTGGAGGCCATTAAATGAAAGCCAAACACCGCAAATTGCCTGCCACGACTACACACGTCCGTAGTTCATAAAGGCACGGCACAGAGAGAAAAACACAAATATCTACTGCAATGACAAATCTTTTGTGGTCCACTGAAGGCTTACAGCAGCAGATCGGAATTAAAAAGGCCAAAGGTCAGCCCGTGCGGCTCACCTGATGCGGACTGCATGGACTCGGTATCTCATCATCTGCAGTCACAATGACCGATTGTAATTGGCTCGAACGTCAAACACTGCTGATGGACGGCAGAAAGTTTTTCTCATTTTTTTCCCCCTACGCCAAGCCAATTGAATTATCCTGCCAGTGTGGCACCGGCCGGGTGTGGGCGAACGATAGTTCGGCTTTGTGTTGACGGGAAATGCCCCTGAGTTGGCAGGATATTCCCACACAGGCGTTTGCCCACTGCGGCGGCAATCATATGTGAACTTTGTGGACTTGGTCTGTGAGTTTTGTTTATGGGCTTCCGGGATGATGTGAAAGGTCGGCACTGGCCGATACGGTCTGCAGATTTTGTGGGCAACTTTGTAATACTTACTGAGATTGGAATCGATTCTTGTAGCGCTACCACGGAGTGTGATGGGGTCGGGGGACTTTGTTCGACAAGCAGATGGGGAGCGCACTAAAATGATTTGAAGAGCAGTCCATAGACGTTTGCTTCTTTGATTAACACCCGCATGCATAATCGACTGACGACTCGGATTAGCATTTGTGAATATTTCTTTTTGGTGATCTGCAAAATTAATTCATTAAATGTCAGACTCTCCGTTTCATAAGCGTGAACTACAGCGAATAAATTACGCGTTCGACGATTTTGCCTGTTTTCGTGCGTGAAATTGATGAAGCAACAGCAGCCTTCTTATGCAAACTAGTTCAGTTTAACGTGGTCATTCACAATAGGTCATTGCGGACCTGTTTCAATCGTTGGCTGTGAACGTTTTCTTGGGCAGTAAATCATCCATTTTGCACAGATGTTGGTTGTTATTACGACACGCAATCGGCTTTAGAAATGTGGTTGGTATTTTCGAAAATTTTATGGCATTTCATTTCTGATAACCGTTATCCGTTGCCCTTTTGATTTTAGAACCTGTAACATAAATTTTTGTTCGATTGCGGAATAGATATGATTTTGCAATTTTTATGATCGGTTGACTTTTGCCGTAGCGAACATAGTTTCGGGTGCATTACACAATCGGCTTCTTCGGAGATGTCATATTATTAAGCCACTTTAAAGGGTACAGAGAATTTGATAAAAATATCACCTGTACAATAATATATAAAAAATGTGCATACCAAGTTATTTTTATTGAACTATACCCAAACTTAAAACGCATTAAATTCATCATTTAATAACTTAAGATAATTTAAATGTTCAGATCTTGTCATTGTTGCAAATTAACGACTGTTCATATAATTAAGACACCTGACAAGTATTAAAACTGCGAAAAAAAAATGCGTCCATTTATGTTATTTCCTGCCAGACGTCTTCGGACGGTTTGTGATGACACTTTCACATCATATGAGTTGTCCACAGCCGCCCTTATTTCCGTCGACGTTGAAAATGGATCAGTTTTGCCCGAACGGACAATTAGACGATCCTCAGAAAGGGTAATTTTTCGCGGCTAAGATCGTGGCAAATTCTCAAAAATATTTTTTTTCTTTGTTAAATAAGGTTGCGTTTTTTCTTTTTCTGCTATAAAATTCTGGAAGTTTCTTCACCTCCGCTATGGTTTAAGGTACAACTTCCATACCATTTCTCTTTTACATGGTGTACTAGTTTCATTTTAGCCCCTATTCCTCAAGTTTCAAATTTAACGCTAGTCTAAAGCACTAATAAAGTTTTAGTGCAAAAATTTATAATAATACAGAAACACGCTACTTTGGATGGCAATTCTTATATTCTTCTAAAATATAGAAAAATAAATAAATTTTTTGGGAACGCATCTCTCTTAATCGTATACCGTTGTATTTCCCATACCTAAATAACTGATTTTTACAAAACATAAACTTAAAGTAAAATAGAACCCATAGTATTCATATTATATAACAAATATTGCATTATTGTAATAGTGGCTTAATTATATGAGCACAAGTGTATTCTAAAGAGCATCACTACAGATTATGAGAATCCTACGAAACACCATGGTTCAAGGCTTCAAGGGCCGGTGACAATCCACAAATTCAAAACCTCAGCGGCCAACACGGCCATTTTCAGCATTTGGTGGTTTTATTAAAATTTGTGTTAAATTAAATTAAAATTTGACGGATGTATACCCAGTGACCTGTTTGCGCTGAGGTGGATAAGTTTAATTAAATGTAGGTTCATCGTTTCAGGATTTCATTAATCAACACTCGTACATCGACGAAATGCAAAATTTACCAAAGAAATGGTCTCCTATTCTGGAACACCATGCGAGTTGGTTCATTTTTGGTGTCTTAGAAGAACTTGGCCTTTCGCAGAACCCAATTTGGTGAAGAGAGACGGACAGAATCTCCAAGGATTCCGAAATGCCCAAATTCTGAGTGGTCACAATATTGATATGCCTAAAATCCCAAAAAGGGCAAGTATTCGAAATCAAAAAATATGACAACTTTTGGTAAATTTTTGGAATAAACGTTGGGATTTGTTACCGTCACAACTAGGAAATCCCTTATTAGCGTCGAACGGAAGAACGCCAAGCTATTCAATGGAGTGGGAAAGGTGGAAATAGGGAGCGATGCAGTTGCCCTTCCGCTCAAAAAAAACAACAGAAACTCGTAGCAAATCCAAGCAAGCAAGTTGTAAAAAGAGGCAGCATATACCTCTTACCTACTCCTCTGATATGTTTCCTCAGCCTTTCCCTTTAACGAAATAAGAGATACGTTTTTTTAGGAGTTTTGAGATTTCGGATTTTTTTGGCTTTTCAAATTTTTGGAAATTGTGGCCTTTCGATATATTGGGCATTTCGACATTCGTTATTTCGAAATGTTGGTATTTAGAAATTTTGACATTTCGAGATTGCGGCGTATTGACATTGTGGTATTTCAGTATCAGGGACTTTTTGGATTTTATTCATATCTGAAATTTGGGCATCACTAGAGTTCTCCACATCAGTCATCTTTGAGGATTGTTTAACCTCGATTAGTTTTTACGAAACTTGGAAATGTTCCGGTGGCTTGAGCACTAGGCCTTAACCAACATACTTGTACTCTAGCTTGCACGAGTTTGAGTCAGCTGCTTGAAATTCTCACTGCAGCACGCAATCTTAAACGATGACGTCCTCTATTTCGTTGCTCGAAGACATGGAACAACACATATCTGCGAACCAAAACTCACAAGACTGTAGTTGAATTCGAATATTTTATCTTGGAAAATGATAACTTTGGTGGTTGCCCTAAAACAAAATATTAATAAAATTTTTAAGCCTCCGAAGAACAGAGTTTGCAAATAATGATGCACAAAAAGCATCATTGCCACTATTGTCGTGAGAGCGAAGCACGACCATGATTTATCCTTCGCAATCGGCTCCAACTCATCAGACAAGCTTTTGGAAGTTGGAACAAATCAACTACCTTTGCAAAGAGGCCTCCTATCACTTGTAATGCCATTCAATGCAAGCATCCGATAATTTTCTTCCGCCTCGACAGCAAATACATTTTGTTCGCATCTCGAATGATGCAATAAACCATTTCAATGATTTCCTTTTGATATCTAACGACTCATCATATAATCACTTTCCCCATTTAATTTCCTACTCCATCCTACTTTTTCAATTCAGTTTTTCGGTTAAGATCGAACTCAAAAAAATGGAAAATAGCTCCTGAAACCAAAAGTATGATGCCATCCACATCAACAACCGTATTCCCAATCGTTCAACATCATGCAACCAGATAAGAGCCAACAAGCACTTCGAACAACATTCATATCTCCTCAATCATGACAACCGACTGACACCCACCTTCACCTGAATACCCTGAGTGGAACATGCGATAATGGGCGCAACCCCATCAGTATCCGCCACTAACCTATTTACATTCACCTTCCAGTGCAGTGCTTCTAGTGCAGAAACGAAATCCCCCACAGGACCAACTGAGCCGGGAAATCCTTTTTTCAAACAACTTATCATTTCCATTCAATACCGCTGATTCACAGCCACGAGCCCCATCAGAAACATCAGAAACAGGACGACCTGCAATCGAAAGGCATTTCAATGGGGATCAAAGAGCCGAAACGGTTAAGTAGGCCAATGCTAAAAATTGAATACAAATCGAACGCAAACAAAGGATTGCCCGTGCACGCCGCCTGCCCAATGTCAGTCCCCCGTTGGCATTGTTTTCGAGATTTACACCTCCTGACAAGCTCTTTTAGCACCCCCACCGAATGTGAATGGGGTTAAGCCCCCCGTCTCCACAGAGTGGGAATGCAAATTGCATCGCAGAGGGAAAGGAATTCTTTTCTGCGCCCGTGCGAGCAATGCAGCGCAATTCAAATAAATCGTTTCGGGCCCCTGCAAAACACTCGCCAATAAATTCCTTTGTAGGCCCGAACAACATTTATTGCCTTACCCCTAGCTTTACACGATTCCTGTGTCAAAAGCGGGTCACCTCTCCTCGCTGCCACCGCCGTCTGAGCGACACCAGAAACCTCCCTGAGACGAGCAGCAACGGTCACTATATCTCTTCCACGTGCACAGTTCCTGTCTAAACTCAGCCCGCTCCCCAGCCGCCGGGTGTGTGCAAACGGCCAGCCTCTGGAAAGAGTGCCCCTGCAAAATGGTGTTTACTTTATCAAATTACCCCCAGAATGGGCTGCGGTGCTCCGAATGTGTTGTCCCTTCCCCTTTGTCGTGTATATAGGTTAAGCAGCGGCAATATGCTAGAGCGAGGAGAGGACATCGAGCTGACCCAGTTTCGTGCCTCTGCCTCAATTTCAGACCATCCCCGTCCCCTGCGCACTCCGTGTCAATGGCAGCACAACGAGAAGGCCTTTCAAAGTCAATTTCTTTTAGGACACAGATCTGAGAGTCGCAAAAAATGGCCGAAAACACAACAGATTTGCGTACAAGTCGAAATCTGTTTGTTTTAAGGATGGGCCACCGCCGTGGTCGTGCATCTCCCGAGATGGGGGCCTCTGCAAACTCCGATTAATCCCCCCCTCTCGCCCCCCATGACTGGCGGATGCTAGAAAATTATAATGAGGGGCGAATTTAACCAGAGAACACAGCAGATGCGATGCCACAGCGGCGTCTAAAAGTTTATTCATAATTTGCGGTATCAGCTATAGGGGAAAAGTTTCTGCCCGTATTTACCTTGGATGTGATTCTCGTCTGAGCGTTAACTTTATCAGTTGATGAAATGAGAAGAAACGGGGAGACGGGGGACTATTTGCTGCGAGTACCGGAAGGCAACGACCACTTGGAGGGCTGTTTGGAAAATCGGCATCATTTTTGCGGGTTTCCCGGGCAGGAGAAGTTGGCGAAGTGCTTGACAATGCTTGACTGAGTGGTCCAGTGACTGCGAACCGGGCTTCGCAGTTGAGTTGGATAAACTATTGCTGGTTTCGTTGTTCAATCGGTGGTGTCGGGGAGGGGGTGGCCCGCCTACAGAAAAACTCGGTCGTGAAAATTGCAGTTCACCGAGGAGTTTTGTGGCAAGTACTTGACAGCGGTTTACTGGGGTGTTGAAATCGTCTCTATTCAGATATTCAACCTGAACTAACGATTGTGAGTCAGATATTCGGAAGGAATTGTGCAGTGTGGAGGGTTGCTATGCCTGGACATTTATCCGCAAGGGACTAGAAGTTCCATTAACCAGTTGAAGTCGTAAACAGTTGATCTTCATTTAATAGGAGCAAACAATTGCTTCATTTATTTGTTTGCATATGGAATCATTCGCGGAGGATTCTCTTAGATCTATCCTCTTTAAGGCTTTTTGTTTTTCAAGTCCTTAAGCCCAGTTTAAGTCAACTAGGAGTTAAAAAAATTAATAGCCCAACGAAATTTTTCATGATGGATCCACCGATTGATTGTTTCTGAGGTAGTTGTTGACACGCCTTGAACGTCGTTGTCTTTTGACAAATGAATTGTCTGTGTGTTTGATTACATTTTGATCGTCTCTAGACACTAGTCCAGTGATCCCATTGCCCGGAGTGTCGAAAGACTCAAAATTGACTCGCATAGTTCCTTGCCCCAGCGAGCCGTCAATGAGACGTTTGCTGGCATTGAAGTGGAAGCGGCTAAAATGGGTCTAATGGTTAATGAGAGCAAAACGAAGTACATGCTGTTATCAAGGAAGGACGCACAACATCGACGATTAGGAAAGAGCGTTACACTGGGCGGTAGAAACTTCGACGCAGTCACGGACTTCGTCCACCTCGGCTCCGCGGTAAATAGGGACAACAACACCAGTACCGAAATCAAACGCAGAATCACTCTTGACAATCGCTGTTTTTTTTGGGCTCAAGAGGCAATTGAGTAATAGAGCCCCCTCTCGAAGGACTAAACTGGCTTTGTACAACAGCTTGACCATCCCAGCCCTTCTCTATGGCGCGAAAACCTGGACGCTACTAAAAGCGGATGAGGAAACTCTTAGTCTTTTCGATAGAAAAGCTTTGCGTGCGATTTCTGGTCCTATTTGCGTTGATGGCATCTGGAGCCATCTGAGAAAATTTATAGACGAACTCCTTTGGCTGTACAGCCACATGCTCCTAGTCAAGCGTCTTCGGATACAGCGCTTAAGATGGCTAGGCCATGTAGGTTGTATGGACAACACTGCTTCAGACCGAAAAGTCTAGGCTCAACTAGAGGCAGCTAGCGAAAGATCGTGCTGTCTGGAGAGGCTCAGGTTCACCCCGAACTGTAGCGCCACAGCAAGAAGAAAAAGAAGAAGTTCCTTGCTGTCACCATTCGTCGTTATTCCATCAAAAGAACAACAGTAAAGGACTTAAGACTTTAGAAAACTATAGAAGCTTAATACCACACGGAACTTTTTCGGAGGAGAGTCCTAGGACAAAGAGGCCACCTACACTAGTAATCGAAGAACAATAAGAAAGCTGGTTAGAAGATTTCTATTACATTGGAGGACACACAACAGTTCAGAGAAAACGCCCTTGGTTTCAGAACGAATGCAGAGAACGAACACATCCACCGACAATGAGGAAACACTGAATCAACAAGAGCAACAACACGGGCTGAAGTCTTGTCTAATGGAACGATCTTATCGACAGCTCAAGATGGAAGGAATCAGACTTCAAAATGAAATATATATTTTTACTAGGAAGAAACCGGTGGAAATAAATTTTGTACCGATCATGTTTTGCACCACAAGGGAAAACTTGTGACAGAGCCAAAATCGGTGTTTAGTTTCGATAAGTACCCTTACTGCCCGATGGCGCCACTATCGCACGGAAAACTTAATCATAGTAAATGGGTGACACTACAGCCACAAGCGACCAAGGCCTTCATTTTTAAATAACTACTCGTCTTCTGCGTGCTTTTGATTTTTCAAGAAATGGAGGAACGTGGAATTTCTGTCGACTCCGAACGGCGGGGTTAGAGAAGCTTTTCATAGGCAATTGATACTCTCTGAGCGTTGTCAGAAACTCGAAAGAGGTGGAGCCCTGAAAAAATGCGAGGAGTTCCTTGCCGTGTGATTCCACGCACTTACCCACTACACTACGACGACTACAATGGGAAACTTACTCTCGAGTAATGTATTCTTTTAGACAGATACTGTAAATTGAGGCCGAATCGCGGTTCGTTTTGACCGCGTGTGGTATGGATTTAAGAATGATAGAAAAATAGCTGTATCGGTCGGTGATCCAATTCTTGTATTTAGGAGGGAAATCAGGAGTATTCTCAGTGCCTCGTATACTGACCTTATCCGTCGATGAAAACGATTGTCGAAAATGAGTTTACCACGTTTCAACATCGATTTTGGGGTGTTGCGCTTAGAACAGCTAAAATGACAAACCCCCACGATCCAGTATCGTTAGTCAGTATCTAGACTAACGATTGAAGTTGTACGAACTAGGAATCTTAAACAGGCCGCGTTTGCTAAATCCAGACGACAAACCATGAGACCCTATCAGAACTAAGCTTGACGATGCTTAAGTACAAGCCGGTTGTGTTTCTGTTTCATTTTCTGACCGTCAACGAAACATGAAACTATTGACACACGCCAAAGGACAAGGAGAAGTCGAAACAGTGGACTTCATCTGACAAATGTGCTTCGAAAGCAGGGAAGAGGGTCCTATTAATCGAAAGAGAGATGTCCACTGTTTTCTGGGATTGACAAGAGGTGTAATACAAAATTTGAACATGGACTACCTGCAGAAGAGCAAAATCATCACAGGAGTCTACTAAGCTAAAAAAAAAACTTGGCAGATTAGGTGCCAAGATCCAGAAAGAGTTCTCTTCCAAAATGACACCGCACCGTCATCGTCGCCACGGTAAAATTATGAACTACCGATCCACCCACCCTCCTTTTTGTTTCCAAACGCGAAAGTAAATCGCTGGACAGACATTTTAGTAGAGTTGTCGGTTCTTAGGGCTTTGTAGACGACCGATCTACAGAAATCGAACAAAACTTGTTTTAAAATCGAGTTTTCTCTGATTTCTGCAGATCGATCATCAAAATGTTGAAATAGAAAAATTAAATACCTTGAACAAATTGAACTATAGTAAGGAACTAGTTCAATAAAACGATAAAAACTAAATGTTCTTTGAAATAAAATGAAGTGAAATAATCTAGTTTTGATCGCAACTCTGCTGGGAGATGCTCGTACAATAGCGTTTGTTGCCAACATCAAGTCCTACCGAGGCATGTCTTTACAGATTTAGAGGAGGCTTGAAAACAAAACTTCCTTCCTCTACAACACGAGATTCTCTAGAACATCCATTAAAACTAATAAAACTGCAAATTTACAAGCAATCAGAAGACCTTTGCAATTTTCACCACTCCCTGCAGTGTCAACAAACATTTCGCCCCCACTGTAACTGCTTTGTTTGCACACATTTCTTTTTTTTTACAGTAGGGACTGCTACTTAGACCGGCTTTATTTGCCTATTGTCATCAGTATCACCTTTGTTGGCAAAGCCTTTAAGCAATTCATTTCGTCCTCCCAACAAGAACACACGCACACCCCTCATCCCTCAGCACTGGGGGGTTGGTGTGTGGTCCTGGTCCTGCTTCAGTTGCTGGGAGGCATGCTGCAGCATACATGAGCCTTTAATTTATTCCCAGCCATAAGTTTATTGAAATATTTCTCTCTTTTAGCGCTTTGCGTTCGCTGCTCATGCTTTCCTCTCGCACTCCGTGTTCCCATGAATTCCTTCTGCTATTTGCCGCCCCACCCATTTACCCATTCAGAGGACGTCCCTCTCTACGCTGTGCTCATTCGTCGAAATTGGGTCATCACTGATACACATACACATTTGCATATGTCTGTCTAGCGGTAATGTGCCTCAAAGCAGTCGCACTTGTGCAAGGCTGGGACGCTCCCCTTCTCCAAGGGATTCATCTCTCTCCTTCTCCTCCGGGGATTGGAAAAACAAGGATTCCTACTTCTATTATCATTGCTCGTCCTTTTTTCTTGCGTCCTGCCGTGTATTTGAATAGGAGACGTTCCTGCCGCTTCCACCCCGGTCGTATCCTTTTCTGTGTTCGGTTATTTATTGCAGCCTTATTGGGTGTACTCCGTGCTTGTACTTTGGCGCACAAGGTGTCGTCCTTCCTGATTAGTTCATTATTCGATTTCGGGGCTGGATGCGAAGATGATGGCGGTGCCGAGAGGGGCGCCCAAGTGCTCATTTCCCCATAAAAGCGTGCGTTCTTTTTTCCTGTTATTAGCCTTGTGTGGTGTTTGCTTTGATCCTGATGCTAGTTCCGGTGGCCATTTGTGTTTGCTGCGTATTACAATACCTCGCCCGAGGACGACGACGACGACGACGACGTGTCCTCGTCACGCCCACTTCTGATTCACTCCGCTTTGTAACATGTTACACTGATGATGTTGTCGGAACGGAATTGATTTTTTTTTCATTTTTACTGTGAGGACTCACTGCTTTCGTTTTATTCCCCTCGGAGGAATGTCATTTGTTATTGTTGGGAAGAGCCGAGAGCGGGCGGGATTGTTTTCTTTTGGCTTATGTCCAAAGGAATGAGTTCGGATGTTTTTCTCTGAATAGGATCGTTGCGCACGGTGACTGACGGAGACGTAGTGGTCCGCTTGAAGGAGGGCATCCTTGCTGGAAAGTGTAGTTTTACGGTGAAATAAAATAGACAGCAAACGAGCGGAGAATTGAATTGTTTCACTGGCGGTCGACCGTAATGCGAAGTGCGATTTTCTTTCACTTAATGTAATTTGGTTTCGGGACATTTTCTGAAATCGATTTACACTTGATGTCTGACTGGAAGTGCATTAAGGATTGTGTAACTTGGGTTGATAGTTGGGTCAATTTCGTTGGCATCGAGGACATGTCCTACACTCTGTGGCATATGTTTGTTGAGGAGTGTGACAGTGACACTGGCATTAAGTGGCATTGTTTCTTTTGAATGAGAGGACTGTCCTTCGGGTTTTCCTAGACAGCGTTATTTGTCATGTATGGAAGGGCCTCACCGAGACCTTGAATGTCAAAAAAGGTTGTAGACAAGACGACGCGCTGTCATGTGACTTTTCCAACATCATTCTGGAGAAGATCGTGCGTAAGTCACAAGTTAACACCAGAGGCAGGATCTTCCAAAAGTCCAACTGCTAGCTTACGTCGACCACATTGACGTGATTGGAAGAACACAGCGAACGTCAATTAGGCGTTTGCCGGCATTGAAGTGGAAGCGGCTAAAATGGGTCTGGTGGTTAATGAGGGCAAAACGAAGTACATGCTGTCATCAAGGAAGGACACACAACATCGACGTCTCGGACAGAGTCTCACACTAGGCAGCAGAAACTTCGAGGTAGTCAAGGCCTTCGTCTACCTCGGCTCGGCGGTAAATAGGGACAACAACCCCAGTACCGAAATCAAACGCAGAATCACTCTTGCACATCGCTGTTTCTTTGGGCTCAAGAGGCAATTAAGTAATAAAGCTCTATCTCGAAGGACTAAGCTTGCTTTATAATACAGCTTCATTATTCCAGTCCTACTTTATGACGAGGAAACCTGGACACCACTTAAAGCGAATGAGGAAGCCCTTAGTCTTTTCGAGGGAATTTTTGGCCCAGTTTGCGTTGATGGCATCTGGAGGAGAAGATTTAACTACGAACTCTATGGGCTGTGCAGTGACATGCTCCTGGTCAATCAACCTCGGATACAACGCTTAAGATGGCTAGGCAATGTAGAATGTCTGGACGCCACTGCGTTAGTCAGAAAATTCTTCAAATCAGAGCCATTGGGACAACACAATAGAGCATGGCCTAGGCTAAGGTGGCGCACACAAGTGGAGAAGGACCTCAAACAACGTGGAGTGCGCAACTGGCTGCAGCTAGCGAAAGACCTTGCTGGCTGGAGAGGCATGTCAGACTGTAGCGCCACAAGAAGAAGAAGAAAAAGGAGAAACCATGTATTCCAAGTGCAGATTTTTGGGTTTTTTCCTTCTGACAAATTTTGTTATTCTTCTCCCCAGAAACAAAAGGTTGAAGCCTCCGGCCATGCGTTTGATTAAAGAGATCAACTAGAAATATTCAGTGGAAGGATTCTTTGGGTTCAACAATTGTATATGACGGACTTAAGAAGTACTGTTTGCATCGTACCCTAAATTTCTCAGGCAGAAGTCTTAAATTTTTCAGGGCTGAACAAACTTAGATTTGCGTTCCGAGTTTACAGAGGGTTCTTAATCTTGCTCAGCACTCTACGCAATAAGTTTGTGGTGCAATTAAAGTTAAAACTAAAAATAAGTTTGTGGTACAATTAAGCTAATAAGAACTTGTACAGGGTGTAAGCAATGGATAGGAAACATTTGCATTCATTAACTTTAGACTCAATTATGGAGACAAAGAATTCCCGGGTTGGACTGTTCCTCAGTAACTGCTTATGTGGGTAACGATGCCTTCTCTTAAGTACCCGTAACAGGGACTTGCAGGTTACCATTTCTGCATAGGAAGTGATGTGTTCGTAATCTGCTACGCTCCTCCTGGTGATGTAAGAAATTATGGTGCAGTCGCGTTTTTTAGAACTGCTCTTTAGTTTGTTCAGCTGGAAGGGTTTATGTGGAACGTTTTTGCGGCGCTAATGTTGTATCGCCACACCCCCATATAGTTTTACCTACAAACTCCTCATTCACTAATTTAATCCACAACCAAAGATGAGTTCCTTCGCAATTACGGTTACAAAGTTCCCACAGAATTGAAGGTCCTCCAAACACCACTTACACCCCACTAATAGCCATCAACTGGCGCTTCATTCAAGTCCCCCCAACTCATATGACAACCATCAACACAACACACCGGCAGTTGGCTGCCGATTGTCATAATAACCTTGGAAATACAAATCCACCCAATCGACACTTGCACCAGCTTTATGTACATTCAGCGGCAGATACGTATGTACACCCAGTATCAGTATCGATTGCGAATCGAATTCGAATCGCACACGCCGTAAATGACTCATCGAGGAGAGTTAAACAAGTGGTTGTCCAGATTAATTACATGCGCATACATAGACCGCTACCGCCATCGCACCCAGCCCTGCAGTCCCGTAAAGGCAATTCATTTCATGTCTCCGGCTGTGTTTGCCTCAGACCGCATTTGCACCAGAGTTACGACGTAGAAGAGGAAAACAGACTTGAGAGTGACGCCTACACTCAGCCCATTTAACTTGGCTAGTTTTTCCTTATTTTCCTGGCACTGATTCAATTAAGTGAGATAGATTTATTGCCGGACGAGTAAGCACTGCAAATGTTTATTCTTTTTGTTAGTAAACTACAAATGCCTCTTTTTTTTTGAAGTTGGCAAACCGAATTTAATGCAAGACTCTTCACTCATTTATCAGAGTATGGTCCTGTGAAGTGTGCACTGACAAGGAACGGGTAGCTGTTAACGAGATATTCATCTAATGGATGCAACAAACACGATTTTTCAAAAATATTGCTCAGAGAAAGGGTTTTCCAAGGAGGACTTGACACGTTGCTTGAAATAAAACACAAACCATTTGAGATATTTCAATCGGCTTGAAGTACAATAAAAACATTTATGAATGGAACTCGACTTCGTTGATATGGCCACAGCGGTCAATTCTTTGGACAAAACTTCAAAATTCAACGACTCGACCACACATTTCGTCTGCAACGGCCGCCACTTCTAATTCAATTTTGACTCAGAACCCTTTCAACGCCGTCGGCTTGTTGGCACAAACCAATGGCTTAACGTAGCCCCTTCAGAGCACTTTCTCTGTCAATGTCCCGCCTTTGCTCGTATTAGGTGGCGGCTGTTTGCCGCTGATGTGGTGGGAGTTGAAATCTTAAGCTCTTTATCACAGAAGCGGCTGCTGTAACCGAAAGTTTCTGGTTGATAGTAAATATAATGGACCAGTTTTTGAGTCTGAGTGCTCCAGTGCAGGATATCCCAACATCCAACAAAAAAAAAACAAAAAAACGCAGCGCGGCCAATAGTCAAGCGGGCGTTGATTCCCACGAAAAATAACACGTTCACCATAGTTTCTCTTCCATAAATCGTTTCTAACGTGAGCTGTGAGGTGCCCAATTTTTCCGAACGCTGTGACTGATTTCGAGCGTTTGCTACGGATGCTTGTACAGCAGCGATGCTTTCGACACTTTGACCCACCCATTGTCTCACTGACACGCAACATCACACAACGAGTAAGTAGAATCCAATTTTTGCAATAAACTTGCCGGTTTACTAGGACGAGGAAATTGGACTAACGCTCTTAAAGTTGGGGTCATCGACTTCGACATTCGGTAGAAATGTTGACGTTCGTCAACTTCCCCATGATAGAAATCTTGAGTTTAGTCCATAAATTGACACTGACAGTTTAATGATTGGGTGAAAGAGTGCGTTCACAAATTAAATTCAAATTCGTCAAGTCCCTATTGGAAAACCCTTTACTACCAGTCGGTTTAGACAAATTCTTTTCTTTTGCATTCCAAACAGTTCTAGAGTGTTAAGATAATTGAAATGTATTCCATTAGCTTCGAAAAAGTTTTATTTTGCTGAAGAAATTTTCGATTTTTATGGAAACGCTGCTGTAAGCAAGTAAAAATTTAGTCAAAGTGATCAGTTCATTGAAGATGCGCTTCATTGTGGTCAATCACTAAGTCAGTAAAATCAAAAAAGACTTTGCAAAAATAAATAACTATTCATTGTCAGTCATTTAAAGAAAGTTGATCAGAATAATCGACCAAATGTGTCCACCATTGGCAGAATTGTGCTTCGCCAGTGATTTTTGAAAAGCCGACGTATCCCCAGAGTGACTTTTTGGTGCGGTTTACGGGCTGGTGGCATCATCAGGCCTTACTTCTTCGAAAATGAGGCCGACCATGCAGTTGCAATAAATGGTGTTCGCTATCGCAAAATGATAACAGATTTCTTGTGTCACGAAATAGAGGATATGTACCTAGACGACAACTGAATAGCCTAAAATACCACAAAACTGTCCTCTGCTGTCCTCCTTCTCTTCCTTGAGATTCCAGCATGAATAGGAATGAAAAGACAGATTAATTAGGATGGACTGCTTCAAAATTAAAAACAGAATCGCCTGACAATATTATTGATTCCACTATCAGTTCAGTCAAAAGACTCATTTACAAGATATCTTTGTCATTAGAAAGTGAACAGTGAACATATATCATTGATTTTGGGCTAAATATGAACGAAATTCCTCATAACAACCAAGAGGAAAAGTTTTGTTGTTTGTTTAAGTGGCTCTACAGTCCATTAGAGACAAGGACCTAGCTTCGTTACCAAGTATAAGTATTGTGCTGCCATTGTTCCCCACAATTGTAGGGGACGATTCCGAAAGGCAAGATTAAAGAAGCTATTAATTGACTGTTAGTACTTTTTGATATATGTCAGGATAGCGAAAGAGGTGTTCCGGGTATCGAACCTGAGATCTTCGCGGTGTAAGTCGACATACTTACAATCACAGCAAGGTGACCACAGGAAAAGAATACGCATTGACTAGGGATTCTCACTGGTCATTGTACGATTGCTGCAATAGGGATGAAGAAAAAATGGAATCAGTGAAAGACACCATCTTTGTCACTGCCCAGGTTTTTAGAAAACGGCGGCTTATTCAATTGAAGGCGAGGTTCATATACAAGGTCAGCGATTTGGCGAAAGTTCGGATTATTGACTTCAAGAAATTAATTTTTAGAAGGGGGTGACTTTGGGAATCGAATGACACCTTTGTGATAAATGCTGCATAGCATGCTGGTCTTTACAGCATAAATTCTCTTCAACCTTAGCTAACCTACTTGCATTTTTGAACACCCAATAAAGTCTACAGAGAATCTTTTCTTCCATCGAATCATAAACTCGAAGAAACAAGAGCATCCTGAAGGAAGACAACTACTTTTAGAAACAAATTCTCGCCGCCTGTTATTAAAAGAAACACTGAATTACCCTCCTAAAACAAAGAAAAACAACAAATTTGATGGAGTCCTATGCGAATTAATTTCAAAAAATTATCCAATCGCACTCGCAGTAAAAACGTATGTCATGGAATTATGTTACCCCATCCATTTGAGTATGACAAACGGCAAGAATATCGAGGAGTAACATAATCAACTCATCCGCCTACTCTTTGCATTTAATCGCTTGTCAAACACAACTGTGTTTTCTCAAGGACACTTGCCTCTTCCTTCACCTCGCTTGTAATGAAACAAAAAGAGTCATAAACTTAATTGCTTCAGACGAAATAATGACATTTAAGAAATGGTGTTACAACGATGTTTGCGACGATGGAAGAGATCTGCGAAAGCTGAAGATGGTTTCAGAGATAAGTGGAAATTCTTCAGCAGGACACTCAGATGCGGTCACGCTCACTTTCCTTCAGCAAAGTAACATTGAACATTAAGAGAGTTCTTTCATTAAACGGTTCCTATCTTTGAAGTGCGAACAAAATGGTTTTGATGAGCTTCAGTTTGCCACATTAAGTTTAAAAAGGCAAATACTTTGGTATTTGTTGTACTTATTATTATTGTGCTCTGTTTTGACATTTTTGTCTTTAACATCTAGAAGGAGAACAGAGTGTGTGGAAGATTTCATCTAAATTTTGTATACGTTTGACAGACCTATCCATCTCATTAAGTCTCCAATGTGGGAGGTGGCCTCAAGTCGAGCTACTAATTTTCTATGACTTCGCATGACTCCGGCGAAAGATACGATGCATAAGACATCTCCGTCAATCTTTGAGCTACAAGCATTTGTAAACCACAATAAGATATTCTGACACATGCTCAATTCTTCTCAATTTCATGAAGTTCATCCACATCTCTAAATGTTGAAGAATTATTCCCAACTCTCCATTGTGCGGCGGTCACACACCACATTTGATGTCTAATCCTTCGTTCTAAATATTTTTGCGAAGAATCCATGCACCTGAATGCATTGCCTTCGTGAAGAGTATTTCTTCGAGTCCTTACCGTAGCATTAAATCCCATTGTTCTTCCAAAAATGCAACATCCTCTTACATAGAGTTTCCAATCATCAGTGTACCTCATTGAAGCACAAGAAACTTTTTAATAACGACAACCAATGCAAAAACAAACTTCATGGAAACTGTAAAATATCGTTACTCCTTATGAATTTATGAAATTTGCCATCGGTTCAAAGTTTACAGTGCACCGTAAAAAAACAGCAGACATCTTCATTTCTATGAAATTACCGATGGATACACATTTTTTTATTAAACATCAACTTTCGATTTTCCCCTAGTCACTCGAAACTCTCTGGAAAACTCGGAAAGGAATTTCAAACTCCTCTGGACAGTTATTCACTTGCGAAGTTTTGAATTTGCAGCAGAAAACCCAAACTCTGACGGAGAGTAAAAAAGTGGAAAAAAAACTGTCAAATGAAGTTTTGGGGAAACGGTTATTAAGTGAATGCAATTCCTGGTGGAAAACTGTGTAGTAGTTTGCAAGGAAAACTTTCCCCTCGCAACGCAATCTTAAAGCTGTAAATATTTCACGGTAAAGCGAAAAGCGTGAGCAAAAAGTAAGTCTTCCTTATCTTTCCCCAATCCCAGCAATTTACCAAACCCTTCGCGGCACCAACTATACAAATGTCCTTGCTTCACAAAAAGGTCCTTAAACGAATCATTAATTTCTGTGAATCTATTTATAATTCTCCACTCTCGAGTTAGCACGCTTCCGATAACGATTTTTTTTACCCTACCCCGTCGAATCCTTGTCGTTCTCCTTTTTTTCGCATTGACCCAGCTCATCCCATTCTGTGCGATGACATAAGCACTCATTTCATTAATGGTCACATAATTGCGAATGAAATGAGCAAAGTAAACCGAAGGCACAGCACAGAAAAGGACACTCCGCCCGCCCAGTTAGGGGGGGAAACGAAATTTTAATTCAATTACCGACGAACTATTTCATTCAGTAGGTCATCTGCATTTCACTCGTGCACTGCCTTGGCCGACCGTTATCGAGTATTGCTGGGATTGCATTTAATGTTGAAATCGAGAGGACGACAGATTGGAGTGTGGCGTAGGTGGGCGGGATGCTCATCGTTCCGGCTCCCCTGTGTTTGCACGGTTCTTAATGAGTGCCCTTCAATACCGTTGATGGGGAGTACGATGAAGTATCTTGTGCTTGCAAAGTAATTGCTCGATGGCGTCTGAGTGGTTGAAAGAATCAAATATTGATTTTAAACTTTTAATTGAGCTGCGCTGGTTTATCGAGCAGCATCGCAAACACAGAGGACGAAATTTTAAATTGATGTAACGATGTAGTGTCAGTTCGAATTAACTAGTTTTGATGCAAGGAAGTGTTTAGTGCTACACTCAGTCTTTTAGCCGATAACTGATGTTAAATTGGATTTGAAGTGGTGCTTTGACTTGATGTTGATTTCCAGGGCTCAAAATTGAAAAATCCCAAGGATCGCCACGGTTTTGGTCTGAGGGCATATAACAAATGTTCGACCTCTTTCACTCCATGAGCAAATTTTATACCCTCGTCAACATTGTCTCAAATTCGTGCACGTAAGAAACGTCCCGTTCCGTTAGCAACCGTTCACACGACAAACGAATTCTCTACTTTTTTCAGCACGGTCATGCACTGAGCACCGGTCTGAGTAATGATTCATTGACTCCCAAGAGTGAATTTCCCGGAATAAGTAGCGATAACCGGAAATTATAACGCCTGCAGGTATTTCTCGCGACCACGAGAATCGACATTTCCCAAGAAGTAGTCAAGGCACTAACTAAGAGCGGGAATGAATGTAAAATCAAAAAGATACTGCTTCACGATCTTAATTACGAGCAACCCATTTGTCCTTAAGTGTGTTTTGAACGGTCGAATCGAGTAACGCCCGAAAAACTTTGTACACTAATGAAGGCTTATAGGACAAATATTTTGGGGCTTATTGAGCAACATTTTCAAATGTTTTTTAATTGTAGTTTTTTTTCTCCACGATGGATGGAGCTGAACAGATCAAGGCTTATCTTAAACGTATGTTCTAAATACTACTATAGTTGACATACAATAAGTGTTGCCATCATTTGCCTCCAAACTAATTTTATGTCGTGCTATTTCTGGTTCAGTGAGTAGACTAGAAAGCAGTGTCTTTTGCTGATTGAGAGCTTTGAGGAAGAGATAATCTCTTAACCCGTAATTCGAAATCTCGAAGTGCCAAAACCAAGTAAGATCCATTGCTAAAGAAGCTAGACCTAGGCCTCTGGTAGGCTGCAGCGCCGTTCTAAATTAGCACACAGGATTTGGCCGTTTACAAAAAGTACACAGTAAAACAGTGTTGTGTTTACATAAATCTACCCTTTCGGTTTTACTATTCCATTTGTACGGTATAAAACTTTAAATTGGCAACACTACGAGTATTTTAACCAGCGGTAATTTTGTCAGATGTAAAGTGAAGTGAAATCAAATATAAGTTGGCATTTCCATGAATACGAGGTCTGTTCAAAAATTAAGTGAATTTTATAATTTTGCGAGCTGCGTTCATTCGATTATCGATTATTTTATTTTGTTACGTTGGTACTCCCGCCTCAAACATATGCTTACAGTTTCAGTTTTGCTTGTGCGGCGAATTGCTGCTGTCGAAAAAAATGGATCAAAGAATTTGCATTCAACTTTGTGTGAATAATGGAATTAAATAAAAACACTTGAAATGTTGACCGTATACCGTTGAATACGGTGAGTGTGCTTTGAGTCAATAAACAATGTTAACAAGTAGTTCAAACCTTACGGTCGAGAAGATGTGAATGACGATGTTCGCCCCTGACGCCTCTGCACATCAGCAACCAATGAAAATATTGAGAAAATGAAGAGAACTGTTATTGAGAATCGTCGAATCACTGTTAAAGAAGTTGCTGAAGATGTCGGCATATCGGTTGGCTCATGCCAGCAATTTTTTCAGAAATTTTGGGCACGAAACAAAAATTGCTGAATTTTGAAGTATTTTTTGACCAAAAACAACACTGTAACCATGCCTCATTTGCCATGGCATTCACCAGATTTGTCATCTGCGACGTTTTCCTGTTTCCGAGATTGGGGAGACCCATGAACGGACGACATTTTGCGACAATTGAGGTGATACAAGCCGAATCACTGAGAGAGCCACAGGGCATACCAAAAAGTGCATATCAGAAGTACTTGTGGATTGGAAAAAAACCCTGGCACAAATGTATTATATCTGAGGTGGACAAAATAGAAATTGATGAATAAATAAAAACTTGTTGAGCAAAACGAAAATCCTCCTTATTTTTCCAACAGATCTCGTAGACTGGCATCTGAACAACGATTCCAAATTTGAAATTTTGTTTAGGGATGAGGCTCACTTTTGGTTCAATGGATACGTCAGTAAACAAAACTGCTGTATTTGGAGTGATGATAATCCTCAAGTTGCACCGTTCCATCCACAAAAACTGACTGTTTTGTTTTCTTAATGATTTGATGGAATAATTCATCCGTACTTCTTTAAAAACGATGCTTGCCAGAACGTTACGGTCAATGGTGACCGCTTTATAGCCATAATTACAGACTTTTTCGTTCATCGATCGGACATGATGGACATGAACCATGAAGTGCAGGAACTGCAGTTTTAACAAAACGGCGCAACATGACACACAGCTCGTGCCACAAGTAATTTATAGAAGGAAACGTTTCGGAAATGCATACTTTCACGTGACAGACCAGTGAATTCTCCTCCAAGATCGTGCAATTTAACGCCACTAGACTATTTGCTGTAGGTATATGTAAAGTCGCTACTCAACGCCGATAGCCCCAAAACGACCGACCATTAGGAAGGCAACATTAGCCGCGTTACTGGCGATAAGTACCCACAAATGTTGGAAAAGGTTTTCGAAAATTGAATCTCCAGATTAAACTATGTTTGAGCCAGTCGTGATGGAAGACTATCTTTGGAATAAAGTAAATTTCATGCCAACAAATTCCCTTTGTTTTATTCCATTTCAAAGTTCTAAAACTCGAAAAAACGAAATAAAGACGATTTTATGTCACTTAATCTTCCAAGCATTGTGCTTTGCTGAAATTAATATATCTGTATCTTTTTCTATTTCAGCAGGATATCCGAAACGAAACGAATGACAGATAAGAGTCATGTGCTGAGTGAAAACCACCGTGGTTTCTGATTTCATGTCTTCATATTCCACAACCAAAAATATTCCATAATTTTCTTATCAATTGCCATTCATGATTCACTCGCGATAAGATTTCTTTTTTTTTTTTTTTAATTTTATTAGGGCTGCTTTTGACCACATTAGATTATTTGAACAGATTTCATGCCGTTAAACAATTTTACTTTATTTAAAACAAATTTAGTTCACTTTTGTCGTAGTGAATACAATTGTAGATTTGTACAGGGTGGACCATCTGGGAGTTTTATTTTTTTTTGCATTGTGACACTGAAAGTTTCCCGCTGGAGATCTTGACAGAGAGTCAGTAGCGTAGGTTCGCGCTCCAATGTTGGATCACATAAGAAACTTATTCCAAAAAAAGAGCTTTGTTGTTCAAATAATAGAAGTTTCGGCTGAAATTAAGCGCACCCACCGCGACTGCTGTGTGCTAGTTTGTGCAAAGAGTTCGTGAGATTGGTTTGCTAGTGGACGAAACGCACGGTCCTCGTCGTCATGCACTGGATGACAATCTGGCTGCTATGGGTGAGACTGTGAAACTCTCTTAATAAAAATCAACTCGCCATCAATCTCAGCAGCTTAACATTTCACACACTAGCTTAAGGAGCACATAGCTTGTAACGAAATAATCCTAATGCCTCCATAGTGAGTTTGGTACAGATTGTAGATTGATGGCATCATTGGGTAATTTTACGTCGACAATGAGTTCGCGATCAACGCTTCGGTGATCGGTGAGCATAACAATGACAGGGTAACCAACTTTTCGTTATTGAAATTAAGGACACAGAATTTCGACGGCCTTTGGTTTTTGCAGACCAGCTCGTTGCATCACACAGCCCATGCTAAAAACGATCTTTTGCGCACCACATTGGCATATCGTGTTATCGGCTGTCTCGGTGATGTCATTTGGCTGCCTCTACGCTTCAACTTGACCGCACTTTACGTCAATATCAACCAAGCAAACCATGAGCTACACTCCGAAACCATAAAGATCATACAAAAGCTGAAGGCTAGAATGTGTTATTGGGAAGATAGAACTTAAACAACCTTAATGGGAATGTTAGTTTTATTGTCAAATTTGAGACTTCTGTGGAGAGTGGTTAGCGTGCTGGGCGTTGAAAATGACTTTTTCGAAAAGAGCAGTTTATTATTCGTCTTATTAGTAAGTTTCAATTATAACACCAACGTATAAGATTGATATATTTGGCGTAAGAAATCTATGCATCGGTGGGATGGTGGAACACGCTCTGCGTAAATACGTAACTGCCGATTTCACCAAGCGTCAGTTCAGTCTCAGCTGCTCGGTGGCTTTCCCTAACACCTCCTAGGAACTATTCATTGTAGAATCCCCTTGATATCGACATCATGGCTTCAAAGAAGATCTGTCTCCGCTGCGCAGGGCATTTCCTTGTACACATCAACATCAATGCATGCACCCTCAAGACCCTGTTCTGTCTTAAAAAACTTGGCACAACTTTACCTGGAGTTTCGAGGACCTTACCTACCGCATTTCTTATTTCGTGTCGTCCGACGAGCGTGTCCCAGTACTCCCCTTGCGATGTGCGTACAAAGTCGACTTTCTCTACCCTCAGGACATACTGTGGCCAAAATCTGAACTGGGGAAAAAAATGTTGAGTCTTAACGAATGCCTTGATGGAGGACGGCAACATCAGACAACATCAGACTTGTGTGATCTCAATGGTCGCCAGCCAGTGAAGAATAGGTGGACGAAGCTGAATGCTTGTGTCTGTAGCCGCAACCAAGCCCTTTTTAGTCTATTAACGACTGCCGAGATAGTTCAGAAAAGCAAGCCTTCTGCAATCTTTAATCGGTAATCTAAATTCGATTGTTTGGATGCAGGCCACCAATGAACTTGTCAGACAAGGTGGAGGTACTCTTAGAACCTTTGGTTAGGACTCCGTCGATGTCTGTTAGGAGCACAATCGGAGGTGGCATAGGATGTTGCAAACTAAGCGTTCCCTAACGACTGTAAGAAATTCGCGGTTTTTTGGTATCGTTTGGCAGACGACTTACCGCCGTCCTATAGGAACTCTAAGCATTCATAAAAATCCGATGTGTACTGCGGCTAATCGATGAAACATTCTGCGATGCCTGTTGAGAGGGCGACGACACTGCAGTGCACTTACTTAACCATTGTCCGGTCATGTTTGGCACTGCTTTTTCACAGAGGCGCCGGAGAAACAACTAAAGTAAATAAAGGCAGCAGCCTGGTAGCGGTATTAATCAGTTTTTGAGTTTGAATTCCCCAGCGCAGTGTTGAAAAACCCGCGGCAAATACAAAGAGCTCAAGTAACATGCGCTACACTCTGAACACAAATCAATTCACATCACTCAAGTTACCATGTAGACATGCACTTTCAGTAAATGTACACTTTAGGTCAATATGAAAAGTCACTAAGCGCACATCATTAACGCCACACACTGGCTGTGCTGAAGAAGAAAACATTAATTTTTCCAGCCAAAAGCCATTAGAAAACCCAAACGTTGCCATGTTTTGAACGGCGATGCACTTTCCTGGCGTCTAATCCATTTACCGGCATAATCATGTGACAAATGCATTCAAATATCAATTTTCCACTCAATTTAATTGGTTAAACGACGGGAAGCTCCCATGCCATGAATGTGACAGTTCCAGCACCCCGCCTCTGCTGTCGCCCTCTGCTCGTGTCAGCCGTCTGCCTACGGAATCACTGAAAACACTTTGCACACGCTCCTAACTTAATAATCGGTTTACTTCTGCTAAAACGTCATTAGGGAGAGATGCTCTCGACTACATTGTGATCCGGCTGCGCCTCGTACAATTGCATTTGCGAATTGAATATCCTCATACCTAGAGTCCTTTAATTATCCCCAGACAATGCATTTCCTTCTAATGATAACTACTGTGTGCGTGAGTGTGTGGGGGGGAGGCGCAGGCATGTGTGAGGATTTGAATGCGATTGCGAGTGCGGGGGTATGTCCTGGATGTAGGTTCCATGTTAATGTCACAAGTCATTTGTAGGACATAAGATCCTTCCGCTGCGCCCCAACCGAGCGTGCCGGTGTGTGTTTTAAAATTCCTTCACGTGCACAGGGATACTAAAATTCCATTGCAGTTCGATGCGCACATTTTGCCATCCGCCGCGCCCCCTCCATTCCTCTGAGTTGCCTCTTTTTTCTGCTCCTCCACTTCTTTTACGAGTGTGTTCTTTTTTTTTTTTTTTTTGGTCGTTTTTTGGTGTCGCTTCCTGTGCAGATATGAAAACGAAAAACACACAAACACACAAGAGTTCCTCGAACTAGAACTGCAAAACAATGAACTCCTGGCACAGCGAGGACACCGTACTCCATCCTCGCCTCCTTGCTTTGGGTGGCTCGGCTCCGTGACGAGCAGCGATGATGGCGGTGGTGTGGTGGCAGCGGGGTGAAAGAATAGACTCACGAAGCATCCATCATCAACTTGTGTACATGGCTCGTAGTTAACTTTCAAAAGTTCATCTAATAAATTGCGAGAAATTGCAAAAGTTTCCCTCCGTCAAGGGGAAGCAGATACGTTTGGAGAGCTCGAAGGAGATCCACTCGTGAGTTGTGTGACATGCGAGTGAATGGGGGCGACTGCATGAAACTAATACCACTACTCACGAGATTCTATTACCGCCGAACGCAAATTGAACAAGGAACACGCTGTGACCGACCGACCGAAGAAGCCGAGGGGTTCACCATTGTCCATTAATTCACACTTGACACGGCTGACTTAAGTGAGTTTCATGCAATCAGAGTCAATTTAAATTGAATTCAGTGGGTGAACAGCCAGACCGGTGTGGAGGCGGCCAACACATGTGTGAGTGTTAAAGTGGGCAGACAATTGGGCGATTTGGAGGCACAAAGACTGGGCTTTAGGCGCCGATAAAGTGCACTTTGAGTGCAGTTTGCTGAAGTCATTCCTCGCGATGAGTGCGATTAACGTGGGTTTCACTAGCTTGCCGAGAACTGGAAGTTGTTGAGTGAATAGGACATTTTGAATACTAATTTTTTGTCTAGAAAAGTTACTTCTAAAAGGTCGCAATTTCTAGTCTTCTCGTTGGACCGAATGTTCTAATGGAATGCGTCATGATGGTTGAGGAAGTGAAAAGTTGCAGACTACTCTTATTTTCATACATACGGGGATAAACAATTGAAGTCTTAGAGAGCTGTACAAACATCACCGCAGTGCTTATAAGTTGCAAATACCGACTGCACCTGCTACTTCGGCACTTCCAGACCTTGAACTTGGAGACTCAGTTTCAAGGATATTTTAGACAGGGGCCCTGAACTCTGAGAGAAAGTGCTCTGAAGTGTCTTCACCTTCGCCACAGGCATCACAAGGGGTGTCTTCACTAAGCCCAAGTAGACTTAGGTGCTTAGCGAAGGTGAAGTGACCCGCTTGTACGCCGACAAGTTTTTTGCACTCTTCTGTCTAGAGATGAGAGAAAAGCCACGAATTTATTACTGATGCTCGGGAGCATGCACTTGGTCAGCCTGCATCCTGGAGAGTCATGCCATCTCTGGCATGTGCTGCTGGGAGACCCAACCGTCGACGGAAGCCCTAACCAAGGAAGCGGGTAGTCCCAAGGCGGGTTTGGGCCCAACGAATGCCTCTTTAGAACCTTGCCTGACAAGTTCACCGGCAATCTCGTTTCCCGTGATCCCGCGATGTCCTGGGACCCATGCAAGTTTTTTACGACCAACTTAAGGGAGGACCTGCATTCCTGGCCTATCTTGGAAGTGGTAAAAGGGTTGGGTAAGGCCTTAAGCACAGAAATTACATAAAGAGGTCTGAAGTCTAAAGTTGTCGTCCTCCACGAAAACACCGGCCCCAGCTCCCTAAGTCGTCTTGGAGCCGTTCGTGAAAATCCGATTCTACTCCCTTCCCGCTTCAGTTACTGATCAGAGCCAGTCTTGGACTCAGGGAAAGTCGACATTACGAGTATATAAGCGACGCAGCGGGATCGTTGGTGACCCTGCATCAAAAGACATGTCCATGAGACTTGTGTCATAGGAGATGCTGTGCACGAGGTTATCAAAGCTACAGTGTGATTTGAACCAAAGACCATTCCTTTATAGACGAGAAATGGCCATGATGTGGATGTCAAGGGGAGAGAGATTTAATATCAAGAGCAGAGAAAGGCGTGCTGGGGAAGGCCCCTGTGCAGCCGAGACAAATCGTTCTTTGAAACTTGGTGAAAGCAGCAGTCCCGTATTTTCGCGAAAGCGTGTTCTACCAAACGACTGATGCATAGGAGAGAAGAGCTCTAATCATTGCCGTATAGATCCACACAGATCTTCTTGGTGATAGACCCTATCCTCTTAAGAAGATAAAGACTTGTTTGCATAACGCTATTGTGAAGCAATGAATTAACAAGAAGAAGGCACCTTTGCCACGAGCAGCTTTCAGCCTTTCTTGCAAACTTAGGCGCTACTCAATGTTGATTCTTCCCAAGTCCTGACATGACCACAAATTGTCACCAGTTACTAACCGCTCTAAATTTGTATATATAATTCTTTTGTATTATGTGGTGTTAAAAATGTTCAAAATACAGGGTTTTCCAATAAAGACTTGACAACTTTGAATTGAATTTGTGAACGCACTCTATCACTCAATCATCAAACTGTCAGTGTCAATTTATTCAGTAAACTCAACATTTTCATCACGGAAAGGTACACGAACGAGAAACGTTTGCAAATCATACAAATTTTCCACCGAATGTTGGAGTCGGTGACCGCACGTTTAAGAGCGTTAATCCAATTTTGTCGTCCTAGTAACAAGTTTATTGCAAAAATTTGAGTGTGCATTCATATGCGTTGTGTGATGTTTTTATGTCAGTGAGACAATGGGTTTGTTTCTTTGGGCTCAAGGCAATTGAGTAACAAAGCCCTTTCTCGAAAGACTAAGCTTGCTTTATGCAACAGCTTGATCATCCCAGTCCTTCTCTATGGCGCAGAAACCTGGACTTTGCTAAAAGCGGATAAGGAAGCCCTTAGGTTTTTTCGAGAGAGAAGTTTTGCGTATGATTTTTGGTCCTGTTTGCGTTGATGGCATCTGGAGGAGAAGATTTACCTACGAACTCTATGGGCTGCACAGCGACATGCCCCGAGTCAAGCGTCTTCGAATACAACGCTTAAGATGGTTAGGCCATGTAGAGCGTATGGACGCCAATGCTCCGGCCCGAAAAGTCTTTGAATCTAAGCCAGTGGGACAACGCAACAGAGGACGACCTAGACAAAGGTGGCGCACACAAGTTGAGAAGGACCCCAACCAACTTGGAGTGCACAACTAGAGGCAGCTAGCAAAAGATCATGTTGGCACTGGTCCACCCTGGACTGTAGCTTCACAAGAAGAAGAAGAGGAAGAAAAAAAAGAAGAGGAAGAAGAAGAAGAGACAGTCGGTTGGTCAAATTAACGAAAGCATCGCTGCCATACATGCATCCGTAGCAGACGCTCGAAATCAGTCACGTCGTTCTCAAGAATTTGGCACCGCTGAGACTATATTATGGTGTATTTTGCTGACTCAAGAATTGAAGCCAATGAACCATTTGAAGCAACGAACGTTTTCCGATTGGGTTCTAGAGAAGATTCGCCCAGATGATGAATTTCACCGCGAAATCATCTTCACTGACGGAGCTAAGTTTTGGCTCAATGGGTTCGTCAATAGGCAAAGTATGCGTTGTTGGAAGGATGAAAATTCACATGTTTTTCATGAATCACCACTTCATCCAACAGTTTGGTGCGGTTTGCATGACAGCGGCGTTTTGGATTAGCCGACGATAACGATGGTCACGTTACTGAGAATGGTCAGCGTTATTGAGCCACGATTATTTTTGACTCGAAGATATGGAATTGGACGGCATATGTTTTCCACGCGATGTTCCCCCAAGACCCACAGCACACGCTGCAATCGATTTACTGAAGAGTAAGTAAGGTGAGCGTGTTATTTCAAGAAATGGGCCAGTCTATTGGCCACCTCGTTCGTGGGATTTAAAGCCACTTGAATATTTTTCGCAGTGCTAAGTTAAGTCTTTGGTTTATGCCAACAAACTGACGACGTTGGGAGAGCCAAATTTGACACGCCAAATAGTGGCCGTTTCAGAAGAAATGTACGGTGGAGTCGTTAAAAATTGGATCCAAAGGATCGACCGCTGCAAAGGTGCTCGGGCTTGTCATATGAACGGAGTCGAGTTCCATTCATAAATGTTTTAAATGTACTTCAGCAAGTTTTTGAAATATCTCAAATGGTTTAAGGTGTATTTAAAAAAATGTCAAGTCCTTATTAGAAAATCGTCTTTGTTGCAACAATTAGATGAATATCTCGTTAACAATTCTTCATTCCTTGTCTCTGCACAGTCAACAGGAACAAACTCTGATACATGAGAGATAAGACTTGCATTAAGTTCGGTTCACCGATAGTGAAATATAACATAAGACGGCGTGGAATGTGCGTAGAGAAAGAACCGACTTTCTGGCTAATAGAAATTACTTTTTCAAAAACAGGTCGATTCAAATAAATTGGTTGAGAAATGACCAAGTTATTCAATGTTCGCATACCGCCATAAAATTTGACCGTCACCGCAATTGTATCGAACCCTCAACGAACAGCAGTAAGTTGCTCATACATGACAGGTTTGTTTTTGAGTTGTTGCACGACTGTTTAGTCTCGAATTTCACAGCATTTCCATTAATGTGTATGCGTTAAGGCAATATCTCATGATCTACGATGACCACTACGAACAGCGAATAAAATCAATTAGCATTTGTTGAGTGTTGTTGTTGAATGTTTTAAACAATTCCCGTCTCACACCAAGTGTGGGTTTTTTTTTTAAATAAACGCTAAATCTTCTGCTTACCAGAGCAACTTAAAACAACTTTTGAAAGCCGTCGAAAACAAAGTCAAAAATCACCCCTCTCTCACTCGGCGCAGCAGAAAATCCGGTTGATTTATCTATTTTCCGAGTGCCTTCCCGCAAGCACTTGACGCATTTTAATTGCGTTTTCATTTGCAATCCAGGTCATTGCGGCCATCAAAACCGCACGAACTTTAAAATCTTGTTAATTGGTCAATTGTCAACTTCTCCCCCGCTTCGGACATTATTCGATCATTGGCTTTTGAATCTAATGAAGTTCCGCCATTCCACTGTCAACTCCAAACGCACACATTTTACCAAGCACACACACACACAGCACACTAAAACCCACCCCACTTCAATTAGCGCGGTGAATCAATGTTGTAAACCCACATTTGGGACACCCTGCAGTTAACCCTGGCGTATACGCAACCTACTTTATCTCGTGTTTCTTTATTTTCGTCTCGTGTGTATGCGCGCGTGTGAATGTGTTAATTTTGGCCCAATCATTAAAATCAGAGGAGAGAGAGACAAAGAGCAAACGAGAAAACAGCTTAATCTAGCAACTAATATTATTAACACTCCAGATAAATGATTAAATTGTTCGGTGGACGGCTGTCGTGCACTTGGCTCACACGCGGCCCGACAGGCATACGCTATTATTGTAACACTGCTGGACAAGGCGGTGGTGGGAGAATGTGCACAAGTTATCGCGCTCAGAACACCTACGGCCGCGGTGCGTAGATATGAGGACGTTTGAGGACGGTTTGCTGGCACTAATTAGCAAATGTTGTGGGAAGTTGTTAAGTCGCCTCTTGCTTTTATTTCGCGGCATGTAAGGTGGCTCGATAATGAAATTTGATACTTAGTCAAATGTTGGATAGCCGTGCTGTGCGAGCTGTCAGCTGCCACCAGCGTAAAGGGAAAAACTGTGTTCGGGGCCTAATGGGGAAAATGAAAAATGTGCGAAAGGCTGTTCATGGAATATAATTATAATCATTGTCTCTGTAACTGACTGTCACTCACATAAATCAGCAATCTTTAGTTCTAGAAGACGTCATTTGCTTGAGGCTTTTAAACCAGCTAATCTGAAGATGTAGAAGATTAAACTATATAATTTTGATTGGTTTCGTGTTCTCCTTCATTCCGATACCAAGAATATTTTGAACGCACCTCGTTTGACGTCATAGAAAGAGTGTGCACGGGCTTTTGTACATTATTTGAAAAAAAAGCGTGAATTATTCGAACCCTTGCTTTTTAAAATGCTAACTTTATTACTTTTTGATAAACTGTATTGGGCCAAAGCAAACAATTTTGGAAAATACATCAATTTTCAAATTGTATCATAAGTTTTTAATATATTCACCTTTATCGTGAATAATCGCCTCAAGACCGCCGAGGAAAGCATTGCAGACTGGAGGCAAGTGGCTTTTTGGTATTTTGTCCCATTCCTGTCTCCGTTTTGCCGGTTCAAACTTTGCTATTTTTGAATGCCAACCTTCGCTTTCAAAATACCAACGGATTTGCATCAGGAGAAACCCAACGCATCCGGAGAATATGCAAACCATTGTGTCGAAGAAATAAAGTGTGAAACATTGTCTTTTAACCAATCTTGGTTGATGCGCGTTTTGTGAAACGGTGGCAAGTCATTTTTAAATGCGCACTGTTTCTAAACGGAATGTTTGTTTGCCCAAGGCGTCATTACTGCCTCTGCTTCACGATAAACTCTCTCCCCTCTCTGACTCTCGTCAAGGTCCAAAAATACCAGCGGAGAGTGACCATCGGCGGCCCAAACCATCAAAATCGGTGCTGCCTGCTTTCTGGTGGCCATCCGAAAGTATTTTCGAAAAACTTCTCTGACTCAGTCATTTTGTTTTCTAACGTACTGCTCGATAACAAATGGCAACTCATCGGCAAAAAACAAATTCGATACCTCACCCCATTCGTGCAAGCGTGGCAACCTCTTCGGTCTTTCGATTGTAACTTGTTTCTGTTGTGGTGTAAGAACATGTGCTCTTTGGAACTTCAATTGCTTAAGCCCAAGCTCATTTTTCAGGTTGTGCTGCAATCGTTTCAAAGATATATTGACTTCGCGAATAATTTTACTTCCACTTCGACGCGGATTTTTCTCAATTCGAGTTTTCGCTTTCCAAACCATTTCTGACGATGTTGCAGTTTTTGTATGACCGTCTCCATGGCGGTTTGCAACGCTGCCAGTCTCACGGTAACGTGTCATGCTTCGAGACACAAATGATTAATTCTCGTTGAAATGCTGGAAGACTCTAACGATATGTACTTGTGGTTATCCAGCCACATAACGCATCACCTAATAAGTCCCGGGGTATGTAGGGGACGCCACTAACAAAAAATTGGATATTAAATGAATAATTTTTTTAGTGGCGCTCACTGTATGTCCCGGGATTTATTAGGGATCTGTTATGAAGCTATCACGTTTGAATTCTTCTTCTTCTTCTTGTGGCGCTACAGTCCGGGGTGGACCTGGGCTCAATCAACTTGCCTCGTTTGAATTCCACCGCTGATATTCCATAAAACCCAAACGCAAATTGATTAAAAAGCTATTAAATATAAAATTATTTCATGTGTATCAAAATTTGAACTCACTGTCATGAACGGTTTGGAAATTATAGCAATCAGAAGTCGGTCTTTGCTCAAGTCAGTCAGATGGTACATATTGGCCATATGAAGGGCCATTTTTCAGACGGCTACATAATTTGGTCGATGTAGAACAGAACTTCTTTGGTTAGTCAATGAAATTGATTTTCAGAAGCTCTTCTGTCCGTCAACCAAATGGTATTCAGTTCAAGGTTCGTTCTATGCAGTGGATGAAGATGTACGTGGCATAGAATTGTCAGGTTAAGAGTAATTCGTCGTGAGGTTCGACTTATAACATAAAATAAAACACATCAATTTACAAGTAAACTTTAGAAATTTTTATCATCGTTTAAAAGACCGCTTCATGGCATTAACTTTTTGGAAATGATACCATGTAAGGAGAAGGAACGTTTGAGCACAACGACTGGTATCTCGCGAATTACATAAGTACTGCTGGCTTCCAAAGCGTCAATCGCAGCTTGCTTATTCCTAAAGCCTTGAAACTTCATATATCCTCAAAAAAAAAATTGTTCCAAGGTGTGATATTGCAGGATCTAAAAAATAATAATTGAGGGGCACTACAGCCCGAAAGGGATCAAGGCCTAGCTTCTACAATAACTACTCGTGTTGTGCTTGCTTCTGTTCTTTTTTGTCCCACATGTATTTTTTTATTGTTCATTTTGTTGCTTCTGTTCTCTTAAGAGTAGAAGGGACCTACAGTTTTTTGCCGACTTCGAACTGCGAGATTTTAGAAACTTTTCATAGAAAATTGATACTCTTTGAGTGTTGTCAGCAACTCGAAAGAGGTGGTGCCGTGGAAAAATGCGAAGTGTTCCGTCCTGGAATCGAACCTAGACCTTTTGTGTGTGGGTCGACGCACTTACCCACTATGCCAAGGCGACCACGGCGACGATCGCAGGATCTAGGCGGCCAATTTACCGTAGCGTAGCGTGGAATGAGGTGCTCACCAAAATGATTTCTGAACAAATCCATTGTTTGACACGCTGTATGGCTGGTAGCACAGTTTTTTTTTTTTTTTTTTAAAGAGAGCCCATCAATACCGCATGCTTGAAGTTCGAGAATAACCTCTAAAAAGTCGCGGTTAAAGTTACCAGTGACCATTGACGTCTGACTTTAATTTGTATACAAGGTGAATTTTGTACCCCTTTAGATCGAGATTCTCAGACAGAATACTCTAAGTTTTCAAATACACCAAAACAAGCTTCTGAGAAGTACGACGAATCAATTCGTCACGGTCTTCACATAGACTCTCAGTTTGAGGAGCTGTAGACTCATCAATACCTGGTGGATGTGGTCTAACAATTTGAGTATCCTCCATTAATGTTTGCTGGGACTCAAATTTGTGAATGGTATTGACAAAAGTGGTTTCATTAGGTCGAATATGTGCACTTTAAGTTCCTCGAAGCTCAGAAAAACATTTCTTACAGAATGCTGATTTTTGTAATACAGCTGATCAATGTGGAGACGTTGTTGTAGTCGGAGTCCTTCTATAAAAACTTGCCCAACAAAACTGAAATAAACGACAAAGCAGTTTGTTGGGAGTCACGCATGATCTATCAAGAGAAGCCCATGGAATGTCAAACCTTACGATGAATCACCTTTGCATAAAGGATGTTAAATGCGTCTCAATTCCAAGTCCATTCGTAATGGATGTTATCTTGAAATTAAATGTGGATTCGCCTGGACGGTTGATCCTGATACAGCAACAGTGCTGAATTTGGCGCTTTAAGCCCCATGTTTTTAAGGCTTATGAAAAATTCGTGGAAATTATGAAAGACTTAAAACCGAAAGCCTACGACTCAATGGCAGGTTAAGGAAGCTCCTCAATTCCGCGATCTATGAGCTTTTAACCCGTTTCAGGAGAATATGCATCGATATACAAACAAATTACAAGAGCATGAAAATCAAAATTTTCATCAATCGCTAACCCACCACACATTTCAAATCGCATACCCAAACACATTCATTCCCCAACCGAAATGTTTGTGTACAAATCTTTGGCAGGTTCTTTCGCCGCCGACCTTCGCTAATTCAACCGATTTCCATATCCAATTATTTAATCCTCACTTGGCTGATCAAATGGCACGTGATTACTCACCATCCAGCTTGCGAACAAACTGCTTCGTATCTCCAACGAGATTAGACAGGAAACGAGAAGAGGAAGCCACTAGGTAACGTGGTCGGTTACCATCACCGACACCATCGCCCTGCACTCTTTTGTTCGTGGCGCCACATGATTACATGTTCCATCGGCCGCAACCCCACTACTGCTGGCGGCGTACACACATATCTGCAAGCAAGTGGTTGGTTGGTTTCCTCTTCTTTGCTGCCAGCTCAGCTCGAATGACTAATGGTTAGAAAATGCTAAGCGGTTACTTCCACACTGAATTTGAGAAGTCACCACCCTTACGGGCTGTGCCGATAAGATGTTATACATTCGTCCTCCGTATGCAGGGGCGGATTTTGATTTGCATAACCTGCTGGGGCACGCTACCACGCCACCGAAGGGACACTCCTAAGCGTTCCGGCCAAAGAAAAAGGAATTCCAATCGGAAAGAGTGCAAAAACCTTTAATTCGGCTTAGCACGGTGCCCCCGTCTAATGGGTAATCCTCTATGGTTTTCAAAGTTCTTTCTTCCACGTTTCTGGTGTTTTTTTTTTTGGTTTTCCTTTTATCGTGCCACCACAACCAGGGTAACAGACCCAGCTAAAGCAGGTGGCGATGACTGCGCTTTGCAAGTCGTGTGTCAGCAGGGAGAGAGCGTTGTCTATGGTCGGGGATTATCGGATTTTAAAATCGATAGGTCGCACCAAACCTGTGGAAGGGTCTTCTTGTTTTTGCAGAATCTGGATTAGACGGAGGTATGTAGGAACTGGTGCCTCATTGATTACCAAGTAAGTCTGGGGTAGATGACACAAACCACCAGTTGACAGTCTAGAAGTTGCAGTGTTGACCCGTGGTATTCGATTTGAAGGAAGCGCTTAACTCTTCCGGAAAGAAATGTTTGAAGTGACCGACGAAAAGTACGACAGTAAGATAAACGTTTTTCATATTTTACGGCCAGATAAATGAAGCAGTTGGAGTTTTTTATTCAGAGGGACGACTAAGCAAGACACTCCAACAGGGCTTCAGGGGAAGCAGTCACCTTGTCAAGCGTCAGAAATATTCCTCGGTGATTGGATCGATCTTGTACTTCAGGCTGAAAGCTTAGTTGGTTCTGAATGACAGTTTAATAAACTTCAGGTAAAGAAACAAACACATAGCCAGGACTTACTTGAATCTTTATCTTTTTTCTAGCCGCCCGCAAGTTGTTCCATCTTTTCAAATTTGTAAAACAACGTTCTTCTAATTAAATTTCAACTTTTGACAAAATTTTAAACAATTAATCAAATCTTCAACTTCGCCCAATGCAAACAGAAAACCTCCTTGAATTCCCATTCCTTCGTGTAATGCCGTTTACGATAAAAAAGCGCGTGCCAGTGGTTGCGTTGGAGGCAAGATTGTGACGCTAAATCAAAGAACTGTTGACTCATGGGGGAATTTAATCGTACCGCGATATTGAACTATTTTCGAATCACTTCAAAGTAAATATTTATGGCGGTCGTTACGTTTAAAAGAAACCGTTAACAAGATCTCAAGGCTGGTCGTCTTCTACTCAACGATTGATTCTTCAGTGCAGGCAGTTTGTTCTTAGAAATTTGAAATTTAAAAATAAAAATCAATCAGTCATGGAATTTGCTTTTTTTAGACCTAAGGTCAGACAGCGTTGAGTTGACCAACATTTTATGGAATTTGAAATAGATGTTTACAAATGTGCTTTCCGGCGGGTATTCCAATGTCTCTGGGTCAACGGCACGATCGAATGACTTCACACCCAAACTGAATAACTCAAAGGCGTTAAGTAGCGCGATCTTGGGAGGTAATTAGCGCATCGGTTTAATGATAATATGCCCTTGTAGAAAGTTTACTTCGTTCAATTGATGATTAGGGGGTTTTTATTGCTTGTTGGAAAATTATTGAATTCCGTGGAACAATGGGGAAAATATATAATCTCTATTTTGTAGTGCCTACGGCTGGAATAACTGCTGCGGGAGTTTATGAATGCAAATTATCAAAATTATTGCTTCAAGGAATTATTTTTAGGTAGTGGAATACAAGCGGAAGTGTTCGGAATAATTTTTTAAAGGAGAGTAAGCAGCTAATCAAATGGGGTTAAAATACTATCACTCAAGCGTTCTCAAAAAACCCAACTCTTATTTTATTTCACTTGCGTCGTTGAAACCGAAAGTCTATGCATGATCGGTATCTGTGCCCACTCAACAATTAGTTGGAACGATCGCATACTTGAGTTCCCTACAAATCCTGCGATATGCCTAGGTTCACTTAAAACGATGCAAGAATTAAGTCACCCCCTTTTATTTGCCTTCAAACGTAATGGCCAGAAGTTTGAATGGCTTCCATCTGGTCTGGTCTGGTGCTTTAGAGCAATTTAGACCTCTCCACACCTTTTGGATAGAATCCGAAAATTACGTAAAATAAATTGGGTAGCCCGTAATTGATCAAGGCCAACTTTCATCAGCAACTTCTTGTGCTACGCGTGCTATCACAAGTAGAGGGTACTTAGAGTGGTGTATTGGCGACCCCGAACGGCAAAATTTCAAAAACTCTGTCATAGACAATTTGTACTCCTTGAGTGTTGTCAGCAACCCGAAAGAGGATGTGCCGTGAAAAATGCGAGGTCTTTAGTCCTGAAATCAAACGTGTGATCATGTATATTTGTTAGGAGGCTGACTAAGTTGGACTACTTTGTAGTTGAAGAATCTAATTCTTCGTCGGCTGTTTTGGTTATTAAGGAGCAAAGAAAACGAGTTTATGTCATTTGTGTTGTGCCAACGTTACGACAGCAGATGCTTCAAGGGATCTTTGTTTATTAAGATAATATAAATAATAGAGCATTGGTTTACGTTATTAAAAATGCGTTATATTAACTTACAACTGGGTAACACTATTGGTTTTGATACACAAATTCGTTGACATTTAACATTAAATTTAACTATTGAAATTAAATTGAAAAAATGAAAATTTAAAACTTATATTGCACTTATTGTTGAAACTTCTATAGACAAAGATCAGCCTTGATGTTTGTACAAAGATGACATCAATTTTCCAAAAATGGCGAGCCATTCCCATTGCTGAAAAACCGCCGATATGTTTTGTGTGTCCTACTTTCTGTTCATATGGTTGCTTTTGTTAATAATGTGAAGTGTTTCTTATGCGTATCTTTGGCTGATGTGTTTTTCAGTCTGCAGAATTTTACCATTGTTAAAGTCCGGATGGTGGTAAGTCAGTAGGCAATGATTGGCCAGTGCTGTTTTTGATGCATTCTAATTGTTTATGTCGGATTTGTGTCCCGAGCGTGTGACCTTCAACGTGTTAGTCGATGCACTAACCCACTAAGTTCTGCATTGCTTCCTTTTGATAATTTATCAGCTCAACAGTTCGCATTTAAGTCTTATTTTGGACTTAGATTAGAGGCTCGTTATGTAACCGCAACACACGAATATGGAATTCCCTGCTCAACTCGATAATTTCGCCCTATTAGATATACTTATGTAAGACCAAAGTGAATCGACACTTCTTCTCACTCTCTTCTTCTTTACCATCTTTCCGTGTCTTTACCTAATTGCAATCACTTAGAGGTACCCGCATACATTCTGGTGTGCAAAAATTTAAAAAGACCTAGCCACAAGTCGAACAAAATAACAAAAACAATACTGCCTAGCCTCTGCTTAAAAACTTAGCCCCATACAGATTTCAACGGCGTTCAATTTGTGTAGAAGCACCGACTAATTTTCTTATTTTAGGAGTGGAAAAAAGTGTAAAAGAAAGCGGAAAAGTATCAGAACGAGACAACAGTCAGATTTGACAGTTTTTAAGTTTTCGAAAAAAATTAAAAATCTGATCTCAATCGGATATTAGAATTTCAGTACTTTTCAGTACAGTTTCAGTACTCGGGTGGCTTTGTAGTACAATGTAACAAGTTCTATGAGAAGGGCTACTCTGCGTTCACCAAACATCCTCTACTTTCTATAGTTCCATTTCAAACGAGTTTTTCTCAATATTCAGAGAGGGAATATTTCACAATACTCCTTATTTCGGAAACAACATTAATTTAAAAACTCCCTATGAGACGGAAGTCCACGACATTGCAGCAGATCTTGGCAAAGTGTAAAGAAGTTCCAATCAACACCCACAATCTACATATTTGGCGATATAGGAAAACTGACAAACGACTATATAGCTCAGTGCAATCAAAAGTTTGGACTTCTCTACAGAACTCGCCAGATCTTGTGGGATAATAATGGGAACTCTCAATATATGGTCGATAATGAATATACCGACCCCTTCAATGTCAAAAAGGAATTTAGGAAAGTTCAAACACTATCATGTGACTTTTCCAACATGACATTCGAGAAAATCGTGCAACACGCGTTCAACAGTAGAGGCACCATCTTTCAAAAGTCTCTTCAGGTGCTGGCGTACGTTGACGTGTTTGGGCGAACACAGCGAGTGGTCAATTAGGCGTTTGTAACACAAATTTGGAGGGAGCCAACAGGGATCCGATGGTTCAAGAAGACAAAACGAAATATATACGGTTATATTTTCGAAAGATCTGGCAGTCATCGATGCAATTCAAATTTTAACTGGAAATATAAGGTAAACAACCCAATTATGCCTAAAAATTAAATCGTTAGGCAAAGTGCTGCTGTATCGAATATATAGTATTTTACAGAAATCGTTTCTTAAGATCATGAAACATAAAGACAGACACAACGCAGGGACTGGCTGACTCACCGAAACCACAAAAGTTTCGCTTATTGAAAACGGAACCTTAAAAAGGTGAGAAAGAGCTTATTCACAAAGTAGGCAAAGTAAAATATTTGTATTCCACAATGCAATACATATTATTGTAGATTTTGCCCTTTAAAGCTATGTTAAGTATACATATAACAATTACACGTTTTTATTCCTAACATTGCGAATTTGATAGCCTGATCTGACACATTTATTTTTGTTCGCAGACATAAACAGTATCAAAAAAATTCGTAAACAACCCAACGGTTCTTTTCTTCTCTAACCAATGACCACTTGTATTGAATAACGTCCTTCAACTGGTAGTCAACTTCGCAGATAAAATTTATTTTTACACATTTTCAGATAAGTGATAAAAGAAACCCCCTAAAAAATTCAACGCCCGCCTTGCAGACGTCTACATAAACAGCAAGCACCCCGCTTATATTTTATTTCTTCCGGCAAAAAGGTCAACAACTTATATTGTCTCTCCGCCACCAAGTTGAGTGCAACAACCTTTGTTACCTTGTTAACGTGTTTATTTATCATCCCACAACCGAAGCATAGAAATGTACACTTTGACTCCGAAAAGGATACCCCCATGACTAGAAGATTTTGACCCTAGTCATACCAGAGCGTATGAACAACGATTGGATGATAACCCCAAGGTGGAATAGAATGAAAAACACGACATTGGAGAGGGTTGGCAAACTGAAACACGTATTTCATGAATTTCTTCATAAATCATAGTCGTCGGAGACGGTGAGAGATTTGTGGCCTCGTGGGAGGTGTTGTTAACACATTGTTTTGGTGATTTGGGTTTGATATTAAGATCGTCTTTAATGTGAAAAAAAAATGTTAAATTTAGGAGGTCCTGATTGGTGATTCCTCCGCACGTGTTTTTTTTCTGCTTCAGTTATTTAAAAAAATATGTCAGAAATGTTTAGTAACCACTACAAAGTGCACGTTTGGAACTTTGCTAATCTGGGATCAGGATCTTTTTCTGTTAGTCATGACTTGCACGTTTTTTTTTTTATACTCTACAATGCAATACATTATAGTGTTCAGTGTACTGAAAGTTTAATTTTGTCTCTTAGAAAACAGTGTGCTACGCATCATCATCACCACTTTCGAATTGCTGGCAACACTCAAAGAGTACCAATTGTCTACGAAAAGCTTCTCAAAATATCGCCTTTCGGAATCGGCAAAAACTGTAGGTCCCGCCTAATTATGGGAAAAGTTGTAGAAGCTGGGCCTTGGTCCGCTGTGGGCTGCAGTGCCACTTAGTAATTATTATTGAAGGTTAGAAAGAAGTCCAAAAAAAAATGGTGGAGTTTCAGAATTAACAAATTAATGTTATTTTCAGAATCTTGTTTTTCTGAATTTTTAAACGATTAGATTTATTAGTTTGGGCTTAACAAGTTTTAGGCTGTTGTTGTTTGAACCCCTATGTAAATTTTGAACAAACGGAAATGAATGTTCTTTTTTTTTTTTAAATATTGGACGCAATTTTCCAAATATCTTATGTCAAATGATTTTTTAAATATTACATTCTTAAAATGGCCTTTGATTCTCGCGTTTTGGGTTGTTTAAGATATGTGACTTTTGGAATTGTGAAACTGAGTTTTTCAAGACTTGGTATTTTGTGATATTGCGGATTTTTTAGATGTTGTCATAATTTCGGGCATCCCCATTTGATATTTAATACATTTTGAGATTTTGGATCATATCGATTTTTAGCTCTTGAACATTTATCGCTTGAAGTTTAAGAATTTCTAACGTTTTGCATTTTTATTACTGTGAACTCGTGCTTCATACAGATTTAAATTATAGTTTCAAAACCACTGGAGTTTTGAGATAACGTATTCAATTTCATGTTGCGATTTATTTGTCAGATTTTGGAAATTTGGGTTTTTGGACTTTGGAAAGACATGAACTTTTAAAAGTTGTATACGTTTCAGGAATAGCCCTTGGTAATTTTTGAATAATCGGAAATGTATGTGCTTCTTTTTTTTATATTTGACCCAATTTACCAAAAATTGGGAAGAAAAAAATTGGTGAAATTATTCAAAAATCTAGTTGTTGACATTTTTTGACTATTTTCAATTTCCGTGAGTTTGGGCTTTTAGGTAGAAATTTTGGGATTTTTAGTCACTCCCAATTCAAATTTGTCTATTTAGTACAGTGAAATTTTGGGCGTTTACAGAAATTAATTTTCATACCATTTTCACTCGAGCTTTTGGATCTTTCTACCTTTCTTCTTTCTGGATCTTAAGATTATTGAAATTTCGAAGCTTTACAATTCCAGATTGTTGCGGAGTTATGTTATTCGCGATGTTGATAGATATCTTCAAACTTGTTGGATTTTTGGCTTTTTCTACAGATTTGAATTCTTGATATTTAAGGGTTTCTAAGGATTTTCCATTTTGAGAACTTATTTTTCAGGGTTATTTTTAAAGATGACTTTTTATAAACTTTTGGTCTGATGGGTTTTAAAATTTTTGAAATACTGGGCTTCAGCGGTTATGAGCTTTCAAATTTCTGACTTAAGACATGACAGGGATAACTGACATTTTGGTTTGAAAAATTGTAGAGGTATTTCTGAATTCCTTAACTTTAATTTTTGGTCTAGCTTTTGTTATTTAAAGGATCATACTAGTGATATTTGTCTATAATGAAATAGTTGCTCCGATCTTTAACCCTTCCACTTTCATTGTCAACTCTGCAACAAAAACCCCCTGTTAACCAAATCGAGTCGCCATCCCCATAACAGGTCCTTCCCTTCTCTATGCTTAACGCAAAACTTCTCCTTCAGACCAACTTATGCTTTGATGGTTTAACTAGCAACGCGAAAGTGCTGTTAAGTTCCATCAAATTTAATGGGTTTCATTGCGCTCCGCCTCGGTAATTTAAAGTTTACTGCACTTTCCCTGGCACTCCTTAATGGGATTCTTTAATTATTTCTCCTAAGTTATTCATTTCCATGTTCATCGAAGTGCAGGCTATCGCCGTTCCCCCGTCCGCGCTGTTTGCTTTTTTGCACGGTCCTTGAGCAGCATGCAAAAGTAAAACAAAGGAAATACTGCATAATCTCATTTGTGTAGTTGGGCTTCAGTCTTTTCGAATGTCGACGTCTTTATGTTTTCCGAGATTACTTCTGAATTCTTGGCAACAGTATAAAGGATGTCAGAATGAGTTTTCCCCCCAAGAAAAAGATAAAAATTATTTCAACAAAAAAATGAGAAGAAAAATGGAACGGGAATGAGAAAAAATAAAATTCAAGCGGGGCCAGCAACAGCAACAGGACACGATGCTAACAGTTTGGCCTTTGCATTTTGCATCAACTGTCGATTTAATTTTTAATGACGACTCAGACTGCTGGACATGAAGGATGCAGAGGGGGAGCCGAGGGAGAATACCACCACTGTTTGTATGAGAAAGGGGGCGCAATTGTTTCTCATCTTTTCTTGCTCCCGTCTCTGAATGGGGGATGCATGTGAAGGGTCAGGACAGCAATTAACTTTCAATTAAAATGTCTTTTGTGGGATGCATTTCTATGGCATTGCGGATGAAGAGCGGCGAATGATATGGATGCGAAGTGGGTTAGGTCTTGACTTAGATTTCTGCATTCTTCCTCTCCAGTAGGCGCTGGTCATAAGGGCAAGTCATAGCACGCTGGCGGTGAATGAAGTGTGCATTTACGTTATCTAAGGTGGGGACAGAAAAACGTGGTTCTAATAGTTCGGTCATACATTAAAGGGTGGCTATTCAGTAAGGGATGGCTATTCGATACAGCTTGCAGCAGCAAATGTTTTGGGCATTTTAGCTTTACCCTCTTTTCACTCAGATGATGTGACCGCATTTATGATCACACATTCGAAAGATGGAGCCGAAGTCCATTTTGTGTCGAAATGGCGGCTACCAAACCCAGGAGTTAAGGATGGGTGACTCCTGACTGGTGGGGTCTTAACTTCGGTTTCAGCTAGACCGTGCGCGCTTGTGGGAATGTCGTGGTAGCTGTGGTTGTAAACTCAATATTGCGGGCAGAGTCGAGGTTAGTGTACTGTGCTGACTGGTCTGAATCAGGTTGTTCACCCTACTGATTCAGACCAGGCGGTTAGGGGCCTTTCCCAGCTCAATATGACGTTGCATTCTCTACCGGGTGCTGCGACCCAGAGAGCGGCAGAGGTTGGGGTGATTATCCTTCAAGCATGATCTCATTTGGTACTTGGGTAACTAAGGCCTCTAGTCTTGCGTTATCTACGACTCTTGGGAAAATGAACCCCGTGATGTAAGTCGTAACGCAGGTTATCCTATATCTGTACCTCTTTTCAAGGTTTCCAAATTTTCTAAGTTTTAGACTTTTCAAGAATTTGTATTTTCAGATTTTAGTCTTCTCGGGAATTTGGATTGTCATCGTAGAGGTTTCCCCGACCAGCAGCAGAGTGAATTTGTCTGTTTTGACTCAATGTATTCCATGGAGTCTTTACATACCCCACTTCAAAATACTACTGTCAACCACTTCTCCCCATATTTTGGTCTAGAACAAGCTCACATCTAGCACTAACTGCAACCCCGTCCCTAAAAGATCCTGTAAGAAAACAGAACAATTTTTGAAAATCTATGAAATTTCCCTTCATTTAAACACAATTAAAAGGGAGAATATGTTTGCCTCGTCTAAACTTTCTCATTTAAATAGCAACCGACAAAACCCTTCATTCCCCCATTTGGTTGCAAAATATCACTCGGGTATGCGGTGCAAATGAAAAGTTCAAACATTCATTGCTCCACCCCTCCGTTTCAATTGTAAAGCGAGAGCTTGCAATTTGGCACCGCAAAAGAACACATAACCCTCCCCACAAGGACGCCCTCTTCAGCACACACTCAATGCAAACCATCCCCATGTCATTTACATATTCTCCAAGAACCCATTGAGAATCTTCATTGCTCTTTGCAGGAAGGAATTTATCAAGACAATTGTTCATTTTCATTTTTATATTTTCTCACTCTCCGCCATCGCCTTTCCTTTCCACAACGCAACCATCCGTGCCGATATTTAAATCCCTCAGACGAAGAAGGATATCTCCGACACATCAATGAATACGTCCAAAGGGGGCTCGTTCTTCTATTCTCTCACTCTAGCCACGAGTCTCTGGCAAGCGGCCAACTTCTCAAGCGATACACACACCCACCGTGCTCTCTCGGAAATCACGTAACACCATCCATTCCCGCAATCGCCTTCGACGCAGGCCGATACAATAAACCATGAGTCGTTTCTAATTAAATTTGTTGACACACGCAGAGCGCTATCTAATCAGCTGGCTGCAGTGTAAAACCGAAGAAGAAAGACATTAAATACAATCATTGTTTTGGTCGTCGTCGTCGTCATCGTCATCGGTTTATCGACTTGTTGGGGAATTCCAAGGACACCAGACGTGGACTACACGGGGCGGCCATCAAAGGACGTGTTTCGTTGAGCGGACAGCGTCTGTGAGTAATTAACCAATTGGTGGCGGTGACGGCGGCGTCCGTAAGTCGGCGGGGAAATAGTGTTTCCGTGTCGATCTGTAATCGTATAACTCCACAAGTCATGGAAAAGAAAAGAGGAAACCGAGACTCTTGGGGGTGGAGTTGACTCTTTGTTTTTCTTTCCAACTCTAACAATTTTCATCACGCAGAGTTTTTTCCGCAAAATGCCCAACAATGTGCCCTGCACGAACACCAACTTGTTGTGTGTAGTCATATGCTCGTTGTTTGGATTCCAGGAAGCGGGAGTGGAAAGGGAGAATGAATCCAAAGCAACCCCCTGCCACCACGGCACGTACTTAATAAAAGCTGGCGTGTCAAGTGTCAGGATTTGCCTTTTTTACGACGAAAAACTGGTTAACTGTGCGTTAGTTTGCCTCTCTTAGTGTCCGACACGTCACTGTATTGTTTTCGGGAGACTTTGTCAACATATTTGCACGTCTTTGGGGAATGAAGGAACTGACCATCTGTTGGTCACGCAATTATCTCAGTTGGGGACACCACAGGAGATGGTGGTTGGCGTACAAGCAGTGAAGAAGGAAATTTCTCAAAAAAAGAAGAAAAAAAGCAGAAAAATGAAGAAGAAAATGACGAGGTTCTCCAAAATAAGGGGAACTCCAGGAAAATGTTGAATTGCTTCACAGATCTGGCAGTTTTTGAAGAAATTATGGGAAATCCAGGAAACTGTTTTTTTTTTAGAAATTTGCGGCTTTGTCCACAAAAAAGGAAGTTTTTCAATCTGCGGGTGTCTCATACCAGTTGCTGGTTGTTCAAAAAATGAAGTTGTATCCCTGGAAAATTCAGAATTGCTTTACAAAACTGTAAGTTTCTGATAAAATTATAGGCCATAGAGAAAATGTATTTGTTTTCAGAAAATTGCAAGTCGGGTTTCTCAAAAATTTTACACGTTTCTTGAGAAATTACAGAAAACTGCGGCTTATCCAGACGGGAATGTTTTACAAAAAATTGCGGATTTCTCTAGAATACTTAGCGAAATCCCCAAAATGCCAGCTTTTTGCAGGAATCTGCGTGTTTTTCCAAATAGTTGCGGTTTTTTGTAGAAAATCGCGTTGTTCATGTACACCTCAGAATGTTTGCAAATTTCTCTGAAAAGCTGCCAGCGGCTTAAGACAACTGAAGTATGTTTCCTTAAGCCACCGCCACCGCTAGAAAACTACGTTTTTTCGAGAAATTTCGGTTTGCTCCAGAAAATTTAGCCGTTTTACAGATATCAACGGCTTTCTACAGACAACTGGAAACTTCTCCGAAAAACAGTGGTTTTCCTCGTTGATCACAAATTGTGTCTCTATGAGGTAAGCCGACATTTCGAATGCTCACTAAGTGCTGTAATTTTTTCACACTTTCTACTGTTTCTTTGCAAACTAGCTTAGAGTACCAAAACTTTTGCCAAAAGTCTAAATTTTTTAAAAGAAGCTCCAAACTTTAGCAAAGTTTTAGTGATCCCGCCAGAAACCCAACCAACCCACCTGCTTAACACCCACAATTCACTCACTTCGTGACCTCAGCAATACACTCAACAGTGTGATTCATCATGAGACGATCCAATTGAAACGAAAATCGATTACAATCGACACAGAAATCAAGTGTAGCCGAAGGGAAATAAAGCAATATTCCACTCCAGATCCCTACCGCCCGCCATGCCCATCTCACGGTTCGCTTTGTTTACTAACGAACTGTTGGTTTCGTAACCGCATTCAACATCGACTGTTGCCACCGTCAAGGGAGCTCAAATGAAGGTGCTTCTGATGCGCACAAAAAAAACACCCGGAATTCACAAGATCGTCATTTCTATTCATGGAAGTCTGTAACGTTTGGAAAACATGCGATATTCCACAGTGACTTTTTTTTGCACGTCCCCCACCCATGAGACTTGTGTGCACAAAGCACTCGTTGCACTTTCCCAGGAATCCACTTCCACAGCCAGGCCAGGGAGTTAAGAACACACTCAGTGCAAATGTAAACTCAGGAAAAAGCAGTAGACACCTTTGGATTCTTCTCAATGAAGAACGTCAAGTAGGTGAAACTGCTCTCTGGCTTGTGGAGAGAATTTGCAATTCTAAGAGGCCTCCGAAGGGAGAATGAAAATTCTGAGGTGTGTCAAGTTGCACGGTGAAAAACTGCTTCTCTCATTGGGAAGCATGCATGCATGCAATAGGACTGCGGGTTGTGTAATCGCTGAGGTCGTGAAGAACTTAAATTCAAAAATCCCACTTTCCTCAAGTTCGAATGATTTCAAAGCAGATTGAACCAAAGATCGGTTGCGTAGAAATTACGTATTCGCCTCCCATTTGGCCTTGGAGCAGAACGTGCATTCAATGTGGATTTCTTTGGCGTGGTGGTAATCAAATTTGATGGAACTGAAGCCACTTTCGATTGTGGATTTGTATGTGCTGCCAAGCCTTAAGTGTGACTGATCATTGTGATCGACGTTGGAACGGAAATATGAGGGTATTGTCGTTTGTTCTGGTAGAGTTTGTTGCATCTTGATGTTTTCTAAGTCTCCAACTTTAGATGGCACTGGTCCGTTGCAATCAAATCAAAGACAAAAGGCGAATAAAAGGAAAAAACAGTTTGATGAAAGAGGAGATATTTTTACATAAGCTTGAGAGATCTTCAAAATTTGATTTTGCCAAGATAGTAACTTGTAAATAGTTTTTAACAGGGTTTGGTGAAATTCCTTTACAAACTCTTTGAGGAATATGTGTGGAAGGAAAACGCTGTTCCTTGCTTCGGGTCGTTGTGGTAATTTCCGTGATTTTTTCAAATATCATCGTAAACCAGCGCATAGAGTTCTATCTGCCGGATCAAGTTCACGACAAGAAGCTTCCTCGATTATATGTCAGTTTTGGAAACGGGTAACAAACAGTAAGGCCAAGGAAAAGAAAAGAATCTATTTTGAAAAAACGTCGGATGAACCAATCGAAGTTTTGTTCTTCAATCCTTTGTCTAATTTTGCGTAAAGACATCGACCTTTTGTGGCTTTCTTCTACATCGTTATAAGCGGCCTTTAATTTAATTAAACATATCAGGCTACTGTGTAAAAATAAATTGTCCCTGGTTCTACACGGCTTTATTACTCAATTACCTCTTGAGCCCAAAGAAACAGCAATTGACAAGAGTGATTCTGCGTTCGATTTCGGTACTGATGTTGTTGTCCCCATTTACCGCGGGGCTGAGGTAGACTAAGTTCTTGACTGCCTCGAAATTTCTGCTGTCTAGTTGTACGCCGAGATGCGATATTGTATCTTCTTCCTTGATGACAGCATATATGTTACTTCGGCTTGCCCGTATTTATCGCCAAACCCATTTAAGCCACTTCCGCTTCAATGTCAGCAAACGCCTCACTCACTGTACTCATTCAATCACGTTAATATCGTCGGCGTAAGCTAGCAGTTGAACGAACTTTTATAAGATCGTGCCTCTGGCAGAGTTACTACTTTAACAATATTCAGTGAAACTCAAGCAAAGGGATGTACAGCGCCTACATCTATGCAATTCTTGCTTAGACTTCAAATGTACATTTGTTCCTCAATGGGATTCAGTGGCATTTTAGCTGGGAATCAAAATGTGCTTTACGAACTCATTATGCTGCGATCGTGGTACAGTGATTTTGTTGACAACGCCTGGTAGCTATGTTAAACGGCTATTCGACCAGAGATTTTCTTAAGAGCGCCCGCAGTCGTTTCCACACTAATTTTGTCGTCAACTAGTAATTTCACTGAGATCTTGCAGCACTTTACTCAGTGACCTGAGCAATAAGTGCAATTTTTGAAAGCGACGCCAGCACTTTCACAAATCAGTGATTTCACTGCTAGGCAAGAAAGAACGTCAAATACGGTTCATTTTGAAATTAAATCACCGGTCGTAAACGTGATTTTCCAATCATCCTCAAGGTGTGGTTGTCAATTCTTTTTAAAACGTCATGGACCGTTTTTGGACGAAATCATAAACATATTGTTTTGAGACGGCTTTAATGTAAGCATGTCTGATCATCAGTTTTGATTTTTTGCTCATAAGTTAAAGAGAAATTCAGAAGCATATTATAAGGGATTCTGAAAAGTTTATGGAGACGCTACACTGTGTCGAACATCGTGGCTTCATTAAATAGGTTGCTTCAAAGACGGTGTTTTCAACGGAGACCACCGTCCATGTGAATATACGGCAAACACCACCGAGTTCGCTCAGGATCACTCGGAAATGTAGGAACAGGTTGCTTTAGCAGAAGGAGTTATCCCAGTTCAAAGTATTTCAAAACGGTTGCGTACGTTGGGCATAATTAAAAAACATTAATTTGAGTTCTCTTATGATTTCAAGCCAAGGGACGATGGACTGGACATCATATTTGGAAAATACTTTGAATGCAATCGGTCAAACTACCCAAGAAGGGCGAACTGATGAAGTGCGAAAACTCAAGAGGCGAGCGTTTTGTCCGCTTTTGCCAAAGTCATAGCGAAAATTGTTCTGGAACGCAAGAAAGAACATCTGGAAGCAATACTTGGAGTAGGATTCCCCACTCAATCGTTTTTTATTTATTATTTCAGCACCCTAAGGAACATAATAGAAGAGTACGTTAAATACCGATTACCATTTCGACGGCGTCAAGACGAATCTTAATTTACTGGCTTTCTGGAAGAGGGCAGGGGTACCCTTCATAAATTAATTGCAATTATAGAAAATATGTGACGGGTTCAAATGTAAAGTCTTGCATGGAGAAAGGTTTTCAGGCGAAGTTTCAGGTGATGTTCGAATCAATTTTTGTTCTTTTGCATGCAGAAAAAGCGGAGGAACTCAAATTAACTCTGATATCAAACCTAAAGAATCAACATTGCACGGACGAAGTATACTCTCTCCCCCTATTCTCATGGATCTCCATCAAATGACAAAACGGGTAGGAAAGCAAAGAACTTGAAACTGGAAATCAACACAGAAAACAGTCTTATTGGTCAGCCTCGAAGACTCGTCTTCGTTTTAACTAAATACTTCTCAAAAGCCCGTAGAGACAGAACCAATACATTGGAAGCATTGTGTACATTGACGGCGAAACAGAATAGGACTTCCAGACATTTGGGAAGGCAAAGTCTGTGTTCGCAATGTTGGCCAACATTTCGAGAATTAACTCTCTTAACTTTCGTCGCTGTGGCGTAGTGAATAAGTGCTACACGTCGAAGGTTCAGGTTCGATTCCCGGTACGTACACCTCGCATCACGGCACCACCTCTTTCAAGTTGCTGAAGAAGCTTGGCCCGGGTCCCTTTTGGGCGTAGTGCAAATCAATCAACTCTCTAAACCTAAAGACCAAGCTACAACCATCTTGGACAAATAGAGCATTCGTACTGCCAAACCCTGGGAGCGCCTTCAAGGAAAAATCCATAATCACAAGGAAGCCGCAAACATTCGTGAAAAAATGTCTTCAAGACATCATAAAGGCCTAATCGTGTATCCAATGCAGAACTTCACAGGAGCACGGATAAAGAACCTATTGACTGTATGATTTAAAGGCGTAAATAGCAGTGGATTGTGCACACGCTTTCCGATGGTAGCGACTGTACGTAGGCCAGCAACGCAGTGAAACTCGCTTACACAAGATAGTTGACGAACGGGACGACAGAGAAGCACATGGTGTAGAACTTTAAAGGGGCTAGACTAGGAAAGAGTTAAAGGGAGCTGTCGCACATTAGTCAACCGCACACAATGGCGCCTAGTGGTTGTTAAGGAGTTAATTCCCGAAAGGAAACACCGGCGCACATAATAGGCTTCAGGACCCGAAAGAGAGCACATAACCAATTACCTCGCACATTCATTTTCCTTTGGATTGCCAGTTCACATGCTTCTGAAAATATTCTTAATGCTTAGCGCCACTCCAACTCAATGACAGTCCAAATGGGAGACGTAGCAAAGTTCTAGTTCAACGGCAACTTGCAATCAAAAACAGACCTTATAAGCGCTGCTATGTCTATGATCTTATCAATGAATTACCACCACCGCGTCATGCCTGACTCATTACCTTAAAAATAAACTCCACGCGGTTAACCACCCTAGCCACGTAAAAGTAACAACAGCTTTAAACAAATCAAAACAATTTATAAACTCAGTGCTGTGCCTGTGTATCTCACAGAGGATCCACAACTAGGAGAACTCATAATCGTCCAAAACGCCACAGTTAAGCATGAAAACCATTTGTCTTGCAGGCCCTCCAAATATACGGCCCTTAAAGATATCGTAAGATTTATGAAGTGTGCGTGTGATGATTAAAGGAACCCCTGGCGCCTGTTTCAGAATTTTTTTCGCTGACACGCAAGTATCTAAACCTTACCTAACAAATATTTAAAGACTTTTTTTGCGTTTTCCAAATCCCATGGCGCACTCAAAAGCGATGAATCAGACAACAATGACGTCCTAATCAAAACAAGCTCTACGTAGACCACGCAAATAGCACTCATACGCCGTGAATTCGCAAAAACTTTAAGGGCGAAGCAGTAAAGTTGTCTGAAACATCCACCCTCGTCGTTGTTGGTGTACCCTTCCACTCAATTAGCCACACAATTCCTCACGCATTTGGATGAATCACAACTCACAGACGTCACAGACAGCGCCTAGATGACTAGCGATAACTTCTCGTCCCAAGCGATTACAAAATCAATCGCAAGACTGCGAGTAATTACGAACGAAAACTTAATTTGCCTTCCGCCAGGGGGCGAGAAAAAGAAACGCAATCTACCCATTGCAGCTGCAATCAATTGCCACATTCAGCATTGTGACCAATCAGGGGTATCCCTTAGCGCCGCAGTGCTGCGGGGAGACAAGCCAAAAAAGGCAAGAGTGAGGCATATCAAAGGTGACAACAGGCCAGCAGCATGGTCGCCCGATCCCCGCCGCCGTCATCGCATGAGAAACAAACACAATTGACCAACATCTAATTTCGATGTTTCTGTGGCCCACCACGGTGAGCATTAATATTTTTTGGCAACCTCAGCAGGGCCACAACATTGGCTACGACCTCAATATCGCAGCTCCAGGTGCGGAGGGGCTTCGGAAGAGGCAAACAAAAGCTATCTCACTACGCTTCTTACATCACGTTGAACTGGGAGATTATCTGGAGTTCACTGGTTGCACATGGACGGAGGTCTATGAATCAGAGCGATTACTTGTCGGCAGAGGAATGTGTTCGCAGCAGCGCCTGTTCCTCTCCGATAAGATAAAATATTTCCACTACACTCACCCTGCCCTACAGCATAATGACCAGCTCCCCCGAGCGAGTTGAACGAATCAATCTCATCGGGCAGAACCGCATTGAAGCTCTGTTCTCAGTGTCCCTGTGTGTGTGTGGGGACCATAAATTTCATGTTGAGCGGTCAGTAATGCGGGCCGTAATTGCATGCAGCAAATCAATACACAATTAATCACACAACGAGGCGTTGAGTGTTTGCTTCTGTTCCAGTTGTCAGTCCCACTTACCCGCTTTGACATTCCAGGGTGCTAGCCAGACATGTAAAACCTTAGCTGCGTGCCTTTAATCCAAGTAAACGAGGGCTCGCGGACGACAGACGATGATGAAAAGTTGATGAAAACGGCAGAGATCGACGCAACGAAACACTGCGTGTCCTCGTTTCGGGGACGACTCCCGGTAATCCTTTTCCGCGGCGAATTATTCTCCGGTAGTGCACATTTATTCACTCATTATTCCACCACACTCCGGCACACTTTACACTTCGCACACGACGAACACTCTCGACGGCTTGGATGGATGCAAGCTAATTTCTTTTGATTCTCTGCGTTTTCTTTTGCTTTCGTTTCGAGGGAAAAATTCGATTATTCTCGCTGCGGCGATGGACTGCGATTGAAAAACACTACAACCTTGAGTTACATTCGTTTTTCATTGCTCGCTGCTGGCCACTATTCGACTCGATTCGGCTGGGCACTGCTGGCGTAATTTTGCGATTATTTTTGTTGAGAGATGGACAGAAAGACAAAAAAAAAACACTTTTTCACGTGTGCCTCTGGAAGTCTCGATTAACTGTTGCAGGGCATATGCGAGGGTCTCTGCAGGGGCAAGGGAGAACGTAAAATATTGCTTGATTAATGAGAAATCGAGGTGTGCAGTAATAACAAAGAAAAACACTTGGAAAAACGTTCTTATTTGAGACGAAAGAAACGACACACCGACTGCGATTGGAAGACAACGAAGACAACACCGAATGACGACAAATTCTACGAATCAAATGTCAAAATGTGTGGATGGAAAGATTTGATAGTTTCCCATTTGCACTGTGCACCACGAACACTCACTCAGTTATCGCACACACCAGCACAGTGGGCACACGAACGAGTTGAAAATCAAATTGGAACGTGGAACTTGTGCTCAGAATGACGGCTGAGAATGTGCTCAGATTCGATTTTGTGCGCTGAAGGGGAGATTACATTTTGTTGGGTGTTTTTTTTTACTGATTCCTGGTGGTATAGTTCGCAATTATGATATCAGAGGGGATAGGAAATTTTGGCAAATGTACTCTAGAGTGTGTTCATTGACTAAACTCAGAGATTTTACTTTCAGAAATCAACGTAGTGTCTGACAATTGGAGCCAAGTTAAGCAGACATAAGCTCGCTGGAGCTTCAAGTCGACTTTCTGTATGTGTTCCAATTCTTTTTCTTCTTATATCTTCATCATCATTAGAACCCGTGCAAGCCTAAATAAGTTTCTTGTGGTTCAAGTTTCCCTCTTAAACGAGAAAAACGCCAACAGCTCTTTTCGATAAATCTCTAATTTATTTAAAATTCCTCCCTCCACCAAGTAATCACCCATCTCTAGTGCTGTCTACGAATTCATTCGGATCCGTCAAACAGCTACCAGAAAAACAAATGAACAACCCCCACCAGACGACTGCGGTTGTCAAAGCAAAACAAGGGTTGAAAGTTGTTCTGAATCATGGCGATGTTGGGAAAGGTTGACTTGGAAAAGGTAAACCACTAAAATAACATTTTTACACTTTTAAATTACCCATACCATTTCTCCATCTTCCATACAGCTTCGTCTAGATGTTCAAGTGAAATTTGATAAAATCCGCGAAGCACTCAACGTTCGGGAGAAACTTCTGCTGCGACAAATCGATGTCATTGTCTCTACAACAAATGGAAGACAGAGCAGCACATCCGACACGGAAGAAATTAAATTCCTCACAGATAACGAAGAGAACGTCCTAAACTCAATACGATCATTTGGAAAATTCAATCTGGACAACATAAATCTGGCCCTTCAAGATTTGTACATAAACGAAGATTACATCGCTCCTGCCATTGATCATGAGACAATGTACAAGTGCCTAAGTAACTCAAGCGATGGTAGTAATGGCAATGATGAAGAGTCAATTGTCGTGGACTTCTCAACCAACAAGAAACTGATTCGCGACAACGTCAACAACATGAATGAGTCAATCATAAATATCACATTGAACGAAGCCAAAGAGTTGATTCGAAAGTCGCATAAGCTATCCGCTACAGATGCTGACGAAACAACACCAATAACGCCTTTGAATTTGCATGGTAAGTGGCATTAATGAGAGTGGAATATGCACGATTGTTTGCACGCGCAAACAAAAGACTTATGCTACGTGATGGCACCGCTATCGGGCGGCATGGAAGTGGGTGTGTGTTGCTAGTGGTTTGACTTGTACTACTACCTGTACTTGCATATGAGTGGGGGACGTAAATAGCTCAAAGATCGAAGAAACGCTTTGTTTGCTCCACGAGAACGACACGATATCGATTAAGAGTTTTGCAAAGCGGATTATACATAAATATGCCCGGACTAGGCAAGGTTGGGTGTGTTTTGTTTTACCAGAGCGGGTTACACCCTCTTTCAATATTTGCTTTGTTCGCGTTGAGTCCTGCCTTCGGAGTGGGCTGCAGAAAGTGTTAACGAGTTCGGCGTTAAATGCCAGGGATACATCGCAGCTATCCTCTGTCGGTTAGTGGTCGTTTTGTAGTGGGTAGGTGTGTCGCCTCCTACACGGAAGTTCTCTAGTCCTTGGCATTAGCTTCACAGGACACAGGAATAGGGAAGCTTTTAAAAGTGGATGATTGGTTTTGTCCAAATAGAAAATCGTGCGTGGAAATCTTTTGATCTTTGTTCAATGGGGCGTATGTGTCCTTCATGAGCCTGGCGAGAGAAAGATTCCAATCCACTTTTTGTGCGCAACTGGATCCCTTCGTATCCCGCAGTAGGGATATGTTTGTTGTTGTCGGTGTCCACCTTGAATGAAATGGCCAAAGTTTGATGAAGAAACTTAGGCACTTAAGTATTGCAGCTCTTCCCACTTTTAACTTGTTTACGGTGTTTCCAGAGGTCTTCTCCGGTCTCTGTTCTTCTTTTCGTAATCTGAAGCTTGTAAAGACGAAGACTTGTTGCAAGTAAGTGATAAGACACACACAAGTCTTCTAACACGGTGTCAGCTGGCGTCCACAATGAAATGTTTGGTTATGTTACTTTTGATCTTATTTCGTTTTCGCCCACTAAGCTTTACTAACACTTTCCATACATTTGCAGGTATCATCGATGAAGATGCAGAGGATGATGATAGTATGCCAGCACCAACCCACTCCAAGTCTTCCCAAACGGTAGAGAACAAACGAAAGCCACGCTTCAAACCAAAAATCACAATCAACAACTGCAACGGAACCATTAACTTGAAGAACATCTCCAATCTGACCATCAATTGCGCAACAGAGGACTCATTCAAAGCGGCCGAGGTAGACAACATCCCGAATAATAACGTCGAAGCACCAAAGAGCACAACCGTCACAACAACCACATCGACCAGCAGTGCAGACAGTAATCAGAGCAACAGCAGTGGCAACAGTGCGTCCAGCAGCAATGCAATTTCACCAAAACAAAACGACACGCACAACAGTCGTCGCATGCATGTGGAGTACAACGACGACGATCGATCGGCCACTTGTGAGTTCTACAATCGCCTGCTGAACGAAATCAAGCACAGTCTCAAGCAGAAAACCCCCAAAGTTATCAGTGACACTCAACAGCATCGCTTCGTGGTCGGCGGCGACGAGGAAGACGATGATGAAGATTACGAAGGCGAACCAGACCCGGGGACAATTAACTCCAACACAGATGATGATAATGGAAACGACACCTCAGGCACATCACAGAGCGCCGCACCGAACAAAAAGTTTATTCTTCGAAATTTTGAGAATTTGAAAATCATCCTAGAATCGAACGACAACAGCGATGTCATGCGTCCAGTGCAAATCGAACAGTGGTTGGCTGAGATTATTTCTGAAACAGAAATTGAACCAATGCAGAACACCGACATACTGGAGCACAGCAAGATCTACAGTGAGACTTGTTAAGTGTCATCCATTTTGGGAATCAATGAAGCGGGTAAATTGTCTAAATGTTGGGTGATGAAGTGAAAAGGTGGAGAGGTTCAATCAAGTTGTGATCAAAGTGTGTGTTGCGGTCGAGAGTTGAGTTATTGGTTGAGTGGAGGATGTCCAGTGAGTCAAAAGGGATGGTGAAGGGGAAGGAAACTTACAGGTACATCAATATGTTCTTGTGAGAGCACATTTTTTAAAAAGCTATCTGAAGTGTATCAGCGCTGTATCATGCTACTTTTTATTGCCCGACTGTTCGCTCTGTTTCGAACATGCCATTCTATTTCATTGCGTTACACTTCAGTTCCTGGAGAAATTGCGCCTTAATCAGCGTTCCACTCCAACTAACATGAGCATTGATCAGCCCTCTCTAGATGAACACATTATGTTGGCTAAAGACTTTTCACCGTTGCTGTCATTCGAAAAGTTCAAGGGGGAAAAATGTACAAAGAGCTTTTGAAGCAAAACCAACATATTCCAAACAAGTTGACACATAAGCAGTTGGAATCTGCCCATCGAAAGCAGTTTAAAGTCTGGTTTGCAGCTTTTTTTTTTTCTTCTTAATCCATTGAAAGTCCATAAATCGACTTGTCCGGACAACAGGCTCCATATTCACTTCTGTCAGAAAATTATCAAACTTCGTCACTCGGACGTTAAACATTACAAATGTATTCTTAGCACCCATACTCTTTTTAATCGACTGAAGAAGTAACGAGAAGTCCTTCGATGGTAGCTTTTTATTATTTGTTTACACATCGTACACCCAACTCGGGAAAGCAAAATAGTCGATACATATGTACATATGTAAATAAATGCGCGAGCTGTCAAAACGCACTAGAACTTTGATATATTTTTGGTGGGGAAATGGTTTCTCTTGCAACAAACATAAATTCTGCCTTCTCGTGTGTCGCCAACAGCATTCATATGTCACACAATTTTTAGGTCTGTTTCACAATGCTGCGTTAGTACCTTGACTGTGCGTGCAACATAGAACCAATTCAAATCATTGCATCGTGAAATTTTTTCAACGTTTTTTTGACAGGAGTGATTGGCGACTTTTCGCGAAAATACTTTTTAAAGTTCAAACATCAGTTTCACGCATGGTTGAGACAATTTTCGTATCCTTGTCAACACGAAATGGAAAACTTTACAAAAGTCTGGTACTCGACATTGTGGGGGCGAGAACAGGCATTCTTTTTAACCGTTTTTACAAAGTACTGTAACATATTTAATCTGTTTGAACATAAGCTCACGTTTTCAAATGGTATTCTTTTATTCTTACTTAAATGCATATTTGAAGCAAATCTCTGCTAACATCAGCGCCAACGTAGCATTGCGAAACAGACATAAGGCGCAAGATAAAGATCCATTTATAGGCAATGACAACTGCGCTGCCATAATATTTTCTTGAATTAAAACTTGATTTGAAAAAATAGTTCGGAATCTACTTCTAGTGTCCATTTGCTTTCTGCTTTCTATCTTAGTGTTTCTCTTAGGCATTCAAGCCTCCTCTTTATCAATCTTCTACGTAACTCCTATACACGTCACATTAAGTGATTGTTCATAAACACATTTATCTGCTTGCTACTGCAAAATGAATTTAATAAATCTTCTCTCGTGAAGTTGACATTTCCGAACATTTTAAAAATTTTCTGCAAAATCTGCATGACACTCTGCTTACAGCCACATTTAACGTTGATGAGCACAGGGGGGGAGGAATGGGATGAACAAAATAGAAAATCCAAGAAAATATTGAAACTGTATGAGACCGAGAGCACACGGAACGGAGCGACAAATTAGTTGTTGAAGTCTGCCAGAAATTGGTTACGGAATATTCATCCAATCAAATCCTGGCAGGCTGAGGAAATCATCTCACGGCTAGTCTCTGTTTCAGAAATTTCCTACCTTTATATGGAGTACGTCTGTTTTGACTGCATTCTTTGCTTGGTATACACGAATATTTCTTACATATGATCTAGTACTAAGCTCTTTGAATGCACTGTACTGTTTTAGGCATTCTAATACTTTGAATACCATTAGGCTTTCTGATATTTATGAACGCAAACAATGTTTATTCGTGTTAGGAAATCGCCACAATGGATAAAGAGAAACTAAAGTGGATGTAAAAAGTGGCTCAAAACTAACCAAAAACATTGCTTGCAATTACTTTAATGCAACATTTCACTTCAATTTTATCCATCAGAACGCTGATGAACGAAACATTAGATCCCTTGATAAAAGTCGACACCTTGAAAGTCACATTCTCCCACAAATCGCTTCAGAAGCACCGCCTCGCTCGATTAATGATTCTCCTCCTCAAGCACACCTCAATCCAGATCACAGACCAAATTAATGTCTTCTAGTTCATTGCATAATCACATTTTTAAAAAGTATTACTAAAAAAAACGCAAAATTAAAACACTTTTCTCGTCCTTAGTGCACAGTATAAGAATATTTTACAAGTATTTATCACAAAATATAACATTCACAAAATATATTTAATTCATTCGGATGCATTTACTGCAATTTACAATTTTACATTTAAATCTTTTTTTTTATATAAATAATTTATGTAGGTAATTTAAGGCTCTACTGATATTTTTTTGTGTCCTTGTTGGTTATGTGGAAGAAGCGCATGCTTTCTTGTGTCCTTTGTTATTTTTTGTCTGTTTAAGAATTCAATCAATGCAGTCCACACCGCGCATACAATTTACATAAGCGAACAACAAATTGTGAACGAAAATTTCAATATTCCAGATTTAAGCATAAGAAAAGTAAATATGTACTTAATGAACAAAATATATACATAAATATATATATCTACTAGTATTTACACATGCATTTGAAGATTTTTATTTATAAATATATGAGATTTGTCAATGTATATGGGGTTTGTTTATATTTTATGATTTGATTTCGTGTGTTTTATGATGTTGGTCATCAGTTTCCTTGAGTTCATTGGATCGAGATGTGTATACAGTTTTGCTTGTTATATCCTTACGTAGTTGGTGCAGGTCAGGTTGGAGCTTCATATACACAGACGCCTCGAAAAAAGACGATAATACAGCCTAAGGAGTTGTTAATCAAGAAGGCTCGATCATCTCGCCAGCCCTCCTGCCGAACATTGCCCCCATATACACTGCAGAAGCAGTAGCTACACTCCACGTTGCTAAAATATTTTCTCAAACAAGAGGTAAGCGGGTTATTTGCTCCGACAGCCTTTCTATTATAAAAGTTGTCACAAATCCACAAATCGAGTGTATAACCCCCTCCAAAATACTTGATATCCTCATCAAATCAAAAACTAAGTTAAAACTGTTGTGGACACCCGGCCATGTTGGAATTGTGGGTAAGAATATGCAGATGCTGCTGCAAACACCGTTCTCAAGGCATCTTCTCATACTACACCTTCTCTCAATGCGATCTAAAGAGATACATAAATCTCGAGTGTCAACAACAAATAGTACGCGAGTGGGAAAAAAAACTCAGCCAAAATTCCCAACCGACATACCTAAAACGGATATTAGAATGTACATCCGGCTCCGTCTAGGACACACTGAATTCACTTACCAGCACCTGCTCAAAAGGGAGCCCCCTCCAACTTGCCACAGATCAGTAACCATCACCCATCTCTAAAGTCAATGCTTTCTATCATCGCAACCAGCACTGAAATACAGCCTCAGCTACAACGTAGACCTACTACATCTCCTCAAGAAGCCAAACCAATCCAATATTGATAATTAAACAAATATTGTAGGAAAACTTAGCATTACAATATAGAAAATACTTAAGTATTTCGAGGGCTGTAAGTCATCGCGATTATTTGCTCCCTTTAATTCATATTAATTATAATATTAATTGTACATGAATATTATAATAAATAAATAAATAAAATAAAAATCCTTGAGTTCAGGTTCAGACTTAAATCTTGACCAATTCGATAGACATGCGCTGGTTACTTACAAGGAAGTTGATTAAGCTCTGGGTGTATAATCTCTTGCATCAAATACCTGCTTATAATGTAGACGCGAGGCTAGTTTGTCTTCCTAATGAACAGGATACCTGGGTTTCTAAGTATAAGGAATGTATTGGCTCACGCACACGCCAAGATCTCAGGTTCGATACGCCGACGGAACACGTCGCAGTTTTCACGGCACCACCTCTTTCTAGTTGCTGAAAATACTTAAAGAGTACTAATTTCCTATGAAAAGCTTCTCAAATCTTGCCGTTCGGTGTCGACAAAAGTCTGTAGGTAAGGGACCTACTTGTGAGTAGCGAGCACGAGTAGTTATTGTAAAAGCTAAGCCCTGGTCCCTTATGGGCTGTGGTGCCACTCAATTATTATTTTTATTATTGCCTTCCTTCCTCCGATCACTTCTCTTACAAGATTTAGGGAGGTGAAGTACTAAGGGACATGTTGGCCAAAGATGCAGTCATTACCAAAAGGAAGATGCCAAACACAATCATGGAGATTTTTAACCCGCTAGGATTGATTTTTCTGTTTATAATTCGTGGGCGAATTGTACTGTAAGAGTTATGACGAGAGGGTTTTGATTGGTACAAGACAGTGTCATCTCATTGGCGTAGTATTTGGCTGAACTTTATCGAAGTTTCGAAGTAGATAACAAATATTTAGATTCCCCGGCGCTATTATGGACTCTCTTTGATCATTGTATGGGCATTCTCACGTTCTGGGGCATGACTAAACTTCAGACTTTTTAAGTCTCCTAAAACTCTCGTCAAGGTATGAGCCAAAGCTTCGCGTCTGGGTAGTGAGGTTAAATGGTTTTGTTGCAGACTTGAAACCTCAATTATGTTGGATGCATATGTCTCTCGTAATATTGTTTTCGGCATTCATCGATCGCGAATAGGTGAGTCGACTGTTTCTGTTATAAAATAAGACTAACAGTCACCCAATTTACGTCAGCCTTAGTCTTAGATGGTCAATTTCCATTACAGTTGGTCCATAATTTCTTAAATAATCCATCTTCCGGGGGGATATAGCGTTTTTTTTTTAACTTAATCGTTTTTGGCAGCGTACGGAGGACCGAAAAATTGTCATTTCCGACTTTTCAAACAGAAAAATCCCACAAACATTTCACGTTCCCTAATAAAGGCATCCCCGTAAGTTGATTTTAATAGTTCAATAGATTTGTGTTAATTTCTCGGAGCAATATGCAAAACCCTGCAGGCATATGAGACAGTTGTCTTTAAAATATTCGTAGAAACCAAACGAAAATTACTTTACCAACGATGTAATAGGAATATTTGCATTAAAATGGGTATTCTCAGTCAATATGCACACATATGTATGTATTTGTATAAACTCGGGAGTATTTCTTATCATAACTCGTCCTCGGTCTTTGACATGGATTGACATGCGTTTTATCGATTTACGAGAAGTTATGTCAAAGTGTGAAAAGTCAGATTTTTAATCCGATTTTCTCCGTGCGGTGTACTCGCCGGGATATCCTGAGAAACGTGACGGTGCGGGGAGATCTCGCCTGACTGCACTTGGGAATAACTTCTGATCGGTTAGAGTCAATGGCGGAGGATCGGGCGGCCTAGAGTTCGTCAGTGCATTGCCCCAAGCATCCCTATAGTGGAATACACCGATTAACGAAGATGATGATTGATAAACGTGTAATCTACTGAAACTGTCAAACCTCGAGCCCGAGATTGCTCCAAGGCGATTTAGGTACTAACTTTGGAATTATCAGGTTGAAAACCAGAAACCAATAAGGAAGGAGATGGTCGACTGAACAGCGATTAAACAGCTGATTTCCCTGATTTTCTTATTGGTCTCTGGTACAAACTACTTACCGCGTCCTCTTCGTAAACTACAGTAGCAGACGTTCAGTTATGTATTGTAAAAGGGAAATGTGACAATAGTTGTCACATCCCCCATGTTGACCATATTTCAAACGAAGATAACTTTTCATGAATTTCTATCATCAGAGGCGTTATATTTCAGAGCCATCTGACGACAATTTGTAATCGACATTTTTTGCACAACCAACATAACGAACATATCCTCCATTGATTCGGAAATAACTCGAAAAGATTCTGAAAAATTCTATAAAAGTAAGAGTTCTATTTGAATTTGGGCCTTATTTGGGGACCATTTTGACAGATCTCAGGTTACTGTACGAATATGATCGAGACTTCCTCTAAAAGAACAAAATACAATTCAAAGACATAACCTTAAAAGAAAAAAATAAAACACAATGTGACGCTTACGACGTTCTTAAGTGATGGCTTCTTTATTTATCAATAAATTATTACGACATAATGACTCATAAACTCTATTAGAGGAACCACAAGTGACTAATGATCGTCTAGAGCAAATAAAAGTAAAACGAACTAAAACAAAGGAAAAGAACACAACGGACTATGGCTACTACGATTACTTAACGATAAGTACAGTATCGGCCTCATTCAGCGTCAACAAAAGAATACGTAACTAAACTAAACTCGGAGCCGAGGCTCCTTCACATTTGGTTTATAGCTAGCTGCATAGAATACGTACGGGTGGGCGGGAAGAATAACTGGCGGCTACATGAATTGTTAGGAGAAGCTATTTGGCTTGTGTGATGCGTTCGAGTGGAGGTTGGGTGCAAAATGAAGGACGTTTCGTTTGGTCGGGGTTGTGTGAAAATTATACTGGATCTGCGGCTGTCGTCGGCGTCGTCGTCATCTTATTCGCTGTGATTCTGGGTTTGAACTGCTGCTACTGCTACTACTGCAACTACTGCTACAACGGCGGCTGCGTTTAGCTGGTCAAGCGAAGCTGACTTGGTAGAAGAGCCATTCTTCCATGAACGACGGCACAAATGCCTTCGATGTCGTATACTTGACCGGCGGCTTTAGCTTCTTCAGTTGGTCCTCGAACAGCTTCAGCGACTCCAGGCAACTGGTCCCGTTGCCGTGGGTCAAGTACTTGCCGTCGGGCTTGAGGATCTTGAACGAGTGTTCGAGGATTGTGCGTATGAAATCCCACATCTCTCCAATGGGAGCGTCCGAGATTGGGATGTCTGTGAGGTCGCCGAACACGTAGTCGAATTTCCGGCCCTCGCTTATGAATCGCTTCATGTACTCCACACAGTCGCCCACGATTATCTCGTAATTGTCGCCCTTGCGCTTCTCCAGCACATCGCCGCAAATCGAATTAAGATACTTGTTGCACGCCTGCATGACAAGCTCGTCAATCTCCAGCATGACAACGTGCTTCGGGTTCTCCTTGAGCAGCTCGTACAACAGGGCACCGTCGCCACCCCCCAGAATGCATATCTCCTTGCCGGCGTAGTCCTCGGTACCGCGACACATCAGGCTTTCGGTGTAAATGAGATCAGATTCAGCAATATCTGAAAGACAAATATTTTTGAAACAAATGTTTGCAGCATTGTTCAACGGATTTAGAGAAAAGTGGATGAAAGAATCTTAAAAATACACATTTGCAGAGCAAATTATTTTCCTTTTGTTTCTCCGCCTCGCCTGAGGTGCGCACGGGAGAGAGCACGTTTCCACTCTGCTGCAATTTTCTCTTTGTCACTGGCTGACAATTAGAGGCGTCTCACTGCAGGCAACCTGTTGCAATTGTTTTCCTGCTCTACTTTTATATCCCCCATCTGTGGGACGAGAAGAGTGTGTGCCTTGTCGACCACGGCCTTCACACGATGTGTCCTTGCTGTCACCATACTTAAAAGCAGGGGGAGCATCGTGTGCATTTTCAAAAAATAAGCGCAAACCAAAGGAAAACGGCCTAAGGCCACCCCGCCATAATGGAGCTCTGCAGAATCCTTGAGCTCACTTCAAGGATATCTCATATATGAAATTTCTAATGTCACGTAGCTCTGCAAGTGCTCCTCTTCGTCTCGTTGAAATTGAATAAATTCGTGTGCATCCATTCACCAACCAACAAAGTAAAAGATTTTCTGCGATGAAAAAAAAACTCATTTGTGGGGTTTTCTGTCTGCCCGCTTGTAGGCACAGGAACTAGTTGACCTTTTATCACATCGATCGATGTGGTGGGAAAGTTATGCACTATCGCATTACAAGTGCACGCCTTTCACAGCCAGTCATGCGATGAACGACGAGGAGGAGAGGGGTTGAATTGATATCCATTGCAGTCGTCATTCATCATCCCGTAGTGCTCACGCCATTAACTTTTACCAGAATTCAAGGGGATGGCCGACGTCAGAGAATTTATTTTAAGGTCAAACCTTGCTGGCACCTGCACTGGAAATTGATTTATCGAACATGAATGCGGGCCTATATACCAGTGTGGGCATATGCTTTCAAGAACGTAGATGTCCCAATTAAGTGCACGATTGGGATTGAGTGCTTGATTATTCATGAGCAGGACTCAATTAATTGGTCAGTGCAACTGAAATTGGTCTGCAAATTTACCCAACACCTCTTTCTGGCCAAGAGTGGGTTGACAGACCAATTCTGTCCAAGAGCGGGTTGACAGACGAGCTCTGTCGAAGAGTGACCTCAGACTCTGTTATCAAGTGCGGAAAGCTACTTCAGCGCACGTAAAAGGTGATTTAAGACAAATGAGAGATAAGGTATCGTAAATTGACAAATTGCAAAACAAAAACGAGTCAAAATTACCATTTATTTTATTGTTGGAATAACTCACTCGTAGATGGTTTCGTTTTCTTCTTAATGTAATTTTTTTTTGTGGAAAATCATCTCTTACTCATTTCACACATCTAAAGTTCAATACACATCACATATCTCAACAGATTCATTTACTTACTTTGTAACTCATCCAAGATTAGCATATTGCCCAAAGTTTTCGAATGTAAAATTTGAATTTTCTGGAATGGTGATCGGGCTTCGTACACCAGAGAATCAATATCGTACTCGATGATCCGTTCATCTGTAAAGAGATCCCATTAATCCACTGCCACACAACACACTCGCTCCTAGATCTATTTATCACACTATGCATCTTGTAATCACACGCAGACAACAAATCGTATCTTTTCTTCAATTAATCAAAAAACAGTCTTAAACAGAGAACTCAAATCTGAACCGAACAAACAATTACACAAACTCAAGCATTAATCCGAAGGTTTACAAAAATTATCATCAAAAATTAAAACGAAACGAAAACATAGGAACGGGGTTATTCGAAACTGTGCAGGGGTGGTCGGAGTTAACACAAAAACTAAATTCAAAAACTTAAGTGACGACATCTACAGCACATGAAACCTGAGTGTGATATGCGGACAAGAAAAGTACAAAAAAAAAAACATTGACTGACAAAAAAATAAGAAAATGTTTATTTACAAATAACATTTAGATGATAGAGTACAATAGTTGGTTTGATTAATTTACCTGCTGATGGAAAATACCTAGATACATCGCCACGTTTCAATGGGGGTAATACTTGTCCGGAGTGAACTTTTAATTTCTTGGCTAAGGTATTTTCAAGTCGTTTGGATGACTAATAATAAAAAAATATAAATAAATACGAAGTTAACATGAAACAAAATAATAATTTCAAAAAATTCAATTCAAATTAAATGCACAATGATATCGGATATAGAGAAGTAGAAAATGTAATTTATCTTATGAGATACTAGATTTGAGGTTTTTTATTTTCGTTGTTTCTGTGTTGGTGGGCTTTGTGTGGAATGGCGATGAGGCATGGCTGAAAGTGAATGGCTTGAAGTTTAGGTGATTCGAAATGTTTGTTTGACACATTCATATTTGTGTTTTTTTTTTTTTTGACAGAGTGTGTTGCTCTTTATTCTATTATTTTTGATTAAATAAGCCAGTTAGAGGTCAACAAGTCTGTTATTCAGTTTAGGTGTGAGCTGAACGCCGAATCACCACACGTAGGACACATTAGGGAGCACTGTTAAGTTGCGTGGATATGGACCCTCGAAACCAGCTAGAAATAATGTTTACGGGTTTCAAGGATGTTGAGTACCCAACGCTGAGTCCCAACGTTGAGTTCACCGAGATTGTCGTAAGAGTACCAGTTTTTATTTTTTGTTGCAGGGGCTTGACAGTTTCTGTGTAAGTGAGGAACGGGTTCAGGTTTCTTCTCTTCAACTTAGAACTTCTACAAAAGTTGATGTGAAGGACGCTAAGCCTGTAGGCGTGTGTTCCCATCATCTGGTGACACCGATCGCAGATTGTACAAGTTCAGGAGACAGAGAGAGCGTTTGGAGTTGATAAAACTGATTTGGTTTCAAGACACGTCGTGCTCTGGGACGCACTTTTATTTCCTGTGTTCAATTCTCAGTATACAATGTGTTTTGCGTAAATATTAAAGCAATGGGAATGGAAGACATTTCCATTCGGGCGGAATTAAAGGCCTTTTGGCACGTTCGGCTAGTTGAATTGCCTAAAGGCTTTTCTTGTAAATCACTGTTCCCTGGCACAGCTTCTTGATGAATGTTTTAGATCTCGTTAAGAGGCAAACGGATCGAAGGAGTTTGAAGGGAAATCGAAATGGTGTTGAATAAAACCTGGCTGTTGGAGCAGATATTTTACATTGTTTATTTTTTCACATTCAGTCAGCGCATCAATCGATGTTGAACCACAATTGTAAGCAATGGTCGGCGCCAGAGTTATATCAAGGACATGAGTTGTTGTAGGATTTATTAAATGTAATATCTTATTTTTTCTAAAGTTAAATACCTCTAAGGCATGTGGAAATTGATGATGAATTAGGATTTCAAATGTGAGCATACTTGCGCGGTAAAACTCAATTTTAACCGTGCTAGTATGCTTTACGACACTACCAGCTGTTACACATTCAGGCTTGTAGCACTCTTATTATTTTCAAACTGCAATTCCTGACTGCGGCGCAACAGTCCCACTTTCGACATTTATGTTTCACTGTTCAACATGTTGCACAGAATTGAACAATAATAATAATAGTTGAGTGGGGCTACAGCCCAAAGGAGACCAGGGCCTAGCTTCTACAACAACTACTCGTGTTGTGCGTGGTACTGTTCTGCCACAAGCAAAAGGGAACTACAATTTTTTACCGACTCCAAACGGCAAGATTTGATAGGCTTTTCATAGACGATTGTGTTGCAGGTGGGTTAACAGAGGGGCTGATTCGATGAGGTGGAGGAGGACCGCGACACGCTTGTGGTTGCTCGGCTCAGCTCGTCGGACGGGTTGGTTCTTGCTCCCCTCATACGCACATCACACAAAAAAAATTGTACCTAGGCTAGCTTCTTTCTACTATTCTGAGTGTTGTCAGCAACTCAAAAGAGGTGGTGCTGTGAAATAATGCGAAGGTGTCCTGTCCAGGAATCGAACCTTTTGCGTGTAGGTCGACGCACTTACCCACTACGCTACGGTGACCACATAAATTGCAGAATTGAACAATACCTCGCTTAAAAGAGTATATTTTTCAGAAGCCTTCCATCTGATCTTAGTAAAACAAAGATCCAAAATTGCTGCTACGGATTATTTTTTTTCCTTTATTTCATAATAGTCAGCACAATACTGTGGCGATGTGACTGCAATCGAAACCCTGTTCCATTTTCATTGATCGAGTAATGATTTTTCATCGTTTCCCTCAAAAACGAAATTTATAAAAGATTCTAATTAAATCAACCAAATAGTAGTAGAGACTGGTATTAAGGTGGCACAGTCTCTTGATCGGGCTCTTCCAAAACATCGGTGTACAAAGGGGACGAAGTAACATATCTTTGTACAGCTTCTTTGAGTCAAAATTTTGGAAGGAAAGCTCCAGTCATTTGAAACGATTGATACCTTTATCACTTGTGTGGGTGCAGTAACATTCTCTTTGGAGTGAGTTTAGGCATACGAAGCCCACCCCAAAACATCACCCTGTTTAAAATTCTCGTAACCAAACATTACTTGCTAAGTTAAATGTCAGCCACTTTCAAAACTGAACTGAAAATGGATTGCTGCGTCACCTCTTACCTCGGAGGTCTAGGTTTAGTCCACCAACAAGTATTTTCATTCAGTTTTCATACTTTTTACGGCTCTCCGAGTTGCTGACAGTGCGGAGTTTTATCTGATCGTATTAAATCGATTAGTTAAAACTACGCACTGTCATCGGTTGCGGGATTAAAACGGAGATTTATTTTCTTTGTAGTTTAAACGCCACTAGACAAATACACGACGTGCACACTGTAAAGGGATTCGTGCACACTGTAAAGCAGATTCTCCTAGTTAGTTGTTAGTTGTTTTTTGAAAGTGGAAGTATATTACTCCAAACAACTGCCTACGTTTGATTTTATTCTATTTTAGTAGGTATAGCATTTCACTTGAATTTATTCAAATTAAAGAAGAAAGAAGAACTTTGTGGTGTGAGTGACGCCTAGGGATGGAGTTGGAGTTACACCTCACTTCATAGGAAATTTTTGACTATTCGAAGTTTACAAATTGGATTATTGGTATAGACTTATGCTTTGTGCAGCTAGGACACGTGAAAAATGATACTTTTAGGAACAAAAAGAACACCGACTGTATTCATGAGTGTGTTTAGGCAGCTTGAATTTCATTCTTTGCATTGCTCGACAAACGGGGAGCGAATCGTTCACGCTGTGCCCAAGCAACTAACGCCTTCTGCAGTGTACTTCTTTTGTAACGTGTGTAAACATTTCCTAGAACCCAATCTGCGAATAAAGATTGAATCTCAGAGACTTTTTGAAACACTTGGCAGCAGACCACACATCGAATCTGCATTAAAATCTGTCTGTGTTTCAGTAGTGTTACCCGAGACAGGAGAGATTTATTTTCCTTGCATGTGCTAAGGATTCGGTTTCATTCCAAACACGTGAACCCTCATATTGTGTCTTTATCTGATCTGCATAGTCATAGTTTGCTTTATTTAGTCCGCAAACGTTTTATGAAATTGCAATTAAGGTCCGTCTCCGTGTCGTTTTAAGATTCAGTTGTAGCTGTTGAAGAAAATTAAAGAACAGGACTCTGAGGGAAAAATATGAATGTGTCAAAATATGCTCCAATTTTTATATTCACTGAAACTGATCATAAAAGATGCAACAGTGCCACACAAAAAGTAGAATCCATCTGAAAATGAGAACGAAATGAATTAGCATAAAACACAGTCGGGCTGGGTATGTCTGGCAATGTAAATGAGAATCGAGTAAAAGGAGGAAAAATGAAATAATTTCCTGGAAATGTAAAATGTAAATGAATTCAATTTTCATTGAACCGAAAATCAATCAAAACAACAAAACTAAACAAGAAACAAACTCAACGTCAGAACGGAATAAAACAGAACAGAACGAAAGGATTAAAATTATATCTCAAATACATGCACGAGAGAAATAATTTCAAAACTACCTCAATAACTCCCGCAAAAAGTTGCATTTAAAAAATATCGAGCTAACTAAGGAATTCTAACGCTTTTCTTTTTGATGATCTTACAGTTTCCTGGCTATGATTTTTTGGTTATTCTGTTTTTGTTTTTATTTTTTCAATTTCAAGCAACTAACAATTGAATACGAACAGAACAAGGTCATGAGGAAAACGAAATACAAACCGCCACCGATTGGGAAATTAACAAACTTTTGGAAACTAGACCAATGGGAAGAGTTGAGGTTTAGCTAAGTGTGTGTATTGGGATTCGATGGGGTGGTTGTAGACAAAAGCAAATAACTTGCATACGAGAGAGAGAGAGAGAGTATTCTTAATGGAGTCTAATGGTTTATATGAAGTGAATTCAATCTCAGATGGCTACAAAATTTATGGGGAACACATTTTGAAGGCATAGAAATCAGAATTATGAAGTGTGGCAATGAGAGTATAACACACTCTCTCTAAAACCCACATTTGGTTGCACATAAAAACTGTGAATTGAAGTAGAAGGTTTTTGAAAAATTTTGTGGACCCTCTAGAAGTGACAAGGTGTGATTTAGGGTATACATATTTACATTTTATAAGAAGCGGAAATTTAAAATCAGAAAAACTAAATGCACCGAAATGCAAACGACGTCTACAAGGAAGTCATGTCTTGTAACGAAATTAAAAAATGAGTTCAACGGGCGTCAACGAAAATTGTAATTTAATTGTAAATTTAAACTCGAATTCAGCCATTGATCATGTATTATATTACCATGCTTTTCCATCACGATGATCCAGAGAATAAGTTGTTCAACGAATTTCCCTTCTCACCTGAACACTTCAAATTTTGAACTATTGCAAATGCATTATATAAAAGAAGAGATTCACACCTACTGTACATGTGTATAGTAGAAAAAAGGGAAAGTAGTCTCAAAATCTATTTGACGCTTGTTGCGACTGTTTATAACTCATTAGCTCCAAAGTTGTTGACTTTATTAATTATTTTCAGTTTGAGTATGCGAACATATAGATTGGGAATGCAGAGCAAAAGGTTTGAAATCTTATGACGCTTCATATTTGTCTTTCATTTATTTGTTCAAACATTAACGCCCCACTTCACGCAGAAAGAGAGTCGATTACGCAATAACGCTGCTGGACAGACTTTGAAAGAAAATGTTTACACAACAATAGTATAGAAAGAATTTCTATCTATATGTGATATTTTTGTGTTTGTTTTTTTTCACTTTCTTTTTACCAGTTGAGGGTACTGGAGAACTTTGTGTACAAGTTGGACAAAGCAACATAACATAGAAATACCGATTCGCAGGCATCTCACACAACTTAAGAACGACGTTGTGTGACTTGCACATGTCATCTGGAAATTGTATTTTGACTGAAATCTGGATTCTCCGTCTTCGGCGAATGACATTACAGTAGGTGGACCTGGGTCTCAAGCAAGATTTCTTTTAAGCTAGCACATTCTCTTGCAGCTGCCTTTCATTTTACACTCTAACATGGATGTGGTCCTTTTTCACTTGTGTTCGCCACCTCAGACGAGGACATTGAAACTCTTCTGTTGTGTAGATTCAATGAATCGGATTTTAAAACTCTTTTGTGTGGAGCTTCGTTGTTCATACGCTCTACACCGCCTAGCCATTTTAAGCGTTGTTTCGGTAAACGCTTGACAAGACGCACGCCGCCGTTGAGCGTGTAGAGTTCTTCATTGAATTTTCTCTTCCAGATGACATCAACGAAAAATTCATGCGTAGCAGTTCCATCTCAGAAAGATCAATATCTTTGACGGTTTTCATCCCCAAAAATAATAATAATTGAGTAGCACTACAGCCTACAATTGACCGGGCCCTAGGTTCTACGCGTACTCGTGTTGTGCGTGCTACTGTTCTCTCATGAGTAGAAAGGACCTACAGTTTATTGCCGACTCCGAACGGCGAGATTTGAGAAGCTTTTCAAAGACAATTGAGACTCTTTGAGTGTTCTCAGCAACTCGAAAGAGGTGTTGCCGTGAAAAAATTCAAGGTGTCCTATCTGGGAATCGAACCTAGTCCTTCGAAATGTGGGTCGACGCACTTACCCACTACGCCATGGCAACCACGGTTGGCATCCCTATCCGCTTTAAATAGTATCCAAATGTCTGCACCATTGAGTAGGAAAGGCATGCTCACGGTGTTATGTTAAACCAGCTTGGGTTCTAGAGGGATTCTTTCTTCATTCCCTCTTAAGTCCTAGGAAACAGCGATTGGCATGAATGTTTTTACGTACGGTTCCGGGCTGATATTGTTGTCCCTACTTATTGTGTAACCGACATAAAGAAAGTTCTGGACTTCCTTAGTTTTTACTGCCCATTGTGAAGCTCTATTCGATTGATTTTGCGCGTTCTTTCTTGACGACAATCGCATGTTTCATTTTGTCCTTGTCTAGATCAACCTCGCTCACCAAGTAACTAAGTAAGTAAAAATCCTTACAAACTGAACTGCACCCACAGTCCACGCATCTTTTTAAAACTGCCAACAGTGATTGCTGAAAAGTGCATATAGGCGCAATCACAGTTTTCTGCTGGATCACCGTGATGAAAATTACATGTCGGCAATTCAACAACCCAGCACGTGCACTAATGCTGTATTGTTTCTATCGTCTCAACAAACAAAGATGACCTGAAGATGGCAGCATCCCCTGTCGAAACGTCGGGACAACACGAATGACATAAATTTGTTCCACTTGCTCCTTAATGGCCAAAACAGCCGACGAGGAACTAGTTTCTTCAACCATAAAGTACTTGGTAAAAGTTAACCTTTCCCAAACCGTGCCCCCAAAACGGGTATGCAATGGGTCATCATGCAAGAGAATTCATTTTTAGATTTTACCTTTTTGGAAATTTTTTCAAATTTGATGATATACGTTAATTTTCAAACTTTGTCAAGTTTTGAGCGACAATTAATGGCATCCATGTTGTTCTATCGACATCTGTCAAATCATGAGTAGTTAGCGTGAATAAAATTAATTGTAAGATATTTTGCTAAGAGAGCACACGTTCGCTTGCAATTAGCTACAATCCTCCAGCAAAAGGTAACTTAACCAACACCGGCACTTAAAAAAAATACAGATTTTGACAGAACGTCGCCGCTACCTGTCAAAGCATACATTTGAACCCAAGATAGTCGCATCCTAATCGAGTTCAAAAATTTGGTCCCTTTTAATCTGAATTTTTTGCCGTGAATTGGCTTGAATTGAAGGACACGTAAATCAACATTGATAGAACAGAGAGCACCAGACGACATTCCCTTAGTAACCTCTATGAACACAAGTCCAATCTCAAAAAAAATTCACAACAGAGTTTCATCTCACATCTATGCCTTCAAAATATGGTTCACCCGTGTCTAATATAAAGCTCGGCTCTCATTTGAATCAAGAAATATGAATGTAACGGTCTTACAACGTCAGTCTAATGTGTCCATTGTACAACAGCAAATACAAAACAAAAAAATTAAAAACAAAACTAAACAAGGATTGGGGTCGGGGATACTCGAACTTAAAACACAATTCATACATAACTGCATTTGGGTTTTGGGATCGTTTTGATTATCGCATGATTTTATTTCATTTTTCAAAAAAACATTTTACTTAAGGATTCAAGTTTATATAGTTGAATTTTTGTTGGATTGCTGACCTGAGCTAGTCATGTAAATATCAATATATCCACCACGCTTAATCGGCGGTAAATACTTCGAACGCATTGAATCTAATTTCTTACGTAAAATAAGTTCCATAGCCCTGATGCTCTGCAATATTTGAAAAATTCATTTGTTTGTTGACATCTTTTTAAAAATAGTTTATAAAAGACATAAGTGAAAATCTCGAAATGAAATAAGGAACAAAACCAAACTAGCGTGTGTGTTCTAGGGGTTCGATGAGCTTTCGCTGAGAGGGAATGTATCTAAATCTGAGTTACGTCAGAATGTATCTTTTTCTCTGAGTGAGAATGAGTTGTGAGCGCTATGAGGTGGTGAGCGCTATGAGGTGGTGAGCAAAACCAAAATAATTCAAAAGTGCATTCATCGGATGGAAAAAGTGTGGTGGAGGGGGGAGAGGGTGTTGCGCTTGGGGAGAACTGTGGCGAAACACACTATTGCACGACAACGCTTGGCTGTCTGGCTGCGGGCCAGGATGGACGCTTTATTAATTACAACTGCATGGGATTTTGTTGTTCATCAGTTCATTGATCTGCTGTGGACGGATGGGGTGTTTCATCAAGTGCCAGAAAATTGTATGCAATCGGCGTCGAATGAGTAGCGATCGGGAATCTCTATCCGAGATGATTATTTGTGAAGAAAAATTGATTTGAAAAGCGACCAATTGGCGACGTGTGCCGTTCATACGTTTCGGTCGCGTGTGCTTAATTTGTGTTGATGTGTCTTCTGCACGCGAGATACTTAATTCTTCGAATACACGAGTGACAATCGTGTTAAAGAGATTGATGCAGGCAATTTTATAACTCGTTAGCAAGTGGAATTATGTGTACCTCCTATGCGGATGGCAAAGGAAGGTTGCCTCACCGGAAAAGTGAATTTTTTTTAACATTGCGAAGGTTTCGCGGCAACAGACTAATCTGGATGCAAATGTGCAAATGTACAGTGACATGCGCTTGGTCAAGCTTTTTCGGATAAAACGCTTAAGATGGCTGGGTCATGTAGAGTGTATAAACACCACTGGTCCGGCCCGAAAAGTCTTCGAATCTGAGCTATTGGGACAATGCAACAGAGGGCGGTCTAGGCTAAGGTGGCGCAAACAAGTGGAGAAGGACCTGAACCAACTTGGAGTGCGGGAAAGCGAATGTGCTGGCCGGAGAGCCATATTGGTTAAGGCCCAGGTCCCCACCGGACTATAGCGCCACAACAGAAGAAGATGCATTTGCAAACTTAAGGTTACACCAGTAGACACCAGAGACAGAGTTTTTGAAGTAAGGCTGCACTGGAGATAATTGTGGCCCGTCGAGTATGGTTTTCAGAAGGATTTCAAAGAGCATAGCATTTTCTTTTTGTATTTTCGCCGAAATTGCATAAAGTCCCGAAACATTTCAGAATTGATGAAAGAAAAAAGGCAGATGAACTGGTTTAACATTCAATCACAGAGCTTGGTGATCCTTCAATTAGCTCAGCCATCAGTATCAGTGGCAGGTGAACGGTGTCAACGACACTCTGAATGTGTCATAGCTCATTGCTAATTGCCTGAGTTCAATCTAAATCCTCAATAGAAAATAACAGGATTAGTTACTCATTTTGGCGGGTACTCTTATTGGTCACTGAAAAATTCATACAATGGCGAGGAGATTAAGTCTCACTGCAACTGAGATGTCGGAGTTTAAGAACGAAAAAGGAACATAATAAGTGGAACACCTTCTTTGTCACTATCAAATCCTTCAAGAAAGACGTCTCATTTGAAAGCAAGTCTTTTTTACCAGCTGGCGAAAGTTCGGATTTGGATGGTTCGCTTGGATCAGTGATACCTGCTGTTCAGCATGCATTCTTACAGGACCTACACAATGGACCAAATGCTAGAAGACTCAACACAAGTAGGTGTTCAAATCCTATGCTTACTACAGAGGAATGTTGATTTAGGTCCAGCTCAGCGCGAGAGTGTAGCAGGAAAAAGAAGAAGATTGTGACAACTCCTGTATGAGGTTTACTCGATAAACAAGAAACTCGTAAACTCGTGAGGACGGACGACACGGTCTTATGAACTTATAGAAGAGGATGCAAATTTTCGTCAAAAAATAACCTTTGACAAGTGTGCCTTTGTACAAATACTTGGTGTTGCACAACACAAAAAACCTCACATCTCGCACGTTTGAAATATTAACCTAAAAACACTTGGAAAAGAGTCAAAACAACATGAGGTACACTAGGAAATTGAATTTGTGTCGGCGACGTCACCAACCTCATTTCAAGAGATCCGTCGATACCCCATATGCTGGGGTAGGAAACAATATACAATGCAAACCATCCCTACTTATGCCCCAAGATTCTTTACAAACAAGCGATCGTGGGTACATTTCTGAGGCCAAATTGGGTCCTTAAAAAAAAAAGAAAATCTCTGCATATCATCCACTTGGAGAATGGATGAAAACGAAAAACTTGGGGAAACGGAGAAAGGCGGGCTCTTTCAAACGAGGACGATTTTACCTTTGTTTTGCGAGACAGACGGAGATATGATCGGTTCCGTTTGTGTGCTTAAGTAAGTGCCTAAAAATGCGGTTTCAGGTACATACATTTGACTGACTGTTTTGTATCCTCATTCACATTCTGATAAACATTTGTATCCTCATTCACATTCTGATAAACAATACGGAAGTGATATCAATTTGCACTGAGGAAAATAAAATTAACAACAGATTGGCAACAGCATTTAAGCAAACGTTTGACTTTACATCACAAGCACATGCCATAAAGATGCATGGAGATAATGCAGTTTCAGCGTCTCCGTCACTCCCTCGCAAGGGCATTCGAAAACACTTTGTATTGTAGTTCGAAGCGATAATGCGCTAGAAGTAACGAGCATAAAAGTCTTTTGAAATTGTTCAACTATCCACTGAGGGGCGGGGGTCTGCATACACACCCCACTGCATATTGTTCCTTACTGTGCTGTGCCTCAGACTTTTATTATCAAAGTACATCGAAGCTTTACAGCTCAATGAATGGGTGCTGGGGTTGTATGAAAGTTTATGATGCAAAATTCCAATCAACATTGTGATGGTGCTGCAGCCATTGGTATTCTACACACATGTACTCGATGACGGCAGATTGTGCGAGGGTGACAAGTAAGCTTATGCAACAGTTTACGAGGTATGCATTTGAACTTGATGATTCGGAGAATATTTCTGAGGAGGAGACGCGAGGACTCGACGCTTTAGATCTGGGGGGAATAACAATGACATAAGGGAGCCAAGCAAAGTTTGGAAAGACTAGTGGCTTAGATTCGTAGAAAAGAAATCTTAAAACAAGTCCACGTGGACTATAAAGAAACTATGGCTCTATTTGGAAAAATAAAAAATTGGAACCTGTCAGAATGTGTATCCCTCAGCAGCAACGTAATTTTGTTACGGGTGCTCCACTTCTCTCATGACAAAAGACGAAGAAGGGGACAATTTCATAACGACTCTGAATGGGGAAGTTGAATCTCTGGAGTCACGAAAAATAACAGATGTTGATCCACGATAGTATTCCAGTTGATTATGAATCGTCAAACCTCCAAACAACCGTCACTGGAGTGAAAATGTGGATAGAGCACTTTAATGTGAATAAGCATCTGTAAATAAAATTTCTGAGTTTTCAAAAAGGGGAATGTTGACGTAGAGGCGTACCTGACGGCGGCAGCCTAAGTATTGCTCGACATAGCCAGTAAGTGTCTACTGGCTCTTACAGAAATTGTTGAATTAAGAAAAGCAAAGGCGAGAAACGGATAATCTTAGTCTCTTGAAGGTCACAGACGGTGGAAAAAAGGCGAGGAGAAAGAGGGTGCTGAGCAATACGAAGGTTGCCTTTTAAAATTCGGGATTGGGCAACCCTAGTGTTGCAATCTGGCAACTGCCGGCTCTATCGTAAAGTTTGACACTTTTGAGGTTATGCGTAAACAGAACGTTTTGACATACCAACGTTATTTGTATTATTTACAGTAACTTAAAAGATTCATCTCGCCCAAAGAATGGAATTAAATCGTGAAAATTTTCGTGCGATTATTTTTTACAACTTTCGACGTGGATTAACTCAACAACAGTGCATCGATGAACTTAATTCAATTTTTGGACCAGTCTTTATCGAGGGTATGGTGAATTCAACCGAGGTGGTAGTTCACTCCAAGACGAATTCCGTGAAGGTCGTCCAAATTCCGTTGTTGTTCCGAAAACCATTGATGCTGTGCGCCAAGTGATATTGTTTGTCATGTGACCTACCGTGAGATTGGGACAACCTAGGCATTAGTGGAACCAGCATACATTCAATATTGCATGAACATTTGACCGTCGCGTTGGACCCCACACAATTTGTCAATCGCTCAAAAAAAGGCTCGTGTCTATTGGTCGAAACAAATGCTCTAAAAATACGATCGCGATGCTTCGAAACACGTCTATGACATCGTAACAGGTGATGAATCGTGGATTTATGCCTATGAGCCCGAAAGTAAACAGCTGTCGACTGTATGGGTGTTTCAAAATGAGCCAAACCCAACAAAAGTTGCTCGCGCACGAAGCACTTCCAAGCAAATGGTCGCCTGTTTTTTCGGAAAAACTGGACATGTCGATTTTTTTTTTACGTTAATCGTTATGTCCCCGTTTAATTTTGCAGTAGAAAAAACAGATTTCGCATTTTGTTTTCAAAATCAAACGACATAAGTGCGTGACATGAAAAGAGTCAGATTTTTTTTTGTTTTGAAAACATTTCCTATGAGAGCATGTTGTGAAGCAGGAGCTTAATCGAAAAGTGTAGTATATTCCGGGACGAGCAATTCGGTCTTGGAAAGAAATCAACTTTGAAGTTCGATTCTTCGTTATAATTGATTTATCAGTAGTGCTTGCTATAACAAACTGAATGTTGATTGATTCCGTTAATTATCCAGGCACCAGGAGTCATCGAATGCCTCGAATCCTCACCAAGGGACATTTACAAGTTGTACTTATGACTGTCTTGGCAAGAAACATTTGTTTCAGAGAACGCAATTACTTTCAGCGTTGTCGTACTCAGTGCAACCAGACCCATTGGAGACTTATAAGAAGTCTTATAAGACTTTAAAGCAGCCAACATATATGGAAATAAACGACGATATACGAGTGCACGTGTGGCTTCCTATTGCTTATTTTCAGAGTTAAGTGTCCTGCACCTGGGCTTGTATCGGGTTTGAGGAGTATCATGCAAGCAAAGTCGTAGAGTTTGCACCGCCAGGAAACACTATCCTACTTTGGGAACGAAAAATGATACCATTGGTAAACCTGCAGAAGAATTTAAAAAAAAATAACCTTAAAAGTAGTCTTAAAAGAAAACAAAATTTAACTTAATTTATTTCCAAACCCACTTCCAATTATCGTCTCTGAATGAAATCACTTTTCATTATCAAGGCAATCATTCCACAAAAAAAAATAAGTGACAGAAAGTTTCCGGTGTCATAAAAATTCTCATTTTTGTCATTCTCCTTTGGACCAGTTTCTTAGGTTAGGTTAGTGAATCGACTAAAAGTCAACTCTGCATATCTACGGAGTAGATCGCCGATGAAGTCATTGACTCCTCTAAGAGAAGCAACAACACTTTATTGCAGTGCAATGAAACCAACACTTAACCCAGTAATCAAAAGTCTACAACAGCGCGAGTGACTCAAGAGAAGAACCGGAATTTCGGCGGGTCAGCGTTGTTGTTATGTAAACAAAGCAATCAACTCAAATGCCGGCTGCTCTCCCGTGTGCGCCATGGAGTTACGTAATGAATGAATGACTGATTATGCCGCTAATCTAGATAAAACAAAACAAAATACACAAGGAATCAAAATTCAATGAATCACACAAGGCGAGACAAAAACAAAACCAAAAGAAAAACAGTGTATTAAGTCAACTGAAAATACAGCACAAACAAAACGAGCAAGAGGTGATCGTCTCCAGGGGCGCATGTGATATCGCTTCCACCCCTCTTTCAGCTTGCCAAACTCAGCCATGTGCTCTTGAGCAATCGAACAAATGCGTGTAGAGGAAAAACGAAATAAAAATTGTGATAAACTTGAACATTGGGAGAATACTCGTTGCGCGGAAAAATCAATACACCACCACGGCCAATGGGAGTATGTGTGGTGGCAGTGGGCTTCTGCTTTTGCTCTTGCGAATAGACATAGCCCCTTGACACAATAGAAGGCTGAAATTTTTCGCAACACTGGCCGTGTGACAACTTCTTTTGACCTTGGGGGGCATTGATTTTCAAGAACTTTTCAACATCTTTTAGCGCAATGGATTGTAATTTACATCAAAAGACAGCAGTTGCTCCTTTCCCTCCTCCAAGTAGTACTCCACGTTAATGGTTATCAATCCTTGATTGAAGATTCGTGCAGTGATTATGGTCTGCTTATTTTCGGAGAGAACACAGAAATACCCGTCGTCTGTTGACATATGATAGATCATCTCTAGCTGCGGAAATATGTGCTCCAGCTCGGAGCGGATGATCTTTGCGATCTCCAGTCGCTGATTGGAATCCTTCGCTTTTTCAGCATCGATCGAAAAATCAAACAGAATCGTATTAGCTGCCATCGTTGAGCGTGAATGCACTGGGATTTTTTCAACACAAACGCGAGACTATGTATGAACTATTTTTCACTTTTTCTTGCTAATATGAGAACACACACACGCACGAGACAATACCGCGACGGGGACCCAGACGAGAACTTCACTTGCAAACTGCACAACTTTTCAGACGAACTGTCAACATGTGAGGAAAAGTTTATTCACTGTAGCCAGGCCAGTGGAATCGGAGGGTATTTCTTTCGTGTGTAGAAAGGGAAATTTTTTGGGGGGTTGCTTGTTGGGAGAAATTCCCATTAGAATTCATTTTCGAACAGTGGTGGCGATAAAAAATTAACGTTTCTTTTTAAGCTTTGAATTGTAGCAATTCAGAGTGAACTAGGTTGTTCTTATTGGAAATCCAGCAATGACACCATTTAATGATAACGAGTAGGATATGTTCTGGGAATTAAATTGCAAATTGGAATTTTGTAAAAGTGAATATGATAACTTAGAGGATGAAATAAAGGGTTCCTTAGTACAGATTTTAACCGTGAGATGTCATATGTTTTTGGTTTGTGTGGAAATGCTTATTTGACTGAATATAAAAATGCGAAAAAAACGAACCCATTGTTTTACTGGATTGATGCAAATAAATTTACTAGTAGAAATGTGGCACAATAATTTGAAATCGTTTCGTTGGTGATGAGTATGAGATTGGACTTAAAATTGTGAATAAGAAAGGCGGTGGCTTACAAGTAAAACTTGTACATGGTGTAAATTTAAAATTTTAAGGTCGAATTTATGACTGACAATCGCTGAGCAAATATATATTAAGAAAAAGGGGCAAAGGCCTACGTATTTTCTTAAGCAACTGTCAGAAGTTAAAGAGACCTTAAGTTTTCTGCCGCCTCCGAATGGGAAAACATTCTTTGAGTGCTGTCGGCACATCGAAAGAGGTGGTGCCGTCGAAAAAATGGGAGATATTCAGTTCTAAAATCGACCTTTGCTCTGTGAATCGACGCACAAAATCACTACGTCAAGGCGGCGGAAATTGTACGAAAAAATTGAATTAAAGATTGTTCTGATCCCAAATGGCTCTATATCCCAAATTAATCTTCGTTCGTATTAATCGGGGAAAAAAAGGATAAGGACGTACATATGCCTCCTATAGGTTTGTCGTATTAAGTAGGCCAAATCCCCATGTGGCAGGTGTCAACCGAATAACAAATTAGAATAGTTTTAAACTACTGTGTAGTTTAGTGGTGGGCCGGACAGTGCTGACAAATCAAGTTTCATAATGTGCAGCAATGTTGCAACTATGAACTCAGCCATATTTGCGGTGTGGGTCGCCGACAAATGCACAGTCTGCTATCAAAGCTCAACGCACTTGAAAAGAACGGAGAAACTATTAAGCACTTTAAGACGTGATGATCTTCTTGTACTGACGCTCCAGTCCGGGTGGAGCCTGAGCCTCAACCAACATGTCTGCCCAGCACGATCTTTCGCCAGCTACCTCCAATTGCACACTCCAAGTAAGTTGAGGTCCACTTCCACTTGTGTGCGCTATCTCAACCTAGGCCCTTCCTCTGTTGCGTTTTCCCAATGGCTTGGATTCGAAGACTTTTGGGCCAGAGCAGTGGTCTCCATACGCTCTACATGACCGAACAATCTTAAGAGTTGTATCTCAAGACTCTTGACATAGCCTACAAGATTCTCCGTTGAATCTCCTCCAAAACTTTTCTCTCAAAAAGACTAGGTTAGCTTCACTGACATACAGACTAACATAACACTGTATGTAGAGTGTAAGTGCGTCGACTCACACGCTGAAGGTCTAAGTTTAGATTGTAGCCCTCCAATTGTTTGCGTCAAGACCTCTTTCAGGCTCCTGACAACAATCGTGTAAAACATTCTCAAATTTCGCCCCTCGGAGTCGATAAATAACTGTAGGTCCGCTCCAATCGTGTTCTTTCACACGGCGCACGCACAAATCTGTTGTTAGGGCCTGATGTCATCTGTCGCACCACCTACCATGCCAAGCCCCGACACTTGAACTCTATCACATTCTATACATGATGTCGGGTGGAGTCCTGTAGACAGGAAAGACTGCAGACGACTTATTGGCGTTAGAACAGGACCATTCACCTTCTCTAAGCACATAAGTCTGGCACTCTATGCGATGTCTTTAGGGAAGGTGAAGACTCCAGAGCACTTTCTTTGTCAACGTCTCCCATTTGCTCGTATCAGGTGGTAGTTGCTTGGCGCTGACACGATGCGAGCTGACAACCTACGCTCTCAATCGCTGGTTTTAATCCGGAAGACAAACAAATTACATTAAATGAAGGTACTGCCTGGTAGTACAATGAACTAGTTTTGAGTCTGAGCGCTCGAGGGCATTATTTCCCAACCTCCAAAAAACAAAAACCAAAATGGAATATAGCCGGTAAGTCGTGAGTCTTTTACTTTACGTTGAATATAATGCGATCATATGTAGGTCATGAGGAACTCTTTAGTTCTCCTGTATTCCTGTTTGGAACTTACTACGGCCTTCGCACGTTTTTCTAAGATTATTGATAGTTTCCGTCCTTTTTTTTGTGTTGAAGGTTAGGAAACACTGCACTGGAACACTCGGTCTCAAAAGCTTGTTCATTGTACTACAGTAACCTTCGTTTACTGAAGTTTTTTGATTTTCCGAAGAAAGACCAGCAGGCGCTTGTGTGATACAGAGCTTAGGTTTTCAGCTCCCACCACATTAGAGCCAAACAGCCGCCACATGATACGAGCAAAGGCGGGGCATTGACAGAGAGAGTGTCTTCACCTTCTCCACAGGCGTCGCAAAGGGTGTCTTCACTAAGCCCAAGTAGACTTAGCGAAGACCGACTACATTCCCTTCCCGGCTCAGTTTCTGGCCAGAGCCTGTCGTGGACGTTGTGACCCCGTATCAAACGGCATGTCAATGAGACCATAGGAGCCATAGGAGATGCGACTCGCGAGGTCATCAAAGCTCCAGTGCTAGTTGAACCAAAAACCTTCCTTTTTAGTCGGGAGATGGCCTTGATTGTACAGCCCATGATGTGTATATCGAAGGGAGGGAGATTTAACAATAGCGTGCTGGGGAAGGCCCTCTACAGCCGAAACAAACCGTTCTTTGAAACTTTATGAAAGCAGCAGTCACGTACTTTCGCGAAAGCTTGTTCCACCAAACGACTGATGCATAGGAGAGAAGTGGTCTTCTCATTGCCGTATAGATTTATACAGATCTTTTTGGTGATGGGCGCCCCAGGTTTTACCGCAAGCTCCCTTACACAGCCAGAAGACTGACAGCGCCTTGGAGTCGCGACTTACCACCGACTTGTCAGTGTTAAGTGTTAAGTGCATTTCGTCTTCCTTCCTTTTGCTTTAAAATGCTTTGATTACGCGTTATCTGGTGCCATTTAGTGCTCAATTTTGAATTCAATTGCAAGGAAACCGATTAACAAGCAAACAACTATCAACTGACTTCCAATTAGCTTCCGAATGTGGAGGTTTGGCTGCAAATATGAATTCATTGCCTTGCCACATTCAATCAGTCAACTCCCAGCGGCATCCGTATCGGCTTCAGTACGCTCCGTGGCAGGCTGGCTTGGCAGCGTCACTACTTTCAACATATTTGCTGCTATCTTTTGCTCTGCTACCGATTGATGAAATCCGTCACAACCCCTAAATCAATGCGATAAGTGTGGCACGAAATCCGCCCCTTTTCTGTATAAATGCCGCCCCCATCGCGGAATTCTTTCAGTTAAACCTCTGATCTCGGATCATTCGCATGGAAAAACATATCTCGGTGTATTAGTGAAACAGTTGTGTGAATTCAATAAGTGGGCGGATCCCCTCAAGGAACCAACAATGCTGGATGGTCCAGGGACCTTTTATTGGATTGCTATCCTTTCTGTGTGCGGTCAGTGTGCGTGGGGTGGGTCTGAAAATCAGTGAGTCCTTGTTAAAATTTTCCCAGTGAATCGAAAGTCTTACCTTTGCTGTGTTTTCAAGGCCCAAGATTATTGGACGAGACAGTGAAGTCGTTCTTCAAGCTGCTCGGGATAAGAACATTACAATCCGCCTACATGGTGAATCTGCGTTCATGATCAATGAATTTGACACTCTGGACATTCTGCAGAAGCGGACGAGCAAAAAACCGCCGACTGTTGACAGGGACGTCGTTAACTTACCATTTCAGGTGCGGAGAATTCAGCGAACGGTCAGGAGACTTGCGATGCGCCTACGCGCCTTAGAAGAGAGGTACAGTCAGATATTCCTTTGCGAACAGTCGTCATCGCCCTCTTTGCAGGAACACCACAATACAAGCGACACGGCTTGTAAGTTTGTTGCCTCGGTTGGGGGTACTCCTGCAGAAGTACTCGCAGATCGCCATGAATCTAACGGACAAGTGTGTGTCGAGTCCTTGCAAGAACGGAGGCGAGTGCTACTCGCTGTTTGCAGGATTCCACTGCGATTGCCCCGAAGCCTGGACCGTATGTGCAACGATCGTCGATGTCGATCCGTGTGACTTACAATGTCTTTGTAGGGAGAAACCTGCGACGTTGACGTTGACGAATGCGAGATCCTGAACGGCACTGACTTGGGATGTCAGAACAACGCGACTTGTGTGAACTCCGATGGATCCTATCGGTGGGTGGCAGTTCATCGTCTGCAAACGAAAGTTTTCTCATGTGTTTGGCTTGCAGGTGCGTCTGTGCCACTGGATACTCTGGCACCCACTGCCGGGAAACGAAGAGCGATTGCGAGAAGTCAGCGCCTGGAGAGCTCTGCGGAAAGGGGACCTGCATCCCAGCCAATACCAGTCTAGGCTACAAGTGCCTCTGCGACGCCGGATGGAAGACGAACAACATCAGCGAGCCGTGCACTGTGGACGTGAATGAGTGCGTAGAGGCGCACGTCATGTGTCACACGAGCTGCATCAATCTTCCTGGCACATTCACGTGCGGTCCCTGCCCAAGCGGATACACTGGTGACGGTATCAAGTGCCAGGACATCGACGAATGTGCCACCAACAATGGCGGCTGCAGCATCGTGCCAAAGGTTCAGTGCATCAACACGGAGGTGAGTAGGCGCCACACTGTCTGAACCACATCTACAGACACACCCTTTAGGGCTCACACCACTGCGGGAAATGTCCCCCAGGCTGGACGGGTAATGGAAAGTACTGCAGCCAGGCGGAGACGAATTCCTGCGGCCCTGACAACATCTGCCATCCGCAAGCGGTGTGCCAGTACGTGTCGAACATCCAGGTCTGTCAGTGTCCAGCAGGAATGACTGGCTCGGGATACGGCCCTGGGGGCTGTGTGAGCATCTCAGTCGACCCTTGTGTTGCCCATCAATGCAAGGTAAGGGTGGCATATCTGGCTGGCCTGTCGAGTAACTTTTCCATTTCAGAATGGAGGAACGTGTGTGAGTCGTGGAACGAGACACTCTTGCATCTGCCCTCGGGGCTGGAGGCAACCTTTCTGCGAGAGGCGCTCCGCATGTGCCACGCGCCCGTGCTTCAACGGTGGCATGTGCGTTGATGACGACTCCCCCAGCGAATTCCACTGCGTTTGCACACGCGGTGCATCTGGAGTTCTCTGCGAGCATAAGCAACTGTCATGTGGGAGTGTGCTGCGTGATCGCTCCGGCGAACTAACTTACCCTGGCAATGGGGCGCCCTACGAGCCGAGCAAGACATGTGCCTGGGGCATACGCACCGACTTCAACCTCACCCTCAACGTCACCTTCACTCACTTCGACCTAGAGGATCACCCGGAATGTAGCAAGGATTGGCTGCAAATCAACGATGGCAGGTCCCTAGCTACTCCACTTATTGGGCGCTTCTGCGGCAACAAACTGCCGAACGGCAGCAACATACTCTCCTCTCATAACACCCTGCTCCTGTGGTTCCACTCCGACAACGCCACAAATTTATCTGGTTTCAGCTTGAAATGGAACAGCGTAGCCCCTGTGTGCGGCGGCCATCAGCAGCTGAGTGACGAGGCGCAAGGAATTATCAGGTCGCCGGGGTATCCAGGGAAGAGTCCTCGGGGCCGAGACTGCGAGTGGAGCCTGGAAGCGTCAATTGGAAAGCGCATCCTCCTCCGATTCTATAAAGTGGAGATGAACACCAAGGCCAACTGCACCAGAAACAAGCTCATCATCTACGACTCGGATCAGGTGCTGGAAAATATCTGCGTCACTGGAACCCCGGCTCCGATATACACCTCGTCGAATGTGGCCAAAATTCACCTCCACACGGGCCTATTCTTCGACGACAGTCTCTTCCAGGTACACTACGAGGTCATCGCCGGCCACCCAGGCTATGGAGGGATTCACTCTGAGCGAAGGGGCAGATTCCAACTTACGGCGGGTATGAAGAACTGCAATTTCCTCATTCAAGTGCTCCCGGGGACAAAGATCGCCGCGAACTTCACTAAGGGAGAGCTGATCTATGGAAACTTATCGATTAAGGTGATGTCACCTGCTGAGCTTGAATAACGGATCAGTAAGGAAGTGGTTTCTTTGAAGGTGTTCGATGGAAAGACTGACGACCAGCCGATTTTGACTGAAATTGCTGATGACAAAATGTCCGCGCAGCTTCTGTCCTCGCAGAACTTTATGCTGATCGCCATGTCAATGGAACAGTCGCCAATGGATCGGGCCGGCACTGTCGTGTACGACGTGTCATACAGCCAATGTATGCATTCACCGAATCCTTCCGCTTTTTCTCACCGTATTCTCTTGTAGTTTGTAGCGAAGTGCTGCGCGGTCCGCCGGGTGGAACCATTTCTACGCCAAATTATCCGAAGCCCTACTTCTCTGGACTCCAGTGTAGGTACATTATTGAAGGACCGTTGGATTCAGTCGTTCACCTGAGGATTACCGACTACGATGTCTCCAGATACGAAGACGGCTGCAACGATGGCACAGACTTCATTGAGGTGAGTCCGGCAGGAACGTTCGTTAAGACACTGATTTACACTTCCCTCAGATTTACTACAATTCGAAGAAGCCCGTAAGTCGTTACTGCAAGGACGCCCCCGATCAGATTGTGTCGCCCAAGAATTACCTGCGAATCGACTTCCACTCGAATGAGAATCCTCAGAGCGGAAGAGGCGTCTTAATGAACTATTGGTTTGAGAAAATCGGCTGCGGTGGAGTGCTACGGGACCCCGAAGGATCTTTCACGGCAGCGGAGTCGAACATGCAGTGCGAGTGGATTTTGGAGGCCCCAGCGGATCAGGTGATTGCTTTAAACCTGATATACACAAGAATTGGCACAAACTGCGGCCCCGACGAGAGTGATGTCCAGATCTACGTCAACAACACGGACGATGGGCGGTTGGTTCAAAGGTATCTTATGCTCAGACAGGTGAACGTGCATCTCACTTAAATACAACTCCTTACAGTTTGTGCGGAGGAGAGAAGCAAGTGCGGACAGTCCTGTACTCCAATTTGGCGACAATTTTCCTGAGGCCTCTATCATTGGGTCTCAACACCGGAGTCTCATACGGCTTCAGCGCCAACTACACATTCACCAATCGGTCTACAAGTTAGTTGACGACTTTGTCTTCTGCTTTCCCGCATTCACATGTTTTGACTGTTTTCAGGATGTGGAGGCAACCTCACCGATCTCTCAGGCAACATACAGGCTCCAGGCTTTCCTGGCAATTACCTCAACTCCGTAGACTGCAAGTGGGTAATTCACGCGCCAATTGGCCACAAGATCGAGCTCGTACCGATACTGTTTGCCCTCGAGCCCAGTTCGAGGCAGTGCTACAGTGACTACCTGGAAATTAGGTGACGACCTCCGCCCCAAGCAAAGTTTCCTTCACCTGACTCAATTTAATTTTCAGAAATGGTATGTCGGAGCTGTCACCGTTGATCGGACGATTCTGCGGCAACACGATCCTCCCACACATCCCGTCGTTCACCAATCACCTCTACCTCCACTTCCATTCCGACTCATCGGTAACAGCGGCTGGCTTTGACATTCTCTTTCAACAAACTTCGAACGGATGTGGTGGCTCCTTGAACTCGCATAGCGGCTCCATTGCATCGCCCCACTACCCAGAAATTGCCGGCGGTCCAGTTCAGTGCGACTGGAAGATCACAGTCAGCAAGGGCTCCGCCATCGACTTACAGATCCTGCAACTAGGTCCAACTGCAGATTTTCGCACTAGCAATGTACTCAGTGTTTACGACGGCAGCAGCCCCCTTGCCAAGCAGCTGCCACTGAACAGCTCCCAGCCGAACGCGAGCATTCTCCTCACTTCGACCGGAAATACAATCCTGGTCCGATACGTTCTGCTCGAGAACACCACCGCCGAGGGACAACAGTTCTACTTGAACTACTCGACCAACTGCCGTCAGACACTGACCGCCATGCAGGGCGTCATTGAGTCGCCAAACTTCGCCGGCAACTACCCGAACAATCTCAGGTGTGAGTGGACTATTGTCGGTGGCCAAGCAGATAAAATCGTCTTAACGTTTTCGCATTTCGAGCTCGAGAGGGATGACCTCACTTGCACGCACGATCAATTCGAGGTCATCGACATGAAGGGTGAGGAGACCTTGCAGAAGCAACGCGTTTGCAATCCACTGGAGACTGGAGATGTCCTCACGTCCGACGGCAACAAGTTCGTCGTGAAATTCACAAGTGACTACAGCAACTCGGGCAGCGGCTTTCGCTTGGAATTCAAACGAAACGGCTGTGGAGAATATTTAACCCGTCCAAAGGGTACACTGGCGACCCCCAACTTCCCGTACAGCGTTGACATGGATTGTGAATGGCTGATTGAAACCGTGCCTGGGATGTTGATTGTCTTGAACATTGGCGACATGCAGATCGAGACCGATAGCAATAACTGCAGCACAAACGGATTGATTGTGAGTTCTAAGAGATTATTGTTTTTTTTTTTTAAAGGGTGTGTTCATTGGGAATGGAAATTAACGGTTATTTGACTACTTAACATAGTTCAAGGATTAACCCTTAAAAACACATCTTCCAGACAAAACTCAACTTTATTCATCAACATACTTCAAGAGTTGGTCGCCGTGGCGTAGTGCTAAGTGCGTCGACCGCCGCGTAGAAAATCTGGGTTCGATTCCCGGACGGGGCACCTCGCATCTTTTCACGGCACCACCTCTTTCGAATTGCTGACAACACTCAAGGAGTGTCAATTGTCCATGGAAAGCTTCTCAAATCTCGCCGTTCGGAGTCGGCAAAAAACTGAAGGTCCCTTCTATTCGTGAAAAATCGCAAAACTAGCGTCACTTGAAGAACTGTTCCCCACCCTGCCCATTTTAGTTCAAGAAATTTTTGTGAATAGGTTGTTGGTTTTATGTCAAAGTAATTGATGTGTATATCTCAAATTGTGCTGATGCTGAAAACTTTTCCGAAAGGCCTTCATCTTTAAATACGGAAAAGTGTTAAAAATTCCTTTTGAGAGTAGAGTAGAACAGTCGCTTCAAATGATCCCTTACATACGTTCTTTTTGACTTAAATTAAGGCATATTTGCGAGGTATAAATTTTCTTCAAAGCCTGGTTTGTTTATGCATTCCATTACTTTGGATGATTGGAGTGTGGAATATCCGGAAAATGTTGATTTGAAAATTTTACCAAATGAAGCATTGTTTCTGTCTGGCCAGTCACCTACGGATAGTGATGCTGGTGGGCCTCTGCGTCTGACCGAAATGGATGGAGAAACTTGTTGATGGACGCCGGAGCCGGTGCCCGATTGTCGCGCCGGTGGTGATAATCATTAAACATCATTTTCTTTGAAGACGAAGAAGTTATTCACGTTAAAGAGTGACTAAAATTATATGACCCAAGATCATATTTTGATTGTTCTTAGGGAAAAGGTATGGTAAGAAAGCTGCTGGCATTTGAAATTTCTCAAGATTTGTAATCCACTTTTTATCTCGCATAATCATTCGCTTCAATACGATTTCGTCCTGTTGAAGAGTAAACAACAAATATTTGGATTGCTTGCATAAAATTTTGTTGAAAAGAAAAATAATACCAAACCATTTATCAGCGAGTGTTGCTTACTTGCACAGTTTATTTGGTAACTAAGGTGACTACCTCAATTAAGACGCTGTACTCCCTTAACAATTGCAATTGATTCAACCAATAAACGTTCCACAGCTGTGTGGAAAGGATCCTTTGAGGCATGACCATCTTACAATGCTCCTCTCTACTTAGCAGGCTTGCTTCCTCACTCGAGTGAGTGAGCGTGGGAATTTAATTCTTAGTCCCCAAGTATCCATCCCTCTAGGAGCACAATCATTCTCCTTCCTGACTAAGCCATCTGTCATAAATTTTTTTGACCTTCACTGCCGTTGGAGAAACTTTTTGGCCAGTTACAGGTATTCCTTGATTGTTGGCAGTATTGTAAAGTTAAACAATGTCATCGTTATTTTGAATTTTAAGCACTCCGACACAAATCCTAACGTTTTCGCTTACCTAGCATATTCATTATAATAAATTACTCCATACGACCCGGGAAATATAGGGAAATATATCAAACATTTTTCATTTAATACTAATTTTTTGTTAGTGGCGCCCCCTATTTGTCCCGGGACTTATTGAGTGATCTTTTATTTTATCAAATTAAGCACAAAACAACGCAAAGTCTGTTGACGTATACCGAAAAAATGGGTTTTACGTCAAATGAGTGCTCCCTCGAGAGAATGAAATATAATATTTCCCCACCCTGCCCATTTTAGCCTAAAAAATTTTTGTGGATTGGTTGTTGATTTTCTGTCAAATTAATTGATGTGTATATCTCAAATTGTGCTGATGCTGAAAACTTTTCCGAAAGGCCTTCATCTTTGAATACGGAAAAGTGTTAAGAATTCCTTTTGAGAGTAGAGTGGAACAGTCGCTTCCCTTACCTCCGTTCTTTTTAACTTAAATTAAGGCACATTTGCGAGGTAAAAATTTTCTTTAATGCCTGGTTTGTTTATAATAAATTCTTTTACGTCTGCTTCATCGATTATCATGTCCAAAATTAACCTTTTAGCAGTACCTTTTAAATCTTCCATTAATTCCATAACATTCTAGGACTCACGAGTGTGATACAATTCAAACAAATGTATACAACATTTCAGATTTGACATTTCATAAGTGACATAATTTACACATTTGGTTTAGATGCGTTCAGGTACTTTGCCTATCTTTGAGAGAGTTTTACCCCCACTGCTTAACAAACGACATACTTCCGAATTTGGTACAGGAAGTTCCGGAACACTTCTATTGTTATACTTCAAATGACAGCTGAGTTTGTCAGGTGTCAAATGTCAGCGCTTCTAACTTGAATCTACAAAATTTTTGACCCCGTAATTGGCGTTTAGCCGTAATTGGCGAATATCCAAAAAAGGAACATCAACGACAAGGGCAGGATCGTGTTGACACACGCTATGTGCATTTGCTTACTTCTTGCGTGGTTATCGATGCTCGAAGTGTGGAATATCCGGAAAAGGTTGATTTGAAAATTTCACCAACTGAGGCATTGTTTCTGTCTGCCCAGTAATTTATGGATAGTGAAACTAGAAGGCATCTGCGCCTGACCGAAATGGATGGAGAAACTTGTTGATGGACGCCGGAGCCGGTGGTGATGATGATCTTAAGCATCATTTTCTTTGAAGACGAAGAAGTTATTTACGTTAAAGAGTGACTAAAGATTATATGACCCAAGATCATATTTTGATTGTTCTTAGGGAAAAGGTAAGGTAAGAAAGCTGCTGACAAAATATTTCTCAAAATTTGTGATGCACTTTTTATCTCCCATAATCATTCGCTTTAAAAAGATTTCGTTCTGTTGAAAAGTGGACATTTGGATTGCTTGCATCAATAATTGTTGAAAAGAAAAATAATACGAAACCATTTATGTGCGACTGTTTCTTACTTGCACACTTTATTTGGTAACTAAGGTGACTACCTCAATTAATAATAAATAAAATGTCTTTTGTGGAAACGAACCCTTGAGGCATACGTTTCAAACAAAGCTCCTCTCTACATAGCAGGCTATGACATTCGCGGGTGAGCTTGTGAATTTAACTCTTAGTCCCCCAAGTGTCCATTCCTCTAGGAGCACAATCATTCTCCTTCCTGATTAAGCCGTCTCTCGTCAATTTTTTGGCCTTCACTGTCGTTGGAGAAACTTTTTGGCCAGCTACAGGTATTCCTTGATTGTTGCCAGTATTGTAAAGTTAAACAATGTCATCGTTGTTTTGAATTTTAGGCACTCCGACACAAATCCCTACGTTTTCGCCTACCTAGCTTATTGATTATAGCAGATCACTCAATAAGACCCGGGAAATATAGTTGGCACCACTAACAAACATTTTTCATTTAATACAAATTTTTTGTTAGTGGCGCCCCCTATATTTGCCGGTACTTATTGAGTGATGTGTTACTTCATTCAAGATGTTTTGATTCATTCCCTTTTTCGTATGATTTCCTAGATCAAAAACAATAAAGACGACGAGTACGCTCTTCAGGAAGTGTGTCAAGTACCGCCGATGCATTTGTCTGTGACATCGCAAGGAACCACAATGTCTATTCGGTTTTTCACGGACTCCAAAAGGTCTCGAAAGTACATGAAAGCATTCTACTGGTCCAAGGCAGCACGTAAGTAAGCCCCGTTCAATACTCTACAAAAACAACTCACACATGTGTTCCACTCAGAATGCGGTGGCATATTCCGCTCTCACTCGGGCACAATAATATCACCCAACTACCCGAACAACTACACCGAAAATTCTGTCTGCGAATGGTTGATAAGCACGGAGAACGCATTCCTGCTGAGCCTGGAATTTGTCACTTTGGACATCCCGGCTGCTGCGAACTGCTCCCAGGGATTCGTGGAAGTCTACAATGGCCGGAAAGGCGAAAAGTCTGGAACACTTATTAAGAGACTCTGCGAGAGTGGGAAGAAGATTACCGTCAAGACCACTGGCAACATGGCCCACGTGATCCTGAATTCGAATGGCGGCCCGCCTGCAAAGGGATTCCTGATGAAGTACACGAAGGTGAGGTGTCGGAGACTGGATTGCAATTTGCAATTTTTTGAATTTGAATTTTACAGCAATGCGGATTCGTCCTGGAGCAAAGCTCCGGCTTCCTAAAGTCGTACATTCAGGATCAGCCCTGTGTGTGGATCTATAACCCCACTGAAAATGGTGAGTCCCAAGAATCCGACAGTAGCCAGATTTGCTCACATCAACTTCTTTTCAAAGATGCAAAGCTGGCCCTGACTGTCCTGAAACTCGAATGCCACTGTGATGGTCTTGCGACCGATGTTTGTCGAAAGAATCGCGGACTCCGGACGTATGACATGGACACTAAGACCCTTAGACATGCTTTCTGCGAGAATACGGCAACAGAGTTGACCCTGAGTGGATCGCAGATGATTGAAGTCAATTTTGCAGTCTCATTCATTGCGAAGTACTCGATTGGGGCAGCTTCCTGTGGCGGGGAACTGTCGTCGTTGAGGGGCATCATAACGTCCCCCTACTACCCATCAATGTATCCAATGGACACAGAGTGTATTTGGACCATTGAAGCTGCGTCCGGCAATAGCATAGAACTGAGCGTTAATGAAATGAATTTGGATCCGGCAGAACGCTGCAACCTAGATTACGTTGAGGTGCGTGAAAAGTCAGCGGAAGGCAATTTACTGGGAGTCTTGTGTACGAATGACACCATCGCACAAACGTACTCGGCATTCGAGCAGATGTGGATCAAATTTCACAGCGACGACACGACTTTTGGCGTCAACACTGGGGGATTCAAACTTTCGTGGACGTATGGTAAGACATGTCTATTATGGGATGATGTCAGGAACTTTGCTTCCTTTCCTTTGTCTTTGCATTTCTTTGTCCTTTTCGGTTTCAAAAGAATTTTGCTGTGTAGGCAGCATTGAAAAAAACGCTCCCAAAGCCCCTGTACAATTTGCTTCGCCTATTGTGTGGCAAAATCTTTTATATCTTTAAAACCTTATAACACCAGTTTTTGAAGGCGAAAACTTCCTCATTCTCTCATCTGACAGCACAAATAAATGAACTCAGTGGCTTCAAGGGACGCATCAAGCCACCATCACCCACGATGCTGCGATTTGAACCGGAACCCTTCAAGTGGAGGATCAGTGTGCCGCGAGACAATGTGATTTGGCTGGCCTTCAAGGAGTACAATATCGGCTTGCAGGTAGGAGAAGGCGCATCGCTCCCACCCACCATGGACCTAAGGGATCTTTTTTCACTTTCAGCTCTTCGATGGCTTCGACGAGAATGCACTGATGATCGACATTCAAGTCTCCCCATGGGAGTTCACATCCAGCAGCAATGTCGTCCTAATCAAAACCGATAACAAAATCCTGGAGCACTTCCTCCTGGATTGGGAGGCTCAGTCTAAGGCCGTGGCCAAGGAGAACGCCTCGTTTTCTAAATGCAACGAAACATTTAACATCGGTGTCGTGGGGACTGTGAATCTGTCGTCACCCGGCTATCCAAATGGCTACGAAACTGGCCTCCAATGCGAGTGGATTGTGAAGGCCGATCGGCCGTCCCGGCACGCTGTCGTTAAATTGTATGACGTTCAACTGGAGTCTATGGTCAATTGCGGGGCAGACTATCTGCAGATTTTTACGTCCAGCAATCTAGTAGACTGGCATGAGGAGGCCAAATTATGCGAAGGACCTCCTAAGAGCGCCAAGCCATTTAAAACTGTCCACGGCACCCCCTACCTTAAGATGAAATTCGTCACAGATATGTCTGTCAACGGGACTGGGTTCAAGAGCATCCTCAACTCGTTCTGTGGAGGGAACCTTACCGACCCGGTGGGAAGAATTACAGGTATTGACAACTTCGACAACCTCGCGAGAGGAAACTGCACCTGGCAAATCCATGTGCGTCCTGGCAGGAGGATCAAGTTCACTTTTGAGTTTCCACCAGTCATGCCGGTGAACTCTTCCGCTTCGTGCGTGAACTACGCGATACTGCGCGAAGGTGTCAATGGTGATGGTCCGATCCTGGCACCGGGACGGATCTGCGCGCTGAAGCAGTTCAACAGAACCGTGATCAGCGACACGAATCACGTGACGCTCAAACTGTACGTGAATTTCGCAAATCCGTTCTTCGCCCTCGAGGGAAAAATGTGGAACATCACCTACCGGGAGTATAGTGTGTGCGGCGGGGAGATTCGACTCACGCCGTACTCACGTTCCGTGAACTTCACCTCGCCGAACTACCCACACGTTCCGAATCCGCACACAGAGTGCATTTGGCTGGTGGTCGCACCCCCCGGCGAGACGGTGCGGGCGGAATTCGTGGACCAGTTTAGTATGAACGCCCGTCAATGTGACAGGGAGTTCGTGGAACTGCGCGATGGCTCAACGGCGCTAGCCAGACCGCTGGGAAAACATTGCAGACGGCCGGTAACAACGCGGTCGTCAGGAAACGTCCTCTACGTGCGCTATCTCACGGACATAGCCGAGCCGCGGAATGGCTTCAAAGTGAACGTCTCCATTTCGACGTGCGGCGGCACCTTTACACAATTGGACAACATCATCACGTCGCCCAACTACCCGGCACCCGGCGGATACCCCGCGAATTCCGTCTGTGACTACGTGTTGAAAGTGAACACGTTCAGTCGCCTGAACCTGACATTCCTCGATGTGCATCTGCCATTTGACGCGACAAACTTGAACGGATCCGACCGGATTGTCGTCTACCAGGTGCTGGATGCTGCCTCTGAGCAACTTGGCGAAGAGCTGGCTGTTATCTACGGCAATGCGACGGCCATACCTCCGCTGCTGGTCGACAACAACGTAGTGTTGGTGCGGTTCCACTCGTACAAGGCAAACAATGCGTACCGCGGCTTCAAGCTGAAGTATGAAAGGATGTTTGCTTTCTGCTTCCGAGATGTGTCGGGAGAGAGCGGAACACTGGCGCTCTATCTTCCCCCAAATCGAAGGACCTACGAGCGCTGCCGCTGGCAAATTACCGTCCCGAAGGGAAGACGGGTTAAGGCCGACATCTTAAATGTGGTGACGGGCAGTTCTGTTGAGAACCTTCCACCAGAGTGAGTCTTGAATTTCTTTCCTTGATTTCACTGTTGAATTCATGGGGGTTTCACTTTCAGTTTGAGGATTTTGTTTTTCAACGACTTTCAGTCGTCGTCTCTGATCACAATGGCGGACTCGAGAAACATCACGACCCTGCCGTCTGTTCGTTCTACTGACAACCAGCTGTACGTAGTAATATTCGGTATACGACCAAACGTGCTGCGCGGGATGCGCTTGTCCTACACATCCTTGGAGCCCTCCAACTGCACTGATGACATCAGTACAGACTCTGGTGTGCTGTCTCTGGGGCGGATGGACCACTCGCAGAATTTCTTTTGCAAGTCTAGCGTGGACTTGAGCGGCGCAGAGACACTCTCCGTAAACATTACCAGCCTGCAGGTGGTGCGACTCAAGGAGCCGGTATACCCGCCCTGCGTTCGATTCCTAAGCCGATCGATCATCGAGAACCACTACGAGCTGTGCACGAACTTCACCAACAAAGGTCTCCTGGTCCCCGTCAGAAGCGGCAGCTTCCTGATGTACCAGAGCCAATATGTCAAACTGCTGAGGTTCGAGGCCACATTCGTCAAGCATCAATGCGGCGGCGAGTTCACTCCTCGATCCCAGCTTCAGTTTACGCTGCCCAGGTTGGAGGACACCTACGGCCGGCTTGACTGCGCCTGGTTGATTTTCGCAGGCGTCAGCAACGCGTACGAGTTGACAGTTCGCGTCGACTTCAAGCGCCCCTGCCAGGAGGAGTACCTGGTCGTGCATGCGGGACCCACATCTAACAACTTGGAGTTAGCCAGGCTTTGCAATAAGGACACGATCAACTCAACCAAAATGGCCTCCTCCGTGTACATCGAGTACCGGACGGTGGCGTACAACCCGCAGAGTACACTCGAGATGACCGTCAAGAAGGCGTCCGTGTGCGGTGAGCGGCTGGTCGTGGACAGGATGACGCAGTTGTCCAATTCGGAATATCGCAACAACATGGAGTGTGTGTGGGACCTGCAGGCGCGAGAAGGCTTCTTCCTGCGCCTGGAGTTCGTGGGGCGGTTCTTCATTGAGGACAGCGCGAACTGCACTAAGGACTATTTGGAAGTTCGCAAGTTCGAGCAGGGAGAGGGGACCATTGTGGGCCGCTTCTGTGGACGGGAACTTCCACCATCAATCAACACGACAGCACAGGGCCTGCAGCTGGTCTTCCGTACCGACGATGCAGTCACGGCGGACGGTTTTACAGTGAACGTCATTAAGACCTGTGCCGGAGTCTTCAACGTTTCCAGCACGCCGCGGACAATCGTGTATCCTCCTAAATGGACAATGGCCATGGTCACCCTGTCATGCAACTACACCCTGATCACGGACTCTGCGAAGTACATCAAGGTGGAGTTTAAAAAGTTTGCCATCGGCTTTCGCGGCCTGTGCCGAATGTCGCAACTGGCAATAAGGAAAATGAACTCCGCCGGCGTGATGGAGAACCTCGGTCCCTACTGCGAGAGTAACTCCGTCTCCGTGGTAAGGGCCATGAAATACATGTCCATAGCCTACTTGGGACTAGTGGACACCGGAACGTACGAGTTTGAGTTCTCCCTGGAGACGTGCGGTGGCGAAGTGACTACACCGCAGTGGATCGAAGCGCAAAAGAATGACAATGGCTCCGACTACTCAAACAACATGAACTGCCTGTGGAACATTACTGCGCCGGCAGACCACCACATCGTGATTCGGTTCAAGTATCTGAACATGGAGATGAGCCGAAACTGCACCATGGACTACGTCGAGGTGTACAAGGGCCCGCTGCTGCGTGAGGAGGCCCGTGAGAAGAGGATGTGCGGCGATCAGACACGGAACCCGCCCACTCTGTACATCGAGAGCAACCGAGCTATCGTTGCGGCGGTTTCGGACTACGGCCTGGCGAAGGAAGGCTTCATGGCGCGAATCATGTTCACTAAGTCCTGTAACGAGCGATTGACTCTGACGCAAGCCAACACGCCCACGACTATCGAGAAGGAGAAACTGATTGGGAGAGACGAGACTATGTTCTGCGACTACCGCCTGATGGCGCCGGCGGGTTTCAGGATAAAGATTGACTTGGAGAAGGTTGACCTGAATTGGGCGAACGTCACATGCCCGGCAAACTGCGAGAATTGCGACTACATCGAGGTCGTTGATAGCGTTCACGCAGGCAGCTTGGCGATCACAAAAGTTTGCCAACCCCTCACGGAAACTCTGTCATTGCTGTCGTCCTTCAAGGATGCCGTCATTCGGGTGCATCTCGAGCAGCAAAGATATCAGAAGTTCAAGCTGAGCATACGATTAGTGGAGGTGGACTGTGGCCGGGAGTCGAGCTTTGAACTGCAACCCAATTCGGTGAGTAGATCCATGATGTTTTGGAGTTGATAACTCGATGCCTTCCCTTCACAGCCTATTCGCATCAGCTCAGCAGTCCGCGGGAATAAGTTATATGCGCCAAATGTCCACTGCGTCTGGAAGATTAAGTCCGACAAGAATTTTGAAGTTAAGTTCGACAGTTTCAGCCTCCAGAATGCGTCCGACGTTTCAGGAGCGTGCTTGGACTATTTACAATTCAAGTTTACGGTAAGTCACAAAACAAAATCCTTGCCATTCACTGTTTAAGCCCCCTTTTAGTATGACTATCAACTCAGCAACAGGAAGTATTGCGGCAATGTGCCTTCGTATACAATAAGAGCCACTCAAAGTCCGTACAAGTCAGCGTTTATGGAGATCACCTTTCACACAGACGAGGCTATCGAGTCGACCGGCTTCACTTTGACAGCCACCCAAACGCCCCGTGAGTACCCATGAACGGAAGTTGCAGAAAGTTTTTGAAATTCATTCCGTTTCAGTGTGCAACGCAACGTACAACGCGACAAGTGGCATCGTAAGTGCATACATAGACGCAGCATGCTCCAACTATATTGAGTACCCGGAAAACAAAACCGTCAGCATTGTAGTCAAGCCGATATTCTTTGTAACTCAGAACTGTTCGGTGAATTATCTTAAAGTGAGTCGATGCTTGTCAAATTTCCAATTGTCAAGTTGTGGTTGAGTCATAAAAACAAGGCGAAAATTATTTACCAGAACATTTACAGCTGTGTAATGCATAACTCACAACGCAGCATAAAAGGTTAAATTTCAATCAGTGCATCCTGCCAGCTTTTGAAATTCGTACTCCCTTACAATAGGTTGAAGAATGTGAGTGCGTTTTGACACTTCATTGTCAATTCAAAATTTTTGCCTCTGTTGTTATATTACGCATTTTTGGTGTCAATCTCTTAACCAGCATTTGCGCAGCATAAGTGTCCTCATGCGCAAGATTCTGACGCCATTATTTTTTTTACATCACATGTGCGCATGTCCATCACTTAAATGAGAAATCATAATAATGTCAAAGTCGGTTTCTTCCATTCCTCTCTATGCCAGTTCAATGGTTAGGCCAACGTCACATTTTTTTGAAGTTGCTAAAAATTCCGCTGCGTTTTGACATTTCGTTTTCGAATTAAAGGGATTTTTTAGAGTCTGAATGAATCTGAGAAAATTAGGTTCTGTCTGAAGCAAATATTGTACAAGGTTTAGCAGAAGGTTTAGATTCTATTACCGGACGGAAGACACGTTATTAATTATCTGATTCTAAAACGTACTCTTTTTAGAGACTTAATAATTTTTGTGAAAGGTTACTTATCTCCAAGGTTTTTGCTGAAAGTAGAAAGCTACTTCTTTCCGTTGAAATAAGAAGTTTCTGAGGATTGTTGCTTGTTTTCGCCGCCTGTAAAATTAGGCTGTCACGTTTTTCGAGTTTGTTATGCTCTTATATTTTGATGTAAATTTATTACTGCCACTTTTGAGATTACGTTTTTATGGTTCCCAAATAGTTTCTATAAGCAGCATTACGACGACCCTGTGCTTTATAGTGAGCCATGTTGCGGCGTGTGTTGGAGTGTTAGTTTAGAATTGGACCGGTGAAGTACTTTCGTGGTGCATAAAGTCAAGTGTCTTCAAGGAGTTCTTAGCTTGGACGATTTTTGTACCATCAACGTCGTTTCGCAAAGAGTACATGATTGCGGTGGACGGATCCAAGCTTACCAACCACTCTGTGGATTTGTTAAGGGTCCACAAAGGTGCGTGTTTCCTAACATCTGTCTTTCTGTTGACCAACTCTGGTGGCAGTTTCTTAATTGTTTCATTCCCACAGTTCATAAGTAATAGGCAGCTCTAGTTGTTCATAGAAGGCCATATCCTTCAAATCCTGACAAACACTCAACATAACCTTGTTTACCGTCAATTCAGGCTTTGAAGTCGTTTCTGGTCGATCACCAGTCTTTGACCACGATAGCTTGCCCTAGATACTCCCCAGTTTTCAAGGCCTGTAATGATTTGCTTCAAGAATGTTTTTATTTCGTTATGTTTCAGCAGCGTTTCGTTATTCAGTCACTTAAATTTCTTTGTGTCAATCCATGTGGCACCCAAACATCGAGTTTTTTGAAAAGTCTCCCTCTCGTTGCCATCTGCCAAACGGTCTATGTTTAGTGCCTGTTATCTCCTGATCTCCTGATAGCTTCCATACCGCTCTTCCATCAGTTGCAAGATTTAATTGACTTTTATATTAACAGGCCGACCAGTTAATTTGCGCCAAAATTTCCGGGACGGAATTGAACAAACCACTTCTGGTTTAAATTAAATTCAAACAATTTTTTGAAAATGTCTTCCACCCTTGTGTAAAGCAGCAAAACAAACTTAAGTGGTCGCCGTGGCGTAGTGGGTAAGTGCGTCGACCCACACGCAGAAGTTCTGGGTTCAATTCCCGGACGGGACACCTCCGCATTTTGTCACGGCACCACCTCTTTCGAATTGCTGAGAACTCTCAAAGAGTAACTAGCGGTTAGGCACGATTTTTTTTTATGCAATGGGTGATGTGCGTGTGAGGGAGACAAGAAGCACCCCGTCCGACGAGCTGAGCCGAGCAACCACAAGCGTGCCGCCGTCCTCCTCCACCTCATCGAAGCTGCCCCTGTCTCTAACCCACATGCAAATGATTATGAAAATCTTCTCAAATCTCGCCGTTCGGAGTCGGAAAAAAACTGTAGGTCCCTTCTTCTCATGAGTTAGTTGTTGTAAAAGTAAGGCCCTGGTCGCCCATGTGGGCCGTAGTGTCACTCAATTATTACTATCGTTTACAGTAGCAAAGCATGACAAAGTATCACTTTTAATACGAGCAACGAATTATAGAACTGTCTTCATTAAAGATGCCACTTAACGAGTCAACTTTTAAACATGCGTTCGTTTAACAAAATCAGACTGGGTGTTCCAGATGCATCGACACCAACACGTTCTTGTGACTTTTTGACGATCTGTATGACTTGAACCTGCGAGTACAATCAGCTCTGTTCTATAATTTCGTGTCATATCCACATAAATGTTTCTCGGAACGACCCAAAATGCACCATAAATTGACAATTGGAACCTTTCAACCTAGACCAAGTAACCCATTTAAACTCCCTCTCATTTTTAAGGCCATCGACATGAACACCAACAGAGAGGTATTCAGTGGCTGCAGCTATGTGGATGATGGCATACGGATCTACACATCGACAAATCGCATTCGCCTGGATTTCAAATTCATGTTACAGATACAATTGGAGATGTTTTACTATGCCTCCTCGAAGACTCTGCCTCCAGGTTGTGGTGGAGACCTAGACATTTCATCTGGCTTCATCATCAGCCCCGCTTATGAAAACTTTGAAAACGCGACTGTCTGTCGATGGAACATCACAACCGTGCAGCCGTACAAGATAAATTTGCAATTTTCAGGTAGTTTTAAAGGGTGGTCACAGAGAATTCGGAAATCCAATATTTTGAAAATACGAAACTCTCAATATTCAAAATCTCGAAAAAGACAAAGATCATAAAAGTGAAAGGAAAACGATGTCATGCATTTGAAGTCATATACTTTGACTTCAGTAATTCACGCCATATGTTTTTTTCTGAAATCCTTTTTTAGAATATTGGGTTTCCGGTGTTCAGATTTCGATGTTTTGACCACGACCCCCTGTCAACGATCAGTCTACATTTAATGTGAAATTTTTTTCTTTTTCAGAAATTCACATGGGAACAAAATGCCGCACTAACTACTTGGACATAATTGACGTTGACAACAATGGCGTTGAGAAGATAGCTAAACATTATTGTAATCGGGTATGTAAAGCTAGATATCAAAATGCAAATTTCTATTGTACTTTCACGCCCATTTGGGGAAAAAATTATGTTGACAAACATCAAAAAAGTATAAACGAGGCTTATGTCATCGTGATTTACAGGAGACTGATGCGTCGTGATACACATAAGTGTAAACAAAGAGGAAATGAAGGCAAATTACGAACCACTCTGTGACTTGTGCAAATAATAATTGAGTGGCACTACAGTCCTCAAAGGACAGGGGCTTAGCTTCGTGTTGTGGTTGCTACTGTACTCTTTCGAGTAGAAGGAACCTTCAGTTGGTTGCGGACTGTAAACGGCGAGATTTGATAAGCTTTAAGTAGATAATTGTGTTGCATGTGGGTTAGACACGGGGACAGCTTCGATGAGGTGGAGGAGAACGGCGGCACCCTTGTGGTTGCTGACGTGGTGGTTCTTGCCCCCCTCACACGCACATCATCTATTGCCCACAAAAACATCGTGCCTAGCTACTTATCAGCAACTCGATAGAGGTGGTGCCGTGAAAAAATGCGAGGTTTCCCGTCCGGGAATCGAACCTAGACCTTCGGCGTGTGGGTCGACGCACTTACCCACTACGCCACGGCGACCACGACTAGTGCGAAGTTATTCTGATTTGAAGTCGTGCCATTCCTCTTCTCGTCACTCATGTATGGCACAAAGGACTGTCAGTCTTGGGTCTGTTCGCGTTCAATCGCTGAATGAGTGCCTCATTTTGTCGTTTTGGGGCGAAATGCTGTCAAAAAATGTGAAATTGACAAAATAGACAAAATAGACAAAATGGACAAAATGATATAGATGTCAAAGTTTTTAAAAGCTGCCAGAGAACGATAAAAAAAATTCATCTATCGAACCCTAACTGCCAGGAAAATTTATGAGCATATCACACGATAGCTGCTTGCAGTTAGTTGGGGCCCTTCTCCACTTGGGTGTGCCACCTTAGCCTAGGACGTCTTCTGTTGCGCCCAATGGCTCAGATTCTAAGAGCAGGCTGGAGCAGTGGTGTCTATACATTCTTAATGGCCTAGCCATCTTAAGTATACACGAGAGGTCTTGGCGTATTTGACACGGAAAGCGACTAGTTTTTGAGTGCGTGAACCATCCTTTTGTCGGTACTATTGTCAGGAATCTCATGGACAATAATTCTGCCAAAACGACCCCAAATGGGAGAAAGGCGATTGCAATGTTTTATTCATCACATCCAACCCATTAGAATTAAATTTGTCATTTCCACTTGATAGATACCTAGAAACCGTAAGATAAAAATTACCTGTGGCGCCAATTGATGTTAAAGGCACAGGCTATGCAAAATAAGGAAAAGTAGGAACCGGCAATGATGGCTTGAATAGAACAGTGCACAATAACGACGATGGATGGCCCCTGTGAGGTTATCATCTGCTGTGTGTCCTCTGTGGGGTACTCAAACTTAACTTTGCTCAATTAATCAATCCTTGGTTTAAGAAGTTGTTACTTTTTGACTTCTTAACGCTGACGAAATATACATTGATGAATTTTAAGCTTAAGCAACCAGTCTTTTAAACTTCCAGAACATTGTAGTGTTCTCCAAGCGGACTTAAAGGGTATTTGTCAACATACTGTATGACTTTCTACTCGTATAATTTAATCAGCAATACAAACATTCGAGTCACCATTCATGTGATCAAAATTGGTAGGACTGTAATATTCGGTATAAGCCAAAAGGCGCTGGGGGATGCGCTTTTTCTACGCAACAGCCCTCCAACTGCACTGATGACATCAGTACAGACTCTGATGTGCTGTCTCTGGGGCGGATGGACCACTCGCAGAATTTCGTTTGCAAGTCGAGTCTAGCGGCTCAGAGACACTCTCCGTAAACATAACCAGCCTACAGGTGGAGCGACTCAAGGAGACAGTATACCCGCCCTGCGTTCGATTCCTAAGCCGATCGATCATCGAGAACCACTACAAAACCCATGGTCTGCTGGTTTGCTGACAGACAGGCATTCTAGAAAATTATAAAGCGTACGAAACACCCACGAAAGGGACTCACAATAACCGACATTTCGGTACCAACGAAAACAAAAAACCATAACCACCGTAAGCTCTTACTCTCACCTCACTACCAAACTATGCTCATGCTTCCGTGTATCACTGAATTTCTTATTAACACTTAAAGCATTTTAATTTTCCTTTACTACCTTCCGTGCCAGTGCCGGATGGAGCAGGACGATGATAATTGAAGTATTCACCAGGGCGTAGTGGAACTACAACTACTTTAGAAAACAGTAGCACGCACAACACAAGTAGTTGTTGTAGAAGCTCGGACCTAGTCCCTTGTGGGCTTTAGTGCCACTCAATTATTATTATTAACGTGGCTAGTAGTATCCCTTGACCACAAAACACAACAATCAGTAAGAATAACTCTGCTGAATATACAACGCGTGCAGATTAAATTTTAGAACATGTCACAACTTAAAGTAAAATGTCGCGCCTCATCAGTCTTCGTGTAAATCATGACTGGAAACAAAAAAATTCTCTCAAATATTCCATCTACATCTTAATTTTTTTCTTTTGCAGGAGGTTGATACAACTTTCGTTTCGGCGAGCAACCGTGTAGCGTTTGTCACCAAAACAACACCTGACTTTGATGGTACTGGTTGGAAACTCAGCTTCCAGCTTTATGCTCCTAGAGAATCCGCATATAATAGTAATGATTTGGAAAATCTCATCTATTAATAGCAGAAAATAAAGTTGACAATCCTTAAACAAACCACTCAAGGATACAGTGTCAAAATTTTAAATTTATTTTTTTCTGTTTTGAATGGCCGCTACTGTAAGAATTCATTCGAATCTCTCTTCTATTTGACAAGTGATTACAACGTGCCTCTCTTTCTTTCGCACGCTTTTCCTACGCCTGACATTCGTTACCGAGGGCAACAGACAAAATATATACGAACACTCCTCGTGCACTGAACGCATTGTTGTTGTGATCCACGGTGTGTGTCTAGCGTCTCCGCTCACCAAGTCTTGTGTTTATCATCATCATCATCATTCGTTGATGATAGCCCCAGTTATAAATAATTCTATTCAAACAAAAGGCAGATTCGCACGACGAGACGGAGCGAACGTTTCAAATTAACTTACCGCATCACATCATATCATTACATAAACAATTGACAGCGAAACAAAGCCCTGAGCAATCCCAAGACGGTGACGATGTGAATAAAATGTGACCAAGTCTATTTCAAAATATTAATAGAAACAGACAATCTTTGAAGTCACACTTCGCCCCAACGACATCCCAGATTCACGTACAGGAACTTTTGCTCTAATTTGGAGGTCTTTTTGTGACGATTTCACATTAGTCGTGTGCGGTGAGTGGTGTGGCAGTGGAGAGTTATTGATTTTTTCACGTACAGTACCTGTGAACAAGTGAGCAATTCAAAGGATGCCAAAAAGGACATCTCAAGATGAAAATCAATAGCGGCAGTGGGCAGCCGATGTAGGAGCTCGGGCACCGCAATGGGGACAACAGGTATGCAAGGTGTCCTTGAGTTTCGGGGTAACTTTGGGAAGCAAAACCAGGCATATACGTAGAGACATCTGTTCTCCCCCAGCAATCATCATTTTCTAGTCAGCATTCTCGTGATATTTACTCTCATTAGTATTTAAAGTGAATAAAGTACACATCCGAAGTAGTAGTATTTCTAATTTAGTCTAACATGGATCATACGCACAGCGATGACAAGATCACAGCCAGTCCTAAGTCCAGCAAGGGTTCCGGCACCCTGTTCGGTGGATTGTGGCCGAAGCGCTCGACCAAAGTCGAACCGCATCCGGTAAAGGACAGTCCCGAGGCGAATCGCCTCAGTGCAGTCAACAGTATTCCCCACGACATGTCCTTTGCCAAGTGTTCGCCAGAGAAGATGTCGTCCGCCAAGGCGGCGGCAGCGGTGGTGGCAATAGAGGCAAACAACAGGCACTGTAACAGCTTCAATATCAACAACAATGACAACATTGATACAAATGCAATAACTAGTGTTAAACGTAGAATTAAGAACCGTCCACTTAGGAGTAAGTCCAACCGCGGGAGCACCGGCAGTGGGTCGGATCACAATCGGTTCAGTCATCAGTTCAGTTTGTGCTGCAAAGTGGATCGGAAACCGATGACGCCTCCTGTCAGTGTACGTTACAATTCGCTGCCAGATGCCGGTGTACTGAGGCGTGACAATTTGTTGCTTAACTTCGAATCGGGAACGCGGGAAGAGACCATTTCCGAGTGCAACAGTGCTCCAGAGACGCCAGTGAATGGAAAAATCCTGCAGTCCTTCAATAATTCGCACAGTTCTCCGTCAAATTCATCGGTGAAGAGCACACAGAGTGAGTGTAATGTGCCACGTTCGATTGCGATAACGGCGTGTAGGTCGAGGCTTCGCCTGAAACTGTTGCCACCGGGAAAGGAGTTGGCCAACGATGCGGCGGCTGGCCTGCAGCACATGTCATCGCCTAATATATCAACTCAGCCGGAAATTGGAAAAGTCGAGGACACATCCGAAGGAGTTCGCTCGATGTCGCACGAGAACCTTGAACTGCAACGAGTGGAAAGGCAGAATCAACAACCGCGTCCCGGATCGGGGCTAGCCAGGCAGGCTTTAATGGCGGCGCAGGTCTTGAGCTTGATTCCAACCGAGAAAGCAAGAGAGAGGTAAGACGAACTGCCGGAATCTGGAAATTCGAAGTACACTGCCCTCTTACAGGAGCTACCTTGACGGGCGTCTAGGGTCTTCGTCGTTGTTAGGACCTAGCGAACTGGATCGGGTGCTACCCACAAAGGAGATTACCATTTTCGTGGGAACCTGGAACATGAACGGCCAAAGTCCGCCCAAGTAGGTTACACTTTACCTAACCACTTGACCTCCAAATTGACTTCTTTCATATTTTTAGACAAATGAATGACTTTGTGCTTCCAGCAGCTATAGAGCACGTTCCAGACCTGGTCGCAGTTGGCACTCAGGAAAGTTGCCCAGAGCGCTTCGAATGGGAAGTCACCCTCCAAGAGACCCTCGGTCCCTCTCACGTGCTCTTCCATTCGACCACACTGGGAACGCTGCACCTGGCCATATTCATGCGACGGGACCTTATCTGGTTCTGCTCTGCTCCTGAGGATGCCTCCATGTCCGTCAGACCTGGGACTGCGTTCCGCACCAAAGGAGCTGTTGCTATATCGTTCTGCCTGTTCGGCACCTCCATGCTCTTTGTCACATCCCACCTGACAGCCCATCAGCAGAAGGTCAAGGAACGAGTCTCCGATGTAAAGCGGATCATACATGCCCTGGACTTACCCAAGAACTTGCATTTGCGCCACAAGAACAAGGATGTGACGCAAAATTTCGACAACGTGTTCTGGTGTGGCGACTTAAACTTTCGCCTCGGCGAGCCGCGTGAGAAGCTCCTAGAATGGATTCAGAACACAAAGTTTCCGTTGCCGTCGCATCTGCCTCACGGGTACATGCACACCGATCAGTTGTCGTCGGTGCTGGCGGACGGAGCAGCCTTCCGGGGATTCATGGAAGCAAATATCACATTTCCACCCACTTACAAGGTGAGTACTTCCCTGGAATCGAACCGATGGAAGGACATTGACGTTGGTCTCTTTGTAGTACGATCCCGGCACGCAACAGTTTGACACGTCGAGCAAGCAGCGTGCCCCAGCGTACACTGACCGCATTCTATTTAAGTACCGGCAACATCAGGGGCTGACCATGCGGCGGGCGAGCACATTCGGTGGCCCGAATTCTCCACAGTCCGCGATGGTGCAATGCCTCTCGTATGATTCAGTGCCATCCATTACTTCGTCGGACCATAAACCTGTCTGGGCTTTGTTCAAAGTATCCATTCGTGCTGGAAGTGATTCGTAAGTAGACTTGAGACATAAAATTGTTGCGGGTGTGTGATGGCGATGTTTAAATTGAAATATCTGCCCTGTGGGCACGCAGAATTTGTGATTTTCAGAAATTCTTTTTCTGCGTAAAGTTGATGCGAATTTCATTGATGACTTGTTTTCGGCTGAATGCATAATTGCTAAGGGGGCGGAGTGAGTCATCTGATTTGCGTCAGACTCAGGGGTATTGCCAAGCAAATGACGTGAGCTATTCTAATTGACTCCGTTGCATCATTCATGTGCATCCACATAGAGGAAATTAATCTTCAGTTGGTGTGAATCACTTTAATGTAAAATAATGGACTCAAGACAGCTTGGCGGAGCGTCGTAGGCTGCTTTCCGACATCGGGAACTGGCAGTTTGCTTTCAATGAGTGTTATCCCCAATTTTGGACTCCTTTTGATTGCTTTTTACGGCATGACGCTTAGGTTGAGCTGAATTTATTGAAACTCCTGCTCGCAATTGATAGGCATGTGGCTGTAAGTGATGATGCTGGGGAATGTGGGTGAATGTGGACGGAAGTCATGGTCATTTCCAACATTTCTACAAGTTAGTAAAGTCCCGTTCAAACAAGAGGAGAAGTTCAATTATCTCGGGGTCTTTTTCACAAGTGGTGGAAGAGGCAACACTGGGCTTTCTTGTAGGACTGTCCAAGCTGGATCAATTTTGAACCAGTTTGGTAGGTCATCAATAAGGAAGGCCGAGGTTAGTGTCAGCATTAACACAGTGTCTGTAACGAAAAAATAAGATGCGATTTCTGAGATGAGCTTTCTTCTTGTTGTTGTGGGGATAAGGTGAGAAACGTGACAGTGTGGGGGGAACTCAATGTTGAGCAAGTATTTCTTCGGAAGGAAAGGGCTATGCTCCGACGGAAGGCCACAGATGTTCCCTTCGTCACATCTTTCAAGGCGTTCCTTAGATGCGACTCCATCAGGAAGGCGTCTGCCCGGCCTGCCAGGACCCAAGGCAAGGTGGTTCCTCTTCTTCTTCTTCTTCTTGTGGCGCTACAGTCAGGGGTGGACCTGGGCCTGAACTAACATGCCCCTCCAGCCAGCAAGACGAGTTGGTTGGCATAATAATAGTAGTGATGGAAGCTGCTACAGTCGTTTTAGTCGACTGCTAAGTATCGAACGTGCGGCGCAAACGCTGTTCACCATGTTACAATGCCTGTAATACTTGGTATCACTCTATCTTTGTAGGTAGGTCAGAGCTGTGAAGAGTTACGGATCTGGCTTAGGTCAGATAAGCCTGCGACGCGTATTGTATTCGTCGATACGACGTCAACTGCATTACAGATGCGTGGAATGTTTCTAAGGCTAAGTGTCCAAAGACACAGCTTATGGTCCAAACAAAATGTTATGATGTACAATATCACGAAGGTTTTTCATTGAAACGATGTTACTATCAGTTCTGCGAACTATGTCGCGCCGTGTTCTAAAATTAATAAATTTTGGGTGACTCATTGGAATATTCACAAAGCTGCTCCGGTGACCTTTCAAAAAATACCTTTTTTCCTCTATTCACCCGCAATACACGCTTCGATCGAAATGCCCATCAGTTCATCCTTAAGTTCACTTTCAGACGTACGGTTAAGCTCTGAGATTCGTCGTTTAGCAGCACCACACGAACATAGAAAGGTCTTCTCAACTCGAGGTTTCTTTCTCATTGCAATCCCCTGGCATTTAAGATCAATGCGCATCCGTACATCCTCTCCTTCTCTTCCTTCTTAAATTCGGTCTTTGTTGTGACCTGATTCCGATCACTTAAGGATACCTAAAACGCGCAAAGTAAAAAAATATGTTACTCACTTCTATTGCGCGAAAAAACCCACGGTCACCGTGACGCTGTGGATAAACATAATGGCGTCCACTACTACGCCGTACGTCAAAGTTAGACATTAGCTCGAACACCCTTACCCTCAGGGAGCAACTTATTTAAGGACCCCTTCAAGAGCTAGGGAAAGATATCACGCACACAAATAGTCGTGAAGAATCTGCTCGTGGGGTCTGTTCTTTTGCGGAATGTAGTGCCACCCGTCTGTACGACAAGTTATCGTCTTTTTGCATAGGCGTTACACTCTAGGATAGACCTTAGCTCAACCAACTACAAGTTGCCTCCAATTTTGCACACCAAGTTGTTTGAGGTGCTTCTCCACCTGTGAGTGATGCGTTGTTGCAATGGCTCGGATTCGAAAAATTTTGAGGCTGGTGTAGTAGACCACATGACCTGGCCATCTTAGAGGACGCATAACAAGGCACATGCTGCCGTACAGCCGGAAGGGTTCATCGTAAGGGAGCTCTCTTCCGATGGCATTAGTGTAAACAGAATACAAAATTGCACCTAGAACCTTTTTTACTCAACGACCAATGGATTCCTTATTCACTTTAAATAACATCCTGGTTTCTTCGCCATAGAACAGGAGCGATCAAGGTGATGAACAAGGCTAACTTGGTCTTTCGGCTTGTTACCTAATTGCCTCCTGAGTCCGAACATGTTCCAGATCGGGTCGCAGTTGGCACTCAGGAAAGTTGCCCCGAGTGCTTCGAATGGGAAGTCGCATTCCCAGAAACTCTCGGACCCTCTCACGTGCTTTTCCATTCAACCACATTGGGAACGCTTCACCTGGGCATATTCATGCGACGGGACCTTATCTGGTTCTGCTCTGCTCCTGACCTGGGAGTGCGTTCCGCACCAAAGGAGCTGTTGTGATATCGTTCTGCCTGTTCGTCACCTCCATGTTTTCGATACTGATGCTTTACTTACGCTTCACTGCGGAATCAAGGAAGGCAAAGTCCCTGTTTACTTCAAACACAATAAATCTATAACACGCATACATATACAAGTCATATTCACAGATGATTTTTGTTTTCTCTTTTAGAATTCCCCTTGCAGCTGGACTTTTCAATCGCGACATCTACATTGAAGGGATGAAACGACGTCTCAACAATCAGTACTCTGGGTCGTCGGCTGTCTGCTCCATACAATAGTTTGCCGTCAAGGAACTCCAGCCACAAGCCAACATCTAATCTGCGCGCGTTTTACTTGATAAAGTTACACTTTTTTGTTTTCGTCATTTTCTAGTCAAAAACGTTTATTACCCTCTAAGTTTACGTACGGTTGTGTGTGCTTTATTGAATAGGCCTTAAGTCACGTAGCGATGACTATACTAAACTATCTATATCTTTTGATTGTTAGTTCCATGACATATGTTCATCTTTGAAGCACAGCAGCGCATTGGGCTCTGTGCCATAGTCTATGTATACACACGTGTTAGAATAACCAAAGCGAAGGATCATTAGGTATTACAAATATTGTTAGACGAATAAAAAGACAAGAAACATTTTGTTTTATGTTGAGGACCGTTGTCCGCAGTCGGATATTATTTTGCGCGGTTATGCGTTCAAAACGCGTAATTCTTTGCACTACGTTTCAGTTTTTCCTTTCGGGTAGGTTGTGTTTTTTTTTTGTTATTAGTAAACTTTCCTGCGATCTACTTTACGTATAAGAGACGAATTTTGTGATTTATTTTTAATATTATTTATTGAATTAGGATTTATTTAAATTGAATAAAATTTACTTTTCACTAAATTGCAGTTTTTTTTGTTGGAGGTGGGGAAACACTGTGACTGGAGCGCTCAGACTCAAAAACTGGTCCATTGTACTACCAGGCAGTAACCTTCCTTTGCTGTAGTTTTCTGATTTTCCGAAGAGAGACCAGCAGGCGTTTCTGTGATAAAGAGCTTAAGTTTTCAGCTTCCACCACATCAGCACCAAACAGGAGCCAACTGATACGAGCAAAGGCGGGACGTTGACAGAGAAAGTGATCTGATGTGTCTTCACCTTCTCCACAGGCGTCGTAAAGGGTGTCATTGCTATTCCCAAGCAGACGTAGATGCTTAGCGAAGATGAATTGTCCCGTTTGTACGCCCACAAGTTTTCTGCATTCTTCTGTCTAGAGATATCAGAAAAGCCACGAATTTATTCCTGACGTTCGAGAGCAAGCACTTGCTCAGCCTGCATCCTGGAGAGTTATGCTTGTATTTCTGGTTGTGCTGTTGGGAGACCCAACCGTCGACGAAGGAAGCGGCTAATCCCAAGTTGGGTTCGGGCTTTACGAATGCCTCTTTGGAACCTTGCCTAGCTAGTTCATCGGCGCAATCCGGTCCCGTGAATCTGTGATGTCCCGAGACCCAGACAAGTCTTAGCGAATTGAGTCTGCCGACTTGCACTCCTGGACTATCTTGGAAGTCGTTTAAGGGTTGAGTAAGGCCTTAAGCAGAGCGTGGCTGTCACTGCAGACAAAGATACTTCGCCCCTTCCACCTGTTCTTCACAATATAGTTGATGGCTATTAGGATCGCATAAGTTTCCGCCTGGAAGACCGATGCGAAATTACCTAAAGAGGGGTGAAATCTTATGTTTTTCGACTGCAAAACGGTCTTATTCTAGATCGCCACTGTATTGTGCTGCGACATTTTAACTTATCGCCTCATACTCACACTTCACTCGACAGATAATTACGAGAAAATCGAATAGTTTGATACAGTCTAAGCAGCATTGCCACATTGCTACAATAAAACGTATTACGTGTGACTTCTATTAAACTGTTGTGTCAGTTTTCTTCAGTATCCTTTGGCAAGTCATCATGGAAAGAATCACACCACAGCGGCATCTCCAAATTATTTGGCTGTGTTACAAAAATCGTGGCTGCCGTGGCGCAGTGGTAAGTGCGTCGACCGCCACGCACAGAAAGTCTAGGTTCGATTCCCGGACAGGATACCTCGCATTTTTTCACGGCACCACCTCTTTCGAGTTGCTGACAACACTCAAAGAGTATCAATTGTCTATGAAAAAGCTTCTCAAATCTCGCCGTTCGGAGTCGGCAAAAAACTGTTGGCCCCATAACGCAGTCCCAACAGTAACGCGCACAACACTTGTGGGCTTGTAGTGCCACTCAGTTAAAAATTACAAAAATCAGCATTCTTTGAGCAATGTTTTATATGCGATTCGTAAAAATTACGGTTCGCATTATCCACTTACTGAAACCACTATTGCCAACAGAATTCTCAGTTTGAATCCTGGTCTACATAAGTGGACCCTACCGGTTAGACTACATACATATTTAAGAGACTATAGTACAGCTGAGTTTTTATGCGAAGACTGTGATCTATCGATTTGTCGTAGTTCTCAGTAGCTTGGCTAGTCGTATTCCACAACTTGACGCATTTTTCGTGGGGATCGGCTTTCAAGCGTACAAAAATTCCAATTCTGCAAGACTTGAACTTGAGTCATACTTTCTTTGAAATCGTCCTAGAAAAAACTCAAAGAGAATCCGGTATCTCATCGTTAATAATTCTTAGTAATGAAGCTCATTTCAGACTCGATGGATATGTTAATAAATAAAATTGTCGTATACGAGTTGTTGGGCAACCCGAAGTGTGGCACGAGCTCTTAATTTTTGGGCTCATGAACTCATTCGTCCATATTTTCTCAAAAATGAAGCAAATCAGAATGTTACCATCAGTTGTAACCATTGTCGCGAAATGGGAACGGAGCTCTGGTTTCAACAAAACGTAGCTATGAGCTATACAGCTTAGAAAATAATGGAAATCATTTTGTTGAGCCTTTTCATGTTTTGCTGCGTTAATTTGCCGCCTACGTACGATATTATAATTTTAGACTATTTTCTCTAAGGATATGTAAATTGTCAGGGCTTCAGAAATAAGGCAGCTACGATTGAGGCTTTAGAAGCCAACATTTAGGCGCCGAAGATTGGTCCTCTCTAACTATCTATTTACATGATACCATTTTCGAAAAGTAAATGCCATGAATTGTTCTTTTTACCTATTATACACGATTTAAGTTCATTTTACAATTTACGTTTCTTACTTCACATTAAAAGTCCAAGGTCATGGTGAATAAGCCTTGGTTCTGAAAGTGACAAATTTGTTGTGCAAATAGCATTTTCGAAAAATTCCGATTTTGCTACATTTTACCTCATTTGGCGTTAACGGCCATGATATTCGTTGGTTTCAGTTTACTATCTTAGCAAAAGGTCTATTCGACTTCTCAAAAATTGTTCGTGTATTTTGTAAATTATTTGAAATTAAAAAAAAAATCATTCAACCAATTCCTGACAGACCGAAGAAGCTCTCACAGGTGCCCCCTCTTGGGAGAATGGCCAAAATGGAGCACTAGACGTGCCTCTGACAGTTCCAAATTTACTATTTACATTCCCTTACAGTTGAGGGGGGTCGAACTTTTCGCCTCGCTCTTATGGAACAATTTTTTTTGAACCAGAACCATACATGTCTACGCATAGCGGTGAAATGCTGCCAAACAACACTGTTGTCAATATGTTTTCTCTTTGGTGTGAATTATTCTAAACAAACCGTACAATATGTGCATTCATTTGAAAAAAGAACAACAGCGAACATTCAACAAAAACGTTTTCTATGAAGAGCTTATCAAACTTTTCCTTTTGAATGCAGCAGTATACAACGGTATGCCGCTGAAGAATCTAGGTCCTGGTCCCTTGAGAAGTGAAGTGTCACTCAATTTTTAACTAGCCACTACAAGCTATTGCTGAAACCAAAAAAAGAGTAACCATCATCGATTTCGACCCACACGCTGAAGGTCTAGGATCGATTCCCGGACGGGACACCTCGCATTTTTTCCACGGCAACACCTCTTTCGTGTTGCTGACAATACTCAAAGAGTAGCTAGTTTAGGCACGATTCTTTTGTGTGCAATGGGTGATGTGGGTGTGAAGGGGGACAAGAACGGCTCCGACGAGCTGAGCCGAGCAACCACAAGCGTGCCGCCGTCCTCCTCCACACACCTGCAACACAATTGTCTACTAAAAGCTTGTGAAATCTCGCCGTTCGGTGTCGGAAAAAACTGTAGGTCCCTTCTAATCGTGAGTGAACAGTTGCACGCTCAACACGAGTTGTTGTTGTGGAATCTAGACCCTGGTCCCCCCATGTGGACTGTAGTGCCACTCAATTATTATTACTATTATCACCGATTTCACGAAATTCAGTTCAACAATCAGATAGAGTCTTTAAGTCCAAGTGAACATGGAATTTAAGACCTGTAACCATTCTCTCAATCCCAAACCAGTGCACCAAAACAAATAAAAAAAACCAACAGTCAGACAAACAAAAAACTCCAAAATGACTTTGGCTGCATGTCTGATGAATGGGTGTACGAAGCCAACGCGAAAAATCCCTTCCTTTGGCCGTCAAATTTCCACATTGAGAATCAGAATAAATAACCCCCCGCGTGGAGTTTTTTAATAAGTGAAGTTGTTCAAGTTCAAGGACCCGACAAAGTGCCCCAAAACGCTTTCACTGCATCGCCAGCGGATAGTAACCGCAGTCAAGTGTTTGGATTAACTTTGGTCAACTTGAAATGGATTAAGGGTGCAACGCATGTGCACCATTTCCCAATTTTCAAATTCGAGCTACAACCTGAACATTAATTAAGACAAATCCATGCCGTAGCCTAATGAAAAATCGTTACGAACCATGTCACACTGAACGTGAGTGAGACAAAAAAAAGGAAATCCACATCGCCAACCATCAGCAGCTGTCCCACTTAACCTCACAAAAATTGTGCGCTGCAGTTGTGATTGCGTGCTTACCGGCTTCATTTTGTGGCAGAGTCCCCTTTCCACCAGCCCACCAGCCCAGCCGCCCGCAGCTACTTGCAGCAGCAAGCAAAAAGAACACAAAAGGGCAAAAACAGCAACGAAAGGAAATAAGTGTATGAACCCTGAAAGCCCTTCTTGACGATTGAAAAATGAAAATCAAAGGAACTGGGTGCACACCCCGGAGAGACCACACATTCACTAAGCTCACTATTACCCGAACTAAAATCACCGGTGTCAGCAGCTGTTGGCTGGCTCCACTCGGCACTCACGCTCCGCTCACGTATATTAACCGGGATAATCGCCCATAGGCATGTAGGCACACACATGCACACTGAAATGGGCGCCTAAGCCAAGCCCACGATGACGGGAGGGCATTTGGAGGAGCTGGAGCATTCGGAAGTGCTTCACATCGACCGCAGATGAGGGCGTTGGTTGGGTGCTCCTCTCCGCCCGGTATCGCACATGCTATTCAAATTTCGAAATTGTATTCATATTCATGCACATGTAGGTACAGTGCTCCTGGGAGTGTGTAGCTGGAGCTGAAATCCTTCAGCTGCTGCTGGTACTGCTTTAGCTTCTCCAACGATTGGCATTTGGCATTTATAATTCGCAACTGGAGTGGGTACCTCAAACGTTTTATTAAACACTCGACGAGAAGCGATGGGACGTGGGGGGGGGGGGGAGGGCAGGGCATTTCCATTTCAAAAGGAAAATTGTAACAACCTGTACTCCAAACTACACGCTCTGCGTCTGGTGCCGATCCTGGGCGCCGCTGTGAGATGTGTGTTAGCCCACCCCCGGATAAAGTAATGAATTCCAAAGCAGAGAGCGTCGCATTTGGCTTCTAAATAACAAGGAACACCTTAGAGGAATGTACATGGATGTGTGGGTGTGTGTGGGTGCGTCCCAACGAAGACGTCGCAAGATAATCAGTGTTGCACCACAGACTCAGGACAACAGGCGGAAGGAAATCTCCCAGCGAAGACGTTGCCACATCCCTCCCGGGGCGCACAGCAAATAACCCTTTTGCCGGTGCCTGGGCGGCTGTGGGGGGCGGTGACAGCTTGGAAAATCTCACAATTGTCATGAATCGGTAATGGCTGGAAAATTATGTAAATGCTCAGATTCACCTTTGACTCCGAACCCAAGACGAGCAGTGTGCAGGCGAGCGGGTCGAATGTGTTTTCCGTCTCAGAAATCTTCATCTTTGTTTCCCCCCCTCTCACGGCGTCGTTGTCGTCGTCGTCATTAGACGCGACTCCATGTTGACAGGCAACGTGAAGGGCGTACACAAAGGACCTTTTTGGGGGGGAGCTTCATTATTAATCCCGAGTTTCGTTGTTGAGTAATTTATGTTGGCATTGCTCGACTCCTTCTAGCCGGCTTTTCGGGTGGATCTGCACAGGAGTGCTGGCGCGTATGCAAACACTTAACTGCTCGAATGATTAATTCGCGGGAATTTATTTCAACACTGACGACTGTGCGATGACTGTGACGACGTTCTGCCGCGGATGTGGGTTTGTTTTACTTCACGGCGAGGAGGCGGGCCGAGGCTTGTTTTCGCGCATTTCAAGGAAGTGGATGGAATTTGTTTCCTTCTGGCGGGGCGCCTTGACAGAAGGCGCTTACACGCTGCGAATGCTGAAGGCCCCGAAGGCAGGGAATCGTTTCCTCATTTCAAAGATATCCATTTCGTGTGTAATTGGTTTTCGAGAACACGCCAGAGTCAGAAGTTAATGGTAATTTGCGAGATGATTAAGCAAGTGCGTGCCTTGTTTTCGGAGAAAATATGTTTTGCGAATATTGGCGACGGGATGATGCGCTGGTGAGTCTTAGAATCTCATTTGCATTCCTAGGAGTTGACGATTGCGTGCAGTACAGATGAGAGAGCAGCATTTTTTTATCTAGTCGGTCGCGAGATTGTTGACAAGATCGGCTCAAGAGTCATGATCTTTCAGAAGTGTGCATGCGAAATGGTTTCCGTGGATGACATTGAGGTGCACGTTCTCTCGGGAAGAATGCTGTGCTTGCGATCCCAGATGATATGCCGGAAGGCAGGTAATAATAATAATAATAATAATAATTGGATGGCACTACAGCCCGCAAGGGACCAGGGCCTAGATTCTACAACAACTACTCGTGTTGTGCATGCTACTGTTCTCTCACGAGCAGAAAGGAGGTAAAGTTTTTTGCCGACTCCAAACGGCGAGATTTGAGAAGCTTTATATAGACAATTGGCACTCTTTGAGTGTTGTCAGCAACTCGAAGGAGGTGGTGCCGTGAAAAAATGCGAGGTGTCCGGGGATCGAATCCAGACTTTCTCCGTGTCGGTCGACGCACTTACCCATTACGCCTCGGCCACCACAATTTTTACCAAGATATGCGCCATAAAAGAACTCATTCTTAATGGCATCTGGTTTCACAAGCCTGTTTTCTAGCGAACTTTCAACATGAAAGGCGTTTGTCACGGGCAAGAACTGATGATAATCACTTACTGTTGCGTTCGGACTTAAAGCGGGACAGTGCGCAACCGAGCTCCTGCAGATTCTGCCGAGTGGTTATCGATGTTTATATGTTGCCTGACGGTGTTCTCAACAACATAATATCTCTCCTATTGGCTAAACTTGGGGGGTTATATGCAATTCCTTCCTCATACGATTTGTCAACGACTGAATCGACAATTCCGACAATCCCCGCAGGGAAGCCGTTTACAGAAGATGATTACCTCACAATCACGTCAAAGTGCACAGAATGATCTTCTGGTCCATCTATCTAGGCTTAGCAAACACATTTATATCGATTAAGGGCAATTAAAGTTGGAAACTGGAGTTGTTTGGAAGAGGGCACTTGTTCATCTATAAGGTATTATCGGAAGAAAGCGTGTCCGAAGAAAAGCATCAGTGGCCCTTTTGAATCTGACAAAAGTAATCGATCTGTTTAACATCCCTTTTCCGGTTTCCTTGAGCTCTAAAAACCGCTGGTGAACAATCTTGAAGCTCCACATCATATCACTTCGCAGGAAAATTTATAAAATACACATGGAGCGTATTTCAAGCTTCTACGTGACAGGGTGTATAGGGACAAGCAGGGTCATATCTAGTTTTGACATTACTACAAAGTCTGTTAAACTATGTAGTGTGATCATGGAAAACTCCCACTGTTCTGTCAAGGTCGGTAAGGAACTCAACGAGAAGTTCAAGGTTCCCAACTGGTTTTAAACAAGGCGCTTCACTAAACTTCACTCTAGCTTCAAACTTAAAACTGAACATTTGAGGTAAGCTCTTCAAACGACCCCTTCATCTACCGGCTCACTCGTGCAACATTGACGTATCTGGACGAACACTACGATCCGCCAAAAAGGCGTTTGTAGGTATTGAAACGTAGAAAATGGACCTGTCATTAAAGAAGAGCATGATTTACATTTTTGAAGGTTAATTTTAACATAAAGAAGAGTTACGTAGTCCATAGTGAGTAACACTATTATTGGCCACCTGGTGGTGTAGTGAATTAATGCGTTGACTCACGCGACAGAGGTCCTAGGTTCGATTTTTAAAGTAAATCTTTTTTAGGATACAACCTCTCTCAACCATCAAAAAGTACTAAATGGTTATTGAAAGCTTCTCAAATGTCGCCGTTTGGAGTCGGTAATAAGCCGTCGATATCCTACACGAGTAGCTGCTGAAGAAACTCGATCCTAGTCCCTTGTGGTATCATTTATGATGACACTGCAGGCTATCATGTATTGATACCGCTGTTTAAGATTTTGAAAAGATTTAAAATGTCGAAAGTAGGAAAATTATTTTCAATCTTCTCATGTACAACATCTCGTAAAACATTCATTAAAGTGCTTCTTCTCTGAAACTCAATAAGGAGCTTTGCGAAAGGTGTGAGCAACAAAAACGAAACTCATATTCTTCACTCAGTACTATTCATAAGTTCCAATTAAGGACATTTCCAGAGCAAAACCCCCTTCCATCCGAGGCAAACCAAAGCTTAGCAAATTATGTGGCAGTCGGGAAGGTAAGCAAGGAGCGCAGACAATTGCTGGAAAAAAAAAACGTTCCCTTAGCAGTTGTTGCAATGAAGTATGTGCCGTACAGGGGATGCAGCAGGATGCATCACAGGTGCCAACTTCGCTTATTCGCGCCCAAATTTGGACTAAAATGCACGGTTTTTCAGTGAATTGGTTGAGATAGTTATTCTAAATCAATGACTTTAATTTCTAAGATGCGAAGTCCCCTGCGCTGCCCTAACAGACAACCAATATAGAGTCAGACAGACACCCAGACAAGGACGCGTATTTTATGTGAATCTTTTGATCAACGCATGCATACGTGGCAAACGGCAAACGACGAACGGCAAACCGGCACCGTAGACAGCAAGGAGCATATTAATATCCTGGCAACTCATACGTGTTAATGTGACTTTATGACTTTTTTCCCCTTTCGAGCGTCGCCGTTTGCATCACAGAGCGAGGCATCCCAACAACTCAATTATTATTTCGTCCTTTTTTCCTAGTCGCAGAGCGCGTCCCGTCCTCCATTTGATTCGCAACCAAAGCCCCAATGGATATCGTCGAAACTATTCATTTCGCACACGCCCGCCTCACTCACAGTCTGCCGCTTGGTGAGAGTGAGAGATAAAAATTTATACATTTGCATATGGTATGGCGTAACGCGAAGACGTGCTCGCCACACAGACAGACCGCCCACCATCCGCCCACCTCCGTTAACCATCCAGGATACACGATACATTGGAGCGATGGAGAAGAAGGTTCCTTGCTGCTTCCTGCGAATGTAACACTTTCGCGCTCGTGATTGTCCTTGCAGCGGAGAATAAAGGCGAAAGAAATGGAATACAAAGTGCAATTTATGCATGATGGCCCATTTAATAACGCGTGCTTCTTTCATTTATGTGCGACAGGCGGCGGCAAAGGGGCCGCACTCTAAGCTTCGGCTTCAAAGGACTCGCAGGATATGGAGCACAGGGGGGGGGAGAGAAATAAAATTCTTGGAATGTGACTGCCAATTGAATGAAAGCTGGGTGGAGGGGAGGGAAATATCCTTTGCGGAACCTTAATGAGTTATTGCATTGGACCGACCATATTACGGTGTCCAGTACAGCAGTTGTCCTTTGAATGTTGCAATAACAGGGAACATCATCATGTTACCGGGTTGACTTTGACTTCTTTTTCGCAATTTTTTGACTCAAGCATGCACATGAATGAAATGAAATTCGGGACACACACTTCCCAAGGATATTTCTGACATGATGCATGCCAGTCAACGAATTCCTCTTTAAAGCCTTAGTACACGCTTCTATTTCAATTCAAAATCTTACATCCTTCTGCGTTTCATCAACAAGTGTCTTTTTGTCCACAAGACCCATTAACCACACACTTCCCCGCTCGCATTTGAATGCAAATCGAGGGCAATGTCGCGTAATGGTAACCTCGTTAGGCGCAACTTCAAACTGCGTGTTAGTCACAAATGCGAGTTTTATTGTCGAGCCGTTGAAAATGTCGCCGTTTGACTTTCTTATCGCTGGCATTACAATAAAAATCCTATTCGCCGCAGTCATTCATCTCGATTAAAGTTCAATCATCTGAGAATAGGAATCTATTACTTTTTATTTTCTCCATTGTTCATACACCATTTTTTTTTGTGCTCTTGACAACTGCAAAAGATTGTTGAGCAAAGTGCTGGTTTGCGGTGTAATTGGGTGGTTGCACTGGGTGACAGGTTGTGGTTATGTGAGTTTTTTGAAAGATAATCATTTTGTTTGCGGATTTGATTACTTCATTTTATCACGTGTGAGATACATAGACCGGAGATTCTTTGGTGGATTAGAATTTGAAAATGTAGCTGGCATGACATATTGCGTAAATACGTCAGGCACACGCACTGTTTCAAGTTTGTTTCTTAGAGTGTTCTTTTCGAATTTTTGACGGAGGCATTTTTTCGAATCACCTACTAATTGTATATTTGCCTTCTCAAATTTCTCCCTTCGAAGTCCATAACTAACTGTAGGTCCCATCTACTCGCGAAAAATGTATAACGCGCACAAAATGAGTAGTTCCAGAAAAAGCTAGACTCTGTTGCCTTGTGGGATGTTTTGAAAAGGGCTAATTATATTTTTTTTTTAGGTGGCTGGGTGTTGTGGGAACAGGGTAGGCACTGATTGGTATCAACCTGGCGATGCTCAGCTGTTGTAACTGTTTCCCACACATCAACTGTGCTTATAGTACCTCCACGTTGGTAGCCACCGGGTACTGGTTGTTGTTCATCCGAACTCAACTTGCTAAACCTATAAGTGCGACCTCCGCCCAAGAGGTATAAAAAAGGGCCCGGTCTTCCAGGTTGGGGGGTGTGCGTCGGGGTAACTGCCCGACCACATTGCAAAATCTCCAGTTACGAAACGACCGAATGCCTCGGATACGGATGGATACACTGTTGACGACCCCCGCAAACGAACAAAGGACAATGATTTACGGATCTGCAAGTGGAATGTGAGGTCCCTAAACAGACCACGTGCAACCGATGAACTTGCGGAGGCCCTGGACTGCTATAAAGCAGACATTACCGCAATCCAGGAAATGCGGTGGGATGGGCCGGGCAAGAGAAGAGTGAGAAACTGCGACATATACCACGGCGACTGCTACAGGGAGAGAGGGAAACGCTTATTTGGATGCGGTTTTGTTGTTCGAGGCAGACTTAGGCAAAAAGTCTTAAGCTTCCAACACGTAAGCGAACGCCTCATAACAATCCGCATCAAGGCTAAATTCGGGAATATAAGCCTCATATGCGCCCACGCCCCGACAGAGGAAAAAGATGACAGCAGTAAAGAAGACTTTTATCACCTCCTAGAAAGGACATACGATCGCTGTCCCAGCTACGACACCAAGATCGTTCTAGGAGATTTCAACGCTCAGCTGGGAAGAGAAGAAGTCTTTGCTAAAGTCATCGGAAGACACAGCCTGCACGCCAACACCTCCGGAAACGGACTCAGGCTGGTTGACTTCGCCTCGGGGCGAAATCTCTCTGTGGCCAGCACGCGGTTCCCACACCTCAACATTCATAAAGGGACCTGGCGATCACCTGATCAATCAACCGTCAACCAGATTGATCATGTTGCGATCGACGTCAGACACTCCTCCAGTATTCTCGATGTCCGAACCTTCCGAGGTGCAAACATCGACTCGGATCATTTCCTTGTTGTAGCCAAGGTAAGAACCCGGATATCGAGGGAGCAACGGAGTCGAGACAGGCCAAAACGGTTTGACGTCGGAAAGCTACAATCGCAGCCGATCGCTAGAGCCTTTACCGATCGATTCTCCCTGAAACTCTCCGAAAGTTCGACGCTGCCTGCACAAACAATAGAAGACAAATGGAAACGTTGTCAAGAAGCCATCAAAGAGGCCGCCACTGATGTGCTGGGTTTCATGCCACCACCTAAGAGGAACCCATGGTTTGACGACGAGTGCAGGCAGGCGCATGCAGCCAAACAGGAAGCTTACAAGGCAACGCTGCATCGAACGACGAGAGCTGTTTGTGAGCTCTACAAACAGAGAAGAAGGGAAGAGAACCGGCTTCTCAGAAGAAAAAAGAAAGAGCACGAGAAGCGCGCGGTCGAGGAAATGGAGAGGTGCTATGGCAGGAATGACGTCCGAAATTTTTACCGCAAGATAAAACTGTTATCTGGCGGTTACAAACCTCGGACTGAAGCCTGCCGGGACCAAAATGGACAACTGGTGGTAGAGTCGCAGTCGGTGCTGAGAATTTGGAAGGATCATTTCTGTAGACTCCTAAACGGCGATGACGACACAAATCCCGCTGTTAGGCAGAATGTTCCACTCAATTTGGACGACGATGGACAAGAATTCCGTCCCCCCGACCTCGACGAGGTCAAGATAGCAATATCGAGACTGAAGTCGAACAAAGCTGCTGGCGCGGACGGACTGTCCGCAGAGCTGTTCAAAGCGGCTGGGGATGAGCTGGTTGGGTGCATGCACCAGCTCATCTGTGAGATATGGTCGGAAGAAAGCATGCCCGACGAGTGGAATCTCAGCATCGTATGTCCGGTCCACAAGAAAGGAGACCCCTTCGACTGCGCCAACTATCGAGGGATCAGTCTCCTTAATATCGCATATAAGATTCTCTCTGCCGTACTGTGTGAGCGCCTGAAACCGTTCGTCAAAAACCTGATAGGTCCTTATCAGTGTGGTTTCAGGCCAGGGAAGTCCACAATCGACCAGATCTTCACACTGCGGCAAATTCTGGAGAAGTCCCAAGAAGTACAAATCGACACCCACCATCTATTTGTCGATTTCAAGGCCGCATATGACAGCGTGCATAGAGACGAGCTATACAGTGCCATGTCTAGTTTTGGCATCCCTACCAAACTCGTCAGATTGTGTAGGATGACGATGGAGAACTCTCGCTGCTCCGTCAAGGTCGGTAGCGAACTCACCGAGACCTTCGATGTCAAAAAAGGATTTAGACAAGGCGACGCGCTGTCATGCGACTTCTTTAACATCATTCTTGAGGGGATCGTGCGTAACTCACACATCAACACCAGAAGCACGATCTTCCACAAGTCCGTTCAACTGCTAGCTTACGCGGATGACATTGACGTGATCGGCCGAACTCAGCGAGCCGTCAATGAGGCGTTTGCTAGCATCGAAGCGGAAGCGGCCGACTCCGAGCGGCCAGATTTGAGAATCTATATAAACATTTTATACTTTATAAGGTGGTGCCATAAAAAATGAGAGATGTTGAGTTCGAGAATCAAACTTGAGACCTTGGGCGTATGGGTGGAATCAATACCTACCATGCGACGGCGACCACTTGAGCCTTAGCTATAGATGTGGAATTACATACTTGTTTCAGTGGACAGGAACAGGTGGTAATCACTTGGCGCTATGTCCGGGCTATATGGTGGATGCGATAAAACTTCCCATCCAAGCTCCCGTAGCTTATGACGAGTCATCAACGCAGTGTGTGGTCTGGCGTTGGCCTGGTGGAACACTACAGCCTTCCTGTTGGTCAATTCTGGACGCTTCTGGTTGATCGCTTGCTTCAAGTGGTCCAGTTGTTTGCAGTAGATGGTAGAATTAAGCGTTTGGCCATAGTGGATGATTCCCTTCCAATCTCACCAAATACACAGCAAAAACTTCCTGGCCGTCAATCCCGGGTTGGTCACTGTTTGGGACGATTCACCGGCCTCCAACCACGACCGTTTTCGCTTGATATTGTCGTATGTGATCCAGTTTTCGTCGCCAGTCACCATCCGCTTCAAAAATGGGTTCATTGCGTTTCAGCAGTATATCGCAGACGTTGATTCGGTCCAAAAGGTTTGCGGTTTCATGCGGCACCCAAACATCAAGCTTTTTTTTTGTATCCGGCCTTCTGCAAATGGTTTAAAATGGTTTGGTGACTAACTCCTATCTCCTGGGCGATGTTACGAGATGGCGCATGCCGGTCTAACTCGATGATTTCCATGATTCGATCGGTATTCGTCACAGGTCTTCCGCCGGCTGGCTTATCCATGGTGTCATTTTCACCGGCTCTGATTCGTTGAAACCATCTATCTCCCTAAGCACCATTAATCTCACGGAACGTTTCTCTAGCGGATTTACCTTTAACGAAGGAAAACTTTAAAATAGCGCGAATTTTGGCGTAATTGAACTCCATGTTTACACATCTATAACTGTTGAACGCAATATCCAAACTAATCATGTATAGCGTTGTGTTGTAGGTTATATAAAGACCTTTCGTATTGGCAGATACGAACTCTGTAGCGTTTTGTACATAGCCGTGAAATTTAAAAGACAAAAAGGTGGAAGGGAGATACTTGACAACCTTATATAAATGTGATTTTTTTTTGCTTACACTGTACGCACAAGACAATAGAAAGGATGAAATCGTCTCTTGGTTTGACTTGAAAACGGCTGAGTAAAGTAATAAAGCCAAAAATGTGTCGCGCTCTTATGGAGTGTATTCGGCTATTTTTGGTCTGTGTCTTACCTCATAATTCATTTTCTAAAATTTCTTCTTCATCAAAAATTTGTTTAAAAGCTTGTTTTGGTTTGCAGGAGGTACTTTACCTGCTTGATTTTTTTCATAGAAATATCCACTGGTGGGTCCTTGGGACTTAGGTACTAACTTCATTCCCATTTTAAGCTCTTTGGTCTACTGAAGAAATATATTTCAAAGCGCAGTCAGCTATGCTGCTGTTTTTATAAACTTTCCAAGTGTAAGCTATACCGTTTCACACAAGAAAATGTCAGTTCTTGGTACAATTTTTCTTCTGGTCACTCCTGCTGTACTTCGTCTCCTGCTCAACTTAGCGGCAAATGTCTACATTTCATGATTGGCTAACGATTCACATTTATTTTAAATCCATGCATTTTAAACAGTCATCCCTGAATCTTCATTTCGGCACAAGCAATCCAAGGAGGATTTAATTTTCCAACGGCCCCTCTTCTTGCAATCAATTGCACTCACAGCACCACTAGTTCGGCACGTTCTGCCTTGAAAATGCTCACAAAAAAATAAAATGGGTCACTATATTTTTTCGTGCATCTTCCTAACTGACAAATGATTGATTCAACATCCGGTTACTAACCGGATCGGTGATTTCCCTTTTTAATGCAACTCAACCTTCGACACCACAAAATGATTCAAGTTTAATGACCCAAAATTTTCGCGTATCATCGCAACTGTTACCTACTCCCCCACTGCGGTGAGCAAGCAAGTGCTGGTTAGCTGTGCCCTCCCGACCACGTGTTCATTGGCAATTCCGGGACCCCATTTCCCAACGTGATGCACATTTTAACACGCCGATAAAATGGTAATTAATTCCCGGCGCAAACATCCCTTACCGTCTCGTTGCCTCAATGCGTCGAAGCAAACCCACAACAAATCAGAAATGCACCCAGCCGATGGTAAGGATAATAAGTTCCTTGTTTCGAATGTCGAATGAACCTGATTAATGCTAAGAAAGTCAACCCTTACCACGGCAAGCATACGTTGCCCGCCTCGGCAGCATACGCTGCTTGCACAAGGCCCACCCCAAGCGAAGCGCCCAGCATCCCTTGGTGTCGGTTTCCGTCGTCGACACAATCGCTACGTAATGTGACACATATTGTGACAAATTGCATAAATTTTAAGGTAACTACTCGCAATGGTCGTCCATTCCCCCTGACAAGGGTGACATTGAGACCGATTTGATTCGGATACACTTCCCGGCGACAACCCCCGGGGTTCGAGGAGCGTAAGAACAACGCGTGACGAAAGGGCATTTTCTGCACATTTTCTGTGACAAATTCTGTTGAAACTTTCGTGCGCTCGTCTTGTCAAACGGGCGCAACGAATGTGCTCTGTGTGTCAGGTTCACGGCGGAATGATACACCTGCGAGGCAGTGTTTTGCTTTAGATTTTGCGTTTTTCGTTTTTATTTTTTCTTCTGATTTACTAAATAGATACATTCAATGGAGTTTGATGAGGGATCCTAGTTGTCACCGGGGTCCTTGCACTCGTTGAAATTGATGTCCTCAGGACGAAAGTATGAGTTCTGCATGCTGTACAGTCGGTCGATGGGATTTATCATTGGCGGCTGATTGAAGGGCCCCATTAGCTGCTGGAACGTGGCGTAACTGAGACCGAGTATGGTATTCAGGATGGGTTCGTTTGTCTTGTTGCAATTTTCTGAAAATAGAGAATTTAAAAATTTTACTGTGAATTATGGGATTTTTTCTTTAGACAGTCTTAAATTTTTTTTGATTCATTATCCAAAATTTCGGAATGCAAATGTTGCAGAATTCTTTATATTCCGAAAGCTAAAATTTGAAAAAAGCGTATAACTCAAATTGGTTTTTGTAAAGGGGGTTTTACTGTCACCTTGTAACTTTCCCTCATGGGATCGCTGTAGGATTTGTAGAGGGTTTGTATTCGAATGTGGCAAAAAATCTTTCGCGCATTGGAGAAGTTTTATATTTTGGAACTTGGAATTTGTGGATTCTGCCTTTGCGTATAATAAAAATAATTTAGTGGCACTACAGCCCACAAGGGACCAGGCCCTAGTTTCTACAACAATTACTCTTGTTGTGCCCGATACTGTTCTCTCAGGAGTACAAGGGACCTACAGTTTTTTGCCGACTCCAAACGGCGGGATTTGAGAAGCTTTTCATAGACAATTGATACTCTCTGAGTGTTGTCAGTAACTCGAAAGAGGTGGTGCCGTAAAAAAAATTCAAGGTTTCCCGTCTGGGAAGCGATTCTAGAACTTCTGCGACGACTGCGACTACTTACGAATATTCTATGCACTGATATTTAAACAAGCGTTGCAGCTTGAGATCTTCGATACAATTTCTACAAACATGACCTGTCAAAGTGAAAATTTGTCTGACAATTCTCTACTCGCGGACTGACGTTTTGATGGCTGACATTGTGTTTAAGGAGAAAAGCATCATCACTGCTTACACAAATGTGTGTTAACTCTTAAATTTTAGATCTTACGTCGTTTACTTTAATTAGTTCAGTGTATAGTCTAAGGTCTCGTCACTCTGACTATTTGCTAGACAGCGATTTTAATTGCTGTTCTAGTTGTAAATAAATAAATAAATAAATAGTTCAGTGTTGTTACTCTATAGAGATGAAACTGAAATTCAGACCAACTTGTGTTCCAAAGGGGCAGTAAACTTTTTGTCTTTGAAAAATTCAATTGCTTCTCTTAGGGTTAGCATTGAGTTCTGTTTCCAGTTTTTCTTCAGAGAATTTATTGAATTGAAATTCGAATCATCATGCATTTCGAAAAAATGAGAAACCGAAAGGCAACACAAAATATGTCAACTTGCAGTCATCGTTAGTCACCAAACACACAGTTTACTCTTGGTCCTCAACAATGGTTAATGATAAAATAAAGTTTCCTCAAGAAGCAAATTGCAATAGGATTCCCCGATATTGGATTCCCAGACAATTAAATAAACTGGTCTTAGATTGAAACAGTCTCCTTAACATTGGTAAACTATTGATGAAACGAAGCAAAGCACATTTTGATCAACATCGCCTGTACTCAGGGAAGCCAGTTTCACCGGTAAAATAAAAGAGAAATCAACGACATTTTGTCGAATATTGGCAACAGTCCACCGTCGCCAACTCGAGACTCCATCAACGCTCCAGTGGAACACTTATAAAGGCTTTGTGTACAAAATTATGGTACAGGGTTCTTCATTTCGTAGTTTCGCGCAGTTTGTGCTGGCCTTTGCCATTTTATAATCTAAGTTGTCATTTGAAGTATGAGGATGAATGTTTGTCATTTACGATAATAGATCCGGAAGGTGAAAGGCTCATTTTATCGCTTCTACAAACACGGTTGTCATTATCTACGTTCGTTAACCCTTGTGTTCCAGTAAAGGGGTCGCGAGGTATCCTCCGCCATCGACTCTAACTTATTATTATTTTCAAGCAGGCGAGTATATGGGCTTGATATTGATGAACCACCTCGTCCTGGGTTTCCCGAGCGGTCGTCTATGTGATGGAATTGTATCTTAGGCATGCCTCGGAAGTCGTGATGAGCCGTATCACGCGTCTAAACCAAGAAAACAAAGTCATTTATGTCTGCTCAACATTGAGTTCCTTCCGCACCGCCGCGTTTCACAGCCAATGCCGGGGAGTAACTGACGCAACGGCACGGAGAAATCTCATCTCAGCAGCATGTGTTCGCCATCTTATTCTTTCGGTCATTACCCAAATTTTATGACCATAGGTGAGAGTGGAAACAAACACTGAGTTAAAAACCGTTAACTTGGCGTTGACAAAAAGCTCGGTCTTCCTTATTCCTGATCTACCAAGCTGCTTCAAAATAGATCCAGTCTGGCCAATCCTACAAAAAAGGCTTAGTGCTACTCCTCCCATCACTCGTGTAAAGGCCCCGAGGCATGTTACTAAAACGTCACCACCTGTTTCAATGGGACTCCGCTAACATGTAGAGTCCATTGGACACGCCTTTTGGAAATTACCATTCCTTCTGAATTGCTCACGTTTTACCTTCATTCCAGCATCAGTGCACACGGCTACAAACCTATCGAGCACGCGCTGGAGTTCTGTCTGGGAGGATGTGGGGACAACTAAGTCATCGGCGAAAAGAAGATGGCTTATACACAACTCTCCCAATGTGAAATATTCTTGGCCACGGCTGCGTGCATATATTTAAGGAACATTTTCTTAATTGAAGAAACACATTGGTATGGAAGAAGCGGTGCCAGTGTATCCGTACAAATTGACTGCTTTTGTGTGCTATATAGTCGAAAGGTGCCATTGGTCCGAATTTGTTCAAAGATTTCAGTCCATTCGGATATGAAAGCAAGTAGTTTATACAAGACTGAGCAACACGCCACGCAACATGACCAATTACGACTTTTTTGCGTCTGATAGCGTTGTTCTTGTTTTGGCGACATCAATTACCTACCAAACACCGTTAAATTTATTTTTTGTGTGCCTTTGCATTGGACCGTACTAATGGAAATAATTCCCGAATCCTAGACGCAATAAAAAAAAACATGAGTCAAGTTGTGGCCACTGTACCGCCTGAAATGTGCCAAAAAATGTTTTCAAAAATTTTGTCAAAATAATCGCACATTGAGAATCTTTCTGCATAGCATTTTGAATGATTGAGTTTGTCACACATAATGGCAAGGTACGAGCTCTACAAAGAATTTATATTTTCATCAAAACTACTTCCTGGTAAATATGGACAACAACATAAGTACTGAAATCAAACGCAGAACCACTCTTGCCAATCGCTGCTTCGTGGGACTCAAGAGGCAATTGAGTAAGAGAGCCCTCTCTCGAAGAACTAAACTGGCTTTGTACAACAGCTCGATCATCCCAGTCTTCTTTCAAGGTGCGGAAACTTGGACGCTACTAAAAACGGATGAGGAAGCTTCGAGAGAAAAGTTGAGCACGCGATTTTTGATCTTGTGTGCCTTGGTGGCCTCGGGAAGAGATGTTTCAACGACGAACTTTCTAGGCTCTATGGCTAGGTCATGTAGGGCGTTTGGACATCACTGCTCCGACCGGAAAAGTCTTCGAATCTGAGCAACTGTGACAACGCAACAGTGAGCCGCCTAAGTTTAGATGGCGCACACAAGTGGAGAAGGATCGCAACCAACTTGGAGTGCGCAATTGGAGGAAGTTGCCGAGAGATCGTGCTAGCTGGAGAGGCATGTTGGTTTAGGCCCAAGTCCACCCTGGACTGTAGCGCCAGTAAAAGAAGAAGAAGAATTTTCAAAAAAATGTGTCGCTGCGTGTATTTTATCAAGCTTTACTTTCAAAATCGAAAAGAGGATTGCCAAGATTGTCTACCAGCCTTAAAGATATCTTAGCCGTCTAATGCAAGAAAGTATTTGTAAGATTGGCGTTCATATCGCATCACGCTTTGCTTAGACATCTTAAACGAAAAAAAGAAAATAGTACAGTAAATGATCAAAGTTATAGAAAATGAAGACTGCATCCTGTTTTACGTTGACACAAGCAAGCGCCAACTGTGACAGAATTTGGGTCGTCATAAATAGGACTAAAATATCAAAAACAGGTCTAAAACTGTCCTGGCAAGCCATTGCATACCACCAATAACCGGATTTTGAAAACGTTAGAAACACTCTAGAAACTTAAAAACATTAAGAAGAATAGAAAACAGGACATATTAAAGAAGTTCATCGTTTGCTAGCAGTGAAAAACACATTTTTTGAAAATTTTACATGGAATCACACGTTTCGGATACCGTTTTCTGGTATTCAAAAACTTCGCTTCATTAAACACCAACTTACCCTTGTTAGTCTCTGTACAATTAAACGGCGTATTCTCATTCTGAATCTCATCCTTGATCAGCCGCGTCTTGTCCGCACACGAAAATGGCGACTCCAAGGATTCACTGTCACTATGTGCTTCGTCCTTCACCTTAGCCAAGCTGCTGTCCGACTCCTGAGAGTCTGTTTCGCTGGCGCCTTTCTGCTCCTGCTTCGCTTTCTTCTGAATCTTCTTCACTTTGGCCCGCTGATTTTGAAACCACACCTACAAACAACCAAAGAATATAATACCGGAGCCCTTGCCCCCCCCTTTCTACTTACTTGTACAATTCTCAAGCTGAGACCGGTTTCCTTGGCGAGATTCTCACGAACCTTGCGGCACGGCTTCGGAGACACTTCAAACGATGCCTTGAACGCCCGCCTCTGCTGAGTGTTTAATATAGTCCGCGGCCTCTTGGGGCCCCGTCTGCCATCCAATTTCGGTGGAAATATATCATCGCCATAGAAATCCTCTAATCGGGCAAAAGGACGGATCATGGAGACCAGTGACAACAACAACGGCGGCGGGAGCAGTCGCATGCAAAGCAAATCATTAAAGTGTCATTAGTTTGCAGGATCTTGAGCGAATCAGTGCCGTACCGTATCCTTGGAGCATTTCCACCTCCTTCTCGTAATCGAATCGGCAGAAGAGCTGCCCCTGCTTAACCACATATTGCTCGCCCTTTTTCAGAAGGACACCGCACACAACGCAGGCGAAGCATTTCAAATGGAAAACATTGTCGAGGGCCCTCATGACGAGCTCATCGGAGCCAATCTTGTGTCCGCATCCAAGGCAACGATTGCGAATGAAAAGTCTGAAGAAAAACGGTTTTTTTTTTTTTGTTTTATGATTAAACAGCGAGAGGACTTGGGGTAGGGGGAGGGTGGATGAGGAAGGAGGTCCAGTGACAGGAAACCAAAACTAGTGAAGTCTGTAGTGGACTGAAGATGTTTTGGTGGCACAGACGCGTATTCTGTGCTCAGATGGGGGAATAGCCCGGGATAAGTGGCCAGGACTTAACTTTGGTCAAAAGGTCCGCGCTTAGTGGAGACAACTCATCATAAAAAACAAAAAACTTCGGCTACCGTTACAAAATCAACAAATAAATGGAAACAGCTCACCTCTCATAGTCGATGCGGCAGTAGAGCTTCCCATCGCGGCTGAAGCAGGAGTGCACCAAGTGTATGGCGCACGTGCTGCACTTGAGGCATCCCTCGTGATATGACGTATCGACCACACGCATTATGTACCGATCACAAATGGTCTGGCAGCAGTAGCCGCACTGCAGGGACACGGACGCGCCTAGGCTTGAAGTGGCGGTGACTGACGCAGCGGCGGCCACAGCAGCTGCAGCCGCCGCTGCTGCGAGAACCGTCGACAGGGACTGCTGGTGCTGTGGATGCAGTAGGGCCGATGCATGGTGGTGCATGTGGTGCGGCGGATGGTTGAGGTGCTGGTGCAGCGGTGGGCCGGCATTTTGCATGCTGCACAAGGAACTGTTGCAATCGCTGAGAATCGTCCGCGGCTGGGAGTGCTGATGCGTGTGGGGGTGCGAGTGGGAATGCAACTGGGGGGGTCCTGGATGGTGGTGGGAGTGAGGTCCTCCGATACTATTAGTTTTGTGATTGTTATCGGTGACATTGTTGCTGTTGCTGTTGCCGCCACTATTACCGCTGTTGTTGTTGTTGTTGCTGTTGGTGGAGTTGTTATTGTGGTTGGTTTGCCGGCTTCCGAGGACTCCACCGCCGACATCGGACATTGTGTCGGTTATTGTTGGTTGAATGATGGCACTTGTTAACATTCTGTCGTTTCCGGTTGTCATTGATTGCGATGGGGGCAGCGGCGGTGGCACTCCAGGGCCAGGACCAAGGCCGGATGCAATCGGTTGTTGACAATGATGAGGAAGTTGTTGCTGTTGCTGTGGCTGCTGCTGCTGCTGCTGTTGGTGGCATTTCATGTCCGACGGAACTGTGTTTTAAAGTTTTCATAAGCAGTCAGCAAAATGTTCATAATGCGGAAGGTAATGTGAATGTACAATAGTTTGAAAAGGATAAACATCATCGTTTTGAGTGTCATCGTGGTTGGTTGTGGTCATATAAGCTGTGTATGCCAGTGGATAGAGAGGAGGCTGTTGCTGTTCAAGGATGTGATTAAATTTAGTTTTTGTGAACTTGGATCTGTTTGGAGTGTTGTATGGGAGATGTTTTAGTGGCAGGAAGTCAATCGCAAGTCCTTGTATTTCACTTGGTTTGAGAATGAACTGAGGATGAACCTGAAGCAGGACCATACTTTGACACGCTCTCTGCTTTGAAATTCATCTTGTTTTATTTGGACAGCATTTTGTCCCAAGAATGCAGTAAACGGAGGTTACTACCTGGTAGTACAATGGATCAGTTTTTGAGTCTAAGCGTGCAGTGTTTCCCAACCCCCAACAAAAAAAAAATGCACCTCACCTCAATGGACCTCAACCAACATACCTCCCGAGCTAGCACGATAATTTGCCTCAATATTCTCTAGAAAAAAATCAATAAGTAAATAGGAGGGCACTTCATCTCACCCGATACCGGGTCTTTCGAGCCACTACTCGTGCTGTGCCTGCTATTTGTCTTCCACGAGAAAAGGTGACCCACAGTTTATTGCCAACTCCGAATGGTGAAATTTGAGAAGTTGTTCATGGACGTTCGATGTGACAGCAAATCGAGGAGGTGGTGCCGTAAGAAAATGCGAGATATCCATTCTAGGAATCGACCCTGAGACCTTCAGCACTTGAATTGGAGCACATACCCACAGAACCGTGTCTGCCAATAATGTCTATACAAAATGTAAATAGGTGACAATCGACTCGGAAGCTTCTTTTTTTAATTCTTGATACTTTTTTTAACATTTCGTGTATTTCCTGTCTTCGTGCACAATTTTTCCAGTTGCTCATTTGCAGTTCTTGTTGTTGTTTAAGATTCTGGTTTTCTCAGAGGCTTAGAAATATAATCTGAATCTAAGATGTGTCACTGAATAAATAGAAATTCAGATATCTGTCTTAGCCATATCTTTGGTGTGTTCTCTTCACATGCTTTAAGAACTATCAAAGGGAGATTACAGAAGGCTGTCCTGTTTGTTGACGAAAATCACTGAAGAATTTTTCTATTGAACTATTATGGTATTGCAAGTAAATTGATCTTTCTCTAGGGATTTCATATCATTCTGCCGGCGATTCAAAATCACACCCTTTTCCTTTACAAGCTTAAACTGGGACAATGTACATTGTTGGCAGCTAAAACAATAAGCACTATTCGGCATTAGTTTGGTTAGTTTCGTTCGGGATATTAAAGTCTCGAAAATGAACCGCGTGCTAAACCGGAAATTGTAATTAATGACGCCATTCAACGAGAATCGGTAGATGTAGATCCAACAATGATTGTGCGGAGCACTGCACACAACAAGGGAGAAGTATTCCCCATGACGATAAGCCGACAAAGGATAAGTGAAAAACAAAATTGACAAGTGGGTACTAAATGAATTGACCGGGCCCAAAATTCTAAGCCGTTTAGAAATCTATGTATCGCTAAGTCTACGAAGCCGAAGAGTGGATTTGTATGACAATCGTAAAAAGATCTGAGCAGCCGTTGGATGCAGTCGAAAACCCAAGGACACACCAAGCTTGGTCTTCGCCCAAAAAAGATTATGGGGCGGAATTCAATTTTCATTCCTTCAACCAGAGAAAGCGATAAATGCTGTCAAACATTACAAGAAAATCGGCACAAGGCAAAGGAATTTGGTGAAAAGAAAGCTTGCGTTTGCAAATGGACATGGTTTGATTTTGTTGCATAATTAACGCTAGACCTCATATTTCAGACATGACATTACTTAGACCTAGACTTTCTACGTGGCGGTCGACGCACTCACCACTACGCCACGGCGACCACTTTGTATTATTATCATTAAACGCACGTTATAAAATTCGTAGCTTAAGGAGAACCAAACCCCATTAACTTTTTTCACAATTACGAGAGTTTGTTCTTAAATCACAACATCTTGTCAATTCCGACCTTACGTTGAGAACAAACTCTGCCGATCACCAGTTGAATGATCAAGGTTAAGGTTGTGTTTTACAGAGTCCCAGACAAATTTGGGTTGCTGATCCCATTGTGTTTCCCGAGATCTTCACCTCCTACAAGAACAACCCGGGCAATAAATCAAACTATGATCAGAGGAAAATGCTGTCAATTATGTTTAATTAGTGGAACAAGAATAAAATGCAAAAAGAAAACATCGTGGAGTATTCAGAGTTGCTTGAGAATGTTCTACGAGAGTGATTTTGGGGGCTGTGGGAGCTACAATCTATGTAGAAGAGTTGACTACGCCAGTAGACATTTCGGCATTGACTCTACCTAATTAGGCAACATAGCTTACCTAAACGAAACTAACATAGGAGAGTTTGCGAATCTAGTTGAACCACCTCACCTTGGGTCCGTCAAGCAATCCTCTGCCTCATGGGATAGCATTTAAGGCACGCGTCGAAAATTGTGAAGATGGGTACATAAATTAGTCTTACTTGATGTTACCATCGAAGCACGACTTTTGCGCTCGAAGGAGCAGCTGGTCAACACTGAGTTCCTCTTGTTCTGTCGTGTATGTCTGTCTTCGCTAGTAGCCTCCATAAAAGCATGAACAACTCACATCTCGTCACCTTGTACAATATTTTCGATCTCAATATTCCACTCACTCCTAAAGATTCATATCATACGTGGGAAGTGAAAGAAGTACTGAATTGAGAAGCACAAAATGAACAAATTCGTTCAGCTTGGTTAAGCCAAGAGAAATGCTGACAATGACTTCTGCCATCAGTCTTGAAAAAGGCGCCGAGATATTTGAATACCCTCACCTGCTTCAACGGAACTCCACTAATATGTAGATGACCTAAGATTCTAAAAGCATAAGACCAGCATCTGCACATATGGCCACAAAACGAATTTATAAAATAAACGGGGTGACACTACATATCAAAAAGGACCAAGGGCTAGGATGTTCGAGGCTCGCGGATTGCGTGCTAGTGTTCTCTCACAAGAAAAGGACAACTACATACTTTTGAATACTCCAAACAGCGAAATTTGAAAAGCTTTTCATAGGCAAAGCCTATGGTGGATCTTAAAGAAGAATAAAAACTGTTCAGTCTTGGAATTGAACCTGAGAGCTTTAGAGTGTGAGTCGACAAGCTTATCCGTAACGTCACATATGCCATTTATTTTATATTTACCATTGGTATAAGAGAAAAATAAAATATTGGAATTTTCTCTGATTTTTTAACGTAAATAACAACTTTGCACGGAAAAATGCAATTTCAATAATCGCTTCCAACAGAGCAAAGACTGAGTTGTCACCTTTCATACAGGCTTGGGCACTACCACAGGGCTTACATTTCAGAGCCATTTGTAGACAATTTGCTACCAAATTTGTTCACACAAACATAATCTACGACTCACTGCATTTACATCTGACAGCAATTGATGGTAACTAAGGCATCTCAAAAAGACGTTGACTAACCCTTAATCCATCACGTGAAGCTTCTGTGAGGAGATTCTACAAGAATGGAGAATGGCTTGAAGCAGCTCGGTGCATGAATGGACACACTTACGGATCCCTCTTTCCTCTGAACAAGTTAATCGCTTGAGATAAAGATTCAACTGGAAGATGTGACCATTCTCAATAATCGGTGTGTGTGCAGCAGAATAAAAATCTCAGAAGTCACTAAAACTGCACCGATATTAGCCAGAATTGCAGAACTTATAGACGGATCAAAGTCGATGCCGTGACACAGAAAAACATTAATCGAGCAATTAAAACAAAACCTCTGTAATGAGAAACGAAAAGCGCGCAATGCAGTGGTCACGAGGAAGGGGAAAGTAGATTCCCGTATTGTATCAAGGACACTCGCGGAGTTTTGAAAGAGAAAGGCATGAAGGAGTGGAGTGTAATGGCGTCGTAAAAAAATTGTTGTGCTCCTTAGCTCAGAAATCTGCTTTTGTTGTTGGTATAAGGGCTCTTGGTAAAATGAGACAAGGCCAAATGGGCAGAATGTACACTCCGCCGTAACTTTTAGCCGCGCAATGTGGGTCAAACTGAAGCACGAACAAGACTGCTCTGGAGTACATATCTTGAAGTACATATGAACATAATCTTAACATCAGTCATTGTGAGCGAGTATATTAAGCAACGGCGGAGCATTTACATAAATTACACACAACAGCAGAATGTGCATCAGCACGAAGCTGCAATTCATCAGGTTAAAGGAGAACAACTTCTCTTTGACCACGTTTTCAAAGGGTTACAAGACACGACCACCAACAGTTTCGTTTAATTAAATGCAAATTTGAAAAACACACCGAATGATTATTCCCTACTCCACCAAGGACACGTCCACCAAGCACACACGCACTCATGCCAAACCATATGCCACACTTTTCCTAATCCGTCATTTCATCATCGACACGACAAAAGCACTCCCCGTTCCACGACCCCACGCACTATTCAATTCCGACAAATCAGAGAGGAAAACACTTATTCTCCGATAATAGGATTATCCTTTCACGCTTCCGTCACAAGCACACACTCATTCCAGCGGCGAGTGGATCAATGCAAAGTTTTAAGAACAAAATTCTATTCCTAATCACGCTGTCCAATATGTCAGTCATAGGGTGCATCACCTTGCAGGCAGATAAACGACGGCGCGCGGCCAAAACGTAACAGGTGCACAGAAGTCAACACTTGAATCGTGACGTCGGCTTAGGCGACAACGACAACCCCCCGTCACAACACTGACAACTAACAGAACAACAGTGCAACTGACAGGCGAAGCGCTGAGCGGCAGTTAATCCGATTAGTGTCCTGTCCGATTTGTATTTGATGGGGTGCCGTCGGTGGTCGCCTTCTGCTAGGAATTGACTTTTCTTTGTTTTCAGGATACTTACACATGGAAATCGGGACGTGGTGCTGATCCTCGATCATTTGGCTAATGAGTCCTCAAGGGATCCAGGGAAGCTGTCCGCGAAACTGGGAAATTGATGGGACTGCGTGCAGAGCCGACGGACTTTGGCGGCGAAGGATAATCGTGTTCCGACCAACCGATTGAAGGGAAACTCTCCAAATATTGCGACGAAAAAAAATTCACTTCCTTTGCGTGCATAAATCGCTTGAATGATTCGGGACCTCCGGGTCCTTTTTCCCTGATTTTCGCACACATCCAGCGAAGCGTCTTCCCCAACCAGCATCTGAGGAGAAGTCAGCCATTGCATCGCCATGTTGTATCCGCGTGAGGGGACATCTTCTCGAAGAAACTGGCAACTTTTGTGTGCCGGAGCCTGCGCACGACACCGTGAAGGGGGAGAAATGCCCACATGGACCGCCCACTCGAGTGAATTTCCCCTGTTGGCACAGCGACCTCGGTGCGGGGGAATTGCGTGACGCTGCACCCGGTCGGGGTAGCCGCTTGGGCAATCTTGGAACTTCCTTTCCACTCGGCCATCGATTTTGATTTTCTAAAAATATGCGGCGGAAGGGGCGAGCGGAGCTGAAGAGAAAATTCGAAGAAAATCTTCTGGGATCATTTCGATGGGTGCTAATGAGTGGCGATGACTGCGGGAGGCGATGGAGTGATGGGCGGCTGGGTAGATGGAGATGTTCCTCAGCTGTGCGCCGGTGGCGCGACGGTGGAAAGGGCGAGCGGCATTGCACCAGTGCAGTGCACCCTTTCGATTTCGTTTCTACGCCGGAACGGAATTTGTCTAAAGTTTTCAGCACTCTTTGATTTAGCGTCGAGGAAAATCTCGGCACTAGAGGCTGGAGGCGATGACATTATTTGGTCGACAAGGTGGCACATATGCGTGGGTGCCTCTGGTCCGGGGGTACAAAAATTAAGATGAATTGGGTCATTGAGTGGCTAATGAGGGACGTGTGCTGCAGCGCGTCGACGGCGGTGGGTGTAGGATATTGATTTGGGGCCCGGCAAGATGATTTATTGATCGACCTTGAGCTGTTGAGGGAGTTCCCAATGCGATGGTAATGAGTTTTTCGTTTTCGCCTTTGGGACGGGGCTTGCACCGCGAGTGAGTAAAACTAAGTTCTTTGTGACGATGGATAAGCGCAGAGGGATGCTTTGACGTGTACGCGTTGAAAGTGTACTCAATTTGATGTCGATTATGAGTTCCATATATGAGTTGTTGATTTCCTCCCAACGACAACGTCAAGACTCACGGGCCACACTCAAATATCTGCAAAGGGTAGACCCAAAGCATCATTTGCATGCATTCACTGATGGACTAGTACAATTTTTCGGACATATGGTCGGGTTGGCATTGCCTCTGAGACGAGATAGAGACTACACTACCGACTACATGACTCGATAACATACTGGACCATATTTGACCAAACGCTATTGATAATTACATTCGGGCTCTCAAACAAAACTCTCACGTCTTCGGTATACGCTGTATCGCCCACCCCCTTGTAAGGAAGGCCTTGTGCGCGTTTACAACGTCTTGCATTAGTGCATCGCCTATAACGAAAATGGTTTATTCTCAATAAGCTATGTGCCTACCGTTTTCGAACCGTCTTTAGGCCTATTTATGTCATGTGTATTTTTAGGGCAAGAAGGTGTCTCGTCTCATATTCGATGTCTCATCTCGTTCTCGTTCTTAATGTTTCGTCTCGTTCTCGATGTATCGCAATTTTCTCGGTGTCTCGTCTTCTTCTTGAAGTCTCGTCTCGTTCTCGAAGTGTAGTCTGGTTCTCGATGTCCGGTTTCGTTCTCGATGTTTCGTCTCATTCTCGATGTCTCTTCTCCCATTCCATGTCTAGTCTCGTTCTCGATGTCTCGCCTTGTAATCGATGCTTCGTCTCTTTCTCTATGTCTCGTCAGGAATCAAATAGGTTTGGAAATACAGCAGTCTTCCAATGAAGCGGAGATATGCTTTAAAAAGTACGATCTCAAAAGAAAGTCTCCACATTCGGTGGAGAGAATTTTTTAGTTACACAAGAACAGAACCTTACGAATCTTTGTCTGGCCACTTTGTGAACTTGTCAGTTGTCTTTAAGATTACTTTGAGTGGACAATTGGACCAATATTGTTCCATTCCTCCATTCATCATAATTTGTGTTTGCTATTTCAGGTTTTCTATTTTCGGTTTCCAAATTTTTGCCACAAATTTTTAAAAATTATTAAATCTGGTGATTTTGTGGCGTTTTGATCACTCTTTACCAATTATAAGGTTGATTCTTTGCGGGGTTTGATTTTTAACAGTTTTTTTTGACAGATCATGCGTGACTCCAATTAAACTGCTTTGTGATTTCATTCAGTTTCGTTTGGCAAGTCATCATGGAAAGACTCTCACCACGACTGCATTTCCAATTTGTTCAGATGTACTACGAAAATCGAGGTTCTATGAGAAATGATTTTCGTGCAATTTGAGGAACTTACGGTGCACATAACCGACCTACTGAAATCAACTTTACCAATCCCAATCGCAAATCTGAGTCCCCATTGATTTTAATGGATGACATTAACCCCGTTGACTCACATCCAGGATGTAGTGAAGAAACTATGCAACTCTAGTTCATAGTGTGCGCCTGTGACACTGAAGAATCAATTCGTCGTCATTCGCAGGAACTTGGCGGTTTTAGCAGATTATGTGCATCCTGAAATTCAAGCACATGGTGTTGATGGTCTCTGGCTTTAACAAGATTGTGCTAAAAATTATACGGTGCGTGACACAATGGCCTTGTTGTTAAATCAGTCTGATGAGCACTTAATTTTACGTTCGGCTAATTTGGGTTTTTTACCTAATTTCTGAGCAGGTTGTCTTAAATTATTTTCAAATTGCTCGAGTACTGTAATTTATTCATTTGGCCATCAATAAAATAAGGAACCAACACCAGGTGCTGAGCACAAACCTAAGACCATCACCGTCGTGTTCGTCTGTGAGCCGCAGTCAGCCTTCTTGTTGAAAGTGCTTTCAATAAACAGCTTTTCTAAAAAAAAACATTTATTGCGTAGGTCTGAGCAATCCACCATTTCTGTTCTTCTTGCTACAAAATTAATTCCCACTTGCGTCTCTCTAATTTGAACCAGTTCTGCGTTAATTGTAGGGTTTCTGGCCACCAGACGCCCCTAGTTTTGGAGCATTCAGCAATGGAGTTTTCTTCGATTGTGTCTCAATCCAACGTTCAGCTCGTGAAGTAAACATTTTCTTAGCACTGATTATTGGTTTGTTTTTTATTGCTCCTCGTTGTGGAACCTTCTTTTTGAATTCCTCACTTTCTCACGGTTTATCTGCACAAACTTAGAGGTTGTCTTGGACTTTATCGGTTTTTTTCTAATATGAGTCACTGTACAGTGTATTGCATACAACTCTTTTCACTTACGAATATATGCTCCCATTTGACAATTTTTCATCCTTTGCATTAGAAGAAGCACTTCGAATCAACAAACTGGGCAAGTGCCGGCAGGTTACAGAAATGGTTTCTATTTTAAGTTGACAGAAGCAATCCAAGCTGGCACTTAGCTTCGAATTACTTAATACGTAGGAACTAAAAGTTGTGTGCAGCGGTGCTTCATGCGATTTAGGCGCCACTTTCCATCAAAATCATACCCTCTGCTTAGCTGCAATAGACGTCGCCCCAAATCTTCCACTTCACATGCTTGTGCGTGCAAAAATAAAAATTGGACAAGTGCGAGTTGCTGTCCACCACGAGGGGTTTCGTTTTGAAGTTGATACTAGCAATTCAAGTGTGCAAGCCGCAGTAAAAATTGTTCGAATTAAGTTACTAAATGCCTTATTCTTCCAGATTTAGCTCAGTACGGCTTCTTTCCAATCTTGAAAAATGCATTCAAATTCCATTCGAGTTTAAGTCATAGGTTCGGGGGCTACACTTCCGATGACATCCAGAAAATGTTTTCAGACTTCCTAAAGAAGTTCGACCATCTTTGGCTCAAATTCCTCGTTTTAAAGGGGGATAGGCTGAGAAGTTGTACATTCGATCCGTTTTTTGTGTTCCAAATTTTTTTTCACTGAAAAAAATTTTAAAATCGCGTTACTCAAAGTATTGTTCTTCAGAAACGACTACTTTATCGCATCTCCCTGGTAATTTACGAATACTTTCTCCAAAACATGAGTCCTCTCTGACACCGATCCACTGATCACATGTGCAGAACAAGACCTCTGCACCGTGGATATTTTTCTTTGGCGTCGATGTAGACGATAATGGAACAAGTACACCGAACTCATAGTGTTTCGTTTTCTTGGAGTAAACGTAGTATATCCACATTTCATCTTCAGTCACGATCTGGTGAAAAATTCCTTCCATTGATGTCTTTCAAGAAGCAATTCCGAGGTGAAAAATCGCTCTTTCGACACATATCTCAGTTTCAACTCGTGTGGCATCCACTTTCTTTGCTTGATTTTCTGTAACCGAACGGAAATTGTTTGCTGAGTCACTCCCAATTATTCTGCGAGTTCACTTTACCTTTAAAACGGATCTTGATCCAGTAAAGCCTCCAATTCCCCATATTCAAACTTTTTGTCTGGCCAAGACGCTCATTGTCTTCGACGCTTAAGTCACTCCTTTTGAAGCATCGAAAGAACTCTCTGCATGATTTATCGGTTGGAGCAGATTCACCGTGGACTTTTGCAAGCATTCGGGCGTAGGTTTCAGCTGTACTTTTCCCCAGTTAAAAAAGGTAATCAAACCTTCCCGCTGTTTTTTAAGACAAATCGGGACATTTTCGAAAATGCATAAAACAACGTTGTTGTCTAAAATAGACGCTAATGCAACCTTATTATTGCTGACAAATGTCACAGCTTTCCAATGAAGTACTTAATCACTTCCAGGATCAGCCCCAACTTGCATGTGGCGCCATCAATTGAAAACGAACCAAATTAATGTTGCTTTCCATTCCATAGTTGTCCCTTTTCTTTTTTAAGCTAATTAGTTATGGAGACGCTCCCGTACGTCTGGCCCAAAATTTAGTTTTCATCTTTAATATACGAAATCATAAGAAACTCGAAGATATGAAGAGTGTGACAGGTATGACACATGGACGGACATTCTCAAGAACTCATGTTTTTCTCGAAATACACACATCCCCAAGGAAAAGGAAAAGGAAACAATGGGGCTTTCAACAATGTTTCCAACAATTATCGCCCAAAAACCTGCACATGAGAATAGCCGGTCGCAAACACACTTTGAAACACATTTCATCCAGATCCACTCCAGTAACTCCCCCCAAACACCTAACCGCAATATTTCCGCCAGTCCACCTTCACCACCGCCAACCTCAAGATCCCAACTAGCCACAACCGTAAATGAAAACCCCCACAAAAAGTACACACATCCCAAGAAATTATTGCCGTCCGGAACGCGCGAGTCTATTTGCGACACAACACACACCCACCCGTAATGGCAGTCACCGGTCGCATACGAGGGAGGCACAAGGACAAATTTAGTTGACCCCAGATTGACACGATGGCTTTCGATCCCCGCCCTTTGCCACCGCTCATCCAACTCGGAAACCGGAGAAAGCAAAACAATTGTCCTCGTAGCGGATGAAAATAAAAGAAACTAGAACAAATAAAAATCTGTAACATCCATGAAAGGGATCTGCCTACAAACATGGACATGTTCGTCCTCCCGCCCACGTCGACAAATAAGTTTTCATTTTATTTGACTCCGGCAAAGGATTTGGTCGGCCGGCTCTTGTGTGCACTGCTCCCGGTCGACCGGATGAAGGGGCGGGTGTCGGGGTGAGAATTCCGTTTGCATCGCAAGGATGAAAAGAAAATAATCTTTGTGCAGTTCTGTTATCTTTCCAGCGCCCAGCGGGTGGTGGCACTGATGAATCCGTCACACAGACACCCCCCCACAGGCAGAGCGCGCCCTGGAACGGAGTGCAAAGCGAAATCCCTCAGCGCGTTGGGATAGTTTTTATTCGCTGTAAGGACTTTAATCCTTCCATATATCGGCAGGCGCTCCGAGCTGGGAGGACAGCCCCAATACTTGGCCCGGCGAACGGATAAACTGGGCGAACCAAGACGAAAAGCGGCAGAAGCGACGAATGGTGAACGGTGGCGGTGGGGCCATAATACTTCATCCGCAGTAAATTTCTATGACTCTGCTGGTGGTGGATCTCCGCCCGGCTGCTTGGATGTGGAAATCCTTACCAAACATAAAGATAAAAGATTATTCCGGCCATAAAAATATGAGGCAGCCCGAGGAGGAGGATATCCTTGGGCTTAGCCATCATGTTGACGTGGCTTTTGGTCGTCGACGGCATCGTTGTCGTCGTGGCCTGGTGGTGGGGCCGCTGGTTATCATCGTCATTGCTGTCGTTGTCGACATCCATCCCCGTTGCGCTTTATGACTGAAGCGGGCACCAGCAGCGACTGAGGGAAAAAAATAAAAAAAGATTAGCTCTCGTACACCCATCGTCCTTTTCCTTCTTCTTCTTTTTTTCTTTCCTTTTGAGCGATATGGCTGCACAACAAACGTTTGCGATGCCACCGCGACGATACGACACAAGACACTAACTCAACCGAAACCGAGAGAGAAACAAGATGTCAGCCATTATGACAGGACACATAACGTTTATTCTTCCAGCACCACCACCCCATTGCTGCGGGGATGAATGCTGAGACTTCCTTCTGGTAATTATTTTGCAGTCGAACAGTCAGCACTTTTGTCTCTTATTTACCGTTAATGGTTGACAGGGCTTTTTGAGCAATCACCGCCGCCGCCCACTTTAAGCGCACACAGATTTAGTCGTTTGAATCCGGCGCTTGAGTCCCTCGAGGAAGCAATAGAAAAGGATTTAGTTTATCAAAGGGGCTCTAGGCAAGTGAAGAAGGATTTGCAATTTTTGAGACGATGTGCAATTAAGTGGGAAGCGGTTTTTAGGCCAAAGCAAAGCGCAAAGTCAAGCATTACTTTCATCTCTGAAGACAAGTGAACTCATTCATTTGGAGAAGAAGAAAAATTGAAACTGTTATACAAGAAGCCAATATTGCAACAATGAGAAAACTTGAAGTCAAAATAGAGTTTGATGATGTGCTGTGCTACAACAGGCTGCATACCTGATGTTTCGGATTGTTCGCACTTTTAAGAACCAAACTGAATATCACACGCCAACGTTCTTTCTTTCTTGAAAAAAATGTTGGTTACGGGTTTCTGGGTTCTCTACCTTCAAAAAAACAAACTGTGTAACTTGCGATCTGAACCGCACAAAAGGAACTGGTGAATTGGTTACAAAATCCAGAAGGAAAACACAAAATTCTAAAAGTACTGAAAATGGGACCTTGAATGGAACATTTTAAAGAAATGGCTATGGGGCATGATATTCCCCTTCAACCCGCCTGCTTGCAATCACTGAGGCACTTGGAGTAGGTTCCAAATTCGAATACTACCAACTTGTCTGATATTAATTTTGTTGTAAAGTCTTTTGATTTCGGAACTTTCATCTTTTCGGTATTTTGATCTCTTCAGAATTTTAGGCATTATGGATTTCCTTAAATTTGGGCTTTAGAGATTTGGAAAATTTGATATCTTCGAAATTTTGGTCTTTTCGGGTTTCTGAATTTCGAGTTTTGATCCCTTCCGAATTCTGATCTTTTCGGGATTTAGCCTTTGCGAGGGTTTAGCCATTTCGGAATTCTGTTTGCCTGGCAAAAAATTTATATAAGGTTGTCAAATATCACGCCTTTTTGTCTTTTGAATTTTCCGGCTATGAACAAAGCGCTACAGAGCTCCAATCTGGCAATACTATACATCATTTGATAGATCTTGACATACAAAACGACGCGATATTGCATTCAACAGTTATAGACGTGTAAAGATGGAGGTCACTAACGCCGAAATTCGCGCTGTCTTAAAGTTTTCGTTAAAGGCAAATCCGCTAGACAAACGTTCCGTGAGATTAATGGTGTCTTGGGGGATGTACTTCATCACTTCGAACCGCGGAGGAATGTTTTCGACGATTCAGAGCCGGTTAAAACGACACCATGGCGGTGACGACGAATACCGATCGAATCATGGAAATCATCGAGTTAGACCGGCATGCGGCATCTCGTGATATCGCCGAGGAGATGGGAGTTAGTCACCAAACCATTTTATACCATCTGCAGAAGGCTGGATGCAAAAAAAAAGCTTGACGCTTGGGTGCCGCATGATTTGACTGCGATATGCTGCTGAAACGTTACGAACTCCACCCATTTTTGAAGCGGATGGTGACTGGCGACGAAAAACGGATCACATGCGACAATATCAAGCGAAAACGGTCGTGGTTGAAAGCCGGTGAATCGTCCCAAACAGTGGCCAAGCCGGGATTGACGGCCAGGAAGGTTTTGGTGTGTGTTTGGGGGGATTGGAAGGGAATCATCCAGTATGAGCTGCTGCCATGTGGCCGGACGCTTAATTCTTCAATCTCCTGCGAACAATTGGACCGCTTGAAGCAAGCGATTGACCAGAAGCGTCCAGAATTGGCCAACAAGAAGGGTGTAGTGTTCCACCAGGACAACGCCAGACCACTCACTTCGTTGATGACTCGTCAGAAGCTACGGGAGCTCGGATGGGATGTTTCATCGCATCCACCATATAGCCCCTGTTCCATGGCGAACGCCCTTGGTGGTGTGAAGTTGAACTCAAAAAAGGATTGTGAAAAGTGGCTGTCCGAGTTCTTCACAAATAAGGAGGGGGGCTTCTACGAGGGGGATATTATCAAGTTGCCGTCCAGATGGAAACAGATTATCGAACAAAATGGCGCATATTTTAACTAAATCCGATCACTGTAACACTTTTTATGAAGCATTGAATGAAGAGCTAAAAAGCGGAAGGGAGATATTTGACAACTTTACACGAATATTTTAAATGATTTCAAAAATCTCACATTACTTGAGAGAAATATTTTGCGCGCGATTTTTGGTCCTGTTTGTGTTAATAGCATCTGGGGAAGAAGATTTAACGACAAACTCTATGGGCTGTACAGCGACATGCGCTTGGTCAAGCGTCTTCCGATACAACGCCTAAAATGGCTAGGCTATGAAGAGCGTATGGACACCACTGCTTCAACCCGAAGAGTATTTGAATCTGAGCAATTGGGACAACGCAATAGAAAACGACCCAGGCTAAGGTTGCGCACACAAGTAAATAGTGTCTTCCTTATTCTCTGCTATTCAGAAATGCTTTTCAGACTCATTTTTTTGCACACGTCCCTCTCTTTAGCCTGTAGGTTAAAAAATTCGGATAATGAATTTAATTACGTCACGTTGTCGGAATTATTAGCCGCTTTCCATTGATCTTTCAAACGGATAAACTGTTTTTTGTGTATCAACTCAGCACTTAATTGGAACAATCGCCATAATTGCTGCGAAATGTCTGTGTTTCCAAAGACGATACAGAAAATATTTCAACTCCTCTTTTCTGGCTATAATGTACAGAGTCCGATGCTTGAGTAAAAAGGCTCCAATCTGGTTTGATGCTTCATATACCTCGCGTCACTTACGAAATAGAAAAAATTTTAGTGTTAAGTTAGTGTTAGGTAGGTTAGTTAGAATAGTCGTAGATAAAGATATATATAAATTAATTTTTTAAATAATAGATTAGCTTGCTAATTTTTTTATGTTACACTTTTCTTAGTTTTGATAACATCTATGAATAGAGCTTATTCTATGCACTACATAGTTAAAATACAAAAGACAACGTCGAAAGGCACTAGCTATAAATATTTAGATTAACTTAGAGCACTCGCATAGGGCCAATGAGGTAGCTTTAACAATTATTACAAAATGTATAACTAGTTTTAATATTTTTACTTCTAGAGGAATTAGCATAAAAGGAACAATAAAAAAATACGTTTGGAAATGAAAAAAACGTTACATTAGAAAATAAAATCCAAAAACCAACGATAAAAATTAATTGGAAAACTTAATGTTGCTAAGTCAATCGACTCTTTAAAGCACTGATGAAGTGTATCGCCTATCTCGGTCTTTTACAGTTATTTTAAGGAAAGGTGCTTAAATGAACCAGCCAACAGCATTCCTCCCCCATAAATGCTTAGCCATCAGCTCACCCTTACGGCCACTTTCGAATGAACAGTAAAGCTTAGAGGCGCGATCTTCAGCTGCACCACATGAAAACGAAATGGCCTTCAAAGTCTAATTTTCATTACAACTCAGACATGCTACGCTCCTCCTTTTCTTTGCGGTATAAGGTTAGTATTAAATATAACGCTTAAACACAGATGGACATTACCACAAACGGGAGGAACAAAATGGCTCACAGGCATTCATAGAAGCTACAGCAAGATGTTCAAAATCTGTAACTGGCAAAAAGCACTAAGGTAAATGTAACTCTTAACCTTAACACAAGGAAACCATTTTGCATTGTTCAAAAATGATTTAACGATTTGAATCTTTGAAAAATGTAATTTGCTTATTATGTCTGTTGAGCTAATACTGTAAGAAAAAATAATACTGGGAAATTAAAAATTTTAATTTCCGATTCCGATAGGGGCGGAAGTTTTAATTTTTAAGTTGGCACTGCTGTCACTGATATCTGAGCCTGATTTCAAGTTGAGTGGTTTTTTGTAAACTGCCAAGAGTGAACTTTTTGGTTTTTAAATGGCCTGAAATTCTTCAAAAGCTCATTTCCGGAGGAGGACTTTGAAGCAATTTTTGAAAACTAGGAAAGAAGTAGGCATAGGCGTATTGATTCTACTTTGACAATTCTGAGGTAAATGAAATTAATTTAGAAGAATAAGTAATTTGTTGATTATTCATTTCGAAATGGAGAGACTTCGAACTTTTGCAAAGTGTGACTCTTAAGAGTGTCTTGCCACCTCTTCCTTTCAAGGAAACATTCCAATCTTGAGCTTCGAGGGTTAGTCTCCTTCTTTCGCAAATGACTTAGTTGTCCTCACATGCTCCCATAAGTAACTTCGGCGCGCACTCGATAGGTTGGTGGCCATATATGCTGATGTTGGAAGGAAGGCAAAGTTTGAAATTATAGACATTTCCAAAAAGCCTGTCCAATGCACTCTACATGTTAGGGGAGTCCCATTAAAACAGTTGGAAAAGTTTAAGTAACTCGGGGCGGGATTTACTCGTCGGGATAGGATGAGAAACGCGACTGCTCGTGGGGGAACTCAAGGTTGAGCAGCTACTTCTTCGGGCGGGAAGGGATAAGCTTCAGTGGTTTGCTCACGGGTTACGGATGCCCCTTTCATCACGACTTCCAAGGCGTGCCCTAGGAGCGACTCCTCCTGATTGCTCTTAAGAAAAGCCGCTGATCAGTAAGAGTCGATGGCGGAGGGTCGAGCTGCCTAGTGGTCTCCTTCGCGCCTCCATCGCATCTGCGCCCGCTTTAGTGGAACATGCGGCTCACTGAAAACGTGGTTTGAGTCTAAACAAGAGAGAATTTGATTTAAGCAGCACTTTGTGTTCCTCCTTTCGTCTGTTTCATCGATGATATGCGCTTGACATGCAAGACATTCATTTAAACGCGTCTCCCAGAGACAATTCATCGTATACATTCATTCAGGCGGCTGTTAATGTTTATTGACACACGTATACCTTTGTTTACACGTCTCAAACACAAATCTATTTCCCAGCCTTCAAACATCTTCTCCTCTCTCTGTTTGCGTTTAACTTGCTTTAAGGTCCTTGTTTTTATTTCGTCACCCATAACAACTCCAACCAAACCGCATTCGAAATCGAATACCGCCCCATCATAATCAGAAACGATTTCATCATCTATCCCGACAGCAATCACAAACGTCCATAAGCATCGAGTCCTGCCTTAATAGGGCCATCGTCAAAAAGGCTCGTTAACTTTGATGTTGGCCGTGTGAAATGGCAGCGAGATGATGACACCGCACAAATCATTCAAGACTGCATAAACATCCGAGAGACTGCTGCGGTTTTTATTGGCACGGTCCATCGCATAGTCTGTCAGATGGCGGGATATTAACAACCCTGGCGTGAACGATGACAATTAATTGGAGAAATCTTTGTCCCTTGGAATGCCGTCAGCCGCTGCGTGACACTATGACGGCATCATCAGCATCAGTCTGCCTGCTCCGGCGACTTAATGCGACACTAAATGCGAACGTTTTACGTGTGTTTACAAATAAAACCCGCTCTCTAACGGGCTTCACTTTTATTGAAGCTGACTTTATTGATCCTAACCCTGTGGACTGATTGATTATTAAAACGCGTCAAAACGATTTAAAAGAGAGGAGGACACAAAACATAAGCGGAGAGCTGGCAGTCACCCTCACTGGAGACAACATGGCGGAGGTTAGAGTTCTGTTTTCAAATGAAAGAACAATCAGGGTCCAAGAGGGCATGACTAACTTGATTGCGGGGGTGAGCGCGGATGGATGGAGGATTACCCAAGCAGATCTGCCGCTTAGCTATGCACCCTGGGTGACGACAGCGTGTCGGTTAATTCGTCACTAAACGTAAGATTGCCCGGAGGGGGGTGACTGTGTTGTAAGGCGTTGCGTCCGGTTAGGTGGGAGGGGGCACGGAAAAAAGGATAAGACAGTCTTTTATGATTGTCCTGGGGAGAGGTAACACGTAGGATTTGTTCTCAAAGAAGGAGCTGCCGTAATGAAAGCCCCCATCCAATGTTGCCTCCTGCTTCAATTCAGTCGAGACGAAGGAATCCCCACCCGTGCCAGAAGCAGAGGCAAATCAAGTCATATCCCGTTTCAGCATCAGATGCAAATAGTCGCCCAATATGACAATTGTCGTAAAGAATCATATTCCCGTGGCACACTGAGCTCAATATTCCATTGTTGTGACTGCAGCGTTCCGCAGCCGCTGTGGCCGCCATCAGCGTCTCGGTGCACGAGCAGACGCAAGGAGCGACCAATTTTCCAATAATCCACACCTATTACCCGATGAGAATGCCCCAGTTAGCCTTCCTCCTTCGCAGCAGCCGAAGCAGCAGTAGCATCCCGACGGATTCCTTAGTTCTATCACGTTTTTATGTTCTGACCACGTGACGCCTTCCTGACAAAAGCATGTGCTCCCTCCCTTGCGTCCTTCCTGTTTGGGAAAGTGCTGTGTCGAACTGAAAGGAGACCGTGACGACGATGACGCGTACAAAATAAAACCAAGTCGCACCGAAACAAAACAAAAAAGCAAAAAATATCCAGAAATCTGTGGGCGAAGGAGAGTCGACAAGGGCGCGAGGGGTGAGAGGGAATAATAAAAATAAAGCAACATGCCTCCAATATGTTTCCATTTAAGTTTCAAGATGTTTCCATGGATTCATGGGCCCGAGGAAGGTGGTGGCATCACGACTGTGTGACATCAAAGGTTGTACCTTTTTTTTTTCTGTCTTTGTTTGCCTGACAGCGGGAGATGCACAACGATGGCAGTGGTAGTGGTGGTGGTGGTGACGACGGCGGCGACACATGGAGATGCGAAATCCATTTTGGCGCCTTGCTCAGGAACGAAATCCACCCTTGTATTGTCAAGGTTTCCAGGGTGAGAAGCATCCAGCAGCGGCGAGAGGGTGAGAGCTGACAAATGGCAAGGACGGTGTGCTATCAGAGAGCGACCGACCGGCGAGCTTAAACAAATCATAATTCGAGAACAAAGGCTGTTTGCTTAGAGGTCAACGGGGAGAGACAGGAGTTTGCGAATGCAATTGATCAGAGGGTCAGCTGCTGCTATCAGTCCGAATTATGGGACAATGCGTGCGAAGTGATGCACACAAGTGAAGGTGGAAATGGAGGAAATCTTTGTTTGGAAGTCATTTTGCATTGAATTCGTTTTTATATCTCAGAGGTTTTCTATGCTGCATACAGTTCTTGTTTTTGACAAATGACATCACAGTGGAGATCCGACGTAGAACCACCCTTGGCAACCGATGCTACTTCGGTTTGTCGAAATAACTGGGGTCAAAACTCCTGACTCGAAGGACCAAAGTCTTGCTCTACAAGACCCTTATACTGCCAGTCCTGCTTTATGAAGCTGAAAGCTGGACGATAAGCAAGTCTGCAGAGCAGATTCTAAATGCCTTTGAAAGAAAAATTCTACGTCGGATATATGGTCCCGTCTGCGAGGAAGGTGAATGGAGGAAAGGACATAACCGCAAACTCTACGAGCTGTACCAGGATGTGGATGTAGTACGGAAGGCAAAAATCCGTCGACTACACTGGCTCGGCCACATCGAACGCATGGACAGCAACGCTCCAGCAAGAGGGTCTTCGAATCTAAACCTCCTGGTTCGAGAAGAAGAGGACGACCGAATCTCCGATATAGAGACCAAGTCATCGCGGATGTAAGACAGCTTGGCCTTGATGACTGGAAGCAGCGTGCCCAGGACCGTCAGCGATGGAAGGCAGCAATTGCTCAGGCTCTGACCCTTTATGGGTCGCCGGCCTGATAAGTAAGTAAGTATTACTGACACGAAAGTCAGTGTCAGTGGCTGGAAAGCCAGCGTCACTGAGCTAATAAAGTGTGGTCCAAGGAAAACGCATGAGGATTACTGTAAATAAAACAAAAAGTTTGCAGTATAATAGAAGGACCTTTGGCAATTACGTGTGAAACAAAGTACCGGCCGAATGCTCACCATGGCTTTAGTGGCGTACCACTAGCCGATGGTCCACATTTTCAATGACTCTAAGACATAATTGGGGCTCACTGTCATTTTCATATCCTTTTGCGCTTGAATTGTTCTTGGCTTATCTTATCCTGAAAGAAAGAAGTTCAATGGTGTCAAATCACAAGAACGTGGCGACCAATTAACATCGCCACGTCGTGAGATAACTCTGCCATTGAATTTCTCGCGCAACAGAGTCATTGTTTCGTTGTCTGTGTGGCAAGGGACACCATCCCGTTGGAAGCACATCCAGGTAATTTTGAATCCTCAATTCTTGTCCCCAAGAAGTTCGTTATGATATCGCGATAACGAACACAATTTATGGTAACTGCTCGGCCGACATCTTTTCCGACGAAGTTCGACGTGATGACGCCGCCTGCCCACAAACCGCACCAAACAGTCACTCTTTGTGGATGCATCGAATTTTTAACCATCATTCGTGGAATTTCATTTCCCGAAATGCCGCAATTCTGCTTGTTATCGGATCCACTGATGATTTTCTTTTTAAAGTCACCATTCACTCCTGGCTGTTCAACCAACCGGCGTATTGACGACACTTGCAATGGTTCGCAGGCTTCAGCTCTTGAATCTATTGATCCTTGTAAGCATGTAAATTCAAACCTTGTTTTAAAATTCGTTTCAGCGATATTCTTGAGGTGGTGAATTGTTGGTTATGACGAACAGTCCGAGCATGCACAGGTGTTTTCACATTTCCCACAGAACCAATTTACTGAAATTTGAGCTCAGTTCAACCGATTTTGGACACATTTGGTCAATTTTGGTGACCAAAAAAAAATATAACGAAGTCCACAAAATGCATTTTGATTTGCACGCCGATTTCCGTAAAAGGATTCAGCCGTTTTCCCTACTCCTTGATTGTGTAGCTTCACGGTAAACAAGTTCAAAACATTAAAACAAGGAAATGTCAAACTTGACATTGAGGTGTCATGCACAATTAACATCGTTGTGGTCGAATGACCAATTTTTTTTTACTCCTGTTACCGACGTGTAGGAAGTCCCGTCGCACAAACATTTGTCTGCGAAATTGAAAGCAGAATCCAAAAGATGGTACAAAGTACAAAATAGCCTTGAGGTGGTCAGGAACTTCCCGACCTCGGCTCAGCGATTAGTGGACTACAAGAGTACCAAATTTAAACGCCTTCACTCTTTTCAATCATTGCTTCTACGGGTAAGAGACACAGGAGAGTAGTAGTAAGATTGTAAGTGCGCATAAAAGGAAGAAGGGTACGCGTTAGAGGTACTGTGTGTGTCGCAGTAACGTGGATTGTCCATAGAAAACTGATGAGAAAGTTGTTGGCATATTCCAAGGAAAAGTTCTGAGTGTGATTTTTCGTCAAGTTTGCGTTGATGGCACCTGAAGGAGAAGATTTAACAACGATGTGACAAGCCTAGCCAACTTCAGTGGGACGAAATTTCAATCACAACCTTTGGGACGGTGCTACATCTCCTCATTCTCAATCAACTTGACAATTTAAATTGTAGTGATTCATTACCTTGCTGTCAAAGTTTGAACGGCGCTACAGTCCACAGTGGGTCTTCACGCACTACTCCTGTTGCGTGTGTTATTGTTGATGGGTAGATGAGTAGATGGGACCTACAGTCGTCGAACGACGGAACTGGGGAAGCTTCTAATGCACAATAAGTACTCTTAAAAATTGTCAACATCAGAGGTATTCAGTCCAGTAATCAAAGCTTGGATCCTCGACGTGTGAATTGCCGGGATTTCCATTTAGCATACGTTACGGCCGTCATTTTGTATTAATTCAATACTCAAGAAGCAAACAAAAACACACTTCTTGGCTACTGGATGGTCGCACACAGAATGATCTTTTTTTTTCTTACATGAACGCAACTGTATTGTAGCAATACATAAGTTATTATCATAAGAAAGAGCAATACTAATGAAACCCTTAATTTCTAAGCATAAGAATATTCCCTGCTTCGTTTTCTTCTTGCGTTGGAGCTACAGACGGGGTGCACCAGGGCCTCAACCAACATCACCATCCAACATGCATATCTTAGACGTTGTATCATCTTAGACGAGAATGTCCTCTGCGGTGTCGGAATGGATGTGAAGACTCTTCAAGCTGAAGCAGTGTTAACCACATGTTCTACGTGGCCTAGCCATCCTTAGCATTGTGTCCATATGCCCTTGATTAGGTGCATGCCGTCGTTCAGTTTAATTTCTTTCACTAGAATTAATTTTTCATATTCTTTTGCTTAGATGCTTTTGCTTAGAATGACAATTGTGACTTTTTTTTCTGAAAATTCGATGCAATTGACGAGAAACCTTGTCTGCTTGAGAGATATATAGATTGAGTACTAGGTTCAGTCCAACTTGTCAAACACGTACGACAAAAGTGACGTTTAAAGTGTGACATCACTGCAACACGAAGAAACAAAAGAAACCGGCAACACCAACAGGAGAGAGAGACACTCTGTACGACAACGCCGAAGTAGACGGTTGAATAATATAAGATTGTTGAGATTAAGACTGTTTTGTTTTCGAGAGCCATGTTAACACTCAGAAACCATGCTCTTCATTTCGAGAGACAAAATTCGATTTACTTGATGATATGGCTTTTCTTGGGAGTATGACTTCCAACTTCTGGGCCACCAAATAAAGTGAAGGGAACTACATAGTGTTCCTTCATCGTAGCAGCTACAATAACACTGCTCCTGCCCAACATAAACGTTCCAATATTTGATAGTCCGGTGCTACATATGATTTGGTATGTGTCTGTCTATTCAAAACTTCTGAAATCTTAAGGAACTAATTCCACATTAATTTTCCAAATCAAAGCTTCGTATAGCTTCAATTCCCAAGAAGCGTATTGTGAACGGTCAGCAGGCCGCAATTTTTGAGAAAGTTGAACTTAATTAGGAGGAAGATGCAAATCCAAATACACAATAAGCCATGCCCTGCAAACGTAGGGATGTCTAGAAATTTGGATAACCAGCAGCTGTTCAACTCACAGCTGACTGACCACGGATTATAATGACCTTACGACATCAGAAACGCTTCCACTCTGTTCAAATTCTACCGATTGCTTGCAAAGTCAAGGCGCGAGAAGTAGCTACGATTGAATCTCAAGTGTTGTAGTAACTTCTAACTATTTTAATACCTTGTCCGATCATACAATCATCGATTTCCTTAAATGGCAAGTTATCAACTTAAATCGTGACACTTCAAATGACAGCTGAGTGTCAAATGCCAGCGCTACCAACTTGAAGTCACAAAATGAATGACCCTATACAATCACGACTCCCCTTAAAACTTCTCTTCAGTTAATAGATATCTAATCGCTGGTCACCTCCTTTTCCACGCATTCCCGCAACATCTTGAAGCAATCCCCACTACCCCCACATCCATCGTCGACCCCGCCGGTCCACTGCCATTAGAATGCAAATGTCATTCTACCAATTACCGCCATGTCACTCGTCAAAATTTGCATTTCTCCAGCCACAGAAAAAACGCTGAAAACTTGAAAATATACATTTTTTTGCGCTTTTGTCTGCTGATGTTTCTTTTTTAATTAAAGTCCTCGTCCTGGTCGCGGACGTGTGCAGCCACAGCCCTCAGCCGGAGAAAAGCAATCTCGCTTGTAATTTTGACCAATTCAACCGCGCGCCAGTTTGAAATGGAAATGAGACCGAAAGTCGACGAGTTGGCAATTCAAGACTGTCACTGTCGGACTGTCTTGGCAGATGATGATTCCAATTGTGCCGGGAATTCATTTTCCGCCGCTGCAAAGTGTGCGGCTTTCTCATTTCCCTGCCGTTCAAGTGCGTCGGAAGGGGGATTCATTAAAATTTTCAGTGGCCTCCGCCCTTATTTTTTGGGCTCAAAGTTTTAATTTTGAAATCACTGCCCGCCACTTGAGAGTATGAAATTAAAAAAAAAAAAGTACAAAAAATTGGGAAAAATAAAATGCCACTCCAAGCCGAGAGGACCTCTCCACTCTAGTCGACCCTTCGGTTGGTGTGGGGGGTGGCGGAGGATAATTTCGAAATTAATTAGGCTCCACGCACTCGTTGCGACGGAAATGAACTTCGAGATGCGAACCTATTTGCATACTCCCCGGCGGAAGTCGCCTTTGATGGAGAGTCCTTGCTGGGCGCAAAGACGCCCAGCGTGTATCGGATTCCATTTGCATTCGTTGACATGTCTTGCAATTCAATACGTCCCCAACCGATGTGTGCTCAATCAAAGTAATGAACTTCAATTCTGTGCACCTCCCCGAGGCGAGCGGGCGTGTCCTGGTTACGAAGCTACTAAGCCATCCAGCCAGGAGTGCTCGGAGAGAATCCGAAAAACATTACCCAAACCGCATCCATTGTTGTTTCCAGACCGGTGCCGTCTCGATTCACTGAATACACCCATCGTTAGTGAACTGTGTGCGTTTGCGATGTCCTTGGATTTGGATCTCGTCACCGGAGAGGACTCACTCGCTCACTGCACTTGTTAGCCGTGTTTGCCTCGGGGTGTGTTCATCTAGTAGCACAAAGGCAACATCAAAGGATTGTCAGTTGGTTCAATTGTGGTGGCACCTCTGCTCTGGGTATGTCCTGCATCTATTGACTTAAGGACAAAAACACACTCACACTGTGCCGACCGACAGACTGTACACATGACTGTGGTTCGGAATATCAAATAAAAATTTGCATCTCACCACTGGATTCAGAGTAGCAGCATCAGCAGCAGCAGCAGTGGCAGGAGGAGAACGACTGAGGAACGGTTTGTGTGGTGCGGTGACTAGCATCGTCGTCCTTGATGTTCGTGCACGTAGAGGATGATCACGTCGACTGTGACTTGTCAGTCAACAAACAATCCCTAGTCATGGCTGAAAAAGTGGCGCAACAAAACGGAGCAACCAGCCCTTGGTGTGAGTGTCCCTTTTTGTTCGCCGTTTAACCGATTATTTCCGCTGCGACTCGAGGGTGGGTGTCTTTTACGGCTCCTGCTTCTATCCGCAGGAGCAATAATCCGGTACAATCGGCTTTATGGGGCTGAAAATTAAATGATTGATTGAGAGCAGCGAAACTAATTAATGTGTGGTTCCAAGTGAATAGTAACAAGGGTACGAGACGAAGGGTTGCCCCTGCTTGACACAAGTGTAGATGAGGGTGAGTAGGGTTGATGTTTTTTGTGATGTCTTGCAGGTGCAGGGAGTTGAAGGAATATTCGGCTGTGGGTGAGGGGTTGTTTTTCAGTAATCATTGGTGTCACTAATGACTGGCGGTTTTCTGATGGCTCGCAAAGCACCGATTAAGTTGCAGTGATGCATCACCACGGCGAGAGGATTCGGTTTGTTTTGGATGAAAAATCGAACTTCTTCTTACATCTAATCCAACTGAGATCTTATCCCAAACAGCCCCAATTTTGATTGGCCCTTCAAACTTCGTCTACAGCAGACAAATGCTTTAAAATTGTTCCGCGCACTGGTGTCCTTAGACCAACTTCAGCAATTCCCTTAAAATGTTCTCCTTACCTACTCAGTAAGGAGTCGTCTCCTCGGTAAGGAACCAAACTCCTTGGGGCACCACCTCCCTGACAAGCCCTCATTTCACCACCCATCATAGCAGACTTCGATCATTCTTGAAACTTGATAAGTGAAAAGGACACCCCCACCCCCCTAGAGCAGCACAGATTCCGTTTGTTTGTTCCACTTTTTTGTGTCTACCCAAGTTTCGTCAGAGGGTTGCGGATGTGATTTCGGATAAACCGCATCCACATGCCCTGTCTTACGACAGCACGTGCGGTGGTGGCGGTGACTTCCTTCCAGGCGAAGCACAAAATTTAAATATGACTTCTGTGCTCCCGAAGAATTTATGAGACCCCAGCACCCGGCACACACACACCCCTTGCCAGTGGCAGCACACTCCACGCACCGCTTGATGAACATAAATTTATTAACATTCAAAGGATCCCTAGGATATTTATATGCGAATGAGCCATAGAAGCCACCTTTCGACGGGGAAACGCCTCTCGGCCGTCTCCGGTAAATCCACAGAGCGGGGCGCTCTGCCTGCGTGAGATCTCTGTTCTCTCACGACTGCCTGCCCTTAATGATGATGTCATGAATAAATTACATAACCTTTAATGGGTTTATCGTCTTGGGCCTCGACGAGAGAGACAGAGAGAGAGAGAGTGAACGTATGTCAAGGCGGCACCAATGTTGCGCTTGTCAACGCCGCCATCGGCATCAGTGACAATAGCATCGGCGGTGGAGGAAGGAAAACTACACAAGACTGGCTGGCGCACAGGTCTGTGGGACACTTTGCGGTTTTAATTAAATTGGAAAAATTAAGCATCGACACCTTGTGTAGGGGCGTTGCGGTCGCATCGTCATACCGCCGGGTACCGCACTCACTACTGCGATGGGTTGCCTATTGAAGAGGGTACGTGGGGCACTGTGGATATGTAAATTTCATTGAGATTTATGGTCTCGGTTAAGACTAATGACTGTGGCGATGTGCAAGGATTAGCGAGCTAAGCATGCGAAAGGAGTCTCTGTGGGAAATTGAAACTCGGTGGGCTTGGCTTGGGGGTGGGATGGGTGACTTAGCACTCGGTAGACCTAATCCATCTCCTACTGACAGATCAATCGTTTGCGTTTTATAAGCTGGTCGTTTGACTGGGTGTCACCGTCATAATGTTGACTACTTCATATGAGTGGAATAAAGTCTGCAAGAGTCCTCTCACACGCACACGTGGGTATGTGTGTATTTGTAAGTGCTTCTTAAAATCTGCAGAATTTTCATCTAAAATTTAAAGACCAAACAAAAACATGTACTTGGTTGAGGTTGAGGTTGTAGATCGTGTGAATTGACAATGAACTGTTGTAAGTCACAAATTTACTCAGGTTGTCACGATTTGTTGCAATCTACGCAATTGAATGGTGACATCTCAAATTGGTTTCGCGATACAAAAGTTTTCTTGCTAAAGCTGACGTGAATTCTTAGCAGGATCAAATGCTCTTCGAAGCATCAGCTAAGCAGGGAATTCTAAGTGGCAGTTGAAGGCATGAAATTCCACTTTTCCAATTTAAAAATTTGCGTTGTTCTGAATGAGTGTGAGCCTGGCATACCTTGCGGCTGGCATTCGAAGTCTAGGGGTGAACAGAACAGGGAAGTTATCCAGAGAAAGAACACGAAGAACCAAAGATATTGACTTCAGTACACGGCCGTATAAGATATAAGTAACAAACATGAGATCAATTCTATCAATTCCAGAGGAAGAATGCTGGGAACAAGAGAGAACCTTGGGGAACACCAGAGACAATGTGGTGGAAAGTAGACTTGAATCCATCCATTGAACTGCTCAAAATGTCTGTTTATCCAAAGAAGAAGATATTTAACGTTACCAACAGCAGGATACGAGACTTTGTCCAACGCCTTTAAAATACAAAGTGCAATGAATAATAATAATTGAGTGGCACTATAGTATACAAGGGACCAGCTTCTACAACAACTACTCGTGTTGTGCGTGCTACTGATCTCTCGCGTGTAGAAGCTACTTACTGTTTTTTGCCGACTCCGAACGGTGGGATTTGAGAAGCCTTTCTAGACAATTCGTACTACGTGAGTGTTGTCAGCAACTCGAAAAAGGTGGTGCCGTGAAAAATGCGAGGTATTCCGCCTGACAATCCATCCTAGACCTTCGGCATGTGGGTTGACGCACATACCAACCACGCCACGGGGAGCATAAAAAAGTGCAATGACGCCTTGAATTAAAAAAAAAAAACTAGGCCTCTTCTAATCATTAAACATTTGGTCGCCTGTAATGTAAATTATGACAACACGACCCAGGGGGCTTGGGGGATACACATAGTCCTAAACAAAGCAATTGTGTGGGCACCCCTTCGTTTTGTCGGATAACTAAAAAGTCTTCTTATAAGTCCTTTTTTGTAAATGAACCGAAATAGTTAAAAAAAGTTATCATTGGCTTGAAGTACAATTCGTTTGCGCGGGTGGATTCGTTAGCGACAATTTTCAACGACTCGGCCACACATGTTGGTTGAAACAGCCACTATTTTACGTTCAAGGTTGACTTTGAGCTTTTCCAATGTTGTCGGCTAAGTGACATAATCCAGTGCCTTAACGTAGGCCCACAGAAAGTAGATAAACGGCGTAAAGCAAACTACTACAAACTATGCGGCCAATTGGCTGATTCAGAACCCAATTCTTCGCTTCAAATGGTGTATCTTCTTCAATTCATGAGTCAACTTAATCTTGTATGCGTGCAAACCAAGATCCTTTCACAAAATGAGTCAAGTTGTGGTCTAAGAGAAGCGTAATTCTTAAGAAAGCCGTTGAATTGACTAACCCCTGAATGGCAGCGATATTTTCGACACTTCGCCCAACCCGTTGTCTCACAAACAGGGGAATATCAAACAACGAATATGTGGACTCTAATTTGGCACAAAACATGTTACTACCTGTCTATTAGCCGAGAATTTCGACCGAAAATTCGAGATATTGCTTTTAAAGTTGCGGTTCGGTCACCGACCCTTTGGCATGGTTTGTTAGGTTTACTGACAATTTAGTGACAGTTTGATGATCAGTGAACGAGTGCGCTCACAAATTAAATTCACAGTTGTTAAGTCCCTATTGGAAAAACCTTAAGTAAGAACCATTTACAGACGATGAGGATGTTCAACAAATCGGTGAGAAGAGTTGCTTTTGGGGTCATTCAGAAGGCTAAGAAATTAGTTGGCTTTGCATTTGAGGCTTTCACGTGCCGGACAGGATGGTTTCTGGATCCTCCTTGTCCATACAGCTTCTGCCGAGATAATTCAGAGAAACATCTCATCTCCTATCATGTTCGTCAAACAGACACTGACCGATTACTTTTCTTATGTTCGATATTTTGAAGGATAAAAATAGTCTAGAGAAAGTTTAGAGCGTTTAGATTCTAGAGGGGACGAGATTCTTTTCGAAACGCCACAAGCATCATCAGACCATCTTTGGTTGATCAAGTGGATAGCGTTCATGTGTAGCTACATCCAGCATGTGGAGATATCTATGCCATGGTGTTCCAAACGAGCATTATCCACTAATGTAAACTTGCATTAAAATATGCGAATGGCATTTTAAATTAAGGTTTCATTAGGTTGATTATGCCTCTCCAGCTAGCACGCTGTCTCGCCAGCTTTCTCTAACTGCGCCCTTCAAGTTGGTTGAGATCCTTCTCCACTTATGTGCGCCATCTCAACCTAGGCATCTTTTGTTGCGATGTCCCAATGGCTCAGATTCGAAGACATTCCGGGCCGGAGCAGTGATGTTCATATGCTCTACATGGCTTAGTCAAATTAAGTGTTGTATCCGAAGACGCTTAATCAGACGCATGACGCGGTGTAGCCCATAGAGTTTAGAGTTCGCCGTTCAATCTTCTCCTCCAGATGCCACCAACGCAAACAGGACCAAAAATCGTACGCAGAAATTTTTTCTCAAAAAGACCCCGGCTTCCTCATCCGCTTTAAGTAGAGTCCAGTTTTCCGCACCATAGAGTAGGACTGGGATGATCAATCTGTTATATAAAGCAAGCTTAGCCCTTCGAGAGAGGATTTTTTTACTCAATTGCCTCATGAGCCAAAAGAAACAGCGATTGGCCAGAGTAATTATGCGTTTGATTTTGGTACTGATGCTGGTTTCCCTATTTACCGCGAAGCCGAGGTAGACGAAGTCCTTGACTACCTCGAAGTTTCTGCTGTCTAGTGGTACGCTCTGTCCGAAACGTCGGTGTTGTGTGTCCTTCCCCGATGGCGGCATATACTTTGTCTTCCCCTCATTTATTTAAGTCGCTTCCGCTTCATTGCCAACAAACGCTTCATTAGCTTCACTGTGTTCGTCCAATCACGTCAATGTCGTCTGCGTAAGCTAGCAATTCAACTGACTTTTGGAAAATCGTGTCTCTGGTGTTGACTTGTGAACTACGCACGATCTTCTCAAGAATCATGTTGAAGAAGTCACATGACAGCGCAAACCTTTTTTGACATTAAAGTTCCCGGTAAGTTTGTTACCGACTTTGACTTTGAAGCGAGAGTTCTCCATCGTCATCCTACACAATCTGACGAGTTTGGTAGGAGTGCCAAAACTAGACATGGCACTGTATGGCTTGTCTCTATATACACTTTCAAACGTGGCCTTTAAATTGACGAATATGTGGTGTGTGTCGATCTGCACTTCTTGGGTTTGTTCCAGGATCTGCCGTTATGTGAAGATTTGGTGGATAGTGGACTTCCCTGTCCTGAAGCTACTATGATAAGGACCTTTTAGGTTAAATGGTTGATTCTGCGAACCGTAAATTTCTCAAAGCACACGAAAAACATTTCTCACAGATGGCGCTTACTTTGAGAAATGCTGCTGAACAGTCTGCAGACGCTGTGGTGGTGTGAGTCTTTCTATGACGATTTTCCAAACGAAACTGAACAAGAATCATTTTGATAGGAATCACTCGTAGTCTGTCAGGAAAGGCCAATTGAAAATCAAACCTCACCATGAATCACTCTATATTGAGATTGAAAAGAGATTTAATTGCTCAGGCATCTTGTTTGCGGATGTGCGACATTCAATGGTGGTCTTGGAGTTTAATGAGGCTGATTTCTGCTGCCTGACTATCAGCGAGAATAAAGATGTCCTTCGAGAAGTCTTCACTCCACTCAGGGCAGTCTGGAGTGGGGTTTCCATAGGATAGCCCTATAGCCAGATAGATTGCGACACGAGGTCCAAAAAAGTTTCAAATGAATAACCAACCCAACAAATTTATTGTGTTTTAAAATTTCATCCTCCGAAGCCTTCACCTCAAACCAGATTCCCGTCCACATTCACTTCACTCCACCATTAACGTGCCACATAATTCAGATGAAAATTAACAAACTATCTATTCCGCTAAATAAAAGCCAACCAAATAAATATTCACTTTTCACCGCAAACAGTTATCGCACAACGAATTCAAAAATGCAACAAAATAAGCAAGCCCCGACTGAATTCAACAAAATGGATTTTATTAATTAACCGCAACTGCTTGTCTGAGTTACACCCGGTCTGACGCGGCCCACATCCCCCCCCCCCCCCGATCCACCACCGCCCACATTCCTCCTGTAATTCAACTATTTTTCAAGCGTCATCCTCTTAAATGCTTGCAATTTATATCCGATAGTACGTCCGGTTCCAATAAATAAAAAAGGCGCAATGCCACGCACAGGATGCCACAGAGGGTGCCACTAGCACCCAACGCAGCGCACCAGCGCCAGAAGCGCCGGCAAAAAAGGAAACGTCCCACACACACGCGACCGGAAAAATGGCACTTCACCCGATAATTCGACCAAAGCAATTTGTGAAATGCGCATAACATTAACCAATAAACCACGAAATTTCGAATTGCATTTCCGCCCGGTGCAGTTGGGGCGAGCAAAAAAGAAGAACTGTGCAATTGTCGCTGCAGTTGCATTCGCCCCACCAGCCCCACCAGCCACGCCATCACCATCGCCATCGTCCGTCGCCACTTGGGCAGACAGGATGCGTCCGATTAACATTTTGCATGTCCCGGTACTTGCTCTTCGAACGCATCCTGCCCGTGCACGGTGCGGTGCGGAGCGGCGGGCGTGCGTGCTTGTGTGTGAGGCATGCCAATGTCGACGGAGCGGAGGCTGGCTGTGAAGTGCGGTCCAGTTGATGCTCCGACTGCGACGCACATTCGGCTGCATTCGCGGCTTCAGCGGCGACTGGAGGAGGGTCAACCGTTAGGCCTCCCCACTCAAGCGGATGAATGGCGGTCGCATTTTGAAAATTGCACGCGGACTGAAGCGCCGACGGCCGGGGGTTGTCCTTGGCGCTGCAATTATTGCGAGAATTCGATTTACGGTATGCAATTCGGCGAGGCATCATAGGTCGAACTGGCAAAAGGTTCGCTGGGCTTTTTGTTTGGAAATTTGTTGCCGCCACCGCTGCTGGCGGCCGCAAAACCTCGTAATGGAGTCGAAAATTGCACACAAATTGCCAGATAAGTGGGTTTTTGGAAAGCGTTACACTGTTACACGACGGCTTAGGTGGGTTTAGGTGCCAGGCAGCCCGAATACCGGGGATCAACGTAAATCGGTATTTCCGACTATTGGTATTTTGAAAGTTGGAATTTTTCGACATCATTGGACAAAATTTTACACAGCCGGCGATGAGGGGTTTGGGCGCTGCGCTGTGATGGAAAGCGGCGCATTTGTCGGTGGGATTGGATGGGGGCTTGTGATGCCGGAGAGCAGAGGAGGATTGATGGCAAAGGATGTAAATTGAAAATGAATTGATTTGAGGAATGCCAGAACGCGGAGTTTGTCGAATAAGGCAACATTGCTGCGGAGAGGGGAACGGGAGTGGTTGCGTCTTTTGAGTTTCGTCTGATGTGCAGTCACTTTTGGTTTTCACGCGATTTTGTAGAATATTTGTGATTATCGAGTGAGTTCTCCTTACTGCACGCACATTGAATGGATTTTTACAGATGAAAATGGTTATAGAAAACTTCTGCCTTCAGAGTCTAGCTTCTGGAGGGGAGAAATGAACGACGAATTCTATAGACTGTACGGTGGGATCTGTCTATCTACGGATACAAACGTTTAAGATAGCTAAGCCATGTGGAGCCTATTGAAAACTCAGCTCCAGCCTTATGTTATGGAATCCGACAACACAGTAGAGGATGCCCACCAAACCAATGGCGCACCCAATTGTAGAAGGGCGACCTCAATCAACTTTTCGTGCGAAATTGGAGGCTGATCGCTAAAGATAGCTACTGCTGGAGAGACATTTTGATTCAGATCCAGAGCCACCTCGGAATGTAGCGGAACGAGACTAAACAGAGGTAGAGATAGTGAGTGCAAAATGAATTTGTTCTTCCTACTACTTTCAATAGTGTCAGCTGTGGCCGAATGTTCCTCAAAGATACTTTGATGGTGTACAGATTAAAAAATTCAGAAAGCGGGAGGGTACGCGAACAACATTTCATCAAACCCTTCTCACCTACATATCAGACCTATGTATGTACCTACCAACAAATGTGTACCTATGCGTTGCGATGATGAACGACTTTGCCCAAGTTATTAATCAGTTTGCACTGCTCCTTGTTTCTAGTTGTGCAGATTTGAAAGTGAATGAAAATGTGAATTTGTGAATTCCCTGATATTGGATAATGTTCCATCCATATATACCATACACCGCTGCACATTCTGGTTTCACGAAATTTTGTAATGGACCATCATCTCTTGTAACTGCTGATTTGTTTTAGTTTGTTTTCCTCTCCTCTTCTCATTGAGAGTTGGGGTAACTTTGTTTCTCTATCTCTGGTTACGAGACTTTCTTCGAAAGTCTGTGGCAATGACCCTTTTTTTCCTTCCCTGTCCTTCAAATTGCATTGCTTAATTTCTTGTTCTTCTCTCACGCGTGGGAAAAAAACGTTGTCCCAAAAGAAACTATAAAAACGCACCAAATTGTCAGTGCGTTCAAGAAATATGAAGACGGGTGCGCAGTTTACAAAATTCCACAAAAGAAAAATATGTAGCTCCTTCAGGAACTATACGTGTTCGGATTGGTCCTGTCCTCTTCGATTAGAGGGGACCTACAGTTCAGAGTCAACTTCCAGACACTTTGAGTGTGCAACCATCAACACAAACTTGGGACCTTCAGGGTGTGTGGGGAAACACTTTCACTACACCACGGGGATCGCAATTTCTTATCTTTGTTAACAGATGGAATAAACGTTATGGTGAATGTCATCAAAATATTTTTTTCTGGAGACAAAGGCTCACCAACGCAGCATTGTGAAATAAATACAAACATGAGATATTGCTGCTACTATATTACAGTAGATAAAGTGATTGGAGTTATGAGCCTCATGATTCACAATTACATTCGTATCACTCTCTGAGTTCCAACGGAATCACGGATGGAAGAAAAGACAATGCAATGCGATGTCTACCAGATGCAGGTGTTGAAGAAGGACCACAAAAAATTGATCAATTACGACCATCAACTCCCGGTAACCAATTTTTCGAATTCTTTCGTCAAAAATCGCTTGGTCGGTCATAAAAGAAGTTGTTTCAACTAGTCTTATGTTCTTTACATGATCGAAGGTAGCTTCGCTCATATATAATATTTGGTTCGAAAGGGAGTAAAGAAGATGGCAAATCATTGTCGCAAGATGAAGAGAATCAAGAAAATATCATGAATGATAAAGGACTTCTCGTTTGAGCTCTTGTAGGCCCACTGCGATGGTTTATATTGGGCACGGCGTTGTTGTGAAGAAGTGTGTCTTGTCGACATTGTGTTTTTTTTTTCAATTGCTCGAGTATGTAGACGGCATTCCTATTGAACACTTCTAGTGTACCTTTCTGGGTGACAGTCTTCTTTGGATGGATGCTTTGGGTGTATCTCTTGGAAAGCAACTCCCACGTCGCTTCATATTTGTATATGGGTGCGATTTTCGATCTCCTAATGAGCCGGTACAAAAACTTTTGTCTTAGCCGAGTGCCTCTCGATGATGGACGAACAGGCGCTTAACCTCCTCGATATTCCATTTCTCACCATAAAACCAATATATTTTAATTAAAAGGGGAAAGATCACTATTGAATGGAACAAAAAGTATAAGGTGAATGACTCGAACTCAAACTTTCTAAAATTTTTTTTCGAGGTTGGGAAACACTGCACTGGAGCGCTCAGACTCAAAAACTGGTCCTATACTACCAAACAGAACTTTCTAAAATGCTATTATTTCTTTTATTTTTTTCGGCCCATTACTGTCGAAGTGCCATTTCAAATGCTTCAAACTCTGGTGTTTTAAGTGTCAACCGTTGTCTTCAAAATAACCCAAGAAATTCAGCATTCGGAGAATTTGTAATCGAATAAAATTGTTGGAACATTGCTTTTTTTTATCCAATCTTGGTTGACGCGCGAGTTACGTCTCCGACCTACCCCCGCCTCACCCCTTAAGCAATCCACCAGTTACACGTGTCTGCGGCTTGCACAACGAAGTCTCACCTGCTATCATCTCACCCCATCTCACCTCTACACATACAGTCAATCAAAACCACCGGATGCACCGTCATCAAATATTATCACATTGTAATTCCCAAACCGTTGTGATTGCACAGGTGATCGCATGAACTGCAGAATTGCAGACTAAGCGCCTTCCCCTCCCCTCCAAAAAAAAGTTCATGCAATCACCTCGGCAAAGCATAGCTTTCATAAGTGGACAATAAAGTTGTAATTTTTTTAAACCTCGAAACATCCCCGAACTTATTTCGCGCCCCCTGTGAGACGGTTCCGAGCTTTGTCGAAATGCCCATGGTCTCCGAGTGAAATTTTTGTTTGCCTATGCCTTCAGTACTGCCTCTTAGATAGTTTCACGGTATATGGGTGCGTTACTTATGACGTCACGGTCCAAAAATACGAACGAAGAGCGACCATCATGGGTTATGGCGGCCCAAACCATTACCAACGGTGCGGCCTGCTTTCTGGTGGACCTCTCTGCCAAATAAACTCCGGCATTTTGTTTGTTGACATATTGCTCCATAAAAAATGCCAGCTCACGGGAAAAAACTTATTCGATAACTGACCACTTTCGGGTAAGCAAATCTTTCGCTCTTTCGACTTTAACTTTTTTTGTTGAGGTACAAGATCGGGTGCTTTTCGGAACCTCGATGGCTTCAGCCCAAGATCATTTTTCTACGTGTGTTGAATTCGCTTCAGCGATATGTTGAGGTTACGAGCTATTTTTGACACTCTGAACTATTTCTGCCAATGCCGCATTTTTTTATAAGCACCTCCATAATGTTTGGCAAAGATGGCAGTATCACGGTAACACGAGTTATGGTTCGAGACACAACAAGGACTTAAACGGTAGATACTTGTGATTTTCCATCCAAATCTAAAGCAATCAAACTATGAATCACTTTTCCATCAGGGATCCACCTGAAAGGCAAATCCTTCAGGAGGCTTGTAACTAATAAAATTATCTGTCATGTGTCAAAATGTCACTGCCATGAATGATTTCGAAATTATAGTCTGAAGTTGGTTGGTTCTAGTCATTCTTATTCAGACCCCTTCACTCGTAGAAAACTATAGAACACATAACAGCTAAATCTGCTCTCGTCGCTTCTAAGCAAAAATGATCAAAATTCTAAGCACGACAGATCAATATCACTCTTCATCCATCATACCGATCAAGTGACAAATGGGTCTTTGAATGATTCAAGATCAGACTTTTTACGAATTAGAGAGAAAGTTTAAGTCTGCATATCTTAAACGCTGTATCCAAGTCAAGCCTTCGTAGACAGTCATGGAAAAATACTCTCCTGTTTAAACGGCAGTCCACAAAACGTTAACTCTCAAAAAGTCACCACACATTACAACCGCCCATCAAATTGGTCATCCCAGGGCTCTGTTATGACTTTTTCAACATGATTCGAATCAAAGAAACGACTTTCGACAGTCAGAAATCGACTCAACTAGGCCGATCGGACACCAAGGACACCAGAGCAGCAACTAGAGTCACGTGGCACAAAACTGTCAACAAACAATTGAGTTATTTATATACCAAGTCAAAGTAAATACAAGCGACTGGGGACGTATGCTCCGGTGCCCAAGGATACCATCATCCTCCTCGTCCTTTTTCACATTTCACACACAGATCAATGGAATGAAGTCCGCGTCCACATCCTTTAAAGTACGTGAGGGATGACAATGTGCCATCCGTCATTGGTGTGCCATACCGGAACAAATAAACTGAAGGGAGAACGAGAACGGAAGGACCTGCTGCAGTATTGGAGAGCGATACACATTCATGGACATTTGTTCGTCGAACGAAGCCTCAAAGGGTGGCCGTGCTGCTTGCTGGCCTGTGTATGAATTGTCAGCGGTGGTGGCAGTGGCCGTCGTCATCGTCGTTGCTTATTTGTTTTCAAAGATCAGGCCGGGTGTAGGTAGAATTTTAATACCCTGCACGGGTCATCATCATGTGCGCCCTTGGGCGTACGGCCAAGTGAAGCCAAGTGTCACTGAATAGTTCGTCGGAATTATATTTCTTCTCGTGTGCGTGAATCGAACAATTGCCGGCACGTGCTGATGGTTGCTTGGAAATCATTTAGCGGTAGTCAGGGATTAGCCACTATTGAATGTGATATTAAGTCGAGGTCCTTTTTCATTTTATTCATTGGCCCAGGGAGCGAGGATGCCCATGGTTGAGGTGAGGAATTCACAAGGAGGCGTGAGAAAAGTCATAGAGTTGTCAAAAAATGTGGTTGCGGACAATTGAGTTTGATGGCCCTTAAGACAGGGGGATTTGGGAGAACTCATAAATAAATATGCGGTGAAGGAGGTAGTGTCGGATGGTGGAGAGCTTATGGTACAGTGTGTGAACCTACTTTGTTGTTGGCTGGCTTATGAGCTGGGTGTGGGTGATTTTATATCCGGAATTGATTGGGTTTGGGTTGGTACTTTTCAAAACTACCATTTTCGTTAGTCAAACTCACTGACAAACAACTGTCATACATATGACTGATATAAGAATTTTTTATCGATGAGAAGCTTCATCACTCTCGACAGTTTGATATCAATAGGAAATGGGAAGTATTGGAGTCAGCCATTGGGGTCTTACAGAGATTATCCTGCATTGATCCACGTAGCCAAAAACAAGGAACTGGTGAACAGAGAGAAAGACGGAGACATTCAAACATAATGGAGCGATGGAAAATTTTGAAAACTTATTTTCAAAATGAGAACTGTGTACCCAAGGGGTGTGCTGTTGAAAAGAAAGTTTGAGCGAAATGAAGCACCCACCGCGACTGCTGTACGCATATTTATGAAAAAAGTTCGTGCGACTTGTCGCACCGTCACCATACAGATAAGAATGTGGCTGATGTGGGCAACTCAAAATTTAATTCACTAACCTGAGAAGAGTTCTGCACAAAGATCTTGAATAGTTCGCTTTCAGGGTCGAATTTACTCAACAGTTAAAGAGGCGCGACCTTCCTTCTCGTTTTCGTTGCGCAGTTGGGATCTTAGAGCAGTTCGATTTGAACAAAGAATTTGGGCGAAAAACTATCTGTTCGGATGAGGCGGATTTTCATCTCGGCCACTAGAAAATTGGCACTTCCCAGACTCGTTGTATACATACGCACGTAGGTTGGGAAACCACAGCACTCATAGAAAGCGACAGTTTATTGCGGATTGTGCTATGTTAAGCATTATTTGACCATTTTTCTTCAAGAATGAGGCTGGTAATAACATTTCGGTAAACGGTGGACATTACAGAACATTTTTAAACTGAATCCATTGTCTAAATAATAACAATTGAGTGGCATTTAAGCAAACAAGGAACCAGGGCCTTGCTTCTGCGTCAACCGCTCGTGTTGTGCGTGCTATTGTTCCAGTAGATGGGATCTACACTCTTTTGCCGATTCAGAACAGCAAGATTTGAGAAGCTTTTCAGAGACAATTCGAACTCTTTGAGTGTTGTCAGCAACTCGAAAGAGGTGGTGCTGTGAAAAAATGCGATGTGTTCAGACTGGGAATCGAACCTAGACCTTCGGCGTGTGAGTCGATGGACTTGCTCACTATGCCACAACATCCACTATTGTCTAAATAGCTTGATCGATCGCATTTTGAAAGAGTTACGGCCCGATGACGCCGCCGCCTGCTTATAAACCGCACCAAACAGTCACTCTTTATGGATACATGGATTTTTCAACCATCACTCGTTGATTTGCCAAAATGCTGAAATTCTGTTTGACAAAGAATTTGGCCGATAAAGCTGACGCCCGATTTCACAAAAGGTTTCAACAATCCTAACGCGCTGCTCATTTGTGTATTTCATGACATCATCTCTATGAACATCTTCTTAAATCTTGCAGTCCAGAGTCGGCAAAAGACTGTAGGTCTCATCTTCTTGGAATGGAACAAAACACGAAAAGGAGAAAGCTACAGCCTCCTTCCCTTCTGGGCTCTAGTCTCACCCAATTTCTTTAGAACTTCTCAGCTGAGTACCTACAACGTGTTGCTAACCGGTTTTGCTGTATGCAGTGGAAGATTGTTGTGATAAGGATACTCCTCTTTCGTTATTGTGGCCATTAACAGAAAACAGTCAAGTCCTTTAATTGTTCACAACTTATGCTTTTGTTTAGCACCTTGACCTTTCTGTCCTGCTCTATGGTGTGGAGAGACAGATGTTCTTAAAAGTGGATAAGGAAACCCTTATTCTTTTGAGAAGAAAACTCTTATTGCGACTTTTTGTTCTATTTGCGTTGATGGTATTTGGAGAGAAAGATTCAACGACGAACTCAATAGGCTGTAAGGCGGCGTTCACCTCGTCCAACGTATGTACATGATGACCATGCCTGTAAAATGGATCGATTACACTACTCCGGACCGAGGAGTCTTCGAATCTAAGCCATTGGGACTACGCAATAGATGACGATCTCGTCCATGATTGGGCACAAAAGTGGAGAAAGTTATCAACCAACTTGGGGTGTGAAACTGAAGGCAGCTGGTGAGAAGCTGTTCTAGGTGTAGGGACATGTTTGTTGAAACATCTCTCCCTCATTTTCAATGAAGAAAAAAAAAGAAGATTTTTCAATTAGTTTCAAGGAATTTTTAAATAAACTAAAATCAATCAAATTAACGGGTGAACAAAGGACCATTCAGACAACAACTTTGAAAAAAAATGTGTTTGGGTGAACTTGAAGTTTCTTTCTGTTCTTTCTGTAAATGCGGGTTTTGAATGTCACCTCCCGAGCAAGGTGACACAGTTTTCCAACATCTCCGCATTCCTCCAGAAAAGCATCACCATTTGCGACGAAAAAAATGCGCAACTTTGTGAGTCTCCATCGCATTTCCAATTAAAAGTAAAAACAATCGTCGTCCTTCCACCATGCTTCCCCCTGTCAAATTCCGCATAAATTCGAACAATAAAAAAGAAATCAACGATTTGATCATGAGTTTCTTCCTTGTAAGTCCCCCCCCCCCCCTAAGTTGACAGAACCACGCTTACGCGCACACACTTTGTATGTTCCGCGAAACAAATGTAAAGTTGTCACGTTTGACAATTAACAGAAAGAGCAACGATGACATGCAAAAGTGCGCGCTTCTCGCAGAAATTTCATTTGTCGCACACACGAAAACTGATACGAAGCCAGCCGTCGAGGGAGGGGAATCTCCAAATTTAGATCCAGGATACATGGGCGCTCCAGCATCTCATCTCAATCACCCCTCTGCCGGTACCTTTAAATGGATTTGTCGAAGGGATGATATCGCCTGCTTTAGTCAAACTCCAGTTGTAAGAGAAGAAAACGCTGCATTCCTCGGATTCCAAAACTTCTTATTATGGCTCGTATATCCTGACAAACAAGGCGATTATTTCATTCTCCCTTGTGTCGTCAGTGCTCCGGGTTCTTCTGTTTTTTTTTTTTTTGGGAGGAAGACAACCATTGTGCGTTCCGTCGTCGTTTTGTTATTTTGCCAGAATGACCTTGTAATGGGGATTAAAGGAATGCTACGGGTTTTTCTTCAGCCTTCGCTCAGAGCAGGGATGAATGCTACACACAAAGGGGGGTCAGATAGGGTTCTCAATTATACCGCGCTCCCCCCCCCCCCCCCCCCACCGCTGACACAATGAAATTTTCCATAATCATGTGCATTTGCTGACAAGTGACGGTAGGGGTTGTGCCGACCTACCGGGAGGACGAAATGAGTCCTGGAGAAGATAAATTTAAAAGATGCGTCATGGATAAGTTTTTGCGGCAATTTTGAATCAGAACAGATCGAAACAGAAACCTCACCATCAGCAACCACGACATCAATTAGCTCAACGTTTATTTCACACATTCACGCAGCACTACAGTGGCCACAGTGTCCTGGGAACAGAAACAAGTGCGATCCAACTGATTTCATTTGAATAAGTCCGCATTCGCCGTGGCGTGTACGCCTGCTGTCACATCCCATCCCCCTGCTCGCATGCGCCGCCATTCCACGCGCTGAACAATTTCAACAATGAGAATCGGAATATTTTATTTATTCAAATTGTTCTCATCCTTTTCGCCCCGGGGCTGACGTTCTTTCTTTTTTTTTTTTTGCTGCCGTCGTCGTCGCCCAGGAATGACTTTTGCTAAATTTAATTCATTTAGCTGCAAAAAAAAATGTGCCGGTGTCAGGATTACAAACACCCACCGTGAGCCAAAGGGCTGGCATTCAGTTATAAAAGCGGCTACGTAATTACAAGGATCACAGGGATACGGACAAAGTACATGGAAATTGTTTAAATTGTTTACAAATGGACTTATCCGCACTTAAGCGAGGTTAATTCGCCGCAGCCCAATGCGGGAGCATGGACGAAAAGGCAAGCAAAAAGGTCAGGTCAGCGAGGACCTTAGCGAGCCGCCACTAATATGGGCAATTAGCGTGTGAGGATTTTATGCATCCTCCTCGATATTTGGTTCTCTGCCAGTTTCAATTCTATTCGAACCGCAGAAATGCGAGCTTTGTCCGGGGGGGGAGGGGGGGGGGGGGTGGGCTATTAATCATTGTCTTCTCACACGCTCGCCGCGAAGCCAAAGGGATGAAGAAAAATTGCAGACTCCAGAAGTCTTCGCTTTCCTCCCCCTCCCCACACACAGTGACGGGTACTTTTTTTTGTTAATATTGCCAATGTCCTATCTGTCTCAGGAGAAGTTGATAGATGAGCCTTCCCCTGGCACAAGCGACTGCTGCTTAGGGAGTGAACGCGCTGGAGCGGCAGCTTGGTATGTTCGGTATTCCTTTGTCGTAGGGCGGTAGGTTTTAAATACGCAAGGACCTTCTTTGCATTGAGTGATTAAAGGGAAAATTATAAGGAAAATCGGAGGAGGCGCATAATGCGGGGGGGGGGGGGAGGTTGTAAATTGAATCCAGAGATGACTTGAACGAATCGACTTCGAAGCGAAAAGAAAAAAAACTCGCTATTGAATATCAAAGATTGTCTTGAAGGCGTGTAAGTTTGTAACTGAACATCGATGGTCTGCAGATACGTACATATGTTTGCCAGAGAATTTTGCGCTGCTTAAGGTTAAACGACTGAAGCTTGAGTTGTGCCGCCCGTCTCGTTCGATACAATGAATGGGAAGTCTATCGGCGAGTCTTTTGTTACTTGGTGATGAATTATAACTCTTTTGTTCATTGTCTAGCTTCTTAAGAGAGCTTCATTGTGAGTATGTCTTTAGCAATACTTATAATATTCGTTTTTGACATCGTATTGTTAATAGCCCAGGATGCATTGGGAACTCTCTCGTTTGCCTTCGATCTGTCTTTGAATGCTTACAGAAGACCTTCTAGCCATTGTGAGTCACACCCGAGCGTCAGTCCTAGAGCTTGCAGGTGACATCAGCGTTCACTAGGAGAAAGTTAAATTAGTAAGTAAATTGGAAGTGCCACCACCCAGAAGTAACCCATTGTTTGACGACGAATGCAGGCAAGCGCTTGCAGCTAAACAGGAGACCTTCAAGGCATCGAACAACGAGAGCTGTTCGTGAGCACTACGAACGGAAAAGAAGGGAAGAGATCCGGCTTCTCAAAAGAAAAAAAAGAGAGCATGAGAAGCGCGCGGCCGAAGAAATAGAGAAGTGTTATGGCAGGAATGCAGTTTGAAAGTATTACCGAATGGTGAAACAGCTATCCAGTGGGTATAGGAGATTTAAACGGCGATGATGGCCAAAATCTCGCTGTTAGGCAGAATGTTGCCCTCAATTTGACGATGATAGGCATAAATTGCGTCCCCGACTTCGACGAGGTCAAGATAGCAATATCGAGACTGAAGTCGAACAAAGCTACTGGAGCGGATGGACTGTCCGCAGAACTGTTTAAAGCAGTTGGGGATGACCTGGTTAGGCACACTCACCAGCGCATCTGTAAAATATGGTCCGAGGAAAGCATTCCCGATGAGTGGAATCTCAGCGTCGTCTGTCCGGTCCACAAGAAAGGAGACCCCTTCGACTGCGCCTTTTTAACATCGCCTACTAGTACAAGATTCTCTCCGCCGTATTGTGTGAACACCTGAAACACTTCGTCAACAACCTGATAGGTCCTTATCAGTGTGGTTTCAGGCCAGGGAAGTCCACCATCGACCAAATCTTCACACTACGGCAGATCCTGGAAAAGACCCAAGAAATGCAAATCGACACTCACCACCTATTCATCGATTTCAAGGCCGCATATGACAGTGTGCATAGAGACGAGCTACACAGTGCCATGTCTAGTTTTGGCATTTCTATCAAACTCGTCAGATTGTGTAGGATGACGATGGAGAACTCTCGCTGCTTCGTCAAGGTCGGGAACGAACTCACCGAGACCTTCAATGTCAAAAAAGGTTTTGGACAAGGCGACGCACTGTCATGTGACTTCTTTAACATCATTCTTGAGAAGATTGTGCGTAGCTCAGAAGTCAGCACCAGAGGCACGATCTTCCAAAAGTCAGTTAAATTGCTAGCTTACGCCGATGACATTGACGTGGATGGACGAACACAGCGAGCTGTCAATTAGGCTTTTGCTGGCATTGAAGCGGAAGCGGCTAAAATGGATCTGGTGGTAAATGAGGGCAAAACGAAGTACATGCTGTCATCAAGGAAGGACACACAACATCCACGTCTTGGACAGAGCGTACCACTAGGCAGCAGAAACTTCGAGGCAGTCAATGACTTCTTCTTCGGCTCGCGGTAAATAGGGACAACGACATCATCTTGCCAATCGGTATTTCATTGGGCTCAAGAGGCAATTTAGTAATAAAACCCTCTCTTGAAGGACTTAGATTGCTTTATATAATACCTTGGTTATCATATCCGGCCTCATTGAAATATATATTCCCTGTGTAAACGAAACAGTGTTTTTATGACAGGCGGCTTCAATGATTGCCATAAATTTGACAATTCTTTTGACATTGGCCATTGTGAGCATTGTTCACGGAATCAAATTTGCTCATTGTTGGCTGTTACAGTATCATCATCATCATCATCATCTTTAAGCCACATATTCTGCTTAAGGAGTGGTGTAATGTCAGTAATGCACTCACGAAGGACCTCCAGGCTGTTCAATCCGAATGCAAAACAAAGAAAATCAAACCCACAGTCAAGGAACTGAAGCCTCGCCTCTTCAAGGATATCCTTTTCATTTTGTTTATTGTGAACTTTCACTACACGTACGTATACACAATTTCGCACTTTCCATACCAGAGCTCTGTGGATGGGTTGAGAGTTCTTTGAAAGACCTCCAGGCCGTTAAATCTTGTTCGAGTTTATGGACTTGATCCAAACACCTCCCTCTGGGTCTGCCAAGCGGTTGGCCACCTGATAGAATTCCACCTAAGGTACGCCTCGGAAGTCGTGATGAAGGGGACTTCCGTACATAAGATCGAACTAAGGAAATAAAGCCATTTTCGTTCGCTCTACATTGAATTTCACCCGCACCGTGGCGTTTCTCAGCCTATCCCACCGAATAACTCCCACAACGGAACGGAGAAAATTCAACGCGGCAGTATTCGCGGTCTTATTCTTACGGTTATCACCCAAATTTCATGACCATAAGTGAGAGTGGAAACAAACACAGAGTTCAAAACCGTGGCTTTGACACAAGGCTCGGCCTTCTTATTTCTGATCCACCAAACAGCTTCAAACTTAAACCAGCCTGAGCCAGTCCTACAAAAGAGTTTAGTGCTGCTCCTTCTATCACTTGTGAAAGACTCCGAGATACTTGAACTTCTCGAGCTGCTTCAATGGGACTTCACTAACATGTGGAGTGCATTGGACAGGCGTTTTCGAAATGACCATTACTTCGGATGTGTCCACGTTACATATCGAGCACTCTCTTGGCGTTCAGTCTGGTAGTCTCAGGAGCATAGACCCTATTCACATTTGCAGCCATCTGATTTACATTTATCTAAGTAAAACTGTAGAGTGTTTTTTCTTTGCAATCATTTTCTGAAACGTGCGCAAACCCTACTAACTCAATCAACTGCAAGACTGTCAAGGAAGTTTTTCTAGTACTAACTGTCATCAGCGCAACGACATCGGTTGTCAATGAAAGAAACAAAAACTCAGCCAGATACAGAGTACTAAAGTCATCTACTGTAAATTGGATCACTACACTTATACAACTCAATCCAGCTCTCGGAAGAAAAAAGAAAACACCCCCCACCCTTGCACATGGTTTGTCGATTCTTAACATTCCATTTGAGTTTTTCGGTTTGGCTAAGCAAACTGTTTGTATCGGTTCCAATCTGTGTGCACGTTTGTCCAAAGGCCAAATGAATTGGACGTTGTGTACGAATGTCACCGCACATGTAGATCACCCGTCCCCCCACACAGCAGACACCCCCCCCCCCCCCCCCCAAACCAACAACCACAAGGAAGAGTTCGGGCATCCCTATCACTGGCTGGTGCTAAATTAAACACTCAAATAGAATGTTTTTGTATCCTTTGCGGTCGGCAATGAATGTTTTTCGGCACCACTCGCCCCTCCAATGTCACTGGGCTAAAAGGTTTCCCTCGAAATACACCCCCCTCCCCCCGCGCCCAGCATGGCAGTGGGTGGTTTATTATTTTTCGAAAAACGTTCTCCGCCCCCACCCCACCCCATCCCCAGTGGCAGTGGTGGCAACTGAAAATACTCGTAAGTATTTGGTTTTGTTAAATATTTTTCCTCCGAAATTGTTTGCCCAGCAAACGACTGTGGACCGGGCGCAGCCAGAGGGATGGTGGATGAACAGATTTTTCGTGGAGCTGTGTGCCTGAGTGTGTGCATGTCTCATTGGACCGATTGAGTAAATAAACCGAGTCCGCAGTCATTTTGGTTGGCATTAAGATGTCCACTTCGGGCGAAGTTGCCACTCCTCAGAGAAGTCTTTAAGACACGGATTTCCATGGAAATGTGAATTGTGAGGCGGCGTGCAACCATATTCTGCAGCGGCAATTTGTTAATCCACCGGTCGCGTGGCGTAAATATTCAGCGAAACGTCAAAGTGAATGTGTCGGCTTACTGCTACGCTCGGGGTGAGATACTGAACGCTTTATTATTTGAACCGACACGTGACCGTTTGTTTGACTAGCACACGCCTACGACCCCTTTAATGTTTAATTTACCAGAAAATAGCCGCGAGACTGTCAACAGTAAACAGTAGATACCGCGTCGATTAGATTCTCGGAACTTTGATTTACCGGGTGGCGGGAAGACTTAATTGCACGGTCTCTTTGTATGTGAGGTTTGCTTGCAAACAAGCGTTTGTCTAAACTGAGATGGTGCGAAGATTTAAAGACGATCCTTCAAAACAACCAAGAACGTGACTCTTTTCCTAAAGACTCGTCATTGACTGCTTCTCCAGAGACATCTTAAAAAGAAAATGAGGATGAAACTGAGGACTGGGGTCAACCCCGCAATTTCACAAAACTCAAAGCACTTGCTCTTGGTCGAGTTCAGTGCTAGAGGTCTGGAAAATCATCCGACAAACCATAAAATTCCACAAAAACTCCATCGGATTGTGCATCCCAGTGCGGCACGACTTGCAAAAAGGACTTGCGATTACTTTGATTCTGGCGCCGGAAAGTCATACCCAATCGGATGTGAGTAATTCGAAAAGTTTGATTGAAACAAGTACACACATGAATACACTTTGAAGGCAACCAGGACATTCCGAAATCCTCTCAAGTAAACTTCAAACAGTCGTGTTGGGATCTTAAGCAATCGGATCTTGTATCCAAGTGGAGATTTCCTTTTCACATGCGTATGCAAAACAAAGAAAATCCAAGCCAACAGTCAAGGAACTCAAGCCTCCCCTCTTCAAGGATATCCTTTTCATTTTGTTTACTGTGAACTTTCCCCACACGTACGTACGTACACATGTTCGCACATTAATAACAGAACTCTGTGGATGGGATGAAAGTTCCTTGAAAAAAAAAACTTTACCCACCACAACACAATGCACACACACTCACACACAAGCCCATGTCGCTTCACGGAAGCCGGAACTTTTCATCGCTCGCTGTGTGTGAACTTGAAGTTTCTTATCCTGTTCGCCTGTTCGCCTGCTCCGTAACCCCAATACAACCGCATCCAACCGTTTTCTGGTTTCTTAAGCACAGACTACAAGTTTTATGACTTTTCGTTTTGTTTACACTCTCACGTGTTTACTTAAACAATTCTTCTGGTAGTCTTGAGCACGTCGATGGCAAGCCACAAGAGCCTTATCTTTAAGGAACCTTCGAGGCGAAACCTCAATTTCTAATGTCGAAGTTTGTTTTTGTTGAAACAATCGGTGCGATGAGGGTTGCCGTGAATTGCCTTGGATAGGGGGAGGGAGGGGGGAGGGAGGTGATTATTGAAGATTTCCGTCTGAGGAGAAGTGGCAGCTGATGACAACTCCAGTGGTTAGGGATTCAGTGCGTTTACTTTCACCAATTCTTGACTACACAAGTCCACTAATCGATAAATTCCAGAATTTTTTAAATTTTGTATAGCCCGTTTTTGCTAACATTTCCTTGTCTACTTTTTTGTGGAGACTTGCGCATGTTTGGAGAATTATTGCATTTCATGTAAAAGGGATAAGAAGCTAGTATTTCCGCCCAATGGTGCCACCATCGGACGAGGTATTACTCGTAACTATCGTACGACACATTTTGATAAACGGCTACTGTCACTGCATCATCCTAGCTAGCTTCCCTTCTTCTAGATCTTTGGTTTCGACTGCGTTTCCTATCAGACGTGCACGAGGGTTTTTGAAATATGCAAGAAGTCGGTCGGTGATGCACTTTTTGGTTTTGGAAAGGCAATCGGCAATCGGCACTGGAGCTAGTGGAGGTGGTTTGCAGTGACTCTTCTCCGTTAATGGCGACTGTCAAAAATTGCTTTAACAAGTTTAAATATGATCACACGACTGTTTTTCATCAGCCATGCCAAGTTGTCCCAGAAACTGGTACTGTTGGACCAGTAAATGCGCGGGAAACCGCAAAACACCGCATGAGTCATATTTTTCGTGAACGCAGCATTCCTAAGAACGAGCTCAACCATTCAACTAACCCAGAGCAGTATTTAACGCTGCTAAAGCACAATAAACAGTAGAAATCGAGTCTAAAGAAGCTTTTGCATCATTTGTTGACCGTGATTGAATCGTAGGCCCACTGGTACACACGAGAGGTCAAGGAACAGTCGAAGAAGTTTGCTTAATGGCCTTCGTGGTCTAGGGAAGTCAAAGGCTCACACAAAAGGTGCGATCTACTTCCAACACATAAAGAAGGACAAAATGGGCGCAATTTTCTTCTATGACAAAGAATTGAGCTGATTCGATGTCACATTGCAGAAAGCAAGGCCTCATTGGGGGCTTTCGAGGAAAACGACTACTTTAGACTTCACACCTCTTTAGGCAACTTCGCATCGGTCTTCCAGGCGGAAACGTTTGTGATCCTAATGGCCACCAACTATATTGTAAAGAATAGGTGGAAGGAGCGTCCATCTTGGGGACTGCGTCTGCAGCAGCCAAGCTGTGCTTAGGTCTTCTTATTCTTTTTCTTCTTCTTCTTCTTGTGGCGCTACAGTCCGGCAGGGACCTGGGCATCAACCAACACGCCTCTCCAGCCACCACGGTCTTTCGCCAGCTGCCGCCAGTTGCGCACTTCAAGTTGGTTAATGTCCTTCTTCACTTGTATGCGCCACCTTTGTCTGGACCGTCCTCTGTTGCGTTGTCCCACTGGCTCAGATTCGAAGACGAAGGCCTTACTCAACCCCTTAACCACTTTCATGATAGTAGAAGAATGCAAGTCTTCCCTTAATTTGGTTGGCAGACTGAATTCGCTAAGACTTGTCTGGGTACATCACGGGATCACGGGGAAAAGAGATTGCCGATGAACTAGCTACGCAAGGTTCTAAAGAGGCATTCGTAGGGTCCGAAACCACCTTGGGACTACCCGCTTTCTTCCGTCAACGGTTGGGTCTCCCAACAGCACACCCAGAGATGGCGTGACTCTCCAGGATGCAGACTGACCAAGTGCATGCTCCCGAGCTTCAGTAAGAAATCCGCTGCTTTTCTGCTATCTCGAGACTGGAGAGACTACAGACGACTTTGGCGCTGATATGGTGGGAGCTTAAGCTCTTTATCACAAAAGCGCCTGCTTGTCTTTCTTCAGAAAACTACAGTAAATGAAGATAACTTCCTAGTAGTACAATGGACCAGTGGAACCTCCAATAAGAAGAAGGCCTCATTTGCAGAAGGACAAAAGTGCTCTTCCACCGTAGCAACGCACAGCCGCTTCCTCGCCCCGGTCAAAATGGTCAAATAAGGCTTTTAATTGTAGCTCCATCCACCGTATTTTGAAGATTTGGCTTGGTGCGACTTCAAGGACCAGCGTTTATCGATGGTATGGTGAATTCAACCGAGGTCGTAGTTTACTCCAAGACGAATTTCGTGAAGGTCGTCCAAAATCAGTTGTTGTTCCGGAAACCATTGATGCTGTGCGCCAACTGATATTGCAAGATCGTCATGTGACCTATCGTGAGATTGAGACAACCTTAGGCATTAGTGGGACCAGCATACATTCAATATTGCATGAACATTTGACCGTCGCGTTGGATCTCACACAATTTGGCAATAGCTCAAAAAAAGGCTCGTGTCGATTGGTCGATAGAAATACTCAAAAAATACGATCGCGGTACTTCGAAACATGTCTATGGCATCGTGACAGTCATGGATTTACGCATATGAGCCCGAAAGTAAACAGCAGTCAACTGTATGGGTGTTTCAAAATGAGCCAAATCCAAAAAAAATGCAAATCATTCACCGGGCAAAAGAAGGACAAATCGGTAACAGAACTCTAATATGCTGAATTTACGGGCCGATATGCGACGTATTTCAAAGACAACAACCCAATTTGGCCAATAAAAAGGATGCTTTTACCATTGCCATGGCCAAATTTCTAAATTTATGCTCCAAACTATTGCCTTACCCCCCCTATTCTCCAGATTTGACCCAGTGCTTCCTCTTTTTGCTTCCACACTTCAAAAGATAATTTACCGGACAAATATTTGAGTCGATTGAGGCGGTTATAGCCCCCACGAAAGCCTACTTTGTAGACGAAGAGGCCTGAAGTATGTTTTAAGGACGCGTTGAAGAAGCTTTAATATCGATTGATCAAATGGGTTGATCTGGGAGCAGACTGTGTTAGCAAATATATCAAATTGACATTTTTCCAATTGCTGGTGATTAAAATATCTCAGCAATGTTAGAAACACTTCTAAAAACCAGCAAAACTGATGTGGAGTCTAATGTGTGCAAGTAGATCCATGTTTCGTCGATGTCCATGAAATGACGCGGAAATACCCTCCGTGCAATAGCGTCAAGAAGAGCTCTGAAGTAGTCTCATAGTTGCGCATGACGCCTGGAACTATCAAAAGCAACACTTGTCGCGAGAACCTTTCTACGGCCCAACATTTTCTATCGGGTACACATCATATTCCAAGGAACACTGGAACTGTCACACATCAGTAATGGTTTTGCCAGATTTTAAGAAAGGGCTAGGACCCAAATTTTTCTACAGAAATTATGAACGTGGTCTTTTGATATCCCCACTGTAACAACCATGTCAACTTCCTATACGGGATCATGTCATCATATCTTCATGGTTGCTGTTTTCCGGGCCCCAATGCGGGGTTCATCAAAAACTGAGGTGCGACTAAGTTTAAGTCAAGCTCTGACGAATCACCGCACACAGCATACAAACTCTCTTTCAGTTGGTTTCGCCCTTTCCTTTCCAAAACCGAAGAACGAATCTCCGGCCGATATTCGTCCTTTGCACTTATCTGCACTCAGTTAACACAAAACTACAAGTCCGATTTGGAAGCTTTGAAACCGTTTTCGAGGGTGTACTACACGAAGGTAAATATATTCCCCAAACACTTTTCAGTCTCCGAAAGTCCGATATCTTTTTGGAATGATTAATTCAAATGATCCAACAAAATATTCATATGTCCTGTCTGGCTCAAGTGTCGCCCCTTCCCCTCGCAATAACTGCAGTAAACGGGCAAGCAGTTTAGTCAAGTGAAACTCAACTTCGCCTGTCATGCAGTCAAAATGTAAGCAAATAGTCTCAACGTCAGTTAAAGCGAAGTTCTTGTACAATCGACCAACTTCTCTGCATCTGCATAGATACTTGCACACGTTCGCACACCCAACCGCCAAAGGCCAAGAGTACATAACCTGAAAAAAGATAAACAGAACGATGCAACGTCGAAAAGATCCTTCGGACAACCATTGAATCGCACATACACTGCTCCTGCTGCTGCTGCTTTTTTGTTGCTTCCTTGCCCCCATCCTAATCCCACTCTGTTGCTCTCGGTCCAATACGTTTGTATTTATGACTCTCATCGTCGACGTGAAGTGCAAATATTTGCCTGCACCCTATGGAACAACCCCTCCGGAGAATATAAACACGGACGTACTCTGCGTACACACCGAAATGCGAAATGTGAAATCCGACATTCCATTCGTTCTTCAAAAAAACAAAGCCCCGCCGCACACACACGAACGTTTCCTGTTTTTTGTTGGTGTTGTCGACGTTCTGTGTGTAAGAACAAAATTTTAATAAAAATCGTTGAGGAACATATCGATTGCGGGCACAAAATCCTCAGCAACAACCAACCCGAACGAAAGTAAATAACAATAGGACACAATGGTGGCGGAGAAAGTTGAACAAATCCGCACACAGATGGCTGGGTGTGTGTGCGTGTGTGTGGCACCTTAAGTCTGAAAAGTCCACCGGAACAACGCGGCACTGTGCACACCACCTGTGGATTGTGTCTGCAGTGCAGCTTATTGAATGAAACGCACCCCATCGTAAGGGGTGGCTGCTACGCACACACACACCCCTTCATAGGCCGATGATTTCCCAGACTGATAATCGCCACCATGCCGAAAAAACACGGGATAGAGTTGTCACAAAAAAGCAGAACTTGATGTCCCTGCCAAACAAAGCGGTCGCGTGTCAATCTTGATCTCGAGTATTAAACGCGTTCACACAGCGCCAGAAGGGTGGTGGCGGCTGTCGCTTTTTACAGACATCGCTTCCGATCTCAATCGCGGAGTGAATGTTGCAAAACATTCGAAACAATTAAGTAGCGCCACGCGGCACTTTGAAAGTTATCCGCGTTTAACTGAAAATTGGCATCGTTTGGTAAGTAGGTGATTAAAACCGTTGTAAGCTGGTGATGTGAAACTGATAGCATCTTCAGTGAGGGTTGCGCACCAGTTTGCAGTGGAGGGGCGCGATTTGATTTGAATTTGAAGGCGATGCACGTGTAGAGCTGACTGTTGGGAACCAGATTCGTGCCAAGGATGTCGCTTATTCAAATATCCTTTTGAAACTGAGATGGAACATGTGAAGTGAATTCATGATTTTGGGAAAGTGATCTTTGCATTTGCAGCTATTCCCTTAGATCGGTAAGACTATTGCGTTCAAGCCGATGTCCTTAAAACGTTCTTTAGCGTTTAAGCGTGTGCGAAATTAGGACACGGTCCTAGTTCGGCAAGTCATGACGAGTGGTTTTCTTATATGGTTCAACGTAAGCCCTTCCCTGATTGCGATGGACTCACGGTGAATCCTTGAACAAGTGTGTCCGAGGGGAAATTTGTTCGTGATTGTCTTAAAAATAGAGAAAATCGGTATCCGAGTACAAACAAATTTATCGCAACGCGGTTTTGTATCTATAACCAAGTCAAACTGAATAGTGTAGATAGTTTCATTACTAAGGTACGGATAATGCATCCATGACTTCAAAAAACGAGCTTATGCATCGTTGAGGTAGTAGACTGGAAATCTACAACCCCAATGATGTGTAAAACATTCCGCCGGAAGCATTTTCTTTCCTTGACCGGATTCGCTCAATCCCGAATGCGGAGGGATGCCCAATGTTTAAATTGAATCCAGGTTCCTTTCTGAATTTTGAGATGTGGGAAACGCGTACTGCTCACAGAGGAAGTCAAACAGCCTGAGTCCGTTTCCGGAGGTGGTGTCATGCAGGTTGTATTTTCCTCCTGTCCTGAGTATTGAAATCTCCTAGAATGATCTTGGTGTTATAGCTGGGGCATCCATCGTATGATCCTTCTAGAAGATCATAGAAATCATTCTTGCTACTGTCATCCTTCTCCTTTGTCGGGGCGTGAGCACATATCAGACTCATGTTCCCGAATTTAGCCTCGATGCGGATTGTCATGAGGCGTTCGCTTGGGGGATTGTAGCTAAAGACTTTTCGCCTCGAATAATAATAATAATAATTGATTGGCACTAAAGCCCACAAGGGACCAGGGCCTAGCTTCTACAACAACAACTCGTGTTGTGCGTGCTACTTTTCTTTCACGAGTAGAGGAGTCCTACAGTTTTTTGTCGGAAAAAAACGGTGCGTACCTGCTAATTGTTGTAGAAGCGAAGCCCCCTGGTCCCTTGTGGGATGTAGTTTGTCCACCGGATAGCCAGCAATATTCGCCCAGTTCTGTCACTGTCATCCGCGTAAACTAGAGTTGATAAAATTTTTGGAAGAACGTGCTTCTGGCGTTAAATTCAGAGTTTCGCATGAATTTCTGAAGCAAAAGCCAAATGACAATGGGTCGCCTTGTCAAAAAGTTTACTGGACAATATACAGTGAATATTGAAGTTCCCGGTGAGTTCGTTACCGACCTAAATGAAGCAGTGAGAGTTCTTCTTTGTCATTTAACCGAATCTTATGACTTTGAGGGCGATGCGAAAGCAGACATGATACAGTGTAGATTGATATCATCTTCTTCTTCTTCTTCTTGTGGCGCTACAGTCCACGGTGGACCTGGGCCTCAACCAACATGCCTCTCCAGCCAGCACGATCTTTCGCCAGCTGCAGTCAGTTGCGCACTCCAAGTTGGTTGAGGTCCTTCTGCACTTGTGTGCGCCACCTTATCCTGGGCCGTCCTCTGTTGCGTTGTTCCAATGGCTCAGATTCGAAGACTTTTCGATCCGGAGCAGTGGTGTCCGTACGCTCTACATGGCCTAGCCAGGCGCATGACGCTGTATAGCCCATAGAGTTTGTCATTAAATCTTTTCCTCTAGATGCCAACAGACCAAAAATCGTACGCAGAACTTTTCTCTCAAAAAGACCCAGGGCTGTCTCATTCGTTTTTAGTACGTCCAGGTTTCCGCGCCATAAAGTAACCATATTTGCTTCCGCGACTAAGGTCGAGATTCTTATCAAAGTATTGTTTGCTGGGGTTCAAAGTAGCTAAAATGGGTCCTGCGTGAAAATTTCTGGCAAACCAAGGTAAATGCTGTCATCGATAAAGAACCCTGAACATCTAGAACAGAGTTTCAAAATGGACTGGAATGCCTTTAAAGCAGTCAAGGACGCTGCATACATATTTGGGGTCAGCAGTTAACGTACGTAGAGTAAAGTGGGCAAGCGTTGTTGCTTTGCACTAAACTGCATCTCAAAGCCGAAACTCGATCGAAAACCCGATCTAGGAAGATGTTGGATCATTCAAGTCCTTTTTGGTCATTACTATGCCTTCATGAAACTTTCGAAAAACAAAAATCAAAATTGCATGTTCTTCAGTCAAAACAAAAGGCTTCCAGAATTGATTTCAAATGCATAAACTCCTTCAAACCCTCACACACACAAGACACTTGCCCTCCACCATTTATCCGAATCTCTTCCATCCTGTCATAAATTGTTTTCATCCTCAACCAAATCGAAGCATCACACACACCCCTCACACCCCTGCGTCGTCGTGCCCGCCAGGGTGAACTGCCCTTCAGTTCACTTTGTATTTGCTCTGTAATCTATCGTCTAATCGCGTCCTGTTTATCCAGGGGTGCGTTGCGTTGCGCCTTCGCAAAAGCGTATCCCCGACACTTACACCGGCGATTTGATGCACAAACAAAATTGAAAATAGGATAATTGCACTCAAAGCAAACAACAAATGACTTCGCCGAAGCCATTGTCCATCGCCCGCACAGATTCCCGTGGGACTATTGTTTGTCGTGAAACAAGATGAAAAGGGGCGACTTGCAGCGTTTGTGCGCGAAATGCTATCTGCCGCCAAATGGGAAACCCTATGCTGACGCGTACAATGTCGAAGTCGTCGTCGAGCTGTTGAACGGATCTGATAAGGAAGTGTGCTGATTTGAATGTTATGTGTCATTCCCAATCAGATTCTGATTGGAGCTATCTTATCGGAAGTGTTTGTTGTTGGCTTTTGGTGGATATGTGTTTGATTAGACAGGAGGTGCGTTGGTGGGATGTCAAGTGGCCGTTTGAATTAGATAAATAAAATTGCCTCATTTGACACTTGAACTGTTGGTGGGATGGCTGAGGGAAGAGGTTTTTTCTGGAGAGTTGAAAGTGGAAGAAGCCACCCGAGGGAAAGGACCTCAATCCACCCCATTCTGACTTCAGAAGCTTGTTGCCCCATGAATGCATTAAAGTACAGGCATGAAGACTCCACCTTGTGGCGATGCCCAAAAAACGCTCTTTTAAGATTTCCCCCACCTCTTATTTGTCTGTGATTTAATAGGTTCTTCGCACAGAGATGTCCACTAAATCCAGTCCCCACGAGGACATCCAGCAGCAAGAAAGACCACACGAGTCGTTAGTCGGTCAATATGTCCATATTTCGTATTAAATGAACCCTTCATCGTTCCGCATTTTAATTAAATCCCCTCGACGCAGAAGATTCATATCCCACATGTACATACATACATCCCCCTCCTGACTCGGCGGGGGGGGGGGGGGGGGGGGGGGGGGGGCAAAAATTAATTAATCTCAAGCCGACCGAAGCAGAGGTCGTTTTCTTTTGGCCAAATTATGCCTGCAGTCATTGCGGACGAAATTTCGCAAATAACTTCACTTCGGCAAGATGTAAACGCAACACGATTAAGGACCCAACTTATCGCATATCCTTCAAGAGTTTTTCATTAATACCTTCTTCAGCTGAGTTAGTTCGGCCGGAACACAGCCCCAATAACCAACTTTCAATGTTCACATAACACGAACCCAATTTGTAGATGAACCTTCGAGCCCACCCGCCCATGTCTGCCTAATAAAATACAAAATTTCATGACCCCTCTCCACACCCGATCAATAGACCAACACAAGGTTCCATGGCCAAGACACCGGAGCTGCCACCCCTAAATTAGGAGCAATTTTTCTTGAATGTCCTTCTCAAGTCACACAAAAACGACGACGACGACGACACCGCCACCGCCGCTACCTCCGCACGCTTGACACAATCACATGCATAAATTGTCTCTGCCGACACTTTCGACGCCCCAGTGAATTGATTTTACTTAATAAGAGGTCCTTTGTCCACTGTGGACTATCGACATTCGGCAATCGACATCCGACACTCGACCCTTGACACATGACGTTTAGGTCGCCCCTCAGCAGTCAGCCGTTTGAATTTGAATGAAAAATGTTTTCACTTTGACGGGCTCCCCGAGAGGCCCGTCGTCTTTCCTTTGTTTTAATTAAATCCTGCCGAATGTGAAAAAAGAACCAGCGTGCAGCCCTAAAAGTGAAAAAGTTTAGAATTATTTATCAGAGGATAACAATCCCGGTTCAATTGATGTTTTCTGCTGTGGGGAGAGTTTTGTTGTTTTTTTGTTTTCGTTCCCTCTCTCTCTGCCCTCCACCCTCTTGTTGTTAAGAGGGCCTGCCGAAGCACCAAACATCCATTCGGCCCGCGCCCCAAACGAGAAGAGGTGGATTTTTAGAGGGATTCCCATGATTTCTTGTTTCGTCGTCGCGCCGCACTCCCTGATCGCTCCCTGATCCCATTCGCATTCGTGATGAATTCAATTAAACAAAATAAAGGAAAGTCATTTCAGTGTTTTTTTCTTCTCTCTCGTTGGCATTTGGTTCCCTCCTTTATGCTTGTTGTACTTTTTTTTTTCGTTTTAACAAACGAACGAACATTAAGAGAACTAAAATTGGCAACAACGTAGGGCGCCAACAAAACAAAATGGGGGCACATTTGTCCAGGATATTTCTTTGGTGTGTTGTTTCACTTGACAGCGCGAAATGGGGTGAGTTCGCACAGAATGGGACCACAGCACCGAGAAAAAAGGAGAAGAAACGAAAAACAAAAAACATAAAAAAAAACACTCACCGTTAAAATTGGAAAATTGCGAGAAGAGGGCAGACGATGCAGGGAATACTGAAAACAAGCGAAGAAAAATGCTAAATTTAATTTCAAGTCTTGCTCCTTCTGTTCTGCTTGTGGGTGCGTGAGTGTGTGTGTGTGTGTCTAGGGCATATTCAGGTCCCAAACAAAACGAAATCACTTGAAAATTATTTCCATTTATCTTTGTTTTATCCTTCAGTCCTTTAAGGATAATGCGTGTAGTCGGCTGTGTTTTCTGTCGAAGATCATCAAAACGGCTCCACACTCCACACTCCACACTCCACACAGTGGCGGAGGCACAGGAAAACAAATAATGCAAGGCCGCTAATATCCCTTTGACTTGTGCCGGGGAGCAGCGGGCCAGAACCACCCAAAAACACGCAAAAAAGAAAAAAAAAAACGCTGGGCGGAGATACAAAACCCAGTATTCCCAGCCGAAACAAATCCTTTTTGATGAATCCCTAATATTGGTGGAGTTTGCCTGTTGACTGAGTTGGAAAAATCGCGAAATCCTTTGAATCGTGTGTCAGTCATCCTCTCCGGTGTGCCTTCATTCTTTTCTATGGGGTCTGGGGGGCTGTTTGAAGGGAGCGGTTTCAGCCTGAATGATGTTATTCAAACGGAGGGGTGGGGGGAGGGATAATGTGCAAAATGGCGGTTAGAGGGCGCATTGAAATTGTCGAGGGGAGTTTTTCAAGTTAAACTTTGGGAAAGTTTTGTGTTCGAGGTTTTAGGTGACTTATCGTGGATTTGAGTATGTGGACCTTGTGCAGTGAACCGTTTTCAAAGTGTTTCCTAAACAGAAGGAAATTTAGAGACGAAAAGTTGTTAAGGGGAAATTAATGATTCAAATTACGGCTTATCCACTGAAGTGAGTAACTTTCTGTTCTTTGAGTTTTGGACAGGTTGTTTTGAATACTGTCGCAGTCGATATCATCATCAAACAGCCCCTTCTACGGAATCGAAGACAGTTGGCTGCTAGCTTCAGCACTTTGTTGCGCCCTGACTGCATTAAAGTGCAGGCGTCAAGACTCCACCTTGGGGTGATTCTCAAAAAACAGGTTCATTCTACCGAGATGCCCGCTGACTCTAGTGCTCCAGATGAGGTGACTTGATTTATGAATCACTTGATTGAAAATCACATCCATAGCAGTGTATACGGAATCACTGATGCAGCGAAAGTTTATTTGGTGACGGGATGGCGCCTACCAGACTCAGGTTTTGAGGGAACCTGACTGGTAGTGACAGCTTGACCAAAGGCTATATTCTGGTGCCACGGGTGGTCAGGAGCCCGGTCAGGAACTTCGGTTTCAGCCTGACCGTGCGGTAGGCCCCCTTGTAGGAGTATCGTGGTGGCCGTGGCTTAATACTCATATCGCGGCAGAGCCGTGGTTAGTGTACCGAGCTGACTGGTCAAATCAGTTTGTTTACCCTACTGATTTAGACCAGGCGGTTAGGGGACTTTCCCGGCTCAGTGTGCAGTTGCATTCTCAACCCATGTTGCGACGCTCTGTGGAACCGCAAAGGTCTTAGAAGATCTCATTTGGTACTTGGGCGTCTAGCCTTGCGACTCTTGGGAAAATGGACACCATGAGATAAGCCGGAAGGCAAGTGATCACGTAAGACCAAATGCCACATCAGACTCCAGTGCACACGAGGACAGCCTGCAGCAAGAAAAACTGAATAGTGTCGTAGTCGATGCCGAGGTTTCGGATAGATTTTTTGGCGGCGAGGAAGTCTGCAATACCGCTGCAAAACAGAATTTTTCATCGACATAATGGACGGTTAAAGAAAAGAATTCCGTACCCCACAACAGAGATGAAGTGAAGATAGGAATTTGGAGACTAAAATTGAATGAAACCGCAGGTGCAGAGGGGCGCTCAAAGGAGCTCCACAAGGCAGCTAGTAGGGTACATGCATCAACTTATGTGTATGATCTGGTGGGAGGAATGCATTCCCGATGAGTGAAATCTCAGTGTTTTGTGCTTGATACACCAAAATTTTGCCCACTTCAACTGTCTTGATAATCGTATTAAGGTACATACATACGTATTTCTAATAGGAACTGGACAACTTTGAAATTAAATATTTGTAAACGCCCTATTTCACTAATGATCAAACTGTCACTGTCAATTAATTCAGAAAACCCAACATTTGCGTCACTGTAAAGTACACAAACAAGCAACGTCTGCAAACTTTAAACATTTTCTACCGAAATTTGGAGTCGGTGACCGCAACTTTACGAGCGTCATCTTCAATTTTCGGTCGAAACTCTCTCCCTAGCAAGCAGGCAATAACAAGTGTAGTGCAAAAATTTTACTCTACGTAATCGTTGTGGTCGCCGTGGCGTGGTGGTAAGTGCGTCGTCCGCTGCGCAGAAAGTCTGGCTTTGATTCCCGGACGGGACACCTCGCATTTTTTCACGGCACCACCTCTTTCGAGTTGCTCACAACACTCAAAGAGTATTAGTTGTCTATGAAAAGCTTCTCAAATCTCGCCGTTCGGAGTCGGCAAAAAACTGTAGGTCCCTTCTACTCGTGAAGAACAGTAGCACGCACAACACGAATAGTTGTTGTAGAAGCTATGCCTTGGTCCGTTGTGGGCTGTAGTGCCACTCAATTATTATTATTAATCGTTGTGTGACGTTGTTGGGTTGCTAGGTTGCCAGGTTGACAACGGGTTGGTCGAAATGTCGAAAATATCGCTGCGTCCATCAAAATCAGTCACTTCCAAGGCGTTCTCAAGAACTAGGCTTCGTTCAGACCACATTATGGCGTATTTCGCGTCAGGATCTTGGTTTACTACCTTACAAAATCAAGTTGGCTCAAAAATTGAAACCGAGGGACCATGTGAAGTGACGCACCTTCTCCGATCGGGTTTTGGAGAAGATAAGCCGCTTAATCGCAAGATCATTTTCAGTGACGAAGCTCATTTTTGGCTTAATGGGTTCGTCAATAAGCAAAATATTTGGTCGGATGAAGATCCACGTGTGCTTCATGAATCACCACTTCATCCACAACAACAAGTAACTGTGTAGTGCGATTTCCATGCCGGCGGCGTCACTGGGCCATATTTTTTCGTCGACGATGGCTTTCGTTTCGTTACCGTGAATAGTCAGCCTAAGTGCGCCATAATTATTTTTCGACCGACTTGGAAGATGTGGACTTGAGAGTCATGTGGTTTCAACAGGATGGTGCCACAAGGCATACATACATAACGCACTACTACTGCTGCAATCGATTTATTGAAGAGTTATTATGGTGAACGTGTTACCTCAAGAAGTTGGCCGCCTTAAAGGCCGTTTGGCAATTTTTTGTGGGACTGCGTTAGGTTATTGGCTTATTCCAACAATCTGCCGACGTTGTAAAGGCCCAAAGCCACCATTGAACGCAAAATTGGGGTCGCTTCGGTCGAAATGTGTGGAAGAGTCGTTGAAAATTGGGCCCAACCAATAAACCGCTGCAAACGTGCCTGCTTTGGCCATATGAACGAAGTCGAGTTTCATTCTCAAATATTTTGATTGTACTTCAAGTCGAGAATAGGGTTTTTGAAATATCACAAATTGTTTCATCTAAAAATAAGTTATCAACTCCCTATTGGGAAATCTTTTATAAAATCTCCTCTCTAAGCGTGAAAGTTTTATGTGAGTGGTATTTGTTAACAACTTGATAGGATAGGTTAAGGCCAAAGAAGTCCACCATTGAAGAAATGTTCACATCACGACAGAACTCACATAGGTAATACACAAAAGATGGTGATCGACACCCATCACCTCTTCATCGATTTCAAGACCACGCATGTAAGTCAGCGTGCATGGAGACGACCTATACAACGACAGGTTCAATTTTGACATTCCTGTCAGACTCTTCAGAATTTAATTCTGACTTACGAGAGTTTTTGAAAACGATATATTTTCGATACCGACGGGATAAAACGTCTACTTAAGACACAATCTACACTCACTCTACACTTAATTTATACCAGTCGTACTTTTGTCCTCATTTGCCTCAAGCGACCAATTTTCCAACATATCGACTCCAATATTCACAATGTCCTTCTCGTCAAAAATAGCTCACCAACATGCAAGTGCTTCACATATTTCCACACAATGTCCTGGCCCCCAGCAGAACTCCCACAGTGATTGGAGTCATCTCCTATTAGGTGCATGTCTAAAAGGATCTACATCCGCAAAAACAAAAAAAAAAAAAACATCGATTGCCACAACAAATCACAGAAATCTAACAAGAAACATTGAACCTTACAAACCATCCGTCTGTGTGACAGATCAGTTCCCACACTTCGCTATAGACCATTCCGTCTGTTTCGTAAACACATTTCCTCCGCCCGAGAAGACATTTTTCTTTGTCCAGATGCGAGGATGTTTATTTATTTAAACTCTTTATTGCTGTGCTGCATCTCTCGGACAGCGTTATCACCTTCATTCCTCCATCGTCCAGCGCAGCCACCATCGTCGTCGATTTGTCGCAAATGTTTAGTCAACAAACACACACGCACGCCAAAGCAGATCCAATTCATTCAGAAATAACTGTGTCCTGCGACGGTGATGATCACTTAATGATCCCGAAGAGATACACAAAAGTAAACACATTCCAGCACTCGGCCCAGACTCCGATGGCAGACAGCGAGGCACAACCCTTTTCAACGGGCAATTAGTTGCCGCCGCACTCAGAAGTGATGTGACTCAGCGCAGCCGATCCGAACGCATCGCATGCGTCTCCGCGCTGAAGTGCAGCAATTTGTGAGTTATCAAACATCTGCGGAATTGGACTTGAAATTCATCTCACAGAAGGATGCCACAAAATTAGCTCTCTCTACGCCCCGTGGGCTCTCTGTTTACCCACTTCAGAGTCAACAAGGATGCCACACACACACACACACACTCGCCAGTGTGGCGGCCACGCAGACCAGATGTCCCTGTCGGTGGATCCTTTCGGGCCACCGAAGGAGCACTTGAGCGCGGGTGCATCTTCACGAGTTGCCAGAAGATAACGACACCTTTCGACCCGATATGTATTTTTAGACACTCTCACTTTCGCCGCACACACAGAGCCAATGGCAACGGTAACACTCGCGCACAGGTACTTCAAAGACCCACCGTCTGCCTGAGTGAGCAGATCCCGCTGCGCCGACGAAATGTTGTGATTCCATTTAATTCTCTTTTATTAGTCTCGAGGTCTCCTGTGCGGTCTGTCAATAGTTCGTCGAGTTCACGCATCGCTGGAAGGGCATAAAAGAGTTGTAGTCACATCGCCCGGCCTCGGTGCTAGGGGTAGGACAACGAAATGAAGTCCTGAGTGGGTATTCAGTTGAGTCATGCTTTGATGACGACTCAAGTGGACTGCATTGATTCTGTGGCGTATCTCTGACGCATGAGAGGAGGAGGTCCTTGTTGGGGTGCATAAAATTGCGGTTTGTTGCGTAATGGGGATGTCATTAGAAAACCATACAGATGTGCGGGGAAATAAAAGAGATGCGCTCGAATTGAAATCTATTTGGATGAAATTTCATTTTGGTGAGATTCCCGACTAGATTCTGTTGCAGTTCAGGGCGTGTGTTGGAGTAGCAAGGCTTCACCAGAAGTCAATTCCAGTTTGACAGCTTGTATAGGCAGAACTCGTTTTGAAAAGTGTGTACATATCTGTATCTACATATGTTTGTATGTAAATTGAAAGTGGACACGAGTATCCTTTATAGATTTTTTTGTTTTGTTGGAGGTAAGCAAGCACTGCACTGGCGCGCTCAGACTCGAAAACTTCTGGTCCATTGCACTACCAGGCAGTAAACTACATTGTATGTAATTTCATCGTCTTCCGAAGGGCAACCAGCAAGCGCTTCTGTAATGGAGAGCTTAGGCTTTCAGCTCCCACCACGTCAGCGCCAAGCAACCGCCACCTAATCCCAGCAAAGGAAGAAAATTGACAGAGAAAGTTCTCTGCAGTGTCTTCACCTTCTCCACAGGCGTCGCATAAGGTGTCATCGCTAAGCCGAAGCAGACTTAGGTGCTTAACGAAGGTGAAGTGTCTCGTTAGTACGCCAACAAATCGTCTGCAGTCGTTCCTTTCTAGAGATAACAGAAAAGCCGGGAATTTCTTGCTGATGTTTGGGAGCATGCACTTGGTCGACTTGCATTCTGGAGAGTCATGCCATCTCTGGTTGGTCGGGAGACCCAACGGTCGAAGGAAGCCCTCATCAAGAACGCTGGTAGTCCCAAGGTGGGTTCGGGCCCTACGAATGCCTATTTTGTTTCTTGCCCAGCAAGTTTATCAGCAATTTCGTTTTCAATGATAGATTCTACAGACATCGTAACAGTAACAAGCGACTCAAAACAGATAGTGTTTGACAGGAATTGCCGCCCATGTTCAATAAATTTGTAGCCTCTGAGGCCTGGACTATTGACTGTAAATTTCGTAAAGTAGTCAATTAGACTACTGCTAGCTACAGAATAAGTATTGCAGCAGGATATAAACTAAAACAATCGAGAGGGGAAACTGTAAACATCGACAACACAAAAGCTTAAAGTCCCTTCAAAAGATCGAAGAATTTGCCGCTTAAACGCAAAGGATATCATTACAAGCGACAAATGCGACGTATTGTATTGAAGAATGTAACATGCAAGAGGTCAGTGACTTTCCACAAAACACTTAAAAGCCTGTATTGATTGGTCGTCGTGGCGTAGTGGATTTGTGCGTCGACCCACATGCAGAAAATCTAGGTTCGATTCCCGGACGGGGGACACATTGCACTTTTTCACTTCACCACCTCCTTCGAGTTGCTGACAGTACTCAAAAAGTACGAATTGTCTAGAAAAGCTTCTCAAATCTCGCCGTTCGGAGTCGGCAAAAAACTGGTCCCTTCTACACGCGAGAGAACAGTAGCACGCACAACACGAGAAGTTGTTGTAGAAGGTAGATTCTGGTCCCTTGTGGGCTGTAGTGTCGCTCAATTATTATAATTACTATTATTGGCATTACCAGAGATCAGAGGGAAATGTCAGCGACCTTCTGCAAACCACTCTCAAGCCTGGATTGATTGCAAGTTAAGTCATATGGGCAGTTTGCTACAAACTGAAAAACTGGAACATTGAGTGCAAAGCTTTCGAACATTTGGCCAACACATTCGCAGAAGAGAATGACCGGAGTAGGCCAGTTTTTTAGCAGCGCATGATCTAGTTAAGTCCCAGTTTATTTTGGCACTGACAGCTGTTTCCCGCTCCACAACTTGACATAACCTCAATGTCTTACGAACGCAAAATGACTCAATATATGCTTGAACATCATTGGCAAACATCAAGAACTTATTTCCAAAGTGAGAGCCCGTGCAATTTGTTCTTTGTAAATATATTTTGGTCAAAATAAAGCACCCAGAACGCTAGTTTGCGCAATAAGTTCCTGAGCCTGGTATTCGAGCAGACTGCACTCATGGTCCCATCGTCACATGAAATAAGAATGTGGCTTCAGTGCCCGAGTGTGACATCAACTCGCCATCGAACGAACGAAACAACATAACATTTTACATACAAGCCTGGAAAGAATTCTACCTAGATAGAAATATAAATTGGATTAAAGGGACCAGAACTTATCTCCTCCAGTAACTACTAGTGTTATGCATGCTTTTGTTTTCACATGATTAAAGGGGACATACGGGCTACTGCCGACTCAGAACGGCGAAGTTTGAGAAGCTTTCTCTAGACAGTAAGCACACTTTAAGTGTTGTCAGCACCTCAAATTCTGACTTAAGATCTCGCATTTTTCGCTAACAATATTCTATTGACTCAGTAATTGAAGGTGCGTGCTCATACCCGTGGTTATCGCTTTGCATTTTGTACCCTGGTACACGACAACGATTTTGGACGAAATCTCTTCTATTCTGATAAGGCACATTTTCATATCGTTAACAAGGAAAAATTGACACTTCTGAGGCTCAACATTTATCCATTCTTAGACGATTTTTTATTAAGAAAATTAAAAAAAGAACTTAAAAACTTGGTGGTAGCATTGGACCAACTGGAGATAAACGTTGTTAACCAACTGGTTTCTCTAGTGAAAAGTAAGATTGAAGGTTTGGACGTTCTTTGGTGCTTGCAAGATCGCGTTCCATACCACACAACACATGTCACAATCGATCTTTTGCGCATCAAACCCGTAAATCTTTGCATCATTACGCCAAGGCGACCAATGAGCTTCTAGGTAAGTTAAGTCTTGTAAGAATTGTAGGACTTTTAAAGCAATCGAAATAAAAAATCAAAATACTGCTCGAGGTGTCACGCTTTACTCATCGCGTGCGTGCACATAATCACGTTCATATTTCTAATGTACTATCGTAACATTACTCTCGAATGATGTCAAGTTTTGTTAAGATAACATTATTGTCTTGATATAAGCTTTATACATGTTCAATGGTATGCTATGTACGATCATTGTGAAAAACACATTAAGTCATCATAAAGTCATCACCACTTGTGCTTCTATTTCTTTTTGTGGTTACCTTAAGGAATGCAGGTCCATGTGATTGCGCAAAATTGTCCAAATTGTGGTCTGGGAAAGCTGAATGCTTATGGTTGACTCGAAATTAACTGCCTCTGTCTGAGTCTCCTAAATTCATATCTCACGTTTTCGACAAACTTCTGCTTTGGTTAACTGTTCGCTCACGAGTAGAAAGAATCTGCATACATAGTATATTGAGGGAGAAATTTAAGAACCTTTTCAATGACGTTTAGCACTCTTTGAACGTTGTCAGTAGCTCGAAAGAGGTAGTAGCGAATTAAGGTCCTACCGCGTGTGCGTCTACGCCACGGTGACCACAGTGCGCATTATAAATTATCAATTCAGCTAATAACCCCACTCCGGAGGACACCACTGACAATATTAAAGTGGGGGAGTGTGCGGAACTTGCACGAACACAACACCTATTCTTATAAATTATTTTTTCATTTGCAGGTCTTGTTGAACGTTATATCTGTTTATGGTTGTTTTGCAAAATTGACCGGCAGCATCTGGCTGTTATCGACTTTCAAACTCCCGAAGTGTCTATTGGAAAACTGCGTACATAAGTAAATATGTCTTATTCGAAGTCAATTGTTAAACACTTTCCCAAACAAATTCCTTTATATACATATGACGAAAAGCAGTTTGCGGAATAATCATAGCTGCCAACAGTTTAGACCAACGGACAACAAACAAAATGTAAGACGTCATTAACTCGCATCACTGATAGTTCCTTATTTCATTTAAAGACAAAATGAAGCAGTTTTCCCCTCATGCCAACACTTTGTTTAGGTACTCCAATCTTAAACTATCTCACAGAAATCGTTCACGCAAATGCTCGAAAAAAAAATCGTCAGAAAATGTCAATCCTGACGACATTTGACACCATTTTCAGTGCAAAACTATGCCATGGCAGCGCCAGTAATTGAAACAAATTTCCAAAACTATGCATAATTTGCCGGAAACTTAAAGCTGATCACAGCGAACTGCACCGGTCTGACTTCCCAAAGAAGCAACCCTCAGCCTCCCGTAGCACACATACATACGCCAGCTACCGCTGTAAACATGATATTGAAAACAAAGTACGGGACCCTTGTGCCAAAGAAACTTTCAAAAAGTTACATAAACAAGGGAAGAAGAAGACAAGACAACAAAAGCAACAAAAGGCGAACAAAAAAAAAAACGCCGGAGCTCCTTTGACAGACTTCTTTTGGGAAGTTCGGGACAAAGAAAACATTTTCCCGCCCCAATCCGTCCCCTGCGCCATTCTTATGACAAACAAGGACACCATTTTTTTCCGGCTTCAGTTCGTCCTTCTGATTGTCTTGGCGTTTGCTGAGGACAAGGAAAGAAAAAAGGGCAAGCCCCAAAGAAAAACTATAAACAGTGAAAAGCAAGCAAAACAAGTGAAATTTCCCTAGGGAAATTTTCCGTCTCGAGCCTGCGCCGTACAGCACCGTCACACACACATGCTCGCCGCAAAATGGTGTCATTCATGTGCATGCCGTGAGGGGAAGTGCTCCGCCAATCAACCACCACCAGGAGGCGTGGCCTGCGACCAGTCACTTTGTCTCCCTCCGGTGGTGGGTTGCGTTCGTTTATTTTCGGTCTCCGCTTCGAGGGTGGTTTCTCGCCCCGCGAAACAATAATCACTTGGAACAGGCGCAGAAGAGCGCTGCTTGCCGGAGGCGAGAATCTTGTCAAATCAACCCGCAGACAAAAGGATGCACATCTCTGAGAAGGGTGAATCGCGCTGAATTGCCTTCACAGTCGCCGTCTCTGTCTCGGTCAAAGGGTCGCCGCCACCGGCAAAGGGGACAATTCCTTCGCACGACGTGCGCCCTGCGCAGCATTCGAAGGGATAATTGAGCGCTCATGATGATTGCAAGCGAGAAAGGGGTGGCCTGCTGTGGGATTCTGTTTATTTTTATAGCCGCCCGTCGAATGCTGCTCTTCGACGGCAGTGTCGCCGTATTTCGATCACATGCAATTTGACATTGACGGTTGGCGGACGTACCCGCATAGTTCGTGCTCTCGCGATATTGACAGTTCTCGCGGCGACTGAAGTGAAATGTTCTAGTGCTCTTCAAACTGAGAATCTCTGAAGTCCGGCCATTTGAACGGAAAGGACTGCCGATCGATCGGTGTGAGACGCGAAGGCGAAGAAGTTTAACCCCGAAAACCAGGTGCGGGAGTGCTCGGTGGTCGTCTCTGAAGTGAGTGTTCAGCTGCTCCAGTGCTAGGCAAACAAATTCTCGGGAAGAAGAAGAACAAAACGAGTGGATAAATCGAAAATGCTGGAGTTTTACCCGATGCCGACGAATTTGAGCTCCGGCGTAGGCGGCGGAGGCTCTGGTGGTGGGGGTAACGGTGGCCTGTCGGCCAGTGGAGGTGTAAGCATCAGTAGTGGTCTTATGATGCATCATCATCATCATCATTCGGGAAATCGTTTTCTGGACAACAACACGACCAAGACGTCGGACTGCAATGGACGAACAGGTAAAAATGGTGTCTTCGATCGCACGTTGAAAACGGGAGGCGGGAATTTTTTTTTAATTTGATTAAAAATGTGATTTCGGGTTGGATTTGGGATTTTGAATGAGATTTGAAAGTGTGTGGCTTAAAGTTTAAGAGACTTCAGTTTGTTGTTGGGGGGAAATTAATGGACGCGGTGACACGTGTTTTGAATCATTTGTGTGGTTGTGTGGTTGTGTGGAATGCAATTTTTGGTCAAAGTGTTTGAGTTTTAATATCTTTGTGTTGTGGATGTTAATTGACAAGTTTTGAATTGTTTTCCGACGGCATTCGCTTGAAGAATTAAAAAAAAAATACATCTGTCAGCAGTCACGACAAGATAAGTCAATTCACATTCACACCGATATGTGCCTGCCTGTCTTCAAAGTAAACATTAATGCATTTTGACAAAAAGTTATATTTTCAACCACCTGTTAGCTAGGAGAACCGTCGGGATTTTCAAAAAATATGACAAACTTCCTTTGGCTTGTGCAACTGTTAGAAAACTTTAAGGGTTTGACAGTTGTATAATTCTAAGTGCAAAATTATTTTATTTCCAATCGTTTGAATGATGAAGAAGTGTAATATCGAACCGAGTTTTGAGTTATCTTTGTATTGCACGAATTTTTTTAAGAGATGCAACGGTAACAGTCTTATTTTTTGAGAGTTTTTAGTGCGTTCATCTTGTTAAATAAGATATTGAGGATATATTGTAAATCACTAGATCTCTAGATAAATTTTACGCACTTTTTGAATACACTTTTGCAGTATACAATTAACGTCTCTCTGGGATTTTTTCAAACATTTAACAGACAGTTTCACAGATTCACACTTCTATGAAAAGAAGACTTTTTTTAGAGCACGGTGGTCACATTAAAAAGCACATTTTGAAGGTTAAGGTATCAACGTCAAAATTTAGGCTGAAAGCTTTAATGTTTCAATTGAAAAATTTGGAAATTCAGGGATTAAGAATATTTTGAGGACCCATCACCACATCAAACTTAACATCACGGACATAAGCTAATTTTAAATATTTTCATGAGTTTCAGCGAATTTTATCTTAACGGCCAAGTTTTTGTCTGACAAACCAGAACCATTATTTTCTACAATGTTTCGTTTGAGTGAAGAGAGGGGAAACTAAGAAGTGATTATTTTTGATTTGTTTACTTACATTATTCACTTTTTTACGTATGTACACGCAATAAATTGATCGAATAATCATCTCATAGCAGTAAAGGCTTAATATTGCCTATTGGAAAAACTTGCAAACAGTCTTTGAAGTCTTCTACTCATTTTTGCAGAAGTTATATGACCATCTTCTATCCCCTGCCTGCTTGGTTGTTACAAAACAAAAACTCCTCAGCGTCTATTTCTTCTTCTCACTAGAATAACCTGAATACCACTTTCACGCACAAAGTTTCAAGCTGAATGAATAACTTCAATTACTCTAGATTTCTTCATTTAGGTCAATAATGATAATACAAAGTTTCTCACTCCAAAAAGACCATTAATGCTTTAGGCTTTTTCATTTAATTAATGGCTTACCAGTATAAATATTCTTCCTACAAAAGGTCATCTTAATCTAGATCTTTTTGAATCCCAAAGTCGTATGTATGTCAGCTGTAATGTAATTCGTCGGCCACCGCTTGTGTTAGAGGATCAATTTTGACAATAGAACAGTGTTATGGCTATAGGCAAAAATTCATTAAATGATCGTTCTCTTTTCCTTCTTTTGTTGACGTTCGGGGTGGATCTGGGCTTCAATCAGCAGGCCTCTTCAGCTGACACGATGTTTAACTAACAACCTTCAATTTCGGCCGCCAAATTGATTGAAATGCTTCTTCACTAGTGTGCGCCATCATTTCCGTGGGCGTCGTCTTTTCTGTTGTCTCTCTGGTTTAGACTTAAAGACTCTGGAGGGCTGGAGCTCCAATTTTCTTACGCTCTACATGTCTTAGCCGTGTAAAGTACAATCACTTTATTCTCCCAAAAATCCTTAGGTGTTTATTATTCTGAAGAGACTTTATTCCACCCTGATGCCAACAACCAAAACGTTCTACTTTATTTGAGCCTTTTTTATGATAAATCTTCACATGCGAATTTTGAATTTATGAATGGCCAATTTCAAACCCATTCTATGACAGGTCTTTGAAAAGACAAAAAAAAACTCTGAGCTTTCCTAGCTCTGAAATTGGTAAGCAGAGGTCTAGCATTACGAATTATATAACAGATGCCATAAATCAGATATACAGGGTACGAAAAAGTTGAAAAGTGAAAAAAATTCAATCGTTTTACTTTTTTTTACAAAACTTGTGTTTTCAACCATACTACCGGCAGTCGCTATCGCATCTTCTTCTTTCTTCTTTGTAATGCATTTTATTTTGGAAATAAGTCGCTATCGCATACATATGTGTATATTCAAGCCTTCACTGCATACTTTTGTTGGATGAATAAAAAATATTAAACGTTTTTGGACACAAAATTAGTAAAAGTATGTTTCCCATGCCTTTATGATAAAAATGGAAAGGTTTGCAGTCAAGCATGTTCGCTTTGCCTAGCTGCGCACATGCGCACATCACATAAAGTTGAACATATGTATTTCTTCAATTGAAGACATTACGTTACGTTATGTTACTGTTACTGTTAAAATTTGTGTTTTAATAATTGTTTTTTTTTTATTTTAAATAAATATAAAAATACTTAAAACTAGCTGAAATTCTATGAACTAACTTTCAGTCTCTATGAAGGCACTCTAAGCTAATATGTACCTCTCCTTTTGTTTGTTGTTTCTAGGTATATTGTATTAAAAAAAAGTTAACAGAAATCTTGGGAATCCTAGTATTTTTTGCATTTTAACTGAACTTGCTTAACCCTACCTAAATTCAAATCAAAACCCTTGGACTACTTTGATCCACTTAATTATGTCTGCAACACAATACGAACCCGTTCACCAGGGCGTATGTATAATTTTAAGGACACAATACACCTTTTTGGAATTTTTTTTATTTTTTATTAATTATGGTTAAGTAGCCTAGCTTAAATGTCACCTTAAAGCTATGTAAATTGGCCATAAAGTCATTTACCAATGTCCATGATTCACCAGCCACCAGTTAAAGTGACGTTCTGTGACGGACGTGAAAAGATACTCGAGCGGCGTTCAGCTCGTATTGAAGTCGCTTGTCCACTATTTAGCTTACGACATGGAAGATAAAATGACATCCTTTCGGATTCCGTATGAGCCCTTTCACATCTAAGTAAAGAACCGTCTCGGATGGATTAAAGCCGCTTAGACGTACCTCGTTCTTATGGTACGTACAGATCAGACTGTAGGCTTATGCACACTGCATAGGCCCCCTAATCACATTAATAGTAAAGCTTTCTATCCTGATGAGGTTGGACTCAAATAGACTATGTGTGGCCGTTTTCACATGATGTCTCGTTCACTTCCATTGATTACTATCTTTTCCACTTTTAGCGATTGCGATGGAAAACGTATGTGCCCAGCTGGCCTAAAGAGAATTCTATATAGTGCCTCAAAAAAGTGTCCACTAAGAAACTTAGAGCGATAACAAATATTGAAAATCATTTTAGGCTCTTAGGTTCGAATTTAAAATTATTCCTAAGGCTGTCGCGTGAAGAAACTCAATTAGCAGACAACTTTCATAAACAGCCCACAAAGTGTCCTGAGTCAAAAATGTCTTAAGCCTGCCTAAATCTAAATGCCTGTATGTGGCGTTACTGTCCGGGGTGGACCTGGGCCTCAACTTACAAAGTATGTGGATCTATTGGTATACCCATGTACATTTATCTTGAAAATAATTTGGGTTCACAAATCTAACTTCCTCTATTAGATTTTCAGTTTTCAGTGCATATTTATTTAATTCATTTTCCTCACATCCTAGACAAAAATACTTAAAACTAGCTTACAAATACAACCTACTTATCTTAATTCTAACTTACTGACTCTTCACGAGTACTCTAAGCTTATCTATAATATTTTTCTTTTTGCCTTTCGGCCTCTTTTTTTTTTTTTTATTCATAGGTTTAAACTAATTACATTCTATTAATTCTTTCAAGAAATTTTTTTAAAAACTTGAAATTTAGTGTTGTTTTAACTTCTTAACCTTACTTAAAAAAAAAACAACATCATAAAACTATAACTTCTTCTATTCGTGCTGCGGGTGCTATTATTTTAATGGAAGAAGTTGTGACTAACAACTCTGAGCTGCGAAATTTGAGAAGAGTTTCAAACACAATTTGTGTTTTTTTTTAAGTGTTGTCAGCAACTAAATATAAAGGGGTTGTGCCGTGAAAAATTCACTTACCCAGTATGTAACGGCGACCTCACTCCTTAAGTAGTGCAGTGATAAAAGTACGAACTGTTCAGTCTTGGAATTAAATTAAATAGGAACTGCTGCGCGTGAGACGACGTATCCATCCACTTAACCACTGCGGCCACAAATGAATTTATTTGTTCGGATTTCAATTTTTAATCTGTTGTGTTCTTGATCACTACAAAGAAATTGGCTACATTTTAGTACTTTCGTAAGTTTTCTGTTCAATAATATATTCAGTGTTGAACTAGACCTTCCGCTGTTTTCTGAAACTTCATAGAGGTCCACTGACGTCTTTCTAGCAAAACTCAAGGTATGCATCTAGCGGTTTTTTGAATGTTCATGGATATGGTCACGTGGAAAGTGTTGATTATGTGCCATGTTCGATGGCAGCATGTTATAGTGAAATGTTGCAATATCTGGAAAATATGACAAAAAATCCAAGGCATAGCTCTCAGGCTCTTATCCGACTACGAACAATGCGGTCTTCAGCTTGTTGCCGACTCCGAACGGCTAAGTTTGAGACACTTATTAATGAATTTTTAGATCAGAATTAAAGCCTAGAACCCAACCTACGTTGGGGTTTGTACATTTCCATGTCACTGCGGCTGGGATAGATTCTCTCAGCCCAGAAAGACTTTAATGGGCTTGGCAATATGAAGCCGATCAATCATGGTGTGAAATCATTGTTTCGTGCATTTGCACCTGTCTAGAAAGCGTTCCCTAGTAAGATCCTTCCTTGGGTTTAAACAATTCAGAGTAAATTACAATCAGCTTTGATCACCAAATAGAAGAATAAATAACTTCTACTGCCATAGCAAACTGATCTTTCTTGGTAGGGACTTCCATCGGGTATTGTTTCACATTTATTCTCAAAGCATTACGCCTTTCCGTGTCGTTGGCCACCCGAGATATTTGGAACAGTCTGCCACATTTTTGTCTAACAGTTCGAACATTATACGCACGTAAGCCTCACCTAACTCCCTGTCAGTTCGTTGGTTCGAGAACCTAAAAGGCCACATTTCCAAGCACGCGAACCTCTCCTCAATGGCATCATTATCAAAATTGATTGTTTAAATCAAGTTTCGTCAAGTTTCGTCTAATAAGACAATCCAGACAATGTTTAATCAGCCACAAGTCCATTTGGTCCTTGCAGACAGTAACCGACAAGTTCCTTTGGCACTTCTCAGTTTATTCACTCGGAAACCCCAACATCGACCACCGACCCAAGAAATGGCAACGGAAACCACTGCGGACAACACACCTCACCACATCCCATGTGCAGGGGACATGCAAATTTGGTCACTCCTGTGAAAACCCAATCCGACCGTTTGACCGTAGGTGTCTCGAGAATGTCGTCTCCGTTCGTATATATTCGAAACTACGCCAGAATGCTTTTTTTCCCCATCTGTTCCCACGTCTCGTCCAAGTGGTCAAGAGAATTCGTGGAATTCGAACATCGACAGACGCAGGGACAGGTGAGAAGGTCCATTGACGACCCTCAGCAATTGTAGATTCATATTTTCTTGGTCATCGATTGATCCGAAAATTATTGAACGTTGCAAAAATACCAAGCTTACTTGGCAGCCACACACACAGCCATCCGCATACTCACACACGGTGCTCAGGTAGGATGTGGGTACGGACTGATGTGTAAGGGTGGTTGTCCAGAAGTGACGGAAGTGGGCTGCAAAAGTTGAATGCACGAGCAAATGTGGCAAATTCTAAGGATGTTCGAAGGACTTTGATGCAGGACCCGGATGGCATTCTTTAAATTGAGCAAAGACACATGACAAAGAGAGGAAGAAGAGCGTGTTGGTGTTTCTTGTATGTACGAGTAAGTACGTTCGATGGCCATCGGGAGACGTTGACAGGTGAAGTGGAAGAGGATATTGCGTCTGAATAGGGAACTTTGTTCGCATGTAACTCTTGTTCGGTTTATTTGAAACGGGTTGTAAAGCTTTAAGGGAATTTAACCCAAAATGGGTAAATTCATTCCTTGGGGTACAGTTACAGAGGCTTGCTCGGAACAAGTTGATCTTTAAGCCTGGATTTTGACTACTAAATGGGTGGTTCCTCTTCGAGGCAAAAATTTAGGATGTTCGTTAAGCACAAGGTCCCAGAACAGAGAGAAACAATTTTGATGTAGTTGCGGTATTTCCCTATCTAGGCTTCGTAGTGATATCTGGAAATGAAACCCTAGCCAATCGCTGTGTCTTTGGATAGCATTTGATAAATTAAGGGCCACTACGAAGAACCAAGCTTTAACTAGGAGCATGAATAATTTTATATTAGACACAAGGGAGGGGAAAGAGAAAGAGATGCTTGGTTGCTTTGAGAGGTAAATACTTCGATTCCCGTTTGAGAAGATTGAGGGGAGGAGGAGAAGATGAAAGAACAAAATTAAAGAGCTGTAGAGCGACACTGTAGCCACTTCAAGTGAATTCCATTATCTCTGCTTAGATGGCTAGGCTATGTATGGAGAATAGACACTCACGCATAACCTTTGAGCCTAGACCTGGGGGACAACGCTGTACAGACAGACCTTGTCTTAGACAGGGAAACAGACTGGAAGGGACCTTTATCAGGTGGGTGTAGAAAACTGGCTTAACGCTTAAGATGGCTAGGCCATGTAGAGCGTATGGACACCACTGCTCCGGCCCGAAAAGTCTTCGAATCTGAGCCATTGGGACAACGCAACAGAGGACGGCCCAGGATAAGGTGGCGCACACAAGTGGAGAAGGACCTCAACCAACTTGAAGTGCGCAACTGGCGGCAGCTGGCGAAAGATCGTGCTGGCTGGAGAGGCATGTTGGTTGAGGCCCAGGTCCACCCCGGACTGTAGCGCCACAAGAAGAAGAAGAAGAAGTAGAAAACTGTCGGCGCCTTGCTCAAGCCCATGCTACATGTTGACTGCACCTCATGTCCATACCTTACTTTAGTGCTTGCCCAATGAAAAAGAAGAAACGTCTAAATGACTGGTAAAAATAATATACTTTTATGTGCACCACCGCAACATTCAAGCAGCTATTAGAGCAATCGCTAGTTTTAAGATCAAGATCTACAGTAAGTCTCTCAATTATTGATACAGAGAGCGCAGGATAATGGTAGTTAGCATGCATCTTTGTGCAATCTTAGTGCTAACAATGAGCATGACATGTACAAAGTTTATAAGCCTCAATACATGCCTACATACCAGGCAAGTATATCCCAATATGGGCCTACGAATAGATACAACCATCCTCGGCTTAGGCAAGAAAAACCTGAAAAGCCTAATAAGAGTGATTGCGGATCTCATTGGGAAAACAAACAGTAAGACTAAGCTTAGAATACAGAAGAAGCATGAATGAAGGAGAAAAAGCTGCTCTGCAATAGTTTCCATTGAAAAATAAATCCTTGGATTAACTGGCATATCCGAAACGGGTGCTACAACGATCTGAATGTTTACCCCAACGTATAGAGAGTACAAATTTATAAGGTCTGATATTTGGTTTACATTTGTTTATTAAAAAAGGTAAAAAAACATCACTGAAAGTATTGTACGTCGAAAGAGACTACTTTTTCCAATACCTCTGATAATTTTCAAATGAGTCTCCTCGGGCCGTTTTTGACTGTTACATTCACGTGGAGCAGAATATTGTCATGTTTCAAGATCACCATGTCATGCCTTGCGATCGATTGTGGCCGCTTTCCACGTAATGAACGGCTCAAACTCATTGGTTGTAGTCGATAACATTTCCCCAAAATGGTTTCGTATAATTTAAGTAGCTCATTCATCACGTACATCTTCGGTCCAACCGTATGCATAGCATGATCTTTGAACCGCCGCTTTTTTTTTTTCTTTGGAGTCGATGTAGACGATGAAGGAACGGGCTTACCAGGCTTTGCATATTAATTTTTCTCCTTGGGGCAAACGTGGTATACCCGCTTTTCATCTCCATCCGGTGCAAATATCCCTTCCATTGTTATCTTTCAAGAGCAAGTCCGGGGTGAAAAATCGCCTTTCAACTCGTATGGCACCCAATTTCCTTCCTTTTGGATAATTACAAATATCCGAAAGGAATTTGTTTCCTGAGTTACTCTTAACAAGTCTGCGAGTCCCTTTACATTTTGCACAGATCTTGGTCCAGTTAAGCCTCCAATTCCTCATCTTCAAACATTTTGGGCTGGTCAAGAAGCTCTTTATCTTCGACCTTTCCACCACAAAGCTTTCTTTGCCTTACTTGTGCAAGTACCTCACAAGATCCAAGTGCATGTTCTGGGGTTTCAGTTGATTCTACGGAGTGACTCTCCTGCTACCCCATCTCTCTTAAGTGTTCCCTGTGCCCTGATAGGAACCCTGTTTGCATGCGATGACTTTTTCAGCTATTTCTAATACTTGACTGGTTATATTGGTTAACTAAGATAATTCTAGGTGTCCGAATGTAGTCTTTTACCTTCCTGAAATCTGTTCTGAAGAAGCAGCTTAGAAATTTCCTGCCCAAGGACTCGGCCATCTCCCTGCCCTGTATCCCCGCATAAACATGTTTCCAGCACTGTCTTTCTTTGTTTCTTCTACTCATTAATTCTCTAGAAGCATTCCCACAGGAGTTTTAATCTTACAACAGATGTAGGATGTAGTCTACTGACATTATGTCACTCCGACTGTCTGACATAAATGCTACGTCCCAGTTGGCTTAGTTTCTGTCAAGACTGACATAGACGCACCTTTCTCTTAAATTCCCGCTTGCGGTATGTCTTGCCAATATGTTCCGAGTACTTAGCCCTGGTTCAATATACCACTGCTCCAGTTCCTTAAGTGATTCTCGATCCATCCCTAAACCATTTGATTGTGTTGCTCCTAAGTCTGAGTGGAGAGTGGATTCATTTCTTGATTGTTGTGAAAATTTAATTTCTACATTGAGTCATCTTTTAGAACATCCAGTAGTGGTAGATTTTTGACTTCTTCTTCTTGTTCTTGTGGCGATACAGTTCGGGGTGGACCTGGGCCCCAACCAACATGCCTCTCCAGCCAACACGATCTTTCGTTAGCTGCTTGCAGCTGCGCACTTCAAGTTGGTTGAGGTCCTTCTACACTTCTGTGGGCCACCTAAGCCTAGGCCGTCCTCTATTGCGTTGTCCCAATGGCAGGGATTCGAAAACTTTTCGGGCCGGAGCAGAGGTGTCCATACGCTGTACATGGTCTAGCCAAGATTTTTGACTCGTGCATCAAATTTTTTCTCTTCAATCCACCTCAACATCCATTGTTGAAAACGCACCCAAATGGATCCATGATTTGAGCCTGGGCAAGAGTCAAAAAAGTCAGCTGGCTGTGGTGGATACGATTTTTGTTGTTCATCACCAACATTCCCTTCGAGACGCCATTGCACGGTGAACAAAAACCAAAAAGTAACCAAAGGTTTGGGCACCAAAAGTGGTGCAAAAAATTTACTTATGTACAGATGACTTCATCCTTAAATTCAAATGAACTCAAAACATGCGCCATTTTAAATTGAGGCGGCACTCGAGAAACGAGAAGTCTTGCATTTGAACATCGGCTTGTTGAACGAATGATAATTGATCCGGCAAAAAAGCTCCACAAAGAATTTAAAACAAAAGTAACTGAAAAACACACACATACAAACATCCCCAGCTTACGTGAGCTTCAACAGCAAGTGAATGTGAGGAAGAGCCTTGCCATCGCCTTACCATCCACGATTCGATTTTTTCGCATTTTCTTCTCTAGCCGTCGCCATAGCGGTCACATGCAACCCTCTCGTTGTGGTTTGCTACTGCCTGGTTGGCCCCGGTGTTATTGTCGATGTTGTGAGATGGATCTATCGGCCAGACACGCTGATAGATAGCAAAAGCAATCCGGCGCCCCACCCCAGTCTCGCCAGTTTTCAACGTTAAACAGAAATTTACTCAAAAAAACGAACAACAGCCACAAGACAACAAAAACAAAAAAAAATTCGCAAAACCATGAATCCAAGGGAAACTAAATCGATAAAAGGAGCGCCTTTTGTGTCGTCCGCGTTTAGCTGGAAGCCCGCAGAGGGCGGTTTAATTTACCTTCATCAATAAATTTATTCCGAAACTTTGTTCCCGAACGCGTTCGGTTGTTGTTTCGTTTCTCTTCTCCTTCTCGGTTTTTTTTTTGTTTAATTTTCTGTTGCCATTGTAACTATGGAGGTGGCTGTGCGCACAGGTGCTGAGAGGAAGCGGTTGGTCGGTTGGTTTGACTTGAATTAAAGAACGCGCCACAGCTTTGATAGCCCTTTTGGTTTCGAGAACTTTTCTCGATTTCGGCTTTTATTGTTTTACATTGGAGAAGCGTGATATTTTTCTGTGACTTCGAAAGTGGGCCGGGAAAGAGGGGCGAGTATGTTTTCGAATGGATGGATGGATGGATATGAAAAAAGTTTCAACTTTTGTTCAACTGTTTGTGTGTGTTCGGTTTTTTTTTCACGGTTGCAGGAACAAAACGGCGATTGGGTTCAATCAAACAAGGTTATGGAGAATTAAAGCCGACTGTGAGTGGTTTGTTGATCTCGTTTTGATGTAAACAGGTAACAATTTTTGAAGTTGAAGGAATGCGGTTGAGCAGGGAGTGGTTGAGGATACAGTAAAAAATAAACGCGAGGCAGCTTATTCAACTGAGAGGTAGACGATGAGTTGCATTTGACGGTCAATTTGTTTATGCCAAAATGTTGCTTTTTAACATTTTCAAAAGTTAATTCCAGGTTTTAACTGTAGCCCCTTTTTCGTGTTGGCATACATCTTGTCCAATTTATAGCGATATTTATTGTCCTTTTTCCCGGCTTCTGAAAGTGTGAAGTCGGTTGTGGTTATGATGTTACGGAAACTATGCTTTTTTTTCGTTAATAGAATACACGTGAGTTATAAGTTGGTTGCTTGCCAATATGCCAGCTCAAATGTTAACAACGACCCATAGGCATATCATAGTTCCAGAAGAGAACATATACACTGCGTTTGTGTGGTTCCTAAGAGCCCTTTTAAAGTCGCAACGCCCAGAGAAATATTCTTTCCCAAAATTATGTCCCAATATGATGTCTTGGCTTCATAAAAAAAATAATGGTAATACAATAAATGCACTCTCTCTTCAGTCCTGCCTGAAAATTCGATGCACGGGTGCATGTCTTTGCACCCACTTCTGGTCGTAAGAAAACTTCAGTCTTTGCCGTATTACAAGACTGAACCACCGCTTTCTTCTTTGTACACACTTCTTCCTTCTGAATGAGAGGGACATAATATTTAAAGAAAAAATTCTATCCTCCTACCGACTTTTTAAACAGGGCGGGAATCCTTAGAAGCCGACTTACCACATGAACCATGAGTGAACGAGTAAACGGTTTGCGATCGGCAGTTCGTGAGGATCGTTGTATAGTTTGATATATAGCCAGTTGAGACGAAATCCGAGCAGTAACTAGGGTGAACCAGGTCTACTGGAGACTTTCGAACTTTGACAATTGTTGTCAGCAATTCGAAAGAACTGGTGCCGTGAAAAAATGCGAGGTGTTCGGTCCGGGAGTCGTACCTGGGACCTTGTGAGTTGCGTGTAAGTCGACCCACTTATCCACAACGCCACGGCGACCACAATGACACTATCCATTCAATTCATCATCAATTCAGGAGCGCCACTGTTTGGAGTGTATTTTTGGCTGTAAGCGTCACCGCTCGATATATCTTAAAGAAGGACCATGACTAGATCATCTTTGTCAACGATGAGGTCTATAGGATAATGTCTAGCAACGGCAAAGTGGTTTCAACAGAGCAGCTTATGCCACATTGGGCCTTTCACAAGAGCAATTTAGGAACATGGTGGTCGCCGTGGCGTAGAGGATAAGTGTTTCGACCAACACGCCCAAGGGTTAGGTTCGATTCCCGGACGGGACACCTGGCATTTTTTCACGGCACCACCTCTTTCGAGTTGCTGACGCTCAAAGAGTATTAATTGTCTATGAAAAGATTCTCAAATCTCGCCTTTCGGAGTCGGCAAAAAACTGGTCCCTTTTAGACGTGAGAGAACAGCAGCACAACGCGAGAAGTTGTTGTAGAAGCTCGGCCCTTGTCCCTTGGGGGCTGTAGTGCCACTCAATTACTTTATTATTATTAATTTAAGAACATGATCAGTAGTCCTATTCATCTTCATTAAGCCGCATTTTTCACTAAAGAGGTAGTGGGAGTAATGCACGTACGAGAGACCTCCAGGCCGCTAGATCCTAATTTATGGACTGTAACTCATCAGGAGCTATTCCCAAGCCCAACCAGCCGAGTATTGAGAGTATTCCTGGGCTCTCATCGTGTAATTTTTGAAACGATTGTCGTCAGAAGTTTGCTTCGTATAACACTAGAATCGAATCGTCCCGCCGTGTCGTCTATCGTTCAAAAAGTGGGCAGTTTGAAAAACACTTTGAAAGTGAAAGTTTGAAGTTATACGAAGCATCGATAAATCGTCTAAAACGACGTCGTCAGGGCGATTCAATAATTTTAGAGTTACATGATGCAAAACAATCGTCGAAACGACGTCGTCGGACGATCATCGTCATACGCGATGAGAGCGCTTTATTCCACATGGAAGTGATTTGAACTAGTCCCGTTGTTTCTTTAGGATTTTCTTAATTCGCGGGTCTTTACGAAAAAACCACAGATCACAGTGGTCCTCAAGGCCAATATAGCCCATAAATAAATTGGCTGTTACTACAGCAACAGCTTCTTCATCAGCTACTACCCACGTTAGTAGTCCGCTCGCGAATAGAGGAGACCTACAGTTTATTGCTGATGCAGAACGGCGAAATTTTGAGAAGCGTTTCATTGACAATTTCTACAGGGTGGGACATCTATCAGCTCTTTTTAAATTAAAGGACACTTTGACACTGACAGCTGTGTCCCTCTCAAAATCTTGACAGAAAGTCAGTTTTATACCGTCGCCCAACAAAAAAGTCGCATTATGTTTGGGAAATTTTGAAAACCTATTTTTAAAGTGAGTGCTGTGTAGCCCAAGCAGAACGTTTTTTTTTCAAGACGTTGTGGTTGGGAAGAAGCCCCCAATGCAACTTCTATACGAATGTTCAAAAATTAAGGATGGAGTGCTAGTGCCCAACACTTGTGGACTTCGTGGCCGTACGCTTCGCAAAGATGAGAATTTGCCTCAAGTAGCCGAGGGTGTGATACTCAGTATGACACTCAGTTCAGCCATCGATCTCCACAGCTTAGCATTTTATGCACAGTTGCGTTCAGAAGCGCTCAAACTGTGTATAAAACAGGTGATAGACGAGACGATAGTGGTTGGGTTACGCGATACAAATTATCGACGATGTCGTTAAAGTGGATCGTCCGGACGATAGTCGTTTGCAAAGTTACTTGATTACAGCCCAGGCCTCATAAGAAGATGCGAAGATATCGGATTAGTCGATTAAGAGGTCCAATTGTCTCAGCAGCTTGAAGTCGCGCGACCATTCGTTTCGTGATCGCTACACAGTTTGGGCTTAAGGCAGTTTGAATTTGATAAGGATTTTAAGCGAAGAATATTTTTTATTCGACGAGTCGCTTCGAAAATTCGCACATTTTTGTCGAGTAGCCAATGTATCCTCAGAGAATGCCAGTTTGGTGCGAATTGTGGAGTTACAACAACGTTTGTCATTACAGAGCCACTTAAACCATTTCTTCACATTAATTGAACTTTGGAGCCATCTGGTTTATGCAGGATAGCCCGTCATGCAACTCAATCCATTGCACAATCGGTCTGCTGTGAGCCAAATTCCCATATCATGGGATCAGTCACCTTGGTGGTGGCAATTGGCGATTTGAGCCCTTTAGCCCTATTTTAAAGAACCTATTTTACTCTAAAAATCCGAAAACAATTTGAACACTTAAAGTCAGTTTCAACCAGCAAACAGAAGCCCGAAGCTATAACCAAGGACCTGGAAAGTTGGGGGGACAGAGTGCCCTTACGCAAAGCCAGCCAACGAAGCCAATTCAACGATGTTGTATTTCGTAGTTAATTTGTTCCTTCTTGCAAAGTCAGACCCTTTACTCTTTGATGGCTGTGAGCAACTCAAATGACATGATGCCGTGAAAAATGTCCAGGCATCGAACCTGACACTATCGGCGTGTGAGTTAACGCACTTCCCCACTATATTACGTCTGCCATCCGCAATCTAATGCCGAGTAACGCAATTTTTCTTGATTCTTATACAACTTGGTGAAATTACACTCTTCAGGGCTTAACTGTCACCTCTTACCTTTCAGGCGGTATGACTGGACTCATGAGTCAGTTGATTGAAAACCGTCCGTAACACTTTTATTGGTGTGAAAGGAATCACTAATGGAACCAAAGACCATTTAGCGTGATCGTGGCCACCAGACCCAGGTATTGAGGGAACCTGACTGGTAGTGACAGCTTGACAAGAGTCAATATTGTGGTGCCACGAGAGGTCAGGAACTTCGGTTCAAGCCTGACCGTACTGTAGGCCCCTATTGGGGGCGTATTGTGGTAAACCCAATATCAAAGTTAGCGTCGAGGTTAGAGTACTGTGCTGATGCTTCTGAATCAGATTGTTTCCCCTACAGATTCAGGCCAGGTCAGGCGGTTACGGGACTTTCCCGGCTCAGTGTGGACTACACCGAGTGATACAGATCTAGAGGTTTTTAGAAAGGCCTCGATTCAAGTCAAGGTGGAGTGATTGTCCCTCAAGCATGATCTCATTTGGTACTTGGGTAACTAAGGCGTCTTGTCTTGTGTTATCTGCGACTGTTGGGAGAATGGATCCCGTAATATAAGCCGTTCATGCAGGTGATCACGTGAAACCAAATTCCATGTCTGTCACCTCTTACCTCTCCAATTCCAACCTGTTTAAAGAAAGTGACATAATTTTTGAAATTCAATAAATGTTCCTCACTTTCCCCGATTTTTGTTTTTCTTGGAATAAAAAAACAAAACAAATTCCACCCGTAAAAAGAATGTAACTTGTCAAATGCAATTCTCCTTAAATCATCCTGTATATCTCTTGACTTGACAAATTAACTCCGACTGACACTTACCACACATCACAGGACTGACTAGTTGTCGTCTATCTCGTAAATAAAACTTTATACCCCAGTGAGACCCATAAAACCAGACAAAACGCAAAATCCCCCCAAAAACAACAAAAAATCTCCCTCCCCCGTCAATGAGTGAAGCAATGTTTACTGATATACCTGCCAGCCAGCCAGTCAAACAGTTCACGCGCGATTAGAAATAAATTACGTCGTTCGGCTGAACGGCCAGCCCTATCGCTGACAGCCCTATCGCCGCCGACAGCGAACCACTTGAGATCCCCCTTAGTCCTGGTTTATTGTGCAATCGCAAAGGGGAACCCTTCCGATAACGTCCGATTATCATAAATATCGATTAATAACTCCTCGGGGAGTGGGTTAAAGCCCTTTTTTTCTGCTTGCATTTTGGAGGATTTTCTCTTTTTTGTTGTGCTGTGTTGTGTTATTTATTTTTTTTTTTTGTGAGGAAGTATTACATCAGCTTGTGGCAGGGACTAATAAATTATTTATGGGCAAGAGGTGGGCCTGAGTGTTTGACTAAAATTTGTTCAATGAAATGCTTGTGCAAATTTGATGAATTTTTTGTTCACTTTTGGTTTTTTTTTGCAGAAGTTGGCACCGTTAAATGCGAGAAAAACTATGAAATCTGTGAGGGATGTGGGCAAAAAATTCAGGATCGATACTTGATGAATGTTGGCGACTCAAATTGGCATGAACATTGTCTGGCGTGCTGCTACTGTGGGACGCAATTGAGTCACACGTGCTATGTCAGGAACTCGAAGTTGTACTGCAAAATGGATTATGACAGGTGAGTGGCCAAGTGGGGCGGAATGATATTTTCTTTTTACAGATTTGGGCTTTATTGTACATCTTGAGAAATATGAGGGAATCTGAACATATTGAGGCAAAGCGACATAGAAACTGAATTTGTCGAAGCTCAAAGGTCAACTCCACGCTGAAACTTGCCTTAAGCAGAGGTAAAAGATGTCCCTTTCCAAACTTACAAACCTAGGGGAGCATTTGAAAATAATAAAAGAAAACATTGCTTGCTGCGGAGTATATTAATTTTTCCGTTGAAAAGACATTTTTGCGTTCAAGACTTAAGTCGCAGTTGAGACTTGACCAACCGCCTTCTTAACCAAAGTTTATTTATTTAAGGCAGACCTTGATTTACAATGAATACTTGTTTAATCGGATCGTTTTCAAGATTATTCTCACGTCTGTTAAAGAGGGAAAAGCAATTACAAAACAAATAACGCCACAGAAATAGTCACATACTTTGAGAGAGAGAGAGAGAGAGAGAGAGAGCCCAACTCTTGTGGAATACCACAAGGAAGGAGAAGGACCCACAACTCTTGTTGGATATCGAAAGAAATCCGTTCCAACTTTGATCCCAAGCCCTTAAAGATGATAGATTAAATAAGGTTAGGTTAAAAGGGACTTACGACCTAAGCAAGCAGGAGCTGTGATGGTCCATTGTGCAGCGGATGTGACTAAGGTTACAAGACCACTCCAATCTTAATCAGTCAGGAATTTGAGTCTTCACAAAAGAACCTTGTTTTTTAAATGAAAAGAGCTCTCAGTCCTTATGACCTGGACAGTGACAAAACAGATGTTTCACCGATTCTAATATTTCTTCGTCCTTGCAAGTCCTACAAAAATCTTTCGCCATAACCTTCAGTATCTACTAAATTACTTTACTCGTTTTGTTGCTTGGTATGAGGGATTTAACTCGGTTTTGTGGTCACCGTGGCGTAGTGGGAAAGTGCGTCGATCCACACACTGAAGGTTTGGGTACGATTTCCGGACGGAACACCTCAGATTTCTTCAGAGCACTACCTCTTTCGAGTTGCTGACAACACTCAAAGGGTATCAACTGTCTAAAAACTACTCAAATCTCGCCGTTCGGAGTCGGCAAAAAACTGTAGGTCCCTTCTTCTCGTGAGGGAACTGTAGCGCACACAACACTTAACAAAAGTAATTGTTGAAGAAGCTAGGCCCTGGTCCTTGTGGACTGTAGTGCCACTCAAATATTACTATTATTAATTCGGTTTTGGTCATATTTAGGCCCAAATCAATGGGATTTTATGCAGCCAAAGTGACACTCAATCCGTTTCCGGTTCCTGAAACAGACACCCCGTCAATGAGTCTTTCAGCTGAGCTAATACCCGGATGGATAGCATTGTCAGCCATTTCCTTCCCTGAGTTTGAGCCAGTTCCTGCCAGTTCATTTGGCTTTTTATCTTCATTTATACCAGAGAGTCCAGAGTCCCAGCAGAAAACAATTTTTTGACGTCTTTGGCTATAACCCTCCTTTATGCAATCTTTGAAAAACATAAAGTAAATAAGATTGAATTTTAATGCCTTCAGGGCCAACCATGCAAATTAGGATTTCCATGTCAGGAAGATACATCCTTTCCCACTCCTCTTTTCAGAATCTTCGGCATTAAGAAAGGTTGCACAAATTTCAAAAGATTTCTGTTTGAAAGAAACTGAAATAGTCTGTAAGCCCTAGTCTAGGAATACATGTCTTACTCTTACTGCCTCACAGAAGAGTCCCACTTCCGTGCCGTCTTTTGTCTTTGAAACAGCAGTGAAAATGAAGGTTCCATTGACGAAATTTGACTTTTTTTGCAAACCTGGCTGTCTGGTACAGAGATTGCCAGCTTAAGGATGTTAAACATGGCGTCTGAATGATAGATAGAAAACGAACGCACAAGGAGACTAGAGGCTCCATTCAATGATATCTCTCCGATGATATCCCGGGCAAGAAAAAAAATACATGGGCACAAACATCTCCGAGATCCATAGCCTACCAGACTTCCTGAGCAGCTCCAATTGGTTCACCCTACATCAAGGAATACAGGCTGCCAAGATGAGTTTTCCCCGTGCCGTTGCGGGAGTTACTTGCCGAGAAAGGGGGAGAAACACGACGATGCGGGAGGAACTCATTGTTGAGCAGCTACTTCTTCGGACGGAAAGGCTTATTTTTCGTTGGCATGGTCACGTGGTAGAGATTTCTCCTTTATCATGACTTCCGAAGCGATGCAATTCCATCAAGAAGGCGACTACTCTGCAAATCCAGGGCAAGCTGGATAGATCAAGTCCATAAACTCGTCTTGTTGCGCTTAGGAACAGCCCCAAGTGAGTTAGAGTCGATGGCGGAGGATTGAGCGGACTGGAGGTCTCGCATACGCGACCCCTTTAGAGGGACACGCGGGTAAAAGAAAATGATCATGATGTTGAGATACTTCACTAGACACATAGCGAGGTATTTCCACAGGCGAATGTTGAGGGCAGTGGTCCTCTGTGTGCATCTTTCCGTTTATCCACTTTCGTTAAAAGGGTTTTCAAGTTTGATATACCACCTCCTGAACATTTTTCACTTCTAAAAAATGTAACACCAAGCGTTGAATTGCGTTGTCTGACTGTGAAGACTACATCACCGTTAAGCTAACAAATCTGCGCAACAACTAGGCCGTTTCTTTTTCGGTGTGTTGTTTCGGTATAAAGCGATGCAAAAAAACGTTTTGAAAGCATGTCATAGTTGGTTAACAGATATCAAAGTTTTTTTATATCTACGTACCAATGTTTGGCGCACCCTGTACCTCAGCAGAAACATTCGAAATTTGTTTTAGGAGCTTCTCTTTCTATTGCGCAACTGTACCTACACATGAATAGATCCTACACTGAACCTGTCGCAAGGTTCCCTTCTCATACCCATTTCTTTTCTTCTTTCGTGCTCCAGGGCTCAGCTTGCAATTAAAGCGTAGAAGCATACAGTTCGCATCCGTAGTTTACGTGACGTATCCAGCTCACAAGTGAATTGCATTTCATTCAAAATCTTTGAATTTCGTAGATGAATTGAAGAAGCTTCGCATTCACAGGGAATCCTCCCTTTTCACAGTTTTGTGAATTAAAAAACTGCCGCTGGACACGGGCTGTACTTTCACTCTGTTCCGACTCATCAGAAGAGTCATTCCCATTCACTCCCAAAAACAACTCCATCAAGCGTGTCCCCAAAATCTATCCAACCTTTGGAATGGAACGGCTTTTCAATAAAATTCCATACGGATAATGCATTCAATTTAATAAGTCTCCTTAAAGCGAACAAGGACGATGCCACTGGTGATGGGGGGCAGGCGGTGGTGGTAGCGCTGGTGGTGATGGCGAATGAAAGAATGTGACAAAGCAATTCATAATAATACCCTTGCAGTGCTTCTTTTCAGCACAGAAACACGCTTAGATTCGCTTCATCACCAAGGGCTTATTTTTCATCTTCATTCAATTCCTTGGCATTTTTTCGACATAATGTCGTCCCCCCTTGCCGCTTCCTTCCCCCATAGCCGCCGCACCGCAAGTTTTTGCGATTTCCTTTTGACTCTTCCCATCTTCAACCCGCACTCCTTTTGAACAGACAAAATATGACAAAGCAAACGGGATGACAACGGGAAAAGAAATCCTTTCCGAGAGAAAGGAAGCAAAAAAAATCACACACATACCTTCGTGGCTGTATATACCCGGCAAACATAAAGGGGATTGCCGAGGAGTGAGCAAAAAAAGGGGGAAAGGGCAAAAAAGAGACTAAATCCGAAGCAGCAAAATGGCGGAAGGAATGAAAGAAGGACTCAGCGGAGAGGCGAGCGGTTCGAAAAGAAAAAGAAAAGAAAACACGATATGGCGGACGGCTGGGTGGAGTTTTCAACCCCCGCCATATTCATTGGTTCCCCTTCGGGCTGCTCCCACCCACCCCTCGTGGATTGACATCGAGTTCGAATGCCTAACAAATTGTCTCAAATATTTCCGCATGCGGCTGTCACATATTAACCGTTCCTCCCCACCCTCCACTTCTGCTTTCAGAATCTTCGGCGTCAAGTGCACCGGTTGCTGTCATCCGATTCTGCCCCACGACATGGTTATGCGCCCACAGAACTTCATCTTTCACCTCTCGTGCTTTATTTGCTACGTATGCCGCCAGCCGCTGCAGAAGGGCGAGCAGTTCCTCTTGCGGGACGGCCAGCTGTTCTGCTACCGGCACGACCTCGAGAAGGAGCTGTACTTGGCGCAGCACTGTGCCGACGAGGATGACATTCTACGGCCCAGAGACGGCAGAAGAGGTCCCAAACGTCCACGCACGATCCTTACGTCCCAGCAGCGAAAGCAGTTCAAGGCCTCCTTCGATCAGTCGCCGAAGCCGTGTCGCAAGGTGCGCGAAGCCCTGGCAAAGGACACCGGCCTCTCGGTGCGAGTGGTCCAGGTGTGGTTCCAGAATCAGCGAGCGAAAATGAAGAAGATCCAGCGGAAATCGAAGCAGGACGGCGACAAGAACTCGTCCGATAAGGACAAGGACGACAAGAGCGTCAAGCAGGAATCATCGGGCAGCGAAAATGGCTACCTCGGGTCATTTTCGACGCAACCCCTCAACCCCAATCTGCCCTATTCCCCAGATGGTGAGTACCCATTCATTCGAGCCCACATTCGAATTTAACAAAATTTTCCTCTCCTTCCCCAGATTACCCAGCAAACTCGAATGACAGCTTCTGCAGCTCGGATATCTCGCTAGACGGCAGCAACTTCGATCATCTGGACGACGACGCCGATTCGCTGTCACTGCAGAACCTCGAGCTGCAGTCATCCGGAACACACGGCCATCCCCCAAACGGCTCAACTGCGCACGACACGCTGGGCAACCTCAACGCGAACCTCATAAACCCCATTGACAAGCTTTATCTGATGCAGAACTCGTACTTCAACTCAGAGCAATGAAAGGCCGACGGCGGCCCTCAAGCGAGCCGAGGCTGTCGCAAGCCCACTCAAACAGGGCGGACGAGCGAGTAAACCAATTGTTAGTGCCATGAATCAAACCAAAAAGCAAATGAATGTTAATTATTTTAAGCAAATGCTGCACAGTCTAGCGAGTTTTTGAGCGGTGGCGGGCGGACGAGAACGACGACGACGGCGCGAAACACGAATTTATTAGATTAGAGAACGCGGGTTACCGAGTGACAGTCATTTGTGTTCGGTTTGTGTCAAAGTTTTGAGTTGTTTTTCAGTTTTCGTGTACCTATCATTCCACTGTGTAAATAGTGTTTAGCGGTTAAGGGAGATTAAATTATTTATTTATTCGGGGCGAGTTTTAAACTTGACCACAAATTGCAAACTACTGTCAACCTTTGTACATACGAGATTAAAATCTAGACTTAAGGATATTTATAAAAATAAAAATTGTATGTTGAAGAAAGGATGCGTTGTTGTTTATCGTTTTGTTGGATGCTGTCATTTGAATGTGTAGCCTAGGTTCATGTTTTAACGTCAGATGTGTGGACAATCATCGCCGTATTCTATTTACTGCGTCAGGGCCGATTCTCAATCTTTCATCGGAAGTACGAGAGAAATGTTATCTACGTAAACAAATCTCCAAAACTTTATTTTAAAATGCTGAGAATTTTGCAATACCGAAATTTCAACAGAGTGCTTTTGACATTTGAAGGGGAATATGAGAAATCAATGCGCAAGTTGCAAAAAAGTTGACGTATGTTGATATTTCACAGACCGTAACATCGTAAACGCAAGCAGAAAGTTATAAGTACAGTTGCTCACTATTTTTGCTGAATATGTATTCAGGATACGCAAATTTTTAAACGCCCCAATTTAATAATGGTTTGAAAAAGCGGCATACACTCTGAATAATAGGCGAACGAAAGCCTGTCAAAGTTCGATTGAGCGAGCTGTGATTTGGCACCTGCGTTATGACAGCTCATTTTCTGTATAGAGTATAGAGAGGGAGATAGAGAGAGAGAGTGTTAATTTTAATTTATAAACGTCAAAAAAGAAATCAACTGAAATTAAGTATACAATAGAAAGAAACAAGACGATTATGACAGAAGCGTGTTTCAAAGAATTTTTCCAAAGTATAATCTAAATTAGATCGGTCAATGCGTAGATTTGAAGGAGGAATAAGGTGTAAAGGTCAAATCACAACGGCGCGGTCACGCAGTCGCTTGGTACGCTTTTAATCGATCTTACGAGAATGTTACGTCAAAGCGCGACTTTCTCAATTCTTGAAATAAGAGAATTTAAGAAATGTAAGAAAAGACAAAGTAAACAAAAATATATTTTATTTATGTCAGAGTAGCATTTCTGAAACGAATAAATCCTAGCTATAATTTCAACTAAACAACTCATTATCTATAAAGAAACAAATCTTAATCATATAATGGATCCTTCTTTAATGGATTCACTTGAATGGAAAGAATATAAGGGTTACTCACCTTATATCCTTCCCAGATTCCTACCAAACTCGTCCGTTTGTTTGGATGACGATGGAGAACTCTCGCTTCTCTGTCCAGGTTGGGAACGAACTCACCGAGACCTTCAATGTCAAAAAAAACGTTTTAGACAAGGCGACGCACTGTCATGTGACTTCTTTAACATTATCCTTGAGAAGATCGTGTGTAACTTACAAGTCAACACCGGTGGCATGATCTTCCTAAATCACTTCAATTGCTAGCTTACGCCGACGACATTGACGTGATTGGACTAACACAGCGAGCCGTCAATGAGGCGTTTGCTAGCATTGAAGCAGAAGAGGCTAAAATGGGTCTGGTGGTTAATGAGGGCAAAACGAAGAACATGCTGTCATCAAGGAAGGACGCACAGCATCGACGTCTCGGAGAGAGCGTCACACTAGGCAGTAGAAACTTCGAGGTAGTCAAGGAATTCGTGTACTTCGGCTCCGCGGTAAACAGGGAAAACAACACCAGTACCGAAATCAAATACAGAGTCACTCTTGCAAATCGCTGTTTCTTTGAACTCAAGAGGCAAATGAGTAATAAAGCCCTCTCCCGAACGACCAAAGTGACTTTGTACAACACCTTGTTCATCCCAGTCCTGCTTTACGGCGCAGAAACCTGGACGCTACTTAAAGCGGATGAGGAAGCCCTTGGTCTCTTCGAGAGAAAAGTTCTGTGTGCGATTTTTGTCCCTGCTTGCGTTGATGGCATCTGGAGGAGAAGATTCAACGACAAGTTTTGTGGGCTATACAGCAACATGCGCCTAATCAAGCGTCTTCGGATACAACGCTTAAGTTGAATAGGCCATGTAGAGCGTATGGACACTACTGCTCCGGCCCGAAAAGTCTTCGAATCTGAGCCATTGGGAAACCGCAACAGAGGAAGGCCTTGGCTAAGGTGGCGCACACAAGTGAAGAAGAGAAAAGACCTTAACCAACTTGGAGTGCGCAACTGGCGAGAGATCGTGCTGGAGAGGCATGTTGGTTGAGGCCCAGGGCCCTCCGGACTGTAGCGCCACAAGAAGAAGAAAAAGAAGAAGAAGAAGATGTTATACATAAGCGTAGCAGCAAGTATACATATAGTGTATTATTGCTGCCGAACGAGGAAGAAGACAAAAGCAAACATAAAAAAGCAAGGCGAAAGTTTGAAGGCTACGCAGGCAACGTTCCAACTAGACTACAAGAAAATAATGACAAATTGGAATGAATTGAGAATGGAACTGTACTGGACAAGCTGAAAATTAAATCTGCCTCACGAGCATTCACTTCTACACCGCATTTGCCCAGTTGCTGGTATAACCCGTCTGAAGATGCATAAATGTCATTAGTCTCCATTGCAGTTTCAAACAAAACCAAAAAAGACAGAAATCTGAAAAAGTTCATCCCAAACGTACGAGGGGAACGCACAGATATAGTTTCAAGTAAATCCTCAAGACTTTCACAGAAGAAGCGCTCATGGCAATTTTTTTGACGCACAAAGATTCTTTAGAAGATCTAAAATCAGGCTGTTTGAGACATCCTTGTTCATCTTTCATAACAAGAAGTGTACAACTGATTACAAAATATGTATCCCCTCCCACACAACACACTTAAATCTTTATCAGCGCCACCTAGTGCAAAATAGAATATAGTACAGGGATGTTCTAGCTACGATGTAGTCTTACAGATTCCATTGTTCCTCACATCAATAAGTACTATTCAAAGAGCTTTGTGTATTGCGTCGCATTGCTTCAGTTACATGATGTCGCCGTTTGAAGATCAACAGCCTTCAATAATTCCTGCCAATATTCGGATTGCTTCGTCGGCTCCACGTAAACAACAAAACCACAAAATCATTGTTCTTGAATTCGTTTATCGCGTGAGACGTTTGTGGATCGTGAATTCACGAGTATAACATGTCTGTTTGTGTACAAGTATTGACCGAGAGTCATTTCACATGGTGCCAGAGATGGGCTAGGACGCAATTAACCATGCTGCTGGGGATTTTGTCATTTCCACATGTATTTTTTTATTGTTCATAGTTCAGGTTGCTGGGGAAGCTTATAACTCATGCAATTTTACTTAAGGAGAAATTGCTACTTTAAGTGTACGCGAACAAGATTTGGAAAGTGATCACTGACTGGTTCTTATACACGCTTACAGACCTAGCTTTGAATTGGCACAGAAAAACTAAGAAATTGTTTTTTTTTATTATTTTAAAAATGGTTTCGAATATTTTATTCAATACGAAATGAAGATACAACAATTTTAGGTATATGCGAATGTCCATGTTTCGAAAAATTGTGTTTGTAACCTGCAACTGAATATAACACATGCAACGTAATCGCCTAGTAAATGTCGGTTTCTAGGACTGTACTATACATTTCCGACTGGAAGGTCATATCATATCACAAATATATTCTTAAAGCTGTCTAAAGATTTTATGCAAAATTTTTGAAACACCCCTTAATCCAAACCTACCACGAAATACACCCATCGACCTACTGTCAGTTGTTTGACACATATCAACCGGCACATGTCAAACATCTACTTCGGTGCGAAATCATTTGTAAATAATCGCGCAAGCTTTCCGCCTAATTCGGCCAGAAAATCATGGTAAAGTCCTCATAAACGTTTGCAGAAGACCATAAAATGTTAACCTTGTGAATTTGTCATATTTTCAGTTGTTCTACTCCTTTTTCAAGTCACTGGTTGGCAAGGACGTGGTCGTGGAGTTGAAAAATGACTTAAGGTTAGTCGTCGTGTGTACAAACAAATTCTTCAAAAATTCACTTTCCTCTCTTTTTTCAGCATATGTGGAACTCTGCACTCTGTAGACCAGTATCTCAATATCAAGTTAACAGACATTAGTGTAACAGATCCTGATAAGTACCCACACATGCTGTCGGTAAAGAATTGCTTTATTCGCGGATCGGTGGTTCGCTATGTCCAACTGCCTGGAGATGAAGTGGACACTCAGCTGCTGCAGGATGCTGCCCGAAAGGAAGCGGTCGTCAGTACTAGATAGATTTTATGGATTTAGTACTTAATATAAGATTGGCTTAAGTGTGTTTTTTTTTTATTCTTGAATAAATTTATGAAAAGCAACTTTGTTGGGTAAATTAGGTTCCGGTTGGATAGAGACGTCGGTAGGCATTCATGTAACTCTGAAATAATTTAAGAACCTTGAATAGCTGAATAAAATGATTTTGAAGAGATGTCTCAGAATGAAGTGTCAATCCGTCGCCTCTATTTGACTTCAAAGGCATCGTTCTTAGAGTGAAATGTCTTAAGAAAGTTCTGCTCTCGGCTATTTTGTCGGATTCAGTTCAAGAAACTGAAGAAGATCAGCCGAAAATTGTGCTTATTGCAAAGAGTTGCCTTCCCATTCCCTGGGAATCAATTCCATCACACGTAGGCTGCAACTATAACCTTCATGCACCTGCACTTGGGCTCTTCAATAATCACAGTCCTTTAATAACCATTAAACCCACGTCTTCTCTTTGCATGGGAGAATATGAAACACTGTTTTCTCAGTCGGAAAATGTAAAATATAAGCAAATAAGTGTCGAATAGCACCATCGCTTCGAAATATCCAATAACATCTTCAATTGGGGGCATTTTCGCTCTGAACACACTCATCGTTCATCTATCGCCCATCTGTACTCTGCGTCAACCTGTCACTGTGTCATTTTCTTCAAAGATGTCAAAGTCGTCATACTCAACGTTAGTAAACATAAAATCTGGTGAAATAGAAAAAGAAAATTAATTAATTAACAATGTATAATTATAGTCGGGATCGTGGGGATCGTGATAGGAGGCGTTATTCCAGGAGTAGGTCGCGTTCACGTTCGCCCAATCGAGACCGAAAGCGCAACGACGACTACGAGCGTTCACGCGATGACGGCAAGCGCCCCTACAACAACCGTGATAATCGTAAGCGCGAAGAAAAACGCCGACGACGTTCTCCATCACATCCACGAGTCAACGACAACTTCAAAAGGTATTCGTTTTCGTCCACACCAAAGCATTCTTTCAGCAACTTTTTACATTTTTCTTTAGTAGTCGCAATGCAAACAATTACCAGGAGTCTGGAAGGGATAGGGACAGGGATCGCGAGCGCGAACGTGACCGCGACCGTGACCGTGATCGCCACAGGGAACGGGATCGTCAGAAGGAAAAAGACCGAGCAGAGAGAGAAGCTGCTTCTCCGATCAAGGAAAAGGTCGTGGAAAAGGTGAAAGTCGAACCAGAACCGAAGGAGAGTCCAGACAAAGAGATTGACAAAGAGGAGGAGCAACGTCAGTTGGAGTTGGAAATGATTAAGCGTCGTGAGCGTATTGAGTGCTGGCGCGCCGAGAGGAAACTGAAGGAACTGGAAGCCAACAAGAAGGAGCTTAAAACTCTGATAATACCGACGCCAGCGAACGCGAAAAAATGGAGTCTAGAGAATGAGTCAGACGATGAGGATGATAAGGAGTCGGGGGATGTCAAGGAGGCCCTAAAACCGTTGCCAGTCAGTGAGGAGCAAAAGATAAAAGAAGAGGAACCAGCCAAGCCGGTGGAGGAAGTCAACGACGACATTGATCCCCTCGACGCGTACATGCAGGAAGTGGCGAAGGAAGTGCGCAAGATCAACAACATCGTCAATCCTCCGAAAACCGACAGCAAGGGCGTCCTCATCATGACGGGTATCGTGAAGAAAACGACAACAGCCAACAAGGGAGAGTTGATCGAACAGAACCAGGACAGCATGGACTACTCGAGCGACGACGACCTGGAGAACATCAAGGACACAGCAGCGAATCTGGCAAACAAACACAAGAAAGAATTGGCGAAAATTAACCACGCAGACGTGAACTACGCCCCCTTCCGAAAGAACTTCTACGTCGAGGTGCCGGAGTTAGCCAAGATGAAGCCACACGAGGTGGAGAAGTACCGCGTCGAACTGGAAGGCATCCAGGTCAAAGGCAAGGGCTGTCCCAAACCCATCAAGGTAAGAACATCCATTCCACGTGGACAGATTCACAAGCTCTTGCTTCTTTGCAGACATGGGCGCAGTGCGGCGTCAGCAAGAAGGAGATGGACGTCCTCAAGAAGCTGAACTTCGAGAAGCCAACACCGATTCAGTGCCAGGCCATACCGGCGATCATGTGCGGCAGAGATCTGATCGGCATCGCGAAGACAGGCAGCGGTAAAACCTTGGCCTTCATCCTGCCGATGTTCCGGCACATTCTGGACCAGCCGCCAATCGAGGACGGCGACGGGCCGATCTCGGTTATCATGGCGCCCACTCGCGAGTTGTGCATGCAGATCGGAAAGGACATCAAGCGGTTCTCCAAGGCCCTCAATCTGCGGGCTGTCTGCGTCTACGGAGGCACCGGTATCTCGGAGCAAATCGCGGAACTGAAGCGCGGCGCTGAGATCATTGTGTGCACGCCCGGGCGCATGATCGACATGTTGGCTGCGAACTCGGGAAGAGTGACGAACCTGCGTCGGGTGACGTACATCGTCCTTGACGAGGCCGACCGCATGTTCGACATGGGCTTTGAGCCGCAGGTGATGCGGATCATCGATAACGTCCGCCCTGACCGTCAGACAGTTATGTTCAGCGCGACGTTCCCCCGGCAGATGGAGGCACTCGCGCGTAGAATATTGAAAAAGCCCATCGAGGTGATTGTCGGCGGCAGGTCGGTGGTATGCAAGGATGTCGAGCAAAACGTGGCCATCCTCGAGGACGAGGCGAAGTTCTTCAAGCTCCTGGAGCTGTTGGGCGTCTACCAGGAGCACGGCAGCATCATTGTGTTCGTGGACAAGCAGGAAAATGCCGACATTCTGCTGAAGGACCTCATGAAGGCCTCGTACCCATGCATGAGCCTGCACGGCGGCATCGATCAGTTCGACAGAGACTCAACCATCCTCGACTTCAAGTCGGGAAAGGTTCGTCTGCTCATCGCCACATCGGTCGCCGCCCGGGGGCTCGACGTGAAGGACCTGATTCTGGTTATCAACTATGACTGCCCCAACCACTACGAGGACTACGTCCACAGGTAAGCTTCCGAATGACTCCCACCGCGTTGCCCTTACGAATTTTTGCTTGCCAGGTGTGGGCGCACTGGAAGAGCCGGGAACAAGGGTAAGGCATGGACTTTCCTCACTCCAGAGCAGGGTCGCTACGCAGGCGACATAATTCGTGCGTTGGAGCTGTCAGAGGCCCCAGTTCCAGAAGACTTGCAGAAGATGTGGGAGGAGTACAAAACTTCCCAGGAAGCCGAGGGCAAGAAGGTCCACAGTGGGGGTGGCTTCAGTGGGAAGGGCTTCAAGTTCGACGAGCAGGAAGCGAATGCCGCCAAGGAGAGCAAGAAGCTCCAGAAGGCCGCCCTCGGTCTGGCCGACTCCGATGACGAGGAGGACATTGAACAGGACATCGATCAACAGATCGAGCAGCTGTTCGCCGCCAAGCGCAACATTAAGGAAACTTCCATCGCGCCAGTCATTCCACCTGTAGCCGCAACCCCAGCAACGGCGACCGCAGGTGTCGTACCCGCAGCGGCGGCAAGTGCGGCCGCTAGTGCTGTGGCCTCTGTGGTCACAAACACCGGTGGCTCTGACAAGTTCGAGTTGGCCAAGAAGCTTGCTTCCAAAATCAACACGGCCAAGAATCTGTCAAGCGACGCCCGAGCGCCAACGCAGCAAGCCGCTGCTGATCTCATCATGAAGGGAACCGCTTCGCAGCCGATGATAACGGCCCGCACAGTGGTCGAACAGCTTGCCGCCAAGCTGAACAACAAACTGAACTACCAGCCGAAGGACGACGAGGAGGGCCTATCCCCTCTCCAGCAGTCCATCTTCACCAAGTACGAGGAGGAGCTGGAGATCAACGACTTCCCACAGCAGGCCCGATGGAAGGTGACCTCGAAGGAAGCTCTTGCCCAGATCTCCGAGTACTCGGAAGCTGGACTCACAGTGAGGGGCACCTACGTGCCGGCCGGAAAGAATCCGCCCGAGGGTGAACGCAAGCTGTACCTGGCCATCGAGAGCTGTAGCGAGCTGTCGGTGCAGAAGGCAAAGCGCGAGATAACTCGCCTCATCAAGGAGGAGCTGCTCAAACTAAGCTCAGCCCATCACGTCTTCAACAAGGGCCGCTACAAGGTCGTCTAGCTGGTCGGTGGTGTGTGTGCGTGCGGCGTCGTCATGGAGAGGATTCATGTAGTTTGTACTCGCCAATCATTCATTATTGTATAAAAGCATTTGGGGAATGTAATAAAAAACAGAATTGAGCGAGAATTTTAGAGGAAGACTTTGTGCTCTTTTTTCGGATGCATATGTGTCAACGAGTGGGCGTGTACCTCGTCTTTTCTGGTGAAAGTTCGCTGAGAGCTGCAAACCCTGCCGGGACTTCTCTAAAGGGTGCAGACGCTCGGAGAAGTCTATGCTAAGGAGTTGCTTGTTTCTATCTGGATCCTATCTCCTCGTCTCTGATATGGTGACACCTGTGACTCATACGAAACTGGTCTACATGCTTGTAACTAGATCCAGGGGAAACCTTTTCAACATCCGGTGTTTGAGTGGTTGACAGGGGCCGTCCTCATCAATTCTCTGTATTGGAATCGAAATAGAATTCAGTGGGAACTTTGGCGCCTATTCAGCCATTAGAAAGAAGAAGAACACAACGATAGCATGCATCAGGTTCAGTTCCTCACGTCTATCACGAAAACAAAATCTTTCCCCTTACCAACGTTGCATTGGCAATAAAATCCCTTTAAAAGTCCATAAACACAACATAAACACACCCGTCCCCATCAACCCCAGTCAGCGCTTGTTTTAGTCCGAAAGAGCGACGACAACAACACACCCCTAGAATGAGTGTCTTCTCAATTCCCCAATTGCGCATGTCCACCTCGGCTACACTCCTAAACTCTCTGTGAATGAGTGACTGGAACGAAGGCAGAAACAATCAGAGGAAGACCATTATTGGCACACAATGTATTGGCTTTCTTTGGAACGATTGTTAAGCAGTTTTCTTATTTTTTTGGTCCTGTTATTATATCTTGATCAAATCAATACGTCAGCGATGTACGTGCGTGTACTGTGAATGGTGGTTGAGCAAGAAGAAGTGTTCCTTCCTTCCTGGGGAGGCAAAATCGCAGTTCTTCTGATTTGAATGGCAATCACGCTGGGAAGTGATTGAGTTTAGGTTGTAATTAAAGGGACTTGACTCCTTGATGGCGGATACTCTGTTGGATTGTGGACAAAGATGTGATTAATTGGGGGAGTGGAATATTTGCACAGTTTGTAAGGAAATGACAAAAGAATCCTTGGATGTCAGAGGGGACATGTTTGAGGTGCATACTTATCCGGTTCTTAGTGTAAGAGAGTGACTGTGAAGCTACGCAGGCAATTGACCGGGATGAGAAAGAGGCGGAGAGATCGTCATTTCAAAGGTATCCTTGATTGGGTTGTAGTAGATTCATTTCTGCAGTCGCTACAAACAAGTTGAACTAAGTGGATTATCAGCGGGATCGTTTTCGAGTGACCCGCATAGAACACTAAAGGTTCAAGCGGGATCCCTATTCCATTTGTTTCTCTGGAATCGACTGTGGTTATGCCCAATTTTCGCACTTAGTCTAGCCACTTCGTTCTACGTCGTGGTCGGCTTTCTAACGAAGTCTCACTCTCGTCGAGATGACAACAGCATTCATGCCCCGTGACCATTCTTCGAAAGCAGGTGCTCAACATTGAGTTCTTTGCCGTCTAATGTGTTTCTCACCCAATCCAGTCTAGGAACTCCCTTAGATAGTATGCAGGCTAAGTAGGAGTGTTGAGATGTGTCTGATACAGCCCTACAGGCCAATTTTGACCCATTCTTGTGCCACGCGGATCGAGGATTCTCCCTCCTCTTACAAAATCACGAAGAAATGGCATCTGGTCTGTGGCCTGTTTTCACGAGACTATTCTTCTGGTCGTTTCCCATATTTCAGGGTGAAAGTTGAAACAAGGAAATAATAATAATTGAGCGGTACTAAAGCCCACAACGGACCAACGGACTTTTACAACAACTACTCGTGTTGTGCGCGCTGCTATTCTCCCACGAGTAGAAGGAACCTACAGTTTTCTGTCGTCTCCGAACGGCCAGTTTTGAGAAGCTTTTTCATAGACAATAGAAGAGTACTTCGAGTGTTGTCAGCAAGGTGGTGAAAAATTGTGAAAAATTCTAGGTGTTCAGTCCAAGAATCGAATCTAAACTTTCGGCGTGTGGGTCGGTGACTACAAGACTTTATCGGCTTTGAAACCAAACCTCGCCATTCTGTTCTCAGATGGCCCAACTCACCCAGCTTGGGCAGTTCCCTAGAAACGCCCCTCCCATCACTCGGGAAAAATACCCTGCAATACTCAAACTGTTCTACTTGTTTGCATGCGACTCCACTGGCATGTGAAATGCATTGGACAGGCGTGCTGGAAATGAACATAACCTCAAATTTGTTAATTGCTATCTCAATACCAGGACGTACGGTTACACACCAATCTTGTGAGCGCTAGGATTTTGTCTGAGAAAAGACACGAACGTGACTTCTCCTCTCTCTCTCAATGTGAAGAAGTCCTCGCATCGCCTATGCTGACGATGTTGCTGAGCTCTAACGATCGCCTGGGAAGGTCTTGATTTGTGGCTTTGACTCAAGCACGTCGATGGAAAGCAGCGATTGCTCAGATTCCGGCCCTGGATGGGTTGCTGGCTTGATAATCAAGGAAGAAAGTAAGTCGAACACATCTATTGAAGTCTGTATATAGGGACTATGGGAGAGTATGGGACTCTCAAGCCCATACTTCTGTAGAACTCTTCAGAGTTTACTCGAGATCGTATGTTTTTTCTAAATCTACGTAACAATTGCTGTTCGGCTTGGGATCCTTCCACGATTTCTCGATTGAAGAGTTGGTCCGCTGTACTTCTGCCGGGTGAAAAGTGCCACTGTTTATCTCCCATCCTGGGTGGTAGCATATTTCTGAAACTTTGCTCTAACAACAAAGACCCATTTCGGAAACTATATCCCTCTCATTCCTTTCTGTGCAAAAAAAGAAGCTATCCCAGTCTTTTAAGACTGAAATTTTCCTAGAAGAAAGGTTGAAGGCAGCGCGCGGATTAATGAAATCGCGTACAATCAGATTGTCAACTCTCTGCATTCCTTTCTTTGGCCTGTTATTTATCTGTTTTCGATTTCAAGGCTAACAAGGAACAAACTTTTGACGGGCACCGACTCCGTTTTACTGGTCGACTGCCGTTCCTGACCCTCAGAACATAAACGAGAATGCAACAAAACCAGATAGTGACTGCGTAAGAAAAACAAAAACAGAACTGATAGGTTCTTGTATCTCTGTCCCACGTGATAAAAACAAAATCATCTTCGTCTGAAAGAACCCCTTAGCGACTACGGATCGGTTAGTGTCCTATCATCTCGACTTTCCTTAGCGACTTCAGGTCTAATTGCCTTGGTCGGTAGTGAAGAGTTCCGTGTGCAAGATGTCTTCATCAGGGGAAAGCAACACACCATCTTTGGATTTGACTCCTTCGATGATTTTCCACAGTTGGGGCGTTCTTGGATATTTTTTTTTTTGAGGAATTGTGAACTACCGGTGTTATGCCAACAACTCGAAAGCGACTCAAGCTTAAGACTTATTACGGCGTTATTAAGTCGGACGTCTATTAAGTCTCAAAAATTATGTGACCTTACAAGATGTGATGTGTACTTACTTACTTATCAGGCCGGCGACCCATGAAGGGTCAGAGCCTGAGCAATTGCTGCCTTCCATCGCTGACGGTCCTGGGCACGCTGCTTCCAGTCATCAAGGCCAAACTGTCTTACATCCGCGATGACTTGGTCTCTATACCGGAGATTCGGTCGTCCTCTTCTTCTCGAACCAGGAGGCTCAGATTCGAAGACCCTCTTCGCTGGAGCGTTGCTGTCCATGCGTTCGATGTGGCCGAGCCAGTGTAGTCGACGGATTTTTGCCTTCCGTACTACATCCACATCCTGGTACAGCTCGTAGAGTTCGCGGTTCTGTCTTCTCCTCCATTCACCTTCCTCGCAGACGGGACAATATATCCGACGTAGAATTTTTCTTTCGAAGGCACCAAGAATCTGCTCTGCAGACTTGCTTATCGTCCAGCTTTCACCTCCATAAAGCAGGACTGGCAGTATAAGGGTCTTGTAGAGCAAGACTTTCGTCCTTCGAGTCAGGAGTTTTGACCCCAGTTGTTTCGACAAACCGAAGTAACATCGGTTGCCAAGGGTGGTTATACGTCGGATCTCCACTGTGGTGTCATTTGTGGAGTTAACGTTTGCTAAGAGTGTTCTTACATTCCAGGAGCACACTCGCAAATCGTTGTCCTTTTTCGCGCCGTGTCATCGTTGTAAATCCGTCCGTAGATCCGAGGCTGCTTGCTCTCTCATAACAGATAGTTTTTCTGTGGGCGGGTTGTTAGCCCTCCGCATAACCGCGAGGGAGTCGCTGCATGCATTGGTTCACTTCACAACGGGTGTTGTAATAGCTATCCAGGGGGCGCCACTAGGAGGCTGCATGTCAACTTGGTTTGCGCATCGACAGGGATCGTTGTTGGCATCCCACCATGTTGAGAGCGATCAGCAACTTTGCCCTATGACCACAAACCCTGATGTGATGTGTGCTCGCTCATAATGCAAGAAATGCGTTCCAATTGTTGTGTCCAAGCACTGACATAGGACGGAGTGCATACCCCAAGTCACCTACCTACTTACCAACTTTTTTGATGGAATATCGCATGCGACAATAATCGCATGCGACAATAATCGCATGCGACAATAATCGCATGCGAAAATAATCGCATGTCACCATCCAGCCGAATCTAGTTACTGACGTGCAGGGACTTTCAGTTGTATTGCACCATTACTGCCGACATGAGAGATGCTGAACATCGACAGAAGCTGTTGAGTGACAAAAAAAAAATCTGCTCGCTGACGTGGTACCCACAAAAGAGGAAGCGAAAATCGCAAATTCAGATGGATTGTTATTAGAATTCTTCAGGACTGGTGGGAGTGTCCTCTTTGTGAGCATGCGCCATTTACAAGATCCTGTACAGCGTACTTGAACGTCTATATCCGTGAATACAAAGGCCTCTTCCGAACAATTTTTCAAGATGAGCAAAATCCAGTAAGAGACCATAGAGTTTTGAATTGACACGCACCACTGAATATTTAAGACTGTTATACGGCAGCTATCATAGATGGGAAAGTTTTGATGTGATCCCCTTTTTAGGAATCCGGAGAAAAACGAAGCGACGGTCATTGTGTAAAACAGCTTACGAACTTCCTAAGCAAGTGTGTGGAAAAGACCTGCAATTTAATGCCGGCACTTAAGTTTTTCTAAGCAGACAATGACGTTAGCCGGAAGGGCACCCTATATCGCATTGTTTACCTGGATTGAGTTCAAGGCGTTCACATATGATTTAAGGTCCCTTCTACACGTGGGGGAACTGTACCACACCCTTCTTGAGTCCGCCGTTACCGCGCACCGCTCCGGTGTGTGGAATCCTTAAACGAAAGCTTGCAAATTTCGTAAGAGCCTGCTCAGTCAAACATACATATGTGTTTGGCTACTTCTACAGTCTTTACCTTCACAACACATGCTTGTGCAGACTGAACCGATTTGTAATATGTCTTGTGACCATCTCGTGCAACTCATCCCATATCTTGAAGCACACAAAAGGCACAACAAGTCAGTCCCGAGAAAACCGGGAACCGGGCAGACGTAAGAAACCAAATATACATTTGGCCAAAACCTAATTCTCACTCAATTTAGCATCGTCTACATTTCCTGGTGACTGTTATGTTGCTTGTTTCAGTCTCCTTCGGTTATTTTTGTACCCATCAACGTTTTAAATCATTTCTAAGCCTCAGACTATATCATTGTCCACACCTCTCACCAATCGTCGTGGGGCAGAACGTCACAAAACAAATCTCCATATCAGTGCAGCTACGGGACAAGACAAAACAAGCTTCTGCTTCAGCCCGGCTGCTTCTTTCTAGTTCCTTAAATGCGTCTTCCATGAAATGGTCTTCCTATCCAGAGCATCAATATATCTGGACAGGCTGCTCTTTCGGCGGGCTATTTCGGGCCATCTGATGTCGGCAAAGCAGACCTTGATGAAGAAAAAAGAGAATCTTGAATCGTCGATGTGTACAGACTTGTCTAACACAAGGGAGGGAAACCCTTGCAATTGCCGACTCGAATTATTCGTTTCTGTTGCATTGTGCATGCAATCTGCTGAACCATCCGTGCCGTTTGCGGAAAGTCCTCAGCCTATAGGAGTCTGCCATCTCGACAGGAACAGACATCACCTAAGTGGCATTCAGATTTATGCATATTCAATGTTCCAAACGATGCCTGTCCAGCAAGAGATTGTCAACACTCAAATGTACGAGTATGTCTTACCCCATTCATTACATCACCATCGCAGCGTTGGTGCGTCATATCAGATGTTCTGTTGACATTCTTCGCTAACGGCAGACTTTCCTTACTTCCCAACAGACTTCTCGTCTTCAAATAGATTTCTGAACCTTAAAACTTCAAAAACGCCTTTCTTATCAAAAGTATGAGTAAGAGGACTGCAAAAAAAAAATCTAATCTGCGTTTGAGCGTTTGAGTCATCGCTTAGCTTGCAGTGCGTATTCGAGAGGTTCTCCAACAAATGGTCTCATTGAGTTGAAGAGCCTTCTACATCCTTAGAGACGGACAGCATGGTGAAGAAGGACCTCCGTTAAGGTTTGGGATTTTTATGGTGGTACGTGGCTTAGTGTGGTCGCCGTGGCGTAGTGGGTAAGTGCGTCGACCCTCACGCAGAAGGTCTAGACGGGACACCTTGCATTTTTTTACGGCCTTAAAACCTTCTCAAATCTCGCCATTCGGAGTCGCAAAAAACTGTAGGTTCCTTTTACTCGTGAGGGAACAGCACCCACAACACGAGTACTTGATGCAGAAGCTAGGCCCCGGTCCCTTGTGGGCTGTAGTGCCATTCAATTTTTATTATTTAAAAAAAAAAAAACGTTTCCCGTTTGGAAACGGCATTGAATTGAAGATCTCATGTGCGTCTGTAATAAAACTGGGTCCTGTTGGATATTTCAAGTCAAACAGAGCCCAGCTAAACCGAAAGTAACGCGCTGCATCTACCTACTAACCCATTTCCAATGCTCAGAGCTTTTGATTTTCTGGCAACAGAACCTTGAAAAATGTTCACGATCCAACATCAAAGAGTTCCAAGAACTGATTCCCCTCCCCCCTCGTTGGATAATCCAGTGAACATTTTAATTTCGCTTGTCCTTTTCAAATCCTATCAGACCAAAGAGGAGAAACACGTCTCCTTCTTAGCCCCCCTCAAAAAAAGAACCCGCATCCAAAACGGATTGAATTCTCACACAAACTTCTACCCTCATGCAGCAGCAACAGCTAGGTGATGAAATCTCCGGCGTTATTATTTTGGCCAGCGATGTCCTTCGCCGGTAATTAAAATTCATTTATCCCTCAGCCAGTTAAATAATGATTAATCCACAAGTGTTTTGCACAGAGGGAGCTGTGCCGAACAGGACGAACGCCAGGCTAGTGTCACGTTTTACTTTTAATTAACGTCTAGATGTCACGTTGTCCCTTTTTTCTTTTTCTGGGGCTGGCGCAATGAAAAAACCCGTTAAAGGTGGAGAATGAAGAATTATCTTTTATGATTTCATCCTCGAAATGCTTATTCCTTTTATGTCCTTGCTCATTATCCTCGTGGTAATTGGGTGAATTTGCAAGACGTTGTCAAATTGTAATGGCAGCATAGCAAAAGCGGTTAATTAGGTGAAATTGCAAACAAAAGATAGATTCGAAGGAAATAGACAATTAAGAGCAGTTCCCGAGGGGGGCGGGGGATTATGAAATAATAGTCTGCATAAGACACGTAAGCGTAGAGGAATGTCCTTAAAATGAAACATGGTACACATGGTACGTAAGGGACATTTAAGCAATTCATTGTCTTTTTTTTTTATAGTTGGCGCGGGCTAAAGGGGTTACGACTACCCTTAAGTGACCGGATTTAAGTCACAGCACGGGCCGAAGGTATAGAGGAAGAGAGGGAGAGGAGGTACCGGTGCACATTGGTTTTAAATGTCTGTGGATTGTAATGAGAGGGGAACATTCAGCTGGGAAGAGCATTCCATATTCGTGTGGTGCGGCTAAAGAACGAGTCTCTATACTTAATTGGACGTCCGAAGGTGGGCTTAAGGGTGAACTGATGAGCACTACTAGCGAGGCGTGTATTGCGGGTGAATTCTTGAAGGGGAGGAATGCAACTGGCTAATTTGTTTGAGCATTTCTTATTAAAATAAAACAGTGACAGAGAGGCGACATTACGTCGGTGTTCTAACGAGTCAATCGACTTCGCAATATTGTTATCTCCTATAAGTTTTATCGCTCGCTTTTGGATTCTATCCAGTAGGTGTAGGGAGGTATTGGAAGTACCAGACCAGATAGGAGCGTTATACTCGAGCTTAGGACGGATGTAGGCCTTGTAAATAGTAGCCATATCAGAGGGGGTAAAGTATTTTTTGCATCGTTTTAGGAAACCTAGACATTTCGCAGCATTTTTGTCGAACTCATGTGCGCATTGAACATTTTGACAAAAAGATTTGCCATGTTTGACTGGCGTAATCCTTCCCATCAAACGATGATCAGAAAACTCGGAGTACTTCTGCCTCATAGCATGGGCACAATTAACTCCATCTCCATGATTGTAGTCCCAATGACTATGTCAGACAGGATTTCGTTTGACCAGCAACATGTGCATGGGATTCCTTGAGTGGAGAGTGGAGGTCTTTGGTAATTTTTTGAAGAAAATTTTTGTTTGTTCCAAATCCACTTGAATCAAGTAAGTTTTCCATCTTCTATGACTTTTTGCCATTTTCCGTGTAACTTCATAAATCTTGTAGAACTTCTGTGGCTTATCAGGGAGAAACTTGGCCAGATGTGGCTCTTCGATCTATTAGTTTTTTTACCACCAAGTGAGTCTAACAGAGATCGAAACAAACGGCATACAGATAGAGCATGGCTTGGGCCATACCGTAGATCCATCAAAACTTGCTCACCAAGCTCCGTCAATTCAGGTCACCAAGGATATGCATGGGCTATCATTGTGATGCAGGCAACTTACTTCCTGTTGGTTAATTCTGATCGTTCTTTCTTGATTGCTATCTCCAACCGGTTGAGTTGCGCACAGTTGAGGTTCGATTTAACCCTTTCGCTACGCTCTACGCTCAGTTCATAGTAGACATAGCCTTGTTTGCTGTCACTCAAGGCTTTGAAGTCGTTTTTGCACAACACAAGTAATTGTTGAAGAAACTAGGCCCTGTTCCATTTTTTTTTTTAATTTTTTCCATTTTTAACTGAACCACCACCCAATTTCATTATATTGAAATAAAAGAAGCCATATTGGAAAATAGCCCAATGTAGGACAAAAGTGCGTCATTTTGTTAAATTATTTTTTACCATTTTAAGGGTGGTACTATTATCCCCCTCTCGTAAAACCCTGGTGTTGGCGTTCATCGTAGAAAGGAACAGAAACTAACAGACAGGTAAGGTTCTTAACGGCAACAGAAACAGGTGGTATAAATGTATCCCGAAGCTATCAAAGTGTGTGACCCAACATTATCCAAATGGGGTTATTGTGACTGCTTTCTTTAGACGGTCTAAATGTTGACATTGCAGGCTCGAGTAAAGAGTTTTCTCGAAGGAGAGCAGCTCGTATTGGATGATTTCCTGCTTATTTGACCAATCAATCAGCAACACCTTCCTGGCAATTAAGTGATGACCTCAAGCACCCCAACTGTCGTCAGCTTATTAGGCTTTTTAAGCTAAATAAAAGCCGGGCCGCTTGATGTTCCTCTAGGCGCCAATAGCATCCACCCAAGTTCGCTATAGAAAGGACAGTGTGCAGGTTTGAAAGAGGTATGGATTTGCTGATCTAGAGGTCAGTAAGTTGCGAGTGCACATCTCTCAGTATTAAGTTCATATGGTCAATATAAGAACGATATCGAAGCATTTATCCCGTACACCACTTTTCACTTACTTGTAACCACCAATCTGTCACCAATTATCATTCGCTTCAGAAAGGTCGCTGTTTCGCTGCACAATGTTTTCTTGATTTTTATAGATGATGTCCAACGTCGTACGACGCTCAATAAGTCCTAAGCCTAACTAATAAAAATATATTTTCTAGACGAAGTTCGACTTTATTCATTAACAGCTATATTGAGGAAGCTTCCATCAACATTGTATGACAGTCCAACGCCGCTCTTACACTTCGATACCCTTTTTTATAGAACAATTTATCTTTGGCCTCAAAATAGGCTTTAGCTTTGGCAATCACCTCCTCATTCGAGCTACACTTTTTCGGCCAAGCATCCTTTTGAGGTCTGAAAAGAGGTAGAAGTATCTGAGGGACAGATGTAGAGCATACGATGGGTGCGAAAGAAATTCAAAGACCAATTCGTGCGATCTGGCCCCAAGCCAACGACTTGTGACACGGAAGAGTATTGTTTTCTTCTTCTTATGGGACCGTTTTATGCGCTGTTGATCATTTTTCCTTTCTCAAGATAGTTGATAAATAAAAAATCCTGTTTATTTTGGCGAAACAGCTCCAAACTGCTCTCAGAGTCATCGATAAGTTGTTGTTTTTGGTCCATTGTGAGCAAACGCGGCACGCATTTCGAAAACAGCTTTCTCTTGGACAAGTGTTCATGCAAAACTTGATGATATGAGTTCTTTACGGTGTCAGCTCACGCAATTTCACTTTTCAGTTTTCCGAAACGATTTTGTGTACTTTTTGATGTTTTTAGGTGTAACCACCTCAATTGGCCTTTCCAGAGCATTCAGCATCGTTGGTGTCTGTACGACCACGTTGAAAGTCAGCATCCCACCGACAAATAGTTGTTTTTGATGGAAAAGAGTTTGTGTTCCATTTTCCAGTCATTGCTGAGCTCGCACGGTAGTTATTCCCCATCAAAACGTTGTGTTTAATCAAATTCTGTTTTTTTCATTGTTTTAAAAATCGCAAAAGTAGCGTCACTTGAAGCACTGTAACTTGTGACCTAATAATCAGATTGTCATAAAAATTTGGCAGGTATCATTTGAATGTGTTTACTTCCTTAAAATAATATGAACTTTTTGTTTGTGGCGTCCCCCATATGTACTCGTATATCAGTCCCGGAATTTATTGAGTGATGTGTTTTATCGAGCTTCTGTTGATGTCCAGGGTTGTTCAAATGGTTCCAAATCGTTTCATGTGCCATGTTTATCTCCAGAGGAATCGAAAAAAAATGTCTGCAAAAGACAAAGTCGATGAGTCAACAATTGACTTTGCAAAGTGTGGTTTCATTGCTAACGTCGACTTCATCGGAAAGGAGTTGGTTCCCGTCAGTCAATCACAGACCATGATTTCCTCGCAAACTCTAATCTTTCTAATGGCTTAAGATTGGTTTGGTGGGACGTACGCATACCATAGATGCTGCGTTTTTGAACCTCTTCGAATGTGATTGACAACAGAAGTTGAGCAATGTGCGCACATGCGATCCTTCTCGTACGACTCAGTCAGAAAAAGTGGAACCAACATATCAGCGCTCATTCACAGTAAAAGAGATGTTTTCCACTTCTACGATTGCTCATCAAAACTGTGCATGAATGCACCTAGCCCTACTAAACTTTGGTAAGTTGGATCCCTCCTGGAACACACTTTCTTTACATTTCTTACCGCCCTTCTCGAAATGCATTTTGTGGCAACATCTACAAGGAATTGGAACTCCGTTGTATTTGGCGAAAAGTGGTTCCAGAATAAACAAAGCAACCCGTAGAGGTGGCTTTCGAATTTCCAAGCACACTCCAGTTCAGGCATTCTGTGTAAGTTTTCCGAATAAACATTCATTCCCCGATGGAGGATGCCTCCTGTTAGAAGTATTTAAGTTCAGTTTCTTTTGTCATCCATTAGAGGATATGTGCGATACCGTATCGCAAAGTGTTTTCCTTGTAAAACCTAACTCCAATTTCCACATCTGCAATGTACGCCCGCCAATGCGTGTGCGTGTGTGCGTGTGAGAGAGAGGATCAATTGTACAAGATAAACAGACGAAGAGATGATAAACAAAAGTTTTTAATGAACCTTCTATGTTGCGAGGCAGGGCATACCACCTGCATCTAGCAAATTTCATTAAAACTTTGTCCGGTCGCCTAATGAAAGCACTTCACTGGTGTAGGACTCTCTGACTGCGGATGGCGCAGGGGTGGGGACTAGGTGCAGAAACAGTGTAATGGAATTTCAGCGAAATATTTGCCTACACCGGCGTGGGAGGGGGGGAGGCCTTAAAGTCAAAAGCGACGGACTATTTATAGATCAAGGAAAATTTGCGTGGCCGTGAGAACATCTAGTCCTTGCACAGGAATAGAATTTTGTCACATCGGTGGTTAAGGGAAGGATTTGCGTCATCAGTGGTGTAGGCGAAAGGTCGGAAGTGAAAACACCACCCAGCCTATTTTTTCCGTTTTCCATTCCCCACTCATGAGATTCCGGAGGACAACACAACAAAAATGGTCCCTTGACTTAGGAGGGATTCTGTGGCGACCATTGTCCCCACAAACTTGATGATATGAAGTTCAAAAGTCTACCGCCGATCCCATCAAGATGTGAAACTTTTCCGCACCCCGAACTCCGCAGCCTTTCCCCACAGACACCACTCCGAGGTCCTACTTAACAAATTGTAATCTTTTGCCGCCCGATACGAGTCCTCAAAGGTATACGTACCTCTGCTGATGTAAGATATCCCGGTGTCCCCGGTGCGTTGTCTATGGCATTTTGCTGGCCTGCCAGTGTCAGGAAATCCAATAAATCCGCCGGGACTGGGGGCAGGCCATGTGCAAGTATCCGTAATTTTAATCTTAACTACTCATCCAGTATCCACGTCATTTTGTTAATTTACGACGACACGATAACAACTGCTGTAAACTAAAGTGTTCGGCTAATCGCTTTAATCATCGTCCTGGGAGCGATATTAGTCCTTTGGTATGTTAACAATGGAAAACTCTGCCTCAACAGGGAGTGGGGGAGGGGGGAACAATAATTACATTCAGGATTTGCGAGGGAAAGGACGTGCAACGGGGAAATAAAGTCGGCGGAGCGATGCAAATTAATATTTTTCTCTCTTTGCCCAGGAAGTGGTTCTTGACGGTCTGGAGGGGGGGGGGGGGGATACGTTTTCGGTGAAGGGGTAGTTTCTGGCAGACAACAATGCGATGTCACTTTGGCATGACTGGATTCCGTGGATGGCCGTTTTATTGAGCTAATATGTGCCTACAATGGGTTCTAGTCACAGAATGAGTTTTGTTCATGCAGTGATTTCCCTGTTTGTGTAGTTTTCGGTCTTTTATTGCTGACATTAAGTCCTCCTGTCGAAATGGATATCTAACGACGCTTGGTAGCTAGTTGGATGGGTAAGAATGTGTTCTGAGTCATTAGACTGCATCAGGTGTAGGAAAATAGAATTTATTCATTTTCCAACAGATGGCGGTAGTGATTCATTTCAGTCTTTTATGCCGTTAGAGGAAAGGATTTCATTTCCCGAAAAATTGGGTTTGGTACACGTGTTTCATAATTAGAATTGACTAAGCCAAAAAACGGCCAATTTTCAAAAATCTGTTCCAAAGTTGACTGGGGACATGGTACCCCCTGATGGCCCATATAGGATTTGGAGCTAGTGTGGGGATAGTTTTTGGTGACTATATTTTTTGTTTTGTTAAGGCGATAATCACGATAAAGCGATTTCCTGTATGCAATACAGAGTGAGGCATCTAGAGTTTTTTTTAAACTTCCCAAACGTCAGAATCCCAGCCCTGCTTTACGGCGCAGAAACCTGGTCGCTACTAAAAGCGGATGAGGAAGCCCTTGGTCTGTTCGAGAGAAAAGTTCTGCGTGCGATTTTTGGTCCTGTTTGCGTTGATGGCATCTGGAGGAGAAGATTCGACCACGAACTGTATGGGCTGTACGGCGGCATGAACCTAGTCAAGCGTCTACGGATACAACGCTTAAGGTGGCTAGGCCATGTAGAGCGGATGGACAGCACTGCCTGTCTTCGAATCCGAACCACAGGGACAACGCAAAAGAGGACGGCCTAGGCTAAGGTGGCGCACACAAGTGGAAGAGGACCTCAACCAACTTGGAGTGCGCAACTGGAAGCAGCTGGCAAGAGATCGTGCTCGCTGGAGAGGCATGTTGGTTGGAGCCCAGGTCCACCTCGGACTGTAGCGCCATCCGAAGAAGAAGAAGTAGAAACGTCAGAATACCTCCGTTTGAACAAGGTTGAAAAATAATCGAATTTTATTTCCGAAGTGGGTGCTGTGTCTTGAGTGCTCCAGAACTGCGATTTGACTTCATTTAACATTTTTGATTGACTGATGTTATGTCAACAATTCGGAAACAATTTAAGCCAATGTACATATGACCTAGAGCTCGAAACCGTCAACAAGGTCATTGGGACTAGGGGGTGACGCAGTCACGCAAATTCGCAGTAAGAGTGGCCACCTAATGAGAAGAAGAGCAGAAGTCCTTAATCTTGTCTAATTTCAAGGACTGAAAAAGCGTTTAATGGTTCTGCGATGAGCTGCAACCTCTTGTCAAATAAAGCGAAAAAAAAACTTGGTAACATCCCTGGACACAAGTTGATGTTCATATTCGCAGATGAACTCGCTGATTGAAAAACTGCTCCTAACTCCATACAGTCAGGTAATGTAATCTGGCCAACAGTCGTGACACTAATAAGCAACCGGAAAACTAAACTTTGCCTGGAGCATTGGACTGATTTGCCTGGACCAAGCAGATGAAGAAGCCATTGATCTAAATGAGAGAAAAGTTCTGCATTCATTTTTAGGCTCAGTTTGCGTCGATGGTTTTTGGAGGAGAAGATTCAGTCACAAACCGTGTACAGCGACATGAGAGTAGCAGTCTACGGATTCAAGGCCTAAGATGGCAAGTCCATTCACTTCTTTTTCTACTTCATATCGCACTTCAGTCCAGGGTAGACCTGGGCCACAACCAATATGCCTCTCCAGCTAGCACGATCTCTTGTCAGCTGACTCTAGTTGCACACTCCAAATTGGGTGAGGTCCTCAAACTAGACCGTACCCTGTTGCGTTGTCCTATTAGATTGGATTTGAAGACTTTTCGGGACGGAGCGGTGGTGTGTATACGCTCTATATGATCAATCCACCCTAAGCGTTGGATCCGAAGACACCGAAACCAGACGAATGCCTCCATACAGTCTAGAAAGTTCGTCGCTGAATCTTTTCCTCCAGACGCCAACAACGTAAACACGAACAAAAATCGCACGCAGAATTTTAAATATAGAAAGGACTACGGCCTCCATCATATGATTTAATAGCGTTTAATTGTCTGCGCCCTAAAGAAGGACTGGGAGGGACAAGCTGTTATGCAAATCCAGGTTAGACCTTCGAGAGAGGGCTCTACTACTCAATTGCCTGTTGAGCCCAAAGAAGCAGTGACTGGAAAGAGTGATTCGGTGCTTACGTTGTTGTCTCTATTTTACGCGGAGCCAAGGAAGACGAAGTCCTTAATTTCTTCGAAGTTTTTGCTGGCTTGTTGTGTGCTCTGCCCGAGACGTCAATGTTTTGTGTCCTCCTTTGACAGCATACACTTCATTTTGCCTACATTTACCACCAGACTCATTTTATTCGCTTCCGCTTCAGTGCCAGCAAGCACCTTAATGACAGATCGCTGCATTTGTCCAATAAGGTCATTGTCGTCGGCGTAAGCTAGCAGTTTAACGGACTTTTGGAAGATCGTACCTCTGGTGTTGACTTGTGAGTGCCGCACGATCTTCTCACAAATGATGTTGAAAAAGTCACATGACAGCGCGTCACCATGTCTAAAACCTTGTATGACATTGATCCGTTTGACATACATCCGAACTGTGGAAGCTTCTTAAATTTCTGAACTCTCTGTAAGAATGAGTGGGTAGATATAATCTTCTGCCCTTTCCTTAAAACGCAAGTTCGAGGTTTCTATAAACTTGGCCGTCGTAATGAGCATGCACCCAGAAGAGGAGCCTTGGGAACGGCTTTAAATAGCCAACAAAGCATTTTAAAAATTCTGAGTGTTCGAATCTCATGCCTCCTCAAATCTCCACCCAATACATTTGCTTCGAAGTGTGTCCTTATGGCAGTTCAAATGAAAGAAGTGTAAATACAGGACAAAAAAGTGAATCGAAATTATTTTTGGAGTGTAACCATTTACCACACGCCCTGTTCATACATTCCAATCCTGTTCTTTAAAAACATATTTTTAGGCAAGTGGGCACCCCACCATCTAAAAGATGTCTCTGCTCAATGTTCAATGTTGCAGTGCGGTGAATTCAAATTGAAACAAGAATGAGTGGTGAAGCCGGAGAATCTGACCAAAAGTTTATCTGCTGAGACCGAACATCGAATCGCCCTTAAAAGAAGAAACAAATACCTTCCCTGCTGACTTTGGCGAGGGTTGACAGGAGAAATTTCCCGAAATTCTTTTTCCCTAGGGGATGTCGGTCTTTTACAAGTTATATTGCGGGTAACTTAACAGGACACTCTTTAGGCCATTACTTTGGCCGAAGTTTTGATTTAGTTTGTGTCTTCCGTTCCGGTCGGTGACAGGAACATTCCAAAGTGTGAACGGAATCGCCCAAGGCATGCATTTGTTGTCCTTTCCCATGCACTCCTTGTCCCCAAATGGAAATCTCCATCTATCCTTAATACTAATCGCCACCTCGGCTCTAGCGAAACAAAACCGTTCAACGGAAACTCAAATATCTCGGGGATATTCTCACCTTAAACACAGATACTTGCGAGTACACAAAAGTTATCCACCTTGGCACACCTTCTTCTATTTGTCTTTAAGGCTTATGCCAGTCAGGTGCTCCGTTGTATGGGGGAGACGCAAAAGATAAACTTCGCTCATAACTCCGAGAGTCAATGTTTTATTGTCGCCAACAATAGAAGGGGTTTTGGAGGGGCAGAGGAGCAGCGGCAGTGCATCCCTATGCTTGTAGGACTTTCCGCAACACTTTCAATAGTCGCTCGTTGTGGTGTTTTCGCATTTGTTGCGGCGGAAAAGTTTTTAATTCTCACACGAGCCACGAAGGTGATGATGACGATGTTGGATGGTGCTCCTTGGAGCAGGTGTTGCTCCCGGAGGGGGCACCTCAATGGATTATAAAGCATTTGATCAGTGTTATTGTCGATGGTGGCAACAGGGATTGCATGCTGGCGGCTGGTGGGCACTTGGGGCGGTGGCAACGGTGTTGGCGGGAAGCGTTTTATGCTGTCGGGGGTCTTGTGCAAATCCAGTTAAGATGTGGCGAATGACTTCATGCACAGTGACGGAATATTCTGCTCTTGACTGCAAACTTTTAATTTGCGAAAGTTTCGAAGATGCGTCTGGGGTGCATTATGCATGAGCGAAGCGATGGAGATGAGATGCTTGGAATGACATTGTGTATAGATTTTGCAAACACAGCAGGGGGAATGGATTATTCGAAGAGCCCATTTAAAGGGAAGCTGTACTTGTCGTGCAATTGGGACAAGATGAAGTGGCTATTTTGTCAATTCTGAGCTTAAGGTAGAAAAGGTGGACATAGAGGATTTTAAGAGTTCCAAGTTGGAAAACCCCAAAATTGGGAAATTGCAGATATTTACTATGGCTACGTGGCAGGGATGCTCGCTACATCACGACTTCCGAGGCGTGCCTTAGATGCGACCACTCGGCAGATCCAGGGTTAGGTGGTTGGAACCATAAGCCCATAAACTCACCTGGCTGCTCAAGAATAGCTCTTTAGAGTCGACGGCGGAGGATTGAGAGGCCTGTAAGTCTTCAGTGCGTGCCTTGGCACCGCGATCCCTTAAGTAAAATATACGGATGAAGCAGGAAAGACAAAAAAAAAAAAAAAAAACAAAGAAACTTGGGCGTCGTAATGATTATCTATCCAGAAGGGAAATACATTCTGGAGCCTTGGACACGGTTTTTAACAAACAGGACAAATTTGAGAGTTCCAAATTGTAAAAGCCCGTGAAATTAAAGGTTTTAGGCCCTCGGCGATTTTGGATAACGAGATTATGTAACTTTGATCCCAACCCTTTTGCCAGTAGATCATGCAGTCCAGTTAACAGACATCCTCAGCCCGGCTTCAAACGTAATCGCTAGCAGGATGGTTTTTTTAAATCTCATAGAGACGAATGTTTTGTGATTTTAAGATACATCAGCGTTGAACTGAAGTGGAACACAATTTGCCTTCTTTGGAGCATGTAGAGAACTGAAAGAGTCTTCTCGGATAATCTGGAGTTGTAGGCCGGGAAGGACAGAACCCAATATCTATGAAACGGTACGTCAAGTCAGATGATGTATGATGATGTATGATAAAGTATGATGAAGTATGATGAGGTATAATGATGTATGATGATGTATGATGATGTATTATGATGTATTATGATGTATAATGATGTATGATGATATATGATGATGTATGTATGATGGTGTATGATGGAGTATGATGATGTATGCTGATGTATGATGATGTATGATGATGTATGAAGATGTATGTATGACGATGTATGATGATGTATAATGATGTGCGATGACGTATGATGATGCATGATGGTGTATGATGATGTATGATGATGTATGATAAAGTATGATGAAGTATGATGAGGTATAATGATGTATGATGATGTATGATGATGTATAATGACGTATGATGAGGTATGTATGATGATGTATGATGATGTATGATGACGTATGATGATGTATGATGATGTTTGAGGTAAAAGAAAACAGTGTGTTATCCAAAGGGGATGCTCAAATTTGTTCTAATAGCGAGGTACCTATTAAGCATTCCTAACCTGCCATCAGTCTCTTAACCAGATGGTGAAGCACCACAACATTCACCGCATCTGCCAACCAACAAGTTCGGACAAGCTGATCTGTGCCAGATTGAATCTTGGGCTCCTGCCATACTAGGCAGATCAGATCGAGGAGAACATGCATAACGTAACTATTTCTACAAGTGCGAACAGATAAGGTCCGCCCCCAGCTCCATAATCCGCTAACATTAGGCTTAAATGTGCTTCAATACCTCCATTCCTTTCTATACAAAAATAATTAAGTGGAACTATAGGCAACACACGACCAGGGCATATCTTCTACTACTCGTGTTGTGCTTGCTACTGTTTTCTCATAATAGAGGAGACCTTCACTTTTTTGCCAACGCCGAACATTGAGATTTGTGAATCTTTTCATAGGCAAAAAGTACTCTTTGAGTGTTGCCATCAACTCGAAAGAGGTGGTGCCGTGGAAAATGCGAAGTGCTCCGCCCGGGAATTGAACCTGGCACCTTGGCGTGTGAGTTGACGTACTAACTCACAACTCGGCCCCTGCTACAACATGATTCAAATCTGAAAAAAATCATCGACACATTTTCGCTTAAACCAACGTCAACAACGTGGATTGACTACATTTAGGTTGATTCGCGGAAAAATTTACAAAACAAAAATCCTCGAAACAACAGCAAATTTCTCCCCTCAAAAATCAACAATCACGCAACTCCAAAAGTTGATGTGAAAATCCGTCATTCCCCCTACCCAACCGCCAAAAAAAAAAACTCTTTAATTGCAGCAAACATTGTCACATAATTGTCAACAGTGTTTCACTTCACCGGCAGAATGTCGTCACCATCGTGCTCCTAATGAACTTCGCAGAGCAAACGCCCATCCTCCCCCCCCCCCCCCTCTCCCATTCGCATCGAGGGTACAAATTAATGAATAAATTCCACAATTCCACGCAGTTTACCCTTTCGATCATCCCCGACGACCACTCATCGAGTCTAAATAAAATGCTGGCCGCCTGCCCCACCCACCGACATGCCGCGCCGGAAATGCAAATGAAATGACATTACCACAACCAGGAAGCATACATTACCATGTGACCCATGGAATTTGTTTGCCAGATGCCAGCGAATTCATTTGGATAATACGACACGAAGTGACAGCTGGCCGGCGGGAATGTGGGCTGTTGGCTCACCCTTCTCGCGGACAACTTTGACGTTCAACTTTTCGATTTCACCTTTTTCTGTCAAACTTCATCGTGAAATGCAAATGCATTTCTGGCGAAGTGGTGGGAAAGGGGAGGATCTTGGAGCTGTATCATGATGGCATTTCTTTGAAGAGTTCTCGCATTTTTTGCCGCCCAGAGTGGAGCGAAATCCACTTGGAATTAATTTCAAATATCCCTTGGACGTGGCTTACTTTGCTTGCGTGGTGATTAATGCTCCGGCAAAATGCCATTTACAGTTGGTGACGACGTGAAGTGACGGAGCGCCTGAATTGGGTGGGGGACGGGGCGGTGTACATGTTGAGTTTTATTACCTGCCATGCAAGGTGTGCAGGATTTTCAGTGAAGACCTCTGGAATTATGACATTTTAATGCTGAAGGCGTTCCACGCCCTATGTGGGCGAGGTGGAGGAGGAGATTTATTCTCCACACGACCGGCAAAGGAACGAGGTTGTTGCAATTTTGCAAGTTTTTCGCGTTATTGCCGGGATTTACTAGCCGTTCGCTGTTCGCAGAAAGGAGATGAAGAATGAGCTTGAATTTACATAATTGCCCTAGTTGCTGTGATTGATGATGATGGCAGCTGGGCGGGTGGGGGGTTGTTCTTGAAATAGTTTTGCAATTTTTAGCAGGACTGCTTGAGTGAAAGTTGTCCTTGGTAAGGGTAACATGTTGGTTGAGACTTCAATTATAGGATCTGTCAGGATACGTGTTGTATGGGTGATTGTATTGACAGCTTATCCAATCGTTCATCGGTTGCTGTGGCATATGGACTGGTCGGAATGATGGTTATTGGTCGGGATGGAATGGTGTCCACATCACTGGACTAACGTCGTGCTGAAAGTTTACCTAAATCGACTTTAAACTGATTCGGGGCTTAAGGTGTTCAACAGATTTATCTGCTTAAGGAACTTTGAAAACTTATCATTTTGAAATCATGACAAATTGTCCTTGATGGACGTCGCCCTGATCACTGTTCTCACCTTCCCATTCTCCATCGAACTCAATTGATACAAAAAGCCGGCATGCGCCTATTGCAATTCACAGACCACCCCATCTTTACAACCAATGCGGCGAACAAGCATCAATTTCATTCACTTCTTCAATCTCCCCCCCCCTCCACAGTGCACTCCAAAGGACTACCCACTCAATAGCGTAGTGGTAATAAAGACCTGATAAAGGAGTTCTCATCTAATCTCTAAGTGCATCGTGTTTACTCACAAAACACGTACAACGCCGGGGCACTCTCCCAGCCATTATTCGCCTCCACTCCACCCCCACTGCATCGGAATGATTTCTGATTCATTCCGCTGGCCATCAATCTTCAGCTCACACAAGCACTAACAATGGAATGGGAACCAGCAACATTCAACGTATTACCTCCGATCCATTGAATCCGATAACATGCACATATGTCGTGAGTCCCTCACTTGCAGCCAGTGGTTGCACTTGTCCAGGGAATACAAAGAGCCCCCCAACCCTCTCAGTGTCGACCTGATGAAACCATCACAGAATCACTTTAAATATGATTTTCCTTCCAATTATCCTTCCAAGTCGGAACAGTGAAGCTCCTCTCATCGCAAGCTGTCGCCACGCGATAATAATCACAATTTCCATTCGGAGTACAAAGCAGTCCTGAAATCCTGCAATCCTGCAATCCAGTGCTCCTCTGCCAGCGCTTTATGGCGAAACAAAGAGCAACGCTGGTCGCGTGTGCACGTTCAATGTGCGCTGCGCTCCTGTGTGTGCAGTGTGGCAACTGTTGTTGAAATTATTCGAACACTCGCACACACAGCACACTCTTGGACTTGTGCCAAAATACTTGTTGGCCACGGTAGACGACGGGAAGGGTCCTTTAGCCTAGCAGTGCAATGATATCCTGCCAAAAAGACAATGGAAAACATTTACTCATTCACACGAGCTCTGCATGCACTCCTCGGTCGGTAAGAGAGTGTCCTGGCGTGTGGAAGAGATGCACAGCACAGTTCCACACACTTCCTCCCTCCGCCGAGGTTGGTGCCGACTATGGATGCAGGACTGCTGGTCCGTGCACGAGGCACTGTTTACTCACGAAACGTTTATTTTAAAATTATGAAATATACTTGCACAGGGGAGTGCGCGTCCGGCGTGGCGGTGTCTGTAATATAATGAGGAAGTGAGCGAGTGAGTGGGCGTGGGGGGGAGTGGAAGAAAAAACAATTTTCCTCGTCCAATGACGCTGCACACACAGAGACGCTTGTTTACTCTTCTTTCGTAATGAGTTGTGGCCTCGGGTGAATGCAAGAAATTAAGTTGAGTATTAAAAGGGAAGCGAAATACGATCCTGTACGGCTAGTGGGCTGTCAAAAGGCGTCTGTGAGGTAGTGGACCAGCCAAAAATGTTTTTCCCCTGAAATATCTAAACTGAACTGAAGTTGAACATGTATGTGAGTGAACTTTGAGGATGCCAGAGACTGTCAGAATTGTGTCGAGGTCTCGGTGAAAGCAAGGTGAGTTCAGAAACTTTTAATCACAGTAAGTGTTTCCTGGATTTGAGTTTAAATAGAAATTTACACGGGTTACTTGTTTAGGGTCATTCATTTTTCAGTTTTGAAAGTAAAACTTAATAAAATATGCACGCAATGATGAACACTTTAAGCCTTTATGTAGTTTGGACATTGGCCAGAAAGTTCACAGAGAAGAAAGGAAAGGCTCACATCATGCGAATCCTTTAAATTTTGAGGTAATTGCTTATCACCTTTCACACATCTTAGCGTATTTTGGGCATAACTTGAGTAATGTTCGGGTTTGACTTAACATGAGTTCGTGGATAGTGGAAAGTTGTTGCCGAGGCATAGTAGTTTACACTCCGAAGGTTAGAGGTTCGATTTTCGTATTGAACACCTTTTAACGGCACCACCTCTTTCGGGTTCCTAACAACATTGAAGGAGTAATAAATGTTGTCACAGACATTTCCCAAATCTCGCCGTTCAAAGTCGGTATAAAACTGTAGGTCTCTTCCACTCGTAAGCACGTAAAAAACAAGCAATTGCTGAAGAAGCTATTCTCTGATTTCTTATGGGTGGTAGGGTCACTCAAAAATAGAGTTCGAAAATCATTCCATTAAGCACTGCCTAAAAAGGTCCTAAAAAGTTCCTAAAAAGGAAATCATCTTGGTATCATATTGATGTTGGCAAAACGTAAAATTACATGACCTAAGATCTTCTCACGCATTAGAGCCATAATCGGTCACGATGTTGTGTTGTTGTTGCTTCGTCTTGTTGGAATCAACCCTCCAAGTCTTCTTCATCTTGTAGCGTTACAGTCAGTGGTGGACCTGGGCCTCAACCAACATGCCTCTCCAGCCAGCACGGTCTTTCGCCAGCTGCCGCCAGTTGCGCACTCCAAGTTGGTTAAGGTCTTTTCTCTTATTCACTTGTGTGCGCCACCTTATGGCTTCAGATTCAAAAACTTTTCGGGCCAGAGCAGTGGTGTCCATACGCTCTACATGGCCAAGTCATCTTAAACGAAATATCCGGAGACGCTTGACGAGGCTCATGTCGCTGTACAGCCCATAGAGTTCGTCGTTAAATCTTCTCCTCCAAGTCATCAATCTTTATTAGCCGTCCAAAATTAATTTCTTTCCATTTGATCCTATCGCTGAGAATCGACTGCCTCCGTCAGATCATTTGCATCTTCAAAGAAATATGGACCAATGACAATTTTCGACCATAGAACACACCATAAAATCACTTTGTCTGGATGAATTGGCAAATCTTAGATCACTTTTTCATGTCTGCTTGTCTTGCGGCGATCATGTCGCATCATTGAAGAAAATATCGCTCGAAAAATCGGTCTTTAATGTACAATATGTTGTTCCACTACCCAAGGAGAGTGTCTACGGAAAGTTGAATCTACGGAGGCTTAAAATGAGAATCCACAAGTGATCGTTGAGAAGTCGATGCATTCACAACTAGTGACTGTTTGTCATCTTCGTTCAGTACTTCTTCGAAAATGAAGTTAGCCAAGCAGTTACCAAGAATGCTGGTATGGCAAAATAATAACGAACTTCTTGGCAACACTGGCTTAAACAGCTGACGCACGTTTCGTGTTTTGTTTCACTGTCAAACATCTTCAGTTTGATCTACAATTTAACCATGAATTGTCTTACGAACGAAAAACGCTTGCAAATTATTGAATTTCATCATCCTTCTTCCATTTTATGATCATTTTAATCGACCCACTGAAGCGGCTATTCGGGCTATTGTGACAAAATTTCGTACCAAATTTACATTGTTGTTGTTAATGATGACCATCAATTATCGATTCGTCGCCGTTGGCAGCAATTGGGCCTCTGTTACTCAACAACGTGGAGAATTTTGCGGAAGGATTTAGGTGTGATGCCTTTCAAAATACAGCTGGGGCAAGAATTGAAGCCAAACGATCTACCGCAACGTAAGATATTTGGTGAAGTTGGCCGAAGATCCACTTTTTTACCGAAAAATCTTGTACAGCGACGAAGCTCATTTTTTGCTCAATGGATACGTAAATAGGCAGAATTGTCGATTTTGGAGAGAATATCGGCCAGAAGCATTGCAGGAGGTACCAATGCATTCAGAAAAAGTCACAGTTTGGTGCGGTTTATGGGCTGGTGGCATCATTGAAAGATGATGCGAATCGTAACGTAACTGTGAATGGTGATCGCTACCGTGAGATGATATCCAACTTTTATTGCCCCAAATGCAAGAGCTTGACTTGCATGACAAGTGGTTTCAACAACATGGTGCCACATGCCACACAGCTCGCGCAACAATGGACTGGAGAGGAGAGTTCGGTGAATGTTTTATTTCACATTCGGGACCGGTCAATTGGCCTTAAAACTATTTTTTGTGGGGCTATGTTAAAGCTCGTGTCTATACAGGAAGACAACATTGAAGCATTTATTCGTGAGATACCGGCCGAAATGTTGGAAAGAGTATGCCAAAATTGGACTAAGCGGATGGATTATTTGAGGCGCAGTCAGGGTCAACATTTGCTTGAAATAATCTTCGAACATTAAATTATATGGACCATACTATCGATTCAAATAAAGATTTAATAATGTAATTAGGTCGAAAGGCGTAATAAAAAAAATCCTAGATTAGCTTAGAGTACTCGTAAAGGGTCAGTAAGTTAGCATTAAGATCAGCAGATTGTATGTGTAAGCTAGTATTAAGTATTTTTGTCTAGCATGTAAGTAATTTAGAATGAAGGAATAAAAATGCATTTAAATCCTAAAAAAAATAAAGATTTAAGCATTTTTCTGGATTTCATGTGTTTTTTTTTAAACTTTCCTATACGTATATATATTGCCAGTGATCTTTAAATCAAAGTTTATTAAAATTGCTTCATAAGAGTGTGAAGACATGATGAACATTGAAACGAAACCATAAAAATGTGAAGTACGCAAGTGAATTTCCACTCCAAACATGGGCTTAAGCAGTTAGAGAATTGCATTTCTCATGCATGAGGACGGTGAACTTTGGACGGACTTTGGACGGACTTTTGACGGACTTTGGATGGACTTTTGACGGACTTTGGACGGACTTTGGACGAACTTTGGACGGACTTTGGACGGACTTTGGACGGACTTTTGACGGACTTTGAACGGACTTTGGACGGACTTTGAACGGACTTTGGACGGACTTTGGAAACGGATATTTTGGATGTTGTTGGTCGGTTTTTTCACAGCTGATTTGAGAATACAGCTATTAATAATGTATCAGTCAACATAAGGTAGTTGTACAGCAGATGTGAGTGAATCTGATCTTTATCTTCACCCACGTGTCTGCTGCAGTAATCGTTATTGGCGTATATCCGAATGTTTTGTGAGGAATCTTATTTAGAGGTTTAGATTCAGTTTTTGTGCACATATGCTTTGCGTGAAGACAAGTGTTTAAGTTATTTCCTTCCATTTTTCTTAATTGCTAATGATTTTCAATTCTTAATTTTAAAGATGTCCATTGGTACGAAAGAGTCTACAGCTTTACGATCGGTAATTGGTGATCCCGCTCTTTTGATTTATAATTCCCCAAACTAAATGTTCGTCTCGCAATTTATCTCTCAGTATTTCCTTCAAGTTGCTGACAACTTGACAGCTTCCTAAATTTCTTTGTTCGAAGTTCGCATTAATCTGCTGGTCTCCTCTCCTCCATGAGTTGTTGAAGAAGCTGTGTCCTGAGCCCTTAAAGAATGAATCGTCGTCTAATTTATGTATTACTTTATTAATTTATTTCTCGTCGCCATTGCGCACTGCACTGCCCTGCTCTGTATAAAGCCTCTTCAGTTCAAAGTTAATCGCAGGTTAAAGTGCAGTATGCGATCAGACTCGCAGAAATATCAATCGACACGTAAAATGCCGAAAACATATTTCCTTAATAAGTCTAAGACATTTGGCACAGACTTACTAATCCATCATCTCAAAAATCATTATCCGAGTTTAAGGAGGAGGAGCTTAAGCGGGGCAAGACAAAGTCTAACCATTCTTCAGAAGCACTTTCATGGCCAAGTTCCTCCAAGACATCATTACCCCGAGATGAACATGTAACGGTGTGTCTCATGTAGAGTACAAAAAAACACAGCACATCCTTACAAAAAATGATTGAAAAAGAATCCAATTAAAACTCACCTTGGGATCACATCACCCACCAACACATGCGCGAACACACGCCAAAAAGTAAATTCCAAGAATTCCAAACCTCCAAAAGGAGCAACCGCTGCACGGTAAATATAATTTCCTCCATCACGTTTATCGTTTCCGTCATCGTTCAAAAACTAATCAAACTTGCATGAGCGGTGCATATCAATGGCATCAATAAATCGGCGGCGCGGCGTGCCCCAGCGTCAGCCGAGGAAATTTCATAAAAACTCCGTTCTCTCATAATAAAGTAACCGGCAACCTGAACGCCACCGCTGCTGGAGGTTTCAATTTAAAAGGAATCCATCAGAGGACGACTGGATCCCCGGCCACGTTCATATATTAAAACGTTTACGAGCGCCCGACCGGAGGATGTGCCGCGTAAGAAACCTCGAATGTGAACTTTGGCCCACGGCAGAAGCCATTATAAACTTTGGGTCTCATCGACGACGAATCCTTTGAGCCTTCTGAACACACAAAGGAGACGTTATAAAAAATACATTGTGCTGCCGAGAGGGACTCCGCCATTGTGTGCGCGACGGCGCTGGGTCGCTGTGTGCTCCCGTTGACGGTGGGATTATGAATATTGTTGCATAAAAGATTCGATCTCCGCCTCCGAAGCCACTGCCGCCACAGGCAGTGATGTGCATTCAAACTTGGAGGAGTCCCGCGCTCCACAATGGCTGAGAGGAAGTGACAGCGACTTCATATAGTGTGTGTCGGTTGCGGTTGTCGACAATTGTTTGACTTGACGTTCACCACAATGCCCTCTGCTCGTTGGGTGTCGTGTGCACGGACGATAAATTATTGTCGTGATTTTCTTTATTAGCTTATCGTCGCTTAGCGTCGATACACAACCACACACACACACACGGCGTTCGTGTGTTCAGCTGTTCAGCTGTTCAACAATGAGTATCCTTCAACAGAATTGATAAAGTCCTTGTAATGATATCTGGATGTCATCATCTGTGTGTAAGCGGCTTACTGCTGCTGTCGCCGGGGGAAGAAATCGATTGTGTGGAGGGGTGCGCGTTTGCAGCGAAGGCGATGAATAGTTGTTTCATTGGCAGTAACGGAATATGAAAATGCCTTTGAGATTGTTGTGGGATCCGCCACAAAGGACCGGAAGGTACATCCGGCTGGGGAGTGGCAGGAAGCTGGGCAATTGTTGGTGTGACCTTTGAATTTTTGATGACAACGATGAGGAGATGAATGCGAGTTGTGAAATGACTTATGACTTATTGAAGACTCTGCCAGGAGTGTTGTGGTAAGTAAAGTTAAAGAGGCGTTTGTCAATTAGATAGAGTTGCCATGAAGACTGCCAGGATGCAGGGGACAGGTTCCTTTCCTCTCTCAGACGGGAGCTGCGAATTCCTTGTTTGAACTTCATCTCAACCGAATGCACTTTGAATGCTTTCCGATAGCCCGCATGCGAAACTTCTCGGTTGCTCCTTTCAACTTTTGAACACAAATTCCTTTCCCGAGTGCACACCCTCACCACCCTTCCCACAAGTTCGCCTGCAAACTATCGCAACACCCGGTCATTTACCTTTGCCCTCCACCCCGAGATACAGAGATGGAGTTCATCCAACCAAAGGATGATCCCGCTTGCCGAAGAGGAATTTTTTTCTATTAAAACATTCCCACCATCATTTTCGGCAACTCCTTGGCGACGGCCTCGAAGACACTCTGCGCCCGGTTATGCACTCCGAACCGATACAGTGGGAGAGGAATGTAACTATCAACCTTGGAGCAGTCTTTCCCCGCATTTCAATCTCTATTCCCAACACTTTGAGTGCGAAGGACTTCCTCACCAATCCATCTCTCTGTTTGACGGGCACATTCGTTTTCAGTGTCAGTGCCGTGGTGGTGGTGGTGGTGGCATCGAAGGTGCATCCTTATGCGGGCTCTTTGTCTTAGAGAAGCAAATTTTTGCAAATACGAGATTTTTTCCATCCACCCTGGGACGCGCCACCATGCAGAACTTTTAAGTGAACATATTTTGCTGGGAACGCATAGTTTCGAACCGCTAATTGGTTAGGAATCGAAAACTTTAAGACTTCCGAGTGCATGGGGGACTCAAGCGGTGCAGTACGGAAATAACTTCTGAGAGTTTTTGAATAAATCTGAGCGCTAGCGCTCCAAGGAAGTTGAGTTGAGGGAGAGTTCACAGAGAGAGAGAGAGAGAGATTTGTTTTGAAACAATTGAAAGAGAGTTTTCCGGTTGCAGTGAATGGAGTGAATAATGCGCTAGTGGCGTTAAAAGATACCACTTTCAGACTTTGAGCGGAACGAATGGCTGCGCAGATAAAGTTGATTAAGTCTTTTCTTGGTTGGTCGGAAGTTGGATTTTTTTTCGCAGAGACGATTGATGTTCTTTATATTCGGAATTCCAAGAACACAGACGGATGGCTTGAGATGCCGGAAGATTTGTTGAAAACTGCTTTGCCCCGAGTTGGTAACAGTTTTAGGATTCTTTTGTGAAGCCTGTGGTATCATTTAGGCTTTGAAAGAAAAGGAAAGAGATGTGTCAACACATAAGGTGTGATGTAGAGGAAATGGGAAGAAAGTTATAGTCTTAAGCCTCAACACAGCTCTACAAACAATCATACTAGGTCAACAGTCCATTTGACGCCGTTGTGTGTGAAAACTTCTGCTTTTCGTGAGACTGTGTACTGAATATAGATTTTTGCTTATAGAGGGTGCTCCAACAAGAACGCAACGTTTAAATTTGGTGCCATTCGAGTTGTCATTGTTTGACATTTGAATAATTATTATTTTTTGTTAGTAGAAGGTATAAGGTTACAACAAAGCATTCTCATTGTGAAATTGTTTTACCAAAATGGTGAAAGTTTTGCGGCTACAGTTCGTAAATTGCGATCAATTTGGGGGTACCATAATGCTCCAAAAGAGTTAACTGTAAAGCGATTAATGGAAAAATTTGCTGAAACTGGGACTGCAACTGATGTTAAGACAACAACGCGCCTTCGACCAGGTCGATCGACCGAAAATATCTATATCTGGAACTGAAGCCAGCTGACCATGCACAGCGAAGGAAGTTCGTTAATTGGGTTTTGAAGAGACAACATGAAAATGCTGATTTTTCCGATAAAATCATCTTTAGTGACGGGGCTCATTTCCATCCTGACGGCTTCGTCAATAGGCAGAATTGTCGCATTTGGGACGAGGAAAATCCTCGAGTGATTCACGAGAAGCATATGCATCCTTAACGAGTCACTGTGTGGTATGGATTTTAGGCTGGAGGAATCATTGGACCTTTTTTTTATGAAAATGAATCAGGCCAAGCGCAAACAGTCAATGGTGTTCGGTATCGTGAAATGATAACCATTTTTTTCGTGCCTAGAATTGAAGAAATCAATGTGGGGGTGATGCCAGAAAAACAATTCAATTGCTCCATTAGTTATTTCCCGGTCTTGTTATTTCGCGTTTTGGAGATCAGAATTGGCCGCCTAGATCGTGCGATTTAACACCATTGGACTTTTTTCTTTGGGGTTTTTTGAAGACGATGGTTTATGCGAATAAGCCGACGAAGACTCAAGCCTTAAATGAGAAAATTTGACGCTGGATTAATGAAATACCGGAGCATTTATGCAAAAGGGTCATTGAAAATTTCATTAAAAGATCACGCAAAGCCGAGGCGGCCATCTGGCCGATATGTTATTTCACACATAACCTCATCCTGTCTACTTTACGATATAATAAAGAATTCATGATTTTTTTTAAATATCTGCGTTTTAATTAAAATTTAAATCTTGTGCTCTTGTTGGGACAACCTTTCTTGCACAAAAGAAGAAGAAGGGTGAGGTTGACCCTAAATAATCGAGGGGCACTACAGCCCATAAGGGACCGGGCCCGAGCTTCTACAACAACTACTCGTGTTGTGCATGCAACTGTTCTCTCGTGAGTAGAAGGGACCTACAGTTTTTTGTCGACTCTGAACGGCGAGATTTGAGAAGCTTTTCATAGACAATTAACATTCTTTGAGTGTTGTCAGCAACTCGAAGGAGGTGGTGCCGTAAAAAAATGCGCGGTGTTCCGACCGGGAATCGAACCTGAACCTTCTGCGTGTGGGTCAACGCACTTACCCACTTCTCCACTACGCACTTAAGCAGGGTGAGGTTCCCCTTATGAAAAGTTAAATGATTCATGTAACGCTGGTCATTTTCAGAGAAAACAATTTAATTTTTTTTGCCCAACACGGGCGTGCATTTATTGTGGGCGTATGCGAAATTGGGAATCATGAATTCTTCGGGTTTCATTCCCTTTGCCTGAAAATGTTGCCAAGTTAAAGAGCTTGGTCTGATCCTCCCAAATTCAATTCCTGAACGTCCATTTCTCAATGGAGCACTTTTCGATTTGCCATCTCGTCGTTTGGAGTTAGCAAATGAATGTACGTTTGGTTGATATGAAAGCTATACCCGGGTCTACTGGATTCAAGGTGCCACCTACTTACTTATTCCACAAAGCTTATTCATATCAACATTTTACCAAGACTTGCCGCCCGCTCTTAATTAAAGTAACACGAAGTTTGTTGAAGCTTAGAATACAATACGACTTCTGAGCTGCTAGTATTTCCAACGGATAGCACTGGCACAGTCTAAAATTATAAAGGAAACGCATCGATTTCGTTTATGGAAAGACAGTCCTTCTTCATCTGCATGTGACGCTACTGCCTGTGGTGGACGTGGGCCTCAACCAATAAGCCTCTTCATCCCACACGATAATTAGCCTGCTGCCACCAATTTCACACTCCAAGTTGGTTGATGTCCTTCTCCACTTTTGTAAGCCATTGCAGTGTCCCGCTGGTACGGAGTTGAGGACTTTTCTGGCTGGCTGAAGAAGTATTATTCATGCGCTCTACTTGGTCTAGCCATCTTAAGCGTTGAACCCATAGACGCCTAGCTAGGCTCATGTTTCTGTACAGCCCGTACAGATGTTAGCTCAATCTTTTTCTAGAAAAAAAACCATCAACGCAAGCATGAACAAAGATTGAAATCAGACTAAGGCCTTTCTTATCTGCTCTTGAGGTTGATCAGTTTTCTACGTCATTGAGCAAGACAGGGATGATGAAGGTGTTATAAGTCGAGTAGGACAAGACTTTTACATTGCCTTTTGAGCTCCAGGAAACAGCAATTGGCAAGCGGTTGCGTTTAATCTTGGTACTGATATGTTTCATACTGTTTACTTGGGAGCTGAGGTAGACGAAGTTCTTTACTACTTACAGCTGCTTTTGTTGACGTTCTGGCCTGGTCGTTTTTCTATGACAATATGTACTCCGTTTTGTCCACGTTCACCGTAAAGCCCATTTTGAGCTCAGCTGCTTCAACACCAGCAATGATGGCTCGCTGTGTTCGACCAATCACGGCAATGTCGTTCGCATATGCTATCATTTGTATGAATTTTCGTGCCTCTTGTGTTTGCGATTAAGTTCTGCACTATCCCCACAAGGAAGATGTGCAAATGGTGATATGACAGCGCGCCTCCTGGTCCGTTTCTTGGTATTCAAGGTCTCAGTGAATTTCTTACAGACCTTGACGGAACATCATCTGCGGTAAAACCTTTGAGAAGGTGGTGCTCTTCCCTCCTTTTAAGTTCGTAGAGTTAACAAACCGACAAATTAACTAACAGACAAGATCTTTTCTGCGAGTCCTCGTTGTCAACTCAAGGATTTTTTGCTGGATGGCTTTTTAAAATCCACTGCATCAGAAGCTGCTTTTTTGCTGGCGATTTGACAACACTTCAGTTGTTTCTCAATTGTTTTGCCTGGTAGAGCTTGGCTCTCTAAACGCTTTAAGTGGACTTATCTACTGGCCGAATGCGAACTTCCAAATCAAACTATTATGTTCTTGTTCTACTCCACTGTCCGATTGGGATCCATATTCTCACTCTGGCTACAACAAGAAAATTATCAGAGTCAATGTTGGTTCATTGAAATGCTCCGACTGAGAATACTGAAGGAGTGTCTGACGTCGATCGTAATGTGATCAATCTGGTCAACGGTTCATTCATCAGGGCACAGTCAAGCTCCCTTATGAATGTTGAGGCGAGGGTACCGAGTTTTTGCTTCAGGCAAGTTTCGTTCAGTCATTTACTCCAGCAGCATGTGTCTGTTCTCACTCAGGTTATGCTTTTAGATGACTCTAGCAGGGAAGACACCTGCCCAGCTTGAATTTGAAGTCCCCTAGATCTGCGTATCGTACCTCGGGCACTGATCTTATATCCTTTCTACGAAATCATAAAAATCATCCTTGCTATCATCTCTCTTTTTGCCTACTTGTTTTTTTGTCCTCTGTTGGGGCGTGAGTGTAGATTAGGCTGATGTTGTTACGGGAAGCCTTGATGTGGATTGTTATAAGACACTCGTTGATGTATCAATATTTAAAATTTAAATGCCTAAGTCCTCCTCGAACAAGAAATCCGCATCCGAACCAGAGCTGCCTGCAGTCTGCATTCATGACAGTAAATGTCGCAGATTTTCATCTTCTTTTCGTCTGCCCATAGCACGTCTCGAATGGTTTTGATGCCCCTCAGTAAGCTTCCACAGCCTTCGCAAGTTCCTCGACTGCAAGTGCTCTGTTGAAGAATCTCACATTTCACGTGCAGAACGAAGATCGTTGCTCTTGTTTCGTTTTCCGTGGTCGTCAGCAGTAGGGCAATCGGTATCCGAGTTTTGTTGTCGGTTCTGAAACGGTTCCTTTTTACAGGGTAGGGGAGTTAATCCCACACGCAACCCTCGAACGTTTTTTACGTTTAAGTGGTTCATTTAAGGTCTAGGGAGCTAGAGGGAGCCAAGAACAGATTGTACGTTAACTTGAATTGTTCAATGCCAGGGATTGTTGCTAGCATCTCCCATAGTTGAGAGCAGTCATCGACTTCGCCCTGGATGCACAGGCAGGTAAAGGAAATCCTTGGGTAACTCTTGGTTTTACCTATCATGACGCCTGCTTGGTCTTAAAAAGAGTTCTCCTTCATCATCCTATAAAAACTGACAAGCTGCCAAACCGTTCTATTGATTGCCTTCGTCGTGATTTATCAAGTCATGCTTTTTACCCAGATCTACACATCAATCCAATCAATTGCTCAGTTCAATTCGTCTTCCAAGCCCGCAATTTCAAATAATGTTTTGAAAAGAAAAGAAAGGTTTTTTCATTCCAAACCTTTCCCCATCCTTAATAGTTGCCCACAACCCAAACTCCAGTAACTGGCCAACTCCATCAAATTGCAGCTTCGGTCCTTCAGCAGGTAAGAAAACATCCGACAGGCCTGTAAAGCAAATTAAAAACAAAAGGTTCCTCGCCCCAATACATGAAAAATAAAGCCAACTCCCCCATCACGGCGCCTCGCCTTTGCGACCTGTGACCATCTCCGACAAATCAAAGCTCAGCCCTGGGGTGTCCCTTCTGCTGCAGTGTCGTGCTTCGAATCAAGGAAAAGTGTCAGCTTACCCCCGAAGGCACGAGGTGTTCATCAGTGAATCCTCAGGTGAACCATTAAAGCCAAGGACCTCGTCAGGCCGAGAGGAAAATGTTTAATGTCACCCGCAAGCAAACTGTCCCCCCACCAGCACAACACAACCAAAGCCGCCCAATTCTCAAATGTCCCAAGCTCGGTTCGTTGGGCTCCCCTGTTGTGTTGTGTTGCCCTCCCCAAACGCCCCAACTGACATCGGGACACAAATTCGAAGCCAAAAGCGTGCACAAAGAACACCATGTCGTCTTCATGTCTAAGTGGTAGCCTTCAGTTCAAGTGTCATCGCACGACGCTTACAGTCTGTTCCCGCATAAATGAGGATGTAATGGTGAGATTACGTATACGCCCCGGGGCTCCGCAGCCGCACAGCATCGTGTTTCAGGGTGTCCCGTGTCGGACGGCGGACATTGCGGACACCGTCGGCGGCGGCGACGGAGGCTGTGTGTGATGAACATGCAATTGGATTGCTGCTAGCGGAAGGACAATGGAATGGAACTGCACTTTTTCGTCGGCTTGTGCGGCTATGCACCGACTCCCGTCGCCCGATAGGGGACGGGCATTGTTGCAGTTTTAATTACAATTCCAATGCGCTGGGGAGAAGGAGCCTGCACTCGGGGGGCTGGTGTGCGGCGGTGACGACGCTTGTAAGGACTTGTATGTGGGTGAAGTTAAATGCCTTTAACGATGAAGGAGTTGACAGCGAAAAAAAATAGTTGTTGCCTCCTTGCCTGTGGGGTTCTATTTTTGGCACGACAACGGGGCACGTGGCTAATGCTGGTAGCTGGGTAATTCCGAGTTTTTCCCCTTCAGCCGCTTCATTCGCTCGGCTCCACCATAATGATCCTCATCCGCGCGAGGACTGATGTTTGGATTAATTAAAAGCGATTATGCAGCCTTTCGGTGCGCAGCCAATGCAAGGTCAGAGCGGTTGTGAGAAATAATGAGGGCACACGGACGACTTCCTGATGAGGTGAGTTATTCGAGCGTGTTTGGCGGCAGGAAGGCGGTGTGTGGGTGGGGGGCACTTTCAACGGAACCTGGGTGCTGGGTGTTGGCCGCTTACGTGTAAACTGGGACAGGATGTGCTGTAAAGTTGAAATTAAAAAGCAGTTAAGAGCAGTTAGCGTTAAGTTTGTGATTGGGGACTTATGCCCCGCACTCATGGCAAGGAATGTGCATCGTTCTGGGGAACGACTGCTGCTGGCAGAGCCCGACCAAACAAAGACTTGTGCAACTTATAACAGTTGAAGGCTTTTCTGGGAAGGGGAGACAGAGTGAGAAAAAGAGCGGAAAGCACCCGCTCAGAGGTAAATGTAAATGCGAAGCAATTCTCCGAAACTGAAGTATTTGTGAAATGTCCCAGAGGTTGCTTGAATGCTCCAAAGTTGGTCTTTGGTCGGGAATTGTGGCCAGAGGGCAGAGGGGTTGTTTACCCACAAGATTGTACATGTTGAGTGGAATGTCTGGCCTTAGGGAGAGCTTGTTCCTGTGACAGGGGTCCTCTACATTTTAGAGGCCACTTAGTCAGACCGTAGGGGTAGACATTTAAGAAGTGTTCCTTTGGCAATACGGACACAATGAGTTGGAAGCAGAAACGGAGGAGAGACATGGCCAGAGCAACCTTTGAGGTTTGAGTTGAATGAAAATTGTCATTGACACACTTTTAGTGCATACACGCATACTGAAGAAAATCTTCCACTGCGTGGGAAAAGGAAAGGACCGCTAGCACATCTGTGAACAAGGACGAAGACTGCATAGGGGAGATCAAGTGCAACTTTCTTTTTGAACTTGCAATAAAAAGAAGGAACTTAAACTTAATCCATGCAATGTGACTTCGATTACTAAGGACACACATTCCCATATATTGTCTCTCATGGCTACCTCTATTGACTCGCCAGTAGCGCCCTCTGTCGTCTCAAACTCCAAGAACTTCTTGGTTACGGGCTGTAGATCATGGATTGCTTGGTAGAAATTGGCCTTAAGTGGTTTAAAAGTTTAGGGATTGTGTCGAATGGCAACTCCGAGGTAGCAACCTATCATCGCCAGAATGGTTGATAGCAAAATTTTGGGGATTTAATGCGCATAAGTGAGAAAACCCCCTAGACTGCCCCAATTATTGAGGGATCAGTCTCCTTAACATCGTTTACAAGATCCTCTCTGCCATATTGTGTGAGCGCCTGAAGCCTTTCGTCAACAATCTGATAGGTCCTTGTCAGTGGAGTTTCAGGACAGGGAAGTCCCCCATCAACCAAATCTTCAGACTACGGCAGATCTTGGAAGAGACCCAAGAAGTGGAAATCGATACACACCACCTATTCGTCGATTTCAAGGCCGCATATGACAGTGTGCATAGAGGCGAGCTATACAGTGCCATGTCTAGTTTTGGCATTCCTACCAAACTCAGATCGTGTAGGATGACGATAGAGAACTCTCGCTGCTCCGTCAAGGTCGGGAACGAACTCACCGAGACCTTCAATGTCAAAAAAGGTTTAAAACAAGGTGACGCGCTGCCTTGTGACTTCTTCCACATCGTTCTTGAGAGGGTAGTGCAGACCTCACTCACCAACAGAAAGGTGGCAAGTTAACATCAGAAGCATGATCTTCCAAAAGTCCATTCAACTGCTGTCTTACGCCGACCACATTGACGTGATTGGACGAATGCAGCGATCTGTCAATGAGGTGGTTTACTGGCTTGAAGCGGAAGCGGCTAATATGGCTCTGGCAGTAAATGAGGGCGAAACGAAATACATGCTGTCATCAAGGAAGGACACATAACTTCAACGTCTCGAATAGAGCGTCACACTAGGCAGCAAAAACTTCGCTGAAGTCAAGGGTTTTGACTACCTCGACTCCGCGGTAAATAGGGACAACAGCATGAGCTTCGAAATCCAACGCAGAATCACTGTTGCCAATCGGTCTCTCTCGAAGGACTAAGCTTGCTTTATATAACACCTTGATCATTCCAGTCCCACTTGGCGTGGAAACTTGGACGTTATAAAGAGCAAATGAGGAAGCCCTTAGTTTTTTTAGTGAAAAGTCTGTGTGCGATGTTGTTGCTGTTTGCGTTAATGGCGTCTGAAGGAGTACATTCAACGACTTTAAGCAGTACAGCGACATGCGCCTGATCAAGCGTTTTCGGATGCAGGTCTTAAGATGGCTAGGTCATGTAACGTGTGGACAGCACCGCTCCGCCCCGAAAAGTCTTTGAATCTGAGCCATTGGGACACCGCAACAAAGGACGGCCCAGGCTAAGGTGGCGCACACAAGTGGAGAAAGACCTTAACCATCTTGGAGTGAGTAACTGGAGACAGCTGGCAGGATATCGTGCTACCTGGAGATGCATGTTGGTTGAGGCCCAGGCCCGACCCGGACGGTAGCGTCAGTAAAAGAAGGAGAAGAAGAATGCTCAAGAGATCGATTCTGGCAAGACTATAATCTTCTTCTTCTTTTTCTTCTTGTGGCACTACAGTCCGGGGTGGACCTGGGCCTCAACCAACATGCATCTACAGCCAGCATAATTTGGCAAGACAATAATTAGTACGACATATTTTACAAGGATGAGGTTTCAACAAACTTATGACTTAAATTAATCAGGCAGACTGACGTGTTGTTGTGCGACCTTTTGAACGTTATGCTTGCGTAAAACCGATTTTTTCAAAGTGCGTACAATTGAACACTTTCGCGAAGGATGCTGCTGTGATGGCTTGAAAACTGTGGCAGTCACTAAGTCGTTTCGAGTCGGAGATGGTAAACTAACTTGAATCGTGGGATATACGATGTCCTCTCTGTTATGTGTGACAAAACATCGGAGTGGGCATTAGAAATCTTTTTGGTATTTAAGAACTTCCTCTTTGGGCCTTTTAGGTACCAGCAAAATTAACACCAGATTACATGTCAAAGAGCCCAGAAATCAATTGACAAATAGAGGCATTATTCGAAAACCTAAGTCAGGTAATTATAAACCCGCCCAATGCCCCTGATGTGGGGACGCTTCTGTAGGCGGCAGGTAGTTCTAGTTTGTAAGAATGAGTGTTGCAAGACGTGCTATCTTTAATAAATCAGAGCTTCTCCAAGTTCATGTTTTAAATTTCACTAAAAACAGAATTCGGCCAACGCTCAACGTCGACCCAGACCTTGTTCCCAGCTCCGAATTAAAATGGTTCAATGATGCCATCTTTCCACAGTACTCATCAAACTGTCACTCTCTGTGTATGCATCGGCTTTGCGACAGAAACGTGCGGGATTCTAGAGCCCCAGATGAGGGAAATTTTGGGCATTAACGTAGCCGTTGTGATGAAAATGCGTTTTGCCAAAAAATTTTAGTTTTCCTCAAAATTCGTGGTTCAGTTCAGGCTGTTCTTCTCGAAGCACATCTCGAAGCGGTAAAAAAGCGGGTGCTTACGCTTCTTAACATGGCGGAGATCTTTGTGCAGAACTCTCTTCTCCAGGCTAGTGCATGTAGTGTTAAGTTGTTCAGATCGCTGGTGATGTTCGTGAAGAGAATCTCATGCTCTCGGCCACAGTAGTCGAATAGAATCATTTTCTCTCCAACAAATTCCAGAACTGATTGTGAAAAATCGATAAGGTGCTTCGCTTGCCTCAAAATTTGTCCACAAATATCCCCAGGACCTAGTCAAAATTAAGTCAAAATGAAACCCAAAAGTCCCCCCTATACGATTCCCTAGTCAAATCACATCCCAAAGGTCCACCATAACTGCATCAAGAATTCAAAAAACACAGAGATGAATAGAATGTCCGCATCCTTAACATTCCCTCATTCAATATGCATATCCCCCCCGTTTACAGAGATTCTTCTCATCTTTGCAGCAGTTCCAGTCAGTTATGAACGCAAATTCACAGAACACAAAACACAATTGTATCGTTCCCCTGTGTGAGTCGGCTAATATCACTTCACGCCAAGATACCCTATTCCAGGATCAATCCGACTAAATGGCAAGCTAGTTGCCTACCTACACGCCATCCCCCTCCCAAGGAAGATCAACCCAACAAAGACGCCGCACAAAAAAAAAAAAAGAAGAAACGTCGAGGACGAGAATGCAATTATGTAAATGGACAGTCGGAGGACAGAGGACCGGTGGCAGTTGTTGCATGGTTTATGTGTCACTCGCCACTCGCTTACGGGGACAATGAAATCAAATTGAATGGAATATTGATTTGGTGTAAAGTGGTAGTCGCCAGTGCACAAAATCGCAACGATATGCCTGGACAAAGGCATTCCGGGGACGGTGTCTTTGTTGTTGGGTGTTTTTTGTGTGATTTTTCGGAGGAGATGATGTCGCTGAATATTTATGGCGTTTTGAAATTCAATTTGAAAAATTTCTCTGTTATATTATGGATGAGCTTTTTCTTTCGTGTGGGGCATGGGATGGGAATGGCTTCAAGGATTATTTATACGGCGAATATTTTGTCAGGGAAGGAGGAGGATGTTACTGTGTGTGTGCGGCCTGATTGACAAATGACTGTGGTAGCAATGAATCGCATAGTTTAGAGAGGTAAAAACTGGCAACTTTCATTTGGTGAAATTACAGTCAGAGGTAGACCTAGGCAAATTGCCTCTTCAGCTGAGGCGTTGATTGGAGTTCAATTTGGCTTGTGCACACTCAAGGTTGATGTTACGTCTCCGGATTTCAGCAAAGTATGGGACAACATATTTTACAATCTGATTCCTTTAAGGAAAAAGCTGTTTGCGTTTCAATTCGATGGGGGCATGGGCTGATGAAATGGTTTCAATTATGTCTCAGTCACCAGGATGGGGCTTGGGTCTTTAATATTTATTTTGTTAGACATGGATATCGGCTGTATTTTCAGCTCTGATCTTATTTATATATTGGAGGTACAAATGTTGCATTTGTCAGCAGTAATTAGTTTTTATCAGCGTCTGTTTTTAGCAACAGCGTTGTTTTGTGGCTCTTCGAAAATATCTCGATTTTGTCTTAAATAAACAACATTTGCGGGAAGCTTTGATTTTGTTTATTAATTTAAGCTGCTGAAGCCCATACCCGAATGCTTGTAGAAATTTATGGTGAATTCGCTACTGCCAGAGGGAGTGGTGGTGTTGAAAACGTTTGTCAACAACCTAATTGGTCCTTATCAGTGTGGTTTCAGGCCAGGGAAGTGCACCATCGGCCAATTCTTCACACTACGGCAGATCCTGGAAAAGATTCAAGAAGTGCAAATCGACACTCACCACCTATTCGTCGATTTCAAGGCTACTTTATGGCGCGGAAACTTGGACACTACTAAAGGCGGATGGGGATGCCCTTGATCTCTTCGAGAGAAAAGTTCTGCGTGCGTTTTTGGTCCTGTTTGCGTTGATGGCATTTAGAGGAGAAAATTCAACCACGAACTGTATGGGCTGTACGGCGGCATGAGCCTAGTCAAGCGTCTACGGATACAACGCTTAAGATGGCTAGGCCATGTAGAGCGTATGGACACCACTGCTCCGGCTTGAAAAGTCTTCGAATCTGAGCCATTGGGGCAACGCAACAGAGGATGGTCCAGGATAAGGTGGCGCACACAAGTGGAGAAGGACCTCACCAACTTGGAGTGCGCAATTGGAAGCAGCTGGCAAGAGATCGTGCTAGCTGGAGAGGTTCACCCCGGACTGTAGCCCCATCCGAAGAAGAAGAAGAATGCAAACCTCAAGAGCTAGAGCTCAAGCTCAAGTTTTCGAAAGAGATGATGTGGTAAAAAATACAGGGTGTTTAGTTCGAGAATGGACTAGTCTTTAGAAGCCGCTTGTTATGAAGGCTTATCTGAACCTCCAGCGCCACCGCTGCCGCCAGTTACTGTGCCATCAACGTCGGTTCGCGGAGTCTTGTTTATGGCGTTGGAATTCCTCACACAACATGGGTGAGTGGCGGAAATATTGTAATGTGGATTAGGTAGTTTAAGAAAAATAAAGTAAACTAACGCATGGCAAGCAGGTAGTTTGGAACTAGAGGATGGGGTCCATCCATCGTTCATTGATGACAGTTTTGTCAGTAATGGTTGCCATTCTGAATGTGTGATGGTTTTGAAGACGAATGCTACAGCAATCAAAGGTCTATCTTTTCTGTTTCTAGAGCAGTCTTAGTCTATTCTTGCCCCTTACGGTGAGCAGAAAAAAATAATTTCCTCGTTGTATTCTGGACGCAGTTGGACACTTTATACAGAGGATAGAGATGAAGAGTGTTTTTGAGCTATTCTAAGGGACGTTCAAGCTAAAACGCCCCATCCTTCGTTGATTTTGAACGAATCTTGAAACATTTAACGTTTTTTTTTTTTCGGGAGAATCTTGTCTGAGGACGTTTTTGACACTTTTGAGCCAAGAATCCCCACCCGCCCCCAAATTTAAGACCTTCATGACCTAGCGCTTTGGAGCCAAAAAATTACGGCCTTGGTTGGACCTTCGGCATGTGAATCGATGCAACTTACCACTGCTGCATCACACGGTGACCCGTATTGTTGGAACCTCATGTCAAAATTTTCAACCGCCGGTCAAAAAACACAAAAATTGGGTATCACTCTCTCCAAATTGACTTTAATCGTCCGGCCATTGGCATCTTTCGATCCTGGACCACACCAAACAGTCATTTTGTGGGTTTTTCCTGAGTCTCATACCCACCGAGTGAGAAATGTGCCTCATGACAAAAGAACATATTATTTCGAAAAATGGGTTGTCCTGTGTCCGAACATCCAAGAAACGTATTTAAGGAGCTATGAACGGTCAGAAGCCTTCAATTGTTGTGTAAATTGAGCTTTGTAAAGACGGGGTTGAAAATCCAAACGACACCTTCAATTGCTGCGAATGCCAGGAATTCGGTAAGTTCCGATTATTAACTGCACTTGCACTGAAAGAGCGCTTCAAAATTGCAAAAAGTTTGAGTCAGAATGTCTGATAACCGATATACGAGATGTGGGAGCGTGATAGAGAGTACGGATAGACATACACATTGATGGCTTCGTTTTTGAACAACTTTTATTAAAAAAAAAAATTTGGAAAAGGAGAAATTCTTTGATTCAGCGAAAAGAAATTGAAAGTTAGTGGAAAACCACTAACTATCTTGCAAGCTGTACTTTCGGAATCAGATCTTTGTTCAAATTAAATATCAAAAATGTCTATTTCGTTGGACATGTGAATTTAAATTTTTCAATGAAGCGGTCCCGACAGAAGGAATGCTTCCAAATGATGCTCACTACTGAACTGAATTCTGACTCAGCCAGCTTTCAGGCATCACTTGAAGCAGTAGATGTCTGCAATTCATTTTTCCACTCATTCTGAAAACAAAGAAGTGTAGTAGGCGAACTGCAATTTGAATGTCCTGCTTTAGTTGCAGTTTATGCCCTAAAACGGGCATTTTCCGACGCTTTTGCGTTTTTTATTCGATGTCGACTTCGATTTCGAAATTTTCTTGTTTTATAAATTGGATTGTAAGAAACAAAAGATTTCACATTTAATTTTATATTTTAGAAAAAAAAAGAGTTGGCGAAAGAATTGAAAAAGATGTAGTAATGAAGGCAAATTTTTATTTCGAAAAAAAAAATTAGAATAAGTCAAAATTAATATTTAAGTTAATTATCAAACGATTTCTCAAATGATTCCCCAAATGATTCGTCATATGGTTCCTCAAATGATTCCACAAATGTTTGCACAAGTGCTTCCTCAACTGATTCGGCATAGGATCCCTCAAAATGGTTCCTCAAATGAGTCCTCAGATGAGTCCTCAAATTATTCCTCAAATAATTCCTCGTACGTTGGTTCAACTTATAGCGTTTTAAATTTTAATTAGGAATCAAGTGATTCCTCATATGAATCCGCAAATGATTCCACAAATGTTTGCACAAATGCTTCCTCAACTGATTCCTCATATGATTCTTAATATGATTCCCAAAAAGTCCCGATCGCGACGCGCCCGCCCTGAAATGAAAGAAGAAAAACCTGAAAAGAGAAAAGCAGAGGCCTACCTAGCCTCAGGACACCTGTTTGGGTCCTGAGGGGTTCCCTACCTATCCTCAAGGATGCCTGTTCGGCCCCTGAGGGTTCCCCTACCTAGCCTCAAAGACAACTGTTTGCTGTCTCGAGGGGGTTAGTAGAAAATAGAATTTTCCCGAGAAATAATTTCAGTTCGTTGGTATGCATGCTTAATTTTTTACGCGACGCAACTTTTTAGGACTATCTTTGTTAAAGTTCAAAAAATATGTTTAAGGCAAGTAAGAAAATGATAAAAAAAACTGCTTACTAATTGTTTTTATGCACCGTAGTGCCATATCCCTGCTTTCTGGATTCGTATGAATTCTGCAGACATGGCTGGATCTCTTCAAGGAAAACACCTTTGAGCCCTTACACATATGCGAGCGACATGGTAGGTCGTGAGACAACTTTCAGCCTCCTCCCAGAGGGAAGAAGCCACCATATCAACTCACACTTTTACTTTCACTTACACAAAACAACACAATGCAGGAGACTGATCAGGAAGCACTGTATCTTGGGCTGGATTGTGCTTTTCTCTGAATTTCGTTCGTACGAAACGGATTTAATGCGGAGACGCGTGAAAAAAAAAACGTCTGATCGGAACGCATCGGAATTAAACACAGCTGGGAAGAAGAGAAAAAAAACGGTTAGAACCCTACCTATCCTCAGGGATACCTGTTTGGACCCCTGAGCGTTCCCCTACCTATCCTTAAAGACTTCTGTTTAAAGTCCTTAAGGGGTCCCCTACCTAACTTCAATGAGACCTGTTTGCCTCCTGAAGTCCTACATCAAGTCACGAGCTAAACCTATACAGACTTCTCCACGCAGACAGCATTTTACCCTCTCCCAGGTATCCGCTCTTTCCATAAACGATAACTTTCTTGCCCGACCGACGCAACGATTAATCCCCCCGCAACGGCAAAAGCTATCCACGTGGCTAAGTCTGCAATTTCTAAACCCTAAATCTTTGCACAAATCATCTTTGTGATGACAGTGATGAAGAATTTCGTGTCTTAAGAGTTGTCTACCTATCTGTCTCCCCCTAGCTATCTTAGCCTAATCGAAAGCGCGTTGAAAAAAAAAGAACTGTGCAAAGATACTGGAATGTTATTGCATCGGCCCGTTTCGTAATCCCTACCTCAACTAAACTAAGTGCCTATCTTGTTATCTCCTACTCAAATTGTCTTTTCCCTATCTAAAGACGTCCCTATCTTAGCCTGGCCTTTTGGCTGTCCTAAGATTTACTCATTGCGCATAAATCATCTTGCTGCCCTGTCTAATCTATCTAACCTAACCATCCTATCTAGACAATTCATGTTAGCCTTCCTATTGGTATCCTTTCGCGGTGTCCTTACAAGATTCTCGAAAAGTCGAGAGTGCATGCATACCTTACGTGAACTTCATCGAATTGTGACTTCAGGCGTTTGAAAAAAGATATCTAAAGCCCTAGCTATGCCTAATCTATAGAATCAAAGTCGAGGGAAGTCTAAGGAAGCTAAGTCCCTAAGACTTCAAGCGTGAGTTCAAAATCAAAAACTAAACAGAAGCTCATGTTGCTTTAAATCAGTTCCAAGTCAAAGAGACGAAGGGAAAAAATAGAATTAATGTCATGGATCAGGAAACAGGCCGCTTATGGCCTTTGCTGTGCTGCTTGCTGCAAATCATTTCAGCTCCATTTTCTGGCCACCAAGGAACAACACCGTAGGGCTCATACACAAATGCAAGTGATGTGGTAGGGTCGTGAAACCACTTTCAGCCTCCTCCCAGAAGGAAGAAGCCACCACACTTCCTTGCAACGCACACAGAACACAACTCATGTCACATACACCTGTCAGCCTTCAACGACAGTGTCCTGTGTATCTGCCCATCAGCCATGAACTGCATTCATCATCCAGAAACTAGGAGCACGTGAAGTTGCTTAACGTCCAAAAGGATCGCGAAAAGTTACTCAAACCCGTCAGAACTCAAGGCAAAGCTAAAACCAAACCGAAGCCAATCCAAAGTCAAGGCCATGATCAAAACTAAAACCGAAGCCAAAACTAAGGCTGTAACCGACAAAAAAAAAACCGAAACCGATTGCAATCAGTCTCCTGGCTATCCACCTACCAGCCTGTCTGCCAATCTGTCCATTAATCTTGCAGCTCATTCAGGAAGCGGAAGATACAGAAATTTAAAAACCTCGAAAACCGGCGCGTGCAAGTGCCTCCAATGTAGAAAGAGGTTTTCAGAGGCCGAAACTGGAACCGAAGCTGATGCCTCACGTCACACGATGAGCTGAGTGATTAGAAGAGCTAGAAGGCGAGTATTTCCGACAACAACTAAATGCAAGACAGGGCTTGATGAATCTACAAGAATCTACGAACAATCCCAAACACCTCTAAGTAGTGCCGAGCGTCTTCGAACTGCCATAAAATAAATCAATAGTTCTGAGGACTTTCGACAAAAACTAACTACTCCCAACTACCATTACAGACTACTGAAAACTGTCTAGGATAACAAACGAACCAGTCCTAAAGTGAAATAATAGGCAATGGCTTTAAAAGGAATATGCGCCCTTCTACACTACAAATGCAAGAACGAACAGAATGACTGTGCTTCTTAAGTCGAAGCAGATCACCTGTCCGTTGCCTACACTGAGCCTTATGGGAGCTCCAGCTTGTCTACAGTCAAGAGCAACTTCGGCGGCGGTAACCGAGAATCGAAGAGAGGGCGATAACACAACTTCAAGGAGAGACCTTCTTTCTGACTACTACAAACGAACAAAATGCTATCCATCTTAGAGTGATGTATAGCATTCGTCCGTTGTCTACTCTAATTCTATGAAGAAAGTGCCCTGCAATCCCGGCTTGTCAGGCTTGATGAGAGGCCTTCCGACTACTACAAACGAACGAGATGTTGTCTATCACATTGTGATGCATATCATCCGAACGTTGTCTACTCTACTTCTAAGAGGCAGGCGCTCTGCAACTCCGGCTTGACAAGCTTGATGAGTGGCCTTTCAACTACTACAAACGAACGGGATGCTGTCCATCTTAACGCGATGTACATACAGTATCAGTCCGTTGTCTACTCTAAGTCTAGAAATGAAGTGCCTTGCTATCCGAGTCTGTTAATGCCCATTCTTAAACTTCGGTGTACACAACCGTGAAGAGCTCATTGCGTCAACAAGCTTGGAGCTAACAACCTTAAGACTACTTGGAAACTACATCGGAATCTACTAGAAAACTAAACATTACTGCGCGCCCGTACCATTGCCACAAATAAACCTAAGAAAGAAAGAGAATAGCTGAAATTAGAAGAAGAGACCTTGAAGACCTGAAAAGAAAGCAGAAGTACAAATGCCCTGCCTAGCCTCATGACACATATTTTGGTTTTGAGGGGGTTAAGAATCTAAATTCCGATCCGTACCGTACGCCCGACGTCATGCTAGCATGTGAGTGTACGACGCGGGAGTCATGACTCGAATAAAAGGATGTGGAGTTCGTATATATGCGTACAAATAAATAAATACTTATTTGAGCAGCATTTGGTAGGGCGCTTATGGTCATCATCATCACCTATGACGGTCACTGTGGATTCACATCTGTTTCTTTGTGCGCCACTTGTCGCAATTGATAGCTCATTGTGGTCACTGATGGTGCTCTCCTCGCCATTGGAAGGCCGCTTGTACGCCACTTGTGGCCACTGATGATTCACTTCTGCTTCTAGTGTTCCACTTGGGATCTACACACCAAAGTTTCCGTAACCCAAAGGCAGTGAAAGCCTCTTCCCTTCGAAGGGGGTGTGAGGTCCAAGGAAGTCCGCATAGGTATCCATGTACCGGGCCGAATGCCTATAACCGGTGCATGATCCTCAATCATCGACGATACTCATCCATGCACACCAACAAAACCAAAAAAAAAAAAATTCAAGTTTGCAAAGGCCAAGGGTGCACCAGTACCGGACGACACACAACCAAACAGGACCATGTCAAAAAAAGAATCGCCGACAAATTTCGTGCATACGGAACATCATCATCAACTCCAATATCCACCAACCAACCAACCATCCAGCATCCAACACCTCGCTCACCATCCATCATATCGACTGCCCATCGTCCAACATAGCGCCCACCATCCACTATGTCAACCACCATAGAACATCCAACATCAGAACCCATGGCAGAGGACAAAGAGGGTGGATGTCCCCACGTGCGCCCACATGCACCTGGATGTACCCACATGCACTCGACTACAAGAGAGGAAGAGAAAAAACTATGTTTGTGAAAATTTCCCCCCATGTGCACCCTACGACGACTTGGAACAGACTAAACTCGCTCCCGCGCCTAGACCTCCTTATATACCCTCGGTTGAGCCGCTCCGGGGATTTTTATTTTTTTCATATTTTTTAGTTTTTCGGTTTTTTTCCATCAAATTTTGTGGTTTTTTGGTATTTTTTAGCGTTTTTTCAAATTTCCTGTGATCTAGCTAGGTGAAGGATTCTTGTGGCACATTCGGGGAGGTTCACTTATCAATCCCAGACACTTTCCGAATCCATTTGTACCGGATTTTTGCCAAATTGAGATGTTCTTGAGGACATTTCCCTTCTGTTCAGTTTCTGGTAAATGCAGGCAGCACGCTGGAAGGATACTAAAACGATTTGCTTCTGCAAACTGGATGAACAATTTGTTACTGCCTTTCCCTGCGTGGGCAGTGGGCAAATGAAAGGTGTGTTTGTAAATAGGAATAAAACAAGAAATACAATCCAGCAACGATGTCTAAAGTTTTGTTATTAGTGCCTTAAATTGCCTCAGCCGTAGCCTCCACAGGAATCTGTTGAATGTGTGTCCAACTGCTCTACGAGTGATTGAGTTTGACATTTCCTAAACCTTACGGCGCTCTTTCACTTCCTTTGTAGAGGCCTTGTAGCTCACTTGTCTCTGTTGTAGTTAGGTTTCAGTTAGAGACTATATTCTCCTTGATTGGGTAAGCAGAGAATGCCAGAGTGGTGCTCATTCCATTTGTGATGAACCCCGTCATGAAATTTGCTTTCTTTTGTCTCCCAGTTTAATTTTTCTGCAAAGACTTCTGGAATGTTTTGCGAAATTACTAGTGAAAGCGTTCATGTCATGGAACAGCTGATTACGCCGACCCAGTATCCTTCATATTGACAATCACCCATCATGAAGTCCATCGTCCAATATGGCACCCGCCATTCACCATTTAGTCCAACGCACAAACATCATCAGACATTCATCGATCCAAAACAGCATCTTAATCCATAACTCGGCCTATAACATGTTGCACCAGATAGCCCAGGAGAGAGAGAGAGAATCTGAGTGGATACCTCCATCGAACATCCAACATACCCCAAGCATCAGACATGTATCCATCGTAAGCAGCATCTAACATCACAACCTATGGCAGAGGACGAAGAGGGTGCACCTAGATGTACCCACATGCACTCGACTACAAGAGAGGAAGAGAAAAACTATGTTTGCGAAAATTTCCCCCGATGTGCACCCTACGACCACTTGGAACAAACTAAACTCGCTCCCGCGCCTAGACCTCTTTATATACCCTCGGTCGTGCCGCTCCGGGAATTATTTTTTTTTCATATTTTTTTCCATCAGATTGTTTTTCTGAGCATTTTTTTTTAATTTTTCGTTATCCATGGGGACTGAGGGTTGCCGTGACACGTACTGGTAGGTTTGCTTATTGTTCCCAGTCACTTTAGGAATCCATTTCTCTACGATTTCTGGTGAGTTGAGGTGTTTTTGACCACATTTTCCACCTTCATGTGCCCACATATCACTCGGATTCAAAGTTTTGGTGACTGCCATCGGTTGGTGATTGCAGGAACGTCTTTCCGTACAGGAAACCGCTGACACCGCTACCCCAAGGCTTATAATTTCATTGACAACTCTAGTTCTAGGTTCTTATGATCCACGAACCCATGTGGAAACAGAAAGAACCTTGTTCTGCATAAGTGGAACAAAAGTAGGTCCACCGTACTACGTCAAGATCTATTCCTATAAAAAAGCTCTTCTTCTGCGCATCTTTAGCCTCGTAAGCTGAGCCATTCAATCTTTTTTTTTTCTGAGAGACACTCTAGAACCTGCAGAACTGGCACCACGACAGTATCTTGGCTGCAGAAACATAAGAATGTATTCGTACACTTTTCGTCACATGCAAATAAATGCTGCACATGGACTCGATCCATATGATGAATCAAGAATTGGCCAACCATACCTCCCCCCTTTTTTCGAAAAGAAATTTGTCTCCCCATCCTAGCAAATCGCTCTTAGTTGCTACTATCGCTCAGAAGATCGGGCATGAGCTTCGTTGTGGGTTAGCAACCGAAATCTGACTGATTGGTGAGCACACCAAGAAACTTAATGTCCCTCAAACGACTTTTTCAAATGCTTGATTGGTGAAGAAAAATACGAAACCGCACTACACCTGCGATGGCACGACCTGGGCATAAATATTTTTCAAGATTACCTCCTAAGTGGTCTGCACATCCTCAGAAACATTCCCTCAGCCGACTCGCTCGAACATTGGCTTCAACTAGTTCCATGTCTTAAAGTGGTCACAAGTGATCCCCGTTCAAGTGGCAGTACAAGGTCTTTGACCTGGACAAAGTTTACTCATAAGTTTACTTAACCTAACCTTAAGGCAAAATCCATCAGGATAGAAAATTTGAAGTTGATTTTGGGACAAATTGTGCTCGCGACACGACTTCAGCCAACAGCCTTATCTCTGACGCTTACTTCCCTAACATAGTGTGGAGGGGGTGAGCCTTAAAGACATTTGCCTACTCGAAGCTTTCATCTATTTGGCCGCGAAATGACTGATGCATGTCCAATCATCTTCCATGTCGAACGAAGGAACAGTAGACAAGCAGCTTGCCCCCGTAGGCACTTAGGTCACCTACAGTTCAGTGTTGCGATGTGTCGGAGTCTGTCCTGTTTACACTGAAATCAGCGCTCTGGCACGCTCCCCTCTCAACAGCAACAACAGTCAGCTCCTTAAGGCCATCACAACGAGCATCATCGGAGTGGATTTGTTTTGCACGTCACTTTTAAAACTGTGGCCGATCTCAAGAACGAAGCCTGGTATGCAAAAAATGAAACAAAGTCCCAGGGACCATCATCGTAGCTTCTATAAAAAATCATTTAAAATAACCGCATCCACACCCGCTGCTTCCCATCTTCTTCTCATTGCAAATTAAAATCTCATAACATTCCCCACCCACACGTTCAGCCCCCAAATCGCATGCACTGTCAACAATCACCATTCAAACGACATGACAACGAACACCAGCCAGCCACCTGCTCCATTCATGACTCTCCGGATCGACGTTCATCCGAAGCCATTAGGGTAACGACTTTTCTATCACCACCAAGTGAATACGAAACTCCTGCAAACCAGGGCCATCCCAGTGCAGGTGGCTCAGAGTGACGCTGCTGCCTGAATATCAACCAGCCACCGAACCGCCTCCCACAGGGCAAATCCTTGTTTTCCCCGCACCGGCAGCCCGCCCGAGTTCAAATGGCATCCTGAATAGGTTGTACCCGAGAGCTTTATTTTATTGCTTATTACACTCACTGTCCACAAGGACGGATGCATACATATGCGAGGTGCATTTCGACTCTTATGAGCACTGCCACGGGCTGCATGCACAACCACTCTGGCGGGTCCTTATCCGTAAATCCCATGCGGGGGATAATATTTATCTTGTGCGGAGACTTGACAGAATAATTAGATTCCTCAGTCAATATAGTCGTTCAAAAATAAACACAAACCAGGCGGCGACGACGACGATCTTGCGATTCACCAACCCCGAACCTCTCTGCTCCATCGAGTGCACAGTCCCGGATGCCATGAAAGGGTTCTGTCATCGTCAATCTCGTGTGTGCGAGGGTGGGAGGAGCAGAAGCTCGAAGGTGTTCGTTTCAAATCGAAAACTCAGTCAAGGATGAAGGGGACGAAGGACATGTGCATGTGCCGGGGGTGGGTGGTGCGCCGCCCAGAGCAATGAAAAGATTCAACGAATTGTAAAGTTGCCCGACAGGAACATGGTGAAAGTTCAGATACCACTGAGAACACTAATCCAGCTGCTCCGGCGAATCGTCGTCGTCGTTCGGCTGGAACGCAAAGGATGTGGAGAGTAAATTAAAGCGATAACTGCGCTTAACGAGTGCCACAGGAAATTGTCTGTTTTTAAATGGCGAGCGACTGGTCCACCGAATGCTGGCTTATTTGAAAGTTTTTCCAAATGCTAAATGTGGAATGCCAAGTAGACGGCTGAATCTGTGGAGAGGGGATTTTTTTTATGCGAACTTTCTTGATTTGATTTGTGGCAAGGAGGGGGTTGTGGAAAGCAATTAAGTCCCGTGAAACATTGCAATACGATGTGGGTCTAGGGAAATTTGGTAAATGGGTCTGTAGACGAATGAGAGGATGGATGAGGATAACATAAGAGGAGAGGCTGAATTGGTGGAACTGGAAGCAACTTTTAAGGAAATTTTTGATGCGATCTGCGACAGCAAGATCACATTCCGGTGCACCACTCTCAAAGATGTCTGCAAGTAATTCACATCATAATCGGCATTTTGAAACGACTGCAAGAAGGTTTTAGATCGGCTAATTAGGATTTTTAATTTTCCTTTGGATGTTGGTGGATGCGAAGTTTCATCATCATCTTCTGCAACGAGCATGTTCCGCTAAAAAGGTTGCAGGAGCAAAGTACGCACGAGAGACCTTCAGGCCGTTCGATCCTAAGCCATCGTCTCGAACTCAGCAGAAGCTATTCCCAAATGGAACCAGGAAAGTTTATGGAATTGATCCAACCACCTCGCCCTGAGTATGCCAAGCAGTCGCCTACTTAGTAGAATCGCATTTAGGGCATATCTCGGAAGTCGTGTTGAAGGGAATATTCATACCAAGTGGCCAAACCAACGAAACATATCCCTTTCTGCCCGAAGGAGTAGTTGTTCCACATTGAGTTCCTTCCACACCGTCGCAAGTACCAGTAATTCCCGCAACGGCATGGAGAAATCTCATCTTCGAAGCCTGTATTCGCGATCTTCAAACATGTAACCATAGGTGAGAGTTGGGACAAATACTGAAGTAAAAACCGGTATCTTGGCTTTGACACCAAGCTCGGCCTTCCTTATTACCGATCGTCCAAGCTTCTTCAAAATTGATCCAGCCTAGCCAATCCATAGAGTAGAGAGTCATAAAAATAAATAAACAAATTTAATGACAGTCTTTTTTCTTCCTCGTCCTCGACCTAAAGCAACAAAGCTGTCCAGCTGGTAAGGTCCCTAGCGAGCAGCAAACACGCGCCAGGTTGGTTGAGGTCCGACATTGGGTCCCAGGGTGTAATAAATTGCATTAGATCACTGGTGCGGAGGAGAACGTTGTCCATGTACTCGACATAGCTTGACCATTTCAGGCGTTAGAGTCCACTAGGAAGATTTTTCAGAGCAAATCTAAATCCCACATCCACTCGTCTCACGTGGAACATATTGCCAGAAGTGGCAGCACCCCCTGAGTTTCTCAGCATAGCACTTTCTTCAGCTGGACATGTTTTGGTAAGACCAAGCGTAAATGGTCCACATGTTCCACCTCCTCCCTGCCTTAAAACAATACCTTGCAGAGATACCGCTTGAGTAGATCATCAATGATCAGTGACTAGTAATCCCTTGAGGGTCTCATCACTGGCCTTGTGTCCTTGACACAATGCCAACAAACTATGACTTTCCAAGAACGAAGTTCGTTGTAGTTGAAGAGATGACGAGTCAGAGGCTTGTAACAAGCTTCTGAAATCATAAAATCTTGAAATCCCATGAGTTCAGAGATGTCCAACAGGCCAAATCAGTATTCCGCAGATCACAAATTCCATTAACGAAATCCTGAAGAAAAATATCAGAGGAATAGGTGCCCCCACTGCAAACACCTCCCTCCACTATCCTTGAGGTCGCTGTAGGACTGGCCAGCTTCCACCACAGTACGTTTTTCGCAGAATTGTCACATTTTACGATTTCATGATTTAACTCTTTTCAAATTTGGGCATATTTGGAAATAGTTTCTTTTCCGGATTTTGAGCATTTCAGCGTCTCGACAATCCGGTATTGATCTGGGCCTCAACCAACAAGCATCTCCAGTCAGCACGATCTTCCGTCAACTGTCTCCAGTTGCTAACATCAAGCCTTCTGCACTTGTTCGAGGAAAACCTCTGATACGTTTGTTCGAGGAGATCCTCTGCTAAGTTACTCCAACGGTTAGAAATCAGAAACTTTTGGCATTCATCTATTCTCATAGTTCCGGGATTTTAGACTTGTCATTATCTGAAATCATCTCTAGACGATAGAGTCTCTTTTTGGTGTTTACAACGTCGATGGGTTGACTGAAATAAGCATCAGTCAACTTGATGATTTAATCAAAAACTAATTTAAGGCTTAAGGAAAGGAGGTTCTAGACCTTGCAATTATAATACTTGGCCTATGTTGAACAGTTACTGCATAGCCCGATACTTCTCTCTACCAACCTGCTCGTCAAGTTCATACTTTTACATTGAGGAACAGATTCTAGAAAATCTTCTGTGTATTTTTAATTCGGAAACCCACTGTTCGACGATCGTGCTGTAAAGAGTAGGACTGAAATACATTCCATCTGACAGGCACCAGAATCTCACACTGTAACTCGATTGAAATGAAATCTGATCAAATTCTTCATTGAAGTTTCCCACTACGAGTAATGTTGAGTCCATCAAGGTCCAAACAAGAGTATAGCGCTTTTATTTCGTTTGGTGCTTCAAACATAGACACTCGTGTTCGCAACTCCTTCATAGTTTTGTCAACAAATGGCGCTCAAATTAAATAGCCAGCTGCCTTCATCCCCTTTAGGAATTAACCCGAAATACAGGACATGCTTGTCCACCAATTCACCACTAAACCCTCTTTCGGACATACAATAATAATAATTGAGTGGCACTACAGTCCACAAGGGACCTGGGGACCACAACAACTACTCGTGTTGTGCATGCTACTGTTCTCTAACGAGTAAAAGAGACCTATTGCCGACTCCAGGGCTAGATTTAAAAAGCTTTTCATGGACAATTGACATTTTGCGAGTGTTGTCAGCAACTCGAAAGAGGTGGTGCTGTAAAAAAATGCGAGGTTTTCCGTCCGGGAATCGAACTTAGACTAACTGCGTGTGGGTCGACGCACTTACCCACTACGCTCCGGCGAAAACATTTCCTTTCATTTGAAAAACAGGCTTTGCTACGAATGACCATTAATTCACCATTACGGAAGTAACGAATATGAAATTCTCTTGCTCTATATCTCCATCTCCATATCCCCTCTTCCTCACCAAATCAAGAACAAAAGCATCGGTACCTTCTCTCCATCTCTTCTTCTATACTTTCGGCCTGGGCTGTGACTAGTTTTTTACAGTGCCTGAAACTATTTAAAAAATGTTGCTTTCGAAACGGTAAAATGATGCAGACGCCATTCCGAAATCGAGCTGTATCGGAAGCAAGAGTTTATGAGCGGTACCAAATTTTTCAAATTGTAGTTCAAGCGTCTAGTTTTACACGTCAGTCTTAATTGTTGATGAAGAACAAAATTTAAGGCTATTCCGATAGTTGTTAAAAATTTGAAACGTTGAAACAAGCAAGATTCAGTTTAGAAATAGAAATAGATTGGGGTATGGAACTTTGAGTTGGCAACACCGTTTAAACTGGCAGCTATTTTGCCAGCTGTAAAGTGATTTTTTTCGTTTGGGTTGTCATAAATAGACTAGCGCCTAAGCAACGCTTCCATTTTGTGCAAATTTGGCCAAAAACCAAATCGCCCTTGATCCCCATTTTCATAAGCGAATTTAGTTTAGCCATGAAACTCTCATATGGGTGAATGGATACGTCAGTAAACAAAACTGACACATTTGGAGCGATGGTAAGCCTCAAGTATATGTTGAGACACTGTTTCATCCACAAGAACTGACTGTTTGGTGTGCATTATGGGGCGGTGGAATAATTGGTCGACGCTTCCGTAAAACCGATGCTATACAGAACTTTACAGTAAATGGTGACGGCTATAGAGCCATGATTACTGAATTTTTGCGTTCATCCATTGATCATCCAAGATGCGCAGAAGATGTAGCTTAAACAAGATGACGCTACATACCACACCGCTGGTGCCACAATTGATTACTTGAAGGAAACGTTTCGAAATCACCTAGTTTCACGTGAAGGACCCTTGAATTGGCATCCAAGATCGTGCGATTTAACGCCGCTTGACAATGTTCTGTGAGATTATGTAAAGTCGCTAGTCTTCGCTGCAAAAGCCGAAACGATTGATCACTTGGAGGACAGCCTTTACCGCGGCATGCCAATTGACGGCCACAAATGTAAAAACGCTGAACTTTTGATTAAAACCGCCCACAACAAGTTAAGAACTCTGCATGCACGTACACGTTCCTCTGGAGTTCTGTTCATAACGTCCAAAAAAACAAATGCCAAGAAGAAGCCATCACGCACACCACTTCAGACTGAGACTCATCATCAAAACCACCTAATTAAGAGCTTCTTTCGCACAACAACCAGAAAATCAAGCGACTCCAAGTCCACTCCAAGTTTGAGCCATTAAAAATTTAATTAACCGGGAAATGCAGTCGTCCCCTGTGCGCATTAAAGACGAGCTGTCATAGAAAACGAAAAGAGACACCATCTGTCGCTGAATGCTGTTCCTGATGTCACTTTTGAACCCCGTCAGACGGCGTATTGTGAGCGTGGGGGTTAATAGACTCGAGAAACAACATTCTGGTCGTTTTCTTCTGCTGTGGGTTTCTCTGCTCTTTTCTTCTCGAACCGCAGGTGGTCGAGAGAATTCCTATTCGCTTCGATGGAGACTTCTTACAAATAGTCTGTAGCCGACAGAACCACACAGCCCTGTGGGGGGGGGAGTGGAAAACGTTCTTGAAAATCTTAAATGTGATGGGGAGTGATTTAGTTTTATTAAGACCCCACCACGATGACAGAACTGCCACTTGTTCTTTGATCCTTGACCATTGTTATCGTCTCGAGTGATGCCACTCGAGGGCGACTTAATGAAATTGAAAATGTCCACAGTTAAGTTCCTCAATTGAATTGTTCGGCAAGTCGGGGGCTTTTCGTCTTTCGTCGCTGCATTCACACTCGTTTTAGGAAACCTTCAGTAATTTGGTTAAGCTAACAACTGAACCTGTCATCACTCAAAGAAATCCTCACAGTGCTTAGAAAAATCCCCATTCAATCACCCCCCGCCCTCGGAGTCCCCTTTCCACCGGCGACTGGAGCTCCATTTCGCCCATGAATCACCGGTAAGCTTATGATTGAGGAACCCAATTATCTGAAAGCACCTTCGAAAGTGATTGAACACATCAAAGATACACTCATCCAGGAGAGAGGATGATGGAAACTACGATCGAATTCAGCACGTGCTTATCTCGAATCAGCGCCAGTGTTGTAATTCTATTTGAAAGATACACACGGGAGCCGGGCAAAATGGATGAGTCCCAGGGGAAATGGGGAAAAATCAATAATCGATTAAAAAAATGAGCTACACCAATCACTCGGCCCCCGGGAGCGGGGCTGCAGTCCGTGAAAAGGCACACAATCATCTGATAAGGGCACATCCGGGGGGGAGGCGCGGCATGTGTTTAGTTTTCGGAGCCCACTTCATGTTCGTAATTTGCATAATTTTGCGATAAATTTAACTTGATTTAGTTTGAGACGCTTTCACGCAGCGTCCGCGCTGAATAATGATGGAGTGGATAGCTGGCAGATATACTCTCGCGCTGTGCGTCTGCATTCGATTTATTTTGACGAATATCCTGGAGTAGAAGTGATGAATGAGATATGCAAACATCATGAGTGTGGCGGGGTTTGCATGGAGATATACACGCCGCAAGACGAATGACGACGGCAGGCTGCCAAATTCGGGGAACTACTCGAATTCGTTTCGTATTTCACCCAGCGAGCGAAGGAAACTAAACAAGATTTGATTCTCCTTCCAAGGGAATCCGCTTTAAGCATAGCCAGGGGGAAATTGTGGCTCATCTGAAATGCGCAATTTTGTTGCGGAAAGAAAGTATGTGCACCTGACGATAGTCGTCTCTTGGCTTGTAAGGGGGTACTTGGAATGAGGATGCTTGGGAAAAATGAATCGGGTTATGCTTCAGATATTCAGTTGACGTAAAAAAAAGAGTCATTTTTGGAAATACTTTTTTTCACGAGAGAATGTTTAAGTCATTAACAAATCTCTATGGCAAGCGTTCGCCAATAGAAGTGTGAGATTTTCACGAATTAGCACATCCCCACTTTATAAGTTACTAGACGACCTGAACACGCATGGCAGCGTCTGAGTGTTTAAAAAATGGTTTCTGTGTACAAAATCGAAATGTTTTTTTTTAAAGACTGAAATGAGTGTTGTATTGTGAGTGTTGTAAGCAACTAGAACGAGGTGTTGGAAGCGTATAAGCGCAATTTTTAAGACATATGGTCTCCTTCTTCTTCTATCCTTATTTCGAGGTGGACCTGAGCCTCAACCAACATGCCTCTCCAGCTAGCTCGATCTCTTGCCAGCTGCCTCCAGTTGCGCACTCCAAGTTGGTTGAGGTTATATTTCCCTTGGGTGTGCCATCTCAACATAGGTCATCCGTCGTCGGTGCGTTGTCACAATAACATGGATTTGAAGACTTTTCAGACCGGAGCGGTAGGCACCATGCGCCCTACATGACCTAGCTATCTTAAGCTTTGTGTCAGGCGCATAGCCTATACAGTTCGTCGTTGAGTCCCCTCCTTCAGATGCCACCAACGTGAGCAGTACCAAAAATCGCACGCAGAACTTTCCTCTTCAATGGACTAGGGACTTCCTCATACGCTCTAGTAACGTCAAAGTTTCCTTCATCTGTAATTTATTGACGGATGTTTCTTAAAATTGTTTTGTTAGGCAGACTATTTTGGTATTCATAGTGGCTTATGTAGCAAAAATGTTGGTGAAATGTTTCTTCAGCAAACCTTTAAGTTTCGCAAGCAGTTTTCTCTTTTGGGTGATGATATTGAAATTTTAGGATTGCACATCAAATTACAGCTTCGCAAGAAAAGCTGAGTGAAGGAATTAGACTCTTGGCAATGAAGTCGTTAAAACCACCACTGGGAGCGTTCGCAGATTCGGTTGAAATGTTGGTGAATAGTGCCCACTTTCCACGGCTGATTTGTTCTCATTCTTGCATACTTTGATAATCTAGATACAGTCCTCAATCACTACAAGATTGGTCTTAATTATGTGTCGCTAAAATTCTCTGTGTGGCTTTCGCCGTGGCGCAGTGGTAAGTGCATCGACCGCGGCGCAGAAGGTCTGGGTTCGATCCCCGGACGGTACACCTAGCATTTTTTCGCGGCACCACCTCTTTCGAGTTGCTGACAACACTCAAAGAGTATTAATTGTCTATGGAAAGCTTCTCAAATCTCGCCGTTCGGAATCGGCAAAAAACTGTAGGTCCCTTCTACTCGTGAAGAACAATAGCATGCACAACACGAGTAGTTGTTGTAGAAGTTAGGCCCTTGTCCCTTGTGGGCTGTAGTGCCACTCAATTATTATTATATCCATTGCATGTATTCTGCTAATATGTACCTTAAATACAATATCCATGTATACGCGAACAGGATCAACCAGAAAAAATTGGTATTCAAGCAAATTTATTGTCAACCTGCTAAATTTTCAATACAAGAGTGTTGCTAAACTCTCATTTGTTTCACAAACTATGACATAAGTTAACACTAAACGATAGTTGGCCGTAATTCGGTTATGGTGCTTGATGTGGCTGCGGTCACCAAGAGCAGGCTCTATCTCTGTCACTCTCCGTTCAGCTGTACTGGGGATCACCCCAGCTTACAATTGCTACATTGCTGTAGAAGCCTCATCTTTTCTTACCGCACTGTAAAGAAGTGTGCATCCCTCTGCATCTTAGATTGATCTTATCCAGTCAAGATATAAGAACGCTTCCGATGGATTACATAAACTTCGGCGTTTGCTCTCATAATTTGCGTAAAATATTAACTACTTTATCGAGGTCAAGACCTATCTATGATTGCTTCATTGTACACGGTCTCATTGGCATGGAGTTGCTTTTACTTCTTGAGGCAGACCCGAAGACATTGCCTCAGGAATACCCCCTTCCACATCCCTTCCGGAAAGGATTTAAGTCAAAAAATACTCAAAAGCCATACATAATTGATGAATTGGTGAGTTTAAGACACCTTGCTATGAGCCCAAATTTTTAAAACAAGAGTAGAAAATTACCTTCTAACATACTTTCAACTTGTCATTATATTGTTAATCGCGTAAAGCGTAGCCTTGCTTATACCTAACCTTGTCAACTGTCAGAAGAAGCCGTCTAGCTAAATGGGGATTCGGTCACTGTTTCGAAATCGCATTAACATGGATCCCTTTTTGAAGTGGATGATAAGTGCTGACAAAAAATGAATCACTTACGATGACAACAAGCGCAAAACGATTGTGGTCGAATAGCAGGCAGCCTGCACAAACAGTGTCGAATCCAGGATTGACTGCCAGAAAGGTTTTGCTTTGCGCTTAGTAGCATATACAACGAGCTACTCCTCTACGAAGAAACTGATGAGTACAAACGAATATAAAAGAGGAGGAAAACATTCAAGGACCTTTCTCATTGCTTATTAGAAAGAAGCTTATTTTAGCTTGTCAAAGACTCAGGGGTCAATTGGCTAAATGAAATTTCCCATGAAATCATGTCTGTTCTTTGAGACACATGATGTGGCACAAAGTACCTCTTCATAATGCAAATCGAGAACGTCACACAGTCTCATTTAAAATTCGTGCTCTAACACACATTACTCAATAAGTCCCGAGAGTTATGAATAAAAACACATTTTCTAGACGAAATTCGACTTTATTCACCAATAAAGCTTCCTTCAAGAGTGATACAAGCAGTCCAATGCCGCCCTAACAGTTCGATACCCTTTTTATAGAACGATTTATCTTTGACCTCAAAATAGGCTTTGGTTTCGGCGAACGCCTCCTCATTTGAGCCATATTTTTTGAGGATCTTTCTGAGGTCTGAAAAGAGCTAGAAGCAGCTGGCGACCAGTTCTAGAGGGAGCGGTGGGTGCGAAAGCAATTCAAATCCCAATTCGTGCCAATTGGCCATGGTAGCCAACGACTTGTGTCTTCTTCATATGGGACCGTTTTTTTCTGCAAGTTTTTCCTTCAAATTCACCAATATTGCCAAGGAACAGATCTCGTCCTCTGATGATGCATTGCTTTGTATATCTTTTCTTGGACTGAGTACGTCCGACTATATTTGACATCATCGTCGTGGATAACGCCCTAAGACCCAGCACACTAGTGGAAGCTTCTACGATTGATTCGGTGCTATTAGTTATTATTAGGCATCGTTGAACTTTCAGACAGTCTTCGGACTTTTTGACTTTTTTGTCCTCACGACATTCCAGTTCTTACCTTGTCCACAACAAGAAAAAGATGTAAGTCAATGTGATAGGTTCGAAAACTCAAGTGTATCCCAATGTCATCAATGGGCCTAAGGGCAGAGTGATCGGGGGATCAAGCCGGTTTCTTGGAAGGATCTATCTGCTTGTGGAAAGGTGGGAACTTAATTTTAGGTCCGAATTTAGTCCTTTTCCAGATGCATTGTCCGATGTTTTCTTAATTACTTAGCGGTGGCTTCTAAATCGATCTTGGGACATCCAAGTCATCTTTGCCAGTCTCTGTCGCTGTTGATCCTTTTTCAAGACGGAAGCCATAACCTTACCAGTAGACCTTTGTGATTTTGAACGCTGTGGGCGTGGTTCATTGGCTGCTGTCCACTCCGCTGACTGCCGATTTGACTCTGGAGTTTAATGGTGGAGCCATGTTTCATCCATTGTGATATACCGATGCAAAAAGTCCTGTTTATTTTGGCGAAACAGCTCCAAAAAGCTCTTAAAATACGTTGTTGTTTTTGATTCATTATGAGCAAACGCGGCCCAAATTTCGAAAACAGCTTTCTCCTGGACAAGTGTTCATGACAAACCACCTTCTGAGTTCTTTGTGGTGTAAGCTATCTCACTCAATTTCACTTTGCGGTTTTCCAAAACGATTTTGTGTACTTTTGTGACGTTTTCAGGTGTAACCACCTCAATTGGCCTTCCACAGCGTTCAGCATCGTTGGTGTCTGAACGGCCACGTTTAAAGTCAGCATACCACCGACAAATTGTTGGTTTTGATGGAACAGAGTCTGTATAACACTTTTCAAGCCATTGCTGAGCTCGCAATATTTTCCCATCAAAAGGCAGTGTTCTCATCAACACACGAAATTCTGTTGTTTTTTCATTCTTTTCAAAAATCGCAAAAGCACTGTAACCTAATAACCAGATTGTCATGAAAATTTGGCGGGTATCATTTGAATGTGTGTACTTCCTGAAAATAATATGGATTTGTTTTTTCAGTGGCGCCCCCTATATGTCAGTCCCAGGACTGGAGTGATGTGTTCTCCTTTCAATCTGTATGTTCAAACTTTGTACATCGATCATAAAAAGTCGATAAAAGCTGCGGGAGAATACCGTCCCAGTTCGGGCGTTGCAACCTCAAACTTGTTAAAATTGCTTCCCAGCTATCAAAAAAACCAGCAGTCAGTGGTAAAAGCAATTTGAACACCTCCACCCGCTCTCACGATGCCCTTGCAGCCGTCCATTGACTCAGTACAATTACATTTATCTCTCAACACCTGATTCGCCGGAAGCTTCACAAAACAAAAAGGCTTCCCTTAGTTACTCGCCCACGCGCACACCCCTCAAGCGGAAACCATCCCCATCCCAAGGCCACCACACCGAAAGCACTATTCGGTCAGCAGATATTATCTGCAAATATAACACTAATTACCCGGCTTACCTCTGCACATAAAAGCATCCATCATGTCGGCCGTGAGCCCTCGCGAACGCCGATACAAATTCTATCGAAAGCAACCGTCGTCGCCACACAAAGGCTTCGCTCCGCTAATTCACGGTGAATTCCATTCTGGCAGCCACAATTGACCGCCGAAAGCGATGTGCACTGTTTGTTCGCAGCCGCGCTAATGGAATACGCGTCGACGGTGGTCCCCCCTCCCTTCGAATTGAAATGTTCACCGCGCTATTATGCGTGCAATGAAATCCACACACCGGCCGCGCTTTCTGCTGAAACAAGGCGGACAAGTGCGCTTCGCTGGACTTTGCCCTCGACCAATGCCGCCGCCACCACCACCAGTTGTCGAGAATTGTAAAATTAATTAAACACATTTCACCTTTAGCAGCGGTGCCTCTGGCCGAGTGCAGCACACTTACAAGTGGCAACGAGTGCCGACGAGTGGACTTGATCTGGTCAAGAGAGGGAATGCGCTCTAAGGTCCGTGCCCACATCGTTTACCGCACGCGCTCATTGAAATTCTCAAACCATCGCCGAGGATTATGGCCATCAGTTATCGAAGTAATTTGATCTAACTGCCGGGTATCTAGCTTGTCCAAAAACTCCTTTGACGGCGGCACGTGACATCCGCTGGGGAGGGTCCTAAGTGAATCCGGGCTGGTATTCAATCACGGGCCGGCTCCAACTTGCGGAGAGGACATGCCGCTCAAGTTGTGGGAAATTATTCATGGAGTCCCGAAGTCACGTTCTGCTAGTGGTGCGGTGTAGGCGAATTCATCCATGCAATTGCAGTGGTTGCTGCTGAAGGGATGAGGTGACGGGGACGACGACGACGACGACGACGAGATACTGCTGAGAGAGTGGTCGTCGAGGTAATAAGTTATGTTTGTTGCTGGAGCTTTGCCGGGATTTGCAGGAAACTTGTGGACACGGCCGCGGCGTGCTGGAGATGTAAAGAAGTTTGAAGAAGTCGTTGAGTGGAAGGATCGAGGAGATAGATGGGGAGTGTAGAAGAAAGAGAAGCATTTCATTGATTGGAGAATGGAGAACACATTTACAATGACACGTAGTTTAAAGTTTGCTTTCTGCCAATCAACGTTCAATTTGATGGAGTGCATTGGATTTGACATTTGCGGAGGTTTGAGGAACGGTATTGGTGGATTGAACGTGTGTTTTGACTTTCAAACGGCTATTGTGGCAGATCATGCGTGAGCCCCGTCAAACTTCTTTGTCATTTGTATTCGGTATCACTTGGCAAGTCATCATGAAAGGACTCACACTACAATAGCGTCTCAAAATTGTTATGCTGTATTTCGGAAATGTTTTTCGTGCGATACGAGGAACTTCTTCTTCGTTTCTTTTAACGGGGACTGGGGTGGAACCTCGTCTCAACCAACATGTCTCTCCAGCTATCAAGATCTCTCTTGACCTGCCTCCAGTTACGCACTACAAGTTGGTTGAGGTCCCTCTCCACTTGTGTGCGTCATCTCAACATAGGTTATCCCTTATTGCGTTGTGAAGAGCCGTGAAGTAAATACGATTTACATTGCCTAGCCATCTTAAGCGTTGTATCCGTAGACACTTGATGAAGCCCATGCTGCTGTACGACCAATAAGGTTCGTCGCTGAATCTTCTCCTGCAGATGCCTTCAACTCAAACAGGATCAAAAATCGCACGCAGAACTTCGCAGGATCAGTTCTTCGACAGAGGGCTCTATTCCTCAATTGCCTCTTGATCCCAAGGAAGCAGCGATTGGCAAGAGGGACTCTGAATTTGATTGATTTCTTTCTAATGCGGTGGTCCCAAAGTGGACGAAGTCCTTGACTACCTCGAAGTTTCTGCTGTCTAGTGGTTTGCTCTTTCCGAGACGTCGATGTTGTGATTCCTTCCTTGATGACAGCATACACTTCATTTTGCCCTCGTTAACCACCAGACTCATTTCAGCCGCTTCCCCTTCAATGTAAGTAAATGCCTCATCGACGGCTCGCTGTGTTCGTTCAATCACGTCAATGTCGATCGCTTAAGCTAGCAGTTGAACGGACTTTTAGAAAATCATGCCTCTGGTGCATCTCATCCTTCTCAAGGAGAATGTTGAAACAGACACTTGACAGCGCATCGCCTTGACATTGAAGGTCTCGGTGAGTACTGAGACGAGTTAAGCAGGAATACCAAAACTAAACATGGCGCTGCGTAGCTCGTCTCTGTGCAAGCTGTCATAAATCGACGTATAGGCAGTGAGTGGCGTTTTTCTGTATTTCTTTGTTTTTTTTAGGAAGTGCCGTAAAGGAAGCGCCGTAAAATCATTGCCTAGCTACTACAACTACTCGTGTTGTGCGTTCTACTGCCGATTCCTCTCGTTGAGTGTTGTCAGCACCTCGACAGAGGTGGTGCCGTGAAACAAATGCGCGGTCTCCTGTCCGGGAATCGAACCTTCTGCGTGGCGGTCGACGCACTTACCACTACGCCACGGCGACAAGGTGGGAGCTTATGGTGAGTAAATTTAAATTACTGAAACGACTATTGCCTATACTAGGTACTCGACCGGTTGGACCGCATTCAGCGTGTAGTTCAGAAATTTAGCTTGTCGTGTTCGAAAATTTGGTGTGGAAAATTCAATTTGTGCAAGAATTAAGGGCAGGTGACTTAAACTTTCAGTGAATAGGTTCTGGAAGCACTCAACGAAAGTCCAATGTTATCGTGACATTTTATTCAGTGAAGTCGCCGAATTCTTGTTTAGTGGTTACAAACAAAAATTCCGTATTTGGGGTGACGAGCAACCTGGATAGTACCAAGAGCTACTACCAGAATGATGTGCCTTATGAGCTCCTCTTCAAATGGAACAAATCACAATGTTACCGCCATTGGTAACCTTTGTTGCGCCATTTTAACGGACTGTATGCTTAGTGGTAAGTGCTTCGACCGCCGCGCAGAAAGTCAGGGTTCGATTCCCGGACGGGGCACCTCGCATTTTTTCACGGCACCACGTCTTTAGAGTTGCTGACAACACTCAAAGACTATCAATTGTCAATGAAAAGCTTCTCCAATCTCGCCGTTTGAAGTCGGTAAAAAACTGAAGGTCTCTTCTATTCGTGAGAGAACAGTAGCACGCACAACACGATAGGTTGTCGTAAAAGCTAGGCTCTGATCCCTTGTGGGCTTTAGTGCCACTCTTTATTATTATTACTCTTGGAAGATCGTTCCGCTGGTGTTGACTTGTGAGTTACGTACGATCCTCTCAAGAAAAACGTTTAAAAAGTCACATGACAGAGGGTCGCCTTGTCTAAACCCTTCTCTGGCATTGAAGTTCTCGAGGAATTCGTTGTCGACTATGTGCTTCCTGAAATTCAGGAACATGGTCTTGGTGAGCTCTATTTTCGAGAAGTCAGTTCTACGAAGTATATAGCGAGTGAAAAAGTAGACCTGTTCAGAAATTAGTTTGGTGAGCGCATAATTTCACCTTTTGCTGCGGTAAGTTGACATCCTAGACCGGGCGATATCAAATCGTTGGATTACCTTCTTGGTGAATGGTCTCAGGACTTCAAGAATATCTCACCTACGAATCACGCTTTGAAAGCCAACATTACTCGTGTTATCCTCGAGAGATCAGTGGCTATGCTCAAACTAGTCCCGCTCACAGTACTGAGGTGAACGTAGAGCTCTGCCAGAAACCGCTCTTTCTGTCTTTTGTCATGTGCAAAATTGCATAGCCCTGCGTACATTTCTGGTGGTATTTTTACAGTGCCCCACAGTGAGCACTTCAAAGTCGATGCAGTCCTAAGTCCTGTTAGCATGTCTTGACTGTTCGTCCACTTCAAATTGCAAACACAGATGATTAGGCTTCTTCGTTGGTACCTGAGAGATCCAGAAAGAGTTTATTCCTCCCTCGAAGAATGGCCATGTCCAGCCCAGTCAATGGTCATGCTTGAAATGCGGTTCGAAAACGTCTCAAATCCAACTCGAACAAAGTTTGACTACTTCAAGGAAGACCGAGAAATACCGAAAGAATCCAAACCAAGTAAAACCCGCAGGACGTTGAAGGACGTCAGATGTCTAGACAGTGATTGGGTTTTTTCGCGTTTCTGGAAGGACAAATCTATCTACCCTTCCCACTCTTGTCCCGAAGCCATTTTCGTGATTAATTTCCAACAAACATTAAGTCAACTCTTGGGTGGGGTGCGACCATGAAAGGTGGGATCATAATCCAACTTTAGTATTCCCCAACAACTGCAGCGGCTACCATCAATCTCATTCAAACGAATTCAAGATCCAAATCGCCCACTTATCCTAATCCGTCTTATCCCTGATAGACAACTGAATGACCTAATAAGACATTCAATTTCGCTTCCATGGATGTCTGCCGCGTTTAATCATGTGGCATGTCGTCTGTCATCCCGCGCACGTCCCACTCCCTCAGCAGCAGCTCGCTCACTCACACATGCCGCCCACAATTCATCATTGCCAGAGTCCTGCAGCGATGGTCGAGGATTATTTTCTGGGTTCCCAAAACACATTCGTAATAAAAGAAGTCGCTTCGTGCAGCGACAAATAAATTATTTCCCACTAATGGAACTGGAAGGCAAGGTCAATCGGAATCACTTCAGCTGCTGGACTACGGGGAACTGTTATACGAGCAGGACATGCGCGCTAACCCCGTTCCATTGACAAACAGCTGAGCGCATTCCAAAAGGAGTTCAACGCGCCCTTGCACTGTTATACAAAAAGAGGAAGTTACTACGAGCGAGCGAGTGGTTGGATTGATGCCAGAAAGGGTGGGGTGCCGCACGCAGACGGGGATGAGAGTTATAAAATCACTTTCGAATGGGCGCAGAAATGTGTTTTTGAAAGTTTGGGGGGCAATAAGGATTTTTATTGAATGAAAGGCCTCCGTATGGCAACTTCAATTAAGGGAGACGGATGAATGGGTGGACGGGGTGATAGTGTGAGAAAGGAATGAGGAGTGAATGGAATGAAAGAAGAAGGATGAGGATGAGGATGAGGATGAGGATGAGGATGAGGATGAGGATGAGGATGAGGATGAGGATGAGGATGAGGATGAGGATGAGGATGAGGATGAGGATGAAGATGAAGATGAAGATGAAGATGAAGATGAAGATGAAGATGAAGATGAAGATGAAGATGAAGATGAAGATGAAGATGAAGATGAAGATGAAGATGAAGATGAAGATGAAGATGAAGATGAAGATGAAGATGAAGATGAAGATGAAGATGAGGATGAGGATGAGGATGCGGGTGAGGATGAGGATGAAGATGAGGATGGGGATGAGGATGAGGAGGAGGATATTCGTCTCTCCAATTCCACATTCGACGCCATTCACCAAAGTTCTCGTCTTCATTGCAGTCTCTATGTCAACCGCTTCGTGCATTCCTTCGGCCCCCCTATCCCCCTATCACGAAGTCGTCCCTCCGCCGCGACAAATCTTATTTGACATTTATATGTCATATGTCGTGTGACGGTTTAATCACACATCAAGTGCTTCGCTCGGGTCTCTCGACGGCGCAGACTACGTTCCCTGAGTTTAACAGTAATCGTCCCCCGACGGTGAGGTGCCCCCCTCCCCCGCCGTTATCGGGGAAAGTTACCCCAAGGACGGCGTATGTGTGTCTGCCCCAGTTGCATAAGTCCGTGACAGTTTCAACTAGTTTCTGCTTTTTGTGTGCACTGCGCTCCGAAGCTGTCACCGGCACACATCCCTCTCACAGTTGTGCACCAACATGCCACTTTAACAGAAACAGTTGGGATATAAATGTATCCAGGATCCGGTGTGTTCCGCCCCCCGTGGCGGTGCCCTGCTCTACGTCTGCATCCTTGCACACACGAACTCACACAATACTCAAAGTCTGTCATACCACGATGCCACGACAATAAAGTGAACAATGTTTTGTGTTTATCCAGCGCCCCCTGCTGCGTCCCACCGCCCCCCCACCTCGGCGACGACGAGGGCATCCTTTGCGGATTTGTATTGACGGTGTTGTTTCGAGAAATTCCATTTCAATTTGTCGACAGGGTCGCACTGCGTGGTCTTGTAAGTGGAATTGGAATTTTTCCTCATGACACTACCCTGCTGACAGTGGTCGTCCGCAAGTATCGCTCTCCTCCGTGTTGTCTTGTTATTAAGCTGAACGCAACCTGTAACGCTCTGCGCTCGGGCTGAGATCCGCCTGTTGTTGCTAAAAATAATCGCCTTACCCTAACGTCCCCCGCCGGTTCATCCCTTTGCACACACCCCCCCCCCCTATCCATCCGCAGCACACAGTTCTTGAAGGAAGTATTCATTATGTCGAGAGAATTGAATTCTTGTGTTCGGGGGGGGAAAAAAATTGCGGAAGATGCATCTGGGGAGATGATAAATTTGTGGGGGGTGATCCGGAACATGGCTTAGGAAGATGTGCTAACGGTTGAATGGGTCGGGTTGGGGTCGTGCCCCGTCAAGCGTGCAAAGGATAAATGGGACGGTATTCTTCGCTTGGACAGGTCGTATCGATTTTGTCCTCAAGGATGGCCTCGCCGGGGGTATGGTGGGCGAGGGCAGTGATGTAAATCAAACGTCATCTGCTGGTGGAGGAAAAGTGGGCGTGTTTCCTCAAAATCAATGTCTGATCTAATCTGAGTCTTTGCCGGGGCCACTCTTTGGTGGGCTGCATGATGGTTCAACCAGCCCAGGAACTTCGTCGTCAATTCAAAGGAGCCTGGCCATCAAGTTGCACGTCTGTCCTAGGCCTTATTTCATTAGATCGAGTGATGACGGAGCTGTGCTCAAACGAAAGGTGTTTGAGGTTAGTCCACTCACAAATCGAATTTTGTATCTTCCCAGTCCCCCCTCTGTGCAAATCGATTTTCGGTTCAGAATTTAGTGCACTACTTACGAAATTGCACGAGCAGCAGTCCGGATGGAGATTTTGATAATCACTGAAGCGAAACGTATTGACTTTGCTTACCTGCACAGTTGGTCGGTGCAGAGGGCTGTCTGCAAACTGTTTTAGAAATGAAATGTGAACGCAGGGAGTGGTGTGTGATGAAATCGTCGGCATGGCAATGAGGGGATTTGCTTTAGATTTTCCACCTGACTCGTGCTCATTGGGGAATGCTTGATTCCTTTGACTGTGAAGGCTCCCTGGTCAATTACGAGAAGCCTGCATCTCCCTCAGCCAAACAAGAGGTGACCACACTTCTACATCCGGTAATCGAATACTGCCAGTGCGTGCGTGGACGTCTACAGTGACTGAGATTTCAATGCTGAGGATGTGTTGGTGTTTATTTGTAGGGTGGAACATAAAACAGTGAAAGACTACGATGGCTGGTGGCGACTGGGATGAAGCGCTGGCCACCGAACGTGTAAAGTCTTAGGCGCTTAATTAGACAGATGTCACTGTATGGAGTTAGAGAATTCGGGGTTGGATTTTCTTCTCCATATACCATCAACGCTAACAGGCCCTTACATCGCTCAAAGGACTTTCCTATAGAGAGTTTGCAGATTTCTACACAGCTGTGATGAGGATGTTGTATAAAGACAACTTGGTGCTCGGAGAGGTGCCTCCTGAGTTCAAGGAAACAGCAGCAAGAGTGAATCTGTGTTTTGAATCTGCAAAGCTGAGGTAGACGAAGTCCTTGACTACCTCAAGGGTTACGCTGGCCGTTGTGACACGCTGTCCTAGACGACAAAGTTCTGAGTCTATCCTTGATGACGGCAAAAACTTGGTTTTGACCTTCTTTTCCGTCAAATCCATTTCAGTCGCAAGCGCTTAACTGACGACTCGCTGTGTGTGCCCAAGCACGTAAATGTTTTCCGCGTAAGCCAGCAGCTGAACGAAATTTGGCAAGATCGAGCTTCTGGCATCGATTTGTAAGTTTCGCACGTTTTTTTAAGAAGGGTGCTAAAAAAGGCAAATTATAGCGCGCCTGAAATGAAGGTCTCTGGAGTTTATTCCCAAGCTTAACGATAGTTCTCCATGGCCATACTAGTCAATCTAGCAATCGAACTGGGGAAACTTGACATGGCTTTGTATACAAGTCATATGCAACCTTGTTATCGACGAATATGAGGTGGAGAGTAACTCTTCTGCCCTCTTCGGGCCTCCCAAGATCTAGCTCTGTGTAAATACCTAATCTGTCGTGGACTTCACCGGCCTGAAACTACACTGATGAGGTCCTTTCAGGCTGTTTGCTAATCAGCAGCTGATGAAGTTAAGTAGGCTAAACCCTCGAATATTTGGTGCTGTCAAAGGGGTCGCCTGTCATTTGACCGGCCAAACGACACTTACATTCAACACATTGGACATGCCTATCTCCGACCATATTTTACAGATAAGCTGGTGCACACAAGGGACCCGCGGATCAACCCCAGCAGCTTTGTTTGGTTTCAGCCTTATTACTGCCATCTTCTTCTTCTTCTTCTTCTTGTAGTCCGTGGTGGACCTGCTGTGGTGGCCAGCTGTCGCTAGTTGGGCACTTCAAATTGGTTGAAGTCCTTCTCCACTTGTGTTACTGCCATCTGCCCCACATATACATGTGTCGCGTAGAGGGAGATCTTGTACACCGTCGTTCGAATCAAGTGTAACATTCTGCCTGTCAGCTGTATTTGGGTCGTCATCGCCATCTGACACTCGGCAGAAATGATTTTTTGAAATTTTCTGCATCGCTTGAGACTCTACCAAGAGTTGCCTGATTCCGTTCTGTTAGATTTCGTTCCGAGGCTTGTATCCACCCGTTATCTGTTTAACCTTTGAATTTCAATTCGACAGCGTGGTTCTCATGTCCTTCCTTTGAGGGGCCAGTGCTCTCTACCTTTCCTCTGTTCGTAAGACTCAGCTTCAAAAGCAGCGTTGCCTTGTACGTCTTGTGGTTGGTGGCAAGCGCCTGCTGACCCTCATTGTCAAACCACACCTTCCTTGATGACTTCTTTACAACGTTTCTATTCCTCTTCTTTTATAAGCGTCGGTAACGTTTAGAGATTTTAGGGAGACTCGATCGGCAAGTTCCTAGTGGTCACATGTGATTGTAGCCTTCCTCCATCAATGCGTACCGTCGATTTCGAGCCCTGTTTTCGCCTAAAATTCAGGCTACAACAAAGAATTGGTCTCAATCAATGGCAGCACGTCGTGAGATGTGGACACCGACAAGGAGTGGAGGAATCCCTGATGTCGATCGAAGCTTCATCAATATGGTTGACGATTAAGTGCATACCGGCAGGTATGTGGAGTTGTGGGAACTATTTACTATCTCCAAAGAAGATTTCCTTCAAGAGGCATAGTCTACCAGCCTGAGACGGGTTCCGTATGTATTGCCGTGCCGACTATGTTTCCCAATGGCTTGAGGAAAGATGTCTTCCTATATCAGCTGTGTGTTGAAATCTCTTGTCGTAGCTGAGGCACTGATTGTTCCTTATAATAATAACAATTGAGTGGCACTACAGCCAGCAAGGGACTTCCACAACAACTATTCTCACGAGTGGAAGGGACCTACAGATTTTTGTCTGCTTCGAACTGCGAGATTTTGACAATCTTTTTTTGGACAATTAGTACTCTAAGAGTGTTGTCAGCAACTCAAAAGAGGTGGTGCCGTGGACAATGTGAGGTGTCCCGGCCGGGAATCGAACCTAGACCTTCTGCGTGCGAGACGACGCACTTACCTACAACGCTGCTGCGACCACAATTGTTCTTTCTGTTCTTTCTAAAGGATAGTACAAGTAATCGTTGCTATCGCCTTCCTTCTCCTCAGCCGGGAAGTGTCGCAAATCAGGCTTGTGTTGGCGAATTTAGCCTTGCTGCGGGTTATCATGAGGCGTCCCGTTGCAGGATTGTGCCACTAAACTTTTCGCGAAAGTCTGTTTCGGACAAGGAACAGCCAAGTGAACGCTGTTTTCCCTATCTGAATCAATCACTGTGGTGGATGTTGCAGATTTGTATCCTCTGATCGGTCTGTCCATTTCATCCCACTACATAATGTCAATTTGGTCTGATCCCTAGTAGTCCAGGCTCTCGTTCGGCTATAGATTGTCTGTCAGAAAACCTCACTTCCACGTGCAAAATCAAAAATCGTTGTCCTTTGACCAGTGTAGACGGTCATCAATAGAGTTCCATCCAAGTACGGGGCATAGGGTTCATTTTATTTACGTTGCGAGTGAGCCTACAATTGGCTAAACCCACGGGCCTACGCTGCCGCTCAAATGCGTATCTGAGCTCAATTTAACTCCCTATGACATTCGATTAAAGGTGCAAAACAAAGGTATCCGCTGACAGGTCCACTTAATGCCTGACACGCCACTCCAAGTTTGCAAGAGTCCCCCTTGACTGGCATTCAACACTTTCCAAGCACTTCACTTCACTCTATCCCTCCCTGCCCCACCTGGTTTCATTTCAACGTTTACTGTGACAACATTCAATTTCAAATCTGCGTCACGTGAAGCTCCGATTGATATGAGATCAATTTTCCCACTTAAGCCGATTCAGCAAATCCTCATCCCAAAGGCGCACATTTTTTAGGCCGTCGACTCCCCTCTGCCGGAAGTCCTTTGGTCAATAATAAATAAATCCGTCATTGTTATGATCCAGTCCCGAGCAAATATTTGTATCCGCAAAAATCCCATCCCTGAAGCGTGTGATAAATTTTAACGCTCGCCGATGTTTTATTCAAAACTTGTGCTCACCAAACGATTCCACCGGAAGTAATCCATTGCTTGTGGAAATTGCACACACAACTCCCAACAAACGCACACCCCAGAAGCGCTCAGAGTTTCATCGCGTTCGGCAGTAGTTGGGAAAGTAACGTATGACATGTGCCGCGGGATAAGCTCCCTCAAAGTCGGATCAATATTCGCACAAAGCCTGGATTCGTTCGACTTGCGATGGCAATTAGGGTTTCAAAAAATGTGGAAAAAAAAGGAACGCAACTTTTTACCAGTCGCAATTGATTCGCCGAACTCGTTCAATGCCTCGGGGAATGAACTGATGGATTGACGGCTTTCAGAGTTATCACATAAAGGAATTTGATAGGATTTCCAAAACGGTGGGGTTTGCATTTGGAACAGCAGCACTTGCGGGTTACAATGGAGTCTTTAAAGATAGTTTGCAGGACTGTGTTCTTTGGGGCTACGAACTTGTGTTCCTTGAATGTTAAGTGTGATTACTGGAGAGGGCTTTGATGGAGAAAAATTTGGCAATCGCTCGTTGAAGATACTGTTCGGTCAAAAAATTTAAAAAAATGTTCCTCAAACGTCTTTTTACGAATGATTGCAGCTTTCGTGTGGCAAAGGCATCCACTTTCGTGCTGCAATCCACAAAGCGATTTAAATTGAAGAGGAGAAGTCGTAGGCTTGTTCTTAGCTTATGACACTACTTTCTCAGATCGTGGATAGCATTCAGATTTAACCTTCTCGATTGTGCTCCACACGTCGAGTTCGGTGGCACTTTGGTTAGCTGAGAGCACACTTCCGCCACATGGGAAGCTGTTAACTTTCTCGACTTCCTGTTTGGGAAGTCTTTGTTGCTTCAACTTCTAGACTGTGGGCCACCAGTATCCAATGTGAAAGTAAACAAACCTCGTAACCATGTCATTATCCATCGAATGCCATACCTTTTGCCCTTCAATGCTGTATGAAGTAAATCGCTGTAGTGGTGTCAGTATATACTCTTGACGAACTCCCCTATGGACTTTTCTGAGAACTTAGCATTTTGTAAGGCGCCCAAGAAAGCCAGTGGACAACATGTATCATCAGCTAGACTAACAGACAAATCTAGCATCTCTCTAAAAAATGTTTAAGTTATTCTCGAACGACCAATTTTGATCTCCCAGTAGATCAAAAACCATTGAAGTAACTAGTGGTTAGTTTTAGAAAAGGCGACGCGCTGTCATGTGACTTCTTCAACATCATTCTTAAGAAGATCGTGAGTGTGTCATAAGTTAACAACGCTCATCGTACAATGAGGTGAATCATCAGTGGTGTCCACTAGCATACTAGTATTACGAACCCATTGCATAATCCTATATACAGCAGTTGCGGTTGGTGCTTCTTTTTGAAACAAGACCCCTTTTCATTAAATACCCAGTTGAGGGTCTAGGACACTCAATTTCCTTCATCTACATGATGTGGTACATATTCACCCTAAAGAGTAGAACGCTCCTATCTGGTTTGTTTCTCCTAAGCAATCTCCATACGCACTGGATGGAATTCAAAATTCTAGCAATAAAAGCTGATTGCAAGATCGATCGATGTGGTCGCTGTGGCTTAGCGGATAGGCGCTTTGACCCACAGGCTAAAGGTCTAAGTTCGATTGCCGGACGGGACATCTCGCACTTATAAACGGCACCACCTTTTTCGAGTTGCTGATAACGCTTAAGGAATATTTAATGTCTATGAAACCTTTTCCAAATCTCGCCCTCAGAAGCAACATAAAACTGTAGGTACTCTCTACTCGTAAGGAAAGGTTCTGGTCCCTTGTGGGCTAAAGTGCTAATCAATTAATATTATTGCAAGTTATGGGGTGAATAAGTAAGGTATAAAGTTGCATGTTTCCCCTTCCAAGAACACTCCCTTAAGCTCGCTTTCGTACAGCAATGAAGTTCAGAGGTACATTCTTAAGCTGCTCCACAAAAAATACTGGGTGCAAGTTTTTTTTTTCGAAACCCACAGAATTTGTTTTCGTTTCTTTTCTAATCCTTTCCTGTATAGCTTTAGTTGACTTTGTAACTCGAAGGCATCGAATTATACAAAAACAAAACTGTCCTGAACGTTAACGAACAATACCGTTAAGCAATAACCTCTGAAAATGTCCATCAACCCCTGCTTTGTAGAGAACACAGCTTGGCTTGACACTAAATGAATTTGTGGCTGCATAGTGGACTAACACGAACCTCCTGCCATGAACCATGAAGGGTTCAAGCCTGAGCTATAGCTACCGCTCATTCCTGACGGCCACACGTTATCCTGCACACAAACGAACAGGATATAATTCCGTTAAGCATTAATCTTCAAAAATTTCCATTAACCTCCGTTTTATAGAGAAGCCCAAACTCTCTCTCAACCTCCAGCGTCCACAATTACTTGGTCTGTATATCGTAGATTCCGTCTTTCTCCCCTTTTCAAACCCGAGGGCTGGGATTTGAAGACCCTTTTACCTAGAGCATTGCTGTCCATTCGCTCGATGTGGCAGAGCCAGTTACGCCTTCCGGACAACGTCCACATAAAAGTACAACACGTAGACTTCGCCGTTGTGTCTTCTCTTCCATTTGCCTTCTTTGCAGACAGGGATTGCGCTAGTTCCTTAAAATTACGCTGTTTTCCAAACCGAGTTCTAGCACTTATGACACAAAGAATACAACAACAACAAGTTTCTTTTTAGAAATGCATAAAACGAAATTTCTCTTTACTTTGAAGTACAACATCATTAAAGTGGTAGATTCTGTCATTCCACTTTTCCAAGACCTGATGTTTCCGGGCTGTAGCTACTGGATGGCTCAGACGATATTGGCCTTAAACGTCTTAATCGTTTCCAGATCGCTGGTATATCATCAGTTCCCCACAAAAGAAGCTACACCACTTAATACGGCTGAAAGACAGCAAAAACAAGTTTTCAATATTTCCCAAAGTTGTTCAAACGTAAAGCGAACTCCACCCAAGTGAAAAAGTGCCAAACTTCAGAAGAGTCAAACTCCCAAATATCTTCCACCAACTGTCAATGTGTCTCTTTATTGCCGGCATTGTAGCATTCAACATGGTAGTGCACATTCCAAGGTACCAACATGTGCAAGCGAATTCCTCTGGGATTCTCCCCAAATCAATATTCCAACTCTCCCGCCACTCTGTCATTCAAAAAATGTTGCACAAGAATTTTTTCTGTCGCTGGAATTTAATATTTCATCTGCCTGGGGAACGTTCACAAAATTTTTTATCGCTTAAGCTGACGAGGGATTCCCTCCAAAGGCGCTTTCGAAGTGACATTGCACATGCAGGTCCTGCGGCAACGATTTATGTTTCCCTACAGTGCTCCACGGAGTCAGAGTCAGACGTTAATTGGCATTGAAATTAACATTCATTGGCGCAGACCTCACGTCACCCCTGAGTTCGCAAATCGATTGAGTGAACTGACCCCGGATCTCAGCAGACGGTCCCTATCTGTCTATCAGCGGCTTAACCCTCCTCCAATTGAACCGTTTAACCCCAAGTCGCCACCGGTCTGTTCATTGTGGCTTCCCCTCGGTTAAATATAAATGTCCGAAGCACGGACTCACGTTTCGGCTTTCACCTTCACCGCACCGGGTGTGAAGAGGCACAGAAACAACAACTCATTCCCCATGAGTTCACTTTCTTCCAACCTCGCTGCCGACAGGCGCTGACCGCTTGACTGAGAAGCACACACACACATGCCCACGCCGCCCCAAGCACCACATCCACATCTGCTCTGAGATTCAATGGAGCTGTGCAATCGATTGCCAAATCGAAATCGAGCGCACTCCAAGCGACAGCGACGGAGGGGGGGGGGGTTGTGTAGGGAGGCTGTCGCCTCCGGGCCAAGGTTACCTTCATATGTGATTCGTCTCTAATGACAGGCACTTAAGCTACGTGTGCCTCAGTGCTGCTCCCACAAAGCAAACACTTTGCACTGTTTGCCAACAATTCAGGGTCTCTGCGCCTGCAGCGGGCCGTGTGCAGCGCTTTCGGCGGCCACCATTGGTGTCATTAGCATTAATCAAGCAGGGAAGGCGGAAAATTTAAAATTCAGCACAACTGGGTTGCCGGCACTTGCCTCCACGATTTCCGTTTGTTCCAAGAGAGCCACCTCCCGCGCCTATGAATAATGCAATTCTCCGTGTGAAGACGGCTCCGGAATGCCGCAAATGTATCCACTCACGGCGAGGACTGGGCGCAAAAAACGAAATCAAGGAACGAACGCAAAAAAAAAATGTTACGTATACGCCGTGGTATTCATTTGAATTCACGTCATGCAGCCACCTGCTCGGGCCGACTCGTGTGTGTGGGCGCCGTCTCACCTCCGCACACCTCCGTCTTGTAAGTAAATACTCGAGGACAAATGAAAATTTAAATTTCTGACGTTTCATTTTTGGGTTTATCCTGCCGTGCAGGATATTCTACTCCTGTCGTCGTCCTCGGTTGGGGTCGGGTCTTCGGGTGTGGTTTTTAGTTTCGGTGTGGGCTCCTTGGAGGGTATCGGCAGTAATTTGCTTACTTATGGGACATGCCTTGCGGCAAGGACGGCAGGATAGGGCGTAGTGTACGTGCGGCTCTGTCGTACGAATTTTGATGAAAATTTATCTGCGAATGGCTGCAAGATGTTTGATAAGTGGGCGGGAGGAATGTGTTCATTTGGTGGAATGTGTGCAATTTGAAGACGCGGCCATATTGCCGACGATCAATCGAAGCTTGAAGCGCCACCAACAGGTGGTCCATTCGATGATAATTGGAATTTTGAACAGATATCCTTGGAGTAGGTTCGATGGGGTAATGTTTGAGGTATTCAGTTTGGAGTTCTGCTTCTTGTGAAGATTTTAGCTAACTGAGTTCAGGCTGACGGAACCAGGTGCTGACGCATTCATGACATGTGAAGCGGTGGAGAGGAACCCCTTCTTGTGTGCGCCATAGGTCCGTGCAATGCTTCGAAGGACTTAATGCTACCTGTTGGATAATTGGAAAGAAAAAAAAGGAAACAATGCGAAAGTGTTTGAATTTATTTTCGCATGCGATGCTAACGATACTTGTTGCTCGAATGCTCCGTTTCTTTGCATCCTCGCGGATATGACTGCTGCACTGTAAGAGCATTCCAGTGTCCCGTAGTACTCCTGGTTGCCAATTCCACGTTGCTTGGTGGAGTTCCTCTGCTCTCCGATGCACACGTTTTCGTGCACGGGTGGAAAGGAAACGCCGCTGTTGCTTGTTAGCCGTTGCTTGTGGTGGCCGTTTGATCACCACAACGGCTGCCACTGCCGCTCGCCGTCGAGTAAGTGACTCTATGTCCTAACGTTAGGTACGATCATTCATCTTCTCGATCACACAACAGCAAGTACAGCAAGGGTCCTTAACCGGCTTAAGGATGCGCGTTGGATGCCCATGATGGTTGCTTTGGCTTGTTTCCTTCTTTGGATCATTTCGCATTATGCGACCAATCCGCTCGCCTAAGGACTGGTCGCTTTTGCTTTGAAATAATTTTCTTCGCAAAAAAGTCGAATGCACAAACAAGAGATTCGCTCTCCCTGACCACCAGCCCTGTAAGACAAGGCGACTCAAATTTCTGTGGGGTGCAGTGCAGGGATTACCAAAATCGTGAGTAATATCGTTTTCCTCTATTCTCTAGATTTCTTTTTTGAACTGCACTTTTCGTTTTTCCATGATGAGCTATATCATCAGTGGAGTAGAAGGGAACTGGCTCGCATTCAGTTGATGTTGCGGAAAAAGTCTCCCGCATGTCGTGTGCGTTGAGACACTGATGGCAGGGAACTGAACTCTGCAAATGCCTGACGCTTTGATAAGCATAAGTTTTAGTTTCTTGTACCTACTTCTTAAACAATTATATCAAGTGCTCTTGGAAGTGTGGTGCTCCATTCCGTTAGTTTATGGAGAGCCTTGTGCAGATTTTTGGCCCTTCTTTTCGAAACATTGTCTAAGCTTGTCTTAGACATCCTGCACCACAGAGGGAAGCCTTACGTTGGGCCAGATGAACGACTTATATGGAAACAGCTTTGTCTTTTAGGACAGACCGTTCACTGGTCGTATGTATGTGTTAATGCGATGGAAATCGAAACTGGCGTTTTTTTAGGGGCACTGAGGGACAGTGAGGACTTTAGGGACAGTGAGAGGGTTGGGTACGATTAACGGCTTTTCAAAAGACCGATTACAAAAAATTTATTACCAAAATGTCGACTTATAAAAATATCGTCATTCTTAAAAGTCGATAAAATAAAATATCGATTAAAAAAATGTCGAAAAAAAAATGTCGATTCTACAAAGCCGACAGTTGCTTTTAACATATGACAATGTCAACAGGCCGGCCTGTTGTTAAAAGCAACTGTCGGTTTCTTTGTTTTTGTTCGCAGTGAAGCTTATTTCTTATCTTCTTAAAAATCTAACGGCAGTATACAATTGTTCAAAATGGAGAACAAAAGAAGCCTAATATGGATATCATAAAGAGAGAAAACCAATTGAAGTCAATTCTTTATGCGATATCCAATTTTTCGAAACTGGAATTTCTATCGAATAGTGCGACTCATTTGCAAATTTAATAAAAAATATTGATGTTGTAAATTATGTTTTCTTTTTGTATAATACAATTTGGAATACATACTAATAAATTTTCTTTTTAAATACCTTTTACTTATATGCTTCATTTTATTAAGTGGCTCATAGTTCCGAAAACAAACAAGTTGTCGACATCTTTACCGACATTCAATTTTTCAAATCGACATTTCAGCAAATGACTTATTTGAAAGTCGACATTTTAGTTTGGCTGTAAAATTTTTTGCGACATTTTTCAATTTTGTATTGCACAGTAAAATCGATATTTTTTTTTTTCAACTTATCAACGTCCTCCCATATTGAGAACTTTAGAGAACAGTGAGTCAGCCTCACAGTGGAGTTCCAAGTATATCGGCGTGTCCGTTGTTAGTTCTATTCTTTTGAGTAGCATTAGCTTGATAGTTTCGCATTTTCCGGCTTTGTCGTGTCCGTCTCCGCAGAATCGGTAATGAGGACCGATTTCTCGGAATTAATTTGGAAGTCCCACTTTCGGTAGAGGATGTTATGCTTCCTCATTTGTTTTTTGACACTCCGTGCCGCAATCTATACTGACGGCGATACCTTAGCCTCGGCCGTCCTCTATTGCGTTGTCCCAATGGTACAGATTCGAGGACCGGAGCAGTGGTGTCCATACGGCTTACATGGCTTAGCCATAATTAGGGTTGTGTCCGAAAACGCTTGACTAGGTGCATGTCGCTTTGCAGCCGTTAAGGTTCGTCGTTGAATCCTCTCCTTCAAACGCCATCAACGCAAACAAGACCAGACATAGCACGCAGAACTTTTCAAGATTGCATTGCAAGAGTGATTTTGCGTTTGATATCAATACCGGTGTTGTTGTTCCTATTAACCGCGAAGCCGACGTAGGCGAAGTCCTAAGTGTGTTCTTCCGTGGTGACAGCATGTACTTCGTTTTTCCCTTATTAACCACCAGATCCATTTTAGCTTCAATGCCTGTAAACGCCGCATTGATGGGGCGCTGTGTTCGTCCAACTACGTCAATGTCGTCGGCATAAGCTAACAATTGAACCGAGTTTTGGAAGATCGTGCCTCTGGTGTTGAGTTGTGAGTTACGCATGATCTACTCAAGAATGATGTTAAAGAAGTCACATGACAGTGCGTTGCCTTGTCTGAAACCTTTTTTGACATTGAAGGTCTCAGTGAGCTCGTCCCCGTCCTTTACGGAGCAGCGAGAGTTCTTCATCGTCATCCTACACAATCTGACGAGTTTGGTAGGAATGCCAAAACTAGACATGGAACTGTATAGCTCTTCTCTGTGCGCACTGTCATATGCGCCCTAAAATCGACGAGTCGGTGTCGGTTTGCACCTCTTGGGTCTTTTGCAGGATCTGCCGTAGTATGAAGATTTGGTAGATGGTGGACTTCCCTGGTCATGGCCCAATCCACACTGGTAAGGACTTATCTGGCTGTTGACGAACGGTTTCAGGCTTTCACACAATACGACAGAGAGAATATTGTAGGCGATGTTAAGAAGGTTGATCCCTCAATAATTGGCGCAGTCAAATCCTTTCTTGTGGACCGGACAAACGACGCTGAGACTTAACTCATCGGGCATTCTTTCATCCAAAAGACGAGCTGGTGCATGCGCATAACCAGGTCATCTCTAGCTGCTTTAAATAGTTGTGTGGGCTGTCCGTCTGCCCAAAAGATATCTTGGCTCTACGAAAATCTTCCTTGGCTATGTCTTTCTATCGCTTTCAAGAAACCACTTTTTCGTTTCATTTTTTTTTTGCAGGCAACCGTACCGTCGAAAAAGATGAAATATGCCAAAAATACCCTGAGGATACCAGATATGAGTAGACTCAGAATATGGGGGAAAATCAACATCTGGCAGCTGCCGATACTTTGACTAACATATGGTTTCAAGCTATTGCAGATAATCACCTGACGACGGAGTGCCTGGGGCATAGTTTTGGATTAGAAATCGAATGTAAGCTGCCACTACTTCTGTTTGAATCTCTTCAAATAGACCTCGACGGATGGTTGCTAGTTGCAAGTAAATTAGTTTCTATCTAACAAAGTTAAGGGAAGAAACTTTGATTTACCCATAACCACCTAATTTTCACCCCCCCCCCCCTTGTTCGCAAAAATTTGCCAAAATCTGCCCCAATCGGCTCATTACCTCAAAACCTCGATTCCCTCGTGAGAAGCAATTTACCCGTCACCGCCACACTTACACTTCCATCACAGCACACTTGTAGCGTTATCCATTAGGCCACAACTGATAAATTATTCATGGCGACATTCACTCAAATTCACTTAACCCAGACCACACACACACATACATCACCACTCCTTTCACCTTTCGTGTCCAGCTTTTAATTCATTCAATTATGAGGATAACCGCTTCCCTGTGGCACCATTATATCAATTACACGACAATAAATCACAGATACATATGAAAACCACACAATCCCCATCCACCCCTTCCCCTCCCCCTCCCCCAACCAGAATGGCTTCATTTTTTGCATACATACGAGTATACGTACATAATTGAAACATTTATACCGTTCGTCCAGTTGAATAGAAGAAGGATACCAATCGCGACATCGCGTACACACAACCAGCGCCGAAGTCATTGTATTGGGGGCTGTGTGCACTGCGCTTGGACTTGTGTGTCCTTCTTTAGTCCTTGCCGGCGGTAGAGTGAGATTGAATGGGGGGGGGGGAGGAGAAAAAAATTGTAACAAATCGCACACTCGTGTACCGACTGAAATCGATATTAGCCTGGATGGCACAGTTCTTGAAACAGGACGCGTCCCCCGACGAACGGCGGTGGCCGGTGGGTGGTGTCCGTTTACCCGCCTGACATTCACTTGCTCGAACGTGTAATGTTTATGCAACGGCTACGACACCAGGCAGTCGGCATGTGCTCGTGTGCCGAGGAGGCGCATTACAGATGCATTTATGCGGATCTAATTGAAAATGCAACCGCAAGGACTGACGACAGTTCTGCCAGAATGAAGCAATCACCGGAATGGAATTTAAATCAATTAGTGGCAACCCCTCTCAGCGAATCCGCGTTGAATTTGCAAGTTTATGTTTTGCCGCGTCTCCGTGTGTGGAGGCTCTTACTGGCATTCGGGTTTGTGGCGACGGCAGATTGAGGGTTTTTCTGTGGAGATGCTGGCTTGTCGCTAATTGATACAAATTAGTCTGAGGGTTGGTTGGTGGGGGTGCATCATCCGCCTTCAGGAGTGAATCGTTTCCACACAACACATTTGAGTGGTTTCCTTAACAAGTGTCTTATTTATTCATTTAACCCTCTAAAGCGCTCCAATCAGCAGCAATCCCTCAAATCCCACTGGGGCCACAGTCATTCACACCTCACTCTCGACCGAAGGACTATGAAGGCAACCCACCTATCCCCCGAGAACCCTACTCTTGTGATCCTGTCAAAGTCAGTTTGCTGGTGAAGTCCGAACCGCCGGGAGCAAAACATGAAATAAATCTCGGTCACCTCGTCGTTCTCAAACCCGACAGCAACCGCACTCCAGCAGTGTGTGCCCTCACCGGCAACCACCCCCAGGAACCACGTATCATACATAATTAACTCCCGTGCCCTGACGTCGGTCTGCCGTTCGGCAGTCCGGTGGGAACCGACGACGACGACGAGGAACCGAGCTAATTACAATGCTCCGAGGAGTATAATCTGTCTGGCAATTTTCTAATCGTAGAAACTCCACCTCGTCCTGCGTGCGGTTTTCGATTGCCCAGCAACAGGACATAACCGTGAACGCGTTACGGCAGGGATAATGATGTCGAAAAACACGAACATGATCCCGCGCTCACAGGTACCTCATCCTCACACAAGGGATCCGTTCGAAGGACACGAGGAACGAACTCAAAAATGTTCCTTATCACCGTCAGTTTATTTGAAATGAGGTCCTCTGGGATTTAGATAAGAATTAAGCGGGTGGGGGAGGGTCGGTGGCAACACAACAGAAAGGGCAGACGAACACAAATTAATCGAAATCCATCATGTGGCCGTTAAAAAGGACTCCGGCCCTCGACGCATAAATCATTCAGCGGCGGTGGGGGGGTATGCCATAAATTATCCCCTTCGTAGTGGGAAAATTGACACCTTCGCACTCAAATTGATTGAGATTAAGATACTGTATCGGCAGGCCGGAGGCGACGATGCCTAAACGTGAAACTTCTGGGAATATTAATTAACTCATTTGCATTAATTAAGGACTCTTGTCATTCAGTTGTTGTTACTCTGCTTGTTCGCAGCAGCAATAGCCATCACGTGAAGATCTCTACACTCAAATACGCATACAACATTTATTCTCACTCATTTTTTTTTGTCTCACTTTCTTATGCTATTTAAGCTCATGAGCTGTACATTTTTTGACACTTCCAAAGCGATCGCGAATAAACATTGTTCTCTTTATTCGAGTGTTTTTCTTCATTTCGAACAATAGGTGGGGCAAATCAGCACCTCCTCAAAACATTTGGTGACCCCGACGTGATTTGGTTGGAAGTTTTGTGTTGTATCAATTCGGATATCAAAAAAAAAAAATTATTAAAATAATATTTCGCATTAATTTCGTTTATCAATTTGTCGCGCATATCTACTCATTTCAAACTCGTTACGCGATCACACCATTTTTCCCGCTATCACAATGACAGAAAATAGTACCGGTGCATCAAATAATACCGATACTAGCGGTATCCCAATTTCATCGAATAATCGCGAGCCCAATTCATTTTCCAAAAAAAAGACCATGGCTTTAAAAGTTCAATTAGTTGAGCTGAACAAGTTTCTCACCGTTGAACGGCTAGGTGAACTTGATGAAGCTGAACTCTCTGTTCGAATGGAGTTTGTCGACCACGTGCATCACGATTTCGAAAGAATTCAATCAGCGCTTGAAGAAGCCGACCCGCGCGAGTTAGAGGATACCACACGAGCCGATTTCCTACAGGTATATTTCGAAGTGAAAGCCAAGCTCTCGCGTGGGCTTTCGCGCTGGAAAGCAACGGGACAGCACTCTTCAACACTGCGTTTCAATCCGGAAGAACTACAGTCCACCTTTATGGTACCCACGCGCAAACCCCGCTTGCCAGAGCTGAAGATACCAACATTCTCAGGAGCATACACAGAGTGGCCGAATTTCTTTGCTATGTTCAACAGCGTCGTGCACATGGATTCTGAATTAAGTAAAATTGAAAAGTTTCAGTACCTTCGAGCAAACCTACAAAGCGCCGCTCTAGATACGATAAGCTCACTTGAACTCAATGAGGAAAATTACGACAAGGCTCTAGATTTATTGAAAAAACGATTTGATAATAAATTACTTATTTTTCAGGAGCACATCAAAACAATGTTCGGGCTTAAGGGCGTCGAGATGAGTTCCGCAAGTAGTTTACGGACGCTCAATGATAAATTCAATTCACATCTTCGTGCCCTACGCACACTAGCCTCAACTCAAGAACTTGCTGATGGACTGCTTATATACTTAATTACTCGCAAACTTGACCAAAGAACACAGGAGAAATGGGAGGAAGACTTACCAATTCATGTGCTACCGAGATGGACGACTATGTCATCATTCCTGGAAAAAAGATGTCGGATGATGGAGAATTTGGAAAACGCTATGGTAACACAAACACCTAGCAACCAGGTGGGAAAGCATTCAAATAATATAAAAACCAATAGAAACGTTTTGGTTGCATCATCTAGTGGGCATAATGCATGCACATTCTGTGATTCAAAAAAGCATTTTATTACCAGCTGTTCCCCTTTTATAAATTTGTCCCCAAATTTACGCTTCAAAGAAGCCAAGCGATTGCATCTTTGCCTAAACTGCCTTCGAAAGGGTCATAATCTGCAGCAGTGTAAATCCGGTCATTGTCGTCACTGCTCAGCAAAACATCATTCGTTGCTTCACATGAGCCCTACTCCTCCTTCCGCTCCTTTATCATCGTTTACGCATTCTAAAGAAGCTGTCGACGAATCCTCATACACCCCTATAAACATTTCGCAATCAACACTTGTATCGTCATCATCAACAAGCCATACACCTAAATCTTCAATATCAACAACTAGCAACAACGTGCTGCTAGCTACAGTCATTCTCTTCGTAAAAAATCGCTCGGGAACCGCCGTTCCTTGTCGTGCCATACTCGACTCAGCATCTCAAATTAATTTTATAACAGCTCGATTGGCAAATCAGTTACAGCTTCCATCGCAAAGGTCTCAAATAGCTATTTCCGGCATAGGGGAATCTAATTTTGTAGTCGACAAATCGGTCAACATTTTGGCACAGTCGCAGGATGGCGATTACACCACTTCATTTACAGCTGTCGTAGTACCAAACATAACAGACTATCAGCCAAATTTCAATGTTAATACTTCTGGCTGGAATATCCCACAAAATATTAAATTAGCCGATCCTCATTTTTTCAATCCACAACGCATTGATATTTTGATTGGTGCTGGAATATTTTTTGACTTAATGTGCGTCGGTCAAATTCGTATAGCAGATAATCTACCAACGTTGCAAAAAACTCGTTTTGGTTGGGTTGTTGCGGGCGGAGTATCATACTCGGTTAAAACTTCATCAACCCTAGCCACCTTTAGCAAAAACTTAACTCCTATCGCTGAAGATACTTCTTTGAATGACTTAGTGAAAAAGTTTTGGGAAGTTGAAAATTGCTCTGACTCAGCTTCATCTTTATCACAAGAGGATATTTGGTGTGAAGAACATTTTAAAAAAAACTTTACTCGCCTTCCGTCTGGAGCCTATTCGGTTAAATTGCCCACACGAGAAAATATCAGTGCATTGGGTGACTCATTCGATCGAGCTCTCCGTAGATTTAAAAGCTTGGAAAGGAAACTACATAATAATTCTGATTTGAGAGCTGAGTACATTTCGTTCATGAATGAATATAAGTCGCTGGGTCACATGTCATTAGCAGATACCCACATAAATACACCAACGTATTTTCTACCACACCACTGTGTACTAAAACTTGACAGTACAACGACAAAGCTACGAGTCGTATTTGATGGCTCTGCCAAAACTACTTCGGGTTATTCTTTAAATGATCTTCTTTTAGCGGGGCCAAACATACAACAAAAACTGTTCAACACTCTACTACGGTTTCGGTTTCATAAGGTTGCCTTATGCGGAGACATCTGTAAAATGTATCGTTGCGTCCGTATCTCACACCCAGACGAATATCTACAATGCATTTTATGGCGTGACCATCCAAGAGAAAAAATCAAAATCTACAAATTAGACACCGTGACATATGGTACAAAACCGGCAGCCTTCTTGGCAATTCGTGCCATGCATCAATTGTCATTGGATGAGGAACAGGCTTTTCCTTTAGGCGCCAAAATCGTTCGTCAAGACTTCTATGTAGACGATCTGATTTCCGGAGGGAATACTATAGAAGAGGTTGTCACAATCAGGCAGCAGGTGAAGCACCTTCTTCATCGAGGAAATTTTGAAATTCGAAAATGGTGCTCTAATGAACCAAAGGCCCTCTCCGGAGTTGCTGATTCAGAGTGCGAGAAGTTTCTTAAGTTCCACGATGGTACCGATGTAACCAAAACACTTGGCCTCGTATGGGATCCTCACACCGACAAATTTTTATTTGCTTTTACTCCAGCTACAAACCAAAAGCGCATAACGAAACGTTCAGTTCTTTCTACGGTCGCTCGATTTTATGATCCGCTTGGATTAATCTCACCTGTAATCACCAGAGCTAAAATTTTTCTTCAATCTCTATGGAAGGAGAAGCTGCATTGGGATGAGAGCTTACCCCAAACTCTTCAGACCCTGTGGACTAACATATGTGCCCAATTTGATCTTGTAAGCAGTTTAAAATTTTCTCGATTCATACTTATTCCTCAATCTACATGGGAGATGCATGCATTCTGCGACGCAAGCTTGACAGCCTTTGGTGCTTGCGTGTATATTCGATCCGAATATGAGGGGCTCATAAAATCATCTTTATTGTGCGCAAAATCAAGAGTAGCGCCTCTAAAAACATTGACCGTTCCCAAATTGGAATTATCTGCGGCATTACTACTTGCGGAGTTAGTGGCATCAATATCACAAAGTGTAAAACAACCCTGTAAGGTCCACTGTTGGTCAGATTCGATGGTAACCCTGTCTTGGCTTCGTGAGCAGCCATCAAATTTTAATATATTTGTTTCTAACAGAGTTCAAAAGATACAAACGCTCACCAGTGGTATGACCTGGCATCATGTACCAACTTCATTAAACCCGGCAGATATCCTTTCAAGAGGATGCACTCCAAAGGAGCTGTTTCATTCTGAACTGTGGAAACAAGGACCACCATTTTTAGAAAAAGATTGTTCACACTGGCCTAAAAGTAGGGAGTTTCTAGCTGACCTGCCAGAACGACGTCGTAAAGTCCTTTTCGTCTCATCGCAGCAGGATGTATCGCTTAATTGCAAATTTCACAATTCATTCGAAAAGCTGCAACGAGTTTTCGCCTACGTTTACCACTTTGGCCTATCCAAACGGAGACTCACCACGCATAGCACAAATCCTTTGACACCACAAAGCATAAAAATGGGTACACACTTGTTAATTCGAAATGTACAGCAAATTCACTTCGCATCTGAGTTCAAGGCGCTAAGATTTGAGAAACAGCTTGACGCATCAAGCAAACTTCATTCTTTAAATCCTTTCATCGACTCGTACGGGCTGCTCCGTGTTGGAGGTCGATTGCAAAATTCATCTTTGGACTTTGAAGCAAAGCACCCACTCTTACTACCAAGAAATCATCCAGTCACTAACGCGATTATCAATCACTTTCACAGAAAATATTTACATGCTGGACCGCAAAGTTTACTAGCGTCAATCCGGCAACAATATTGGCCTATCGGTGGTCGGAAAGCAGTGTCAAGCGTGATAAGCAAATGCATAAGGTGTTTTCGTCTCAAGCCGAAGATTTTCGAGCATATCATGGGTAACCTGCCAGCTGAAAGAGTGCAGAGTAACAGAACATTTTTTACAACCGGCATCGACTTCTGCGGACCCTTCTATTATAAATCCGAAATTCGAAATCGACCTCCAATAAAATGCTACATCTGCATTTTTGTATGCTTTTCAACGAAAGCATCTCATTTGGAACTAGTCAAGGACTTATCTACTTCATCATTTTTAGCAGCGCTTAAACGCTTTGTGTGTACAAGAGGCAAACCACAAACGATTTGGTCAGATAATGCCACCAACTTCGTCGGCGCGAAAAACGAATTGGCGGAACTAAAGCAATTGTTTTTGAGCGAAGCACACAATTCTTTGGTATCGCATCAATGTTTAGCAGATGGTATTAGTTGGAGATTTATCCCACCTCGGTCGCCACATTTCGGTGGCCTTTGGGAGGCAGCTGTGAAATTAGCGAAATCGCATTTTCTGCGCACTGTTGGACTCTCAACATTAACCTTTGAGGAACTTCGCACCCTTGTCTGTGAAATCTCAGCAATAATTAATTCTCGTCCACTTTGTCCAATTACAGAGAATCCCGCTGATTTGGAGGTACTTACGCCTGCTCATTTTTTAATCGGCGCACCTCTCACAGGTATCATCGAACCAGACGTCACACATCTTAATATCAACCGCTTGGATCGATGGCAACGTGTTTGCTACTTGCAGCAAGTATTTTGGAAGAAATGGAGCTCATCGTATTTGTCACTACTTCAAGAGCGAGGAAAATGGCGGACACAAACTTCGGCCATTCGTGTGGGTTCGTTGGTTCTTGTAAAGGACGAGAATCTTCCACCCCTTAAGTGGCAACTTGGACGTGTGGAAAATTCAATATGTGGGGAAGATGGCGTGCCTCGCGTCGTCATCATTCGTACAGCTAATGGATCAATTAAGCGAGCTGTAAGAAAGATTGCTGTGCTACCCGTGGAAACTACAACAGTTGAAAACCTGCACTCTTCAACGGGGGGAGAATGTTCGCAGCAGCAATAGCCATCACGTGAAGATCTCTACACTCAAATACGCATACAACATTTATTCTCACTCATTTTTTTTTGTCTCACTTTCTTATGCTATTTAAGCTCATGAGCTGTACATTTTTTGACACTTCCAAAGCGATCGCGAATAAACATTGTTCTCTTTATTCGAGTGTTTTTCTTCATTTCGAACAATAGGTGGGGCAAATCAGCACCTCCTCAAAACACTGCTCCTTTCACTGGAATAATTAGAGGGCGGAGCCACTGGGCGCCCCTCTCCCTGTGTGGTGTGTTCGCTTTGTGCGCTGATTTGTATCATTTAATTGAAATCCTTTCTCGTCGTCAATTTGTCCTCGGTTCAGTCGTCCGCGTTGAGAGTGTCGAAGTGGCCCTTCATGTGGACTCTCAAAGGACACTCAATCGAGCAGGTTTCACGCAGAATTTCTCTTCAAAAGGTGTCTCTCCTTAAAGATGCCACAACAATGCAGCTGCACCCACTCATCCAACGCCCCTCGCCGCACACACAGAGGACGACGTGGTAAACTTTTGGGAAATTTCAATTTAGCCGTGTCCCTGCCCCGGGGGTGGGGAAATCAAATGCAAATATTCCCTCCATCCGTTCCCGAGTCGGGGTCTTCTTTTGATCGCCGAGCGAGAGATTCGTGAGAGTCACTGTGTTTGCTGAAAGCATCCTGTCCTGTCCTTTAATAACATTTCCTCTCAATCTTCTTCAGAAATGCACAAGAAAGTAAGTCCGTCGGCGGCATCGTCGAAGGCCACTAAGATGCCTTGGAATTGTGTCAACAGGATCCCGTGATGGATGGCGAGTGAATGCGTTCTCTCTCAATGTGCGCAAATAGAGAACACTTCAGATGGAAATTAATTTTTGTCCAACTATGCTTGAAGGGTGACACTCTTTCAATGGCGGGCTAGGGTTCTCAGAGCTCTTCGCCGGAGGAGTTTGTTTGCGCCGAAGGACGACCACCCGGATCGTCTTTTGAGGTGGGAGAGTTCCTGCTTTTATTGTCGCCCTCCATCGCATCGCTGCTGGAGAGTTTAATTGTTATTCAGCGGAAGTGTGTTCCTGTCAAGGATACACAAGCTAACTAATGATGCTTTCAAATTGAATAAGTCCTTCGTTAAGTACCTATCCTTTTTTTCTTGCTGGAAGGGTGGATAGCAGGTGTAATGAAAGGGAATCTCGATTTGGAGGTAATTTTGTGCTGAATGGAGGTGGAATCAATTGCCAAGGAAGAGGAAGTGAAAAGGATAGGGCTGAAGGGAATTTCGGAGCTGGGAAGTTGTGAACGTGAGCGGCAATGGAATGCAAATTTGTGTTCCTCTTTAAATTGGATTTTCTGATACAATTACAATTTCCAAAAATTACATCCTTCCAGCGCAGTGCAGGGATGCATTGCCATATTTGAAGGAGAACTGGAAGGATATACTAGGTATACATTATACCTTGTGTATGATGATCAAGAGAAACTGCATTTACTGCATCAGCTGCGTTATGGAAGGTTTGGAAAATCATTTCAATCTTTGACAAAAACAAAAGCTTTGCTTGTGGCTTGGAGTGGTGGTCGCATGTCAACATGCATCTCGTATGATGCCTCATAAGGGGATAAAGGACCACTTCCACTTAGCTCGACCACAGAGTTACAACGTGGAGCCAAAGCAAAGTTGATAACACCATAAGTTCACTTCTTTGTGGGCCGTGTCCTGACACTTTCCAGGGACCTGCTAATGGATGACAAATTTGACAAATTCTCCAAGTACTTTTTATCTCAAAGATGGTCGCAGTAAGGGAGCTAGTGAGGAGCGTGTCATCCAGTCAATATTCATCACCACAGCTCCTGGTGGGGCAGCTGCTTCTGAGGTTGATTTTCATTTCCTAAGACATTCCAGCCTGACAGCTTGGAACGAATTTTCAGTTCTCCCCCATAACTGCGCCAAGAAGTGAGGCGCAGGTCTCAACAACATCCTTTCCAACATTTTGTGTCACCGCCTGAAATAATCGGTCCTTAACAGGATGGCTTGGGTACTATACACCAATGGTCATGGTACACTACACCTTCAGGCTACAGTTTCAGGCTACAGATGTCCAAGACAAATCAAATGTTCACACTGCGGCTGATCCTTGAAAATACCCAAGAAATGCAGATGGACACCGTCGACGTATTCATCGATTACAATGCTAAGTTAGACAGTGTGTATGGAGACCTGGCACGTTGAGTTTTGGCATTCCTACCATACTCCTTTTTTTTGGGGGAGCATGGGCTTAGGCCAATGTCGTTGATCGCACTTAACATGGCAAGCTGCTTACACAATCCTCATCGGTGCACAGGTCAAGTTGACATACAGCCTCCTCGTGGCGCCCCCTGGATAGCCATCAGAACATCCGTTGTGTGGTGAACCGATGTGTGCAGCAAACCTCTCTGCCCGAGGGTTAAATAATGGGCCTCACCTAGCTGTCTGTAGGTTGTGTGTGAGGCTAACTCCCTCACGATATAAAAAGAACCCAGTTCAGAGACAACAACGTGCCTTGGGTATGGACGGATCCAACGTTGGCGACCCCAGCAGACGAACAAAGGCCAACGATTTTCGGTTCTGCACGTGGAATTCAAAGTCCCCTAAAAGACCACGTGCAGTCGAACAACTTGTGGAGGGACTTGACTGCTACAAAGCAAATATCACCGCCATCCAGGAAGTGCGGTGGGATGAGCCGGGCAGAAAGAAGATGAAGAACTGCGACATTTACTACAGCGACTGCTACAGGGAGAGAAGGCAGCGCTTATTTGAATGCGGATTTGTTGTTCGAGGCAGACATAGGCAAAAAGTCTTAAGCTACGATTCCATAAGCGAACGCCTCATGACAATCCGCATTAAGGCTAAATTCGCGCTCACGCCCCGAGAGAAGAGAAGAATGAGCAAGAATCAGTTCTATGATCTCCTAGAAAGAACATACGATCGATGACACCAAGATCTTCCTAGGAGATTTCAATGCACAGCTGGAAAAAGAAGACATCTTTGCTGGCGTCATAGGGAAACACAGCCTGCACGACACGACTTCCGGAAACGGACTCAGGCTGCTGGACTTCGCCGCGGGGCGGAACCTCTCTGTAAGTAGTACGCGATTCCCACATCTCAACATCCATAAAAAAACCCTGGCGATCCCCTGATCAATCAACCGTCAATCAAATTGATCACGTTGCGATCGACGTCAGACACTTCTCCAGCATTCTCGATATCCGAACATTCCGACACGCCAACATCGACTCGAATCATCACCTTGTTGCAGCCAGGATAAGAACCCGGAGATCGAGAGAACAACGGAGTTAAGATAGGCCGAAACGGTTTGACGTCAGAAAGCTACAATAGCAACAGGTCGCTGGGATCTTAGCCGACCGAGTCCTCCTGAAATTCTCCCAAAGTTCGACGCTGCCTGCACTGACAATAGAAGAAGAATGGAAACGTTGTCAAGGAGCCATCAAAAAGTCCATGACGGCCCGAATCTCGCTGTTAGGCAGAATGTGCTCTCGGCATTCATGTGGATCATGATTTCTCGTGTGGATCATGATTTCTGGTGGTTCATGATTTCTTGTGGATCATGATTTTTTGTGGACCGTGATTTCTTGTGGATCGTGATTACTTATGGATCATGATTTCTTGTAGACCGTGATTCCTTGTGGATCATGATATCTTGTGGACCGTAATTTATTGTGGACTGTGATTTCTTGTGGATCATAACTTCTTGTGGACTGTGATTTTTTGTGGATCATAACTTCTTGTGGACTGTGATTTTTCGGGGAACGTAAGGCCAGCCAATTTGGTTTATTTAAACTATTGTTTCTAGGTTTCACAGAATTTCATGAACAACTTAAACGCGTTGAATGAAGATCCCAGAAGTCCCAGAAGGCAGAAAGGGTGCTAATTCAATAAAGCAACATCCTCCGACATGGGAATGAATTCTGAGAAAATGTCCCCCACACCCACTCGCACTTTCATTTAACTTGCAAGCCACTACCACCCGAGGGTCGTCTTCTACGTCTTCCTCACGCCAGCTCCAAGGTCGATTCGCGTCTCTAAGGCCACCACACAGATCCCACACAAACTTCATCCCCTCAGCTCAAGCACATCCTTGATATCGCCAACATCAACATGTCATCTAGCCGACAGCCCATATGCCCGTCACAAGTGCTCGCCCCAAATCTCCTCTCGGGTAGTTACAAATTTAAATATCAACGAACCGACTATGAATAAATTTCCGTTTATCAACTCCGGCGAGAATGTACACTTTTTTTCCTGTTTCAGCAAAATACTTATGTCGACCGGTTGCGGGGGCCCTTCCCCCATCGCACATAATCCCCGACTTTATGGACCATTTGCCCGCAAGGCGGTGTACGTAAATTGGAAAAAGAAAACGGACGGAGGAAAGCCACGCCGCGCCGCGCCACCGTGCCGGAGAGTGAAAATGTGGTAAATATTCCACTGTGTGCCGCCTTAATAGGATTAGCCTGGTAGCCTGGTAGCCTGGTGGACCGGGCTTATATTCCCGGGTTCATCCATAAATCTCGGCCCACAAAACAATCTCCATAAACAAGCGGCTCGTATGAGTGTGTACACAATCGGATTGCTGCCGTGTGTGTGTGGTGTGGCGGCCAGTCCCGGAGGATGAATTCCACCTGACCACCACGAGTTGCTGTGTGCGTTTGTTTGATTTTGTCAAGGACACGTGTGTGTGTGTGTGCGTGTGAGTGTGCATGCTCATGCATAAATATTGGGAATCAGTTTCACAGCCAGGGAACTGAATATCTGCTACTGGGGGATTGAGCGTTGATTGGGTGCGAGCTAGAGTGGCGGCAGTGGCGGCCGGACCGTAGTGGTGAGTGGAAGTGATTCTTGTTGTAATGCGTCCGTTTTGTGGCTTGGAAAATAGGTTACAGTTCAGATTAAGGGCTAAGCCCAGGAGGGGACTTTACATCTGTTTGCGAATGCTGAGCAGGGCCAATGGGGCAGATTTTGCAACAATGGTCGCTCGTTGGGCGCCATTCTTTGCCAGTTTGTTTCATCGGGGGGCTGTGAATAACAAATGTGAGCTCGTTCTAATGGCAAACAGTTATGATTGGGAATCTGTGAAAGAAATTCAATCAGAGGGAAGTTACACAAACTCCTTCTCCAATCGCTTTTTTAGTCGGGAGTTGTTTCATCTTGAAGCGAAGACAAGGACCCTCCTAGTTCCTAGTTCCATTTTCTTTGTGCAAATATTGACTTTTCCATCAACGAAAGAAAGAACTTCCTTAACAAAGAATCCATCAATTTGCTCTCATACGCCCCCCAAAGGCCTTGTCAAATCAACCGCCCCATCATCAACTCGGCCATCACTCGAACAGATTTGACATAATTGAAAACCCATTCGGAGTCCATAAAACGTTTGCCACCGTCTCCGCGCCTCGTGTCCCGCAAACATCAAAGGACATCGATAATGAAATATCACAACAAAACCGCGGCCACTGGTTGTCACACGCGGTTCAGGAGAACGCGCTGTGCCCAGACCAACAAACCACCCTCGTCCACTTCGTCCTATTTCCGCACCGCTAGGAAACTCGGAATGGGGGAACGGGTAATACGCAAAAAGGAAGCCTGCGTCCTGCCCACGAGATATGTGTCACTCAACAGAGCCACCGCATCAGTGATTTCGCTGCAAAACCCCAAACCAAACCACGCATCGTCCTGCATCCCTTTGGCGGTGTCACAGGCTCATCGCAGTGTGTCGCTGTGGCAACGCTGCAATGGGTGGATACCCCATGAACCCCATCGGTGATTGATTTATGCATGTGCTCTGTGCTAAGGTCCCCCTCTTCCCCCTCCCCACTCGCCGCGCAGAGGGACTAGGAAGCCGCTGAAATGTTGCCGTATCAGGCGAACCGCCGTAAATCATTTGCGTATGGACCCCCACGCGCCGCCATTGCCGGAGAAAATGACTCAAAGCCGGCTGGATCGCAATGTGATGAATCTTGCAACGCCGCAACGGGGAAGGGCACAGGGTGTAATATAAAATTTAAGCGCAATCCGGCTGGGCATTGGTTATTCGTGCGCCCGCTCTTAGGGGGGAGAGTTCCTTTTTCATTGCTTTCCGAGGAAATCAGGACTTAACGCGAGGGACGAGACCCTCTTGGGCGGATAAAAAAGGGTTCAATTCAAAAAAACAAAGTATTGGAACTCAATTCTGCAGCGGCACCTCACCTCAGTGCTTACATGCCCGCCAGCCACCCCTGCCGATCGCTGATGATGTGTGTAAGCACAATCAAGGGCAAACACAGAATTGGATTGCTAATGGCCGCCGCTGCTACCATCCTGGGGAAAGTTACAATCCGACGGGGAATTTAATCAAACAACGGGCGTATTTGCCCGGATGCCAATAGCGGGGACGATCGGGGTGCCAAGGTTAAACGTTGTGTGGATTGTGTTTCGAGAGTACTGGCACGAGGCTGTCCCGAGCTGCTGGCATAAGTGGATTTCTTTTGTTCGAAATCCCTCTTGAAATATTATCCTCATCCGCGACCATCGGCGGAGCTGTCTAATGAAAACAGGATTACGGCGCTATGGTAATGGTTTGCTTGGTCTTTGTTGGATGACTCCGAGAAAGGATAAATCGAATTTTGTGGCGGATACATATGTGACAGGTTCAAGGAGGGGGTGGTAGAGAGTTTCCCGTGACAGAATTTAGTTCATGTACTCTGCCCCTTGTCAGAAATTGATGTGACATGGGAGTGGGTGGGGATGTGAAGGAGCAAATGTGCCTTTGTGTCAATTCAGATGATGTCCTTTTGCCTTTTCCATCACCCAGAGGAAGGGCTTGAAGTGCGTTGTGAAACAGCGTCACTGTCACCCTTTGCGAATGATCCAAACATTTCAGATTCCGTGCCAAATTTGCTGAATACTCCTGCTAGGAATCACTTAATCTTCCACTCTACCCTACTTCTGATGGCGTAAGGATGACCGTCATCTATCGATCTCTCTTTCAAAAAGATGACCATCGAACTTATTCTGTGTCGAGAAAATTCTTCTCAGTTGTCAACTGAAGGCAAGGTCTGTCGAAAAATGTTCAAAGCCCTTGATGTTAATTGTAGCTCACAACGACTGAATTTCAAATGACTTGAAATTGAAATCGTCCGAATGAAACTGTAGTCTGTCGTGAATGTAATGGGAAAGCATCTGCAAACTGCAACTGTCCTCAATTAAGTCTTTTCCAGTTTTAGGTCTGTAGGGGTTTCAATTCGTTCGCGCCTCATTCTTCAACAACTACACTAGTGTTGCGCATGTGCATTGTTCTCTCACAAGTAGGAGAAGCTGCATTTCGTTGCCAGCCTTGAACGGCGAGGTTTGAGAAGCTTTTCATAGGCAAAACGTTTTCTTTCGGTTTGGCAGCAACTCGATAAAAAGTGGTGTCGTGAAAAAAGGAAGATGCGAATCTGGAAATGGAACTTGGAATCTTCAGCATGTAGAATGGGAATTTAAAACATTTCAGTTGAGTACGGAAGTTTTAAGCTCAAACATGCCACTAGAGCGTTCAGACTCGAAAACTGGTCCATTGAACTACCAGGCAGTAACCTACATTTAATGTAATTTTCTTGTCTTCCGGAGGAAAACCAGCAAGTGTTTCTTTGATAAAGAGCCAAGGCTTTAAGCTTTTACCTCGTCAGAGCCAGCAGCCACTGCTTTATGGAGCAGAGGTCGCACATCGACAGAGAAATTGCTCCGGAGTGTCTTCACCTTCTCTACAAGCGTTGCATAGGGTTTCATCACTATGTCCAAGCACAATTAAGTGCTAAGCGAACATGAATTGCCTTGTTTATATCAAACAAGTCGTCTGCAGTCTTTTCCATCTAGAGATAATAGAAATGGAGCGGAGTTTTCGCTGACGTTTAGGAGCAATACATACTTGTAAAGTTTATATTAAAAAACGAAAAGAAAAAAAAACGAAACCCTTTGCGTTCGAGTGTAACGCGTAGCAAAAGTGAAAAATACCACTTTATTTCCATCAAATACAGAGTATGGTATTCCTGCTTGAAAGATTTGATGAAGTACAAGGCAATAGCGACTTTCTTTTGAACTGATCATGCAAAAATTGAAGTTTGGCATGTGGTATCCATTTACAGAACTTCTGAATCATTCCAATCTCTCGTTGCCTATAGCGGGTGGCAAGCAAGGAAATATTCAACTTGCTCCTCTCCTAACCCTTGAGTGCAACTGACTGCGTTTATTTTTATCACCCGTGTCCGTGAATAGGCGTGAGTTGTAATAATCAGTTGAATACCTCCTCCACATATCACTAATTGAGTAAATTTTAAGTAAAATGTTCCAAGATAAGCGAAAAGAACTTTTGTTTCGACACTTTTGAACTGGAACTAGTGCTCATGAGGTGCTGTCGAAATCCACTGATTGATGCACAACCTTGCCTAAAATGTTCTCGATATTGCGAGGGATCAGTAAATTCAAGAGGAGTTCACAAAGGATTTCCTAAATCACAAAATCCACGGACTGAGCCTGGTGTAGCTGAGGGTTCAAAACTGTTTGAAGATGTGTTTCTCTGCCTATTGCCAAAAACATCTTAAGAAACGCCAATTGGCATGTCGATTTTGTATTTGCACATCAGTACCTTATCTGAAACATCAATGTAACCACTGAAACCATAGCTCCCATGCATCCCTTGATGGCACATATTCATCATAATAGTCAATATGGTTCAGCAGCAATTTTCTAGAAATGAAATGAAAAGATGACACAAGGGACACAAGAGAGAACATTCATGGTGTTACGACCCAGCTCAAAACCAATGACGGCGATGCTGTTTTGTTTTTTGAATACGATGTCCCGAGCTATTAAGTGGCGTACCCGTGTTTGACCAACTGTCAGGATGCGTGGTCAGCTAAAGGGGTATATGATAGCAATGTGCACCGCGATGTGGTGGCATCGGAATGATATTGACCAAGGCATCATCTTCAACAAGCGGTTGATAATTTCTAACTTGCTAGGAGGAGTTAGATAAAATTCAAACCAATGAAATATCGGTGAAACCTGCCACACAGCTTATGTCACATTGAATACCATGTTAGTGCGGTGTGAACGCAGAGACAGCACATATAGGGATGACAGCCTTCAAAGCCAAATTAGCAATGGGAATTTCTAAAAACGGATGAAGTGGCAATGTAGTGTATGTCAACAAGTTCTGACACTGAGAGTATTTTGTTCTGTCAAATGTAAGCATCCACACGCATTGGTGGTATAATTGTTAGTATAGATTTATGTGGTCGTCGTGGCGTAGTGGGTAAGTGGCACCACCAGGAGGAGATGCTGTGATTGGAGATTACTGCAACGTTCTGATTGATTTGCTACGTTCCGATCTGCTACTCTTGACGCTAAAGATCCACCTCGAGCCTGGTTCATCAATCCCAAAGTACTCCATTGTGCACTGGAAACATCTCTTCCACCTCCATCCCAGTTACGGAAGCTCATGACAAAAAACAAACATTTGTCTCTAAGCCGAAAAACAACACAACCAACTACGTGGGTGGACACCAGGGAACAAAAAATCGTCAAAAAAAAGTCACAAAAAGTATGAATATCGCCATAAGGCACATAAATACATCATTTAGATCCAACAAGCCATCACCATTACCATCACCATCGACATCAGTGCCATCATCAGCTCTTTCCGAAATCATCCATCCAAAAGTTTCATAGACGCGCTCATTCCCCACGACAGCGATCCCATATTCATAAGCTTTCCATCACTCTGTCATCAATTTTCCGAAGCCGACATCCACCCGACGACCGACTACCGACGACTCTCGACGTGTACATCCATGGCGAGAAAATGAACGAATGCATGACCGGAGAAAAAAAACGAACTAGTATGTAGTTTCCAAAGTATCGATCCGATGTGTACATCTGACGTAAGGCTTCTTCAAATATTGAAGAGATTCCATTTTGTTTGAGTGGAGGATGAGGGCGTCGCGTGAGTGTGACAACAAGGAAGTGGTCCAAGGACGTGAGGAGAGGGAAGTTCCCTAGTTTCGAATAACTGTAATTATGTTGAGGATTTTTTTTCTGTTTTGAAATGTTGACAATAACTTTGTCGGTTATTTGCTCCCACTCACATTTTAAGAACGTGTCCTTGTAGCTGGATGGCGGACAAGCTCACGGAGGGTGTGTGTCTTTCCATCACTCTGAGGTTCATCCAGAATTTGATGAAAGCATCGACAAGCAACTGCTTCTCGTCACACTTCAATGGATTGTGCGTCTCATCTAGAAGTCTCTTGAACTTTAAGGTCTCCCCGACCAGTCAGGGATCCTTAATCTAACGACCGAAGCCCACAGAGATCAATGACCGGACACCCTGCAATTAAAAAGCCTACAACAGAAGAGACTACTACCCCCACCACCCCAACCCACCCCATCACCGGCACATCGAAGAGAATTTCTGAACAGAACTCATTCAAAATTTATTCCTCAATGTGGCCGACTTTAAGAGTTCGCCCATGCGGGCGAGGACAAGGAAAGTCAAAGCGAAAAGAAAAGGGAAACTCATGAAATTTTCAGCAATACCACAAGACAAGCTATGATGGAGTGCAGCCCCCCCACCGTCGGTGCTCTGGCGCACCTATACCGTGCGCTCCATGTTCAGCATCCGGAACCGGGGCGGGTGATGTTTCAAAAAAAAAAATCCCATTTCGCAAGTGAAGCGCACACATTTTGGCTTGTGGAATTTCTGCAAGGGATAAAAAATGAATATCTCCTCGAACAGAGATAGAAATACATTTCCCCATGCGAAGACTTATTGCAGATTGGACCCGGCCCAAGGGTGGTGGTGCGAGATGCTCCTACACAGAGGCGCGGTTTATTGCCGCTTATAGCGGCGCACAAGGATGAGCCATGAGCTGGGTGTGCAAGGATTTGGTTCTTCATTGGCGTCTCCTTGAATTTATGGAAAAGTTTTACGATTCGATTAAGTCAATGAAACCGGCGGATCCTTCGGACGCGGTGCGGAGCAAGTCTGTACACATTTTGCACATGACAAGCGATTAGTGTTTGTGCGATTGAATTTAAGGTGAAAACAGTTTCATAAATCATTGAATCCCGTTCGAGGCTGGCTGGCCCAACGATACTGGATGGTGGGTGGAAAGGGATTGAATTCGCACACAGGAGGGTGTTCCCTTTGGTGGAGGTGGCCGAAGGATTTGAAAGGAATATGATCCAACGGCTGTGTGGGAGGAGGTGGAAGGGGGTTTTTCAATAGAATTTCAGTCGAATTGGTAGCCAAATAGAAGAAGTTTTGAGTGGTTATGACCGATTACTTGTCGGAGAAGGGTGAATGGGAACGTCAAAGTTTTGCCTGTTGTCGGAGGAGGAAACAAATCTGATCCTTCATTCGAAGTGAAATAAGATATTTCGGGCGATTTTGGAGAATTAAGTTCGTGTCGGAATCTGACATCCGTACATAATTTCAGAGTCATTACTCGGGCGGGGAGATATCCTGGCCGGGTCTGAGACGGGTTTGGGAAAGTGGTTAATGGCAGGATCTTTGTCAATAACAACTTTGAAAACAAGGCGCACTCCTGATGGTTGAAAGAGTTCTAAAGGATAAGGGGAGTAGCTAAAATAGACGTGTTTCATGTGCATGGTACCTATCAACTTCAGCTATTTTTGAGGGTTAATGGTTGAAAATATTTAGAGGTCAGTCTGTCAAACAATTTAATTTATAATTGATCACTCACATGAAAAACGTCATAAAGGGGATAAGCGATTCAGACAAAAGAAAAGTGTGGCCTCCGCTTACTTTCTAGATCAATGCTAAAAACGTTTAAAGTGCAAGGAAGGCTTATGAATTCAAAAGAAAAGGCACCACCTTCAGTTTTCGAAACGTTTTGCTGAAAAAGCAGTGAGTGCAGAAGGAGTACGAATGGTACTTAGGGCGGTCGCATAAGCTACTAGAATACAAAGAAAAAGGAAAATTTTAAACATGTGGTCACCAATGTGTAGAGCTATACGCGCTTGACTCGGTGCGCTGCTACAATTTTTTTAACGTTTGCATTAAAATGGATGCGGCTAAAATGGGTTTGGCGATAAATGAGACAAGACGAAGTCTCGGGCAGAGCGTACCACTAGGCAGCAGAAACTTGGAGTTAGTCAAGGACTTCATCTTCCTTGGCTCCGCAGTAAATAACGACAATAACATCAGTTCCGATATAAAACGCAGATTTACTCTTGCTAATCGTTTCTTTGGGCTCAAGAGGCAATTGAATAATAAAGCCCTCTCTCGAAGGAATAAACAGCTTGATCGTCCCAGTCCTTCTTAACGGCGCGTAAAACGTGAATGTTACTGAAATCTTATGAGGAGGCCCTTAGTCATTTCAGGGGAAAAGTTCTAGGTGCGATTTTTGGTTCTGTTTGCGTTGAGAGTGTCTGGAGAAGAAGATTCAACAACGAGCTTAATAGGCTGATCGGCAGCAAGCGCATGACCAAGCGTTTTCGAAAAGCAAGTTTAATATGGCTAGGCTATATAGAGTGTATGGGCACCACTGCCATGCCAAGGTTGAGATGGCGCACACAAGTGGAGAAGGACATCAACCAAATTGGAGTGCGCAATTGAAGCCGACTGGCGAGAGATCATTCTAGCAGGCATTATGGTTAAAGCACAGGTCCACACTGGACTGTAGTCCAGTGACACCATTAAAATAGGCTCAAAAGGCATCAAACACTGACCTAAACTGTGCTCATAGTTTTTCTTCTTGTTTGCAATGTGCAAATGCAGCAGACAGCTTTCTCATGTCCCATGTTTCAGGCAAAATATGATTAACACAGTTCAGTGAGACTATCTCATCTCTCTAGCATACCTTCAATGCGTATGTACAAATGCAATTTCCTGGAATTTTGTCACGTTGTCCATTGCGACAGACGGTTTGGTAAGTGCCTCGACACCTTCGAAGGAAAAGAGTCACCGAGCATGGCATCCAAGAGCGCATTTCCCTTCCATAACCATGGGTCGACTCACCGACCAACACTATTCATTTTTAGTTTTTCTAAGATCAAGGACCAGCCCGCCTTCGGCTGAAGTTTTGATTGACGGCACTACCATTCAATGCTCTAGTGATCAAGAGACAATTGACATCTTTGGACAAGCCCTTTACAAAAAGGAAATGAAAAAAATTAGCAAAGAGTGTTCCTTTGCCAATAGATACAACTACTTCAAGCTGAAAAACAAACATATTTAAATGACGCGACGGTCCACAAAAAATTAACCAACCAACAACTACAAACTGGTTACAAACGTCTTAAATAAACCGAGGATTCATTGTGAGATTTGTTGCTTTCAACAGATCATGCGTGACTTCCGACAGACTGCGTTGTTCGTTTTTTATTCAGTATCGCTTGGCTTATTGCCATGAAAAGATTCACACCACAAAAGTGTCTCAAAATTTTCCATTTCCATAAGCGGTCTGTGAAAATGTTTTTTATGGTGCTTAATGAAACCACTATTGCCAATATTCAGTTTACATTAGTAACCGGTTCATATACATCCAACACGTACTGAGGAGACTATAGCAGCTGCAGTTGGAAGTGTACACAAAGACCGTGAACTTGACCATGTTAACAAGCTATGTATGTACTTCCTGGAATTCAAATACCGGGTCTCGGTGAGCTCTGGATTCAACCGAAAGATGCTTCGAGTCACTTAGCGAGTGAAATAATCAATCCTCGAAACACGATTTTAAAATTCAGAAATCCATATTTTTTTAAAGCGAACCCACAGCAGAGATCTCTTCTGTTCCCGTGTTTCCAGTTTCGTTCCCCTCTATCCCAACATTACAGAGAGAAAGTTTTCAATTCAAGGATCGCTCTCATTAGCCTCCAATCCGTATATTGATTAGGAACAGCACAAACCAAGAGACTGCCTGCTCCTGGTTCTTTTTCTGAGAAAACTGAAAACTGAATCGATTTTTAAAAACTCATTAAAGTCAGCTAAACGAATCGAATCCCCGATTGCCTTAAGCAAACGATTCGATTCAAGGATAATATTTTTCTAATCTCGCTTCCGTCCTCTTCATCCGCTGCCTGAAACAACATGTTTGTGTGCATCGTCCTCATTACCAGACACAAGAGGCAAACTTCTTAGCCATTTGCCCCCGAGGCGTTTCATTCCCCCCAATCCCCTAACAACAACCTTCACTTCAACACACCGCTTCATTCTTCAAAACAGTTTCCTGTTATTGTTTTTGTTTTTGTTTTCCCCGCGAGCTACAGCATGGCGGCGGCGGCAACGTCAGATTAACTAGATCCATGTGTTACTAGGTCACTGGGATGCAGCACCGCCAGCGTCATCAAGCTTAGCCCCCAGAGGATAGGCAGACGCAAAAAAAACCGGCAAACTGAGAAGAGAAAAACTCTCCTGAGCCATTAGTGGCATTTATCTTAATCGAAATTTTCAAATATCCCATCGGCTTTAAGCTCTTTAAGCGCCATAAATTGATTTTGAAATTTCATTATGTTCATCCCTCGTGCGCGTCTTAAACTTTGGGGCGGTGGGGTTAGCGCAAAAAAAGATCCATTCCCAGTCTACCCTCGCCGCCTGAAGGCAATCGGTAATGCCGAGAGTCCTCTGATATGTCTTCCTCTGATTCCCCACGCAGCAGCAGCACCCTCGTCATTATCATTTGCCAGACAGACTGAGAATACAAAGTTTTTTTTCTGTTCTCCTCCACTCCGCCCACGCCACTTTTAAAACAGCACTTATCCCAAGCAGTTCATCTGTTCGATGTTTATCCCTGGTGGTGTGTGGATGGAAAGGGGGGTGGGAATAGAGTTCCGTCGAGTACTCATGAATTCAATATCCCCGATGGAGTATGAAGCCAGGCCAAGTAGAAATTAGCATAAACTCGTAAAAAGTAAATCGATGAACGCACATTCACACCCTTGGCTTTGCTGGCTCGATAATTAAGCGAACAAACAGACGGCTGGTTGGGGGAGGGGGATGGAGGAGGACGACCCCAGGACTGGACAACAGGCTGCATTGGTTGGGAATTAATTTTTGTCCGATTGACCATTTTTCATTTGAAGAGACCTCGATGCCCTTGCACTGCAATGCAGCTCTGCTGGCTGATGGGATCTTGCATAGACCAGCCCTCCCCTCCAATTTTCTCTCTTTTCTCCTCCTCATTGGCAAGGATTGGGGGCGATAGGGGGGTTGTTAGAGAGGAAGAAGTCTCATGACTTGGGCAAGTTGTAATTGGTACTTTGAGATGGAGAACGAGTCCAGAGAATCGAGTTGGGTCTCCTTGATTCAAGAGACGGTTGGGAGGAAGTTCTTGTTCACCCCCCCCCCCCTCCACCGAGATTCTCCCTCTCGGTTTTTCGGTTCACATTGAAGAAGGAAATGAAGTAAAATGTGCTAAAGACAGACGGATGTTGAAGAGGAAGGATGACTCTGAGTGATGGTCGAGCATACTTTGGACTCATTAGGGACGACGACTATGAAACTTTCGTCAAGAGATTGTCCCCAGTGTGATTAATTCCCTTTAGATTTGTTATGCCATGGGGCTTGGATTGATGGCTGTGGAAACAATGACTTGTGTTAGGCCTGCTCCGTGCCTCCGTGAATGCATGCAAACATCGTCTCAGCAAATGGAACCAATTTACTCGCATAAAAGCGTTCCCTGCACACACCCTCTCGGAGAGACATCATCTGCATTTGCATCGGGAAAAGGGACTTTAGCAGTCCTTCAAGTTGGTTTTTATGTGGAAAACATTATCCGAACGATGGAGATGGCTGAATGTGAATTCAAATGGTTTTTCGGGGATCAGGGGTGCGGTGGATGGACAATGGCGGAGCTGCATACCGAGTTGAAGGGGGAATCCCTTTGGGGAATGAACACAAATGGGAATAGTCAAATTGTAACTTACTATAAGCTGCAGCTTCTGAGTCCTTGTGGCTGCCATGAAACGGCTCCTTTATGCCGGCGGACCACTGACATTGCATTACTTACCATCTGGTCTCGACTTTCTCCCAAATTTGATACGGGCGGTCGTTGAAGCTCGTTTGGGTGGTGGACTTATTGGGATAAGGATCGCTCTGCAAGGGCCCCCTCCCACCGTGATGCACCTCAATGTCCCTCGCCATCTGCACACGTTTCTTCCAACCTTCCTGCCGTGCAGAAGCCACAAACATTTTCCACTCAATCTAATCGCATGTCATGCATATGATAAAACACTCACCAGGAGCCGGTTGTCATCATCAGCAGCAGCGCTCGTTGCATGCCTTTGCCTTCGTGGCGCGCGCGATACTCGTGGGGGAATGAATGAAAAATGGTTGTCTCACATTTTTATTGTTCACACCCCTCCGTCCATCAGAGGAAATCACCGACGGAATGCAATGAATTTAAAAGCATTCCGCCGAAGGAGACTTTCATTTCATTTTACTTGATTTCCTTTGTGTATCTTTGGCGCGAAAAAAATGGCAGTGTTGATTGAAGAGATGCTTAAGCTGATGTTGCTTCGTTAGTGTCGTTGTCCTCTATTGTACTTGAGCTGAGGGAAGGGCTTTGCTATAGAGGCTGATGATCCTCGTGGATAGATGTGAGAAGGCGTTTCCGGGGTTCCGTAACATGTTATCAGATGCAGCCTTAAATTATGAACATTCGGTCTCAAATTATGTGGCACATGTTGGCCTTGAGTCGGGCGCCAGTTCAGAAAAACTCTCTTTATTCTGTTAAATCAATTTGCCACCAGAGGTTTTTCTAAATCAGTTATGCGACACATTTAAGTCTCAAGTCGGGCGCCAATTCAGATACAAATTTTTTTCGTCCTGTATCTTAAAGCAACATAAGATCTTTGAAAATTGCATTCCTTAAGATAGAAATTTGGAAACGATTTGAATACTTACATAAGGAATGCACCTTTAAAATAGAATAGAAACGGCACAGCTTTCAAGAACCTGCTGCCTCGCATGACCTAGATTTGTCCTATGAGTCACTTCAGACTTGTTTATACCCGCTGAAGCCATTAAGAAAGTGTAGAAGGTAAAAGGATGTAAATAGTAGACTGGGAAGATATTTTTGAAGTCGTGCAAAACATCCCACCTTTCCTTTTTCCCATAATACCTCACTGACCACCCAGGAGGGGTAAGTTCACTTCAGACTCTTCATCTCATTTGGCTTCGAAGGCATCTTTTGGAAAATGTTTTCGTTTTCCAGTTGATTTTGGCCTCTTGCTGCCAACGAAAGGATCAGACGTCAGCACTAGTCAGCGGAGTACATCTCTATTGCATTTCGAACTTGTACACTGAAGTCATTACTTTTAACAAATCCACTCAGTTGCTTGGGTAAGCTGGTTCAGTCCATGCGTGCCCTTTGCCGTAAGTTGTGTGTATATCCGCTGATTGTGGACACATTTGGTCAAGTGCAATGGAAGGCCATTTTCATAAAAGACTTCAGCAATCCTTACGCGCCACTCAAATGTCATAGTTGAGTTTGTCAAACACTCAACCGGAAAGATGTGTCCAACTAAGTTGGCCAAGCAAACTTGCCTTTCAAGTGTGATCTTTTAGCTCGCGCCAATTATAAAAAAAAAGTCTAAGTCGTTATGAGGAGCACAACGTGGTCACAAAAACGAAACATTTTTCTTCCAACGAAGTAGCTGCTCAACATTGAGTTCCCAGGCACCGTCGCGTTTCTTAACCTATCCCGGCGACTAACAACAGTAACAACACTGAGAAATCTCATCTTGCCAATACTTGTGATCTTATTCTTTGCGTGGTAACCCAAATTTCATGCCCTTAGGTGGTGGAACAATCTTGCTCTTGCCACCAAACTCGGCCTTCGTTATTACTGATCTTCCAAGCTGCTTCATAAATGATCCAGCCTAGACCAATCCTACAAGAAAGCTCAGTGTTGCTCTTCCCATCACTCGTGAAAAAGGCCTCGAGATACTTCACCTTATTCATCTGTTTCAATGGGACTCCACTAACGTGTAGAATGCCTTAGAGAGGCGTTTTGGAAATGACCATTACTTCGAATCTACCCACGTTCATCTTCATTCCAGGATCAGTACATACGGCCACAAACCTATTGAGTACTCTCTAGAGTTCTATCTGGGAAGGTGTTGGGACAACTAAGCCATCTACGAAAATTTGACTCCCAACTATCCCATTGAGAAACTTTCCACTCCTCCCCTGCGCTGCAACGGAGAATGTGGGGACAACTAAGACATCTGCGACAAGAAGATGACTCACATTTTTTCAATGTGAAACATTCCCCGCCTAGCCTGCGCTGCAACATTCAGTCCACATATGAGAGATAAAAAAAAAGACAGGAGACAAGGCGTAACCTTGCCGAAGCCAGTTTACGGTATATCCGAACACAGCTGCTACAGTGGATATTAGGAGATTAAATGACACCTAATAGGGAATCATCAATTGCATACATCTGAGGACACTTCAAAGTTAAATTAAGGGACTCGGTAGTGTGCCTTCTTCAAATCTACAAAACAACTCTATATCGATTTAGCATACTCCCAAACTATCATTGTTAGAGTAAAAAGGTGGTCGCTTGTACTTCTGCCGGGACGTTCATCCCCCAACATAGTTTCAAACATAGCTCTAGACCGGGCCTCCAACACCTTAGCGTAGAACTTACCCGAGAGACTTAAAAGAGATATGCCCCTGTAGTTGGAGGGGTCTCCCTTGTTTTCCTTTTTTATGAGCAGGGCAGTCACTCCAGTCTGCCAATCGCGAGGTTCTCGCCACATTCCCAGGCCAATTTGGACCGTCTCACTTATAACAACAAGTCTCCGAAAGGTGCTCCCTGCATCCACATCCCTATATCTTGTCGCAGAGTCCTTCTTCTTTGCGAACACATGCCAATGTGTGTCTTTCCACGTTCTTAGATTTCACAGTCCAGGGTTAATCACAAGCGACCCAGATTTGGAAAGTCAATTTTCTCTCACTTTTCCCTCGATTTGTCACGGTCTTCGCGTACACTCTGAGCTACAGGTGCTATAGTCTCTTTACTAGGTGCTGAATGTGGTCTAATCGGTGGAGTATCACCCACCAATGTATACTGGCCGGTAGGTCGGTTATGCGCGTCACAAGTTTCTGGAAAAAAACATTCCTCAAAGAACACTGATTTTCGAACTACAGCTGACCAATTTGGAGACTCTCTTGTGGTCTAAGTCCTTCTGTGATGACTTGCCAAATGATACCGAACAAAAATGGCAAAGCAGTTTGATAGGCGTCGTCCATGATTTGTCAGACAAGAACCTATAAAAAATCAAACCACACGACGAATTACTTTTTATATCAATTGAACGTGCTGTGCGGGCTTGAAAAGTTTTATATGACAATTTAATCAGGGAGAAGCAGCAACTTTCGTTGGGAAAGCTGAGAGTCATGAAGCTGGCCCATTCTGAATCTTGTCTGCCAAGGATGACTGTGTAATTGAATATTGAGATATTTTCATGACACATTTTGTGCATCAATTAATTGGGCCTACAAGTTCATATCCTGGAAATCCTCCCCCCCCCTCCCTCCATAAAATAGTCCTCATTGACAAAGATATAATAATCACAGTTCATTGGAGGCACAAGCATTAACGCCAGTGCGTAGAGCTTGTCTCTAAACTAGGACATTTTCCCGTTCAAATTGAGTAAACGAAATGGCAAATTACTGACTTCATTGACTTCGCTCGCATAAAACCCCCCACGAGCTGAGCCCCCCCTCGCCGGCAACACACAGCGCCACCTTAAGAAAATGTGCTAAGGACTCGCAATAAACACGACGCAGCCAGCTCCGGGCATAAAACAAAAGCCCATTTCTCAAGGTTGAAGCGCGAAGTGTCCCTTCCACCCCGTGGCGTTGTCTTTGAGTGGATTTGAAAAGATTCCACCGGAGCACAGGAACATCGTCATAAATTCCACACCGGCACAGCCCACTTTTAAGCGAGACGGTGGCAGGCCGCTTTCCAGCGCTGACCGTCCTAAAAGGAAGTCGTTGAATCTGGAATTTTATTGCCCACTAAATTGAGTTGAGCACACAGGCCGAAAGAGATACCCGATGTTGGCGCGATAAAACCAACCATAACGGTCTATGATTTACTTGATGCTGGATTTATGATGGCTGCCACTTTAATTATATTTACGAGGAGGGTTTGGGCGTGTGTGTGTGTGGCGCACTCGTGCTGCTGCAACGTGATGCAATATTTCGCGGGTTCTTTGAGTCGTCTCCGTGATCCCAGAGTATGGGCGCGGACCAAAATTCAGCAGAAATCGTGTGGAAGCACCTCAATCAGGTGCACCGCTCCCCCTCTTAAGAGGTTCAGAGGTGTCTAGAAGCACGTTTATGTTTTCATTGAGCGGCCACCATCATAAATTTCGACTATTCGAACATTAGGCGATGGGAGAGGGCTTCTTTTATGGCGAATAAACTCAAATGAAACATGGCGTCATAAAGGCACTAAGTACCAGATGTTTGGCGACTCTGCTCAACCGCTTGGCACATAAAACTCAAGCGCTCCTCGACGACGACTCTCTGGGGGAGGGGGGCGAATGCATTTTTTCGAAAACATTTCAATTATATTCATGGGCGTGCAGAGTGGAGCAGAGCGGATGTACTGCAGACGGTCCCGGAATTTCGACAGACAGGCAGGGGCTGTGTTTACGAGGGTGTATTCGATAAATCAAATAAATTTCACACGCGTCGGGTTGGGCTAAATATTTGATGTGATGGCTTTGAGGAGCCGGTGGGGGGGGGGGGGGCTTGTGCTAAAACCATGCAGTTAAGCAGCAGTATCCGTTTTAGAATCGGCGGTATTCGTGGCATCCGCAAATACCGTGTTTATTGTGCGCGTTCTGGAGATGCAGGAAGTGAATTGGAGAATTTTACTGCCAGAGAGCGGTGATGGGGCTCCTAAAAACGGCCTCATTTGATGAGATGGAGAGCTCAGCACCCTTAAGAGGATGATTTGAGTGCAATTTAGACAAACGGCAGGCAGCCAGACTTGTGGGAAAGAAGACAAGGCAGTGGAGTTGCTTGATAGTCGAATGTCCTTACGAAACATTGAAGATTGCAGAAGATGACACCCTTTGTCTGAAGTCCACTCACAGTCAGATGATGTCGGCTCTCTGCACAACAAAAGCACACAAACGCCTTCTTTGAAATTCCATTCCGTTTATCCTCTTCTATTCGCAGACCTAAAAGGACTCTCGCAAAATCAAACCACCCAGGACCAGGACGAAAACAAAGGACACACCCAAAGTGTTGTTTATTACATGCTGCAGATCCTTTAAGCTTCAATTGCCCAATTCCCCAGCAGTGACAGCCTGAGCCAAAGCCAAAGTGAACCCGGAGTCATTACCAAAAAGCGCTCGTTAGTGGTCTTGGCAAGCAGTCGTACCTGCCTCAGCCCAGGCAGCGAGCACCAGCTCATTCCAAGTGGATAAGTGTGTATCCACAGAATGCCATAATTGTCTGCACAGAATTCGCCCAACCTTCCGGGGGGGCCGACAAGGAACAATAGACTGTGCTGCAAAGCACCACCAGACCGCCCACATAAGCCGCCTCAAATTGGGCGGTATTGACATCTAGGACAAAGAGAAGTGCCCGGCCCTGCTGGTAGTGCTTTAATTAGAAACCTAATGGTCACAATTATGCGAAGTGTGAACTATGGGCCAACCGGGCCTACACCGCCGAGGTGAGGCGCATAAACATCCTAGAACGAGTATCATTCATGTGAACCGGGTAGATGCTGTTAATTGGGTGTTGCTCAAACAAAACTTGGTTAATTGGCTCCGGCGTTTTGGGCGCAGGCGAGGGGGTGGGGGGCGGATCTGAAGGATCCTCGCTGGCAACCGCCCCGCAATTAATCCACCCTTCAACTGCTGACCCCGGATGTGGCCGCAGGCAATGGGGCGTAGGTTTGTTGTGCCGAGCCAATTTACGAGACCATAATCGCATTAACATGGATGATTACGAGCATTTATCTTTTGCAAATAAACAGGACGCCGGGGCACACAAGATGGCGGCTGGATTTCACAACGGGATCGCCTATAAAACGAGGGCCGCAACGCAGGAGGGGGTGGCTTAACGACAGATTAACCGACACATGTCAGAGTTTTACGACAAACAACACCGACTGTCGAGGACTTATTATGCATTCGCAGGTGTATTTTAATGGGCGCCATCCGACAAAGCTCACGCCAGAGCCCATGAATTTCATGGCAGGCAATTGGCAAGGACGCCACAAGGACTCGCACCGTTCGCGTTTGACTGTCTCCCTCTGGGAGATGCTTTCGAGTGGCTTTCTGAAGTGAATTTCATTTCATGAGATATTTATGACTGCGAGCGTGACGTGGGACTGGGGCCATCCCCTCACCCCGGAGGCGGTGTTTGGAGCACAATGAGAACTATGAATAGCCCAATTTGAATTTTGAAGAAATGTCAAAACGGTTCTTGAATGAGACAATAGACGTTTGATGGATGTGTGGGCGGTGAGAAGACTTCCCTGGTGGGGGGGACTGCCTTTGCGAAACGGAATGATGATGAGTTTTGTCACAAAGGAGTTCATTAACTTGATAATACCTCGAAAACTATTTGCGTCAAATGATAGCTAGAGGGAAATTGTTGTGGTTGTTTGAAAGTCAAAGGGGGGTGGTAGGAGGGAATGCTATTTTTGTACAGCCTGTACTTAAGCCTTTCTCCTTTTTCTGTTGTCAAGATTTTGAAGTTGTTTTTTGAGGAAATTCCGTTTGAAAATGAATGAAAATAAACAAGGCAAGTGCAAATAACACTCACTCGTAAATGGTTTCGTTTTCACATTTCTTCTAACCAATGCTATTTCGAACTGAGCTTTGAATTGCTGTATGTTTAGATATGAAATTCACTGGGCTTGGCGCTATTTTATGACTCATCGACTTTGTGACAAATTTGTCAATTTTCCAACAAATACATATAACGATGGTATTCATTTCTTAGGACCCTAAAGGATCTCAAATTGTTTTTTTTTTAGATATATCGAAATCTGTTTATTGACGCTAGCCCGTTTCTGGTCAGTACAGCCAAAACAACTGGGCTTTCGGGCCAGCGAGCCCGAATGAACATACCTACAAAAACTGAAAGGCTGAAAGGCAATTATAAAAAATTCATAGATTAACTTAGAGTGCTCGCATGGAGCCAGTAAGATAGTTTTAATTAAAATAAAAGTTATTATAGCTAGTTTAAGTATTTTATATCTAGATTTAATGCAAATGAATCTCAAAATAAAAAAATACATTTTTTAAACTAAACCAGCGAGCCCGAAATTCGTTAAGTTTAAAACTCCTTTCGGACACAATGCTATGTACTTTCTTTCCTCGAAGATTTTTGGATGTATCTGTTCTCTTGTCTTAAGGCAGTTATCTAGCCTGACTTGAAGCATGTGTCTGGCCATGATATACCCCATTTAGAATTAAGCCTGTGCCTAGCTAGTAGATGATCATCAGTTCTGACTAATTAAATGGTTGGCAGACGTCAAATTGTGGTTAAGCCGGCATACTACATGAATGGACGCATTTTTTTAGTATACCGCCCCTTCGGTTGTTTTTCTGCATACACATCTATGTAATGAAAGATGTAGCATCTACTAATTGTACTTTAATACCATACTTCGTAGACATATTTAAAATAAGACAATACATTTGAATCACCCTCCTATCGCCAATAGCATGCCGTCTTCTTTTTCTTCTTCTTTCCATGGCGCTACATTTTAGTATGGACCTGGGCTTCACCCAAAATGTCTCTAGCTAGCACGATCTCTGGCCAGCTTCAAGTTGCGGAAGGGCCTTTTTCACTTGTGTGTGCCATCACAGCCTAGGTCGTCCGCTGTTGCGGTGTCCCAGTGGTTCACATTCAAATATTATCGGACCGGGGTGGTGGTTTCTATATTCTCTACATGGCCTAGCCATCTTAAACATTGTATCCGAAGGCGATTGAAGAGACGTATGCCGCCGTACAGCTTAAAGGATTCGTTGCTGAATCTTCTCCTCCAAAGTCGGCAATGCAAACAGGACCAAACAACGCACGCAGAACTTTTCTCTCGAAAATACTAAAGGCTTCCTCATACGCTTTTAGTTGCGTCCAAGTGGCCCTGCCGTAAAGGAGGACTTGGATGATCAAATTGTTGTACAAAGCCAGTTTAGTCCTTTGAGTGAGGACTCTTTTACTGAATTGCCTTTTGAGCCCAAAGAAGCAGCGATTGGCAAGAGTGATTCTGCAAGCCGAAGAAGACGAAGTCCTTGACTAACCCGAAGTTTCTGCTGCCAAGTGGTATGCTCTGCTCGGGACTTCGTCTTTTGCCTCATTCGCCAAAACCATTCTTCCTCTTCAATGGCAGCAAACCACCTCATTGACAGAACCTTTCTTGACATTGAAGCTCTCGGTGAGTTCGTGACCGACCTTGACGGAGCAGCGGGAGTTCTCTATCGCCATCCTACACAATCTGACGAGGGTTGTAGGAATGCCAAAATTAGACATGGCACTGTATAGCTCGTCTCTATGCACACTGTCATATGTGGCCTTGAAATCGACGAATAGGTGGTGAGTGTCGATTTACACTTCTTGAGTCTTATCCAGGATCTGCCGTAGTGTGAAAATTTGGTGAATGGTGAACTTTCCTGGCCTTAAACCACACTGGTAAGGACCTATCAGGCTGTTGACGAACAGTTTCAGGTGCTCACACAATACGGCAGAGAGGATCTTGTACGCAATGTTAAGAAGACTGATCCCTCGATGGTTGTCGCAGTCGAAGAGAGTCTACTTTCTTGTGGAGCGGACAATGATTTCACTCATCAGGCATGCTTTCCTTAGACAATATCTTACATATGAGTTGGTGCATAGGCCACAGTAGAAACGTGCATGTGCCACAGTAATCCGTCCATATCCGAGGCGTGAAGTGAAGGAGAAAGTCTCCGAACTTAATTGTTTTATATGGTGAGGGAGTTAACCTCACGCAAAACTTACACGCTGGTAGGCCAGGCCCATTATTTACCCCAGGTGTTCGCTAGGTAGAGGTGTTCGCTGTATATATTGGTTATTATGCTTATCCAGGAGGCGCCACTAGGAGGCTGTATGTCAACTTGACCGGGTACAGACGAGGTTTATCTGCTCGCCATGTTGAGTGCGATCAACGACATTGGCTCGTGTGCATCAAACTTCTAACAGAAAGCGTTGACTGAGAGACCAGGTGTAATGACAAATTACAAAGTCTTCTCCAAACGTAGGCAACCACTTGCCATATTCCAAAGAATTTTCATGATTTGAAAAGAATGGAGTGGTCATACAGACACTAGAACGGAGACCAGAAAGATCTGTTGCATCCCATTCTTTTAGGTTCTGAATTAAGTGCTGTCGTAAGATGTTTTACTAATTTTCCGAAATGGGATTTCTTTTTTTTCGGGGCTTTCACCGGCCAGGCTTGGGATTAATAGGTGCTCCATTGTTTTTTCCGTCCGCCCACACTGCCTACTGATATTTGTACTGATCAGACCCCATTCATGGAGGTGGTTGTTACATGCTCTGTGATTTGTTAGTGCTCAGTGGTTGTCAGTAGAACAATGTACCAAACAGGGCCAGTCAGCAGGAGAGGGTCATTGCTTTGGAATGAAGCGAGGATTGCAACATCGGACGCATTTGGATGAAAGGTGGGGCCCGAAAATTGGGACTGGTGTGATTGGAACAAGAAAAGGCCTTCTTGAAAGGAAGGAATGATTTTCGAATCGGAATTGTTTGTAGGACAAAGCTAGCTTTGTACAACAGCTTGATCATCCCATTTCTCCTTTAGGGCGGGGGAGCTTGAACGTCTGTTCTGTGTTCGATTTTTGGTCCTGTTGATGAAACTTGGAGGGGCAAATTCAGCGATGAACTTTATAGTCTGAACGGTGGCATATGCCTGGTCAAGTGTCTTCGGATATAACTTTAGGACTCTGGAAAGGTTATGCACCTTGTGCTGAGTATGTCATGATCTTCTCAGTTGTTCAGTTCTCAGTCATGTTGCTGTACAGCCTATAGAGTTCCTGGTTGAAATGATTTCCTCCAGATGCCATCAACGCAAACAGGACCAAAAATCGCACGCAAAATTTTCTATAGGCTTCCTCGTTTCAGAGCGTGCTTATATCTTTTCCCCGTTTTTTTCAAAAGTCTTACAAAGACTCCGTGTAAGAGTCTTGTTTCCCGCGAAACGTCCCCATATCCCAATCAGAAGGCAAGCTGCACCTTCTGATGACATGATTTGTATTGATTTCAGCCCCTCCGGCCCACAACAGCCCTTCGCTTAATTGAATGCGACCCCTCATCCTGAGAGCCTCATTCTTGCTCTCCCTCCCATGGAACGCGTGCCGAAGTGAATTTCAAAGACTGCCATGGCACTCGATGTATGTATAGCTTAAATTAAAGTTGCCGAGCACTTTCCCGTTTATTACCACGACATGCTTTCGTTCTTCATGCCACCATTCCCGGGCAGTCGTCATTCATTGCCGCCACTAAAAGACGCAAACATCCTCAGAGGAACACCGAATCAGACCTGAATGCACGCAAAGGACTCCTTTCTCACTCGCAACGATGACGACAGTTCGCTCCAATAAACCTCATCACCAGGTTTTGCGAGGGTACACTCGTCTTGCAGCCGCACGTCCTCCCACCGTGATGGTGGGAGTCATTCACAGAAGGCTCAAGCCTGACTCCCTGCCCCGGCAGTGCATTTGCGCAATTCTGTAAATAATTCATGATGCGTGTGGGTACACTTCCCTGTAGCCTCTTTAGTCTGTGTCGTCCTGTTCGGCACTGTCGTCGAGGACACCGGGTGAATAGAAGTGCCCTGCACAAGGGGAAATTAACATAAATTTGTAACTTAATTAGTCAGTTGAACGCGAGTGTGTCGCGGACGAGTGTTTGTAGCTCATTAGCTTGTGGAAGTGACGGAGCTCCTCCTGCCCCGCTTCCCAGGACACGTGAATAAATTGTCGCGGTCTGATGAAATTTATTTAAACATCACCAGCAGTGACGTGGTTGTGATAGGCTGTGGAGCAGAGTGACATCCGCACACAGTCGACATTTGAATGCAAAGCGCCCCCTCAACCAACCTCCGGTAGGTCGCTTATCTGACAGGAGGGCGAGTGCACTTTTCCCACCGAAGGACCACAATGCGATGGAAATTCAATTTGCATGCACTTATGTTTTCGACAATCGGGAGGATGCCGAACAACAAAAAGGATTCCCGCCCCGGGGGCGCACTGGGTGTGACAATATTTGGTGCCGGTGTCAATAGAGCAGCGATTTGGGTGGCGTATGTGTCGCATTTGCGTTGCATTTCTTTTCCTCCTCCGGTCGGTTTAGCTTTGTGCAACAGATTCACACATATCCTCGAGTGCGGGAGGTCCTTGCTCACTTTGCTTCCTTTCTTCGGCGCCGGCAGGATGTGCCGGTGCATGGCATGTGCATTCCGGACCGTTGCGGAGCGATGCATAGAAATGCATGGAGATGCAAAGTGATTGCTAATACAAGGCAAGGGCTGAAGGAATTTGGCTCAATTCAATTGAGTTTATTTTGGTCGTCGTCGTCGTCGTAGTCGGTGTGCGAGGGCGAACAGCATCAAAAGGATTGCAAGCGATGCGAAATCTGAGAATGTGTGTTTGAGATGAGTTTCATTGGAGATGACACACCAGAGGGAACCCCAGGGTTGGACGCATTCATGCATCAGTGCGTCCCATAAATGTATCTCTCGTGCAGCCGGATGTTCTTATTTGGCATGCTGTTTGCCATTGGAGTGTGAAGGAGAAATTGCTGCACGTTGTGATTTTTGGGATGGATTATGTGTATGGGGATAAGCAAGCATTCCTGAGCGAGAATAATTTCATTCCTGGAACTGATCAGTTGGCCGGTGGCGTTGTATGAAGCACAGCTTTGAGGATGCACGTGTGGTTTCTTCAGGTGGAACAGTTTTTGAATAAATTTTCTGAAATAGCAGATGCTGGTCCTGGAAATTTCTCTGTCATGAAGACTGTCTGTGGCATCAGTTTGAAACAAAAGAAAAAAAACTTTGGCAGACCTGTGGCTGCACACCATTATCCATTACCATCTTGCTCAGACATTCAATTGCATCAAAATCTCTGCCACCAGGCATGTATCACCAATTTAAAGGGTTTTCTTTCTGGAAAAGCTTTATACATCCAAAATTATATTCACAGTTTGAAACGGAAGATGAACAGAAGCCCAAATGACAAAATTTTAAAACCGAAATGTAAAAAGTTTCAAAAAATCTAAGAGTGCTGAGAAGCCAAAATCACCATGTGACCGCAATTCTGAAATATTCGAATCTCAAAATGTCAAGAAAAAAGCCAAGTACCTCTCAAATTATGCCGAATATCCAGAAAAACTCTTAAAAAAGATCACAATAAGGTCAAGGTCAAAAAAATTCAAAATCTCGAAATTCTTCTTTTTACTGGCGCTCTGTCCGGGGTGGACCTGGGCATCAACCAACATGCCTCTCTACCTAGCACGATCACTCGCTAGCTGTCCCAAATGCGGACTCCAAGTTGGTTAAGGTCCTTTTCCACTTGTGTATGCCATCTCAGCCTAGATCGTCCTCTGTATGTCCTCTGTTTGTCCCAATGGCTTGAATTCAGAGACTTTTCGAGTTAGAGCATTTTTGTTCATACACTCGATGTCCAAACTGTCTTAAGCGTTGTATCCGAAGGCACTTGACCAGACGTATGCCGCCGTACACACTATAGAGTTCATCGTTAAATTTTCTCCTCCAAATGCCATCAACGCAAACAAGACCAAACATCGCACGCAGAACTTTTCTCTCAACAAGACAAAGGGCAACTTCATCCGCTTTTAGTAACGTCCGGGTTTCCTGCGGTACAAAGCCAGTTTAGTCCTTCGACAGAAGGCTCTGTTACTGATTTGGCTCCTAAGCCCAAAGAAGTGGCAATTGACAAGAGTGATTCTGCCTTTGATTTCGGTACTGGTGTTGTTTTCTCTATTTAACGCGGAGCCGAGGTAGACGAAGTCCTTGACTACCTCGAAGTTTCTGCTGCCTAGTGTTTCCCACTGTCCTAGGCATCGATTTTGTGCATCCTTCTTTGATGACAGCATGTACTTCGTTTTGCCCTCTTTAACCACCAGACCCATTTTAGGCGCTTCCGCTCCAATGTCAAAAAACGCATCATTACCGGCTGTCTGTGCTCGTCCAATCAAGACATCGATATCGGCCTAAACTAGCAGTTGAACGGTCTTTCGGAAGATCTTCTCAAACAGGATGTTGAACAAGTCGCATTAGGGATAATCAGGAAAATTCAAAATCACGACGAGACCGAAATCCACAAGCTCAAAATTTAGAAAAGAAATATCCCAAAATGTCTTAAGTCAATAACATTGAAAAACGAATAAATTCAAAATTCCGAAATATCAAAAATTGGTGAAAGCCACAATTTCAACATTCCTATAGGCCAAACTACGGAATGCCTAAACTCCCAACAATATATAGCCCAAACTCAAAATTAAACTCAAAGTCCCACAAAGTAAGAATCACGAAATATCCAAAATTCTGAGAGGGCCTAATCTAGAAGGTACTAAATTCTGAAACTAAATTCTGAAACTTTAAAAGCACGAGATGCCAAGAACTCTTGAACTTCTAAAATCCGAAAATCTCTACATGCAATCCGTGTCAAAACTGTCAGAATTCTATAAAGTTGAAAATCTTTAAGATCCAATAGTTCGGATTTGTCCGAAATTCTAAAGCACGTTAATTCATCTAATTAAATTAAAAATATTCAAAACAGCCAAAATTACAGAAAATCACATGACAGAAAATCTACAATCCCCAAAGACCAATCTCACAATGACCAAAATTTGTATAAACCAAAATCTTGAAGAACCAAATGCCCAAAACCTTGAATTGACGAAGCTTAAGAAAGTGAAAAAGTTGTGTAAGCACTTTGTCCAAGTCCCACAGCGACCCCAAGGATTAGAGGTGTCATTGCTCTTCAAATATAATTTTGTATTTCCGTGATGAGGGTTTCGAGATTTTCAGCTTTTTGGAATTTTGATTTGAATCTTCTCTAAATCCTAAAGCGACCCAAAGGTTTAGTGGCCTTGCCCCTTAAATATAATTTTCTATTTCCCTGAGATGTTTTTGCAAGATTTTCGATTTTCGGGATTTTTTAGGCTTTCGGGACTTCGAGGTATCGACGTTTCAGTGTTTTTAGTTTTTTGAAATTTTGTCCCAAACCCGTTTTCGTCCATTAATCCTGAAATTCCTTGCGATTTCACATCCTCCTACGTACCTTGGCCGCGTTCAATTTGTTCTTCGGGAACTTCTGTCCATTTGTCTCTCACAAAAGTTCACATTCATACGACTACCTTTCCTTAGAGATTCAGGCTCACTTTTTGAGCAATGCAATGGTTCGTCTCAGTGACTCTTAACTCAACCGATTCTGATTCAAGGAGTTGCACCACTACATCTTTTGAAGATTAAGTGCAAGTGAATACGCCTCCTCCAATAGCACCCGGCCTTTCTGGATTCAATCTCCTCTTCAATTCTTCGTAATTGGCTCTAGAAGGCGATTTAAATGTTTACATGCCCACCGTCTGTCACAGACGAGAGAACAACTTCTTACCACACAGCTCCGTCTAATAACAACACGAAAGCACATCCAGACTCAATTCCAAAAGGAACGTTTTGAAACGAAGTTTCTCCACAATGACGAGAGTGCAGCACACTCGTTTGAGGATTCCGATTCCAATCCGGAGTGCACTCGAGAATCTGATACCTTCGGTGCCCCCCCTGCCATCACGCTTCACTGCACACCTTTCACTGTCACAACAGACATCAATAGGCACTCCCATTTGCCGGGATCTGCTTGCAGCAGGAAAGTTATTAACATACGAGTACAACGAATTCGACACACACAAGCACTGTCTATTGAATTGCGCTGCAATTGTGTTATCTCAGCTCGCAACGCCGGATGCATGCGCACAATGAGACGGCCCTGCATCCTGGAGACGGGAGATAAAACTGGGGGCCATAAGAATGCATCCAGAAATTAAATTAATTCTCCCTTGAAACTGCTGACGGAGGAACCGAATTAAAATCCGAGAAGATGCACACTGGAGCAACGTTAACCCCGGCCGGGGGGCGGGGGGAGAGGTGAACTTTCGCACATTAAGTCGAGAAATGCACGATTGCGACTCCTTGTGCTCGGCGACGGGGGTGTGGGATGGGACCTAGAAGGACCTAGAATACAAATTTGATTGCTTCAGATTATTAAATTTGTGGGGACTACGTGTTGTATCTTTCATAAATTTTTTGCCCTCTTCTTGGGGTCGCTACGGGAGTAATTGCTTTGTCTGCGGCTGAAAGTCAGACGGTCTGGGAGAACAATGGGGGACGGGGCTGAAGGACTCATTAATTCGGTCAATGTGTGTCTAGTTGCTGGGTGTCCGTTTCGGGAATGATTTCCTCGAGATAATTAAACCGGATTGAGGCGAATTTGTTGAATCTGAAATTGTGACACGACAGGACGAGAGAAAGAAATGACAATGGCTGCTCGCCGGAGGACGGATGCTTAGGAGTGCAGTTTTGTGATTTTAAGCTCTGTTGACTTTGCTGTGTGTAAATATTTTTTCTGGGGAAAAAGAGGATGAGGCCGAAAAATGTCCACATGGCTTGGGAGGCGAGCAGATTCATGGTCTTTGCAGCAGCAGCTGTGAAATGAAAGACGGAGCCAGAGCGTTGGCGAAGTGATTTTGCTCAATTGCGACTGAAGAGTCTTTGGCATGTTGAAGTGATGATTGAGACTGGGCGCTTGTGAGTTTTATTGTACGACAGTTCAGTCAGTGCACATGTTTGATCTGTTTTAAACCTTTGTATTCTATTTTTGTGGACGTACAATGCATCTGTCAGCGTCACACACCTCTAAACTCGCTACTGGGTGTCCTGTCCTGATACACAGTCTGACGAGTCCTTACTCTCAGCGAAGAATGAACTGAATGTGGTTGATCCACGAATTATCTCCGCAAGATGCACAACAAAGAGGTTTTAAGGAACAGTGGCTATTCTATCCCTCGAGCTACATTTCCCTTTCAGTTCCGATCTTAGCTTGGGCTTAAATTTTAGATAGAAAATCAAATTTGTAGTGTATGAGCCACGTGGACAAGCACGGCATCAAGGGCAACTTGTATTGAGCATGCTACTCAAGCTGTTGGTTGACTTCATCGTCAAACTAACATTACACAGCATGTCATGTGGACGCCGTGATGTAAAGCGTAAGTTCGTCGAATCACGCGCTAAAGGTCTGAATTTCGATTCTTGGACTGAGTACCTCAAATTTTTCGCAACAAGATCTCTTTCAGGCTGCTGACAACAATCGTATAAAAGTTTCTTAAATATCGCCCCTCGGATTCGGCATTAAACTGTAGGTCCCCTCCACTCATGATCCCTTACGCGGCGCACATACAAATCTCTTCAGGTTGTTGGGGCTTCATCCAAGTCATCTGTCGTGTCACCTACCATGCGAAGGCCCTTAAACTCTATCACATTCTATACATGCTGCCATGTGGTATCCGTGGAGTAGTGGACAAGTGCCTCGAACCACACGTAGAAGATCTAGGTACGGCTCTCGGACGGGACACCTCGCATATTTTCACAGCACCACCTCTTTCGAGTTGCTTACAAGACTCAAAGAGTGCCAATTGTCTATGAAAAACTTCTCAAATCTCGTCGTTCGGAATCGGTAGTAAACTGTACGTCCCTTCTACTCGTGAGAGAGCAGTAGCATGCACAAAACGAGTAGTTGTTGTAGAAGCTAGGTTCTGGTCCCTTGTGGCCACCAACAGTGGTACCGTGCTGTCTACAGGCTTCTAAATGCAAACATCGAACTTTAACGCGATGACTCTCAGTCCAGCTCAGGCGGCAACTTTGTGCGACGCGAAAGTTTTAAAATGTTCCACGACGGGACATGCTTTGATGATTTGGCCAAGTGGCACAACCACGACTTTCAAGTCGCACTTTAAATGCGATTCCATCCAATTGGTGACCATTTCGAAAACCTCGGAGGAGATTGGACCAAGTGCACAATCTCGCCTAGTTTCGCTTCTGACGAGTGAGAGTCGACGCCAGCAAGTCTTACCAGGAAGTTTTCGAATGCATTCATTGCAAGCGTGCCCTTTTGTGGAACATGCGAGTGATGATGACAAATGGCCCTGTAAAGGACGAAAACTGACCGCCGTTCACACTGCCTTGGCCACATCGAGCATAAAAATGACGCTCCAGCTAAGAGGATCCTGGAATTGCCAAAGCGTCGAGCACATTGTCAGCAACGCTCCAGCTTTTAGAGGTTTTCGTCGCCGGGAAGGCAAGAATTTGTCAAATACGCTGGTTGGGCTACAAAGAGCGCATGGAAAACGACACTGCTGCGATGACTGTCTTCAAGTTGTCATTGGGATGGCGAGGTTTCGTCAATTAGACTGGCAAGGTCACATCAAGCGCATGGACAACTATGTTCCAGCTAAGAAGACCTTCGCATTCCCATCGGAGAGGCAACGATATGTCGAGTAATCTAATGGGGCCACAACCAGCGCAAGGACAAGGAGGCTTCAAGCAAGAGTTTCTTAAGTTGCCATTGGCGAGGCAGGCCTCCATGGCTTACATTGGCGGAATAGCAACGAGCGTATGGACAGGGGAGCTCCAAAAAAGAGTGTCTTTAAATTGACGGCACAGCAGCAAGCGTATAGACAACGAGATTCCAATTTAGAGAATTTTCGCATTGCCATTGGGAAAAGAAGGATCTGGCAAGCACATTGGTAAGGCCACATCTAGCGCATGAAAAACGAGACTGCGCCTAAGAGTGCATTTAAGTTGGAATTGGGGAGGCAAGGTCCCGTCGAGTATACAGATAAGGACTCATCGAGGGCATGCGAAATGAGGCTCCAGCTATGATGGTCTCCAGATTGTCAGCGGGAAACCAGGGATCTGTCGAATAAACTGGTACAGTCGCATCGAACGCATGAACACAAGGCTCCAGCTAGGGGTGTCTTCGAGTTGTGACTGAAAGGACAATGATTTGACTGATGCACTGGGAAAGTCATCGCATAGACAACGATTTTCCAACTAAGAGCGTTTTCGGGTTCCCATCGGGAAGGCAAGGATCTGTCGTATCCACTGGTGAGGCCACATGGAGGGCATGGAGAACGAAGCTCCAGACAAGAGTGTCTTCAAATTCCGCCAATTACACTGGCCAGGACTCATCAAGCGAATGCACGAAGAGGCTTCAGCTATGATGGCTTTAACCTTGCCATCGAGCTCATCAAACACAAAGCTCCAGCTACGTGTCTTCGAGTTCTGATTGGAAGGGCAAGGATCTGATTAATACACTGGCAAGGCCATGTCGAGAGCGTGGACAATGAGGTTCCAGCTTTGAGGGTTTATGGGTTCCCATTGGGCAAGGATCTGTCGTATCCACTTGTAGGGCCACAGAAAAGAAGGCTCCAGATAAGAGTATCTTACCATAAGAGAGGCGAAGCTCCATGGACTTCATTGACGGGACAGAGGCGACCACATGAACAACTAGGTTTCAACTAAGAAGATCTTCTCATTGCCATTGAACATTGACAAGGCCACATCGATGGCATGAACGACAACCAGTCAAGAGGATCCTCGAATTACCGCCTCTAGCTTCTGAAAAAACCAATGCCAAGATAGCCTGGACCCGATGACTTTAAGCAGCGTGCTAGTTACTGTCAGTAGTGAAAATTTGCTCTGGCTAAGGTGTAGAACCTTAATGACACTCTGCCCTAAGCAAGCAAGTACATAAGGAGGGAATCGCTAAAATCGGGAACTTTGTCTAATTTCCAGTATATGGGCAGAATGACTTGGTGACTTTAAAAATTCGATCCTAAACACTGAGTTTCTTCTTCAAAAATGCATTTGTATCCATGCACAGCACATCAGCGGCAGTTTGAAGGCAAGTAGAAGCATTCATCTTCAGTAACTCGAGTGGTAGCTGATGTTGGCTTCCTGAAGAGTGACTTGTCAGCACACATTGCTCCACTATCCTCTCAACCAATTACTTTTAGTCAATTTGAATAAGCCCGCGCGTCTCTTTTCCGTTAATCACTTCGACTCCAGTCAAACGAACGCCAAGCAAACGCGTCTTCAATCGAACACAACTGAAATATTTCATTAAGTTCTCAGCAAACATTGCTAAAACATGTTTCTCTTTGATTACATCGTGTACTCCTAGTTTTCGCTCACACGCCCCCCCCCCCCCCTCCTTTTTGGCGCGGCAAAGACAAACAAATAAATTGCCAATTGACTGAAAACGTGTTCCTCTAATTAACATTCTCCCCGGGAAACAGATACACACGAGCGAAATTCGCGTATCTCTGGTGAAAGGATTTTCCATTTTAACGCTTTTCTTGAAAATTTCATCAGTCGTTAGCGCGCCGCCTCCCGCACAAGTGGCACAGCCCCTCCCCACCCCTCCGCCCATCGCTCAATTCGTATTCCCTCGGTTCATTAATTTCATTCAATGGCATGGGACGACAGGGAAGCAAAGCGGAAAAAAGCAACAAACGGCTGGAGGCAGCCATTCGCTTACAAATGTAGCTACGACAACGACAACAGTGGCGGCGGTGGGTGGCTGGGGACCCGCACCAGCACGTGAAAGGTTAATTTGAATAAATTTAAGGGGTTTCCGAAAACAGATGTCACAGGCGCACACTATGTCAGATCACAATCGCTGCCGCCCGCCGTCGTCTCGGCACTCTTCGCACAAATCCCATCAGCGGTGGTCGGTCGGCAGGACCCCAGGCCTAGTTCTTATGTCCTAAGTGGGTTTTCTAATTTTAATTGTTTTTTCTTTCCGTTCTTTGATTTTAGGCGAAGAACTTTCTTTCTTCTCTCATTTCGCCACCGAATTGAACTCAATCGAGGGGGGCGGCCGCGATGACGTGGAAATATGCTTCCGATGCGGACGCGAAGGCTTTGGTCCTCCACACAGAGCACGTAACTGATTGATGTGATTTAGAAAATAACAAGACTGCTGTGCTTAGCACAAGAGGACTTCTCGGAACTGGAGGGAGGAGGAGGAGGAGGTTGGCTTTAAATTTGTCGATTGTGGTAGAAATTATTGTTTGTTTTGAAATCGATTGATGGACTCTTGTGCTGTGCTAACGAGCAGAAAGTCGTTGTTGGAGTGCTTTTGTGTCCCCTTCAACCACATCATTTGCTGATTGATTTTTGAAATTGAGAGGGAAGTTGATGATGGTTCTTCTTGCTTTCATTTAATTTGACTTCCTGGTCCATTGTCGTTGTTTTTCATTTCAAAAGTTGTGAAGATGACAGCTAAAGCAGAGGTGACCGAAGTTCATGAGACCGTCCATGTGAAGTGTTCAGCTGTTGATGTAGCCTGGAAGACAGAGGATTCGTGAACTGAATGCGGACTTATTGACATTTTATACTTTGAACGAATGTCTTCAATGCAAGTCTCTCCCTTGCGATCCGTTGTGAGGTTTGATTTTAAAGAAGCTTTTTTGAGAAACCTCAGGCGACTCCTATCAAACTGATTCATTATTTTTGGTCATTATCGATTGGCAAGTCATCATGCAAGAAGTTACACTACAATAGCGTACGCTACATGACGAAAATCAGGGTTCTCTAAATTGTCAGTGTTTTGAAAATTTGTTTATGCGACACGAGGGTTCACATAATCGTCCTACTGAAGCAAGTACCATCTAAGTCCCAAATCTAAGTCACGGCTTACATTAGTGATACTCCACCGTTTGGTCAACATTTAGCACAAAGTTAGGAGACTATAGACTGAGAATGTGCGCGAAGGCCTGATGAATCGATTCGTCTTTATTCTTCGTAGCTTGGGTTGGTGTAGTCGGCCACAAGAAGATCTCAGCCTTGAAACGTACAAATGACGAAATTTGGTCTTGAAGTCTGGACCCAGTGTGATGATGCGGCATGCTCTTAAGTCTATTAGGAACTTCGTTAAGTCCCACTGTCCACTAGGATCTCGATTAGGGACATCATCGTTTGTAGAAGCTCTCTATCCACTTTTTCAGCGTGTGATGTAATTTGAACGCCTTCCGCCTTACTCGTTGCAGATGTTTGACTAACTGATTGAATCTGTCTATGAGCTTCTTTGAAGTGAAACAGAATTATACACTGAGGAAGTTTGGAATGGCGTGGTGGGTAAGTGCGATACGCCAAGTTCGACTCTAAGATTGAACTCCTTGCTTGCTCACAGTTCGCACTTCGATGGAACAGAGGATGGACCAAAAGAAGGACCAGCGACATGAACAGGATAGTAATGAAGGAGTTATTCACTTTTGACGCATTTCTCGCCATCTTCCGATCTATAACTAAGTCCTCGCCAGATTGGCGTTAGTTCGGGGGTGAAGTCATCTGATCACAATATCTCTTATCTATTCAAGGACATGGGTGCATGCAAAGGCTGACAGTTGAAACCAAGCGACGTTGAACATCCCACACTCCTGCAACTCCCGTTCTCTACCTCGATGTCCAGATGAAAACCAAAACGTACAAACAACATTCATTCAAACGCACATCCAACAACACAGAGCTGTTCCTGTTGCTGAGAGATGACTACTTCATTCCCGGACGTCAGCGATAAGACTGAAATTTGAAATACATACATTTAATTCCGCCCAAGGACAGTCGGCTTCCCCCCGGCACGTCTTCCGTCAGTTGGAAAACGCGCCGACAAATAATCTTCAAACGAATCAAATGCCTATCATGGCATTGTTTTCGCCAGTAATCCCTCATAGAGGGCCGGGACAGCAGAAAGATCTCGTTAAAAGGAACAAAGTCACGTGTCAAATGAAAGGCATTGTCAAATTAATTTTGGGCCTTTTGTTTTCTTTTTTCCCCAGATTTTCATCTTGCCTACGTCGAGACTGACAGGGATAACAACAAACTGACAGCAGAACGACGACGGAGATGGCAGCGACGGCTGTGGCGGCGATGGCGGCGATGGCGGCGGTGACGTCGACGAGGTGTAAATTAATGACGACGAGGAACAGGAACAAAGGAGCAACTGTGAACATTGGCCCGATGGGTGGATGAATGTACAATGCCAGGTGGTTGTGGATTGTTTCGGTTTGAGTGGAAGTGATGGGACTTGTGGGGGAGCGCACTTGTGGTGAGCCTCCGGGGAGTAGGGAGGTGGTCGAGGAAGTGGTGCCAAGGGAATGCAAGGCATGCAGTGGATGTATGTCTACTCATTGACTCTGACTGTTGCTCATTAGTGGCATTCTTGAGGACTGTGGAACTTGATAGATTCTCCGTAATCACACTCAGCCAGTTGGGAGTTGGCTGAGAGAATGAGAGGATGGCATCCACGTGGTGGAAGGAATCGAATTAGTGCAGATGTTCGCATGGAGAAACCGACAGCGGAAGGCTCTTAAAGGGAGGGCAAATTATTTTAGCGGAAATTTGCGGTCAGCTTCAGTCTGTCTGCTGTGTTTGGGTGTAAGGGCGGCAGCACTTCGCCTGCCAAATTAGTTGTTTGCTATTCAGCCACTTGTGCCGAATCAAAAGGCCAATTAACGCCGCTGACTAAAACGTCTGAACGATGAAATTAACAGAAAGGGTGCTCGTTTGGGAAAGCGATGCATGCATTGTGTTCATTTTATGGCCTCTTCAATCGGCTCTCATGTGTTTGGATGCCAACCAGGTTTCTAAGCAGTCATTCAAACTTAACATTCAAAGGATGTCTGCTCTTGTGGAGATATTGCCGCTGTCTATGGGAGTTCACTAGCACATTAGGCGGTCAATCTCTTCTCGTGTGTTGCCTGAAAACTTTTACCTCGGCAAACATTACGCACAGCATGCAACTAATCTTGTATATCAAACCTAGCTGCCATCAGTAGCCTGTTTCATTCCCTATATCAACTGATGGCAGTAACGAACTGCATGTGGCAAGTCACACAAGCGAAGCAATCTTTACGTCTTGATGGAGAAAACCTAAACACCGCGCTACGTCTGTTCCGCTGTTCCTTTTTGGGCCCTTGCTGTTTTATGGATGCGGAACATGTAAATTAAGAATTTTTTGGCTAAACGTATCACGAGCGAAGGTCTCTACTGAAGAAAGAGCCATCGGCACGGCTATAAATCGTGGAGAGTGTCAGTAGTTTGACAACACTCTCCTTCAAAGGTAAGACCCCCCACGGGCCATAGATGCAATGGTCTTGGCCTACGCAGGTAACAAAAACTGGCGATGGCCCCTAGAAGTACATGGCGGTGAATAGTTGAAAAAAAGAAGAAAAACGACTGTGAAAAAGTTAGGGGGCAGCTGTCATTATAGAATCCGTTTACAATAGCGTGTAGACGTACAGAACCTAGGACCCATAAGAGGATATTGGGCAAAACTAAGTTAAAGAGTTTCTTTGGGCTCGGAGTGTTGGGAAAAGGACGTTACAGATTGACTTAAGAAGAGCCCTTAGGCTGAGCCGCATTTCTCTCCTACGAAAGAGTGATGAAGTAGATTTGCAGACTGTGAGCACTCCCTGATTATTACTTTTCAGAACTTTGACTTTTTGGTACTTTTGGGCATTTTGAACTTTCACCTACACGGAATTTCGGGCATCTTGACCTTTTCGAAATTTCAATGTTTTTGGGATATACGCTCTTCGGCATTTCTTAAGATTTCCGAATTTCAGGATATTTTTGTTGGATTTTGACTCTATGGGGTTTTGTTTTCTTTTTGGATCTTTGATTTTTGGAAAGCTCAGCACTTGTGAGTCTTGGGTTGTCGAAATTAATATGACTATGGCGGTTTTTGGCACATTCGGAGCTTGCATTTTTGACACTATGTCTTTAGGGTTTTGAACATATTCAGATTTAGACCTTTGGCCATTTTGAGGATATTGCGCATTTCGAGATTTTCTGCATTTCGAAGTTTCAATATTTTTTTTAATTCTATGTATTTTGAAATTTTAATTTTTGAGCACATCAAAATTTGGAGCATTGCAGGATCTTGGACATTTCGGCTTTATGAACATTCTGACGTCGTGATTTGGCGATATTCTTGAGATTTCCGGATTTTGGCTTTTCTTGATTTTTAGCATTTTCGAATTTTGGCTTTTCATGAGTTCAGATTTTGGTTTTTGAAATTTCATTTTAGGCACATTGCCGTATAGTTTTTTCAGAGTTTTGAACTTTTTCGGTTATTTTTATCCATTTTGACTTTATGTTCTGGAGATTCCAGTATTTAGAGGTTTTGTGTTTCGAGATTTTTGGCATTTCGAAACTTCCGTTATATTTGTAAATTTCCATCATTTTGAAATGTAAGCGTTTTATAAATTTTGGCTTATCGAGATTTTTGACATTCGGGGTTCTGAGACTTTCAAAATTTTCAAAATTTCAAAATCTTATATTCAAAGATTTTTAACATTTTGGGATTTTGAACATATCCAGACCTTGTTTGGGTCTTGGAAAATGCCCAGATCTGGTTTTTCACGACCTTTACCAATTTTACGCACTTAGAGATTTTAAGTACGTTTGGATTTTTTTATTCTTGATTTTCGAGTTCTTCAAAATTTCTGAACTTTGATCTCTTTAAGATTTCTGTTATTTTCAAATTTTTCGTTGTTGCTTTTTATTCCGATACTTCGTTAACACGCACCACTTAGAACTTAGAACATACCGAATGTGGTCTGTAGAATTATCCAGAAACACAATTTTAATTTGGCGAGGGCGCCCAAATTTTGGTGGACCAAGTTGTATGATCTAGATGCATAGAATACACACGGGAAAACAGACATCGATATATGTAAGTGGCCTGAAATCTTATCTAATGGTCTTTATATCTAAATTGGCGTCTAACTTGTCAAGAGGTATATTAAGCGTTGTTACATATTTCTGGACCGTCAAATGTTGATTCATCTAATGATCCATCAATTGTTAAGAATGCTGTCTTCGTCGTTTAATGTTCCTTTCGTTTGTAACGCAGTCTATTGGGAACCTGAACATTGCTTCGTAAAACTCTAGCTGGTACAGTTCTACGCTGACTTAAATTTGTTACACCACGTTGAAAGGCATCTGCTGAGATGGCTCAGCTTCAAAGGTTCAATCCATCTTTGAAAAACCTTGATTTGGCAAACTACTAAGACTTCTCCAATACTGCTGCTCAGTGCCTCTTTAAAATTGTTGCTCCTGTGTGACACACCGCTAGGATTTTCCCAAATACACTAGTCAGTAAACGCTCATTATTGCAATGCACACGCTTTCCCTCAGCAAATCTTCCAAACGGGCTTAGACATCACATGCAATGAGTATCCCACACCTGAATTTTTTAGTCCCTTCGGTCCATTTTCAAATCAACACCTTTCTCAATTTCAGGTTCCACACTCGTCCTTCGGATCATATTCAATCTCGGCAACGATGGATGTTGACTTTGGCAGATGAAACGAATTCCCCACTGAATACGTCAGCTGCCACCTGCCACTCCAGCTCAACTCAGACTCATTTGCCTCCCGACGGGCGGTCGTCATCGTCGTTGTCTTTATTAAAAATTCCCTTTCAAATCTCCATAGAGACACACGCTGCCATCAACGCCTCCGAATGAAATGAAATTCCATTAGCTGAAACCCGAAAACCTTTCGAACACCATCCGCCGTTCGTTGTGCCGTCCTGGGAACAGCAGCCAGCCCCTCCCACAGCAATCACAATCGGACGAAGTGACGTCTAATTTATAATCGTAAGTTAGGATAAGTCCCTGGTACAACAGACGTAACAAATGGAATTATCTGTGATCACATAAAAAGCGTCCGTCGGGGGAGGGGGGGATGTGTCGCTCCATAAAAATGAAGGACAAGTGATTAATAAAGCATCACCAGCCGCGCTCAAATGCTTTATTTATGGCACCGGCGATGACGCTGGCGGAAGGTCTGTGGCAGGGGTGAGAAGTGCGAAGCCCGGGGTACTAAGTGCGTCGTTTTGATTAATGAAATTTTCTTGTCGGTTTGTCGCCGAATGAGGTGCGCTTACCATCTTCTGGGTTGTCGCACGTCGCACGAGGTGTCTTAATGGTTGCGAGGTGGTGCTCCAACTGTCACACCGTGGGATGTATTTTCGCAAATACCGCTGAGAGGGGATTATCTGTTGGAAGATAAGGAGTTTTTCTCCCAACGAGATCCACGATGGATCCGCTTCTGGAGGAGCTCACCGCAGACGTCCTATTAGCTTATCCCGAGGCTCTTCACTTGATAAATTGGCAACAGCATGTAAAGGATTACCGTGAGTTGCGGGTTAATTGTGTGAGCAGTTAACTGCAGTGTCGCCTGAACCTGAACCCTGTCATTCTGGGAATTTTGGCGGATTTGTTTCGTATGGCTGTGTTTCCTCAAGTCTCTTTGTATGAAGGTTCAGGCGATGGCTTAAATTATTTTCTGGTGATTCGCGAAATGTTTGTTTGCCCTATTTCGAGGTTCCAGTTGCTTTGCCTTCGGTCGTCGTGACTGAACTTAATCACGAGTGCGTAACTGGAGACAGCTGGCGAAAGAGCGTGCTGGCTGGAGAGGCATGTTGGTTGATTCCCAGGTCCAACCCGGACTGTAGTGCCACAAGAAGAAGGAGAAGATGATCAACTTCCCACGGACTGAAGCCTAAGGGACCACCTTTTATACAAGCCAGATCCAATAAACGTTGCCAGAGGTACCTCATTCATCTGCAACCGTAATTTTTGGGACACACAATATTTAAGCTGGCGGAAGATATACTCGTACATACGACCACGACAATTGAGTCACAATTTAAAATGTTTTTTTCATCTGAACCATTGCCATTAAAAATAAGCCGCCTTCCTCTTACGGAAGCAGACAAAAAGGACAAACTTTCGTGATCTGCCGCCATTAGAGGGACCCCTTTCACCAGCCCATTTTCGTGTCAGGGACAAATGGATTGATGACGCTCTTTCTTGCAAAGTGTTCCGACAGTAGCTCCCTCGTCCACAGCTCCCTAATCGATTTCGCACATTTCGAATGATAACAAACGCCATGTGCGTGTCCTGGCGATTCTGCTCAATCAGCAGTGATAAGGAGCAATGGCCACCTATCCGATCACGCCCTTCAACCCATCGCCATGTCCGGCAACGAGCACCCATTTCGCCTTATCGTCACTAATCCACCCTTTCTCACCATTCACTATCTTCCCGTTAGAGGCAATTAACATTAAAGCACCGCACACATCCACCCCCCCCCCCCTCCCCCCACCATCACCAGAAAGCGATAAACTATTTTCAAATTACCCCAAACGAACAAGGACGCTTAATGTTCCTCAACAATGTTGTAGCACCTTTAATTCCAGTCTCTGCCCCTCGCAGCATATTGCTCCATCAGCAACTAACACCCGAAAAACTATCGCCACTTAAGGCACACCTTCGGAGACTCCCCGCTTTACATGATTTCATTAACTCCTCTCCCATGCTTCATCTCTCCCGCGCCGCACAGCCTCTCGCTCAAAACAAACACTCCGGGGGGGCACTCCGAAAGAGCGCCACACAGTCATTCGGAGTGAGTTCACAACACAACCCCCACAGGTACATGCGCAGAGTGCACACACTCTCCCGGAGCGCGCCTCAAACGCCAAACGGAACTGGAAGTCACTTCCATGCGAAGCATAAAACGACGACCACGACGGCAGGGAAAAGAAGCCACCAACGTCACAAAGGCATCATCTTCACTGTTATACACAGAGAAACATAATTATCCTCAAAGCGAAAAGTTAGGTCAGTAGTAACTTTTGGTCCTTACTGGAAGTACGTGTGTGTCACTTGCGTCTGCCTCGCTCCTCTTGAAGTGTTGCCCAGTGTTTGGTAAATCCCATCTCTCTCAGACAAGTAGCTGCAAAAAAAAACAAAAGCCCGGAAAGGAAAAGGGAGGATTCCCTTTCGTGTGAAGAGAAAAAAAATTACAAGAAGGATACCGACTTCAAAGTCCACAACAACAAAACGAAGTGAATCTCGGTTGAGTGAAGTTCGCATTGTGCCGTGGCGTGTATCCTTGTCGAATATCCTTGGCGATTAAATTCGCCAGCAAAAAGAGTGAAGGAAAATTTTAAGCCAGCGCGATCCTGTGCCGTGCTGTGTGTGCCAGAGTGTATCAGTGAACGAAAGAAAGTGAGAAAGTTTCAAGGATAACCACGATCTTATAACTTTGTTGGATTACCCTGCCGCCCAGCCACCCATCCACCCAGTCACCCCGCGCAGTTGGATATACCGCAGGCGAGAGGAGCACACACAAAAGGGATACTCAACCCGCAGCCGAGGTCACGTTAAATGGTTCGTAGATGGGTAACACATCCTTAGCTAATTTTATTCAACAAGCATCCTTCGAGTAATACACACAATCCGGCTCCCTTTGGAAACTCTTCATCCTCATCCTTATCCTCATCCCCCTCCCAACCGCGTCCTCGTCCGCATTCTGCTCGTTTCCTCGCGTCGCAGTGTCGTTCAAGAATAATTCAATTAGTCCCTCCGGACCGAGGAGCTGTGCGTGGTGCGTCGATTGCCAGCAAAAAGTAATCATCTCTCGTCTCTGTCATGCCACTTTGACACTTCGTTATTGTGTCAGACCACTCCACCCGTGTTGGATTGAAAATGGAATCCAAATGCGATGCTCCTCGCAATTGTCAACATTCCACCCCTTCGGGAGGGCAAACAGCCAGTCAGCGCGAACAATGCCTAAGGACCTTTAGCCTCCCGTGCTCCGGTGCTTTATGACGCGCAAGGGTGTCCTGTTGATTTGGGGAAGCGACTTGCGATTGGGCCCCATAAATAACCGTTTAAGTAGTCGAGGAGCGAGTGCGTCAAAAGTTATGACACACAAGAAATATGTGCCCTTGGAGTGAAACTGAGCGGATGGATTTCCGTTCGAAGATTTATTTCCTGCCTGGCGGGAAGGTGGTGGCCGGCTGAGCAGGGGAAACTATACGCTTTCGATCAGTCAAATGTGAGAACGGATTTCCGCCGGTGATTTATGGCTTTCGGATGGCTTTGGATTTGTTTTTCTTCATCAGTGTGTGACGGTGTGTGCTGCACATCCTTGAGGGACGGTCGGTCCTTGCGTGTGAGTGATGTCGGCGCGGGCTAATCTTAACGAGACATCTGAAGAGTGGGATGATTAAACGCTGGAAATGGTCTCTTCAGTTTCGCTTGATGGTGTCTCCCGTGAAGTGGGCAGTTGATTTCGTGTTGATCTAGACGGGGGCAGTGTTTGTTTTCTGTTTTATTGACTTGGAAGCAGCTCGTAGGCTTGACATTTCCTCCTGACCAAGATTTCGCACTGAACTGGTGTAAGAAGTGAACAGTTTGATGATGAAATAGGGACCAACAATCAAGCCACACACAGGCTGACATTTTAGGCAATGTTTTTGCAATACTGAACATTGGCCCATGACTCAGGTGGTGTTGACGTTTTTGAGAATTCCTGTGAGTCATGGACGCTCTTTTCTTCCAATTTCTTTGAGGAAGGGGAGCCCGTTGGATGACTATTTGTTGTTCACTCCGGTTACATGAAACTTTTTGATGTTACTGGCCTTTGAAGAAGCGCCAAGAACATCAAGAGAGTGATGAAGAAGCATACAGCTGTAGGAAAGTAGTGCCATGGAGATGTGGGTAAATGCGTCGACTCATACGGCGAAGGTGCCAGGTTCGATGGCTAAGCCGAACGACCATCTGACATCGTTTGACTTCATTTCCTAGTTCGAATTGTCTATCAAAATCTTCACAAAACTCGCCATTCGGAGTCGGTAATAAACTGTAGGTCCGCTCTACTCTTGATGAGAGCACAGTAGCATGCACAACACGTAGAAGTTACCGAGGAATCAATGCTCTGTGGATGCCAGGTCCAGCAATTTTCGGTAATTCATGCCCCCAAGAGACAAGTACTTCTCTTTACCTTGCACGTTCACTGACAAACACTGTGTAAGGCTCACCTCGCTACTGCCACTTTGTCCTCAGATGAAGTGAAGAAAGTCATCACCTGGTTCTCCGTGGTTCTGTATCGAGCCCCTTCTACTGTTTTGTCTAGAAGCCATTTAAGTTTGCTAACATCCCTGGCAAAACCCACTTCACCTATAATCAGTTTTGCAAATCCAATTTCTACTAGACTCTGAGGGGAATACTTTCGATTCTGTCGTGCCTAGGTTAAGCGTTTTATACCTAGTTTTAAGATACTATTAGATAAACAATAAAAAAAATGCCTTTTAAACTAAACTAAAACTGGTTGAAACACAGGGTAATTCATTTTGTGGTTGCAAGTTGGTTGTACTGGCATTTTGCATCTGCCAAACTCAGCTCTCGTTTGAAGATTTGAAATATTTAACAATTGTTTGCCATTTACGATAATGTACACACTCATAGTTAAGCAATGCTTTAAAATGATGAAAACTTCGAAAAAATTGGTTGATCAGAAGCAGCCACAATAATTGTGTTCATCAATGAAGACCAACTATACAAGCATTCTGTAAAAGTGTGAAATTTAAGAAGAGTGGGAGCGTAAGTGTAATTGTAAGGACAACACTCAAAGAGTATTAATATGACAAAGCTTTTCAAATCTCGCCGCTCGGAGTCGGGTACTTGTGAAAGAATAATAGCACGCGCAACACGATTGTTGTAAAGGGTGATTTTTTAGCTATTACCTTTTTGGCAACATTGGTTTGCCAAACAGCTGACGTACGTTTCGTGTTTTGTTTCACTGTCAAACATCTTCAGTTTGGTCTATACTCTAACCATGAATCGTCTTACAAACGCACAACGCATGCAAATTATTGAATTTTATCATCAAAATGCGTGCTCTGTTAAGAAAGTTCAACGCGCGCTTCTTCCATTTTATGGTCATTTTAATCGACCCAATCGGCTATTCGGGCTATTGTGACCAAATTGGACATTAAGCCACCAACACGCTTGCGTAGAGTGCGAACTGAAGAAAATATCGCAGTTGTATCGGCCAGTGTTAATGATGACCATCAATTATCGATTCGTCGCCGTTGGCAGCAATTGGGCCTCTGTTACTCAACAACGTGGAGAATTTTGCGGAAGGATTTAGGTGTGATGCCTTTCAAAATATAGCTGGAGCAAGAATTGAAGCCGTACGTCCTACCGGAACGTAAAATGTTTGGTGAATGGGCTCTTGGAAAGTTGGCCGAAGATCCACTTTTTTACCGAAAAATTGTGTTCAGCGACGAACCTCATTTTTGGCTCAATGGATACGTAAATAAGCAGAATTGTGGATTTTGGAGTGAATATCAGCCAGAAGCATTGCAAGAGCTACCAATGCATCCAGAAGAAGTCACAGTTTGGTGCGATTTATGGTCTGGTGGCATCATTGAAAGATGATGCGAATCGTAACGTCACTGTGAATGGTGAGCGCTACCGTGAGATGATTTCCAACTTTTTTTTTGGCCAAATGCAAGAGCTTAACTTGCATGACATGTGGTTTCAACAAGACGGTGCCACATGCCACACAGCATGCGCAACAATGGACTTATTGAGAGGCGAGTTTGGTGAACATTTTATTTCATGTTCGGGACCGGTCAATTGGCCGCCTAGATCGTGCCTTTAGACTATTTTTTGTCGGCCTATGTTAAGGCTCATGTCTATACAGACAAGCCCGCTTCAATTCACGCATTGAAAGGCAACATTGAAGCATTTATTCGTGAAATACCGGCCGAAATGTTAAAAAGAGTATGCCAAAATTTGACTAAGCGGATTGACCATTTGAGGCGCAGTCAAGGTCAACATTTTCATGAAATAATCTTCAAACATTAAATTATATGAACCGTACTATCGATTCAAATAAAGATTTCATGCATTTTTTTGAATTTTATATGTTTTTTTTTTAAGCTTGTCTATAGCTTTTAAAAAATCAGCCTATAGAAGCTAGGGCCTGCTCCTTTGTGGGCTGTTGTGCCATTCAAGTATTTTTTATTTATTACTATCAAACTCGTCAGGTTGGGTAGGAAGACGATGGTCACATCTCAATCCTTCCTCAGTCCACCGAGACCTTCAATGACGTGGAAGATTTTACAGCAGGCAACGTGGTGTCATGTGAATTTGTGCAAAATCATATTTGAGAAGATGGTGCGCAACTCACTAGTCAACACATGTAGAGGAAGATGCATAAACTTTGTTGAAAGTGAATCAGTTTGATACTTGATGCAAGTCCACCTCAACTGGATGAAATCAAATGAACAGGGCCTATATTTTTTATCTATCCCACTGACGCCTTATTGATGAGATCAGTAGGTTGTCGGCACCGGTACAAGACGCAGCACTCTATGGTCATGTATTCAGTTTGTAAACCACGTCAAGTGTGAGTTTACAATCTGTAGAAATTAAATGAGATGTGCGATCAGTGGGACTAAAATGAGACAGGAGACTTACGACACTATTGGGTGTTCCAAAGTTGTTGGTCACAAAAGCAATATGTTCTGAATTCTTACAGACTTTGAAACGGAAATAACTTTTCACGAAAGAGCGGGAGGTTCACATTGCCTTCGAATAAAATGAAGCTTAAGATGTTACCTTTTTCATGAGTTATCGCATTGTCGGACTTAAGTAATATTACCAGAGGTATTACATTTCAAAGTCATCTGACGATTTTTTGAGTTATTTGGGAGTCATATCATCTTTGCGCCACCTATATCGAGACTGTAACATGACCTTGGAGATCACAAAACCTCCTATGAAGATTCTGTTTGATTTTTTGTCTAAGTCCTTGTCAAATTCCTTGCTTAATTCTGTGTCAAAGTTCTTGTTCAAGTTCTTGTGAGATCTCTTGCTTCAGTCATTGACAAAGTTCTCATTCAATACCTTATCCAAGTCCAAATCCAATTCCTTATTCATGTCTCAATGAGATCTATTGATAAGGTGCAATGCAATGTGGTGTCCCCCTCTCCATATCATCCCCAGGACTCCACCGCTGTCACACATACCCCAGTTATCAAACCAGAAGCGCCACCATATCCCATCTGAAAGTTAAGTTTTCATCCACTCCATCCCATCCACTTCCCCCCCGAAAACTCAATTTTTGACCATAAATGTCAAAGTCCTTACTCATCATCACAAAAACTTCCCTTTGTCTCAACCGTCACAAACGTATTCCATCAATTTGACGCCGCCGGAAACCGCGACAGTGACACATTTTCTTTGACAGTAAATGATTCGTTGCAATCTTCATCACTGAAGTGGAATTCTATCTGCTTTCAGAGTTCTTTTTGGTGTCTTATGTAAAGTCATAAATCAGTCACAGACATGGCCACGGAATGAGTAGTTCATGTCAAGCTGGAGTGTTTTCGGTTTCAATCAGAGAAAGACATTTAGTTTATTGTGCGTCGCTGTGCGTGTTTCTCTTCAAATGGAAGGGACGGTACGCATGTCCAAATTGATAAGTTACGACTAACCAGCGATTGGAATGGAATGATGAGACTTAAGGTTTTTGGCATTTAAAAAGAACAAACTGGGTGGCACAACAGTCCACAAGGACTGTGCTTCTTTAGAAAATAATAGTAATTGCTGAGGAAGCAAGGCTAAGAAAGCAAGTAGTTGTCGCGGGTGTCTTTCTTACGAGTTGAGGGTCAATTCGGTGTCGACTCTTAAAAGTTTTTCCGAGGCTAAAGATGTCTCAAAGTCGGCCCAGAATGTTAAAGGGCCTTAATTTCAAATCGGATCAAAATGAATTTTGTGCCTTATACCCTTTGTGTGGGCACGAACCACATCTTGAAATGAATTCTTCAACATCACTTTACCAACATCAACATCACTTTATCAAGGCGCCGTCTAGCAATGAATTACCTCTGACCTTCTCATCTAAGTTGTCCGCCCTTCTGAACTTACAGTCACTCACATGCTCCTGCAGCTAGCACCGCCTCTCGTTAGCTGCCTCCAATTGAACAGTCGAAGTTGGTTGAGGTTCTCAAGTTGTGTGCGGTCGTGGGTTGAATTACTGTTCAGTTGGAACACTGTTATTCATTCGCTCTACATGACCCAGTCATTTAAAGCGTTGTATCCGTAGACAAACTTCGTTAGGCACATGCCACAGTAGGGCATCGTAGAATCTTCTTCCCCCCCCCCCTCATGGCATAAAGGAAAACAGAGCCAAGAAACTTACGTGGATCTCTTTCCGAAAAGATCACCGGCTTGTTTCTGCGGCAAAGTCCAGGAATCACTCCTCATTCAAACCGTAGGTGTGGTCGAACTTTGATTGCAGACAATAGACGCAACACCACAGAGATTTTTCAATTGTACCGTCTCCCTTGTGCGGATAGAACCGGTCGAATATCACCCATTTATGTAAACTAGGTCACCATACGGCCTATAGAAGGTACTGTTGCCACTGATATTGACAATAGAGGCTTCGATAGGTCAACTTTTGGCATAAGAACATTTCTCACTGAAAACTGAATTTGGTAATAGAAATACTTGGACGTGCTTTTTTGGAGTAAGTCTTTCGATAATGACTTGCCAAGCGATACTGAACTGATGAGATAGAGCAGGTTGGCGGGAGTCATGCGGGATCTTTCAAAAGAAGCCTATTGAAAAGCAAACCTCACAATGAAGAACCAGACACTTCTGCTTTAAAGAAAGCAATTTCTGTGGAATTTCAAGCAACTGGCATTGGCATGATAATCCATCTGAATTTGAATCCATACAATCGACATACACATCTTTCATTGAGACTAAAGTTTGAGTCCATGGTTGGGCGCCACTTTTAAATTCCGAACTTCTTGGTTTTCCGTGTACATGTCCCTCATTATGCATTTACTTCAATTTTTTCACTCCATATTATGAAAAATTAGGACGCTAGGACCTAGTTTCTTCAGCTACCTTCCGTATCTTACACGCTACAGCAATGTTGGCGAGTTTATATTAAAGATCATTGCTTCCACATACGCCGAAGGTTTAGAAAAGTCAGAAAGAAAGACGAAATCCTTAATTAACTTAAATTTGTCCTATCGGCAGCTCCCAGTCCGTTCCTTTCATTCATGTCTTTTGCGCGGTTCCATCACGTCTTTTCTTGTAACTTTCAAAAACCACCCCAAACGCATGAATTATATAAAAGTCGTCCTCATCGAACAAACATCAGAACAAACTCTTCCTTCCTCTTTCTTTCTCTTTCCTCAGTTCATCCCTAATGTATTCACGAGACCGCCTCGAATTACTTATTCAAACCAATCTTTTCCTTATAGACCTTAAGTCGCTCTTAATAAAGGTATCCGCCCATTCCGCCCGTGCCCCCGACACAGCCATGACATCAAGAAATAAGAAATTAAATTCCTTCCCCCTTCAAAGGACCGGCGAACCTAATATTTTAATCAAAACCCTAATTCCAGTGACGCCAACATCACAGACCCCATCCCGGAGGCGCGCCCCGAAGAAGATGCCTTCGAGAAAGTTATGTCAACACAGCCCCCCCCCCCGCGTCCCGGGGATCCTTTCAATTCAAAACAATGAACACTCGATCCTTTAATACAAATCCGATACAAAAGGATTCGGCTAAGGCAAACATCAGAATGAACCGCCATTCAGGCTTTATTTTTCGGCAAACTCAATGTTTGCGCTCCAGATTGAATATGCTCTTCGCTCACTTTGTTCTCCCGCCCGCCCATTGTGCTCGTGGGGTTGCATCGGTCCTGGGGGCGGGGTGCCGTCGTTTCGGTCCCTTTTTGCTTGACTGAAGTGGACGAGAGATTTCTTTTTAATGCGCCATAACATTGGCCTTCCATTGTGTGCATGTGTGGGCGGTAGGCGGCGGGTTAGAGGGACGATGATAGTTTTTCGGTTTTTGAATTTCATTTGTTTCGATCTCTCGCTTCTTAAGGACATCAAGCTCGGGTACACTCGTGTTTTGCATAAGGATTCGAGGATTATCTATGACCATTGATTGTGTGTGGTTCCAAGAGTGGGGGGGGGGGGTGATGGGCGGGAGGAATATATTGAATTGTGAAGTGGGCTTTGGGACGAGAGGTGATATTGTTCGAGAGTCGCACACAAAAGGTGAAGATATGCGGCACCCATATGTGTGTTGGCAACAAAACGGGGAAATGACAGAAAAGGAAGCGTTTTGGGGTCAAGCTGGGATAGATTTTTTGGGATTTGTGGGACAAGGCCAATGGCTGCGAAAGCGTTTATTTGAACAAGGGTTAGCACAGATATGCTGAAGCATCCGATGGGAGGGATGAGATTTGAAGTTTTTCCTTTTTTTTTGTGTCTCCTGTCCCAGAAGACTTTGTTTGAATGGGAGCACGGAGATAAGAAGAGCTCTTCCGTGTAGCCATTGTTTCTATGACTTTTTTTTGTTGACGTGTGGCCTGTATTTTGGGCATTTATGTGTGCCACCGCATTGTGATGGCATCTAAGATGGATTACAAACGTGATTCCCAAAGTGGACCAGAATTTCTTACACTTGGTGTCATATGTATAGATCTCGTGTTGGGCGCCAATAAGCAGAGAAAAACATGTTTTCCTTTGTGTTGAACATCATAATCCCATATTGGGCGCCACAATGTGGAGCAACTCTTTTTGCGTTTCATGTTGGGCGCCAGGACCCATTTGTTTGAAAATGAAGTTCCGACGGACATATTTGGAACTACAATGTTGCAACGGTGACTATAGGGGCGTAAAAAGTGTAGTCAACCACTTGGCCTTATATTTCAGGTTGGGCGCCAATCAAAACGAAAGAGAATTGTCGGGAATGCTTTTTCTATCTGAGCATTGCATCGACACATCTTCGAGGATTATGCAATCGTCAATGGTCACACGTTGGTCGCAAGAAAGACCCATTTTGGATATCGTCGTTATCATCAGAAATCCCACGTTGGGCGCCAATAAAAATAATGCACATATTCGAGAATATCGGCGTCGCCAATGAAAGGCAATGACATGAATTCCAGCTTTTCGACTTCATTAGAGATCACAAATTTCAACGTTAGGAAAAATACACGTGTTTTTCGTTTTCATCGGTGATCCCACGTTGGGCGCCAAAAAAACACTTCTATTTTCAAGCTTGTCGTCATCAACATTGATTATTTTTTGGAGTTCTTAAAGGACGAAGATTTGTTTTCATGTCGCCATCAGACACGCATGCACTCAGTCCGAAGGAAGAAATGGGTGATCCCACGTCGGGCGCCAGAAAAAAAAATCATATTTTCATAGTTGTCAACATCATCATATTAACCACGAAGAACAAAATACAGGAAAAACAAGATACTTCCAACCTGTGAACAACATCAGTGATCCCACGTTGGGCGCCAAAAGGAAAAATTCATATTTTCACGCTTGTCGACATCCTTAATGATTGTATTTTTCGCTCCAGACAAAACATTACACATTTTCGTTCCTGCTGACATCATGCATGACTGCATCACGGTCTCCAGAAAGCATTCGTCATGAAAACATATTTCATAAAGATAATCCATCAATCATTAATTTCCTAGAATGGCTTTTGTTTTCGAAATCCTGCGACCACAATTAACGAAAATGCAGCTCGTTACGTTCGTTTGACTTCCAGTCGCGGGTCGGAATTCGATTTTTCACCACATCAATCAGGACGGCACATGTTTCCCTTAACCACACGGGAGATGAAGCTCAAAGAATGGAAAAATCAGTGATTTCATGCAAAAGCATCATCAAGCCTCATTATGCGTTTGGCAAGAGAGAATGCCACACCACACACAGCCCCCCCACACATTACGAGCAGCAACGCAGTGTCACGATCATAATGAGAGATTTCCCGAACGGAAATTACCGATTCCCCAGTTACAGCCGCTCCACCACCACCGAATGCACCGGATGAGCCAAAAACTCAACAGCAAACAATTGGCCGCCATTGCTGCTGTACTCTGCTGTGCAGTGATGTTGCGCCATGACTCTGAGTAATACATCCAGCGGAAGAGTCATTAGCTCATCCCGTCGACGGGGGGGGGCGGAAATCAGAAATCCACTCGGGGCCGAATCGCAGCGCATAATGTGTGTGCAAGGATCAAACCATCTGCTTCAGCCATTAACTGCGTGAGATATTATACGCGGCACTCGCTCCCTAATTTATGAACTCACACTCTGCAGCCACAGCACCACCATAAAATCTCGCTCACATGCCACTAGTTCTGACTTTGTTCCAAATTGCCTGTCACACAGAACAGCGTTCCGTCCCAACCACATCGTTCCGAAATCAATAAATCACTCCCAGATCCCCCGCACAGACCGCAAACAGCATCCCCGCGCAAACTGACGCAAATCTTGAAAACAATTAAATTTCTTTTTACAACAATTGCTGCACGCAATTACGATGGAAAGTTCTGTTGCCCCGGGGGCGACTGACAGGCCATCAGTGTGCCGAGGCGTGCGGAGCTTGTGCCCTCAACCCCGCCAAGACGGCAAGTGTCCAACTTTGGTCGGATATTGCGCTTGCATACGAACCCGCACTCCCTGAGCCGTTCTCCGTCGTCGTGCATCGTCGTCGTTGTCCTCTGTGCCGCAGACGTGCGGTTTTCTAATGGATTTCTCGGTAAACTTCGAAGAATGTGCTCCAAGTTGTGTGCACAAAGAGAGAGAGTCGCTTTGTGCGGCTGCTCATCGGCAGCCTTGAGGTTATTTTTGAAGAAACCTCACTTCGGGCGTCTCGGCTTCCGACTGTCTGAAACGAGACGTCAGGTCTAATGAGAAAAATAATTAACGCTTCAAAGGCTTCCCTTAGATCGAAGTGCAAATGGGGTGGCGGGCGTCGGTAGAGAGATTCCCATTTGAATACCAAATTTCGTATGACCATCCTGTCAGAGGCCTATGTAAGGAGGACTCAAATATGGAACGGACATAGGTAGTTTCTCTCAGATGTAATTGAATTTTAATAAATGATTTGACATTTGTTTGAGATATTAACTTAGTTGGCAATGTTGACAAGGTTGACAGAGTTGACAAGGTTCACAAGAAATTGCAATTCTCAGCAGATGTCCTTATGAATATCGAATAAGGGATTGAATTTAGTTTGAAATCAGGATAACCAGTCCAAACCAACTAAACGTTGCGAACAGCATTTGCCATTTTGCATTGAAGAGGACCTGTACTGAGCTTAGTTTGGCGAGACATACATTTGTGCAAACCATCAATCATTTCTTTGGTATGGACGTTGTGCACCTTCTGAAGGACTATGCGACATAAGCAGTTCCTTGACGCAGCACCCATCTGGATCGAGGCTTAATCCAACATCAACCTTATCCTTTGTAGAGGCCTTTCCCAAGCTTTTAAATGGGCTTAGGAAATGGACCCATTTAAAGAGATCCATGAAAGTCAACTTTTGGAGTTAACTAAGAAATATCTTGGCGAATGTTAATTTAAACAACAATTCAGTTTCATTGTCCATGGCACGCGCGTTCGACAAGTTTTCAGCATTTTCGACTCCAGCGAATCCCAAAAACTGTGGGATCTGAGAATTTTTTCTTCTCACAAGTACGTCGTGTGTTGAAATTAACGCGTTACTCCAGAGCAATCCATAATTTTTATCATTTTCGCAAATTCCTTAATTGAGGGACGTCCGTTCTTCAGATCACTCGATTCTCCCATTTCTAACACAAATCATCGGTTGACATGTCTGGACGCAATGTGGTCAAATTTGGGACGTCGCGTCGCACTGAGTTTAAAAAGCGGCCATTCGTCCGATAGAGTTAAGGTAATGGGCGCTTTTATGTTCAAAGAAATTGTTTTTGTTTTTTTAAAAGTAAAAAAATATCCGTTGGGAGCAACTACTTTTTGCCATCTCCCTCTCTGTCACTGATCCAATCATTGTGCCATTCTTCTATTTCTTCAAACGATCCCAACCGGTGACCCACCAAATCGTTTTGCAACCATCCCAATAGCCACTAGACGGGAGGGAAAAGGTCTGTAGAATGAGGCGGGTGGGTTAAGACCCCACATTTCAGCGGGGCCGGTCGAGCATTATCATCTTTCAAAATCACCTTATCATGCCTTCCGGTCATGTCTGGCCATTTTTTACGCCATCCACAGCTCAAACGCATTACAAGTAGCAGTGTATCACACCCGTCTGATCCCACCATACTCAGAGCATGACGTTTGAATCGTGGATGCTTTTCTTTGGCGACGATGTAGACGATCGAACGAACCGAACGGGTTGACCAGGCTTTATATAGAACTTTTTCTTCTTCTGGTTTTCGTTGTATATCCACTTTTCAGTCACGATCCGGCGCATAAGTAGCTTCCTTTGATCGCCTTTCGACATCGCTCGGCTTAAACTCGCACAGCACCCATTTTCCGTCTTCTTCTTCTTCTTCTTCTTCTTCTTTTTTTCTTCTTGTGGCGCTACATTCCGAGTTGGACCTGGGCCTCAACCAACATGCCTCTCCAGCCTGCGCGATCTTTCGCCAGCTGCCGCCAGTTGCCCACTCCAAGTTGGTTGAGGTCCTTCTCCACTTATATGCGCTACCTTAGCGTAGACCTTTCTCTGTTGCGTTGTCCTAATGGCTCGGATTCGAAGTCTTTTCAGGGCGAGGCAGTGGTGTCTAAACGCTCCACATGGCCTAGCAATATTAAGCGTTTTATCCGAAGACGCTTGACTAGGCGCATGTCGCTGTACAGCCCATAGAGTTCGCCGTTAAATCTTCTCCTCCAGATGCCATCAACGCAAACAGGACCAAAAATCGCACGGAAAACTTCTCTCTCGGAAGGACTAAAGGCTTCCTCATCGGCTTTGGAGCCCACTGGAGCCTATGGAGCTTAATTCTTGTCACACGAGCTTCAAGGTTGATCCACTACAGTTTGTGGTTGTAGCCGTTGGCTCTGCGGGAACTTCCCTCTTCACTTACGGGAACAACAATTGTTCGTAGAAGTTTTTTTCGAATGAAGCTAAGAAGATGAATTCGGCAAGCAGCCAAGTTTTGGATTCGTATTTGAGGACTGCTAAGGACGTCATCCTGTGGAGCTGCAGCTTTATGCTGTGGTCAGATTTCTTGATCTTAAGACTCTTGATAGACTATAGTAGACTTAGTTTGACTTTAAACATACGGCTTAGTGGTTCTACGAAAGAACAAAATATTGTCTTTGAATTTGCTGCTGACTAGAGATCAAAAATTCAGTCAGAAAAGAACAGAAGGATTAGATTGGAGCATAAGACATTTTTTTTAAATGGCATAGTTTTAGCCTTCTTGCACAAGAAGAAGTGTCAGAATTCTGGGTAATATTTGGGATTGGGGCCGAAAATATAGGAAGGAAAAGTGCGGAGTCCCTTATGAACTGAGTGGCACTACTGTCTACAAGCGACCAGGGCATAGCTTCTTCCGAAACTGCTCGTGTTGTGCGTGCTACTGTCTTCTCACGAGTAGAAGGAACCTTCCTTCGCCTTGTTCCGTCCGGAAATCAAACCTAGACCTTCGGCGCATGGGGCGACTCACTTATCACGCCACGGCGACCATATTGGGATCATCTAGATTGACAGACTTGTCGTACGATCGGTCGAGATCTAATGGAAGCTTAGACAATTAATGAGGGTTTCCTTTGACAGATTTTTACAAGTGTCACAATTTTCTGTCTGTATGTCTGTTTGCACCAGTACCCTTCTGAGAGAGTATCCGTCTGTGAAAAATGGATTCTCTCCATTGCCCTCTCATTGAATCAACTCCTAGGGAATGGCTTGCATCCTCAGATTCCACTTACTTCACTCATGCCACCCATTCCTAGACTTCCCAAATTTCCCTCTTCTTGTATGCCAACCAAGTCAAGAAATTTGTCATTCATCGTTCCATTTATCAATCAAAGTGCTTATGAGCCTTCCACTCTCTACGAACGTGTTGACAAAATTCAGTCAGTTGCTCCCCGGAACTTTCTTCATATTTCTCCTCGTTAAGTTATTTCCAAAGTTAATCATGTCCAAAAGTTTCATCTCCATCAGCCAACCAAACACTTCCCAAGGACGTCAAACTTTCCACGTGGCACTGGTCTCTTGACGCCTCACAACAAGCAGAAGCTCACATCTCCATGATCCAGTCTGACAGACACTTAAATGTTAAACCACTTCCAAAGGACGACAACTTTTACTGCATCACCCCCGTCGACCACATGTCCAATCAAAGCAACAACAGCCCTCTGTCCCTCAGTCCACCGATTCCACAAGTGAGAGCGTATTCCGATTAAGCACGACATTTATGGCCCGAAACCCAAAAATACCCCCCACCCACCCCCCTCCAACAGTCAATCAAATGTCACTTGTCATCCGAACAAACACCACCATCACCACGTCTTTATCCATCCCAAAAATGAATATCGAATATTTTTCGAAACAACTTTTAAAATGACTTTTGTGGCCTCATAACAAATAACAGCCGCCCCCCCTTCGCACACATCCAACAAGTTCCTGGCTGGCAGTGATCCAAAAGTCAAAACAAAATACCCACCACGGATTTGTCGGGGAGCGCCAGAAAAATTGGTGGAGGAGGAGGTGGGCCCAGGAAATGGGCGCCTGCTTGTGTGCGGCTTTACATCGTCTGAATATCCTTTCACTTCCCAGTCGCCTCCCCCACCACCACCACCACCAGTACAGCCATCGCCAGCCATTATGCCTCTAATCTAAATCATGTGCACATCACACACAAAAACAGTTTATTGGGGGTGCGTGTGGCTGTGTGATAGAAAATCGTCATAGTCTCATCATCATCGTCCTCGAAACCGTAACACATTAAGGATTCCTCGGCTGGCTCAGCTGGTTGGGGGTGGGGGGCTTCGTGGTAATGGAATTTCAGTGTGTGACAAATACGGTGAAAGCGGCTCAGACCACCGTCAGTGGCGCAGGGGACGCAGAAGGCATGTTACTGGAAAATGTTTACAAAGAAGACACAGATCACACAAAAATTTGCTCCTGAATAACATTAAGCCAGGACCGGGCGGTGGCACTGCGTATGACAGAGAGCGAGAGAGAGAGAGAGGGCGACGAAGGGGGCAGGAAGCGATTTGCAAAGGAAGATAAAGAAAATGGAGTTTACGAGCGAGAAACGTTCTTGAAATGCTCATTTTTTGCCTGTCTCCTCAACTCCTTTAAAGATCAAAACACTACGTACTGCCGGGGAGTTACGAGGGGGTTGGAGGGCAACTGAAAAGGAGCAACGGTTTGCTTGCCATTCATGGTCCGCTTTCAATGGCATGAAAGGATGCTTTAATGGGCGTGCATATTTACGAGCGTATGCGTGTGTGTGAGTGGGCGGCGCGGAAAGGGGAGAAGCAGTGAATGGCGGAAGGTTTCATTAGATACATTTGTTTTGATGAAAGATATGCTATGGAGAACTATTCATCGTCATCGTGGCGCTGTTGAGAGTGGTGGAGGCGAACGAAGAAAATCCCAGCAGATGGTCACAGCAGCGACGTGACAAGGTTCTTGTGAAAATTGTTCGAAGAAAACCTCGCTGAAGAGGAGAGGGCTGTGGGCAGGAACAGGAGATGTGCCACATGCGGTCACTTTTGTGGCTGACAAATGGAACTTGTAAAGCAGCCCTCTCCGCTCCCGCTTCCGTATCGTCGAGGAAGTTCCTCCTTGCCTGAGGAGGTGGAGGAGTTTGTGTTCTTGAGTGGGACGCGACATGTAACAAACTGTAATTTTGTTGTCGGAATGCGGACGTACACATGTAATGCGACCAAGATTGCTGTGGAATGTATAAATCCTAAGACTGTCATCTTTCAGAGGCTCCCGTCTCGTGTTCGTGTGGAGAACGGGCGAAGTCTCCTGCAGAGGAGAAAAGTTGTCTGAAGCAATCAAATGAAGAGGCCAAACCTAGCCTAGTGGCTGAATGAAATAACTGTTTAGGAGCTTATAGGACAATTGAAAAGTAATTTTTGTATAAGTTGTCCTTGCCATTCGCTACTTGGCAATTTTAAATACTTTCTGGGTGGGTTATGTATGTCCTTGAGGGGATTCCTGTGGTAAACTGTCTGTTGTCATACGTCAAGGTATTGCTTTGCTCTGAGCATCGCACCTATTGTGCGTGAAAGTTTAAAGTACATGAGTGTTATCTCATTCTTATGGTAATTTGGTCAGATGTTACGCAGAAGCAGTTTGAATTTTTAAGGTATACTCCTGCCATTGGAATGAGTCGATTAAAAACTGTGTTAAAGAATCCACATTAAGAAAACAATTACAGAGGCCTGGCAGATGTGACAAATGTACTAGACTCTGAGGTATTTCAAAGGTTGCGGCCACTTTGGGCTTTTCTTACAGAAATCCAAATCAAAAAGGACTTCTTTTCCCTACATTGTAAAGAACTGTCCAACCACACTGTACTATAGTTCTCTTCAGTGTTTCTCCACACAATTCACCAAGACACGAGTAAGCAATCGTATCCTGTCACTATGGACAGTACCGAGTTGTGCCGCGTTTAAGGTTCCATTTGCACAGAACGAAACGTAGACTGTACGACTAGACTCTGCCACACTCTTCCTGTCCCGTAGATTTTTATGAAATTTCTGATTATAACTTCACTTCAATTCAATCTTAGGAGTGATACGTTAAACTGAAGGTAAATTGCGTCGTACCGCGGCTTGTGATTTCGTTCTTTAAAAAAAAAAACTTTTTCTCCTTTTTTTACTGGCGCTACAGTGTGGGAATTAACTGGGCTTCAACCAACATGTCACTCAAATTAGCACGATCCCTCACCAGCTTCCTCCAGTTGTGTACTTCAAGTTGATTCAGGTCTTTCTCCACAAGTGCGCGCCACCTCAAACTAGACCGTCCTCTGTTGTGTTGTCCAATGGCTCATATTAGAAGACTTTAGCGTCCATACACTCTATATGGCCGAGCCATTTTAAACGTTGTATCCGGAAACGCCGTGGTCGCCTTCGCGTAGTGGGTAAGTGCGTCGACCCCCACGTAAAAGTTCTTGGTTCGATTCCCGGACGGGACACCACATTTTTTCACGACACCTCCTCTTTCGAGTTGCGGTCAACACTCAAAGAGTATCAATTGTCTATGAAAAGCTTCTCAAATATGTCCGTTCTGAATCGGCAAAAGACTGTAGGTCCCATGGTGGGAGAGCAGTAGCACTCACAACAGGAGTAGTTGGTGTAGAAGCTAGGCCCTGGTCCCTTGTGGACTACAGTGCCTTTCAATTGTTCTTGTTATCGGAAGACGCTTGATCACGCGCATCATTGAATCTTCCTCTCCAGAAGCCATCAACGGAAACAGAACCAAATATCACACGAAAAATTTTTCCTCAGAAAGACTAAAGGCTTTCTCACCTCCTTTTAGTAGCATTCAAGTATCCTCGTCGTACAGGAGGACTAAGATGAGCAAGCTGTTGTACAAAACCTATTTCGTCCTCCAAGAGAGCGTCTCATTTTTCAATTACCTCTTGAGTCCAAAGAAACAGTCATTGGCAAGAGTGATTCTGCGTTTGATTTCGGCACTGGTGTTGTTGCCCCTATTTACAACACTCAAAGAGGAGCCTAATGCCAGAAAACGCCACATTAACAGCTTGCTATGTTCGTGTAATCAGGTCAACGTCATCGGCCTAAGTTAGCAGTTGAACGGACTTTTGGAAGACCGTGCCTCTGGTGTTGACTTGTGAGTTACGCACGATCTCAAGAATGATGTTGAAGAGGTCACATGACAGAGCGTCGTATAAAAAAGACCTAAATGTGGTCCTCAATGCCTGAAACCTTTATCTTAAAATTGAAAGCCTTGGTAAGTTAGTTACAAGCCTTGACGGAGCAGCGAGAGCTCTCCATCTTCATGCTGCACAATCTGCACAATCTGACGAGTTGACTTTTTGTAAAGTGTTCGGAATAGCTCTGTACAAATTTTAACGTCCAAAATGTTTGCTTCTTAATTCCGTTGTCTGCTATAAAATAATTTAATTTCCTTGAAGGATCGTCTAGGAATCGCTTTAAAGTTGGCTAAGTCATGAATGGGAAGGTGATGAGAATGATTTTCAAGCAAAACTGAATCACCCTTATATGGCAACACTCCATGCAAGCCGAAAGGAAAAATGGTTTCTTCTAAAATTTAGCTATTAAACAACAGTCTCCATTGTAGTAGAAAGAATGACGAGCATTAGTTTTTGGAGTGAGACTTCTTTTGGTCCGGTGTGAATAGGGTTTCATGGAATGACAAAGTGTGACGTTTGAGAGAATTACCTTTTATGTGGAAAATGGTGGGGCTTAAAATTCAATGGATGGAATCTTCATAGAAGGGGGGGGGGCAAATAGGTTGACATGAAAAATAACAGGGTTTTGTATTGGATATGAAATGACATTACACTAGGTCAACTGTGACTTTTACCAGAATTTGATTTAAACTGCAAGACAAACGAGATATTGGACAGGAACCAAGACTGCCAATTAAACCAGGCAACAGAACTGCAACGTGAACAAGGACTTGGAGCGAAGAAACCTGAACTGCAATACAGGCAAGAATTCTGACTGCAAGTTGGAAGTTGGACATTGACAAGAACTTGGACAACTCCTCATCCAAGTCTTAAATGAAGTCTTCCTATGCTTTGCAAAAATTCCATCTGTTCTATCAATATGCAGTTTTCCTTCAACCCCTTGCGAACTCACAATCCAGTTAAGTTTTTTGTTGTTGTACCAATGTTAAATCTTGTATTTTATGCAGATTCATTGAGTTTGTTGTACAAAATCTAAAACCTCGGTCTATGATGACCTAGTGCACTCGAACTTCTAGCATTTCACTAAGAAGTGCACCAACTGCTGAACTTAATGCACTTCTCTACCCACCTCTTCTAGAGCCGGTGGTGGACAACTGGTAGCAGGCACAAAGATTCGATTGAGGGTACTTCATAACAGTTTACTCACTAAGTCCCGAGACATATAGGGGGCGCCACTAACACAAATTATGTATTCAATATAATTTTTTTTGGTAGTGGCGCCCCCTATATGTCCAGAGACTTATTGAGTGATGTGTATTTTGATGGTTTTCCGATTTGGGCACCTCCAAATTGCTTGACAACTCAATTTTCTCCCCCAATCTCCCCTTACCAGTTACTTAGGCTTGAGCCACAGTCGCCGGTTAGGCTTCTGCGAATCTTCAGGGACTGATCAAAGAAAAATGAGGGATTTGTTATCGGCATCACCTCAAGGGACTTCAATTTGAACATTTTGGTCCATCTCTCTATGCATTGTGGTGTATTTTAGGCTGAGACGATGTCGATCAAGGAGACGCTCTCCTTTTTTTTTTATAGTTGGCGCCCGAAGGTATAGAGGAAGAGAGGGAAAGGAGGTACCGGTGCACATTGGTTTTAAATGTCTGTGGATTGTAATGAGAGGGGAATATTGAGTTGGGAAGAGCATTCCATATTCGTGTGGTGCGGCTAAAGAACCAGTCTCTATACTTAACTGTACGTCCGAAGGTGGACTTAAGGGTGAACTGATGAGCATTCCTAGCGAGGCGTGTATTGCGGGTGAATTCTTGAAGGAGAGGAATGCAGCTGGCTAATTCGTTTAAGCATTTCTTATTGAAATAGTGATAAAACAGTGACAGAGATGCGACGTTACGTCGGAGTTCTAACGAGTCAATCGACTTCCCACTATTGTTATCTCCTATAAGTTTTATCGCTCGCTTTTGGATTCTATGCAGGGAGGTATTGGGAGCACCAAACCAGATAGGAGCGTTATACTCGAGCTTAGGACGGATGTAGGGCTTGTAAATTGTAGCCAGATCAGAGGGGATAAAGCATAGTTTGCATCGTTTTAGGAAACCTAGACATTTCGCAGCATTTTTGGCGACCTCAAGTATGTGATCGTTCCAACTAAGTGTTGAGTTGATACACATACCGAGGATGGAAAGTTCTTCGGTTTCAACAACGCAGGTGCCGTCAATGGATAACGGCTGGTTATTTTGGGAACACTTGAGTGACAGTTGACAGCACTGAGTTTTGGAAGCATTAAATTCCACTCTATTTCTTGTACCCCAAGCAATTATGCTATTAAGATCAGAACTTAATGTGCTTAACATACGCTGCCGTTCCAAGTCTACAGCCGAAGTACAGGGACGTGAGCCAAGGAACGAATATGAGAAGCTGAGGGTACTGTCATCAGCGAGGGAGTGAATAGGATTAGAAGTAGCAGACAAGAGATCATTTATGAAAATGAGAAAGAGTGTCGGAGACAGATCGGAGCCCTGGGGAACACCAGAACCACCTGGTTAAAGAACAATGCTATACCTCATAGAGTTATTGCCTAATAGGCAAGAAACTGTCTTGCTATGCCGCCAATATTTTAACGAGATGGTTAAGTACTACAACTTTCATCCCAAGTGGGCACCGGGATTCAGTGCTCTTTGGAGGATGAACTTGCCAAATGTGACTCCACTTCTCCGCACAGAAATTCTACCTGCATGTCAACCAAGCATTTCCTTTGCTTTCTAGCTCAAATTAAATCTTAAGCGCTCATTACTCTCACGGGTGTAATCACAGGGCCTTGTGTCATTGACGCTCATTCAGAGCTCCTTACAACACCTTATGTCGCAGGTCTAGGGACAAGAAGAAGAAAAAAAGTCTTCCTGCTCCCCTGTGGGTTTGGAGAAAGGAAAGAGTCTTCTATCTCCACTGTTACCCCAAACAATGGCCTGATAGGGAGCTTACTTCTTCAACGATCTAAACATCGGACAACTCGAAAATTTCATAAAAACCTCCAATTGGTTCCAGGTGATAGAAAAGCGCACCACACACCAATGGTGGGCTTAGCACTCACTCAACCCACCACTTCCACAAAAAAAGCCTCAAATCCGTGTTTGCCTCCACCCAACTTGCTACCTGCTGCTATTTGAATTCCAATAGACTAAGCAAACGTTTGACTGTGTAATGGGCCGGGACGGGTCTCAAATCGAAAACGTTTTCGCTCCCAGTTTTCAGTTTTCTCCGCATGGCTGGAAATCAATTACCCGAAACAGATTGCTCCGAGCACTCCGAAAATAAACTCTCACCCGCACACGTCTCCAGCCACTCCGTCTGTAAAAGCCAGCAAATTCTGCCTCAAATCATGTGCATCAAACGCCAGGATAACCTTTAAACCTCACATGCTCGTGGCGTTCCTTTATCCTTTCCCACTCCAGAGTGACCTTCTCGTGTGTGCCAAAGAGTTCAATGGACGCTGCATGATCCGGTCGAATGGTCGTAATTAAAAGTGCATTAGCGCTGCCCTGCAACCGAAATGGAGATGCCTAGCAGCCCGGTAATCCTAGCCACCCTGTCTGGCCCTATCTCTCTCTCTTTCCCTCTACATGTGTATTAATAACTTTCTCCAGCGCCATCATCCGGCATCCTTCGGCCACAATCCGGCTATCGATCACCGGGGCCCTATCCATACGCAGGGGGGAGTGAGTGCAAACACCATCTCACCACGTCGCCCACTCAAAGCAATGCCAGGTAGGACTAGAATAGGAATTACTGTCGCATGCAGTGTGTGTAGCCAGGCCTGGACCGGGGCAAGTGGCACTCTCCGGTTGACTGTGGTGGTGGCAGGGCCCATTCAACGGGCTTTGAAGGAATTAAATATTTATGGTTGGGCTCCGTCTCCAAAGCACTGAAAACCGTTCATCGTCGTCCTGGAATCTCCATGGATACGCCACCGCCACCGCCGCCACCACAACCTCCGCTCGCATATGCTCAGGGTTGTAGTCGCAGCCGGAATATGCCAAGTATCCCCACCTGTCATTGTGAGTTTACATGCACCATTCGCCATGAATGTAAAATAGAATTATTTCACGCACAATGTGCGGATAGGGATACGGCTCTCTGCATGCGCGTGTGTGTGGCGGGAGCGAGAGTGCAGATAAACTCGATGAAATTCCTTGGATACACACAGTTGGCTTGGTGAAATTTATGATGATTGGATAAACAACGAATTAGGCCGGGGAACGAGAGATAAAGTTCCACACAGAGCGGAGGAACCCACGGAGGCCGCACCGGCCCCGAGTGAAGATTTGTGGCTTTTGGGCCTCGAATGGTGTGCGCCTTTATTTGTTTTGAAATTGAAGTTGAAGCGATTGCGGGCCATTCGGAGCGTACCTGCTGCGGCAGCAAAACCCTCCTCCCCTAGTACCGACCGGGGCGGGGAGAGTGTGGTGAACGTGTGCTAGAATCTTTTATGAGCCTGACAATGGAACTGACGTCAGAGCAGGAAAAGACTTTGCATAGCGATGTTGAATTTTGATGTCCTTGTGAAGATGTCGTGCCAACGTATGACATTCCCAAAACATTCCCAGGCACTTCAAGGGCAGAACACGTTCCGCCTTGATGGAAAACCTTCCCGTCCAAGGTGAGGAGAGCGTCAGCACGCTGGACGTCTCTGCGGAGCGTGAGAGATTGATGGTCATTTGATGGGTGTTTTCGGTTTCTGCGTGCGTCTTGAGATGTATTTTTTATTTGGGACACTTGCGGCTCCCGACACGCAGGGAGGTCAAATTTTGACACAAGATTACGAGTACTTTGGGCGGATAATGGCATGGGAATGCTGATTGCAGGGTATTGTCCATGAATTACTGCACAGGGGTAGTAAAACCTTGAGTACGTTCTGGTGGATGTATGTTTAATAATTCAGGATGGCGTTTTTGATGCGAGTTCTTATTGAATTCCACGAAAACCCCTGTAATTTTGAACTTGGTTATAGCCACCCAATTTCCTTGATTGAAACTGAGGCACAGCTTCAATCGTCAGCTTGACTGATTGAGTGGCAAGCGTTTACGTGCGTTTTCGAACGGCAGACACAAGACATGATTTGATTTTTAAGACTTTTTTGAACAGTTCAAGTGTCGTTCCTAACAAACTCCTGTATAATTTTTTTTAGAATCATTTAACGGATGATGAAACCGTACTGGTCACTGGACCATGCCTTGCGGCCGTTTGTGCAAGTGAACAGACGGCCCTTGATATGATCGATGACAGGTGTATAGGGGATGGACTTTCACTCTTCTTAAAACGGAAGTTGTTCTCTTCACGAGAAGGAGGAACCTGACTGGTCTGACTCGATCAGTACCTAAAGGTGTCATCATTAGATTTGTTATCCTGGAAAAGACGCTTCTCTGAAAAAAAAAAAAAAAACACAGAGACGAAAACCTCCAAGGCGCTGTCAATTTTCTGGCAGTGTAAGGGAGTCTTTGGTATAAGCCTATCACCAAAAAGATCTCTATGGATCTATACGGCAATGATAAGACCACACCTCTCCTATGCATCAGTTGTTTGGTGGAATAAGCTTTCGCGAAAATACGTGGCTGCTGCTTTCACTAAATTTCAAAGAACGGTCTGGCTCGGCTATACAGGGGCCTTCTCCAGCACGCCTGGCTCGCCTCTTGATGTACTGCTTAATATCCGTCTCCTTGACATCCACATCAAGAACGTCTCCCAACTAAAAAGGAATGGTCTTTCTCTCAACTCGCACTGGGGCTTTGATGACCTCGCGCAACGCATCTCCTATGACAAAGTCTCATGGACATGCCGTCTGACGCGGGGTCATCAATGATGCAGCTGCGCCGCCTATACAAAGTCAACTTTCCCCGTGTCTAGAAGTGGCTCTGGCCAGAAACTGAACCGTGAAGGGAATGTAGTCGAATTTTCACGGACGGCTTCAAGACGAGGCAGGGATCTGGAGCTAGGGCCACAGGGAAGACGTAAACTTTTGACTTCACACCTCTTTAGGTAGTTTGGAATCGGTCTTCTAGGCGGAAACCTTTGCAATCCTAATGGCCACTAACTATATTGTGAAGAACAGGTAGAAGGGACGAAGCATCTGCGTCTGCAGCGACAGCCAAGCTGTGCTTAAGGCCTTACTCAACCGTTTAATCACTTCCAAGGTAGTCCAGGAATGCAAGTCTCCTCTTAATTTGGTCGGCAGACTGAATTTACTAAGACTTGTCTGGGTTCCAAAACATCACGGGATGATGGGATACGGGATTGTCGATGAACTAGCTAGGCAAGGTTCAAAAGTGGCATCTGAACCCACCTTGGTCTGTCGACGGTTGGAAGACCCAATAGCACAACCAGAGATGACATGACTCTCCAGGATGCAGGCTGATACTCCCAAACGTCTGCAAGCAATCCGCGGCTTTTCTGTTATCTTTAGACTGGAAACACTTCAGACGTCTTGTTGGCGTACAAACGGGACACTTCACCTTCGCTAAGCACCTAACTCGCTTGGGCTTGGTGACGACGCCCTTTGCGATGCCTGTGGAGAAGGTGAAGACACTTCAGAGCACTTTCTCTGTCAATTTCCCGACTTTGCTCGTATCAGGTGGCGGCTGTTTGGCGCTGATGTGATGGGAACTGAAAACTTAATCTCTTTATCACAGAAGCGACTGCTGGTATTCCTCCGGAAGATCAGAAAATTACACTAAATGTAGGTTACTGCCTGGTAGTTGAATGGACCAGTTTTCGAGTCTGAGCGCCGATCCAGTGCAGTGTTTCCCAAGCTCCAACATAAAAAACAAAAAAATAAAATCATTTGGCAAGTCATCGAGGAAAGACTCACACTATCGCACCAGCGTCTCCAAATTGTTCCTCTGTTTGATCAGAGTTCCATGAGAAATGTTTTTCATTCGATTCGAGGAACTAATGCTACGCATATTCGACCTCAGTATTGCAAATACCACTCAGAAGTTTAAGTCCCAGTTTAAATTATTGGACGATACTCAAGCAAGACGACCACATCTAGCACGTAGTGAAGGGACTATAGCCGCGGAAGCGGAAAGTGGTCGCTAAGACCGTGAGGAATCGATTCTTTGTCGTTTTCTTGAATTGGTGTACTCAAAAACTTAGCGTATTTTACATGAAAAACTTGCCCTAAAAGCGTAGAAAATTGAAATGTTGCAGAAACCGAAGACAGGCGATGCGAATCTGTGCCACATTTGTGTCATATCTGCGTTACGAATCGGCTCTGAAAGAACTCAATGAAAATACAGTTTATTATCCCGAAATTTCTAGGCTCATTGGATAAGCAAAATTGTCGCATTTGAGCCGATGGTCCTCATTTCATCAAAAATTGTGCAAATCAGAATTTTACAGTCAGCTGTAACCGTTACCGCGCCAAATTAACCCAAAATGTGCTTCCTGAAATTAAAGCACATGATTTTGGTGAGCTCTGGTTTCAAGAAGACCAGTCATTCAGTGCTTCAGTGAATGGACAAGTTGTGAAGTTGACGGTAAATTGGCAGTGAATACATCGTGCGATGTCTTATCTTTAGACTATTTTCGCTAGGGATATAAAAAGTTTCGAGTTTCAACGAGTGATCCAGCTTCGATTAGCGCTTTGGAAGCCAACATTTTACCAAAAGAGTCGTTGGAAATGGGACCTTTTGAATGGACCACCCCAGACGCTGTGGTGGGTAGTATTTTCATGAAATATTTTTCATAAAATACATGCCATGAGTTGTCCTTTCAACAGATGATACAAATTTTAAGAGCTCTTTAAAATTTAAGTGTCCAATTGTAGATTACAGGTCAAACCTCACAATGAATCGGCCTTTGTATAACGTCCTTCGCATCTGGCCTAAATGTCTCAGTCAACCTCGTCGCACCTACTAGATGAAATTCAAAAAAAGCGATAAAACGCAGACAGTAATATTTCTGACCGACCGACCTACTCTTAAGAGCATCGGCGTAGTTTCACGTCTTTCTTACACTTCCTTCTACCGCAAATTCACCAATAGACACTCACGACACCCTTCCCGATAGTGTGAGACGGACTGGGAGAATGCGACTGTAGATGAATTAACTAGTTGCTTTTCTCCAATGCAAGAACTCGTCACCTGTATATCCCTCGATTAGAATGTTCATCAGTTTTCCCCCAAGTCATCCTTCTGACGTACAGCTATGATTTGAAGACTAGTTTCCAAGGCATCACCTTACCCCCTCGATAATTCGCGACGACTTGAACTCGATGTTTGAAACGCCTTTAATGCCAATTGAAAAAAAAATTGGTTCCCCTTCGAACCGTCAGTCCTCGAGGCACCTTAAATCCTAATTGAGCCAATTTCTACTCCCAATCCATGAACCAAGCATTCTACCAGGAATACCTCCACAAAAACATGTTTACCCTCCTCTCTTCAACTTCATCGCTTCAACACTGCACTCCCCACCAGAAGCCGATTTAAGCGCCCAAGGATCACATCCTGCAACAAAACCAACTGCTACCATGAACAAAGAAAAATAACAAACGCATTTTGCGCGTGCAAGTAGTTTTCCAATAAGAGGAATAGCGGCGCCACCTCCGCCCCCAGCTCAGTTTCTCTTCATGCCATGACGGTAATGAGCAATTACGCTGAGGAATGGTAATGACTTTGCACTTAAAAACTTCTTGCCACTAATTCAAATGAAACTGTGAGTACATTCGAATGAAATTGGAATTTGCTCCAAGCCCCATCCATCTCCAAGTCATTGCATTTTCATTGGTGCCACTGCTAAGTAAGACAAACTGCAGCTCAGCTCATGAATAAAACGGAGGTCAGTAAATTTTGTGGCACAGTCAATTTGGTTGAACGGTTTGATGAATGACCAGTTCCACAGTTTTCTGTCAGAGTCTGCAAGTTTGGTAAGAAATTTTGAAGACGACCATTACGGGACTGTCATTGTGGGAGTGACAAATCGATGTCCAATCAATATCTTGGTATCAAGAAAAAGCTCAAACATTGCATCGACAGCCCCTGAGAGTGCTCAAGCGACATCGTCCAACCATCAAGAAAGCAAACATCCTGAAGGACAACACAAGATCTTGTCACTCTGACATCTCCACTTGAACGTCCACTTGAGACTTTCTAGATTTGCAACAAAATTTCTGACACCCACTCCCACTGCCCCCATCCACCCCCATCTCATCATCGACCACACAGCACATGCTGCCACGTACGGACGCAAAACGATACACATTAAGCAGATTTCGTAGCTTTGGCTGTAAAAAAAACAAATAAACAGACATATCCTTTTAGCTTCTCCCATAATCCCCGCCCAAACTGTTGTTCTCTGTGCCTCTTGGCCAGCAGCCTCAACTCTGAGAGGGGGGGACGGACTAAGCTCTGCTCGGAACCCATTCAGCAAATGGATTCCACGGCGACCCCCTGTGCATCAACTTTGATGAGGAAAGATACATTTGACATTCAAGCGTGATTACCGTACGAAAAGGGGTGGCTAGCCAACTCGGCACGGGCCAACAGCAAAAGATTGCACCAAATGCTGCAAGATTCGGAGATCCATCCGGCTCCAGAAAAAAACACACACACACACACACATACAGTCCGGCGACACATTATGACGATTTATTGGGGTGCCGTGGGGTGGTGGGTGGTGTATGTGTTCATGAGAATGTCCCTGAGATGATGCTGCTGCTGCGACAAAAATGTTAACAATGACATACGACAAGCACTTGCAGTTGTGGGACGACAGCGCAACCTGACGGGAGAGAGCTTCTGCTCCATTGAATGCGTTTGGAGTGCTGCCCTCCTGTGCATGTGTGTGCGCAAGTGGACACTTGTCTACTTTTCTCAATTTGACCCGTTTTTTTCCCTTCCCCCTCCCCCTCCCATTCCCGCGCGGACTCCTATAAATTCTGCATTGCTGGCGTCACAATAAGTTTGCGTATCCTTGTTTGTTTTGCGATGTGATATCTTTGAGATTTCTCCCCCACCCCTGTGCCACTCTTCAAACATGAGTCTAGGTGGACGTCCAGCAGAAAACTTTTTTCCCACTCCATCTGTGACTGTAGCTGACTCGGAACTGTGTTGCGCTGCACAAGCAATTTGTGTCGTCCAGCCCTCTCTTTCATTTCGTTTGCTTTGTGCCCCGAGGCCTGATGCTGCAGAAGCGCGGGCGTTTAAGGAAACAATTCCTGCGGCCTGTTTTTGTTTCCTTTGACAAGAGAAGCGCTAGTCGACCGTGATGACTGCTTTCTCTTGCAGCTCTTCAGAGCTTGACGTTGCCCAGCACTAACACCTCGTAATGGAAGTGCGCTTTCATCGTGTCAGCGCATTCATCGCGAGATGCTCTGGTTTAATTTCGGATACAGTGGTCCTTGTCATTGAACTACGCATGTGGTGGGCCGGTGAAATCAGCTAAGTGGTTTCCAGTGTGCTGCTTGCGTATAATTTGTGTCTCTCTCAAGGACTTCTCGAGCACAACGCTCAACACGGAAATTCTCGACGTGAAAGCACAGCACACAAGTTATTGTTTATCTTCGCTCAGTTCCGTGTGCAAATAGGGGCAGAATGTAAGTGGGACAAGTTGAGTGGAGTAGTTTGTTTGCTTGTTTGTTTTTTTTTAAATGAAATGGACTATGAACCGGCAGCTGGAACTTGAACATTGCAATTTCCTGCGTCATCTCAGGCGAATTTCACTTGTGGGGTAATGAAGCGACTCATGACTGGACGCTTTTAGAGAAATTCGCAGAAATGTGTGCCATCATCCATTCAGCAACGACATTTGTTATCCGACAAGCTTACCTCCGCTTTCATGCTGCCTGATGCAAATTAAGGCTGTTGCAATGCATTTTCATTTCATTCGCTTCGTTTTTGAATGTTCTCTAGTGGAAACATAGTTTTCTTAAGTCATCTGTGGACTGGGCAGACGGTCTTTTACTCCCAGAGACTTTAGAATTCATTCCCTGAATTCTTTTGCAGGGTGAGGTAATCTTCCGCAACGGAAATGCTGTTTAAACAACTCACTCTCATGACATAGGTTTAAGTGCGTCCAATTTCACAACAGATGGCGTAACTTGATGACTCTTCCAGTGAATCAACTTTCCAAATATTCAATTGGAAAGCTACCGAAGAAGAAGCAGTTGAGAGTCACTGCAATTTGGTGGGAATTTGTGGTGAACATGTTCTAGCTGAGCAAATGGCTCTAAAGTTTTTCGCATGGTTTGAAAATCAGCCAAAGAAGTTTGCGTGTCTGATGGACCATCACTAGTGTTTGGTTATGGTCCATCAGAAACGCAAAATACCAGTAGCTTATCATGCCCTCCCCCTTGGCTTAAAAACAAAGGGAATGATCCCACAGGCAGACCATTGGGTGTCGCGTGAATTAAGGCCGCTGGTCTAAGCTAGTCTAAATCACTTGTAGACAATTTTGTATGTTCGAAATTCTCCTGAAAAAAATCGTTTTTGCATCCGACTCCAACAGGACGACAATTCAAATAATAATGCAACGTCTGAATCGTCGATTTTTGGTCCTGTTTACGTTGATGGCATCTGGGGGAGAAGATTCAACCACGAACTGTATGGGCTGTACGGCGGCATTAACCTAGTCAAGCGTCTACATACACAACGCTTAAGGTGGCCAGGCCATGTAGAGGGGATGGACGTAGCGCCATCCGAAGAAGACGAAGAAGAAGAAGTCTGAATCATCGTCTATTCACTTGATCGCATCCAGGAGGTTCCTATGTAAACCCTTTTTCCCTGTCTGCGGTCGCCGTGGCATTATGGGTAAATTCGCAGACTTACACGCCTATGTTTCCAGGCTCAATTCCCGGACTAAACACTCGAACTTTTCACGACACCACCTCTTTCTAGTTGCTGCAGCACTCAAAGAGAACTAATTGTCTATAAGAAAATTGGCAAATCTCCACCGTTTTGGGGTCGGAAAAAACTACGGGTCCCCTTTACCAGTGAGCTGCCCAACACGACTAGCTGCTTAGGACCATTGTGGGCTGTCATATCACATGTCAATCAATCAGTCCTGTCTGTTGCTGTTGGCAGATGTAGCCTGGGGTTGGTTCAGGTTACACTGGCGCTTTGCCCTTCAAAGCAATGGGGCAGTTGCCCTCCATCTTTGAGTTGGTTGCAGCTATTGTATTCAGAGGACGACTTTACCACCATAGTTCGGTGAGCATGGGCAAGGTGTTTCTCTTCGCATTCCATTTTTAGTCGCTATTCCATTCGGATTGCTAGCATTGTGTCACTGCCAGCTAGCACTGCTGGTTTGTGCTGGTTCGTGTCCGTCTTGACGTTATATGGAGTAGGGTTTGCATCGTTCTATGGAGGCGACAACCAGAGTATCGATTGTGGCATAGTCCATCTCTCCTCCTTTCGGGCACCACTTTCTGTCTGAAATCTGCTTGGAGAGAGAGTCTACAAAGTCTGCCTGATGGACGAAGTTGTTGACTGTCACTCCTTGACATCAGGACCTACAAATTCGCATCCGAATAGATGTCGCAGATTTTCAATCTCCTTCCGACCTTCCTGGATGACAGTTATATCTGTTTTATAGCAAACCAAGGCCTCCGTTAGCTCTTTGTTTGCACCTCACATTACACGTACACGTTCACTTCAGAGGATGTGGGTGGATTTGTGAATCCAATGATTCAAAGTTACATCTGAAATACAAATAAGTGCCAACGGGTTCACTGATGCAACCAAAGATCATTTGGTGCGATAGCGGTAACCAGACCCTGTTGTTGAGGGAACCTGCCTGGTAGTGACAGCTTGACGAGAGACTATATTCAAGAGTCACAAGAACTTGCTCCAGCCTGACTGTGCGGTAGGCCCCCTTGTGGGTGTAACGTACTGCCTGTGGTTTGAAATTCAATATCATGGGCAAAGCTGAGGTTGTGTACTGTCTTAAAAAGTCTGAAGCAGGTTTTTGATCTTGCTGACTTAGACCAGGCACCTTAATCATAACAGTCCTACTTTATGGCGCGAAAACTTGGACACTCCTAAAAGCGGATGAGGATGCCCTTGGTCTCTTCGAGAGAAAAGTTCTGCGTGCGATTTTTGGTTCTGTTTGCGTTGATGGGACCTGGAGGAGAAAATTCAACCACGAACTGTATGGACTGTACAGCGGCATGAGCCTAGTCAAGCGTCTACGGATACAACGCTTAAGATGGCTAGGCCATGTAGAGCGTATGGACACCACTGCTCCGGTCCGAAAAGTCTTCGAATCTGAGCCATTGGGACAACGCAACAGAGGACGGCCCAGGATAAGGTGGCGCACACAAGTGGAGAAGGACCTCAACCAACTTGGAGTGCACAACTGGCGGCAGCTGGCGAAAGATCATGCTGGCTGGAGAGGCATGTTGGTTGAGGCCCAGGTCCACCCCGGACTGTAGCGCCACAAGAAGAAGAAGGTACCCAGCCAACGCCACGAGGAGCCTGTATGTTAGAGTACGGATTGTAGCACAGTACTCTAAGTTTTGCGTTAACAGGGATAGTGCTGTTATCCTTTAAAGTTGAGTACAATCAGCGATGTTGCTTTGGCATAAAAAAATACCAGAGAGCTTAAGTTTTTCGGAGTTCCCGATAAAACCTCAGGATACAACCTCCCTGAAGCTAAAACAGCAGAATTGTTCTCAAATATATTTATTGCAGCCTAGGTTTGATAGGTTCAGGAATTGTCTAAATTCACTTGAGCCTCCTCAAGGTAGTCTCAAAGCAGTAGCACTTGCTCCAAGGTTTTTTTTTAATTTCCAAAACACGCTGTAGCGGCCTCTTGCACCAAACGAAAAATTGAGTTTCAACTGTTTACAAAATGGGGCGTATCTCAAACACTTACGAATAATTTAAAGTGAAATTTGGCATAAATTTCAGTGACAGTTGTGCCAAAATTCATATTTCTCGGTATTTTTTGTTCACCCAAGAGTATGCCTAAGAATGTGGGACCAAGAATAGACCCCTGAGGAACATCATATTGTACCTTTCTCACTGACAAGTCCGAATTTTGCTTAGTACCCTCACCCTTCTCTCACACAAAAACTGTAAAATCTAACTAAGAGAATTTTTTTGAACCAGTGCGTCCTGGTAAAAATTTCCAAAAAAGCCTTCTTGATACGGTGGAGAGTGGGGGAGGGTACTGTTAAAAACTTTCCAAAAAGAAAAAGTGAAACAGCACAAATGACATCCGAACTAGAAGCGGTCTTAAAGTGCATCCCTGTGGTATCCCTTTAAGAAAAACTGCCTCGATTCTCTCACATCTATTTGAACACACATCAATTTTGCAAACCACTCTCCCAATGTGATTGTAACTCACAGATTTGCATTGCTTTGCAAAGACAATGAACTACATCGGTTACCCAGGCAACAAAGCGCCTAATGGCATTGACCCATTAAAACGTTTCACATTCAACAAATCCAACCCCAAGCTGAAATAAAACAAAATGCACTCCCGATAGTCACATCCGCTCCGCACTCATCCGCCGCACAGGGAATTCGAAATCAAAGTAATCCCTTGTGCCGTCTCCCCGCACCACCGATATCACCAGTTCATTACACTTTATCTCGCACACAGTCAGCTCGGCACGCCCCCCCCACAAACCATCAACTAACTGCGAATCCTTTTTCTCCGCTACTGTGCAAATATTTCCGACATTATCCTTCCGCTGAGTATACAAAACACGTTTCATCATTACGCCCGGCCCCATCGCGGCATGTGTAATCCCTCCCACCGCACTTCTCATTTCGCGCGAAACAGCAGCAGCGATGGCAACATCGTGTAATGCCACCAACACTCTAAATAATGTGGCTTTTTACGATGTTAGCCGTGGCATAAATGAAAATATTACCCGTGTGTCATGTCGTATCTGGGCTCGCAGCGCACTTCTCGGCCGTGCAGAAAGAGGCCACGCGGTGGGGGTGGGGGGGGGGGTCGCTCATGGAAATCAGATTACATTATCTATCATCACCTATCAGCGGTACGTGTGTGCATAGTGCACATGTCAGTGTCCTGTGCAACTACTGCTCTGTATGCACATCCTTGTGACACAATTCAATTAGATGCCAACACATTGCTTCTCGTTATTTATGGAAAACGTGTGAATCCCCGACGAGAGAGTGGCTCGAGCCCTGCCGCGGAGGACTGGAGCTAAATGATTCCACACACACCCCCATTCCGCGGTTAACAATGCCAGAGTGCGGTGAGAGGTGGGGCTCCCCCCATCCTGGAGGTTTTCTATTTTTATTCGGTTCACAGGCTCTAACCGCTAATTAGGGTTCGAGTTCCATTGGATCGTTTCGTCCCTCGAAAGCATCGTGTTGCCTGTGTGTGTGTGGGTGAATGGAAAACCGGAATTTAATGGAAAACTGATAGTGACACGTATACACGTCAAACTTCGGAGCCGTCAATGTGACGTTTAATTGAATATGAAACTCAACCCCGGCTCCCCCCCCCCCACCACCCGCAAAGCAGCGTGTGCAATCTGAAAGCATGTCATGCAAACTATTCCCCAATCGATTTTCCCTTATTTCTCCTTCCATCCCCCTCTCTCACACGCCGACGAGGAAGTTGGTGCTTTTTTGAGTCGGTCGCTTTCCCCGAGTCATTTGGGAGGAGGAAAGTTTTGTGCGATAGTTTGTGTGTCAACATTGGCACAACATTTGAATAACATCCTGTCCCCGGTGGCGACGCTGCTGGTGCTGTTGATGAGAGTGTGAGGGGGGTTGGGGGTGGTGGTGGAGCGCCCGCACTTATGCCCTGTTCGATTCGAATGTGTTCCCGGAAACGGGTGTCACAAGTGATGTTTTCAGTTTGATTGAAAGGAAAGATTGTAAAAAAGGCATAAATTCGTGCGACGTTATCTCGGAAGGGGGTCTGGAGTGCAAGTGTTCCCGACGCAAGCAGACTTTTGGCTGAAGTTTGGCTTTCCGTTCCTTTAGCAGGACTTTATCGGCTTCCGAGATGAGTTGAAATTTTTGTTATCGTTTGATGTGGGGAGCTGGGGGTGATTTTATTTGCGTACGCACGCTACTGGGCGGCGTAAAAAAAATTGATTTTACGGCCAGATCCGTATAACGGTGTGACAGTTCGTAAACCATTGACAGATTGGCTGAATGGATACGGGCGGACGGATATCAAATCGGCATCGCCGTTTCAGATTTACTGAGGATTTGCTGTGTTTTTGACGGGCAGTCAGAATTTGGGGCCATTTGGAAAAGGGGGCACAGAACTTTATGGGCACTAAGCCTTTATTAGAATTTGGACATTTGGAATAGCTTAAGACCTTTTGGAGGGTAGGAGCTGCTGAAACTAGATCGCACTAAACTTAAGTGTCCATCTCCTTCCTTGAGGATTATTTTAAATGGCTGTCGTTGCGCCTGACTGGCTTTTGTTGAGCTACTACTTGACTGCGTCAAAATTTAGGTATTGGCAGTTTGCAAAAACCAACCAACTTGGAGGCAGCTGAGGAGAGATCGTGTTAGCTGAAGAGGCATGCTGGTTGAGGCCCAGGTTCATTCTGGACTGTAGCGCCATTGAAAACAGATTTTTTTTTAATTTTGGTAACAGTTTGGGAGCACGAAGAACTGCCATGAGACTTTTGTGATAGGAGATGCGGCGCCCGAGGCTATCAAAGCCCCAGTGCGAGTTGAACGAAAGACCATTCCACTTTAGTCGGTAGATGTCCTAGTCTGTAGAACCCATGATGTGGATGTCAACGGGAGGGAGATTAAGCAGTGCATAAAGAGCAGAGCCAGGCGTGCTGGAGAAGGCCCCTGTACAGCCGAGACAGACCGTTCCTTGAAATTTGGGCAAAGCAGCAGTCACGTATTTTCGCGAAAGCTTGTTCCACCTATGCAACGACTGATGCATAGGAGAAAGTGGCCGTAAAGATCCACACAGACCGTTTTGGTGATTGGCCCCAGGTTTTACCAAGACTCCCATACACTGCCTGAAAACTGACAGCGCCTTGGAGGTTGTAGTCTCAATGTGTTTTTCCAGAGAAGTTTCGTATCCAGGACAAGACTTAGGTACCTTTAGGTACTGGTCGGGTCAATCCTGTCAAGTTCCTCCTTCTCGTGAAGAGAACAGCTTCGGTCTTAAGAGGATTGAGTGAAAACCCGTTCCTAGTGCACCAGTCATCGATCATGTCAAGGGCCACACACTGCCGCCAGGCATTGTCCAGTGACCAGTACGGCTACATCATAAGCGTAAGACTGGGCGTAGGTGTTAGATCTGTTCAGGGCGGAAAGCAGAGAGTGGACATGCATGCACCATAGGAGAAGTGACAGGACGCCACTTTGGGGACAGTCCCCCGACACACACACTGGTCACACTTCGTCACATAAGCATTGCTTTTATCCACAGATTTCGAGACTTCATTCACATTTAGATGCAGCACTTAAAGATCGAGGTTGTGTCTTCTCCTAGATCGACCCTCCTCACAGGCAGGACAGTATATCCACAGTAGAATTTCTCTCTCAAAGGACTTAAAAGTCCGCTCAGCTGCTTGCTTATCGTCCAGATTTCAGCTCCGTTTAACAAGATTGCCAGGATAAGCGTCTTGTAAAGCATGATCTTGATGTTGTTGTTAAGACAATCCGTAGTAGCATCGGTTGCCAAGCTCACGTTCACCCCGAGGTTGAAACGCTCCTTATTATGTCGTTTTTACCGAGATGGTGTATGAAGGCTGGATTTCTGCACGGCTGCATGTAGTCACCTTCTGACCAGTTCCCTTCGCTTGCTCTTCAATTTTCGTGAAAGTTCCTATGATGGTCCGCTGGGAACCCGTGACGATATTGATGCCGTCTGCATAGCCCAGTAGTCATAACTGACTTTAAGGAGATCCTGCCTTCCGTGTTAAGACCTTTCCTCCGCACTATTCTCTCCAGATCATGGTTCCAAATGGTTATGAGGTTCTTGAAGCAGTTTGCATGTGCATCGCGCATTTTTTACCGTCGTGCGACAAAGCCGAATTAAGTTTCCAGGGATACTGAGTTCGGACATCGCATCAAAAAGTGATGAGGAGGTGGGGTGTATCAACGAGGAACTCGCTGGTCTTGCCCAGGATTTGCCACTATGTGAAATTTTTGGTCTATGCCAGGCCGCAAGCAGTGCCAATTGGTGCGTTGCGAAATGGCTTTAAACGTTCTCACAGTATGTTCGACAGGATTTGTTCAGCAGGAACATAATTTGATAAGGGGGAGGGTGCTTGTAGGCGACGTTCAGCAAGAACATACTTCGATGAGGTGGGATCGCTTTTTTTGTGAAGAAGCCATCTGGAACTGATACTGCTGTCGTCCTTTTTTTCAGATGATCTGGTCCATGTTCCCTTCCAGAACACCACCACCACCCTTAAAAATTTCCGATGGCTAGCCATTCATTAGCAGGGCCGACTTCACCACAACTGGACGGGAGTACTACTTCCTCGACTGAAACTGGGATTTCTTCGTTTCCCATCATTCTCCCCCGGCCATGACAAAGTACCGGCAATTGTAGTTGTTTTATTCAAAACTATCAGCGATATCGAAAACAGAAACTATCGACGTTCAAGCGCGACTATTGTCAGCGCGATTTAGAAGCGCCCACTCCGCCTAGCTCGGTTAAGTAATCCCTTTACAGGCTCAAATTGAAGCAATTTCGAAATGAAATCAAAACAAAACTTAATTACTGCCGCCTATTACACCGGCAGTTGAGCGGCAATCTGCAGTAATCCGCTCGCAGTGGGTGTGCGAATGCAATTAAAGGGTTAAACGAGCTGCAAAAACAATTTGAATCAATTAGCCTTGACTAAACACGCTGCCAGATTTGAAATCACATTTCGCAGTGGTTTTCTGGCTTATCGCCTGCCAGCAGACGCAGATTCGATTGCGCCACAAACAGCCATGTTTGCAATAATTAACCTCCGCCCCCATGGCGCCTCGTGTTCAACAAGTTGTCCCTGCCCAACTGATTTCATGTAATTCCTGGCATGACACTCGAGTCATCATAAGAGTGACATCGCCATCATATACCCAGCGCCCCACTGTAGTCTGGTGGTGTTGTGTGTAGCTGCAGGGTGTTGACATGCACTCCCCTCCCCTGTCAGCACTCAAAAGAGGATCACAGTTAGGCTGTGTATGAAAACATTTCGCCTGACAGCTTTCAGCCACTTTTTCGATGCTATTTTTGTGATGGCTTGTTTTTCTAACACACGCTCGGCCTGTCTGCATGCGCCTACGCCACCCCCTCTGCGGCCAATTTCCATTAAAACTAATTAAAAAGTTTAAACCAAAACGCATTCCAGGCATTAATTGCCTCGACACGGCACATCCTCGTCGCCGTTTTAGTCGTCGGTCGCTGCGGATGCCGAGCTCCTTTTCACGGTACAACGGTACAGCTCAACCGGAAAATATAGCCAGCGGTTGAGTTGGCGTTAAACTCAAACTTAATTTTCATTAATTTAACGCCACCGTCACAGCCAGCCATACCACTGTGCGTTGACGCCACCGCCGCCACTGCCGCCGCCGCCACAACCTTTTATTATTCGAAATCCCGTCACGTACAAGTCTGTTTATTAAGGCCGCAAACTGTGTATCGAAAATGATCCACATTGGCAGCGATTTTCTTTTTTCGGTTCCAGATTTAATGAAAAGCCTGAGAACAAATTAATTTTCAGCCGACAAAAATGAACCAGAAAAGCACAAAAATAAGGGATGCGCAGAATAAATAAATAAAAACGCTGCGATCCTCGTGGCGTGACGAAACGTTGTCCTGGGTACGGGTACGAGTACGTGGGCGCTTTTTAATAAGTGCGTGCAAAGGAGGATATGAGTGGCGTGCTGATTGTGTTTGATGGTTTTATTTAATTACGTTTTAATTAAACGCATGTTCGCTTGTGTCCTTTTGCGGAATAACCGTTAACGATTCGTTTTCGTTTTGCGGCTGGTTGTGTTCGTGTCTAGAGCTGGGGGCTGTGGGAAGTGGATTTTATTTTTTTCTCAGTTGTGACAATCAGCCTAAAGGACCTTTCAAGAGTGAGGTTCGCACTTGGGAAATTTAATGCAAATCGAAGCATTTATAGTTGAGATGGAGAAACAATGGTTTTACAGAACTTCCGACAAAAATAGGAAGTCATTCAAGTCCTTTCAAATTTGGACAATTTCACATTGCAAAAGCCGGACTGTAGCGCCACAGGAAGAAGAAGGGAATACTGTAGCTTGTATAAAAGGCGATATCTTAAGCTTCATTTTACTAGAATGCACTGTTAATATGGCTTTTCCATGAAATGAAATTATTTTATGAAATACGTTTAAAATCTGAAAATTCGAACAACACACTTTGTTTTTTTTCTATTATAGAAAGCATAACGAAACCCTCGGTGCGCAAGTTAAAATTACCATCAATTCGGCATTTTTTCAAAACTCCAGCTTTGAGTTTTAAGCTTCAAAGAAGACATAGAATCTCACAACAAGCAACCAATCAGTAGACATCCAACTAATGGTAGAAACGTGGCTTGCTCATGCTTGGACATAATATTCCGAAACCTCCTTCTCCTAGATCGGCCATTTACAACCAACACTAAAGGCGCACATTTCTGGGAGATTCGGTCTGCCTGGTCATTTCAGAATTCCCCCTAGACCACGAAAGGGGGTCATCGCTGGATGGCGCTCTCCCAATGGTTAATACCACACTAGGCCTAGTTAACAGCAGACCAAGGAACAATCAACCAAACAATCTTTTTCCCTTCACCATTATTCAGTTGAAATAGTTAATTTGGGCGCAAACCCACACACGGTCCCTTAACTCTTTCCTTAATCCCCGCCCACATCCGGATCATTAACAAGGCAGCTATTTAGTCCTTTTAACGGAGTCGATGTCCCCGGTGACACGTCAAGGCGAACGGCATTCATCGTTCCCCACAGTGTGCGGCCTTCGACCAGTCATCCGCGTTGATTAGGTGAATTCGTATAAATCATGGCGCGGAGGCTTATCATAATGGAGCTGTCAGATTGGATTTCACTTAATGACTGCCACGTCGTCGTGGCCGCTCCGTCTGCGGCATGCAGCAGTAAGCCGCCTCCAAAAGACGGGCCATGCTAAACGCACATCAATCCTCAATTAATCACAGTCCTCACAAAGGACGCATATTAAAAGCGATTCCATCAGAACGACGAGCGGCGACACCCCACCCCGAAGGAGCGAACGCCGCGGTGGATATCCTTTATTGCGTTTTCATCGCAACATCAAGAACAGCGAGAGAGAGAGAGAGGGGAGAGAGAAAGGGGAGAGAGAAACGCTGCTGCTACTTTCATTTGATTACCCGCGGAGACGCGGATGCAGAACGTGGGTGGGTGCGCGGCTCAAACGCAATTCCTGGCAAAGGCAAATTAAAAAAGGGTCTGAAAGGATTCTCTGGCTCACTGCCTCCGCCCGCAGTTAGGGGATATTACTTTAACTTTTGACGATATTAGCCTGTTGAGCGAATTCGATTACACACCCCTCCACCTCACATTTATGGACTGTAAGCCGACCTGATTGGAGGTGCTGGACCAGGAAACCAACCGCCTCCCCCCAGCCCACCTCGTCGCCTCCTCCCACAATCCATAATGCATGCAAATGAAGCAATTAATAAGCGAGAATGAGTTTGATGACTTAACTCCGGCCACCCAGACGGACACTGGCCGAGTCAAATTCACACCATCTGCGGGCAGTGTGTGTGTGGACGTATGGAGAGTTAATTGATTTAGACGGGGATAAGGGAGCCTGTTGGTCAGGCAAATGAGGTTAGCCGAAGGGGGGGATGGATCGCCTGTGTCAAGGGATTTGAAAAGTTGAGTTGATTATAACTTCTGACGGTGAGGCACTGTGGCATTACGGCTCCTCACATGCCATATCCCACTCAACTCACTGATGGATGATGGAGATTAATGAAGACTTCAATGCAATCTGTCCCCGGCTGTGTGGGCCTGACACGAGAATTCCATTAAAAACTTTGACAAAGGCCCAATAATTAGGTCTTTGGGTGGGCGGCTGTGTTCTCGCATCGTAAACTTGTGGAGGCCGAGGAATGAGTTGTCAAACAGCCTAGATGAATAGTGCGGGGGTATTCTCTGAGAAACAAAAGTTAACGAATGTGAAGCTTGGGGATAGGGGCTTAATGCAGGAAGAACAGGCATCACTGAATTTGCTGGAAATTCATTATGGGAGTTCTTTGTATTTTAAGATGGACTCGATGACGGGTATAAAGCATGAGGTTTGACAGGTTTGGAGAAGGGGAGACATTTTCACGATTTTTGAGCTTCAATTGAATAAGAAGAGTCCATGCAGGAGGCTTACAACCAATGTTACTAGGAATTAGATGTCTGAGGTGCTGGAGGTAGAAATTCACACTTTTGAGCGACGCTGGCTCAAAGTGGATTTCTGAATTTTCAATCATCCATGAGAGACTTCCGAACTTTGACAGTTGGCGTTGGCCATATTGTTGAATTGGCTTTCTCCGAAGTTGGTTTTCATTCAGTTTACTATTCGCAAAAGGGAGCTGAAACGGTTTAACGCCTGAAGAGGAAACACTTCTGATCCAGCGCACTTAGACCATCTTGCGGAAGTCAGAGCCCTACCTAGAGGTCTCTGCGCAGTTCGTTGGAAATTTGAATTCTCTGGATCGGTGCCCAACGACATTCCGAGAGTATCACAGCTTACATGGGAACTGTGCTTGATAATCCGAGGCAGTCGATTTTACGTCACTCAAAAGAACTTGATCTCTGTGGTAATTGATGGGATAGCCAAAGTGTATGTGACAGCCCAACGAATCTTGAGCCATTGGGACACCGCAACAGAAGCCATTCTCATCTTAGATCACACACCAAAGTGAAGAGGGAAGCCAATCAACTTGGAATGCAAACTGGGATCAATGGATAGACAGTGTCAGCTTGAAAGGCATGTTTCTTGAGACCCAGGTCAAACTCGAACTGTTCTCAGGAAAAAGAAAAGAAGCGCTTGTGCTTATGCGCGTAAAAAATGGACTGACTAAGGATTCAAAACAGTGTACGTAGCACAAGACAGTGATACCTTATAAGTTCGCTTGTGGGATGGGCTTAAGTCGCTGGTCAGCCACAGTCCACAGCGAAGCTTTCATACATCAGGAAGATTATACAATCTTCTAAAAATTATTTTAAGCTTTAAGAAAGAAACTACTTAAGTGAGTGCTCTGAATCCCCGAATAAACGAATAGAGCATTATTATACCGATTAAGAAATAAGAAGATAAGGCATATGTTACCTGATTCCGGAGATTCATCATGAGGTTAGATTTTACATAGTCGTTTTTTGACAGATCATGCATAACTCCTGATATATTTCTTTCTTATTTTTGTTCAGTGTCGTTTGGCAAGTCATTATATAAGGACTCATACCGCAATAGCGCCTCCAAACTGCTTAGCTGTATCGCAAAAATCAGGTTCTACGAGAAATTTTTATCGTGCGATTCGGTGCCCATAAGCAACCTACTCAAGCGTTTATTGGCGCCACCACTGACAAGTTCCAGTCCTACTTTACATGCCGGTGAGACCATGCCGAGCACGTACCGGAGAGACTATAGCTGCTGTGCCTTATAGTGTACGCGAAGACCGTGACGAATCGATTCTTCATAATTCTTAGCAGCTTGACTTGACTGATTTGCCGTGAGGATCTCGGCCTTAAAGTGTACAACATTTTTTTTACAAAAATTTAAGTCAAGCTGCTTCAAAGTGCGTGGTCTCTGTGAGCTCTGATTTCCACAGGGAAGGTGCCATACAGCTCATGAAACAATGGGCTTGTTGAAAAATCATTTTGCTGCGCACTTAACTTCACGTTTTGCTACCGTCAGGTGTCCCCTTTGATCGTCCGGAATCAACTCTTTGGACTGATTTCTCTGGGGATATGTTAAGCCTCAAGTCTTCAGGAGTAAGCCAGGTACCCTTTGAGTCTTTGGAAGTCCACCTTACTCCTGTTATCCGTAATATGTCAGTTGCAATGCATGAACTTCTTCTTCTTCTTGTGGCGCTACCATCATGCCTCTCCAGCCCGCACGATCTTCCGCTAGCTGCCTCCAGTTGCGCACTCCAAGTTGGTTGAGATTGAGGTCCTCCTCCACTTACGTGCACCACCTTAGCCTAGGCTGTTCTCTGTTGCGTCGTCTCAATGACTTAGATTCGAAGGCTTTTTGGGCCGGAGCAGTGGTGTCCATGCGTTCTACATGGACTAGGAAGCTTAAGCGTTGTAGCCGAAGACGCTTGACTAGGCGCATGTCGCTGTACAGCCCATAGAGTTTGTCGTTAAATCTTCTCCTCCAGATGCCATCAACGCAAAACAGGACCAAAAATCGCAGGCCTTCGAGAGAGAGCTCTATCACTCAATTGCCTCTTGAGCCTAAAGAAGCAGCGATTGGCAAGAGTGATTCTGCGTTCGATTTCGGTACTGGTGCTGTTGTCCCTATTTACCGCGTAGCCTATGTAGACGAAGTCCTTGACAACCTCGAAGTCTTTGCTGCCTAGTGTGACGCTCTGTTCGAGACGCATTAAACACCTGACCCATTTTATCCGCTTCCGTTTCAAAGCCAGCAAACGCCTCATTGACGGCTCGCTGTGTTAGTCCAATCACGTCAATGTCGTCGGCGTAAGCTAGCAATTGAGCTGACTTTTGGAAGATCGCGCCTCTGGTGTTGACACAATGGGCTCATTTACAAGCTGGATAGAATTGACTACCTCAGCGAAGATGTAAAAACACATTCCTTTGGGTATTGTCTAGCCTGAACGCTCAAGCCAATAGTGTACTTTTCCATTGCGAAGAAACAGAGAACTCAATGGTTTGGATGCCCCTTCGGTGAAGCGTCTTCATTGAAAATAACATAGTTCTACGTCCTCTTCTTCAACTGGGAATTCTCGACAGTGAGGTGAACTGTCACAACCGGGACCGGTTCAGATACCTTCGTTGGATACCGTGACTCCAAAGGATTTGCTTCACTTGCAGCTGCCTAAGGAAGCAATCAACTGATGGGTCTATTCACCTCAACGACACGTTGTCTCTTCTTATTTTCTACGCAACCAGTCTGAGTCTGTATTTTCTTCTGCTTTCATTCACTTTTCAGCATCTCATCCGCGAGGATGCAGATTCAGGCTTTAGTAAAAGCGGCTTCGGCAGAAATCGTACTTAGTCCACTGTTAGTTCTTAATGTTCAGAGCCTTCGCACAGACAACAGCTTCTTTCTGCCTTATTCACGTCAATGGCGTCCTCGCTCATATAGGAGCCACGCACTGCGTAACAAAACAAACAACTCTCATTATCAGAATCCTTCTAGGGCACCAAGATCATCCACTCCTTCTGCGGCAGTATTCTGGTCACCGCGTAGTCGTGCCGTCTTGCACTCGTGGCGTTTTTTCAATCCCGCAATGCCACCAGCAATCGTATTTCTCGGTTCCCTACAATTGTATTCAGGAATGGAAAAGGTTTTAAACTCTTAAGTTCTTAAGACTTCTTCCTTCTTTTGTGGCCCGCAAGTTCTAGACTAGGATATATGTGCCAGTCTCTGATAATTGACTGCCTGATGGCTGCCCGCCTTGAATATGTTTTCTGAGTACTACAAGTGCTTTCGGTAGCTCTAGCAGCAGGACACATCGTCCTCCTTCGCGAGATACCTTGCAATTATTCCCTGCACGTAGTACGACGTATTCACTCCGGTGAGCGAACAAAAACCATCCACTGAGAGAGCACCATAAAAATAAATGGCTTTCACATGTCATGCATGACGACATCCAAAGGTGGCCCGTAGTCTCCTGTTAACATCATCAAAGACCCTCAATCGAAGAGAGACCATTTCTCGTCTGAGACCAGCCGTAAGCAATTCCTTTCAACTTATTGTCAGAGCAAATTGCATGTTCCGCAGAAGAGATTGCCTCGTCAATGCAAACATTTCTCCATTTGTGCGTTGGGTCCATTCCTAGAAGAAAACCGACTCACAAAGCCATCCTTTCTCACTTCGTTTCACATTCCAGGAAACCTCTCTCGATTGTCACACGAGGAAACCGTCTACGCCCTTCGCATGATTGATCCTCAGAGACCCACCCGCCCATTCGCATGCCGTGCGATTTGCATTCATTGAAACTGTGTATCACATGCGAAAGGATTCACTTGAATTCAGGACACGAATGAATTCCTCAGCAGGAAAAAAACTGCTCTTTCATCGTAATCCGATGAAAGAAACCTTTCAGCTCGTCCTTCGCCCCAATCGTTCGGTGGTTGGAAACCACCCCTTCAGGCGTCTCCCCGCATGGGCTCATAACTCAATGCCAATCGGGAGCATCCATTGATACGGCAAGAAAATCAAATTGCGAACTCGCAACACATGTCGCGGGGAGGGATTACTCGTCGTGACACTTCCGTGGCACTTGAGGTTCAATAGATGATGGATGTGACCATCGGCATCCGTGCAGCTGCTAATGACAGCGCGGGGCTGTAATTGAGCGGAAAACGGACGTCACGACTTATCGTAACTTGGACTGGAAGCAAATTGAAAATCACCGCAAAACTGATGCATGCCGCCATGCACTTCGCACAGGCCTTAACAGCTTCAGCCCACAAACAAGTCATTTTGTACAGCTTTCCTTATCAGGGCTGCGGCGGGCCTCCGTCAAATGTCGTGACTTATTTACATTTCCAGCAGCGGCACGCTACCTCCTTCTCCTCTCATCTTCTCACTCCCCACCAAACAGCTCGATCCAGGGCAGCCACCGCCCTTCCCTCCGTATCAAACAAATCGCTTTCAATGACTAAACACTTTCTCAGGCCGCCATCAAATCATGCAATCGGCGAGGGTGCTAGGCCGACTGCAATTACTTACTGCCACGCTTATCGCGGGCCAGCAATCTGTGGCAGCAGCGCCCGACCCACCGTCCAAACAACAGCCGGCAGCAGGAGCAGTAAACACTTGGCGTCGTCATCATCGTCGTGGTATCAATGTGCGACCAGGCCTCTCCCCCGGGAATGAATCAGCACTTTCGGTGGCGATTCGACTTAATTCCTTTTCACTTTCAAGGGGCATTCAACCACCCGCCTCACCCCCCGCGGTAATTATTGGAAATTTTCCCGTTTTCTTTTCTGTGTCCTGGAAAAGTGATGACAGCGAAATTATTGTTTGTCTTTCACTTCCTGACCGCCAACGCCTCCTCCGACCATCCCCACCCACCCGCACACACACGCACTGCGGCTACCATGCCAATTGCATCAAAACAGGACGAAGGACGTCGCAAACAAGCGAGGAAGGAATAAAAATACTTTAAAACTTTTTTTCTCTCTCTCCAACCACCGCGATGGGGAAACAAAAAAAAAACCTTTCAGCGCCCCCTCCTCCACCTTCGTGACGGCGACCGGCAAGCTTGAGAAAGTTTTCTCATTTTACGAATTTCCGCTTGGTTCTTTTTTTTTCTGCGCCACCCCACAGCGCCCACGCTCCGTGCGCCTTTGTTGATGTTGAATTGGCTGTTGTTGCTTTTTTTTCCTGGTGTCATCAAGGTTAGTTGTGGCCGTTTGGGCAACAAATACTTATCACACGGCACTTGGGCGGTCGAAGGTGCCCATCGGAGACCACCTCACCCACCCCGACATCACCATTGTCTTCAAGGCGGCGGCGTTCGGGGAAAGTTTGAGGTTAGAGTTTAAAAACCGTTTCAATTGGAATTCATGTGCGAAAGAGGATCCGAACTTTCAATTAGGGCGTCCCGACGCAATTGCAATTGAAGACGTGAACTCTGTCCGTGAGGAGATAAATCTTCAAAGTTTGTTCATTACGCGACGCGCGCAGGTGGTGAAGGGGGAGGGGTCGCAACATGAAGCATAAAAATTGAGAGTGATTATTTAACGTGACTACGCTACTGACCGAAGGCTACCCCGCACCGTCCTCTGCAATAAATTGGATGAAGTTTAATTGGGTATTGCCGCAAAGATGGCGAGTCCGCTCGACTGTGCAAACAATAATCCTCGTCCTCGCTGACAGTGATCCATAACCCGGCGAACGGGAGGAGAATCCTTCACGAAATGCAGCGCGAATGCGATAGATTATTCAAATTGTTTGGGAGAACCTTCCGTCCTTTCGGATCTGATGGATGAGGTTTTTTTCGTAAAATGGGAACGATGCTGATGGTGGTGTGCATTGTGTTCCTTAAGATGAAGTCGCGCAGAGGAAGAAAGGTTTCTTTTCTTTTGGTTGTCACCCACACACCCTATATGTGTAAGGATTTTGTTTGAACTTCCCAGAAGGACGGATTTCTGGAAACTTTTTGACAATTTTGCGTCAGTCAGTCCCTTGGGACGTTGATTGTATTAAGTTTCTGCTGCATGTAGGATTTCCTTTGCCGCTTGGCTTGGCTTTAGCTTTGGCCGAAAGTCTTAAGGAATTTGTTTAGGCTTTTAATCATTCTGAACGTTTACAGAGTTATTTTTAGACTTTTGTGTATCGTTGGGGGACTAGATGACTGAGGAATGTTTTAAGACTTTCAAGAAATTGATTCAACGCCAAGCTTTTGATGCATACAGAATATCAGCCCACTGACGAGAAAAAACGTAAGAAGTACAAGCATTGTCCTTCAAAATCGACTGCCTTCTCCCATCTCTCTGTTAATTTTCAAATTCTGTCTTTAAAAATTTAGTCCTCTCTGTCACTGATCCAATCATTAAGACATTCTTCAATTTCTTAAAAAAATCTTCAAAACCCCAACCGGTGACCCTCCAAATCGTTTTTTTTTTTTTGTTCTTCTTGTGGCACTACAGTCCGAGGTGGACCTGGGTCTCAACCAACATGCCTCTTTAGGCAGCTCGATCTTCCGCCAGCTGCAGCTAGTTGCGCACTCCAAGTTGGTTGAGGTTGAGGTCCTTCTCCACTTGTGTGCGCCACCTTAGCCTAGGCCGTCCTCTGTGGCGTTGTCCCAATGGCTCAGATTCGAAGGCTTTTTGGGCCGGAGCAGTGGTGTCCATGCGTTCTACATGGCCTAGGAAGCTTAAGCGTTGTAGCCGAAGACGCTTGACTAGGCGCATGTCGCTGTACAGCCCATACAGTTCGTGGTTGAATCTTCTCCTCCAGATGCCATCAACGCAAACAGGACCAAAAATCGCACGGAAAACTTTTCTCCCGAAAAGACTAAAAGCTTCCTCAACAGCTTTTAGTAATGTCCAGTTTTCCGCTCCAAAAAGTAGGACTGAGATGATCAAGCTGTTATAAAAGGCCAGTTTAGGCCTTCGAGAGAGGGCTCTATCAATCAATTGCCTCTTGAGCCCAAAGAAGCAGCGACTGGCAAGAGTGATTCTGCGTTTGATTTCGGTACTGGTGCTGTTGTCCCTATTTACTGCGAAGCCGAGGTAGACTACCTCGAAGTTTCTGCTGCCTAGTGTGACGCTCTGTCCAAGACGTCGATGTTGTGCTTCCTTCTTTGACGAAAGCATGTACTTCGTTTTGCCCTCTTTAACCACCGGACCCATTTTATCCGCTTCCGCTTCAAAGCCAGCAAACGCGTCCTTGACGGTGCGCTATGTTCGTTCAGACACGTCAATGTGCTAGTAATTGAACTGGCTTTTAGAAGATCGTGTCTCCGGTGTTGACTTGTGACCTACGCACGATCTTCTCAAGGACGATGTTAAAGAAGTCACATGACAGTGCGTCGCCTTGTCTAAAACCTTTTTTGACATTGAAGGTCTCGGTGAGTTTGTTGCCGACTTTGACGGAGCAGCGAGAGTTCTCCATCGTCATCCTTCACGATCTGACGAGTTTGGTAGGAATGCCAAAAGTAGACATGGCGCTGTATAGCTCGTCTCTATGCACACTGTCATATGCGGCCTTAAAATCGACGAATAGGAAGTGAGTGTCGATTCGCATTTCTTGGGTCTTTTGCAGGATCTGCCGTAGAGTGAAGATTTGATGGATTGTGAACTTCCCTGGCCTGAAACCACACTGATAAGGACCAATCAGGTTGTTGACGAACGTTTTCAGGCATTCAGACAATACGGCAGAGAGGACCTTGTACGCGATGTTAAGGCGACTAATCCCTCGATAGTTGGTGCAGTCGAAGGGGTCTCCTTTCTTGTGAACCGGAGAAACGACGCTGATATTCCACTCATCGGGCATACGATATCTTACAGATGAGCTGGTGCATGCGGACGCATTTCGACTTCAGTCTCGATATTGCTATCTTGACCTCGTCTAAGTTGGGAGGACGGAATTCTAGCCTATCATCGTCCAAATTGAGAGTAACGTTCTGCCTAACAGCGGGATTTGGGCCGTAATCGCCATTTAAAAGTCTGCACAAATGATCTTAATAATGTTACAACACGTAGAGTTCGCGCTTGTATATTATCTTCCATTCGCCTTCTTCGCAGACAGGGATTGGGCTAGGTCATTAAAATTTCGGTGTTTTGGAAACCTAGCACTTATGACACAGAGAATACAACAACAACAAGTTTCTTTTTAGAAATACATAAAACGAAATTTCTCTTAGCTTTGAAGTACAACGTCGTTAAAGTGGCACATTCTGTCATTTTCCAAGACCTGTAGCTAATGGATGGCTCAGATGATATTGGCCTTAAGCGTTCTCCACAAAAGAGGCTGCCACTTAGTATGGCAAGAGGCATCAAAAACAAGTTTTCAATATTTCCTAAAGTTGTTCAAACGTGAAGCGAACTCCCACAACAGTGAAAAAGTGCCAAACTTCAGAAGAGTCAAACTCCCAAATATCTTCCACTAACTGTCAATGTGTCTCTTTATTGCCGCCATTGTAGCACTCAACATGGTAGTGCACATTCCACGGTACGAACATGTGCAAGCGAATTGCTCTGCAAACAGATTGTCTACCCCAAAGGTTACCTTCATATGCACAGCATCATCCAAGAAGGGATTCTCCCCAAATTCCCCAAACCTAACCTATCGTCTTCGGATACCCAATTTCCTTCCTTTTGAATAAATCCAAATTTCTTGAACTGAATAGGAATTGTTTGCTGAGTCACTCCCAGCGATTCTGCAACTTCACTCTGCGCTTGACTCGGATCTTGATCCAGTAGACCCTCCATTTCCTCATCTTCAAATTTTCTGGGCTGGCCAAAACGCTCTTTTCTTTTTTTCACTTTCAAATCACTCTCTGAAAGATCTACCCGACGGAGCAGAGTCACCATAAGCTTCTAAAAGCCTTCGATGATCTTCAATAGAACTTATTTTCCACTTAAAAATAAAATCAAAATTTCGCCGCAAATGCTGTTTATTTAAGACAAATCCGGACATTTTAGAACAGACAGGAGAGACGTCTTCAACAGACGCTGATGCGCACCAATAATTGCTGACAAATGTCACACCTTTCCAGGGAAGTTGGTAATAACTTCCATGATCAGACACATTTTGCAGGTGGCGCCATCTTTTGAAAACGAACTTGTATCCCCAATAAGTGGATGGACAAAACGTCATCTATCTGTGACGCAACAGTCCAAGGTGAACATGGGTCTCAACCAATGAGCCTCAGACGACCTCTTGATAGCCGCCTCCCATTCCTTGATTGAGACTCACGTCCACTTGTGTTCACAATTTCAGACGAGGACACCCCCTGTTACGTTGCTCCAAATGTTTCGGATTTTTCTTCAATTATTCACTCATGACACTGAAGGATGCCCCAAGGACATTTGAAGAATATCAAGTACCGGAGGGAGGTCGCACGATCTGACTCAAGGTTTGTGTTTAAGGAGGAAGAATTTATATCTGGTCCCTTTTGCAAAAGAACTACGTCCATTCGCCGTCGAAGATCAATCCTGGCAGAGATCCAGATCCGCACTAAACTCTGCGTCTGTCAAGGGAGAAGAAGAAGATTCATTTGAAATGAATTTGTCCAGAAGTCATCCTGAAGAAATGGATCAAAGTGTCAATAACAACAAGTCTCCGCTAAGTTCTAAGCCGCTGTCTTCATACGACTTTCCCTCTTTTCACACCTTGGCAAGGTTTGCTTTGCTGGTCATTTGTTATCTTTACACAATCTGTGTAAGCCATGCCACGAACACCTTTCCGGACGTCAGCCTTTTTATGTTCAATTATTTCTGACACCTACAGCCTACCAGCAGACTTCCCTTCCGTGTCAAGGTGATGGCACGCACAAAAGCACGAAGCAGACAAGCACTTTGCATTGGCTGTCAAATGCCCACCCACACCCATTCAGAAATATGTTCCACCCACGCCCCCTCCGGTTCACTTAATGCCTTTCCTTACTTCAGAGTTCACACTCTCACCGAACCCCACCACACGGGGAACCCCTCCATTAAGGACACCATCACTGGATGTCCTGGCCGTAAATCGGATCATTACTCCCGATTGCCTCCCATTCGGCATAACTTTTAATGCAAAAACTTCTCAAGCTACATCCTACCCGCCCATTGATCCCTGTAATTTCGTTCGCATGTTATCCTTTATCCAAAGCACACTTGCCCTTCATTAAGATCCACTTTTGCTTATCTCCGAATCGAGCACATTCCACCGCGATATCGGATCAGGTTAATGCGGACCCAACGCCATAAGTCATTGATTCGTGCTCGCCGCCAGATACCCCAAACTGGAGCCAATCTCCGTTCGAATCACGACCCCAATTGAAAATGTGCCCTTAATTGACTCAAACGAAAAATGGCCCGAACACGGATCAAGTTTATTACGCCATTACCGCACAATAGACCTTTCGACAATCAAAGACACCAACTCGCGGCCCACCCACACTCCCGAACGCGCCAACAATGAAAACAATTCAAGTTGAAAGCAAACATTTACAGATAAACGCAACCGAACTGGGTCACCCACCCTCCACCGCGCCCCGAGTGCACTTCGCCCGCTCTCCGCCGAAATTAAAAATGAAACACCTCATTTATCATTAAGCGGGCAAACCGAAACGGATTCGAAACAACAGCGAAATCCAACACCCACCCCCCCCCCCCCACCCCTCTTCATATAGCTCGGCAATTTTCTTTCATTATTTTGCTTCGTTTTGCGCAGACCGCAAAAGCGAACCAACCCCCCCACCCCCCAACACACCGAACACACATCAAAATCGCAAACAGCACGTTTATTAATCCCGCTCTCCGGGCGCTCTTTATTCTGTTCTAGGTGAATCCTTGGAGGTCCGCAACCATCCATCCAGTCGTCGACTGAGCGCTCCCGTTGCGCAGAGGATCATCGCAACCGACGACCGTTTGAGGCGGCCGACAGCGAATCCAGTGCAAACAGCGGCAAAGTTGAAATGATCCACGTCCGGTGAGGACCACACGCCCACCACACTATAGTCACGGGACGCACGCAATCAGGCGAACGAACACCCCCGCCCACCGAAAATCACAGCGAGGCGCGCATGAAATAACGCGGCACTCGACGGCACACCCGAGCCAAGCAACTCAAAAGGACCAAAACACCATAGAGAAGGAATTTCACTTTCCACCGAAAAAGGACCAAAAGACGAACTCCCGCCAACAACACAAGAACGCACCGGCAGAGCAGCAACCAACCGTTTCGTGCCACCGGGAGTCTGTTCATCCAAAACTTCACGCCATCTCCCAGCCCAGCCGTCAGAGGAGGGGCACACGGGCACAGGGGCGGCTTTCGTGGAAAATCCGGACGGGAAACATCCGAATAAATGTCTGCCGTGGAATTGAAGACGTCAGTCGCTGTTATGGATTTTCGCCAGAGACAGGTGAGTAATTAATCAATCCCGAAACCCCGTTCTCAATTAATTACTGCGACGACGCCCCGTAATCCGAGTGCACGCTGGATGGCTTCTGCTCCCGAGGACGACGCGAGAGCGCACCTTTGACTCAAGACCCCCGGCGGCCGGGTGGCGTTTGCTTGGGAGCGCGGGGCGCCTTTGATTTATTGGCAACATGAAATTGAGTTTCGGGTGTCAATCAACTGGGGCGGAAGTTCACTGCGTGAGACGCAATGCGATTAAGCACTCCGCGCCGAGATGTCGGCTGTGCGGCGGAAAGTGACTGGCTGGTGGCCCAACCGACTTTTGGGGGTAATTGAGTGAAGAAGGCTTCTCCTGGCTTCACTTTGGGAGTAATTAGTTCGGTCGTTGATTTTTCTGCGAGCACCCGGCCGAGGTGATGTGGGCGTCTTCATTTTCTGTGTTTTTTTGGAGATTGACATGTCTTTTGGACGGCAGCTTGTGGTGAGAAGGTGAGGGGGAATGACTTGTGTGTGTGTGTCAAATGAGAGTTGGGGGGAAATTTTGTGTTCTGCGCTTGTGCCACGGTTTCTCGCTTGAACCTGAGGAGAATCGATTTTAACTTCAGAGCTAATGCTGGTGACAAGCCTCGAGCTTTAATCAGGTTTTCTAAAAGACGCTGTTTAGGCCTTTCTTCGATTTTGCAGTCGAATGGGAATGAGGGATAGAGAATAGAGTTCCCGCGAACATGTAGAGGGACACCCTGTATTTTCAAGGAATGCAGACAAGGAAATAGAGCGGTCTTGTGGCAGAAATAATGTCCTTAGGTGTTATTCAGGACGCAAAGTAGTAGTGGCTTCAAGAAAAGCGGTCCAAAGGGGGAATCTTGACGTGATAGAATGAAAGTGAAGGCCCAAAGACATACATTTTGAACTGAAATCTTCATCTTAGAGTGACACTTATCGTTCGAGGTGGACCTTGAGAATCAGGTCATTATGCCTAGAATTGGGTGTCGCCAGCTATCCTCAGCTGAGCTCACAACGTTGCTTGATATCATCTGTTAGGCCCTCTGCTTTTGCTCGGCTCCAATTCAAAGAGCCTTTAAGCCGAACCTATGAGGCTTAAGCGCTCAACATTAACTAACATCACCAAGTATTGTATCGCTAGACTCCTGACTAAGCGCATGCCATCGTATACGATACAGAGCTCGTCGCCGGATTTAATCCTTTATATGGGATCAACGGAAACATGACCAAAAATTGCACCCGAAGCATTTCTCTCCTCCTCCTTCGAGTCATAACCTGAACACCTTGCCGGCTCCAGCTGTTGTACAAAACCAGCTTAGTCTTTCGAGAGAGGGGAATGTACCTCAATTGTCCCTCGAGCACAACAGCAATGGACATCAAGGCGCTACACTCCGGGGCGGACCTGCGCTTCAACCAAAAAACGTCTCCAGCTGGCACGATCCTTAGCGAGCTGTCTTCAATTTCGCAGCTTAAGTCGGTTCATCTTCCTCTTCTTGCTCCTCTTCTTACCTCTTCCACTTCTCCTTCTTCTTCCTCATCCTCTTCCTCTTCTCCTTCTTCTTCTTCTTCTTCTTCTTCTTCTTCTTCTTCATTATATGTAACCCCTAGGGTGACCTCTGCCTCAACCAACAATCCTCCTTAGCTGAGGCAATCTTTAGCCAGCTGCCTCCAATTTGACACTTCAAGTCGATCCTTTGCGACTTGCGTGCGTCATTGTGTCCGTGGGCTTCATCCATTGCGTTGTCCCACTGGTTTGGAGTTGGCGCTTCGGGCTGTAGCATTGTAATCCGTGCGCTCTACATGGCCTAGCCATCTTAAGTATTGATTCCTTAGGTGCATAGCTAGGCTCATGAACTTGTACATCCCGTAAAATGAAGGGTTGAAGTTTCATCCTCAAGAAACCATTAAGAATATAGGCGGACTAAGACCTTCTTCATCTGCTCTTGAGATTTTCTAGACTTCTGCGCCATAGAGGGATGATCAGGGTGTTATAAAATGTTAGCAGGGCTTTACTTCCCACTTGCCTCTTGAAGCCAAAGAAACAGCGATTGGCAAGAGTGATCCTGCGTTTGATTTCGGTGTTGATGTTGTTGTCCGTATTCACCGCTTAGCCAAGGCAGACGAAGTCCTTGACTATCACGAAGTTATTGCTGCCTAGTGGTAGGCTTTGTCCGAAACGTCTATGATGTGCGTCCTGCCTTTATAATTCGTCTTGCACTCATTTATTGCCAAACTCATTTTAGCCGCTTCCGCTTCAATATCGTCTCAACGCCTCATCGTCGTCGGGGTAAGCTAGCAGTTGAAGGGACTTTTGGAAGATCATGCCTCTGTGGTTGAATTCTGAGTTTCACACGATCTTGTCACGAATGATGTTGAAAAAGTCACATGACAGAGCAGCGCCTTGTCTGAAACCTCTTTTGAAAATTGCTCGTCTCTGTTTGTGGCCTTCAAGTCGACAAAGCGGTGGTTGGTGCCACTCTTATGAAGGTGCTCTTCAGGATGACCCACAGGATAAAAATCTGATCTATCGTGGACCTCGCTCTCCTGTAACCTCACTAAAGGAGATCTTTCCGAAACGTTCAGGAATGGCTTCAGGTCTTACACAAAACAACAGAGAAAAGACTGGTCCCCCGGCAGTTGGCTTTCTCGTAGGGACAGTTGGCACAGTCGTAGGGGTCTCCTTCTTATAGATCGGACACAGGATACTGAGATGCCGCTCATTGGACATTCTTTCGTCCGACTTTAATGTTTAGATGAGCTGGTGCATGCGTCCAACCAGACTGTGTCCGACTGCTTCTATGAGTCCTGCGGGTAATATGTCAGCTTTAGCTGCTGAAGTTAACCCTTGGTTCGTCGGCGGGACGAAATTCCTGTCCATTGTCAACCCAGTTGTTGCTGAAATATACACCAAGTGGTTTTTCTTTGGCTCTCCGTCCAAACTTTGGTCACATGGACATCTTCGAGAATTGGCCCAAGTGTTTGCAAAAGTCCAAGAAATCAGTTTTCTCGATAATCGGCTTAACTTTAAAGTGAAATATTATCGACTTGAGCACTTGTGTCAAAAAGGATTTCAAGTAAAAAGGAGACAAAAGAAACATCTTGTCACCGGGACAGGCTTGCAGTTGCCCCCTTCAATCCATTGTGTTCCGCTCAACAATGGAGCAGACATTCACCCTCATAAAATTGCAAACTTCATGGCAGACTTAAATTTGACCAATCTATAATTCAAATCCAATTACCGGCACTCCAAAGTGCTGAATGGAACCCTCCCAGTGTCGGTCAACAGATAACCAAACCCTTCGAATTTAGTGACCACCCACCATCACTTACAAATGCAACAGATTCCAGCTCCAGCCACGACACCCCTGCGTACACCCCAAAGAAGATAAACGCACAGACAAGTAATGAATTTCAAGAATTCCCTCCCCTCCGTAGCCCATTCGTGGCACCTCTACCGACAGCCGACTCTAGACAAAGGCCCACATTACCGAATTCCGGATATTTATTTAAGTACCATCCATTACAGTAATCGACAGAGATACCATTGCCCCCTCGAGCAGCACACCAAGCCGAGCGGCATAATTGCCCGACATCCAGCCCTCCCCTCCCTCCCCTTCTGGCGAATGTATCTTGTTTATCTATTTATCTCAGTTAATCAATTTAATCATATTATTCTTGGGGATCTTCCCCGACGCCATCATCTCGACACCCGGCCCGACTGAGATGGACGCTGGACAATAAATCAAAATCCTTCCCAGGGACAGTGTGAGTGGGCGGAGGGGAGAGCGGGCAAACTTTTCAGATAATCTCTGATGGACACGAGAACAGAAACACTCGCGGACCTCTGCTTTCGGCGGCTAATTAATCAGGCGTTCCTACATATTTTTTCCCGTCATCATCTTTTTCATCGCCGTCGCCATCCGTCGTCGTCTTCAAGATCCCTCGAAAAATTGTGCTGAATCCTGCAGAGGACGACGAAGGAGAGTGCGCAAAACTGCAAGGAGCAGTTCGTCCCTTTTTTTTCCACTTCAGGTTTGACGGGCGGGACGGCATTCCACAATCACCAGTCAGAAGCGAGTTAATCCAATTTATTGTTTCACAAGGATTACTTTTCGCCGCGAAGGGACGCGAAGGAAAACACGGGCGAAAAAAAAACACAAAATCTGGCAACTTTCTCAGATGTTTGCTCGCTGTCGCTGTTGCCTTTCAATTAACGAAGGAGTTGCTGAAATATGTGCGGCAATGGTTGCCTTAGCGCCCATCCGTCCCCCAGCCCCCCCAATCCCACAGGAGCCTCGTTTCCCAGCCACGATCATCCCGGCAACATAATTAATTACACAATTCAATTGAATAGTGTTTTGGCTTCACTCGCTCGCTCGCACGGTGAGCTGCCGGTGCCCGCCCAGGCGGATGGCATTAGTAATGGCTGCGGTTATGGCCGTGTTCAGGGCCCGGAATAATTAATCGAAAAAAGGTGGAGGCAGTCATTTTCAGATATTACACCTCAAATATGGTAAAAGCGGAAATTTATTGCACACTCTTGTGGGGTGTTGCCGGGCGGCGGTGGCGGCGGCGACGACGTGCGGTGATGGTTGGTACCTCAAAGGAACGCCGTTGCTTTGTGAAGATTCTCCTCTCCATGGCAGCCGCACTGGGTCCCGTTTGTTGCATGGGAACGGCAGTGGTTGGGAGTGTACTAATGCAGGGGACGGGCACTGGTTGGACTTCTTTGCGCGGGATGTTGTGGAAATTGCAATTATAAAGTTTGACGGCAGCTTTCCTTTTGCAACAGAAAAATGGAAATCTGAACGCAATTCGATGAGGAAGACGAAGACTTTTGTGATGAGATTTATGGAATGGTTTCTAAATGGCCTGGGTTCAGCAAAGAAAGGTTTCGAAGAATGACCGCGGGACTGGGTTAGGTTTCAGCAGCTTTCAAAGTAAGTTGTAGCATTTGGAGGGACGAAAAGGAACTACCTCATATTCGATTGCCAAGCAAAAGCGACCTGCAGGATACAGATGTGAGATTTGACCATCCTTATTACACGAGGAACAATTTTCCCGAGAGTCGTAAGTAACGCAAGACTGGACCCAAGTTCCAACTGAGATCAAGTTTGAGCGAAAATCACTTCACTTCGGCGGGGAGGGAGGCCTGTTTAACACCTCTGTCGCTCTATGGGTGACAACAACCGGTTCCAATGTAACTCCTCATTGAGCTGGAGACGTCTCTATGAAGTCTGTCTGGGAGGCGACAGTACGATGGAAAAAGCTTTCGCGAAAATACGTGAATGCTGTTTTCACCAAGTTTCAAAGAATGGTCTGTCTCGGCTGTACAGGGGCCTTCCCCAGCACGACTGGCTCTGATTTTGACGCACTGCTTAATCTTCCTCCCCTTGACTTCCACATCATGGACTGTGCAATCTAGGACATAAACCGACTAAAGAGGAATGTTGTTTTGCTCAACACGCACTGGAGCCTTGACGACCTCGCGCACCTCATCTCCTATGACAAGTGTCTCATGGACATGCTGTCTAAAGTGGGGTCACCAATGATGCAGCAGCGTCGCTTATACAAAGTCGACTTTCCCTGTGTCCAAGACTGGCTCTGGACAAAAACTGAGCCGGGAAGGGAATGTAGTCGGATTTTCACGGACGGCTCCAAGACGAGGGAGGGATCTCGAGCTGGGGCCACCGTCGAAGACGACTTCACACCTCTTTAGGTGATTTCGCGTCGGTCTTCCAAGCGGAAACGTTTGCGATCCTAATGGTCACTTATTGTGAAGAACAAGTGGAAAGGACGAAGTATCTGCGCCTGCAGCGACAACCAAGCTGTGCTTAAGGCCGTACTTAAAAGTCACTTAAAAGAACAGGAATGCAAGTGCTCCCCTAGTTCGGTCGGCAGACAGAATTCGCTTGTCTGTCATTGGGACATCACTGGATCACGGGAAACGAGATTGCCTATGAACTAGCTAGGCAAATTTCTAAAGAGGATTAGTAGGACCCGAACCCACCTTGGCAGTCCAAACTTCCTTGGTTAGCCCTTCCCTCGACGGTTGTTTCTTCCGACAGTACAATCAGAGATAGCATGGCTCTCGAGGACCACGTGCATGCTCCCAAACGTCCACAAGAAATCCGCGGGTTTTCTGTTATCTCTAGACTGGAGAGACTGCAGACGACTTGTTGGCGTACAAATGGGACACTTCACCTTTGTTTAGCACTTAAGTTTGAGGTCAGCTTGGGTTTAGTGATAGAACCCTTTGCGATGCCTGTGGAGCGGATGAAGACACCCAAGACAGAGCACTTTCTCTGTCTATGTCCCGCTTTTGCTCGAATAAGGTGGCGGCTGCTTGGCGCTGATGTTTTGGGAGCTGAAAACTTTCTGTCAAAGAAGTGCTTTCTGGCTTTCTGGACCAGTTTTCAAGTCTCAGCGCTCCAGTGCAGTGTTTCCCAACCTCAAACATAAAAAGGAAGGACGTCGCCTCCGTTCTTTCTCTTAGATCAGCAGAATAGGTTAATTTTGATCTAAAGGACGGCTTGAGGAAAGTTATGGCGACCTTGCAATGTTGTGTGGAACTGGGAAAGATACAAGAAACTGAAAATCTGATCGCTAATACCTCTAATTGGGTTGTATCGTCATTCACGTTCCGAGTGTCGAGAATGGCAGAAGTCCCCTAAAATAAAGTAAGCTCTTATATTAACCATCCGACGTGGACAAAAGTGTAAAGCGTAGAGGCCAAGAAGAACAAAACGCAGGAAAATACAATTACATATAATTTCGGTGATGCCTTGCACTGTACACTCCTGCTTCTAGAAAATGTATAGTCGCCTGGCCTTCCAAGACTGCCACACAAAGAGAGATAGAGGGAGATAGAGAGAGAGTGAGAGAGAGAGGGAGATATAGAGAGAGAGTGTGAGAGAGAGAGAGAGCGAAAGGTAAGAATGAGAGGCACATCATTTCCAGGGAGAAAACTTCATTGGGCCGCCGTCTGCCCGACTGGTCGCCTAATATGAAGTGGACCCTACCTTTTAACCTTGCTTACAGATGTCCGTCAACTTTATTTTCGCCAAATCCTCCAGCACTCAGGGACGCGTTGCCTGCTCTCAGATGACGTGGAACTAGAAATATGAATCACTTTATTTGAAATCACAGCCGTTCCACTGATGGAAGACCCAGGGGTTCAGGGAACGGAACCAGAAGCTATATTCTGATGCCACGGAGGGTCAAGAGCTTGTTCCAGTTTGGACCACGTGGTAGGACCCCTTGTCAGAGTTTCATGGTTCCTGTTTTTGACGGTGATTGTATCGTAGGGACTGCCTGACTGGAGCACTGGAGAGCTCAGACTAAAAAACTGTGACCTTTATTTACTGCAGTTTCCTGGTTTTTCGAAGAAAGACCAGAAATCGCGGTGATAGAGAGCCTAGGTTTTCAGCAGCCACCACGTTAGCGCCAAAGAGCCGCCACCTGCAAACGCGGGACATTGACAGAGAAAGTGCTCTAAAGTGTCTTCACCTTCTTCACAAGCGGCGCAAAGGGTGTCTTCACTAAGCCCAAGTAGACTTAGATGTTAAGCGAAGGTGAAAGGTCCTGTTTGTAAGCCAACAAGTCGTCTGTAGTCTTTCCTGTCTAGAGATAACAGAAAAGCCGCAGATTTCTTGCTGACGTTTGGGAGCATTCACTTTGTCGGCCTGCATCCTGGAAAGTCATGCCCTCCAAGGACTGTTTGGAGACCCAACCATCAACGGAAGCCCTAAACAAGCAAGCGGGTAGTCCCAAAGTGGTTTCGAGCCCTACGAATGCCTTTTTTGATTTAATTTCGTTTCAGACGAATAGTCTGCTCATCGTGCGTCATATCCCACTTGAATGTTGAATAAGCTGTGACAGACAAAGAAGCACCAAGACTGAGTTAATAGACGCATCAGGAAAACTTCATATTTCAATAACCAACAAGGCATTAGTTAGCAGGTCGTCGATTGAATACGCAAAACCTCAATTTTCTCCACAGTTCACCAGTAAAACCAAATGTCCCTCTTGTTCCGTTTCAAACTGTCACTCTCTTCAATTTAAAAAAATATCCCCACAATCGTACCAACATCTCATTTGAACATTTTAATTCCTTCATTCTTATCGAAATGTCCCTTTGGTTCGTGCATCAACTAACATTTCCCAACGAAACTCTCCAGTGGAACGCCACGAAAATATTCCCTCTAGCACAGTTCTCCACCACATACACCAACCAATCTGAAAAGGCCTTATCCAATATCTCCCTCACATCTCCACATCGCACGGAATTTCCCTCTTATCCCGGATATTCCGCTCAGCGATGCAGTTCCGATTGCAATTTCATCGCGTCCGGTCGGCATTTGAGTGCTTCCCCCTTTCGTTCTCGTTTTTGTTTTGTTTTTCATTCGATTTCCCTTGTTTTTCCTTGTTTTACGTTCATTTCAAATGTGTTTCTAGTGTTTAATTGAATTTTCTTTCGTTTTTCGTTTCTCGTTTTGTGGTTTCGTTGGTTTTAATTCGTTTTTCGTTATGCACCCAAAACCGCACATCAGCACCGGTAGCTTCTACCGGAATTTCACCATCAATCAGGAGCTGAACAAGGAGTGGGATGAGATAAATGACGAGATTTGGGTTCGTTTGTGTTGAGTTTTTCATTTATTTTTTGATTTTTTGGTTTTGAGTGAAATTTTTTATCTTTGACTGCAAAAATTTGTCTGTAACGGTATCCACCTGATGCATCTCAGTTATGTAGAGTATGCGCTTGCACTCGATGCCGTCTGTGAGAGAGGGAGAGAATGAGAGATGGTCGAACGGTGGTTGCAGAAACTTGCTGTGGGGTTATTTTCTGAAACAGGGTTACCATCTCACATTTTTGTGCAGACACGTTGTTCCGAGCCGTGCGAAATAATAGGCAGTCATATTTCATTTTTTTACGTAAATCTAAAGGAAGTTCTTTAAAAAAAAAAGAGGGATTTTATCTGTTAATAAATTTATTGTCATTCTCTGCGCGATGTCATCAGTACGTACCAATTATAGAAATATTTCTAAAACCAGTAGAGAGAAGAAATTCCTTGGAATAAATATAAAGAGCCGTATGTGCAGAACGAGTTTCGAGGAGAAGACAAGACGTCAGTTGAAGACGTTGAAATAATTATGAACTTAACGAATTGAAAATGTACGAGTACGTCGTGAGATGTTAGAGAAATGGGAAGGGATCAATATCGGTCGAGGATTCAATTCTTGTCCTTGGAGGGGAAATGGCTTGGATGTTGTGTATGATGACCCTTCTCCTTCTCCTCTTCTCGATGACGACAAAATTTGTTGTAAAGCGTTACAAGGTGGTCGCATGTCTGTTTTTGATGAGTCACTCCCAAGTGCATTAGAAACCTTGGGTGACATGACAAAGCATCACAAGCATTGGAAACCTCTTCCACGGAGGATGACATGACAAAATTCCATGATCTTGTATCGCAAGGCCGTCGATTGAAGACATGCTGATACAATAGGCATTTCTAACATGACTTGGGTGCTTTGCACTCCTCCAGTCGACTGCAGGAAATATTGGGCATGACAAAGCCTCGTTTATTCGATTCGGACAACAAGCGCACGGAAAACCAACAAAGGCAGTCTTTTTTGCTGTCGTTTAGAGCAATCGGAAGTAGTTTTTGACTGTCGGTGAAACACTGATCAACTGGTACACCCCAGAAACGAGTGGAGACAGTCAAATTCATCATCTCAAACGTGCTCGGAAGAGGGTTGATCGGAAATGTGCTGGCGACCGTTTTCTTGGATTCACAAGGCGTGGTCGACTGCCTGGAAGAGGGCAAAACGGTTACACGGCACGACAATGCTTATCTTTCAACAGGTTCGAAACCGAATTTTGAGCCGTGGGTGAAATTGAGATACGAACTGCTTTCTCGCTCACCGTCTTCTAAGTATCCTATCGATCGGAATGGTTATTAGCCCCCCCCCCCTTCTCTAAAATTAACAAGGTTTAAAGGCCCCATGCAGATTTTACGCCGACTCGTCCCCATTTCTAGAAGGAAAAGTGTGCTTTCAAAACCCCTCCGTCGTAGCCATGGCTTAAGTACTCGAATCGTCTAACAACCGGGACCTGATCCATCAAATTTTTTTTTGCTGTTTCCCAACTTGAAACAGCCACTTCCCTGGTAGCAGCTTGAGTCGAGTGAAGGAGTTATTGCCGCCATGTAGAGCCTATACAAAGCGCGTTTTTCAGATGGGACAAAGAAGTTGAAGCGTCAAGTACGTGGAGCCAAGAAGAGACTTCCGTTGGGAAATGAATTGCAAAATTTAAAAAAAATATTCATTATTGGGCCACCCTCGTTACACAGGCAAACCACGGTAGTCCATTTCAATGACATACTCAGCACGAAATAGACATCAAACACTCAGCCGAATCAGAGACTATATTCTAATGGCTGGGATGAGCACGAGTCGCTAAAAATGGTTTCAAACTTTCCATGAAGCTTCTAACAAAATCGCGGCAACAGTCATGGTTATGTTGTACCTTACCGTCTGCCTTAAGAGAGTCTTGTTGACCGTAGTTATCTTCGATCAAATGGTTACAGAGATTTTACATGCGATTCAGAGTAGTTTCTGCCGACCAGAGAGTGGAATAGGTGTTAGAAAGGCTTTCATCTCCGTCTAGAAGTAATGACTGCCACTCAAGGAAAGTTATCATTTGGTTCTTTTACACATTTGGTACCATTGAGCCAGTGCTAATGAGAGGCGATCTGTTTGGATAATTTAATTAAATGCAAACAGCACTCAAGCCAAACAATAGGCTCTGAAGTATTCGAGGGCATACCTCTATCCGATCGTCCATATTTTCAACGAATCCGAGACATTGTTTTTTTTTTTTTTGGTTTTTTGATGAGCTTAAGGATGTGCTCATCTTCCGAAGATACTAGCAGCCTGAGCTGCCAGCATACACGATTTGCAACCCGAGATGATCGATTATGGGACAACGCCTTCGTACGAATCCACACGCTGCACACTTCAAGCACTCACGCCGCGGAACTGCCGTAAGGTATAACTTCAAGGGTTGGTTTACGACTCACTCTCTGCTCTGGTGGGAAGCCCTTTTTCCTTCAGTCTTCAGGATCATATTGTCGGCGCTGGGTAGATTCACCTGCCTCTCTTGCGCAAAGCGACTGCAGTGAAAAACTGCGTGCTCTACGTCTTCCACGGAGCTTGGGCATTGTGGGCACAGTGGCGAGTTGTCGTGCCCAAGCCCGTGCAGATATTTTTGGTAGCCGCCGCGTTCAGAAAGAAACTGTGGGAGTTGGAAGACCCTGCGGTTCTTGATATTCAGGTCTCGATGACGGCGATGAGCATCTGCGTCCACCTACCTTTTTTGGAGGCGTTCCATCTGGCTTGCCAAATTTCTGTGGATGCTGCTCGTTCTTCTCCTTTTAAAATGTTGGCTTGGTGTCTGTCCGGCTTTCTTCGGTGGTAGATTATCACAAGCTCGTCTGCAAGAAGGTCTATGTGTAGCATTCCTGTTATGACGAATCCCGCCTCACCAGAAATGGTCATAAAACCACTAACAGTTCGTATTGCGCAGAGTCTGTATGGGGGTCTAGTCCAAATTGCAGCTGCCTTCAGAAGAACTGAAGTGACTACTCATGAGAGTAGCATTCTGCGTGCATACCCGGTTGCACCAACATTTGAAAGGATTCCAGAGAGTGCTCCTTGTACAAGTGATGCCTTCTTACTGGCATACTTTACGTGTTACCTTAAGAAGAGCCTGTTGTCCAGCATAACCTGCACTCCTTGGACCTTATTATCTGGTCTCCAACTATGAAGTTGGCATGTTCCACCTTCTTGCGACTGGTGATTAGCACCGTCCCTCTTATGTGTGCCGCAAGTGCGAGGCCAGCATTTTCAAGCCACTCTTGCACATTTAAGATCACTGCATTCATAGCAGCCTATACGTCCTCTATATGCTTTGCCACAGTGACGATAGCGATATCGTCAGCAAAGCCATATTTTCACTCCATCTGAAAGCGATAGTCCTTAAACGCCATCAAACATTATATTCCACAGTAGAGGTCCGAGAACTGATCCCTGCGGAGCTCCTGCGGTTATGTTGTAGAATCTTACTCCAACGTTGGAGTTTGACATAAGTCTCCTGTTCGTAAAGTAGTTCCTGATCATTTTCATTCGAAAGGCGCGTGTGCCCGTGGCGAGACACATTATTGGGGTTTACTATCGTATGCCGAATTATCTCGTCTCTTAAGTCCTTGAATTGCTCTTGACTTAGAGACGTACAGTCTTTCATTTAAATACCCCCATGAGAGAAGTCCATCGGTGTCATATCGCTTGATCGCGGCGGCCAATTAACATCGCCACGAGGTGAGATAACACGGCCATTGAATTTCCCGCACAAAGGAGTCATTGTTTCGTTGGCTGTGTGGCAAGGGGCACCTTCCTCTTGGAAGCACATGTCGTCTAGGTCCATATCCTTAATTTGTGGCCACAAGAAGTCCACTTTTATCTCACAATAGCGAACACCATTCCCGGTAACTGCTTGGCCGACCTCATTTTTGAAGAAGTACCCCGCCGGTCCAAAAACCGCCTCAAACAGTCACTCCTTGTGAATGCGTCGGTTTCTCAACAATCAATCGTGGACTCTCAATTGTCCAAATGCGGCAATTCTGCTTGTTAACGAATCCATTGGAGTAAGAGGGTGCCACGTCTTTGAAGAAGCCATCATCTCTGTGAAGCCATCATTTACTTCTGTCTGTTCAACAAATCATTCGGCGTATTGACGAGTCTTGAAATGGCCAATAGGCTTCACCTCTTGAGTCAATTGAACCTTTTAGGCGGGTAAATTCAAATCTTTATTCAAAACTCGCATCAGTAATGTTCTTGCGTTGGTCATTTCTTAGGCATGACGACGAGTCGAGCTTGACGGCTCTCCTGGCACACTATCGGGAATAACAGCAATGCTTTCCACAAAATAAACTGAGCGAGCATTGGCGTTTTTAAAGTTCCTACAGGCCCGATTTGTTGAAATTTGATATGAACGCCCATTCTCGTAAAAGACGTCAACAATCTTAACGCGCTTCTCAATTGTGTACCTCTCCCGAGTTAAGTTTTTCAAGCACTAAAACTGAAAGAAACGTCAAATGAAGTTGGTCAAAAAAAAAAGATGTTACTCACAACTAACATCGTGCATTACAACACGAAACCGTCAACGCGCATACAAAACTCGCCATTGACTGACTTCATCCAATCAGACCTGGCGTCATCGGAAAACCATTACGACCCCATTTAGCACTGCAAGCTGCCTTTCCCTTTTCTGTCCCAAAATGACCCACTCTTAAATTGTTCAAATAAATTCGAGCACTTAAAGTGGAATTCGAATCCAAAGTCCACTCGAACCTGTAACGACCTTCCACAAAACTGATTCCAATGGCAGTCTTCTTCTTCTCGATTAAAGCCCCTAATCGACCCCATCTTCAGTCTCGTGTTGCACCGGAGCCCCTTGTAGTCCGTCTTTGATTTATTTCATTCCATTGCAGGGGCTAATTGCACGTAGCCATCCACATGTGCACCCCGCCCCCCACTTCAGATGCAATCAACGTCTGTAATTATGCACCTGAGTGTGCACCACTAAACATTCACATCCACTAAACATATCCCCACTGACTGAGAGTCCTTGCCGACGGCACCGGTTGTCCTGACAAATTGGATGCGAACTACTTCTCTCGTCGGCATGCACTTAAGTGCCCCACTTTGCCTCTAATAGAATCCAGCCGACACCGCCGCCACCAACACCACCCGCCATTGGCAGAAATTTCAATTCAAGCTCACTCCTCCCATCCCCCCCACCCCCCAGCCCACCGCTTACCCAATATCCTGTTGGGATAAATTTGAATCCGGAGTTAGCAAAAAGCGCCCAGCCGACGTCAAGGATTCGATATCTCTTCAGCGCCAAAACAAATTCCAATTCACCGCCGCTGCCGGCACACAAACGAGCCGTCACTCGGAGAGCGAGAGCAAAAACTCTTTCCCCACGTTGATGGCGGCATACGGTGCATGGGGATATAATGCACATCCTTATGCCGCCGCACGGATGCCTGTAAGAATCCTGATGAGATCGGCCCGGCAAAAAACAAGCGCACAATATTCACTCCCTTGGATATTGGCCAAACTGTCAATTCAATTGTGAGACGAGGCGCTCGCTTCACAAAGATAACGATGACGACTGGCGGCGCGGCCGTCGCACTGAATCCATTTCAAGGATGCAGGCGAGGCACCATTTGTCGGCTGATTTTTGTGCGCTGCCCACCACAACAAAGACATCGCCTCGAGTCACGCTCCATGGGATCACGGCAAGAAGCCGCTGGTGCCAACGAGACGCGCTTGCATTTTGCAATTTTCTCACGTATCGCCCCGAAATTTGTGTTCTTCCTCCGTGCGAGATGAGGTTTTCCTGAGGAGTTTTCAATTTTTTCCTTTGAGGAGCAGATTTTGAAAGCCGGAGCGAAAGATTAGAGATAGTTTTTGACGCGGCATATGCCAAGAGTTGCAGCGCCAGTTGCTGCCTCAAAACTTGCTGAGTGCCTGAGAGTTGTCGTTTTTTTGTGCCCCCTTCCACCAGACAAGGAGCTCTCGGCGGGTTGGGCGGCGGCGATTCAGTGTGCAGAGCGCAACCGGAGAGAACATTTCTGGGGTTCTCGTTAATTGAAAATTCCACCTGCAGGGTTGACCAGTAATTCGTGCTTCTCTCTCTCTCTGCTACCCCGTGGCGTGGCGATCTGGTTCTGTGGTGACGGCCGTGGGTGAGTGGGAGGATTAAGTTAGCAAGCGATTTGTGGCACTGCCGCCACTTATCTGGAGACAGAGAGACGACAACAACGACGACATTGCTGAGGGTATTTACGAAACTTTTGCTTGTTCAAGTTTCTCTTGAGTCGTGTGATTCGTTTTTTCTTTCCGTGCCGGTGCTCCGCTGCTTCACCGTTGTTTTGTAACTTTTCGACCACAAATGGCGGAGTTGGCACCGACACTCGGCTACCTGAAGAGAAGTTAAGTAGCTAAGCGCTTTGTGTGTGGGATTTATTAAAATATTCTGGTTGAGGGGGTGCGGTGGGGGGTGGTTTTGCGAGAGTACTTTGTGCAGAAAAAGTTTCGTAGAATATGACAGGAAGTGGTCGGCGGCAGCGTTGAATGACTGCATGAACACCGATGTGGTCCTTGTGAAATGGACACCATTACCAGGTGGAGTGTCCGTGTTTGTGGTGAGATGGGGGGATGGGGAGGTGCTAAACCAAAACGCGTCCAGGATAATTTAACATGTGTTAATGAGTTGAATTTGTTCGTCGTTAACTTCTGACCCACACAAGGGGTGGGAGCTGCGATTGACTGGATTCGAATTAAGTGCCTGAAGGGTATGAGAAACTTGGCTGTGACACACACTTTTTGACCCAAATGCGTAACGACTTCTGCTGAACTCCTTTTGGTCGATGCGTAGAGGTGCGTGGAGTCAAATCCCACCACCCCCCTCCACCGAAGCAAAATTTATAACTCGAAATAATTTCTCAGCATACACAATTTCCCGTCACTCTCAGGCACCCTGTCATTTCACGAAAATTGCCTTTTGATACAATGAAACGACGCCCCCTCCCTTTCGTTTCCAAGTTAGATGTTCCCTAACTAATTACAACGCACATTTCTCTACCTCAAGACACAAAAGTTATAAACCAAGGATCCACTCCACCACTCACCACCCCCTCCCCCCTTAAAACACCCAACCAGAACCGACATATGCCAACTTGATGCGTATCCTTGAAAACATTTAATTAGCCAAATCATGAAAGACAAAATAAAAAACGCAGAAAATAGCGAACGAACCGCAAAAGAGTTGAAGGGCGAATGCAAAAAACGCAAAAAAAGGGCAGCCATTCCAAAGCATTCCAAGTGGAACACCGCAACAAATATTTCCATTTCAGGGCACGCACAAAGCATGCAGAGAAAAATTAATAAATCCCTTGCGTAGCTACGCATCGCGGCGGTGGTGGTGTGTATTTTTTTTTTTATGAATACATGCCCCAGTCTGGCATTCATCGGCTGGTGGAGGGCGGGCAAATGAAAAGGACATTCAGTCATAACGGTAGACTCATTCACACGTGCATTTTCATTTTCCCGAACGCACATGGCGCCTGGTGGGTGCTGAGGATCATCAGTTGAATTGTGCTGATGGGTGGCATCTTTTATCCAGCTTACCCTGCATTCGGTGAAGGGTGGTGCCGCTTGATAGGATCTTCCTTTAGATGCGGATAAAATAGCATGTGAAATGAAAATCGCCTGCAAATGTTTGGGATGACACAAGGTTGCTGTGTAGGTCTGGAACTTTTAATTAATGCTGAATCACTCAGAGTCAGAATCTGAAGAAATAGAATCCAGTGCAAATGTGAATCCATCACAATTTTTGACCTTCGAAGTGTATTCCGACAGCTTGGGGTAGAACTGAGCCTCAATCAAAAAATCTCTTCAGTGGCCTAACTGCCTTAAGTAAGTTGCTTTTAGTTCCTCTTTGAGTGAATGCTTCTCAAACGAGACAAATTCTGAAATGAATCTCAATCATGTCATATCACGCGATGAACACAAACAGGTCCGAAAATCGAACGAAAAACCTCTTCTCGATAGCCTAAGAGGCGCTCTATTTGCCTTGAATATCGTCTACAATGTCTCTGCTCCACACAGCAGGACAGACAAGATCAATTTTCAGCATCCGACATTTGATAAAGGAATCATCGAATGCGGCTTCCCTTTTTTGAGATAAGGTCAATTTTTGAAAACAGCGTTCCAAAAAGTAGCATTTTCAACGCATTCCCATAATTCAAACTGATTTTCCTTGCCTTTTAAAGAATTTTCTGGAGATCGGAGACAAAATTCTTAAAAGACCAAAATCCTAAAATGACCAAAATTCTGAAATGGCAAAAATCCGAAATTTCCAAAATACTGAAATGTCCGCGAGTATTAAAAAAATACTTCCAAAAACTTACTCCCGAACCAATCATTCCCCAGAAGTAGGCTATCGAGGGTATTGGTGAAGCGTCTACGGATACGACTCTTAAGATGGTTAAGGCATGTAGAGCGTATTGACACCACTGCTCTGGCCCGAAAAGTCTTTGAATCTGAGAAAGTCGGACAACACTACAGAGGACGGCCTAGGCTAAGGTGGCGCACACAAGTGGAGAAGGACCTCAACCTCAACCGACTTTCAGTTCGCAACTGGAGGCAGCTGGGGAAAGATCGTGCTGGCTGGAGGGGCATGTTGATTGATGCCTAGGTCCACCCCGGACTGTAGAGCCACAAGAAGAAGAAGAGAAGATTTCGAAAACTTTGCCATTTTAGCATTTCCAAGAGTTTTGGCATTTCATTATTTCAGCATTTTTGGACTTTGGGTAATTCAGAATTTTTCGCATTCGCAATTTTGCGAAGTTTTTAAAGTGTTTTTAGGATCTTAGGCATTTCGTTATTTTGCGATTTCTTATTTCTGACTTCTGATTTTGGGCATTTTGCATATCTTGATTTTCTCTATTTGGGATTTTCGACATTTTCTCATTTTGGCATTTCGGGATTTCAGGCAATTCTGAATTTTTGTCATTTCGTCATTTTGCCATTTTCCGGTTTTGACTTTTTTTTTGGATTTAGGAGACTTCGTCATTGTACCATTTTTTATTCCTGACTTTTTTTGGGATTTTGGACATGTCATCACTTCGCAAATCCTGATTTTGACTCTTTGGATTTTTGACATTTTCTCATTTTTGGATTTCGGGACCATAGGCAATTGAGAATTTCAGGTATTTTGTGATTTTAGCATTTCTAGGATTTGACTTTTATGATTTTAGACATTTCGCAATTTTGTTATTTCTTGATTTTGGTTTTCCAAAAGTTTGGACATTTCGAAATTCTGTCTGTCACCCTTTTTTGAGACGTCCTTGACATCAAAATGTGTGCCATAACTTAAGAAAAATAAGTCATAAGAACCTCTTAGTAAGCCAACATGCCTACGACGCTTAGTTGTCAAGATATAAGCGACTTTGGCCAAGTGAAAAATTCACATTTATGGATGGCCTTTCAAGAAAAGTATGTAAGTCTATTGAAACTTCAGACCAAAGAAGTGTGGTGAACGCAGTTCTTGATTATCTTGATGTCTATTGTGAGATTCTGTCCAGTACGTTGTGCGTTTTTTGGTGATGATTCTACAACACTTTTAGCCAAATCTACTGTGCCGCTTTCGCGTCTATGGAAGCAAACGAATTATCAAAGCCGTTAAAGTCGTCCAAACACGTTGATGTCAACCTTGCAGAACAAAGGCTGATCAGACTTTTTGAAGATCCTGCCTTTAATTTTCACATGTGATCTTAGGTCTTATTCTTATCCTACAAAATCTGACGAATTTGATGAGAATATGAAGACTAGACATGACGCAGTATAACTCGTTATTATGCAAGCTCTCTTATCTCTATGAGCTTGAAGTCGAGAGTCAATTTGCACGTCTTGGTATTCTTCAGTATTTGGCGCCGGCATCGTATCGGCACTTCCCTAGACTGAAGCCATGCTGACAAGGACTTGTCAGATTCTGCGGAATAAGATCACATGTGGTCGCCCGGACGGGACACTTCGCATATATTCATAGCAGCACCTTTTTCGAATCGCACAACACAAGTAGTTGCTGTAGAAGCTAGGCACTGCTCCCTTGTGAGCTGTAATGCCACTCACTGCCACTTGTTTTTTTATGGACAGGACATACGACACAGGGACCTTACACATCAGGCATATCCTCCTCCGACCAAAGCTCAGACGAACTGGTACATGTGCGCAGTTTTCAGCTGCTTCTATGAGTTCTGTAAATAGTCCGTCAGTCCCAGGAATATGACTTATGTGACGATTTGCTACCTTGATTTCGTTTGAGTCTGGGAATGAAGTTCGTTTCCATCGTTGTGCAAATTGAGTTTTACTATCTTCCTGAGTGGTAAGTGCGTCGCCTCATAAGCAGATGGTGCAAGATTCGATTCCAGGAACGCCTTGAATTTTTTCAAAGCACCACCTCTTTCGATTTGCAAGTCGTTGTTGGCCCCTTGGAAGGATCGAACATCGAGAGGATTGTCTGAAGACGATCGAAACTACCATGCGGGCGCAATCTACGACGTTAGCCTTGTCCTTCAAGATGGAGTGGGTGGCTCCAGGAGATTCGCTTAAGCCATACGTCATAAGAAGACTTTGATTTGCGCATCCTGAAATTGAGAGTGTACTAGTCACTGTAGCTAGTGAATGTTTAGAAGGAATGGCATGGTCTGCTGGTAAGTGGCACCGTGTAAAAGTAACAAATCGACTTTTTTGACAATGCCTGGCCCCATGTCGCACATACCGAACTCAAAAAGCTCAATTAAGAGGCCTTTCAGCATCAGTCGTATTCTACAGACCTGGCACCGATGGATAACCATCTTGTTCGCTTCCTGTTGAGCTCTGTGACAGTTGACGCTAACTTTGACAGCAAAGGGATTAAGGCCGAACTTCTACAACAACGAATAAAACTTTAGAAACTGCTTTACTAACAACTTAAGTAACAAATCGGAGGACTTCTGAGGACGACAGAGAGATGTTCACAGAAACCTACTCAACAGACAACAACACTTATCCACAACAAGATGTTCAATTCAGTCCCCGAAAATGAGAAAAACCAAAACAATCAATTCCCAGAAACGACACCTCTCTACAGGCATCCTCCACAGCATCATCCAGATTCAAAATAAACGACACCACACCGAATTCCATTTGCACATGCATCCTCGCAACAATAATCATTCATAACTTTTCAAAATAATTTTCCCGAATCCCAGCCCCAGAGCGCTTTCAAAAAAAGGACCCAGCACCCGGACTGTCAGCCCCTGCCCCCCTGCCAACGCTCAATAGAACGATAATGAAAACAAAAGTCTAGTCAGCTACACAGCCCAGACATTACGAGTCTAAACGTCACATAGAGAGGACGGGACAAAAAAGAAAAACGAAACAACTCGACACCGGACCTATTCACAGGATTGCATAATGAATTCATGCCAACAAAAGGACACCCCTGTGCCATTCGGCACTCGCCCGCTCTCGGGGCACAAAAGGAAACAATTAAAACGTGAAGCTCTCAACGTACTGGTTGGGTTGTACTTTGGGCGACGACGACGACGACGACGACGCGAGTTCAAACCACCACCACCCACCCATCCGCCGAACCGTGTTCCGCCATTTAGAACGGATGTCCTCGAATGCAACAGTAATGTTTCATAATTGTTACCAGACCTCCCCGCGTGTAGGAGGGCTGGGGGTTGTGGCGGTGTAAATGCATGGATGGATGGGTGGATGCTCGTTCACTGCTTTCCGCCTTTGTTGGTGCCTAACGACGCCAGCCGATGCTCGTTAACAGCATCAACAATTAAAGTGTTAGAATGGTGCACCTCATCCCCACAGTATCACAGTCCTGAACGCGAGTTAAAGTCATGAACCTACGCTGGAGAGGTTCTTCAATTCGCGTTAAATTGGCGCCCAACGAGCGATTATTGACTTGTACTCCCGATAATTGACCAGGACCCGGGGCCGGGATGTCGCTGAAGTGGAAAATGCCTTTGTTGGTGGACAAATAAGGATCTCCAATTCGAATCAGGCCAATTCAAGGAGACTACAGCAACTGGAGTCCAAGTGTTGAAAAATTGAATTAAAACATAAAGATGGCGTCGATAATGGAGTTTTGGAACGTTTTTTAAAAAACTCTCCCCACAGCCCACCGGAAGAGTTCAGGCGGCGAGGTAGATCAGATGCGGCCAGCTAAGGCACAATGGAGCCGCGAACAATGGACGTCCGCTTTTGTTAGCCACGCCGGAGCGGCCCACTTTCACGGCAACAGCGACGGGCAGGGGTTCGGTTTTGGGGACCCGTAAAATATGCAAACAATTCCATACAACGGGCAGATTATTTTAATTAAATCCGGAAGGATGTACAGCAGTTTTCAAATTACCCCCCTCCCAGTTAAGGCGGGGTATAAATTAATAAGGCGACATGTTGTTTAGGGTGTGGGACGGCGCGGCGGCGATGGAATTTCAAACTTTTAAGAAGTTCAAATTCGGAAAATGAACTCGTGATGGTCGGTGGACAGGCAGGGCTTTTGTGAGCGCAAAGTTCTTTCAGTGAGCAAAGTGAATCTCAATTAGAGTTTGCGTGAAGTTATGAATTTGATGGGATTAGAAGGAATTCAGCAGTTCCTCTGGGCGGTGCACGAAACTTTGCTACATTTTACTCGTATTTGGGATTCCACAAAGCGTTTCGTTCGTCTTTCACTCTCTCAATCCTGGAGCAATCTTCTTGAGTTGAACGTCACGCTTCGACGGGCAAATGGACGAAAAGTTTATGCACTTAGCTATGCTCTTGTTTCGACGGTCTTGACTTTGATTTGAAGAAAAATTTCAAAAACCTTTTTGGCAGCTGAAATGCAGTTGAGAATAATTTCAACTCTTATCAACTTCAGGCAGCTGCGTGAATGGAAGGGCAATATCTGTCAAAGTTCTGGTAGTTTTGAGAAATTAAGAAACTTGTTTAATTTACGGGGGAACACAAATCCACTGTGATACACGATTAATCGTCTTGTTGGCTGTCATGGAGGTGGTCAGTACGTGGACTGGACATTTTTTTCGAGTGCAACGGTTGGTCTGTTCTATTATTCACAAGAATATCCGATGAGTCACGGCACCTTAGTGTCTGTTGCCCGTTATACAGGAAGGGAGGCACCTAGGACTGTGGCAGCCACCGAGAAAGCAGGCTCATCTGTGCCTTGAACGGCTGAATGAAGGAGGTCCTGATCAATGTGGCTTGGGACGAGGGAGGTTACATTTTTACACTGCAGCTGATCCTGGAGAAGCCCCTAGAAATGTAAACAGACACCTACCACCTATTTGTCGGCTTGAACGTTGCAAACAAAGATGAGTAAAGCAATGTCACTTCTAGTTTTGATTTATGTACGAGTTCCTGCCAAACTTCCATTTCAATTATGTGCGCCATCGCGTCCATCGGCGTTTTCTGTTGTGTTGTCCCACTGGTTTGGAGTTTAAAACTCTTCGGTCTGGAGCATTGGAGTCCGTGCGCTATACACGGCCTATCCATCTAAGGGGTTGAATTCATAGACACCTGACTAGGCCCAAGTCGCTACACAGCCCACACAGTTGAAGGTGGTGGTGGTTGAAGTCTCTCCTCCAAAAAACTATCGACGCAAAGAGGGCCAAAGACTCAAAGCAGACCAAGGCCTTCTTCCCTCTCTTAAGTTCGTCCAGACTTCTACACATGCAATCAGGATGTTGTATAATTTTAGCCTGGTCCTCCGAGAGGGCTTCTCATTCTTCTTCTTGTGACGCTACAGACTTATGCCTCAACCATCATGCCTCTCCAGCCAGCACAATCTTTCGACAGCTGCCTCCAGTTGAGCACTCTAAGTTGGTTGAGCTCCTTCTCCACTTGTGTGCGCCACCTTAGTCAAGGCCGTCCTCTGTTGCGTTGTCTCAATTGCTCAGATTCGGGCCGGAGAAGTGGTGGCCATACGCTCTACATGGCCTAACCATCTTCAGCATTGTATCCGAAGACGCTTGAATAGGCACATGTCGCTGTACAGCCTATAAGGTTCATCCCTGAATGTTCTTCCCTAGACGCCATCAACGCAAATTGGCCCAAAAATCGCACGCAAAACTTATCTCTCTTCTGACTAAGGGCTTCCTCATCCGCTTTTAGTAACGTCCGCGCCATAAAGTAGGACTGGGATGATCAAGCTGTTATACAAAGCAAGCTTAGTCCTTCGAGAGAAGGCTTTATTACTCAAATGCCTCGTGAGCTCAAAGAAACAGCAATTAGCAAGATTTTGTTTACACTGCTTATTTGGGAGCGAGATTTACGAAGTCCTTCACTACCGCGAAGTTTAAGTTGCCTTTGGCGACCTTCTGGCCAAGTCGTCAATGTTGTGCATCCTTCCTCGATGACACGATATGCTTCGTTCTGCTCTCGTTCACCATTTAGCACATTTTGGCCGCTTCAACTTCAGTACCAGCCAACGCGTCATTGACGATTCGATGTGTTGGACAAATCACATCAAAGTCATCCGCGTACGCTAGCAATTGAACGGATTTTTTGGAGACTTTTTATATTGGCGAGTGAGTTCTAGACGACTTCCAGGAAATTTTCGTGACAGCGTCTCGCACTGCCTAACACCTCCTTTAACATTTAAGGCCTCCACGTGTTCGAGTTTATTAATGACCTTGACGGGGGAGAGGGAGTTCTTCATCGTCATCCTGCACAGCGTGACGAGTTTGGTAGTAATGTAGAAAGTAAACATGGGGTTGTAGCCTTGAAATGAAATCGACGTACAGCTGGTATGTGTCGATTTGCAACTTTTGGGTTTTTTTTTCCAGGACCTGTCGTAGTGAACATATTCGAACAATGGTGGATTTCCTCTGCCTGAAGACTAATGGTTTCAGGCGCTCACACAAAGCGTCAGAAAAGATCTTATGTGTGATATTTACTAGACTCGGCAGTTCACACAGTTGAAGGGGTTTCAATTTTCATGAAATGGTCGGTTCGTCCATTTGCATAAACCATCGACTTCAAAAAGCCCTAAAGAAAAAAGTTCAATGGTGTTAAATCGCACGATCTAGGCGACCAATTCTGGTCTCCAAACGCGAAATAACACGACCGGGAAATGACTGATGCAGCAATTGAATTGTTTCTCCGGCTGTATGAGATGTGGCTTCGTCTGGTTGAAAACACATCCCCTCCACATTCATTTCTTCAATTCTAGCCACGAACAAATTGGTTATCATTTCACGATACCGAACACCATTGACTGCTTCCACTTGACCTGACTCATTTTCATAAAAAAAAGGTCACACAGTGACACGTTGAGGATGCATTTGCTTCTCGTGAATCACTGCAGGATTTTCCTCGCCCCAAATGCAACAATTCTGCCTATTGACGAAGCCATCAAGATGGAAATGGGCCTCGTCACTAAAGATGATTTTATCGGCAAAATCATCCCTTCGCTGTGCATGGTCAGGCTTCAGTTCCTGAGTCAATTGAACTTTGTATGCATGAAGATGCAAATCTTTCGTTAAAATTCGCTGCATAGTGGATTTGGAAACACCAATTTGCTGAGCTCGATGCCGAATTGAGGTGGATGCAGTTTGACCGACATCATCACGTACTGCTGCGATATTTTCGGTCGATCGACCTGATCGAAGGCGCGTTGTTGTCTTTACATCAGTTGCAGACCCAGTTTCAGCAAATTTTATCGCTTTACAGTTGATTCTTTTGGAGCATTATTGTACCCCCAAATTGATCGCAATTTGCGAACTGTAGCCGCAAAACTTTCACCATTTTGATAAAACAATTTCACAATGAGAATGCGTTGTTCATTCGTATAGCGCTCCATTTTTATTAAACTTATACCTTCTGCTAACAAATAATAATAATTGTTCAAATGTCAAACAATGACAATTCGAATGGCACCAAATTTAAATCTTGCGTTGTTGTTGGTGCATGCGGCCTATCAGCTCATCTCCGGCTGTCTCGAAAAGCTATGCAAACAGCCGGCCTTTCTCCACATCGTTGTCCTGACTTTGTCTAGGTCGGGGTGGACGGTCGGTTTGGTCATATACGAGTAAGTCAGGTGGGTCGGGGTCGGTCGGGATCTCTTCTATCATTGTCTGTTGAACGAAGTAGTTTCTTATGGGGAGGACGACGCACCGCGCACTTGTAAGCGTCATTTGACAAAAGTGGCTTAATCGCAAGTCGGTGATCTTTCCAAGGATCTGATTTTTTCTGATGATTCTACCAAAAGTCTAGATGATGCTCCAAGAGCCGCACTGGTACGTGCCCATTACTGTCGCGTCATTCAACAGAGATAAGTCTCGATGGTTCCTCTACTCTACACTCTACTTTCATGATTCTTGCACCGTTCGATCATCAAATCAATTTGGGCAAGACTTTTTTTTTGCCGTGGTGCAATGGGTAAGTGCGTCGACTCACACGTCAAAGGTCCCAGGACCGATTCCCGGACTAGCACATGGGCACCACCCCTTTTAAGTTGCTGACAACACTCAAAGTATATTAATTGTCGAGGAACTGTAGGTTTCCTATACTTATCAGAGAACAACAGAAGCTAGGCCGTGGTGGCTTGTGGGCTATACTGCCATCCAATCCAATCTTTCAAGCAGCCTAAAGTGACACGATGGAAATTCCTCAACTATTTACGCAAACAGATGAGGACAACATCAAAATTGTCGGAGAGATTTGAACCGTGACTCAAGTGTAGGACAGCGTAAGGCGGTGTTGGGTGTACTTAGCTGATGGTTGTGGCCTTGAATCCACTTCTCATTTTTAGAAATCGATCAAAGATGTGAAAAATGTGCCAACCGCACATACACGCATCGCAGGGTACGTTGCTTACATTCAGCCCTTCTTCCTTTGATTTCAACATTTCGTCGACATTCTTCCAGTGAAGAGCACTCACACAAGGCCACCTCCTCACAGAACTGCTACCCTTCTCCACTCCTAATTGAGCCTCGCAACTCCGAGGGCTGTTGCAAATTGTGCAATTCAAATCCTTCAACTTATTAACCACCTGCCACCCTAACCCCCCTCGTTGAACACACAAGTCCTCGGCAAAAAATAAAACCAACCCAAAACGAAGAAAAAAGGGAAACATTTGAAGCACACAGTTACACAAGCAAAACTAATTAAATTTATTTAATTATCCTCGTTCGCCCGGGTATCAGGAACTCAAATCACATCTACATTACAGCCATATGTCGCATTCCTATTCATTACGTCCTCTCCGGCAAGTTTCTGGCTCCGAGTTATGCACATTCTCGGCTATGCAAAGTATTTCATTTATCTGTCGGTACACGGCACCAAAACAACGGCTGAAGGGAGGCGGAAAAAAAGCGGAGTCCTTCATTAGTATGTATGCAGAGACGTGTGTGCCACTGAAATCCTTTTTCCCTTCGTCACCGTCACCATCACCGTCGCCCCACCCCCCAGTTCGGGTGTCAACAAATATTCCCACGAATCGCTGCCCGGGAATCTGTATACACGTACACGGGTCGAGGTGGGCATGTGAAAGGCATTCGGGGTATCTGCTTGCCACGGAGGCCTGAGCACACACATATTCCTCAACACCTTTCATATTTGCGGCCTGAAACTGCGTAATTGGGTGGGTAGATGAAAGTGTGTGTGGAGGGGGGGGAGGTGTCACCCGGTGAGTGGGTGTCGTGTGGCGTTTTTTTTTCGCCATGTCATTCGGGCGCTCAAGCTGCAGGGTGTATGAATATTTAACAGCGCAGCGGAGGTGGCTGGAGATGAGTCCTTTCAGCAATTACAGTGAGCCCTCGATGGGAGGGGTGGTGGGTGGGGATTTTATTTTTTCGTGGTTTTTTTTTCTCTGGATCGCGGGATGCTGCAGAGCAGTGAAGTGTCACTTAATATTCGCTGTCTTTAATTGGAATAAAGGCAACGTCGCACTGAGCTGTTCCGTTAGCCGAGCTGTGTCTCAATTTGTTGGCCGTAGAGGAAGTAATCAATGTGTCGATGAGGAGCTCTGGGAGAGACTCAGGAAATGAATTGCTTGTAACCAGAGCAGAAACGCTTACTCATCGCGATAGCGGGCCATCCCGAAAAGGGGCTTCGATTTCAAATTATCGTGGAATTGCATGCGTTGATTGATTTCTGAGACTGCTTGATGAGTTGAGTTTAATGAAGCGTCTGTTGGCTTTCGAGACGAAGGGCTGACACCCGTTGGTTGTGCAGATCCCTACTGACAAAAAAAACCATCCGTTGCGTCACTACCACCTCGCATATGTGAGGGAGGGACTCAAGCTTGATGCATGGTTGCAGCGACTTGGGCTCCGCTGTCATTCTAAATTCCTTAAGTCGCTCATTGTTCGTACTTCTGCTGCATTCTCAGCACTCTAATAATCTCATCTGTTATTGCGAACGATACAAGCTCCAGGTGCTGAACCGCGTAGAATTAGGTTTTGGCTTGAAAAGGCATCTTGGAAGCAACCTTATCTAGTCAAGAACTGCGTAAGATCACAATTTCGTTCACCCTGGCTTCGATTTATCCAACTTTTAACACTTGAGATTAGTCGGTTCGTCCATCTACCGATTTTGGAAGTCGCTTCACTGCTGTCTTCTCTCCGAATTGTCTTGAGTTTCTTCGCGTGTGTCATGGTTGGCCGGTTGTCAGAATTCGAGAATATCGATGAATTCGAACTTAATGAAGGCTCTACACCTCTCTCTCTCTAGTCGTTTACCCTGCCTCAGATCGCCGATATTTGACCAAAGTTTCGAAGAAAGATTTCGACTTCTTCCCACACACCGACGCGAGGTGGTGCCTAAATCTGAGACTTAACTTCAATCATCAGTCCTAGGGAATTACTTAGTGGCCACGGCGGTAATTGTCGTTTTTTCTGAGTCCGCTATTGTCTCCAGCATCGCTATCGTCAGCAGCAGATTTTTTTTTGTCCCGAAATGGCGACCCCGATCATAAGTTTTGGTTCATCTCCGGTTCTTAAAAGGATAATAAATGGATGAACAAGCCCCTGGGCAGTCCTAAGTGTACTTGAAAAGAACTAGAGGCATGTAACACAACTGATTCGAGTACTACTATAGCTTAATAAAAATTGAGTGGCGTTAGAGCCCACAACGGACCAGGGCCTAGCTCCTACAACAACTACTCGTGTTGTGCGTGCTAATGTTCTCTGAAGAGTAGAAGGGACCTACAGTTTTTTGTCGACTCCGAACGGCGAGATTTGAGCTTTTCATAGACAATTGACACTCTTTGAGTTTTGCCAGCAACTCGAAAGAGGTGAAGCCGTGAAAAAAAGGGCAAGTGTCAAGTCTGTCCGTTTGTTTGTCGACCCACTACGCCACGGCGTCCACTTTCAGGCTATCAGTCTTGCCAAAATGGGCACTATTGGATTCTCTCCCTCTTTCGTTGGCATTCCGTGTAATTGTTTATAGATTCTATCTTTGTAGACACTTTAGCTGGTTTCACACATCAGTCCATTTACCGACTACGGGTGATTGTAGTTCAAGTTTTGATAAGTCTTTGCTGAAGGAGAGGAGATGGATACCAGTCTTGGAAGCTTAGGCAGATGTCTAAGCTTCTAAGGCACGCTCTTTGAATTTGACAAAGTGGCATCAGATTGCTGAGCTTCTGTGATGACGGTTCCGTGAACGCCTTAGAAATGAACAGAGTCTGAAGTTTGGAAATATGGATTTATATGTAACGATGGCATAAGGGTGGAAATAGACTAGGCCTATCGTGCGTCTCGTGCCTTTCGTGCCTCGCAGTCTATTGCAACTAGGAAGCGATTCACTAAGGAACATTTTTGTTTAGAGGGTTAGTGCCGCTGTGAAGGTGTACCACGGTCTTCGATTGTTTTTCGTCCGTACATCCCCTGGAAAAGCCGTTGAATGAAGTTTCCAGTCTTTTGGTACGTTTTTGTGCCGTTTCCCCTGTGACTCTGAGCAACAAAATCAATTTTGCCCCAGCACAAAACCTGAACAGTCTCTCTGTGCTATCAGGTTAAACAAATGCATCTTCTTCTTCCTGTGGCGCTACAGTCCGGGATGGACCTGGGCCTCAACCAACATGCTTCTCCAGCCAGCACGGTCTTTCGCCAGCTGCCGCCAGTTGCGCACTCCAAGCTGGTTGAGGTCCTTCTCCACTTGTGTGCGCCACCTTAGACTATGTCGTCCTCTGTTGTGTTGTCCCAATGTTTTAGATTTAGAGACTTTTCGGGCCGGAGCAGTGATGTCTATACACTCAACATGGCCTAGCCATTTTAAGCGTTGTATTCGAAGACGCTTGACTAGGCTCATGCCGCCGTACAGCCCATATAGTTCGTGGTTAAATCTTCTCCTCCAGATGCCATCAACGCAAACAGGACCAACAATCGCACGCAGAACTTTTCTCTCGAAGAGAGAATCATCCGCTTTTAGTAGTGTCCAGGTTTCCGCGCCATTAAGAGAGAGGGCTTTATTACCTTCTTTCTTGGACCTCTTAAGCCCAAAGAAACAGCGATTGGCGAGAGTGATTCTGCGTTGAATTTCGGTACTGGTGTTGTTGTCCCTATTTACAGCGGAGCCGAAACAACTGCATCTGCGGACCATAATTGGTGCCATAACAGGCCACTGAGCCGCTGGAACACACGCCTGCAGACTCGACATCCTTCACAATGACTTTTGCGGGAGCTGCAGAAACGAGGAGGGGGTAGAATACATCTCCCATCTACTCTATGACTGTCAAGTTCTTGTAATAAAGAGGAAGAAACATCCAGAAAAACGCTTCATTGACAACTACGGTGAACACAGTGACTGCAGCGTGAAACACTTCAACATCTTCATAGTTAGCTCACAACGGGCAAGAAGGGACCTTCCGCGTGACATCGCAAGTTGCCCAATGGTGACCTAAGTGTGGTTGCTTCATTGGTAACCTCTGCGCTCTAACCTTACTCCTACCACCCATAACTATGAAAATTGCCCCAATTTCTGCTCAGCTTAGTTGGTCTCCATAGTCTAACTCAAATGATTGATTCCACTGGACCACCTGCCAGAATTTGCAACTTGTAAAGGTGCAGACAAGGTTTCTCCAACTCCACGGTTCAGAGTCGGTATTCAGCCCCTCTTCAAACCTGACAGAACAATAGTGACCACAGTGGCATTGGTTGTCGTGCTCCAAAAACTTTTCAAAACTCCTGCCAAGACATCCCTGATAAGGACTTCACTAGTCTCTGCTTTAACCAAGCATATGGCCGCTTCGCATGAACGAACGACTTAACCTTCAAAAACCCCATCATCCACATGAAACCAAAAAAAAAAAAAACTAGAAAAAAGTAATTCTCGACTGGCAGAAACACGGAATGTATTCCAGACAAAAGAACAAGGACAATACCCAGCGCATACAATGGAACCCAAACAAATCTCAGATTCCTTACTGCAGAAATGGATTTCGCTTCGCCGCCCCTGCACCACAGCTCTTCCGCGCTATTTTCCTTTTCCCTCTCCCTGCTTTCCTTTCAAGCTCATGGTCCACAAATCGAGTTTAAGCGTGTGTCGACAATGAAACTCCTGAAATTCAGACTCCAGCTTCCAGCTTTAAGGACTCACACGCTTTGTTGCTGGATTACACGAATCCATGCAAATGTTCGGTGCTGCGACTCAATTCCACTGTGCGCTGTTTTAGCGAACAAAAACAATATTGTAACGGTAAACAATAGACCCCATGCATCGATGTTTGGCCATGGATCTTCGGGGGATATGATTGGGGCTGAGGAGCTTAACACAACACACAACACAACACGACAGGGGTTTGCAGAGAATTTTGTTATCATCCGCCCGGGCAAACAATATTTATCCACGACTGAAGTGTTGATTAACCAAATATTTGTGCTTGTTCCCGTTCGCCAGGATATGAGAGACGAGTGCACAGAGATGCGGCATCAGGTGCTCGATGGATTATGAGATAAAGGTCAAGGGAAGGCGTGTTTCTTTGAGGAGAGGTTTCTTTTGGACGGGTGAGTCTTTGATGGGAAACACGTGTTCTATGTGGACCGAAGAGGAGGAGGACTTGTGACGTTGAACACGTGTGTGGCACAGACTATGGAAGATGCGTTGCTACTGCAACGGGAAGAAGGTGATCGGAGAGTTAAACTAACATCACAACATGAGAGAAGAAGAAAATATGTTAAATTTGTCGAAAAATGACAACAAGATGGACGGTTAATGGCAACTGACAACTTATCTAAAGTACGGACTTGTGTAAAATGCCTCTGAGAGTCTTAAGTATATATCTTCTTCTTCTTCTTCTTCTTCTTCTTCTTGTGGCGGTACAGTCCGGAGGGACATGGGCCTCAACCAATATGCCTCTAAAGCCAGCGCGATCTTTCGCCGGCTGCCGCCAATCGTGCACTTCAAGTTGGTTGAGGTCCTTCTCCAATTGTATGCTCCACCTTAACCTATTCGAAGACTTAAGTGTATATCACCCACTGTTATAAGTCATATGTGAAAGATAGCAGCTGGGAGTAGGAATGCAACCCATCCTAAGCCCTTTCTAATCAACCAACATAATTTCCCCCCTCAGTGGGATCATCTATGTTGATGAAATGAAATTGTTTGGTAAGAGAGAAGAGAAGTTATTCGTGGACGTTTTTAGAAGAGAAGTTGGGGGACACCAATAATTTATTCAATGTGATTCACAACTTTTTACCTTCACTGTATATTTTTTTTTTTACTTGTTAAGGGCTGGATGAGATAAAGGACAATGCGATGTGTCCTTAAAGTGCACAATTTACAAAATGTTTAATCTTATGTGGACTGGTACTTTTATTCCCACTGTGCTTAGTTCATTTTTTAAATTCATAAAATTTGTCCTGGTACTGTACGTAGCCATCATTATGAATTTAATACAACCAACTTCGTTCCACTAAAAAAATTAAAAACGGTTGTAAGAAAAACAGGCATCAAAACGGACCATGAATGAATTGTTTGTGCAAAAGTTCAAAAACGATGAATTTATGAACATTTTCTACAAAACAAAATTTCTTAAAACATTTTTTTCAAAGTGTATGCCCACTTTTTGCCTTCACTGTATGCCACTCAATATTCTAAACATTCTGCAAAGTCCTTTTTTAACTCTATACCACTCAAAAATGTCTTCTTCAATGTCAAATCTCAAGTGTATTGCAACTTCTTAGTCCCTCTGTGTTAATTTCGAATGGGTAGGAAAAAGTTGTCTGTGAATTCAGTATCAAAATGTGCTCCAAAAATCCCATTCTTCACCCTTAATTCTTCATAGTTCATAGTGTATCGTAACTTGTTGCCTCCACTGTACATATCTTTCAGATTGAATCTATAAATTTGTGTATCGTAACTTCCTATACCCACTATACAAATTTTTTCCTAGTGTTTTGTGGACATACAAATGCAGAGCAATGCTTAAAAAGTACTGTAGGAAAACGAATGTGTGTCAAAACTTTTCGTACCCACTGTTGTGGGTTTTCTATCCTCCCCCGAAAATGTCTCATTACACGCGATTAAAAAAAAACTGCACATCCCAACATTCCCACCGAAGTGTTGCAAGATTTTTCGCCCCCACTGTATTTACCATGTAAATAGGATACATTGATAAATGGACTCACTGTCACGGAAGCAAAAGCCAAGACACGAGCGAACGAATGGTCCCCTTGTTAGAGAAGTAAGCAAACTTTGCGAACCGAATTTGTGCAGTGTGACAACTCAAGGACGAACTGCACGAGAACGCTAGGAACCAGTGCTCTGAGGAGGATCCGAAGTTCCCGTATGTATAGCAGCGACGCAGCAGTTTAGCACCCCCCCCCCCCCCCGCACCTACGGTACTCCAAATCACTCCGAAACAAATCCCGGCGATTGTCGTCAGGTAGTGTTTCGAAAGTGTCCACACAATGTAAGATTTGACGAACACGCCCTGCTTTCCTGGATGCCGGTGCGGTGTCCCTGGTGCCTTACCGTGTCGTCGGCGGGTTAAACGTGTGAAACGACACAACTTTCCTTTTCGCCATTTAAATGTAGTTTTAATGTCTTTCCGAGTTCAGGTACAACGGTGGCTACGGCTACGGCGGTACAGGGTGCACCCAAGCCGACATCAACCGGCGGCAAGGCAGTAAATCAGCCGAGAAACTGGCTGCGGATGAGGTGTGGGGGGGGGGGGTCGGTGTCTTCGAAAATCCAATAAAGCAGTCATTAAAAAGTTTCAATGTCTTTTTGGCAATTTTTGTGCGATGGCGACGGACGCGGAGGGGGTGACATTTATTCAAATTGTTGACATACTTTGTATTGATGCGGTTTTCCGTCACAGATGTCATTCGCAGACGGCGGTCCTGTTCTCTTTGCACAGCTCAGTGGCCGGAGAGTTAATCCCGTTGGATCAATAATGGATTTTCTGCGGTGGGCGGAGGGTTGTGGGTGATGCTCGCGCCCCCCCTCGCATGTGAGTGCCCTCGGGGGTGGATAAAATATTGGAATTATAATGCTGAACTTATGGTTTGCTCCATCACCCGGGCAGATAACGTAATTTATTGTCGTGTTAACAATCGGATTGATGGCGGATGTTGTGCGGGTGATGTGTTAACTTAAGAGTTTCTTCCGCCCCCTGTCTCGTTTGCACGCCTCACGCGGGCGGGTGCGGTTGAAATCTGGCAGTGAAATGTGATAGCCTTCGATGAGGGTAATTAATTCGATTTTGCAAATGATGCTTATCTCTGCTCAGTCATGGGTTTTACGGTGGTGGCGGTGGCGACGGCGGTGGTAGTGTCAGTGACGGCGTTAAGTGGAGGCATTTTTTTTTTCGAAGTTATTCCGGTGGAGATGGAGGTTAAAGGCAGTTTTGAGTGGGGAAATACATAAGTGGACAGTATCCACTTGAGGTGAGGTGAAGGCGTACATCGATGGTTTTGAGTACATGTTTAAACTTGCTTTAAAGCTATTTGTAAAATCTGTTGTTGTCACGGACAGAAATCGCTCTACTGAACCGTAGGAGTTCCTCGTGGCTGCGAGCGACGTCCGGCTCGTATTGGAGTTGCCTTTCTACTGTTCGGCGTGCCACGTGGAAGATGATAGGACAGCCTTCCCTATCTTGTATCAGCCCTTTAGCGTCCAAATAAAGGAAAGCTCCAGGCGGAAGCTGTTAAGACGTACCCGCCTTACATTTCATTTGGGTAGTAAGCCCCAAAGATCAGACTGTTAGTTGAAGCCATGCCTCGAGCAGAGTGACTTCGTATCAACTTGATAATAAAATTATCTATCCTTATAAGGTTTGCCTCGTTGTACAGAACCTCGTTGGGGTAGAATTTCGTGTACTGGGATTCTGGTGTTCGATATAAACGGAGACAGGCCCGAAGACACTGCCTCACGAACACCCACCCATGTCATGTCTGCGGGGCTCATGAGAAACCAACGTACGACCACGTTGAAACCCTCAAAAGCGATTTTCGACGGTCGCCATTGAAGGAACCCAGCGCTTTTTGACTTTGCCAACTGATTTCCCCTCTAGAGACAAGAATCGAATCACCAAAGTGTTCTGGTCTTTATATCATTTTTTTTTTAATCCAACGACACGTCTACTTGCGTGTTCGAATTGAATGAAATTTTGCGCCCTCCATCCACGCCATCAAGGGTGAGACTAAGTACTTATCGAACCTTCCTTTGACAGGGACTGTATTGGGGGAGTCTCTCAGACAGTCTCTCTCAGCCACAGGCGCAGGGAGTTCGAAAATTTTGGGCTACGGCAACGTTGTGTTTCAATTTCTCTTATACTAGCCAATTTCACGACTATTTTGAATCCTACAACAACCTGAAGCCCCCTGACAGAGGCTCTCACACCATCCACTGTCTCCACTGAGATGCATTTTTTTTCGGGTTTATAAACTTAGTCCGCAGGGAAATCTTGATTTTCATCTTTAAAGTCAAAATTACATATAAGCACTAGAAGTATGTATGCAGAGGAGGGATCCTCGCCACCTCCGACTCCTTGGTAGTCGCAATAGCTGCGAAGTTGGCTTTTTGAAGGTTTTTACTTAACCTCTTCGAATGGGCATGTGGGGAATCTAGGAGATTTTCAGCAAGACGTCCGTCAACTTGATCACCACAAAGTTGAAGGAAAGTCAAGCCAGCCCTTAGAAGTCGATAGAGGACTCAGGAGGCAAGGAAATACCACCCCCTCCGTATGTGTCACAGCTGCTAGAGCTGTCAATCACGATCCAATTCAAAAATATTATGACCCTCTCCCATTCACCGCCTACAAGGATCTATCTCAAAACCAGACAAAAAAACCCCCTCAACCCTCCTCCCACAATTTTTGTGTGTACATGGCTGCGCTTGAAAACCCTCTCACCTCACTGTTCCGAACGCAATCAAATCGTTTCGCTAAGTACATCTTCTTTACAACTGTCAGTCAAGCGGGGAGGACATGCAAAGAACAATGTTAAGTCCCATCCTTCAAACGTTAAGTGGATGTGAGAAAAAAAAACGAAAATAAAACACTCTCCCACCCCGCCCAACAGGACAGATCATCCGTTTTTCATCCGCCCATCAGGGCCCGAGCAGAGGGACTCCCGTTTCCACATTTAAGGCGCATTACATATCCACCCCGGGATATTGATCGGCGAATTGTGTTGTGTTCTGGTGCCGCGCACTCGTACGGCTCCTCGAATTTATTGCTTATTTTATCTGCTCGACGTCGGAGGAGTGTGAAGCGCAGGGAACTAGGACATGTGCCATCAAGTAGGTTAGAGGCGGCATTAAGGACTATCCACCTGAAGAGCAAGATGAACGTAAATAATTTGGGTAGCTGAGCACAGCGAGGAGGAGGTGAAGGGGGGGATATGTTGTTTCAGCCAGTTAACGGATACAAATCAGCTCACCACCCACTTAACCGCTCAAACGCTCAAACGCATCCCTTCAGCATCCTTTGTTCGCATGCCCACGCACTCGACACGAAATTAAATGCGAGCCCCCTGGGAGCCTACAAGGATCTGACTCTGTCTGACGGACACCGCTGTCATAGTTCCGTTTCGGTTCAACGCACTTTGGCCTCCCCCCGCCCTCCTGCATTCACTTATGGATGTGAGGTGCGGTGCGCCATTATCGTTTAGGATGGTTGGGGAGAGGAGGGTGTACGGAGGGAAGAGCACACATTTTTATGCGATGCCTTGTAAGAGGGTGGAAACTGCTATTTATGTGCCCTTCCAACTGTGCGCACACAGCCACGTCGGAACGTGCGTGCGATAAGCTTTCTTAAATTTGAAGCGGCAAGGACGACATTGTGTAATTTGTGTCTCGGTGATGCTCTCCGACCAGGACATGGAGACAGCGCCAGGCGAGTGGCGCTACTGGTCAAGAGCGCACTGAAGGAGAAGAAGAAGAGAATTATGGTCACAATTAAGGATCAAGTGGTTCTTGGGGAGGGGTGGGGCGGTGGATAAAGTGGATTGGCAAGCGAATGGGGGATGACACTCTGCTTAACTGTGGTCCACCAACCGCACATGTGTGGGTGCGAGGAGGTGGGGGAGAGGGGTTGGTGGAAGGGTGGTGAAAGGGAGTCAGGTAAGTAAGTGCGGTTTGTGAGAAACTCGATCCACACTGGGGTGATGCTACACACATGTGGCATGTGGATTCAGTTGGATTAATTTCACTCGGAAGTGTGAGTTGTTTCCATGGAGGGGGGGGGGGGGGGGGGGGGGGGTAACTCAGATCTGGGATACATGCGGTTGCGAGCTCTGAGGACTGTGTAACCATCTGAATTAATGAGCGTGCTAATTTCGTCTCGATTTGTGGAAAATTACAACCGATTTGCGGTGTGGAGGAGGAGGAGGAGGAGGAGGAGGGGAGTGGTTGCAAATTATTGTTATTGCGGGCGCTAGTTGCAGATGTATCCACTTCCCCACCGGTAAAGGAATCCAGTCCGCATTGGATTCAATCGAGCGCGCACGGACGTACTCAGCGCCGAGCGACAACGTCAAAAGGGAGCAATGAGGTCACACCTCATCAAAATCCATCACACATCCAGTTCAACCGTGAGCGTCCTGGAATCTGTATCCCTCACTGAATGGGATGTGGGTAAAGGCAAGGCGTTCGCTTTGTGAGATAAATCAAATGGAAATTTCCTCTGCGCACAGAAGGATGCCGCAGGAGGGGCGGTTGGGAAATCGATAGAGACGATGTGCTCTGGTTTCAAGCTAAAGGCCACTTTATGGTTGAAGACGCATTTGCACACCGCAAAGGACGGACGGCGATGTTGTGAGTGAATTGAGTCTGGGGGAGGAGGAGGAAAGGGTGGGTTTTCGATTGGAGTTCGATGATTGACCTGATGGACTGAAGAGCCCTCTGGAAGCAGGGTCTCAGGTGACGGTTTCTTGGTTGACTTTTGGCATCGATAAAGGAACCGGACACACTTTACAGTCCAAAGACCATTTTGTCACCATCTCTGCGTCAAGAATCAACAGCAGTCCAGGCGTCAGTTGCCTTAAAGTCGAAGTCCACTCTCTGAAGAGGTTTTTCAAGAATCTATGGCCACTTTTGCGTGCCAAACTGAAGCACTCTCGATGATCTCTTACGCTTCAAAATTTAACTACAGACTCCACTTGACCACAATTCCAATTAAATTGGCTTGTGCCTCTTCACTTACCCCCCGTCTGTTCTCTCTTCGCCGCAAATATCAAAAACTGATACCCTTGCAGCCCATCAAAGTGTTGAACCACGCCCCAGGGGGGATGGTCTTCTCACCTCAGGCCCCGCTGCACATCTGTCCAGTGTCACACCTCCCACAGTGGGGGTATGAGTTATCGCCCCACCTAATGATGTAAATTTTGTCGAACCGACGAAGAAGACGTCCTCTCGAGGATCACATATTTCATGCATCCACCCGGACAGAGTTCAAACACCCAAGGGTTGTCGAAACTATTTAACGAGCCCTTAACCTCTCTCACATCCAAATATCTCGCACGCAGTTCTGGACCAGAAATATTCCCACAACACACACACACACACCCCCTGTGGATCCGCACACACCAGTCCCTGTGCTCAGCCAAACGGCAGGACAACCCAGCTACGTCCTTAATTGTGCTCCAGAAAGCCCAGTAGCAGTCGGCGAGGGGGTGGTGGAGATGATTACAAAAGCCCTAAGAATGTTCATCAGACCTCTTTGCCAGGCACTGCCGCCCGTGCCCGTGTGTGCTGTGTACCTAATAAATCAATCTTCCCTAAAAGCATTCACTTGCGGCCACTTGTCTGCATGGCGACGCCGTGCAGGACACCGGGGACTCCGGGAAAACGCTTGGCTGCAGCTTGCCTTTGCATCCCAGTGATAAGAGAGAGGATGTGACAGCACAGCTGAGCGGAGGAAGAGCAAAATATTAAATCAGCCTTAACCAAGGGCGTTAATAAATCCATCATCATTACCGCTTATGGTGGTGGATTTCTGCTTCCGCCCAGCTCCAGAGCGGAAAGCGTTTATTAATGAAAATCAAGAGACCACCCCGCCAATGCATTCCTCCGGTGCAGTTCATATCGCTCCTTTGAACGGCGCTTTGCTTTTGTTGTTCTTTCACTTTCTGTCTGGACGGGGGGCAGGTTGCGTCGTTGAAAGGCTGAGCGGATGATGGTTTCATTTTTCCCGTCTTGTGCAGAAACACGTTTATGTGCGCCAGTCATGCCATTTCTTTGCAGTTTGTTGTTGCTGCTCAGCAACAGATGTTGCGGGAAAATGTTGCGGGTGTTTGAACAGAGGCTCTGAAACTATTTTCTTATATAAAAATTAAACAAGAAATATTTCGCTAACAAGACACTTTTTCTATTTTTCTTGCAGGTATGTTTTGACTTTTTTCGAATTTCGATAAAATATTGGCGGTAAGTAAGGGATGAAATTTTTAAACAAATTTGCCAGAAAATAATTAATTAATTAATTAAGAAATGGTTGCACGCTCCCTTTACATTTCAACATCGAGGCCTCCAGTTGAGCGTCGCGATAGGCACCGAAAACCTTGAGGTAGTCAAGAACGTCGTCTACCTCAGTTCCGCAATAAATATAACAATAGAACCACTCTTGCCTCTGTTTCCTTGAGCTCAAGAGGCAATTGAGAGACAAAACCCCTTCTAGCAATAACAAGCTTTCTTGATCATCCCTCTCCTCGTCTATGGCGCCGAAAGATGGACGTAGTTAAAGCGAATAAAAAAGCCCTTCCGCCTTTTCGAGAGCAAAGGTATTCATCCGATTTTTGGACCTATTTGTGGCGTCTGGAGGAGAAGATTTAAGAATGAACTCTACAGGCCGTACGCCTGGATGTTTAAGTCTTGTAGAGTGGATGGCTAACATTTCTACGAACCGAAGAATTGTTTAATTAGAGACATAAGGCTAACGCAATGTGCTTGTAGAAAACTCAAGGGACGCCTAATGGATAATGAAGTCGTATCGTTAAATATGAAGCAAATCGTGGCTAGCATGGGTTTCGCCTTACTTACTATTGACCATCTGTTCGGTCCCAAGAAAGGAGACCCCTTCGACCGCGCCAACTATCAATATATGGCGTCAATATATATCCTTAATATGGCGTACAAGATCCTCTCTACCGTATTGTGAAAACCGTTCGTCAACAACCTGATAGGTCCTTATCAGTGTGGTTTCAGCCCAGGGAAGTCCATCATCGACCAAATCTTCACACTACGGCAGAATTTCAGATCTTGGAAGAGACCCAAGAAGTACAAATCGACACTTATCACCTATTCGTCGATTTCAAGGCCGCATATAACAGTGTGCATAGAGACGAGCTATACAGTGCCATGTCTAGTTTTGGCATTCCTACCAAACTCGTCAGATTGTGTAGGATGACGATGGAGAACTCTCGCTGCTCCATCAAGGTCGGGAACGAACTCACCGACCTTCTAAAAGTCAGTTCAATTGCTAGCTTACGCCGATGACATTGACGTGATTGGACGAACACAACGAGCCGTCAATAAGGTGATAGCTGGCATTGAAGCGTTTTGTTTTTTTGGCTCAAGATCCAATTGAATTATAGAGCCCTCTCTCGAGTTATGTGTAATTTGCCATCTATAACATCGATGCTTAAAGCTCAGCTTAGAGCTCAGGTCTGTTCGCTTTCAAGCACCGACTGATTTTCTAACTTCTAAGATTGGGGAGGGAATGATTCAATAAATGTGAAAGAAGCGAAAAATGTACGAGTATGAGAACAATGACACCAACCAATCATGTAGCAGTTTGCAAAGGGTGGCACAGAATGGCTTGCAGCAAAAACAAGATCAGTGATACAAATAGGTTCAAATGTTGTTCACGTACCTTAAGATACGGTAATTCCTCCCAAAACAAGACGCTTGTGAGAGTGTTTTCTTTGAATCGACTAGAACAACTTTTCAAAACCATTCTTCTGCTGATATGAAACACTGCAATATCCGTCAAAAGTGATTCCTGTCTGTTGTCCCTTTCTTCCACGTTTTCACTATTTTTTGACAGCATTTCAGCCCCCATCCCTAAAATGAGAGGATCCGTCAATGCTAACACGTGAACAGACCTAATACAACCAAACCCTGACAGCCCGGGGAAATTTTTGTAACCCTCTAGCGGGCTCCCTCTTTGTAAGAAAACACTACCAAAGGCTTAGTGAATTTTCGAATTTGACAGTTTTGGTATCGTCACATATCCCCAACTTTGTTTCCTGCATTCCTGCAAGAGAATAGAAAAAAGAGTCATGTAGCGGCTCTATTTACAGTTCTCTGGCCTCTCAGTCCTTGAATGTGACGTGAATGGCTGAATTAGATATTCCTCTTATTAAAAGGATGCTTTTTAGACCGGAGTCACATGTAAAATGGAAGCAAGTAGACTCTTATGTTGATGTACCAACAGAAGATGTCATGCAGGATCATGAGAGATAAGGGGGTACGATCATTCTGTCACAGATCTCCTTTGTTCCTAAGACACATAGGGGGCGCCACTAACAAGAATTATTCATAATATATTTATTTTTTGTTAGTGGCGCCCCCTATATGCTCCAGGACTTAATGAGAAGTAAAGTAAATCCGGTCCAAGCATTCCCTTTAAACGCTTCAGTAGATAAGTAAAATGTTAGAGAATGTATTCGGTTGCGGATTGAAGTTGAGGCTCACTTAGGTAAATGACAATCCGCATGAAGTCTAAGTTCAAATTAAACCGCCAATCCCAGCGCATAGTTCTTGACGACGACCAACTTAATAATTGAGTGACACTACAGCCCACAAGAGACCAAGGCCTAGCTTCTACAACAACTACTCGTGTTGTGCGTGCAACTGTTCTGTCACGAGTAGAAGGGACCTACAGTGTTTTGCCGACTCCGAACGGCGAAATTTGAGAAGCTTTTCCACCTCTTTCGAGATGTTGAGAAGCAAAAACTCGAAAGAGGTGGTGCCGGGAAAAATACGAGTAGTCCCGTCGGGGAATCTAACCTAAACCTTGTGTGTTAGGGTCAAGACATTTATCCACTACGCCCAACTTACTTTCAATGAAATTTCACTTCCGTCGGCAATAATTCAGTACTGTTCCCTTATCTCACTTAATAGAAAGTTCCTCCAGCTCTTGGCATAATCAATAATTCTACTGAAACGCAGCTCGGTTTAAGGAACTGTGTGCACAACCTCCACTTGAGAGCCACTGGAAGTCGTAGTCAACATGATGCCAGCGTCAATTCTTCGCCAATTCTCTGTATCCTCATTTGCTTTCTTTCTCTCTTGCACACAATGGAATCATCTGCAAACAACAAAATCGGCCATATTTGCTTTCCACACTCACCATCCCTTTCGCACGTTCACACACAGTTCTCACTTGACATTTTCACACATGCTATCTGACGTTCCTCCGTTCCACAGTGCTTCGCTGACCGCGCTGAATCCCCTTCACACATTCTCAGGCCGCGCTGAATTCACACACACACACACGCAGTATGCGACCATGCTTCGTTGAACAAGAACAACATACTCCACACACACACACACCACCAGAGCATCAACTCAACGGCAAGATGCGCAGAAAACCTCCTCCGCTGCTGCTGCTGCTGTTGCTGAACACCGAAAACCAACAGAGAAGACAACATTAAAGCGCAACCAACGAACGAACACCAACCCCAAAGCGCACACGACAATAAACCGTCCGCACAAAGCGGACACGAACAAAATCAGCTCAGCTCTCTCTCTCGTTCAGCTCCGAATGTCAGTCTACCGTTTGTCGCAGTGCTGTGCTGAGTGAAGTACCGCAATTCACAAAATTTCTCTCCACTCTACACAGAATCACACACAACCAGAAGTTTTCTGTTTTTTTTTGTTATTTTCTTTGAAAAATCCATCCCAACCGCCGACCACCAGTATGCACTCGTGAAGATCCATCAATGAGGAGAACTCGCTGAAGTCGTGCCCCGCATCCGATCGCCGCCTCGAGAGGGTCAGTGTTCTTGTGTCTTGTCGTCGGTCCTTCCGTGCAAGTGTCAAACTCCTCAACGTCCCCCCCCCCTCCCCGCCCCGGGAATGGAATACAATTTTCACAGTTAAATAATAATACATCCAGCCTGGGCCGAGTGCGTGTGCGAATGTGTGTGCTGCCGCCGCCGAGAGGCGAAGAGAGTGAATTGTTGATTTTTTTTGTTCATTGCCTTGCAAAATGTGCCGATCGGGGGAAATGTTTAAAAATACAAGAGAAACGAAAAATTGTTAAGAACTCATGCCGATGCCGTGATTTTTCGCTTCCCATACATTTTTCTTCTTCACTTACTGCCGTCGCTCTGCGGCCCGCCATTGCCTTCAAGTTCATTTTTGTTCCTTCTGGCCCAACAGAAGAAGAAGAAGAAGCATCCTCGTACTCGTCCGTGCCTTGAGAGGAAAATTTCCTCTTGTTTGCGTTCGGCCGATGATGAAGATGATGATGATGATGATGGCGGTGGGAAAAAGGAGAAAAACATTTTCACTCATTTCTTCTTCTTCTTCTCCACGGTGAGCCTGAGAGCGTGTGTGCGGGACTGCTGGTGCGGCTGTGTGTGTGTGCTCTTTCCACCCCATGCGACGGAATGTGGTGATTTATTTCGGGACTCTGGCTCGAGAATATTTGTTTATTTGTTCTTCGTTCCCGTTAATCTGTGTGAAAGTGCGCTCCGAGAAGGAGAAACCGAAAAAACAGTGTTTTCAAAGCGATAAACAAATTGTGTGACGGTTCGCGGTGTTTGTGTGTGCGGGGGATAATTCACTGCGCTCTGGATTGTGTGAGACCAGCTAAAGGATATTTCCTTTCAGCAGCGCTCATCTGTCATCTGTGAAAAGTTGCTTTCTGGATGGGATGCTTCGTGTCCTGCTTCAGGAGGGGATGCTGTGGCAAAAGTGTGGAAATTGAAATTTTTTGGAAAATCTGATATTTTTTTTCGGATTGGATTCATTGTATTTTCTTGTTTTGATCCCTTTGTGGGATGTTTTTCTTTTTTTTTTTTTCGCTGTGGAAGAAAGTCTTTCCACGCAGCATCCATTTTCGAGTGTTGCCAGGCTGTGGGAAATGTGTTTTGAGGGATGAAATGTAAAAGGAGTGCGCCATGAGTGTGGAAAATGTTTAAAGGGTCGTTTTGTATAAACAAATTCATCAAATTGGACACACAATGTGGTGCTTGTAAATTTTGAGGCACGGAGGCCCCTTTGTGGAGCGCCCAGTGTCCACACAAGGATTTGTTTTTAATTGTCTGACAAAGCAGAGTGGAATTTGAATCGGAATTTGTAAATAACTGCCCGACTTGCGTTGTTTCAAAGTGTGAGCCTCCAAATTCCGTCCTTATTCTGCCATGTTTGCAAAACCTGCTTCCCAATAGTCAGCCTTACACGGTACATTGTGATTTGAGTGATCGAAAGTTTTTGTGCCAAAATCTCAGTTCGGTCGTGCATTTTATTCCTACCACATTTCCAGGAATTTTGTGAGAAAAAATATTAAGTCGTGCCGCAAATCTTTTCAAATTTTATATCTCGCAATGTTAGCCCTGTTGTACTTAATTTTTTGTCTCAACGGTAGTCTTGTCGCACTTCGTTTTAGACTTTGTGTCTTGAATTCTTAGACTTGCATTCAATTTGTCAACGACTTGATCAGAATTAGGTCTAAATTCAAAACGTCAAATTTGAGGCAAAAATTTAGTTTTCAGTGAACCAATTTTGAACAACAATTTGGCATCGCTAACAACAGGCTATCCAGCCATAAACTTTGTCAATTAAGAGAAAGTTTAAATGTGTAGTGCAATTTTTCCTTGTGTACCAAAAAGAAACAAGAACAGAAATCAGAATCTCCCCCAAACGTCGGATTATTCTGACACACATTAAAAAAAAAATAGAAGAAAAGGAAGTTAAAATTTCGATCCTTTCGTCTATCGAAACGATAAGGAATTTCGGAAACAAACTGAATTCTTCTTATCGCTGTCAAGTGGGGGAAAGGGCTATCATTCGGAACAAAATCAGAAAATCAAACCTTAAGTCGTGGGTTTGTCAAGAGTTTTCGACTAGAAATGTGTCTTAGAACAGCTTCACACAATGGAAGACCTAACTTAGCCAATCTGGAAATTGTTTGCATTGACATTTTACCCGAGGAGCTTGTAATTATTATTGCTAGGTTTTAGACTGTGCTTCGATTTTTTTTTTAAATTTGTGTAAAAAAAAGATGTCTGTCAGAACTGCCCCATGTCCAGTTTGGAATGTGTTTTGTTGAAACAAGTTCTTCAGCTTCTGGTTGAATATATTGAACCCCTGTTAAAATTGCGTCAAAAACACAGAAAAGGGCGCCAAAGGAGCTAAAATTTCGCACAAATTTTGCATTCTATGGGCAGGAAACCGTAATTTGCAACAACTTAAAAATTTTGCAAGCACATTTTACTTTTTGATTGATGAATTTTGATTCAAAAAACCGTGTTCCAAATTTTTAAACTGCATCAAAAATGCCCTGAATTCACATACCAAGTGTTCACCACCTGAATGGTAATAAGTTTCTTTTCCTTTCTAATCTTGGGTATGACCTTCGTCCCTCAGTGAAATAGCAAAGACGCCACAAGAAAAATGAATTTTGTGTGTAAAACTTAAAAGGTGTCAGAATGTTGCGGAAGATCTAAACTTGGCGCAGTTAGTGGTCCCCTCATATAGCCGAATTTGACTACAGAATGTTTTTAGACATAGTCTAGCCACAAATTAAAAAAATTTTAAGCGAAAGGATGTGTTTAGCGCACTGTGTCATTTTCGCTTATTTCCATGCCACACTCACACATCTTGTAAAAAATGTGCTTCATCTCATTAGTTTGTGATTTCAGTTGACTTCTAGGAGTGATATAAAATTTGGAATAGTCCTTGTTCGAACTGACAAAAAAAATCCTTTACCGCCCTTAACGCAACATTTTAGGCACATTTTCGTACACACCCTGAAAAAAGGAAAACGGTAGGAAACTTAGCCCCTTTAGAAATTTGAAAAAAGTATGATCTTTGAGACTTCTGAAAAAGCTGAAGAGTGGTTCGAAATGTGCTTAAAAACAAGCACTTCATGACGCTTGATCGGATTTTTGGCCAGGACATTAAGAATATCGAACGCTTGTTGAAGGAAGAGAATGGAGTACTGATGTCTTCGATTTATCACGGTCTTCGAACGAGAGAAAAATTTAAGTTTGCCCAGAAAATATTGAGTGTGTCCGAAGTTCTAGAAAAAATGCTAGTCCAAGGATTTATTGGGACTGTAGTTCTAAACTTAAGAAGTTATCTGACAGACTGTTGAATGTTCATTACAATGTCTAAATTGTCTGCGAAAATTCAGAACATGCAGACTGCCTTCTGTAACTGAGATAGTCCTTGGACCAAAAAAACTAAAATGTGCTTAAGAACTTCAAAAGGAATCTTCTCAGTTGACGCAAAGTGGATGCACAACTATGGTGTAAAATTCTTTCTTCGTCCAATGGACGACAGTACATTTCACTTGTACACTTATTTTACAGTTTACGGGAAATTTTGAACTAGCCAAATTATATAATGAAGCTTATTCTGGTCCAAAAATGTTTCAACCTAAAGAAGGTATACAGAGTACGGACATATTGTGTTCGCCATTTAAGGCAAATTTAATGTTACTTGAAATTCAAGTGACTACCCGCAAACTCCTATTTTTCTCATTTTAGTACAACTCCTGATCAGAATTTGTTTTAAAATCATTCAGCCCTTGAAAACCTCCACCACAATTAAAACTGAAGTGGATCAAAAGGCATCCGTTTGAAATCATATTTGAGTCGTAGATCTGCCTACTTTCCCTTTTATATCAATTTACACACCCCTTCGGATCCCAAAGCTCTGTGAAGTTGCAGAGTTATGACAAGTCCCTCTGGATGTTAACTTCAAGTGAGCTAGTCGCCTTTCGAATTGCTTATTGCACCCAAAATCAAACATACTGTCAGCCAAACAAAAACCGACTTAAAACCACCCCCTTGCAAGCCCCTCACACCAATTCCAATTTGCTCTCTGTATCAAAATAACTCCAAGTCGCAGCGATTATTCCCCTCATCTGGCAACACTCTTCTCTCACTCACTCTGGGTATTTCCCTCAATTTCGCATCCTCACCAAAAAAAAAATACATCTACCCCCTCGGGCAAGGGATGAATGTAAAAAAATAAATCGAAAAAGAAAGAGAATCCAAAACCAACAACAACAACAACAAGAACGAAAAACGAGAATAAATCTCCCACATGATGTGTGTGCGGAAGGTACCTACAAAACATTGCCGTTTGCCTCCTTGTTTTCCATAAATTTTTCATATCTCTCCATCCATTGTCGCGCGCACACCAGAATCAGCAGGCACACACACACAGATGTGCACCCATTTGTAGGGTTGTTCTTTGCGCTCGCAGCAACACTGCCCACCCCTCGCGACAGGACAATAAAACAAACAGCAGAGCGCCACTAGGCGAAATACACTTTTTCATCATTCTCCCTCTTTCACTTCGAATCGCACTCTCTCTCTCTTTTTCTCTCGGTGTGTGTGGCACACGCACACCCTCGCAACATGGCACAGCATCCACAACGGCGCATAAGCCTCCATCCCCCCCCCCCCCCCCCCCGACCACCCCATCATATCAATTGGCAATGTTGTCAAATTTATTTTATTTTCCATCATTCACTTGTTCCTCGGTGTTGCGCCGTCCTTCCTCGGTTTGCGTTCGTTTTCGTTTGTTTTCTCTGTTCGACCGTCATCTCTTTATTCTCAATGTGTCTCCCCCTACAGTGTAAACCAAAAGTAATAAAATAAATCAAAGAAAATCCTTAAAAAGAAATTCGTGCCAAAATAAAATCAAAAAAATAAATAAGCGCAAGGAGAGCGAGTGTTGTGCGTGGAAATAAGGAAGGAATAAAATATAGTGAAAAAATAAATAAAAAAAAATCGCAGATAAAGAGTGAGCTCTTCTATCAAGCAAGCTATCGAAGCCGAGCAGGAGCAGGCCATCATCACCGCCGTCAGCGTCGTCGTTGCTGTGTGGGTCCTTCTAAGTCAGACATCGAGGCGGATATATCGCTCGTCGATCACAACAAGTCGCCGACGTCGTCGCCGTCCCGAGGAAAATTTCAATTTTTCTCGCCTCATCTCCTCCATCGGTCTCTTTCGTCGCCCCCCAAAGGTTAATAAAAAGCCGTCAAACTGTGGGGCTCAGGGGCATTTTTCCTTCCTCCGCAAGGAATGTATTATCCGGTAAGTTCTGAAAATGTGTGTGTGTGTGTGTTGATGTTGTTGTTTTCTGTTTCCCTGCATCCATCCCTGGATTGGATGCAATGATATCCGTCGCATCCCTTTCGCCCCTTATTTCATGACGAATGGATCAGGGGTTAGATAAATGTTTAAGCAGCGTCTGTTGTTCACCCTTCCAGCTCACCGCTCAAGGGGCGACGCTTTGAAGGGTGAAAGTGGAAGTGGTCCAACGGTGGCGAACAGGTGGTACTGTAGCGAGAGACTACAGACTGTGGGTTGTGATTTTGTTGCTCTTGGGGGTGGTGGGATTTTTTCTCTCTGTTGGGGATGGTGAGCAATGAATACAATTTTCGGGTGCAGCAGACGGATTACGTACATGAGTGGCTACGAAGCAAGACAGGCATCTCTCTCGCAAAGTGGATTGAGGACCATTAATCTTCCGAGTGGATTTTAGACGCATGTTCGCGCAGAATCTTTTTGGAAAAACATTCGAATTTAATGAGGAGAGACATGCTTCAATTTGGGATTGTGGTGGCAAATTGAATGCACTTTTTCGATGTTTATCTTTTTTTTTTGGCGAGAATTTATGGCTTGACGTGAAGGCGGTGAATGGCGCCCGACAGTGGGAAAGTGGGGATATTTTTAATGTGCTTCTTGGCAAATCTTTCAAATTGTTTCCATTTATATCACATGGCGTCAGGCAATGCTAGAAAAAAATGTAAGCTTTTGATTGGGAAAGTGGCGCCCAACAAAGGACCAGACTTATCAAAGTTGTCTTACTGAGAACTACATTCGTGTAGGTGTACGTAAAATAAATACAATTTTGTGGAAAAAAATGGCGCCCGACAAATGACAAAATTGGATATTTGAAAAGAAGTTAAACAGTTCTCGGAAATGTCTGGGCAATCGTCTTTATTTTCATTATATTGCGGGGAGGAGAACACAGTTTGACATTTAGAGCGGAAAATGACTCCCAGCAAAGAAGGGAGTGCTGGTTGGTTTCCTGGAAACTTGAAAGTTGTTCGCAACATTTCTACCTTATATTCGGGGGTGAGCTATTCTGTGGGTGAATGCAGTGTTTCGTGGATCCTGCCAACCGCTACTCGTCGAATTGGACATTCGATTGGATTTTATGCATGTTGCGGTTCAACCTCTCTCGAAGTCAGTCTTAAATTGTACACCTCTCCACTCATGACGGAACTGTAACACGCATTGCACGAGTGTTTGCTAAAGAAGTTTCGGCCTGATTTCCTGCAGCCTGTAGAAGTAAGGTTAAGGTCAAATAGTTGAGCAATGCTTACGGCGTTAAGGAATTCAATTTTAAGGCTGTTTGGAAATGTCACAAAACTCTGTAGAAACTGCCTAGCGGCCAAGGACGTACAAACCCAGCTGGGGAAATGAAGGCCGAGGATCTAAAGTATTTTCTCACCTCTGTATGATTTTAACAATGAATTCGCTGATTTGAATTAAAGGAACTTGTACTGGAACAACCATAATGTTATGGAGCACTCAAGAAAGTTAATCGAACATCGCTGTAATCTGAAAAGTGTCAAATGAGCTCTGGAAGAAAATAATTCTGCACCAAATGTGATGTGTACTGCAATTAGAGGACATGCCGCATGCAACGTTGATCACCATAAAATGGGTCTAAATCGGCACAGAGATCTGTTGGTGCTGTGGCCACGCATAAGGAACCATTGAATCTTCCTTTGTTGCTTCTTCCCCCACTGCCACAATTTGCCTTCCCACATTCCTCACCCTACCAAAATCCCTTTTTCCCTCCTATCTAGGCAATCAATCAAGCAGTTCTTAAATCCTCGAGAAGACGAAGGTTGTACAATAGAGCGCCACGCACCGGATGTCCTTCTCTTCAATTCAGTTAAAAATCATATTTTGTGAGTGATGTAGGAGACAGAGGATGTCTTTTGCTTCTTCCTCACTCATCAACACATCATCTTCTGCAGAAATCTTCAATGAGAGCTGCCAATTTGTCCTTGATATCACGCATGTCCGATCTGTACAAATTCATTTTCATCTTGGATAACTTAGCGCCCGATTTGATCCAGATCTCCATTCATATCCAACAAGACATGCCAGTGGTCTGCTTGCAATTGATCGAATGGATCACAACCAGCTTCCAATTGATGAGGGGAATACCTACTTAAGGACATGGTTTGCAGTGTGTTTGACTTATTGGTCGGCTTTGCAATAACCTGGAATATCACTATGATTTGGTATTTGTTACAGGCGAGGTTTGAGCTGCTTAGCCATCCCCTCTATGCGTCAGACAAAAGTCTGGTTCTGTGAGGCAGAATTCAGGGCTAAGCCAAGATAGTTTTTCACTGACACAACGCCCAATCTAAGTCCAAAGTGAGTCAAGAGAGCACATTCCGAATAGAGCCTCGTTTTGCCTTGAGCATACGGCAGTGATGTGGAAAACGAAATGATTGAGTGTCGGAGTGCTGTATACGGCATCTAGTGATTTTTTTTTGTGACTCCTGGCACCTGTTTTCTGCTGGAAAGCTTGGCAGAAAGTCAGGCACGGGACGCTTGAACAGTGTTGGCAGATATTGAAAAGTTTATTTCCAAAGTGAGCGCTGTGTAGACCAAACAAAGTGTGTCTTTTGAAATGAAGTTCCAGCCGGGCGAAACGTCTATAAGGCGAGTGCTAGTGGACGACACTCATTGTCTCCATCATAGTACGCTGCGCACAGATGATAATGTCGCCGCTGTGACTCAGAGTGTGAGACTTAGCTCACGACTGGTTCGCAATTCTCCGCCGATCTCAACAGCTTAACACTTCACGCATTAGCCTGAGGAGAATTCTGCACAAAGAACTCCAATTGTGTCCTCAACCTGTCTCAGAAATTGAAGGCGCACAACTATTCGCCTGATTCTCGCTTGAATTGGGCTAAAATTCACCCATTCTGACAAGGCTACAAAATTGCCGCCTCCGGAGCTAAGAGAACTCCCAAGTTATTGTCAGAGTTCAAATGCCTCCACAGAGAGAGTGGATTGTGGAGTGGTGGCATCATTGGACCATTTTTCTTCAAAAGCGTGTCCGGGAACAATGTTTCGGTCAACGGTTGGCACTACATGAAATTGTTTACCAAACTTTTCTCTTTACTAAACCTGAAGACACGGATTTGGGCAACCTCTGCCCGAGGTATCATGCCACACACACACCTCTGCTCGAGGCAAGATGAAGTGTCGTGCCACACAGTCCATGCAACAATCGATCCTAAGTGCACCAAACGCACAGCTTGGGCTGTGAGCCCTCTTGGCGATGGCAGCTGGTCGCCTGCAATCTGTGATTTGATCACTTTAAAATATTTTTGGTACGACAAGATCAGAACCGAAATCAAACGCAGAACTCTTGCCAATCGCTGCTTCTTTGGATTCAAGAGGCAATTGAGTAATAAAACCCTTACTCGAAGGACTAAACTGGCTTTGTACAAACGCTTGATCCACCCAGTCCTCTTTTACGGCGCGGAAACTTGGACGTTTCTAAAAGCGGATGAGCCTTTTCAAGAGGAAAGTCCTGCGTGCGATTTTTGGTCCTCTTTGCGTTGATGGCATCTCGAGGAGAAGATTCAACGACGAATAGACTTTAATGCGGCATACTCCTGGTCAAGCGTCTTCGGATACAACGCTTAAAATGGCTAGGCCATGTAGAGTGTATAGACATCACTGCTCCGGCCCGAAAAGTCTTCGAATCTGAGACATTGGGACAACGCAACAGAGGACGGCATAGTCTAAGGTGGCGCACACAAGTGGAGAAGGAGCTCAACCAACTTGGAGTGTGCAGTTGGAGGCAGCTTGCGAAAGATCGTGCTGGCTGAAGAGGCATGTTAGTTGAGGCTCAGGTCAACCCCGGACTGTAGCGCCATGCAAAGAAGTGCTATGATTTTTCCATGATGACCCCACTTCCATGATTGCGCATTTTACTTCTTAAACCATTTGGGGCATCCTTTGCTTTGAAAAAAAAACAACAACGGGTAAATGGACAGATCTATTACCTCTAACATTCGGGGCGAGCTTTCAAGCCATGCTTAAATTGCAATCGGGGCGTACAAGGATGATTTGTTCTAAGTCGTGTGAGACGGAGATAGATGAAAAACAATTATGAGTTCCGACTTGGTTTTCACTTTGAGCGCTTAAGTGAGGGATCCCTGCTACATTTCCTTATTCGTGTTGCATCCTCTTACACGTTCTGAAGGCCAAGAACGACATTCATCCCATGAAAAACGATCGCGTCCCTCATAAAATCCTTGCCCGCTCGATGTTAACCGTGCGATGACAACAGATGAATGAAGAGCGCAGATCAAGATGAAGAATATCTGGGGAAAGAAGAAAATGTCTACACTGCATGCAACTCTGTGGCTAGGTCTTGCAAGACTTGCGCTTAGACAGAGTGGATTTTTTGGTTGCGCTTGAGAGATGAAATGGCCATAGTTAGGCAGACTGCTTCTTCTTCATTTTTCTTTACCGTCACTACAGTCCGGGGTGTACCTGGGCCTCAACAAACGTGCCTCTCTCGCTAGTACGATCTCTCGCCAGCTTCCTCCAATTGTGCATTCCAATTGTGGTCCACATGTGTGCTATCTCAACCTAGGCCGAACTCTGTAGCGTTGTGCCAATGCCTCGGATTCGCAGACAGAGTGGTTCCATACTGTGAGATGGGCGTATCTGATGCGCTGAATTTTTCGTCCACCGGAATTTCCTTGTTCTTCTCGTTGGTATCAAAAGGATTTGAAAGTTGGCAGGTCAGATTACATTTTGTGACGGGAGCTGTGTAATGTATGTAGTCACCGTGGGGTAGTGGGAAAGTGCGTCGACTCTCACGCCAAGGTCCCAGGTGCGGTTCCCTGTCTGAACACCTCAAATTCTTCACGGCACCACCTCTTTCGAGTCGCTGACAACACTCAAAGAGTACGAATTGGACGAATGTTTTGCCAGCAACCCGAATAAACTCAAAGGCAGTCAAGACGTCCATGAGGTACAGTCCTCTATAACTGGCAAGGTCTTCGAAGAATGAGGTGAGATCAGAACGAGCCACCGCGAAGTCATTTCATTGGATTTTTCAAAAGAAATTTGTCTTTGACCATCCCCCGGACCGAAAGTCTGTTCAAAAATTTAAATTAAGCAGAATTTGTGTGAATCATCTTCTCCGCACGCCCGTCACAACGCCCGTCCACAACGTTCACATTTCGAATTTGTTTTCCGTTTTTTATAAGAAATGAAGAATATGACAGCATTTTAATAGAATTCCTGGACTTTAGCAATTGGCTGAAAAATTCGTTTCTCAAAAGACGTGTGAATCTTGGCAGCTGTCTACTTTTGCGTCATTCCAAGAGGAAAAGAAACGACAACTCGGGAAATAAAATAGACAGCCAACGACTTCCTCTTCTGTCCTCATTAGCGGGAGAGGCCTTTCTCTCCAAAAGAAAAATGCTTTCCTTACATAACTCACAGAAGCAGACCAAAATTAATTTTCAATCCTCCCTTCAACGTCTTGAAAGAATCTCTCGCGCAACTCGTCATCGTGGAGGGCGCAAGTGTTTCAATTCCTCATTCGCGGCCATGTGTGCGCATGAATCATCTGATCTCTACCCAGCGACCCGCAACTGTCAGCAATTAGTCCATGAACCAATCTAGGCCCAATTTATTTTAATTGCTCAACACATTCAGCCTTCCGATGATGTCGCGGCTGATTCACGCCTCGCATGTGATCACCGGAAAAATACGCCAAATCGTGGCGATTTTTTCCACCACCACCACCATCCACCCCAGCGCGCCAAGGAATGCGCAAAACAAAGAAATTCACAAAAACAAAGAAGCGACGAATTCCTCAATTTTGTGTAAAACACACGAAAAAAGCAGCAAATTGATAAAGATTGATGGAGATGCCCTCGCTGTGGCTTGTTGTTGCTCAACGCTTGAGGCGGGCGATTTCGTTCGCGTTCGGGGCTCGCGATATGTCATGTCGGAAAATATTTCGACCGCCTCTGCGGCGCAGATGATAATCCCCTGGCCGGGAGGGAGCACAATCGGATTTTTATGAGTAATTGAAATCTCATGCTCGGGACGTTGGTCGGTCGTAAAATTTCAGACTTCCAACTTCCCAGAGTCCAACAGTTGCAACCGAGTGCGTGATGGCCCATAAGTGCACACAGCAAAGCAGCATTCGGTCAGGGGGGGTGGGGGTAGAGAAGAGAATTCGGCACCGACACAAAAACGCAGGGAACAATGACGACGCCCTGGATCGGGATTATGTGAGCCAAAGAAACCGATGCTGCTGCTGGTCGTCGTCTTGAATTCGAGTGCGGGTAGCGCCCTGCACACACGCCAGCTCACATGCGATTCACAATGTGCGCGTGTAATTAAAGCAAAGGGGGAACAACCAATTTCCGAACAAAGAAGAGAACGCAGAGGGCGGTTTCTTGGGATATCCTTTCATTCTTCAGTGTGCTCGTCCCTTCTTGTCGCCTTCCCGCTTTGTTGCTGGATAATTACAGTGGAAACGGGGTTTTGGTCGCTCCCTTTGCTGCCAAGATGTGAAAAGAAACGAGTCGACGAAAGTTTAGTCCTGTGACAATCAGCATTTTAATTATCTGCGCAAATACACGTATCCTGAGAAACTGGGTGAGGTGGTCTAAACAAGGACTTCGTACGGGTGGTGCGCTGGAAAAAGGAAGACAAACCGTTTTTGCTTGTTATCGTCGCGTCCGCTTTGTGAGTGTCGTCAATTTTTTATGTGGTGTGGGGGGGGGGGGGGGACTTTGAATTCTTTCTGAGAGCACACTTTGTGTGAGAGTCTGTTGAACTCGCCTTGTTGATGGCGCTTTGAAATCGAAATGAGTGCTTTATGAGATTTTGAAAGAAGAATATGAAGAATTGCGAGTGTCTCTAGAAGAATAACCGAAGATCGTGAAATGCGGGGTCAGAAAGGAGGATGTGGGAAGGGGTGGAGGATTTTCATGCATTTCATATTCCTCGGCTGAGCTTTTAGACGGGTGTAAACTGCATTTGGTTGAGGGAATGGAAGGCTACAGTCCCTTGTGGAAATCGGTTTTAAAGTGCAGACCTCTCTTAACCAGTAGAGTTGTCTTTAGACCAACAGAGGTGTCACCAAAGTAGCGGAGGTTTCCCCAAATCAAAAGATCTCTTAATTCCAACAGAGAGCAGAGAATGTGTCGAAACCAGCAAAAGTGCCCCTAACCCAAAACAGCTCTCTAAACCACCAGAGCCCTCTAAACGGTGAGATGTGTTTCCAAACCAGCAGAGGTGTCCCCAAAGCAGTAGGGCTCCTAAAGACAGCAAAGCTGTTTAACCAGAAGAGGCGTTTCAAATTAGCAGAGGTGTTCCAAACCAGAAGAGCCCTCTTAGCCAACAAAGGCGTCTCGAAACCAGCAGAAAATCCCCAACTCAAACAGCTCTCCTAACTAGCAGAGGTGTCATTAAACCTAAAGAGCTCTCCAAGCCAGCAGAGTTCTCTAAACGGTCAGAGGTGTTTCCAAACCACCAAAGGTATCCCTAAGCCAAAGGAAGTCTCGAAACCAGAAGAATTCTCTAAATGGACAAGGTCCTCCATCCAGCATCAACTTTCAGTCAGTTGAAGCTGTTCTCCACTTTGGCACAGAATGTCAATCAAAGACGTCCCCTGTTGCATTGTCTCAATGGACAGTATAAAAGGCTCCTTGTGGTTCAGGACCTCGTTGTTCATCCTACATTGCCTATACTCATCAGGAGTGGCTTATGTCCACTTATGATGCTTATAATCAAGGCCGAAAGGTCGTTCAAAGCTGCATTCAGAAGCAAGTCCTGATTTCTGAGGAAGTTTTGAATTGAAGGCACACCGCTTTAAACTGTCAGGGGATGCCTGCTTGGAACTTGTTGGCCGCAATGGAGTTCCACGTCATTCGACATCAGTTTCCCGAAAATGGCAAATGAGGATTTTCAGTCAACGCTTCCACAGCGCTGCTCTTACTGACTCACTTTTGGTGGCACCACAGTCCGGTGTGGACCTGGCCCTCAACCAACAAGCGTCCCCAACCAGCTCGATTTTAAGCTAGCTGTCTCCAGTCTCCCAGGCAAAGTTGGTTGAGGTCCCTTTCCACTTGCGTGCGCCACCTGAATCGCGGTCTTCCACTTGTGCGCTGTCCCTCGGTGGTGGATTCGAAAACTTTTCGGGCCGGAGGATTGGTTTCCATCCGCTCTACATGACCTAGGCATCCCAATCGTTGGATCTTCACTCTTCTGGCTAAGTCGATGTCGCTGCTCTTGGGCACTGTCAACGGAGGAGGTAGTGATCTTCCAACAGGACTACTTCTAGTGTGGTGAATAAGTTCCTCGTTCAGGAGGCAATGAATCAACACCCGTCTGCCCAGAGATCAGTGGCTAGTCGGGAGGTGTACAGGAGAATGTAGGGCAGTCGATTCGCGGCTTCTATAAGAACTTAGTCTTTTGAAGATCACGACTTGGCGATTAGTTTCGAGGTGGTTTTCATAAGGAGATACAAACTGACTGCACAATGGAAGTTCGCGTTAAGCAAAGTCGATAAACCTTTGATGGATGGCTTTGGGACGTGTGGAGTGACAAACGTGATAAGGTCGACCATACTTGACCTGGCAAAGTCCAGAACATGGCCAACATAAGTTAAGAAAAGGAATTTTTTTGATGTACGTGTTAAAGAGTCGTTTGAGCACCCGATTCACCAAGGCAAGTGCCATATAAGCTCCACCACCGATGTCATCAAAGTGACAGATGTTCGATTTGGCTTAACGTGATCCCATTACGACAGGGTCCATTTTTTCAAGGGTCGTAGATAACGAAAGACTATACGCCTTGTGGTCGCCGTGGCCTTGTGGTCGCCGTGGCCTTGTGATAAGTGAGTCGACAGCTATGCAGAAAGTCTAGGTTTGATTCCCAGATGGGACACCTCGCATTTTTTCACGGTACCCTCTTTTTCGAGCCATGAAGAGCTTCTCAAATCTCGCCATTCGGAGTCGACAAAGAACTGTAGGTTCCTTATACTCGTGAGAGAACAGCAGCACGTACCACACGAGTAGTTGTTGTAGAAGCTAGGCCCTGGTCCCTTGTGGGCTGTAGTGCCACTCAATAATTATTATTATTAGACGCCTTGGTCACCCGCGTACCAAGTGAAATCATGCTTGAGGGACAATCACTCCACCTTGGTATGAAGCCAGAGCTTTCTTAAACCTCTGCCGTTCTATGGGTCGTGGGCAACTGCACACTGAGCCGGGAAAGTCCCCTAACCGCCTAGCCTGCATCAGTAGGGTGAACAACCTGATTCAGACCAGTCAGCATGGTACACTAACCTCGAGTCTGTCCGCGTTATGGCTACTAAGAGACAGACACCACGATACTCCCACAAGCGGGCCTACCCTACGGTCAGGCTTAAACCGAAGTTCCTGACTTCTCATGGTGCAAGGATATAGCCTCTGGTCAAGCTGTCACTACCAGTTCTTCAAAACCTGGGTCTTGTAGCCTCCATTCCGCCACAAAATGGACTTTGGCTTCATCAGTGATTCCGTGAACACTAAATTCATAAATCCAGTCACATCATCTCGACATCAAAGTGACGGCTGAAAGTTTTAATTCCTTGTCGTAGGCGTGACCGTGGATTTTCATTGAATGCGTTGATGTCCAGTCAGACCACAGCACTTCCTATTCTCTAGTTCCTACCGTATACCACTGGAAGTCATTGCAGTGACGTCTCATCCTCATCTCATTCTGAGACAATCACCGTAAAACAATGTTTCCACGTGCTTCAAGGACACCCCTCCGTCTCACACGGCGTGATTTCTCATGGGACTACGCTACGCGGAACCGGTGTCCTCCCCCTTCTCTCAACAACAACCGGTCTTAATGCGACGATTCAGACGGAATTCATTGTCAGCTACCAGTCGGTCGGCTGTTAACGACTTTCTGTGTGAAGCATGACACACTAGAATACAATTCGTCAGAAAGCACCGGTCAGAAACTTCCCATATGCTGGACGTGACTTCCTCATCAGCCTTCTCCTGCCCCGAGTGGGCAAGTAAACGTTCACCGCGCTGATTTATGCATCTCCAGCAATCAATTCCATCCCCCGTGCAGGCCGCGCACAATCTCCAACTTCATCTAGAACTGCCTACAAATCTGCGCTAATTGGCCTATAAATAAGCGCCCTGACCCAGGCGCGTCTCGTTATGCAACAAATCACCAAACAGCGACAAGCCGGGGGCCACCGAAACTAATTTTCTTCGCATAAATGTCACGTGTTCACCTGTCATCGATAGAAAAAGTCTCTGCGGAGTCTCTGAATCATGTCGCCGCTTCCCGCGCAAACTACGTCACTCACTCAACAAAAAAACAAACAAGCTCAAGGATTCAACATTTGAGAGGCGATTATCATTAAGAAGCGTTAACAACAAATCTTCCACAAACCGCTCAAGTCTTTAGTCGAGCGGTCATAAAAGAATTCAAATATCTGTCAGCGTTTTATTGACACCCCGGTGTCGGGGCGTCGATGTGCGTGTGCGTCTGTCGGTTCGGGAAAATTTGAGGCAAATTCAATGGGACGCGCGTTTTTTGTGTCTTCTCCGAAACGAAACAGAATTCGTGTGATAATTGACAAAGTTTTATGAGAAATAACTTCCGTGCACAACGCCTGCTGGCAGCCGTCCCAGAAGTAAGCAATAAATCAGCGAACTAGCCGCAGTGGCTTTTGTTGCGTCCGGTATGCCACAAAAATTTTAGGAGCCTGTCATCTCGTGTAAAATTGTGCGGCGAGCGCCAACGGGGGGGGAGGGGAACTCACTCAGCGGCCCATCGTGTAATCATTTCCGTTTGTCCGCTTGTCGATCGGCGCGTATTTCTGGGTCGTTGTTCTCCGCCGCTGCTGCCGCCGCCACCGAACGCTCGCTGACTAAAAAGATTCTAGTGGATATGCTAATTTTTATTTTTAGCCGGTTTTTTCACTTTTTTCGCGGGGATTCGCTTAATTATTGGAATTTCGGGGGAGCCAGCTGTCAGCTGAGTGTGCGGCGGCATGTGAAAGTGGAGGGCATTAGAAAGCGAATTGTGGGCACTTCTGGAGAGAAAATATGACACACAAGGGTTCGGTGCCGCGTCAATTACGGCATTTTCGAGTTGCGCAAGAGGGCCCGAGGAAAGGCTAACGACGAGCCAGCGGAATACGTAATCGAAGCGTGATCTAGTTGGACGTGGGTTAGAAGCTTAATTCGATTCCGGGTGAAAGACCATAAAGGAGAATACTGATTGGGTGTTCATAAATGGGTTCCAGCGCGCACCGCAAGGGTCTGCGCCGCAATGGGTTGTCGGTTGTCGGTTGGTCGTCATCGTCGTCGTCGCGGCGGTTGTCGAAGGCAATAACTCTGCCGCTGCTGCACGATTTGAATATGTTTGACGGGAGGGTGCTTACCGATGGAGGACATGATCTCTGGGCTGTTGTGCGCGTGGTGTGCATTTTGAGTTGATTCAATTTGAAGATGGTCTTAAATCAATCCCCCGGTGAGTGGAGATGGGTCCAATCGGCGGAGACACATTTTAGGAGCTGGGCAGGGCAATGTGCTGTGGTTTGTGTTATTCAATTGGTCGTCGGCGTGGATATTTAAAACTGGAAGGTCTGCTTCTTCACCAACAAGTGAGCCTGGTAGCTGTGTTCAAGTACCGAAATCTTTACGGGAGGCAAAGGAGTAAATCTTCCTTCAAGTTGTTTTCGCGAGAGGCTTAACTTTAAGTGTCAAGGAAGGTTGGCAGTTTGGCAGGGAACGCATTTGTCAGGCGCTTACTAAACAATTCCAGCTTGCTTACCACTTATGTAACCTCGAAGCTAAACTTGCTTCAAAACTGTCTTTCTGAACGTTCCTAAACCAGTAGGCAGCCTTGTAGCTCCAGTTAGGATTTGGACGCGTGTTTTTTGACTTTTTGACTTTTTTATTGTATTTTTATATTTGGACGCGTGTCCACTGGGACGTGTGTCCGCTGGGACGTGTTGCCGCTAGGACGTGTGTCCACTGGGACGTGTGCTCTTTACTGGCATCAATCTATAGTACAAATTCACTGTTTTTTTTGGGGGAGGGGCCTAGTCAGCGTCATTTCATTGAACGCTTCAATTTTATTGAACGCTTCAATTTCATTGAACGCTTCAATTTCACTTGAACGCTTCAATTTCACTTGAACGCTTCAATTTCATTGAACGCTTCAATTTCATTGAACGCTTCAATTTCATTGAACGCTTCAATTTCATTGAACGCTTCAATTTCATTGAACGCTTCAATTTCATTGAACGCTTCAATTTCATTGAACGCTTCAATTTCATTGATTGTTAAATGATAATTAATTTGAGGAAAAAAATGCCAGAATCGTAGACTCAATTGACGCGTTCACCTGTCTCCAGAGTTGGTAAACTCGCTTTTCGGGCACTAGACTGGCAGATGACCACTTCTAACACCTTAAAACAAACCTCTCCTCTTCCCCTTTCAAGATTCCCAAAATTAAGTTTTTTACTCTGCCTTGGGCCAATAAACTTCCGCAACAAATTTCCCCGAAAAATCAGTCTTGCATGGTTGTTCAGTTTAAGAAGCTTTAGGACTCACCACTTCCCATACTTAGAAGATGAAAATAATTCAGCTTTACCTAGTCCTACGCAAATTTCTACAACACCGAACTTGGTTCAAACCTTACTCCACACGCCTCAAACGCCGCTCGCATAAATTGCCGCACCACTAATTATAATTCTGAAATAACCCCAAATAACCGGAAGCTGTCGCAGAGTCAAACCATCTCCACTGCCAACTTGCAATCTCGATCGTGTATCATGTGAACCTGCACTCCATCATTGTGTCGTCTCCCGACTTCGACTAATTGCCCAACAGTCTCTTGGCGGCGGACTTGTGAAATCATTTTCAATTACCAAACGTAATTGTGTCCCAAACTCGGTGCAATTCAAACCACCACCGACCACGGGCGCCCATAACTCTCCCGACACATCCCAGGCAGCTGCCTCAGCCATAAATTCCTCGGCGTTACTCATTAATTCCGAATTAAACACACAGTCCCATGATTAATTATGTTAATATCGCATGGGTTGGTGATACAACTTCTCAATCTCACACCCGTGCATGTGCGCCGGGTCGAGATGAGGCGCGTCAGCCGGCAGCAGCGCACTGGAATGATTGCGCGCTCTTCCTTTTAAACAATCGCGTTGTGTATCTTTGAGTTAAAAATACACCTCTTGCAGCGCTCCGGACCGGTGTGGGGCGGGTGGGGATGGATGTGGGCATGCATCACCAAACTGCAGTCTGTTTTCGGAGCGTACACACCCCGTGCAGCGGGGGCGGTTCGCAGCCCACAGGAACGGGCGTGCGTGCCTCTAATTATACGAACATGTCAAAATGCCTCCATTCCGGGGGAAGGACACACAAAAAAACTCTGCAGACCTTCGTTGTCGTCGTCGTCGTCGTCGTGGTTTTGACCCATTTGCCGGCTTCGAGCGGCAAATTGAAAACAAACAGCCCATCCCTCGTCGCCGCACGGCCAAATGTCAATTTCTCAGCTTCGATGGGCCACTACTGTCATGTAAGTCGGTTAAGTGTCGTCATTAGCATTCGTCGCAGACGTTGTTGTCGTTCTTGTTGTTGTTGTTGTTGTTGACGATGTTGTTGGTTCTGTTGTCATCTCCCAGGGAAAGGTCGTAGAACTTTGATGATCGAAGTTATTAGACACACGGACGAGTGGGATAATTAACTGATGTGACGAAACCGGGTTTCTGTGTGCGTCGTCGTCGCGTCGTTCCCCTGTGCATGGGAAGCACTCGGTGATGAAGCCACTTGCCTGATGGCTTTATGAATCGTAAAGTTGTGTAATCGAGCAGGGAGCCAGCGGGCGGCGGGTGGGAGTCGGCTCGCAGTGAATGGATTTGACGAAGAGCGGAGTGTTTTGAAGGCCCTAAGCTTCGTGCTGCTGGCGATTAGTTTAGAAGTGCATCCGATCGGAGACGATTGAGTTGAACATGTTTTTGTTTTCTTCGGGTGTTTTTTCGGGTGATGGGTAGGGACATCCATCACAGCGCGAAGGCTGCGATGACTGGCGATTAGTTGGAAAATAGCTTAATCTTTGGCGCAGCGACGAGTGGGAACATTCATCATGAGTTTTGAAGGCAGCGTCGGTTGGCTGGTTGATTGGCTGGTTGTTACCATTTATTGTTGTTGATTACTGGTTTGTTGTGGGCTTCGGTGCAGAGGGTGAAGTGTTATTTTGCGTGATTGCTAGTTAGAGCGAAAGGGAACGGCTGTAGATTGCCCAATACTTTGGCGGTGAGTGAGGTGAGCGGTGTGTACTTTTTCGTATGTGGTATGCCACGCATTGAAAGAGAAATGCTGAAGTAGAGAGTGGAGGATTATAAGTTGGATGTGAAAGATGCACATTACACTGGTCGGCGTGTCACTGAAAAAGTAGATGAAAATTCGCAACTTTTAGAGTGGAGCAGGCATGGAAACTGTCAGGGGATAGCAGAACCAATAAATATCAAGCGAATGATCGACTTGAACCATCTAAACGAAGGAGGCTCTTTAAAACACCTCCAGGCTTGTGTGCCACATGAAGTCACCATCAGTGGAACTTTGCTGAAACGGCACAAAATGAAACCATTTTGGAAGTAATTCATTAAAGGCGATGAAAAATGGTTTGAATACGAAAATATCCACCGCAAGCGATGACAGTCAAAGGACGATAAACGACCACGAACTACTTCAAAGCCTGAATTGGCGACAAACAAGGTTATGTGAAGAGTTTGATGATTTTTTTCGGAAGTTTTAAACGCTCTAGAGTGGAACACTTACATTCAAAAACTAGTGCATCTTCTGCAATGAGGAACCTCAATGATTAGCTCTCATCACGTCAGCGTCAAAAATCTTCCACCTAGTACGAGCAAAGGTGGGACAGTTACAGAGGAAGTGCTCAGCAGTTTCATCCTTCTCTCCGCAGACATCGGAGAGGTTTTCATGGCTTAGACGTAGCACGTATGCGTTGGGCGAAGGTGTAGTGACCCGTTATAACGTCGTCTGCACTCGACCCTGCGAAAAAATGCCAAGAATGCTGCGAATTACTTTCACGGGTCAAGAAGCATGCACTTGGTTCTTCTGCATCTTTGAGAGCCGCCTCGGCTTTGATTACACACTCGAGGGTTCCATCCATTGAAGGAAGCCCTAATCAAAGAGACAGGCACTCATAAAACGAATTCGGACTCATGAGACTGGGTAACGCGTACATCATGCGGTGCACAAAGTCTTCAAAACTCCAATGCGAGTTGAACTAAAGTTCTAAACTAAACTTCTTTTCGACTTAAAGATGCTCTTGAGAGTGCAGCCCATGGTGTGGATATGAAGGCGCGGGAAAATGAATCTAGGCTAGAGCCAGCCATACTAGAGACACCACCTGTGAAGCCAAGGCAAAGTGTACTGTGAAGCTAAGTGAAAGCAGCAGTTACGAATTTAGCGGGGATTTTGATTCATCAAACGACCGATGCATAGGAGAGAAGAGGTTTTATAGCAGCCGTGAAGACCTAAACCGATCTTGTTGGTACTAGCCCCAAGACTTGCTGAAAATGTTCTTACACTGACAGAACACAGCGTCTTGGTAGTTTCCCATGAAATGCATTTTTTCTCCAAAAGTACATCCAGAGAATGCGCCTCATCAGAAAGTACTAGTCAAGTCAGACCAGTCAAAGTCCTCTTTTTCTTAAAGAGGGTAACCTCGGTTTTAATACGATTGACTGAATGTCCATTCCTAGTATTCCAGTCGTCAATCACGTCTACAGGCGCCTGCGCTATTGAACCCACAGCTGCTGAGCCTGATTCGGCAGACAGTATGCATACACCATCAGCGTAGGCCTGGGAGTAGATATTTGAACTTTTGACAGCGTTAAGCAGAGTGTGAACCATAAGAGACAGAACACCGCTTTCCGGGCACTTCTAGTTTACCACCGTCATTCCATACTGACTACAGTCAGTGTTGAAGGAATTGTAAGGGTATTGAGTACTATTACGTACTCGACTTATGTCCTTCGAGAGGGAGCTTAGGGCGTTAGTCCCACCTGTGCGCCATCTCCTTCGAAGTTCTGCAACATGCTTGGGCTCTTTTGTTTAGCATAAGCTTCTAGTACATGGGGATCTGAATAATTTGATCCTCTTCTGTGCCCAAGTCGACCTTTTGAATGAAGCCATCAATTGAAAGCGACCAGAATTGGCTAACAGAGAGGAAGTTATCTTTCATCAGGGCCAGAAACTTCTTTGATAAACGAGTCGGAACAGAGTGACAAGCTTGATCAGATGCATCAGTCTCTCAAAACCTCTTGGTGGGCATAGGAGTTGATACACTAACCCATCCACAAAGCACCACCAGCACCAGTTGAACTCAGCCTTGATTTCTATTTTCATACATGTCGGCTTAAAACAAACCCAGCTTTGAGAGTTTCCGCAACGGTATCTGTTTTTCTAAGTATCCAAAGAGTATCCAATTTTCTAGTTCGTGATCTGGTTAAAGAGGGTACAAAACCTCAAGACATCTTATCAGACAGAAAACGATCAATCATAACCAAAGTACAATGAATGTGTCATTCGTGGAGCGACGTCACAGTCGGGAACGGACCTATGCCCCAATCAAAAACCCTCCACACAGTAAATGATCCCCTTCTACCTGTCACCAGTTGTGCCCACTAAATTGATCGGTTTCCCTCCCTACTTTTGTGGATTACCTCCAATTTCGGGGTTCTTTGTTATTATGGTATCAAAGATAAAAAAAAACAATGACCCCCCTCCCTTTAAGAGAAAAGAATACTTTGATAGGAAAGTCAATGATGGGAGGTGTGAGGGAAGTAGTGTGCCGCAGGGGAGTCAATCTCTAGCCAGAAGGAGTCTTGCCAATTGCATTCACTGGCAGCAAAGTGCTTCTTTGAGATTCAGTTTCTTGTACACATTGGATTGTCATTGGCGCAACGTTATAGAGGATGTCTCAGATTGATATAGATGGCGGGGACAAGTGGAGAAGGACCTTAACCAACTTTGGGTGTTGGGGGAAGACTGCGCGCCGTTTGGAAAGGTTTGTTTGTTGAGAATATTCGCCATGACCTCCATGACGTGCTTTGAATTCGATTCTCGGGTATCGAGATCGGGTATGCAAACGGTAAGCAGACTCTGGAGTTGTTTGAGCGAAATCAAAAGACGTCCTGTTGCGCTTGAGCGCACCTCTTGATGAGTTAGGAGTGATAGCGGGGGATCGTGTGGCTAAGAGATCTCGCGTATGTGTGCAGACCTCGGCGTTTTCGGACAGTGAGAGCTTATGGTGATAAAGTTTGTTTTGAAGTCAAGCAAAATTTGACTGAATCAGAAATGAGACTTTAGTGTTGTTGTGAATGTTACAGTATGACAGCATCAAAGCTGGAGAAGAGGAATGGTGACATGGTTCAACGTCTTAGATCATCGAACGAGACCTCAATTCTCACATCACACGGTTCCACACAAAGGATTCGTGCTCACACTGGGAAACGTTAAGGGAAGAAGAGAAGATAAACAAAATACCCAAACAAGACTGCAGGTAGACAGCCACGAATGGCAAGGTGGGGGAACAGGGAGATGTTGGTATTTGCAACGAAATGAAGCCGCGCTGCTTTTAACCAACTATGGCTACCCTAGATCTAACTAAAACCTTTCTAGTTCCCACCGATTGAGTGTCATTTAGCGACGAAGGTTGATCAAGAAACCCAGGCTGCTTGATGCTGTTGGGACATGTCCACCAGGCCCAGGTTAAATTGACACAACTTGGATTGGAGATTTCTGTGTAAGGCAAGGAGCTCTCCGTACCTGTCTGCTAAAATAGTTAGGAAGCAATGTTGTTGCGAAGCCAGTCGACTCCTTAGATCACAGACGTTATGTGGAATCTTTTTGCAAACATGAGTTAGTCAGCTGCTTTCACCCCTTGTAGCCACCCACAGACTCAACTCTCATCCTCAATGTTTTGTCCAATGTGAGGTCTAAAACATTCTCCAGTTTCTTTTAAGAACCAGAAAGACCGTGAGAGACGATTGTAGTCACTGGCCTTTGTCAACTGACAGCGGGCACTTGTGACCTCCGTGGTGTATGGTCAAGTGTGGCGCATCATAGACTGAGGGTCCAAGGTTCGATTCCGATTGAATTTTTTTCAAAGCCCCACTTCCTTTGATTTGTCACACAAGTTTCTCAAATTTTGCGGCTCGGAGACGGGAAACGATTCTAGGCCCATGTAATGGCACACACAACACGAGTGGTTGCTGAAGAAGCGAGGTCTTTTGTTCTTGTGGACTGTTGTTCAGATCTCCTTATGTGATCTTGGAGATCACACAATTTGTAGAGACCCTTCTGGAGTCTGCCGTTACCGCGCACCGCTCCGGTGTGTAGAATCCTCCAAACGAAAGCTTGAAAATTTCGTAAAAGCCTGCTCAGTCAAACATACATATGTGTTTGACAACTTCTACAGTCTTTTACTTCACAACACATACTCGTGCAGACTGAACCGAATTTTAATATGTTTTGTGACCATCTCGTGCAACTCATCCCATATGTTGAAGCACACAAAAGGCACAACAAGTCAGTCCCGGGCAGACTTAAGAGACCAAATATACATTTCGCCAAAACCTTATTCGCACTAAATTTAGCGCCTTCTACATTTCCTGGTGACTGTTGTTTCTGTCACCATATTTTTGTACCCATCAACGTTTTAAGTCATTCCTAAGCCTCAGACTATATCGTTGTCTACACCTCTCACCAATCGTCGTGGAGTAGAACATCACAGAACAAATCTCCATATCAGTGCAGGTACGGGACAAAACAAAAAACAAGCGCCTGCTTCAGTCCGGCTGCTTTTTTCCAGTTCCTTTAATGCGTCTTCCATGAAATGGTTTTCCTATCCAGGGTATCAACATATCTGGACAGGCTGGCCTTTCAGTTAGTTATTTCTGGTAATCTGAAGGCGGTACCACTGTTTTGCCTTGTCAATCGGGGATTAAGGCAGACTTTAATGAAGAAGAAGATAATTTTGAATCGCCGATGTGTACAGACTTGTCTAACACAAGGGAGGGAAACCCTTGAAATTGCCGACTCGAATTAGTCGTTTCTGTTGCATTGTGCATGCAATCTGCTGAACCATCCATGCCGTTTGTGGAAAGTCCCCAGCCTACACGAGTCTGCCACCTCGACAGGGACAGACATAACTCAAGTGGCATTCAGATTTATGCAAATTCAACGTTCCAAACGATGCCTGTCCAGCAAGAAAATGTCAGCACTCAAATGTATGTCTAACCCCATTCATTACGTCACCATTCAGCGTAGGTGCGTCATTCAAGATAAGGGACTGTTCTGTAGACATTCTTCGCTAACGGCAGACTTTTCTTGCTTCCCAACAGACTTCTCGTCTTAAAATAGATTTCTGAACCTTAAAACTTCAAAAATGCCTTTCTTATCAAAAGTGTGATTAAGAGGACTGCAAAAAAAAATCTGATCTGAGTTTGAGTCATCGCTTAGCTTCCAGCGCAAATTCGAGAGGTTCTCCAACAAATGCTCTCATTGACTTGAAGAGCCTTCTACATCCTTAGAGACGGACAGCTTGTTGAAGAAAGACCTCCGTTGGGGTTCGGGATTTAAATGGTGGTAAGTGGTCGCTGTGGCGTAGTGGGCAACTGCGTGGACCAACACGGAGAAGATCTAGGTTCGATTCCCGGACGGGATACCTCGCATTTTTTCCCGGCACCACTTCTTTCGAGTTGCTGACAACACTCAGAGAGTATCAATTGTCTACGAAAAAGCTTTTGAAATCTTGCCGTTCGGAGTTACCAAAAAAACTGAAGGGTCCCTTCTACTCGTGAGGGAACAGTATCACGCACAACACGAGTAGTTCTTGTAGAAGCTAGGCCCTGGTCCTTTGTAGTGCAACTCAATTAGTAGTTGGATGCCTCTACTCTTACACCCGATAGGTAGGGATGTAAGAGCCGGCAGGGTTTTGAGTCTTAAACTTTCATGATTCCACTTCTCCAGGGTTGCTACCAACGCTCACTGTCTTGAAAAAAACTTCTTAAATCTGCCATTTGGACTCTGAATCAAACTGAACATTTCCTCTACTCCGCTTACTCCTTCAAGCTAGAGAAGCTAGACCCTTGTTTCCCTAGGCAACTTATTTGTGTATCGGCTGTTGAGTCAATGCCTTTAAGCTGCAATTAGTGGCCGTGTGAAAGTTCCCAGGTCCATCAAAAAACCATCTCGCCGCGTGAAGTCATAAACATTGCCTGTGACATCATGCAGTGAGCGGAATCAGTTCAAATCTCTTCCAAATCACATTTCTCCGAAAAAAGAGTCACATTAAGAAGGTTCTCAGAAAAGCGTCGATAAACTGGCCATCAGCTATCGGCTCTGTTTAGTTGCCATTTCAGCACTTCGGACCCTTCGCCCATCTGAAGGGCACTTCACTCCACAGATACGCCTGCATTGATGTGAGTCACCCACCGCTTATCACCCAGGCAAGCGTGTTATTGTCGAGTATCTTTCAGCGAAATTTCCCTTTCTCCCCCCGGTCACTTTCAGTGATCCACTGGTCAGACCTAATTCTGTGGTCACGAGCACATCGCCGCCGGCGCAACCTTGAACTGAAAATGCCGCCATCGACATCAGCGGCCTCGAAGTGGAACTGCAAACGACAACAGAGGCATCGCCACCGCCGCTGCTGCCAGAGCGCGCCTACACCATTAATCACAAGATCTAAATAGCTTAAGGAGTCAACGTCCCCTGATACCATTAATTCTCGTATCTGCCGAGCGATGGAAGCGGGCAGCGAGAGTAATGCCTGTTCGGCCATTAATCAGCGCCGCAGCCGTCCAGCCACAACTGCGCCGCGGCATCGTCTTTCTCACGCCCCGACAGCTTTGACGTTTGGAATTCCGTCACTGCAGCGACGCAGAACTGTCCCAAACTGGACTTCATAGCCAAAAAATGTCTCAGTGCGCATACCGTCCTCAGAAGCGTCGCCGATCAACTGTGCGAGGGGTTGGGAGAGGGCGCAAGGGGCGGGCAGAGACCTCTATTAATTTATTTTTATTTTCCGTTTTTCCGTTTTCGCTGTGGACTTAGCAATTTATTTAAATTTTAACAAGCCGCTAAGCCGCGAGTGCACGATCCGAGGGAATTTATGAAATTAATTGCCCCGCTTGCCGGACGGTGGTGGGTTGATCGGAGGGGCGGTGGGTTCGCGTCAATTACAGGCTTGAGTCGATCGCCGCGGAGCATGTGTCTAATGGCTGGGGGGAGGTTCGTTGTGTTCTAATCCTCTTTACCAAACCGTTGTGCACATGAACTACACTTCAGTGACTGTGCCGATGGCGGTGGCGGTGGCGTCGGTGTCCGGGGATCGTCTTCAGACGTGAGAATGTGCCTGCAATTGAAGTAAAAATAGCCATTGTGCAAATACATGGATCCATTGTTGATTAAGTGATGAGATTCGACTATGTTGCGGTAGGGGGAGGGGGCAAGGGGGGGGGGGGGGAAGCGAGTCTATGAGTTTATGATGGATTACATCATGCGCGACGGACTGACGGTTGGACAGATGCCCTTGAAATCGCGTTTAATGAGGTTTCTCTGAATTTGAAGATGGCTGACTGGTTGGCTTGCTGGCTGGCTGACTGGTGTGGAGTTGATGTACACCTGCGATGTGAGATGTGCGCCTTAAGATCGGTGGCAAGTACTTAAACGTTGTGCTGTGGACACCTGCTGCATAGACGAGCACTGATGTCACGGTTTTATGTCCGCTCGTGTCACTGATGGACTGACCTGGCTCAAGCGAACGTCAAAGGCCGCTGTGAGATCTTGAGACTTGGAGAAGGTCTTAGAGATGAAGTCACATCTAAAATCAGGCATTTATGCTTATTGGCCGGTAAGTCAGATTTAGACCGATTGGAATGGATGGGCGTCTACAATGTGCACCAAGATGGGTAAGAAGCTGTGACAACACAGACTGGGACACATAGCATGCTTCAGTCCCACGGCAACAATGAGATCATCGGCCACACAAGTTTCATTTTTGATGGAGTGTCTGTGTCAAATTCAAAGCGATCGCGGATGGCAGGCAACTTGGTCTTGACTGACAGGAAGCACGGAAGCCAGCTTGGCAGATAGGGAGCGTGGAGCTTGCGACCTTCGACGACAAACACTTAAATCAATGGAACGAGTTCCTTGTGGGCAAGGTTCATTGTTCGACCCCTTCGAAGGAGTTCATCGTGCCCAAGGGTGAAGGGGTTAGTTGAGAGGTAAAGTGCCTCATGAGACCTCGTTCACCTTGAGGCATTTTGTTCATGAATCCTCCACAGCTCGATGTTAATTAGATTCTTCTGATTTCCTCTCGAAAAATTCAAGACGTTCCAGTCTTATCCACGATAGTGAGACAATCGCCAATCAGATGCCTGACGGATTCTATATTCTTCGTGACCTCGGCCTCCACAGATGTCCGTGTGTGATACGGGACAGGGCTTCATTGGCTCCCTTCCTTTCAGTAGATGCTCATCAGCGACTTGGCACTCCTTATGTTTGGAGCCGGCGAGAGGGCTCTTGATATAGGCTCTGCCTCCGATGCCTCCATGTTATTTCATTTCTGCTATGGTCTCGTTTTTAATCTTCCAAAACTGAAGTGCGTGTGTAATTAGAAGCCTCCGACCATTCCTATCTTCGACTGTTGCTTAGCAAGCATCCGCTCTATCATTTCAAAGGACCCCAGTGTGCCAGGGTATTCCGCAAATTCTGCTCGTTGAATTGTTCAGTCTGTGGTGCTTGGAGAGTTTGAAGGTCCGCACAACCGAAGCAACGGCTTCAATCACCGCTTAAGTGTCGGACTAGAAAGAATTGATCTTTCTGGTCAAGATAGAGATTTCTGCTTCATTATTAGCCGCCACCTCAAAAGTGCAGTCCCCGTGCCTTTAATCAGGGATCTTAAACAGATTATAAACGACGCTGGTGTCGCTTGTCCCCGTGGCAGATTTTGGGCCGTCCGTTCCATTAGTCTATAGTCCTGTCCAGCTCTCCTCGCTGGCTATCGTGCCCATCTTCTAATCTCGTCCTTTAGGTTCAAGAAGAAGGAGGTGATCGGACCTTCGTTTGACGGCCAATTGATCACCGACCTTAGGCAAATTTGCCTCGACGACTGCAAGGCTGGTTGATACCCAGGTCCACACCGGACTGTAGCGCCCCAAGAAGAAGAAGAAACCTGCAAGAAAATGGTCTTCAAACACCAAGTTCCGGGTTTAAAGCTGAAAGACCGATGCAAGACACCACCGACACAACTTGGTCTTGACGACTAAATGCATCTTGCTCAGGATAGTCCAAGGTGAAAGGCAGCATCACCTCCTCCATAGACTTTAATGATTTGTCAACTGCCTCTAAATAGAAGTTCTTCTATAATAATTGAACCTCGAAGGAGGTAGTGCCCTGAAGAAATGCGAGATGTCCCGTCCGGGAATCGAAGCTAGATCTTCCCACTACGCCACGGCGACCACTAGCTCTTCTATAAACTGCTTAAAATCTGACATCTTTTGACCCTTAGGGGTCAGGCTGGCAAACCATGTATGGTTAAAGTTTTGCTGCCTTTCATCCTTGAGGGTCCTGGGCACACTGTTTCCACTTATCTACCCCAAGTTTCCTAACATCCGCGTGCAATGACTTGACACTTATAACAGAGGTTGGGTTTGAGGAGAAGTAAGAGCTTTGAACACCCTTTTAGCTGGAGCCTTATCCAATTCATCTGGTTGAACCGGTGTAGTCGAAGCTATTTTGCCTTCCAGACCACATCCACATCCCAAACCAGCACTAAGAGCTCGCAGTTATGTCTTCTCCACCTTCTGACCCAAAATTTGATAAAACAAACTTTGCCCTCAGGCACACCATGACGCTTCAGCAATTCGTGTATCCATGCCCAAACGAGTCCAGCAGAGAACCGGTTTTGAAATTGATGCCAACGATTCGTCATCTAAGGAGCACGCGGCTCATAACAAAACATAACCACTCAACTGTCGACAAAGAGCCGCAAAAAGCGGTTTGATCCACTTAGTGACTGCGCCACTCCCCTCCCCTCCCCCCCACACACATTGATACACTTGTTCTCATTTAGATGCAAATCAACGGTGAGGAATGTGTAAAGAGACTAGCCTGCTTGACCTTGAAAGTCTAACGAAAAGTCGAATAGAAAAGAAGACGAAAGCACACATCGCGCCAACAATTTGGGCCATCTGTCACAACAACAGCAGCATCCGCGATTGAACATCCCTATCAGAACTAAATTCAACCCCAACTCTATCGCCTCCATCCCCACCACCTCCACTATGGAACTAAACTCTATTTCTGTTTCGTTAAAACAAGTCCCTGAGATAACAGAAGCACATGCCCACGACCTGCAACCACATCACGCTCCGCCCCTCCTCGCCCACTGTGAAACCAAGTCCAGATAAGACAACACAAGTTCACCCAATAAGTCAATTCTAAAAACGCCACTTACTGATATGAAAGCCGCCGCCGCCGCGTGCTGCCTCCACTCCAGATTGAAACTTTCACGGTGGTGTGTATGGAATTTTTGCGATTCAACTATAATTCGTGCCTGCCGCCCGCCCCAATCCAATCGATTGAGCGGCAACCCCAGTGAATGCGGGTGAACGCAGCGGAGCACATGTGTGCGTTCGTTCGGGGGAAAAGTTTCTGCAAACTTTTAATAGCTTCACAATCGCAACCCCAATGGAAGGCCCTCTCGGGCAGTCATCGAATTAATTACTTACGCACCGAGCACAAGGTGAAGGTCGGCATCGGGCCAGAGGTTGATCTGAGTTTCTATTAGTTCCTCACTATTTTTAGCCGAGGCGCTGCGGCGGTGTTGTCACTTGGAAACCGCCTGACAATCCCTCTCGAAGCCCCAGCCAATGATGGCGAAGAGCATAAGCACAAGCAACAGCCAAGAAAGTGAACGGCAAAAAATAAACGGAGCGACGAAGCTTGTGTGTCTGGCGGGGTACACCCACGGGCTGATGAATTTTAATAGGCGCAGCAAGGATGCGCACAAAACTCCGAGGAACTCATGCCGGCCCGTGATGTCACGTCCAATAAATCTTCGCAGACAGACAGACACAAAACAAGAGTCGAGAAAATTTTACACAACACTCCCTGCCGGAGGGGGTGACGTGTCACTCGCTAAACCGTAAGTCAAAAACAACACACGACTACAAGCGGCGAACTCGTTCACGGTTCGCAAGACAGGCAGACAAAAAACGACGAGGACGACTTACGATAAACGAAAAGAAATTGGTGGAAGCCTTGGAAGGGACATTATGGCACAGTGGCGCCTAAAACATCGCCAAGTGACCTATCACTCGGCCGCTTGCTGTGATTTCGAAACACCTCAGGTATTGGAAATGCGAAAATCTGAAGAGTCTCATGCGGTCGGCACTAGTGCTCTCCGCTATCGTTGGAGACTTGAAACTGTAACCCATCGGATGTGTGCACAAGTGATCGCTTTCGTGGCCCCCTTCCTCGAGTGTTTGAGTCGCACTTGAGTCGTTCGCAAAGTTGCAAAGTCTTGTTCGACACTGCAGCGGGTAGTGGTGCCAGCCCGACAGATGATTGAAATGTCAAAAGCGTGTGTCAACACGTTGTCACTTTGAAGTGTCAGTGAAAAAAGGCATTTCTTGCTTCTTCCACTCAAAGCGAACAAGTTGACAGTTGATCAGTTCTGTTTGTGAGAAAAGTGACTGTCACTGCAGTTTGTCTCTCTTAGATGTCATATCTCTGTTTCACTTTGAATGCTTTTCGCACGAATTAGGTCACGCTATTAAATTGTCAACAAAATCGAATGGAATATTCATTTGACAGATGTCAGAAAAGTTAAAAATCTCGGATTTGTTTCAATTTAAAAATGTTTGGAAAAAAACAAACTGACAGATGACAGGAGCAATAAACACAAAAAAACGTAAACATGAAATTTCAATCGCCCTTCGATAGTGTTTTTCGCTGTTTGAACAGTTTTCGAATGAATATTTGATCAACGTTCCAGTTAAATGGCGACTTATGAGGGTGACAGGCTGGAAGGAGTGTCAAATGAAACAGGAATGAAGCGGAAAATGTTTCTGTTAACTGCTTAGGGGGTGTTTGTGGAGTTGAAAGGAGTATATGTTTCAGTTAACTGATTTTGGTTTCTTAAAATGGGGGTCATTAAAATTTGACAGATGACGGAAATGTCAAATTTTTGATAAAACAAAAGTTGAAATCGATTTCTTTTAGAGGTTGAAATGAGGTGTGATGTATTTGTTCATTTAGTCAAGCTAAACTAACAAAACTCATTACAAAGATTGACAGCTGATAGAAGTGTCAAAATGCATTCATCAGGGGTAAGAGTGCATTAAGTAGTGTTTAGCCTCCAAATTGAATTGTCGAATTATGTATATAGGGATCACTTTACTGACAGCTAGCGATTGTTAAAATTAAAAAGAAATGACAGATGTCAAATGACATGCAAAGTCAAAGTCCTTGGAATTTTGTCCCACAATATCTTTTAAAGAGTGTGTTCGTTAATCAAATAATTCAATATACACAATTGTGAATTGAATTCATTAACAGATGACGGAAGCGTCAAAATGTGTCAAAATTGTCAAATCAACGGTACTAGTGTATTTAAAACTGTTTTTCTATGTAATTAAATTGTCGAATTATATGTATGAGGAGTACTTCACTGGAAGCAACTGTTAAAATTTGAAAAAAAAAAAGCTGACGAAGTCAAATGATATGAAAATGTCAAAATGCTTGAAAATTCCGTAGCAACATCTTTTAAAGGGCGCGTTTGTTAAATAATTTAGTATACACAATAGTTTTAAATTAAGAGAATTGAAAAGATTGACAGATGAGGGATCTGTCAAAAGTAAATGCAAAGTTTGTGTGTGCATAACAACTATAAGTTGACAGACTTGTATAAAGAAATTGACAGGTGAGAGAAATAGCAAAAGTTATAAGTAGTTCGAAGCGGTTTATATGTCAAATTAATTTGCTCAAACCGTGGAATGAAATATTTGATAGAAATCAAAAAATTGACAGATGAAAGTTGGAAAAATTTAGTCTTTGTTGTCATCTTTTTCCCTATTTTATTTGACAGGTAAAGTGTGTGTTGATTTTTGTCCGAATTTGATTTCACCATTGTACTTAAAATGAACGGAAGCGCTTCGCATCTACCCAGATGTCATTTGATTGACACAAAAAAGTTTGATAGATGCAAAGAAATGTTAAAAAGTTATCAGAGAATACCAGAAAACATCCAAATTATGTGTGTGGTACCTACATCTTTTGCAAGCGAATTGCTTAGCATGCAAAAAATTCATTAAGTTCATAGGAGAGTTTGACAGTTCAATAAAATATCATGATCTGTCAAGAAACACTTCTAAAATATCAATTTTTCTGTAAATTGTGAATTCTTTTTTCTAATTTGACTGCAAAATGGAATATCTAGTTTGACAATTGACAGAAATGTCAAAAATTACTTTCAGTTTGACGGATGATAGGAATGTAAGAAATTTGGATGACTTTCTTAAATTTTTCTGACAAATCTCTTATCCCCATTTGATTTTTATGGAACTTGTGATCACACCTTTATGGTGTCATGGCGATCATAGAAGATGTCAAAACCTAATTTGAAACTGGCCGATGGTCATGTTTTTCAAGCGAATTCACGACGTTTTGTTTACCTTCGGTCTCTGTAGGTGCCGCATAACATAAATTTTTTGAGGGTTGTCCCTGTGACAGTTGAGATTGACAGTCCCCTAAAATGTTGTGAGAATAAAATGGCAGCACACTATCCTTTATTGACAAATTGTTGACATTTTGAACACCTTCTGTTATAGAAAACTGGTGTTTACTTTCACTTAAATGTCTTTCTTGTGATGCGCAGTTAGACGTCAACTTGACAGATCGCAAATATGGGGACATTGAAGATCAAATTGGTGAAAGATTATCCGACTTTTCTGACATTTTCATTTTCTCTTGGTGCTCTTTCCAATTGCTTCCCCTGTTTTTTGTGTGTGACTCAGTGACACTTTAGTCTCACAGTTCTCGAAAATGTCAGATATGAGTACGTACACGCAACTTTTATTGAAAAATTGACGACATTTGTTACACTTTCACTTTCTGTTGGTGGTGTTGACGTCCGTATTCAACATCTTGCGAGACAAATTGATGCGTCAGGCTGACATTTTGCAAAGATGTTGAAGAAATGGTTCCCAGTGGCATTTAAACAGTTATGTGTCAAAATTGTGAATACTGACAAATGACACTCTGCTTTAAGAACTGCTCAAATGTGTTGATGAAACAATAACGCCAAAGTGACTCTTAAATCGACCATCCTTCAGGGAGCCCTCTTAACTTTAGCACAATGAATCCACGTGAATACAATTAGCACACACAATGAACATAGAAAAATCAACGAAATCCCAAGTCATAACCACACCAGTATCCAGCAAGACGATCATTACTTTTAATCAATTCAAGCAGAAATACCCTTGAAGGGGCACCTTCCTTCGGCCATTCAGCGGAGCACCCGGCAGTGGGCCGGAGTGAAATAACTTTCCATTGACATTCAAACATCTGCGCAGAGTCGCTCGGGGAGTTAAATTATTTTAAAGTGATTATCCCTCTTGAAGATTAAACTTCATAACCGATGTCATTCCGGCTAAATCCCCTCGGAAAGTTGTGCTCAGAAAAAGTCCTGCAAACGGACTTCCATTGAATTCGGAGCTGGCTCTCTCTCAAAGTAATTATGTACATCGGCGCGGCCGGTCCAAAGGACGACGGAGGGTCTGGTCAATTATCCTGGGAACAACAAAATTTTCTCTCGACTTGATTTCACTTTCAACCAAGGATTTCATTTTCGAATGGACGAAGTGGACTCGACTGGGTTTAGGAAGCCGGCGAAAGAGGGCGAAACTTTTAATTTCTTTTTTCACCACAAACTGCGTGATGCTGGGGCTGGAGGCCGGGTGGTGATGTTGACAATCTCAAGATAAGCATGTGCCGAAGACAAACCACAGATGGTAACTTTTAAGGCCGTGCCGCTGCTGGAAAATTAATTCAAAAAAGTGATTAATCCACAAGATAGATATAAACCGACCCTTGCATAAATTAGCCGAACTCGTGCCAACTGCTGAGAGTGCGCGCCCCCACCCCAGCCCACTGCACACCGAGTGACGGACTTTCGTCAAACAATGAAATCAGGTTCGGTTCGACTCACAGCGGGTGCGGAGGGCTGTGCGCAAATCGGCACGCGTACAATTATGAATCCATTTAGGTACTTTTGCCGCAACCCAGGGACCTGAATCGTTTGAAATTCATGTTCCAGCAACCCTTCCCTGTTCGCTTTAAAGAGAAATTAATTTCTCATGTACGCGCAGCCACCACCACCATCGCCACCCGTGATGAAAACCGGCAACAGTGCCTCGAGTTGAAGATTCTCAAGGGTTGAAGGACCAAAGCAATACAAAAAGGTCTTCATTTCGTGACGTGCCAGTATGAGGAAGACAGAGCAAGACAGGGAGAGAGAGACAGAGAGGAAACATTGGCAGCTGGAGCAGCAGCCAGCCCAGGCAGGGTTCAGGGTGAAAAGAGTCACGGCACTCGCATGAGTGAATGTACCGCTCAGATATGAAATCGATTTTCTGAGACGGCACGGCACGAAACCACTGCACCGAGTGTGTGGATGTTGGCTGTAGACTCTGGCACTCTTTTGCACGCCACTCTCGTGTACAGTCAGTCAGATGGTCGGTCGCCCTCGCCTTCGCTTCGAGAAAAACATGGAACGTCTGCAGAGGGGGGCAGCCACCTTCTCACTGGTGGTCTCACGTCGTCTTTCCCTATCTGCGCGTCATCCTAACCCAAGGACCTTGTTGAATATTTCAATAGACCGGCGACTCGCACGAAGCCTGGTAACAGCTAGTAAACGAATTACGTGAACACCCACCCACACATCTGACGCCTCGTCTTCGGTGTCCTTACGGAGGGGTTGGTATGGACATGTGTGTGATTTTAAGGATCCCTGATGAATGATAACTGAAAGGCGACGTTTTTTTTTTATCGCAAGGAGCCGGATGTGTGGCTGTGTGAGTGTGTGTGTGCGTGTGGCTGGTCTGTGCAGTCATCAACGCAACAGCAGTTAAAAGGCGGAAAAGTGCCTGAAAATTTGGACGGCTCCCATGTCGAGTACAATCCCAGCAAGGATATCCGTCTGTCAATTCAAAGTGATCGGCTGCTGCACACACACAGACGGTCGATGTGATGGTCCGGATATTAAAAACGAAATGGCCGGCGAGCGATAGCATCAAAGGGAAACCGACACAAAAAATGTTTCGAAATGGAAATCGACACGGGGTAATGCTCGTTCTCAGACGAACTCCGGATGCGCCGAACGGGGGGCGCTTGTGAATGGAAAATTGTTTTCGGACTCAATGCGTGCCTGCGGGGACGCGGATGCTGTCCGGACACAGTGTGTAAGTTTCAAGCAGTGTCCGCACAAAAACTTCCACCACGGTAACACCTTCGCAGCAACCACACTCAACTGCCAGTGACCTCAATTTCATTCCCATTCCCAATTCAATTCAGTCCACATCATGGCCACGCCGCTTTGCCCTCGGGGCACCTTGCGCAAACTTGACTTTAAAACCAGCACCGCGACACTCTGCAGGATCCACTGTGCGCATTTTTTTTTTTCTGCAAGACCCTCCTGTGTCTCTGCTGAGTTTCCTTTGAACTTGTGCATGCATGGCTGGGCCACCGCACGGACAGAACACGCCACCACACAGCCCTCGCAGTAAACCGGTTCCCCAGTGTCGGCTGCTGCGGGATGGCGTGTGTTTTTTTTTTTTGCATCTGAAGGGAAACTGGGTTAGGTTTTGGGTTTCTTGGTCGCGCTTTGCATCGGCATAATGGCAGTGAAAGTCACCGCCACCGCTCTCAACAGCACTCGAGAGCCGGTCTTCCCCAGTCCGCTGTCAGGTGGTTATGCAACTGCACAGTCTGGTGCGTGCGTTACTTACATGTCGGCGTTGTCGTCGTCGTCGTCGTCGTCGTCGTTGTTGTTAGCATCTGCTCTCGGGCTTCGTCTCCTGTCAAGCGCGGTTGCCAGTTGTCCGTGGGGTGGTGGTGCACAGCTGATATTGGACTCAATGTCCACTCGCCCATGCGCGGTGTCATGTTCATGACAGATCAAGTAAGACGAACGCACGCATCTCCCACCCAACCTCGAACCCGGCCGCAATCGTTCGATCTCTCGCCTCCCGACCGGTTATGCCTCAAATCTTCTCTAATCTCAGCTCCTAATGGCCTGTGAACGATTAAGCACCGAGTGCCGAATGTGTTTCCGTCTTTTTCACTTCTCCGGTTTCTCTGCCCAATCCGTCGCTAGATTTCCTGCTTCCTCCACAGTGTGGTGCGCCCGTCGTCGCTCTCGTCGCCGACGGGCCCAGTAATTGCGTGGCAATTAACGCAGTTCACTGTTTTTCCGTTTTTTTGGTTTGTGATTAATTGGGCATTGCGCAGCGCAGTGCCATCCATTTGTGCCAACTTCCTACAGCTGGAGCGGTGCCCAGCGAGACGTGGCGCTGTTCCCCCTTGTACGCGATCGTGCAATGTAATGTATCTGCATGTGGTGGCGTCGCAACCGCTGTGAGGCAACTCTAAGCTACCTCCAGGCTGGAAAATCAAGTCACACGTGAGCCAGCTCATCCGTGAATGTTTTTTTTTTGTTGTTGTTCTCGGGTTTTGGTTTCTGGTTGATTTCGTGGTCAATGCCGGTGTGGGAGGGGGGAATGGATGGAATTCTCTATTGTCCGGGGGCAGGTAAGCAGACGAGAGAGAGACTGAGAATTGAACGATCTCGGTCTGTGGTCTAAGCCGGGAGGGTGACCTTGACTCTGACTTGTGTGTGTGTGCTCACTCGGGGGGACCGTCTTAATTTGAAGAGTTTATCTTAAATTTGAAAAACATTATCACGTCGTCGTGAAGGATAGGATAATGATGAGCGGTGATGTTTTGAAAGTTTAGCAGCAGATTGGGGCTTTAATTGGAGGCCTGTGGGGATTGTGTCCACTGTTTGATTCGGTCGGCGGTCGGATTCCTGTCAACGATGTGATTCTTTGTAATTTGATTGAGCGTACAAGAATGTAGAAAGACGACTTGGCTTTGTTTTGATTCTGCAGCTCAAGTGGTCGGTAGGTGGAGACAGTTGCGATGAAGCATCACTTTGCTACCTAAATGGTGGACTTGACACACATTTTGACTGAAGATCAACTTCAAGAGGGAAGCTTTTATGTCGTTCTGGAATTTGACACATTTTTGGGAGTCCTCTAGTCGATGGGGCTGAGGAATATGCGGATTTAGGCATTCTCAAAATTTAACCATTTCTGAGCGAACTGTGATTTTTTTTTCAGTCATTGACATATTTTGACTTCTTTGAGGGCGCCAATGACACTCTCTTTACAATGACACTCTCTTGACAATGACACTGTGTGCCGTGTTCTACCTTCGCGGTCTTAAAAAACGACCTTCTTTAGGGGTCCATCTCATTTTTACTCCCTGTTCTGCACACATGTTGGCTTAAGGGGCTCTGAGCGGACCACTTCTTCACATATGGCGGCACATTTGATATCGAAACATGGCTACATGAGGCGACATTTTGATTCATAACATCCTTGACATGGGTTTTCGCGGCATAAAATTTGACGAACCCTCAAACTTCGATCTACAGTGATGTGATCCTAGTGGATTCTGACTGGCAACGTGTTTCCCAAAATGAAAGTTTGTGCAGTACCCAGCTCGGATCTAACAAAGGTGGAAGGTCTATGAGAACCTCCACGTTTTCCGATATTTGGAGAATTGTATCACGATTGTTCTTGCTTGCTGCGAGATACCGATACTACCTATGGGAGGCAGTGTGAGTTCAGTCATTGTATCCTTGTCTAACAGAATCAACATCCTTGTGGAAATCTTTTGATATGACAAACCTTATACTCAGATACTGTAGTGGCGGACGAGAAGTAGAAAAGAAAGAGAGATAAGGAAGGAAGAAAAGGACGGAAGATAGGGAATAAAGAAAGGAGAACGGTAGAAGAGAACTGAAGAGGAGAACGAAGAGGAGAAACGAAAAGAATAAAGAACGAGGTAGTAAGAAAATGACGGTAAAGGCACGACATCGTTTCCTAGTACAGGTCCCAGAGTGACGATGTAGAAGAGGGTCAGGTCTATTTTGGTCCCCCCCCCCTCTTCCCCTACTTACGTGCTTCTTCATTGACTCCACAATTGTGCCTACTTTCGAGGAACCAAGTCAAGGGTGCATTTTTTCAGAGGCATAGAACGTTGGTAACACTATTGGCGTCTATTTTGTCATCTGTCAAGTGATTTATTTTCATTTTGGCTTGGCATTTGAACACGAGTAAATTGACGCTTGAACAATGCTTCCAAATTTTGCTGACTTGGCTCAAAGCAAGACTGCCGTTGACCCCAACTTTCACAAGCGATGCTTGTTTAGCGATGAAGCTTACTTTTGGTTAAGAGGAAACGTCACTAAACAAAACTGCTATTTTTGAAGTGATGATGAATTCATAAGTGAATGTTGAGACGCCGTTACTTCGGCAAAAATGATTGTGGATTAGCTGCTGGTCAGAACGTTACTGTCAATGGTGACCACTATGGAGCCGTGATAACGGACTTTTACGTTTATCAATTGAACAACCATGAAGTGCAGTAGTGGCTTCAACAAGGCGGCGCAACATGTCACACAACCTGTGTCACAATTGATTAATTGAAGGAAACGTTTGGTAACCGTACGTTATGAGTTCGTGCGACTTAATGCCACTTGACTGTTTTTTTTTTGGGATATTTGAGCCCACTTCCACCCAGGACTGTAGGGTCATGGAAAGGAAAATATGTGGCCAAAATGATTGACTACTTGGAGGACACTACAGTTGACGTGTTATTTTCGAAAAATGGCCACATATTGGATCTCGCGCCAGGCGTGGCGTTCATACGGCAATACACCCCTTAATGGTTCGAAAAGTGGAGTGTCCAGGATGTTAGATGGAGTCGCAAAGACTCCTGCGCCCATTGTCTCTTCCGCTCCCACAGCTTTTGAAATTCTGAATTCCTCAGTCGGATCAAATGTCTCAGACTGACACTTCGCCAATATGACAAACCAACAATTGTCAAAGTTCTAACTTCATTCCCAGACCCTCTATTCTTGTCTCTCTAAATGCTTTTACTTACTTTAGGTGGCGCAACAGTCCGGGCTGGACCTGGGCCTCAACCAACAAGCATCTCCAGCCAGCTCGATCTTTAGCTAACTGTCTCCAGTTTTGCACGCGTAGTTGGTTGAGGTCCCTTTCCACTAGCGTGCGCCACCTGAGTTACGGTCTTCCTCTAGTGCGCCGTCCCTCCGTGGTGGATTCGAAGACTTTTCGGGCCGGAGCATTGGTTTTTATCCTAGCAATCTCAATCGTTGGATCTTCACTCTTCTGGCTAAGTCGATGTCAGTGAACAGTCTGTATAGGTCATCATTATATCTCCTCCTCCACTCGCCATCTATGCAGACGGGACCGAAATTCACGCGAAAAATTTTTCTCTCGAAGCAACCAAGAGCAGCTTCATCCGCTTTTGACAAAGTTCATGTCTTTTAATGCCATAACTTGTCTCTATAGCTTACATCATGCTGAGCCACTAAACGCTTTCATACCTCAAGTGACATCTTTTCCTTCTTCTTCTTTTTGTGGCGTAACAGTCCGGGGTGGACCTGGGCCTCAACCAACATGCATCAGAGCTTAGCAAGAAAAAGTACAGATCCTATAGCGCAACCTTGCATCCCTTCATTTCAAAAATATTAAAAAAAGGTCGAAGATCTAGAGCGTGTTCGTCTCAAATCATTCGTTGCCCCATTGTCCCAGTCAATTTCCTAAACTCTGTCTAATTACAGAGTGATTCCGTTTCAAAGCAGAAGTACAAACTGAAGTTGAGGACAAACCTCGTTTTGCTTGAGCAGAGCTGAAGGTTCGGAAAAGACTTTCCCATGCACAGCAATGGGGCTCCCGCGCTACAGTTAAAGGAACTCATTTCTGCGCATGAATGAACTCACGGTCACCCATCACAGTCACGGTGAAGTCGTCAACTTCATCATCGACGTTACCAACCGAACCATGAAGTCAGTGGTGCATCTTCAAGTTGAACATTTGCGTCTTCCCTCCTCTGAAATGGACTTCAAATCGAATTCAAACTTCTGCCCTCGACCTTGTGGAACTTGAACGTTTGCCGTCTGTGAATAAAAAATTCTGGTTCTTCGCCTGCTACCCCTCCGTTCAATTGCCTGTTTTCCAACAACGTGGACATCTGCTGTCACCATAAAACAAGTGTCTCCAACTTCAACTTCAATTTCAATTTGTTAAAAATTCACATTTGTCCAGTTCATGCAAAACAACGCGCTACGCGGTCACTTTTCCTTTGAAGCACTGCTCGGCGAATGACAGCCGATTGTGGTCACAATTCCGCCTAACAGCCTTGAATGGGGTAGAATGACAAAACGTACGCGTCGAGTGGCCGTAAAGCAATCGATTTAGTGTTTTGTTTTCAGGGGACGTGCCTTGATTACAGGCGAGGTTGTGCTTAGTTGCGATGGCAGACTCTTTGCTCTGGCGAACGACGCACTTAATGAAGACACTTGCGGAATAGAAAAACTGTCGAGAAGTGATTATCGCGTCGATTGTCTTGTCTGTCCGTCCGTTCACTTTCCTGACACTGACCTCAATTCAAAAATAACGTAAAACTTTTGCGGAAAGTCCTTCGGGCACATCAAACAAGCGACAGGACCCACTGTGCGTGTTTGCTGATGCGGGAGCCCTTCTCTGTTCGTCGGAATGGCTGTTTTCTGTATTCTTTGCCATCGTACGCTGAGTGTGTCTGTTTCCTTTGAACTTGTTCATGCATGGCTGCACGAATGATGCCCAGCCCTCGGCACAAACCGGTTCTTGGGTTTGCTGAGTGGCCAATTTCCAAGGTTGCCCTGACAGTCGTTTGAATAAAGTTATTCGCCATGAAGATGTCGGAAGAGTCGAAATATTTTCGATAATCAACAGGAATTGTGACTAGTGGGAATAACGAAACGGCGGCAATGCCAATAAAACTGACACACACACGTGCTTTGAAAGGCGTGTGGAAGACGATCATCTTTTGGAGCAGAACACTTGTTTGAGTTTCTGAGCGGTGGTCCTACCTAAGTCTTACTCGCCTCCACTGACTCGTGAACCTAACTAAGGGGGGAGCAACAAATGGATGGTGGAGAAGTGTGCATTGTGCTTCGTCAAGGGCGCGTCTTGCCAGCTCTACTTTTCATTTTGAATATGGACTGCATGGTGCAGCGCAGTTGAGGCGAGGAATGTTTCATATTGGAAGATTTAAGGGGAAGGTCTCAGCCTCCCAGACGGAACTCCAGAGCGTGCTGCATAGGTTTGTGGCGCTATGTGGTGGTGGTGGAATGAAGATCCCAAAATGTCCAATTCGGCAACTGGTGGAGGAGTTTAAGGATTTTGTGTTTTGGGATTGGAGAAGCAACGCTGAGCTTTCTTGTAAGATGGGCCAAGCTGGATCAATTTTGGAGCAACTGGAAAGACGAGTAATGGGGACGGTCCAGCTTGGGGTCAAAGCCAAGTCATCGGCTTATAACTCAGAGTTTGTTCCAAACTCTCACCTACGGTCATAAAATTTGATTGTGGCCCAAAAGAATAAGATCGCGAATACATGCTGTCAAGATGAGATTTTTCTGTGCTCTTGGGGAGTTATTCACCGGGGATAGGATGAGAACCACGACAGACCGGGGCGAACTCAATGTTGAGTAGCTACTTCTTCGCGTGGAAAGGGCTATGCTTAGTTGGTATGGATGTCCCCTTCATCACGACGTGCGAGACATGCCAATGATGGGTTTACATTAGGTAAACGAGTGACGTGATTCGATCATGTGCATAAACTCGCCTGATTGTTCTTGGGAATAGCTTCTAATGACTGGCTGGGCGATGTAAAGCGCTTGGACACCACAGCTCCGGCCCGAAAAGTCTTCGAATCTGAGCCTCTGGGGCAACGCAACCGAAGACGGCCTAGGCTAAGGAGGCGCACACAAGTGGAGAAGGACCTCAACCAACTTGGAGTGCGCAACTGGCGACAGCTGACCAGAGAGGTATGTTGGTTGAGGCCCAGGACCACCCCGGACTGTAGTGCCACAAGAAAAAGAAGAAGAATCTCCTGATGAGTTAGAGACGATGGCGGAGGATCGAGAGGCATGGAGGTCTCGCGAGCGTGCATTGTCCCTGCGGCCCCTTAAGTGGTAGATGCGGGTCAACGAAAGTGATGATAATGGGGTTTCATAGGAACACATGCCGTGCCTTCAAGGAGGGAAAATATAAGGATTCTCACGAACAGAGATAACCAAATGCGTTCGCTTAATGGGCTCTGAAGGTTATGACATCGACGTCAATTTCTCGGCGAGTCATCACCGATGAAGACCATTTCTATGAACGATACGAATCAACATGAGCTTCAAGAGCTGGTCAAAGTTTGGTGTTAGCTCTTGGCTGGTCGCTTCATCGTCTGAATTGCCAAGGAGGGTCTCTTTACTCCTGCATACTCTGTGTGATAAGGACACCAACGATATGTTGCTAGGACAAGACGGTTCTACGTTTCACTTAGCTCGTGTCACATTCAGGCTTTGAGGGGATATATGTAAGACTAGGACTATCTCTGACTGTGAATGGTGCTGGACACCTTCTTAGGCTGGATGCTTATGCGAATAAGCCAGAAACTACAACAACCCTCAAGGTCCCCGGTGGATGGTCTTTAGTCGAGCTTTAGGCGAATTAGCCATAAACCACAGCAGCCCTTAATGCCCTCAAAGCCCTCTTAAGTCGAGCTCTATTCAAACTGACCCTGTGAGTGAACACTTAGATGACTCTGCACAGATTCAAGGGACAGTGGTGCCAACTTAAAAGTAAAAACTTTGAATTCTCAAAAAAGACATAAGTTCCAAATCCCTGGTGTTTTTTTTTGTCCCCAGTAGTAACTCGTCATTCCCTGGTTCTCACTTTGCCTGTCCAAGGTCACAAGCTGTGTTCACCTGAAGACACTTACTTCACAAGCCACTTCAGCAGCACCTATCAGCGCCCGAATCACATCTCATCGAACACACAATACTGATTCAAAACCATTCGCAATTGATGGCCACTTCGCCTTGAACCCAATTCGGCATTCGCTCGCTTTCACACCTCAAAACAGCCCACAACTGCCGACCGCCTCAAACGATTGCTGTCTGTTGCAAGCCTTGCCGATCATTATCAGCCATTGTACTCCAGGGACTCTGTCCGCCGCCCACGCGCACCGTAACGAATGGGCATAACTTATCCCTCAAATTGACTCCTGATTGGACTGGTCTACGAAACAAATTGCCAGCGATAGGGCCACCCTCCAACACAAGCACCCTCTTCCTCCGAAAAAAAAAAAACAAACAAATACCCTCAAATGTATCTAACAAATGTTTCTCTCTCTCTCGTTCCAGGTAAGTGCTTCCAGCAATCCGTCATCTGATAAACGAAATTGAACCCACGACCGCCTGCAGTATGGTAAGAAGAAGAGATTAATCATACACAGGGTGAGCTAAACGACTGCGCGATGACGACGACAACGACGACGCTCCTCGTGCACCGTCTGCAAGTGAGGTGGCGAGGGAGGGGCAGTAGTGAAAAGAAATGTGTGAACGTCTTCGTTACGTTGAACTCTCATAAATTCTCATTAACCTCTGGCGGGCGTTGTAGCAGTGTGTGTGTTTGTGTGTGTGTTTGTGTGTGTGTGCACTCGAAGTGGAGACTCGAAATATGTCTACACACAATATTTGAACCTCTCGAGCATGGATCAAGGACAATTTACTCTCCGACAGCACTTATCTGCACTTATTCGCCCTCATCCTCGGAGATAATTAGTATCTGCATGCGGGTTGAGGGCGTCAGCTGGGGGGGGGGGGACGTTGCTGGAGGGTCATGATGGCATCAATTTAGCTCTGACGGTGGACAGCAGCCGCGTCATATACTCGTATTCCGGGGCGCATAATGGGGAATTATTGCGAAACGAGGGAGATTTTTGCACTTTTTTGCGGCTCCTCCTCTGTGTTTCGCAATAAATCATCTAACAGGTGTGAGGTGACGGCCTACAAGTGGAAAGAAGGGCGACCAAGGGAAATGGGATAAGATAAGGTGCTCCCCACCGTCTGTGTGGTGGTGGTGCGGGGGAACATAATGAAATTTTGTCGGCCCTCTCCAATCACCCGCGGGTGCAATAAATTTTGTCTCCGCCGGTACGCCGTCTCATAATGGCCTCACATCTCGCATTCACTTTGTTCCCACAGAGGTTCCGGGGTCCTTTTGTGTCCTTACCGACGACGACATCGTCCCGCTCCTCCCGGTCGAATGGGCGGAAGACAGGAAAACAATTTTGTGGTTCTTTCAAATAGTTCGAGAGGGCTGGCATCCCCTGGGCGGCTGGGCGGGTGGGCGGTCGCGGTTCAATGAAATTATTTTAATGGACTCGGCATTAAAATTGTTTTGGCGTGACTTTTATTTGCTTAAGGACGGGTTCTGTGCGCCATTTTTTTGTTCTCTTCTTGTTTGCACTCTCGGTCGTGTCGTGGGCAGGAGGAGGACGACACTCTATTGCGCTGTCGGTCCTGTTGATGGCATCCCGCCGTCTCGTGGCTGAAGTGCTCCAGATGGATGGCGAAAGTGATGGGAAAACGCGCGGGGATTGGTTATAACTTTTTATGAAGTGACCCTAAAGTTTTTAATATTTCTTGAGGGGCTATTAGAGTGCGAATTTGTGTTTTGAAAGGGAATTCTGAAAGGACTCGGCGACGAATTGCCAAAGATGACTGACGTCGAGGGGGAGGGGAGGGGGGAGGAGAGGTCGAAAAGTTGCCGGGGAAAATGAAAAGTTTTTGCCTACGCTCGTTGAATTCGTACAAAGGGAAACGTCAAAAGTTTCTGCAACAACAGCATTAAGTTTTGTTAAGAAGATGGTCATCAAAGTGGGGGTGGTGGTGGTGCGGAGGGGGAGAATGGGAAATTCTCTGATAATTGGTGATATAGTGGAAGAAAGGGCGATCAATCATTTAGTTGGAATTCATGAGGGAGACTTCGCAGTCTCTCTCTCTCTGAGTGTCTGTCTCTGTGTTGTATTCAAAAATGTTTCAAGAAGGGAAGGACTGACTGCGTCTGATGGGAAATGGCAGGGGCCCGCAGATGGAGTGTAGCGACTCCGCTGGGGGTAGTACAAATAGGAGATTTATGAATTTTGTTACTTAATGTTTTTTTTTCCATCTTCTGCTGGTGGGGGAGTGGTGGAGGGTTTCAGATGGACATTTGTGATACTGGCAGAATGCGGGAGTGTTATCTTGTGACGCTCTTGACTCAAGTGATGCTGATAGTGGCCGAGAATGTGGGAATCCACTTTTGGGAAATGTGCCTGAGAGGCTGTGTGATTCGTCATAAATCTTGTGGCACTCGCAGAAGTCCTTTAAGAGACCTACTTGCGTTCAATTGGTCTTTAAGACGGGAAATCTTGAGATGGCCGGTTGTGTCTTGGTGAGGAACAATTCGTGAAAGATGAGGACTGATGTGATGACTGATGTGTGACCTGGAAAATGTGTGCTGTATGAGAGGGGTTAATGTACAACCCTCTCTTGATGGAATTTACCCTTTATAAGGCGGAAGGAGTCAATCTCGGCAGATTATCTGAAGATATACGAGATTGAGCGGTTCTATATCACACAAGGGACTAGAACTTCTTTGTTTTGCAAGTAATCGCCTTGGGCGTGATACAAGCTGAGGAGACCCGCATTTTATGGTTGAATCCGAACTGCGAAATTTAAGGAAGCCGTTCATTAGGACCTTCTGAGTGTTGCAAATAACTCAAAAGATGTTGCCTATGACCATGAATTAAGCCTGTAACCTTTCCCAGGTAAGTCAATGTAGCCACAAGATGATGCTTACTACGCCAAAAAAAAGGGGAATGAGCCACTTATAGCTAGACAGTGGTTCTACACAATTTTCTGTTTCCACTTCTGGTCGTCCTTCTCCTTCATATTTGAGATGAGGCTTCAGACGCAACAGTAATTCGAACGCCAAAGTTTATGTTTGACCACTGCCTTGGATTCCATCGAATTTTTGATAAAAGTTTCTTTTACAAGGACGCATGAATTTTGATGATCTCTGGCTGCCAAGTTGTTGTGAGGGATGTTGCCCTATAGTCAGTCCTTCTACGGCGCTTAGGTCGAATTAAGGTTTCAAAAAAAAATAAAGCTATCTTACCAGTATTGTCGCCTTCACCCAGTTGCGTCGTTGTCTGATGTCGTTCTTCACGTCTCTGCCCCATAAGAGGATGATGCGTTTGTTGCTTTATCCCAATTGGCTAGATTTTAAGACAAGCTAGACAAGCAAGACAACTTAAAAATAGTAACTGAGTGGCACTACAGCACAAGGGACCAGAGCCTAGCTTCTCAAGCCCACAAGGGACCAGAGCCTAGCTTCTACAACAACTACTCGTGTTGTGCGTGCTACAGTTTTCTCACGAGTGGAAGGGACCTACAGTTTTTTGCCGACTCCAAACGGCAAGATTTGAGAAGCTTTTCATGCACAATTGATACTCTTTGAGTGTTGTCAGCAACCTCGAAAGAGGTGACGCCGTGAAAAAATGCGATGTGTCAAGTCCTGGAATCGAACCTAGACTTTCTGCGTGGCGGTCGACGCACTTACGACTACGCCACGGCGACCACAACACTGACAACTTATGTGGCAAAATGAAGTAAGTTGTGACAAGTCACACGTTTGAGCACAGCTCTTTCTAGCGACAAATTCATCATAGAGAGTGTTCACTTCTAGAAACTCCTTACGGCAGAGGCGGATCCCCCCCAGGGTTGATTCCAATTTCGAGAAACCTTTAGCCAAAAGTCTTGTGTTAAAGGTAGGTAGGTAGATGTGACATGGGGCGTCCACTTAGTCCTTTACACATCTAGTATGTTGTCACTCCAGGGTTGGGTGGGGTGCACCAGCTAGGACCCTTTACAGCCTATAATTAAGTTCAACAAATCTAAATGGGGATTGGGTGTTGTTGATGTCGTGCTGTCTAGGTATGTATATCTGAGGCTCGGAAGTGCCGGGCTGGTGCATAGCAGATGTAGGAGATAACGCCTCGTCCCGTAATCGCTTCTGAAGATCTCATTCGAGGGAATCCCTAGTTTGCAAGGATACTCACCGACTAGACAGTGACTGGTTATTGCTTCCACCACCAGGTAACATGTCCGATCTTTTATGCGATAGATGCAGTCTAGAGTGTGTAGGAAAGAGAGACAGATAGAGGGAAATAGAGAGAGGTACAAAGAGATAGTGGGAGAGAAATAGAGAAATAGAGGAAGAGAGATAGAGTAGATAGAGGCATGGTTAGTCCATCTTTGGTAGACCAAAGGTAGCGTTCATGTGCAATTTTAGCTTGCATATGGCGGGAGGTATGTCGAAGATCAAATCTGTAGTTTCCTCGAATTTCTCTCTAACCTGGCACCTAGCACAGACAAAGGTCTAGTTGATTAACCATCTCACCTAGGAGTTAAATGAATCTGATTTCAAGGCCTATGCTGCCTGACTCTACTCTGACACTCTTCGAGGATACACTGCGCCACTTCAGTCAGGGCAGTGCTTCACCACAAGCCATTACTTCAGCTTTAAACACAGTCCAGAGATTGGGGAGTCGAAACATTGCCGCTCCCTGTGATAGTCTGCAGCCTGTAACAAGCGAATGGTGGTGCATTGGACGTCCCCAACTAAGCTCAGCGGTAACTTTGCATTGCTGAATGTATTAGAATTACACTTGTCACGGCAAGGAATAGAGTGCTCCGCGTTTTTCTGCACACATTTCAGACATTTTCAGTAAAACTTGACTTAGTATCGGTTTCTAGCAGAGTTTTGATTCATTTTGGCCTAGGATTGGAATATTCAATTGGCTGATGAGACAGCCCACAAGGGACCAGGTCTTAGCTTCCCCACCAGCTACTTCTGTTGTGTGTGCTCTCCTGAGTGGAGCGGACTTACAGTTCAATTGAGTCTCCATTTGTCGGGATTTCATAGGTAATCAGTACTCCTTGGGCATTGTCAACGACTCAAGAGAGGTGAATGAGAGAAATCAACCCTGGGACCTGCAGAACTACTCCCGGTTGCCAAATTTATCCTTGAGTTCAACCCCTTCTGAAGTCTTTTGTGTAGTTTTGTTCTTCTTGTCCACACTGAATGTCTTGAGATGTTTGTCATGTCTATGAGGTACTCAAACAAAACTCAAGCACTAAAGAATTCATTCTCAATCTGGTACCGACACAAATCTTCATCATCCATTGCCACTCTAACGTGTGCTGTGTTTCTTTCCACATTGTCACAGGATGTTTGACTTCCTCCTTCCTCCTTCAAGTTCAATTCCACCCTCAGTTCAAACACCCATTGAACTCGCAACAAGACCAGTCCAGCAGTGGATCAAAACTTTCGCAGTCCAGCGAAATGCAATCTGCGCACAAAAGTGTTCCTGTGCGATTGTCTCCGCCCTCGGACCATTGTCCACTCCACTCCAAGTGCATTAAGTGGAATTCTATGAAAAATCCAACACCTTCCCTATTCAAACGTTAGAGTCGACCGGGTCCATCGTTCGAAGACACTCTAAGGTTGAAAGACGTTCACCCTCTGAGTGCGGGCAGCTCATCAATCTTCGCTCGCTCAGTCCAGCATCTTGTCACCCCACTCCATCGCCGGTTGTGCGGTTTGCGAAGCATGTCCCTCTTTGTTCCACCCCGTGTCAATATTTGCCCGCCCAATTACAACACACATTACATGTCGGGCTCGTGGTGGTGGTGGTGGTTTCCTATTTGGCAGGTCTAAAATTTCGTTGTCCTTAATGCTTGCCACCCCACATCCAGCTTACATAACAATTGTCATCTGTTTACAATGGAGGACTTAGTTGAGTTCACCCAGCAGAGTGCCTAAAGAGCAGTTCAAAGGACTCGCCTCCGCCCACCATCGTTCATCGTTAATCCCCTCGAATGTAAATACACGACCTTCGGTCCCCATTCCGGTCTCAGCTCCATTTGTTATTACTCCCAACAACTTTTAATTGAAATCCAAACAAAAGATTGCTGCGGAGTGTGGGGGGGGGGGGCAGGGGGAGAGTTCGAGAAAAGAAATGCGGAAGACTATCGGATCGGACTGGCGCTCTCATTGAATATTTATGCGTCCTCCGACGAATGCCTCTGCGGTACGGGGCGCTGTGTACCTCATTTCTCTAATGGATCTCAAGGAAATGTTCGATAACTGTCGCCGATAGATACATTTTTTGCGCGGCCGGGATGGTAAACACGGAGGCAGGCAGGTGACTGGGAAGAGTGCGAGCTTGTCAAAGGAAATCAAGCGGAGTCCTTTGAACTGACAGATTCTATGAAATGTTACAATCTGATGAGAATGAAAGAAAGGGGGAGGGGAGGGAGAGAGAGAGAGAGGGGCGAGAGGAAAAAATTTCACGCACAACATCAGTCGTTGAAGAAGGATCTAAGCCTTGGTCCGCTGTGGGGCCTAGGGCCCCTTACATTAGTGAAAGTTGTCGCAAACACAACAGCGTTACCATCTGCTGCCAAAGTCTATCTCATCTTATTGGAAATCCCTTTAGATGAGGCCTAACCTTCACTGACTGAACTTCCAGGTCTTTGTTGCAGCGCTTGCTACCCGTTTTCAACTTGCCTGGACGGAAGTAGACTTCTGCCTGGTTGCTTGGCTCACAACGAATGTGCCGTCTGCTCTTACTGATGAAGAGCAGGCCTTCTACAGTTGAAATGGAACAACTGACGGTTTTGAAATTTCGTCGGAAGTCGTCTGCAAGATTTGACAGAAATGTCCACGACCCTCGATGGAATGGCCTCAGCTGACGACTTCTTTCAACTTGACAAGTCCATCAGTCAGGTTCTTTGGTCGCAACATGGTCTTCAGTGCTTCACTCTCTTTCTCCCAACAGCCCACGCGGTTGATTGATTATCCCAAGATTGAATTTCACGCCATCATCGCTCTCAGGTCAACGACAAACATTGAATTCGCAGTTCCACCGCTGACTGACTGTCCTCCATTCACGTCAAGCCAATCTTCAACATTCCTGCACGTCTCTGCGAATTCAACTCAAAGGGCCAATACACCCATCGTGCTCAAGTTGAATGCTGTCGATGCCACTTAGACGACTCTCCTCGGTTCGGCGTCCTCCACGGGCGTGGGTATTTGCCTAACAATGTCTCCTGAATTTCAATTTATGCCTTCCCTCCAAATGAAAAGAAATTTATTGAAGTTGTGCCGATTCCCTCCGCCTCCATCATTCAACAGAACTTTTGTAACCTTGGTAGACCTTGTCGTATTCGGGACCCTCCGTCTTGGAAGACACTCATCCATCCCTCCCGAAATAGACACGATGCGGGGAACGTTGTTATTATTTCACTACCCTCCAGAAAGTGTGCTTCAGATAGAATGCAAATTCCTCAGCCTGTTACGGGTGATTTTGTAGAGCGACACGAAAAAAAATTTTCTCCATCCAAGGACAACAAACACAACAGAGACTCTCCGCAGAAAACCCACGCATTCTTCTCACTGAAGAATCACTTCAAAGAGTTATGCAAAAATGTAGCAGTAGCAGTCGCCACTCGCACCCCCCTTAGTCAGTGTCTTGAATTCACCTTTCTTTCGGAGATGATGAGGCTCTCGAAATAATTGCTACACATTCCTGCATTCGACGACTGAGCACACCATGTCGTGCATCCCCCCATCGGGACGAGGCGTTTCGTTTCTTATGTGTGAGTGTGCGTTGGGGGATGGTACTTGGCCCTACGACGCTACTCTCACCCGTAATGTCAAAACACGATGCACGTACATAAGTCAACACAACACAACACAGCCTCCCCAACACACACAGTGAACACACAACAGAAGGGAACCCTCTTTAAGGGCGAAGCAGCACTCTGTCACCGGGGGTCGGTCGAACAGAAGGCAAACATAAATATCCTCTGAGCCAGTTTGTCGGAGGGGGGTGAGAGAAATATTCTTTTTCATTAAACTCATGAAAGGCTTTGGCTTGTAGTTGTCACCCACCCCGAGCGAGTGCTTCACCTCTTACCTGCCCCCTCACCCGCGCCGTCACCTTCGGCCGCCACCAGCAACCCCAAAGTGGTCAGGGACATTTTTGCTTTGAATGTGATGCAAATAGAACGTGATGCTGCTGCTGCTGCGCGGGTCTCACAGCCATGAGGAGAGGTGGTGGATGCGGCGGTGGTGGTGTGGTTTTAGATAAACTCAACTCAACTCAAATTTTCACGTCGAGCGCCACGGGGAGAGGTTTTCATTTGAGTTCCTCCGTCCCTTTGGGGTATGTTACGTTTCGCTGAACCCCCTCGCCCCTCACTCTCACCACCGGTCGTGCTTTGTGCGTCCAGCAGTTGACCCATAGCGCGGTGGCGGTGTAGACGATGTTTGAATACGTTTTTCCATATTAACGCTAAACGGGAGCTCAGATCCTTGTCCAGGCAGCCTTAGGCAGTGCTTCTGTTTGAGGTGGGTGGGGATGGTGCGGGGGAGGGGGGGGGGAGTAAAATTAAATATTTTCAACTGCAGAGCTGGCGTGAGTGGCATTTTCTGCGACGAGAGATGACGATGAAAAGTTTTCCGTGGGGGTGTGTGGGGGGGGGGGGGGTGCGCAATTTGCTCTTGTGCGTTCGGAATTAATAAACCGACGTGTGGCAAATTGTCAGCGATTAGCAGCTTGAGATGGGGAATATTATTCATCGAGACGTGCTGCGTCGCGCTTAGACAAATGACGCCGCAAATAGTCTGTCAAGTTTGAACTTTTAAATAATCCACTTCAAGTGAGTGCGAGCGCGTCTCTTTTGCCTTTTTATTGCGCTACGGATGATTATCGCGAATGGATGGGCAAATGACGCTTGACGCGCGGAACGGAACGGAGGCAGCGAAGCGAAGTTGATAAGGATACTTAATGGGGATCCTTTGTCGGTTTGTGGGTTTTCTTTTTGCGGAAAGTTGAAAGTTGATGTGGCAGGGGGACTGCTCTCGTCAGGGGGGACCTCAGCTTTGCTCTCACCACGAACTCAGTCGAATTTCTTCAGAATCTAGTCTCAAACGTCTAATCTGACCGTTGGTTCAGGCTTCATGTGGAGCGGCAAAGGTTGGAAGAATGATTCAAGTTTGAGCAACAGTTTACTGATCAGGGGAAAAGATAGATCAGTGAAAGTGTTTCTCTCCAGTAGGCAGTCAAAGAATAGAGGACTCTCGCCAGTCATTCTGGAGGATTGAACGGTGCTTGTCCTCATTTCACTTCCAAATGACAACCTTGTGACGAAACAAAAAGATCTCACTCCACCTTCTAAGTCAAACGATGGCTCATTTGCAATCTTTCAGTTAGCCAAAGGCACATGTGAGCAGAAAACCCTGTCATCGTCATCACTGCACACCCTTTCCAGGCTTGAAACCCGGAGATGTGGTCTTTTGAGCGCATCTTTTGACCAACTTTGAACAAATTCCTCATTTTTTCCAGCCTCAGACTGCTCTCAAATCAGAAACGTGCTCCCAAATTTGTTCATCCCTTATTGCCGCACCCACCTCCCATTCCATATCCCTTCCACGTGCCTATTCCCACACTTCAAATCAATTCCCAAAGATTCAACCATCTGTTCAAGGCGACCCCAAGACGGAACCCACAACCTGTCGGACCCTTATCCTCATCTCTGTCGGCGGCATAAGTTCCTGACGGCCACCCATCTCCGGAGCGCTTCCCTTTTTTTTCAAATCGGATCCTTCTCCTGCGCTAGCGTGCTGCTTTCAATTGATAAGGCATTTCATCAGCCGCTGCTGGTGCGGAGCGTGCGTATCGGTGTATCCGCATCCAGACCATTCAGCCGTCAATGTGCGGCCAATTTATCATGAAACAATGTCGTCGACGATATCAATTTATCATCACACTCACAGAACCGATATCCTTGGCGATTCGAGAAACTTTTCCCACCCACCCACCTCGTCATAAATTGTGCAAGCGAGCGCCCACAGCAGATAGTGGGACATCATAAAAATTAATGTCAGGATACTTCGCACCATTTATTCCCTCGGAACGTCCGTGTGCTGGCCGTAGTGCGCCGCAACAAATACATCTCGTTGCTCAGCACGCCATCGCATTGAGCCCCCCAGAGGGTGGGGGTGGGATGACGAGAATGAAGGGGAACCGAAAAAAAAACGGTTCAAGGATAATTACAGGATGGTAAGGGAATATAGGGAAGCACCGGCCGTAAGTCCATAATTTTACCCCCCCCCCCCCCACCCCTCAAATCCATCCACCTGTAGTAAGTTGCAGCGATTAAGCGAAATCGATCGAACGCCGCCGCGCCACCATCGTCTCGAACAAGGCAAACGGAAAGCAGTCCTTTATTACGTACAAAGTATCCTCGTATCCGCTGCAACGATCTGGTTTGTTAGTTCGATGAAGTTCGCCGATATCGTGCCAGTGGCACATAATTCTCCCGACAAACGCCGCCACACAGTGAAAGCCCCCCCTCCTCGAGCGACTAATTGCTCAGGCGAACGTTCCTCTCGCAGACAGATATCCTTCTCGAAGGCCCCCCATAAGACCATCGTCTCCACCTCGTCGTCGTCGTCCTCCTCCTCCCCCTCCTCCCATTGTTGGCTTGTTGTGGAGGATGACTTCCAGTTTATACTGTCAAGACAAATGCACGCAATAAAACCCTAGATAAAAAGGCGATTCCAGGACTCCGCATGCGATTGTATACCGCCCGCCACCGTCCTCCATCGCCACCGCGTCCCATACCATCGTCCGGTGAGTTGCGATGGAGTCGAGCCGAGAGCCAAGTTGATTGAGTAATTGCTTCGGCCCGCCAGGAACGAGGGATTTCACGATAATTACGGCGTTTTAAGTGAAATGATATTTTCGGTGATTTGCAGGTTCGTGTATGTGTGCCGAAGGATTTCTGTTCGTCAGTCTCAGCGTCGACGAATTAAATTTAATTTGGCCCAAATTGATTGGTGATTGTGTTGCCGTGCATGTCGGCCGAACTGACCGGGACGATGACCTCGAGTGGTCAGCTGGAGGAGGCGGCAGACGGTGGAAGGGTATATTAATGAAGCAACGCAGTGGCAGCTTGTATCTTGTTGATTTGTGGCCATCTTGGAATGCATTGCCGAACTGGCGGCCCTTCACGCAACACATCAGACCGAGGGCAAATTAATTCACATTGAGTGGGGCTTTGGGGTGTGGGGTTATCCCTGCCTGGGAATGCAGGCGTCTGTCATCGGGCTTACATGCGAATGTTTGCATGCGGGATGACCACTTTCAATTAGATTCGAAACAAGCAACAGGGCCACTCTTGAGGCCTGTAAATGAAATCCCATATCGGTGTCCCCAATCAATCAATCAGCTCCTTGAACTCCGCCTGCCCATCCGCTATCTCGGTGCACAGCGGCAGAGCTGTGTAAACATGGTGAAGCGCCTATCTCTAAGTCAGAGAATAAATTCGAAAACAAGTCACATGCTTGCATGTGCGTGCGTGCGGACCGCAGGAGATAGGAGAGCGCACAGTAGTTGAAGAGCATTCCAGTGGGGAAACGGTTACCCCCAAGGTCGGTTCTTATCTCAGCGCCTTCGAGCGAATGCTGATAACGTGTTGTTGACTGCAGCAAGCGCGTATGGAATGGAGATTTTTTTTTCGTGTGGGCTAGGAATGTTGACAAGTTTGCTTGTTTTTGGGGGAATTTCTGAGTGACTTGACATTTGGAAGTGGGTACCACTTCTGTGAGTATTTTGGGGTTGGAATGGAAGAATTTCATTGTATGACACTGTGAGCCCGCTTTGAAGGCTTTGCTTTATAAACATCGGGAACTAGGTGGGGGTTTAAATTTTTTCCCCTCCAGGAGAGCTTTATATTTGAAGACTGAAAGACGAGAGATTTGTCGAATAATATTTTGAGGCACCACACTTTGTGCTAACGAGCCGAACTCAGAAATGTCCCGCAACTTTTAATTTTCGAAAAGTATTTTTATCAAACTATTTGAAGATTGGTGGAGCGAATCTTGTGCCCAAATTTTATGAAAATCGCTTCAGAAATGTTGAGGGGAGTGACGATAAACGGACGGGCACGCAAACACGCGGGTGGATGGTTTCGTGTGTGAATATACAACGTAACCGATCAGTTCGTCTGTTCGTCTTTTGTTTCTAGTCCGCTACTGGTCTTCTCACACAGATTCACGGATGGAAATATAAATTTCTTGCGGTAGAAGGGGTCAGGATTTTGTTTTCAAATGAATAGGCCGTCGTTCTTGCAGAGCTGAGAAGTGTCAATGGTGGTGTTCTTCTTCTTTCCTTAAAGTTCTACAAACATGCTTTGACAGAGGGTCTCATCTCTGTCATTATACCGATGATGCAGTGTTCAGAAGTCCTTTTTTGTAACACAGGATTTAATTCAGTTTAGGTCGTGGATGGGCATCGGAATAGGACATAGTCAGCGTGGTGCTGCCAATGGTTTACTGCTATTTACACAGATACCTGTTCAATGGACCTTTGGCTGAGCTGATGAGGGAAAGACGACAGTTGGCAGCTTTTTCCACACTTGTCCTTGTCGGTTCATCTTCCTATTAATGCATCAGTGTCCAACGACCAGAAGAAGATTACTTCGTGGCTTTTAAGCTCCCTTCCTTAGTCTTCCACGGACTTCGAATTGAGAGCTTAGGTGGAACTACAACGCCTTCTAGACCGCTTGACTGTCTGTACAAAAGATGATGTCCATGTGCCTTTCTGTGAAAAACATTAGAAAAACATTAGAAAAGTGAGTAAGCCAATAGGACTTGCGGACTTTTTTGCACTCTTTTGAGCCGTTCTCTGACTGCCTTCTTCTGAATGACGACTTCTGTCTGCCGTCTTCTGTCTGCCGTCTTCTGTCTGCCGCCGTCTGTCTGCCGGCTTCTGTCTGCCGCCTTCTGTCTGCCGTCTTCTGTCTGCCGCCGTGTGTCTGCCGTCTTCTATCTGCCATCTTCTGCATGCCGTCTCCTGTCTTCTGTCTTCTGCATGCCGTCTTCTGTCTGCCGTCTTCTGTCTGTCGTCTTCTGTCTGCAGTCTTCTGTCTGCCGCCGTCTGTCTGCCGTCTTCTGTCTGCCGTCTTTTGTCTGCCGTCTTCTGTCTGCCGTCTTCTGTCTGCCGCCGTGTGTCTACCGTCTTCTGTCTGCCGTCTTCTGTTTGCCGACTACTGTCTGCCGTCTTCTGTCTGCCGTCTTCTGTCTGCCGTCTTCTGTCTGCCGCCGTCTGTCTGCCGGCTTCTGTCTGCCGCCTTCTGTCTGCCGTCTTCTGTCTGCCGCCGTGTGTCTGCCGTCTTCTATCTGCCATCTTCTGCATGCCGTCTCCTGTCTTCTGTCTTCTGCATGCCGTCTTCTGTCTGCCGTCTTCTGTCTGTCGTCTTCTGTCTGCAGTCTTCTGTCTGCCGCCGTCTGTCTGCCGTCTTCTGTCTGCCGTCTTCTGTCTGCCGTCTTTTGTCTGCCATCTTCTGTCTGCCGTCTTCTGTCTGCCGTCTTCTGTCTGTCGTCTTCTGTCTGCCGTCTTCTGTTTGCCGTCTTCTGTCTGCCGTCTTCTGTCTGCCGCCGTCTGTCTGCCGGCTTCTGTCTGCCGCCTTCTGTCTGCCGTCTTCTGTCTGCCGCCGTGTGTCTGCCGTCTTCTATCTGCCATCTTCTGCATGCCGTCTCCTGTCTTCTGTCTTCTGCATGCCGTCTTCTGTCTGCCGTCTTCTGTCTGTCGTCTTCTGTCTGCAGTCTTCTGTCTGCCGCCGTCTGTCTGCCGTCTTCTGTCTGCCGTCTTCTGTCTGCCGTCTTCTGTCTGCCGTCTTTTGTCTGCCATCTTCTGTCTGCCGTCTTCTGTCTGCCGTCTTCTGTCTGCTGTCTTCTGTCTGCCGTCTTCTGTCTGCCGCCGTCTGTCTGCCGGCTTCCGTCTGCCGCCTTCTGTCTGCCGTCTTCTGTCTGCCGCCGTGTGTCTGCCGTCTTCTATCTGCCATCTTCTGCATGCCGTCTCCTGTCTTCTGTCTTCTGCATGCCGTCTTCTGTCTGCCGTCTTCTGTCTGTCGTCTTCTGTCTGCAGTCTTCTGTCTGCCGCCGTCTGTCTGCCGTCTTCTGTCTGCCGTCTTCTGTCTGCCGTCTTTTGTCTGCCGTCTTCTGTCTGCCGTCTTCTGTCTGCCGCCGTGTGTCTGCCGTCTTCTGTCTGCCGTCTTCTGTTTGCCGACTACTGTCTGCCGTCTTCTGTCTGCCGTCTTCTGTCTGCCGTCTTCTGTCTGCCGTCTTCTGTCTGCCGCCGTCTGTCTGCCGGCTTCTGTCTGCCGCCTTCTGTCTGCCGTCTTCTGTCTGCCGCCGTGTGTCTGCCGTCTTCTATCTGCCATCTTCTGCATGCCGTCTCCTGTCTTCTGTCTTCTGCATGCCGTCTTCTGTCTGCCGTCTTCTGTCTGTCGTCTTCTGTCTGCAGTCTTCTGTCTGCCGCCGTCTGTCTGCCGTCTTCTGTCTGCCGTCTTCTGTCTGCCGTCTTTTGTCTGCCATCTTCTGTCTGCCGTCTTCTGTCTGCCGTCTTCTGTCTGCCGTCTTCTGTTTGCCGACTACTGTCTGCCGTCTTCTGTCTGCCGTCTTCTGTCTGCCACCGTCTGTCTGCCGTCTTCTGTCTGCCGCCTTCTGTCTGCCGTCTTTTGTCTGCCGTCGTCTGTCTGCCGTCTTCTGTCTGCCGTCTTCTGTCTGCCGTCTTTTGTCTGCCGTCGTCTGTCTGCCGTCTTCTGTCTGCCGTCTTCTGTCTGCCGCCGTCTGTCTGCCGGCTTCTGTCTGCCACCGTCTGTCTGCCGTCTTCTGTCTGCCGCCTTCTGTCTGCCGTCTTCTGTCTGCCGTCTTTTGTCTGCCGTCGTCTGTCTGCCGTCTTCTGTCTGCCGTCGTCTGTCTGCCGTCTTCTGTCTGCCGTCTTCTGTCTGCCGTCTTCTGTCTGCCGTCTTCTGTCTGCCGCCGTCTGTCTGCCGGCTTCTGTCTGCCGCCGTCTGTCTGCCGGCTTCTGTCTGCCGTCTTTTGTCTGCCGTCGTCTGTCTGCCGTCTTCTGTCTGCCGTCTTCTGTCTGCCACCGTCTGTCTGCCGTCTTCTGTCTGCCGCCGTCTGTCTGCCGTCTTCTGTCTGCCGTCTTCTGTCTGCGGTCTTTTGTCTGCCGTCTTCTGTCTGCCGTCTTCTGTTTGCCGACTACTGTCTGCCGTCTTCTGTCTGCCGTCTTCTGTCTGCCGTCTTCTGTCTGCCGTCTTCTGTCTGCCGTCTTCTGTCTGCCGCCGTCTGTCTGCCGGCTTCTGTCTGCCGCCTTCTGTCTGCCGTCTTCTGTCTGCCGCCGTGTGTCTGCCGTCTTCTGTCTGCCGTCTTCTGTCTGCCGCCGTCTGTCTGCCGCCGTCTGTCTGCCGGCTTCTGTCTGCCACCGTCTGTCTGCCGTCTTCTGTCTGTCGCCTTCTGTCTGCCGTCTTCTGTCTGCCGTCTTTTGTCTGCCGTCGTCTGTCTGCCGTCTTCTGTCTGCCGTCTTCTGTCTGCCGTCTTTTGTCTGCCATCTTCTGTCTGCCGTCTTCTGTCTGCCGTCTTCTGTCTGCCGTCTTCTGTCTGCCGCCGTCTGTCTGCCGCCGTCTGTCTGCCGGCTTCTGTCTGCCACCGTCTGTCTGCCGCCGTCTGTCTGCCGTCTTCTGTCTGCCGTCTTCTGTCTGCCGTCTTTTGTCTGCCATCTTCTGTCTGCCGTCTTCTGTCTGCCGTCTTCTGTCTGTCGTCTTCTGTCTGCCGTCTTCTGTTTGCCGACTACTGTCTGCCGTCTTCTGTCTGCCGTCTTCTGTCTGCCACCGTCTGTCTGCCGCCTTCTGTCTGCCGCCTTCTGTCTGCCGTCTTCTGTCTGCCGTCTTTTGTCTGCCGTCGTCTGTCTGCCGTCTTCTGTCTGCCGTCGTCTGTCTGCCGTCTTCTGTCTGCCGTCTTCTGTCTGCCGTCTTCTGTCTGCCGTCTTCTGTCTGCCACCGTCTGTCTGCCGTCTTCTGTCTGCCGCCGTCTGTCTGCCGTCTTCTGTCTGCCGTCTTCTGTCTGCGGTCTTTTGTCTGCCGTCTTCTGTCTGCCACCGTCTGTCTGCCGCCGTCTGTCTGCCGTCTTCTGTCTGCCGTCTTCTGTCTGCCGTCTTTTGTCTGCCATCTTCTGTCTGCCGTCTTCTGTCTGCCGTCTTCTGTCTGTCGTCTTCTGTCTGCCGTCTTCTGTTTGCCGACTACTGTCTGCCGTCTTCTGTCTGCCGTCTTCTGTCTGCCACCGTCTGTCTGCCGTCTTCTGTCTGCCGCCTTCTGTCTGCCGCCTTCTGTCTGCCGTCTTCTGTCTGCCGCCTTCTGTCTGCCGCCTTCTGTCTGCCGTCTTCTGTCTGCCGTCTTTTGTCTGCCGTCGTCTGTCTGCCGTCTTCTGTCTGCCGTCGTCTGTCTGCCGTCTTCTGTCTGCCGTCTTCTGTCTGCCGTCTTCTGTCTGTCGTCTTCTGTCTGCCGTCTTCTGTCTGCCGCCGTCTGTCTGCCGGCTTCTGTCTGCCGCCGTCTGTCTGCCGGCTTCTGTCTGCCGTCTTTTGTCTGCCGTCGTCTGTCTGCCGTCTTCTGTCTGCCGTCTTCTGTCTGCCACCGTCTGTCTGCCGTCTTCTGTCTGCCGCCGTCTGTCTGCCGTCTTCTGTCTGCCGTCTTCTGTCTGCGGTCTTTTGTCTGCCGTCTTCTGTCTGCCGTCTTCTGTTTGCCGACTACTGTCTGCCGTCTTCTGTCTGCCGTCTTCTGTCTGCCGTCTTCTGTCTGCCGCCGTCTGTCTGCCGGCTTCTGTCTGCCGCCTTCTGTCTGCCGTCTTCTGTCTGCCGCCGTGTGTCTGCCGTCTTCTGTCTGCCGTCTTCTGTCTGCCGTCTTCTGTCTGCCGCCGTCTGTCTGCCGTCGTCTGTCTGCCGTCTTCTGTCTGCCGTCTTCTGTCTGCCACCGTCTGTCTGCCGTCTTCTGTCTGCCGCCTTCTGTCTGCCGTCTTCTGCATGCCGTCTCCTGTCTTCTGTCTTCTGCATGCCGTCTTCTGTCTGCCGTCTTTTGTCTGCAGTCTTCTGTTTGCAGTCTCCTGTCTGCCGTCGTCTGTCTGCCGCCTTCTGTCTGCCGTCTTTTGTCTGCCGTCTTCTGTCTGCCGTCTTCTGTCTGCCGTCTTCTGTCTGCCGCCGTCTGTCTGCCGCCGTCTGTCTGCCGTCTTCTGTCTGCCGTCTTCTGTCTGCCGTCTTCTGTCTGCCGCCGTCTGTCTGCCGCCGTCTGTCTGCCGTCTTCTATCTGCCATCTTCTGCATGCCGTCTTCTGATGGTAGTGTCTTTGACGTTTCGCATTCCAGTCAGGAGTCACATCCGTGTTTTTCGAGGTCCGTCCCAAGCCAGAGGGCAAAGTTTTCCGCATCGCAAACATTTTAAGTGACGGATAGTTTGAAAATGCGGTTGCTCAGCTGCGTATACACTTGTGAAAAAAACACGATGACAAACCACAGCAGCACACATCAAAAACCACTGGACAGGATAATTCTACAAACTGTCACAAAATTACTCCATCTACTCGTCATATCTTTGAAATGTCAACGGAGGTTAATTCCTGAAGCTTACACACTTGACAGGTCAAACGGACCACTGGCCAGGAGGCTCAAATCAGACTTGGAGTGAAATGTTCATCCTCGTCCAGAATCCCATTTACATGCCACGAGCAAGAAACTGTCAGATCAGACAATTTGACAAGTCTAAGACCAAGACAAGAAAATGCCCCAAGCAACATCCTTCGGACAGATGCCCTTTATCATCCCACACACACACAAGCACACGCGCTGTCCAACTGCTGCCCTCAATCATTGACCACGCCACTCTGTCACTTGCAGCAGAAGGTTGGAGCCAATTTCTATTTTGCACCCAACCCACAAATCACATGACAAATGCTCTTTCAAGGCAGCCCGGCTCCTTGGCATACGCTTTCACCTTTCTCGCACAACAAACGGAGGCTCCTCATTTGTGTTTGTCACCCGCTCCCCGCTGCGCACATTACTCAGACCCCCGAACGTATCGTAAACACTAATTAAGCATGTCACTCACACAGGCACACCGACACACCGCCACACACCCCCATTTCGTGCCAGTCAGGCATTTCCTTTTGATTACAATATTTCCAAGATACAAACGATTTTTCACGACGACGGCAGCGGCGGCGGCGCGTCGATGGGCGGAGAAGGTGGCTGAAATCAGCAAAAGTCGAAGCCAAAGACAAATGGCCGTCAATTAGAGCATACGAGATCGGCCCGAAACACGAGCTAAGCGGTATTTAGCCCAAAGACCAAATGTGAGCATGTGGGCATGTGGATACAAATGTCCCTTTGCATACGGCCCTGGCAGCTAAGCGATGGCTCGGCCGGGCTTAGCGCTCGTCTATTAATACCCTGCCGATGCATGAGCGGCAAGGATTAACTTGATTGTTGATAGCGTCGAATTTCGGCTAATCCACGAGAGAACCGTTTTCCCTCTGCTCCGTGGTTTGATTGACTTCCCCCGGGGTTCTGGGGGCTCAGGTCTGTCATCGTCCCACATCAATCAACGGACCGACGTTTCCTTTTTTCCCATTGAACACCGGCCATCCGGAAACAATTCGGGCGGGGGAACTGAAAGGAATCATCAACTTGAAGGTACGCCGCCACCGCAGAGAGATGTGTCTCCATTTGCCTGCCAGGCGCGTGTGCTCCCCCAGACCACCGGGTCACATGGCATCCCTCACTCGCTCGTCAGGTGAAGACGCTGCGCAGTGACATCTCATTTTCGGCTGGTAGGGAGAATTTTGCAATTTTCTACCCCGCCGGGGACGGCTGACAGACGCACGCCTCCGCCTGACGCTTAATTGACAGTCGGCCCGCCGCCGCATCCACCGCCACGGTGTACAGGCAGCCTGTCGTTAAACGGAATGAAATGAGTTTGTTTTCTCTGGGTGTCCTGGGCTGTGCGGGGTCTGAGGCGCGGTGGATGATGATAAATGAATATTGGGGAGCGGTTTAATAATTCAGATGTTTGCTGGATGTATGCGCCGGCGGGGGATGACACCTTCGGAGGCGGACTTAAGCGGATTTCTGAGGCGAGCTGCATGCAGGCCGACCGCATGATAAATTCATGTGCAGTCGGATACAATTGTCGGAGAGGTGTGCGCGTGTCGCTGTGTGTGTGTGTGTGTGCGGTTAATTATTAATCGGTTTGTCACTTGGAAGCTGCTGGGGATTGTGGACATTTAATTGTTCTGTCAGAGACGCGAGGACAAGCGGAGATGAATGTGGACCTTGATTGACATGGCGGGGGGATGTGTGACGGTGGCGGCTTTCGAAAGCTGGCCGATGTGCGTGGAGTGTGTGCAGAGGATGCCGTTTCGGAGTAGGTGGGGTGGTGACTTCGAGGCTGAGGAAATAATCTCCCAAAGTGTCAGTTAAGGAGAAATTGTTTTTTCCATGCGTCCGTTGGAGGGAATTAACACGGGGAAAGACAGAAGTTTTTGTGATTCGAATGCGTTGTTTTTTGATGGAAAATTTGTATTGTGTGACCGTTCTAGGGATAAGGATACTCCGACTTTCTTCCTTTATGCTCGCAAATTCCAGTCAAACACGGTGACACACGACTTGTACGATCGCGATCTGTCACTTGGGGTGGAGGACGTATGGGTAACGCGGAAAGGACATATCGGTACGCCTGTTAACTTCGATCTCAATGAAAGAATCCATCCTTCTTCTTCTTCTTGTGGCGCTACAGTCCGGGGTGGACCTGGGCCTCAACCAACATGGCTCTCCAGCCAGCACGGTCTTTCGCCAGTTGCGCTCTAAGTTGGTTGAGGTCCCTCTCTACTTGTGTGCGCCACCTTATCCTGGGCCGTCCTCTGTTGCGTTGTTCCAATGGCTCAGATTCGAAGACGGAAGAATCCATCCGCAAAATCCAAAATTGTGCGAAATCCCTTTTTTTTGGATAAGGAAGCAAGGCAAGAATATTTCGACACCCGACACTACAGGACCTTCTAGAGGAAAACGTCCTCGTGAACAAGGCAATACTGTGCCTTCAATGCTTGTTGCTTGTTGTTCCATGAATAAAGCCATCAAGTCGTAGGGGGCTATCTATCCGGCAACTAGACCTCCGATTTCACTCGTCCGTTCACAGAAGTGATCGAAAAAATTAAATTGCTAGAAGAAACCTGCAGAAAAGTTTGTTAAAAGGTTTGAGACACGATAGACGGCAACCTTACAGTTTCAGACTCCTTACAGTTCTCAGAATGCTAGGCAAATTTGAGGCATGTCGAAAAGATTCAGTCTCATGGAAAGGCTGAGGCATCCAATGTCAAGACACGCGGCAAAACTTACTGGTTTTCGCTCTTCATGTCAACCCCTTATTTTTCATAAAAATTTGTAAAGCTTCCTCATCAAAATTTATGGTCATGGTCATGAAAATGGATTGTTCCATTTTCACTCGACCACGAGTCGAGATTCGGGTTAAATTTTGGCAGTCCCCGTCTGCGAGGAACTGGAACTTTGAAGGAATTTTGCTTCCACCACAAGACATCAGGGCAAGGTGAACTCTGAAGGGACTGGGACATATAAAGTCGTACCCATGTGGAAATGAGGTGCCCCGCTAGCAATGAGTCTATCGTGTTTTTTGGTCTACTTTTCCAGTGTAAAGTCTTATTCCAGAGTAACCCTATCACCCACCAAAATACACTCTGCTTCAATTCGGCATGAGAGTAATCTTTCGTTTCAAATTTGGGCTACTTCAAGACTGAGAAGTTTCCCTAAGTGCCAGCTTCAGAGCTCTACTTCCCTGGCAACCACTCGTAACGTGCAAACTATTGTTCTCTCACGAGTGGAGAGGACCCACAGTTTAATGCCGACTCCAAACAACAGAATTTGAAAACCCTTTCGTAGACAATTGATGCCTCCAGAGTGTTTTCAGCCACTCAAGAGAGGAAGATCCACAGAAGCTAATGCGAGATGAATTAAAAACCAATTCCAGACTCGAACCTAGCCTAGCTAGAGTCGTCACATTCTTCCATTGCCAAGCCAAGATGGCCACAGGTCTTCATAGGAAAAAATTTATGTGGTTTTGAGTGTGTCCACTTAAGAGGCCAACAGTCTCGACATTCGTAATCTACTCGGGTTTTGTCGCGGTTTTTGTTTTCGAGTGAAGGTGAAGGTTAGAACCACACGTCTTCGTAGTTTCGGTAGAGTGTGAACTACAATTTTGTCAGAAGATTTAAGCAGCTTTCACAAAGGGTTTGATAAGCTTGGATGCATTGTCATAGAGGTCGCTTTAGAGCCTTTGATACTGAGCTAACCTGTGCTCACGAACACTAAGCCATATTGAGGAATATACTGGAGCGATGGGTGACTCTTAGAAGTCTGAAAACACAAGGACGAAGGCACATTGGGACAAGTCGATAGAATACGGCGAATGGGACAGCGCCGCCGACGAATACGGGCAGTGATTGGCTATAAACGCGTTTTGCTCTTTTGCAGAGCAGTCTAACAAGACTGTCCTAAGGCTGGAAAGGTGATTGCCAGCCTATTTTCTGCAGAAGGACAAAACGGTCAAAGGGCGCTAGTTTACCCAGTCATTGCGCCCATTCGTCGGCAGCACTTTCCCATTCACCGTATACGTGCTTTGGCGCACGCTTGTGGTATGTAGTCCACTGTTTGGTTCACTGATTGGTGCTGTGGATCCATGTGTCGTCGGCAGTCATGAAACTCCTTCGAGCAGCGTCGAACACTGCTCTCGTGTGGTCTCACGGTTACAGTTATTGTACGGAGTTACGAAACGCGACGTCGGACAGACAGCTTCTCAATGCCGAATTTTTCCTGCAGGACTATGAGCATGCGCGGTCGTTTGAGATACTTCAATCGTCTGTTTGGCGATATGAGGCTTAGGTTCTCTTCCGTGGTGCCCGTTCTCGAGGCATTTTGGGCATGGCTCATTCAAAAACCGAAGTTTTGACAGTTGCTATCGGTGGAGATGAGTTGCTGTAAGACACATCGAAGCGATCTTTGCATTCGTTGCCCGAGTTCCCTTCCAAACTGAATCAATGTTCGGAGCATCGACTGATATTGCTCTTGAAGTCATGGATTGGTCCATTTCTACTCGACCACGAGTCTGATTCGGGTTAAATTTTGGCAGTCGCCGTCTGCGAGGATGTACTACACGATAGTTCTCTTGCGATAGTGGCGCCAATGGGCGGTGGAGCTGAGTCCGCCCCAGCTGTAGAGGCCCTGTTGATTGAGGCCCAGATCCAGCAAGTTCTTGAACTCGGCTCAGAAGAAGAACAATTGACCCGACCCAGAGATCCTCTACCACCAGACAGTTGTGTGAATCACTGGATTCCTTGAAGCGCCCGCCACCTCCTTAACATCCTCCAGTTTCCCCTTCGAATTCCCCGCCTCACACTCGCAGTCCTTCTTCCCAGTCATGGCTCACACCCGCACACCTAACAAGCAGTCTCTAGCACGATCCTCCTCCCTCTAACAATAAATAATCCTCCTCATCCAACGCGCCTGATTAATGGACAAAAATCGTGTTTAACTCCTGTTCGTGTGTTATATCAGCTCCTCGCAGGATGACTGTCTTGCCATTCGTATCCCGCACACACATGTGCCATAAATACGTGAACCTCCCTCATGGGCAATTGCCACAATTCCAGGGATTCCTTTCAACAATTTTAATTACCCGCCACCAGTTGTACATATGTGTAGTTTCACATCCCCCCCACCTCCGACAGGACTGCGTTCCCGCTTCGTGTATGCTCCGCCATTCCGATGCTAACTCACCGACTTGCGGATATATCACGTGCCTAATGAAAGTCAATTTTCAAATAGCGTCCCATTGAGCATGAGTGCGGGTAGCGGGCATTGCGGCGCTCCCGCCCGCTCGCTGCAGCTGTTGGCGACTTGTTAACTTAATCAGCCAAGGATGTAGTCGCTTAGTGCATTCCTTCGGTGTGGTTGCACCCACTTTTCGCTGCCGTGACCCTGCGTCGTCACGCTACCGCGAATTGTAACAATTTTTTTTTTTGTAGTGCAGTAGGCCCCCCCCCCCCTTCTCCCGTCAATTGGGTTCCATTCCGTTTCCAGTAGATTATCTGTCTGTATCTGAAAAAAAAAGTTTTGCAACTAATTTGTTTTTTCGTTCTTCTCGTTTGCAGGTAAGTGTGCCGCCTTCAGGGTGAAGCCGATGACTAGCGGCGAAGGTGAGCTATGGCCGCCAGTCGCTGTGTCGCCACACCAGCAATTGGTGTGACGGCAGCGGCGTCGGCGGCGGTGGCTTGGAAGTAAATAGGAAATCACTTGGATTACACTTAAACTTGATTAACTACTCAACAGCGGGGGGACGAGTGGCAATCTCACAGATGGTGTAGTGCACGCTGAAGTGGATAGTAAATAAGTAAATAGCGTGTATCGGACGAAATGGATGGCTGGAGTGTTTCGAATTTCTTTATTTGCCTTCACGGTGGCAAGTGTTCGGTGGGTGGTGGTTGTCGGTTGTCGGTTGTCGGGGGGGAGTCATCGCTTCGATGGATGCATCGAGGGAAATCGGTTCTAAGGACAGACTGTGACGTTGAACCACTTGAGGGAGATCCATACACAATGTGTGCATAATCGTGTCCGTATGCGGGAGGGGCAGGGCATTGGTTTAAACGGTTGTAATCGCCTGTGGATGATGATGGAGGTGTAAGAGAGGGGTTTTAAGTGAATTTTAATCGAGCGCACTGCGTGAGTTTACTGGGCCATATGTTTACTGACACTTTGCTGCAGTTTGAGTGGGTTTGGGGGTTGTGGGGGGTGTATGGCATGGAAAATCAATTTAAGGGGGCTATGAACGACCAGATGCGACTGATTTTCTCACTTGAGTGGCGCCAGTGTTTGTTGAGACCGAGGAACTCGATAAATGATGCGCCCCGGAATGTAGCAGCTGCCTTGCTGTGGAGGCATTTCCAGCGAACGTGCGTCACAAAGTTGAAACTTTCCAATGTGGCAAGCTGAGAAAATGCAAGGAGGTACAAGGTGTAGCTTTGAAACCGCAGCAAAGACTCTTTGAAGCAAGCTTAGAAGTGCTATTATCTGAATTCGGAGCTTCCCAAAGATTGCCTGGATCACTGAGGTGTCATGGAAAGTCTCCAAGACGCCTCTCGGCGTTCAAAAATTGGACAAGCTTGCAATTTTTTTTGAGCAATTCCTGTGAAGAGATGACACTTCGCAGGACAGTTTTGACTATTTGTCGAGCAGGGATAAATGAATTCGTTGTACACTTTAGATCCACTTTTAGAACTGATGGAAATTTTCGAAATTCACAAAAATGTCAAACGTTGCACGGAAAGTCCTGCAAACTCCCATTCAATGTTTTCCCCAATCGCAAAGGGATGTCTACAAAGTGGAACTAGATGACGGATTACTTCCCTCGGGAGTACCCTCCTAGTCGCACCACTCTGCCAGCAGTTACCACGTCTAACTGCACAACACACAGGAAGGAAGGAAGGAAGTTAACTTTTATTTACGACCCTCCAAACAACCTCAGAAATCACCTCATTTTCCATCGTGTTCCCCTCCTCCCCAACTCTCGTGAACCATCAAAAAGTCCCCCTCACACCGCTTCCTGTTGTGCCCTAAATTCGCATTAAAATTGATCGCCCCACGACTGGCTGTCTGTCCGAACTGGCTGCTCATGCCACTGCTCAGCCCTAACAGCAATAAATGTCAAAATTATTGCCGTGATTCAAAAAGTGATTTCCTCCTCCACTCGCGCCAACAAAACGTTTCCCGTCCCACCCGCTTGCAATTAAACGCTAATTAATCATTCAACCACCTTTGTAACCGAGTCCTTCGACTGGCTTGCAGCAAACATTCCACCGGAAACTCACCCCCCACCCCCCTGACTGTCCCCCATTTGACCATTCGACAGAGTGTGTGTGAATAAACATATTCCTTGGCCCTCCTCTGTCGCGGCATTGTCACCGGCAGCGAGCGGCGCGAATGTAAATGAAGTTTGCGTGTCCGACTGCCCGACCTCCCTGATTGATTATTTTTCAGTCACTCACCCTCATAGGGCCCATTGCGTTCAACTTCCACTTGATTGAGTTTTTCTAGTCGGAGGTTATCACTAGTTTAAGTGCTGCCAAATTCATTTTTCATTTCATCAAAATACACTAATTAAAGCCAAAAGGACACAACTGACAGGGCATCGGACGGAAGGCAGGCATGGTGGAGTCTAATCGAAAAAGTAAATCGCTTACTAAGCTGATGGTGTTGGGGTGCGGTGCGGTGAGGGGGAGAGGGGATGAATAGATAGTGAAAGGGCGAATAAATCAACCTTAAACTGGAATGAATGTAATTTATATCTCTGGGTGGTGGCGGGGGGGTCAACATTTATCCAGGACAGGTTACCATTGCGATTAGGCTGCATCCCCTATCCTCCGTAGACCTTCAATCGATTTTCAGATTTTCAGAAAAGCTTCCTGCCTGCGTTACTCTGGGAGGGATCCTCATTTTTTTTGGAAGATTGACGAAGGTTAATGAATTATAACCTTTTCTGTATTCTTTTCGGAGGAGAATGTGGTTAATTGATGGAAGGAGTTGCTTTGTGCATGTGATGAGGGTTGAGATTGAACGCGGCGCGTTGATGGTAAGTTATTTATGGTGAAAGTTTTCAATTGACAGCACCGGATGGATGGATGATCTTACATAACTGATGATGGAAATGAAGTTGTGAAAAGAGATTCCATTTGTTTAGACAACGTAGGGTCGATGGACGACAGTCATGACGGGCGTTCATCAATTTTTTGTTTTTTGTTTCCATCGGGGGTTGGATAAGGTTCTTGTCCTGATTTCAGATTGACACTGTGTTTAGGATTCTCTGAGTGGGCTTGGTACATTTTTTTTTAATTTCCATTGAAGTGGCACGACACAAGACATTAGGTCTCACCCAATGTTGAACTGAATGCCACTCAACCTCCTGGGGAAGTCTCAAAACAAGGCGGACGACTTATCTTGATAATTGACAAAGAATTTCATTCGAACAGGTTTTTGCAACTCTTCCTAATTGAGCTAGAATTGATGTTGGATTAGAGCCCTGCCAAGTCAACTCGAGCCTCTGCAGTGCAATCATAAGCGGCCGATGGAAGGAAGTAATTTCTGGAAATCCGAAGCAGGTCATTCCAATCTTGTCCGCTTTTTTTTAGGTGGCATTGCAGCCCAGGAGGAGTCTGAACAACATGCCTGTCCACATTCCACGGTCTCTTGCCAGCTGCCTCCAATTCCACAGCCCAAGTTAGTTAAGGTGCTTCTCCACTTTTGTGAACAATCTCAGGCAAGGTTGTCCTCTGTTTCAGGAAACTTGAATTCTAAGGCTCTGCGGGACGAAAGGGTACTATCCATCCGCTCTACTTGACTTAACCATTTTAAGCGGTGACCAAGCGCATGCTGCCTGCTTCAGTTCAGTCTTCAGTCATCTCTGTCAGATGGCAACAACGCAAGCAGAGCTTTTTTCTCGATACAATCGATCCTTCATCCACTTTTAATAGTGTCGATGTTTCTGCGCCATTCTGCCGGAGATGATCAGAGTGTTGCATAAAGTCGGCTTGGTGCTTCGAAAAATGACTGTGTTACTCTTCTTCAGGGGCTTAAGGGCACTTCGGTTGCCAGAAATGATTCTACGTTTGATCTCGATATCCCTAAAGCCGGGACGATGTCCTTGAATGTCTCAAAATTTATGCTGCCGATTATTGACCCTCTGTCCTAGTCGTCGATGAACATGGTGCGTCCTTCCTTGATGACAGCATATGCTTCGTTTTTCCCCATTTGCCGTCAGAGCCATTTTAGCCGCTTCCATTTCAATTCCAGCAAGTGACCCATTGACCGCTCGCTGTGTTCGTCCAACCACGTCAATGCCATCCGCGTAAGCTAGCAGATGAACCGAGTTTTTAAAGATCGTGCCTCTGGTGTTATGTGGGAGTTTCACGCGATCTCAAGATGTTGAAGAAGTCACAGGAGAGCGCTTCGCCTTGTCTAAAGCCTTTTATGACATGAAAGTTTTCGGTGGCTTCGTTCCCGACCTTGACAGATCAGCGAGAAGTTTTCCATCGTTTTAGTACACAATCTGATGAGTTTCTTGGAAATCCCAAAATATGCCATTGGCGCTGTATAGCTCGTCTCTATGCACGCTGTCGTTTGAGGCGTTAAAATCGACAAATAAGTGTTGGGCATCAATTTTTCCACAATCTGCCGCAGTCTGAACATCTGAAACCACACCCATTGGTAACTCTCAGATTGCTTAAATTGCTTTCAGGAGCTCACATGAATCGGCAGAGAGGATTGTCCTCTTTAGATCCATCTTATGAAGTTAGCAAGCCGTGGCTCCTCGTGTATGTTGTGACTTAGTCACATATTCACTGTCTGTTGCGGGGTTCAGTGTTAGTGGAGTACCATCGACGTAAAGGGCGAAGGGAAGGCCGGATTTCCTGACATTACTTATCTCAACACATTGTCCTTCCTTGGCCACCCATCCTTTAACAAATCAAACAAGAATTTTAATAGGGAATAGCCATGTCCAAGCCTGCTCGTTGTTTTCATTTTACTAAAAGGCAATCGATTCAGAAACCTCTGCGCAGTCCGTATAGAACGATATTCCTTTGGGACTATCTTATCCCCAGTCCAATCAGGAGCTCATGATTCTGTGATATACAACAGAAGTGGGACTATGTTGTGAGCATGGCTTTGTCCCACAACAACATCGTAAAGACCCAGCGCTTGGTTAGAGGTATCTGTAGTTTCATCTTCTTCATTGTCTTATACCCAGAGCTAACTTTGGAGTGTTCCTTCTATTGGGGAGTCTTTTTTCAAGATTTCGGTGCTGGTGGATCCTGGAATCCTTTGTGATAGCTAGTACCTCCTCCTTGGCCATTAAAAGACCCACCTTAGCCACTTCTTCTATAGATCCTGACAGGAATGTTCATCCGGCCGTTGTGAGTCGGAATGTCCATTCACCTCCCATTACAAGGCGGATAAAAATGTCTGTTAAAAGTCGCACAAGACGTGATCACGAAGAAAAAAGGAACAAGCTGATGTTCCCTTCAAGAAACCTCACTGCCCTTCGAATCCTTAGGAGGAGTGAGTGTCCCTTAAGACATCATCTCAAATTGGTACTTGGAATAATTCCCGAGGCGTCAGCGTCTTACTGACTATTGGTGTATGGACCCCATGGTATTAAGCCTTAACGGGAGGTGATCACGTATATCCAAATACAGACATGCACTTAGAATCCACTCAGATGGTGTGGCTGGATTATGAATCAGCCAATTTAAAACCGCGTCTGACTAGTGTCTGATGGAACCAAAAACCATTTGGTGCGACGGCTGCTATCACAGCCGGCTGTAGAGGAAACCCGACTGGTAGCGACAGCTTGGCCATAGACTGTATTCTGGTGCCACGAGAGGTAGCAGTCCCTGGAACTTGTTCCGGTCTAACCGTGTGGTGGGTCCCCTTGTAGGAGTTTCCTGGTGGAACAAAATCGAGGGCAAACCGTGCTAATTGGTCTGAAGCAGATAGTTTACCCTACTGATTCAGACCAGTGGCTAGGCCATGTAGAGCGTATGGACACCACTGCTCCGGACCGAAACGTCTTGGAATCTGAGACATTTGGACAGAGGACGGCCTAGGCTAAGGTGGCACATACAAGTGGAGGAGGACCTCGAGCAACTTGGAGTGCCCAACTGGCGGCAGCTGGTGGAAGATCGTGCTGGCTGGAGAGGTATGTTGGTTGAGGCCCACGTCCACCCCGGAGCGCCACAAGAAGAAGAAGACTCAGACCAGACGGTGGTGGGCACTTTCCCGGCTCAATGTGCAATTGTAGTCTCAACAGGGTGCTGTGACCCATTGACAGGCAGATGTGTTAGAGACGCTTCACATCCCGCCAAAGGTGTGTGATTGTCCCTAAACATGGTCTCGTGTAGAACTTGGAAGAACTGGGGCGCTTAGACTCGCCCTACTTACAACTCTTGGTCCCTGTGCTATAATGCCGCCAAGGCTGGTCATCAGACAAAACCGAATCTCACATCACCTTGGGATCGTCCACATGAATAAATGGAACTTCCTCATGACTTGGAGGATGTCCGAGAATTTCATGTTCACCAAACACATCAATAAGTAGTCCTTAGGCAGTTTACTTAGCCAACAATTTGAGTTTTCAACTATGTGCCAGTTTTTTATTCTAAGCGCTCCAGTGACATTGCACTCCAATCTCCAACAGACGGTACAGAAGCCTCATCAGCGAGATTGACTCTTGACTTCAAGTTAGCTCCTAAATTGGACAAAATCATTATCTTCTGACAGAACTGACACAAATGAGCTGTTTCGTGTCATATTCACCGACTAAATGTCAGATGCCAGTCAACAACGGTCCGAAACCTGAACCCTCTGGCACCACAAACCCAAGAAATACCTCAGCTCTTTAACGTCTCCTCAGCATTTACCGCAAATGTCTTCAAACTCCAGCCAGACAGTCAAAGCTGACATTAAGGCCCGCAATTATCTTCAGTGACTCATCTCCTCATCGTCTTTGGCTGGGGTCTCTCTCTGGCAGCATTCTTAACCTCGAAAAATATCATCACCCACCTAGAGGCACTTTTACGAGCTTAAAGACGACCCGGTCGACGACGATGTCGTTACTCATGGCACACGACGCTATTTTTGGCCTCCAACTCCCCATTTTGGCCACAAACGGTCACATCTCAGATGCATCTCCCTCGCCTCCTCTCTCTTCTTTCTTGTCTCTGTGGCAACTTTGTGGCAGTAAATCATTTCGGAGGAATGGTGCAAGTGCAACAAGTAAATTGCAATCGTGATGACAATCACTTGGCCACTAAATCTCCGTCCTAGCTGTTGTCAAGCGTTCGACTTCGTTTTTCTTTGCTCCTGGTGATTCCTAGTAATTGCACTTTGCATCTGCATACAATTGAACTTTCTGCGCACACCCCCACCCCCCCGGGCTCACGATGCAGCATTTTGTTGCCTGTGCACTTGGCGCTTGGTGTGCAGCGTGGTTTTGTTTTTTTTTGGAAGTAAGACAGCTTCTTCTTGGAAGCGGTCCAAAGCAATTTATGTCAGTTTTAATGACACACTGAGCGGAGCGTGTTTGAGAGAATTGAATGAGATGCCCCGTGGGGAGTGACAGCAGCACGTATTGGCCGGGTTACCAATTTTTGTCGGGGCGCAGAATGGCGGTGGACGTGAGCGAGCAGATGGGAACTTGAAGTTTAATTATGAAGTCACATATTTCCCATCGAGTTGGGGTGACGTTGATTGACCTGGAGATTGGTCCTCGATGATGGCCATTTTTGCCCCGGAATTCGAACAAGTGGCCAGTTCAATACGTTGCGCTGCTAATTGATTAGAAAAACTTTCCTTGTTTGTCTTCCTCTCTCTCGCTCTCTCGAAATGGCGAAGTTTACACAGGGCTGCATTCGTTAATTGGGTTTCGCTAGTTTCTACTCCCGTGGAGCATGTTCGCGTATGCTGCTGTGACAAGGAGGCTGGGCAGGGCAGGAGGGAATGTGTGTAACTGCCTGCGGTTGAAGTTTTATGACCTGTCTTTAAGACGGGGGGGCTTTAATCGAATGAACGTTGTTTTTGCTGTTCGTGGTGGAGCCTGTGGATTGTGAAGCGTGGCAAAGAATTCACCTGACGTGTGGATTGCTTACTCTAAGCACATCGGCCCAATTGACCGATGAAACCTTGCGTCTTCATCGAGAAGGCCTCCGCAGATATACACTCCATTTAACGAAGTCCTTTTTTTTCGTCCTTTCGTCGACCTTTTACTCTATTCCCTTGGTGTGCTGTGCCAAGAGTGACTAATGATCACTTGGTCTCGGCAAAGGCAACTGTCTGAAATGCCAATACACACAAAAATCCCACCCAAAGGTCAATCCTTAAAGACTAATGGATCCTTGTCCCCCCCTTCCCCACCCCCACACACAGTCCTACGTTACGTTAAAGAAAACATTTGTCTTCTCAATCAAACTGTCAGGCATGTTCGCAGCGCCACCACGGTTGCGCTGCCGCTGCAATGCCATCTTCATTCGCTCCCTAACCCACCCCCTCCACCTTACCGCCGTTTGCTTCGTGTGATTCATTTGTTTAATTTCCTTTCACTTGCACATTGTCACTGAGCTTCCATCCATCAGAGCGAGGGCTGCGAGCGTGCTGTGGTGTGGCGTATCCTCGACGACGACGAGGATGGTGATGTTGAAAGGTTCTGCGCTAAATTTAAATCATTCACGTTGGGTCCGTGTGTCGTAAGTCTTTCGTTTTTCGTTTTTCGATTGTGAATGCATGAGCGAGGGGTGGTGGCGGCACATCATTTATATTCGTCGTTGGTCTAATTCAAGATACACTTGTCAGGACAATCCTGCTTGCAATCGGGTTTGGGGCGAGTGACGTACGTTGTTGAAGACCCATCGCCACTGCTTGGGATGTCATATTTTATTAAAGGTCCTCACAAACCTAGACACACCACCAAAAAAAAAAAAATCACCCTCTTCGTACAGATGGCGCTGTGTGTGCTTTCCCGTCTGACTGTCGCTTGCCGAAGTGCACTCTCGCGCGAGGGAGTTGTTTGCATGTTCCGTCAAATATTTGCACTCAATCTGAGCGCAAAAAACAAAACCAACGGGATTGTATATTTTTTTCCATTGTCCTTCTGACATGTATCTCACACCTAAGCGGGTTTAATTAAAGCCGTCGCGTGTGGGTGTCGAGGCAGACGGCAGCGGGGTACGTGTGACGGTAGAATGAACTGTTTACATATGCAGACTCTGTCTAGACGCGTGACGTGCTGTCCTTTGACAGGCGATTGATATGCAGTCAAAGGGAATGAGATGCCCAAGCGTTGCGCGACTGATGGGTCAACAGTGATGTATGTAGTTAGACGGACCAAAAAAAAGAATATGTCACGTGTCTGATTTGCAGGGATGGTTGGAAGTGGGGGATTGTGACGTACTTTGTTTGACAGATGACATTGGCAAAGTCTGGGAAACATTTTTTGTAATTTTTTGGCAATTTCCTTGAAAATGTTCCCGGATTCCACAATATTTTGGAGGCCATGCTCAATGAACGTCAATATTTTAAGGAATGAAGTCGAGAAGTGTCACAAATCTTGGAGAAAATTCTGTCCAGGGAGATGAATACCAAAAACCTATTACGACAGCCTTCCCCTGAGTGGATGACCGAACGATTACTTCTCAGGCTGGCGACCCATTGACTGTCCGTGTCTAAGATATCGCTGCCTCCCATCGATGATGGTCCCGGAAACGCTGCTTAGAGTCATCAAGACGAAGCTATCGTCCGTCCGTTATGACTTGGCCTATATACCAAAGAATCGGTTTCCCTTCCGCTCAGGCTCAAAAACTGGTCCATTGTACGACCATTCCCTTCCCGGTTCAGTTTCTTACCAGAGCTAGTCCTGCACACGGGGTCAGTCAGAGCCAGTCCTGGACACAAGGAATGTCGACTTTGTATAAGCGACGCAGCTGCATCATTGGTGACCCCGAATCAGACGGCACGTCCATGAGACTTGTGTCATAGGAGATGCTGTGCGCGAGATAATCAAGATCCAGTGTGATCTTGTAGTCGTCATTGAGCAGAGAAATGCCTCCGAGATTCCATTCGTTCGCCCTCGCCTGAAGCTTTTCTGGCTCTTTTTTCAATAACTGCGCTGACTTCGTCAAAGGTACGTGGGAGGACTACTTCATCGACTGCAGATGGGATTTCTTAATTCTTTGTCACTCTCTCCTGGTTAGTTTCAGTAGGAAGCTGAGCTTAAACACATCCTCGGGCTTGTAACAACGTTTCCCTGGCAGATTCGAAGAGCCTTAGTGTCTTCCCTTGAGCAAGGGTCTTGGCTTTGCTTAATTCCTTGCGCCCAAAATTTTGGAGCAGCTTGCGTTATTCCAAAATCGTAATCTAGGTAAGAGGCAGGTCAACATTTTGATTTCTACAAGCTACACCCTTTGAGACATCCACTTGTGGCCTTATCGTCAATATGCCGAAGGTTGTTGCTTACAGGACACGGTTTCCTGTTTGGCCGGTCCCTAAGCATATAGCGTGCGCCCGTTTTGAGTGGCATTCGACATTTGAAGTCCGTCTGGGACTACAGACTAGACAAAAAATCAAAAACTTTGTCAATGAAACTCAAGGTAGCTTCTGACCCGGTGGCATGTTGCTTTTTTGTAACACATCGCCTGTCCTAAGCATTAAAGAAACTCAACTTGCAGTACCCTCACAGTCTCATAGAAAACTGTACTCCGGAAGTCAGGGGCTCTCCTTTGACATAGGAGGACGAGGACTGGGAGGTAGGCCCTGATATTTTGGACAGTTAGGGTAATCTGCAATTCATCACATTGTTTGCTTCCTGGTCATAGGGTCTTCGGGGATCGTATCCTTACTTCAACTGAACTGGCATTGCTGAAGCCTATAGAACACCAGATGCGTTAGACAGATCTCGCTCCTTCCGAAGAAATAGTGATTGTCGCTCAGGACAGCATCTCATTTTGGTCTTGTGGGTAAGGCGCAAAGCGTAAAGCGGCGTGATCCAGATTTCGGGTATTTAGATCCGCTGGTACACCAAATACTTCTATCTAGCGCCTACTAATATTGTATCCCAGCATCGAAAAATCTCTCAAATTCAGGTTTCTTTCTTAAATCCCGGTAGCCCTAAGAATCCATCCCACGATGTTTCTAAGGCGTTGAAGGGGACCTAGAACTGACACGGAGAACACAGATGTAAGTTTGTCAACTGGACCAAATGAATCTTAAGCTGTCTGTGCAGCTCGGATTGTGAACTCGAGTGTCTCCGGCTGGGTCACTACTCCGACATTTCTCTGGAACCGGAAATAATTCCTTTCTCGATGACATCCACAGTCCCTGTTCTCAAAAAAACCGCCCTTAAGCCGACAAAATTCTCAGACTCATCTCCATGTCTCCTTTAACGTAGCACCAAATTGAAGTCAAAATTGTCTCAATGGACCCTTCTTCAGGGGGAACGCCCAGTTGTTCAGTGCACCAGACCAAACCTCTCCACTCCTTACCACCCCATTTAAATCTCACTTTTAAGAGCCAAAATAAAAGGCGCACTACTCTGTCTCGCTTTTAATTATGTCCCCGGCGCCCCTCGAGTATCTGCAACGAATCTATCAAACAGATTTCGCAGAGCGAGAACCAATCCTGTGAGTACAGCCGCAGCACCCTGCCTCGTCCCACCCAAGCGTTTCCCAAAAGCCCGCATTTTTAAATTGCAAAGGCCACCTTCCCAGCCAGCCACCAGAAGCATCGTCATCCAATCCTTGGCATGCAGAAAACACGGACAAACCAAATACTACGAAGAAGAAGAAGAAGCTGGACAGCACAAAAAACACGAAAGGATCGTCCATCTCTCGAAATAGCACCGCAAACCTGTGCCACTCTCCCCGTCGCGGTCGGTATCAATTGTTGTTTTTGGACGACTGCCGACAGTTTTTCTTTCTGCACCTCCTTGCTGGGTGCGCGCATCTTCCTCTCGTGTGCGGACCGTAATTTATACGTTCTTGTTGTGCTTGGACTGCTGCGGGTCCTCGCCAAAAAACGAACACAATTATTCATAGTGACGAGCCATCGACTACAGCTGGACACGGACCCGGCTGGATGGAGGTCCGCTCCCAAACTATTATTTTCGGATGCGATGCGGACGTCAGAACGTCAAAAATTTGAATATTTCAAACAGTTGGACGGGGTGGGGGGGGGGGGGGGGTTGGTTTTGTTTGAAATTGTATCTTACTGCTCTGCGCTCAGGAACTGAGGAAATATTTATGATGGCTTTGGATATTTAAATTTTCTTGATTGCTGGGTTTTGCTTCATGTTTTTCCGTTTGTCGACTTGAGAGGGCAAAAATTGTCTGCAATCGTGTTCGTGTCGACTGATGAGTAGGGCGGGAGTGCCTGAAATCCTGTAGGATTATAGTGGTGTTGGGGGGGGGGGGGGGGGGGAGTACTTGCACGTCACCTCGTATTTCTTGGAACGTCGTGGATGAAGACGGGATGCTTCTCTTTTGTGTGTTGGGCTCTTCAGCTCGCAGCGCCTTGAAGGGGAGTGTTGTGTGATGCGTGTTGAGTGCTAAATTTCGCCGTTCGCTTCATCGTTTCTTGGATAAAAGTGAATTTCATGATTTGCTTGTGCCTCAATCGTATTCCTTGAATTATGACTCATTAGACGGGATTTCTGTTTGAGTTGAAACGGATTTGGGAAGTTCTTCTCACTTTGACAAAATTAATTATGGCCTCTGAAGTGTATGCGGTGTGGTAAGTGTTAGCCAGGGACCGGGTGGGCGGGTTAGTGAGACTGGAATCTTGGCATTTCCTTCTTTAAGTGGCTCTATGAATGGTAAATTGTCTCCTTTTGTGGTGTTGGGGCCAACCTTAATGAGGCTTATGGCTAAAGCACTGCGATGCTATTTCGATTGTGTTTGGGACTTCTGCCTTGCTTACAACTAAGCAAAATAAAGGCGAGTCGATGCAGACACTCTGTAACGGTCTACATATTGTGGCTGACTCTGACTGTTTTCTTAAAGTCTACTTACGGACCCTGACTATTCACTGGTTGGTAGATTTTCATGCCTTTTTGGCATTCTGTGTTCGCCGGAGTCCTCATCTTCAGTGTCCTGGACGCCTTCATAGAGGGTTCGCGCGCTCAGTGGACTGAAAGATTTATTAGGTAAAGCTCCAGTCTTCATTGAGAGTTAACCACTTCGTCCTTGATCTGTTAAACGGTCGCTTCCCTGGTGACATGCCTCAGATGTCGTGACTCCTCGTGATGAAGAAGGGCATTGTGTCTGCGTTTTGTTCCTTCCCTCATACGGCTCAAATCTGTGAACGAAACGCAAGGAGCTGAAAAAAAAAGCATTGAAATCCCTTCCATCCAGGCGTGCCAGGAACACCGTCGTGACAGGATGGGAGCGTCTCGTGGCGGGCCTTTCCCACTCGGCAATCGGTTCCGCTTCATCCTGCCAGTGACCTTTTGTTATGGGAGGTATCACGCCACGTACAAACTGTCGTGCGCATTTAGGGTTTCGTTTTTATTTCGCTTTGTTTCAAAACGTGTGCTTTTTTGAAATCGCATGAGCGATGGCGGTTTATATGATGGCTTAGAGTTTTAAAAAAGTGAACCTGAGTGTAAACTGAGTGCTGACTTGAATCGTGTTTGATGATGCCATCATAGTGGGCGTTCCTTGTTCAACAAAATGTCACAGAAACTGAATAGTTGTGCAAATAAGGACATCTGACAGTTATCTGAACTTCACTGTTTGCCATTTTCATGGTCAAACCATTACACCATCTGTGTAAATCTTCTTGAAATTTGGAAATCGATGTATGATCCTTTTGTAGGCTTCTAGGAAACTACACCACCAAGAACAGACTCAAAACAAGCGATAATCTGAAGGTGCAAGGTCTGGCCTCTTCAGTTAATCCATGAAAACTTCTCATCCAGGGTCCTTAAACTTTGCCGTGCGATGTTTGTGGTCTACCGTGGTCAATCAATCGTTTGTGGAAGCTCATAATGAACAATTCTCTTCTAATCCCACACCTGACACAAAGCATTACCAATTTTTATGTCTTCTACTTTATATGGCGCTTAAATCCGATGTTGACCTCGTCCTCAACTAACAAGCTTCTCCAGCTGAAACAATCTTTAACTGCCTCCAATTCCGCACTCCAATTTGGTGGAGGTGCTTCTCCACTTGTATGCGCCATCCCAGATAATGTGACTGGATTTATGAATCACTTGATTCAAACTCACATCCGCAGCACTATTAGTAACGCATACGAAATCACTGATGGAGCCAAAGTCAATTTTATGGTGGAATGGCGGCTACCAGATCCAGGTATTGAGGGAACCTGACTGGTAGTGACAGCTTGACCAGAGGCTATATTCTGGTGCCACGGGAGGTCAAGATTCCCTAAAACTTCGGTTTCAGCCTGACTGTGCGGTAGGCCCCCTTGTGGGAGTTATGTGGTGCCTGCGGTTTAATACCCATATCGTGGGCAGAGTCGTGGTTAGAATACCGTACTGACTGCTCTAAATCAGGTTGTTCGCCCTTCTGATACACGCCAGGCGGTTAGAGGACTTTCCCGTATCCAGTATGGAGTTGCGTCCTCACCGGATGCTGCGACCCATAGAGCGGCAGAGGTTTTGGATGGACTTCGCTCCACACCAAGGTTGGGTGATTGTCCCTCAAGCGTGATCTCATTTGGCCCTTGGGTAACTTAGGCGTCTACACTCGCGTTACCTACGACTATCTTGGTAAAATGAACTCTGTGATATAAGCCTTAAGGCAGGTGATCACGTCAAACCAAATCCCACATCTGTATGCGGCATAGAGCGGCAGCGTAGAGGTCACAACCCGTTGATAGCTTAGCTGAATGCGCTTGCCTGCGCCTCGTTGTCGAACAAGGGCTACTTTCTTGGTGGTGTTTTGAAACCCATCACATCAGAGGAAACGTCTGTAATGGCGTTGACAACGGTTCCATTAATCTTTGATTGTTTTGCCTGGCAAGGTTGAGCACTCTGTTAGCTTCAGGGAGGCTCTATCGGCAAAGTTCCTAGTGGTCGATTGCGATTGTGCCTTTCCCACTTCAATCTGTTGTGGTCTTGCTCTACTCTGTTGCCCTATCGATGTCCTTGTCCTTACCTTAACTACAAAAACCAAATTATCCTTACCAATGTTAGCTCCTCGGTGCGTTCGGACATCGAGAATTCTGGAAAACTGTCTGACGTCGATGGCAATGTAAGCAATCTGGTTGATGGTTGACTGACGAAGGGACCGCCGGATGCCTTTCTGAACGCGCGTACTTGATGCCAATCCTTTTTTATTCTAGCGTTTGTGATCCTTCTTCCAGAATGGTTTTCACCATCCATTCTTTATCGTCCGTAATTTTTCTGAAAGATTTTGATTTCTTTCCAGTTTGACAGTGGATCGCAGATGGAAATTTGTTCCATTTAATGTTCCACCACTGACACTCAAACATCGTTCTCCTCTGTGTGTCTAGTGCCTAGTTCCCTTGGACCGTCCCTGCTTGTGTGAAAGTTCAATTTTCTCTGTCCTTAATTCTACAGAGTCCTCAGACCAAAATTTGTTACCGAACTTTTTCGGACACACGATATTTCCTGTTTCAAGAACTTCAAAAAAAAAGCCCCGTCACCAAAATAAATTTCCCCTTGTTAGCCCATCAATCTCTTCAACAACAACTTGTCTTCAATTCCTTGGCCAAAATGGGCAACTTTCGCCGTTAAAAAAGGCAACTTAGCCCCCGAAGCATTTGTAGAACGCAATGCTTGTCCGCCCCCATTCACACATCACACCCCCATCCCTTGTGCACATTTCGCAACATCCTTCGTTGCTCAAAACTTGCATAAAACTTCCATCAACTGGCTCAACAAGAAAAAACAATTGAAGGATAAATCAAACTTTTCGCAGTGCACCCTGTGACTCCTGCCCCCCCTCCCCCGCCCCCTTTTGTGTTTTGTTTTTCCTTATTCATCATCCCTAGCCCGCTGTATCCATCTAACATCGTGAAGATATATCGACACTTGCTCGTATCCTTTTTCAGACATAACACCACCCACCGTCCCACCGCTGGGCTGCTGGGGCTGAATACCTATTCGTTTCCTTGCAGCGGAAATTATGCAGGCAGCAGTTGCCTTTGTTTCACAGTCTCACACCGACAGCGGGGTCTCTGTTTCCTGCCACATCAATGGGGCGCGTCACTTTTCTTCTCTCGCCAACACAAAAAAAAAAAATGACTGAGGAAGAATGTGTTGGGCGCCACAACACCGTGCAAGTCAAATGAGTAATAAACTTCTCAGCATCGTCACAAGCGCCTTTGTTTGTTCGAAACTAGATTGAGAGTTGGGCGGGAGATGCGAGATGCGGGTGGGTAAACTTTCGTCTCAGGACCAAGCCAAGACCAAGTCAAGGAAGACAATGTGTTCTAATTTATCTCGAAGTGAAGAGAGAGAGCGCCTTTTTAATCGCACTTAACTTCATTGAGCCGGCGTATGTGTGGCGGGGCGGGGAGGGGCGCATGTTCCGGGAAGGAAAAGTTGAACAATTTTTTTTTTTCGTGGAAATTCAGTGCTGGAAAATTTGAAGTTACAAAGTTCTTTTCTTCGCCCTGATGCAAAAGGAGCCGTTGGATAGGTGGCGGTGAGGGTGAGCGGGTGCCGAGGGGGACATAAAAAAAAGTCCACGATGGTTGATGACATATTGTCTGAGGGAAATGATGAAAACGCGAGAACGCTGCTGACGGTGATGGTGCAGATAATGATGATGCAAGTTAGCTGGCAGAAGATGAGGAAAAGTTTTGTTTGTCCGTCCATTTCGAAAAGAAAAGGGCAGACGAGAAAAAAAAAGGATTCGTTGCGGAATCCTTTGTAAGGGGTGGGGGGTGTGTTTTTGTTGCCGAAAAGTTGTGTTTTACTTTGGGGAAAAGTTGCCTAGCCTGACAGAGGGCGAGTTGCACATTTCCTAGTTGTGTGTACAGGAGGGGGGCGGGTGGGGAATATGTGGGGGAGTGGTCTTGTCTTTGTATTTGCCTGTGAGAGTTCCGAAAGAGTCTCCTTTTGATTCGAAAAGATGTTTTTTTTTGTGATTTTGTTTAATTTGTGAAAGTTGGTCGAAGCGCCACGACTGGACAATCGGAAAAGTTTCGGTTGCCTTTAGGAAGACTCTAAGGAAGGACATGAGATGAGAAAAAAAACCGAATCGTGAATGAGATCCCCAAGCAGAGGTCCTCTTGTGCAGCACTGCACTTCCGACCGGGACGTAGTTGGCTCTTGAATTTCCTGTTGATTTAGTTGATTAAGGAGTCTTGTGTAAATTCAACATTCCGCAGCTAAACGCTCGGTTCTTAAGCTCAGTTTTGCGGCCACAAAATCCGCTCATCACACACTCAAGACCGTCAATCAAAATCTTCAGCGCTGAGCACACTCTCTGATGACTTCCCTTCTGCGCGCGGCGTTGCCTAGAAACTTTTGTGTGGGCAAATGCTATCAAAATACGTTTCGTTTACATCTCCTTCACCATTTCTAACTAAACCACAAATCCATTTACCTGCTTGCCTCGTATCCCCCCCACCCATCGTCCTCCCCTCAGAACCCACTCCCATTCCAATTAAATTCTCAACAGAAGTGATTTTAGAAAGGATTTCTTGTCGCGCTGTGCTCAACCCTTAGCAAGTTCATTGAACCGAATCTCATTACCGTCAGCGTGCAACGTTTACTCACCTCAATCCGTCGAAAAAGACAATTCCAACCGCTCCACCATTCACACCCCACACCCCCACACTCCGCCACCAAGCGTTTGCAAATAAATTCCTCATTTGCGTCCGGGCAGGCTTCTTCAGCTCCTTTGACGAATCACCCACTCGCGCCAGCCCGTTAGAGAATTCCTTAATTCCTGATGCACGGTGAGCGTCGTCCTCGTCGTCGTCGTAGTCGTTGTCGCCTATATGAGCTCACAGTGCATCCAATCATCATTATTGCATCACACATGCAATCCAACCCTTCTGCTCTTGCATAATCGTCAAAACGTAATTACTGAAATTATTTCGCCGAGCAGAGACGTCGCGACGAGGACGACGGGGAGGGAGACGGGGACGGGGACGAGGACGACTGCTGGCTGCGATGATGTGATGATTTCACTGCCACCGAGACTAGGATGTGAGCAAGAACTCATCCGTTCATCCACGAGCACACAATTTCTTTCCTTTATCCGCACACTCCCACCCATCCGAGCGGAGTTACAATTTCGCTCTTCTGGCGGAAGAAAGATTTTATTTTTATGCTTTTTGCCCACCGCGCCCCCTCTTCTGAACACATGGTGCCGCTGGAACACCGGAGCTGGGAATGATGAAATCCTTCAGTGATTTGTATTACGACCCCGCAAACACCAGCAACCGTCTAGCAGCTAGAAGCTTTAAACGCCCTCGTCGTTGTCGTTGTCGTCATCTTCGTCCTCGTCGTTGTTCTTGCCGTCTCCTTGCCGAGCAACAATATCGTTGGCAACGTTGTTAAATAATAAGGATAAAGGATGTCACGTCGTCATCATCATCCTCGTCGTCATCGTCGCTGTGAATTCAAGTTTCTTCTCCTGCCTATGCTTGCATTCAGTGTTTGTCTTCATTCCCCGTATGCATGGGGGGATGGCTGGGGAAGGGTGTATCTAGGGAATAATCCCTAAGAGCTGACTGGCGTATGATGCGCCTATCGTATAAACTTTCGCCGAGTCGGGCTTTTAATTAAAACTTCACGCCTAAAGTTTTTGGCATATGTGGCTGATACGACGATACCACCTTCGCTGAGAGAGGGATAGACGCGTTTTTTATTTTGTATTTCTGTTGTGTGTGTGTGTGCATGTTTTGTTTGGGATGAAGTGAGATTTGGAGGAGACGCACGACTCAGACTTGCAAACAGCGCTTAGGTGCTCAGAGAAGTACGTTCAATTTGGCACTTCAGGGGTTGGAGCAAAAGGTTCTCAATTTTTTGAATCTTCAAGTTTATAGAAATTTAAGCGACACAGAGTCACATTTAACATTTAATCCAGAATTGCACTTAAATATTTAAAAGGCTTCTGACTTGAGGGAAACACTTTCAGTTCCAATGAGAGTTCTGAAAGGACCCTGAGCCGAAGTCAGGTACGTCATTGAAAGCGTGTTTTGTTACGTGTATGTTTTTGGATATTTTCGATCCTTTGAGGAAAGGTTGAAAGAGGTTTTTGGGGGGGCTTAGGTCGAACTTGTTACAATGTTACGTTCCTCATAGTCAATATTTAGTTTCCAAAATTGTCAACTTGTGTAAGGAAAGTGGGATTCCTCAAGATTGTATATTGACAACTATGTTTTTTCCTTGACTCGATTTGAACTTTAATCCACTTAAACGCTTGTTCTTTCTCTACAGTTTAGGGAACGGTAGAGGAGTATTATCTTGCATGGCTTAGTGCTGCCTGAAGTCGCCCATCCTAAGTTTGAACAATGAAATGGCGCGGCAGAACCTCTCATTCCCATCCCCCCTCCATTCCAACTTATTTAAGTTTTCATTCCCACGCTATTTTCATACCACTCCCATCTCATTTCCACCCAATCCCATTCCCATATCATTCCTATCTAATCTCACTTCCTTTCTCATTCCCACTCCCATTCCCATTCCCATTCCCATTCCCATTCCCATTCCCATTCCCATTCCCATTCCCATTCCCATTCCCATTCCCATTCCCATTCCCATTCCCATTCCCATTCCCATTCCCATTCCCATTCCCATTCCCATTCCCATTCCAATTCCCATTTCCATTTCTATTCCCATCCCATTTCAATCCCATTCCAATCGTATTTTAATCCCATTCCCATCCTATTTTCATCCGATTCCCATTTCCATCCCATTCCCATTCCCATCTCTATTTCCCTCCCCATATCCATTCTATTCCCACTCCCGTTCCATTTCAGTCCCATTTCAATCCCATTTCTTTTCCATTTCCATCTCATTCCAATTCTCATTCCATTCCCATCCCAATCCCATCACATTCTCATCGCCTCCTCACCAACGTTCGATCCCAATGTAAACTTTTTAAAATACTCGTTCTAAGAAATCCCCAACATTTGAGTGTGGAACGAATGAAATAGAAACATCGCACAATGGCGATGATGGTTTACCCCGAATTTCTGAGGACACGGGATCATTACAAGACACGGTACGATTGGTCTTCACCCTCCGGTAGTAGGTTCCCAAAAATCCTTTTGTTGTGCTTGTCCATAGGGAGAAACTTTGCCCCAGTAAAGTAGGTTTCGCAGAATTGTTTCCAGAATGTACATCAGTTGTGTCACCTCATTTTATGCCTTCATCCTTCGTACGAGTAGATGACTCTAAACTATTCTACTTGTCTTTTCAACGAGAGGACATTGCTAGTGTTCCTCCAAAATTGTACAAGTCCCTATAGAGACAGATTGCCACAACTGAAAGCTGTGCACTTCTTAAATGTGAAGCATCCTTTCTTGCCAGTCCCCGTGAGGAGTGCCTGCAAACTCCAATCCAATTGACGTCATTGCACAAACTCATCCAGCTCTATCAACGGCAGACGCAATCAGAGTCAATTTGCTTCAATCAAGGCAAGGAGAAATAGATTTGATTTAAAAGGTTTCCACTTGGCGTATGGAACAAATGACGACGTTCGGGAATGATTTGATCACGAGCTGTTCATTTAGTCGTGGCTCAGATTGAAACCCTGCCACGATCGGTGGTCTGGCAAGTGAGAAAATGATAGCTACAGTCGTTCGGTAATTATGATGAATGGAGTTCAGTCTATTGTCGAGAGCAATTCTTGTAGGAGTCAGTTTCTTAGGGGTGCATTTATAGAAACTGCGATGCATGGAAGTTCGCCCCAAGCTACAGACAAACTGTCATGCATCCGCAATCACTCTCCTATTCCCTCCCCAGCTCTTTAAGTCAAAGTCACTTGTCAAGTGCAACTCTACATTGTTTCAATCCATGATTCCATCCCTCCACTACTCCTTTCAAATTTCCGCTTCACATTCTGCGGTAAGTAGCACTTGCACCGAGTGTAAAACTTGCGACCCCGAAACCTTCGCTTTCCACCATAAATCCCGCTCGAAAATCAAACGAACCCCATTCCACACACACACACAGAGCGGTCCAAAGTCCACCTAATCAAATTTAAGGGATCACTCAGAACGGACTCCTCCTTCACACCGAATCATCATCATTTGTCGGGCGTTTGTTTTAATCAGCAGCAGCGCACTGTAAAGGTTTTACGACCCCAGGCGAATCGAAGGGCAGCCCAACACATCCCCACAAAGGCACTGAAGAATGGGATTCATTTCCGCTTCTCTTCTTCGTCGTGTTCATCTTCTTCGGGTCTTAAATTGCTTTCATTCGCCACCCGTTGGTGTAACCCCTTCAACGGGTGCTCCTGCAATTCCTTTCAAATTACATCGTAAATCATTCCCTTTTTTACTTCCTAATAAAACAAAGTATCCAAGTGGAGTGCCCGATGCCGATGATGGTGTGGAGGTGGTTGTCTTTGAAAAGCAATTGCTTCTGGCCGTCTCCAGCTCTCGGTAATCTCGTTTTAAATCAAGCCACCACCACCACCAACCACCATCATCAGCAGCAGCAGCAGCACCAACGCCAGCACCAACTTCGTCAACCCCGGCGCTCTGTGTAATGGAGCAAAGTTAAAAATCAAGTACCAACCAAACGAACACTAATACTAAATAAATCACCTTGAAATCCTGTATCCCCCCGATTGCGATGAATGCAAGGAGGTCACCCACCGCCCGCCTCTGGCATCTTCAAGGAGCACAGCTTCGAAATGTAATCACTTTCAAATGCGCTGTGAGCCCGCACCCAACCCCTTCCGACGTGTGTCCCCGCTGCACTTGTGCAAATGAAAAACTGCATTCCATTGTGCAGCCAGCAAACCACCAATCGCTCCTGGGGTGCGCGCGTATCCCGAATATCCCGTCGCGATTGCAACTAAGTTGTGCCACAATCAATGCCCTCGATTTCAAAGTGATTCCGGTGAGGGGGATGAAAGGTGCCAGTGCTGCGTGCACATGTGATATCAGCTACAGTCTCCAAGGACACCGCAGGCACATACACATCCCACCAGCCCTCAATCGATTCTCATATCCACGTGCGCATGCAGCGTCTCCGGAGGGGGTGGGATGGTGTGGGTTGTCGGGTGTTCGCGCTGGTTTATCGTTATTGCGATCAGAGAGCTCTGACAACCCGTAATAACCCCCCCCCCCAGTAACTCGCATGGGGGGTAAATTTTGCGTAAACGAATCTAAAACTGGGAAAATCAACCCCTAATGTCAGTCCCGTATCAAAAGTAATAATCGTGCATGCATACGTTACACGGGGGCGTATCCACGGGGCGGTCGACCGGGCGGGTGCCTGTGCGCCCAAATGATACTTTTATTGGAGGAGTGGGGTTCGAGCGCCCGTGTTGCGAGGGGGAGGGGGCATGCATAGGCGTGTGCGAGTACACATTACCCGCACCGAAGACAAAATAAAATAATTTTCCAACTTGAATTTGAAGTGCTCGCCCGCCTCATTGCCACGTGGGAGATGACAAGGGAGTCACGGTGGTGTGTGCCTCCCCCCACCCCCACCCCCTGCTGACTTTCATCCCTTCGCACTGAGAGTCGTTGAGGTGTGTGTTTGTTTTTTACCTCGATCCTCGTTCAGGTCCTTCGGCGGAGCGCAATTTACATATCTTCTAAATTATTCATGTTTTTTATTTCTTGATGCTTTCCTCCTAGGGGTGCGGTGATGGGGGTGGCTTACTGTAGAGATATTCTATGTTTTCCGTTGTTTTCACCTGGAATACATTTACTCAAGCGTGCACTGCACTACGGTGCACATGGTGATGGCATTTCCGAGGAATGTGCATGAGTCCATCGAGAGCAAGGAATACGGTACTTGAGAGAGGTGCTGTCGAATGGCTCAGCCGTTGTGATTCCCAGAAGGGACTGAAAACATAGAATGATTCTCTGCGAGCTGGCGTGTGGTGGAAAGGGTCATCCGTCGACGACGACGACGCCCACCCATCGTTTCCAATGAATACCTCAAATTCCCACCGCACGACAAAAGAATGTCGTCACCCCGTAGTCCTTGTTCACTCCTCATCGTACCGTGCCGCGTTGAATTGCAGAAATTCCGTCAGAAAAGAGTGCTCGTGGGCTTGAAAAAAGTTTTCGTGCAAAATGTTGCGAATTCCAAACAACACGTTGTCTCCGCCCATGGCGCGGTCCGTTTTCGGTCGCTATTGTGTGTATCTTTGAAGAATGCAAATGTATCGCGCTGAGGTTAATTATTTTCATTTTATACACTGACACAGCGCGCGCACGGACGCCAGCTACGTTCTTGTCTGGGTTTTGGTTCCTCGCTCCTCGGCATCACCATCATTTTGGGGTGGAACAGCATTTTGCAGTGGATGGCGAGGCAGCGAGTCATTCACGTTTTGTGTGTCAAGTTCAGATGGAAAAAATGAGACCAGACCGAGGGCGGGTTGAGCCTGACAGGTTAAAAGTTTCAAGGATTCAGCAGCAGAAACAGAAAAATAGAAGCAGCAAAACGCAGTCATGAGGAGTGTGGTTTTTGTGGGGGGGAGTCCAACATGTCAAGTTGGTGAAACTTTTACAAGTGCTGCTCTTGCATGAATTGCAACTCGGTGTGTGTGTTAAGAAGAAGTGCTGCTTGATGTGTTTGAGAATTTCCCTTTTTTGGCGATTGCTGCTGAATGAGCGAGACGCCCCTTTCAGCAAATTCATGAGATCTCGTGCTCGTTTCGAGTGATATTCGGTGCATGACTTTTAAGCGTTCTCGAAGAAGATTGATGGATAGTTTTGAATTTTTATAAGAAAATGCGTCGGTTCTTATATCATTGAGAGGGATGGACTTGTAGGAAAGCTGAAGAAGAAATATCTATGAAAGACTGACTGCAGCAAAATGGCGCCCAACGGGGGACTAAGTCCAGAAACTGCTTCGAAGTTAAGTAGAAAAGGAGTGCAAGGGTGTGCGTTCTGTTGACAGAATGGTTCTTATCTGTACAGTTGTTCACAAAATATGAGCATTTTGTCGTATGGCATAGGAGTTAAGCCAAAAACCGTCATGGACTTGGATCTTCCTGAACGAGTCTTCCATTCTAAGCTCCCTTTTGTCCCTGCGACTTAACTTAGTACCAAACAGTTGAGTGGCCATTAATGTCTCTTGTGAATAGTTGATGTAGTGAAAGGCATCCAGGATCTGTATGCACCAGCGAAGACCCTCTCGAGATGAGAACTGCAAGGAGGACCCCAACCACAGATCCCTAGCTGAGCTTGTTATTCCTTTTATGACGATAATGCCAATTAAGAAGCGCATCTGCTAGGCTTAATCATATTTAGGAGCTTCGATTTGGGGGTTCATTGGGAGACTTGCAAAGCCAAATTTAAGGTAACACTTTCCTAATCCGATTCTATGTTTTATGATAGCCCTACACTTCGACTGAAACATCCAAGCACTTTTAATTTTCGCACACATTCTCTCAATGTCCTTCCGCTTCAAACAAATTCTATCAACTAAACTAGTGATGCCCATCTGATGACGAGCGACAAATAAAGTTTCATTTTTATCAGACTCCTTCAGACTTGCGTTCGTAAAGTTGAGTTTCCTTCATTCACAGCATCACCTCAAATTGTTTTCCAGACTTGAAACATCTGACACAAACGCGTCTTAAAGACGATTTGATGAAGCTTAGCGTAAAACAAAAGTTGTATGCCTCAGCAGCCTGGGAATACTCCTGGGAATACTTCTGGGAAGGCATTTGTTTCTTTGTTGAGCAGATGTGACACGAAATGCGTATGAACATGCGAAAAAGTCGCCCAGAGATTGCATAGAAAACCTACGAATTCGGCTTTGAGGCCTTGTTATGAAGTAATCATGTTTGATTTCTTTGATTCTATGTTTTTAGAGCTTTCTTAGAGACACAGAATTTGGGGTAAAAAACTTTTCTGATCCGATTTGTATTAATTTTTGAGCTGCAGCGCAATCGACACCATAATTTTAACGATTCTTGTGATTCTATGTTTTTCGACGTTTATGAGGGAATCATAAGCAGTCGAAATCCTACAAGTTATCGATTGTGCAATTACATTGGGAGTGCACTCTACTGTCTATAGGCGGAATTCGTCTGCTTTCGTCTTAAGAAGAGCACTGCTCTTGGCGAAGTTCTCCTAAACGTTCGAGTCTCGAAAACCTACACCTTCACTTCACAATCAGTTTACAAAAACCTTACAACATGATGTGCCAGTGACCACAGCTTTAGTTGCCTCACTCTGCGCAATGTACACCCCAGTCGCACCTTAACTGGTCAACTTTAGTGACATTTTCCTGTTCTTCTCCAACGGTTGTGATGTTCCGCAAACATCCAACAATCCACAGGTCGTCAAAACAAGAAAAGAACAATACCCCTCCCAACTCAGCTTGACATTATTGCCTCCAGGAAAAACAACCTTTTTTCCGTTACCACAACACCTCATCTCCCATCTCGGTCTTCCCATAGCAAAATGCAACGTTCGTAAAATACCCAACACCACCTCATTAGCCAGTCAGGGTGATGTCCCTCCCCACTTTACGAGCACATTACGTTGCTATTCTCCGCAATAAACCGAGGAATAATTCAACTCTTAGGCGTTTACGAGCTCCCATATGCCCGAAAACCAGCCACATTAGGAGTCATTCGGGGCGAGAATATAACAATTTCCGATGACAAGTTTGCCATAAAAGCCGAAAGACGACGTAATCTCGCGCCGTATAGGCCTTAAACGAAAACAACTTGTAATTGTAATGTCAGTAGTGCACGATAAGGCCAACGGTGGACGGAGTCCGGGCTCGGCGACTGTGGGAGACTTGAACGTGATTCTGGTTCAGTTATTCTTGCGCGGAGTTCCTTAACCCCTGCCGTGGGAACAGACGAATTTGGGAAAACGCAACCACGCGGACGGCGACGGTGGTCATACGACACGACTGTTTGAGGGGGAGGGGGACCACGAAAAGAAGTTCGGATGTGTTTTTATGAATTCTCTGGATTTTTGTTTCGTTTATGATTTAGCGGTAATTTTGTTTGTTTCGCCCCTCTCTTGTGCAAAGCACCGGAAAGTGCGCATTGCATCTCAATTAAGTGACGGCTCTCGATGTTGTATGGCTGACTGAATTGTGCATAAAAGTGTTGCGTCATAAGTGGTGAGAGGAATGTGGGGGTGGGGACAACATGGTGTGCAGTGTGCGTCTTGGCAGTAAATGATGACTGTGCTACTGTCTATCGGTTGGCTTGTGGATGTGAATGTTATGACTGGCGTTGCTTAATGATGCGTATTACGGTTTGCATGTGACGGCAGTGAGCACTAACGAAGTCAAGGAATCTGTGGTCAATGGATGGGACAGTGGAACGTCTTCACGCCAAACTGGCACTTTCCTTACCACAAGGTTGTGGTCGAATTTTTGTACGAAAACCATTAAAAGGAATGTGCCTGGCGTCCATGGAATGAAATCCAATCCTGTTACAGATCCGTCTTCATGCCTTCAATAACCAAATTAGGTAATATACCATTTCTATGTTTTGGTTTCTATGTTATCAAACCTCTTTAAAATAAGTAGCAGCAGACGGAATCTTAAAATTACTAAGCGTTCTCTTTCAGATTTGCCTTGCACTGAATAAACTGCCAGAGGAGCTTCAAAATTTAGGACAGGCTGTCCTAAAATTGAAGTCCTTCCTTGACACTCCTAAGACTACATTCAGTCCAGTGTTATGATGCTTCATTTCCTTGAAGCAACTCATGCACAGAAAGAAACTCTTAAAATTTGAATTCATACGATTCTATGTTTTCAAATCTTTCTGGACCGACCCAGAAAACTTCAAAAGTACTTTTGTTTGTATGTTTTGAATTTTCTTGGAGCAGTGAGTTGCTGTACCCTTTTGTATGATTTTTCTATGATTCTATGATTAAGATGCTATGTTACGAGTTTCCACTGAACTCACTAGGGAAACTGGAAAAAGTTTCGTGATCTTGTAATTTTCTGTGTATGAAAATGGTTGACTCAAGTCTTCCATTTACGAGCTCCTACGCCGTATTTGAAATTCTCCTTGAGCAGCCGCTGGGTCAGTCCATAGAGAGGTTCATGGTGGGCTTAATGCTTTCAAATTCACATAAACACCGTTTGAACTAACTAGAAAGTTTTTTAATAACTCTTTAGACTCTGTATCGTTGATTCTATGTTTTTAAAGTCCCTTGGGCACCTATTTAAGGATTCCATAGTTTCAATTCTATTGAAAAAATGATCATGTTTCATCACCAGATCGTTTGCATTTTCTTAAAATGTCTTTTTTGTCGCAAATCCGTGCTCCTCGTGCCCGCAAAGATGTCTCGCTGAATTCAAATTTTGCCCTTAATATTTATAAAATACAGCACTAAGTTCAGTATTCCAAATGAAAGTATTCCAATTAGTTACAAAATTATTCATCCCATTCAAATTTTCCATTTCTAAACTTAATTCGCACTTCAATATTCTCATTTCTATGTTTAGTAATCCCTCTAGCGATTAACTAAAGTATCCAATCATCCACAAATTTTCGCTAACACATTCTCTACACCTCTCCGCTTCGAACAACACTCCCTCCTTCCTGCATACGGCGCCCCCCTCATAACGAGCGACAAACAAACATTTTCGTCATATTTCTAGTTTTTTTTTTCCTGTGACGATATCCACTCAGTGCCTCATCTAAATTCAATCAATTCAATTTCGTTCATCGCAAATCCACATTAGCCTGTTCTAATTCAGGATTTGCTTCGTTTTCGTATGTTCGCCATGTTCTCCTGGACTAATCGCTTTGTCAGAGCCTGGCCTAAACCATCCTCCTAAGTCGATTCGGTTTTATTGGCTCTCCTGCAACAATGATTACTCAACTAATTGAAGTCAATAGCCAATAGACGCATCCATATGTCCGTAAATTGGCAATCAATGCCGAAATCCCCCTCCATTCCCTCCAGCTACCAGTTGAGACAGAGAGAGATAGGGTGTTCACATGTGTGCGTGCTGCGTAGCGGGCGCCACTGGAACTTTGATCAGAAACAATTGAAGTCAATTAATATTCATGTGATGTGGAGGAACGGCAGAGAGTGCCTAGTTCTAATGGCATATTAATTTCTCGTCCCCCTCCCCTCTCCGAACCACCCTCCCGCCCCCTGCCTGAAAGGCTCACCGTTCGTTGGTAATTTATTTAGACTCTGGGTAATTTCCCATAAGGACCTCAAACTCACACACACGCGGCACAGTCATAAGGAACCGATAAAAATTTAATTTTGCAAAGAACTGCTCTCGAGATCCACTCAGTCAGGTCGGGATGGCATCAAGCACTCAATTCGATGGCCTCCAGGATAACCGTTCCGTTTGGCAGTTTGTGCCTCCAAATGGCGAGACGCCACGCAATTCAACCCCGAAGGCAACAGCCAGCCGCAGAGCGGGGCAAAATTACACGCATCGTGGAGCTGAGAGCTGCCGTCAAAGGAAAAACAAAACAGGATGTTTGCCGTATCCCTGCGACGACGGGGGTACGCACGGGAGCTCGTTAAAATCCCATAAACGCTGATGGGATGGATGCGGGATTTACTCACCGTGAAAATGACATTCGTACAGTTGCCGGCGCGGGGCTGGAAATCTGTCAGTTTGCGGTGGCACGGTATAAACAGACACACAGAGACGACGGTGCGGCATTCCGTGCCGGATCTTCATTAGCGCGCTCTTCACGGATACAGGACGCGCAGCTCCAAAAAAAAAAAAAAGAAATGAAGTAGAACGATGGGCGACCGGGTTGGCGTCGCGGAGAGACGGCAGGAACGCATGAAAAACATAACAATCACAAAGGGTAGACTCCAGCGTGCACAGGGGGCGCCCGTGCTGACGGAATGAAAGAGTGAAGGAGGATTACCCCGGGAGAGAGAGAATGGACTGCGCGGAGATTCCGTTGTTGTCAGGAGAACCTAAGCGGATGGTCTTTGATGGAATTCCAGGGATGGAGTGGAAACTTTTTTTTTTTTTTCAAAGTTCCCGTCTCATTCAAATCTAATTTGAAATGCATGGCAGAGCAAGCCCGGTTCTGTGCTTTCTCTCCTTGATAAGCATTTTATGGCATGGATTCCGCTGGCAAACTGAAACACATCCTTGTTGGCATCCTCCCCGAGGGGGGTGGTTCAAAGAAAAAGCGCCTTTGTCAGCGAAATGCGCTCCGAGATGACGACTTGGAGTGGACAATGCTGCCTTTTGGCGCTCTGCAAAGGGGTTTAACTTGCATTCTTGCAGATTGTCTGATGGCCGAGTGAATCCGAGGAAGCCATCGGGATTATTATGTTGAAGTGGACTTCGCTCAGAGACGTCTCTCACATCAAGCACGCCCATCTCTGCCCAAAGATCCCATTAAAACGTTCATTGCTCTTCCATGGCTTAATGCTCTTCTGCCAAATGCTCCACACAGATGATGATCTACAAAGTCAGCGACCCTAAGCGATTCGCGATCAGCAGAATTCACCATTAAGAGGGAAAAACAAACCGGAATTTTAGCATACCACTGAGGCACGGTGAAGGTTGAGGTCGCGGCAAGCGCCGAGATTTGATCTTGTTCTGGGCGAACGCAGATTGTGGACTTCCTCCTCCTCGTGTCTAACCTTGGTTTCGTTGGCTTATCGGCAAAGATCGCGCGCACACTGGACAGAATGTCTCTGGGAATCGAGTTCGTAATCGCGCGATCTCTTTGCCGGAAAACGAAAGCACCCACATGATGAATGGTCGAGAGAGAGATGGTTAATGGCTGTTTGTGTGGTTTGGCTCTTGAGAATTGTGTAATCTTGCGCATGATTAAGTGACGTTCTCTGAAGAGTCCTGTGGATTTGTTTGACTTGAGAGGAGATGATTTTTTGACTTTGGGGACCAAGTTGTGTCCTTGGATCTCAAGACGCAGATGGGTCTGGACAACATGATGACGTTCCTTTTACTTTCGAATGATCTTAAGAACCAGTTCGACTACAGTTTGGACAGTGGTCTCATGTCAAGAATTCATTGAGTGTCGCTACAACCCACAAGAGACCAGGGCCTAGCTTCTACAACAACTACGAGTGTTGTGAGTGCTACTATTCTTTCAGGAGTAGAAAAGACCTACAGTTTCTTGCCGAATCCGAATGGCGAGATTTGAGAAACTTTTCATGGACAATTGACACTCTTTGAGTGTTGTCAGCGACTCGAAAAGGTGGTGCCGTGAAAAAATGCGAGGTGCCCTGTCCGGGAATCGAACCTAGACCTTCTGCGTGTGGGTCGACGCATTTACACACTAGGCCACGACAACCACGTCCAGAATTCATTGCCGCTTAAAAATGATTGACACTGAATGTGACCAAGTGGTGGGCCGCGCATTCTACCACCTCCCGCCTCCAAGCACTGTGATGCTGCTTTTGGGCTGAACCTCTTTTGACCCTCTCAAGCGCTTAGATCGTCTCCTGATTGAAGACATAATGTCGTTCCTTTGTGGTTTCCCACAAGAAAGGGTTCAAAGTGTACCCTCGAGTCGATCAAATGACATTGTCAAAACACAGCCTTGACTTCGTAAATAAGTTCTCAGTAATTTCTAACGTTGTTTAAGCATAAAACGACTCTTCTAGCTTCTACGTGACTTTAAGGCAAAATTTCGATCAGGGAACAGCTGCCTAACCCAGGACCTAGTGAGCATCTCAAAGAAATCTCTCGCAAAGAACTCCACACTCGCCTCTTACTGAAGAACCTTGTTTTCTGTTCCTCATCCCTTGAATTGAAATCCATCACATTGAACTTCACCCGCACAAGTATGGGCAACAAATCCTTGACATTCTTAAAATGCTTTTGCAAGTCAATGCACTTGTGTATATTTCTGTCCCCACCAATGAATCAAAAGCTCCTGTCATTTAGACATTTTTAGAACACTCAACATGTGTCCGCCTCCACAAGAGCGGTGCTCCGAAAGAGAAGAAACATCGAAATCAATTTTCCCCTCATCATGCAAAAGATATAATTCCAAAATGTCAACCTCACCCCACCCAAACTGTCGCTTAAGAAAATTAATAGATCCTCTCACATGAATTCATTTTACAACTTGAACAAGCACAAATGGATTGATATCTTCATCCTTTCATGTTTTTATTCACCTCCATCCCCACCTACCACCCACCGCCCATCGCCCACAAATCCATCCATTTTCAATTCAATTCGCCGTCGGATGGCAAATGACACACACGAATGTTTCCATTCCTCATCTCGGCGGTAATTTATGACTGAAATCTGCAAAATTAAGTGCTCATCCAATATACCCGTCACCACACACACGCACATAATGTCTCTCGATAACCTTTTAACGGAGCATAGTCGTAAACTAATTCCGAAGCCACCTTCCACCCTGCACCTTCATTTGAATAAAATTCCAATTCGTTGTCGAGCCCAATCACCACACAGCCGCACCACCAGGACTGGCATTGATCCCGAAAATATTTGTTCAGGACCTCCTTCGCCTTCCGATCGCAGGGAGCCGGCAGGCAGCAGCTTGGAGTTGCTGAGTTAATTAAATTATAATAAAATAGCTCCGATGATTCGGATGAGATTGGAAACATTAGTCAGGACGAGGCTGCCGGAGATCCTGTCAAGTCCCCCCGCTCCTAAGGGGGACTCGTCAGAGATTTGAAACAAATTTCGTCCTATGAGCGGCCTGGGAGATGGGGCGGATAACTCAAATGAAAAACTTCCCCACACGTCCTGATGGGAATCAGTGAATTGTCGTCTCAGGTGCCCACCAGCCGCGGTATCTGAACGCGCCCCGCCCGCCGTCCCCTGTGCAATTTAATGAAACATAAATCACGCAATTTACGCGCTGATTTTGTGACATAATAGGGATTGTGGTGCAGGAGCGAATAAATAGAGCCCGCGACCGCGGAGGGATGCGCGGCATGTGTGTGGCGGCATTGTTTACCGGCAGTCCGCCCGGTGGGGGAATTTAAAGCGATTTATTAAACGACCCATTGGTGGTTTAAAAATGGATTCTGTCTCTTTTATCTCCGCTCCGGGAGCCCTTTTTTTTTTGAGCCGCAATTTATTGGCAATTACTTGTCGTCCCTGTGCGGGCGCGGGAAAGGGAATGGCGCCCGACCGGAGCACCTTCTTTGCGGTGGCTCTGACCCCGTTTTCGATTCGTTGGTCAACGGGTAACAGTTGTCGGTGGACCGGTGGCTCGGTGAGTGTTGAGTAAGTCATTTCCACTTGAACTAATTTCGTGAGAAGCGGCGGCAGCGGTGGTGGTGGTGGTGCGGCTGCGTGTACTTGTTTCTCAAGACGATGGTCAATTTTCGTTCACTCATGAGTACTCAACCGTTTAATTGGAAGGCGACTGACAAGCCGCCGAAGCACGGAACAGAGGGGAACATATGTGATGGGTGGAGCGCGGGCTAAACTCAATTTAAGAAACGATTGGATTTGATGTGGGTGTGTGGCGTCTCGGACAATGGTCAACTGGCGGAGGCGACGAAATGAAGAAAATAAAAAAAAGGAGTCAGGAGAAAATTTCGACAAGTGGCAGAGTCTATGGGACTTAGAGGAGATTGGATATTGAAGAGCCTCATAAGTGCCACTCCAAGAGGGCTTATCTCAGATGAAGGAGATTAGATTCGAGGAAGAGGACCTATCAATGGACGTCATATGGGAGGTGAATGGGATGGGGAGGTGGATACATTTTAAATTTTTGTAGAGAGGAGATGAATTGAGTTGGATGGTTGTCTTTAAAAATTGAGTTTCCTTTACGGCAAAAGCATCAGATCTCCGGAAGTTGAATTTTAACGCTTGAAAAAGCGGATGGTCACCAGTTCAGTTATCTTCTTCTTTGCGAGAAACTACAGTCTGTTGGGAAACTAGGCTCAGGTCAATCTTAACTTTTGAAGCCGAAATTTCGAAAAATCCAAAATCCGGTGAAAATAGTAGTTTTCGCGTTTAAAAAATTTTGAAAATTCAACAGCTGGTTGTGCATCAAAGAATGCTGATTTTTAACTGAACTTCGTCATCCATTCAGAGTCTCTTCCTCAAGATCCGAAATATACTTTCCCCACCTAAATTTATGCAATTATTAAAACGAAACCGTCAACGAGTGAGCAAAACTAGCACTTTGTCCATTTTTTCTTTATTCTGATCTCGATTTTTGTGAATCTTGTGAACAAATCCCTTTAAAAAAAATCATTTCGAACAGAATTTGATCACAAAATATGTGTAGAACTCGAGGAGGGTCTCATTCGGTCGCTGTTTATGTAGGTGGACACCACAGAGTCTTAAATCAATACAATTCATAGCCTTGAGTATAATTTCACCCCCTTAATGAGTGACTTAACCACTGGGTGCCACAGGGTTCTGTCCTCAGTCCCGCGTTCTTAAGCACCACACAAAAAGAAAACGTCTCCTCTTACGTGTTAACTGTGTTGAAAGTGTCTTTCTTAAACACAAATCATATCTACACCCTTCCGATCGGAATCACATTTAGATAACTTTATTTACACACATCCCTCTAGCGTACAGAATTTTTTTATATTTTCTCTCTTTCTCTCTCTCTTGCAGGTAAGCACCTCTAATCCCAGCAGCAAATATCATCCCATCTACGGATACCCGCAAACCGTAAGAATAACGAAATATTGCTTAAGAAAATTGAAAATACCAAATCACACACCAATCACCCATTCACCCCCACACCCACACACCACCCACCCCATCCCATCGCATCCCACTTCAACTCCATTCAGAAAGTAAGTGCGTCATTATGACGATATCGTTCCATCGAATTGGCCAATCAGTAGTTTGGTGAATGGAGCTGGTGTGCTGCCAGGAATCAGCGACGGAAGCAACCATAACTTCTCGTCTGAACGGTAACGGGTGTGTGTGTTTGTGTGTGTGGTCCATTTTGCCGCCCGCCCAGCGATTGAGCTCGGTAAATCCGGAAAATGTAATTCCAATAAATCGAACTCAATTTTCATCATCACTGGAGTTTGGTTCACGTGTGGGCGACAGCGCCTCACCCCGCCGTCACCGTCGTCGTCCCGGTCATTGTTGCATCGGTGTCGGTGTGAAGCTGAGTGAGGAGAAACAAACCAGGAACCAGGAATCAAATGCTGCCTCCGGAGATAACCCCTTGACTGGTGAGGGAGAGCATTTTATGTTTCATGCCCTAGAAGTGAAGATAAAATAGCATCACCTCCCCCCCCAGTCCACCGAGCCTCTGTCTAAGCGAGCAGCAGGAGCAGCAGCTCCTTCAGCCGTTCAACTGTGTGTGGAATCGGTGTTCCAAGAGAAAGGCAATTTTCCGCATGAATTTTCATTCAAGGATTTTTATCGCGAAAAATATCTTCGCATGCAGTACAAACGCTTTCGACCGTTTCCGGGGAGATCGTCCCCCACCCGCCACCGAGTAAGGGACGGAGACAGCGAGAGATCATCGACGGATGCTCTTAGCACGTCTCATCTTCTGCTCGATAAACTATTTGGCAGCGCGGGCGATGGAGGGATGGAGGGCGCTCCACTATTTGCTTTATTGGAAAACATATCTCATTTTCGGTGGACATACATAGTTATCTGCGCTCCTCCCATCCGGCAGGCGGGCGAGGACTCGAGGGGGGGCGAAAAGAGAAGAATGCTCATAAATGCTTATCTTTGATGTGAAATTGGAAGTTTTCCTTTGTCACAGGAGGGCGTGGAAATAATGAAAAAAAAAATTCCTTTCCTCTCTCAGCTTATGAGTTTTTTTGGAGAAAGAGAGGAGGGACGGTTTATTAATTTTTCGAAAAACTATTTACAAAGTGGCCGTTTGTCGGCACTCGAAAGATAATTAAAATGTGATTTTAGCGAAACGTCCTTACACTCGGAGAGCGGAAAACGATTTTTAATCTTCCCCCCCTCCAAGCCGTGAGCAATGTTTTGTGAGCGAGGGATGTTTCTTTGTTTTCCTTCCTCTGGGATATCGTTTGTTTTTTGATTGTCTGAGAGGGGAGGGCGCTAGGTAGGCTTTTCCTAATGGGAATTTGAAGTGGTTGCATTTACTTTGAAATGCTTTCGTGGGAGGAAGCAAACACTGATAGCCGTGTGCCCGAGGGTGTTTCCTTTCAGATTTACTTTCTCATTTTGCTCTGTGCAAAGATGCACTTCAATTGAATTCTCTTCTAATCAAGGAAGATGGCGACTCCTTAGTGATTTCTGTGACGGAAAATAAGCTTGAGGGTAACAAGAGGAGACTGCATTGGTTAGATGGCTACTCCAACCACACATCCTCTTCATCCGACTTCAGGACCCTCTCCACAGTGCAGGGATCAGCTGCTCTTGGGTTTTCAGAGCAAATCTATGGGGGGGGGGGGGGGGGTGGAGCAGGGATTCTAAGAATGCCTTCGCCATCATCAATGATGTTCACCAAATTTTGCTTTAAAAACGTTCTTCAAAGCAAGCTTTGTTGTGACTTCATCCCCGTCGTTCAGCTGATTCCTTAAAAACCTCACCATCTGTTGAAAGAAAAATTCCCTTTCCATTAGCAACGGTTTGCATGTGCGACGCCAAATGACTGTCCTCCACAATTTATCGTCTCCCAACTCAACATCCCTCTCTCGCACCTATTTATCTTCCCCCCAGCAGTCCTTGACAATCTCGCACCTCTTCGAGTCTCCACATCACCGTCTCGAATGAAACAAAAAAAACGAACTCCCCTCCTTAACGACATCACAGATAGCCATTTGTGTCCTAAGCCCCGGCACACTAAATTACCCTCATCCATCTTCGTGGCGGATTTATAGACGAATTTTTGTTCAATTTCAAGAGAGAGAGAGAGAGTGCAGAGTGACCAACGGCACCGCATGGTAGTGTTGCTCCTTGAGCTTCCTCCTGAATCAAATTTAATGACTCGCTGAAGTCTGTCTTCGATTCAAAAAACAAAACTTCCACTCACGTCAGTCCCCTCTCGTCGCATTCAAATCCAATCCACACACACACACGCACACGCCTCCTTTAATCCCTCTAATAAAGCACATCCGCATCAATTGTCTCACGCTGAGCTGGCGATTTTGATTAGAGTCAAAGTCCAACAGCCCCCGAGCTGGCCACGTTGACAAATCCCGTCGTGGAGGGACGCAAAGCACTACGGCCGGGCGCAACAAAAGGTTACAGTCCTGGGACAATGTGCACACCCAAGCGATTCCCAACGATGTCAGCTCCTATTCCGCTTCCGTTTCTGATGTCCCGTATGCATCCTGTGTGCCGGGCCCCGACCAAATCCAATGTAAAAGTTGCGCACCGCCATCGACGTCGTCGTTTCAACTCAGTGGCCGGGACACAGTGGATGAGTGTGTAAGGTAGTCTAACGTCCTCCGATCCACAAAATTTGCAATCAATTTTCGAAAATCATTCGCCATCCGCCAGCGAAGGACGGCAATGGGATATTGAGCCACAACTGCGGGGACAACAGGGTAAAGGATGAGAAAGGACATTTCTGATGATTAATTCTCAGCAATTATTTCTCTGTCGGGGTGCGATAACACGACGACGACGACGACGACGTCGATGGAAGCTGATGGTTTGGGGGTGCAAAGGGACACCCGAAAGGACCTGTGCATCAATTGCTGTGCATTGTGCGAGTTTATGCAAATCCAAAGGACTCACACAGTCGGGGTATGGGCTGCCTATCATGACGGTATAGATTCCTACCCCCCTCCCCCCACGATGATAGTGGATACATGTGCGTTCGTTTGCATAATGTGCCTCTCGTTCACTCCGCCACCGCGTGGCGCTACACTTGATGATTAACTCTCGTGTGTGCCTGATGGGACCAAACTCCGATCTCAGCAAACGTATGCGTCGACGACGTCAGCGCTGTGAATGTGAATGTGAAAGGAGTCTTGTGAAAGGCAGTCACTGGAACAAGGGTAAATCAAGTTACTTGAAACCTTTCGAAATTCATGCAGATTTTGTTTTTTCCCGACATTCTTGCTGTTCGAGTGAACCACGTCACTGTCGATTTGTGTGCGTTCACTGGTGCGAGATCAAAGGAAATGGAAAGTCCTCGGCAGCATTTGGAGGGCTTTTGTTTGAGGTTGCGTCGACTGGGACTCTTGCGTAAGCAATGAGACTTTGGCATCGCAGTGCAGTCATGATGAAGGAGAAATCAGTGGTCTCTGAATTTCACCTTGCGGCACTCCAAGGAGGAAAAAATTTGTTTTTTTTTTGGAGGTGATTCGGTGGTGAGCCTTGGAGTGTCATGAAATTTGCCAGTGACTGTTGTCGACAGGATTTCGCGTCATTGCAGTGGAACGAGGACAGTGAGTCATTAATTCTTTGGGAAGAGCTGAGGAGAATGCGTACAAGGGGGTCAGCATCCTTCTTACAGTGAAAGAAATTCGTCGATGGGCTTACATATGAGAGGAGGGGGGAATACACTTTCAAGGCACATCACGCTTTGGCGGCTTAATGTCAAGCGATTAGTCGTGCAGGGGACTGCACGTTCGGATGACTAATTGTTCAGAGAGTGACTTGCTTAGAGGGCTGCTCACCTAGAAGGCTACACGTTACGGGGACTACACTTTATGAAGACTGCATGTTACGAAGACTACACTTTACGCAGACTACACGTCAAGAGGGAGACATGTCCAGGCGACTTCATATTTGGACGACTTTACGATGTCTACATGATAAGGCTGACTGACTCAAAGTGTTGGCCTACCTCAAACATTGCAGGCTTCTGAATAACACCCTTGGATCACAGTGCCAGTGACGATCATTGAGAAAGGTCCATCCGACGTAACATGACCAAATCAAAAAATAATAAAATAATTGTGGACAACAGCGACAACAGTGAAACTCCGCTGTATGACATTTTAAATTGTGATAACAGAACCCATCCCGCTGACAAACACGCGGCATGTGAAAGGCGCTAGATCATACAGCTGGTAATCCGTAACGCTGTCCTTTAACCAATAGAGTGTAGTTTTGACATTGGTTAAGCTTTGATGCGGAGCTGGGGTACGGCTGAGAGATGCTTGCTGTTGTACAACATAATTCGACGGACGAGATGCATTTTGCATTCTGACTATCGTCCGTTTAAACATAAAATTGATCGTTCCTAAGCTAGATAAGATGGGAGGAGAGAGAGGAGTAGAGAGGCTAATGTTGTAACCCGACTTTGGACGGATAACTGCGATAGACAAGAGAGAAGAGAAAAAGAAATGGTATCCAAAGCCTATGGCATCACCCTGACTCCGAGGCTAAGCCAACAAGCCCACCCAAGACTTACCCTATATAAGAAAGGGGTGAAATAATGCGAGGTGTCCCCGTCCAGGAATCGAACCTAGATTTTCTGCGCTGCGGTCGACGCACTTACCCACTGCGCCACGGCGACCACAGCCCTATATATGTTTTAACTAAAAACAGCTTAATCCTGTCTAGCTGGGCTCTATAGCGACACAACGCTCTTCCACTGACGTTTGTTGACACATGTAGCCAGTTCATCCGTCATGGTGATGAGCATGATGATACTCTCTTGCCTTAGGGAAGATGGTGACAGCGGGAGACCCTTTGCGAAGACGTGACCACGACGCACTACTCCTCCCCATCAGATACCCCACGAAGCACGGCCTCTCCCTGCCTCCACACACTCATGTGGGCACCGAAAACTTACGAAATAAAACTTAACTCCGTTCGATCGAAGTGATATAATTGAAAGTGTTCCTGTTCAAGCCGTTAACACTTTCGATTCCTTTCCTGTTCAAGCCAGGAGCACTTTTAATTTCATTTTGTTGCCACTGCTGCAGCCTGAGATGCCCATCGTGCATTGAAAGACTAAACATTTGATGTCTCTAGAGTTGATGTCGAGTTGAGAAGCCTCGCTTTGTCCAGCGACTGTGAGTAAATCTCCGAGCAGGCGCGAGAAGCTGATGATGACTGAAAAGTTTAGTCATAGCGGTTGATGTGAGATCAGTGTCCACGGGGTTCCTCCTCGTTGCTGTTTGCTTGAGGGGAACCCAAATTGATAAACCCCTGACAAGTGAAGTTGCATGAACATCCACTGCGGTGTTCGAACCGCAACCTGTCTACCTACTAGCTTGAACGTCTAGGAGGCAGATCAAGAATTGCGTTGTTTGCAGCTGTTGATGCAGCTCAGCGACAGACTCATGCTTAGCCCAAACAGAGTCTAGGGCATTCTAGCTTTCAGCTGATCATAAGTTCCCAAATCGAGTCAATTAAGTGATCCCGAACGAAAAGAAATCCCTCCTCAACAACAAATTCTAAGCAGAATTTGCTGAAATATACCCAACCTCGATGGACATTGGTCATTCCCTCATTATCTGCGTCTTTCGGTTGTTGCCCAAAAACAGAAACTATTGCGCACTGAGGAATTTCAGCCGCAACAAAGTCTCCACAAATAAACGAGAATCGCACGGCATCGTCCAGCGTTGTTTTTCCCAAGAACGCCTTATCTCGATGGAGACACCGCGCCGTCGTCGGTCATTCGATCGAGTTGTGAATCTAACAGCTAGCAGCGCGACATCCGTGCGAAAGACGCCGCAAAAAAAACTGAAATCTTATCTCTCCTCGATTGACCGCGCGACATGAATGCCTTAAGTGAAACAGAAAATTGTACACAAATCAGAAATTCACGCCGCCGCGCCGCGCCGCCGTCGACAAACGTCATGAGCGCTCTGATTTATCTATGAAGTCATAGCTCAATTGAACGCTCCTGGAGAATGTTTCTCGTTTGAGCGCGCCACTCATCATCGGTCACATTCGTTAACAGAGCGTCTCCCTCCCCCCTCGAGGCTCCTCCTGACCCAGAAGTCAAGGCTTTTCGGTCCGCTCGCCGACCGCGTGCAACGCTCCTTCAAGGAACTCTCCACAGCACATCACTCAACGCTCGACAGTAGTGCGTGATTGTTCATATCTCGAGGCGCGGTTAACTGCTGCCAATGAGATCACACAAACCCCCAGCCGAACGCGTATCTCGCGATCCATCTGCAACGTTTTACGAACACATTTGACATTTGCCTCGCACACAGTCTGAATAAAGTGCCAATTAAATGGAGATTCAGCCGGAGGAACGCGACGACGATTGTCGACCTCTGACGTCTTGTCGTGTTGCGGCGGCCGAAGAATACTTCTTCACCCTTTCGCTTTTGACTAGTCTTCGGACCGGGGTGGGGAGAGGGCCGCATTTATTTGCGCGCCTCTTCGAAACACATGTCTGACCCACTGGGCAGCACTTCGGGTACGTAACGTGGCCTGATAAAGCGAAAATAAACACACGCAGCGCCTCGAACGCGGACAGTGTGTGTATTCCTCTTCTTCTTCGCTCACTCCACCATCGTCGTGTGCGCCGCCGTCATTACGTGGCAAACCCCAGAGTGGTGGCAGTTAAACGTTCGGCTAAAGTGAACAAGTCTGGCAGCATCATCTCCTCTCCGCCAGCAAGAGGCCCCGTCGGACAAAGCGAATGACCAACGAAATAATAAAATACCAAGAAGCGAACGAAAAGAACAAAAAAACGAAAACGAGGAACAGGAGAAGAAGCGCTCGTACGCGCACAAAGCGGACTGGCACAACAGAGTGAACGAGAAAAATGGAAAAAAAAAAACGTATCTCCTTCCCTGCCGCCATTGTCCGCACGGAAGAGGGCGGGAGAGACGCTCTCAGAGATACAATGTACTTCGATTCTTTATTGTAAATGAATTTGACCTCGGGTGCAATTTATTTTCATTTGAAACGTAAAAGCGACGTTTTTGCTGCTTTTTCAAAACATTTTTTTTTGTCGCTGTCGACGCTGTTGCCGCTGCTGCCGTCGATTGAAATTTCCTAGTTCATTTGTGTTTAAAATTGACGCAAACACACCCGCACCAGTGGTGGTGGTGGTGGTGGTCATTTAAATTGTGCCCTGTAATTGTCAGTTTGACGGTGCGGCGGTGATGGAGGAAGGAAAAATTGAAATTAGTTGCAAGTGAACGCGTTTGGACACCAGCACTGGGTGTCGGTGTGTGTGTCTGACCGCATATATTGGAGGCTGTGGGAAAATGCCACCGTTCAGTGATGTACACAGGAATTGACAGAGTTGTGGAGCGGTTGAAAAAGTGGGCTGCCACAAGGTTGATGGGAGAGACCGGTGGTTTACAGATGAGGCAAATCGAGTGTGAGCTGAAGCTTGGCGGCCGGTGGAGCATACTGTTGTGGTTGCATTTACATTTTATGGTGGAATTCTTAAATTTGTTGATTTTTGTTTAAGTTGGAGGTGAATGCAGCAACAGGGGGCGCTGGTTGTCTTCTGTTTTGATATGCAACTAATTTTTTTCAGAAGAGCAAAGACCATATATACGCTTCAAGCTTATCCATGCATACGTGACACCTGATCTAAAGCGCTGAAGTAGGGATCGCCTCGATTCTTGTTTAAATGGATTGCTTTAATTCACTTAAATTCCTTCCTTTCTTTTTGTACTCCACTTCCTTGACATAATCCCGTGCAAATGTCTAGCGCAGGCTGGGCAGGTGACTGAGGAGGACAGGACAAAGTGAAATGGGCATTAATTTGATGGGAATTTTCGTGTGTTTCGCCATAATCGATAGGACAGTAGCAGTTGATTAATTTTGCTGGACCGGAAATTGGTTAAAAAGTATACGTCTTGGACGCAGTTCTGCATAGAAAAGAACTCCTCCAACACCTTTACATAACGCCAACCATCAGCAGTTGATGTTAGACCGATTTTTCCAAGAAATTTGGTCCCACGATGCATTTTGACGAAACTAGGTACAAGCCAGTGACTGATCGTGGATGCGGTCTCATATCATCTCTCGGATTCACGCCAATTTTGACATTTTTTTCGGTTAAGATGAAATTGGCTTTAGCAGACATAAACAAACAGTTCTCATCTTCGGCCGTTCCATTTACTTTTTGGCAAGGTTCTTGGGTAATAGGCAAATTCGGAAGGTTAAATTTTTTTTGCTTGGAAATAATTTTAAGTCATCACGAACTTTTCGTGATAGTCTAAGGTTAGCTAGGTTATGTAGAGCGTATGTAAAACACAGCTCCAGCCGGAATAGTCTTTGAACCCGAACAAGTCGAACAATGTAATGCAACCAATGCTGCACACATGTGGAGAAGGACCTCAACTTACTTGGCGCCCTAAATTGAACACTCCTTGCTGTAGATCGTGTCAAATGGAGGGGCTTGTAGATCGAGACCCAGAAGCACTCCGGACTTTAGGGCCACAAAAAGAAGAAGAATGTACGTTTTCTAACTCCGATTTACTAAACGCTTTGAGCCCTGATTATGTCTTAAACCCCAACTTATTGTTCCATGACTTATTGCACCATGACACGATCTTGGGATGCTTCCACATTCGGCAAATATGGTAAATTGAGTGGGTCTAGTTGAGGTGAACTTTTAACAACGTTCATGCATCTAACTCTATATGGTGTTGACTAGTGAGTTGCACACCATCATCCCAAATATGAATTTGCACAAATTCGCAAGACTCCACGTCGCCTTAAGTTGAATCTTTATTGAAGGTCTCGGTGGACAGAGGAAGGATCGAGAGATTCGCCATTGCTTTCCTACGCAATGTGACGCATTTAATAATAATAAATAATTGAATGGCACAACAGCCCCCATGGGACCAGGATCTAGCTTTTGCAGCAATTACTCGTGAACGGCGAGATTTGAGAAGCTTTTCTAAACAATTAGAAGCTCTTTGAGTGTTGTCAGCAACTCAAAAGCGGTGGTGCCGTAAGAAAATGCAAGATGTTCCGTCGGAAAAGCGAACCTGGGACCTTGGCGTGAGAGTCGACACACTGGTCCACTATGTCACAGCGACCACAAATATGCTTACCAACCTCATATGATCAATCTACTCGGAGGATTGCTGGCAAACTCATGCCTTGGACGGCAGTAAAGGATTGCAAAGCAGGCTACTGCTGCACTATCCAACTCTAAATAGTTACATGCCACAAAGGAAAACGTGCCTTTGTAGGTAGAAAGGCTTTGCAAATATTTGGGAATATTTGAAACTTTTAAAATGTGCGTTCAAAGTGCTTTGAATTCAATTGGAAGGGAGACCAAATACCTTGAGGTCCTATAGCTAAAGTGCGTCCAGAACTTCATCCCTCAAACACTTTTATTCCATCGACAGCATCAATTTATTCCACCCTCCAAATACTAAGCCGTAAGGTTCAAAAAATGTGAGAAACTGTAGGCATGCCGTCTAGCTAAGAAGGTCATGGCATAGTTGAAAAAAATCTCTACCATACTCGTACTTAACCTTTTCGTAGTCCAGTCTAATTTTCGAACCGCAACACGTCAAAAAAAGACACCATTCAATGCGACAAGAAGCAGAAATGCCTATAAGACGGATGAAATTCCTGTTTTGAATTCCTGATTCCAAATTTTTTTACTGATCCGAGTCAATGGATCGCCAATGGAGAACAACTCTTTTTCTGTTTGTGGCACTACAGTCCAGGTTCGACCTGGGCCTCAATCTACATGCCTCTTCAGCCAGCACGATCTTTTGCTACCCGCCTCCAGTTGCGTACTCCAAATTGGTTGACATCCTTCTCCACTTGTGTGCGCCACCTTAGCCTAGCCCCTCCACTGTTGCGTTGTCCCAATGGCTCAGATTCGAAGACTTTTCGGGCCTGAGCAGTGGTGTCCATGCGCTCTACACGGCCTAGCCATCTTAAGTGTTGTGTCCGAAGACGCTTGACTAGGCGCATGTCGTTGTACATCTCATAGAGTTCGTCTTTAAATCTTCTCCCGCAGATTCCATCAACGCAAACAGGACCAAAAATCGCACGCAAAACTTTTCTCTCGAAAAGGCTAAGGGCTTCCTCATCCGCTTTTAGTAACGTCCAGGATTCCCCGCCATAGAGTAGGACTGGGATGATCAAGCTGTTATATAAAGCAAGCCTAGACCTTCAAGAGAAGGCTGAGGCATGCTGGAGTGTCAAGAACGGATCAGATCTAGGAAGGTTTCTGGTTCTTTCTCGTCGCTGTCACTTCTGCAATAATCATCTGTTGGGACATATAGTCCACTTGAGTGCTCACCATTGAGACAGCGCCCGCTATTCCCGCAATCAGGCTCAGACTCGGAGACTCTAGTTGTGTGGAAGCTTTTTTGATCAAGGAAGGTGGGCGAGATCATCATTATTTACCCGTATTTTCCACTAAAGGGGATCCTCTGCTATCGACTCTAACTCATCTCGAGCTATTCCCAAGCGCAACCATGCGAGTTTATGGACTTTTTTCCAACCACCTCGTTCTGGAACGGTCGCTTTCCTAATGGGATTGCATCTAAGGGACGCCTCGGAAGTCGTGATGAAGTGGCCAGGCATAAGAAGCGGCATTCAATTTGGGTGTTGATTAGGACTCATTTCAATGCCTGCCTAACTGTGGGTGAGGCTTCAGATATCCATTTGCGTCGAGCGTTGCATAGTGGCTTCAGATCTCTCTCATTTCAGGGAAGCCTTGTCTAAGTCCTCAGTTTTAAACATGAGATCACCATTTCACTCTATTCGTCACTCTATGAACACTACGTCTCTGAACTATTTGTGCGAAACCTTGGGTTCAGTGGGGAATTTCGAAGATATTGTTATATTAGAAGTCACGTCCGTAGAGAAACATTTCCTCCTCTTTCTGGAAGCCACCTTAAAATGTTTCAGAAGCTTAATCGCTAATTATGGTCCTCCATGGGTCATCATGAAAAGACTCGCTTTTCGAATTCTTCTACCTTATCCGGCACTTAGGTGCTTAACTGGGTGAGGAACGTGTGGCAAAGATTTTCAACGTCATTCAAACCTTTGCTGCGGTTTGACGTTCCTCCAAAAAGTTTGCTAATTAATCCGGATAATCATCTTGCACCCTTCAGCAGGCACATTGCACACGGTACCTTTGAAGGCAGTGAGGTGCTTTGAAATACGTTCAAAAATTGTACACAACAATCTTTAATCCGGATTTCACATCAAAATTCGCTGAATACCGACTGCTTGGCTGACGAATCGTAATTTGTCACGACTCTCGATGATTTTGTGGATTCAGGGTGACTCCAGAATCCGGATTACAGATTTAACCTGATTCGGCTCTAAACTGAAGGCTTTGATGATGGCTGCAAGTCTTGTCTCGATTTTTTTGTCACTATCGCCGGTATCGCAAGCTCAGAGATAAGTTTTCTCCAATCTGGACATCACTTCAACATCTTTTGGCGCTTTAAGTGTTTTAAAGCCACGTTTTCATAAATTCGGAGTTCTCCCACGACACTCGCAAACTCCTATTTCAAAGTCGGCATGACTTCAAAGACTTTTCCAAGCCGTCTTAACTGATTGCATCGGGCTAAGCCAGCCACCCACTTTCGAAAATCCCCTACTTCAGTCCAAGCTCCAAGATTAGATTACGATTCAAATCAACTTCATCACCCCAATAAGTGGAAACCCCTCAAGTCCATTGTTCACGGCCCGACCTTCACCTTGTCGCAAGCCTCCTAAAAGCAAGTGCCGCCATAAGCCGATCGCCCCGCTGATTAGCTGAGTGCTGTTTTGTTGTGATACGAGTTTCAAAAGCGCATTCAGCGCGACCGCAGCCTTGTTTATAAATCTGTCACCGCTGCAATTGGCGTTCCATTCCATTCGGCAAGTGTTGACACATGCCGCGTTCAAACTTCTGTTGGCCGTTAACCCGGATTGCACAAAGACAACCGCTCGTCTGAGACGGTCCACAAATCACACTCCATCCGCTGGCGTTAATTACTCTTGCACCGCGGCTGCAAGTAAACACTTCGATTCTCAGTGTTTACAAGCGACCTCATGTCTGCGCCTCCGGAGCGCGTGCGCGCAGCTGCTGTTCGCTGTAAACCTGGCCAGTGTAAATACAAGCAACAACGAGGCAAACAGCGGACGTTTGTCAGCGCATAGAGTTCCGTCAGATTGTTTGTCTGTTTGCGCGCTTAGCTACCGCGCTGCCTTCCTGTCGAAATCGAACGCGAGTCTTTGTGTGTGCGCCTTGGCAGCTTAATTATTCCCTCCAATCGGGGGCATGACTCTATGCGACTCGCGAGTGCGTCACCTTCCTCGAAATGGATAAACAAAAGCGACGAAAACGAAAGAATCGATAAAGAAGACGCCTGAAGAGGCTCATCCGTGCGTGCGTTGAATTTGTAAAATGCAGCAACGCCGACACATTGTGCTTGCGTCGCGAGGTGTAAACAATTACCCGCGCAGTTGTTGCTACTCTTCGGTCGAAAGGGAAATCTTGTGATGTGCGCTTGCTTGTACTTGGCTTGCGGTTGAACGGTCGAGCCTTGACTGGCGGACGTGTGTGTACGGCGGCGAGGCCCAGCGCGATCAGCGATCAGCGACCATGTGATTGATTGATTTTGACAGAGTTATGGATGACACGACGCAATCGTATCTCAGGCGCACAAATTCGAGACTGCCTGTGCTGAAGAAGAATGTTGCTGCCGCTGCTTCGGGGGAGGAGGAAGCTTCAGCAGGCGATTGAGTATTCATGGGAGGACGGGGGCGGGCGGGCTATTTATAGCTTGTTTGTGTGGTTTAGTTGAAATCATTGCTCAGAGTTAGCTGGAACTGTCGAGTGAGACGATTGACTAGCCTGACAGGCGATTCCTTAATTGACGAGACGATTCTAACGACGACGGAGGGGTCATTGGCTGAGCGTGTGGGGGACACGACTGAAGTTTGATAGCGCCTCGAGTTTCTTGCCCGAAGAGGGATGGTGTTGAGCATCTCAATTGGGTGGATATGGAGATGGCCAAGGAGACAACGAACCAGTTTGAGGTGAATGGAATTTTAACGAAAATCGATGATCTAGCCACGATTTGTGGTCTTTTATTCAAACTTTGGCACTAGAGGGAGACTTTCAGGATGGTTTGTAGTTCCATCTCCCCTATGATGGCTTGACCGAAGGTACGCGGAGGGTTATGAGGGAAAGAACTAAGTTTGAGGACCAGGAGGCAACGGCAGACATTCTTCAAATACACACAACTCCCTCATCTTTAGCCGATGGCTTGCCTTGAGCTTGACTCAGACGACGCTTCACCTCTGATCGTGAATCACTTTAATTTTTGACTCACTCCTTGGTCCTCTCAGTGATTTGTTACACATCAGACGGTCCCCCATTTGCACGGCTCAGGGCACATTTTAAACGCGTTTCCCTGCCGAATCCTCATGAAATCCCTTCATTAACGTTCGCTCACAACAGAATCCCCCTGCCAAAGCAAATGCATTGATTTATGGAGCCGACAAAGCATCTTCCTTTCCTTCGCCTCCATCTCACCGTGACACCTTCACTCTTGCGCATCTAATCCCCAACTCCGGTGATTGATGGCCGTCCCCTGTTTAAATCAGATGCAAAAAAGCCTCTTAATTCCACTTAAGAGCTACCATTTCGCATCAATCTCCCGCAGAACGTGCATCCGTCTGCGCGATCATCTCTATAAATACCCAGTCCGTTGCGTGCTTCGCTTACCCAATACGCCGCGTCGTCGTCGCCTCACACACAAACCGACTAATTTCACCAAAACCGGATAAAGGGCCTCTCGCGCTGCATCTCTTTCTCCAAACAAACCAACAGACGACTGCCTGTTTCAATCATCGTGCCCCGTGAATGCGTCCAACAAAAACATAATCGCTCTCTCCTGCGAGATATTTTTACCCCAAAAAACCGAGCAACGTTCAGCTACTTACGCTGCCACTAAGAGGCCTTCTGGTCTTGTCTCCGTGCTGAACTTCGCAGCGGCATTTCGTATTCCAGACGCTTGCGTCCCGCGCAGCCACCGATCACTGGCAGCGATACTCTGCACTCGGCAGACAAAGAAGCAAAAACCATCTCGATCCGCAGCTCGCTTGCATGGGCACACATGTGTGACTCGGCTGCGCTCCTTTCGCCTGCGGCACTCCGCGTCTCGGCTTGAGACTAATTTTAGACATTTCCGCCGCTCGAGAGGGGCATTGTCTGGGCCCGGAGAAGACCAAAGAAGAAGTTCCCTGGAAACGCTCTTCGGATTCGGGTTTTGGATTTGAATTGTATCTCTTTTTTGTTGCGCTTTGCGGTGCAGCGTCGGCAGTTTCCCGCGCCCCAGGCCACAAACTCAGGCATCTGAGGCACACATGTGTGCTCCCAATAAACCGTGTGGGAATCTATTTTCGGACGCACGCAATGTGCACGACTGTTGCATTCGGATGCACCATTTCAGGTTGAATCCCTTCCGTCGTGGAATGAACTCAAATCTTCGTTTGTCGAGTGCGCTGGTGACGATAAAACTCAACGACTTGCATTATCCTCAACGAGGAGGGAAGTCGCGCTTGTAACGGCGCGGTCGGGACCAGCTCCGGGTGCAGGGGTGATTAAAATTGAGCGCTCCCCTGGCAATGGGTGCTTCTAATGCTTGCTTAACGAAGCTTTTATGTTGCATTCGGGTGGGGGGGGGATGCAATGAAATTTTATCTATTGTGAGGGAGGGGGGTTCATGTGAACCCCACAGGCAACTTTGTCGGTGGCTGGTCGCTTAATTGGAAGCCATTGAATCGGAGGTTACACAACGCACTCGACTCTGGGCCATTGGGCAACATCTGGAGCTGAATTCGCGTCCCTTGCGAATGGTCCGCCTCGAAATGGACCGATTCCTCGAAGGTGAAGATTAAATGGAGACGGAGGGCGTTAAATTCAACACTTTGTGGGAATCTGTTAAACAAGTTAAAGGCGCGCCGAACGTGGTTTGGTTGTAAGTCACGCCCGCGGGCACAGAAGTGTCTTCGTTGATGTTGTTGGTTGGAATTAAATTTGGCGATTTATTGCTTGATGGTGAGCCCTTGGTTTTGTAGATGAGTTCCGTGCTTTGAGTTTTCAAAAACAGGAAACGCTTGAAATTGACTACACTCTTTTTAAACACAATGGTCGAGAGTAAGCGAAAGATGGCTGCCGTTGTGGTCGGAATTGTTGAAGCTGTTAGAGCGGACGGATTGTCTGCAACTATTTAAAGTAGCTAAAGGTGGTTTGGTTGAGTGCCTTCACCCGAAAGATATGGTCGGAGGAAAACATACTGGACGAGTTGAATCTCAGTGCAGATTGGTCGATCCCATTCGATTTCGTTAACTATTGAGGAATTGGTTGCCTAGCATCGCATATAAGAACATTTTGCGTGATCTGCGTTTTGTGTGACCGCCAGAAATTAATTTTAGAGGCGCTGGTCTAAAGTCCACGATGGATAAGAGGAACCATTCAATCGATTTCCACTATCTGTTCGTAGATTTCAAGGCTGCAGACGGTATGGTTCACAGAGACAAGACACTGTTTAGGGCTAGCTAGCTGTAGCTAGCTTAGTTTTCCCACAAAACCCGTAAAATTACTATGGAGGGCTCGTGCTGCTTCGTCAGTGTCACTGACAAACTCGACGATACATTCAGTATCCACAATGTGTAGGTTAGACAACACGTCATCATGTGACTCTTACAATACTGAAGAAGATCGTTTTAAACTCGCAGACCAACTCGCAGAAATTGAAAAATTGTCTAACATAAAGAGGGCGTACTGGGTAAGTGTGTCGACGTCCAAGGTCTCAGGTTGGATTCCAGGACTGAACATCTCGCATTTTTTCACGGCACCATCCTTCGAATGTTGCTGAAAGCATTCAAAAAATACAGACTGCCAATGAAAACTTCGTCTAATCTTGTCGTACAGAGTTCGCAATAAACTGTAGGTCTCGTCCACTCATGAAAAAAACTATAGGCACACACCCAAGGATTGTTTGCTGAACAAACTAGGCTCTGCTTCCTTGTGGGCTCTAGTGCCTCCCCAAGGCTGTTTACACACTTAATAGTTTTCTTAAACATTTGAATAATGTTTACAGTCTTGAAACCGTTCCCTTAGGATCGTTCTCATACGTGTACTCTGCTGTGGAAGTTGAACTGTTGAAAATGTCGATATCATCAAGGACATCGTCGAGTCTGACTGTCATGTAAAGACTGGTTTGATTGCCTGACTGAAGTTCGAAGTGTTGATTCCAAGGACCTTCATGAAGTTGATACCCGGTTCACATGTAGAAACAATATAGGCTCACTTTTGAAATGGAGGGCGACTGGCGACGAAAAGGGTTTCTTACGAAAACATCGACTAAGAGCGAATTGAAGATAGCCAAATTGGTTTCAAGCCAAAAATTACTGTCTGGACGTGGGCATGGAATCTTTTACGGCAAAACTCAATATATGGATATGCCTTGTCAACAATTAAATCCTCTGAATGAAGCAAGTGAGGCAACAAAGTCAAACAGCAGGGCGTGCAAATTGACAATGACTCAATAGGAGTTTCCCCATGATCGCAGGTTAAAAACTATGCCGTTTGGAAGCTATTGCATCGCCGAGTCTCGTTGTAAATCAGATGTGATCAAGATAGAATCTTTTGTTGCAATCGCACCGGATGTGGGCAGTGGTTTGATGCAGATGCAAACCAACTGTACGTGTCTGACTTTGTCCTTCTCTCCAGAACAAATTATGACGACATTCTTGTGGACAACAAAAGGACCACTTCTCATTTCATCAACCAGACAAAACGATGAATGCAGTCAAGTATTGTGCAAACATCGACAGAGTAGGCAAGAAGGAGCACATGCGGTGACTAGACTCCGTAACCCACACGTTCATTGAAGATCAAAATTCCTTCACATCCACTGTAACTTCTCCTCATTACTCCAGCGGATTATCATCATAACCTCAGCCTGGGCATCATTTTGTTGGCAAAAGACGGTACAAAACCTGGCAGAGGTCATGGACACCTTTGTAAACTTTTCCAGTATCACTAAATCAAGTCTTATTAGAAAGGATCGATGAATCACGGTGGAAGATGGATAAAGATGCCAATGGTTCAATGTTTTAAGTCTACTTTCTTTTTCAAAAATCGAATATGTGGTGTGGTTCCACAAACGAAACCCTTAACGCGCAAAAAAAATGTCGCATGAATCTGAGGACATATGGTCATAATCATTCAAAATCTCATTTTGACTTCCACCTTAGAGAGGCACGCCTTCCAGTTGTCAAAACAAAGTCTTACAATATTTTTGCGCAACGTGGCTGCGCCAATGAGTCGACACGGATTTTCCTTCACTTTGATGCGTCTCCTCGATTTGCCTCCCAGACCACCAGGATCAGATGTGTCTGCACAATACGGGAACCCAATCCTTTTTTCCATCCCCGATGAACGACTTTAATTTGCATGTAATGCACTGCACACATCATACCTACCTCCGTAATGTCTCAATCTACAGCCAATGTGAAACACCTCATAGCAATTTACACTCTTTCCCACTTGGCCGGCAGGCGCAGACACTCCAATTAGGCGCACATACAAATAGCGTGCCAATGGCACACAGGCTCTGCACAAACACACATTAAATTGTAGCTTATGTCACTTCAATAATGAAAATTTTTGTCTAATTGACCCTTCATTGTACACATTCGCAGTTAGTCACGCACAAGGATGTGCTTCGCGTTTCCTCGTTTTAAAGTTGAAATACGGACCGACAAAGCACCTCACCGTGAGGGTTTTTCTTTAATGTTGCGCCCCAACTCCTCCCCGCCCCCAGCTGGGGTGCAGTAAATCCTTTCATAATGTCCTTGCATAATTCATTGCATCGTTCGCGCAGCGACAGCTTACGAGTCCCGTCATTAGTCACTGAAGACAAACAAATTGTCAAGGATTACACACTTAAATCGCGTCGTCACATCCTTGATCGAACTATGTATTTATGTGCCACACGGTGACGGCTTATGCACGCGCAACACCGAAGCGTGCCTCGTCAATCATCGACAACGAGTGTACGAGGTGATTAAGGAGCGATGTATGGCTCTGTGTGTGTGTGTGTGTTTGTGTGTCGTCATCATCGTTATCACGTCCTGATTGAGAAAAACAAGAGGAATTGCAAAAAACAGAAGTTAATGAGGCTGACATCTTCCTCTCGCTGTTTACACAGACCCTCCCCCACCCCCAACCCCCATGCTCCCGGAACGCGTCCATGGCGCGAATGCTTGAATGCGACTATAATCCCTGTCTCTTTTTAATTAATGCGATTTTTTTTTAATTATTCTCTGGCCTCGACAAGGAAATTGGATATCTTAATTATGTCCTTTTTTATTTGTGTTCCAGCACTCTCCGTGTCTGTGTTGGGGCATCGTAAATGTAAGCCTGCTGGATGAGGTGTGGGAGGGGGGGGGGGGGGTGGAATGCAATAAAAGTCGAACGACACTTTTACTGGCGTGTATCATAAAGATTTGTTGTCGCACTCGGCCCTCTGTGTGTGGACAGTCACAGAAGGATACTTGTTTGCATAATTACAATGACGAGCAGTGGGGGTGGGTGGGGGGCGGATGGGTTCATTGAAATTCCGGGGATAAGTCCTACTCCGGACGGTGGACAACTGATGTGTGTGATTTCAGTCAGAACGTTTTACGAGGTCAGCGGAAAAGGACACAAGCCTGTAGATGGCTTTAAGTTGATTTTGGATAGTGGACTGGGAAGATATCGTGAGAAAATCATTAATTCTGTACCGATGGCAGCCATTTTGGCGTGACGCACTCAACGTCAGATCCACACCCCCACCAGCAGTGTGCTGTGTAATCAGTTCCTTCTGGGAAAAGATTCCTTTCGTCCTTCAATTACTCATGCTTCTCGAATCAAAGTCGCGAACATGCGCCTCGTCTTCCTTTGCATTTTTCATCAGTTCTCCTCGCCGCCCCGCGCCACATCCCCACTCAAATTCAGATCAAAACGAGAGACTGACTTTGATTCGATTCACCCGAGCAACCACCACTCAGCACAGCACTCGCGCAACAACTCAAACACAAAACAAATCACTTGTAATTACGTCCATCAAAGTGAAAATTCCTAATTTCAATTTCGGTCAAATTCAATAAGGACCCTCGCGCCCTCCCACTCACTCAGCGGCAGTCGATTTGTCTTCACTCATCCATCGCCGCTGAAGCTATCTTTCCCTCGGTCCGTCGGTGGGGACTCCACTTCGCCGAAAACAAATTAGACAGCCGCCCGACCGTTACCCAACAACGGAATGCCCTCAATTTTTATCAATTAGGCCTCGAAACTCACCCCAACCACACAGCCTCGTGATTGTGTTCTCAAGTGAGCACAACAAAGTGCGCAACGAACGAACAACCTCAACGGTCTCCCTCCGTTGGCCATCTTCGAAACGCGCAGAGCTTCAAAATGGAAACTGAAACTCCAAACTCGGAGCCCTGCTACCGGTGCTGATGGTGGTGGCGGTGGTGGCTAGAATGCTTCTCTATTCAGGGAGTTGCACGTAACACCTCTATCCACTTATGTGCGTCGGTTCGGAGGGTTCTTTTGCCTTCCACGCCGGTTGTAGTCATCGCCCTCGCCTCTGACGTCGCCCTCCTCGTCGGACACCGACTCAAACTAAGCAGGACCGAGACAATGGAAAAGTGCTGTAAATATTGTTTGTTCCAGGATATGCGTGATCCGAATTTCAATTAGAGCCGTAGTCAATCATTTTCTGCCCATGTACGTTGTTGTGCGAACGCCCCAACACAGGAGGCAAGCACAGGTAGACGTCCGCCACCGCCACCACCGCCGCCGACTGTGTGCAGAATTCAAAAGCAGAGAGTCGTCGGGTCTCACTTCTTTTTCTGGGATACACACCGCAGCGACTTCGGCCCGAAAAGGATGTCGATGGGTGATGTGTGGATGTGGAGTAGTTGCTGACTTATCGTCATGAATTTGAATCGAGCGACCCGCACACATGCCGAATTCAATGAGTCCTCCCCCACGCCCAACCGGGCTGGGGGGCAGTGAAAAACGGATTTTTCACAATCATCGTCCGCTTTCGCATGCAAATCCCGGTCCGATCGGCACAAATCCTTTCCAACGACTTACACTGAATTATTTATTTTCATCCCGTTCGGCCGGTGTTCTCCTTTTTTGTTTCGCTCCCACTTCTCACACTCTCCCAGCCCCGAAGGACATGTCAAAGTTCGAATAGTGGCTGATATTACGCGCTGACAAATTTGTATCGATTAGCCGTTGGATGGGAGAGAGAGAGAGGGAGAGAGCGACCTCGCTGGAAGCTAACACGTCAATGTGTCATGCTAGTCGTCTTCATTTTTCCGTGTCCTTGTCGATGCGACTTCAATGAGCCGAATTTCGATTTCCAACAAGCAACAAAAAAACACAGGCAAGCACTCATCGCGTGACATGGTGAACAGTCAGACGGTGGAGGGGGAGGGGCGGGTGTGGACCATTTAAAATGTGTTGGATAAATGTCAGTCACTCTCTGGAGGGGTTTTTGTGCGGCAGCAGCAGCATATCGCCATTATCCTTAATTTTGCATGCATAAAGATGTTTTTTCGTTTTTTTTCCTTGTTTGAGGAGGGTTTGTGTTTTTTACTGCTCGTCTAGCAGCATTGATTTGGGCCTGACACGCGATTACCGTCTTTAGCGGCGGCGCGAGCGGTTGATGTGGGGAGATGCGAAGGATAAAGCGGCGGGATTCGTGAATGGCATTTGGATGGGCTCGTAATGAATTGGCAGTCAAATTTGAATGCAGAGCATTAGTGGCGTTGTGGGTTATTCTGCAAAATGGCTGGCGTGGTGATGTTTGATGAGGCTTTACACTTTCACGTGGATGAGAGATGGATTTGTGGCGGACTACGGTGGTGGTGCGGTGCGATTGAGTGAAACTTTAGTCGATGACAAGTGACGACATAATCTTGCAGCCTATGAATGTGGATGAAGGTGCCGAAGTGGCAAGTTGTCGATTTGGAAGCTTCTTCAACAAATTAATTGACTTCATCACTAGGACAGTGAGCCTTGAAAAGTGTGATCGTGAACTTTGACAGCCCTCCATCCTTGATGGGCGTGTACAAGACTTCAGTGGTTAAGATCAAGTCCTCTTGTGTCTACCATCACTTGAGTTTTTTGACGGGATTCTTCTTCATCTTTGGCGTGAACTCGAAAGGAAGGCACCCTTTAAGCCTTAAAATTCTTTTCCATGCGTTTGGTTTCGTGAAGGGAATACAGACGAAGATACATTCCTCCACGGACAGATGTGTGGATTTACGTGATGCCGTGCCTTTTCGGCCTTAGATCACGGGGACCATTTACCCCAGGGTCTCAGCTCCCCCAAGACTCAGCTGAGTTCAAGTTTGAGAGACAATCAGTGCTCCTTCCACATTCTACCACTTAAACTCTCACCCAATTGGAGAACAAACCCACACTGTTCCGGGAAAGTCCCCATAGCCGCCTAGCTTAAGTCGAAGCTGGATCAGATCCGTCACCACGATTCCTCGGCTATGCCTGCAACTTTGGGCGTTAAAGTACCGCCACCACGATACTCTCACGAAGTGGGCAACCGTAGGCCGAAACAAATAGTCCAGAGCACTTGACCTTCCTCTGGTCAAGCTGTTCAGGTCAGGCTGAAACAAAGATCCAGGGGCTCCTGACCTCCCTCTCGTCAATCTGTCACTCTGTCAGGCCCTCCACCCACACCAGAGTCTGGGAGCCGCCATATCACGAAATAATCTTTGACTTCATTGAAGATCTTATTGACACTAGTTTTAGTGCGACTCGTCACATCTTCTGATGCATTACGAACAATATTCACATCCTCATACGAGTTCGCGGCTCTTTATACTCCTTTGTCCCATTCACAGACAGAAAGGACTGTAAATCCGATGATGGCCACAAGAATCCACTTGTCCACCACAGCTTCTTAAAACAAGACTGATATGATAAGCGTTTTGTGGAACAAGACCTTGGTCCCTTGGGTCAAGAATTTCGGCCCTGAGTGTATAAAATCGCGGGTAGGCAAGGTTAAACTTCCGCTAGAAAATAGGTTAAAGATTTTACGTTCGCCTCGAGGTAGATCTTATCTCGGTCAAAATTGTAGCTGTCTGTAGCGACACATTGTCCGAGATAATGTCTGACTCGACAGTGCAAATTTTGTTTTATCCTCATTGATGTGAAGTCCAGCTCGATCTAAGCGTTCTCCAGCCGCCCTTTACCCTCCTATGATGGGCCGGTGAGAACGCACAATCATGTCGATGTCATCTGCGGAGAAGCTGGTGTCTTGTGTTTTAAGATCTGACTCCTTATCCTTCCATTATCCTCTTCAAACACAAAATTGAAGAAGTTACACAATAGCGCCTAAATCAACTGCAAATGTAGAATTGGTCTGAGGTCCTTGAAAACATCGCGTTCGGATCCACCAGATCGGTTTTCAAGGAAATTCGTGTTCTATCGTCGCATTAAGAAGGCTCTTGCGGTAGCTGCTCCTGTTACCTGTTAACTGCGCGACTTTGAAGTCGACAGAGGGTTCGTTTGGACTTGACATAGGCTGGTCCTGCCACAGAGTGTGTTCATTAAGGCTGTACAAGTTGTGCTCCCCATTCAGTTATCCTGACTATGGTTTTCAAGCGGATAACCGGGCAGTCCATGAAGCACACGAATTTATACCGATCGGGACGGTACCACAGGACAATGTCATTCTAATTGTCAGCAGCCTGATGAGGCACTGGAAAGTGGAAGCTAATCGATGAATGTCGGGAAGAACTTAAGGCTTTAGATCAAAGGGTGCATAAAGGGGCGAATTTTCCAATCGGGGATTCAAAGTGGATTTGTCCACAGCACGTAACTCCAGGGGTCCACTCAGCACCTCAAAGAAAAATGTGGATGACAAGCAACACACCAGCTGGGTAGTCCTTTGACAACTGTGTTACCATGTTCTGGCCTAAGTTTCTGCTAGACAAATGACGCGAAGCATGATGAGCGTCATTCATGCAGATCACGTGAAATTGTGTAGGACGACGATGGAGAACTCTCGCTTCTCCGTCAAGATTGGCAACGAGCTCACGGAGATCTTCAATGTCAAGAAAGATTTTGGAAAAACCGACGCACTGTCAAATTACTTTTTCAACGTCCTTCTCGAGTAGATTGTGCGAAAGCCATCAACAAAAGACCGATCTTCCAAAAGTGGGGTCAGGTGCTGGCTTTCGCGGACGACATTGAGATTGAGATTGGACAGACAGAGCAAACAGTCAGCAAGGCGCTGGCTAGAATTGAAACGAAAGCTTAAGTGGCGGTGAACGAGAATCACGTACTATGGCTGCCTCTCAGTCAAAGCGTCAAATTTTACTCGGAGGAGTGGGGGAATATGTTCCCTCTTCTTAAACGGGTGCCACAAAGGGTCCAAATGAAACGCTGACAAGGGGGATGTCCTTCTAACCTAACCATAACTAACTTTGCTCAGAAGACGCTTTTCAAAACCCTCATTAGTTTTTAGAAGGCATTGCCACACGTCACTTTCCTCATCAAAGACGTCCCTTACACGAAAATTCCCTGTGAGTAAATCGGGGCAGCAATGGTTGGGCATCTACATCTGTAGTTCTGCTTTACGTTGAGCTCACTAGACGTACGACCCTACCCGAGCAAGTGTGACACTTTTGGAGTGTGTAAGACATTCCCTGGTGTCAGGTGGACCGGACGTCTTTTGGCGTAACCTCATCTCTTAGCATTCTTTTTGGACACACCTCCATAAAGCCGATATATATATTTTCGTGTAACTTACATGAACTCATCTCCCCAAACATACCCATTGGCCATCTTCAGAATGTTGACTCACTGCCCGAAGTGGTCATTAATCGTTCTTCTCGTTTTGTACCACTCAATAGTGACCCAAAATCAAGATCACACTTTTTCGTTTCTCACCATATTCCCTCCTTATCGTCGACCTCCACAGAGGACCTCAATGAAGCTCTCCTACAACTGGATTAAGTTGTCCAAATCCAATTCCACAATTCATCTTCTAGCACCATTAGCGCAGCAGCAAAGTCCCGTCTGACTAGTGAATTATAGCACTGCCTCTCTGTCCTTGCCAGTTTGAAGGGGACCCCCCCCAGCACCTCCTCCTCCTCCATCATCTTCATTGTCCCGAGAGACCCGTCAAGGCTGTAATGCCTTGTACACGAAAATCACACAGAGAAGAAGCGAAACGAAATCGTGACGTCGGCCACCAGCACAGATCCACATTCGATCATAAATCATGCACAAGAGCACACGAGGGTCGCTTGTGGCGGCGGCGTTCACCTGCTGCCACCCCGTGTCGGTGTTTTGTGCTTTTTTCTTGTTTTCTTCCTTTTGCCACTGCTGGTGCTGTGGTTTGTCCTAACAAGACGTGATGCGGCCCTTTGGTGTCAAGGGCTCGTTGTACAAAACCAGAACTTGACCAAAACACAGGCATCCCTCCGCGTCCTGCCCGGCTGCAAACGCGTTGATTATGTGAACCTTTTCCTCCGCCATCATCATCATCATCATCCTTCCCGCTGCCCCTCTCCATTTACATCATCATCAGCCACGGTAACGGCAGCAGCAACAACGAAATTATAACTAATGGCCTCCAACAGGATCCTTTCCCCGGCGTTTGGGGTGAGGGCTTGTCCGCACGCGGAACACACGCCTGTGTTGATGGGGGGCACACCATTAGAGCCGGAACCAAATTTTCAGTACCCCGTTACGTGAAATTAAATTTATGTCCTGTCGGGCATAAAAAAAATCCTTATAATTGGTTCAGAGACAAAGGCGGCTCTGTGGGGAGGGCCAGCTCTTCTCGTTACCTGAAGATGTCCTTTGCGCAGTGACGGGAAGGGAGACACGCTGGCGAAGGAAGAAAACGAGCAAAACGGACTCAGTATAACCGGAAACAATGTCGCCGGTCGTGGACGGCGGTGAGCTGAAAGCATGACCGTACCCCCCGCTTGGGTATTCCATTAAAGAACAAGGAACACAATGAATTTCATATTTGCTCCCGCTCTGTTGCTGTGCTGGGGTTCGGGCGGAAAGTGAACACCGGAAAGGGAATTTGATTTTAAAAAGAAATCTCCGTTCCTCCACTTGAATGGGCAACGCAGAGAGTCGTCACCGTGCCGTCGGCGAAGGGAGCAGAACCTCGATGACCCCCAAACCAGAGCCGGATTACGCCAGCCATTGTCTCTCTAGAGGGGGGGGGGGGGGGGGGGGGCGGATTCCCTTCGAGTAGTTTGCTGAACTCTCTCGTGATCGAAAGGCCCCCGCCCCCCCGGGAAAATGAGGAAAATTCTTAATTAAATAAGTTTCTTATCACGTTGGTCCTTGCGGTGCGGCAGGCAGAGGGTACATCTTGATTTGAATATGCCCAGATGGTCGCAGTTAGTTTCAAGCACTGATTGGGTGGGAATCGATACGGGGACTGTGTGTAAGTTGGCTCATCGAAGAGCGCATGTGAGCAGCTGGAGTCTCGAAATTCTTCTCATTCCTGAAGGAGGAATGCCTTGCCGGATGAAAATTTTACAAAGCCCATAGCAATCTCTAATGAACTGCGGGTCGACGAGGACTCTGCCCTGTGTGTGGCCGTGATTAATGAGGGTTTGGAATTTCATTTACAACGGAAACCCTAGTCAGTTTGGTGACAACTTTATAACACGGGGGGGTGGATAATCAGTTTAGGGGAGTGTTTTGTTTATTGGTGGATGGTTACATATTTTTAATTCCTCAGAAATGAAGTCCGTTCATCTTAAGGTCTTGTGGGAAGACTCCAAAACCAAAAATTCAGCATTCAGCTTTCCAATTAAATGCGTGGCTCGTTTAAAGGAAAAAAGAAGAGGGACTGTATAAGGGTAGATTGCATTGCGACCTCTGGGTCTGGTGTACCTCCCACTGAGAACTTGCTAGCTAAGAGCTTGCATCAAATAGACCTCCACCCAGAGTCTAATCTGCCACAGGATATCCACACGATCTGAACCGGTGTCTCTTACTAAACTGAGGCTGTAAGATGGTTCAAGTGACTGTCTTTCCACTGCTTATAGAAGGCACTTGTCCGGATATCCTTGTAACTTTGCAAGAACGGCCTTATACGATCGGATCACAGTTTTAACTATTTCTTGAGATTCCCCACAAAATCTAGACCGATCTTCTGAGGGTGATTCTAGCCCCTTCAGGTGTTCCCTAAGCCTGCAGTTCGCTTTAAAGAAACCTTTTAACACTCAAAGGTTACATCTGTCTATCTTTGAACAGGTTTCCAACGTCTTCCGGTCCCTAGATAAGTTTTGTCTTGTGGCATGAAATTTATTTTGATAAATTGATAGGTGGCTGAATTTAAGGACGTGACCTCCTACAATCCAAGATGATTCTGCGCGCCTTAAGGTCTCTGAAAGTTCCTCCACACCAGGGAATCAATCACCTCTTTGGCCTCTTGCCCCAAAGGGCTCAGTGATTACAAAAGTCTCAATTTATTTGTACTAGCCAACAGTTAAGGTCTCTGCACGCACACAAGCACAAGAAGAGATCTAACACATTAGGGAACTTTAAAGGTTTATACCACTCTCGGCCCCACCAGAAGTCAGTGGAATTCTGGACTTTGGTTGGTCCTTACTCTGTGGATCTTCAAAAAATTGTAATTCCTTTACTGCAAGATGCAGATATCGGCATAAGTACTCTCTTCATACCTATGCTCACTGACCTATGCTTAAAGAAAAGGGGCCACAATGATAGGGTCTTCGTCTTTCAAAAAGTTCTACTTGCATTCACGGCACCTGGAAGAGAAGATTCGATGGCCATACAAGACTTGAGCCTTGTTCTCCCTTCATCTCTGGACAGAGTCCCTACTGTGGCGAGTAGGAGGCGCGGAGAAAGGACTAGTTGTAGACCGGGAGAAAGAGTGGAACGAGGACTAGGTGTAGAGCTACGAGGAGGCAAGAAGCGGAGAGTAGGCATGAAGCGAAGAGGAGGCATAGAGCGAGGAGGAGGCATGGAGTAAGGAGACGGTGCTTAGCGACGTGCTCGACAGCTCCAGCCTGAAGAGTCATCAAAACCGAACTATAGAGACTACGCAACAGAGTCTAAAATGGTGTAGTCTGGTGGAGATGGACCTCAACCACTTTGATGTGCAAAACTGGAGGCCGCTAACGAGAGATCCTGTTGGCGGGAGAGGTATGTTGCACGACCCCAAGTACAAAACAGTGGGAGACCTATGGAGCCCCGAATAGGCGGTATTGGCGGGAAAGAAGTTCTGTTTTGAAAATGATTTGTTCTTAAGGAAGTAGACGAGGAACTAATGCGACAATTTCCATAGACAAAGGTGGCTCACAGTCGCACCACAAAACAGGCTAAACCCTGTGCAGCTTACTGCAGCCTAATTTAGTCACAAGGGATGTGGACATTTATGAGGCGTTAGAATCTAACGATACCTTCATACATATAGAACTGAGGTGGTTTAAGGTTAGCTTTTGGATGACATATTCGAGCATAGCGACTGGTAGCTCGCAGATAACACTTGTAATGTTGCCAGAGCGTTAATCGTAGCTGGCTTATTCCTGGAAACCTGTGACTACATGTCCCCAGAAAAAAGAGCGGCTCAAACTAGACGGCCAATTTACCTTGGCAAAACGTGAATCTAAGTGTCAAAATGATTTCTCATCAAGACCATTGTTTTAGACGCTGTATGGCTTGTAGCACCGTCTTGTTGGAAACAAAGCTCGCCCGAGACCATGAGCTTGAATTGCAGGAAGCACGTAACCCGTCAACATTGTGAAGCTGATGAGAACAACGATAAATCGATTCGTCACTTTGTGCTGAATATTGGTTAACCTGTCGAGTGTCATGTAAGCTGGGATTTAAATTTGTGAAGTGTAAGTGCCCATAAACCCACAAAGAGCATTCCTCACAGAAAGCTAATTTTCATAAGACAGCTAAACAATTTGGAGGCACTGTTGAGGTGTCATTCATTCAATGCTGACTTGCCAAACGATGCTGAACAAAAAAGTAAAAAAAAATTGATTCTAGTCCCGTGGAGTCTGTCAAAAAGTGTCTTTTGAAAATCAAACCTCACAATGAATCCCTGTTTAAATAAATAAAATAGGCCGTGGGCTACTGTTTCCCCTGGAGTCTTTGTCAAGGCTCCTTTTTTGTTAAGCTTTGTCTGCTTGACGAACCATATTTGATTTGACTTGTTAAAATTCAGAAGTGTAGTTCCTTCTGAACAAAAGTACTTGCAACTGTGCTTGTGCATTGGAAATCCCCGTTTTCATACACCTAGACTGTGATAGACTGCTCACAATAAACCTCAAGCGACGCAGTTTGTCGGCCGATTGATGACTTAGCATAGGAGTAAAATCTTCTCGCAGGCAACTAAGTCCACAGAGGACGTCCCTACACTGAAAGCCGTATTTATAAGGGGTTCTGCATCAAAAGGACAGTCCGTCGTTATCACATTTACATCAACTTAACAAAAAAAAAAACAACTCACTGGTCTTCGATTATCAGCATTAACACGCTTTCCACGTCTTCGCTTAAACTCCTTTCCGCACAAGCCGATCGCGTACTTTCTCTGCGGAATTTTCCCTTAGCCAATCAGCAAAACTGGATCAACTGGTCCCGACCTCCGCTCATGAAGTACCGTACTCTCCAGGAAGTGCAAATGAAACTATCGGCAACATCACTTGACAAAGTGACAAGTTGCTGCATTCTAGTTGAACCACGCATCCTCTGCACTTAACGCGCCGCTACTTGGCCTAAATTTCGCGTAGGATTTGTGGTCAATTTGCTTGTTTATTTGTATTAACTGATGTCACCGACTTGCTGGAACTCGTTTCGTTGGTTGGGATCTGCTTTCTGAGGGATGAAACGAACTTCATTCTGTATTCCATCAGAGGTATGAGGAAAGGAGGGGAATTGACTTCTGTCTTCGTCATAGCAAGACATGTGCTAGGCCATTTACAGAAGTTGTTGGCACACTCTGACTGCTTTTGTCTGATTGGTGAGCACTTTCACTTCCTCGATGAGTTTTACAATTTTCTTTATCTGTGGTGCAGGAAATTAACAATTCAATGAATTATACATCTTAAAGGCGAGTGTGCATCAAATTACCACTTTGAGTCATTTATGACTTTTCGAGAGAGAGAATGCTTCGCTGCTGCTGCTTCCTTGACTTTTGCGAAATTCAACTGGAGGTACATTCAGTGGCGCGCACTGTTGAACATGGTTTGGGAAATTTTAAAAGAAATGATTATGGAAACCAAGTTTAAGTACTTGCACCTGCAGGGTTGATTGACTCTTTGTTGGCAGGTTTGTGGCTATCAGAAGGGAATGAGATTCATTCTGAAAATTTTATTTTTTCCTTCGAGCTGACTGTCACTGTAAAAAGTGCCCCCTTCTGTACAGCAACTTGGAGTCGGAGCGAGTCTTTCGCTGAACTATTTAGATGGCATAGCATAGAACGTTGCTCAAGAGATGATCGACGCAAACAGAGATGAACCCCAAGCAACCTGTCCCTCAATCTTGAGAAGTTTGTTGGTTGGGGCCCTTGTCTACCAAACAATATGGATCGACTCGAAGAAGTTATTTGTTCCTGTTTGAGTCAAGTGAGGTAGCTAGCTCCCATGGCGGAGTGAGTGAGTACCCCGACTTGCATGCTGGGGGTTGACACATCACATCAACACAAGCTCTGGAAGTCTAAGTTTCATTTCTTGGACTGTTCTCGCATTTTTCGTCGACACCAACTCCCTTAAGTCACTGACAAATTTCAAAACCTGTCTCTACACAGGCCCACGCACACCTGTCATGACTCTCAATGTGAAGAAAGCGGTTTTCGATATGTTGTGCATGTTACCTCTGTAACGAACAGTATCAAATGGGGAAAAGTGAAGCAATAGGCGACAAACGCGGCAAACTCACCCCGACTGTCCACCTCGTTTTGGACTTTAGGCGCATTTTCGTCTCTTTTCAAAATATAGAATTAACTCCAAACCTTGTAGAACACGAAGCAGTAGGCAGACAGGATCATAAGTAAAGTCTCATAATGGGGTCATCGCGGTGTTGTGGTGCCTGGCTTAAAGTACCTGATTTCATGCCGAGAACTGCACATCTTCAATCTGCTTGCGATAGAAAACACAAGTAGTTGCTAAAGAAGCTAAACCCTGGTTCTTTGCGGCTCAAAAATGGTCATGGTGGCTTCGAAATGGCTGTGACGGCTCAGAAATGGTCATGGTGGCTCAGAAAGTGGCTCAGAAATGGTCATGATGGCCCAGAAATGACAACAGTGGCTCCGAAATGGCCATGACGGCTCAGAAATGGTCATGCTGGCTCAGAAATGGACATGAAGGCTCAGAAAGTGGCTCAGAAATGGCCATGACGGCTCAGAAATGGTCATGGTGGCTCAGAAATGGCCATGACGGCTCAGAAATGGTCATGCTGGCTCAGAAATGGACATGAAGGCTCAGAAAGTGGCTCAGAAATGGTCATGGTGGCTCAGAAGGTGGCCCAGAAATGGCCACAGTGGCTCAGAAATGGCCACAGGGGCTCAGAAATGGCCATAACGGCTCAGAAAGTGGCTCAGAAATGGTCATGGTGGCTCGGAAAGTGGCTCAGAAATGGTCATGGTGGCTCAGAAAGTGGCTCAGAAATGGTCACAGTGGCTCAGAAATTGTCATATTGGCTTAGAAGTGGCCAACGTCTGCAACCATAGCGAGGGAATCAGTCAGCGACGGAGGTACGAAGTCTCAGTCTGACCTTTCGCTATGCTGGATGAGAATTGCTTCTTAAGGACGCGTTAGAGAGGAGACTGACAGTGCCCTAACTTGGTGCATAGCTCATTTCCTTGCCCAGAAGATTTAGAAGACACACAACGAGAAGTTCACTCAGTGCAGCGAAGGAAGTATTTCTGAGAGCTCTGCATATGTAGACGCCGGCGATCTCTTGCACTCGTCTGAGTAGCTTCGAGTAGGTAATTTTGTCTAGAACCATCCATCTGATTGCCAACTGCGGTCAAAAATCTGAAGTATAAAGCCAGCCAGTATACCATGCCAGGCTGTAGTCCTTGTGACAACAACTCGCATTCTTACAGGGGTCTGTAAAAGCACTTTGTACGCGCTCTTGAACGTTACGTTCTAAGCTTAGTTTGGTAACTATTATGAGATCCAGAAATCTAGTCTTCCCTTCACATACCCCATGTACCTCAATGCCCAAACTTCAGGCAATGCCCTCGAGAAGTCAATGAGAATTTTAAGTTATGATTCAGCTCTAAAGTTTGATGTGTGTAAGAAGGAGTGACTACAGTTGTTAGCTGAGGATTACAAAACTGATGTCGCTACACCAATGACCATCGATGGATGGGTTTAACACTTTCTGACAGTTCTGAGATTCGTGCCAAACAATGACTCTCAGCTGCGGAAAGATGCCATGAGTCTGCACCCGTACAGAACTCGGATGAGTTAGCAGTGGCATGTACAACGATGTTGCCCAAAAATTGTCTTCCCGAGTAGGCCACAAACCACAGAAATATTCCAAATTCTAAGCTGCACTTCAGTCAGTGTCCTGCAATGGAGTGCATATCCCTTTCCTAATACGTAACTATGGCGACCCTGCTTAAACTAAGTTCGCAAACTGAGGCTTACTGGTCAGGCCTTCAAAACCAAAACAAAGTCTAGACCCCTCTTACTCTCCCAATCCCTGTTCCCGCACCCAAAAACCCTCTGTTTGTCACAATAACTGTCTCCTGACGTAACTCGCCGTTCACATAATTTTCTCTTTTCTGAAGAAAATCCCATTCACACGTGATCATTTCAATAAGTAAAAGTAGACGGTCACCGTACCACCGCGCGTATTGAAAAAAAACTTGCCCCACCGTTATACAACTCGCTCTCATTATGTCAAGCCGACAACTTTCTGCACAACATAACTCCTTGTCCATCCTTCACCGTATCCAGCATCATTACCACATTTCAAAAAATTACCAGCTTTACCTTCTCTCACCTAACCGCGCTCTCTTTGTTTTTCTTTCTCTTTGCAGGTAAGTCAATCAGAACCGACGTCTCAATGCCCACGAACAGGTAACTCGGCCCGTGCACACACAATGCACAGCACTCTCACTTCCCTGAATTCCTGCGGCTTCGCCCCAAACAGGTCCTCGCACGCGGCATGTAGCCGCATCCACATTGTCGACTAATTGGCGAGGAGACACTCTGCGCAGAGCCGAGCCAAACAATAACCAACAACATCCGCCAATGGAGCGTCAAGCGATCGACAGCGGCGAGTGCGATGCGTGCGCGAATTGAAGAAACCATCGCAAGAAATCCATCGGATGGGGTGATGACTTTCACTTCGGCTCAGTCCGGCAGAGTGGCAGCGTTTCCCTAGGGCGGTGGCGCCCGCTTCACTCCTCCACTTCTCTGTTGCAAGGCTTGACGTCGGCCGGTGTAATGGAATTCCATGTAATCACGTGCGCCACTTTGGTGTGGTGCCCGGTCGCCCGTCGGATGTTTGAAATTTTTGCAGACCCCCGCCCCCCCCCCTCTGGTGGTGTGTGAGTGTAATTCGATCGGCACAAGCAAACTCAGCACACGGCCTGTGGGTGATTCATTCGACTCCAGTGGTGGGCAGGACAGGCCAAGTGCCACCAGGTCTATGCGGCGACGGAAAATGGGAACTTGTGCGATTGACTGCGTTGATTACGAGCACACTGCCGGCGCGTTCAGAGGAAGCCTGGGCGCTCCACCAGGTGACGACGAGACGGCAGCAGTGGTGTTTTGCCTCAATTATTGGATTTAACGGTGTAAATGCTGTCGGGCGGGGTGTCGGTGGTAGATTAGGAGGTTGATTCGGTTAAATGCTTGAGCGGGCGGCCTAGCGATTTGTAAACATGATCTTGAGCGCTGCAACGAGGTTGGCTGCTGTTAGCGGTGCAGACGACGACGACGGTGGGTTGAGTCGTGACGTTGTGGAGTTTTGTTTGGCTGCGGTCCGTGAGGTGTTGTGGTGTCAAGGTTAATAAACCCGCCTGGGCGAGGACAACACCCTCCAAGGTCGTGTGCAATGGAATTCCCAAGGCGTGTAACGATGAAATCTCTCAAGATCCGAGGGAGGAAACGATCACGTCCTTAGGGCGAGTACATAAACCGACGGAAGGCAATTTCATTGAAGTCAAAGTTATTTGTCCTCGAGTGAGATGCGGCAGAGAGAGGGAAGGAGTGAGATGGGGAGGATGGCGTGTGACGTACTGACGAACTTAATCGATACACCAGCAGTAGCAGCAAGTGGCGTCAGGCACAATTTCGCGCTGAAATACTGTTAATCTCTTTCCACCCCTCCCGCCACTCCTCGCCCCATTCCGACTCATCGCCTGAAGCCGATGCGATACACAAGTGACGGCAATAAAAATCCATCGTCGTCAACGGTTGTTAATATGGGCAACACGCGAACTTCATTTATCCCCAGAGAGCTCTTCGGATGGGCTGTTTGTTTGGCTGTGTGGGTGTATGTGTGTGTGTTGTTGTCAACCTCCCCCCGAAAGACTCAATCAACGCCATTAAATACACGCCTATCGTCGTTCTCGTCCTACCCACCCAGAGCAGCATCCTTTAAGTGGTTGGTATCTCTCTTATGGCCTTGTTGGTGGCTGTTACACAACCAATCGCAATAAAAATGTTTTCCCCCTTCTTCCCCCTTCTTTCATCCGCAAGAGTGAGGAGAAAAACATTTTTTTTGGGGAAAGGAGAAGCCAACCTTCCGCTGGCATATCCCGGAAATAAAGTGTTCTTAACGAGAAAATTGCATATGAGAGCAGCAGCGCGCACTGTCTGCTGGCAGGCATGCCATAAATAGTAGACAAATGTGAATTCCTTTCAATTTCCCCACTCCATCCCGGTGGCCACCCCTCTGCAACGCGACGATGCAATGTTCCTTCTGCCAGAGTGCACTGCACAACAGAGTCTGTACTTGATGTCCTGCCTTGAAACTTTGTTCCCTTCACATGCAGTGCTCCTCAACTTCTTCCTTCACCTCCTTCCTTCACCTCTTTCCTTCACCCCTTGCCCAGGACAGAGGACATGCAAAGGAGTAACAAAAATAATGAATAACAAATAAATAGCAATGAAAGGATAATGTATCCTTCATTGAATATTTATAATAGTTGACTTGACCCATCCCCCTCTCCACCCACTCCACATCCTTTTGTTCGTGGAGGTTGCCACAACGTGTGTGTTATTCAAAGAATGGTCTCCCTTACACATCTGCGGCCATTCTTTGGAGGGGGTGAGGGTGGTTTCTGCAAATTGAGGGAGTAAGTGGCAAGGACACACATATCTCCTGCCCTGTAAGCACTTTGTTGCGCGGTTTTTTCTTTTGCCTCTAAAATGCGAAACCATATTGTTCGACAGGGCTATTCGCTGCCCCGCCCGCCCTCCCTCCTGTAGGTAAACAAATCCTTGTTCTGTTCGCATTCTTTTCCCCGTTGTTGTTGTGGGGGAGTCGTAAAACTGTCATGTATCGTCGTCCTCAGTGCACTGTGAGTACGCCACACACAATCACTTGGGTGGTCTGCACACACCCCTCTGCCAGGCAGTTCAAATGAGCGACGCGACGCTCGCCAGGAAATGCTCGAAAAAGGGACAGACGACGATGTATACCTTTGTGCATGTCAATTGCTGCCCTGATGGCGGTGATTTATTCTCAGTTTTATGTCGGTTGGTTTTTGTGTGATGATTTGAAGGCAAGTTCCAGGACACACAGGACCCCGTGAAAGACCGTCGGGTAAGTTAACGCCTGCGAGCATGATGGAAATGTAGATGACACTCGTATCAAGTGGAGAGTGACTTGAAAATTTATTGTTCGCAGAAATAGTTATGAGCAGTGGGGTGGTGGTCATTTTGATTGCCCTTGTTGCTAAGCGTCTGCTACTTCGTTTGTGTTTTTTTTTTGTTGTCGTGCGTGTAAGTGGCGCACTTAAGCACTTGAAACGAAAACTCGTATGAATATGTGAAATGTGTTGTCTGGAGTCGGACTGGCTGGGGGGGGATGGCAGTTTGTTCATTTGTTGTTTTATGACAAACGTGGAGGGGACAGTTTTTCTTGCTGATAAATTGTAATTTTGGGACATCGATCGGGAGGGGTGTGGTCGATAATTCCGGCATCGCATCGACAGGTGGCGGAAATGACCCCAAATTGGCGTTTGTTTTATGAGCCATTACAGCTGAGTGCAGGCGGCCTACTAGGGTGGGTGTTCTTTTATGTGTCAAGGGACAAGGCGCCGAGTGGTCGTCAAGGAGATTTAGTACTTTAATTTTGGATGATTTATGGGGATGTGGGGTTGGAAGGTTGGATTTGTATATTTTGCTTTGTCATCAGTGGTTCTTCCTCTGGGATTGAGCATCCATGTCGAAGTCATGTACGTTGACCAGAAGTTGAACTTACTCTGCGGACTATCCCCTAAAAGACAAGGTTGTAGAAAACACAGCACAGCACATATTCCTGCCGAGAGCCGGTGCAATTTTCAATTCGTTCCATATTTGCAAGCTAAGCTGGACAACTAAAATTCAAGAACTCGTTGAAAAATCTAGTTCAGAATGCGAATGGGTGCCAATGGGGACTACAACCCCGTATGAAGCTTTGACTTTCCACTGTAGTAGCTTAACCAACGCTAATATACGGCATCTAACCTGATAGTCAGTCCAAGGTTGAAGAACATGCTACAAGCTCGAACAGAGTGCAAAGATTAGGCAGCGTCTATATACACGGAGCCCTGAGAAAGACCTCATCCGTTGTATTGAACACTCTCTTCCTCCGCTAGATATTCAGAACGGAAATCTCATGTCGAAAGGCAATCATATTCATGGCCATTGATTCCAAGCTGGAGTACGGTCAGTCTTCTGTCATCATCATAATTTTTATTGACCGGTATGATCCACTGAAGGTGTGCGAAGCCAATGAAAGAGGTACCTCCAAGCTGATCCGCCTTTCGACTCTAATTTGTCAGCAACTGTTCCTAGGACGGACTTGATACAACCACCTCACTCTGGTTCTGCCGAGCGGTCGTCAACCTGAGATAATCTCATTTAAGGTATGTCTCGAAAGTTGCAATTAAGGAGACATCGGCACAATGTGGCCAAACCATTCGTTCGAAGAAGTAGCTGCTCAACATTCAGTTCCTCCCCCATTGTCACATATCTTACACTATCCCGGCGAGTACCTTTCACGACAGAACAGGAAAGTCTTAGAACTTATATTTTCGATCTTATTCTTTCGGTCATAGGTGAGAGTTGGAACAAACACTGAGTTAAAAACCGATAACTTGTCTTCAACACCAAACCCTTCTCTCCTAGTTACTGATCTCTAGTATAATAAAACAGTTTAAACTCCTCCACACGAAACACTGACCTTACCCTATCCCAACTCATCTTTGCGAACGAATTCTACACCGACTGACCGCAATGGGCGAACTGAGACTATGTTCCCACGTCGCTGAGAGGCTCACTCTGTATATTCACTGATAGGTCAGAGATGAACTTGGTCTACTCCATTCACGTAAACCTCTGTCTCTCTTTCAAGCTACCATCACAATGTAGAGTCTCCAGAGAGAGATGATGGCACTGAAGGAGGCACTGCCATGGCTGAAAAACAATTGTATATACAAACGTAACACAATCACCGGTTTAGATCGCCCGAATATAATCGAATCCCTTCTCAGTCACAACTTCTTTTTACACTCCTCCCTCAAGTGGTGCCTTTCTCTGAAAAAGTCGTTTAAAGTCCACCTAATGTAGATGTCGAGACAGAGTGATATGCAAGGGAACTGCGCAGCAGATGAACTCGTCAAGTGCAGCACCTAATCACTAATCTCGCCCAATGCCTGCATTGAAACATTTGCCCACAAAAGACACATTGAACGAACAAAATAAAAGGTTGTTACATGGAGGAACTTCTCCACTTGTCAGGCTGAACAAAATGTGTCTACGGACAGTAATTGGCATCAAAGCAGTCCACCGGGCCATTGGAACACACTTGTCTGGACTCGAAAACCCTCAAAATGCAGAAGCTGCAGAGACCAGGAGGAGGCAGAATCCATGTCTCATCTCCTCCGCGACTGTCAAGCTCTTGCAGGAAGGTGGAAGGAACACACAGGGAAATACTTCGTTGAGAACCAATGTGAACTCAGCAACATAAGCGTGGGGGCCAGTAACAGCTACACAACTCAATAGATGGCATTGCTTTCAGGCAGCGCATTGTCAGCAACTCAAAAGAGGTGGTGGCATGTTCAGTCTGGGAATCGAACTTGAACCTTTTGCGTGTGTGTCGACGAACTTAACTACTACTCTACGGCGCCTATCTGCTCTTACCTAAGCCAATCTTAATTTCAAGTGGTCCTGATATCCCTGAACTGCCCAGACCGCTGCCTCGAATGAGTGTTGGGGTGGTGCGACTCTACTGTGTCAGTTTTCCCAGGATCCCCAATTCGGCTACCATACCGAAAAGATGAATGATGTCGTATGCGGCTTTGATTGGTGTGCTTCGCTGCTGCTTCCTCGAGTGTCAAAATTTTGTATAAGTGTAATTTGTGGGCCTGGAGGTGTGCCGACTAATGCGGTGCCAAGTGGATTCAAGCGTTCACACAGTCCGGTGGTCTTTCTGTCATCAAATGCTTGTCGCTCTTTACAAACCGTCAAAGGCAGCGTACCGTTTGGTGTCATTGCTGGCCATAGGTGCTTCTATAAAAAAAATTGGTGTATGCCGTGACATCTCCAAAGGCTACTGGACTGAGATCACATCGGTATAGGGCTCAACCAACTTCTTCTTCTTCTTGTGGCGCTAGAGTCCGGGGTGGACTTGAGCCTCAACCAACATGCCTCTCCAGCCAGCACGATCTTTCGCTAGCTGCCTTCAATCGCGCCCTTAAAATTGGTTGAGGTCCTGCTACACTTGTGTGAGGCACCTTAGCCTAGACCGTCCTCTATTGCGTTGTACCAATGGCTTAGATTCAAAGACTTATCTGGCCGGAGAAGTGGTGTCCATACGCTTCAGATGGCCATCTTAAGCGTTGTATTCGCAGACGCTTTACTAGGCGCATGTCGCTCTGCAGCCCATAGAGTTCGCCGTTAAATCTGCTCCTCCATATGCCATCAACGCAAACAGGACCAAAAATCGCAAGCAGAACTTTTCCCTCGAATAGACTACGGGTTTCCTTATCCGCTCTTAGTAGCGTCCATCATAAAGTAGGACTGGGATGATCAAGCAGTTATATAAAGCAAGCTTAGTCCTTCGAGAGACGGGTTTATTACTCAATTGAATCTTGGAGTCCAAGGAATCAGCGATTGGCAAGAGTGATTGGCCTCAACCGACAAAGAAGTTTAACATGTCTCAATTCACTGAAGGATCCGCAGCTCTGCTTCAATTCGCCTACCCACGTAGCAGTGAAAGGACGCATCAATCGCCACGCCTAGTGCGTTAAGTACACAAATCCTCAACTTGCCTAGATGTTACAATCGTTTGACTAGTGCACACCCTTAGTGTGACCTAGAAGTGCAGACATGTTCAAATTTATTTGTGTGCGGTTTCACCGTTCTTGTGAATACTCCTGCGGTGAGTTCCAATTCTCGACAATCAATAGTTCAATTGTTCGCTCACATCAGCAACGTGAGTGATGCTTTGCATCATCATCTTCGAAAGTCGCTTCACAAAACCCTCCTCCCGCTGGACTCCTCTTCGATGGAACCACACATGAGGTGTGAATTTCATTCTTCCTGTCAATTCCACGAGACTCCAGCATCAGTCAGTCCACCGACATGTTCATCACCCGGAGTGGTGGAATTCCTTCCTTCCACCTCAAACAGGCCGAACAGCCTCATCACTCAGAGCGAGCCAGCTAAGTGCTTCCGCACATTCCCCGCACATCCGCAGATAACATTTGAAAAATGCTTCTCATCTCCACGATTATAAATCTCTCTCGAAAAAAGCATCACTTGACCTTCCTCCTGATTAATGACTCGGGTACGTTTCATCCAGCCCAGCTCCATCCTGTCGCATTGTCAGGAGCCAACTAGGCGTATGAGTAACATCATCTTATCATCCCCGAGCCATCAATCCAAGCCGCGCTCAATGGCGTGAATTTGTGGTGTGCCGCCAAGTGACTGAGCACGTCGCACCGCTGTGGCGCCACCCACTGCCAGCCGCCGAATCGGCAGCGGTGGTGCATCCGCCGGAATATTTCACTCGAAGACGATACCCAGGCGATATTTCATTTCGGTCTAATGCACTTCAAGTGGAATTTGCAAGCTCACCTCTTCGTGGCGGCCACACGCTGGAATGCTGAGTGTGGGAGGCCGTGGGGGCCAGGATAATAAATTAAAAAAATCTGCTCTCCAGTTTTTGTCTACTCGACGGTGGCCCCGTCACCGAATTGAAATTTTAATTGAAAATTCGAAGGAAATATGAAATTGAATTGGTTCCGATTGGATTCCCAGCACAGTCCGCACCTCCGGCCCACGTAGTGTGCCCAGGTTCGTGTGTGACACATACGAGTACTCTTGCTTTCATTAATTTGATGAATGACATTTGGATTGTTGAACGCGCGCGCGCGCACGCTGCCTGTGTTTGGAGCCATCTCCATGGGAACAGAGTGTCGCGCTGCTTATGTAACGTCCTGCACAGAGCGCAACAACGAGGTCGTCGGATCTCAAAACCTGTTCAGTGTGACGGAGTGAACCTTTTTGTCTTCCGAGACGGCAGGGAAGCAACTGAAATGACACCTCTGCGGAGCTAGTGTGTTGCATCATTGAGTTGGAAACGTGATCCGAGCGAAGGTGGCGGGTAATTGAGGAATGGAATGGGAACGCTGTGCTGTGGGATGAGTCGTGAAGTCGTGAGGAAGGATGTGTAACTGGTTTTTCAATTGAATGTTAGATGTGAGATGAGGTGACCTGTTGGCCTATGCTGGGGACAGCACCTGGGTTAATCTTTTGATGACATTTCAATGGTGGAGCGCGGACCTCGATTTTTGCGATGTCTTTCTGATGACCTGTTTTAATGGCAAATTACTGAGGTGTCACCGATGCAGACAAGATATGTGATCAGTGTGGCGGTTTGTCTGTTGATGGCGCTTTGTAAAGATCACAGAAAGTAGTCGATCAAGTGGATCGTTGTTTTTGAAGACTTTCCAAGATGATGGACCGTCGTTTTCAAAGACATTCCAAAATAATTCGGTGGCCAAAGTGGAACGTGTACTCTTATGCAGAAGCCTTAGCCGACAGATTGTTCTCTTTTCCACAGCATTCCCTAGTTTGTCTCCAATTTCCTTCAAATCTGTCCGTTTTGCCCGCTTCTAGAGCCGACCGCCGGGGTCGCTGCCGTCTTCAAAGTACAACTCATTCCACTCCTATTTCCCGTCAAGCACTTTCATCACCACTCTCTCTTCAGCAAAATTTTCCTCGCAACTCATTCGCGCACACTTTCCAACCGCCTTCGCTGCGCACTCCCTTAAAAGGATCCCCTTGCGATTTCTGTGACACTTTGACAGCGCTGTCTAGTGGCCGCAGCAGTAACGAACTGCTGTTCCCCCTCCGCTGCCAACTGACATTTGTCTAAAACGTCAATCTGCAACACGATAGCTGACACTGGAACACTTCACACAACATAAACGTGTCCACCACATAGGACGTGTGTCGCGGATCGCAGTAATCGCCACTGTGCTGAGTGTTTGAAGTCACGCACTGTCACACAACAACAGGGATGCGTTGACACGCGATTACGTTTATCGGCGTGGTGGTGGATGGGGTGCCGAAGTGGAAGAAAAAAAAAAAAACCAACGCCCACTGGGAGGAGTGATTGAAATCTCCGCGTCATTTTCAATTTCACAAAACAAACAAATTATCCCCAGCACAGCGCAGAGTGTGGCATCCTTTGAGCACTCCCGTCAATCAATCAACTTGACAAATATGTGCTTAACAGCCATCGCTTTGCATATGTACCCTGTAAGTGGGTTTTTGCACGCAATTCATTTTTGCAACCACCACCCCCGCTTTCATTGAAATTCCTCTCAACCCTCCCCATCCGATGACACACAGCCTCGCATTTTTGGCGAATCAGCGCGGCCGGCCTCGAAAATCCGCGAAATTTCTTTGAGCATCTCGGCGCGGCGTCTGTGTGAATGCGCTGCGTGGGCCGCGGCGGCGTGTGTTGATTCCAAGTCAAGAATGACCGGCTTCGATGTGGATGAGGTGCTGCAACAAGCGGTGGAATGAACCCATTAAACGCGGGTGCCCCCCCCCGGGCACGTCGTTAGGATTCTATTTTCGCTGGCGCGGCCAGAATTTATTTTTCATATTCTTGTGAAACGGTCTTCGCGGTGTATCGGAGCTGCGGATTTATTTGCATTTAACCGCCTCTGTTGCCCCTGAGCGGGAGAGTGTGGGGGATTTGGCCAAATGTTTGTCAACGGGAACGCCGCCGCTTTGTTTTTGAATAAATTTTTGGGGATCTTGTCTAGAATCGGAATCTATCTTTAGCGGTTCGTGAATAAACATTCGTTTATGCAAATGAGCGCGCTGACGACAACCAACCTGAAGACACAAACGACGACGGGGCTGCATTTCACGGTCAGCGTTGACTTTTTGCGAGGGGGGAGGGGGGCTCAAGAGACTTTGTGTGTGTCAGCTGGGTGATAGTTTGGGGGATTTTGTTTGCATTAGCAGACTGTCGGTGGAGGATTTGTTTTTGAGCTCGTTTTGGATCGTAAATTGTAAATGAATGATGTATGAGGTGGGCTTAGGTTTGCGGGAGGCGTAGAATTTGTAGCTAAACTCATTAAAAATGGCGCACGCTTAAATTGAAATCGTAAAATTTGAAAATTTGAACTGAATCTATGAATGAGTTTGGACGTCATTTTGGTATAAAAATCTGGGACCCACAAAATCTCGCCCCTCGTGTCGTAGAATTCACTTGACTGTTAAATGAAGCCATTCTGGTCCTTGTTCGTCTTGTCTGGAGCGAATTTCCGTCATGGCCACATCGTCAAACTTGGGATGACATGGTCACATCAGAGCTTTAAGTCCTGAAGTCAGCAGAATCAGGCAAGCCGTCAATGACGCCATTTTTAAGCCGAATGTTACTTTGTACGGCATTATATCGTCCACATCATTCAACGGCCAAAGAATACGGGTCAAAGAGTGGAACCGTAAGGCACCCCAACCTAAAGCCCATTTCCTCGCAAACAACAATCTTTGCGCGGAACGTATGTCTTTCATCAAATGACGTGACTTCCACAAAATGTAATGCCCACTGTCAAGCATACGGAATCAGTCTACAAAATTGCTTCAAGCAATTCCACAGCTGGTCAAAATATGTCAATTAGCCGTCAATTTGTCTTGTCATCCGCTGACGCTTTGATAACCCTCGTAAATCTTCTCGTAATCGAACGTTTTCGAAAATCAACTTTCCCACGAAACAGAACCCACAACGCATAAACAAAATCCACAACCACCGGCCAAGCAATGATTTCCTCAGAAACTACGTCTCTCGAATTCAATCAGTCCTTCCGCCTGAACTCATTAAGGCGCCCCGCATCGGTGGTGGTCGCCCCTAATCAGTGTGGCTTAAGCCGTGACAAAATCGAACTTAATATTCATTCTATGGTAGATCCTGGATACTGGCACTGAATTCGAAATCGATTTATCGATTTTTAGACGGCACATGCCAACGTTTATCGCGACAAGCAGCGGCGTCTAGGTTAAGTGTCTAGGTTAAGTGTGCTTCACTTAGTCTGAGCCCGCTTGAGGACTGCAAAGTGAGCGCCTTCGCTGACTTACACAAGGCCGGTTGATGACATTCATTGAGAGGAAGTCATTTGCTGACGAAAGTCTGTCTGAATGAAATGAAATTCTTTCGAAAATGTTTGTGACTTGTGTGTTGGGTGAGGGGGTGGGGGGGATGTGAGCTGAAGGTGTTCTGTTTGGGTAGAGGAGTGGGCGAGGGGCCTTTGACTTGGGCAAAGAGTGGACTCTTTTAGGACTCTGAAGTAAAGAAAGTCCCTGGAAGATGTGCCCTAGAAGTGACTGCTAGGCGGTCCTGTGCCTTGTTCCCTGGTTACTGGGGGTTGTATCCATTCTGATGGCTTTTCCCCTGAATTTGGGTGTCGGGGAGCTCTATGAGCCTTTGATTTGCGTAGAAAGTGGACTATTCCAGGGCTCCCTTGGTCCTAGGAAGAAGTGTTTGTAACTATAAGAAGGCTCCGAGTCTTTTTCTTTGAATTGAAAATTTTTCGCGACATTGTCTATCAAATTTGAAAGTCGTCAGAGTCTTTGACAATCCAGACCGATGGCTGTAAGTCCTTCAAATGGCTGCGTCAAATTCAATAATCCCACTCTCCAGTCAGACACAAAATTATTTTCCACATACCCTCCACGACGTTTCTCTCCACAAAATTCATCCACTTCAAACTTTTCTATTCAAAGTTTCAACAAAAAAAAGTGGCGCCCCACACTAGGCAAAAAAAATCTCTAACAGTCATCGCCGCCCCTTGATAATGGAAACTGTCACAGGGGTGTGGGACATTTGTTTGATAAATTGGCGAATAGAGTCCTTTTCATTTTTTTTCCTGTTTCTCCTTCAAAATGTCAACATTTGTGCGAAATCCATTCTGAGACGTTGACGGGGCGAGCCTAACAGCGATCGCCGCCAATTCATTCTATCGCCTGTGTGTTCTCTTGGGCTACATGTGGCCGAGGGAATGTGCTGTCATCCCTCGATTGCAGTTGACAATGAAAACGTCAGTTGCTACACATTGATTGTCACTTAGGGAGAGACGAGCGGGTGAGAGAGAGAGAGAGCTTCTTTGAATCCATTCGCAAAGAAACACGTGAAAGGAATCCGATGGGGGAAGTTACTGCGAACGGAAGTGTGCATCTGACAGGCAGGGGTGCTGGAATATGTGTAATGTTGTTGTCAACATCGCATAGACGTAGGGCTGTATCGTGTCGGGCACAGAATTGGATTTTGTTTTGTTGGCGACGGATGGGGGAGGGAGCTTAACTGGGGTGGCAGACCAAATGCAAATTGATGTCATCTGAGGGGTAATTAGATTTGCAGATTTATTCAGCGTCAGGTGGAGTGGCGTGAATATATGCACATGGGGTTCATGATGAATATGAATTGAATGGGCAACGAACAGGAGAAAGTTATTTTGGGGATGCGTGTCCTCTGGAAACTCAGTGAACTATGCAACTGAACTACAAACACTGCTCCGAAGTGCTTCCCTGTTGGCGTCTTGTTCCCTGTTGGCAGGCAAATCCAAAGACACCTTACACTCCCTTTCTTTCTGTAAATCAAACTTGATGACATCTCTAAGTACCGCATTGAGTGACAACTGATTGAACGTGACTTCCTTCAATATTCGTGTTTCGTGGGAACCACTTCAGCAACTTCTGTCGACCGTAAGCATTCGTTTATGAAACATTCACGCGTCTAGAGATCGTCGACTTAATTTGACCACACTGCCCATAATGTATTCAAATGAACCTGTTGACGAACGGCTGGATAAGAGATCGTCGAACTTGAAACCAGCCTTCGTCTGGAATGAATGTTTATTCTCCGTTTTGTCATTTTTCTACCATTCAGTCAGACTCAGACTGTTGATCTTTGGAGTTGCGAGTCATCGAACTGGATTCTGTGCTTCTTCCCTGTTCGAACAGTGTGGAAAGAAGATCTCGATACAGGCTGGTAACCTAAAGCACGAGACGTGGACTCCTCCTAATGCAAATGAGGAACGTCTTCGATTTTGGAGAGAACCAATCTTTTGCTCTGTTTCTGCTGATAGCTATTACAGGCGGATTAGGATTGGATCCGGGGTGGATTTAGGCGAGGAATGTCTTGCTTTATGAAGCCAACGTACAAGAGACGCCTCCGGACAAGTTTGACGAGCTCACCTTCAAGCAGAATGTGCGGTTATCTGGGGACTCAGGTCAACTTTTGGACAGATCAGTTGAGGAATGTGGGGAAGAAAAGTCTTAGATCAGTAAATTCTTCTTCCTTCAACGCTGTGGGCGGCGTTGGACTGGCGCCGATGATTCTTAGTCAGTTGTGCCCATGTTTGTAGTTGAAGGTAGGTTGAAGAAATTGAACATGTCGCGGAAGCAAATAGATCTGGCAGCCTATGACTGCGACTGAGACTGAGACTCAGACTGGGGCTGGGACTCTGAGTGTGATTAGGATTGAAACTAAGACTGAGACCGAGACTGAGACTGAGACTGAAACTCAGACTGAGACTGAGACTGAGACTGAGACTGAGACTGAGACTGAGACTGAGACTGAGACTGAGACTGAGACTGAGACTGAGACTGAGACTGAGACTGAGACTGAGACTGAGACTGAGACTGAGACTGAGACTGAGACTGAGACTTAGACTAAGACTGGGACTGGGACTGGGACTGGGATTTTAACTTTGGTCGTTGTTATTGGGTCTAAAACTGTGACCGGGATTGAAACTGAGACTACGGCTACGACTGTGAACACGACTGCAACTTAGAGTGGAAGCGTAGCAGCGTGGCTGAAAAACGGATTGGGGCAAAAGCTGTGCCCTTCTGCTCTGATCATTGGCCGGGAACTTAAACTGAAACCTAGATCTAGGACTCTGAGTGAGACTAAGGCAAAATTAAGGTAAACTGTTTCTTGCAAACAATACCAGGTCCTGGGTGAGTCAGTACCAAGTCTCCTTCAAGGAAAGCCACCTAAACCGATTGAAAACTTTTCGCGGTCTCTGTTCTCGTCCCTCTTCTTCCACACATTCCATTTGACGTCGCCTTCTCGTCCTTCAAACTGTGATAAAATTCGCTCAAGAGAAACCATAACAAATGAACGAATGCCACGACTAGATGTAGTTGCGAAACGATTAAGTGCTACCACGGCCAACGCGACTTAGCCACGATCATTCTTTTGCCGTGTCGAAAAATTGCTCACCCACCACCCTCCGCGCAGCACATCAGATTTCGACAAACGATTCATTAATTTCCCCCACCATCGCCGCTCTCTCTCTCTCTAACGCAGCCCTCGCGCTTCTTCCTAGCCGTCCATAGTTCACACGATTTTAATTAATTTGAACATCAAACATCATCAACAGACAATTTCGTGTAAACGATGTTTATATTCACGGCTCTTTGCGCTGAGCCAATTGCCTGTCCCGCCGCCCCCGCGCGCCCCTTTCTAAAAATAAAAAAAAGAAAACTCGCCACCGCCACCCAACGAGGGCAGCAGAACAAAGAGGAAAAAAAGCTCAAAAATATTTAATTAAATCGAAATAAATAGCAAAGCAGATTAAAGTGTTTACGATCGGCACGTGACTCGGCCGCTGATTGGCCGAAGCGCGCTCCGCGTGTAAAGTAACGCGCCGCGGACCGGTTGCGACATACTGGACAGAGTCCGCGGCGGCGGCGGATGGCAGAAATTGATTTTTGATGAGGACAATCGAGTGAAACTAATTGCATCACAGTTGAGCCAGCAGCGACGACCTTACATGATGACACTCTCCGTGCGCGCATACCTTACCGTCGCCAAGTAACCACGTCCAAGAATCGAGGCACACCGACGCAATTCGCAATTCCCGGCACGTATGCGCGCTGCTCGAAGAGTCCCAGTCGATTAGCATTCGTATGCAGAGTCGTTGTGCGACGGACAAGTCTGCAGCGTCATTTGGTCATAGATGCCATAAAACGCACACGTACGCAGCCAGAAGTTTTGAATTTTGAAAATCATCCAGGGGGCGGACCTTTTTCGATTTTAATGCGCTCTGTGGCGACGCACATGTGTGCGGGGACGGTGGTGGCGTCCTTTGTGTGGGGAAACTTTCATCCGAACTACTCCCAGATTTTGACTGAATAAATGTTTGCGATGTTTTTTTGGAGTTCTCCGAATAATGGGAATGTTCTTCCGGACTGCTCTGATGGTTGCCTGACCAAGGCGAAGTTTTAATTGATTGGGCTGGTGGGAAGGATGTGGGTCAGAGGTGGTCAAGATGAGAGAGAAGTAAGAGTTGATTCCACTGAAGGTTGGATGGGGAAGTTAGAGGAACTTGGTAACATACACCCTCTAATGGGGGGAACAATTTTAAACTTTCCCAGAGTGAGTATATGGGAGTGGTAGCTGGTCATCACAGAGTCCACTTCAATCCATGCTGGAGTGACATACTAGCGTTGTGAATGGAGAAAGCATTGGAATGGAGCAATTGATTAAGAGACTGCGAATTCTGAGGTCTTGGTTGGTGGTCGTCATGTCGTCATGGTTCACTTTAGTGGGCGTGTCACCTCATCCTTCGATTCTGCTCGTCTGGGGTAGACCCTGGACTTGAAGCAACAATAAAAGCGCTGAACGCTGAATTTGTTTTGCTGAAGGAAAGAGGGACGAATGTCGAGTCCTGAAGTCGGTTCTCCCTATGTCCTCGATCAGAAACAAGGAGCTCCCAACTCCTTGATAAACTCAAAAGCTGAAAGTCGGGGACGCGGTCAAACATTTCGTATACAGAAAGAGACAAAGGACGTCCAATGAATGCACTCCATGATAAAATACTCTTTCATCTTTTTTACCGATGATGGTGGAAAGAAACACGTGAAGAAATGTTTGTGGCATCAATGGCGCCAATGATGGCTGCTCAAAGGAATAGGTTCGTTGCTGATGCCTAAGGTGTCATTGGACAAACCGCCACGTACCCAAGCTGATGACGAGAATAGACTTGGTCGTCTATAAGTCCGACCATCCTTCTTCATCTCCTCAGACCGTCCATCCATTCCTATAAACCCGCAGGACTTCACAATAAAAGATGAATGGTGGTTGTGTTAGTTGCGTCAACTGACGAGTAGTTTCTTCCTATTGAAGCCACAACATAACCTATGACGCAAGGAAACTCTTACCCGATCGAAAAATATCAATTTGACAAAAATCTTCAACTGCCTGATAGACACTTATGAACTACGGAGATGTCTGATCAATCTGACGTCTCGTTGACAAAGAGATCGACCGCTGGAGTTCACATTAGACTACATTTTGCAGACACTGCAGAAGACTTTCCACAAGACTTTAAGGAATGTAAGGTTGGGGGCATGGGTTTGTGCCCCCCCAACATGGCGAGCTGCCAACGCTATCCTCGTCCGTGCACAGGTCAAGTTGACATACAGCCTCCTCGTTTGTTTGCGTTGATGGCATTTGGAGAAGAAGAGTTAACGACGAACTCCATGGGTTGTACAGCGACATGCGCCTAGTCAAGCGTCTACGGATACAACGCTTAAGATGGCTAGGCTATATAGAGCGTATGGACACCACTGCTCCGGCTGGAAAAGTCTTCGAATCTGAGTCATTGGGACAACGCAAAAGAAGATGACCTAGGCTAAGGTGCGGCACATAAGTGGAGCACGACCTCAACCAACTTGGAGTCCGCAACTGGCGGCAGCTGGCGAAAGATCTTGCTGGCTGGAGAGGCATGTTGGTTGAGGCTCAGGTCCACCCAATGATGTAAATAAATTGTATGCTTGGAGACGTGTTATTCAATGATGTGGTCGGTCTCAGTACGATTGGCTTGCGAACACAATCCGGAAATGCCAAAATTTAAATTTCCAAATTCTTGAAGTGCCTAAAATCTTTAAAAACCAAAATCGCAAAACGTCCAAAATCTAAAAAGAACTTTCCAGAGCATCATGCTTGTTGGGGCGGCCGTGGTGTGATGGGTGAGTGTGTTAGCTCACACGCTGAAGGTCTCAGTTTCGATTTTAGGACTGAAAATCTATCATCACAACAAAGTTTAAAAAAAAACTCATCTTACAGTAGTCCACTATATGCCAAACATTTTCTAAGTCCCAACCACTCGCAAAATATATCATCCCAACAAAGTCCAGAAAAAGTAATCTCTCAGTAGTCCGCTACGCTTTTTTGAGATGCTGGCAATACTCGAGGAGTGTTCTTAGCTTCTCAAATCTTACTGTCTGCAGTCGGTAAAAAATCGTAGGTCCGTGCTACTTTTAAACGCACAACTGAAGATGATAAGCCTAGACACTTTTGGGCAGTTGACTTATTTTATATTCCTATAGGTATCCCGCCCTATCCTCCCACCCTCTTCCAAATCTCCACTTTCCAGATAGCTGTAGACCTGATAATACCATTGACCAGGTATGAAACAATGCTGCAATGCAGATCCCTAGGCAATTATCATCAATAATTCTCTTTCTGCTGACTTATGAAACTCGGCTCTAAATTTGTTATCCCACAGAGCATTACAGTGACAGTACAATGACCCCGCAGAGGACTAAGTTAACAGCTAAAACCACCTTTACCTGTCCACCGACGCCATCTGTGTAAATTACCACGAATTATTTTTCTACATCCATGCCAACCTTCAAAGCTGAAAAATTTCAAAATCTTGTATTCAGTGCAGAACTTTCAATTTCAATTGTCGCTGGCATTCTGGGCCATACAGCTTCGCCGAAATTTACCTACACCCGTAAGACATCAAAGACCATGAAATTCGAATCTCAGAAAACGCGGCTTAAAAATGTCTGTAAAAAGCATTTGGAAGTAGTTTGCATTGGAATGTGCAGTCGTGGAAAAATTTGAAGGTATCCATGGCTTTTTCTTAAATGAATAAATTCCATATTTGAGATCCTCACAAATACAGCGACATGTCTAGAGATCTTAAAGCGATTCAAGAAATATTTCATCACTTTTGATCTGGCTGCAATATCTAGAGTTTGAATATGACGTTCCTATCTAGTATCTGTTGCTCCCAGGACCTCCTCTGCACCTTCTTTCTTTCTCTCCATGGCTCTTCAGTCCTAAGTGGGCCTGGGCCTACTGGATGGAAGTCAACAGCGAGCGATAAAACTAACTGGAAATGGTAATATTGCAGAGACAATTGACTTATTGGAACACCGACTGATCCCTACCCTTCATACACTTGACGATAAGACACGCCTAGCTATGAATCCGCGTACGTTCACGCTTAGGTCCTCTTTTGGACTGTTCACTTTAGAGACTCATTCTTAAGCCACCCAATTTTCATTTTTCCCCCTTATTACAATCCCTAGCCAATGTGCTCATCGGTACTTCCTCTCCCTTGCTTCTTCGCACGTTCGACCTGTGCTGTGACTTAATTTCGGTCACCTAAGGGTGACAAATAATGCCTTTAACTCGCGCCTAATTCAATCAATGCGATTCGCTTTGAAACCTCACGGACATCCAATTCAGTTTGAACCCATAAACAAAGTTCACAAAAGCCCACCAGGGTGGAATGAGGAATGACTGTAGTTGATGGACTTGTATTATGTGTCGACATTATCGCTTTCAGAACCTGTCTGTCTAGAAGATGCTTAAGCAAAAGTCTCGAGGGATTTTACCAAACTTTCCAACGTCAGAATTGACATAAAACTATGGATCCCTATCATTCGTAAAAGTTCGCGTAACATGCACCGAACGACTGTTGGTCGAGAAAACTCTCCAAAATTTGGCTAAAACTCAGAAGATTCGCAGCGTCGACCCTCTCGCAGTGGGAAACCTTACCTACAAAAGGTTCACGAACCACTTACTGATTGAAAAATGTCCCCCTCCATGGAGTGCTCTGAGGTTTCCAGTTCCAACCTAGATAGTCGATAATTTAAACGAAGCCTAAACGTATAACTTGAATCAAGTCCAGACGTCATGTAGGTCTGCGCCAATTTGCATATTTCGAACTTTCGCTTCTCATCGCGGACGGAAGTGTGCAGCGAGATGAGCGAACCCAGGCCACACCCTTTTTCAAAACTTAAATTCACCTCGAAGATCACGATTTTCCCAATAAATTGGCTATACACAGATACACTTTGTTAGCGACGAGTGTTAATGCCATTTGATTGATGTGAGTGACGGGGCGACACTCCCTGCTTTGTTTACAAAGATGAGCCACCTAAAGGCTTCGGGCACTGCAAATGGTGGTTGTGTTCAGAAAATGAGTTGAAAATGGTTGAGAGTCGTCGATTTTTGTGTTCTTAGAAGAGCGCTGTAGCCCTCGGAGGACCAGGAGTTCAGCCGACATGCCTTAACCTCCAGCACGACTTCATGTCAGTTGTCTCAGCTTGAACAATCTTAGATGACGGATTTCATTTTCCAATTGTTTGTGCGATCTCAAACGTTGTTGGTCTTCTGCTTTATCCCAAAGGGTTTAATGACCTTAAGTCTGTCCTCCGCTCTACATGGCCTAGTCATCCTAAGCATTGTCTGCGCAGACACAAACCACCCTAAAGCCTAAAGAGAGAATAATGGCAGTCAAACAAGACTCGCAACCACGTGTAAATCTGCAAAACCCCAAAATTTCTCCTTCCACCAAAATCTGGCAAAAATCTTCCAAGTATCACATTTGCCCCTCCAAGACAGCCTTCCATTCAATTACTCCCGAAAGACAAGATCGACCTCCTCGGATGGTTCATTACGCTCTTAGCAACACAACTGCAAATTAAACTCAGATCCACTCTCGTCTTTCATCTCATTCCCCACCCCCCATCCCCCCGCCCACACCCACACCGTCACCGTCAAACGGAATCCAAAATCAATGATGACAAAATACTTTTCGAAAATTGCGTTCTCCTTGGATGTAAACGAAAACCCAAATCAGAGACCAAATGACACACAACAACACAGCCAGCCAGCCAGCCAGCCTCCGAAGCGTGTACACATGTTGGAATTCAATTCACGAATGTTTAAAATACCCAGAGCCTCCTCCACCTTCGGCACATGGTACATATTTGAATCGGAAATGGGTCCATCAGCGGAGATAACGCCCGAGCGAGTGAGGAATTCGATTTGAATGCAGAGCAAGTTGCCGTCGTCGTCGCCGTTGTCGACGGCGAAGAATCGATGGCTTGTGTGAGACTGCGTTTGTCAGATAAGATATTTGAATAAATTTCTTTCTTTCTTTTTTTTCCGAGGTTTTAGTAATTTCTTTGTTGTTTTGTTCGGTTTTCTTTGCGTTTTGTGCGGTGCCTGTTATGGAAATGAATTTTCGGTCGTCATGCAGACGCGTCCGTTGAGTCAGCCGCGCTGATGAAATTCACTTTGTTACCGTTATCAGCGTAAATCAATAATTTTGATCAAACAAACAAACGCTGTGAAGTGAATTATGTGAAGAGGAAGGGACCGAGATCGGTGCCCTGTGGTGCATCGGCGTTTGCTGGCGCGGAATGAAAGTGAAATTCTTCCGCTTGCATCTGTGGCGTTTTCCACCGTGAAATCTGTTATGTTGGCATGCTGGTTTTTGACAGAAAGTCAGAAAACTTGTTTTAGACTTTGAAATACTGAGCTGAGTATATGTAGCGATAATGAAGGGTGGACCAACAAGAACGCACGATGGTAATTGTAAATTTTTAACAATTTTTTGTCATGACAGAAAGATCCATGACAATTATGGGGGAAACAAAATGTCAGCTAAATGCTTGCCACAGTTTCTCTGACCGACGGTCCATATTTTCACTGACTCTGAGGCATAATTAAGGTTATGTGGTGTTAATGAGGCAAATTATCTCATCTTTAAGCTCTTGAATTGTTCTTGGCTCGTTGGCGTACACTTGTTCTTTTAAATATCCCCAAAGACGTACAACGGTGTCAACATCTCCATGACGTGAGAGAAAATGGTCGTTGTTTCGTTCCCTCTTTAGCGAATGGCACCATCCTGTTGGAAGCGCATATGGTCAAGGTTCAAAATCTCGATTTCTAGCAACAAGAAGTCTGTTCTCGCAACAGGGAACACCATTTGTGATAACTGCCTTGCCGACCTTAGTTTCAAAGGAGTGCGGCCCGATGACGCCGCCAGCCCAAAAATCGCACCAAAAAGTCACTCTTTCTGCGGTGAATCGGATTTTCAGCGAACACCGGTTGTTGAAACCAATTGTGGACACATTTGGTCGATTATGTTGACCAACGAAAATCACCAAGTGAGTAGAAGGTATTTTGATTTGAACGAACGTTTTCGTAAAAGGTTTCAACAATCTTAACGCTCCCCCCAATTGTGTATCTCTCCAACGTTGAATTTGTCAAACATTGAACCAAAGAAAGGTCAAATTAAAGTGACGGTTAGGTGTGACTCACAATTGCTTGGACCACCCTTAACATGACCTGCTTAAAAAACCGCAGAAGTTGTAAATTAACTGTTTGCCCGCAAAATGAATGAGGTCTTATGTGAATGCTTTGGCTTACCATTTGCCTTTTTTTGCTTTTGCCATTCTGGCTTCTGCCACTTTTCAAGTAGCTTCATAATTCCTGTGATGTGGTTTATCCGCGAAAAAGTGATTTTCGTTTTCGTTGGTTCTTCGGTTTGCCAATATTGTATCGCTAAACAAACCTAAACAAACTGTAGTCACAAAGTGCAAGTTTCAGGCTATTAGTTGAATCCCTATCAAGCTCCGTCAATTTGTTGGGGTCATCCATGGTGTGTGTTTGGCCTAGCATTGTCATGATCTAGGACAGCTCTCTTTTGAATTCGGACTGCTTCGTTCAAATGGTCAAGTTGCGTGCAGCAGAAGATCGAATTCACTCATATGCCATGTTATAGCAACTTATAATAGACAAGTCTCCACCAATCCACTCAAACAGTCTCTGATGTCTTTTGTGGTCAATCAACGGCCTTAACGCGAATCTCTTTCATAGGATATTCCATTTTCCATCGCCCATGATGATTCGCTTTCAAAAAAATGGTTCAACAGCGTCTTATTTATAGTATTCCTGTGGCACCCAAACATCGATCTTCCTTGAGGAGCCTGCTCGTTTTAGATGATTCCAAACTGACGATTGACGCCTCCTCTCTTCTCGTTTCCTCCATCAGTTGCAGGCCAACTAGAACGGAGTCGAACAAACCATTCCCATGTTTCTTGGTAAGATGTCCGCTTGACACAATCAGAGATTTGTTGTAGAAAACCAGTAGTAAACAAAATTTTCAATTTTCAGTCTTTTGTGTCTCAGATTTGTCCAAATTTTTGAGCACGATGGTCATGAACTTAAAAGGAATGCATGAGTCTGTCTTGTCGCCTTGTAATCCTAGGTTTTCAGAAGACTAAAAGTAGGCGAACATTGTTGGAGATGGTTAGTAAAGAAAATACATACACCTAATTTATTAGGAACGTGGTGGAGGCTAACGAGTACTTTTTGACATATACGGACATTGTCGATTGAAGGGACGTGACATTGCTGTTATATACTGCGTGATATACTGGGCATGAGAATGGTGCAGCCTTTCCTCCCTCCAGACAATATGGGCAACCGGAAAATCACTTCAGACCTGTCGTTGATGCCGTAAAAGAGTGATCTGAAGGAGTTTTTGTGTCGTTTGGTGACAGGCGACTCCGTTTTATATCGATTCACTCGTGTACACCAAAGACCATAAAACTAGACTGCACGCAGCGATTGTGGTCCGAAGAAAGCAAAGACTTCTCTGTTGGTCCGGAAGATGATTTTCTTTTTGTGTCAGTGCAGGCCATAGGACTCTCTTAAATCGAATTACTGATCCTTTTCGACGTCTTGTCGAAACAATATCGACCCTATGTCGTAAAGAAAGAAGTTCTCGTCTACCATGACAAGGCACCGGTTCACATCTCCGCCCTTGCTCGAATTAGGCTACGAACACCGTATTCTTCAGATTTTACCCCACACGATTTTTTTTTTTGTTCCCAGCTTAAAAAAGTCGATGCTGGAGTGAGTTATCGTCATAGGTGAGTCCTAATTTTCAAACCTCCGAACAAAGTGTGTCTCAATCGGGTTAAAAAAGGTTCAACATGGCCAAGGGTGTCGCGGTTATCGTGTGACTATAGGGCAGACCATCCTCACTCAGTTTCGAAGTTGACACAAGCAGGCTTGAAGTGGTGGGATTTTAGGCCTTGTGCCCCTTGATACTTTTGCATCCACGAATCGGATCATTCCACCTAAAAGATTATAAGTTCTATGCAAGAGAGTTTCGGACTCATACATCTAGCCCCATTCAGTTTCCACGCCCTTTAAACTCATCCATCACACAACTTGCAATCATCAAACTTGCTCTTGCAATCACATCGACTCGCCGCGACTCTCTTCTAATTCAATTCTCTAATTGCCGCGATTCGTCTCAAAGTGGAATAAAAAATCATTTCTAAACCCCATCGCAATCGGCTAGTAGTCACAGACAAGATGTCAAGTGTCAGTGGAACAAACCCACAACACGGAGGGACCGAAGAATCCCAACCACACCCGAGAGAGAGAGACAAAAGTGTTCAATTTAAATTGTCCGTCATTTATTAAACCATATTAAGATCACTTAATGAAATACAGTCGCAGCCTGCCCCCCTCCTGGCTGTAATTCCATTCTAGCTCGACCCTCCCCCAACCTTAAAAATTTAAATATAAATATGAGTACTTCTCGCGTCGACGACGCCATGTTTTCGATGATTTAATGGAAAGCAGGCGATGTGGTGGGTGGGAGGCGGCGGGAGGGCACATGTAGCCCAGTTCTGTTTCGTTTGGATGTGACATATTCTTCGCATTCCCTCCCCCTGTCGGAGAGCATTTCGTTGTCGGTCACAGCAGCAGTACACACGGGACCCACATGGACCAAATTAGACCGGAAACACTCAATTGGCGTGAATGAAGCTTTCATCTGTGTTCCTTCCATGCGCACACACACATCGGGTCGTGAGGGATGGAGAGAGATGGCGGTACATGTGTATCTCTGGAGGGTACAACTAGATACTGTGCACAAACTAACTGATTGAGATTGAGTTCCCTCGTTGCGACACGACGTACACACACGCGACATGTGCTGTGCGAGGGCGGAGGAGTGCGACAGTGGCTATGAGCTGCCATCATCGTTCCGCAATGCCCTCTGTGAAGATGATTTTCATCTTCTAATCGTTTAATTAGTTTCCATGTGATGACATCTCAAGTGCCATCGACTAAATGGATGGAACAGAGGAACGTTGCGACACATTGACGATCCGTCGGCACAAGGAGATGATGATGCTCTGCCGCTGCTATGTTCATCGATAATGATGGTGTGTGTTGACTCTTTGGGAAATTGAGTTTGAAGTGGCTTTCAGCAGGGCGGCGGTAGTCGCTGTGAAGTTTCGCATCGAGTCACTGATGCAGCTGACAGACAAGTGAACAGCTCTCTGCCTGCTTTCATGATGGCGGTCTGTAGACGAGTTCAATGGGTCCTTGGGGGCACAGGATGCTGGTGCGGATGGAAATAAAGACCGGAATTGAGTCGACCGATCGCGTACTCGCTTCGCGAGAAATTCAGATGAGATGACAGTGTCTGTTGCTTTTGTACTCGCTTCGCGAGAGTACGGTTGTCCAATGAGCTGTGGAGGTCTTTCATCGAAGGCGCTGAGGAATGTGGTCAATTTTTGTACTCTCAAGGTATGTCGCTCTCCGGGTTACTCCATCTTACAGCTACACAAAGTCGCTTAAGGTACTCGCTTCGCGAGAAATCCCCCATTTGTGCCACAAATCACTCAGCGACAGCTCTAAATGGCGTGAAACTTGACAATTCACCGTCACTCAAGTCAGACCCGCTTCGCAAGATATCCCAACTCCCCTACATACCCCCGAAGCGAAAAAATCACATTGCCCTTAGTCAGAAAGTGTAGCACCGCTTGCAACACCCCAAGCATGTCGCGTTTCCTTATTTCGCTCCACGGCCACAGGCAAGACGTTCACAGAATCTCGAGAATCCACGTCAAATCAGTGTCCCAATACGCTAGCAGCCATCCGTGGACGGCAGGCGAGCCATAAATCACCGGGAGGTCATTAGACAAATCTCTTTTCAATGCTCCTCTCCTTCGGTGCGGCACATGTGCTGCAACTAGTTGCACCAGAGCACGGCGGTTGCTTCCAAATTCGAATGGACAAGTAGTGTACCAACCACTTGCTTGACCAACTCCGATGCGAATGTGTGTCACTGTTGTCGACTGCAGCGCGCTGGCCAAGTGGAAAACTCAAAAAGCGACATTTCTTCGCTCGTCGACCACGGTCCATGGGTTTATGGCCATTCAGGTTCTCCGCCAAGTCTCTCGGTGTCGTCTGCTGCATCAGCTGCGCGACCTCAAAACGAGGCGCACGACCGCATGAGAGTTGACAAAATATTTAAATGGTTTGCGGAGTCTTCTCCTGTGGCTTGTCTAGCATCATCGATGTGATGAGATGCGATGACACTGGGCGGGGGGATGGGGGCAGGCTCATGAATTATTTCAAGAGATCCAATCGGTCGCTGATGGATGTGACAAGTGGATAGCCCTGACAATAAACGAGACGAGATTTACGAGGAGTATGAATGATTTAGCAGTTAACTGCGTTGACTGTGGGTGACGTGAAAGAATTCGTCGCTGGGGCAACTAAGCCAGTTGCTGAGTTGTAAGCGGTTGTGTCATGTAGACGCCGGAATGATTTCGACAGACATTCCATATGTTGACTCTGCTGAGACTTTGATTCCATGAGTGGGGTAGGGCGTTGAAGTGGAAAGAAGGACTTTTCTGCGGGAATGTTGTGGTCTGTCCTTCGAAAGTTTGGATGGGAATGAATTAATAAACAGCGCCCCGAGTGGGGAGAAGTTGCTATCAGTGGGCTTGTTGGAGGATTAATTAGCGAGTGTCAAGAAAGAATCCACAAAAGGTTTGCAAACAATGCGGCGTACTTTGTTTTTGTATAATTTTTTGGCGCGTGTCTTTAATTTTGGGGGTGCTGTCAGGGAGTTGTACATCTTCATCGAGAGGAAGCGCTTTGGCCTACGTTATTCTTGATCCCTGTAGAGATGTGAGTGTGTGTGTGAAGGATGTCAAATTGATCTGTGCAAATGTAGACCGACAAACTACACCGACTACACTTCGGGACTGACGAATAGAAAAGAAACGAAACCCTTCCTGCGTGAGTGTCACTCGCACTGGCTGAATTTTTTTCACATGAATGAGACAAGTTTTGAAGACATTTCCTGGTGACTGTCAGTTGAAAACGGCAGATGGTGCACAGATCGTCATTGCGGACTAGGCGCTCAAATTGTGTACTTTTTGATTTTGGTAGCACTAGGCTAGGCTAAGTGTGCAAGAACCAAGCGCCTGTGTTGTTATCTCTTGACAGAACAAAACTGCAGTCTGCAACATTCCGGCTTACTATCAGGCCACTATACCTTCGCCAAACAATTTAGTGTGCTACGACTCTGCGACGCCTTTTGTAAGATCTGCAACACGGCAGAGCACTATACTTTTGGCCACTCTGTCGCTAGTCACTCTGCCACTGGTCACTCTGTCAGTGGTCACTCTGCTCCTAGTCACTCTGGCACTGGTCACTCTGCTCCTGGTCACTCTGCCACTGGAAACTCTGTCACTGGTCACTCTGCCACTGCTCACTCTGTTACTGGTCTCAATACCACTGGTCTCTCTGCCACTGACCACTGTTTGGCCATTTTTGGTAACAGATGTCCATATTTATGGACTGAGGAAGTGAGACTTTATGGCGTTGTATCCCTGTTACGAAAGCCCCTGCTGGAATTCCTTCAGAATACCAAGAAACTACACCAAATGTAGGTTACTGCCCTGAACTGCAATTGACAAATTTTTAAGACAGAGTGTTCCACTGTTCCCTCCAACCAGAAAGAGGGGTTTAAATAATAAAAAAAAACAAAACGTAAGTGCCACATCTTGGCAAACTTAATGGAAATGGCGCCCAACGACGAACAGCATTTCACTTCACATTACTTTCTCATACCTCTGAGGGGAATCTAAAAATGAACTAAACTTTAATTCAAATGAATGACAGCCTCCAAGGCATGAGAAGGGATGGCTAATGTCTGCCTAAACCCATAAAAAATTTTACTGCTAAGCGGTCGTAAAATTGAGCAATTAGGATTGATGTCATAAACTGGCATACACACGTTTTCGGAGTAAAGCCATTCGGCAATCGAATGAACTTTAGTTCTCTTCCGTTTCACAAAATCGAGATTCCTGCAGTCGAAAGAGAGAACAGAAAAATAACGAAAATTATGTCACGCTCAGTCCTTAAGTTTTATTGCGAATGATTGACCTTTTGTTTGAGTTCACGTCCAGGTATCTTAAGAGCATCCAAAATTTCAACACTACGTGGTGTGATGCATGGATGTCAGAAGTATGAGATAGTCACGATGAAAAGAAGGAATGTGAGTGAGTGCTCTTCATTTTAAATGCAGCGCACAGTGCAGCAGAGTTTGTGCATTGTTTGCAATTTGAGAAGTGAACTTTTAGCGCATTGTTTTGAGTGACTGATGACTTACTTACTTACTTACTTATCAGGCCGGCGAGCCATGGAGGGTCAGAGCCTGAGCAATTGCTGCCTTCCAACGCTGATGGTCCTGGGCACGCTGCTTCCAGCCATCAAGGCCAAGCTATCTTACGTCCGCGATGACTTGGTCTCTATACTGGAGGTTCGGTCGTCCTCTTCTCCTCGAACCAGGAGGCTCAAATTCGAAGACCCTTTTCGCTGGAGCGTTGCTGTCCATGGGTAGTCGACGGATTTTTGCTTTCCGGACTACATCCACATCCTGGTACAGCTCGCAGAGTTCGCGGTTGTGTCATCTCCTCCATTCACCTTCCTTGCAGACGGGACCATATATCCGACATAGAATTTTTCTTTCGAATCCACCAAGAATCAGCTCTGCAGACTTGCTTATCGTCCAGCTTTCAGCTAGATGAAGCAGGACTGGCAGTATAAGGGTCTTGTAGAGCATGACTTTGGCCCTTCGAGTCAGGAGTCTTGACCCCAGTTGTTTCGACAAACCGAAGTAGCATCGGTTGCCAAGGGTGGTTCTATGCCGGATCTCCACTGTGATGTCATTTATGGAGTTAACGTTTGCCCCGAGGTAGACAAACTTCTTTACTACCTCCGTGAATTTGTACTTAGAAAATCAGCTACCAAGGGTTGCCTACTGGGCGTCTGGTTGAAGGTAAGTTTCGGCTGCCCCTGGCTTCTGGTCAAAGTGTCTCTAGCTTTTGGCTTTCCTTACACCTAGATTTGATACCCGCCATCGCACCAAATGGTCTCTGCTTAAGTTAGAGTTTCCGAAGACACTCGATAATGTACCACGGATGCGATTTTGGAACATGCGATGCTTCTAGTCACATCATTTGGAAAGGGATCAAATGTACAAGTATGCGATTTATTTGAAATTATTCCCTGCCCTTAAAGCTTAAAACCACGAGGTCAATACAATCAGATTCAGGAAAACGCTGGCTATCACCTTGGGTGTTATACCAAGTACAAATTAATCCTAAGGGTCATTCAGCCTTCCTTGATAAGGAGCGAGACATTTCTGCGAAACTGCTGTCCTTCGGTTCACAGCACTCGTTTGAATGCAAACTCAACTCAATGGAGTTGAGTGTTACGTCATCATAATAATGTGGCCGGAGAAAGTCTAGATGACAAGATTAGATTACGGTTAGCTCTTCCGATTTCGGGTTTAAACCACAGTCACCGCAACACTGCCACAAGGGGATCATCCACATGAACAGGCTGAAACTCAGCGGCCCAGTCCCTCTCATGTCAGCAGAATGTAGCCTCCGATCGAGCTGCGTAATATTGTTTCTGTCATTTGGTTCCTTACCACCCAAGACTGGTGGCTTCGCTTCTTTTCACTGCCACAAGGACACCAACAATTCAGACTCGTCATGTGTGAAATGTTTCTGTGTCCGGAATTGTGTCTTTACTTTGGATTGGAGTACCCGACTGGCATTCGGAGTCTTGTTTGTTCAACTACTGGTCATACTTTTGATTTCTGGAACATCATTGAAGGACGCACATTCGCTCTATACATGCAATCCATCCTCAGAGCTAGAACTGTACGAGAATGCCTCCGACTCGCTTAAGGACCGCTTGAGCAAAGAGAAGATGAAGTAACCATGTCCTGTAAGCAACTAGCGGAGACACATGCTGAAGTTGAAACCACGAATGAATTCAACGAGGGGCACGTCTCGGGGGAAACTAAATGCCACTCATTTGGGGAGGAGCAGGCGATCACGACGTTCTTTCCGCTCACTCAAAGACAGATTCTCCTCTATTTTCTCGATACGTGTAATGGGAAGCCACTTCTCATAACAAAGACGATGCCTGCCTCAAGGTTGTGTGACTGTCTCGAGGTCGTACGACAGTCTCAAGGTCGTGTGACTGACTCAAGCTCGTGAGACTGTCTTGAAGATGTGTGACAGAAGGAGTCTTAAGTGAATGATACCTCTTTGGAAGGATAAGCCAATACAGAATTTGGAAGCGACACAATCTTCTATTTTCGGGCGAAGAAAGTTCGTTGTTCTTCCATGGAAAATTGAACTGCCTACAATCCACAAAGGGCCAGAGAATAATTCAACAAAGTCTTGCTTGATGTCCCTGCAGCTCCCCACCATCCTGCAAGAGACATCAACCAAGCTAATGTCACAACCAAGCTGTCATGCTCTAAAGACGTTTATTTGCATACAGTGTGATAGGACATTGGTGCATGGAAATATGGAAGCTTGGAGTTGAGCCCTCTTAGCTGTCAATCAGTTGTATTGCATAGTCCAGTCAACGTGGTTGAGGGATCCTCAATCCATAGAGTACATCTTCCTGTTCATAGAGTACATTGGCGCCCACTTTTTCGATCACTTTCATTCTGCATGCACCTGCTTGTACTAAGACTTTCGTTCGTTCCATATGCACGACGTACAAGGTTACAATGTCGCCTTAGCCGACACCAGGCTCATAATGCTGCAGCATCGCTGTTAATAATTAAGTGGCACTACAGCTCACAAGGGACCAGGGCATAGCTTCCACAACAACTACTCGTACGTGTGCATGCTACTGTTCTCTCACGAGTAGAAAGGACGTACACTTTTTTGCCGACTCCGAACGCGAAATTTGAGAAGCTTTTCGTAGACAATTTGTACTCTTTGAGTGTTGTCAGCAACTCGAAAGAGGTGGTGCCGTGAAAAAATGCGAGGTGCCCCGTCCGGGAATCGTGGCGCTCGACGCACTCACCACTACGCCACGGCGATCATCGCTGTTACTGACATCAAAATTCCACTCCGCCGTTCACTTGATTTTCAACCTTCGATCGCATGCATCAAAACTGACTTTTCAGTGTAAATCAAGAATTTGGTCCTTCGAGCCAAATTTACTCTTCATCAAGCAAAGTGGGATTTGTGTGGTTTGGAAGACCTACACTCGCTGTATCCCGAAATACAGAAGCTGATAATGAATTGAAAGAGCAGCTGCCCTACTTCAATTTCGTCCCTCTTGGCTCCCATCACTCAACACCAAATTGACATTCGATCACCCGTCCACCTTCGGGTTGGTTGCCAAAGATTAAGTAACTCCTACAATTCATTACTCGCAATTGCTGTCGAAGCATTAAAGAATCACTTGCGTCCCGTCTCAAAAATAGATGACCATCAAAACGCATTCAACCGAATTCAATGTCACCCCTGTTTGTTCGGTGATCTCCTTGAGCACATCCATCAATCTGTCAACGGTGGCGACCCTTCTCTTCGTGTGTCGTCGTGGTGTGCGTGCTTGGCTTGCGCTTACCCTGCCGGGGCATCAGTAACACAATCAATTTATAATTCGTTTCACTTTCGTCGTTCCCCCTCCCCAGCGGGAACTGTGTAGTTCCTTCTCCTCCTCATGGATCCCAACTTCTTTGCACAAGACTCACCTCCTTTTTGTTTGGGCGAGTAGGTTGTGTGTCGATTTAGCATCCCCTCCCTTCACCCCGCCACCGTTTTCTTCTTTGTTGTGCGACACCATCGATTTGTGGTCTATTACGCATGGCATCACGGTGGCATTGGCGAGGAGGAGCGAGGGAGGATGCAGATGCGAAACGAAGTTCATCACTCGGTGAAATGCTAAGAAATGCGATTAAATCCGTTGAGGAGGAATGAAGAACCAGGGAGGGAGAGAAAGAGAGAGAGAGAGAGAGAAAAAGGTCCTTTGGCAAATGAAATGCGATTGCATAACCAAGTTTAGTTGCGTAGTAAAGCAAGTTCGCAATTCGATTTCGGGGTTATCGGCGCTCTAGGAGCTGGGCCACGGCTTGAACGGATTCGCGCAGTTGTTTGCGGCACTGCAGGGGTGGCTGTCTCGGTGGCGTAATAAGATTTGTCCCAAATGAGAACTGAGCACTTATAAGCAAAGAAATGGTTTCAAGTCTAATTTGTCGAAAATTGGAAAGCAGTCGAAATGGTGATGGCATGGTGGGACTTTGAGTGGATTTTGAGGGGCGTTCCTGATGGGATTTGGTGGCTTTTTTGGTACGGAAATTTGTAATTGGTTTCGGAAAATCATAAATATTCATCCAAATAGTTGACGGTTTGTATCCTTTGAAAGGGGATTAAGTGTGATCGGAGAATTTGACTTGTTCTAAGTGAAATTTGGGGATCAAAGATGCTCCTGAATGACTTATGTGGGGCTTATGACACGGCAGCAAAATCAAAAACTCAGAATTCTGTGGAAATATTGAAAAAGACACCACTTCTGTTAAGGATCTTAAGTTCAGAGTGACTGAACTTCTTCTGTCGTAAAGTAAGCAACTGATGAACTTTATTCAAAGCGAAAATTACAAAACAGTTCCGTCTTTCAGCCAGAATTCGAAAACCGCTGCAGACAAAAATGTTCCTCTTTTAAGCCTATTGACGAGTCAAACAACTTTTTCTGCCTATGAGCTCCTAATTAGCCAGGACTAGACGAATAGGGAATGTGACAGGTAGTGTAGAATTTTCTCTGCCTTTCATTCGACTCAGACCGATCGTTGCCACGCCGCTTCATCTCATATTGTACCATTCTTATGCTCATGGCACTGAAGGGCCATCCATAGAAGAACAGGCTAAACTCAGTTGAAGTTATATATCATTCTGAAGCGATGAATTAATCATTTTCTGTTCATTATCTTTCCTTTTTCTGGTTGGAGCTCAGCCTCAACCAAGATTCCCCTTTGGCTGACATGGACTCTAGCTTCTTGTTGTGGCGCTACAGTCCTGGGTGGACCTGGGCTTCAACCAACACGCCTCTCCAGTCAGCACGAGCTTTCGCCAGCTGCCGCCAGTTGCACACTCCAAGTTGGTTGAGGTCCTTCTCCACTTGTGTGCGCAACCTTAGCCTAGGCCGTCCTCTGTTGCGTTGTCGCAAGGGCTCAGATTCGAAGACTTTTCGAGCCGAAGCAGTGGTGGGCATACGGTCTGCAAGGCCTAGCCGTCTTAAGTGTTGTATCCGAAGACGAGCCGCATGTCGCTGTACATCCTATAGAGTTCGTCATTAAATTTTCTTCTCCAGACAGAACCATAAATCGAACGCAAAACTTTTCTCCCGAAAAGACTAAGGGCTTGCTCATCCGCTTTTAGTAGCGTCCAGGTTTCCGTGCCATAGAGTAGGAGTAGGTAGCTGCCCTAAATTCTTACGCGATGTTGGCTGAGGTCCTTTTTACGCTTCTGTGCACCATTTCAAACGGTGAAGTCCTATTTTCTGAAAGGCTCGAATTTGTAGACGCTTCTGGCTTGACCAGCATTTTCCTTACACTCTAGATGACCAGACGTCCCAAGAATGAGGTGATGGAGGACTAACTGACTAGGCCCTCGGTATCGTCGTCATTGAATCTTCTCCTACAGATGTTCGATCTCTGGAATGCCTCTCTAGGCCTTCATAATGTGTCTTTGTGGTAAATGCCAAGACTGAATAACCCAACAATTTCAACCTGGACCCGTCCAACACACATCGTTCACAGGGCTTATAATCGACCGAGCTCAAACGGCACAAAAACCTAAGAAACCCTCACTATCGTCTATATGAATTTATTTCTTATCACCCGTCACGATGTGGAAACGAAAATCTTTCCTTTGGTGCTGCTGAGACAACTTCAGCAGTTTTTTATGGGAGGCATGCCCAACCAGTCAATTCTGTTGTTGGAACCTAGTTTCCCACCTTATCTACTGGAGTTTCGACACTGACCACTTCTCTTAAGGTGCACGCCAAGTTGATAGAGGCCCTTGTCAACTTGTTTGCGAAATTGGGTCCATGGGCGTTCTCTATTGCGTTGTCCCATTGGTTCCGAGTCGAAGACGCTGGAGCATCAGCTGGAGCAATGTTGTCCATATGCTAAACATGACCCAGCCATTTTGAAGGATGATTTCATAGACGTTTGGTTATGCTCATGTCGATGTACAGCTCATACGTTTGGTGGTTGAATCTTCCTTTTCGAAAAACAAAAACGCTGTTTCTGAGATTTTTCAGGCTTCTGCACCATAAAGCAGGACAAGGATGATCAAAGTGTCATATAAAATGTTGTCTTGGTCCTCCGAAAATGGGCTCGACTGCTTAAATGCCTTTGGAGCTTAAAGAAACAGCGAGGGACCTGAGTTATTCTGCATTTTATCTCGATCTTGGTCGTATTTGGAAACCGTGGCAGACGAAGGCCTTGACTACCGCGTAGTTACAGCTGCCTATGGTGACGTTCTGTTCGAGTCTTCAATGTTGTGCTCACTTTCTCGTTTTAGTTGCCTTTGCCTTCGTGCACCGGTAAAGCAGTTTTACACGAACTTCTCAAGAACGATTTTGAACATGAAAGCGCGTCGCCTTGTCTTCAATCTCTTTTTCAAATTAAGGGTATCCGTGATTTCGATACCAACGTTGCGGGAGTTTGAGTTTGACAGGAAATGCTAAAACCCTCCTGAAACCACACTGATAAGGATCTATCACGTTTATGAAATATTTCTCCCAGCTCCTTCATTACAATCAATCAACCAGAAACCTTTTAATACCAATGTGCATGAGTACCTCCTCTTCCTGTCGTCCTTCTTATTCTCGACGCGTGTGTGACTTAGTGCTGTTCGCATAATTAAGATTTGTTTAAAAAAACGACCGACCGAAAATGGAGTTAGAGCTGGAATCATTGAACTCCTCACTTGAATTAGATTTTCTACGGAATCAAGCCAAATTGTTTTATCACGCTGAATCCATGCTTTTAAGATGGCAGAAGTTGCGAAAGTTGCTTCGCAGTCACTTGCCCACCCACAGCAAAGTGAAACTCGACCAAGCCCCTGGACATTTGAGTTTTGCAGGAAATGACCTCGATGATTAACTTGCTAGAGCTGGTCCGGAAGCTACAGTCACATGTCCAGAATCATATTCTACTGGGCAACAACTACAACTATGGTTAATAAATGCCCAAACATGCATCTTTTTGACCATTTGACTTGGCATGGGATGGTCTTACGCAATCCAGACGATTAGCGCGACCTTAGTTCTATTATAAAATCCCCTGTCTAGACTTGGTGTCCACCTTAGAAATGGATTCTGTTCCGGGATAGAAATGCCTCTCAAAGAAAAAAGGACGGCGATGTCACCGTCTTAAGGGCTTTCCAAAGTTAATGCAAAACTGATACATCATCCGAAAGATGTACAATACATAAGGCGCTTCTCTCCCTACTCCTGATCAGGCTCCATAAGTTCACCAAACTCTTTTCATCAAAACAGAAACCCCTCCAAAACCTGCTCCCCGGTTGCCATGAAATCATTTTTTCTTCGAATTTCGAGGAGAAGGACTTACTTGTCATCTGCCAACACACTCATTCGGCACTTCTACGAATCATAGATCCCCACTATACAATCTGCTGCCTCATCATATGCTCATCAGAAACTAAGCCTTCTTTCATGAAAATAACACACCCCCCATCCACCCACGAACCCAATTTGTTACCTATTCCATCTAATTACACATGGAATCCGTTCAAAATTTCCCACATCGCTCACATTTAATGTCGCAACAACAACAACACAGAACGCATCATGCAAACACTTTGCCACAAACATCAAACCCCATTATCCTTCGAGTTGCGAACGCACAAAGCGATCCCTTGGCACAGCAACGGCAGACAAATAGACATTTGCTTCGTACATCGCATTAATTTGATATTTCTCCTTCAAAGGATCCAATCGCCGTCCCCCGCCACCGTCAAAACGAATTCCAAACAGCATTACGTCGGTACAAATAATTTGCGATACATTAAAACTTTTGCATTAGCATTTTATTGTAGTCATGACAACATTAGGACAATGGGATACTTGAATACCTGTGTACGTCGTCGTCGTAACATTAAAAATAAATGTGTGCCCGTGTGTGTGTGTGTGCATGGACTTGTGTAACCGATTCCACTTGATGAGATATCTTCCTTTGACATGGGTATACCCTAAAATCGAAGTCGAATCCTTGTCTCCTCCTCGAGGTGGGCGCCCTTTCCTTTTTACCCATTCACCTGTGCCATGTTTGGCTTTGTTTTGCCGCTGCTGAGAACAACTGAAATAAAATAAATAACTACCCTTCCCGATCCGCCCATCCTAGCAACCAACTGCGCAAGTATGAAAGAATCCTTTTTATGTCCTCCTCGGCGCCCTGCCCCCCACTCCCCGTCCACGGGCACATAAAATCGATGTGTATTGGCAGTTCAACGAAGAGGGAAGGCACCTGCAAAAAAAAAAAGGAAAACAACAGAGACCAAGGCTTTTTCGGAAAAAGGACGAGCGTATTTTCGGCGAGTTGATGTGCACTCCGTGGCAGAGATACGCGCGCAGATAGAGGACTAACCAATTTAGAATTTAAATCGAATACCCCGGGCGACCCCGCTGTGATTACATTTTAGCGGTGGCGGCGACGGCGGCGGCGACTACTGTGGTGGATGGATCCATCAACCCACCCCCACCTGAAGGGCAACCTGGGGACGGTGATTGGATCCATCAGCGAGCGTGCCCGCTCGCTTGTTTCCAATTTGCCGTGCAGGTGATAGCGGTGGTCGGTGCCAGCAGCTAAAAATACACGTCGCAGCGAACAAATTGGCTGCGCCGCCGCTCATTACGTCCACGCCTGCAATTGGATGAAACACAAAAAATGCCGAAAGTCGGCGGTCTAATTAAATAGTGCGCCTGGCTCATTAATGAATGGCAGCCGTTGAGAAGCGAATAAAAAAGGTTGCGTATACGCCCGAGTCACCGCGCAGTGTTGTTAATGACAAACCAGGCGTCTGCCTTGTGGTGCGGCGGTTCTGTCATGGTGATGATGCTCCTGCCCCATCCATCCTGGGACGTCCTTCAACCGTCTGGCTGGCTGGCGTATTCGTCCTGCGAACGTAGTTACGTCAGATGGTGCCGTGCGGCATCTTGGCATTAATTAATTTATCTCGGGAGTCTGTTATGAAATCGAAGAGAAAATAAAGGATTCGTCACCCCGCCTAACATGACATCAATTAAATCGAGAACCTGAGATGAAACTGTCTGTCCGTCAGGGTGAGATGAATTACTCACGTCTGTCGGTGCTTCACGGGACGGTAATTTCGACTGCGGACGCCTGTATGTGTTTGTCATCATTCTGTATGAGGTATTGTTGCCAAATTGTTCTGCAGTGCACTGCAGGGTCTATTTTTGGCCGTCGTCGTGCATGTTATGCTCGACAGAATAAAAGCAGTGCTCGCCTCGTTTGTGCTTCGATGGCATGAGTTACGCGACGAGTGTTTTGTTTAGCTAACGGTTGCCGGAAATGTTCTGCGATTGATAAAATTAGATGCACAGCAGAGCGACGAGGTTTTGTGCAACGACAAAGACGAAAATGTTCGATGTCATGTGGAGTGATCGTGAAACAGTTGCACTCCCAGCTGTTGTGGTGATCATTTCTGATTGGGAACTCATGTTACATGGGCATGGGGATGAAGTTGATTGATGATTTGAATGCTGATGCCCTGAATTTTATGTTTTCTGTGGTGTAGGCAGTGTATTGGGGAGCTTGAGAATTGATGATCCTTTCAAGAGGTGTGTACATTCTTGAGGCCTCATTCATTTCACCTAATTGGAGCCATGTTTCATTTGGACTAAGTGTAAGGCTGCGCAGGTCTTAGATTAATTGGATTCTCATACGGGATCAGCGATTGAGTGTGAGTCCAGACACGGTAGAAGAGAAACTGAATTTTGAGTGGAGGGGCTGATCGATGGAGACACTATGTGGAGGACCATTTCACACTCGGCTTTCTCACAGTCAGCCTTCCACGTATTGCTGTGTGTAACTCTAATTACATGAGTATATGCTGTGACTGACATGACTACATGGCCTTCTGGGACACTTTTTCAACGTCCAATTTCTTTTCCAAGTCATTACCCAAAATTCAGTTTATTTTTTTTCGGGATAGTTATCAAATTTCTCTCTCAGTCCTAGAACAATTCTTTGTCTAAATCCTTTGCAGTTCTTTACCCACGTACTTGTCTCAGTCTTTGTCCAAGTGCTCGTCGAAAACAGTATGTTTCAAGAAAACTACAACTAGTTGAGAAGAACAGTTTCATTCATTTCGTGGTATCAAGTTGATAGCACTGGCATTTAACACCTGCCAAACTCAACTGTCACTTGAACTATCACAGCATTAGTTGAATACTTGCCATTCATGAATCTCTTAACAACAACGCTCTTAAGTTATTTGAACTACCATCAAAGTGATGTCTTAAACGTAGTTACATTTCGCACCCTCCGAGATGATAATGGCCCTCATAATCTGGCAAGTACGTAAGCAATAGGCAAGTCGGTGAAGGCACCACTGAGGTTGTAAAGCCGGCGCATAATCGTAGGGCACACCCAGTCGAAAGTAATGCTGCTGTAAGTGCACGCGTTAATTGGTGATCCGAAATTCTTTCGCAATACTTGAGCGTGTTGTCCACTTTATTGTGGAATATATTTGCATTTGGAGTTGCATTTCCATCCGCCTAAAGTTAAACTTAAGCAACAATTGAAGCCTGTTTGCCTTGCCACAGAGACGTTCTTGATGTTAGCACAGAACATAGAAAACACCGATTTTTTGAACAACGCTTTTTTCAGTGATCAGACGCATTTTGCACGCGGTGTATACTTAAGCGACTCAGAAAACCCACAAGCATTGGAAGAGTTGCCGTTGCATCCAGACAAAGTGACTGTTTGCTGTGTTCTTTTGGGCCCTACTTTTTCGACCGGAAGGTTACAATCAATTCGGAGTGATATGGTTGAAAAGTAATCAGTTGATAATTATGACCCGAACGATATGTGGTTTCAATAGGACAGAGTAACAACCTACACAGCACTACAAATTATGGCTTAATTGCGTGAGACGTCTCCCGGTCGCATGTATTCACTTTTTATAAGCTGTGCACAATTAGGCACCAAAATAATGCGGTTTGACGCCTTTGGACTTTCTTGTGTGGAGCTTCGAAAGACCGCGTGTACGCGAATAAATCTGAAACTCTTATTTGCCTTGTTTAACCGACCTGAGGCTCGGCGGTAGACTCTAGACGTATTTTAAGCCCACATTTCTTAAGTTATCATTGCGATATTGCCCAAAATGTGTAGATAAGTGGTTAAAAATTACCTCAAAAAAGCGCTTGGTGCGAATCTCTCCAAGGTGACTATATGAATGACATTCTTCTTCGCATTAATTGCCAATATCCATTCCTTATAAATAATAAAGATTTTTACCAAAAACGTATTCGTTTGTGTGTTTTTTAAGCTTTACTTTCGAAACTTACCAAAGAGTGATTTTATATTTGAAAAATGCTGAATACACAAAAAATCTCGATGTCTAGGTGCCACCGGAAATAATAGTAAGTGAGTTGTGATTAACTGTTTGGTGGCCGTGGCGACATGCCAAAATCATACATTCTATTCCCGGACTGGACACCTTGTATTATTGACGATACCGTCTATTTCAAGTTGCTCACAATACTCAAAGAGTGCCGAAGGTCTGCAAGCGGCTTAAAACTGTTAATGATTAGAATTTTCGCTAATTTTTGAACATAAATAACTTTTCACATAAAAAGCGTGTTTGGTACCTTAGACTTCGGATGTCAAATTGCACACAGTTCGTAATCTTGTCAGTTGCAATCATTGTTTCCAGGGGTATTGCATTATAATGTGTGCATACATTTTTCAACTGATATTGGTGGCTTTAACTTTAACTTATTTGAACCACATCCTGACTTCTTTTCTCATAAAACTTTCTTCTTTTTCTCTTTTCAGGTAAGTGGAAGTCACATTTCGTCCCTTGAGACCGCCAGTAAGGTAGTATTGACTCTTATATGAGATAGGTAGACTCATGGATCCAATCCTTACGACCTTAATTTAATTTATGTTTAAGATAAACTTGACTTTTGCTTTTTATTTTTTACAAAATTAACGATAAAGCAAATTGTAGTTAATTTTCATCAGAGATGTCCGTGGAGCTACATCATTTCACTGATGGGCTCAAAAGTTTCCTTGACTCTTAGAATTATTTAGTAAGCACAGAGCAACCAAATGTGCAGTTCGACTAAAGGCGCATTGTGAATGCAATGACTTGCTTCGGGACATGCAGACATTGTCATCAAACAAAAATCTTCCCTCCATTTACCAACACTTAACGATACAGCTGATTATAGGCAAAAAAGAAAGTCGTAACACTATTTTCTGGACAGAGAATTGTCGGTTTCTCTGTTCAGAAACGCTGTACACTTCGCTTTGATCTTCCACTTCTTGAAGTGCATTTGAATGATTACCGATTTATTACCTAGGACTTCACGCTAAACGGTAATGCTCTCTTCAAAGACAGCTGTAGGATTTGACTGTATAAGGAAGGAGGAAGTATTTAAAAAAAGTATTCGAAGCCTTCCCTGGAGTTGTCCCTTGACTTGATTGATAGATTTTCTACTTACGAGACCGATCTCAGTGATCAATCGAGCAAAGCAAACACATGTCTCAGTACTCATGGCAACCCTCTTTCTAGTTCATGGCATCTCCGTAGCAAACAACTAGACCTACACCACATCTAATCATTTCCCACCTTTTTATATTTCATATGTAGGTAACATATGTACCAAGAATGTCTGTGCCCTGACTCATGGCTGTAAAGAAACCTAAAAGGTACTCTTAAGCGCCTGTTGGAAATAACTAGCGCTGCCCACACATCGATTAATAGGCGACTTATATTTGTTTCAGTGCTGTTTTCGCTGACGTTTTATGTCACACTTGTGACTATCTAATCTGTGTGTTCGGTGGTGCCTACATATTTATGTATGTATATAGGAAGGATTTGTAGAATTTGCCCTGTCCCTTGTCTAGTGAACAACGTCAGTTTTGCTTTCTTTAAACGATCTTGTTTTGGAGTTGCGCGAAGACCGTTGACAGCGTATTCGATGATTTAAACGCTTCGATGATTTGTTGGCAGAATCAACTTCACTGTTAATCGGTATTGTCAGCGCCCACAATACCTTCCCAACGAGCTCGGTATGACTCATATCGTAAACAACTCGTTCATGGCGCATTGATGGGCAGCAGAAACATAAAGGTAGTCAAGGATTGCGTTTACCTCAGCTCTGGAGTCAGTAGGAACATGAACATCAATTCCCAGATTGGATTAAAACGAACAGAGTGGAATTTAATGCTTCAAAGACCCAGTGCTGTCTACTGTTACTCAAGCTTTCAAAAAATAATCATCCATTATCCATAATTGGCTCTAGCCCTGCTGAAACCGAACGACTTTCCATCTTCGGTATGTGTATCAACTCAACACTTAGTTGGAACGATCACATATTCGAGATCACCATCCGCAATACTCGCGCTCGCTAGAAATGCCCACCCGTTCACCCTTAAGCTCATCTTCTGACGTAGAGTTGAGTTTAGAGATTCATTCTTCTGGCGCACCACACGAATATGGAATGCTCAACTTTTCCCCCTCATTACAATCCATAGGCATTTAAAACCAATGTGCACCAGTACCTCCACTTCCTCTCTTCTTCTCTAACTTCGGCCCGTGCTGTGACTTAATTCCGGCCACTTAGGGGTACTAAAGAATTCCTTAAGCGCGCGTCAATTATAAAAAAAAGTGCAGAAGTACTCGAGCCACTTGCTGCCTCTTTGGGCACAAGAGATAATAGAGTAATAGAGCCATCCCTCGCTCCTTGAACCACCTAGTTAAGCGTCTTCGAAACCAACGCTTAAGGTGGGAAGGTCATGTAGAGCGAATGGACATCAAAGCTCCGGTCTGATGAGTCTTTCATTCCGACAACGTAGTAGAGGACACCCTCAAATGAAATGGTGGACACTATCAAACGTCTTTTTGGTGAATAAATGGCATCTTCGCTAAGCACTTAAGTGGCCCTGGGCTTAGTAATGATACCCTATGTGTCGCCTGTAGAGATGCGCCGCCTGTAGAGAAGGTGAAGACACTGTAAAGCACTTCCTCCGTCAATGTCCCGCTTTTGCTCGGAACAGATGACGCCTGTTTGGCACTGATGTGGTGGGAGTTAAAAGGCTAGACTCTTTGTCACTGAAACCCTTGCTGGTTTTTCTCCAGAAGACCAAGAAATTACATTAAATGTAGGTAACTGCCGGGAAGTACAAGAAGGTTGGTTTTCGAGTCCCAAACTCAAAGAAAAAAAAGCACAAAGTCCTCAACCAACTTTGCATGTGCAACTGATTCTGACCGAAAAGGCTTGTTAATTGAGGTCCAAGCCCACTCCGGACTGTAGCGCCAACTAAAGAGGAAAAGGATTTCAGGCGATCATCTTGAATGCCCAGTTTGAAGCGGTGTTTACTTGTCTTTCCTATGCCGTGGGTCTGTAAGTTAAAATAAAGACTTGTTCACGTCCAGCACGAAATAGTCAGGAAGGGAAACACTTCTTTATCCCTCAAATTCGTGATGATCCAAAACAGAACAACACCATGTGCACATCTGCGCTCAGTGCCCTCAAAATTGTGTTCCCACTCCACCTCCATATTTGTGTAAACGAATATTGAAGCGTTACTCCTTTCGGCCTCCTTTAAGAGGCGCCTCACTCAAATTCTCTTAAGCAAAAGCTCAAGCACATTGCTCCTATACTTCCCCAACGGCAAACAATTGCCTGTCAATCCTGCACTGGTCGGGGCAATCTATTCATCGATGGCAGCAACAACTCGCCATGAAACCATTAAAAATTGACGAGGCATTGATTGTTACTTTTAATGTCGTCGCCCACAAATGAAATTAAGTACCGCGACACATAAAACATCCCTCGCCCAGTCCAGCGCAGATAGCACCCGGCAGAAGTGAACAGCCAGCATAATCGTGGAAAATGAAAAAAAAAGCAGCAGAAACGAAATGAAAATCCAATAGCCACCTACAGCAGGGTCAGCTTTCAGCCCTCCTCCCTCAACGGTGGCATTTGGCCCATTGGCAGGTTTATTCTTCACTGAATCCCTCACCGGATTTAACAGCGGGGCAATAATAATAAATCATTGCCTGGCTGTTAGAAGATTGCGCGTCGCCACCGTCACGGCATATCATCCAGTCGCTCCACCCCGCCCCCTGGTCGTGCGAGCACTGCTCGTAAACACCTGTTTGACGCTCCGGCAGTGGCAAGGTAACATTGACCTCAATTCGAGGAAATGGCATAAAGATTCTAGTTAGTGACGTTTGAGCTGCTTGCCGGAAATTACAATTGGAACGTGCTGGCGATGATGAGATGATGACGCACTCTGCTGCGATGCGAAATGACAACAACAACGGCGGCGACGACCGGTGAAACCAGTCGAAAGTGCAATCAGAGATTATCGATGATCAGGTACTTTCTCTGTCCCCGGACGTGCTGCCACGGATGAGGGGACGACGAAGGAGTGTAAGGATGGATTGCGCGTTTGTGGCGGAGCGGACTTTCCCTGCGACTGGAAACCGAGTTGTGTAACGCAGTCTGGGAGAAATGCGTGTTACTGAACCGGGTTAGTCGGTTTCGGCGAGGAAACGAGGATCTCCGCGAAGAAACTTTCAAAGAGATGGTTTACATTGCCGTCAAAGGGGAATGACTGATTAAGCAGAATCCATTTGACAGGTGCCTTCTCCCCAAATGCCAGAGGACCTCATTCTGAACCTCATTAGCGTCGAATTCGCAAAATGTGAAATCAATAGAGTGCAACGTAACGCGTGGCTTCCTCCTCACACACACACCTAGAACACACAAAGAGAGCCATCGAGATCGCCTCAATGGAGTCATCACCATCACAGCAGCTCCACATGCCACATTCCGGCGTCTGGTCGGATTCAATTTCGCCCCACCGCCCGAGAGTATCTCTCGCACACACATTCCTCAGTGTAATGATATCGACGAAGGCACGGGGTGAGCGAGCCTGAGGCTGGGAGGACGGATCAGGAGTATGAGGAATTTAATTTTTATTTTGTGAAAAGCGAAAATCCAATTATCCACCCGAACCAGAAGCATCTGAACACTAAGCCGACCGCACTGCTAGTGGACCGGCAATTCGCAGCCAAACCCTTGGCAAACTATTTTTAATTAAAACCAAAAGCAGGCAGCCCCCCACCCACCGCCACCAGGCGCACATCAATATGCGATGCATCCGAGATGCTGCTGGGCGGTGCTCGAGTGGAGGAAATGCACAAAATGCGCCGGGCCGTCGTGCAATGTGTGCGAAGGTGATAAATGATCGCGTAATTAATTCAATTCACAAATTAAGATATTTCTAGACGCCAATGCCAATTGCCGGCGGTGCGCCGCAAAGTGCATCTGCCTCTCTGGCTGGGATTTCGGCTGGCGAGTGCTCCCGTTCAAATTTCTAAGTGGCCCTGTCAGTCTGGACTGGGTTCCCATGCCCGGTGGATGCTTGTCAGGAATAAAGCGCAGCGATTTCCATCAGGGCGTAATTAATTACCCCTGAGCCGCCGCCTGTGGTGACTTCGGCGAGGATACACAACATCATTGCGCACCCGCCCGGAATGAACGATGAAAGTTAATTAAGCTCCCAATGTGTGTGAGTGTGGGGAGTGCGTTGTTGTGTTTGGCTTTTATCTTAAGCCACCAACCGCAGTCGAAAGGATGCCATCGTCGTTCTCCATTGGAACGGGTGCTCTCGGGGTGTATCTAGCCGTCAGTTGAATGTCATAAGCATAATTGGCTATGGTCAACCGAAGCTGTGAGTGTGCGAGACCGGCGCGGGCTTATTGCGGTCCACTGGAATTAGAAATGAGACTCGGATGGATTACCTGGCCGAAGTGGGCGGGCGCTGTTCAATATTGCAAATGTATTCATGGGCTCCTGCATCCCCTCCAACTCCAACTCCCATCACCTCGCCCATCGTCCTCAGCGTTGTCGTCGTCGTCGTCGTGGTCGTCATTGGCGATGTTGCTGCCGGCTGGTGTCGATGCCATGTATCCACGTAATGCTATTCACGATGCTGTTAACGTTGCTACGACAAACACGATCTAATGCGATGCGCATAGGTAATTGGGAATTTGTTTTGCGAAATTTGGGGCTCACGTTTTGCGAAGTGTCATAATACACTGACACCCGAAAGTGGCGCTCGGCTGTGGACATGTGCCGGAATGTTGCACCACGATGGGCATGTGTTTGCAATGTCTTCCTTGAAGATGCGAACGAGAGATCCAACGCTAGTGCCATGAAAATTTGAAACAAAACGTGTCCAATTCCGAAATCAGTTCAAATATCCAGAAATCCTCAATTTTTGGCATCGTCGAACTCGGGGAGAATTAAAGTTTCCTGACACGTAATCCTCGGCAGATTTATCTGGTGGATTAGACGTTCACCCCTTTTCGATTCGGGGAGTCGCGTAATCATCGGCTTACCGAAGAACAATCGACTGCTAATCCTCTTGTAACCGCGCGCCGACACTATAAACTTTCACCGTTGACGCTGCAGCCTGACAATTCTAAACTCCATTATTTCAGTTCTTAAATGAAGGGTTTGCGTAATCTTGATGAGGATCCCTCGGCATTCACGGCGGAAAATGAAGACTTTGTGCAATGCGCGAGGAAGTGGTTTTTCGTTTTGACTGCGCACATCTGAAGGTGGAACAATTAATCATCGGATTAGAGGATTGGATGAGTCAACTCTTTTGATAGGGGGTTTTGAGAAGTGTCTTGCGGGCGGATTTCCAAAAAAAATTTCTATGGACTTTTGAGGAAGTTGGCTTGCTTCTAAAATTAAAAATGCTGCTGACAAACTTGTGTTCACGCCTTTCCTCGTGTGTTTTTTCAGAACAGACCTATTGTCCGTAAGAAGGAGGGGAATGCCAGACTTCAAGACTAGAAATTTTGAAAAACTTGAAATCGTGAAACTTCTTCTTGTGGCGCTACAGTCCAGGGTGGACCTGGGCTTCAACCAACATGCCTGTCCAGTCAGCACGATCTTTCCCTAGACTTTTCAGGCCGGAGCAGTGGTGTTCATACGCTCTACATGGCCTAGCCCTCTTATGCGTTGTATCCGAAGACACTTGACTAGGCGCATGACGCTGTACAGCCCATAGAGTTCGTCATTAAAACTTTTCCTCCAGATGCCATCAACGCAAACAGGCCCAAAAATTGCAAGCAGAACTTTTCTCTTCGCTCGAATAGACTGCATCGAAATAGAGGACTGGGATGATCAAGCTGTCATGTTAGTCCTTCGAAAGAGTCTTTATTTCTCCATTGCCTCTTGAGCCCAAAGAGACAGCGATTGGCAAGAGTGATTCCACGTTTGATTTCGGTACTGGTGTTATTGTCCCTATTTACCGCGGAGCCGAGGTAGACGAAGTCCTTGACTACCTCGAAGTTTCTGCTGCCTAGTGTGACGCTCTGTCCGAGACGCCGATGTTGTGTGTCCTTCTTTGATGGCAGCATGTAGTTCGTTGAAATCGTGAAACTAGGCGTTAAAAATAAATAAAGTGGAAACTGGTATTCCAAAGCGACCCCAAACAGAAGGCTATCAGATAGCACCGTGTTCCTTAGCGATTTTTATTAAGACTACATTTTCGAGATTTTTTGTATTTTAAGATTTTTAACGTTTCGAAATTTTAGATATCTGATTTTTGTCCGTCTCCCACAACTGCTACCAAGTGTTACTTGCGTCTCAGGGATTACTCATTCGGTGAGCAGATGCCCTCACAACTGTTCACACTCTTCAAAAGGTTGGACGTGTGAGCTCGATACTAAGCCCACCTTCGGTTACTTCAGGTGCTCCTTACCATTGCTCTTAGTTATGAATCCTTCTAATTCGTTTCGCAACTGCCGATCGAAAGGCGTGCCTGTCTCTTGATAGCGAAATCACTGCCAATTTTTCTATATGGCTTCGTATAAAAGACTTCTTGGCGCAGTTACAGGCTACCAGCTTCAAGGAAATGAAATGATATTCACATCCTAAGGAGAAGCTATATTCTCGTGGAAGTGACGGTCAGTGGTTTCTGAAATATGGCCTTCAGTATGGTAGACTGTGCCCTGTAATGTGGTTACAGGGAGTTTTGTTACCCCACAGTGGTGCTGTTACCTAACGTCGATGAAGTGGTCGCACTTTTCAACAAGGACAGACTGTGCACTAAGGACAGATAAAATTTGGTATTTGTTCCAGCTTAAGGCATAACTGAGCCATTTCATCGTCGATATAAGCAATACTTAGGACAACTGCAGACTGACCAAACCCCTCAGTTCGGCAGCACTCAACTTAACCTTACTTGAGGCCAAGAAACGTCGCTTTAAGACAACGTGACATACATCAAAGTCTTACCTGCCCGTGTGGTAGTTTTTCAAAAATGTTGTGCTCCCTTTCAATGAGGTACGTATGCAGATAGTTTCAGTGGCCAGATAAGATCCTGCTTTTCACAGTATATTATAAATTTTGGGATTTTATTGAAGCTAGCAAACTGAGAGTTTTTTTTTAGTCATCCCAGGTTGCCCATATCTGACCTAACTAGAGCTGGACACTTGTACAGCAAGTGCGCGTTTCTGATTTAATTTTTTCCCGACGGCTTCGGTAGTACATGTTAAGTGGCACACCTAGTCTTGCACTATGCCTGTCAACAATCTAAGCAATAACAAGGTTGCTAAAGCTGCTCTATACCATGCTTCTATGTACGCTGACAAAAGTATGAACTACTTGTCGAGCAGATAGCGCCATGTACTTTGGTGACAAAAGATCTGTCAATCCCCCGGCTGCCATGAAAACGCAGTCTATTGAGTCAAGAATAACGCCGGACTAACATTAAGTGGTCACCGCCAGTAAATGGAATAATGCAAATAATTCCATCACATATACGAGAATCGGGACTGAAACACAGTCCTTCTCTAGTCACTGTCGCCAAACTAGTGGCCATCCTTCTATGACACTATTGGGAAACTAGCCTAAAAGGGAACATGCTATATATGTTAAACAGCACTGCTGTAGCTGTCAGTTTGAAGTGGAGAGGGAAAGCATCTTTCATTTGTACATTTATTCACCTCAAAGATTGGGCTTGAATATTTGAGGCAAGCTCCCTTTCTAGATCCCTTTCTTTCTTCAGAGCCTTATGGTTTCCTTGCTAGTTGGGTTTCTCTACTTAGACTTACAGACAAACACGTCAACAACAGTTGATGGTTGAACGTGGGCATTGTCATTGCTATACTTTTTGGAGATAGCTTGCGATACCAGGTGAAAGCTAGCAGTTTTCTTTCTGGAGGAAAAATTACTCAAACCGATAAACGACGTAGCTTACCACACATATCGCATATGCATCACATTTGTGGCGCCATCTATGTGACACTTGAGGAACTTTCTCCCTCTTTACGTGGATGTCATTAAGAGATATTAAAGGAAGGCTGATGACATCATCTACGCCTAGCAGTGAATTTGCTATTTAAGAAAATTCTCGATTTCCCTTATTTTCGGAGCGAGGATAAAAACTTTACGAGCTCAATCAGCAAAAGCGAGAATGTGATTTGCCAAATTGAGGGACTGTCCTAGATTTAGGTAATTCAAGTAGACGACGTTTTCAACAACCCGTTCTGTCGTCGATCCGTCTATTACGAGTATAAGTCGCGGATGAACTTCCATCGTGGTTAGAGACACAATGTCGATGTGCCCTTAATTTCGAAAAGCCACAATCCCACATTGAACAATCACACAGTCCAAACAAAAAACATTTCAGTGAAGATTTACCAATAGAAGTGCATTCTGCCTCCTGCAGTCCGCTCTGCTTGGGATCGCGGTAGCATTTGAAGTCAAACCAGGACAATGCAATCTTAGACCGTGTCCACTGTTTAAATTCTTATGATGTTCGGATCTTGGGCCATCCATCTCCCCTTGTAATCGGAATCCCAATCAAACCTTCAGCCGGTCATGATGATTATTTCCTGATCAAAATTACGCCAACTTCTGATTAGGACTCCACTGCCAAAAGACACACAACGCCTGCAGAGATTAATGTCGCCTATAAACCTTTTCCGAATCGTCCCATGTCCCGTAAATAAAATCCGCGAAAGTGCGCACCCATAAACCAACAGGCTCGTATTCCGTTAATCTCTCCCGGCCACCACCCCAGAAAAACAAAAAAAAAACGAAAAAAAACTCATCTTCGATTTTATTGACAAGCATCCTTTACGATCGTCCACACAGACGTGACACACATCGGCCGCGTATCGCAATATTTTCGAACGCCACTGTGGATTGTTTCGGCCTTCGGCCAGGAGGTTGAATAAATCACCTCATTAGGATATTCCTTCGTAAAATTTTATTATCTCCCCGGGAAAATAATACATGCCCTTAATGGCGATGACCGGACCGGAGTCACAGTCGACTCCGCGCCGCCCCCGCGAGCGGCGGCACAGATGAGATACAATTCTGTAATAAATTCCGTTTTATGCTTATAAACGCCGAGAAAATATTTAATTTCTTTTCATATTCCGTTTCGGTGTGTATTGCCGTTGCCACGGCACCGACGCGAGAGTCTGGAATAATTAACGTTGAAATTAACGAGACAAATTTAGTGCCCCGGGGCAGCGCTGTAAGGTCGCAGGGACGCATGACACATCCAAATGTATCTCCGGATGGCAAAAATCAGGGAATTTAGAGCTCCTCTCCGAAAGCGAATCTCCTGCACGCAGGGCAGTTGCTGCGTCGTTAATTAATTATTCGCTAATTAGGAAAATTGATATTTGGCAAATTGAAGAACTTGAGATGCTGCGTACGGTTTTGGCGATGGCGGTGGCGTGCCCCATCGTCCCTCCGCTCAAGGACGATGATGATGATGAGGGAAGATGATGCGATATGCGATGGATGGATGGCAGGATAATAGTTTGTGTGTGTCTGTGTGTGTGCGCTGTGGTTGATTAAATATTAATTAGCGGGAGGTTGCGGTCCTTATGCTGCGATATTATGTTGCAAACAGTGGTGATGGCGGGGACGGGGCGGGGACAGTGACGGGATATCGGATTAATTTAAAATTGATCGATGGAGGCACAGCCCGTGTGTGGGTGATACGTGCAAATTAATAGCTTTGATTGAAGCGCCGTAATGTGTCACAGCTTGATGCGAGAACTTAATAGACGTTCCGGTGATCGAGGTGTTGGATGGCTGGGACGTGCCCAGAATGCAATCCGGGGAATGATAGTTTTTAGTGGAAAATTTTTGATTAAAGTGTATATGGCTTCTCATGCAAAGCTTGATGGGAATTTGGTTGAAAAAATTACCAATTTGTCTTTCTGAGTGTTGACGTGAGGGTCATGTGGCAAAAATATGTTCCCGGCTGTTCGGCATCATGTTTCTTGTTCTCACGTGGTGCCTTGTCACGTTGCCTTGCGTAGAATTCTACCAATTCACTTCTTTTAAACATTCTGCTGTCTATCGGTGCCAGGATATACACAGTCTGTTCTGTAAGTTGAATTGAAAAGGGCGACTCGAAACAGTCCTTCTTGGGGCCTTGCGCTTCAGGATGCATCCTCATTGGCACTTTGACATGTTGCCCTATTTTTTCAACGCTTCCCAATTACTTGATTGACTCACCTCGTGATAGATGATTATTAGTAATCACTCCACTTCTGCCTTCTCACTAAATCAAAGCAAAATCCCCTCAAGTCGTTGCCAATCTCCTTCACAAAAAAAAGCTGACAATAATTACAGAAGAAAGTACTTCAAACTTTTGAATTCTCAATCAGGTCCGTAATCCACCCCTGTGGGGAGAACTGCAATCTTGAGTTGCAGAGACACTTGAGAATCCTGAAAATCTCCCGACCGACACGTTTGCAGAGATTGGATGTCGCTGGGGAGATATCCTCTCTTGTATAATGCTTTTCATTTTCTCCCCAATTTTAAGAAAGTGCTTGACGCTATCATCGAATCAATTGCGTAATCAGGTCCTTGGGGTGGAGAAGACAGAAGCAATTGCTTTGAAGATTAACCTAAGTAGTTGCTTGCATTTTGAATTCGATATGCAGTGCTGATTGACACTCGTAAATGGGTTTCTGTTGAGAAAGAGTGACGTGAATAGGGGGAGAGTGCATGTGTGTACACTTTTATCACTGTATAAATTTGGGATATCCTTGGAAGAAATCGATTCCCATTGTTAAGAGGATCACGATTTACAGACATTAAAGACAGAACGGAACAGAGATACATTTTGTTTTCTTCTTTCCATGGAGCTACAGTCCGGGGCAGGACCTAGGCCTCAACCACCATGCATCTCCAGCTAACACGATCTCTTGCCACCTGCCTCCAGTTGCGCACTCAAAGTTGGTTGAGGTCCTTCTCTGTTACGTTGTCCCAATAGCTTGAATTTTCTGGAAAGAGCAGTGGTGTCCATACGCTCTACATGCCTAGCCATCTCAAGGGTTGTATCCGAAGACGCTCGTCGTTAAATCTTTTTCCCCAGACGCCATTAACGCAAACAGGACCAAAAGCAGCAGAAAACATAAAATTGGCTGAACAAGATCTCAAACCCGAACAATTTTGTTATGGTGATGCAATTTGCTTATTACTTCATTTAGACTACATTCAAGTCTGTTTCAGGCTTCGTCCTTCTTCTACTTCTTGCTTTTGTAAAGTTGCTTCAAACCGCAGTGAACCACAATCAACATGCCTCTTTAGCTCACAGAGCATCCTTTGAAAGCCGCCCTAGGGTGTCCTCTGTTGCGTAATGCCAATACCTCCAATTCGAAGGCAACCTTTCGGTCCGGAGCATTGTTGTCATCTTCAATATCATTCTAAGCGACACGTCCATTTACCACTTACACTAAATTCGTTCCACTCTACAGCTTGGGGACGGTTATCATCTCGGGATAGCGAACACCTCTCACGATAACTGCTTGGACGACCTCATTTTCGAATAAGTGTCATCATATCGGAAACAACAGCAATGTTTTCCGCAAAATTAACTAGGCGAGCATACAAAAGAGATTTCATATTTCCTACAGATCCATTGTGGACACATTCGCTCCATGAAGAAGCGTGGAGCGTAACAAATGCATTTTCATTTGAACGCCCATTTCCGTAAAAGGCTTCAACAATCTTAACTCGCCGCTCTATTGTATACTTCTCCATGGCTGATTTTGTCAAAAGTTGGACAAAAAAACTAGACGTTAAGGTGCACCACACTTTAGCTCACTTTTCCCACCAGACATATGATCCTCATCACCCTTTCTGTGACAACAAGCATCTCATTGACGGCTTGCTGTGTTCATCCCATCACGTGTCAGACAAAATATTAGTCAGTAGTTTAAAAGATTTCCGAAAGATCGTGCCTCTGAAGTTGATTTGTGGGATTCACACAATCCTCTGAAGAATGATGTTAAAAATGTACATGATAGCCCATCACCACTTCTGACACGAGGTCTTGGTAAATTCATTACCATCCTTGATAGAGCAGAGAGGGTCCTTTCTTGTCATCTTACACAGTGTGACCAATTTGGTACGATGGTCAGAACTAGTCATTGGACTATATGGGGCATTGTACAAGCTCTCAGATGTGGCCTTTAGATCAAGAAACAAGTGACCGGTGTCCATATGCGCTTCTTGGACATTCTCGAGAACTAATCGAGTGTGATGGTTCCTGACCATAACCCACACATATTAAGACCAATTGAATTGTTGATGAACAGTTTCTGTGGTCCACACGAACAAAGATTGACCATAGTGGGATTTTAAATTTTTCCCGACTACACCCCACTGGGAGGGGATCAGTGTGCTTAAGAAAGTTGGCTTGGCTTTTGTATTTTTTTCAGTTTCACATTGAGTCCAAAGAAACAGTGACTGTACAGAGCAACTCTGAGCTTGATTTGATGATGCTTTTGTCCTTGATTTCTTCAGATGATGTGACTGGATCTGTGAAGCACCTGATTCACAATCACATCCGTAACAATGATGTCGACGGAATCATTTGGTATGATGGCGGCTACCAGACTTATGTTTGGGGGAACCGTCGAGTAGTGCCAGCTTGACTAGAAAATACATTCTGGTGCCAGGGGAGGTCAGGAGCTCCTGAAACTTGTTCCAGACAGTATGATAGCCCTCCTTATGGTAGTATTGTTTTTGTGGTTCGTAGCCCAATATCGCAGGCAGAGCCGAGGTCGGTGTACTGTGCAGACTGGTCTCAGTCATTTCGTTCATCCTACTCTCTCAGGCCAGGCGATTTGGAGACTTTCCCAGCCCAGTGTGGAGTTACATTCTCAACCGGAGCCTGCGGACCAGAAAAAGGTTTCTGAAAGTCCTCGCTCCCTAACTAAGCAGAGTGATTGTCCCTCAAGCATGGATTCCATTTTGTAACTAAGGCGTGTAATCTTGCACTATCCACGACATTTGGTAAAATGGACCCCGTGCTATAGGGGGCCCTATTAACTGCGGAGTCGGATGTGACTTAGACCTCAAATTCCTCAAATTCCTTGCTTCCAAGCATGGCTGGTTTTTGCAATTTAAAGATTCTAACACAGTTCCGAGGTCAAAAAAAACAGCTTTACAAGTTTTATATTTTCAAAGAAAACAGGACGCTGAACAGTTTTATTTCAGTTTTGTGCTTTTAACATGATCGTAGTCTACTGAAAACAGATTTTGTTGCAGGCGCATCGTGTAGTTGTAAGCCTCTGATTTTTCGAAACACCACACCTTTGATGTGTCTTCTCGAAAACATGACCTACGGTGTTCGAAGGATGTTTAAGACAAGAATTCAAAAGCTAATCAAAAATTCAGCCAAAAAATGAAGCATCCGCACGTACAACAAGATACAGTGATGACTAGTCAGGATTAAAAACATCTGCGTTTCGCATGTTTTTTTTTTTTTGGAGAACACAAATATCCACAGAATATGGCCAAAAAATATTTCATTTCATTTTCCAGTCATACAAATCGGTTTCTTGGAAGTCCAGTTGTTTGGTGATTGTATCACTGATGAGTATTTTTAGCCCACGACACTAAGGCCAAATATTTCGAATCGAACTTTACCGTGTGTGAAAATTCATTTCGTGGAAATTATTAATTTGAAGGCTATTATTGAATCGCACTCATTCGCAACATATGACAGTCGATGTCGCGTCTCATCCTCGATGTCTCATCTCGTTCTCGATGTTTCTTTTCGTTCTCGATGTTTCGTCTGTGTCTCGTCATCTTCTCGACGTTTCCTTTCGTTCGCGATGTCTCGTCATTTTCTCTATATTTCGTCATATTCTCGATGTCTCGTCATCTTCTCAATGCCTCGTCATCTTCTCAATGCCTCGTCATCATCTCGATGTCTCGTCTCGTTCTCGATCTTTCGTTTTGTTCTCGATGTTTCGTCTGTGTCTCGTCATCTTCTCGATGTTTCGTTTCGGTCTCGATGTTTCGTCTGTGTCTCGTCCTCTTCTCGATGTCTCGTCTCGTTCTCGATCTCTCATCTCGTTCTCGTTGTTTCGTTTCGTTCTCAATGTTTCGTCTGTGTCTCGTCATCTTCTCGATATTTCGTTATATTCTCGAGGTCTCGAGGTCGTCATCTTCTCGATGTTTCGTTTCGGTCTCGATGTTTCGTCTGTGTCTCGTCATCTTCTCGATATTTCGTTATATTCTCGAGGTCTCGTCATCTTCTTGATGTCTCGTCTCGTTCTCGATGCTTCGTTTAGTTCTCGATGTTTCGTCATCTTCTCGATGTTTCGTTTCGTTCTCGATGTCTCGTCTCGTTCTCGATCTCTCATCTCGTTCTCGTTGTTTCGTTTCGTTCTCAATGTTTCGTCTGTGTCTCGTCATCTTCTCGATGTTTCGTTTCGGTCTCGATGTTTCGTCTGTGTCTCGTCATCTTCTCGATATTTCGTTATATTCTCGAGGTCTCGTCATCTTCTTGATGTCTCGTCTCGTTCTCGATGCTTCGTTTAGTTCTCGATGTTTCGTCATCTTCTCGATGTTTCGTTTCGTTCTCGATGTCTTGTCTCGTTCTCGTTCTCGATCTCTCATCTCGTTCTTGATGTTTCGTGTGTGTCATCTTCTGTCCCGTCTCGTTCTCGATATCTCGTCTCGTTCTCAATGTCATTCAAGAGTGTCAAGCACATATCTTCCACACATTCTACACATTCTGCTAGTTAACATGACGAAGCCTTCATAATACACCCACACCGACCACGGTGGTTGTCCACATACATCGTCAATCGCCTCCCACTCAGAAACCATCTCGAATGCTAATCCGTCAAAGCTCAAACGAAAATTCCTTTTAATTTCATAAAACTGCAGAACCACTTAAAAGTAACTTATCCTCATTTCCCCCATTCCCCCTCCTCGACATTGTTACGCACAAGTACCACCCACGCGTCACCATGGTAATCACCATCCGGGGTGAATCCCACTCGCCCATTAAAGTCCTGTCGCTTTTCTATTTTTACACAGGCTCTTATTACGCTGGAATAGATTCTGCAAAAGACCTCCTTAGCCTGGGGTCCAATTTACGTCAATTAAGAAACAGCTCCTAAGCTGGACATTCGACGTTAGCCGTGCACGCCCCATCATTCCTCCCTAATGGTCATATAATGGCCAGTATTCATTGGTTTCTGTTCCGTGCTGTTGTGTATTTTTGGTTTTTTTTTTTTGGCTGTAAGAGTCTGCTTTGTTTTGTGTGTTCAAAATAATAGAGAATATACCGTTATCGAGTTCATTACCAATTCCAAAAACGAAAACCATTCCAGATTTCTGCCGTCCGAATATGAAAGCCTCTTACGGAGGGCGGTGAATTCATTTCACTCGCACACAGCCGTTGAGTCCTTCATAAGCTTCAATTTTGTGCCATCTCTCGCTCTCTCTCTCTCTCTGTCACTCCCCCCTTCCCTAGGGTAGGATGAAAAGAAGCTGGAGAGCACACAAAAAACAACGATGACTCCCCATTGGGGAGGTATACCCTGGATGTCCTTTCCGACACACACACACACACACCTAGACTTCTGGTCATACATTAATTGGAAATCCTTCACCATGGATGGGGAGATGTTGTCGTGTGTGTGTGTGTGTGTGCACAGAGGAGATACAAATTTATATTAAATTTTCATATCCTGTCAGTTCATGAGCTCAATATGTTAGTCTACAATCTCTAGTATCTATTGGCATTAGAGGTGGATGCCTCCCCTCTCCCTCTCTCTTTCTCCCTCTTCAGCATCATTTCTAACATCCTTTCCCATTCTCATTTTCCGTTACAGCACATGGTGCAGCCGGGTGTGGGCGCGTTTCCAACAGGATATCAGCCCGCACCGGCTAATGTCGGCGCTGCTGATAGCCTCCCGATGGCAGTGGCCGCTGTCAAAGCCGAGCAAGTATCACAAATGAAGCCAGATGGTGCCCCGCCGCCTGTGACTTCGGCCGCTGCAGTTGCACAGATTTATTTGCAGCAAAAAAAGGTAAGTACCAGTGTGTGTGGAGAAGTTTTGTCAGATACTTCATTTTTGTTTTTTTTGCTTTTTTGTTTCACAAAGTTTTTCTAGGATTTTTTTTTTGTTTTCCTATATTCCCGTGTCTTGTTGCTCGATGAGTTCTCTCGTCGAGGACAGGACGGAAATTTGTGTTGGTAGTTAAAACTGTGCGGATAGTTTTGTCCGCCTCAACCTCCCCACCCCCGGTTGGGGGAAGGAATGAGGAAACTATCGAGTAACTGAGTTGGAGACGCGCTTTAAGTCTTCTCCGTTGAGAGGGGGGATTATAATATTTTGTGTATATTGCGGATCGATTAAAAAAAATTAAATTTTGCACAAAAATAGGGGTACTCTCTGCGCTAGAGAATGCATGCGAAAGGATTTTATGTTTTCCTTATTTCCTTCGGTTGGTTTGGTTTGTTTTGAAATGAAAAAAAAAACATTAAAAAAAACTAGTTATCTTATCACCTGTATCTATAACTGTATTGTAATGCAAAAGATTGATGAAAAACCAATTTTAGCTAAGAAAATGGTGAAGTGATGAGAATGAGATGATTTCCTTTATTTTTCTGTTTGACTTAGTGGCTGTTGTTGTAAGAATAAGAAATAAATTTAAAAAATGTAAAATATAATTTTATACAAAATAATTTATATAAGAAAAAAAAAACGTACAAATTCCTCTGGATAAGCTGTTTCTGTTTTCTTGACTTGAAGCTTTGAAATGTTTTCTTGGTTAAATTTTTCATTTTTTTTTTCTTGTACATGTATCTGTATTTTATTCACTGCATGAAATTGACCAAAATATGGAAAAAACTGTTGAAATGAAAGTGAAATTAATTAAAATTAGTTATTTGCTGTTTGGAAGTGCAATTGTAAATATATTTATACTTAACGCTTTTGAATTGTAAAACAAATTTAAATTGAATTGTGTTTTAATGAATACTTTGTTGGAGAGTGAATTTTAAGTTATCCTTTGGAAGTAGATTGTGTTTGTTGTTGGATGATGATAATCTTTGCCCATTTTTGGAAGCAGTAGGGCTTGGGTAGGAACTCTTGTTCATATCTAAGGAATGACTAAAGAATGTCTCGAATAACTCGGAGCTCTATATAGTCCAGCTATAATATAAGGCCATACCATACCCCTTCACGACATCGTCAACCCACCTAAAACATCAATATCACACACAAATATCTAAAATGGGCAGGCCAACAGCATCTCCTACATTTTTCAAACCTTACACCGATAGTTTACTACAATCTTCAGGGCATATGGTTGCGACTAGAGGAAGACGACCTTACAAAAAGAAAACCGACTGAATGACTCGCCTACATACTAGAACATATTTGACGAAACGGCATTGATACTTACTTTCGACATAGAAAAGGACTCTCAAACTAGACTCTCACGTCTTCGACCCGACCGAATTCGGCATAAGACCATGGAGAAGTTGTGTGCTATAAATGCTGTATCGCGCCTCCCCCTTTGCCAGATAGGCCTTGTTAGCGTTTACAACGACTGTCCCTGCATCAGTATCGACTATAACAACAAATTCTTATCCTCAATAAGCTAGTTAGCCAGCTAGCTTGCCCAACCTATCGCGGTGAACCACCTTGTAAGAGCTCCTTAACAGGCCGTTTTTAATTGTTCGTACGTAGAACCCAATTCCTCTTTCTTTCTCTGTAATACACTTTCACGGTGTTTTTTGGAACAATTCAGCCTCTTTCTTTTGCCGTGGCGTTGTGGGTACCTGCATCGACTTCCGCGCCAAGGTTCCAGTTTCGATTCCTGGACGGAGCTGCTCGCCTTTTTTCACTGCACCACCTTTTGCTTATTGTCTATGAAACGCTTCTCAAATCTCACCGTTCAGATTCGGCAAAAAGCTTTAGGTCCCATCCACTTGTGAGAGAATTGTAGCACGCACCACAGGAGTAGTTGTTGTAGAAGCTAGGACCTGGTCCTTCGTGGGCTGTAGTGCATTCAAGTATTAATATTATTTTCAGGGACACTAGGCAAGTTTCTGAAGAAGCCATTGATTTAAATTTTTAAGTCTGCATTCACTATAGCCAAAGTGATTCAATTTTCTAACACTTACACCACTTCTTGGGACTATTTGGTTTATTTTCAACAGAAATGCCATCGTCGCTCTTGGTTAAAGATTGAGAGAAGCGTTTTTCATAAGTCCCATCCGCGGTTAACTTTTCACTACAAAAATCCTTCGCCAGGAACCAAAACTTGTAATAACACATATGGTGCTAGGTCCGAACTGAATGCATAAGGACCTACAAAGGAAACTCTCGCGGGTTGCTATCTACCTATGTGGCCTGAAACTCTCTAACTTTTAGACTATTTCTCTCCAAATTGTAAGTTTATCTGCTTCTGAGCAATACCTTCCAAGTAAAGTGGCACTAGTCCTAAGTAGACCAGAGGCCATACTTCTCGAGCAACCAATCGTATTTTGCATGCTATTCTTCTGTCACGAGTGGAGGGGAGCAACAATTCCGAAAGAAGAAATTTCAAAAGGATTTCACGAGACCGTGAGCACTCTTTAATTGTTTTCCGACACTCAAAAGTAGTTTCGTAATCAAATTCGAAATTAAAATCGGACTTCTGCTTTCTTGCGTTTAAAATCAACAATTGAGATGAGTGATAGTCTAATCGAGGAATCAAGCTCTCTGGCATGTGAGTTATTGCAGATGGTTACCTCCAATCCCACTAAATACAGGGCAAAGACATTCCTGGAAGTCAACACAAATTTGACCTCTATTTGTGCCAATTCAATAACATCCAAGATTTGATCTTAAATGTTAACTTTTCGGTCTGTAAAAACATTTTGTGGAACATAACAGTGATCTTAAAGTGGTTAACTTAATTTTTAAAACCTACCTGTACAGACGGCGTTGATTTTTTCAGAAAAGTGTGCCAATGAGCTGTTTTAATTGTTTTTTCATTTCGCCTTTTCGAAGGCACACAGCAGCACTTAAAGCATTGTCTATCCAACTCTTAAGCTGACGGAGATTATGGATTCCCCTTAACTTGAGTTAAGGACTTAAGACTTAATACTAGTGACTGACGACTTTTGCAGTAAGTGTGTGGACGAAGAACGGAAGAAGTTTGGCATGGCCCTTCTACTCTGTCACTGCTCACAAGAGAGGGAATTTTACTTCACTGAACTAGCAGACATATCCCAATTGAATGCCAATCAAATATGGACCTTCATCTCCAAAATGTTGAGATGTACATTGTTAGCTCCAATTTTGGGTTTAAGCGAATTCAACAAGCGGACGTTACTGGTTAACTTTCGTACCAACCTGCCTGCTATCGCAATGAAAACCTGTAAAATGCGTGCACGCACATTCTCTCCTTCGCACTCAACTTGGAAATAAATAATCGGTCTGCCGCAAACTGGCTTGATACAACTACAAATACTGCTTCTCATCAGAGACACGAATTTGAAAATTACTCCCCGTATAAATGAATCCTTAGAAGAGGCCAGCAAATCATCTGAATCGCCATGCTAATGGATCCAACGAAGATACACATATCTCCTCTCAATCTCCTGTAAATTGTCGCTTCTAAGAAATTCAAACAACGCCAGGATGTTTGTGGAAATATCGGAATCAACAGCAAACTTCTATTTAACTTCTCGGAAATTGATTTCACTTACTTCGAATTTCGAATTGAAACCTTTCCAACGTCCACTCAGTTTCCCAAGAATTTGTAATGATTCCTTTTCCGAGAAGACCTCAATTAAGTCTGGTTGGCATTCAGATTTTAAAATATTCTCCTCCTCCCTCCTAGATCGCCACATTTCCCAAAAAAACTCGGTCTTCATCGGTTGCTCTTCACTCCTCTGCTGTTCTCTTTTACTGTCCAATTTCTTGTTCGAAAACATCATCCAGCATTCGCATTCCAAACTTTCTTCGCCCGTTTCAGGATGTTAGCTTCTCCGTATCCGCTTCCTGTTCATCAGCGCTTTTAGACACTCTCCAGCTGGCTGTTTGTTCTTTCCTCCTGTTTACATGATTCAGTCCTCTCCAAATAGAATTAAATCCTAACCGTTAGTGCATGAGAACGAATTTAGACGATGAAAGACTGCATAGCTGGCAGATAGAGTCGATTATTTTGGTGTTGGGACGAAGCAAACGCGCGAGAAACGCGACATCTTTGCTTTTTGTTTGTTTTGAAATCAAAATCACAATCAATTGATAGACGACACAAATTGCTTGAACTTCAGTTTGCCTTCCTTGATATTGTTTGTACAGGCTAGTCTCCAGCAGCAGCAACAGCAGCAGCAGCAACAGCAGCATCATCACCAACAGCAGCAACAGCAACAACAGCAGCAACAGCAGCAGCAGCAACAACAACAATCAGTATCACAGTATAACAGTTCCACATCAGTTTTAGGAATCCCTCCACAACAGCAGCAGCAGTTGAATAGCATCACTGCCACCTCAACAGTGCCATCGTCGGCTCAGCCCACCACATTAACTCTTCCGCTCTCGGTTGCCAATAGTATTACCAATGGAATTGAATCCCAACAGCAGTCGTCCAATGTACAGCAAGCTCTTCAGCAGCAGCAGCAGCAACAGCAGCAACAACAGCAGCAGCAGCAGCAACAACAGCAACCGACTGTCAGCATAGTGAGTCTCCTTGCAACACACAGAAAAAAAAACAAAAAAAAAAAAAAAACTTAATCTTAGCAACCAGCAGTTTGTCTTGTGTGGCCTGTACATTTTGTTCCTTGCAACGCATCTTTGTTGTTGTTTTTTTTTTTAATTCTTGTCCCGGAGGAGGAAGATCTCCTTTGAGGACACCACTGCACACGTTATTTGGTCGCGGGATTGTAATGTGCTTTAGAGAGTTGGATTTGGTTGTTTCCTAATTTTTTCTTTTTTTGTTTGTTTGACATTTTTTTTCCTTTTCTTTTCTTGCTTACGTTTACAGTTTTCTTTTTTGTTTTTTTAATCACAAAAAAAAAAAAATTAAGAAAATACATTTTTCGCTGCAGAGTTTGATTCCTTGAGCGCATCCTTTCTTTTTCCTGTTTTTCTGTTCTTCGTTTGTAAAGACATTGCCAAGGATATGCAAAAACAAATATTTTTTTGAAAAAAAAAATTAATGTAGTTTCTTACAATAAATTTTAAAAGTTTATATATACCAAATTTTTGTTTTTGTGTTTCTTGAACGTTTCCCCGTTATGGTGGAGTATAGGTTGTGATTGTTTGATTTTTTTTTTCATTAGGATTCAAGAAAAGAAAATTTACAAAAAAAAAAGCATGATGTATCATAAATGAAAAGAAAATGAAATAATTTTAGAAAAGTCCTTATTTTTTTTAAAACAACAGCATGATGAAGAGAAAAAAAAATCTCGTAACAGAAAAAATTGTTTTTTCGATTTTTTTTAATGGTTGAGGGAATGTTTTCCTTTTGGGTTGTTTTATTTTCCGTGGTGATGATTGATAAACTAAATTGTAACCGAAACAAAGGAGCAAATAGCAAATCAATTGTGTATACTAGAGCAGCAGATAATATGTTTATATATTTGTGTATTTTTAAGCAACTTTGAGCGCATGAATTGAAACGCTAAGGGGCACTGCGAATATTTTATGTTGTTGTCCATGTTTTTTTTTCTTTAAACAAATTTTTGCACAAAGATATGAGTGAAACAAAAAATATATTACTAGCAAGCATTGCAAGAGAGTGATGGTGAACAGTGATAGTATTTATGTAAAGGTGTGTTCTGTGTTAAATAAGATTTTTTTATTTTAAGCGCCAGGCGAATTGTCTGACATGCAAATTTCTATCTTCCTTCTTATAAGTGCAATAATTAAGTGTTTGCAGAAATAATCTAATAACTAAATAAATTGTTATAAAAGATTCTCTAAAGAGGATACGAAAAAACAATTACCTTAGTGACCGGAATAGTCGAAGATAAACGCGATTCTTCAATCAATATTTAATACCCAGTTAAAAGAATTTGAGTGCCACTAACATATTGCCACCCTGTACAATTTGGCTTTAAAAAAGCATAACCTATCAAATATTAGAAATTTGTCTCACTGTTGTCAACCTCAGTATATCGAATGGCTTAATCTTCAACGACACTGAAAAGGTTCTTGAGTGACTGTGTCACGATGGCTCAATATATTGATAACAATTATGGTAATAATAGCGTGTCCCTACAGCCCACCAATGACCAGGGCCTAGTTTCAACAAAAACTACTCGTGTTGTGCATGCTACTGTTCTCTCACGAGTGAATTGGACCTACAGTTTTTTGCCGACTCTGAACGGCGAGATTTGAGAAGCTTTCCATAGACAATTAGAAAAAGGTGGTGCCGTGAAAAAATGTTATGTGTTCCGTCAGGAAATCGAACCTGAAACCTTGGCACGTGAGTTGACGCAGTAACCCACAACGCAACGGCGACCATGTGTCTCAATATCAAGGGTATTCTTTGATAGGTATAGAACTTTGTAATGGAATAAAAACAAACGATGACTTCTTACATTGGCATGAAAGTTTCTCTATTCGAAACACAATCTTCTATCAAATGACACAGCTATCTCGGATCTAGTTTAATCTAGAGATCCGATTTTCGATGCCTCTCACCAACATTTGTGACTCTATATCGGCAATAACGAGGTGAACATTACTCTCCAAATGGTCAATCGTTGACTGCTTATCGGCGTAGTCTATCGAGTTCACATATCCCCTCAGAACATGGTCAAATCAGCTTTAAGTCGCACCCCCTCCGAAGCCAATTCACTGGTCCATGACTTGAAACTAGGCGGTTACCCAAAGTTTCCCTAAAAAAATCAAACTTTTCCCTTAACAATCAAGTTTCCTTAACAAATCAATTGTGAAATGGGCTATGTGATATGTTGCGCCGTCTTTTTCAACCAACAGCTCCTGCATATCATGGTTGTTCAAGTGATAAACGAAAATGTCAGTAATCACCATGACTCTCAAGCGCTCACCATTGACTGTAACGTTCTGCCCAGCAACGTTTTTTTAAAAAGGATGGATCAACCCATAAAGCACACCAAAAAGTTACTTTTTGCGGTTGTTACGCTGTTCAAACATATACTTGAGGACTGTCATCACTTCCAATACGACTGCGGGCCCATTCACAGTGGTTATTCAAATTGAAATGCAAAATTAAACTAAAATCAAATAAGTCACTGCACACCTGTTCTGTTCTGTTCTGTGCCTCGTAAAAAACACCCTTCAGAAATCCCTATTTAAATGCTACGAAATTACCTTTTCGACGACAACACTTTAACGGTGCATTCTCTTAAACCAAATCTGTACCAGCTGGTATTCCACAAGGTTCTGCTTTGGCTCCTGTTCTTTAAATTATTTTTTTCTGACTGACATGCGCATACACCAAACTGTACGTTGCATTAAAAAAAACTAGAGTCCTTTCTCTTTTCGTTTAAATATTTTAATGATACATGCTGATTACAATATGACAGCTGTAGAGATGGAACAAAACAGTTAACGGAAGATATTACTGAAACGTATCAAATCGGGTCCCTGATTCGAGGAGTTGCTGGCAAACTAATATGTAATGTGAATTTGAATATTTCAGCTTAAGAGGTAGTTAATGCCACGTAAAGGGTGATTTAACATGAGACTTGATTTATAATGTCAAATAAAGCACATGCATTTGAAAATTAACTTAAAATTTGTAATTTCGATCTAAACAGCAATTCATGGAATTTGCTTTTTTTTTAAATGCAGTCTTTTAAATGTTGGCCATGACAAGGAATGTGGTGGTCCATTTGGAAGGACCATTTTTAACGGCCGATATCTCGCTGGTAACACGAGTAACGTTGGCATCCAAAACTTCATTAGTAGGTGGCATATTCCTGAAGAGCTTAGACTTTCCATATCCCGAGAGAAAATAATCGCACGACTTAGGCTTGGCCGTCTAGTAGTTCAACTAAGCCTAGCCCTAAACTAAGCCCTCTCCAAAAAAAAACTCCCCAACTAGCCAATTCTTCCATGCACTGTATGGCTCGTAGCGTGGAGCTCACTGAGCCCATGTGTTTGAATTTCCAGAAGCACATAGCTCGTTAACACGACCAATCCTTTGAAAACGACAATGAACCGATTCGACACGGTCTTCACATTACCTTCAGCTACAGCCTCTTCATAATGTGGTCTAACCGGTCTTCAGAAACGTAAGCTGAGACTCATATTTGCGGAAATTTTTGGCAGTAGTGATTTCAGTAGGAGCGTTATGCCCACCGTAGGTTGAAGGAAAAACATTTCTAACAGGTCGCTAAGTTTCGCTATACAGCTGATTAATTTGGAGATTTTGTTCTTTTGTGAGCCTTTGCCAGAAGATACTGATCAGAAATGTTAAAGCAGTTTGATAGGAGTGACACGTGATCTGTCAAAAAAGGTTATTGAAAAATAAACCTCACGATGAATCATCCGTTTTATAAATCAAAAAATCTTTAATCATTCTTTTAAACTGAGTTCGTTCTCCTTAAAGATGTCTGAAAGCAGCAGCAACCTTGTGGGAACGTTTTCTACTATGGCAAGGTACATGTTGCGAAGTCAGTCGTCTTCCAGGATAGCCTTCAATTTGTTCTTCGTTGTCAGTTGATGTTGATTGCCGTTCTGGAAGTGTCTCGTCTTCAACACTTTTTAGACAGTCTTTCAACATTTTCTGCCGCCACTCATGGTTTGTTTTCGATGAAGTTGCTTGAAAGTCCCTGAACGAAGATGTTTCTAGCTTGCTTTCCCTCTTCCGTTCAAATGTTGTTTCATTATCTCATTTCACACATTTTCATATATCTTATATCTCATTCATTCAAAGTACACAGTCTCAAAAGTCCTTTTCACCAATATTTGATATCAAGATATATCTCAGACTTGAATTCCTTTGGAGTGCGTCACACTTTGACCATCCACACACTGTCGAAGGCGATGCTTGAGTACCGGAGTCTCCTTAATGAAAATCCCAAATTGTCCCCAGGAGGCAAAAGCAACACCACGATTTCTCCCTCTCTTCGAATGGCTTCATGTACAAAAACATTTATCTCACGTGTACCAGCATAATCGCCAATCCCGCATCCTCTTGCCCGAATCTCAGACTAATTTATGGCTATTCGCCCCCCAAGCGACGACGACGACGACCACGATATTATCGCAGTAAAGAGTTTTTAATTGAATCAAACACTGCTATGCACACACACACACACTCTCTCTATCGCTCACCCCAGTGATCCGCAAAATGTTGCACCATCAGGGTTGTTTACCCTGGTCATTGTGCTCCGTGCGGGGCATAACGCAAATTCAGCTCTAAAAATATCACGTATCCGCCACCGACACCGAAACGAACCGAACAGGCGGCAAAAAAAGTCATCCTCGCTCGCCTCCTTTTAAAAAAAAAAACAAACAAACAGAGATATTTAATGAACTTGCAATATTGTGCGCCAGCAGAAATCCCTGCTCGTGCAGAATTTATTGAGAGGACAGGGTGTGGCGGGCAGATTGCTGCTGCCTTCAGACATTCCCAGCAGCTGATGCTGATGCTATAATTCATAAATTTCTTATTTTTCCTTTTTTTCCCGCCCATTCGTCGCGCAACAAAAAAAAACAGAACCCCGGTGGGTGTGGGGGCTAGGGGTAGGACATCAAAACAGTGAACAACCGAGAGGGGAAGTGTAGGGAATATCCCATCGTCCTGGCAGTTTCCTCTCGATAAAACTCTGCACAATTTTTGTTTATTTATGTTTTTGCCCCCCTCCCCGCCATCAAGGGCTCTCTTCATTATTTATGACGTAAATCGTATACCACGTTAAATCGTTTAATATTCAATAAATGAGGAAGAAAAGCGTTCTGCGCTCTGAAAGGTGCGGTTTTTTTTCAGTTTTTTTCCGAAGCAAAGTAAGCTCCTTAGGCACGGATGAGGCGATGCTGCAGAAACTGCAGCGCTCGGCCATTGTGTAGTTTTAGACGTCTTTCAGCCTCACCACACAGTCCAGTTTGTATTTTCACAAGCAGATTGAATCGGGGATGCGGCACTTGCGTCGGTGGTGGCGAGCGGAAGGATGCAGGAAAACGGATCAGCGTGGAGTAGCAGCCGCGGCACTGTGGGCGTGTTCTGAAAATTTTAAAACCAGGATACATATTTAATGAATCGACGAACAGCAGGCGCATCCCGAGTTTCATCCGTTTCCGCCACCCAAGCAGTGGGCCGTTTCATTCGCCCACTCACGCGCTACGTGTGCGTAAACAGAGCGGGTGTTGCCTTGCGATTATGTCTGACAGGATGATTTCGAAACGGATTCCGTTCCGGGGTATGGGATAACAAGGAGGACATCGTTGTGTCCGCTTGAAAATCCTCAACAATCGTAAACAACAGCGATTTGATTTGAGCCGTCTCTGTGTCCCGCAGCCATCCGGCAACGCACCGTACCGATGAGATATGCGCCCTTGCCTACGGACGGCCGCTGGCGATGGCGACGGCCGTTGATGAGGAGTGATGGCTTCAGCCTTTGAGGGGGTGCGGTTGGACATGGACGTTTCGCTTGATGTCTTGTTTTGTTGTGGAAACAGAAAACAGAAGCGCTGCGTGGCATTTGATTTGATTGAGTGGGCGGCGAGAGGGGTGCAAGTGATGGTGAATAATTCAAGGATTCAGTGGCGGATGGGTATCCTCGGGGCACGCACTGTGAATAGGTAGGAATTTGGGAATGTCTGTGGCTGGGGGGGATATTTGTGTGAAGCTTGTTCGTTTATTTCGACCGCATTTTGCAGTACAACAAACGAACGGGAAAAATACCTCATTTTCCTCGGGCGGGGTGGGGGAAAAAGGACGTCCAGCTGTGCTAACAGCAGACCCAAAACGTGCCGATGGGGTAGCTGAGTGTCATTGTCCTTCTCATATTAAATGTGTTCAGCTGCTGCCTCAGTCAATGTCCCATTGATGGTGGGATTTGCCTAGAGACGGAGGGGGATGTGACCTCTAGGGTGGGGGGTCTCTGTGTGACAATAGAATCGGTCGGCCAACCAAATAGTTGGTTGGAGTGGAATGAAATGATCGCAGATTGGTCAGCATTCTGTAGGGTTCGAGTCCTGAGGAGTTTTCAGTGGGTGGGGGGGGGGGGGGGGTTGGGGACCACACAAGTAGACGTCATCTGTTGGGCGACAAATGAAGCTGAGGAGGCTTACCGGATAAATTAGAGAAGGGTGATATTTCCAAAAAATTGAACTTGGACTTGCAGGACAGGCGCAAAAAAAATCAGTGGCCCGAAACCTCCTCCTTGTGGTACTCCCAGTGCAAACATGTGACAAGACATCAAAAGTTCTAAGGTGAAACAAAAATCATTGAAACCTCGTCATCACCTACCTATGTACCTTGTAACCCAAAGAAATGGGCGCCCTCGAAGCTAGTGCAAGATTCCACTTCTAGGAGGCAAGCTTCCGTCATACGTTCCAACCTTGTGGGACAAGACCACGACGTCCAAAGTCGTCAAATTTGGTTGTCTTGATAGGTAGAGTGAGATTTTATCGCTAGGCGACAAGCTAGGATCCTTACTTGGGAAACGACGTCGCAGAAGACATCCAAGATGGAGGAGAAGGTATGATTACAATTCAAGGAGACAAGATCGAACTTTGTAGGAAAACGTCACACAAGTCGTCCGAAGTGAGTAGAAAGTCATCAATTAGTCGAGCTAGTAGGAACCGGACTTACGAGCCCACCTTGTGAGGCGACACTACAAAGGGCGCCCAAAATCAAAAGAAAACCAAAGCATTTCATTTGCTGGAACGACCCAAGTTGTGCGTTCAAAATGAAGCGAAAGCAGTCGTCTCTGATTTGCTAGAGAGAGAGATTTCATGTGTAGGAGTCAAGCTACACTCCTACGACCCCACATCGTGGAAGAAAACATCCACATTGATTAAGCGGATTTCGTCCTTGAGAGTGTTATGTAAGATCGGGAGGCTAACACAACATCCGACGTCCACGCTGAAGGACATTGTACCCTCTGAGTTGTTTAATGTATGTCCTGCTAAGTCCTAAACCGTCGGTTGTGAATCATAGATTAAGTGCTCCAAGGCGTGTACCACTTTGGTTTCCGATGAATATTTAGGCAATTTTGAAATAATTTCCGAAATTATCAAAAAAAGCAGCACCCTTCATAAAATGCGTCCCTTAATCCACTCCACGTCCACAACCGACCGCTGGTCCTTTGCCCACCACAAAGATGAAAAAGAAAAACGGAAGTCAGTTTAAAATCCCTATTTTACGACTCAATCATTCATCCTTCGCCATCCGAAGCCCGCTCTGCATCCATCCATCCATCCATCCATCTGCCGCCTCTAATGGCTTCGGTTAAGTGTTTGATGCGCCAAAAGTTTTCGTACCCTTTTCTGAATAGGAAACTTTCATCTCTCAACAGTATATCCACCCCCGAACCCTAGAGGTTTAATAATAAATTGAATGCCGCCGCCGCCACTACCGCCACTGTCGTGTCGTTACACTGAAACCGCTCGCAGCTGAAGAACGCAAAAGTGTTGCGTTTGGTTTTTACTGGCGGGCCACTTCAATAAGGACCGCCGCTGCCGCCGTCCGTTCGGCATTAAGTTTTTACGACGACTTGTATGCGTAGTGGTGAGTGATTTAAGGCTTCATAATATTTTATGATTTGGCCATAAAGTTTTGCAAAAGTTTTCAATTTTTTTTTTTTTTGTTCGGAGTTGATAGGAAATCGTCCCACGTACTGGATGCCGGTTTATGTGTCAATATAATTTTGATATTTCATAATTTATTCAGAACTATTCGCCAAAAGAAACACTCTCAATTTTGACAGGTGTGTGCGCGCGCTAAAGAAGATGCGAATCTGTGGAGGACGACGCATGGATGTCATTTGTAGAATGTCGCAGATTTCGAGGAAAAAGTCGTTGACTGGGACGGGATTTATGGCACTTTGCATTCCATTGGTTTTATGCGACGACACTCGAGGTGTGTGGGCTTTTCTTGTCCTGCCAAGAGTTGATGGAAGGCAACATTTTTGCTGTTCTGCTGAAGTTTTCTGTGAAATGTGTCTTTATCGAGAAACGTTCAACTTTTGCGGCATTTGACGTTTCACTTTGGGTCTAAACCTGAATTTGTTGCTCTCACAAACAGTGCTTCTTATGGTGGTCATTGGGTTTGCACGGTCTACGGACGTTGTACATTCAATCGCATAACGACGCGCGATCTTTGATTAAGGAGCCGCTTCTGATTGTTGTCAATCTTGACATCCTTTCTTCCCAGCCCACTAACTCAACAAAGCCAACACAGTCATTCCTCTGTATAGACATGTGAAGAGTATGAGGCTACAGTCTAGTAGGGGGCAACAAAACGAGAAGGATTGGAGGTCCAATGGTATCTCGGGACCTTCAATGGTATTCAGCAGGTCTCCGATCCGTTTAGATTTTTTAACAACCATCAGTGGATGTGGGAGGGAAAGTCTAATGCCAACCCCAGACGGCGAAATTCGTGGAACTGTTCAGAGAAAAATGGGTTCTTTGTGAGTTCTGCTATTCGAGTAAGTCATACAGATTGAACAAGGCCTCCATCGTAGGAGTTGACCAGAGTATTCAGCGCAATGGCTGGCGCCTCTCTATGGGTTGTGTCCCATCTGTCTGTGAAATGACTTGGTGACGAAGTCCTCTTTTCGAACACTTCCAAGACGAGGTGATGTCCGCCGTGGAACTAGGTTATCCTTAACCGGACAAGATTGCACTCATAAAAAGTGGTCAATGCTGTGAATGTCCTCAAGAAACGTCAAGATGGCTGACGTTCTCATACAAAGCGCGAGGGATGAATCTTGTATTGGTACTCCAATGCATTCCTCGACAACTCTGATCTGTTTGTGAATGTCAGGAATGACTGTAACTGGCTTTAGATAAAAGAAGAGGATCCGTGTGGCCGTAGCGTAGTGGTAAGTGCGTCGTCCGCCACGCAGAAAGTCTGGGTTCGTTTCCCGGACGTGATACCTCGCATTCACCTCCTCTTTCGAAGTCCTGAAAACACTCACAGAGTATCAATTGTTTCTCAAATCTCGCCGTTGGGAGTCAACAAAAAACTGTACTTGTGATAAAACAGTTTCACGCACAACACGAGTAGTTGTTGCAGAAGCTAGGCCCTGATCCCTTGTGGGCTGCAGAGGCACTCAATTATTAATTATCCGTGTGTCTTCACAGTGAGTCTAGATCAGCGTAAGTCGACCTACCTACTCAGTCTCCGCAAAGAGTGATGCAAAGCTGCTTCCAATGTAGTCAGTCAATTAGACTTGTAAGATTGTCAGTTAAACGCTGTTAAACGTCCCTCTCAATTCAAATTCACGTCAAAAGTGACGGTTTGAGTTGAGGCCTTCATGTTTTCTGTGGACGAGATGTGTTCAAACATCAATCAAAGCAATTCAAGAGCCGCCAAAATGCGGTATTTGTCCAAGGGTGTGATGACTTTTCACAGAATCTTCTAATACAAGGGTAGCTACAAATTGACCCATTGATCCTTTCATTTAATCAAATCCTCATCCAAAACAAGGGATACTTCCAAGAAGTAACAAACAGCTAGAATCCATAGAAATTGTCTTCATTTCCATAAGAGCCGTCTTCCCCAAAACAGGGTTTATCCCACGCGACCCATCATATCTTCACGTTGTCCCATCCATCAAATATCTGACGAATTGAGTGTAAATTTCCAATCTTCACGCAGTCGTTAGGATGAGGATAAAAGAGACTCCTGCATCCTTCAAAACCCTATTACGATGCCATAACGCATGAGGGCACGTTGCGTACGTGAGGAATTTCAAGTGATCTATGACCCATTAGGGTTGTGTAGCATCACCCTCTCCCCCCTCTCACGCAAACGTAACGACACAATGCCACACATGAATAAAATGAAAATTTATTCGGCACAGATGTGCGCCACCGCCTCTGGAGAACGCACGACGATGCCGACTTTAAATCAACCGATGGGGGCATTAATTTCGAACAAAATCCATTTCGCACATCTTTCTAGTGCGCCGAGAGGTGGGTAATTAAAATTTTATTGCTGCACATCTAAATATCTGGAAATACGCAGTTAGCTGCGATACATGCCGTTTCATATTTCATCTGAAAAGGCGCGCATCTGCTTTTGATTGCGTTACAATTGGAAAGTTTTGTGGCAACTCCCCCCAACCCCACCCCCCTGCACTCGACATCAATCGACTTTATAATTGCCCGCACATGTTCCCGCCACATCCCATCCCTCGCAACCAGTGGCACAGAGGGTGCGCCATTTAAACCGGAAAAAAGTAAATTCAACAATTTTCCGAAACATTAAGTAATCCCAGTTAATTACACGAGGGCTGTCAAAAGAATTTACAGCGCCATCCATTTTCATCCACCGCGTTGCCCAATTTGCGCGGGAGGGGGTGCTGTTGCCCTTCATTCCTCGCCATCTAGCACTTACAGGTTAGCACCTGTACGCCACCTTAAACCTGCAAATTATCGCTAAAGCGCACGCGGGGGTGAAGATCGGGGGGGGGATGATGTGTGCGCGCCTCCGGCCACAATGAATCGCAAACAAGCCCCACTCCGCCCCACCCTGAACCGCCACCCCACATCGGCACGTCGACGCGGAATTATATCTAAGAATTATGTGCACACACTCAATTAAACCGAATCTTGTGTGCAAATCCTGCACAGAAAATCCATTTGCGTCTCATCTCTCCAACCAGACGATGCTTCGTCCTTCGGAGAACGAGACGGAGGTATGCGCGGCGACGACGATGGGTTTATAAATACCGAGGCTACACACAGAGTGTGATTACAATCACACTTGGCGGTGGTCCTGCCGGCTGCTGTTGCCGTTAAAACGACTTCGCTGGAAGCAGAAAATGGCGAGAATATGCTAACAAGGATCCAGGCAAGCGAAATATATTGTATGAGTATTTATGAACGCATCCGCGGAACGGGCGAGGGCTGGACTACTTGCCCTCCATTATCACACGGCTCACCGGAAGAGCAAACACTGCGCTGCCAGGATGGACCGCCCGGCTAAAGCTTCCCGAAATAGGATTTTCAGATGGCAGCACACAAGTTTGTGTTTTGCGGAGACATCGTAGGGCTAATCTGGTAATTATACTCTCGGTGGCAGCGGGTGAAACAACAGAGACACTCTCGGCCCGCCGCTGCCTCGTTGGGTGAGGTGGGCGCGAGTTCCCGAATTGATGACACAACAAAGTGGAGGGGAGAAGCGCTTATTTGGAATTCATCTCGCATACTCGCAAAGGGACTCTTGTCCCGATGAGCCAGTCGTAATTAGATTTACATACGTGCGGGGTTTGAGAAAAATTAAATTCACGGTTGAGTCCTGGGATGGACGGGGGTTTGAGAAACAATTTAGCTAAGTGAAGGAAGGGGGGTGTTTTTGTAATCGGGAGTAAATGTTTTGAAATTGTACTCTGGAAGGGAAGTCATCTGGAAGATGAATAGGTGACATTTCTGTGCAATGGAGATAAGACAAATTGGTTTTAGGGTTTTTTCTAGGTCATTTGTTTTATTTGTTGACACATTCGGATATCTACTATAAAGTTTGTTGCGTCCCTACCCTACCACATTATGACACATTATGAGAGACACCCTTATCCGACATTCTACTTCAAAGAAGTGGTCCATTGTTCAACTCGAACCGGTGAATTCCCGACCCTGGATACATAACAGTTGGGACTGCCTCAGAATCCGAGCGAGGAAAGGATTCGAGTATGCGCCGACGTTTTTGTCGAGTACGACAGCATCAAACCGCACAAAACATGTCAGTTTTCCAAGCGAAAATCTATGCCATCCCAATGGCCACGAGCTATTATTGCGAAGAACAGATGGAAAGGGTGGATGGTCTGTGCATGTAGCCTCCACCAAGTTGTGCTTAGGTCCTTGCTAAACTCTCAAGATAGTTCAAGATTGGAAAGAAAATTCCTTTGAATTTGTAAGGCGAGCTATGTTCTGTTTGGGTCTGTTTCCACTGTAACATCAAGAAAAATTAAACCGAAGATCCGAACCCGTGTTGGAATTACATGCGTCCTTCGCTACTGGGCTCTGGGCTTCCATAGAGCACAACGTATTCTGATCATAACCAGTCTTTTGACAGGCATCAAATGTTTTGTGGGTGTCCTTACGGCATACTTCACCTTTGACAAACACCAGAGTAGTCACAAACTCAAGATTACTTACACCTCATCACCTACGATCGGTCGACTCTTCAGAACACTGACAAAATGTCTCGTCTTTCTTCACTTCCTTTGCCGCTTTTTTAACACAAGATGTTCACATGAATGGGGCAGCTACATTCCTCTACTTCAAGAATTCACCCGTAATGCATGGTTTGCTCGAAAGGCTCATCAGCTTACCCTTAAGCCCACCAACGGAGGTACCGTTGGCTTTAAAAACTCGTTCTTTAGCCACTCCACACGAGTGCTCCTTTCAAGTCGATAGTTCCTCCCTATTACAATTCGCAGGAATTTAAAGCCAATGTGCATCGGTGCCATCTGTCCCTTCTCTTCCACTATACCTTAACCCTTTTCAGTGTCCTGATTCCGATCAGTGTAGGGTACTGAAGACCACATTAGCGCAAGATTTATAACAAAATTTAATACTTTTAAAGAAGTAAAGTACTGGAAAGTTACGGAACTAAGCAAACATCTGTCACTTCTTATGGTTTCGTCTTCACAAACGAATACATTTTTGGTTGAATATGTCTGCCTGTCTGTCACACTCTCATTCTTCCCTGAATTTTAAAAACAATTTACATATAATTTTACTATAATACGCATTTCAGTGACTAAGCAAGGTTTGGATACAAAAATTAGGAATTGGAGGCCATTCTTAGGTGACGCCTATATACATGAATTCGAGTCAAACGAAAAATGTTCATCTTAAACCAACTTATGATCTGTCAATCGCCAAATCTTCCGAAAAGATTTTAAGGTTACTTTTCAGTATTTCTTATCGGCGAATGTTACAAAAACAATATGTCTTCCAAAGACCCTCAATATAACATCGATATACCTAAACAGTTGAAAGACTCACAAAGAAAATGCTTTCAAATTCAACTTTCAATGGAAATAATTTCTGACATTCTGGCCAAAAACTGTTAAAATGAAAAAGGTAAATTTTGAACATCTAAAAAGCAGTTCTAAGGACGACGAAGTATGTTTAATTTCAATTGAGGCTAACGAATCAAATTGATGACCTTGATTTGAATACTTAAACGCACACGAAACCATTTATGCGTAAGTGTAAGATACCTTTTTACAGTTTGTTTACAATGTCAACTAGTTTATGAGGTCAATATTGAAAGGAACATACAAACCCAGAGCTGTATATCTGTCGCAAACATAGGCATACATTTTGTGATCTTGTCATAACACAAAACCTTGCACAAAAAATTGAACAAAATCACGAATTATTTTAAATTCTGAAATTCCTAAATGACTAAAACCCCGAAATTACCAGAAAAAGTTGTTCAAAATTCCCAGGTCTGGGCTTAGAATTTGGAACAAACTTCAAGTGTCTTCGGTTCCAAGAATTTCTCAAGGCCTATGAGTATGATGTCAGAATGTTGGGCCCTTCGGCTTTCTGTTCGTTATCGTTTATGATTTCGAAATTTAGCCTTTCGGAAATTTTAGGCATTTTCAGTCTCACTCTTTTATTCCTTGTTGACGTTTCTTTAATTTTTTTCTCAGAATTTTGCCTCTGACTGAACACATCTGCCTAAATTTGATAAAAAAAACGGGTAAGATTTTAGGTCACTCTTGGATTAATCCCCCTCTTAAACAATTTTCAACTTTCGACAAACCAAACCTCAAACACAGTTCTTTGGAATTGGCATTGTTCAGATTTTCTGATCAAAATTAAATCGACCAAGAAACAGTTTCATTTCGTTTTTTTGACGTCATCTTAAGCGTGTTTTGTTACCTTATCAGAAGTGAATCCAAAAGACAACTTTTCAAAAACTTTCAAACTGATCACAGTTCTCCAACTTTAAACTATATAGCTTAGAAAACAACTCCACAAGAGCCTCCAGTAGTCTTTACAAAAACTTTGTGTGGCCACTGTGACCAGAAACTCCAGCGTCAAGCGGAGCCATTTGACATACTCTGGAATTCTGTCGTCGTCTTTGTTAGCCGTTGTGAGTGTAGAAGTTTTTCAATTTTCATAACCTAACACATCTTGGCCTTTTGTGCTCCAGTTGCGGTTTGAGAACTTCGAACATGCTGTCAGTTCATTAACGTGTCGGACGTATTTTTGCCCCGGAATTCAGAGCTCCACAAATGAGACCCAAACCGCACACATATCTGTGTGCAGTAGCAGACCTATTCAAATCACCTCGTTGGCCATTTCAGTCCCCGAATACAAGTGTACATCACCTTCGAAAACATGTCTGCCGTTGGAATAGGAGCAGACGAGAAAAAAAGCAGACACACTGTAAAATCACACACAAAAGAACCAAAGCCGGAACGAAGTTCCATGAAAGGACCTCTACTTGCTGGGCGTGAGGGAGAGAGAAAGAAAGTTCTCCCCTGACATGAGAGAATCAATATTGAACCTCAAGCAGTGGAAACAGACGTGGTCACGGGGGGCGGCGCGGTTGCAGAGAGAATCGACAGAAATGCCTTGCATTTAATTTCATTCGTAATGCAGAGCGGAACGCTAACTCTGACTACAAGGACGATGCTGTCCTACATGCTGAAAAGTCCAGAATTTTCAATTTAAAGTTGAGTAACTGCATTCCAAAGTGAGGCGGGCGACGGCCACCCCTTTTTCCAACCGCAAGAGACCGACTCCACGACCAAGACTTGGTCCTCCTGTTTGCATTAATAATTATTTCTTGTGAATTACTTGTGAAGGAAACTTCGACTGATGCGATGCCTGACTGGAGACGTCGTCCTGTCGGCCGTTTTGCCGTTATGCCGTGCGCCACAATGCCGTTAGGAGCAGCCAAGTGAATTACGGTTGACTAAACAGTTTTTGAATTACAAAACGGGCGCAAATATCCTGCGGCTACGGCGCAATTCAGTCTAATTGCTTTACTCAAAAGCAGGATCAAGGTGGTCGGCGTCGTGGTGGAGATAAAATATTTCACAACCTGTGTGAATTTTAATTCTCGGTGACCTTTCGTCTCCCAGCAGCCATCAGGACTTGATGGAATTCATTCCGGTCATCATTTCTGTGTTTGGGATTAAGTCGGAGCCGAGTTGTTCGGTTGGTTGGCAGTCCTTAACAGAGTAATAATCCCTGTTGCTTGTTATGTCTATCTTTGATGATGGTGAAGAGAGGAGGGGGGGGGGGGAGGATGACTCAGCAGAAGCAGTAGTTCCGGTGGAATATGTAATTGGGGGGATGTACTACAAAGGAAAACTTGTTCCACTCCCTCTCTCTTGTATTTCATTTTTTTTTTGTGCTGTGGTCCCCTTAAGGGTCAATCTATTCATTGTGAATCACACACACACACACACAAGAAGATGACCACGAAAAGGACACACACAATCTCATAGGGTCTTCCAAGTCGAGAACCAATTCAATGACGGAGTCCTATGACTCAATTTAAGATTTGTTGGGCTTATGTGACATGATTGCAATTTAAAAGCTTGTTATCCGGGTCCTCCCTCACAAAGGACACAGCACAGCAAGGATATCAAAAATTACCTATTATTCCATCTCCATGGTACATATTGACCTTTCTCGAAATGAACAAGCAAACACAATCCATTGGAACGACTAAAGAGTGTGAAGTTGACGCTGCGAGAGGGACGAAAGTGGTGGTGGGCAGCCTCTTCTGGTCCCCAGAGAGGGTGAAGCTGGAAAATAAAACTGACAGAGAGAGGCTTGTTTATTTTTAATTTAAAGAAAAAATGTGTTTTTTTTTTCCTCTCACCCCTTCAGTCGTGTATTCTCGAGGACATTCGGTGGGGTGGGGTTAAAATCATATTTCAACGAATCCCCCAGGAGAGAGAGGCGGTGTTTGCTTAGGGATTGGATTATTTCTGTCCGCCTCACGAATGGTGTGGGCAATTAAAGGCGACGAAATTGAGTCATGAAGGCTGTTAGGAAGGAACACTCAAGACCAGCCTCGACCGGAGATGTTTGCTTAGCCATTCCTTGAGATTAGAACCCTTTAAGTGTGTCAAAAGTGACCAAGTTGACGGGGGTTAAGTGGGGCCTGCGAGAAGATGAAGAACGATGCAGTGGCGTGGAGGAAGAGAAACTGGGACACTCTGTCTATGCTGCAAGCACAACTACAGATCGCCAGGGAAATATGTTAATCCGCTTTAAGAACAAGGAACTTTCGCGTTTCCTCTTTCTGTTTACCTTTCTAACGGCGCTCAAAGTGACTAAAGGAAAATCCGTGTATCCTCTATCGCACAGAAGCTAGGACAAACTTCTCCTCCACTGAATCGCTGATTTTTGGCAAACAAGTGAAAATGTATTTAAAACTCCATCCAGAGGATATCCCCTCGGGGCTGACACAAAACACGGCGAAACTGTGAATCGTGGCGGCCGTCGCATAGAGACATCCCTGCTCCGTATTCCCACGCTAAGCACGTATGAGACTCGATAGTAAACACTCCTATAGGATATCCTGCGGGAGAATCATCGTCGGGGAAAAGTTTCGCCCGAAATTCAAAACCCCATGCGGAACAAAGAGGACTAAGGCACTAGCAACATATATGCACTCCTTTCCGTCTAATTAACTTCTTACACATTTCATTTTACCGGGATAAATGAGGAGGAGGTGGTGGCTGGTTCCGCTTCGTCGTCCTTTCGCAAACATAATTACCATGTGAGCAAACATTAATGCGGCATGTTACAGCGCACCGATGCGCCGCCGTTTCTGCTTTGTCTACACCGTCGACAGACTTTAATTTGACGATGCAGACGTGTGTGTACTCCATCCCACGGGGGGAGGTGGCAATAAAATTCAGAATAATTGAGTGAATCCGTTCTAATATTCACCTGGATGATTCTCCTTTGGTTTTTATCGCCCCCCCTCATGCCTGCACACACACACACACACACTCTCAGGATCGCAGGATAACTCAGTGAAGATAATCAAGTCCACACCGAAAGGTAACAAAGTTAATGATTCCAAGAGGCAGCCAACGGTCGGCTTTGTTATGATGCTTTCATTGGCCATCCAATCGGTAACGGTCAGCAATTTGCTGCAAGGATAACCAGAAATCGGAAAAAAAATACACCCCCCACCTCCCCCTGGAGTCTGTTCACTTCAGATGGCGACTCCTTCGTGTGGTGTAAGCGAAAACGGAAGGATATTTCATTAAAAAGCATCAATATTTGCACAGGCGGAGAAGAAGGAAACAAAAGGACATTGCCGGCGTCTGGCTCTCTGGCCACGACGACGCCATCTTCGCGCCGATGCCCGAAATCGAAAAGAAAATCCGAAATTCGATAAAAGGGGGCTTCATTTGTTTCACCTTCTGCAGGAAGGCCGGCGGCGAAAGGACCAATAACTTGATTAATCCTTATTCCGAACACGTCTCAAGGCATTCTCTCTTTCGCTCTCTCTCTCTCGGTTGGCCTCTTGTCCTTGATGTCAGAGAATTTTTTTCCCGTGCCAAGTGGCTGCTGGATGGCGTCCTTTTATTTTCACTTCCCCTGTCGGCACGGCATTCAGCCAGCGTCTTCCAACAACTGTTAAATAATCCAATATCCGATATGGCAATTTTTCTTGCGATGTAAGCAAAGGTGTGACAAGAAGATTTTTGTCATCCTTTCGACGGGCGGGGACTCTGTGGTCAAATCGGGCAGCGGGGGAGCATAATGCGGGCTATGAGGGAAATTGACGGGAAATCATTGGTTTTGTGTTGAATTTCATTTTTGTGGATTCTAAATTGAAATGGGCATTCGTTAGGTAAGGAAAATGACTGACATTTGGGAAGAGGAATGATGGTCGGTGGGGGAGGGGAGCAGCGAATGATTAGGTAATTTTCTATATTTTCGGTTTTGATTACCGTGATTTCGTTAAGTAGCGACATCTGGCCACTGATCGTGAAATGGTCACGTTGAGGTATTTTTTTTTGTTTCAACAATCTGTAAGAGAGGCTTTGGTGGTTTACGTGTCCTGGTTTTGAATCAAATCAAGCTCCCTAAGCCGACTATTGGTGCTTAATTTGATGATCTGCAGAAAGGGAGGAATCAGAAAAATTATTTTGAGAAGATGCCTTAAGGTCTTATAAATGATATGGAGCTCATGAATGTATGTCCATGTTACGTTATGCCAATTTTTGAAAAGCTAACCATTGCTGTAGACCCTTTGGGGGTTATCCAGGGGAATACTTGTCGAACTTAGATTTTCAGCGCGTCTTTCATCGGCCAATTTGTTAACCATCAAGTGAGCTTTGCAGAGACCGAGGCAAATGTTAATCAAACGATGCAAGGGCCAGGCTATACGGAGGATGCATCGAACCTTCTTTGCCCAGCTTGGTCAATCAGCTTGGCTCTTGGTCGTCACAAATGTGTGCGGCCTAGCATTGTCATGATGGACGAGAACTCCCGATCTCTTGCACAATTTGTTCGCTTCCTTTTGATTGCTTTGTACACAGCAGAGGGACGGATCGAATGGGCACGTTCTAGCAGCTCATAAAAGACAATTCTCTTTCAATCCCAGAGAGCATAACCTTATTTGCCCTGAATCGAAAGTTTGATTTCGTTTGTGGTCACTCGCAGGTCGTTGAGCATTACTTACTTACGTTCTATGTTAATCTACACTGTCAGTGGGGTGAAATAAAAAGGCGCATCCTCACCACATCTTCACTAGAGCCGATGAATGCTGTCATTTGCACAGCCAGACTTCGAGCAAACACAAGCCACCCTAGGCGGAACAGGGGTCTCGCGCTGTTACAACGCCCAAAACTACGATCTTTCTTTTTTACATATGTAAATATAGTCACTACATTACTCTATACAGAAGTTACAAAAGTCAGACTCAGTGAGACAACTCAGCACTTCCATTCCACCTTCTACACCGCCTGATTTAATTTGATTTAAAATTTTTGTCATTGATGCAGTTTGACTGATTTCGCTCCCTGTATTGAATCCCCTCCGACATGTTTCAATTTCATAACACTTCACCAGCCTTTCTCATTTCGTTGAAACATTGGGTTTCTTTGCGAAGACTAATAGTTTCCGGTCCCGGGACTTACCAATAAAAGTACATTTCCAAACAAAATTCGAATTTATTTATCAACATAGTTTCCTTCAAGAGCGACATAATCAGTCCAACAGCGGTCTAACATTTTGAAGGATTTATCTTTGGCCTCAACAAAGGCTTCAGTTTCGGTGATCACCTCCTCATTCGAGCCATACTTCTTTTCCGGCGACCATCTTTTTGAAGTCTGAAAAAGGAGACAATTCGCTGGAGACCAGATCTGCAGAATGCAGTAGGTGCGGAAGCAATTCAAAGCCCAATTCGTGCTATTTGGCCATGGTTGCCAACGACTTGTGACACGGTGTATTGTTTTGGGGGAAGAGAGTTTTTTTTTTCTTTCTTCATATGGGTGTAGGTCTGATTCAAAGACCCACTTAGCTAGAGCGGTGTTCCCCATTCCCTTGATGTGGCCGGGCCACTGTAGTCGACGGATGTTTGCCTTTCGAACTACATCCACATCTTTGTACAGGACGCAGAGTTCGCGGTTGTGTCTTCGCCTTCACTCGACTTCTTCTCAAACAGGCCCATACACTCTTCGCAGATTTTTTTCTTTCAAATGAACCAAGAACCTGGTCTGCCGTTTTACTTATCGTCCAGCAATCGGCATTGCACCGGAGCGCTCAAACTCAAAAACTGTCCCATTGTTCCATAACCTTCATTTACTGTAGTTTTCTGGTTTTCCGAAGAACGACTAGCAGGTGCTTCTGTAATAAAGAACTGAAGTTTTCAACTCTCACTACATCAGCGCCAAATAGCCGCCACCTGATACGAGCAAAGGCGGAACATTGACGGAGAAAGTGCTCTAAAGTGTCTTCACCTTCTCCACAGGCGTCGCAAAGGTTGTCTTCACTAAGCCCAAGCAGACTTAGGTGCTTAGCGATGGTGAAGTGTCCCGTTTGTACGCCGACAAGTTTTCTGCGCTCTTTTCTATGTAGAGGTAACAAAAAAGCCGTGGATTTCTTGCTGACGTTCGGGAGCATGCACTTGGTCCTTCCGGTCAGGAGTTTCGACACTAGCTGTTTTGATAAACCGAAATAACTCCGGTTGCCAAGTGTGATTTTGCCCCGAATCTCGGTTTTTGGAGTTCACGTTTGCCCCGAGATGGACAAACTCCTTAAGTTGTAGCTTTCAACTGTCACATTTTTTTTTATCCTCGTTCCCCAGAAGGTAGCTCACCAAATTTAATTTTTCTCTCTTCACCTACACCTTTCATTTTCAAATTTCATACAGGTCGGTGTTAAGTGAGTTGCCCGACCATGCGATCACCTCAAAGCCGTAACCCACTCCACCTTACAACCGCACTCTAGTGCAGTCTCAGTTCACTGATTCCGACCGCAATGCGTTCACCTCGACCTACAGAAAGTCCTCCCAGTCTCTATGCATTATTTTCTTCTTTCTTTCGTGTCTGTAGATAGGCAGACGAATGAAACCTTGAAATTTCGCAGCCGAAAGGTCACAGGTTATGCAACTCTTTAACACGTCTGAATGGTTTTGATGATGTATGAGGGCACTCTTTGTAGAGTGGCTTCCAGTCACTTGGGGATGTGTCAAAACAGAAAATATTAGAAAGCACTCGAATTTGGAACTTCATTGGCCGTGTTCCTTGTGCGGAATATTGTCATCGGATGCTTCGAGGGTAAAGAATGAGATTATTTGACTCTTAGGCGAGACCCCTGTTCTTGCTTTGAATCTTTCCGCTGAATTGAGGGATCCTTTCCAACCTTCAGACCTTGCCCTTCTAACTGTCGGATGCTCTTTTTAAGCTAAACGCTCCGCGAAGTGTTTCCCCCATCAAAATATAATGCCCTGATCCACTATCTGAACTCAATTTAACAGAGTGGCTGGAAACCGTCTATTCTTTCATCACACACTCCATCCAAGTGCTGTTGCATTTAACGAATCGCCTCAAAATGTTCCGATGACTACCGTCGCCCGTTCAACCCATTCCAACCCCACAGTCGATTATGAGCGCATCTTGCAATGAACAATTCCCGAGATGAAAACTTCAAAATTGTGAATTATGGCAGTTTGCAACTCTTAATGACTGTTGAAGAACTCATCAAATCCCGTCAAGGAACCCAATGCAATTCCAGTTCATCTGCGGCACAGCGACGAGTGTCCGTTTCGAAAGTTTCTCAGCAAACTGCACTCGCAATCAATCCTCGGCACCATCACAAACGACAACGACCCTTACGGCCGCCAACCATCCACCGCCCACCCTGTGAACGTCCTTCAGAAAATTGTCTCATCGTCGAGTGGATTAGTTTAATAAAGTGCATAATTTTCTCTGCCGTCATTTTGCTAAGGACCTTCCTTTTGTCACAGCGCTGCGGCGCACTCCTTCCACTAGAACAAGCAAAGCTTCACCGCGAGGATGAAAATAATCAGAAGCGACAGTTGAGAGACTTTTCTCCTTCTGCAGAAAAAAAGGACATTTTCTCTTCGTTCCTCCTTTTTTTTTCGTCTTCTTTCAATTCATTTAATGGATCTCTCCTAAGGATAACCGCGGGATAGTTCTCGGATTCTCGGCGCTCTAGGATGCATCAGGATGTGGCTCTGGCGGCAATTGTGTCAAGGTGTGCGACGGTGAATCCATCCTACGTGATGTCCTGGAACAATTTCGTCCGCAATAAAAACATAATTTCCACGGAAGCCGGTGGGGGGTGGGGAGCGGCAAGTGGACGACAGGATGAAGTGAAAGAATAATGGCCTAGCGAATGTGGATCAAGTGTCAGTTGTGTGGCGCAACACAAACCCGAAATGAGCCACTTTAAGGGATCCAACCGCCGCGCTGCTGGCAAACACTGACTCTGAAGTGCGTCACGTTTCGGTTGCATAATTCCGCCTTTCTTTTGCATCTCACCTCAGGTGCCGTAAATGTCGGTACGGTGTGCGGAGGAGGGATGTGGCGGGCGGGGGAATGAGTGAGAAGATTTTATTTTTAATTTCCAAAGTAGATTCTATCCATCCTTGTGCGGCAGGCGCTCCGCTCACGCCCCAGGGCACAAGCAAAGTTACTCAACTGAGTGGGATTTGTCACTGCATTTTCATGCTCCACTTGCTGTCCAAATGACATGAATGCGGGGGGTGCTGGGCGGCGGAGGGGTGGCGGGTGTGAATAGGATACAAGTAATGTGGCCTCACGCTTCTGTGGATGGAATAAGTTTAAATTTATGCTAAGCAACATAGCGAGGGCGGATGGAGTCTATTTTTAGGCGAAATTGTGGCAGGGACAGAGACACAGGACCAAAGTGAAAAAGGATCCTTGAGCGGTGGGGGACAGGCATAGCAGATAACCTTTCTTTCTCTCACTCTCTGTTTTTGTTGTTTTACACCTTTGGGGTGTGAAATGGTCAATAGCAGCGCCAGCAACAGCGTTTGGGGATCCCTTTGAGTGGACTCCTTTTTAGAACGCACCCGAGTTAAGTTGGTTGAAAAGATTTCACTTTCATGAGGACGACTTTGCGCCTTAATGAGTATTGTGTTATTCAGAGTTAAGCTCTTAAATTGTAGTTAAAGTGAGACTGTGTGTGTGTGTGTGTGCGGGAGGGCGGCTGGGATTAGCTTACATAAATGTGTTCGGTGTTGAGATGAAAAACAACGACGCCGTCGACTAAAGGGGTCACCCAGTCATCGAATGACTGGAGGCGCAACTATGAAAAAAAAGAACTCTGCTCCCATTTGTAAGCAGAAGTGGGTGCTTAGAGAGGATTCCCTGCGGAGGGCGTGCTGAAATGTGCTGATTTTGAGGCACAGTTTAGATATTCCCTTTTTGGGAAGGGATAATAAGATCGTTTCTTGAATGGCTTTCGAGCACGCAATTGTTTCGCTTTCGGAGTGGAATTTGAATGCGGCGGTTTTGGCTTAAATTTTTGTTGTGATTTTATGGATATTTATTTGTTGCCCAGCGCTTTAGATTGTATCAATGTTGGGACGCATTTATGCTTGAAGTGTCTTTCGAATAGCGAAGGTGGTCGTAGCTGATTTTGCGAAGTTGAGGTGTTTTAAGTGGTTCTTAAAGAAAATGTGGACTTTATACAAATTCATAAAGGTGTATCTCACTGAGTCATGTGACGCAGTTGGACAAAAGTGATCCCTGTTTCACGTTGCATTGCAACTTGACAAATTTCAAAGTATTCGCACACTGTTGTTAGTTTATGTTGAGTGAATATTGACTGAATACAAGAGAGGGGCATGCTCATAAAGCTTCTATTTGTTGGGAGAGGAATACTACTTCTGTTAAAAATGCGTAACACACTTTTCCTCTCGTAAGGAGACAGACATGATGATTTGGTCCTTATCATATTTTGACAATCGCAATTCTGTTATTAAAGCAGTCAAATACGATTTAAGTATGTTCATTCTACAGCTAAAAAATTATTGAAACAGCTGGCTCTTAAGAAGGAATGGCCACATTTGAAAAGGAAAATGCTATAAATTGATTTAAAATATGTATGTTTGGTCTTCAAATTGTTTATTTAAAAGTTTTTCAGTTTTCGGAGTTTTTCGGAGTATTTTCGGAGTTGACCAAAATTCACATAGGAGCAAGTTTGTAATCTTAAGAACAATAAAATGTATTTTTGCATATGTCAAGAATGTTTTAGTGATACATGTAGGCATAATGCAATTTAAAACAGTCCTAAATGCCCCATTATTCAAATGGAATTCATTTACTGATTATATTAACGTTGCAGAAAACGACATTTTAACTAATTCATAAAACAATCTTTAAGGAATATTTCTCTATGCAAGAATAACAGTGATGTCAGAACAAATGGCTCTAATCTCTTTGAGTATAGTAAGTGCTTACGATTTGATTTGGCCTGAGTAAGATTGATAATGCTACAGATTATGCAGTACGACCATTTACAGCTTATACAATTAAGCGTGTCCAGATGAAAAAGATGCTTAATTGAGGCGTATGCCATGAGAGGTAGGACTCCTTGCGGATGGAGCAGCGACGTGGTCCAGCTTCGGACAAGTCCATCGACTGTGCAATTTAGGTATGCGGAAACCTATGTATTTAACGAAAATATGGAGGGGAGACATTTAATTCCTTAGTAGCATGTGAGTGTTCAAATTGAAAGGAAATCCACATTTGAAGTTACTTCAGTCGATCTGCTCTGTTGGTTGCTACCTGTCTTATAACAAAGTATAGACGAGAGATGTGAAGAACTTGACAGATATCCAGGCCGAGATCTGCACACAGTTAAAGATTTGGTCAAGAGTTGGCCACCATTATGAGGCTCCGTTGAAGAGAATGGGTTTCACCAGTATAATACAGCAGTACAACTTCGCCAAGAACTTTTTGTTCTGATCTTGAATGTGAGCCATCCAACTGAGCCGATTCTCAATTATGAGACTGTCTGGTAATCAGTTAAAGAGTTGTGCCACACATATTGAGGGAAAAAGTTCTTCACGACGTGACCACAATCGTGGTTTGTTTGCCCACAAGTTTTTGGAAAGCGTCTTAGATGATATCCTGAGTGTTAGTTAATTTCCCAGATACTCCAATTTGTAGATTCTAGTCCTTCCATAATATAAATCTGGGAATTGAACCTTCCTCTCAGATTTCAAATTGAGAAAGAGCCATTCTGTGCAAATTTTGAGTGACCTGCTTCGTGCGTTAAGATCTTCCGGAAAAGCTTTTCAAATAAAGGATTGTCTTCAAAAAAGTACAAACGTGTTCCTTAACAAAATGAGATGTCTTCTTGCACTTATATCAACTTCAGAGCAACGCTTCAAGCTTTGTCTAGGCTACGTTTCCTCAGGACGACCTTTCTGATTTTTTACCAAGAAAGAACAAGAGATCCTCATTTTTACCTTCAAAATTTTAGCACTAAAACCACACACTCTTGTCAATGTTAAAATTATCCACCCCACCTCCACTTGCTTTCTGTCAGCTTTCATCAATTCAACATCAGTCCGATGAACCCTCCCCTCGACTACCAAGTCGACAGTGAGTCAAGTGAAGCTTAAAAAGCAATACCATCCCACTCACAATCGATTATGCTGCCATTTTCATTCCGCCATTTTCAATTCCATTTCACATTCAATTCCCCCCACCCCCGCACAATTCCCACCGCGCGTGTGTGTGTGTGTGTGTGTGTATGCATTCAACATGCCACATCATCACACAAGTCATATCCATCCCATTTAGACACTCAACTCATCCTGACATCGAGGCACGAGATACATTTGATATCATTCATCCATATTGTGTTTTGCTACACAGCAGTGGCAGCAGCGTCGGCGGTGGCGGCAAAAGAAAAAAAAATAGGAAGACACGAAAAAAATGGATTAATCCCCAACTTAACCCCGTATAAACTCTGCCAAGAGGGTTGTACGTTATTTGAGAACGCTCACCTCTCCCGCACCACCCATCGCCGATTCCTAGATATTGTCAGATCGTATCCCTAAGTCTCCGAGCGCCGCACATCATTTACATCCACCGAGGGAGAGGGCTTAAACCCTCTGGCCTGGTGGCGGAAAGTTGAATAAAACAAATATCCACAAAATACACATCCACCGATGACATTAGAAGGGGAAGGAGGGAAAAAAGAACGAGGGTACGCAGGATGCTGCGCTCCCTTGATAGAGGTCGCCATCCGCCCACCAACGCCGAGCTGTCATCCCGATTCGGGGACAATACAATGGGAACGCCACTGAAGCAACATTGTTTCAGTTTAATTAAAATGCTCGAATGTTAGCATATCATTATGGATTCTTGTGGCGGCAGCCGCACAGGGGGCGCAGCGGGCGCAGTTGCCTTGTGTCTTGGGGGTCCGTGGCCCGTCGCTCGTGGCATGCATTATCCAAATTCCACTCGCAGGGAGGTGTAAAAGAATTGAATGTCGTGTTGGTCCCCGTCACAGCAGTGGGGGTGGTGCGAAGAGAACTTGGCGTGGCTGTGTCTTTCGATTTGCTGCTGTTTTCACGACTTGAGGGAAACGCTCGTTTTTTCTCATTCCCCGCGTCTTGCGGTGTTAATGGATATCCTAACATGCGATAAGTGTACTCCACCGATGAGAGTACCTCTGGGTTTATGTCTTAATACCGGTTTTTAGCTCTCCTCCAGCTTTTCGTTCGCTTGTTTGGCTGTTATGGCTGTTTGTGTCGACCCCCCCATTCCTTCACCGAAACAGTCGTTGTCCCCTTTGGTACTTCGTTCTGTTTACTTTTGGAATATTTTATGAAGATGATAAAGATTGATGCGGAAAGTTTTGTGTTTTTTTGTTTTCTGTTACCCTTGAGGGTCGGCGGCGAGGGGTTGGTCGGAATAGAAATTCTTAACAACAGCAAGATTCTAGAAGATTACCTCGTACAGATGCTGCTTGATGTTGGAATAACATTTAACGATCTGAGTTGTTTTTGTTGTTGATGCGGGAGAGAAAGTGAAAGGAATAGGATTGCGCTTGCAATTCGGGCTGGGGCTTTTGGGATGTTATTGTATTTCTTTCTGGAGATCGCTGGTAGGTTTAGAAAATTTAAATCTTGCACTTGTTTCATAGTTTACAGCTGGATGTTAACAGAGGAGTAGTTAAATCTCAACTTGAGAGTTTCAATGACCTTCGGAAGATGTCTGCGAGTGTTTTGAATCCAATTTTTTGTGTCTCACTGTAAGTTAGTGTGGAAAAATGGCCTCAGGTAGCAGAAAAACTGACTGCACCCACGACCCGATCTCGTTGCCTATCTTCGGTGGTTAGCATATCTAGGATGAGTCTGAACTTATGCACGAAAGTGCTTCAATTGTCAAACTGTTGTGGGAACCATGGCATTGTGTGTAAGATCACATCGACTTTGGCTTAAATCCCGAAATGTAAAATTTTTTATTTCGTACTTTTCCGCGGCTCCACGTCAATGGTATTTCATTGTCTATTCAAATTTCGCCACTCACAGTGAGCATAAGGTAAGGCATAAGGTTTAGTGGAGGGGACCTCCACTCGTGGTCACTAAACTTCACCCTGGTCTCTTGTGAAATGTAGCGCCACGCAATTTTCTAGTCAAACTTTTCGTCCAACTTTAATTTTCAACAAAGTTCTATCAATTTGTCAAGTGTCTTCAATGTTCCGGTCTTCTTTCACATTTCCGAAGCGTGTTCAATTTCGATTGCGCTCCCATTTGCAAGTTCAACAAAAAATGAAAAGTTTTGGCTGTGAAGGGGAAAAATAAATTTGAGTTCGTGCATAAATTTTGCAATCAATCGCTTTGGTTGGACACGCAAAGCCATGAGAATGTAAACATTTCCCGTCCTTTGTGACAAGTTTCATTGAATCCGACTTTAAAGGATTTTCATGAGACTTATAAAATTTTATTTACACTATTCCTAATTTTTCGGAGTATCTGAATCCAGCAAATCATTTGTACGCAAGACCACTATTGCCTTATGATGATGTCAACAATTGTCTCTAAGCTTTATCTGCAGACACCATATCGAAGGATGTTCAAAAAAATGTTTGCAAGCTGCCAAAGAGACTGTAAGATATGTAGAGCTGCAAAAACGGCTCAATTTGATAAAACAATGTTTTTAAATTGGATATGCCCCGCATTTTTTAAAAGCAACCCATAAAATCAAACCTCCCCCCTTAGTCCTTCTAAAAGTTTACGTCTAAACTTTACCTCCCAATTTCCAAAAACACTTTATCTGTACCAAAATTCCGATATGAAAATTTACAGTTCCAACACACCACTCCTGTTGTAACCCATGGCCACTTCATAAAAAAAATTATCCACAGGAGTGCTGCGTTGAGCTTATATCCCGGTCCAACACTTCACCCTTGTGGTAGCCCAAAGAAATCTCATCACAAAACCTTCACCAAGTGCTGCATAGAACCTGAACAAAAAAAAAAACGGTCCAACACACCACTCCTGTGGTAGGCCATGGAAATTTTCTTAGACAATCCGCGGTGAAACACACTACTGCTGTGTAAAGCCATGGAAGTTTGATCACTGACATGCTGCATCGAACCTGAAAAAACCTCCAGGTCTAACACACGTACCCTGAAGCGGGAGTGCTGCGTTGAACCTTCAGAAACTTACGGTCCAATACACTGCCCCTGTAATAGCTTATGGAAATATCTTTACGAGGGGTGCTGCGTTGAAAAAAAAAACCCGGTCCAACACACCACCCCTGTGGTAGTCCATGAAAATGTTAATACATCAATTTTTTTTAATTCAACTTTAAACAGAACACACCTAACTATCACATTGCGTCAAACAAAACTGCATCACTTTAAAAATCTTGAAATCCTTTAGCTTCTGTTAATGTTTTGTGAGTTTTCGTTTTTTTTTTTATACAAATCTCCTTGCGTTTGCTGTGTGTAGAGCTAACAACCCTGGTGGCTGGCAAAAATCAAAAAAAAAAAAAAAAACATTACTACCTAATTATTACTTACTCATAAGAATGTGTATCTTATTCGAGAATCGCATGCATTTTCTAGAATTATTACGTATCCATAGGAGAACTGTTTGACTAGTGTTAAGACTTGTTCTTTGGTTTTGTTGTGTTTGTTGTTCACACTCTCTCACCTCTGGTGTGTTATTCGGCAATGGAATGTTGAGCTTTCTTTTTTCCCCTCAATTTCACAACGCATCGTAACGTCCAACCACCTCCACCACCCCCTTTTCCTCAGTGCGACAACATGTTCTAATCGTTTTTCTTGTTTTCTTTGCAGTCATCAGTATTGATCAAAACCGAACCAGAGCCCAACGCCGGACAGAATAGCACCGCAGGCTCCGCTGGAGGCGGTGGCGGTGGGGGTGGATCGACACCCGCGAGCAGCATATCAGCAGCGGCCACCACCTCGGTGGGCAGCACAAGCCTTGTGACTGGCATCACTATGGGCGTCAATGCAGCCATCTCAAGTGCAAGCAATACATCGCCGGTGGCCGCTGCCACGGCAGCCACCCCAACAACAAACGGCATCGTCACAAGCGCAACTGGCGCCCTCATGGACATAAGCAGCGCAAATCAATCAACTGTCACCTCGCAGATGATCCTCAACAACACCAATGCGGCTGCCACCGCCTCGCAGAGCAGTAACATGGCAACTGTCACGACCAGCTCGCAGCAGCTGGCCCCCGTCACTGTAAGTGGGATTGGAGGGGTTGGCTCTGCTGCCGCTGGAACGTCAGCCACGTCGTCGTCGACAGGGCTCGACACTGCCTCGATTGTGTCATCTATCGTCAGTGGGCTTCCATCCAGTTTGCAGGCAAACATCGCCGGTCCAACTGCCGTGTCATCCAGTACAGTCGCCTCACAGACAACATCACAGATAATCGCGTGCTTGAACGCGCCCGCCAGCGGCATCATGACCCCATCCGTGCAGTCACCCGCTGTATCGCTGGCCTCAGCCCTAGTCCCCATCGATCACAAGAGTCAACCCAAGCGGCTGCACGTCTCCAATATTCCATTCAGATTTCGAGATCCCGACCTCCGGGCCATGTTCGGGGTAAGTGTCGGCCGATTCGCGCCACCCTCCCATAGACAGTTACTACATAGACCGTGTACCCACTAGAGTTTCAAATGTTTTCTTTGGGACTTTTGAATGTTCTGTTGCATTCGGAGTTGAATTAAACATTTTCCGTTTCGTTAGTTAAGCTAGTTTACACTATCGCTCTTGACTGTAACCATTTTGATTGTATATTGAAACGAATTTTCTTTTTTTCTTTTTTTTCATTTTTTGATCGTTCCTCCCTCAACTGATAAATAAACCGAAAAAAAAATATCTCGAAACAAAACCAACCCCTTGATTTGTGGTCGTTTTGTATCCGTTTACACACTTACTCCCTCAAATACAAAACTGAAATGTGTCCAAACCAAATAATTAGCAATTTGGAACAATACTCGATGTAGAAATTATATTCAATGAGCGCGGCAGCAAGGTATGTATCGTATTTATTCGTTCATTCTTATCGAATTGACTAAATCCTTTAATCAAATTTGTATACATTTTTTTTTTTTTTTTTGAATTTAGTGAAATTTGTGAAATTTTAGGTTCAGAACAGTTTTGTCGTCTGTCCGATTTGTATTTTTTTTTTTTTGAAAGAAAGAAATGGTCGAATTGGTGATGTCGAGAGGGATGGAGAATGCAGTGGATCAAAGGGGAGCGCTGAAAGGAGCAGCATTCGTTTTCCTGGATTTAATGCGGTGACATGCCAACAGAGGAGGCTGAAAAAACGAGTCCTGCCGCAAAACTAAGAAGTGGAGGTGCACAGGATTGAATGCAGATATTAAGATAGTCAAGCTGAAGGCTATGCTCCAAAACCGTTTGCCAATAAAATAAATAAATGTTTGTATCAGGCCTACGACTCATGAATTGCCTGAGCCTGGGCTGTAGCTTCCTTCCATTTTTGACGGTCCCGGGTATGCTGCTTCCAGTTGTCAAGACAAATCTCTCTAGCGTCCGCAATGACTTGGCGTCCATACGGAAACTTCGGTCTTCCTCTCTTTCTCGAACACGGAGGCTGGGATTCGAAGACCCTCTTAGATATTGGATTGTTGTCCATTCGCTATAAACTAGGAGTACGGAATTTAAAAAATAATACCGCTTTGAGTGGCAGGACATGAAAGTTATAGAATAACAAGCGAGGCAACGGTACCTTAGGATCATAATTTTTGTCAGGATGTGTGACTTTTCTATTCATTGTGCCCGCCTTTAATTTCTTTGTTACCTTAGGTGTGACCCTAACATTCGGCTCTTTCCATGGTGGTCTTAATGGTGTTAATGTACTGGAATGTCTGGACCATCTCTAGAAAGAGGATATCTCTGTAATCAGTTCTATTGACAGCTAATGCCTCACAAGATAGCAGCATATGTTCTGGGACTTAATTTGTTTCACTTCAGAATCTAAAGAGTCCCTCTTCTGCTAATCTGTGCTTCCTTAAGTGTTGCGTAAGCCTAGAATGCCCTGTGTTTACGTGCCTTGCATTGGACCTGCTCCACTTTATGGATTCCTCTTTTTCTTCTCCCTATTCTTCTTCATGTGCCGGTATAGTCAGAGACGGACCTGGGTCTCATCCAACTCCAAGTGGGTTGAGGCTCTTCTCCACTTTTCTGCGCCACATTAGCGTAGGTCACCCTTTGTTGCGTTGTGCCGATGGCTCAGATTCAAAGACTTTTCGTATCGGAGCAGTGTTGTCCATACGCTCTACATGGCCTAGCCAGCTAAAGCGTTGTATCCCAACATGCTCGTCGTTGAACCTTTTTCTTCAGACGCCATCAACGCAAAGAGGACCAAACAGTGCACGGAAAACTATTCTCTCTCTTCTGGCTAAGGGCTTTCTCATCCGCTTTTAGTAACGTCCATGACTTCCATTACACTGACAAAATTCAACAGCGTCAAAACTGAATCCAGAAAGGCAACAATTAGCTGTAGAAAGACCCGGAAGGTATTAAAAACATTCAAAGGTCAAGAGCCATAGAAGATGACTTGAGATTGCTGACAGCTCACATCTACACACAATGAGTGTATAATAGGACAGAGCAGTACAGTGCTCTCCAAGCCTTGTCTTAAACAGACTCAAAATATTCAACAAAGCAATAGTAAGATGGAAAAACGTTCCATTCAGGAAAGTTGTCAAACTTATGAAGGCAGCACTTAAATCCTGTATCCAAGGAAGGGGTACAACAGAACCCCATGGTCGCCATAGTAGTGCCATGTGACGCAACCCCATTTTAAGAAGCAGACGTAAAATGATGTGAAACCTTGCTCGGATTTTCTCAGTCACAGATTCACTGTCACAGGGATGACGCCTGATATCCTACGAAATGTGAGTAAATAGCAGAACTGGTGAAATTTTGTGTAATCGCCAAAAAATGTCCAACTCCTGTAAAGTGAGAGCCAGAAACATTTTTTTCTGGGTAAGACATCAGCGAACAAACCCAAAATAAGTAATAAGAAATATGGTACAACAAAATTTGACAGGAAGGAGATGAAGCTGCAACGATAGGATAGCAGCAGTGGCTTGGTCACACGTTCCACGTTGTTCTCCTCTTAGTTTTTGTATGCAGCACTTTTTCGACAACTCTCCAAGAGTATTAATTGTTAATAGAAGACATCTAAAATCTTGCCATTAGTGGTCGCATCTAATGGCTAGAGGAATAATAGCAGGCACAGTGTGAGAGTTGATGAAGAAGCTATGGCCTGGTCACTTGTAAGATCAAGTCCTAGTAAACCAAAGAATGTTGTTAAGACTGTAGGTGGGAGTTGACTTACAAGTTTGACTTAAAGTTGGATAAAACATTCCGGTCCTTTTGAAGAATTCAAAGAGTAGCAAGATGGCAGAATTCTTACATCCCGACAAGCTGTCAAAATACAATAGTTTATACAAACTGTCATATTGGCATGCCTCTATTCACAGAATGTACACGAGCAATCAATAGATTCATCTCCTCACTTCGATAAATCCAAAATAAGCATAGTTCTTAACAAAACACAGCTATGCGCTTTTAAAGCTTTAAAATTTCTTTGAGAAAAGTAGCGATATAACAATGTCCCGCTGCATGAGTTTGTTGCAATTTCATTTGCAAAAACATAAACATTTCCAAAGATAGACCATCGATGCGGTCACAGATAGATAGAAAGCGAGCAACTCATGAAAGCCAAACAGAATCTGTCGCCAATGAATCTCAATTTCGCACACATCCAATGAAAACGAACCAAACACCAGACAGACACGCGGCGAAAGCTTGACATCAAAGACTTTTGAAAATAAATACCAGCCTTTTGAAGTTGAAAACGGTCAGCACACTTTCGGAAATAGATTTATTGTGAATAAATTGATCACATAGGAGATGAATGGACAAATATCTGCTGAGGAGAAGAAAGCGGGCATTCTGGTGACATGTATTTTCATGAAGATAGAATTCTTTTGCCGTTCGTGGAAGGGAATTGAAGACTGCTTGATGTACAAGACTTGAATGTGGCACGTCGTTCTTTGGAGCACCAAGTGGCTCATTTATTTGAATCTTTGGTACGTCGCAGAAACGTCAGATTCAGCGAAACGCCAGGCGGGGAAATTTTGCGAAAGTCGAAAGTAGGTGTCCTAGAAAAACCGAAAATCTCAATAAACAGAAATTTATATTTCAACGGAGTTGTCCTGGCAACGAAAGGACAAATGTTAAGCCCTACGCAATGACCAATCCAATCTTCGTCAATCGTTGTTGCTTTTTGATGGCGAAATGTCTGCTGTAAGTTTTTGTCTAGAATGACTTACATCAAAGCAAATCTTAAGGGATTCATTGCAATTCAATGTAATTCACTCACGGTATCATTCCCGAAAAAATGTTTACGTGGTGCAGCTTCATCTAGCAAAGGCGTCCTCAAGTTTTGAGTTGGTCTTTGATTTGCTTTGTCCAAAAGATTTCCAAATCCTTTGCATTTATAATTGACGTCTGTACCCTAAGATGTCGCATAAATTAAAAAATCAAAGCCTGACACATGAAGCCAACTTGAGAGAAACTGGCAAGTCATCTTAAAATTTGAAGAAGTTTGCTGGCTGACACTAAGCTCCGTCGCAGACAAGTTGAAAGAATCACTCACGTGGCGGCTGTTACTGCTACTAAGTACCACTTTAACATCAGCTGATGATGGAGCTGTTAGAAGATTACAAATGAATTAAAACGGGCATCAATGGCGATGAGGATTGTTTATAAAATTGTGATTTGAAGTTTATAAAATGTTGGACTCAAAATTAAAGCACACAGCAAACCTAGGGCAAATCGGCGAGGCAGTCTAGCTGTCGTCTCTGCAAATGTGTTGCTTGTAAGCAACATCCTGCGCATTCTCCATTTGAATATACCACACAAACATTCCGAGAGTGACAGCACTGAATCATGTCTCAAAAGTAACACATTGATTTCACAAGAGAAAAGAAATCGAACAATTGAAAGGACGGTCATAAAGTTTGTTAAAACCAAGCGTGGAAAAGGATAAACAAACAAGTCGCATCAAACGAGGATTTTTTTCTGTTTTAAAAGCGCCAGTTACTGAAAATGAAAGAAACATGAGAAGACTGTGTTAAAGACGCCTTCCACATGTCCCCGTCGGTCACTGACTAGACGCTCCTTGCTGCGGTTGCTGTTGAAGCAACAGAGAGGAATGTGAATTTAAGAGCTTGCGACAGCTAACCGATTCTCGAGGCCTAGACTGCAATTATTCGGTACAGAGGAACAAGATTGCTTACAGAGTGGACAACATTTATACAATAACTTAAATTTTGTAAAAGAAAATGCAAAAAAATTTAAAATTGTTCAAATGGGTGATTATTTCAAAAAGTTGTACCATTGTTCTTTGTGTACAAAGAGCTTCCTTAAATATCGACGCTTGGAGTCGGTAGTAAACTGCTGACCACCTCCACTCGTGAAAGAAGAACAAAATCAAAATATGAAAAGTTTCTAAAGCAAGCTTGATTTAAATCCCTAAAGGACTTAAGTCCCGAATTTGTCTTTTCAAATCTGCCATGATCTCCTTTCGTGTAACTATTGTCAAATTAAGACTACAGTCTTCGATTAATTGTCGAAAAATTGACCCAAAAAAAAAAAACAATCTGCTCAACTTCCATTTCGCATTCTCCGCCTCTCCGACAGCCATCACCAAAAAGACCTACCAACCCATCAATTTAAATTAAATAAATAATAAGATTATTTCTAGAACTCTAAGTATCATATATACATTCATGACAAGAAGCCATCAACAATCTATCATTAATTTTCCATTAAACCTCGAAAGCAAAAATAAAAATGCCTCAAAACTAATAAATGCTTACTTAATCAACGAGCAACAAAAGTAAATGTTCATCTCTTGCTTAAGACTCGACTTATTAAGTTTCACACACTAAATAAGTAAAACCAAATGAATGTATATATACAAAAAAAATGAATTATTTTATTCCAGATAAATGAAAAATAAATATTTCGCTTAAAAACAATTTGCAATTAAATCTAAAATCTTAAGTAAAAATTTAAAAATAATACTTGTGCATCAATTCTTGTAAACAGAGTAGTTTTTGAGTTTTATTTAAGGACACAATTTAGTTACCAGTTTTTGTGATGCGTGTTTTTTTCGTCTATCCTTTGCATAAATTGTATTTTGTTTTTGTTTTGTTAAAGTATCAAGGATTTTTGGAGTAAAGAAATTGTAGGAATTTTTGCTTTGGTGTTCTTTTGTTTTTTATGTTTTTTTTTAGAAAAAAAAGGAAATTTTCCAGAGAAACTGTGTTCTGTGAAGAGATAATGTTAATGTTGACGTTTCGTGAATGTTCGAGCAAGGAAGGAGAATGTTAATTACCTCCGTTAGCTGTTTGGTTTGGTATGAAGGAAACACCAGTTTAGTTATTTTTTTTTTATTTTTCATTTCATACAGTATTTTTTTTTACAATTTAAAGAGAAATTGTTTTTGTGTAAGAATGTGTAAGAGAAGAAATGTTTTGTAGGAACGAAATTCAATCGTTTTTGGACAACCTTGAAATTTTCTAACACTTTTAACGAAAAGTTATTAAACGCAACGAAAAGAAAATTTTTATTATTAAACAAATTTTTAAAAAATTTCAGCTTAAACGGGTAAACTCACCATCTGCCACACAGACACAGAATTCATGGCGTCATCAAGTTTGTAGTTGTCGCGAGGCATACGCAAGGCAAAAGGCTCCCGACCATTCGGTAGCCTTTTGCCTCGCGTATACTTCAGATGTCATTGTTTCAATCTTGATCGGTGTGATCATCTGTGGGAGTCGCTTAGAAAATAATTGTCTAGATATAGATAATAATGTAGATGCTCAGGATCACAGATGTTGACAGCTTTAATTTCGTTGACGTTAAAGGCACTTAAAGCAACTTATCAGAGCTCACGTCGTGCGTCTACACATCATGCCGTCAGTCTGCTGCTTGTGAAGAGCTCGTCGTTCGATGTCTAGGCCGTTGCTAGTGATGATGCTAGTCCCTCATGGTTCTCGCTTATAGACACATATCTGCAGCGGAGAAGAAAACGGGCATTCTGCTGAAATATTTTAATGAAGATAGGGTTCTATTGCCGTTTTTACAAGGGAGTTGCAAACTTTTTGAGAGAAGGAAAAGAAAATATGTCACAGTCCAAATTCGGGATACCGCTTGATGTACAGGACTTGAATGTGTTTGTTTGATAAGGCGGGCAACACACCGTGATCGAAGGATCAAACCCCAAAAAACAGATCTTCACTCCACGCGAGTACTTTAGTCATGCTGATAAACAAAAGGTGCTGCCTCGTTATCGCAAGCCAACTAGTCAGCACCGGGGAAATATTCTCCCTCAAAATGATGTCCCTTTCATTGTCATCTTCACTGAAAAGTTGGACGAACAAACAACAAATTAGGTCTTCCTTAGCGCCAGTTAAGTTAGACAGCACGATTGAATTTTTTCCATGAGCTTAATTGCATTTTTCTCGTTCCCTAGATTTTCCATTCCTAACCTGAACTTCGTAGCCTCTTGTTCGCATCTTACTGTCATTAGCGAGCGGGTAACGATTGAATTATGTAGGCGACAGCCCATCCTCGATCCTCTTGCCCACGTAAAAGGGAAGATCCTGACTGTTGTCTATGAAAAACAGAAGACATACAACCACCTTTCGGAGGCCCAGATTTGCTGTGAATTGAAACTTTTATTAGCAGTCCACGCGACTTCGGACATAGACAGATCTAGAAATTTATCAATTCAATTCTTGTTTTCTCTTCATGCACTTCGGCTATGGAATTGAAAAGCGATGGCAGGTATATTGGTCCACTTGTGTTGTGTCCTAAATCACAGACTGAGAGTCCAGAATGGGAGTTGTCCTATAGGATAGAGTCAGCGCCCTTTATAAAACACATTCTCACTCAATGCGAACAGAAGAAAAAAGCTCCAAGACAATTCTCTATACGCACTCCTGCCTCTGGGAAAACTTCATTCTCTGAGACTTGGTGCTCAGAGTGAACGGCTATCTCCGTATGTGCACATCTCTCTCTTTCTCTTTTCTTTTTTTCTACCCTTCTTACTCTATCGTTCCTACAATCGCCTCATACTGGTAAATTTTTGAGAAGGTGGTTGGAAACAAATTATGACAGTCCCACGTTTCGTTTCCAAGTTCACTAGAAAGCGTTCAAACTCACTGTGTGCTGACCTCTGTTAGATCAGCCAGCCAATGTTTTAAGTGCTCCTTGCGATGAAATGGCCATTACGACAACACACACTCTTTTCTTTGCCATTTCATCACTTCTCGTCGCCACTGCATTGATTGATCAATAAAGGGACATCTGCATTTGCACAAGTCACAAACAAAAGGATATCCTAAGTTCCGATGTTTTCCCTTCCGTAGAACCGAAACAAAAAAACACTCGTTTCCACAATTTACCCGTAAATTATCGCATAAATTATAAATCCGTCACCACTCTGTAAACAGTAACTTTATTGCTGTCAGTTTATTCAGGGCAAACTCTGAAATATTTATTGCAAATTTAAAAATGTGCACACGAAAGCAAATACCTCCTGTAATTCACCGTTAAACACAATCAAATAATTCATCCGTGAAGGACGCACTATGCGGGCTGCACCGATTCATATGCATGAAGGCCGCACATATTTGAAGTTCGAACTAGTGAATGGGTAATTTGTTGGGAAAACACTGCAAATGCATGCGAAAGGATAACAAATTTGGATCAAAGTCATGCTTGTAATTTATTCAGCATCTAGAGGAAGCTTTGCACGGCATGCCTGGCATACTTTTGAGTAATTGCCCATGACGCATAGTCATTCTTAGGGAGAAGTTATTTTTTCTTTGCAAAAGGGAAAGTTCTTTCGTGTGCTGAATACGGGACTGATAGGTTGGTTTTTAAGTTGCGGTCGACGTGGCGTAGTGGGTAAGTGCGTCGACTCACACGCAGAAGGTCTTAGTTCAATTTGAGGACAGGCACCTCGAATTTTTCACGCACCACCTCTTTCGAATTGCTAACAATACTCAAAGAGTATCAATTGTCTATGGAAAGCTTCTCAAATCTCGCCGTTCGGAGTCGGCAAAAAACTGAAGGTTCCTTCTACAAGTAAGAGAACAGTAGCACGCACTACACGAGTAGTTATTGTAGCAGCTAGGCCCTGGTCCCTTGTGGGCTAGAGTGCCAGTCAATTATTATTATGTAATTTGGAAGACACTTTGAAGGACTAAAAAGATGGGCTTAAGAAGAACAAACATGAACCTTCTACACAAATTTGAATTTGAAATGAGTTTCAATTCACTGCCATCGGTGCTGTCGCCTAATTGGAAAGTCTTTCGACTCTTCTGTGCTTGTCAGATATTTCTCAAATGTTGACTGGTAGCTCGCTTAGTTTTAGAGCCGGCACATAGATTGTTGAAGGAAATCTAAACAACGTGACGACATATCAGAGAAAGGTGGCAATAATTAGTAACCTATACCTATGTGTCTATGTTACTTTGCACTTGCAGTCACCTTCTGCTTTTTCTTCATCAAGTGGCGCTATAGTCTGGGGTGGACCTGGGGAAACCGGGGCAAAGCTCTCCAGGTGGCACGATCTTTGACCAGATGCTTCCCATTTCGCACAACAAGTTAGTTGAAGTCCTTCATCACAGTCATCTAGGTTTGGTTTAACGTCACAGCTGTAGCATCTACACATGGCACGTTCCTTCGACAACTGCCTTAAGCTTGGCAAGTTGCTAAGACCATCCTTATTTTGTGTGCGGCACCTTAAACAAGCACGTTCTCTGTTGTGATATTCAAACGGCTGGAGTCTAAATAACTTTTGGGCTGGGGCTGTGTTTTTCATGAACTCTGCAGAACCTTGCCGGCTTATATCGTACATCACTGATTGTTTTCCTTCAGATGAATCAATGCAAAGAGGAGCCCAAATTGCATAAAGAACCCAATTCAAGGATTAACAGCCTTTTTATGTACTTTTCATAAAGTCTAGGTTTTGCGTCGTAAATAAAGACAGAGACGGTAACTGTGTTATACAAAGTCGGCTTGATCCTTCGATGGAGAGGGTCTTAGTACTCAAATGCCTCTTGAGAAAAAAAGCAACTCCCTGAAATGTACATTTAGACATCAGTTCAAAATCTCATCGCCCTTATACAGTCCTAAAAATTAAAACTTTACATACTCCTAAGTAAGTACTAAGCTTAAAACAAAGCGTGAGATTGTATAGGGTACTAGTGGTTCCGTAATACCATAAAACCCGATTCCAATACCAATGTCAACCTTGAAAGCAAAGTAGCCCTGAGCTGGAGGTGAAGAAATACTCAAAAGGCAGTCCAAACACAATGCAACGAGTGCATTAAACTAGAGGGTGTTCAGCTGTTCGAAAGAGTTCACATTTTGCTGCATTTCTGGATCGAATCTAGCGAGTGTTAAAAAGTTACTGACTAAAGCTCTCAATTTTGTCAGGAGCGTGCAACGTTTTCATACTTTTCCTAAAATGAAAAACTTGAATATGACGGTAATGTTTCGAATTTTCAACAACTTTCAAACTTAAATAAGTTTTTACGTAAATATGCGATTTTAATAAAGTCACCCACAAAATGGAGGCTGATATGTCACCTTTCACACAAGCTATGATATTGGCAGGTACAAGTTTTTTTACGGTTACATTTCAAAACTGTCTACCAACAATTTGAACTTTTTCAAACACCCAAACAGAATAATGTGGGAGTTGTGTTAGAAGTTGTTGACAGTGGAAGTTTTCCTGAATTCCATCCATACTCCAAGTCCTGCAAGGACCTCCAGGAAGGAAGGCTGAGGGTCTTTGTTTGTTTTGTTTGCTCTCGCTGTTCTGTGAATTGCTTGAGTTCTAAGAACAAAATTGAATCAATTTTTTTAAAAACATAATTTAAACCCCACAATGTCACAGCAGTATTTGGGAGAGTGCAAAACAAATTCCTTCAAGTTTCACTCACTCACAAAAAATTCAAATTAAACGTTTCTCTGAATGTCAAACGCAGCGCAAGTCGTTGTCAAATTTCGCCAAAGTGTCGAATATTTGTGCAAGAACCGAGCAGAACCTTCAAAGAAATCGAGGACTCGTGCTGAAAAACGGCTCACCAACCTCCGCATGCTGTTCTTCGAAAAATAATTGAAATCCCTGTGAGTCCTTGTTGCCGTTCCTGAAGGTATCAACCCCCGCGCATATAAATTCGTATCCTCCAAAAATAGAATAAGCCCCGCACTCACAGAGGAGATACGATTTGTCGCTGTTAATAGAACAGTATTTGCGTTCAAAGTTCAAAGATCCATGCCAATAAAAGCCAACCGCCGACACATGGTGCACAAGTGCCGCTACCGCACACACGAGCAGCCCTTGAAGCTGAGGTCCCCTGGGGACTTAGGCAGTGTCACCATCTGAGCCAAGTGAAAATGAATTTCTGTAGCAGCCTGTGATAGTTGATTCAGTGAGGAGTCATGCCGGGCAAGGGGGGGCGTGTGTGGAGGGGAGGAAGGAAACTTTGTCACTTCAAAGTTAATATTTTGCCTTCGAAAACCCCAAATCAAATAAAAGCGAACGTCTCTCTCTCTCTCTCTCGGTCTCTCGTTCCAGTCATCATACACATCTGCTCTGGTTTACTTTTCTGATAAGCAAAATTGCTCCCGATTTACATGCCGTCGCACAAGGACCTCGCTTACAAACCCTAAGCCCGGCGCACTTTTCGCCGACAGAGGAGTGAGAAGATGCTTGTAGTTTTCCTTCCCGAATTCACCAGTCTGTGTCTGGAGCCTTTGTCCCAGAAGTGACACCGTCTAGCCAGAGTGTTTAATAAGTTGAAACTTTTGACTTAGCCACCCCGCCCAGAAGGGAACGGAGGGGGGGAGGTGATGGTGATGAGTTTGCGGAGTTGCTAAGGAGAGTGCTTTTTAATTTTGCAATTAAATTTTTGCCCAAAAGTGAGGGCGGCCGAAGGAATAAAGCACGAATCGCAGCACACTAATTCCATTTCGCTCTGTAAGAGAAATTTAAATGAAGATAAAGACGTTTGCATAATGCCCGGGCGAAGTATTCGTCCGGGATGACTGTTGCCTCCTTTATGGCGGCACAACGACAGCGGCGTTAGGACGAAGCAAAATATGACGACGGAAGCGACGACTATGACGATGATGTTGATGACGATGATGAGGGAAGGATGATGATAATGGCAGCGGCGATGGCTTTGGCGTTGGCGCGCTGAAATGTAGCGAGAGTAGGAAGTCTGACCGTAAAATTTTATGAAACTATTAACATTTAAGATGATTTTTGTATGAGTCCTGGCGTGGTAGTGCCGACGACGAATGCGTCGACTTATGTAAAGGGAGTTAATAAAATTAAGGACGTATGCAGGGATCCTGTGTAATTGCCAACGTTCCGCTTCCCCGAGTGCCGCTCAAACACCCCATCGACCGGCCTGGCGTGATGGTGCTGATGATGATGATGATGATGATGCACTTGGGCTGGTCTCCAAATGGAGTTTGGAACAAAAATTTCATTCACTATGCGGCGGCGACGATGGTGTAAGCAAATTACTTCAATAGATGAGGAATTTCTGTGCTGCAAACACATCCTCACAGAGGGTCCTGGAGAGGAATGTTTCAAACTTTTGTAATCCCCGGCGGAAGTCTATTATGACGGGTGGGTGTAATTTATGGCTACGTCGCCGTGGCAAAGCGGTTGGCACTGGCCTTCAACTGAGTCAATTTAAATTCATGAAGTGCAGAGAATGTTGTCGGGTGTTTTAGTGGAGATGCCAGTCTTTCGCTTTCACCGAACTTGACTCCGGGCAGCTCAGGACAGTCTCTGCAGTATGACGTATTCGAAGTGGTCTTCATTGAATGTGTCTCTAGCTTTATCAGGGCTAAGGTATGGCAATCCATTGCATTTAGGGCTGCGGAGTGATGAGAAACTTAACTGCATAACTTGGGATTAAGGACACTAAGTGGAGGACGATTGTAATGAAGCACAAAAACCGGTGATAAAAGCAGCTACTAAGTCAGGACTATAAAGGATGTCAAATGATATTTTAGTGAAGCAAGGGAGCGCTAGTTGTGAATGAAGGGTAACCGGACTGTGTACCTCTCTCAACGCGCTGCTGAAGTAATTAGGGATTCAATTCTTCTGTTTGCCAGCGCGATGGATCCCTGTGAAGATGCCCTAACAGTGTCAATATGTTTTCATCTCTTAAATTTTGACTATCATAGGACTTAAGCTGAATTCGAAGGATCTTTATCCGTTCTGAGTAGGCAAGGTGAGATGGATAACAGTGAAGAAAGCCATTCATCATGAAGTTTAATTTTTTTTTCAAATTAACAAATTTGGGTTTAGGTGTAGGCTTCTCTATGTCAACTCCGACAATGTCTTTCACGTGTCACCAAACTTTTTGTGTCATTTGCTAAAATGTTCCTTAAGTGACTGTCTAGTCCTAAATTGTTCAGAGATTGTGCAAAAATGACAATGAGACAGACAGTCCATGGGCGGTGCTTTGCGACTAGTCCCAATAGTTGTCTTGTCGGTTTGAATCAAGTGATCAGCCCCCTCATTCTTGTCGTGAATCTGAATCTTGCTCTGTATCGGAGAAACAAATTTGCCACTCTGTGGCCTCAAATACCAAGGCTACGTTTATTCACTTCACACATTTAAAAACATTCCAAATGCTAACATGTTTTCCATAAGCCGGCGTAGAGTTGTGGGCATCCACTAACATGTCAAAGATCTTAGTTTCGATTTCTGGACTGTTCATTCCTCTTTATCCATCTCTTTAAACATTTAAGCTGGCCTTTCGAAGTTGGTAATAGGTAGGTTTCCTTCAAATCAGCAGCACGCATAACAAGAGTGCTGCAGTGGGTGTGTTTACCGGACACTAGCTTACAGGACTTCATTCAAAAAGACTAAAAAAATATTGTCTAATAACTTCTCTTGGAGCCAGCTATATGGAAGGGAGGATCTGTATCTCCTCTGCAATCTCAAAGTCTCAAAAAGGAAGACATTTCTTGGATCGCCTAACGTCACTTACTATTTTAAAGGCTAAACCCTTCCCACATGGCTGTGTAGTGGACATACTCTGGTCCAAGATCATCTGCCTAGATACTCGACCTTCATTCGTCATTCACAGTTTTCACTTTTAGAGATCTATAAAGATTGGAATGATCATTCTCTAAAGGTTGACATTAAATTTTAAAGACTCGTGCCTTTGATGTTTCATCCACAATTTCTGTCGGAGAAGTTAGGTGACTTTCATCCTTTACTCATCGAATAGAAATTGGACTTCAATACAGCCTACAAGAAACTAGGGCCTATATCCTTCAGGTGCTACCCGTTTTGTGTTGCTAGCTAGGGCCTAGTTTCTTGTGGGCTGTTTTGCCAACCTATTTCTATTTGACGTAAAAGAAAGTCTTTCTTTCAAGTTATTAGTCCTGCAGTCTCTGTGCCCTACCACCCAATATAAACATATTGATCATACTTGTGTAAAAACCAATGAAATGGCGCCCAGTGAGGAACTAAAATCAGGTACGAATTTGTACTACCCGACACAAGAAAAGAGGCGGCCTGCAAGAGTACATGACTGACAACTTCCTTTCCTAGAAAGTTGTAAGTAGCAAGCGGAGGAGGGTCAAACAAAGCATTGTGTTGCCACGCAGCGGCCTCCTAGAGCCATTGAAATCTGGAGGCAATGACAGTCGTTAATGCATTTAAGGAGATGGCTAATATCCGCATCGGATCAGATCAGATCATTGAGACCTTCGAAGAAGTGTGCAACTAAATGGGTCTGGGAGGTGGTGGATGATAACCATTTCCTCCTGAACCCTTAAGCCAGAAAAAAGGTCGTGTTGGGGAAGTCCTAATTTGTCGGAGTGCTTACCGATACCACAGTGACCAGCAGCTAGACCACTAAACTCTAATTTGTCTTATGTGATCAAGCTCAGTGAACGCACAAGGCAAATCACTTTGGCTAAGCGGCAAGTTGCGCTTGTTTTTCTAGGCGTGTCCATTGAAAAACAAAAGATGGTATGTCTCAAACAGATGGTTCCCACATATACACTCAATCGCTATCGGGGTCACTTGATATTTCGGGAAAATAGCAGGACTGCACGATATGAATTCATTTCGCCATAAACGGGCCTTATCACCCAACTGACCTGTCCCAACCATTTCCTTACGTCTGAATCAGGATTCCGTCACATCTTTGCACAGAACTTAGAGTTCACGATTATGTTTTGTCAGCTATCCAACTTGCACCCAGGCGGGATCACATAGCCCTCCCAAATTGTTTCCCTGGAACTTAACAGGAATCTGTTCTGCGTGTTTAGGTTATCCTGGTCTGTACAAGAAAGAAACGGGTCTTCTACAGCGTGACGTTCAACCATCGTGTCAAGATTTTTGATCCTAAATTAGTGACATGACCGTAGTTTGTAAGAAGTGTCAGGTAGACAAACTCCTTAGCTTCCTCAAACTAAAGCCAAATTTGGTTTCAAGGTGGTGTAGAACGCATCGAATTTTTTGATTGGCAGCACCAGCTTCGTTTTGTTCTCCTTCACGAAATCGAATTCGCCTGTTCTCGCCTGACGAAATCTGGTTTCGCCTGTTCTTCAATCAAGCTTTTACAACAGCCAAGTAGGAACCAGAAACGACTTCAAAGTCACCATCGAATCAAGGATCGTTGCCCACCAGTTAGTTGCACTGACTTGTGAGAGATAGTGACTTCCGTGCAAACACTTGCCCTTCGGTATAATTTTCGCACACAAGTGAAGATTTTATCTGACAGTCAATCAGAACAAGTTTTAAATCGTTAAGAGGTCCTTTCACCAAAATTTCAGAGAGTGGTGCAGCACAACCGAATCAAGGATCCCGATTCACAGACGAATCATATTCCGGCATCGATGGCAAAGAACTACCTGTGATAAAAACTGTCATTTGAGGCTCTCCGATCGGTAAATTGAGAGGGTCCCACTGGTCTTTTCCGGGGAAATGCCTTAGTCTGAAGATTTTATCAGTCTTTGGACGTACTAAGTCTCATTAGACGTTTCCTGTGCTTCAAACGTTCAGACAAGATGCTTGCTTTTGGTATCTAGCATTAAACGGTCTTGTCAATCATGTACTCTAAGTCTCACACCACCAAGGCCCATATCAAGGCAAAAAAAAATGTTTCCTTGTGTCGAATTCCTCCTTTTTACATCAGAACGACAACAGCGTTGTTCTCAATCCATTAACTAGACAAACGAGACTTTTATTCACAGACAAGCAGTAAATTTAACATGCCCGCCCACAAAGCCTCTTGTTTTCGATTTTCCCCCGCCTCCACGCCAACAAATCTCTCCACCGCACAAGAGAGGCAAAAACCCTCATCATTGTGTACATTTTTGAATTTCCATTAATGACATCCTCAAAGTCAATAAGAGCCGTTTGAGGCAGTCACAGAGCCCATTATCAACTTTTTGCCGTTGCGCCCCGCCTCATACGATCACCACCCGCAAAGTAAAAGAACACAACATCCACCCCCCGCCCCCATCGTTTGCTTGTTTCTCTTTCGATTTCCGTTTCATTTTAAGCGGCGAGGACGTTAAACAATGTAAACTCTGCACAAGCACCAATCAAGGACATTCCAAGTCCATTGATTCGATTGCAGTATTTAATCTCCTTGAGAATTCCATTCCCCCCCCCCTGGCAGCCGATGTAATTTCCGCTACAAGACACCCGCCGCACACGGCAAACTCACACACGAGTCAAAAAAACAACAGGAGCACGAAACACTGAGACAGTTGTCTCAGTTTTTTCTCAAAAACTTTCGAAGAAGAACTAATCCAGACATTTTCGGAAAAAAGAAGAGAAAACTGAGAAAACATGTTAGTTTCTCTCTCTCCGCGTGCATGTGACAAAGGACATCCATTTCCGTGGCAGGGAAGATTCTGCAAATTAATCTTTTGGGCAACAAAATGATCTCCCCAAAAAAAACAAACAAACGAATGCAAACTTTCCCCTCCCATTCCTCTGTTGTTGCGGTCGTCGCAGTCGTTTTTGCCACTGCATGCCCCGGCAGAGAACTTCGATATCTCTCCGGGAGTGTTTTGTACGCTTGCTGCTAGCCATTTGTTCAAGGATACGTCTGAAGTTTTTGGTTGTTGCGACTGTTTGGCAGTTTGCTGGCTCCTTGTGCTTGTCCCCCCCCCCCCCTCCCGTGTAGATTTGCTAGCAATTTTCGGTGTCCTTTCTAATGCACCTCTCTGTGATCCCCGCAGCTCCATTGTATCTGCTCGGATGTCCCTTTATTTGCGAATTTCACGGTTTGAATATCTGTGCGGTGTTTTTTTTTGTTGATCCTTAAGCGGACTTATTTGCATCCACTAGCAGAGGTCCCTGGGCAAACGGATAAGGATGTACTTTTCGTGCAGGATGTATGATATATTAGCTCCGCTCCTTGTCCTCGGCTGATGATGAAGTGCATGCAAACAGAAGAAATTGATGTATGTCCTCTTGCAGATAAGGACTCCTCGTTTGCGCCCCATCACTGTGCACCAAGCCCGACCGGTAAATTGACTCCTGATAGATAGTGGTGCAAAAAAGGGAATAGCTAATGAGAAAGTGCCTCTTTTTGCCACGTCTGGCAGACAGGTGGAGAGGTCCTTTCTTGCCCCCGCCCCCGGACAGAGGTGAATGGAGAGGAATTTAATTTTGCTTACATTCCTCGGTCAGGAGGGGCTCCATTGAATGCAGGATGTGGGGACACGTTCTCAATCCGAGAATGCAATGTGGAACAAGAGGGACAATCGACCTGCAGTCCCCTTCCACACTTGAGGGGCGGGTGGTTGTGGTGACGTAGCATCTCCCACGAAGTCAAGACACGACCTCAATGCAGAAGAGGGCACATGCTACACATACTCCTGCCAGTCGGAGATTATCAACAACCGGCCGAGAGTGGCGTGGTGTGCTCCTCTTGCGTTTGAGAGCAGGAAGAAGCCGTGACAGTCCACCTCCAACCCCCCATCCAGTAAATGCACTGTTGGGCAATTGAATATTCATAAAGCTGCTCCTCAGTCGGCGGTGGTCGTGTCCTGAATGGGGTGTGGGCTTCGTCTGTGCGGCCTGACATTGACGGTTGGAAGGGGTTGTGTTATTTGAAATGCATGAGCATGCACATGGCACAAGGCTCCAAAGTCGTAAGCACCTCCATGTATAGATGGCGGTGTAGAAAGACGGGTTCAGACGGGAGACAAACAAATTATGAAAGAAACTAGAAGGATACTAGTGAGTTATTATTTTATTAATATTAAACAGAATCCCTGTGAAGTTTGAAACTTTGCAGGGGTGGCTGTGCTGTAGTCTGGACATGCATAATTGTGGAGTCGAAGGAATGCAGACAGTTCGAAGGTTAATGTCCCTCTATGGACATTAACATCCGCCCTCTGAAGGGTTGTCATAAACTTGGCATGCTCTGCTGCCACTCACCAGACGGAGATGGGGAGATCTCCTACAAAAGTATGGAAACTGAAATTATTTAATCGTGGAGAGATGGAAGGTCAACACGCTGACACTTAAAAGGGAAACTTTCCGGGCACCGAGAGAGTGCAAGGAATTTGTTTTCAAAGTGAAAATGACAGATGCATTCTGCAAGTTTCTCCTGTTTACTCAACTGACTGGTTTTCTTGGATTTCACTTCCGTTCTCTGAGCTTTGAAGAAAAGCACCCATTTGCGAAACAAATTCTCGAATGTGGTGTTGACTGGCGGTTTCTTGAAGGTTTCTGTTTACTTGAATGCTTCATAAATTTGGAATGAATACGTAGTTGGCAGGAAGTAGCCGATTGTGGTCTGTGTGTTCGAATTGGAGTGAAGGGAATTTAAATATGATGAGAAAATGTTCAGAAAATTTCATTTCGCTCCCATTGTCCTCTGTGACAGCTGTGGAAGTTGATTTGGAAAAGAGGAGGAACAAAGAATGGCCGAAGAAGGGATAAAGGTGAGTCAGCTGTCCAGTTCTTCACGAATGATGGCTCCTGCTCTTCTCAATGAACTGGGGAAGTTAAAGATCCATGAACTCAAATGGGATGGTTTTGGTAATCGAGTACTCCCTCAGGAACATCCGCTGCTCAGTATGCATCCTTACTGGGCAGACAGAATGCTCCTTTACGCCCACTTTTTCCTTAAGACATAAAGTCTTTCGAACTAAACCAAACCTGAGCTAAAGATCACACCATGTATTTGGTACTCACAGAAATTAAGTGTTTGATTTTTTCAACTCCGATCAAACATTTTTAAGGTTTCGTTTGTAAAAACTTTACATTAACTTTCCGTGTGGCCGATCTTTCATTCTTCATGACTTCATGACTCTCCACTTTTTTTCTTCAAATGGTCGACTTCTAGAAGCGTCTTAAGCAGGTTAAAACTGCTGCCCCCAATTTCACAATTGTAGGTAGATGCATACTTTGCTTTAGAAGCAACTTTAAAATCAAAATATTTACAAACTACCTTTTTGCAGCTGCCCCTAGTTGCAGATCTTTTTCTTTATCAATAAACGAATTTCGAAATCGATGTGCATTAAGTGTGAGCGCTGTCGGTGGGTGTCCAGATGATGTTACTGGATTTATGAATCACTTCAATCAAAATCACATTTGTGACACGTGTATTCGGAATCACTGATGGAGCCGTAGTCCATTTTGTGGCGAAATGGGAGTTACCATACCCAGGATTGAGAGAACCCGACTGGCAGTGACAGCTTGAACAGAGGCTATATGCTCGTGCCACGGGAGATCAGGAGCCCCTGGAACTTCGGTTTCCCCCTTGTGAGAGCATCGTGGTGGCTGTGGTGTAAAACACAATATCGCAAGCAGAGACTAGGTTTGAGTACTTTGTTGACTGGTCTGAATCAGCTTGCTCACCCTACTGATTCGGGTCAGGCGGTTAGAAGACTTTCCTAGCTCAGAGTGGAGTTTCATTATAAACCGGGTGCTGCGACCCATAGAGCGGCGGAGGTTTCAGAAAGGCCTCGCTCCATACTAAGATGGGGTGATTGAAGCAGGATCTTATTTGGCACGCGGGTAACTAAGGCGTCTAGTCTTGCTTTATCTACGACTCTTGAGAAATGGATCCCGTGATGTAAGCCGTTAAGACAGGTGATCACGTTAAACGAAATCTCGCATCTGGGGGCAGGTATGTTCCCTTCTTTAGTCACAGTGGCGTTGTGGGTTAGTGTGTCGATTTACAAGCAGAAGACAGGTTCGATTCCTGAACTGAACATCTTGTATTTTTTCACTGCACCACCTATTTCCGTTGCAAGCATCATTCAAAGGCTTCTAAGCGACTGGTGAGAAGCTTCTCAACTCTACCCATTTTACGAAGTCGGCAAAAAACTGTAGGTTCCCTTTACTTGTGAGAGGGCGACAGTACGCAGAGCATGAAAAGTTGCTGAAGAAGCTGAGCCCTGGTTCCTTGTGGAGTGTCACCAGTCATTTTGAGACCTTAATTCAGAGTCCGTACATAGTGGCTTCTGTAATCCCCTTACATAGCCACACATAGGACTTGGAGTAGGTGTCAGAGTTAAACATGGAAGTAAAGGGACATTGAATGCATTAAATCTTGCACCTAATTTAAATCCTATCCAAACAAGGAGCAAATCCTATTCGAGCAAACAAGGGTCGATGGGAGGCAGTAGTCATCCTCCTCAGCCACCGAGACTGCATTACTAATTTGTCCTGGTTCACTGCTCACTTTCTTTCTTCCTTCGCTTTAATTATGAAAAAAAAATTGAGTGGCACTACAGCCTACAAGGAACCAGGGCCTAGCTTCTACAACAACTACTGGTGTTGTGCGTGCTACTGTTCTCTCACGAGTAGAAGGGACCCACAGTTTCTTGCCGACTCAGAACGGCGACATTTGAGAAGCTTTTCATAGACGATTGAAAATCTTTGCGTGTTGTCAGCAATTTGAAAGAGGTGGTGCTGTGAAGAAATGCGCGGTGTCCCGTCTTGTTATTGTAGAAGCTAGGCCCTAGTCCCTTGTGGGCTGTAGAGCCACTCAATTATTATTATGATTGTCCCGTCTGGGAATCGAGCCTAGACCTTCTGCGTAGCGTTTGACGCACTTACCACTACGCCACGGCGACCATCATGCCTTTACATGATGTGCAATAATTGTGGCTTTATCAGCGGTCTGCGGTCGGCTGACCAGAAATTTTGTGGGTGGGTGGTAAGTCCACCGGAGCTAACGTGCGTTCTAATTGAAGCTTAGGACAAGTATACGCTTATAACTTATAACTTTATGCAATGCAATGAAATGAAGGAATGCTGAAATGTAGCCAAAACCTCCATCATACGTTTCCGTCTCCTTGACTGAGTTCGTTGGTCAATTCAGAAAAGATCAGAAAATGAATTAGTTCATTTAAAGCACTCGATTCGATTTTCGAATTCATGAAACGACGAGTCTGCCCCTAAAATGAAACCTTCAGTTTCACAAAAATTACAGAAACGAAAGAGCAGACTTTTCTTTGAATATTTGATTTTTGAAGACTGTTCGATTACCAATCTTTGTTGGTAGCACTTGAAACCTAAAAATGAATGGGTTTTTCGAATTGAACGTTTTAATCTTCTTTATTGCTTGATTTTATTTCAATAATTTTGTATGTGGAACTGGCGCGAATGCCTTTGATTGACAAAACGAATGACAAACGAGAAAACTGAGAATTGAATATGATGCACAAGACGCGGATAAGAGAAGGAAAAAGAAGAGAATGCAAAGCAATAATATTTTGCTATAGATCTGCAAGTGATCGATAATGTGAGAAGCGTTAGAGATGTGATATTTTGATGATATGATATATGATATATTAGGCAGGAAACGCCAAGCGAACCAGAATTTAATTTGTATCGTTGACTGCTGAACCAAACAAAAATATTTCTTCTCTTATAGCAAGCTAGAGCACAAATAATTTTGTTAAAACATTTCTTCTCTTACACAATTAGAGTTTATTGAAAGCACAGAGGGATATTTAAGTTTAAATTAATTTTCTTTTCCGAAGTTAAGAAAAAAATTAAAAATAAAATCAAATCCTCAAAAACCTACAAGAATCCTTAAAAAAATGCTTAAGTGAATTGTGAAAATAAAATTGATAACGAACAGAAAAAAGAAAATTGTTGCACGTTGTTTTTGAGCGGATCCTGAATGAAAATGTATTTTTAAATTATTGTATTCAATTTTTAAAAAGTGAAAAAACATATATCATAGAAGTATTTTTATATTTAAAACCAAAAAAAAAAATATTTATATTTTATAATTAAAATTAAACAAAAAAAAAAATCTTATGTAAAACCAACAATCAAAATTGCATGTATCTTTGTTCTGTCCTTTGCATGTAGGGATTCGGTTTTGTAACATTCGCTAATAGTAGCGATGCGGAGAGAGCACGCGAACGTCTTCACGGCACTGTGGTTGAGGGACGCAAGATTGAGGTGTGCATGAACATTTTTTACTTATATATTTACATATTATATTAAAAACCAAAAAAAAAAGAAACAAAAAAGTGATAAAAAATTATTTAGTGAACATACATATACATATATATTTACAAAATCTTATAATCAATATTAATTATCTGTTTCTGTTTGTTTTTCTTTGTTTATTTAGTCACGCACACCCACACCCACTTGTGGGTGTGTCTTTGCAAATGAGTACAAACAAAACAAGTTTTGTTTGAATGTCCATTTTGTTTGATGATGAATGTGATGTGATTTCTCTTTCAAGGGGGGTTTCCTTTGTAATGCGAAATTTATCTTCAAAACTGCCGGCCTTGTAGAACAAACAGACGATTCATTATTTGTGAAACGAAGCAAACGCCCATCATCAGCGGCAATTAATCCTGGAATACATTATATTTCATCCTGACCTCGGTCCATTTTCGATGAACGACAAGATCTTCTGTGCCAGGTCACTTGATAATTCCGTTTAAACAACCAATTGCTACCTGCCATCTTCCACTTAGTAAAAACGCATTTCCCCCCTCCCCGCAGATTTTATTCCCTTTTCCGGCTCCAATCTCGAGCCCCCTTCAATTATGCTCATACTCTGAATCATAATTAACCGGGTGGGCGGGTGTGCGATGATTGTGAAGGGGGAGGGGGAATGGCCGGCGTGCCGCAGTCAACTCTCCCTCTGAAAATGCTTAATTCGTTTGGGTTGTTCAATTGTTTTTAATTATTTCTTCCTCCCGGTGACGTGGTGTGGTGGTGGTGGTGCCCGTAAACTTTTTGGACGATTGCCATCATTTCGAAATATCCACTTCGTGGGAGATGGATGTTTTCGTTTTTTCTCTTGTTTTTCCCTTCACCAACAATGACGAACTTTTGATGCTGCTGCTGCTGCTGTGCTGGAGAGGTTGTGCCACAGCGCTCGTCTGCGAAATGCGAATATGGTTACCTACTGCTTTGAAAGTATTAATTATAACCGTGCCGTTCAATTCGCTCGCTGTGTGCGTTCCGTGCATTTCATTTTTTGCAATCCAATGGATTCGCAGGGCGAAAGGATTTTATGCTCTGGTCTGTTTTTATTTTTTTTTGTGGCTCCCTCTGTTCCCGTTCGTCGTCGGATTTATTATTTTAATTGCTTGTGGTTCGGGTTGCAAGCTGAAAATTCTGCAAATGCAACAGCACCTCGTTGGACTTTTTATTTCCACACACGAAGATAATTATTATGCGTTTCTTTTTCCCGCGAAAAATCCGGGGAATTTTAATCAATTTAGAAACTCGGAATATTTCACTTTTTTAATCTAGACAGATGATCCGGACAGACTGATACTTTGGCGTTTGTTTTGCAAAAATATTTGCGCAGAAATGAAATTCGGAACTTTTTTCCACGGTAGCTTGGAGATAGGGAATAGTTTACAAAAACAAAAATGTTTTTATTGCGAAATTCCGCTGCAAAATTTAGTCACAGAAAAAATGAGTTTGGCACATGTGATATTTGTGTTCGACACGTCATGACATTCGGCATATTTTAAACGAATCTCCCTTTTGTTTACATTCACAAATCGATCTCATGTCACTTCAGTTCTTTTTGAAAACCGCCCAAACACACAAAACACAAAAACATTGCCTGGCAATACCTAGTGTCCGACGGAATCGCCACGAAATTCATTTGGAAGTGTAGAAGATAATTACCCAATTTAAACGTGAGTGCATGGACTTATTTGCAATCGAGCAGACCACACTAAATGGGAGCCTCATTCGAATGGATGAAGCGATTCCGTGTGGCCTGCAGCAGACTATTTGCTAGTCGAATTCGGACCGCAAAGAATTCAGGTCCATAAATTAGAAAGGCGAATGCACAGCGCAATGTACTTCATTGTTGATAAGTGGGTTTATATGGATGACAGCCTCATTTACTTCACTTTATGTTGACTAGGTTTTCTGTTGAATTAAATTTTAGGTTTTATGTCGTTTTTAAAAGGAATTCTACGAGTTGTGCACTAGGAAGCTGTGTGGAAACTGAATATTAAGAGGAAGCCGATCAGAGTGAAAATATCAATGTTTTCGCTGAAGCGACAGCCTGTCGTCTTTCGAGTTATTCCGAAGTCCTAGGCAACGGAAGCGCCGATTTACGTTTAAAAGAAGAAAACGAGTTCTTTGCAGGGAGACAAGTCAAGTTCAAACTATTGACATCTATGAACTCCTTCCATTGTGGTTCAAGGTTCCTTATTCACTTTTGAGAGAAGATTTGGTGATCTGGCGCCAAACAGTTTTTGAAGGCTTCTCTGGCCTTAGCCTGGTTTCGAAACACCTTTTTGGCAGACTGCGGGAAGTGGTATGTGACAGATCACTCAATAAGTCCCGGGACTAAGAAAAATTTTTCATTCAATATTAATTTTTTTTTTGTTAGTAGCGCCCCCTATATGTCCCGGGACTTATTGAGTGATGTGTTAGTTGACGTTTATCAGAATACGGGCAGATTTTCAATCCCAAGTGTAGCACTAGTACGTGTGTGGAATGGGGTCAAGCTTTGTCATGGCACATGCAAACGTTAGCCAAGCTCCTTTAGTGTCGTCCTCGTTTTCTCCTTTCGTTTTATAAGAGAGAGAAAGTCATTGCTCCTTCTGAGACAAGTCTAATCTAATCTTCAACAATCCCACAGACCTAGAAAAATGTCACGAAGTTGGTTCGATAAGGACGAAGGACACTTAATACAAATTTCACTCACATTCATTTACTAATTCACTCATTGTGAATTCAATTAAGCATTAATTAACAGCCAAACGTCGTCCTTCTCGTCCTCCTGGTGAAAGAGATAATGCACTTATATAAATAACGCAGGTTCAACCCAAGCGAGGCATTTCCTGAAGATTCCTTCTTCATTCCTTTACTTCGTTGCTCATCCTCTTAAGAACACATGACACCAACAAAAGGGAGAGGGTTATTCATCGTGAGGTTTGAATTAAAATGAAAAGTAAAACACATCAATTTGAAAGCGACTTGAAAATAAGTACTATTGGGTGAAAGAGTAATTCATGACATTTTGTTTTTGAAAATGATATTATGTAAATGTTGATCCGGCCCGAAAAACCGTTGAATCCGAGCCATAGGGACAACACAACAGAGGACGGCTAAGATTGAGATGGCGCACGGAAGTGCAGAAGAACCTCAACCAACTTAAAGTGCGCAATCAGAGGAAGGTGGCAAGAGATCCAGACGCATGTTGGTTGAAGCCCAGGTATAACTTAGTAGGAAAAGGAGAAGAAATGTTGGCCACGATTACGTCTAAGGTGATCCATTCGAAAGGTTCGCGTGTTGCTTTACATGAACAAATCGCCCAAGGACTTGTTCAGTCATTGCGGCAAGTACTTCGCCGATAACACGAGTAATGTTGGTTTCAAAAGCATCAATCGTAACTGGCTTATTCCTGAAGATCTCAGACTTTATCCTCAGAGAAAATAGAAGTTTTGAACTCTCAAACATTTTTACCGCCTCGTATTGCCGTCTACTGACTCGTATCGCCTTTTCTTTTCGAAAATAGAGCTCACTGAGACCATATGCAGGATGACACAGTCCGGTTACATGCATGCTGCTCGGAACGAAGACTCAATTCGTTAGAGTTTTCTCGTACACTGGCAGCTCTTCACTGCGTGCTGAATGTTGTCCAACCCGTCGAGTATCATTCACTAATGTAAACTGCGACTCAACGTTGCGAATGGTATTGACAAAAGTAGTTTCAGAAGGTCGATAACGCGCACCGTGAGTTCCCCGAATCGTATGAAAACAATACTTCAGAGAACGCTCATTTTCGACATACGAACATACGTACAGCTGAACACTACGAAGACGCTGCTGTGGTTTGAGTCTTGCCATGATGACTTGCCAAACGATACTGGACAAAAGTAGCAAAGCAGTTTGCAAGATTCTTACATTATCTGCCAAAAAAAGCCTATTGGAAATTTAACCTGACGATGAATATTTTTTTTTTTTTGCTGGTGATGTTTGACACAGAGCCTTTATTGTTTTTTCTGGCTTTAAAGTGATGGGATATTTGAACTGTGCCAGGTATGTATTGGTATTGCCAACAAGTCTACAGACAAAGCGCCAAATAGAGAGTCTAATAATTGTTCTTTGGCTCTTTTGATCAATTCACAATCTAATCTTCTCTCATCTTTTTTCGTAAATCCATCCTCCCAAACTCCGAAGTTAAATGCACACTGTGTCATAATGTTGGTTGCAAATCAAACAAACGAGAAACTCTGCTCAATTGTTCATCTCATCATAACACTCTTCTTTGTTCAGATTGAAAGAAATGGTCAAAAAGAACCCAACTTCTAAATAAAACACGCTAATCGTTTTTAACCTTTCAATCCTGACGATGTGCGATGAATTTACTTTTACTCTACTCCCTCAGTGAATGTAGCTCAGTTTCCTTTGAACTCAGCGGAAAAAATAAACATCCTCCGTTCTGGCATTTTCCTAAAATTAAAACCAAATTGCCCTATTACCGCCAACAAATAAATGCAAACTCTCTCAAAAATTACGTGAGTGAAGCACACCTCCTAACCTTTTTCCAAAAAAAAAAAACACGGAAAACTTTTCGTTCAATCCGAAAAGCCACACATAACATTCCAACAAAATACAAACTCCCATCGAAATTCCAGTCAAACGGATGAAAAAACAAATCCTTCTGCAAACCTCCACTCACTGGCCTACTTCCCACGCATAATATCATCCGCTAAACACAACCATCACTCTCCATTCAAGCCAAATCCCCATTCTTTCCGGCGCACATCACCGCGCACCTCGACCACCACACAACTTCCAATCGACTCCTGAAAAGGAAGCGCCGCCGGAGCGAAACCCCCCTTCCCTCAACAAAAGGAAACCCTAAAACACCAACTCGATTGTATGCTGATCCCTGCAGCCTCGACCAAATCCCGCACGCCTCAGTAACAGTGCATTTATCGTATCGTTCGCCATTTTATTGTGAAATTCCGCACTAAATTTGGTCCATTCAAGGCCTCACAGGCAGGCAGCTTAACCGAAGCTCAATAAAGGACCCCCAATGCTTTGGCAGAGAAGAGGAGCATTCGCTGGCGCTCCTCGGCTCGCCGAGACGAGTGCATTTACATTTTAAATAAGCCTCCGTTACATGCATGTACCGTGTTATTTCATATCAGCAACTTTTATGGATAGAATAAAATCGCCCCGTACACAGAGATGCGGGCATCGATACCCGCACACGGGGGCTTTTGTGCAGCACGGCGGCAATAACTTGGGCTAAGTGCATTTTCTATACGACTGAGCTTGGTGCGGTCGATGTGGACGACGTGGTGGAGCTGGAGGGGGAGACAGAGAGAGAGAGAGCAGCGTCGAGACTGAAAGAGGGATTTCAAGGATAAAATGGCTTATCCCGAAGATTTTTTCGCCTGCATTTCCTCCGGTGTGTGCGGAGTGTGGCACGGGGACGATCTACTTTCGTCCTCCTTGCGAGCCAAGTTTAATTCCATCTCCATCTCCGAGATGGGAGGATGATGGCGATGGCGTTGGTGGTGGCGGTTGCATTTGCATTTTGAAGTCGCACGTAATGGACGAGGGAAAAGTTTAATTGAATCCGAGGGGGAGCGAGGGGCCTCCCTGTCAGCGGTCATTAATGTTGGAAGCATAAGCGTTACTTCTCCATTCGTCTTACAAAGCCGTTAATGGCAGTGAACTCAAATGCAAATTCAAATTCAACTCGCATGAGGTGCCTTACTTTAGAGCGCGTCGGGACCTTTATGGCTCAGCACCTACACGTCTGAGTGTTGCTTCGTCGCTCTCCCCCAACCCACACACACACGCCAACGTGAAAGTTTTCTGCCAGAAAGGATCAATTTTTGTTTGAAAATTACGTATTCCGGGCGCGTCACTATTCAAGACGTCGCGTGTGTTGACTTTATTGAATCCGCGGCTGTGCGTTGTACCGTCGTATATGCAATCTTCCCTCAGCGACAGGAACGGCACACAGACACAGGGCGCTTATTGAATCGGTTGGTGATGCAAGGACACCGCCCCCGGGGGTTTCAGGTGAACTGCGGTTTCGTGGAGACATTATTCGATTTTGACTGAAACGTCTTCGCCAGCGTCTTCCAGTCGGTGAAAAGGAAGACGGGGGGGTCGGGTGGAGGGCGGTATAGCCACCGGCAGGAAGAAAGGAAGTGAAACGTTGAAAATGTTTTCACAGCGGAGTCAGATAAGTGATGTATGATTGAATTGAAGTAAGTCATCGTCCCTTGGCGAATAGGAGATGCGCGAAAACGCCACGTCGCTGCAGGTCGGAAGGTGTGGTTGGGACGGATGTGGCGAACGAATGCGCCGCGAGGCAATGGGCTTTCGAGATATCGAATGTTGTGCACAGACGATGGCATTGTGTGCAGAAACTGATTGCTCGAGGAAGACGCGCGGGAGGGGCTGGGTGTTGTCGTAGATACAATTTACTTGGAATCAATTTACATGTCGATTGATGTGGGGGGTTGAACTATCGAAGACGATCATGTCCTCAAACGACGATAGAGCCATTTGGAGTGAATGGCCCTTAAGGAAGGCTTTGGGCGATTTAGGAGAGGTTGTGTCTTTTCTTGCAGGCGTTCGGGGAATATGTGCCCGGCGGTGTTTATCTTAAAACGTTGCAGGGTGATGCTGGGAAGAATAATTTTCCGGAAATTATGGGTCGCTCTAGCTTAATTGAATGAGTATTCGGATTTTTAAAGAAAAACGTCTTTTGGCACATTTCGATCCAACTTAAGAAACGAATAAGTTACACGCTTGAGTGACACATCTGTCCTGTGGGATGTGATAAGTTTTTGGGTTATTTTGATGGTTTGTGAGAAGGGCATCGTGGTAAGAGGGCACTGGGTGTTAATATAAGAGAGTGAGAGAAGAAAGCTTGATGATGGGAGATATAAAGCATCTTTGACCACATTTTGGACCAGAAAGGACTTACACAACAACTTAGACAAGAACTTCGACAAGAATTTGGACAAGAACTCCGATAAGAACTTGGACAAGTAATTGGACAAGAATTTGGACAAGAACTAGGACAAGAAATTGGACAAGAAATTTGACAAGAATTTGGACAAGAACTAGGACAAGAAATTAGACAGAAATTTGGACAAGAACTAGGACAAGAAATTGGACAAGAAATTTGACAAGAATTTGGACAAGAACTTCGACAAGAACTTGGGCAAGAATTTAGACAAGCAATTTGACAAAAAGTTGGACACGAACTTGGACCACTAATTGCACAAGTACTTGGACATGTATTTGGACAAGAACTCGGACAAGAAATCGGACAAGAACTTGGAGATCATAAGTGAGTTTGGTATCTTAAACGTATTCCACGTAAACACCCTCACTTTCGGTAATTTGAAGCTAAGTTCTAAACAAAACCTTCAATGTGCAAGAATAACACACACCATACCTCGTTTTTTAGTTACATTATTTCAATATGCGATATGATTGCGTTCCCAAATTTCAAGGTTCCATTAAAAATCTTGTCTCTTTCGATAATCATTAAATTCCGCCAAATTCTAGACAGAATCAACCTCCTTCCAACGGCGTATTGTGAAATGTCCTTAAAACCAAATCAGTGCCACAATCATTAGTTGCATTACACATGCCCCCCTCCCTTCCACGAAGAGAGAGGCATTTCCAACATCACTCGCACCTCGTCCGCAGGTCGGGTATGTCAAGTCAAAACGTGTACACCTTGTCGGCCTCATCAGAAATTCATTTCACGATTCTTTTCAGCAATGATGCCCCCCTTCATCAGGTGCTCCTTGTTAACACAATTTAAATAGTACCACCTATAAATTTCCACATTCAGTCAGCCAGGCAGCGAGCTAGCCAGCCACCACGGCCCGAGACGTGCGAAGCGTTAAAAAACGGCAGCACTGGCGATGGTCACATCCCAGCACGGCATCCATTGTGCGCACATTTTTATCAGCATTCCCCGGGGAAGATAGAAATTCGCACCTCGGGCCCTCGGTCGCTCATTTGTTGTATTTACGTGTAGCGTGCAATTTACGAGGTATCCTCTTGCATTACGTGCAGTTTTATGAAAAGGAATAAATATCCCGTTCCCCCTTTAAAAACAACATTAAATAGGCCACCCAAGCCCATCCTCCGGTCGGTGGATACATGATCCTTAGCGGAGAACAAAGACGCAGCAAGCAACGAAATAAAATAAAAAATAATTTACGAGAACAATTTTTTAATTATATCGGCATTATCTACTGCTGCAGGAGACGGGTGGGTGGGGGGTTCGGGCGGACCATTGCCTGGGATATGCACATTCGCGCCTGCATACCTGCGACAGGGAACGGGAATAAGTTTTCAAAGAACGACTCCGACTGCGCCTCCAGCCAGCTGTAGTTACTGAAGCAACAAAAGCTCCTTATTACCACAGATTGATATTTACTGGCAGCTTAACGTCGGGGCTGTAGTTGTGGCTGGAACTGGTGGAGCTGCTGCTGAAGCAGGATAACAACCTACAGTGGATTATCAGTTTCTCCCGGAGCTGCTGCTGCTTGCTGGTGGTGGCGGTGATGTTGTTCTGCTGTTCCAGTTCTTCTCTCCGCCGTCGTGTACACTTCAGACTAGAATCGTATTTGCCTAAATGATTGCATGTACTTGGTCCATAGTTAAATTCACTTAAATACGTCGTCATGGGTTTTGTTTTGGCTTCTGTGGCAGAAAGGAGGTTAATGTCCTTGTGGAGTTTGCTGTGGCTGGATTTTTCTGTATTTCTTTTTTTGTGATGGTTTGACTTGGAGAACAGCATTCTCTGCGTCGTGTAGTCATCGCGTACAGGTCGAATGGGAAACGGAGTGGGAGGAGAATGTACAGTGAAGTGTACACAGCAGGAGGTTGGGCGGTTAGTGAATGGGTGGGGGTGAGGGTTGCTGCCAGGAGCTTATGAATTGAGGTAAAGCGACTTTGAAGTGGTTTCCCTTCGACAGTGAATCGACTAAAGGAATTGTTTTTTTTTTGTTGCTCCTGTTTTACATATTTTTCTTTTAAAGGACATTTCATCTCTGGTCTGTGCTTGGTCCTGCTGAGTTTGGTGTTGTTGGGAGGGGTGGGGAGGGGATATTTTCGAGAAAAATCAAGGTGGAAATATTAAGTGGTTTTCTGAGTTTGACATGTTCTACGAATGTGTGCGGTTTTATTTTGGAATTTCGAATAAAGTCAATTGTACGGGATGTCCTCTTTGCTACGGGATAAGTGGGGACTGTCACGGGAGTTGATGGCTTAAATTGAGTAGTGACCAATCCAGGGACGACAGCTACTCCTTGGATTGCCCTTGTGCTGCATTGTCCTTATGGAAAAGTCCCTTGCTTCTCCATGCAGGCCACCACTCTTCTACAGGAAGAAACTCGAATCAAAATTTAACAAAAAAAGAAAAAAACTTTGTTTTGTTTGTAAATGTTTTAGTCTTTTGTGTGTTCTTTGCCTGATGACGTACACTCCCACTTCTGCAGTACCATTAGACGACCATATCACTTCGCATAACTTGTAATGAATTGTTTGTGTTTTTTTTTCTGTTTTTCGATGAATGCACCGCATCGCAAAATTTGTTATCTGTTAAACCCTGACTCGTGAGCATGTTTAATTTGTGTGACCAAATGACTATTTAAATCGGGGCTCTTGGTGAAATCATTGCCTGCCAAAGGAGACACAACTTTGTTGCATCAAATAACAACCCAACAGAAAAGTGACTTTTCATCGTTTTAGAATTGAAAATTCTTCTGGTGGCTGTTTTCGAATGTGTATATAAATTTTGAACCCAGACTTTCTGCGCCGCAGTCGATGCACTTACCACTGCGCCACGGCGGGGCACCTAGCATTTTTTCACGGCACCACCTCTTTCGAGTTTCTGACAACACTCAAAGAGTATTAATTGTCTATGGAAAGCTTCTCAAAATTCGCCGTTCGGAATCGGCAAAAAACTGTAGGTCCCTTCTACTCGTGAAGAACAATAGCATGCACAACACGAGTAGTTGTTGTAGAAGCTAGGCCCTGGTCCGTTATGGGCTGTAGTGCCACTCAATTATTATTATTATTATTATTATATAAATTTTGAATGTAGAATGCGTGTACAAGTGCAACTCACCAATAGGACTTTGCTTTAAATCTCAATCTCATGTAGTTCAGAGAAACCTGGACCTGTTTACAGAATGTTCTCGTCCACCTCGTTTCGACTTTTCTCAAGCTTGTGCTAGTGTTTTCATCAGTAAAGGAGGCTTGGGAAAAGCAATTGTTTTTAGTTTTGTTATGTTAACTTTTCATTTTTTTTCTGTCGTGTCCTTACTTTCATTTATTTGTTTTTTGAATGTGTTGTGCCTGCAAAAGTTCTAACTCAACAAATCTTTCTCTTAATTCAGTATACATTAATTTTCTTGCTCGAAAAGTATTTTCTAGTGTAGACGAAAAAAGAAATGGCCAAAACTGAGAGTTCTAATTCTTTTCCTTTTCTTTTATTTTTAAATTTCCACTAAACAACTAAAAACTTTGAAAACTTAGGGAAGTACTTTTAATCAACTTAATGGGTTTGGACCAATTTTCCATTTTTGTTTAAAGAAGACATTTCTTATTTATTTTATTTTGTTTAGTAACGAATCTGTGTGGTTGAAAGTTGAATAAAACGTGTTTTTGTGAAAACAAAACGTCGTCGATTTCCCAACTCTGAAGGTAAGGATATAAAGGGTGATTCATCGACTTGTAGTCATTTAATTTAGACTATAAAATTAAACTCATAAGCTTGAAAGTGAAACAAAGATTGTTTTAATCGGTTAAAAGAACAATTCATGACATTTCCATTTCTAATATGATATCATGAAACTGTTGTGGTCGCCGTAGTGTAATGGGTAAGTGCGTCGACCCACATGCAGAAGAAGAAGGACACCTCGTATTTTTTCACGGCATCACCTCTTTCGAGTTACTGACAAGACTCAGAGTATCAATTTTTCTGTGAAAAGCTTCTCAAATCTCGCCGTTCGAAGTGGGCATAAAACTGTGGGTCCCTTCTACTCGTGAGCAAACAATAGCACGCACAACACGAGTAGTTTCTGTAGAAGCTAGGTCCTGGTCCTCTGTGGACTGCAGTGCCACGCAATTATTATTATTATCATGTAAATGTTGGCCACGACTACGCCTGGGGTGACCCATTGGAAACGTCTAATTTTGAAAGACTCGTTCCAGCATAGAGATCTGTATCTTGCGCCTCAAACGAATAATGTTGGCTTTCAAAGCGTCAATCATAGGTGCAGACCTAAGAGTGCACATATACATATATATATAGCGAGATCTAGGCGGACAATTTACCATAGCAAAACATTTAGTCCATTGCTTCACACTGTGTCAGGCACTCATCGAGACCATGTGGTTGAATTTCTGGAAGTACATACTCCTTTCGGTCTTCGTTAACAATTTCAACTACAGCTGCTAAAGTCTCTCTCAGCACTACGTGCTGGATGGGGTTATATCGAGCATCATTCACCAATGTAAAGTGGGACTATACTTTGCGAATGGTATTGGGAATAGTGATTTCAGAAAGTCGATCATGATCACGGTAAGTTTCCTGAATAGAACGAAAAATGCATTCTCACAAAATGCCTATTTTCGAAATAGAGTTGAACACTTTCGAGATGCTGTTGCGTCTGAGTCTTGCCAAACGATATGGGACGAAAATATCAAAGCAGTTCGACCAGTTTCTATCGCGAGGTCTGTCAAATAAAACCTATTTAAAATCAAACCTCACGATGAATCACTCTACAATTCAATTGCAAGCACACAATTTAGATGAAAATTTAAGTTAGATTTCGAGTTCAAATTTTGACAAAAGATCAATCAAAATAAGACAACAAATTCATACATCTGAGTAGGTTTTTCCGTACAAGGTATGTCTTGGACAGAGGGACCACATTAACGTACAACACACTCTGGGAAACTTTAGTCTGAGTGTATATTTGGCAGCATTGAATGCGGAATGATGTTCTAGTGTCTCTGCTATCTGACATCTTCCGTGTCGGTTTTGCCCCTTTTTCTTCTTTTTGGCGCTACAGTCTGAATTGAACCTGGGGCTCAAACAAGAAAACCTCTCCAGCTGGCAAGATTCATAGGCAGCTGTCTCTGATTTTGCCGTCCAAGTTCGAGTTCCTTCTCCACTTGTGTGCTCCATCAGGTCGGAGGGCGTCCTCAATTGCGTTGTCAATAGTTCCGAGTTGAAGTCTGGATCAGTGTTATCCAATGCCTTCTATACCTACCCTAGTCATCTTATACGATAAATCGGAGTCAGCTAACTAAACTCAAATTGGAGCGAAATAAAGTTTTCTTTTTTTTTACCTGACAATGGTGATGTTCAGTCGATGAGTCATTAAACAAGAAATCATTAAAAAATTGAACAAGACCGGCACATAATCAGCGCAGACGTTGCTTGTAACTTTACATTCACCATCAAATAGTAATCAACCATATCGAGAAGCTCAATGTTTGAGGGGCATATAAACTATCAGTGAAAATGTAATTGCTAAAGTCGAACGAAACCTGAAATAAGTAAGTTATTATTATAAAGAAGATCAAGAAACGCGAATTAGACTTGCTTAATGATGGTTTCGTTTATAAAAGGAAACAACTTTTCAAAGAATCGCTGCTTCTTTAAACAGTTAAAAATCTGAACTGACTGACGTGTCAAAATCAAAATCTGCAAGATCTTCAAAATGTCGGCTGGACAATCTACTACCGATATGGTTAATAGAGCAAAAACTAAGAAACTAAAACCAAAGATAAGTTGATTTCTTCAAATAAAAAGCAGGACAGAACCTCCGTAGAAAGGGTGTGGCTTTGTAGGTTCTGTTGGAGCATCCATGTCAACCCTTTGAAATTTTGAAACTCGACTACATTCTGACTAAAATCCTCATACTCTCGGAACACCTCTTATTATACCTAAACTATCTTGTGTATACGCTAGATTTTATCTGCAACACTATAATTTATCCACACAACAGTCCCGCAATCAAACACCAGAAATGTAAGCCATCGCCTTCGAGAAAAACAATTGAAAACAAATACATCCCTCTCGCGACATAGTCTCCACTCCGTGCACGTCATTCACTGCCGAGGCACAATCACAAATCATTGCTGACCCCATCAGTACAGCACAAAGTCCCATATCAGCGCACACGTCCGTCCTTCGCTTGGGTTTAATCAAATCCACCATCTTTAAGCATCAATTCAGAATTTTAATTGAAATAACGTTCTGAATCGAAATAAGTTATCTGAAAGTATTTGTTTCTATTGTCTCGATCATAGTCGCTGGCGATATTTACAATGTACGACTAAAACCACAATTCAATTCAAAAAGCTCTCTGGGTCACTCCGCAGGCACCCCAACCCCCCTCCCATTCATGCGACGGAATTAAATCGAACTCCGCCTCTGCAAATCGAATGCAAACATAAACCGATACTCGGATGGTGCGGACGGCCACTTACAACACATCCCCGTCTCTCTTTATTGTACTTAATTGATTTCTATTCTCAATCCTCGCTGAACAGCCATTCAGCAAAGCAACAACCAGCCAGCCCGATGACAGTGTCTTGCCCTCAATGCGGACGCTCTGGGTGTCAAACACCTTCGGTGTGTGCACTCGCTGCGCGAGAACAACGGGCAGTCCATTAAGGGGAGCGACTGCCGGAGGAGGAGCAACTGTACACAGTTGTACTGTTAATTGACTAGTGAATTCTTGAGGATATCACGTGTTTGAAATGCACCCCTTTTGTCTGCGAACGCAGAGAACTCCATTAGTAAGTTAAAAACTGTAATGCGGCGGAGGGTGGGGTGAGGTTTCTCTAATGTCAAGCTCTGCGATAGCTTAACACAATTACTCTGGAAATAATCACCACTAGCAGTGGTTGGCAAGAAAAGGATTCTTTTCCATTTCACCCCCTCGGGCGATGGTGGCGAGGACGACCCACAGGGACTGCCTTTTAGTCATTAAGCGCCTGATAAAAAACAACTGACCGGCCATGCATTGCCAGGGGAGGGAAGAGGGTCAGAGACTGGGACGACGCGTGTGTAGCAAGCTAGACACTAGACTGGACAGATTGGGACACTTAAGATATCACGATAACGTAATTAAATTTATTGCCGGGGATTTGCACGACTAATTTTTGGATTCCCACATCTCCGCCGGGCGTCGCCGGCGAACGGGGAATTAACTGAAACGAATGGAGAAGCGGAATTATTCAAATGGGCGGGAGGATCACCTTTTTCATCCTTTTTTTTTCTTTCGTTCTTTCTGACTATCTGCGGGACTCCTTGCGAAGGGAATTGAAGTGGAATACAGATGGTCCGGGATTTGGAAAAGCAGCCCTCGGAAAATACGAAAAGAAAAGGGGTCCCAATTCAATGGTGATTTGTGTGACGGGGAAGGGGACGGGGGTCATGAATAAATGAATCTAATCGTTGAAATGATGTTGCGACCTTCAAAACTTGATGAAAAGTGTCAGATGAATGAGATTAAAATTTGCGAAGGAACCCCAAAGCGAGACAAAGAAGGGTGATGGGAATATGAGCCTGGAGTTAAATTTGAAGTTCACAATGGCGAAGGAAATGAAGCATCAGGGCGGAAGTGAAGTGTGTTCCTTGAAAAGAGCAACACTAAATTGCAAATTTAAAGGGGAGTCTTACATGGCTACTCCATTAAAGGTACTGATTCTTTTTCTGTCCACCCTAGATTGATAGAAAAAACTTCAGTTAAGTGAATAAGACACAAAGGGAGGAGAAAGTTTTTGTTAACATGTTCATTAAGGGTCGAACTATGTGGCTGCTGCACTTGAACGCATTTAAAAAGTAAGATAGGTGTGATTTGGAAGAGCTCAGTTCTTTAACTGGACACAATGTCCTACATCGCAACATACCTCACGGCGCTTCTTTTGAAAAGTTTGAAGGCACTCTTGTTTGTCTATGTTTTTAGGGAAAATTGTTCCGAAAGATCCCACGACGACGTCTATTTTCCAGTTTTTAAAAATACCAAATATCAAACCTCGTATTCCTATCATCAATTGCCAATAACACGAATTCCTGTACAAAGGAGCTCCAAATAAGAAAGAGCGGCTGCGTCACATCGAAATCCTCAAAATCTATACGGCTGATGATGTTGGTTCCTCTAAAACTGGTTTTTCAATCAACTAAAACTGGTTTAACAATCAACCGCGTGAGAGATGGCCAAAATCTTCGCCAACATTGAATTGAAGGCATTGCTGAATGGCCACCCGTGTCATGTACAAGAGCAGTTAGTTTCAGTATCTCAAGTTCCCATTTGGAATCCATTTGGATTTCCGCTTAGAATGATTCAAAATCCAAGGTCCTTCTGTTTTGAAGTTGAGTGACATTTCACATCACTACAACGTCGTTGGTTAGATGAAAAATTGCCTGCCCCCGAAAGTTGATTATATGTTTGGTAGAACCACGTTCCATAAGCCATTTCTTAAGAGCTGTTGAAGACCAAAAAAACATCGCTAGAGAACTTCATTGCCTGGATTGAGACGAGAACTGTGCGAAAAAAGATTACAATACGGCGAAACTGAGAGACCGAGAAAATCTAGTCTGTTTTTACTTCGCCCACCATATTCTCCAGACAAAATATCACGGTATTTGATTATTTCTTGTTTTGTCGGGTGCCTGACTGATCGGCATTTTGGCTCTTTAAAGGACAACTTCCAGCTAGAAGTGAACAATTTTTTTCCCTCTTTTTTTCAATCCAGCTGCTATGGCTATGACACCTTGAGCTGTATAGATCTGTTGTACCTCAGGTTGGAGGACATCCTTCTGTCCTTTCAAAGAGATGTTCTTTAGCGTGCCGTTTTTCAAACTCGCCAATTTTTGTATTTCCATATTTGAAACAACTATATCCATTCCCTTAACAATTGGATTGCCGGAAAGTCACATAAGGCGTCGGTGAATCAACTAGTTATAGCTGTTCGCTAGTTGACACTGCAGTAAGGTTCAGAATCAGAATAGTTGTTTCAAACCAATACTTTAATCTACAGATTCATTACCTGCAATCTCCTTGTGCACAGGGACCTACTTAGGTTTCATTTTATTGCTGGAACATTTTTGGAGTCATAAGTGTTGTAGAGTGGATGAGTTCTTAAGTTAAACTTGACTACTGAAAACGAAAAGTATTCTAGCATCCTTGCTGTCCTTAGATAAGTTATATTTACCTCCGATCTCCATGGTGTAGGTTTCTGTACTTGACCCACCAGACTAGGCGTATGGGGTTTAGTTTGGAAATAATAACTCAACTTCAAATAACAAATCGAAACAGTGTTGCCTAACCATAATGTAAGGCGTTGTACAGAGATTATCTCCTTAAGGTATTCATTTCTGTAACCTAGGGAGGTCTAGCTTTGAGCTTGTATTTTAGCTACAATTTTGAGGCATACCTAGTACCTGACTTTCTAATGATGACCGGTTAGGGTGTAAGATAAACTATTGCTCCTAGAGGTAACACATAACTCAGTAAGTCCCGGGACATATAGGGGGCGCCACTATCACAAAAATTAACATTAAATGTCCAGGGACTTATTGAATAATTTGTTATTGCACTGTTCTGTCGAGATAAGCAGCTTTCTGCAACTTATCAAATTAATTTGCTGCGGATGTTATTGTGGCCATCATTTAAAACCAGTATACTCGTACATAGATTTCGAAAGAAGGACGCCACATTCTACATACTGCCCTATGGGAAATTCGATATGTGAGCTATCCACTTCCAAGCGTTTGTCCAAAATAAGTCCATGTCTTTAATGAGATCAAGTAGTGAGAGGCTGTTGGTCACAAGTTTATTATATGTAAGGTTGGTTTCAAGGTTTCATAGTTGGGTGGGTTTCAAAGCTTATATACATATGCAACTGTCTTACTGAGATTCATATACAATCCTTCAATGTTTCACTGTCTGAGTAAGGCAATTTGAATGATGCTTAATACAGTCGTGCCGAGCCTACCACAAACAAAAACCACCAACTCATGAAGTTTTGATGTGGCCGTCGTGGCGAAGGAAGTTCGACTCTTGGGCTGCTTTTCACGGCAGAACCTGTTCCTAGTTGGAAAACTTTTTTTTTAATTCTCTCAGAAAAGTAAGTCAACTCTATTTGTGAGAGAACAGTAGCTCGCGATTATTGCTAAAGAAGATGACTCTTGTGGCCTGAAATTGTATGTCGAGAAGTGTCGAGAGGGTGTAGAACTATCCCTTATGGGCAACCTTTGGCTATGATTAGAGAAACCGACACGTCTCCTGAATTGAAGGTAAACGATATTCTTCTCAGCATCGCTCCGATTTACTGATTTGCTGATATCACGACACTTCTGTTTCTGATCACTCTAGTCATCGAGTTGTAGCATATGGTGTCACAAGCATTCTCGAAGAATTCACAAAGGACTATTTGTTTGGAATCAGTTGGGCCTCCTACCTGTTTGGCTAGGTAATAGAGGGCGATATTGGTGAATTTTCCTCTCCTACATATACGGAAACTGATTCGAGTCAAATATGCTCTTGACAACAGTTTGAATGATGAATTTGTAACAAGTTTATAAATAATGAATTGTAAGAATTTAAAAAAAAAAAACAAAAATAACCTTGTTGGGTCTGTAACAATGATAGAAGACTGAAATCAAATTCATTGAACTCTTTGAGAAAAAAGCCAGTTTAATTCCTGGAACCTTAAAGTTATTAAGAACTTAAAATACCTAATTATTGGAAATTGCCCTTTAAAGGACCATCAAACAAACAACCAATTAAAGTTAAAATCTTTCATTGTTTTGCAAAACACGTGTCCCACTCGAAAAATCCCTTCCTCTCCCCCCACACACACATCTAAAGCACACCACAGAATTTTGTTTGAAAACCAATAAATTAAATTAAATGGATTAAGTGCATTCATCATTTACTTTAATCCCATTTTAATAAATTTTGAATCAACATCTACACGAAAAAAAAATGATAAAACAAACAGCAGATATTTTATAAAATAAATCGCGTCCATACAACCCGATCCTTTGAGCCCTTTACAATTCAAATCCACCATTCAGCTCCAATCAAAGAGTGATTGGGAACATTTAAATAAATTTGTTTCCCCCCCCCCACCGCTTTTTTCATTTTAATTGATTCAGCCGAGGTGAAATGGAAAAATCCCACCCACAATCACTTTCATTCGGAAATGCTTCGAATCGCCTCGCAATGGGCCCCCTGGGAGGGTGAAAAAAAAACGTCTGAATTAAAAGCGCGTCTCCAATTAAGGCTCTCAAAGGTAAATTTGTGCGCTGTTTCACGTCCCTTTGCCAACGGATCCATCCGGGGGAGAAAAAAAAAGTGTACAGAAATCCTTTCTTCAACACTCATCCACTTAATTTGAAAAGTTCTCTCTTATTTAGTATGCTCTGGTCGGTGTGCACCTGTGGTGGTGCGACCTGCGTCCTGCTTCGATATGTAGGTGGCCACCACACCACCATCGATGACACGATAATATCCGTTTCTCATTTAAACGGGATAACAATCTTGTAAAACAATGTTTGTCGGGACTAAGCTCCTCCACCCGCCCCGAGGACACGGCAGCAATTCACCGTCTTTCCACTCACCCACTGACGCCGAAGTAAAAGTTCCGCTCAAAGACACTCACTCTCACTCCCTCTCGGGAGCAACTTGAAATGAATGTTTTATTTTTAATTAGTTTTTCCTTCCTACATCCTAAGCTGTCAGTCGTTTTAAATGGATTCATCCCCCCCCCCCACCACACCACTGTTGTTGCGAGGGGATGCTGTGTCGTGAGTTAGAATGCAGGAAGCGAGGGAATGCTCGAAATGGGAAACAGAATACATTTTCAAAAGTGAATAGGGGAGCAAAAAAAAAAATGAAGAAAACACAGCGAACATTTCGTTTTCATGAATTCTCACAGAAGGCAGAATTTTCCGGCTGGCGAAAGTGCTTTTGTTTTCCGTGCACTCCCCAAATGCTTGCCGGGCGGTGTCTAGAAGTCGAAAGTGAACGTATGTACATGCCCGCATGAATGATGTATCCTTTGGGGGGCGGATGCAACTTTAGCACATGTTAGAGATCATGTTTGAAGTTTGTCGGGAGAATATCTCTTTTTCAGGGAGGGGTTCTTCGTTTGTTGTTCTCTGATGGGGGCAGAAATTCACGGAACTTGACATGGGGGAGGGGAATAACTTGCACTGGGAAAGAAAATTCAGCAGGTCTTCGGATGCATCTTCCATTGGCGAAGAAAAATCCTATTTCAGAAGTCCGACTTAAAGTTGTAAGATGAAGACTGAAGGCTTCTAGAGGAAAAGGACTTAATTTGAAGCACTATAAGCAAATTATCTATCCAAGCGTTTTTGCCTAACTCCACGCATCACTGCACAGACACTTTCCCCTTGCTTTGGAGGCGTGCAATAAGTTATTCTGCTGAAATCCCAAAAAATCCCTCTCCACTATCAAACGTTGAGCACAACACAATCAGTCAATTCCAAAATCCATCCATCCAACTTTTTTCTCTCTTCATCGACTAAATCGGCCGCAGATTCCCATCGCATCATCGTTGCAGCGAAGCTCTAACGCTCTACACAGCGCTCCACTAAATCCCTTGACAAGCTTAATCGATTCGAGTTAACGCGCCAAATCCCAAGTGCTCGCCATGAAATTTTAAAGACTTTCATCTATGCGGAGAGCGCACAAAGCCACAACGCGTTAACCCAGTTTCCGAGCGACACATCACAGCGCGCACAGCCCCAACAATCCAACACCAGCGGATAGAGGACGTAACGTCATTGCATACCCAATCCATTTAGCCACAAATAAACATGTAAACTGTCGTGTTGTCATTTGTTTCAATTACCATATCGTCAGATCTATTTTTGCGCCCTGTTGGTGGGGGCTGGTGTTGAGAAATAACTCAATTCGGCAGCGGAGCGTAGGCTTTCGGTTAATCTACGGATCCATCAATTGCTTCGGCACACAGAATGATCCGATAAAATCTCATCTATGAATCCCCCCCCCCACTCCCCACTCCGCCAACCAGCACACAAATCGTGCCGTTGGGCTCCTCCATAAATTGCGTGAACCGTGGAGGGAATGTGCACACTGTGAGCACTGTTCGCCCCCCGTCGGCCTGTGCCGGAATGACAAATGTCTAGATTTATCTAATTTCTCCCGAAACGCACCGAGATTCGGCCGGTTTCAATTTCCAATCACAGCGCGCCTGTGAGCCCCTACGCGACCTCAACATTGACAATCGATTAGACCGCGTACAAGTGCCGCTCCAGGGATGGGGGAGGGGGAGAAAGGCGATTTGCGGTCGAAATTCCGAGGGCTACCACCACACTGCGACACCCACCCCACCGCAAACAGGGTTTTATGCGCTCTGTGCAGAGTTTTTCTTTCATCCGGGCGCAACCGGGCCCTGGCAATTACGACGGGCGATATTGAATTTTGAAATCGTGGATAGGCACTGCAGCTTAGCATAAGCCTACTACAACAACAACACACGACTGGTCGCGATTATACTAATAACAAACTATGTAGCATGTGGTTTCCGGAGGATGATGATGCTCATTTCGGGCCTTCATCCCCGGGGCTTTCAGTTGGCCGCCTTCCAACAAATGTTGCCGGGCGTGCATGCTTTCCGGACAGAGCTCAACCCCTCCCTCTCTCTCTTGGTCGGCCATTAGTTTATCAAATATTTAGGAATTCAATGGAACATTTCTCAAGTTATTTAATTATCTGCAGGTCTGCCGACAACGATGGATGCGGTCCGCGGGGAGGGGGGGGGGGGATGGGTCTCGATGCAGTGTGCCGCCTTCGAAAGTGTAATGAAATTCCACTTCATTGTTATGGCTGCATGAAAGGGTTGACTGGGGCGCCTCTGCGCCTGTTATGAACTCTCTGATAAATGAATAAATGAGGGGGGTGAAGGGCATATCTCCCACCCTCTCTCTAACACTATGAATGGAAATCGTTAGACGGAAAATTGATTACTTTGGTTCCTTTGTTTCATTACGGTTATTGGAATATGTTCGGTCGGAATTATCTTGTTTGTGGTTAATTGAGTATAAAACAACACTGGATAGATACGAGATTTAGTTAACTCCGAAATGGAAATGCCGAATACTAGTCGAGTGCAGTGCGGATTGTTAAATGCACATATGCTCTCGCATTTATGGTCGAAGGATAACTTTAAGGCTTTAAAAAGGGATGCGTTCCAGTTGTGAAGATGTCTGTGGAAGAGAACGCTAAATGCGTTGTCTTGCCAACTCGTAATATTCCATTTTAATTTTTGAATTTCAACCACAAGTTCATTGTTTTGAAATTTCAAATTGTAAAAACAGGAAGTAAGGATCAATAAAAAGAGGGTTTTACTTTTTTTTTAAATTTCTTTTTCATTGACGCGTACGATTATAGTTTGACATATTATGAACAGGTTAGTATCATCAGAACACATTTTTCGAATCAAAATATCTGTTCATATGCTGAAAAAGAATATCTTTACAATCTTCGTCCTAGGTGGCTACAATAACGTGATTCAATCGCTTTTAAGAACAATGGACAATCCACAAACTTTTTTCAAAGCGGCGTCAACCAATTAGACCGTTTGATGAGAAGTGTGCTTGCCTATGTTCCAGGCTTCTTATCTTTATCCATATGAGTAAAAGCTTTCAATAGATTTTTGTGCGTGAAGTCCCCTTTCACATCGCCATTTCATGCACAGTTTAAAAATGTTGTTTTTTCGTCCATTCTGAATTGTAGTACGTTAGCACCCCTGTGGCTGGATAAATAATCTCAAAACTTAATATTCCTTGAAACATGCTTCCAGCGAACAAGAAGAGAATGGAAGTTTGATATAACACCCAGGATCCTCCAGTTTCGGAATAGAACTAGGCGCTTGTTCTAAATATTCTGTCTAGGATAAGCTAGGCAAAGTTAAGGTGGCTTAGGAAATAGCAGGGTATGTTACACAGCCTTCTTTAGATCTATTTTGCCCATTTTCGTTACCATACTCATATGCAATTCTCAATTCTAAGGCAGTGGACTCCTGGAATCATTCTAATTGAATGTGAATGAAGGATAGGGTCAGCAAGTGAATCACTCCAGCTGATAGTTGGTACTTGCCCAAATATTTATGTCACTTGCTAGTGTTTTGGGAGATTCCAATTCAACTTGTGGGATTGAATTTTGTTCACTACAAAATCTACAGAGTTTCTCTTTAACCCTTCTTTTTGTGGCGCTACAGTCCGAGTGGACTTGGACCTCTCTTTAACTCTAGCCCTAGCCCATTAAGTGTACGTAGAAAGCCTGTTAATATCCAAATAGTGCTAACACAAGACTCAAACCTCTTTCGGCTGCATCAACCTAGGAGGATTTAGGTTTGTCTTATGTCATAAGTTTTTCGAATTCGAAACTTCTATCCGGCCGGATCTTTCTTCCTCCTCCCGTCTAATAAAGTGGGCTCCTACTGCGCTGAATGATTCAGGGCCTGTAAAGCGTGCTGTCCATTTCCTGCCAGATGATGTGACTGGATTTATGAATCTTCTTCTTCTTCTTGTGGCGCTATAGTCCGGAGTGGACCTGGGCCTCAACCAACATGCCTCTGCAGCCAGCACGATCACTCGCAAGCTACCGCCCGTTACGCATTCCAAGTTGGATGAGGTCCTTCTCCACTTGTGTGCACCACCTTAGAATAGGCCGTCCTCTGTTGCGTTATCCCAATGGCTCAGATTCTAAGACTTTTCGGGCCGGAGCAGTGGTGTCCATACGCTCTACATGACCTATCCATGGATTTATGAATCACTTGATTCAAAATCACATCCGTAACACTATTATGAGGGTATATGGAATCAGTGATGGAGACCATCTATTTAGAGGCGGAATGGCGGCTACCAGACCCAGATTTTGAGGGAACTCGGCCAGAGGCGATATATTCTGGTGCCACGGGAGGTCAGGAGCCCCTGGAGCTTCGGTTTCAGCTTAACCATGCGGTAGGCCCCGTCGTCGTCTCCCCCAAGCTGTTCTCAGCCTGAGAAGCGTTAAGGAAGGACAGATCGTTGCGCAAGTTCAATTCTATGTATGTAAGTAAAGCAGAAAAAACTCGGTTAACATGGCTCCTATTGGCAGAAACGTTGTAACTAGCTTGGTTTTCAAAGAAAACAATAAACGCCTCATAGACGGCTCACTGTGTTCGTCCAATAACGTCAATGTCGTTGAACTGACTTTTGGAAGAACGTGCCTCTGGTGTTGACTTGTGAGTTACGCACGATCTTCTTAAGAATGATGTTGAAAAACTCACATGACACAATTCATACCAAACTCTTAATCTCTGTGAATGCTTGGGCTTTTCAAATATAAGGTCCGAGTTTTTCAAACCTTTGACTCTTCAATTTTGTAAAAAAAAAGAAGAAAAAATGATTTAGGCAACGATTTCAGGCGAAAAATCATCTTTTCTTCTATTTTTTCACAAAATTGAAGCCTTAGAACCTAAAGTACAAAAGTGATAACCAAGCGATTTGTTTTGCTCCTTCTTTTGCTGAGCCCATTAACAATAGAGGAAGGAATAGTAAACAAATAGTTCAAGATCCTCCTCAGACAAGCGCGTGGAATTTGAATTTGTGAGATGGCGGGCGAGTTTATGGTGGTGAACTGAATCTCAAACTCCCGGCCACTTCAGCTACGTAACGCGCAACGTACGACAACGGAGAGCATGGGTAATGTCTACTTGCATTCCAGGGTTATGAGCTTTCGTTAACGTTCGCCGTTCGTCGTACCTTCGCCAATGGACCACCTCTTTTGAGTTCTTGAAACCACTTAAAACAATTATTTGTGCAGGAAAAACTTCTCAAAACTCACCGTTCGGAGTCGACAAAAATCTGTAGGTTCGCTCAACGCGTGACTGAACGCTCTACATGTGACATGCCCGACATGAGTAGTTGCTAAAAAAGATAGACCTTAGACCCTTGTCAAAGCCGACTCGGAATTGCATCTTATCTAAATGGTAAAAAATAGCTGAAGATGGCATAAGCCTTTGTCTTTACGTACTTCCCTTAGTCCATTAAAAATCTGTGCACTGCCACTGTCCCCCATGGAAAATGTCACTCTTGTAACACCATGAATGTTTGTGAAAAAAAAAACCTTCCAAGAACCAAAAAACACCGCCAAAACATAATTTTTAATGAAAATAAAACCATTCTATATGAAAAAAATAAATATTATATATATGTATATGTATGTCAGTTTGTTTTGTCCGTTAAAGTAAATTAATATTTTTTTACTTTACATTCATTTGATAAAAAATTAAATTTCTCTTAGAAAAATAAAAATTTAATTTTATTTTTACAAATTTACTAATCTATTTAATTTGTTTTCTCCTCTTCAACCAAAAAAAAAAATAAATAAATCAATAAATATACAAACAAAAAAAAAAAAACAAATTAGGTGAACAATGCAACAGCTCGTGTACAAACTAAAAAAGTGCCAACAGTTCCAAATGGTAAGTTTCACAAGAGAAAATTTGTATTTACTTAAGCTCATTATTTCTTCGATCATTATTGGCTTAGACTAAGACTATTTCCCCCTCTCCTCCAAAAGACTTTCTTTATGCAACTTTATTTTTGTTCTTTGTCAAACAACTCAATTCCTCAAGATGTCCTCTTTGAATAAAATCGAATTTATTTTTGTTATCTGAGGTTTTTTGGCTAAAAACTGCTTGAAGTCCGTCTCTTTCTCTTTGAAAATTATTTTCTTCTACTACTTTCCTTTATGTTCTTTCTTTCCTTCGTTTCCCATAATATTTTCCTGCTATTTATTTAATGTTATTAATTGTTTCTTTGGAGTGTTTGTTTTTTTTATGTCTTTCTTATTCAACTTTTGTATACTCGTCCCTTTTTCAGAATTTAAATTACTGTGCAATGTGCAATTTGATGTACTTCAGTTTTGTCTTCTGTGTAATTTTTTTTTAAACATTTTGTTAACTTGCTGCATCGCAATCTGCGCCTCAACTTGATTTAGTCTCGAGTCCATTGCATTTGGCACCATTCACAGTGCCGCCCTTTTTGTTATTCCGTGTTCGTTGTGTTTTTTGTCTTGAATTTCAAACCTTGGGAGCCGTCTGGGGCAGCCTATTGGGCATTGCTTAGTTTGAATTTTAAAGAGGATGAGCACAGGTCTATTTCGAGATCGTAATAAATCAGATAGCGGATCAGAGATTGTCGTGGTTGATGTTACAATTGTTGAGACACACTTATTGGCAATCAGACTGCTCAGATATTCATTAGGGCTTGTCATGAATGATGAAGTTGTCGCAACTCAGTTCAATGGAATGGATAGGTTGTGGAACATTGTGAGTGCTATGACTTCATTCTAAACCATGAGTTTGATGTTATAGAACTTATTTGTTCTTTAGCCGAAAGAATTAGTTAAGCGTAGCTTTTCAAACTATATTTTGTTCATCTATCCTGGGGTGTCTCTGGGCCCAGCCATTACGTCTCTGCAACTGGTACAGTCTTTCCCCAGCTGCCTCCAGTTTCGCACATAAAGTCGGTTGAAGTCTTGCTCCACTAGCGTGCGGCATCTCGAACGAGGACATTCTTCGTTTCGTTATTGGAGTCGAAGACTTTTTAGACTCAAAGCGTTGTATCCATAGACGATTGTCCAGGCGTATGCCCCGATGCAACTTGTCGTTGAATCTTCTGGTGGGAATCACGTCAAAGAGGGCTGAAAACAGAACTCATAATTTTCCTCTCGAACTGACAGTGCAAGTGCTTCCTTATCCACTTTTAATAGTGTCCAAATTCCTGCCCAAATCCAGGCGCCATAGATTAGGGCAGGTTTTATCAAGTAGTTGAACAACATCATCTTTCGAGAATGGGCTCCTACTCGATTCCCTCTTGAACCAGTTGGGAAGAATTATTCTTTGTTTGATTTCAAAACGAACATTCGTGTCCTTAAATTTAATGCGCAACTGAGATAGTCTTAGTTCTTGAAAAACTCCCCGCTCTGCCCGAGACATTAATCTTGGGCCTCTTTTCATGATGACAGCGGCCTTGCCTCATTTACTAGCAGACTCATTTTAGCGGCTTTAATCTCAATATTAGAATATGCCTCAGTGACGGGTCGCTGTGGTGGTGCAATCACGCCAATGTCGTCCCTGTAAGTCAGCAAAAAACGGATAGATTGCTACTCTGGCGTTGACTTGAGAGTTTTGCATAATCTTCCCAAGAAAGAGGAGGAGAAGAAAGAAGTCACATGACGGTGCGTTGCATTGTCTAAGATTGTCATTTTTGACCATGAAGGTTTCGATTAGTTTGTTACCAACTTTGACAAAGCAGCGCCTGTTTTCAATCGTCATTCTGTACAGTCTTACGTGCTTGAGAGGAATGAATGCCAAAACTAGACATGGCACTGTATGGCTCATCTCTAGATACGCTTATTTCTATATACGCCCGTTTCTACTACACTCATCTCTAGATACGCTCATCTCTAGATGCACGATCTTGTGATCGACAAATAGGTGGTAGGTGTCAATCTGGGTCTCCTCTGAAACCACGCAGTGTCGAAATATGGACTTACTTCTGGCCTGAAACCTCACTGACAAGGCCCTATCAGAATCCTCAAGAACGGCTACAGGCGCTCACACCAAACGGCAGAGAAGATCTCACACGCCATGTAAACGAGACAGTTCCCTCGGTAGTTGGCGCGGTCGTAGTGGTCTTCCATTTTTTAGAACGGCCAATTATCTACCGCAAGGGACTAGGGCCTAGCTTGTTGAATAGCTTCTCGTGCTAGGTGAGCTATTGTCTTCTTAAGAGGCGGGAGCTTACAGTTCAATGCAAAATTTGAGAAGCTGAGTCTCGACAGCAGATCAGGCAGGTGGAGTCATAAAAAATTGCAAGGTGAAGTTCAAGATTCGAATTTTCACCTCTTGTGGTGGATAGGAACACACTAACCGACTACGCCACGACAACCACCACAAGAAGAGTTTGTAAATGATCAAATATTTCCTTGAGTATGAACAGGACATGTCCCTATCATGCTGTTTGTGGTTAGGTAAGCTTGAGGTGGCTGCTTGATCATAAAATATGAAGCACTCCTGCCACTGGAATGCCTGACTACAGTGTTGAAGTTGTGCAGGTCCTCTAGGATCCCCTAACACAAAATAACAAAATACGTATTCTTTCCATAACCATTGGTTTATCTTGTTCGCTTTCTTAAGGCATTTCTGCATCTTTCCTGGCATCAGACAGCTCGTCTAGACTGTCACAGAAGAACTTACTTACTGACTGCTGCAAGAGACGATCAGGTTTCAAGAAGGGCTTGTCGTTCCCCCTCGTCTCAGAAGTCATTATATGTTGGTGGAAAGGAGCTTTAACTTTCGGGATATTGAATCTAAATCCGTTCCCCTTTCCCTATACATCATCTCCTGGACAAATTCCTTTCATTCATCCCACCGGATGAATGCTAACAAAATCCCTACTTTAACCTAATTTCCTCAACATCACCTCCAACTGCACACAGCACCCCCCTAGGCACTGCTGATGCTGCTCTCTGCCCTGAGAAAGAGAGAGAGGTGGGGGGGGACTTCATCCTAAGTTAAATTATAACACAATTCCTCTTCCATTAGCTCACACCATTGCGCGCAGTTCTAATCTAAGAACGCTTCATGGCACGCTCGAATGAGCAATTAACTCACAATAATACCACTTCCGCTTCCAAAAACTTGTGCCCGACAGCAGCGACTACCAAACACTTTGTCTAAGTATCCTAATAACATCATTTTTCCCAATCAATTAATTCCCCCAGCGAGACTGAGACCACCCTCTCTCATTCAAATTGCTTCGCCACTGCAGAGCGAGTCGTCGTCGGTCCCTGGCTCCTGCAGCCAGGGAATAATAGTCAATTTCCTCGCAGCCGAGTCTGATGTCCGATATGAATGACAAAAGCAAACACTCCCCCGAATCTCAATGAGCCTCAGTCCGCCACCTCCTTCAAAAGTTAGGCTAAAGGATTTCTGCATCAATGCTCGCCTCCGATCTCCGACCGGTGAAGATGAAAACAATGCGCACCGAAGGGGGCGGCGACTGGCCGCTGCAGGAGGAGGATACGCTACAGCTCCATAACGACGGTCCACCAAAGTTTACGGCAAATGGGAGCGCTGAAGGAAATGAAATCATTTCCATTTCGCATTTTTCACTCGAAAGGAAGAAGGAGATTTGAAATAATTTTTGCGTTGTTGTTGATATTTTGTCGTTTTTTTTTCTGTTGCCTGCTCGTCCTTTGTTCCGCCCGTGGTCCGGCGTTGTCTCGTGATTAAATTATTTGTAAACATTATTTCGCAATTTGAATTTTAAACGCCGCCGCAGCGATAGGCGCTGGGAAATATATTTATTTTTTTTTTTTTTTGCTCCATGTCCTGTGAAATGATTTTGTTCAGATTTCTAAATTGCCTCAGGCCATGCGGAATTACACAGAAATTAATTTGCGTTTACATCGTCGCTCTAATTAAAGCTGTTTTCCAAGCTTACTCACGGGAGCCATTCGCGCCCCCCATTGCCGTCGACGTTCGCATAATGAAGGGCAGTTGTCAAATTAATACCACCCACGATAGGGAATTTAATTTTTTGAAAATATTTACATATTTTGAAAATTTGAAAATTCGAAAATTGAAGTGCGGTCCCGGTCCCTTGTGGCGGCCAGTGATTTGCATAACCGCAGTATAGCTTTTAGGGTCGCATGGCGGTCGCGGTCTTTGGGCTTGAATTGGTGCAGCAAGTTAATAGAATGGATTACTGGAAATCATTTAATTATTTTTTTTTTGTTCGTCTGTGCTCTCATCAGATGTGTGTAGCTAGGTATGCGTTTGATTTTTTAGTGGTAATTGGATTTTTTTTTTTCGTTGGCTGGTCTTTCGGAAGGACTGGCAGTGGTTTTCCTCTTTGTCAAATGCCGCATTTGCGGGCGTTTACATATTTATGGGAGTGTCGTCTGTTTTGTTTTGCAATTATTTATCGGTCTGGAGAGTGGGGTGTGGAGTGTTTTAAATTTTACAGTATTGCGGATGTATTGCGGAAATGTTGTTAACGGCGACATTTTAAATTCAATGTTCGGTTTGGTGAACGGTTTCGATTTGTCGCCTGGATTTGAATGAATAAATCATGAGTTTGAAAGTGGCTGAAATTTGTAGTTTGATCAATTTTAGAGGTTTCGTTAACAAAATTGAATTGTTTTCGCTTCAATGTGTAGTTTCAATTTGAATTCTGTTGCGCCCCTGTTTCTCAGCTTCCTGTTTCAGGGAACTATACATTGAATGCATTTATAATGGGAGTCCGATAACTTTCAGTTACAAATTTTCGGCAAATAGTTCATGCAGAGGCTTCTTGTCATACCACAGCTTGTGAGAAAGGGCACCCTTTAAGCTCCATCTTGTAAGAAGCAATATTTAAAAACCAACTTCCCGTCAGAGCTTATTTACTCTTAAAAATTTGGGAAAATGCATTCGCCCTGCTGTGGCCATTTTGTATATATTTAAGGAAACATTTTGAACTTTTTCTTTGCATCAAGGGAAAGCTGATTTGCTGCCAATGATTATATGTAGATCGAGTAAGCTAACGCGAAATCAATTGCCAGTCTTCTTACGGGCTAAAAGAGCTCATCAGCTCCGCAACTCTCTAATATGTCTCTATATCCTGCCACCCACCACAGACCTACTGTATCTTGTTCGAAGATTTCGTCTAAAGAGGTTCGGCAGTCCAGTATTAATATAAACTGAACAGAGAACAGAACAGAGAACAGAACAGGAAACTGAACAGAGAACTTGATCTATTTCATGACAGTCTGGCAGTCTGTGAAATAAAGTTCCACTGTAGACAGGACAGATCTTCGCTGACTATCATTATTTCCGCTTAGAAGACATTGCAGGCGACCCAAGAAGATTTTTATTTCTACTTCGCAGTCCATTTGATCTGTGCTTAAATGTACAGCAGTACTATAAAGTGTGTCAGTGCCTTTGTTCGAAATTGGGGTTTCAAAGTTTTTCTCAACAAAATAATGCAAAACAGTTTATTAGCTCTGAAATTGCTAGATTTCTAAGGCGCCGATTAAAACAAATTGACAGCCTACCGGAATTCAGTCCCAACTGGGATCAACTGGGATCCCGCATAGAATTCATTGAGATCAGGCAAATAAAGTATTTATTCAACGTCCACGTACGCATGTACTTCTTCTTCTTCTTCTACGCATGTACTTGCCTCAGCTAAATTTTCAAGAGGCCAAGGCCAATGACGCCCTATCCAAAACTCAAATTCACACTCTCAAATGAGCCACATAAAGTTCCTCAAACATGCGGAACTTACTTGGTTGTAAGACACGTTGTGCCTTTCAATCCGCACGATTAAGAGATCTCATCTATGTGTAAGTTGTTTGCTACACGCAAACAATGTGTAATTGGTTAGTTTCCACGTGGAATGATTGAAAATACTGAAGAGATCTCATCTTGCCCAGTGAATTAATTTCAGCCTTGCCGCTGAAACTTGTATCAGACACATTCCCTCTAGTTATTTGCACAAAATTTTCTTGACAACTGATTTTATTTGAACGAATAATGAATCGCCGGTTTGTGAAGTTTAGATAATCAGCTGTATTTGATATTGTGGACAAAATATAGTTCGAAAAAAATTTATCCACAAATTTTAGATACAAAGACTATCTTAACAGAGCTTGAAATAGACTACGGTAATCCGATAACGAAGACAACAACAATTCTTTTCTCAAAATCCTTTTGCCTCAATGATCCAGTTAATCTCTTCTGAAACTTCAAGTCTGGGAAATACTTTTCCTTAAGGTCTTGCCAAGAAGACCTCATTGTGGCAGTAACGCCTTCATTTGACACAAATTTCTGTTCGTGGAGTGATTTCAAAAACAAGTCCAACCAGCAAAAGATGGACTACGCAGCAGTTCGCTGCCTATTTCGGCAGATACAGCCTTACCATAGGCAGGGGTGTGAATCAGTTTATATCATATGGAAAGATCACTCCTTTCTTCTCCAAATGGCCACGTTCTTGCACACTTCGGCTTTGAACCGCCCGAGGTAGTCGATGTGTATCTTCTGAATTTCAGAATACGGTAGCCATCACCTTTCCATTGAAAGGACAGCACAATATTTTGTCTAATCCTGGATCTCTGGACTGTTTTTTCGTCGACGAGGACGTTAACAGTGGAAAAACTTCTTCGGATTGCGCTTAAACAGCGACAAACACAGGTCAGAAGTGATCGCACAGTTGCGTTAATTGTCCGGAGTGGACAAACGCGGCGCCCATTGCACCGATATGCATTCTCGTGCCCAATATTTCATAAACGGTATGACACTCGCTGGCTTTAGAAGTGGACACTATATCACCTTGTCTGGGGCATCTTCAATCGGCAGTCGAACAGCATTAGATCGTGGACTTTTATCGCGTTATCCCTTTTGAAAGCCGTGAACTTGGACCTGAGGTACTCGGACGTAGACGTTGTTGAGGGACGCAATAGACGGCGTATATCGTAGCTTATCGATTACTCTTTGATTTTGCTGCTTGATTTCCAAAAACAGGAATGCTTTGAAGACAGAAAATGACACTCGAGGGTGAATCAGCTTCCACTCCCCTTCAATCTGAAATCGTTGCCCTAAAGAAAGCCCGAAAGCCGCGCAGACTGTGCAACAAATAGGAAATTCCCGTCAAGAAATTCACCTTTTGTATAGACAGTCAAACGGACTTGAAGGATTGAAACCCCATCTCATTAAGTTTACGTCCGTCAAAAACTACACAAAGGAGCTTGAAAGACTAAAACGTCACTTCTGGCTTCCCGGACTTTTCGGCATTGATGGACTGATTCAAATTCAAACACAATGTCGACTGACGTTGCCATCCATCCTTCGATTACCTCAGCCAAAAGATTCATTGAATAGAGGTTTGGTTGCGATAACCGCACCTTACTGCGGCAGATTCTATTACTTTTGACCTACGAATGACCTAAAGTATAGCAGGAATATTTCACGCATTCTTTAAGGTCACTCCTGCATGACTAGTGCAATGATAAAGAGATTAAACCTTCTGGTCAGCAATTTCTGCAGGAGATGTAAGAACGAAAAAGAAATAAAATTAGAACACCTCTCTTGACATTGCCAAGCTCTTCAAAAACGCGAAGACTCATTCTCTCTCTAATTTGAAAGGAAAGGTTTCGTGAGCTCAGCGAATCCAAATCTCAAACATCACGAAATTTACTTCCAAATCGTGTTGACTTTGGTTATCACATGCTGCCTTAACATACACCCTTCTACAGGGATGGGTGTACTTGCTTCTTTAGGCACCAAGCCCCTCTAATCTCACACTTCCTAAGGTCGCCCACAGTCACTCCCTACAGACGAAAACACAATCAATTTAGAGAAAAACCACTGCATAGTAATTTCCGTTTTCCTCCAGGCAGTCTCTCTCTCTCTCTCTCCCTCCCTCTCTTAGACTCTCTTCTGCTTCTAAATAGGAAAACCTGCTTTCAACCATGTAACAATGTCCATTTTTATTTTCCCTTACTGTAAGAACGCAATCCAACCCCTCCTAGGGATTGCCTTCGTATGCATACATTCATAAAATATTCAAAATTCAAAAATAAGCAAAAAATTTTAACCATTACTTTTAATTTTATTTGATTTATTTTAATTTGAAATATTTTCTTTTCTTTTTTCTCGTTAATTTTTTTCCATTTACCTTCGTTGATCACCTCACATCAGTTTGTCTAACAAAAGAAGGTGCCGTAGCGGCCCCAGCTCTAGGTGAGCAAAGCAAACAGCAATTATACTGTAATTCAATTCAATTTTTTCCGTTTAATTTTTAATTTATTTTTACTCTCACTTCATTATTAGAGTGGATGATGTACCGAGTCGAAATTAAACATAATTACTAAACCAAAAGAAAATGAAAAAAAAAATATATTAACAAAGACTTTAACTAACAATTGTGAATGAGCTTGTAGAAGTTGCGCGGACTCGAGTCCACGTTGACTGTGAATGTTTGATTTAGCCGGCATGTGAGCATATCTTATTCTGCACGAGAATCATTGCGTTTCTGGCATGAGGAATGTGCGTTCGGCTCGAGTTTGATTTCTTTTCTGTTTTGTGAATCAAAAGCATGCTACACGATTGTTTTGTTGATGGTGGCGAGTGGGTGGCTTCCTACGGTCACTCCTCTCGGTGCATTGGAAGACACTTTTTAAAATTCACTTTGCAGCAGGCGGATCAATTCCGTATCTTTTCTTGCACCTTTCAGTCACACGAGATAGCACACACATGCACGACATCCCTCTGACAGCCGTTGTGACAGCGCGAAAGTGTCCTGGTGCACATATCAATTTCTCATTTAATCCCGTCATATGTTCCACACCCTCCAACTCTCCCTCCACTTCACTCTGTGTGTGATAGTCACATTTAAGAATTCATCTCGTGCGACGTCCCCAGGACACACACAAACTTCTTCCTTGGAAGGGAGGCGAAAGAAACATTTAATCCACGTGTGCAGTGCTGCTGCTGCCAACTTCAGTATCCTCATAGTTTGAAAACTGTACGTAACGGTGCTTCAGCACTTCACACCAGGACCTGCAGTTCCCGCCGCCAGCACTCCCGGTCGTAGTCAACTGAAGCGAAATCCACGGAAATTGTCCTTTTGGGTTAATGCGATTTTTATAATCCCCTCGGATCATATTTTAACTTTATTCAGCGCAGAATTCAGCCCGAAAAGGGGGAAATAGATGGAATCTGCTACGAGCTAAGCTCGATTCAAGTTGATTCAGGAAGCCTGTATGGCGTTGCATGGAATTACGTGCACTTGTGTCATTAGAGAGATTAAGGACATATCCCTTTTCTCGTATCACCCTCCCGGAAACTGCCATCGTCGTGTGCTTTACGAATTATTTAATTTACTGACCGAAACTACTCTGCATGCGGGAGCTTGTGAGCCACCACTCGATCCACTTGTTACTGGATTGCCGTCGGAGTTATTCTTGAATGCCATGCATGGTGATAGGGGTTTATATTTCTGCAATGTGCATGCGATTTGTGCATCGGGCTGGGATGTGCCTAACCATTTCTATTCTAGATCTAAGCGATTAGTGATTATGAGTCTACAAGGTAGTGGGTAATGCTAGTTGTAAAGTTTGTTTTAAGTGAAGCTAAACACGATTGTGAGATAGAGTTGCTTGCCCAGTGAGCATGATTAAGTGCTCGTTGGATGATCGTTGGTGCAGTAAAATGTTGTTTATGATGTGGTGAAATGGTAAGTTTTTTGAGAGTGTGAGAAACTACTGTTGGTGAGGGTATTTCTAGCATGTTATAGGGGCTTCTTGCAACTTGTGTGGAACGTAATGAAATGAATCACAACAAGCATATGACTGAAGTCCGCAAATGTCGATCAAATTAGGCATTGGAGTAATCTTGTAGGCAACTTCTGCTGCGCCATATAGAAGGAACTTGACTTTATTAAAGGGAAACTCTACAGAATGAAGCGAAAAGACTTTTAGTAGAGCTATTGCTTGCACAATAGTTGCCTTTAAACAAGTTTTACAAAAAATACTTGAAGACTTGCGTAAAGAGAACTTGCAAAATGAGAAAAACTTTAAATTGGCACTTTGCTCGGGAAAACGATGTCACTGCGTCAACGAACACACCCTAAATATCGTAAAAGGCTGTCATAAGTATACTAACGACCAAATGGATGCCGGAAAGTTTAAGGAATTTACATCGAACTTGCGAATGCCTATCGCATGTGAATCAAGTCAACCCCAATTAGATAAGCTTAATAGATGATGCAGAAAGTTTTTCTCAGAACTTGAACTGAATAAAGATAAACACACAATGTCGCTTTGACGCACATAATAAACACAACGGTAGCAACCAACGTCTCTTTTTCTGAAATTCTTTTCAGTTCGACGTGTAATACTGATTACGAGTAAAAAAGGCTAGCGACAGCTTCATTTACACCTCTGCCGCTCAAATTGTTGGCCTACTACGTGAAACTCTGGTTGAATGGCATTTTTGAATGACGAAAGTTTGATATTAGATGACACAAAGCACAGACGTTTGACGCTTCTTGCGCCAACGTTCAAAATATGCCTAAAGTGATAATGATGGTTGGTCTTGTTATGCCTTATCTTAAACGCTTTCGCGACCCTCTTCCAGCATATGTTCCTACTCAAAGGGTTTGTTCAGCGATAGTTTTTTGGCACATATTAAACTTTTCGGCATCAGAAATGTCTGAATAATTCTAGACAAAAAAACGTTTATCTCAAACACTCGTGAAAAGTTTGATTTGATTTCAGTGACAGTAGTGCCACCTTAAAAATAAAAAGAAATCGTATATCCCTATCGGAATATTTCTTTGGGTCTTTCCATTTCAAATTGTTTGGTTTTCCATCTCCAATTGTGTGTGAAATATCATCCGAAGATGTTTTCTATTGCGTTGTCAGAGTAACTTAAAAGTAAACTTTTTGTTGCTAGCACATGAACAGTCCATTTTTAGCATTGTTTGCAGAGATACTAGACTAAGCACATGTCCACATAGTCACTTACTTTCTTATGTCCTTTAACCCCTCGGAGAATCAACTATAACTGTGCGCCATCTCGTTCGAAGTTCTGCAACCTGAGTGAGCTCTCTTCAACTTATTTGACATTTTAACTGTTCTGCGCCACGTTTACCTCGGGCACCATGCTGTTATGCCTGTCTGGGTAGACGGATTTCACTGCATGACGTAATATTCTTCTCAATGGAGTTGTCTTCGCACGGTAGTGTGTGTTCAATCCCATTCTCTTCTGTTTATAGCTACCTGGCCAGTTCCAAGTACAATTGATCGTTGTAGAAACTGTTCGGCCAAAAACTTCTTGAGATATTTCTCAAACATCCATTTGCGATAGATTGAGGCTTTCGTGTGGTGATGGTGTCCACTCTCCACCGCTTTGAAGCGGAACGGTCTGAGCTTGATTCTTAAGTCTATGACATTACTTCTCCAGACCTTGGATCCGATTATAGCCTTTTCGGTTCTGCTGCTGATGTACGTAATATCCAGTTAAGTGCTGCTGCGGTTAGCCGAGACCACACTTCCAAAAAAAAATATAAAGCTGGTAACTTTCTCGACTTTCTATCCAGCACATTGTCAGAAATGGTAAGGGCCTTAGTTTTCACTATATTTGTCTCAGCTTATAGATCATGGGACATCAATTGAATGTTCATTATCCGATATGAAAGTGACACATCATCCAATAAATCGCGGGAAATTATGATTAATTTTTGTGAATGGCGCCCCCTATATGTCCCGGGACTTATTGTGTGATCTGTTAGACGGATATCATCAGCGTAGTCAATGTGTTTCAGATAAGAAGTTATAGTCCATCAAATGTCATAGTTTCCACCAGTCAATGCTGCACGTAGTAAATCGCTGATGACCACTAAAACCAGCAGTGGTGACAGACGAACTCCACTTTGGACATAAAATTCTTCCGACAATCCAACGTCTACGTTCATATGTAGCCATCCAACTGTTTTCATATGTAGCCTTTATAACAGCTATTAGCTACTTTTCGGAATGCCTCTCTTTTGCAAGGACAACCACATTGCATCTCAATTGAAGCTGTCAAAAGGTTTCTTGAAGTCGATGAATACTAGATGTAACGGAGACCTATACTGAACGCAAATTTCTATGTTGATCTGGAAGGTGTTAATGTGCCTGATGCAGTAGGATTCAGTACAAAAATCTGCCTCTACAACGTCAAGAGCTGAATGCAAATCCTCTTGTTGTGGATAAGTGTGTCGACCCCACGCATAAGGTCTAGGTTCGATTCCCGGACGGGACACCTCGCATTTTTTCACGGAACCACCTCTTTTGAGTTGCTTACATCACTCAATTGTCTATAAAAGGCTTCTCTAATCTCGCTGTTCCTTAGGCGGCAAAAAGCAGTAGTCCGAGTAGTTGCTGTAGAAACTAGACCCTGGTCCCTTGTGGGGTATCGTGCCACACAAGTTATTCGTTGAAATTGTGTCTTCTTATGCCATCGACGCCCTGTTTGCGACACAGAGTAAGATCTTCATTATGCGCCTTAAAGAACGTTCAAACCATAGAATAGGGTTTCAAGTAAAAACTGGCGTCAATCGAAAAAGAAAACAATGTTTGATGTTGACGTAGTTATCCCTATTTACTGTGAAGCCAACGTAGACGAAGTCCTTAATTCGGTCAGAGACGTCGATTTTTAAAGTCCTTTCTACATAAGAGCCTTGTTTAACCATCGTTAACCGACAAACCTAGTGTCCGTGCTTTCGTCTCTATGACGGCAAGTATCTACCGACAGTTGACTATGATCTCCCAAACAAAGTTAATACCAAATCAAAGCCACTTGAATTAAAATTTTGAAAATTTCTCCACTTGAAAAATCACACCACTTCTCCACAAAATGCAACTTTTTACAGCACATCACGTCCAAATGAGCACATTTTTAACAAAACATATAATTAATTGCAAGTGAACTTGAGACCATACTAACTCAGCCCAATGATATGCGTTGAATGTTATTTTTTAAAGCCAACCCCCAATCACCCCCTTCACTTATTCTTAACATAAACTAATTCAAAAATCTTTTCTTCTTTTTTTTATATATTTTCCCTCGACGATTACAGTTTGCGTACAATGGCCAGAAGGTAAGACTTGTTAACTCACCACCCGACAGTATATTATTCATTTTTTATTTAAGGGTTATTTTTTTATATTATCTTAAGAAATTAATACGCAGGGCAATGCTAACACTTTCCAGAGTATCCGTAGGCTTATATGTAACACTCAAAATTATGCGGAACAAAAAATATGAACTTGAGAAAATTGTAGATATATATTTTTTTGTTTTCGAAAAGCGATCTTTATGTTTTTTGGTTGTTTTCTTTTTTGGAACTTTTTGCACCGTGACAGAAGCCAATATGAAAGTTGTGTTCTCGTTTTTTTTAAAAATTATTTTCCGTTTTTTTTTCTCATACTTTCATCATAAAATAAAATTTTATTTGGATATATATATTTTTTTTAGACGAAGCATATTTTCTTTCCATAAAAAAAAAACAAAAAAAAATATAACTAAAACAAAAAGCATCGGTTTGTTGAGCAGCATAAAATATATACATAAATATATTATATATAAACTTATAAATATATTTATTTATTTCTTTTTACATGAATATCTATCGATATTTGATTTTTTTTTTGTATGGTTTTCTTTGTTATACGAACATTATTTGTGAAAACGTTTTTTGGATCTATCTTTATGTTTAGTGATGAGATTTCTTTGACTACTTTCCTAACGAGTTCATTCACGAGACTCTATCTCTCTCTCTCTATCTCTATCTATCTAATTTTGTTTCGGTTCATTCATTTTGCGTTTCATTTAGTTTTGTCTTCGTTCAGTGGTTTGACGGTTATGTTACAAGTATTTTTCGATGAAGAGATATGGTAATTTGAAAAAAAGAAAATATGAAAATATTCAAAAACAAAATGCTTTTAATATTAATTGTTATATGAGTTGTAAAGTTCCTTTGTAGGTCGCATTATAAATAATAATAATAACAAATAATCGTATGTTTTCTTTTTAAATTTTCCTGAACTTTCGTTGAATTTCGTTTCAAATTGTTTATATATAACCTTTGGAATTAATATATTTCAGTTGTCAGAGCGAGTTATGTTTCACTTCTCATGCATTTTTAATTTTTTTTTTTTCATTTCCCTTACTTATAAATAAGAACTTTAATTTTTTTGTTATTTTTTATGTTTCTTGTTTCTTGGGATAGTTAAGTGTTTTTTTTTTATTTTGTGTTAATTGTCCTTTTTCGTGTTGATTATGGGTTTTGGATTTAGATTTGAATTCTTTTGGGGGCGAGCAGTAGGAGTGTTGACTTCATTTTTCTGTATTTTGATAAACTTTGAAAGAAATGTACGATACGTGGACTTTTATTGGATTAACGTTAATTCAATGTTGATGTTGTATTTTTTGAAAACGCCACTCAAATATTCTCATCCATGAACTCACTCATGTTGCTATTCCCAAAATCTAAGAGTTCCCTTCCAGTGAACATTTCGAAAGTAAAGCCATTCAACATTTATCAAAAATTAATTGACATAGAACAGTAGATTCAAGTTACAAAAATGCTTTCAGCATTTCTTGGGCTTTTACTTTGATTAATTTTTGACAAGTTTTCCTTGAATTTATGCCTCAATCCATTCCTGAAATATTTTGATGTAATGAATACATTTTATCATTCCTCCCCGGGAAATCAATCAGTTAACTTGAGGAGGAAAATGTATACGCCAAGAATTCTATCGACATTATGCGCATAAATATTTATGGATTTCATTCATCGATTGGACTTAATCATAAGCTTCAGATGATTCTTTGGTTTTTCCTACGTTTCTTTTGTGTATCTTTAAGAAATATGACCAAAGGAATCTTTGCTTCAATCGTTTGCTGGCAAATTGCTTTAGTTTGTGTATTTAAAGATATGCAATCACGGCGTTATTTTTCACACGCAAGACAAGTAGGTGTGTGGATTGACTGAGATAGGATGCCATTGTATGTTCTACATATAGCACTCCTTATTAGTAGGGAAGCATATAACACCCAAGGACATTGTCCATGATTTCAGGCAGTAGTTCACTGATCGTGTAGATAATATTGGCCTTAAATGCTTAAATCGTTCCTGAGTTGTTGGTGCTATATCCGTCCTTCACAATTTCCCCCACAAAAAAACATTCAAAGGGGTCAAATCGGAGCTGCGAGGCGGCCAATTGACATCGCCAAGGCACAGAACTCACTTTGGAAATGAGTTTTTAATATTCCCTAATGTTAATATTCTCTTCTAGGCAAGCGTGATACTGACTTTCCGTCAAAATTGTTCATGATATGATTGAAGAAAAAATCATGTGATGGCCCAACTTGGATACAATGACCATAAAACTGTGCAATCGCAAAGCAAGTACTTAGGAAAGAACCTCTTTCCTCTTCTTTCCTTCAGTTACATGTATGAAATCCAATGCATTTTTATACCACATTTTCACCACATGATATCTCGAGGTTTCATGAATTTTTTCCAAATCTAATCTTGATTTATTTTTGGGGTTATGAAAACTCAATGTTTCATTGAAATCCAGTTGAACTCTCAGTTCACCCGTTGGAGTTAATCAAATCGAACAAGGCAAGACAGCGTGTACTTCAGTTAATTTTGTGTTCTATGCTGTCCCAAGAAGTAGAACCCATTCTCGTAACTTAAATACAATATTTTGCCAGGAATACTTATGGACTAACCAAAGACGTTTGATACGTACAACTAAACCCATGACATTCGATTCCATAATCTACTCTTTACTCGACTCCTTGCGAGTGAATGGTCGCACGAAAAAATGCCAGTGCGCATCAAAGCTAAAGTTTTTTGCGATTGAATAGTTGTGCACTCAACTTCGCCTGAATGTGACTAAATGAATCCTTCTGTAGTTTTCTGCTCTGAAATCTTGCTAAAGCTTGATGAAGTCTCATTACCTACAAGCTATGTTTTGCCAGTTGCTCAAATTGCTGCTTGCACACCGAAACTCTTCCCAAACTTTCTGTCGTTTGTTTTTCCGCCGCTGTAAATGTGGAAAACAATTGCGAACTTTATTCAGCTTTATCTAGGTTGTCACACTAGACTTCTTTCTCTTTTGTACTCTATCCAATTCGAGGAGGTATTCGTTTGTTAGATTTGTATTCTCTAGCAGGTCTCCTGATACACTGATTGTACAGCTCATGATATTTTATCCCCATTTCAAGCAGTCCAATGGAAAGGATCACAGTAGCCTCCGATATCAAGGAGAAAAGTCTTCCTTGCGTACCTTTTTGAAGAGTTTTCTCCAGTGATGAGACGTACTACTAATTTGAATCGTTCAACGTCGTTTTTGAGCGCCATTCAACGTCGTTCTTTCAATTCAATTGTTTTATTTGATTTCGGTGTGAATCCGGAGGACCAACTGTTACTTCCAATCCTGAGACAAAAACAGTTTCACCTGCATAGGTATAAATATTCCTGGATATCTGTGCATACATACATGTATATTCAGAAGAGATCGGTTTTACGTTATCACTCGCCTTTAAGGTCATCTATCACGGTGAATCATTTTTCAAGAGTCTTAAGTAACGAGGCGCTTCAGTCACCCACGATGCAAGAGAGATCATTGTTGAGGGACAATCCATGAACCTCGTTTTGGAGCGAAGCCTTTCTAGCGTCTCTGCCATTCTATGGGTCAAAGCGCCCCGTTGCAATGCAACTCTACACTGAGTCGGGAGAGTCTCCATAACCGCTTGGTCTAAATCAATGGGCTTAAGAAGTGAATTCAGACCCTCAACAAGGTACCAGGAAGTTCTGATCTCCCGTGGCACCAGAATTTAGCCTCTGGTCAAGCAGTGGCTACCAGTCACGTTCCTTAAACACCTGGTCTTTTCATAAATTCAGTCACATCATTAGGAGAATCAAAAGAATAGTCACTAGACTCCTTAAAATCCTTAAAAGGATATCTTCATCAATTAATTTCTAGAGTCTAAGCAAATCTCTCTGCCTCTATACGATAATGTGAACTCGAAACTAAATTCATCCTCAATTCAGGACTGAGGGCTTGAATTGAATATGTAGTTCTCCGCAGGCTGTCAAAGCCACAAATAAGTTCTCCGAATGTCCCCTATCCTCTATACACGCCGTAAACGTAAGTAGCACCATAAATTACTTTTTTTTAGATTGTATGTTCATTTGAATTGGAAAACTTGGCCTATTTTCGGCATCTCTCATTTTGGTTGCCAGGCAATCATTTTCATATTAGGCATAAATGAAACATTCGCATCGTTACTTAAATTACAAATGAATTCCACGAACGGGTCTGCCTTCCTCCCCCGCAAGTCTTTCATCGTCCGCCCTCTGAGGACTTATTGCACAACAGCCATGGGAACTCCTACATTAATCCGATAAAAGTAAGAAATAAGTCTGAAAGTAGGCGTTTTTTTAACAAACATGAAATAGAAAAAAGAGACCACGGCGTATACGTAACATTTCTTTCAAAGACAACTCTTGTGTATTTTAGGTTTGAGGAGAAATATGTTTTCCGTTTATTTTTCTTACAAAACTTTATTTTTTTCTGAAAAAGTTATTATAAAGCAAAGCAAAAAAACGAAAATAAATTAAAAAAAACAAATTTATTATTAACAAAAAACAAAGGTTACCGACTTCCGATGACATGGCCGTTCTTAGGCGCTGCCGTCGGTGCTGCACCCATGAATCCAACAGCTGCCCCAGCTGCAGCGCCCTTAGCTCCGACAACACCATTAGTATTAGCACCACGTGCCGCTACACAAAGACGGAGGTATATAAAAACAAAAACACAATCAATTTAGCCAAAAGGGGAGACAAGGATAAAAGCAAAATTCAATAAAATGTTTTATTTGTTTTTTTTTTACGTTTTTCTTTTTCTTATGTATTTTAATTTATTTATACAAAAGCGAAAAGGATGCATAAAAAGAAGAGGACGACAAACGATAATTTTTTCATTTTTATCAAGTGCAAATGTATCTTTTTATCGTTTCTTTTTCGGTTTTGTGTATTCGATTTTGGTTTTACGTTCCTTTTCTTGGGTTCCTTTGAAGTTTTCTGTTTTCGCATTGAACTTTAATATATATATAAAAAATATATGAAATTGTTATGATTGCATTTCTAACCCCCCCTGTCGTATGTTGAATGCTAAATGAAAAAAAAAATGAGAATTGGTTTTAATCGAATTTTGTTTAATTTTTTTTTTTGATATATTGATCGTTTAAACATCAACGTGAATATGAAGCTTTGTTGTAATGGATAAACATTCATTGAGATATTGTGTGGTCTATATATATATATATTCTTTTTCATTTATTTGATTTATTTTTTGTCTGTAATCAATGAAGGAATAATGTTATAGCCCATTTTGCACGCTCTCCATTAACGTTTACATAGAGCATCGCCAGCAAGATATTTACAAAAAAAAACAATAAATACTCATTAAATATACATATTGAAATAGTGTTCTGTGTAATTCCCAATTTTAAATGATGGACTTAAAAAAAATACATACATACATCTATATATTTGCAAAACAAAAAAAAATAAGGAAATGTCAGAAAAGTGCACGACTGCATGGTAATTGAATAAAATATTCATATCTATAAATATCAATAAGTGTTCGATACGATTTTGATTGAAGCGATTGACCCATAGACTGTAAATGCAATTTAATATTATTACACATACCTTTTAAAGCATATGAAAATATTATTTGTCTTACATTTGTTTTCTTCCGTTTTTTGTTTTTTTTCGAATTCGCCATGCGAGGAAATCTCAGCCAATATAAATCGTTAGCAATTGAATCGGCATTGAAGGGATATTTCATTTGACATGCATTCGTTTTTGTTTTCGGTACATCTTTTTTTTCGGAGTTTTTTGTTCTTTGACTGAGTTTTTCCAACTCAACGAAAGTGTGAGGGAGGATTTTGATTCTGACACGGAGTGTGTTGAGTTTCAGCGTTTATGTAAGATTTCAATCAGCTAATTGGTGTTTTTATTTCTCTGATTTTATTTTGTACTACTTCATTAAGTCGGTTATTATGATGTGACCGGGGGATAAATACGTAAATATTGCTCGAGCAAAAAATATTAATTGATGTGCGTTAATTATTAAATGTGTCAGTGATAGGTTAATTAACTCTTGTTACGCTTCAATGAATGCACTGTTTTTTTGCGTTCTGGCAATGGCTTGAATATCCCATTGGGATTTAGTCATTGAGGGGGCATTTAAAATCAAAGCTCAGGAGAAATTCTTGTTGACTGATTTAAAAGTAAGCGTACTGATGCTTGCCATCATATTTATTTTAACAGACAACTTCAGCACTTTATTTCTGTAAACCAAAGCAAGAGTATATTGAAGGACTGTGTAAATATGGTGAATATCGTGGCGTTCGATTATTAGACTGAACTTCCCGTAACTCGACTGAACCGCTTCGGCTATGAAAATATTCCCATATTGTCACGTTTACGGGCAACACAAGTATTTGCTAAAGATTCCTGGTCCTAGTTGTGGACTGTTGTGCCATTCCTTTTTATGTAGACCATCGCAATCAACAATCCCCTTTCGTTTGCAATGAACAGTATTTTCTTTGGCTCGTCCTTTCACGTTGCTTGCTTTAAATTACGTCCACGATCGCTCGTCCGTTTTCTATATGTAGATTAATGACTCCTTCTGCATCGTTTCCACAAACGATATTCAAATTATCTAATTTTATGAATTGATTCACTGAAGAATAAATTCAATGAAATCAAAATAAAATATAGTAGCTTATAATAATGATGGCGTTTCAGTCGATAAGGACGTTTTTTTTAGACAATTCTACACGGTGCGCTATCTTTTATGTCCACATTTGAGTTTCAATTAACTTTTTACTCAACGAAGAAACAAGACTTTCATTTAGTTAAATAATTTTAAATTATATTTCAAAGCAAATCAAATGGCCATATTGACTTGTTTTGTGACATTTTGCATCACATCGTCGTCCCCAACAACATCGCCCTTGGCATTCAATAATCCTGAGAAATGTGACAATATTGGCTGTTGACGATGCCAAAGAAAGTAAATTGGACATAAAGCTTTACTTCCGTAAAATTCTTTCAGAGTCCACAGCGTATATTTGACCATATTTCCAGCGATGTATTTAGTCTATTGACAACATCATAATGCTAAGTTTAGTGACGATATGCCAGTTGTGTTTTTTTTTTTTTTTGTGAACACTGCATCACCAATTCACCAACGCGTCACTGAGCTAATGTCATGGGCATTGAGTCATCAAATTTCAACACCAAATCATGAACAGTGCTGCAATAGTGTAAAAGAACTAGACAATAATGCACAGCGCCACTATATCAACGTTCAGTTTCCTCAAAGAGCGCATAAAGAAAGCGAAAGCGAGTTTTAAATTATACATAATTGGCTAAATGAAGGTCTTACTACTAAAGTCAATTAGTTAATTTATTTCATGATATTATTAAACGGTGACTCAAGCGAGGTGGAGCCGTGTGAGATTCAAACTTGATAGCTTACAGGAATGCAGGAAATTCATTCCCACATCAACATCAAATCAATGCTCCAAAATACAGGTGCTCATAGCCTTGTAAAAAATACGAATATGAAAATTCGGTCCTTCTAGTACTTCTTCTGCGTATCCTGTACTCTGTCAATTAAATAAGTTTTGGTTAAAATTCGTCTGCACTGCTCACGTCGTGGACTGTAACATTGTCGTATGAAAAACGCACTGTGTGTAACTGTAAATAAAACAAACAGTTTTTTAATTAATTCTATTTTTTTACTATGAAAGGATCTATTTTATAGTATTTGCAAAACGAAATATCAATCAAATGCTCGCCATGACTTCGGTGGCGAACCTTTATCCGATGGTCCATATTTTCAATGACTCTGTGTCGTAATGTCGTTAATGTACCGAATTATCACATCACTAGCTCTTGATCTCTTTCTTTTAAAAATCTCTAAAAAGGGGAGGTCCAAAGGTGTCAAATCACAAAACATAATAAAGATGTGAGATAACACGGCCATTGAATTTCTCACACCCCATTCATGGCCATGTGGCAAGTGGCACCATCCTGTTCGAAGCACATATCGTTCAGGTCCATGCCCTCCATTTCTGGCCACAAGAAGTGGGTTTTTATCTGGTGATATTGTTGGAAATGAGGACGAGTCGAGGCTTATGGCTCTTCTGCTACAATATCGGGAACAACGGCAAAGTTTTTTGCAGAACAAACTGGACGAACATTACGGATGTTCTCAGATTTCCCACAGACCCGTTTTGTTTAAAATTGCGCACAATTCTGACACATTATACTGATCACAAAAATCACACGGTGTACTAAATACATTTTGATTTGAATGCCCGTCTTCGTGAAAGGATTAAACAATCTTAACACGCTGCCCAATTGTCCACGTCCATGGTTTAATTTGTCGAACACCGAGACAAAGAAATGGTGTGACTCACAGCTATAGTCTTGAACAGAGTTTGGACTACCGTTTGTGGCATCCCTAAAAAGTCATCTAAACATTGCGCTTCGAAAACTAGACTTTTGTAAGGATACGAGGTTCCTCTTTTAAAACATGAGAAATGGTTGTCCGATGCTCACCGCTTTCAAAATTCATCAAATCATTCAACACTTTAGATCAATTGTTTCTACAATAATAATTGCACACAGAACCTCTCTTATTTCTCTACTTGTTGATTCTCATAACATGAAGGGCCTAAATGAATGACCTACACAAATGTCTCAAAAAAACTCAGACAAATGTATTTTGTTCATTTGAATCGACTAATTTTCGTATCCTAGCCTTGTAATATACAGTATGTCAAAAGCAAATGTTAATAATAATGTATGTCTAAATGTTCATCAGGAGAGAAATTCTCTATGCCTATGCCAACAGTGGGAATTTTTTTGAATGTCATCTTGTAATGAATGATCTGCCTAATGAAATCAGGATTAAGGATAGTGATTAAGTAAAACACATTCACCACAACACAGCCAGATACTCTCTATAGCATAAAACTGTTCTACGTTAAGCCTGCTTAGCATTGCCAAATTTCTTAAGCCTACCACATATGGATATGTATTTTGAAATATGCTTTAAATACTCTTTACAAACGTACATATTATATATTTACTCTCTAACTGCATGATACTAATTGGTTTCTTTCTTTTTTTTATTTTTTTCGTATTTTATTTTCTTTCTTTTTATGTTGCGCCCAAATATATTTTAACACCTGCACGATTGTTTCATATAACAAACAATAAAACACACTATGTACATGAAATCAATTAGCTGCTGCAATCCGTGGAGTGCCAATTCAAAGAGCGGGCGGCGCTAGAGCTCTGTACCCAACACCGACTTCTTCCTCGGCTGCCAATGCGGCTGCAGCAGCATTTGCAGCGGCTGCCGGAAGATTGCCAACACCAATGAATGCTGCAGCAGCGGCGGCGGCAGCGAACGCTTTGCATGGATTCACACCGTAAGTAGATATCTTTGCACACATCAACACACCTATCACTTGCCACCACGTGTTACAATGATACATTTGTTATTATTATTTAGTTGAGCACACATACGCTCCGGTAGTTTGCACAAAAATAATAAACTCTTCCGCTGTAGGCTGACGGAGTTTTTATGAATTTTATAAATGATTTGCTCGGGGAAAGCATGAAATCAAACACAGACAATTGCACATTGACTATCTATGCATGCTTTTCGAATGTACAGATGCAAATATTTGGACGGCTCCATGTGCGCTTTGTTTCTTTTATTTTGGCCGTGCGCACGGTGTGCCTGTTGGTTTTGTATTTTTGCAAATATTTAGATTTATTTTTTTTTCTTTTGTCAATGAGAATGCTACTTTTTGTTAAACTGTATTTTTCTGTGGCCTTTTGTTTATTTGATTCTAGAAATTAGTTAGTCCACACCAACTACACGGATATCACATTTCTGCTAACATTTACATTTTGATTTACAAAGGACAGCGGGAAGCGAGCGATTTTTTGTAACTTAATTATGAAATATGAAATGCTTCCCATTTTGCCTGAACTCGTCCTTGCGATGCAGGGATGAAGTTCTTTTCAGAGTTGAAAGTTTCACTTGACTTTTAGCTTCAATTAAGTGGATTTGAAAAGTTTGTTTGTGCATTCTGTTGTTTCGGAAATAATAGCTTTCTGCAAATTAGAAGAGGATTTCTAAGGTAAAAGGGACGATGACAAATGGAAGTAGAAGGGGATGTTGGGAACCCGCATTGCAAAAAGATATCGTCCTTAATTAACAATCTTTAGAGAGCGTACTTTGCGTTAACTTGTGTGTACGATTCATTAGGACACACACCATTGTTGAATGAAGGAGTTCTCGAGAAATAACATATATTTTCGATATTCCAGGATATTATGAGGTTTTTGTGTTCAAACGCAAAGAGGAAAGCCGTATGTTGAAAGGATTGTTTTCGTTAGAATTAGGTAACCATGATTTGGTTTTCAAAAAGTCTTTACCAGTGACTTTTGTGAGGTGGGAGTAATGACATCCTTTTATATTTCTAAGAAGACATGTAGAAATGAAATCAATGAATATTCAGCAGTTACCATGGAGCTTCTAGGGGGAAAAATTCAACCTCCATCGCAGTTAGAATTAAATCTTTTGGTTTATGTATGGTTTCAGCTATTTCTCATGCTTTCTCTTATTTAGCTTAAAGAAAATTTCTTAACCATTCATTAAGAATTTAACTGGGTCTCAATGCCGGAAATATTTTTAGATCAGCTAGGGACTACATCATTCGTCAGTCGTTTAGATTCTTCAAGGCAGACACAGTTAACAAAGCAATATACGTGTATCTTGAAGAAATGCAATCATTTGGTCGGACAGGATGATGCAATGAAATTCAAAAAAGGTCTCAAATTCCAAAGGAAACCTGTGTCGCTGGTAGTAGTAGAAGATCCCGCTTCTGTATCCTTTGCGACAGTCAGAAAATTGTTAAAAGCATAAACAAAAGTTCAAACAATGAAGTTTTATCTATTTCGTTAAACTACGTTTAAGGATTTTAACTGCAATTAGTTGTCTTCCTTCACAATCACTACTGGTATTAAAGAGACGAGTAGGCAATTCGTATCCACTTCAATTTCCAAGCCCTAGCAACAATAATAATAGGTCATTTTGATTACAATCGGGAAGAACACAAGGTTAAGTGCATGGGCACCTCAAAACTTCATAGATATCGTGAGCTGGTTCCTGGTTTTTCTAAGGAAGCGAATTCAATTCCTGCCTACCGAATATCTTTCCTGTCGCTCCTACCTAACCTACCCTGACCTAAAGTACAATAATCTTCTGTTTCAATCAGATCATGTTAGGGTCCACTGATTAACTTTTTTTACAAATTAAATTTTAACACTCAAAAGTCTTTCGTTCCGGGTCATTGGTACAACGCAATAGAAGGCGGCCTAGGATGCGGTGGTGCACAAAAGAATAAAAAGACTTCAACCAACTTGGAGTGCGCAACCGGAGGCAGCTGGCTGTGCTGGCTTGAAGGGCATGTTGGTTGACGCCCAGGTCCACTCCGAGGCGCCATTAAAAGAAGAAAAGGTTGATTTCGGTTACCACCTGCACCAAAGCACTGTATTTTGGTTAGAGTTAAGCGGTTTCAGTACGGCAGCTTAAATGTAGTTGAGCGTAGTAGCGTAGCATTGGGTCTTATGCTAAAGTCTAGACTCAAAGCAGAAACATTTGACATCCTTACCATTTACACGTCTTTTGAAATTTCTGTCAATCAGCTTCAAAGTAATCATACTTAACAGAATCCTTCAATTTTTCCGGTTTTTGTGACTACAGTCCGGAGTGAACCTGGGCCTCAACCAACATGATTTTCCAATTAGCACGATCTCTCGCCAATTGGCATCCAATAGCTATTATACCATGGGGTCGTTATTCCTAGGAGGCAACGGCAACATATGACTAGGCGCCTTACGTACCTAAGAACCAAATGAGATCTTGAGGGGGCCTGCCGTTCAGAGATATTGAAACAAATTTCAAAGCACTTGACCTCCTGTGGGACTAGTATTGGACCAGAAGTTATGGTTCGACACCAGTTCAGGTTCCTTGACAACTTACAATCATCTCACCAATGATCTTTCGTTCCACCACTCATTTGGAATCATAAAAATTATAACTTCAGTCATATCATCTGGAGTACTTAGTGGACATGCACGACGTATGCAGACGCAGGACTATTCTCAAAATGGAAAAATGTGGCACACCTTTCCAGAAATGCACAACACGAGTAATTACCGAAGAAGCTAGAGCCTTTGGAACTGATGTGTCATCCAGTTAATTCAACTTTTTCATTATTGGCGACAAAGTTCTAGTCTTTTCTTTAAAGTTGTGAACGTTGATTGTAGTTTGCGTAGAAGATTGAAAGAGAAACTTGAAGAACCTCTAAATGCATAAGCAAAGAAAGGATACTTTATACCTATGGATTGAGTGCACAAAATGCCAACAATCACATTGCTAAATTTTTACGCAGAAAAATTGTCAGTTTCATGCTTGTGACCCAATTTTACAGATGACATCGTATCATATGTAAAATGAAGATGATTCTCAACAAAAGTTCCGAGTGCAACAACAAGCACCTGACAAAATGACGTTCCAAGAACCTGTGCAATTTGTTCGCAACTCACGTGCATACAAAGTGCAAATAAAGAATTATTTCTAAAAAAAGGAAGACGTAAAAATCTTACGTCAAACTTTCTTCAATATTCTTTTCAAATCTCTTAAAAGTTACGCAAGGACGACTCTCTCTTAAGTTCGCCCTACAAATAACGTACTCCCAAGAATCCAATCATATCCAATCTCCCATATATTCGCATTTATACGAACGTAAAAAAAAAGACGAAACGACGCACTCCTGCCGAGGCGTACAAACAAACCTCAAACTTTGTGCCTCGTCCTCGAATCGAGATTTAACTTAAAGTATCTAATTTATTTATGAAAAGATTGAACTTCTTATTCCCCCCACCCACTTCTTCGCCTCCATCGAATAACGTTGTTAAACTTTTCATCTATGCAGAGTACACACGACCGAAAGTTGCCATCAGCCTGCTGCTGTCGCCATCCCACTGTGGCAACATTTTAAAAGGGTTCCATGACCTTCGTCTGGGCCGGGGACGTGTAGTCAAGTTTATCAAAGTATAACAAAGTGAAAGACATTTACTTAACGTTATTGATTTATCCGTAGTACTTTTTAGTCGTCCTCTTCATCTCGGTCCTCGCGCCACCCACTCTCTCTCAACATCTTCGCTCCGCTCAAGGCTATAAAATGAAGTATCATTGACGTTGGCTTCCTCTTCCCTCTCTTCCGCGCGATACATAAACTGTACCTTGAGCGTGTGTATGCAATTCAATCCGCGGATACTTCCACGAGGGGCGAGAGGGCGGGCAAAAAGTGCGCACAAAAAAGTGGTACTTGCTGTATTGAGAACTCAACTCGTTCAATTTTCCTTTATGCATACAGCAGCCAGGAGTAAGTAGATTTATCTTTACCGCCACCAACGCGCTCTGAACTATAATATACGCGAATCATAAAGGGATACAAAGGGGAGAGAAGAGATTGGAAAGTAATGACAGCAAATCCCTTTCGCTACTATTTCATAGTTTTTTATGCAATTAGTCGGAAAGCCAAGGTACTTATTCGCTTTGGATAACAGCGAGCAGCCAGCGGCAGTGGAGCAACACGCAAATCACCATGAACGGTGGCAGTGTTGCGAGGGAAAGTGACGACACGACTAATGACACTTCCCAGTCTGAGTTTTTGAAACAGGAATTCTTAATGATATTCCCCCTGAGAAAGCCCGGTGTTCTGAGTGTTTCCTATTTCGAGTGTAAATCAAAGAGGAAGAGCTTTTATTTATGGTATCTGCCATTAAAAATGAAAGGGCGTAGCCTGTTTTACAAGGAATTTCATTTATTAAAGAGAGAGAAAAAGGAGGGGAATTGATGGTGTCTACTTTTAGACTTTTCATTAAGCGGGCGCTCCTTCAAAAGAGGATTTTCTTCTTAGATTCCTACAAGTGGATCATTACAAAACTCCTTGTGTCTTGGAAACACAAGTGTTCTTAACATTCCTTTCAACTCATTTGTTGCAAGAATTGATTTATTTCTGATTGTTTTTTTATGTTTTTGAAAGACACAGGGAAAGGAGTGGATATAAGCTACATGTGACTGAAAGCCAATTTTTTCAAACATAGTGAAGTACTGTAAATATTTTCTGTTCGACTTTCGTATGATGTTTCTCTTTGTTTGACTTATTGTAACCTTTATCTCGTCGACCAGGGACTTTTTACTCAGCTGCCTTTCGCGTCATATACAAGGACTGGAATATCCAATTGACATCAGATATACGCGGATTGAAATAGGCATTTGTAGTTGACACGTTGAACGTTGATATCTCGATCTTATAGTCAGTGGTTTTCAGTGAAAAAATCGCCTAGTCTGGTATCGAAGATTATGCCAGCACTCATATGGTGGTGAGTTATAAGAATGCCAATTCTACGAGGAGTATGCCGAATACTAAAGAAGCTCTAATCTCATAGAGTGCGGCTTTCTTGGTTCGAAGGGATATGTTGCCATGAAGGGATATGATTGAACACTGTCAATAGCTTCCTTTTAGTCAAATAGATTTTATCACGTCATATGTGGGATATTTAAAGCTCCTTACTGACCATAACGTGGTCGTCGTGGTGTAGTGGGTAAGTGCGCCGACCCACACGCCAACGTCCCAGGTTCGATTCCTGGACTGAGCATCTCGAATTTTTCACGGAATCACCTCTTACGGTTTGCTGCCAACTACTTTTTACCTCTGGAAAGTTTCTTAAGTCTCTGTACTGTTCGGAGTCGGCAAAAAAATGAAGGTCCAATACACTTGTGAGGGAACAGCAGTACGCACATGCTGAAAAAGCTAGACTGTAGTGTAGTTGGACTGTAGCTGAACTGTAGTATCCATCAATTCTTATTATTAAGCATAACATGCCTTTTGAGCATTTCAAACCAACATCTTCACCGAATTTAGATGGTGCGGGGCATGTCTCCGAATTCAAAATCGACATGTTTGGTCTGCTTGAAAAGCATTTTGTTTTAAGAAGAAAGAGCTTAACTTAGCTCTTCTCGAAAAGTCGACTGACGCAGATTTTTTTTGAAGAGGGAATGATAATATTCCACATACCAAACAGAAGGGAGTGTGAAAGCGGTACAAATTGCACAACAGAATTTAAGAACTCCACTCGTTTAACGCGTTGTCACTGTGGACAGCTACAGACACGATCTCCAAGTGACATGAACCACAGCCAGAGATGATAAATAACCCTTTGTGTTGCTTTAAGCGATATAAGATCAGCCGTTTCGTTCATTGTTGACACCATGGCCTAATCGGTACTAATAATCTTTTAAGAGCTGTTCCGATATTTAGCTTTTTGGATTGTGTTTTTTGGATATCAAATTTGTAGCACTTGGTTTAATTTTTTTATCCATAATCCTCCTTAAATGAATAATTGATGTTCCTTAATGAACATACGAATATTGGTTGATTCCTTAAGAAATTGAAATTTTCCTATTTAAAAGGATCCTAGAAATTCGGGTGAACCGCATAACGTTTGCCCTAATAAAGTTCAGTGAATTATGTAGCGTTACAGTCCTCAAGGAACTAGTCCCTAACATCTTTAAGAACACCTCCTGTTGTGATTGCTGTTGTTTGCTTGGAAGATGAGGTAACGCACAGTTCAATGCCGACTCTGAATAGCAAATTTTGAGAAGCTTTTCATGAGCCTTTGAGTGGTGACCATAAAAAATCGAGATGAACCTTCACACCAGGTGTCAAACCATTGAACCATTGACGTCCGGCATGTGAGTCAAAGCGTGGATATTTTGCTAAAAGAACGTGTTGTCTTAGGGGAGTCCTTAATGTAATGGATGTTCCGAAACGCAACTTCCTTAATATAAATTAAGTACACTCAAATTGGTTCGAAAAAACAAAATAGAAAAGCGGCCGAAACTGTATTAAATATTTTAAAAACTTTAACTGCGCAAACTTTACTATGTGATGGAATAAACAATTGGAAAGACGGGCATACAAAGAAAATAACTCATGACCTTACGAACGACAACCGTAGGCTTTGTCTTTGTCACTTGAAGAGACTATTAACAACCACAGCACTTTGATCCCTTTTAATAAATTCGTTACTTATTAAAGCAAGTGGTACGACTTTATTAAGCAACCTTAAATGAGAGACAATCGTTTCGGAATGAAGATAAACTGACATATTTATCTGGGCAATAGTCTATTGCACATTTTTTTAATAATGCATTCTGCCTCCTACATTTGCAAAGGTACTCGAAAGTTTCGTCGTCTTCGAGGCATAGCTGACATTCCTTACCTAGCAACTGTTAACCCTGCCGCTGCAGTTCCCTGTCAGATCTGTGAATTTCCTTATGAGAACAATTGTTTGAAATTCAGTTCAAATAGTTAAATGGGCTAGACCCAGTTTGTGTGTTTCCATTCGGCTAAAGGCTTTATAGATCTTGCCCAATTGACCCTGCAGTGCAGATTCATTGTCTTCAATTCCCTTGTGGGCCACGGACCCTGCTTAGCTTCACTTTGTTGTGTGGGGCATGGAATTTCAATACAATTAATGGCATTACTCGAAAGTCTTGAATTACATTAGGTTGGGCGTTAACGCCCTAAGTCCTTCAATTCTATTCAGATAGCCAGGCAGCACTCACACTTACACGTACAGATTGAACAACAGTGATATCTTTGAAGTATGTAGGGACATTTTGTGAAAGCTCTTGGAAACCGAAAACATCGGAAAAACGATAACAGCTATAAATTATTTTTAATTTCAGGAAATTTATTAGATTGCAAAAATGTTGTGTGTTATAAGATTGTACCTATTTCATCTTTATTGCTTAGATGAAGTGATATTTCGGACAGTCCAGTCGCCTAAAAAGCAACGTCCTTGCAAAAATGAATGGTGTCCGATACAAGTCCTACATGGTGATTAATCATGAAACTCAAGAACATGACAACAGAAGCAACCTCTTCCTTCAAATTACGCTCAGCTTCAGTAGCCGTCATCATCAATCCCCAAAAATTATCCCCAAACGGCCTCAATTTTATTCGCATAATTTTAAACCGAAATAATTCATTAGCATTGCGTTATTTATTAATCTTATCTGCAGCAGCTGTCTCCCGTCGCCGTTATGAACGCACAAAACGTTCTATCCATAAAAACTTGCTCAAGGTCCACTCACGCGCCGCATTAAACCCACATACGGAACGGCCGTAAAAGCAAATGAAGAAATCAAATTTAATATCCCCCCAAAAAATATATTAATTCGCCCATAAAACACGAGCTGAATTCATGTCATTCCATCATTGTGGTGTCTCTCGCATGTTCCCCTCGAATGAATGAATAAAAAATCCAACCGACGCAATGAGATGCCATTAAGATCTCGATTTCCTGAAACTCCATACGGCGGCGAATGTAATTAACATGTGCTGCTCACCTGCATCCACCCATCTGGAGGGTCTATAAAATTTTTTTTTTCAGTTGCCAAAGGGAATATGTTTACAACCCACCCCACCCGCCGTCGTCCTTCCCGGTACATTGTATCCGAAGTGAGTAACAGCCATCATTTCCGCTCAAATGAGTCCTTCTTTCGCTTTTCGATATCAAATCGATTGGCATAAAAATTTCTCCCAAAACAAACACAACAATAGACGGGAGACGGGAAACATCATCAGGAGTCAGAAAATTGAAATGAAAATTTAATTTAAAATTTGCCCCACCCAACGTCAACCCTCCCTCGTGCTGCCGGGGCAAATGGTAGGCGAGAGATAAAAATGTTATTCCCCAGAATGAATGAGAAGGACATGTAAAAATATGACGGGTGCCCTCGTCAAAAGGCATTCCGATTGGACAGGCGCACACACACGTCGGGGGTTTTATTGTTATCTAAAGTGTTCGCAATGAAATTAATCATAAGGAAACTTACTGAAGTGAGGAGAGGTCTGAAACATCGAATCCGTTCCTCCAATGAACTGAGCAATCCATCAGATTGTTGAGTTACGGGGGTTTTTCAGATGTTTTTTTTATTTTCAACAACCTAAAAGGGGACTTGAAGTGGAACAGTTTGGATGGGTTTTTCGGGGAAAAAGTCCTCGAGGATAATGAATGAAATGAAGTGGATTTCGTTTTGGGATTCCACTACTGAACCGTTGCGCGATGGTTTTGAAAACTTTTAAGCCACTTTTGAATACGAAATTAATCGATGTGAGGAGTTAATATTCAGGCAGAGTCCGTGCAGAGCAAATTCCGCTGCATAATCCCCTCCGTCCTCATTGTAAACAATGTACACAAGTTGTGAGTCAAACGTAAACGAGGAGGTACAATAAAATATTTATGAAATGCAAAACATGTTGCAAAACTTTACTTGGACAACTTACAGACTCTAACAGCGATAGATAAAATGTTTGAAGGCTCCCAAAGGGGTGCTCTGGAATTCCTTGTGTTGTTGGCTTCCAGTGCAACGCCACGTTGTCTTTTGTGAATCTTCGTAACCCACTTAATTAGTATTCTTGGCAGAAGGGCGCCTGGAGTTACTGTCTCTCGAAGTAGTTTCCGAAGCAATTGTTGGAAATGTTAAATTCATGAACATTTATTCTTCAGATTTGGAACGTGCCTTAAATTGATTTTTGCTAAGGCTTAAGTTAATTAATTGCTATTACACAGACTGAAACAGAATCTCCACTGTTCAATGTTCCATAGTTTGATCAGGGCACTAAGACTAATTTCTAAAATAAATAAAATAAATACTTTTTAAAAGGTTCTCATGTATGAGATGACAACCATGCAGCGATAACAAAAATGCTTTGTGTCTGTGTCGTGGGCCGTTAAGATAGCTTTGGAAGTTTATACGTAAATGAATGAGGTTCCTAAGCATAGGACCGTTCCTTTTTATTTAATACAGGCTGTAATTCAATCGGGTTTATCCATGTCACGGAGTTCAATATTTGTATATCCGTTCAAATTGTGTTATTTTGTCGCCATACAACTCGTGTTGTCATTCAATTTGTGTCACCGTTCAAATCGTGTAACCGTTCAATCGGATAATTGTTCCATTCGTGTCACCGTTTAACTCTATCAACCGCTCTTGTCTACATTTAATCCGTATCGTCGTTAATTTGTGTCATATTTCAATGGTCGCCATTGTTCAATTCGTGTCATCGTTCTGTTCATTTCTTGACATAGTTCAGTTTGTCTCACAGTTCAATTCTTGTCAATTTGTGTCATCGATCAGTTTGTGCCATCGTCATCAGTCTGTTTACATCATCGTTCAGTCCGGGCCACGTTCAATTCGTTTCATCGTTCAATGACTGTAATCTTTCAATTTGTGTCACTGTTCAATATGCATCATTTCGAACCAACCTTTGGCTGTGACTAGAGATAATTCGTTAAAAAAATTTGCAGCGACATTTTCTAGTTTTGGGGGCAGGTTCACCCCGGACCGAAGCGCCATCCAAAGAAGAAGACATTTTCTAGTTAAATTCACCCCAAGCACAACTTCTCGTGAATAGATTGCTAGTCGTCATGAACCTCATTGCGTTAAAGACCGTCCTATAATTCGCTAACTTATTTTCGAACAAAGACTTCTACACAAAATTAAAAAAATGCTCGAAAACTAAGTTCGTCGTCTTCCTACCGTTTCGAAGCTTATGATTCCAACATTCACTTTAAACACAGTGTTCAGATCTGAAAAGGTCTAGTTTTTGGGAATTAGGAAGAATCGCTCTGCTACGCACAATCACGACAGAAACAATGCCTTCTCCCATTTTGACACATACAGCCATTTTGACATACATTAGCTGACAAAACATCGTAGTCAATTCAACAACGAACTTTGGGCGGGTTGTCTTTGAAAAACTAGAAAGGTGGTGTATTGACTGTGAGGATTTGACATATTACTCTTAACTCATTGGCATCTGCAAGTGAACAGATGACAATGAACTCCGACAAAATTAGCACAAGGTCTGCAAACCACTAACACTCTATAGAGGGGAGATAAAAATTGACAAAAAATGGGGAAATAATTAGGACCTTAACGAAGAACTTCACTTTATCAAAGGTTGTCGAAGCCGAGTTAGGACAAAATTATCCAACTAGATCTTGGCAGCCTGAAGAAATTTATGACCCTGCAAAGAGTTCTATGTATTTTTATGAAAAGCTTGACTTTTTATTTGCTTCAGACTCTCATTTTAAAACATCAATGAGAGTTAAAGCTAAAATTTAAGGCTTCGATTCCAGACACGATGACTTTTATTTTTCTGCCATTTGACTGAATATAAGTATGATCATAAATGTCCATAATTTTCCTGAAAACCACTGTTCCACATCACCCATTAACTCTATGAATGAGCGCAGAGCTTCTTCAAATTGCTTTTACTGTAATCATCGTTGTGAAATTTGTTAAAGTTTCAAGATTCAATGTCATAACAATCTTCGCTATCGCATCACCATTCCAAATCCAGTCCCTCTGATAATCAACAAATATTTTAAACAAATCTACTACTGTCTGTGCAGCAGAATAGACTGTGTTCCGAGACTTTATAAATACTATCGTTTAAAGATTCCAAAAACAAGAACTTTGACACCAAACAGAAGTCAATGAAGTAAGACGATTTTTAATACGTCTAATTTAAGTTTGTTTAAAGTCTATACTTCGACTGTAACTTTTCTACAAGGACTTTGCGCTCCCTTAACGCGCTCTTCCCAACCCATGAAACATCTCTGTCTGGAATACACGTTTACATGTCCTACGGTCCGCCGCACACATGATACTGGCGATAGCTTGATCCTTGAATCGAAGTTTCTTTAATTTCTTCTCGCTGTATTTCAAAGATCCCTTACAGTACAGCAGCGCCATTGTCAATTAGGACGATGTAGTAGAGCCCGAAGAGTGACGTCGCTTAACTTTTTGAACTACATCCACATCTTGATACTTTGCTGTGCTTCATTTGTCCTCTTCACATAATTGGCCGACAATTTTTTTTTTTGACAGATTCGGAAGCTGTCAAGACTTACAACGAAATTCGCATTAAATTGACACACGGCCGTGCAGTGTCATATGTTGGAACTCATTTTTCAGTCGAAATTGTTTTGAATTGTCTTTCCAAAAACATGTCTTCTGAAGCTAATCAATTTATAAGTGTCAATGACATGTACTCGTATGTTGCTATCTTACATCACTTTCCCAGCAAATGCCGCATGAAGATGATGTACGAACCATCCAGCAACCACAGACATGCGGCCAACCATCTCCTCAACTGTGAATCATTCCCAAAGATCCTGCATAACATATGCAGTAGCACATAAGGTATAATGACTCCCTTAAGGTGGTGGCATTATGAACACTCGTTTGAATGAGATATCTCACTCCCGGAAACTTCGTCTAAAATTCCATCTCTCACGAATAATTTACGTTCATTTTATTAACGCTCTGAAAGCCTCGACTGTGCGAATAATCTCCATTGCATGGGAAGACATCTTCCCTCCATTCAGAATACAAATTCAAGGGTAATTCTGTTCTCCTCAAAATTAAAATTCTCGCTCACTTTGCTTCGTGAATGGGAAAACATTTATTTACATTTATAAGCGAAAATTCAAATTTCCAACAGTGTACTGTTAATCCGAAGTTTAAAATCATGAAAATTTATAAGCAGATGTACTGAAGATGAAGTGCATAAAAGGCATCCCCCACCCACACACTTTGAAGGAGATCTATGAGCTAGGGAGATAGGAATGCAATCATTTATGTTGTCTTACTTTTTTTATGTTCTTTATGTTGACTGAGAAAAAAAAACAACAAATACAATGAATTCAATGCAAGAAAACAGAAGGAAAATGAAGAAATGAAAATAAAATTGAATTTTGCTTTTAACTCAAAATGTACCTCTCTTTTTTCTCTCCTCCTTAGAATTCAGTGCGCTCTGTGAAATCTTATTAAATCATATTTTCTTTGTACTTTTTTTTTCTCTTCGATATAGCGTGTACTATGATCCATTCTTAGCTGCAGCTGCAACTGCTGATCCAAGTCTTCGCTTCCAGGTAATTACAAATAAATTCATATTTTGGTTTGAAAAAAAAAATAAACTCTATATAAATATAATATAGCGTATCTTTGTTGTAGTTTGTAATCATAATTTTTTTTTATTAAATTTACTTACTTAGATAAAGTAGGTCCTCTTGTCGTTTTTACTCTATATTCAATTATTTTATTATATGATATATCCATGAACAAAAACAAAACGAACATTTTATTTCAGGCAGCCAAACCAGTCACGGAGGTACCCGCACAGCCAGCAATATTAAATGTAATTTTAAATATTTTACTACAAATATTTACAATTAAAAAGAAAATTAAGACCATTCTATTTATTTTTCACTTATTAACTTTAACTTTAGTTTTGCATTTAAATTTGAAAATTTTCCGTAGTTCTTATATTCGGATATAACGAACTCTTACAATATTTTTTTTCTGTTCTTTCCTTTGTTTCGATTAACATTTGAACATATATACTATACATAACTAAACATCTTATTTCTGAATCTCTACTCAGACATGAGATTAATAAATATTGTGGCCTTAGTGTTAATTTCTGAATACATATATATATATATATTTTCTTCTTTTTGGTGAATTCGGGTTTGACGTATTTCTTTCTTTTAAATGTCTCATGATTGTTTCTTTTTTTTGTCTCTTCTTTTAATTTATATAACTAAACTGTGGATATGTATAAATATTCATCACTCATAATTCGCAACTCTCATTTGAACAAAAAAGAAGGCAGTAAAAGCAAAATGAAACAAGTCTAAATAGATCTGTTCGTACTCCTAATTAAATCTGTTTCTCTTTGGTTGTGGCTTACGAAAATATGTTTGAAAAATACACACAGATGGATGACAAAGGGTTTTTGATTAAAATCGAATTTTGTAAAGTAAATTTCTAGATAAATCCTGTAAAAAACGTATCTTATAGAGAATGAGCAAATCTGAATCGTAGAGCATTTATTTTTTCCCTCTTTAATATATTTCATATTTTTTTTCCCCCGGTGTTACTAAGCTTTTTTTTCATTTGTTTTTCTGTCACCAGTGACAAACACACACACACGCATACATATAGACACACAGATTCGTGAATTTGTTTTACTGACTCACATTTGATATGGTTTTTGCATTGGACAGGAGGGACAAGACAAATTAATGAAACAGATTGAAAAACATTCGGATCTCCACCCCCATCAGCAGGAGAGGTTGAATTTTTTAATTCGAGTTTTCTGCTGCTCCTGCATCATCAGCAGAATGAAAAATTTCATAATTTCCATAAAATTATGCAACTGGCAACTGGCGTTGGGTGAAATGTACCGTTTCTTTTCACATCATGCATATTTTGTTTTATTTTTTTGAATTTTTCGCGTGATGAGTTAAATTTGGTAGAGTGCATCTGTGGCACATGTGTAATGAAATTTAACACATGCAAGTATTTATACACGTCCAGTGTTTGGCAGCATAAATTTTTCCCCCGGGGGATGCGCACTTTAGTTTTGGATTAATGGAAGTTTTTTTTTGTTTTTGTTTCATTTTTTGCAAATATTTTGTGGTGGTTTTCTAAATTTACTAAATTAAAAAGGCGCATATGATGGAATGCAAATTGGAGGACGTGTGAACGGCAAATGGTTCAAGGGGAATATTCATCAAAAAAATTAAAATAAAACAACAAAACTGAAAAAATTCTTTAATCAGTGTACATTGCTGAAAAAAGGAGTCTCGTAAAAGTTGAGCACTTTTATTCAGATTGCGTTGCATAATTTGGCAAAGGGATCAGGACAGAATTTGTTGACTTTATTTTGTGATGTGTTGATGAAGGTGTAGATTTTCTGAAATTTAAATTGAGGAAGTTTTCCCCAACCATAGGTCCACTTGGTGATCTGAAGGCGTATACGATATCACAAGTGGAACCAATCGTTTCACAATGCAGGAGAAACTACAAGGAATGAAAGGGACTTGACGGAGTTTGGCAACAAGCTCTATTTTGAAAAATGCGTTTGATATTTCAAATGGACTTAACGCAGGCTGCCATCAGGCTCTCTTGTCGATGGCATCGTTGAGTCTCTTCTTCTATGAATTACAAGTTACTTTTCGAAACGTTCAATAAACCGTTCTATACATTTTTTTTTGGATGAACTCAGGTCTAATACCCACCATACTAATGCTGGTGCACCTTAGGGCTCTGTTTTGTCTCCGAGACTTTTTCTTATTTTATCTGCCACTTCTTATGTTCTTATCCAATTCACGCCTTTACTGATGATAGTATTCGCAGCTTTTCATATTCGTTCCTTCGCTTACATCCCTCCTCTTCGCTCGTAGACGACTTGAAACGACGGCGTTTCTTAAGCACTTTCAATTCTGACATTGACAGTATAATCAAAACTCTCAACTATCCCTCAAGCTTTCTCAAAATAATCAGTCATTATGGATGGCATCCATGAATGACACTTGCATCGCTGAAACCGAAAAACTTTTCATCCTCAGCATGTGTACCAACACAACACTTAGTTCAAGCGAGTTTTTTTTTTAAGAAGACGCAAGTAATATTGCACTCCTTGGGACTTGGCTACAATATGTAAGGCCTATGTACGAGCCAAGCTTGAATACAATTCTATTCTATTTTGCCTAATGCTCCAAATACATCTCTTCACTTACTGAATATAATCCAAAGTGCAAGCAAAGCGATAAAGTGTTTAGAACATTTACAAAATACCTTGTCCTTTTCACTCCTTAATAGCTATTTTAATAAAATATGCTTAAATGAACTAGCCAACTGCGCAATACACTCTTCGCTCGTTATGCTATCATTTCACCCCTGAATTAACTTCCGGACACACATTTAAGGTTGGAGACTCGTTTTGTAGTCGTACCTCTTGAGTATGGAATGCTCCTACTTACACCATGTTTCTTTCCCATTACAATCCACAGGCATTTACCACCTCCTTCCACTCTGATCCTACATTTCCTCAATAGCTTTGGCCTGTGCTGAAGGTCTAGGTTCGATTTCCGGACGGGACGAGTTGCTGACAACATTCAAGACTTCAAATTGTCTATGAAAAGCTTCTCAAATCTCGCCGTTCGGGGTCGGTAAAAAACTGTAGGTCCCCTCTAATCATTAGAGAACAGTAGGACGCACAACACAAGTAGTTTTTGTAGAAGCTCGGCACTGTTTCCTTGTGGGCTGTAGTGCCACTCAATTATTATCTCGAAAATTGGCATAAACTCATAGGGTTATAATTGTCTACAAGTTTTGAAACTTTACCATTTTCGCCGGTGTCAGACTGTAGGTTTATCACTCGATTGCTAAAGAATGTATTTTTTGGCCTGTTTTGGCCGAATGTTCCCTGTGTAGAACAATTGAAAGAAATGTTTAAGTTATTCTCTTCCTCCAATGCAAAGACCGTAATCAATAAATTACCAATCCGCCCCGAAAAACCGTTGAAAAACAACTAAAAAACGTTTTGTTTTTTTTTCTATTCCGAGTCGTAAAATAAAAACAATTATTTTTATTTTGTTTTTCTCATTTTTTAATAACACAAAATTTAAAAATTAATAAAACATGTTTTTTTCAAAATTTCCTATTTTACAAAACAAAAAACTAAAACCAACAAAACAAAACAAAAAAATGATAATGATTTTTTTTTGGATAATGTAATTGACACGGTAAAAACAATCTGTTCGAAATTCAAATTACAGCGCCGCACAGTGACAACGTTAAACAGTAATCCACATTCGATCAACCGCATCCAGGTTCCTCAAAATGTTTTGGTAACAAGATTGAAACAATTCCTACGAGTTTTACGTTTTTGTTTGTTCTTGAAATATCGTATCTCTATTTATCTTTCTCTCTCTCTCTCTCTATCTGTATCTCTCTGAGCAGTTAACAGCAACATATTGAGTTTTATTTTTTGCTGTTTTTTTTTCTCTTCCGTTTACGTTTTTCTTTCGTAACAAAACAATTGTTTTTCGTTTGTTGTGTTTACTTGGAAACTAGTTAGTTTTGTGTTGTGTTGTGTTTTCAGTTGATTCTGTGTCCTGCAACCGAATGTGATGTGGTGTGATGTATGTATGTGTGTGAATTGATTGTTGCATGAGTTTGCCCTCGTTTGTTGTTGTTCCAATACTCACCATGTAGGTTTACTTGTAAGAATAGAAGACAAGTGTTAAGACATCCCTGTATCATACTCATGCGGACGCCAGGGAGTGTTTTTTCTCACTGAAAAATTTATAGAAACAAATTTCCGGCATAAAACTTCAATTGTGCTGTATTTCTACAGGAGCGGGAAAGCACTTCCTGTAGTCATTGTTTTTTTTTTTTTTTTTGTCTGTTCATTCTCATTGTGTACAGCTCAAGTTGTTAATTTCCTGTTCTCTCCTTTTTAGGTGAAATGCTGGGAACTCTTTTTGTTTTCATTCCTTTAGCAAATATTTTCAGTAGCATGCACGTAGAGTAAAATAACAAGAACGAAAAGCAAAAAGCCCAAAAAAAACGAAATGCTTATGTTACCAAACCACGCACACAAACACATTTGTATTACATGCAGCGGTTTTGGTTCTTTTGACTGTCGTAGACTGTTGTTGTATTGTTCACGTAGAGTGAAAACTTTTTTGTACTTGTTTTGTTTTGTTTTCCATTTCATGGTGAAAATTTTTTAAACTATCACGTCTCTCCTCCTCTCTCTCTCTCTCTCACACACCCACCCCCACCCCTAACTCTTCTGTAGCTTCATTCACCATTTTAGTGCAAATTAATATAATACTTTGATACGCAAGAATTTAAACAAACAAAAAAAAGACAAACAATTTAAAGACGTGAAAATTACAATTTGGAAAAAACGATTTTCTCTTCTCTTTTGTGTAAACAGGCTACAGCACCACTGTTAAAGACGCCCTTGTCACAGGCTCAACAGGCATACACCGCAGCAACCACCTATACAGCGGTAGCAGCACGCGCATACGGTGCTGCGGCTGCAGCAGCTGCACAGCCCGCCTTGGCTGGTTATGCCACAGTTGCGGGGTAAGTTTTCTGGGGCAGTCAACATGGGTGTCAAAAGGATTGCGGAATTGATGATTCTTGATTGTTTGTGGTTAAAGTGAAACAAAATGCCGAAACATCCACCATTTGTATTTTCCTACTAACCACAACTAACCTCACATATTTTTCCACTTAACAACTACTTTTAAGTTAATGAGAGATTGTCTGCAGTTTCAGGGAAAACGGCATTTGTGGCTCGTCCTTCCTAGATTTAATTTTGAATTCAAAAAGTGAAGTAAAGATAATTTTTCACTTAACCTACCGAAACATAAATTTCGTTTTCAAGACAGGTGCAGATTAGTGTTGCTGTATACAGATTGTATCTGAATTATTGATGAATTTCAAATACCTACACAGCAAGAAATTAATGCAGCTTACACCAGTTAAACTTTCATCATCTTTCGAACTGCATCGTCGGTTGCTTACTTTCTTGAAGACTGATTATGATTGCACTTTGAGTTAAGCGCTGTGGAAATGATTTACAGCTTCTCTTAAGTAGTAAGTTACCAAATTCACGATACTGATAGGTGCGGGTCTTCAGATGGATAAACTCCGATATAAATACAATCGAAATATAAATCTTTATTTAGTTTCTATGTTCATAAGTGGTTTGATATTTAGAGTTGACGGCAGCAATCTATCGAGAAGGATCTTTGCAACATTCTTCCAAAACATAATTTACTTAAATTGTGACCCGCGCTGACGAATCTGTATAAGATCCGTTGGATTTCGCAAAGATATTCTTCTTCTTCTACCAACTCTCTCCAAATTTCAAAGTAATATTTTTCGGGTAGCTATTTTCTAGCAACTTCAAGCGCTCTAAGAGCAGAAGTGATTTTGCAGAGGTTCCATTCTCCTGATGTGAATTCAAATCAGACAAAATCCCAGGGCTAAGTGTGTCGCTTGGTTTAAGCTTATCTTTATCTACATATCTGAATCGAAATATATATGATGGCACCAGTTTAATGAAGGGTTTTACCCTAGATACAATCATAAATGTAGTAAACTGCAGAACTTAAGGTATTTACCTTTTGAATGCTCTTGGGGGATCTGGAAAAAATGTCGTTGACACTAAACTGAAAAGAACTTGATCATTAAATAAAAAAAAAAACTAATTTCTGGAAATTTCCTGCCGATTTTTGTCTTCTCATCACACAAAAAGAAGGTACCCCGAAATATTTTTGAGAAGGCACAATCAAATGAATCTCCAATTTCAAAATAAAACTCCGGGCAAACTAGTTATAAAAATTATTCGATTTCACTTCAATCGGGAAGCTTTTGTTTATGTTCCAACGAAATTTTCAAAATTAACTGCCCGAATCAACACTTTATAATATCGAATTGAAAATTGAATCGATAATCATTCCGTCCAACAAAATTAAAATATGATTCATTTTTATTATTGGTTATTCGAATAGTGTCGGTAATAAATTGTCTTCAGCTGTCCCTCTGATAATATTATTCGCTTCCGCATGCGGCATACTATAGCTTGCGTGAAAGGTAAGCTTAATTGTGGTAAGCGACATTTTTAAAATCTCTCTTTTTCGTTCAAAAAATAATGCGCTCAAAGAGTATGAGCAGTTGCTGAAAAACTAGACCCTGGTAATTTGTTGGCTGTAGAAAGGGTGGTTCCCTGAAAAAATGCGAGGTGTTCGGTCCGAGAATTGAATCTGCAACCTTGGCATGTGATCCGACCCATTTACCCACTACGCAGAACTTGAACTGAGCCTCAGATTCACCTTCATATGTATACTGCCTATCATCTATCTTCATATTCAGATCTTAAGCTCTTTGTTCTCATTACGAAGTGTAGTGAATTGATTCTTCTTGATTTTTGTATCCCCTTGCGTGGCCTAGAGCCCCTGCTACCCCCCTGTTTCGGTATGTAATTTTCACCTTTTTGAAGACGAATGACCAATTCACTGCCACTCGCGCCGTTGAATAATAGTTCATATATGCTTCTGGCGTGGTCGCTGATAAAATTCTTTGTTTGAAATAGGCGCCGGTTCAAAAAAGTCTGTAATCTTCTTGTGATAATGGCTGTCACTTTCCAAGTGATGCACTGTATAATTGCACGGACTTAACATTGGAGCAAAACAGTCACACCTTGATGCCGCAACTAATAGCATTGCCTCTCAATATTATGGACAACAAACCAAATGCTAACTCAGCATTCGATATACGGTTTGCGACATCTGCTGAATTCCTTGTGCTCTCAATAACTGAACAGAGTTAAGCACATCACTGATCACCAATAAAAACAGTATTGGGAATAGGATGGAACCTTGCTTGACTCCACTTTGAATTTTGAATTCTTCTGACAACTTTCCTCTGTGCAGAACGGCAAATTAATAAGTTTTTCTGGGATGGATCTTGCACAGCTCCTCCTTAGCCAGGCAAACAAAATATTAACTCCCTGTTGACGCTGTCCAAAGCTTTTTCGAATTGGACTGATGATTGTTCTTAAATTTTTGTTTTCCGATGACTCTAGCCATCTTCCCTTGCCTTTCAAGCTTCGAATTCCTCTTCAAGTTCGAACATTGCCTGTATATTCTTCCTACAACATCATAGAAGGAAAAGTGGCTATTTTCTTCTTTTGCTATTGTCATTCTTGCTCTTATTTTAAGTAAATGCATTATTTGCATCAAACCTTCTCTTCTTTCAGTTAGGGACAATTTTGGAAGAATTTTATTTTAGACTTGATTCTGGAGTCTAAAATGAATTATATGAAATATTTGACAGAGTTTAGGTAAAATCGTCCAAATTTTGTTTTTGTAATTATTTTGGAATAACTCCTTGATAAAGACACATGTGTGAAATTGGGCTTCTTTCTAGCACTCTATAGACACCTGGAAAAAGTGTGTCATTCTCTGAACGAAGTATCTTGCACAGCAAACCAAGGAAAATTCTACAGTCACCTTGAAGATGAAGAACTTTTTCCTACATTTAACTGATTATAGCTTTCAAATTTGAATACTTGAATATTTAATCCTTATCCTATTCCATTGTTTCCATTCTACCTCCTCATTTGATTCCTAACACTATCCTTTTTCTCTTCACAGCATCCAAAGAAGAATAAATTACCCAAAAAATCACCCCAATCAAATGAATAACATCCAAGATTTTGTTTCAATGATTTACTCAAGATTCAAAACAATCAAGAAAAAATCAAGAATCGCATTCAAAATATAATTTCCCCTCAATATCAAGAAAAACCACCTAAACAAAATTACTTCTATTCCTATTTGAATTTTTAGTTATGCCAGAGAATACGCCGATCCATACTTGGGACATGGGATTGGACCAGTACCTGGATATGGGGTAAGATCCTTCAATGATTCAGCGCATCTTGAAGATTCTGAGTAACGTAAATCTATTTGTTTCTTTTAGGCACAAATGTATCGCGGAGGATACAATCGTTTCACGCCATATTAATCATACACAAGATTATATCTAAATTAACACAAATACTCATCTAACTTAATACTCAGCATAGGACTCTAAGGACAAACAAACGCAGAAGAAAAGATGAAGAAAACCACAGTCTGTTGCAGAAAACAGAATCAAAATTATTTCCTTTCTCGAATATTCCTTCTCTCTCATCACAAATCAAGCAACACACATTTTTTTTATTATCACCATGACACAAATGAACAGAGACATTCTGGAGTGTAGCACATTAAAGCAAGAAATACCAAAATATCCAAGAGATTCACTAAGAAGACCATTTAAATTCTCAAATCTTTGAATAAGAACACACATCCATGACTAGATATATTCACAGAGAATCCCACTCTCTCTCTCTCCTCATGTGGAGACACTCAGAATCCTTGATTGTAAGAGGAACTTACATTCTCAACCACACTAAACTCATCATAAAGCACAATTGTGCGCAAAAGATTATTAAAATGAAAATGTGAAAAGAAATTTTACTAGCGAAGCCAAAAGTAAATGCAGTGTCAGTCTATTATTATTATTTTTTTTTTTATTTTAAGACTTAGTTTATAGTTTGTAACACACAAAACATACACACAAAAGTTCTTGTGGCACTCACAAGAAGTCATAGTCATTTTTTATTTTCCTTAAAGAAATCCAATCAACGCGCATATATCGCATATTGTTCTGTGAAAGTAAAACAGCTGAGATTAAAGAGATGAAGATGAAGAAGAAGAAGAAGTTAAATAAAACAAAAATAAGTGTATTTAGAGATAAGAGAAGTTATGAGAGAAAAATGTGTGTATTATCCATGTCTTCGCAGTTAATTCAGCGCACAATGTATCTTCATTTTTAATCTTCCTAGAGTTAAGTTTATAGCTCCTTTTTTTGCGCTCGCGCTCTCTTTTTAGTCGTAGTCTGTTTTGTTCTTTTCAATTCTTCAAATGGCAGCTAAGGAAACTGAAGTCAACCAAACAATGATTGGATTTTATTTTATAGTCATGACAAGTAGCTCTCATATATATAAATATATATGTATGTACTCTATTTACAATTTACATAATTAGTTTATTTTTTTTTGTTTAAGTTTCATTTGTTTATACTCAGAAAGCTGAATTTATGCTCAAACAAAAATATTGTAACGACACGCAGAAATGAAAAGAAAAAAAAGTGAAACAAATACAAACAGACATCTCTACGTAGCAATTAAATATTCAACTTTTTTTATTTTTGTTTGCTTCAATTGTTTTTTCGGGTTTACTTTCGAAGAGCTGAATACATGCTGAAGAGGGGAGGTTTTGTTTTTGTATTTAATCGCACATCAGCTCATAATTTAATTACGCTTCCCTAAAAAACAAAACACAAGTAACTTTGCATATCGCTATCGAGCTTAATTCTTCCATGTATAGTTAAAATTTTATGTCCACTAGAGAAAGGGGATTCATCTCACCACCGATTTATTGACTCTTGGCAAGTGGAGTGGATGGATCCTGACTGGAAAATGTTTCGGAACTATGATATCTATGGTTTGTTGCAAGGCGAATTTTAGAGTTTATGAAAGCTTAAATGTGTGGCAATTATTTCTCACTGAAAGTCGACTTAACGATGATGATGGCGTTCCTTCTGCTTCCGATTTCATTCTGCAAAGTTTTAATTTTCCAATATAGCCATTCGAAAAGGACATATCCCATGCGCTTCAACTGCTGCTGAAAAATTCCAGTGAAATGTAGCGAAATTTTAGCGATGCTGCTATTGTTGAAAATCTTTCAACAGTTTTGGTAAATAAATCGGAGATACCAATGATGTCTGAGTCTGACACTATCGCTATCGTACTCTGACTAGATGAACACTGAAAACTTCAAAATTTTTAAATTTTAGAATGTCTGACTAACTGTTGGTCTGGAATTATATAATCTAATTCGAAATAAGGCAGTTAATTATGGAACTCTCTGCTTTGCAAAGTTTTTTTTCCAGTTTCTAAAGACAAGAGTGAGAGTGCACACTCTCACTGTTCACGATTGATCACTGCATAATTAAAGTCAATTGATATAGTTCCTGTGTAGACCGTAACGCCTTTTTTGATCAATCTATGAATCCCAAATATGGATCGCCAAATGATCCATATTTCTCGAGAAATGAAGAATTTCTCAATTTCTGTTCACGTTCTTAATAGTTTCATTTGTGAAGCTGTGAATAACAGAAAACTTCAAAATCAAGTATACACACAAACACACGTATACACACAAGTGTAAGACGAAAAACGACCTTTCGTTCAACTGTAACTGTTGTAGACGCAGGATATGACACATATATCCTAATTCGAATCTGTTATGACTCAAAATTGCTTTTCCTCGTTGCCACTACGTTTATCATTAACACCTGACTTGGGATTTAAATTCAACATTGCAAGCCTTAAATAGATCATGTTGGCCTTAATTCATCCCGCTGCAGGCCTTCCCACTGCACACCTTCCCGCTGACATAATAAAACCAATTACAATCAAGCTTGACCAATTTTGATTTTCGATAAACGCCGAAATTTCTACAGCATCTTCCCTAGTTAATGGATGGCTTTCGCGGACTTTTTGGATTATTTAACAAAAATCAACAGGAAAACTTTGTATGTTTCTGACTTCCAAAAAACGAGTAGATTTTATCTTAGTACTTCCACTTTGAAGTGATTTCGGCTGAAACTTGTGGACTTTTAAGTTTTTCAATACCATGAAACATAAAAGTGTCGCTTTCCGTGATTTCACTTTGTCTTGAATTCCACTTAATACGACAATGTCCTTTTGCTTGTTCTGCGTCATATTAAATTTACATAAATATAACTTCAAATGTATCAAAACTTCAAGTTTATTAAAAATTCGCGTCCTGGAGATAAGCTTTAATGAGCTGAAAAACTTTTTTTCAAATTACTGTAACATACATTTTGTAGTCCACCGACCAAACATCTAATAAATCTGACTTATCACTGGATGGACCATGTGCGACTCATCTTCTACCCCTTATCCTTCCAGGCACTTAATTTTAAAAAGGATAACATTTTTTATTTTTGACAGTATCAAAAGTCTAAATTTACGCTAAATTTTTACGAAACTGTTTTTCAGATTAGGTCTGTGAACAATTAAAGAAAATCGCTTAAACAATCCTAGAACAGCCTGATTTTGAGTTTTACATGTTTTCGAATATTTTTTCAGTAGTTTTTGATTCCAACGGTTTTTCAAAACTCAACGCGCTATAATATTTAAGCTTCCCCTCGTCACATGTATTATTAGGATCTTACATATAGAAGCGAAAAAAAATCGAGGTTTCGTAATCTAATTGGAAGAAAATCAAAAGAAACAAAAATGTTCGATTAAAGCATTGAAGAGTTTGCACAAATAAAAAATTCATTGAAAGACATTTTTCGTGCTTTAAGACATAAGCTTAAATCTAGTTTCGCTTACAAACCAATCGCCAAGCAAAGGAACAACTTTGAAAATAAAAATCAATCGCATCAAAAGAAGATTTTCATCATCAATTGATATGAAAAAAAATAATAGGTTTTTAGAAACAAACACAATCTAAAAAAAAACTTAGTTTCGTTCAAAAAGAAAACAAAAAAAATTACAAAAGAAAAATATAAATATTAGAAAACATAACCTATTTCTACATCTATTTGTTTGATGTAGTGTTTGCTCAAAAAATGAAAAAAAAAACAAAAAATATTTTTAAATTACTTTAGCATAGAAAGTAAATAAATATAATGAAATTATATTTTTAATCAGATAACTGAAAATTCTGTCCTAAAAAAATACAAAAGCATTGATTTTAAAATAATAAAAAAAAACAACAAATCGCACATTTTTCACGAATTTTCGCGCACATGACAAAAGCAAAACAAGAACAAATTACCTAGTGTACATCAATATATTTTCACTCTCTACAATTTGAGTGGCTCTATTAAATAAAAAAATATATATATATATTTTCAGTAGTTGTTAGGAATATAAAATATAAAAGAAACAAAAAAAAATACTCTTTTTAAATATGTGAAGCCAAAGGATTACTTTTAAACGTTTTTTTTTTATGTTCTGTGTAGTTGATAAACACATTTTTAAATGAGTTTTCTTTCTTGAATAGTTGTGTTTTTATGCTTTTAAGTGTTTAGCGTTTAGTGAAAGAAAATACAAGTCTTTTTAATCGCGCAAATATAAATATTTGAACAAAAAAAATTAAAAAAAAAACACATCCATAAATTGCCAAATGTATAGCTTTTGAAATAAAAAAATACATAAAAGAATAAATAAACAAGCGTATACCAATAAAAACAAAATGAATGAAAATTAACGCACTAAGCAATAGATGGTAGTGTATATCATATTTTTTTTTTCTAAAACAGAAAAAATAAAACAAACAAAGGCAACAAAAAATAAATCTTGTGTAATTTACTTGTGTAAAGTTGTTAAAAATTTAGAAGATCCCAACCAATGTGATCTACTCTCTCACACACCACAAAATGGAAAACATAGCAAGAATATATATATTTTTGTCTTCTTGTAAAATAAAACAAAAAAAACAGATGAAAATCAATGAGTTTAAGTGTGCATTGACTGAATCTCACTGCAGCTATATATATTGAAAATCTGTCTTTCCTTATTTTTAGAACAGAACAAAATTACAATTTAACCCTCTTTAATGTCTAAGATCAATGAGAAATCCAAAAATCGTAGAAATGCTATAGAAAAATGAAAAAAAAATACCCACGCCACACAACAGAAACCCCCTCTCTCGCTCTTTCAAAAAGAACACAACACACGTACACAAAGAAAAATTGTAATAACAACTGAAATGGTAATAAGAAAAAATATCGTATCTACTTTTAAGCTTAGTGGTAAATGAAGAAAATAATGAAAAACAAAAAAAAATCATCAATATTTTGTAGAGTGAATAAATATTATGAATACCAGTTTAAAATACAACAAAAAAATAATATGAGGAGACACATTCACAAACACAAACAAAAAGTAAACCGAAACACACACAGAGACAAACACACACAAGTTTTTAAGTATAAAACCAAGCAGTAAGAAGTAATCAATTTTAAAAGTAAAATGTGCCAAATTGTACGATGTATCCATTAAACTATAAATATAAAACCATATGTATGATGTATGATTTTTTTTTTTGTAAAGAAAACAAAGCTCATATAAGGACATAAAGAATAGAAATCTCTCTCTTCCTTACAAACAAAAAAAAAATGAACAAACAAATGAATATGAATTCGATCTTCAATTGTTTCTGTTTTTTTTTTATTTTTTATCAATCACAATGTAAATAGCTGATATCATTAATGAATAAAAAGGTATAAAAAAACAAACAACAACAAACATTTATGTATATCCTCATGCCTCAGTTTGCGTTGTGTGAACACCGGATGCGACAGAGAATTCGAATTTATCCCGCAACTTTAGTTCACTGTCACTCATTGCATTTGTGTTCACCTCTCGCCCGCTATCTGTCCCTGACGCATTGGGCAGTCAATGAAATTTTGTTTTCTATTTTTGTTTTTGAAAAAGCAAAATAAACCATCGCTCTGCAACACCGCATAATGAAAATAATATAGGAAATTCGTATACATACATGTACACATATATATTTACTTATATACAAGAAACAAAAAAAAAACTATATTTAAACAAAATGAAAATAAAACCGTAATATTTTAATATTAGATACAAAACATCACAAAAGGGAAATTTATCTAACTCCCTCTCTCATAAACCAAACACATTTACAACACACACAAAATGAAATCACAAATCTCTTTTGTTTTTCTGTTTCCTTTTTTTTTCCTTGTCTCACATCGTATTAAGTTTTTAAGCAACAACACGCAAAAAAAAGTCTCTCTTTTGAAAGGAGCAAAGCAAATATTTCGTTGTTTTTGTGTTTTATTTGAAAATGACAAAAAAAATAAGAGAAACACAGCAGAAAAAGAGAATATGAAGAAAATGACAAAAAAGAAATGAAAATAAAAAAATAAATATATATATTCTTAAAATTTAGTATTGGTTATATCAATTTTCAATTTGTAAGGTTGTGAACTGTGAGAAATACAAAAACATAAAACAAGAAAACAAATGAATAAAGATAACAAGAAAAAGTCTCTTAAAAATTCCAGAAGATGGCACGTTGTTTTATTTTGCAAAAGGAGTGACTGGCGAGTTTTGTCAAAATTTGTGTAAGGTTTGCTTATTCGCCATGTATCGAGTCGTGATTGCGAATCATGCGAAAATGATGCAGCTTTCAAAATGCTGCGTTCAATTTCAATTTTCTTTATTGAACAAATATTTACAATTTTAAAATCTTAAAGCTTAAGACTATAATGAATATAAAAGGTGACATGTGACGCACGTTTCGTGTTTTGTTTCACAGTCAAACATCTTCAGTTTGGTCTATTATTTAACCATGAATCGTCTTACAAACGAACAACTGTTAAGAAAGTTCATCGTGCGCTTCTTCCACTTTATGGTCAGTTCATTTTTGGCTCAATGGGTACGTAAATAAGCAGAATTGTCGATTTTGGAATGAATATCAGCCAGAAGCAAGCAAGAGCTACCAATGCATACAGAAAAAGTCACAGTTTGGTGCGGTTTATGGGCTGGTGGCATTATTGGATCTTACTTCTTCTAATATGATGCGAATCGTAACGTAACTGAGTGGTGAGCGCTACCGTGAGATGATATCCAACTTTGTTTACCAAAAATGCAAGAGCTTGACTTGCATGACATGTGGTTTCAACATGACGGTGCCACATCCCACACAGCACGCACCAATGGACTTATTGAGAGGCGAGTTCGGTAAAAATTTTATTTCACGTTCGGGACCGGTCAATTGGCCGCCTAGATCGTGCGATTTAACGCCTTTAGACTACTTTTTGTGGGGCTATGTTAAAGCTCATGTCTATACAGACAAGCCCGCTTCAATTGACGCATTGGAGGACAACATTGAAGCATTTATTCGTGAGATACCGGCCGAAATGTTGGAAAGAATATGCCAAAATTGGACTAAGCGGATGGACCATTTGAGGCGCAGGCAATGTCAATATTTGCATGAAATAATCTTCAAAAATTAAATTATATGGACCGTACTAAAGATTTCATGCATTTTCATAGTTGTATGTGTTTTTTTAACTTTCCTATAGCTTTTAAAAAATCACCCTGCCGGCTCAACAACAGGAGCTCAACGGATAAGCAATTGACTTACATAGTTTTGGATGTGTACATTTGAATTATTTACAATTTAGCGATGTCCTGTCTTAACATCGGTGTGTACAGATCCGTGTATATCCGTGTATTCGCCAGTTCAGCCTCGATGATAGGTTGTATCACAACTGGAGTAGAAATGATACGGCTCAAATTCGGTAGATGTTGGGGGAAAAAATCTCTTCGTTTAGCATGTTGGGTGCATCAAATATCGTTGTCCAGGAACTGACCTCCTTTAGTTTCTGATGATTGTGTTTTATTTTTCATAGACCTTCTTGTTGTTGTAATGTTTAATCCGGTCCTTGTTAAAGTGAAACCGGTGCAGATGCGTAGTATCTTCCTTTCGAAGATCGATAGTTTCTCCATGCTGGTCTTGGAGATGCTGTACCATACAGGGAAGCCATACGCTATGATGGGACGTATGAGCTGCTTGTATAGTAACAGCTTCGTCTTCTCGACCAATCAGTTCTCACGTCACATTAATAATCTGCGTTCGGGCATCGGTTATGTACTTAAAAAGGTGCTTAAAACATACAACCTTTTCTATCCCAAGCGCACGAGCTACGTTCCCACACTTAACCCAACAAAAGTGCACATGTTAATTCGACACTTCAGAAAAACAGTTCCAGGCCAAAAGTTATCAAATTCGTTGTAAAATTACACCGATCGCGGCAAAGTAAGCTGTTTTCTTGAATTTCAGTTTGAACGAGACTAAAAAGACAATTGGCAAGTTTAACTTGAAGCTTAAGACAGGCAGTTTCCAAACAATATCAAAAGAGGGCTGAGCTTCGATCATCTTCTTTTTTAAAGCACGATGATCTTTTTCAAGATGCCTCCAGCTGTGTGCGTTCAGCTGGCAGTACCCGTTTTGAAGCTTTGTAGGCGACTGTATTGTGTGTTGTATTTCTTTACTCCGCTGTCCCTCAGAGTCGAAATTGAAGATTTTTAGGGCTATCCGACGGACACACTGATACTTGTTTCTCACCTGCTTCAGTTCTGTTGAATGCAATATCACACGTTCCTCTCAATCAATTTCAAATCCCACAAGTAAAGTATTTAAACTTATGGGAGATGTTTGATATTGTGTGGACATGTGACTTTCATAGGATCTTTTCGGGCTCGATATTGGAAGCTCACATAACAAGGAGTCGTCCTGGCTGCGACATTGGTAAGTAGCTACCGGCCTTTCTAAAACACGGCAAGTTGCATATTGTCATTCTACTCAATCCAGTGAAGTTGGTAAGATTAACTGTCAAAACTTAACTGAATATGTACACACAGGACTTCTGCCACCAAAAGTAAGGCGCCTTCATTGTTGTACACCTAACCAATTGAGTTCCCTTTCCTGGTTGCCACATTATCAATGGAGTCTTCATCTTCCACTTTGCCCACCGGTCACAGACAATCAAATTTAATAATTGACTGATACAAGTGGCCGGCAGGCACACATATCTTACTCACTCAAAAGAAGTCTCCCATTAGACCACCCCAAAAGCACTCTGAAACACGGCACCCAATACTATTCTTCCTATAAAATATGACCTTTTTGCAATTTCATATGCCAGCCATTTCTTTATTGCGATGAGACATCTGTTGATAATACCGCGGTCACAGCAAATACATGTCTGTGCTGTAGGCAGTCATTCGTGCTGCTAGAAAAGTGTATGGTTTGAATCTAAACTGAAACAGCATTTATTGCATGGAAGTCACAGATGGCGCATGTTCCGATTGCGAGACAATGTGAACATTTTTCGAAGAAACAACCGGAAAACAACTTAAAACTTATATTAAACAAGCAGTTAAAAGAAAAACCATTTCGTATTTGAAATGCATGTTGAGTTAGTTTATGTAAATGTGACGGTTGATGTGCCTAGGCATATATATCAATATTGTAAGGTCATACGCACTGGAGGAATACCAGAAGGTCTTGATAGTAATTTGAGTAAATTTGTTTAAGTGTGTCTCAAAAAATCAGATTTTTTGATTGAAGCACGTACAGTGCAACTACAAAAGAGATGCGGATGTTTCTCGAAGACTCTCGAAGACGCTTGCTTTAATAATTTTATTCTAACATCCTTTTTTTTGTTGCTCGTTTAACCACCCTACTATTTTCAAATGGGGTTTTCCATTCCAATATTTAACTTACCTTTCCGTATAATTTATGACCGTTCTCCCACTAAAAGATACAACAGAAAATAGAAGAATCTACTGTGATGCAGTGACAAGTTGCATAAGTTCTCTAGTAAGGACTATTTTTACCCGAGAATTATAGCACTTCGTTCCACATTAGCCACGATCAGATAGAGGCAGTTGATTTAATATTCAATTTCGCAAAAGGAAATTGCGATTGCGTGGTAGTTGTTTTGCTCCTGCATATTCCCTTCTGTAAGTAGCTTAATGAAAAACGTCATGTTTCTAGTTTTTTTTTATTTGAAAACACAAGCAGTCAACAATCTTCTTCATCGATTAAATCTAATGCTGATTCCGCTAACATATCTATCGTCCTATAGGCGACGATTGAATCGTTTTGCAATGACTTAATTGATCGAACTGCTATTGGGGTAGAGGATGTTACTTGTGACAGGCTCTGATTTCCAGTTTGCTGCTGCAATCTGTCCTTACGCAGAGTCGATCTCAAGATTGATTGTATAGCCCAAACCGCATCTTCCTGAAGAGTTTCACTGGTTACTTTGTTGATTTCAAAAACAACTTGTTTTCCAAGCCAGTCGTATTTTTTGTCAGTCTTTTTTGCCAATATGTTGCTTACTTCAGAAGCTTGCTCTTGTAGTATTCGCTTTGAATTCGCAAACTTCGATTGGTCGTTTTTCGAACTCACTTCTGTGAGTTGATTATGTAATCTGGGTTCAGTGTTATCCACCTAAATGAAGAAAGTGAGATTGAGTTCGTCTTATATTTGTCGTATTTGCTATTTACGTATGTAACCTGTTGATGCAGTCTGTCTCTTGGTCTCTAAAACAAAAATTAAAATGAAAAATTAGACGTTGCCTACCCGTCCGAATATTGTTGTAGATATAACTTACTTGAATTCTGGTCTCCACCTTAGGCTGTGGTTTGTTTACCTTTTGAAACTTTCCCCGTGTCTTCAAAGCCTAAAATAAAGTACATACATAAAAGAGGTCACAAATCCATTGCGACAATTGGCAAGTAACATACTTTTGGTTTCGTCTTCTTCCCTTCGGAGTTGTCATCACTGGAATCTATGTTTGTATGAAAAACAGAAAAACAACTTATCTGTTACATGATATGGATTCTTGATATAATCCATTTTTACACTACCCATTCGTAAATATGGCTCGAAGAAATGCAGTTTATGGTAGTACCACAATATGGGCACATAATCTTCATCTCTGGCCTTTTCGCATCTTTTGAAATTCAAAAATCTCTTCTTTTCCCTCAAGTAATTTTCACGTAGGCTTTTGCACTTTAAATAGACATCTTCCATACTGATGTTGCCATTAATTTTTTTCAGTTCGTTGAAGATTTCCGTCCTTGCAGCTTCGCGTTTCTTCCTGTAACCATACTCCGGTAAGTTGTGGTTGTATAAAAATTCGCGGGCTTGATAAAGTGAAATTAGACGCTCAGTTAGCTCTTTCGACCACTGAAAAGTATTCATTGTTGGTCGCAGCACTTCTGTCTTTAAAATTCAAAACCTAAAGCCGGAAGGAGATGGAATAAGTAAATGAATCTGAAGCACTTTAAATTGCATAGGTTACCTGAAATCCAAAGGATTAGGCAAAGTGTTTGTCAAGCACGATTTTTGTTTTTTCAATTACATGTAACACAAAATGTTGTTTTTGTTTTAAATCAATTTCTTTACCCAAAATATTGTTTACAAATCAATTGACAACAAATTTGATGTCTCCCATATGGAAGCAACATCTGTTCGAATGCCAAAATTAACTGTCAAAGTGGATGTGACAAAATCTGTTCGTTTTGCATTTTGTTCTGACACATTATTGGGTTCAAAGAACTTTGAATGAATTTTTAAAAATTGTTTGAAAATAGACAAAAACAACAAACGCAGTCACAGCCAATTTTGACTGTTCATGAAAAACCGAGATATGGGTGGCATATGTAACGACAAGAATTTACTTTGCCATAAAAGTGAGAATCGAATAATTGAGTTGATTAGGACATGCAGAGCGGATGGAAACGTGAGAAACTTCTTCGAAAAGGAAAAGTTGTTTGGTCACCTCGGACTGTAGCGCCATCTTAAGTTAGTAAGCATGTCTTTTATTCCTAGTTTTCTTTTTCAAAATTAACGCCTTAAGTAAGACCTAACAATACCAAGAACCGTCTGGAGCCCCGGACTATGCCTGAACTAATAGCACTCCTCCAACACATTCATTTCTTTGAGGCGTTCAAAGGAATTTTCTTGCTGATATATGTATTAGCATGTACTTTTGAAACTGGGCTCTTGTGGAGGGCAGAGGGATAATTCCGATAAGCACCTGGGTTCTGTGTTGTTGCAATGTACACAAATCGATGAAAATATAGTTTTAAATTTTTTGTGAGCAACAAACTGGTGGAAACATGCAATAGATCACCTTCGGAGGAAGGTATAAGGACGTACCTACCAACGTTGCCACTTCATATCCAGAAAATGTAGATTTTCTTATAGAGACATCTTCGTCTACCATAAAAGACAGCAGCGTCTCGCGAAAGTCAACACCCTTTAAAATCAGTCCCAAATCGCAACGCTAACGAAAGACATTCTTATGAAGCACCCGAAGGTTTGAAAATATTTGGATTTTGATAAAGGTAGCAGGTAACGTCACTGGAATTCATCAACGCATATCTGTCGCATCTTCCCTCAAATATCCACAAAATAATTACAACAAAATATTTGGCCACGCATACTTATTCATCTTACAACATACAACATCAACAGTCTTCTTCATCGAATATCCCTTCTATGGATGCCGCTAACGGATCAATCGTTGAATCCTCTGTCTTAACTGCAGCAGTTTCTATTCGAGTAGAGGACGTCACATGCGACTGACTCTGTCTTAACGTTTGTTGTCGCAGTCTGTCCTTCCGTAGGGTTGATCTGAGAATCGATTGTATTGCCCAAGCCGCCTCTTCCTGCAGAACTTCGCTGGTTATTTTATTGATTTCAAAAACAACTTCCTTCCCAAGCCAGTCGTATTTTCTGTCACTTTTCTTTGCCAATATGGAGCTAATTTCCGCAATTTTTGCTTGCAGCACTTCTTCTGGATTCTCAATCTGAATATAAAGAAAATTTTGAATTTTTCTTTGTATTGATTGTATTGCGAAATCACCTCTATGAGCTCTTCATGTAATCTTGGTTCTGTGTGGTCCAGCTAGATAGGAAAGAGTGGAATTGACTTGACTTGAAACTTGTGTGGTTTTCATGTTAAGCATTTACCTCGTCAAAATGTTGTTGAAGAAGTCTGTGCCCTGGATCCTTATGAAAGAAGTGAGAAATAAATTTATGTTTGGGTTGCATGGGTTGCGCATGGTACTTACTTCCCCAATTCTGTACTCCAACTTTGGCTGTGGTTTCTTGTCCTAAAAAGAAAACATACATGTTCATTAGAGGGTTTATTATTTCATTGATCAGTTTTGGAGGACAAAGAGGCAGGTTAATAAAAGAATAGATGTCTATCCTGATAGGATCAAGCGCACAGCTCGAAAGCAGAAAATTAGCTTGGTTCCTGCTGGCAGGAGTAAACAAGAACAAATATGGTTAAATGCAGGCAAGTGTGTGATGGTCCATGGTCTGGCATGTCGTATAATCAAAGAAATAATCTATATATGAGACACATAGCCGAGTTGGCGCAACTGTATAACAGAAAACAGGAAAGAAATCATAAGCCCAAGCTTCTTTTGAAGAGATTGTTTTACAACTTGCACTTTGTTTTGGCAATTCGAATCTCTAAAGAGTGGGTTAAGATACCCCTCATCACTCACCTGTTGTAATCTGTTCGCTTGCCTTTCAGCCTACAAAAGAAATATGCGATCAAATAAGTCAACTTTTCTATTTATAAGTTCAATCTTCAATTCACCTCAGCAATTCGGTACTGCACCTTGGGCTCTGTGTTCTGAATCTAGAGAGGAGAATGCACACAATGATGATGAATCAAAGAATATTGTGACAGAAGGCAGACAGGAATCTTCTTACTTTTGGTTTCTTTCTGATAGGAACAACATTATCGTCTAATGTTTCATCATTGAAGTCAGCGTCCATAGTGTTCTCATCCAAATTGCTTCTATTTCCCTTTAAAGAAATGTGTTTTTCAAATTCTCAACTGTCAGTTCAAACAAGTTCATTGTAGCTTACATCCACTTTCCAAATGTTCATATGTGGGGCGAGGAATTGCATCTGCTCGTAGCACCACAGACTTGAGGCAAAGTCTTCATCTGTACACACTCCCTTCTGTTTGGACACCAGAAACTTCTTCCGTTCCCTCGCGTATTGTGTACGCAGGTTGTTTATCTTTTTCTTGATATGTTCTACGTTGATGTTGCTATCGAATTTCTTCAAGTCCGCCACCATTTCCTTCAAACCATTTTCGCGCATATGCCTGTTTTTATACGCTGCCATAGAATGGTTGTATAGATGTTCCTGGGCTTCATACTGTGCAATAAGCCGTTCAGTCAAAAATTGCGTCCACTTGAAATCCATTAGAAGCGAGTTGTCTTGTCAATTCGTAAGGTCAATGTGAACGCAACTCTTGAAATACCGATGCAGTTACTAAAGTTGGACTAACTTATAAAAGGAAGTTTATTGAAATTCAAATAAGTTACCTGGGTCTCTCAAATTTTTTTTGTAGACACGAATTTGACAATGTGTGAATGAAGGTATATCGCGGATCGTTTTTTTTTTTTTACAATTCAAGGAAAGTATGCATTTCACTGTTCAGTAAGCTGGTTGGTTTCCTTTTAGCGTCGAAATGTTATCTGGAATTATAGTAAACAACAAATGTATTGTGTTTTGTTTGTTTAATTTCAACGCTGTCTTCAAATTTTTATCAAACTGAGATGAATGTTGTTGTTGAGTACAAAACCTACCAAAGACGCCTTCTAGTCTGGTAGCGAGAATTGTTTGAGTACTTTTTTAATTCGGTTGCTGTCATTTAGGACTCATGTCAAAAGTTGAAAAACTTGTATAAAGTTAAGAAACTGCTTGGGCACAAAAATCAGTCTGTATACGCAAAGTTGCCAGTTTTGACAGCTATGAGCATATGCTGCAAATAGCTGGGACAAAACATCGGAGTCGAAAATTGTAGCGTACTCTGGTGAGGTAGAACTCGAACAGAGCTTGGATTTGTTTGTTTCGCATTTTACTCCAATATGTATTTTTCGTACATTGTAAAAACAATTTTTTGTGTAAGCAAAGCAAAGGGTTGTGATTCAATAAGTACTTCACACTTAATAAAGCATGCTAAGCCCATTGCCTGCACATAAGATCGCATACAAATTCGGATTCGGCGGACAAAATGGAAAAACTCAGCAAACTTACATAGCAGCAAGGTTAGCCAAATGAATTCCTTTTTAGAGCTGGTGTCAAAAGAAGTGGAAGTCCAGTCAATAAATCGAACTCCGGCTCCTGGCAATGGCGACCATATCCATACTAATAACTCACTAATGTGCTACATACAAGACCTGTCAAAACGTACAAGAAATTTCAGTATGTTGACGTCTCCTTTTCTATTATGATTGGTACTAAATTGAGAATCGACACTGACAACAGGGAAACAAATAGAAGCCTTCACCGCAGACAAATTTTTACGAGCAATTGTCAATCTTATGGTGAAGCGTGGACGATTTAAAAGTAAATAAAGCAGAATTTGTTTTTTTCCAGAGAATAAATAGCTTCCAATTGTCGTGTTAGCAAGGACTGAAGAAGATGATGTAGCGAGAAAATATTTAAGTTCTCCGCCATTATGCACACCATACAACATGTACGGAGGTTCTTATCCTTGCGACAAAGCGTATAAGAACGTCGTCGTTTCAGAGACTGCGTCGATCCACATTACATGTCAAAAAAAGAAGAAGAGCAGTCGGGAAAGAATTTTATTCAATGTAGTTGAATATTTTCTACTCCTTACGATAAGCAAAGTTAAGTTTTCAATCCTATAAAGAAAATTAAGTCAACTGCAGTCAAACCCTTAAGCAAACATCCATCAAAAATTTTCCATTGGAAATGTCATATTATTCCGCACTACCCAACCGACATGACATCTGTCAGTTTCAAAGAGAACCAACTTAAAGGCATTCTCTTAAATTTTAATCTATCGCTTTGCTTTGCACGCACAGAAAACCCATCCTTCTACTGAAATTTTCAGTCAATTTTCACCTCCGCAGTGTATCGATTGCGCATTTTTCCCACCATCACTGGTCACTGCCGCCGCTGTCGTGCTATTTGCTGCATTTTTATCAAACACAATTCAATCAAAAGTCCGTGATAAAATAGCCTGTTAATCCACGCTGCGAATTATTCATCTTTATCGGTTGAGTTTTATCAGTATTTCTGGTTTCGTATTGTCGGTTTTTTGGTGATCATTTTGTTTCGGCTCACTATCTGCATATAGTGGTGCTCGGTCTCGTCTCGTTATCTCTCCTGCCTTTCATACGCGCAAAATTCTCTACAAGATTGTGCTGCCAGTCTGCCACCCCCTGGTGTTTCGTTTGTTTTGTCCGGGTTTCGCTAACAAGCCCCCACACGCCAAATTTATCTGTTTTCCAACGAACCAGGTTCTGTTTTTATTCGGTTTTCCTTGAAAACATCTGGCGAGTGTGATTCCTTCTGCCAGCACGAACAACGACAACGGCGATAAATCGACGAGTAAAACACAAGAAAAAATCACACCAAACGCGCCCCATTGGAATAATAATCGCTGCGGAGAATCCGCTGTCGTTCACCACGATCCTGTATCTGTTTACAATAAAATTTCCGTTGCCCCTGTCCGTCTTCGGTGTCCCTTGTTCGCTGCGGAAAATAAATAAAGTTTGCTGTGTTTACGTTTGAGTGAGGGAAATTCGCAGATTCAAGGAAGCCAGCCGTGCCCGTTGAATTTTACTTCACCGTGAAGAGCCCAACAGTGAATCAAGTGAATTTCATATATTTTGTGAATAATTTCAACAAATTGTGTTCGAAAGTTGCCAAGCAAACGCAAGCCGTCTCATCCACTGCCCGGGAGACCTAGGGTTGAATTCAACGAATAAAACGCTCCTCGCTCTCTTGCTCTGTTCCGCTCTTTCGCACGTCTCCCCTGCTATCGGCTTTGTTTATCTTTTTTTCTCAAAAAAAAGAATAAAATCATTCGAAAAATATCGCATCCTCTAGGCGGGAGGTCCTTCTGGAATTTGGATAAACACTCCGCCTGATCGGAATCTTCGTTTGATTCGGTGTTAACGAACTCACATCGCCCCAGTCGTCGGTTTCTCTTTATTTTTTTTATCTATCGTTTTTCCCAGCGTGTCGGGAGTATTTGTAAGGATTTTCCAACGCACACCAATACACATTCGAAATGGGCAAGCTATTGAGCCTCCTAGCACGGGACGATTCCAATTGTTGCACGGCAAAGTCATATGACGTATTTTTGGATTTCGAGAACGCTGCCCCAACCGACACGGAACGTGAAATCTACGATGAAGTGGAACGAGTGCTTAAGGAATCCGATGCAGTCCTAGATGAGATTCAAGTATACAAGGTGAGTTCTAGAATTCAAAGAAGTGTTTATAAGGCAATTCTGTGGAGTCCGTAAGGGTTTGTTTCTGACAGAAGATTGCATTGTGTCAGTAAATACTGTACAGCTCTGCAAACGGATGTGGCTTACGATAAAATTCGAAGGGTATTTACTCTTTAGGATCTTTCGCCATGATAGTTGCCTTTTCATATTCTGTGTCTGCTTTTTTTTAGACTCAAGAGAATGTCGAGTGATAGAAATCCTAACTTTCTATGCCACACTCATCATCTCCATCCCACCGTATGATACAGAGATAATTTGATGAGGATCGTGAGGGAGGTTCGTTCTGGGTTTGTGAAGTATCAAATAAAATCCAATAAAATAAGCTGGCATCTTGTGAGGAGAACAAATTTGGACAAGTTCAATTTAGTCACAAGAATCTTCTCTGATCCTTAGATTCTTGAAAAAAGGGAATACTCATGCATATCCTACTCATACCTGTATCCTATCATCTCATTCGTGTTGGCAAGATATGTGGAGGCATTCGGAAGCTAAGAGTGAATGGCAATAAGCTTAAAGTAGCTCAATAAAGGCTGAAAATCATACGGGTAGTAGACAGACTTATTTGTCATCGCCATGGCGTAGTGGGTAAGTGCGTCAACCGCCACGCAGAAAGTCTAGGTTCGATTTCCGGACGGGACACATCCCATTTTTTCACGGCACCACCTCTTTCGAGTTGCTGCCAACACTCAAGACTTCAAATTGTCTATGAAAAGCTTCTCAAATCTCGCCGTTCGAAGTCGGCAAAAAACTTTTAGGTCCCTTGTACTAGGTCCCATGCACAACACGAGTAGTCATCGTAGAAGCTGGGCCCTGGTCCCTTGTGGGCTGTTGTACCACTCAATTATTATTAGTAGACAGAATTTATGTCTTCGGATCTAAGCCATTGGGACAACGCAACTGACGACGGCCTTGGCTAAGGTGGCGCACACAAGTGTAGAAGGACCTCAACCAACTTGGAGTGCGCAACTGGCGGCAGCTGGCGAAAGATCGTGTTGGCTGGATAGGCATGTTGTCGTGCCACAAGAAGAAGAAGAATTTATGTCTAGAAATACTAGTGTAATAATTGTCACGTCTACTACTCATCATACATGCAGTTTCAAGCACTTGGTACTGGCACATATTTCCAACTCCAATTCTACTGTAGAATGTCTCGATACTCTAAGACTTTTAAACTACATAGCCCGTGCAAGGTGGTATCAGCCCACATCTCATGCATTCCTTTCGAAAATCTCAACCAAACCTCACTTTCTTAATGAGAAACTTTTCATTTTATCCAGACAACCACAGACTTCAATTCTTCATTAGAATTCCACCCTCCTTAGCCATCAATTGAGTCTCCCGCCTATGTCTCTAAAAACATTCAAATCAGATATGCGTGGCATTTTTAAAGAGCGCCATTAAAAATGCATAGACTTGCAAACAAGCATTTGCATCTGATTTCCATGCATTCTTCCATTTTCCGATTTTGCGCTCCAACAAGGATTTTATCAGCAATTCCATCATCGCCCTTTTATGTAACTCTTGGTAAATAATTAATTACTGTCAATATTTTTAGCAATGTTTTGAGTTTTCTATAAGACATGTTTTTCCTCTTACCACTTGATTAAGCTTTATGTGCCAACTTGAATGTAGTGGCTTCTTGCTTTTATTCGCACACCAAAGTTCTAGGTTCGATTTCTGGACTGTTCGTATTTTTCATGGCTCTACCATAGAAAGCTCAAAGAGTGATAAGTGTCATTGAAAAGGTTTTCAAACTTCAACGTTCGGAGTCAGAAGTAAACTCTAGGTCCCCTTTACTTGCGAATGAAAATTAACACACACAAGCTACGCCCTTGTCCTTTGTAGAATTTAGTATAATTAAACTTAATGCATGACAGATGAACATTGAAACGTTTTATATTTTAACGACGCATGACAGTGGAGAAAAATTTTACAAAGGCTTAAATCCCGACATGGGGACATTTTCTTGACTGTTGCTTAACAGTGTACTCGTCTTTCACTTGCGAGGCGACGACTACATTTAAGGGAAATATGCCTAAATAGAGCTTACGAAATTTAGAAACTACTCCATTCGAATATTCCACTGAATATGCCATCAAATCGGTCTGCATATCATTCTAACTGTTAATACTCTTGTTTTATTGAATTCATTCATTCACTGACCTTTAATTTAACAACAACAAAAAAAACAAAAAAGAGCTTCCACTGCTTAAGCGCTTAACGATCGTGGTCTATCACAGTTAAGATATCGCGATAAATTTCAAATTTCCGTTTAAGCCCGTACTCTCCATATACCCAAGCGGAGCGCCGCAACTCGTTTTCAAATTTGTATCTAATTTGCACATTCAAATGCTCAGCCATTTGAGTTTTTCCTCTCCTCCGTCCGATCACCATCGCACGCGGCAGATGTCTCAAATTTTGTGCTCCACTTCCCTTGCTGTTGAAAACGTCGGGTTCTGGGCCGAATATGATCTCTTTAATTGAGCATAAATTAATTTCTTAAGTGCGGCCTAACAGTGCGTACGCCGCACCGTACAGCGGAGCGATGCTTATCCGTCAAGAAACGTCGTCGATCTAGACCACTTGGGAAGATGATATGTAAATTTGGTGAAAGACACTGACGTACCGCTACTTGAGAAATGTTAATCATGAAGTGAATATAAAAATTAATAAATCACTCGACGTGTGGCCTGTGTGAATGTTGTCGCGTTTTTTTCGCGAATGCTTATGTCATGGGAAACGCGATGAGTCTTGCAGAGTTTGCATTTGAAAGGAATTGCAATTTGTTATAAAACCACACAGCCGTTATGAGGTGTCGTCTCGCAACAGACTTGCGTAAGATCTTCTTCTGACTCCCCAATGCAAACATGGAAAAAGCGGTATTTTCTAACATTGTCACGATTGTTTAATTGTTACACGAAATAAAACCTTTTATTGACTGGCGTGAGGATATGTACGATGAGTCTGTTACGCAGTAGACCGGGTAAATTACCTGATTTGTTTGTCATGTCAGCCATAAGTGTTTTGTCAACAGATAATCACCGAACACTGGTCACAGTCGTAATTTTCAGCCACACGGTAATGAGGTTTGAAGGACATCAACAAGTGCTTGTAGTCATATTTTCCAACTTCATTTGTTTGAGTCGGGGAGTGCTTTTCATGCGAGGGACGTGTCCCATAGGCGATGAACTAATTAGTCGCGTGCATAATCCTTGATCCTAATATGTGGAGAAAGCCTCTGCTGTAGACGCTATGATTGATTGACACTACATTCCACAAGGAAGAAGGGCCTACCCTATTCAAAAACTAATCATGTTGTGAGTGCAGCTGTTCTCTCGAGTACCGGGACCTTCCAGTTTTTTGCCGACTTTGAGCGGAGAGATTTTAGAAGCTTTTCATTGACAATTGGTATCCTTTGAGTGTTGTCAGGAACTCGAAAGAGGTAGTGCCGTAAAAAAATGCGAGGAGTTCCTTTTGGAAATCGAACCACTACGCCACGGCGACCATCCAAAGACGCTATAGAATAAAATAAAACTATAACCAGGCCCTTTTAAATTAACATCATGAACTTACAACTCCTGGCAGACTATGAAGAGAAGACAATTTGATAGACGTTGCTGATCTTTTTCAGTGAACGAGTGTCACCTACTCTACCACAGACATGAATCAGTCTTAGGTGTAGTCTTTTATTCCCGCTGAGCTTTGCGAATTAAAACAAAGAAAGGTGCACGCACTTCGGCTCTTTATTAAGTCACTCGACTCCATGCTTTAAATGCAGTGGTCACGCAATGTGTTGTCGTTGACAAGGGACAGCTGAACAAACATTGAAATTAGAAATATACGGAATGGATTATATTGTTGTCCACACGCATAGCCAATGGAACGTGGCACCAAAGGAAAGGGGAAATGTTACACCTAACTTGGGGCACTCAAGTGTGGGGCTTAAGTGTATAGATATTTCTTTATTTAGCTTGCTTTGCTTCTGGTGATTTTGATGTCAAAGATAAGCCACGCACTGCTTGGTTAATCATCCAAATGGTAATTAGAATTAAAGCCATAATCGTATTCAATTTGACATTAGTCGTGGCTTTCCTGTGAGTCATGTGCAAAAGAAAAACCCAATCCCAGTCAAACTTCATGTTAGTAATCTGCCGACAACCTTAAAAATGTCCCAAACAATTTGCTAACGTATTCGGTGACCTGATAGCGTTGATAGTTTTTTTCAATGTTTATGTTTCTATTCCAATTGTCTTTACACATTTTAAGTAATGTTTGCCATTTCGCCATACATTCTTTTATGCATAACAAACATGGTGTAGTAACTAAAAATCCGTCTTTAAGTAAATTCTCAAAGTGGACGTTGTCGTGGAGCCAGTTATTATCATGTCATACGAATATAAGCAATTTTTCACTATGTCCAACTTTTTGAACACACTATTTTGAAATGTGAATCATCATCTCAACCATCTGAAGAGAAATCGTAGAGGTCAATGTCTAGAAAGACATATAAATGTCCACTCGGTGTCGATCGTTCAATTTAAGGATCACCACGAAACCAATCAAGCTTATGCGGTAAAATTTAGGCCTACAATGTTCCAAAATCGAAAGTTTTTTTCAATGTTTTTTCAATGCAATCGATCATGGGCAACATACAAAGTTCACCGAAACATTTTGGATGGCTTGGACAAGTTGCTATCCTGAAGGAAAAATGTTTTGACAAATGGTCATGCTTTAAAGCAAATCTAGTGTTGTTAGTGCGACTAAAATGTACACTCATCAATGCACTCAAAAAGACAGACAAATTCGGTGCGGTTAATGCCATGGCAAATCATTACAGGAATCACTTGTGGTATCAGATAACAAGTCCTGCTAATGGACTCTACTGCGAAAAGCTGCAGTTCAACAGTATATTCGACTTGTGATTCAAAAAAGAAAGTGATCAATACTGTATAAGCGATCAATAGACAGACAAACAACTCGATATCACTTGATTATTTTCTCAGCCACCACCTACGATACAATACTACCCCATCACTTTGTGCTCTGGCCTAAAACCCGAATCAACAACTCATTTATACCGTAAAAATCGTAAAAATGCACATATTCGCCTAAAATGTGGGGCTTTTCATCTCAAGGAAATATAGAACACAAAAAGAACAGACACAATTCAAGTAAGGGAATTAACTACCCAAATTTAAATTACACGCTAAGAAAAAAACCGTTAGTTCTATATAAAGAATGAAGACAACATAAACATGGCCAAAAACCTACAAAAATGTTTGAAAAAATTGCTGCAAATTTTCATCAGAGGTATTCAAATATAATCCCTCTGGTAATATAATTTGAATCTGGCAATATTATAGCTTCTGTGGGGACAGGGGACATCTTAATGTTCAATTGCCTTTAAAAAAAAATTAAAAAATTAGGAAAAGGTCGTCAGATTTTGCAATTCTTTTATTAAAAAGATCTAGGCGCAATAAATATTACCAGAGGTATTACATTTTAAAAATATCTTACGACAATTTGTTACCTTTAAAAACATCCACCAACTTTAAGCGTGCCATAACCGAATGTTGCACGGACGTAACATTGGCATTTAGATCGCATAACACCAGAGACGGAGTCACACAATTTTAACAGGTAAAAGACGACAGAATGATGTGCACACGACCAATTACAATGGCAATAAAGAACAGTATTGTAGCCTATGTTGGTACAACCAAACAATTAATCAGACAAAGTTTCACCGGTCACAAGCAAGTTATTTACGGGAAAAAACACCGAATGCCGAAGCATTTTTATGCAATTTTATGCAAAAAGCAAGCACCTATATCTTACCAATTTTCATATCTTGCAAAAAGAAAAACAACTCCGAAGTGTTACACTTAAAAAAGTCTACACATTTTACAGAATAACAGAAACATGGGCACAAAACAAGACACAGAACATATTCGTCGTGTACTTGTCACTTGTTGTACTCGTTACAAGTTTCCATAGAGAAATATTATTTATTAATCTATTCCAAAAATAATAATAATTAATTGACACTACAGTCCATAAGGGACCAGGGCCCAGCTTATACAATTTATTCACTTGTTTAGTGGAAATTCTGTCAAAACATCAATAAAAAAGATCATCTGGAGAACAAAGTTATTATTTTCGAAACGAAAGAAAATTCAATGGAGGGGAGTAAGTTTGATTCAATAATAAACCTAGTGACCGGAATTACCGAACATGAAAGAGTTACTCCAACCAACATTTTTAAAACATCCAATATATTTATTTGAATTGCTGTAATTGAGCGAGCCTTTGAAATATTGTTAACAAAGCAAAAGAATGATTTTTAATGACTTTCTATTGCACACATAATGCCATGAATTTGTAAAGTTTAATCTTATGTCAGATTGATTTGTGTGCATCACACTAAGGATGTTTTATTTAGATGTTTCCTTTCTGTTGCATCAAAACGTGATAAGTTCAAATACATTTCGCTTAATTCTACAAGTTCTACATTTGAAGTTCTATCATCATTAGATTCTTTATTCATTGCATTGTGCCTCATTTACATGAATGCGTTATTGTGTCAACTACAAAATAGATTCACTTCAAACGTAAGTCTGGCATTTGCTTGTTTCAAGAATAATGAAAAACTTCTCAAATCTCGCCGTTCGGGGTCTGTTAAAAACTGTAATAGAAAAATGACACGGTTACTAAAGAAGCTATGCCTCTGTCCCTTGGTTTTAACATTCTGAAACCCAATTAAAATCTCACTCTAACAGAAAATAAATCTTTCGCTTTTCAAGGCATTTATTTATCACAGGGCATGCAATTTCGCTCTGTTTGAATTTAAGAGCGAGGTTGTACGACTATAACATTATGTTGCTTTTACCCCTCTTTATCCGAGGTAAATACGACGCGTTGATTTGCACTGAACAATGTGTTGAAAGGCTTTTGCGTCCAAAGATACGAAGGGTGGACTGCAATTTTATTCTGCATTGTAATCAAAATGCAAATCGAGGGTAAACTGAGAAATTTGCGAAATTTTACATTTCATAAAATTTTCCCTAGCCAATGCATAAGAAATACATTTCTATAGTAGTTTGATTATCCTTGTTTGCTACCAAATAATTAGATTTTCCAAATATTCAGGTTGCCTTTTATATTTCGGGATTGGGCAACCCTAGTGTTGCAATCTGGCAACTGCCAGCTCTATCATAAAGTTTGACATTTTGAGGTTATACGTACCCAGAGAGATTTGACATACGAGCGTTATTTGAGTTGTTTACAGTAACCTAAAAGATTCATCTCGAGATTCATCTCCAAAAAATTAAATTAAATCGTGAAAATTTTCGTGTGATTATTTTTTACTACTTTCGACGACTCAACAACAGTGCATCGAAGAACTTAATTCAATTTTTTGGCGACGAGGCTAGCCCGTCAAAAAAATTTGTTCGCGTTGAATCCCACACAATTTATCAATCGCTTAAAAAAAGGCTCGTCTCGATTGGTCGCAAGAAATGCTTCAAAAATACGCGGTACTTCGAAACACGGCTATGATATCGTGTCAGGTGATGAATCGTGGATTTACGCATATGCGCCAGAAAGTAAACACCAGTCATCTGTATGGGTGTTTCAAAATGAGTCGAAGCACTTTCAAGCAAATGGTCACCTGTTTTTTCGGAAAAACTGGACATGTCGCAACCGTACCACTAGAACAACGCACAACAGTCAATTTTGAGTGGTACACAACCATTTGTTTGCCAGTTGTCTTCCAAGAAATCAGTAATGCCAACCGCCGAAGACGGACTTCTCTTATCCCGAAATATAAAAGGCAACCCTCGAACATACATATGTTAAATATGGTTAAAAAGGAAAAATAATCTCAAATTCAATATTCTTCAAAAAAAATTCTACCTGCACCAATATTCTCGCTTCAAATATTGAAAATCAAACTATCATAATTTGCTTCGGTTCTTTTTCAGTCACATGGGCATGTAAACAAAGCATTAATATTTCGCGAGCACACATCCCCGAATTTTAAATTTGTGGATCGCGAACGCCGCTTTTGGATCATGAACAAAGTTTGTTAATTGTTGAATTCGCAGAGAAAAAAGCAAAATTATTGTTCTTTCTTTATTGTGTTTTTAAATTATTTACGCAATCGTTAATTTAAGGTTTGAATAGAGAAACTGAAACATTTTTTTTTCCCACGGCATGCTGTTCAGTTTGATGTGCTTTATTGAATTGGGTGTGTGTACACAAGACGAGAAACAATTTTCCTAACATGTCAATCTTATTAATTTGCCCAAATCTAAATAAATTCGGTAAGCAGGCATTAACAAACACCAAACGACATTCGGAGACTCCCTTGTGTCTGACGACATCAATTAAATTCATAGAGACATCTGATTGCCAAACAGGTTCTCGTAAAAAAAGGGCAACTGGTAAATCCGACGATCGTAGATGACACATTCCGCAGCAATGTCTCACTGAGTCATGTCTCTCCCATAAACAAAGAGACTTTGAGCCCACAGCAGAATCGTTTCTCAAATTTTGAGCAAATAACTTTATGTTTTATTGCGATGAAATAAACCATCAAAATTGTGAATTTCTTTTTTCTAATTTTACATTCTTGCACACTCACAAGCGGGCTGATCTGCTCAGCGGAAATGACAGACGGAAAACAAACAAAAGAGAAAGAAAGAGAGAGAGAGAGAGGGGTTAGAATTCCTAATAACACATGCTCACACAAAACACGACATCGACTGCGACATCTAAAGCTGCACAAATGACTCACCAGCTCCGATCCACATGCCCCTTTGTGCGCTCAGCGGTGGCGTTCCGATTAAAATTCAATAGATATGCTCAGCGCAAATAAACCAGGCGCACAACTCCAAACACTGACTGGCTGGCCAGTTTTTTGCCTCAAAAGTATCTGCAACGCGATCAGTTGTCAGATGTCTGAATTTGAAACCGCCTCCTCCTCCATATTGCTGCTTAACATTCATTCTATTCATGTGCGCGGAATCGGAAACAAATCCAAAAACACCACGAATTGGTGGCCGTCTGGGCGGTGGCGTGGAGCGATGGTGAGGAAAGGTGCCAACACCGGTTTAAAGCTTATGCAGTGACTCAGAACGCGGCTGTGACTCAGTGAGTCAGTGTCATAGAAGACTCAGAGGGGAGTCTTATCTGGCGAGATGTGCGCGGGCTTACCAAAATCCGATTGGAATTGGCTAATTCTCGGAAACTCGATTGTTGTGTGAACGACGAAGCCCTGCAATCAATTCAGTTTCGCGTTTCGAGTCAATAGATCGTATTCCCCTGATGCGACTCGGTTCCCATGGAATAAAGCCACGAGCTGAGCCGCTCAATTGAAGGGTCAAAGATCGACCTTAAATTGACTCATTACTTATGCAGAACAATCGTTTGTGTGCAGCGTAGAGTTCAATGGCGAACGCCGTGCTGGGTGAAAAGTGACGAATGAGCAAGGGCACATCGTTGGAGTCACCTGCTATATTCACACCGGAAAATCGGTTTCAATTTCGATCAAAACAGTTGAATTCATCAAACTCTTGATTGCTTCCCAGTCTGTCACTTCGGGTTTTTTTTCGCTTAACCACTCATAAACTCCACTTAACCCCTTCGCTGAAGTCCGCCGCCCACAGGCAGATAGACGATGTAGCCCACAAACGAAGGTGAGTCAATTAACAAGCATCTGCAGGGCAATTCTCACGTTTACAATTTCCGCTCTTGGCAGCATTCCAGGTTTTTCCGTTTTGCAAACCCCAGCCGTGTCCCCGGCAACCCCGAAAAACGAAACTGCACATGGGGGAAGCTCGGAAATAATGTTCTGCAATAACAACGCAAAAAAGAAAACCCTCCAGGATAAGAGGGGGGTTATTCCCTTTATAGGTCATCTCCCAACAAAATTTGAAACCCCTTCCTGTCGTCAAGCAGCTCCGGGATCTGTGTCTAATCAGACTGACTATTGATTTATGAGAATTGCCGCTACCATCTGGTTGACTGTGCCCCATCGGGCGTTTGCCCCTCTCATCCCCAACGAAATGCGATATTCCCTGGAATTGTGCAGCCATTCCGTTGATTATCTATCAGCGCTATCTACACGTCGACCGGCAGTGTAGTGGTGCCGTGATTCCGGCGGCGTCAGTCATGGGGTGCAATCTTTATCTGGGGTCAACCCCACTTTAGCGTTCGAAATGCATCGAATAAATGATGAGTGACATTAATTTGGGGCGTGACGAATGGACCGCCTCTCGCTCTCGGCGTTGTTTTCGTTGTAGTTAAGCGCAACATTTATCAAATGTCAACGCAAAGTTCGCTTGTCGCTGTGACAGTAAGGGATTTTTGTTTTTAATTATAGTCGGCTTGTTTCTGGGTCACATGGTCGTTGCACAAGAGTCACAATTGCCTGGTGGAGGGCAACGATAGAGAGAAGAGGTAATTAAGGCTACTCTTCCGGTTTGAGTGTGATGTGATGGCAATTAGTGGCTGCCATTGTTGTCGTCCTTTGTGACAAGCTTTTGCGATGGACTTCAGTTTTAGAGCATTGTGAGGAATTCAAAAGTCCCCCCCCCCCCCCACTTCAGCCACATTATGAATTCGCACGACCACCCCGGAAGTGGTGGAAAAGAAAAACTGTTAAACTATCATTTTCATATCTGCTCCACTCGATGCGTGCTTACCCGATCAAAAGGCGTGGCGAAAGGACGCTTATCTGCGGAGGCAAATAACCTAATTATCGCAATTTCCTCTTTCATAAAAAAGTGATGGAAATGCTAAGAATTTTTATTAATTTTTCTTTTACTTGAACCCATCTCCCGGTTTTTCCATTTTTCCACGTCCTTACACAATTTCCATCGCACTTCCCTCGCAGACATGTCGCAGCCACCCAATCCAGCAGGACGTGTGAATGTTATTGAACTTCTCGGGACAATTTTCCTTCCTGTACATGACTCGGTTCGCTGCATTGGTTCGTGCTGTTTGAACGTATTTCACAGCGATGGTGTTGATGTGATCTGTAATGAGTTTCTGCGTCCAAGTTGACATTAAGCGCTGTTAAATTCGATGCAATCGCTTTGCTGCGTCCATTACACCTTTGACTGTTCAATAATGCTCTGCAGAGTGGCAACGGTGCTTTCTGTAACGTAAGGATTTTAAGGTAATTGTGTATGAGGTTGGGGGCACATTGGCGGGGAATAACTGACTTAATTCTTGCCATCGCTTATGTGAATGAAGATTGTAAGAAATTTATGTAAGCATGACTGATATATTATATGTAGGGTAGGATATCAACGATCGGTATGACACTTACACGTGCTTTGATTTAATTCATAAATTACGAGTTTCAGTTGACATTGACGCTTCAAATATGTAAAAAGAATAATAAATTCGCTCTAGGCCAATGACACGACGGTGTGACAAGAAGGAATTTATTATGGAGTAGCTAAGGAGCCTGTTTACTTCGGGGCAATATGATTTCAACTCAGCGGGGACACATTGACATTTCCTTTTACAATTGATGCAACTGGGCTTGGAGCGACTTTTAAAAGTTCTTACTCGAAATACCAAAATCATGCTTTGCCTTCCAGCGGATAAAGACAACATAAGAGGGGATTCTTGATACCAAAAAATAAGTTCTTCCATCGAATGAATGGTTGACGCTCTAACTTAAAGAGTCCTCAAATCCCAGAAGAAGAAGAAGAAGAGATGAAGAACTGCTGAACTGTTGAATCTCAGCATAGAGCCAAAGTAAAATTAAGTTTGGTTTCGAAGAATAAAGTTGCCTAGCTCGGGTTTCGATATATGACAAGTCTAATTATGTAACCAAGACTAAAAAGAAAACTTGGTATATCTAATAAATATCAACACTGCATTTTAATCATCGTCAAGATCAAGTCTGCGATTATTTGATTACTGTTCCGGGATTATAAAGTTTTGGTTTATTTAGATTCAAATTGCATAACTTCAGTGCATCCGTCTGTATGCATCTATCTGTCACACTTTCCATATCCCCTTAATTTGTAAAGCATTTATTTTCGTGCACGATATTCTTGGACTGTGGATTATTTGCGAGTGACTGCTGTAAATCGTATCCCACCCAACATGCGACATGTCGATTGGCAGATCCTTTCATATGAAATGGAGATTCCAGAGTCTTATTTGTTCAGGTAAAGCTCGAAAGTTCGAAAAATATATATGTCCCCTTTAGTTATTACATCGATGTACATAAGATTAAAGAAAAAAAAGGTTTTGATGTATACATATAACAAAATTTATTTTGAGAACTCTGATCGCGATAGTTATAAAGCTCCCAAAAACTGTTTAACATCGAAAATCTAAGAACTCAGCGCTTACAGCGGTTGTGCCTTTGCTCAATTCAATGATCTATGTTTCAGATTTAGAACTGGTCATTAAACAGTTTGGAAATTGTATGAGAAACAATGTTAATGTTAAAGAAACATGCTTTACCCGCCCACTAAAACTTAAAAGTGAAAAGTGAACAGTTTTAAAGATAAATCCCTACAGAATCCTTTAGCGCTTCCTGTGATGTGAATTTTTTACAGCGTATATAAAACTGAAAAGCTAAACCCTCTTGGAGATGCATACAATATACACATTTAGGCTGTGTTCCATCTATTTTGAGTGCATTTACATCTGCTTTGTTAAAAACTCTATAAATAGCTGAACTTGTATAAATTTAAGTAAGGTTAAGTAAAAATAATTTCATTATTTATGTTTGAAATTGAAAGTCTTATTTAGTATATGAAGAATGATCGGATATGGGTCAGATACGCGCCATTTGCTATTTTAAAGGTAATTTCATTGCACGTCAATCATGATCAAAAAACTGTGTTCACCGATTTTCGCAAACCTCTCTTTAAGGGAAGTGTTCTTTTAATTGCTACGAAAGATATCACACGCTTTTGCGCCATACTTTCCTTTCCTCGTTCATATGTTATCTGGAACAAAAAAAAAACAAACTATTGATGCTTGTCGGAATACATGTTTAATTTTTTTTCAAGGTTTTTTTAATCGCTACTAGCATAAAATAATTGGGCTTCTATTTTCTATTCATTTTCATACAGTTGGTGCTTGGTTTAATGTTGCATATCGACTAGTATTTGGATTTCTTTATCCCCTCCCTAGGCTTCCTCCTTTTATTCCTTATCGTTTTTTACTACGATCTTCTGTTGAAATTGCGTAGATTTGAGTTGGCTTTATTTAAAACTTTTACACTCAATGACACTAAGAACAGAATTGAAGTTAGAAGAAGAAAAATGACAGCTAATGTAGTGCACCATCTACCTAAAAATTGTGGAAATGGAAGTGTTCAAAGCCATGCCCATATTGTTGAGCCAACACTTTCTATCAGATTTATATTCTGGGTACAACACCCAAATCTATCTTCTCGTCTGACCTTATAGCTCGGTTTGTTTGGAAAATGTCCAAAAAAGTTTTGCTAGAGCTCTATTTTAAATGTTCCTTCTTTCCTTAAAAGTTATATAACATACAATATTCAATATATAATTCTTTTTCGTTAAATTAACAATGTATTTGTGTGTTCTTTTTTTTCAGGTAAGCCTTCAATACCACACAATGCCCTCCAGTGACAGATGACAACATTTCAAACTCTCTAAGAATATGTGTGTACGTACAGAAAAAGTTTACAAGTTTCCCCTAGCAAACGTTTGTGGTCATTTAAGCTTTCCCAAACCATGAAACCACAGAGAGAATACGGAATTCGGAATACAACATTGGGCGTATTAAAAAACGCCACAAATATGTTTTTTTTTTTTTTTTGACAAAATTAAGTAGGGGTGGAAATATTTCCATAATCAAATCGGAAAAAAAGCACAACATTTACTTTTTTGTTGTTAATTTAAAGATTGGTTTCATTTAATTGATTTACATCATTAAAACATTTGAAGGGTTAAACTTATCTTATCGCGTTTAGGTACGTCGAAAGACCTTATTTAATTCAACTAGAAATTGTCTTCGTTCCCACTAGAGGCGATTAAAAGCCTCTTTTTTTTGTTGCTATCAAGTACTCGGTTAATCGGTAAAAAAAACTCAACTCAGCTAAATGCGAGTTACGTTCACGCATAGAAGGTTTCGTTTTTTTTTTATATTATTTTGCACAAACATTTGCACTCATCTTCAAATTACAAAATGTATACATAGGGAATTGGAATTTGTTGAAAATGCTACTTTAAACCAAAAAATTTCGCACAAAACAGCGAAGAAAACTGAGTTCAGATACCAAGTATATTAGACTTCCATTCCATCAGGTCGTTGCACGATTTTAAAAACTCCACACTAACGAAAGATTTATGAATTTGAAGTTCATAACATTTAAACTCAAATCAATTTGCACCTACATATGTAAAAGTGATTTTGGCTAACAAATGGCTAACATCAGGTAAAAGTGCAATGTGGGAGTCAAATTCACGTTCACTCACATTGGAAGGCATAACAGCAAAAATTCATCACATTTGAATTCTTTTAGAGGAGAACAGTGAAATACTTGTCGAAGAATTAAATCACTATTCGGCTACTTGACATAGAAACTAGTTCATATTCAATGTCACTCTCAGCAAGCATACCTTGGGTCCCCAAACTCTATGAATCCTTCTTCTCAATCCCACAACGACAAATCTCACTCTACGCAGCTTGTGAAAAGTAATAATGCCAAAAAAAACCCTGCATTCTCCCACTCGATGAATTCCATTCGAACATCAATAAAACACGCCTCCACCGCAACCGAAAAGCTCATAAGCAAAGAATGCCATCTTTTAAGGTATTCCAGGCATTCTCAGAACGCTGCAGCAACCATATCGCGTCGAACCGGGCACGAATTGAGTCTGAAAAGATAAAAGTTTCTCACATGTCCGATGCAATCTGAATCCGAAAGTACACCAGAGGAAAAGAACATAAAACTACGGCTCACGTTATCGCAATGTGCTTGTTTTACTGAAGTTCCACAGACCGACATTTGTGCACACCAAAACAATGGGCCTCAAGGTCAGCGCGGCCTGCGAATACATGTTCTCATGAAAGCGGTTTTCGGGTTCCCCGTAATCGTTGCTGCCGATTCATCCATCCAGTCCCCGCCGTCACTGCCGCCGCACTCTGACTCTGCGTATCCGGCGCATGAGCCATGAATCCGAGCAAAAACGGAAGTGCTTACATTAAAAATTTACAAATGTTTTCACCACACTTTATTGCGCGCATTAACATCCATAAGCGCTGGCTCGCATGCTCGGGGACAGCAGACCCTCGCCGAATAATTCAAACTGACAAAACATATGTGAGAGCGCCTCCCCCCGAGAGACTACCCTAAGTCATCTCGCATTCGCATTCGGTGGAGTCTCGTAAACTATAAAGGGCATGCTGTAAGTCGTGACAGTGGGAGTGTGACGTGTTGGCTGACGGTCGTTCTGAGCGCATCAGGGAACGACACACATATAGCCGTTGTGCGCCACACAGTACCCCGTGGTTGCTGGTGGGCTCTCCAGTGTAACCGGAAGTGGCGCATTACTCTCGCGGTACATTTTGGTTCAAGAGTCTTTCTTGATCGCCTCGGCCGCATTCGGAGGCACGGACCATTGAGCGAATGGGTCGAGCGTGGATTTCTTTAGTGGCAGGCGTTCGCTCTAAACGGTTCAGTGCTCGATTTGCTCGAGATATACGACTGGGTTCAGAAAAGGGGTGCAGAGATGTGCTTTAAAATGCATTGGGACAGAAAGCCGATGGGGGCCCTCCTTGTACCAATCACAACAAATTACCGCCAAGTACAGTGAATGATGTTAATGTTTGCGCCCATAGGCGGAAGAATTGTGATTGCACAGGCACAATGGTTGTTTGAGAGCCGAGCTCAAATGAACCGTTGTTGGCGGTGTTGGCCCACGGGCTTTGATGATGTGCATGTACACATTCGCTGCGTGGGCGATGGGCCGCGGTGAAATGTCAAGCCGACTGCAATGGACAACGGAAGGAGAATGTTTGTACGGAGCCGTGGTCATTTGTTGGATAAAGGGCCAATGATGTTTGTCGTTTATGGTCGCGCGGAATTTACGATGTTGGTGCTTGTAATGAGTTTTGGTGGTCTTTTATTGATTTTATGGAAACTTGATTATAAGAGGGTTCCGAGAAAGCGGTCAATGGGGGGAAAGGTTGAGATTAAACAGAAAGAAAAGAAAGATAAATACTTGAATTGCCGAAGCTATTATTTAGTGCTTTGGGACTAATACCTCTTTTAGAAGTGGCAGCCCTAAGGGGAGCCCACGCAGAAAAGTAAACTTTCGATATTTAAGCCTTTCAGACCGAAACTCTTTCCTACGCATCATCAGCGTCTTCTGCTTCGTTTAGCACAGTCCGGTATGTACATGTCTCCAGCCAGCACGGTCTCTCAAGTTGATCCTTTTCCCCTTGTGTCAGCCGGAGAAGACCTCTGATGATAATTAAATTCCGGATCAGTGTTATCCATACGCTCTACAGAACGTAGTCATCTAAATCGTTGTATCGGAAGTTGCTTGTAAGGCGCAAGCCCTAAGAGCCGTCTCTATGCCTCGTTGAATTTCCTTCCCAGTTGCCATCAAACCAATTAGATCCGGAAATTACACGCTAAACTTTCCTATCGAAGAATGGACTTCCTTTTCTCCGCTTTAAATAACACCGAAGTTTCTGCGCCATAGATGGAGAAAAGAATGATCAATGTGGTGAAAGACAGCTTATTCATTCGAGAGAGGAATACTCATTTCCTTCAGTCAGTGGCGCGCAATCACGTATCCGAGTTATATTCGTTCAAGTCATATATTTAGATCAGATGGTAAGATTGCGAACAAGGTTCATGGCCATAAGTTTAATTCTTCTCTTTGAAAGAAGTCCAGGATCGAAGCCTTTCGTCATTGGAGGTCTGAAGTGGATTTCGGCGATCGATCCTTTACACTTGTAAAAGTTAAAACGCACGCACAAAGTGTAATAATAATAATAATAATAATTGAGTGGCACTACAGCCCATAACGGACCAGGGCCTAGCTTCTACAACAACTACTCGTGTTGTGCATGCTATTGTTCTTCACGAGTAGAAGGGACCTACAGTTTTTTGCCGATTCCGAACGGCGAGATTTGAGAAGCTTTCCATAGACAATTAATACTCTTTGAGTGTTGTCAGCAACTCGAAAGAGGTGGTGCCGTGAAAAAATGCTAGGTGTCCCGTCCGGGAATCGAACCCAGACTTTCTGCGCCGCAGTCGATGCACTTACCACTGCGCCACGGCGACCACGCACAAAGTGTATGGTAGCTTAAAAATTTAACTGATGGTCCCTCCGGATTGTACTCATGTCTTTTTACATTATTCCGGGGTAGCAGAAGAAGTTCTCGTACGAAACAGTCCTACAATGTCAATTAAAAATGACAATCTGCAGTTTCCACAATTTGCCCTTGACTTTAATAGCCATCGCTTAGCGAATGAAGCTCGTGCGACATTCACAGGAATTGCATTTCCGCCCACAGATTCCATCACCTGAACATCCAGGATCCAGGCCATAATGATAATCAATAATTAATAATAATAATAATTGAGTGGCACTACAGCCCATAACGGACCAGGGCCTAGCTTCTACAACAACAATAATTAACCTTTCCATAACCCGATGATTATACACAAAACGAGTGCACTGCCATGTGCAAAATAAATTTTCATAAGCAACCGCGCGCCACTGACTGAAGGAAATGAAACACCATTCCGCCCACCCCATTTGAGGAAGGAGTTGGAAGACGGAAAATATCAGTTACACATAAATCCCACCTGTGTGCGGCCACCTGGAGAACATCAACCTACACAAGACCTCAGCAACAGCTCTAAAAATAATCTGAGCAAGGGGGGATAGGAAAAGGTGTGCCGCTACTTGTCTTCTCTCCCTCTACAGAAACACGGTCCGTGCAACCACCGCTGATATCGGGGACTGTGGCCAAGCATTAGTTATAGAAACCGATTACATTTTCCGCTCGAAAAATTCGCGCGCATCGCAATATTGACCGCACGATTTTGCAATTTATATTTTCACTTCCTTCTACTTATTACTCCTCCATGAGCAGATGACGCTGCGGACGATCGTCTAATATTTTTATAATTTCAATAGATTTTTGAAGTTGATTGTTGTTATGGATGGTCGAGGAGGTTGGCAAATTACTGCAACGAACATCGATCTTAGATATTTCATGCAGAAGACAAAGACTTGCTTTTCCCGCTTAATTGGGAATGGGATCAGATTCGATTTATGAACGAAATTGTAATCAAATTTTATCAACGATAATTTGATTAATTGCGATGATAAGGTGTGTTCCCGTCGAAATTTTAAAGAATTTCAGCTTTCCGTGAGTGGCGATACATTTTTCGGATATACGATCGACTGTTTTGATCTTCTATCTGTTTCATCTGTTGCACGAGTCATTAGTTCGTAACTGACCAAACTTTAATTTAATTTTTGATAGAACTGCAGCAATCTACCCACAGAAATTTCGTGTACTAAAATTTGTAGAGTACCAATGTTTGTTTCTCGAGAAAGGGGGTCATTTTGACATTAAACTTTTTTTTGTCAGACGGAACCTGACTTTCATTGATTTTTACAGTTTTGTGTTGTCAATTTTTTTTTTGTGTACGGGAACTCACCTATTGAATATTGCCCCAAATTCAAAGATCCATCCGCTTAACTGCTTCAACAAATTTCAACTGCGATATATCCTTCGATATCGCTTGCAGTCACTAAATTCGCGATAGAGATATTTACCATTTGCGCAATTAAGATCATATCTAAGGAAATAAATTATTTACCCCATTTTTCTAACACATCAAATTAAAAAAATGATGAAACCGTTGAAAATTTTCTTCTCACCCTGTGGTTTGAAGACCATTCTAAATCGGTATTATCGCATTTGTGCCAAAAATAACATTTATGTTTCATTTCTTGCAGCGCAATTGTGGGCGAACTGCGAAATCTTTTTAAAGACCAGAAAAAATACGCCGAGCGGATTTTCGCCATATTGTTCTGAGCTCATGGACTGTTTGTCTGGAGGTTTCTGTTTGACTGATGAATTGTACTGCCTCTTTTAATTGTTTTTTTTTTTCATCGTGTTTGTATTAAAGCTACACAAGATTTGGTACTCAGTGTTTTTTTAGCAACGTTTATTAGTTTCACAAAACGATTGAATATTTTTTTTTTTTTTGCATTTATTGTTAATTCAATTTCATTTGCCATAGAAATTGCCAACAAATCGGATTTGACATCCATATGTCTATAAAATTTAATTCAGCAGGCACAGGGAAGAACTTGAACTTACTCATAAATTGTGCGTTCATAGGAGTCATTTAGGTAATTCTGAAAAGAAGCACATTCAAAGCATCAAATCAATACGTCAAGTTCCATTTACTTATTTTGATTTTAAATTAAAAGGAAAGTATTAGTTACAACAAAAAAATTTCTTAGATTTACCACCTTAAATCAACGTCTGTGGCAGCTGTCATACTTAAAACTGCAGTGGCAATAGTCCTATTTATGAGTTCTCTGTGGAAACAAACATTTCTCCGCTGTTCCACAATAAGCTCATCTGGTGCTTTTGGCTTTTTCTGTATCCTTCAGCTCATGTTTGAATTAAGAAACAAAAAACTATTTTCCCGGTTTTCTCTTTCTTAAAACGAACTTTTTTGTTAGGTTAGAGTGCTTACACTGAATAATGCAACATATTCGTGTTTAAACAATTGTAGAAACAATGCTTCAGTTCTAATCTTCCAAGGCTCTCTTTTTCCTGACTGTGGAAATTGCTGCACTTCCCGCTAGACGTACAGATTGCCATTGTTTGGACACAACAGCCATGATTACGAGGAAATTTGTGTGGAAAACAATTGCACGACCTCACCAATCAAAGGAAATGTTTACTTACTTATTTTTAATACACATTTTGAAGTCAAACAAAATTTAAAGGGTCTAAGAAACACATTATCCTTCCATTGTTGGTGGAGTCATCAAGATCAACTTTACTAGCGTCCGGTTTATTTCACTGTGAAATTGAAGAATCTAAATTTTACAAAATAATTTAATAATGCACGGCGTAACTAATTCACACATTTCACATATTTATTATTTTTCATTGTGACTACCCTAATAGTTTTGAAAAAATAAATGTATTCTTCTAAGGCACCACCCTGTAATAATAAATTCCATTCTATACGCGAAACATGTGTACCCCATGTTTCTAACAGCTTTTGCATAGGATTACCAATTGTTTTCTATGTTCGCCACCAGTGCTACCAAATCCGTGAAACCGCGCTTCACTTTCTAAATATTAAATCGACAATAGGAAGCATTTAAATAAATAAGCAAATATCAAGTTTTACCTTAGAATCCCCTGGCGCGTATGATATTCCAAAATTTAAATTAAAAAAATAGAAAAAGGAAAGTTTTGTCACCCTTTAACAAAACAAACAATACCCCTGGTTATTTTTTAAGCAGTGAATACATTTCCAATTTTCCCAATTTACCACAACTTTAAGAGCCCTTGTTGTTTTTTTACTGCAAAGGGGTCAACCACCGGAATCACGGAATCTACCATTCATGAATCGTCTTTACAGCTTTGTCAAAATGAATTGTTACAATTTTGTTTATTCGACTGAGGTGACGTAAAGAATTTCAACACAAGTGTGACTCGTGTGGTAATTCGACGCTAATTTGACAAGTTTTACATAACTCTGCTGCAAGCAATTCCTGTTTGTGAAATTATGAATGTCTTTTTTATGAAAGCATTGACAATGGATCGCGGAATCAAATTCACTTTTAATGACAACCAGTTATTTGTCAAGCGGGATTGTGTAATAAGAAGACATTTCAATAAGCGGTGAAAACAATTCGAACGTGCTGGAAGTTTCCAATTGCCAAGAAAAAAAAAACGCAAACTAAATGCCAAAAGAGGCTGGGGTATTCATTCGGGCTGTTGGCTTCGCATTGTTTGAGAACATTGACATTTCCGTTCGATTGTTAAAGTCATTGCCCGCCTACCACTGTCGGTGGGCTGTCTATCAACGGGAAACTCTTCTCCCGAGCAACTGAACTAAAGGTCAAGTGGGGGAGATTTGAGCACGAGCACTCCTTCAGTTAGTGTAAACCGTAAGCTAGTAACAAGATTATGTCGCCTTCCACTTTGTGCCCCCTCAGTGCCTAATATCCACTGATAAGTAACTGAATCTCTGCATTATACCCCTAAGCCGTTACAATCGATTCGATTCCACACGCGCTGCACATGTGCATGTAAATGCCTGTGCACGATGGTCTTCTGCGAATGAATAAACCTCCAGTTCCAGCCAAACAAAAAGATACAAATCAACTGGTGCATTACCCGGTATGTGGATTAGCGCTACTCGAACAGATTCCGTTCATTCACGAACTGGCTGAGTCTAAATCACGTCGATTCGTGGTAGGCAGGTGAGGTTAAGCAACTCGCCGCATGGCCGTAATGCAAGGAGAATGCACAGTCAAATGGCGTGCATTTGAATAGAGCAGCGGCGACTGGTAAGAAAACTGCAGTTAGACTTGTGAGTGGCATTTGAGTTGCGTGCAATGATCCGGCTGCCTGTTGTTGTCAGCACAAAGCGGTTGCTGCCTGGTTGCTCACCGAAGTCCAATTAAAATGAATCATGCGTTGCGCTTATTACATTCAGCAATTATTTCGCACAAAGGATGGCAACAACGTTGAGTCGCATTCGAATCTGCATAGCTGACTGATCAGCCGCCGTATATGGGTCAGGTGCTGCAGATGAGTCATGTCTGCACTCATTGGTTGCAATTTTTGTTTCAGGTGTCTCGAGGCTTTCAAGCGGATTTCGGCAAACGTCGAGAAATCATTCTCCTTTCTCCTGTGTGCAAAAAAATGGAACTGCTTTTCTTTTTCTCAAACACGACACACATCTTGTCACTTTCTAGCTGACACACTGCCTGCAAATCAGGAAACTTGATTTTACAGCAGCCACGTGCTGATTACCGCTATGCAGTCACAATTATTTATAATCACCGGCATGTTAACAGACACTTGTCACTTGACAAGCATGTGAGCAATCACACAATTACGGTGTAAACCAATAGAGCTTTGACGCCTTTGTCGAACATAATTGTCGGCTTGTTTCCAGTCGCGGAGCACATACCGGCACGTCGCGCACCATCTTCTCTGCTCTGACCACACCATTCAGCCATCATCGGCCATCAATCATCTGTCACTCAAATCTCGGTGTGTTCCCGTGTACCGTGTGGCACGGGAACGCAATGACACCTCACTTCCATACAAGGGGAAATCCATAAACGATCTGTTGCGCCCGATTCTTCCGCTGTCGTCGCTCATTGATACGAAGATCCTCCTCAGCGCACACAATTGCGCACAAAAAAGAAGAAATCCACACCAGCAATGAGCCCAGTCGTCGTGAGTGTGTGTTTGGAAGTGACTTAAGTGTACTTGCACCGATATGCGTCTGGCTTAAGTACTAAATTGACGAGAGCTTGGTGAATAAAAGGAAAAACCGAAACCGGCGACGGCACACACAAAACAACTACGCACTCCAACGATGGAGATGTGGGCTTTAATGAAAGCAAGACGAAGACGACAGAGTTGTTGTGGGCCTCAATGACACATGCCATACTGATCTGTGTGGACGGCGGAACACGCGACGACGACGACTCATCATTCACGACGGTCGGTCTCATAAATATTAATGATAGAGACATCGTCTTTGTCGATGACTTCGTCGGTGGTTGCTGTTGCCTTTGTTGTTATCGTTGTTTGCCGGTTAGTGGTGATGGTGGCGGCGGGGGTTTCTGGTTTCACGGAGGCACAAGTAGCCGAAAAGAGTTAAGACAGCAAGAGGTGACTGAGGAATAGAGTGGAGTGGCTAGGAGTGTCCGGCGATGCGTTGCGCTGCGCCATGAAGTGAACGAGTTTGTGCCGGCGAATGTGTCAAATTAAGAGAAAATTAGATTATATTTCTTTTTGCTCGTTCTTTTTGTGAGAAAAACTGGAAAACTGTCCCAGACAGGGTAGACGTGTTAATGACAGTTAATCAGATGTAATTTAATTAGCAAACATTTCATAAAGATATGCCTAGATGGAGAGCGAAAAAAAGGTTTACTTGTGATTTGATGGAGGATAGAACGTCGTACACAAGTGGCTGTGAAGAGGTCTTTGTGTAGAAAAATAACAGTTTGGCCTTGAGAATGGCTCGATGCTCATATGAAGTGGTGACAGTTGTTGATGGGGATTTTATTGATGTCACTTAGGGAATGACTATGCAATTTATATTACTTTACGCTGAGATTTAGTGTACTCGAGAGATAGAAAGATCAAGGGGCAATTGAATGTGTTGAATAAAATTTCTGTGATTGCTTAATTTTTAAATCATTAAACCTGACATTTCAGAAATTAAGATTACACCACTTTTAGTTATTTTTTTTAGTATATTAAGTGGTTACAACCCGCGCATCGTTTAAATTTAAAAGGTAAACTTCTAAAAAAGAAACAATGTCTTGAAGAGAAAAGTTAACTTCACTTTTGGTTTCAGTTTTGATGCACCCTGTATATCAGGAGTTTGCAAGGGCGCCCAACACGGGTTTTGACAGAATTTGGGTCGACAGGAAAGGCACTTTAAATAATTTTACATTTTGGAAAACATTTTGCTGCAAAAATATCCAACTGTTTTTATAATTCTTTATGTGTCGAATGATTCATCGTGAGTTTTAATTTCAATAGAGTTCTTCTGACAGATCACGTGTGATTCCAATCAAGCTACTTTGTCACTTTTGTTTAGAGTCATCGTGGAAAGACTCACACCATAACAACGTTTTAAAATTGTTCAGCTGTATTACGAGAATCAGTGTTCTGTCAGTGGGAAATGTTTTTCGTGCGATTCGAGGAGCGATTCGGACCTAATGAGACCACTATTGTTTACATTCATCACGTAATGACGAGACTATAGGTGTAACACCAATCGATTCGTCCTCATTCTCAGGAGCATAGCTATGTCAACGGACTAAGTGCTTCCTGAAATTGAAGCGCTTGCCAGCTCTGGTTTGAAAGAAGGTGTCTTGAATTATATAGCGAGATTAAAAAATTAGGCTTGAGAATTTGAGAAATGAAATACGACTCGCTATGTTTCAAACGAGTCGCCCAAAATTGGTCATTTTGAAAGAATCACCTCAGCTGTAGTCGTGGTCAACATTTCTTATCATTTTCAAAAAGTAAATGCCATGACTAGTTCCTTTAATCGACAATAAACATTTTAAGATCACTTTCAATTTTTGGGTTTAATTTTACATTATGAACCAAACCTCACGATGGATCACCCTTAACATACATAAAAATGGATTATTTTTCTTAGAAGTATGATTGTTTTTTATTTCAATCACTGATTATCGATCTATCGATTATTGTGGTTCGAATTATGGTGTGGCTCCGCAGTCCAGAGTGCATGTGGGTCTCAATGAACCTTCTTAAAGGAAGCGAAGGAGAAGAGGTATAGAGTTGGGAAGATATTTATGTATTGCGGCTAAAGAAAGAGTCTCTAAGCTTAACTGAACTGAAAGGCATTCAGAGCGAAGCTTGTATTGCGAGTGAGTTTTTGAAGTATAGTCAAAACTGCTTATATTCGTAGGCTCCTATGGCTACAGCTGAGTTGCTTATACTCTCCAAGCGGCTACTTAAAGCATTGTGCCAATAGACGAAGGGTTACCTCTTTTGCTTTAAATAACTTTCATGTTTTAACGCCATACAGACGGGCTGAGATGAATTCTGTTTAATGTCAGTTTCGCCGTTTCCATTCCCCAGTTGCCTGTTAAGCTCGGAAAGCAGCAATTGGCAATAAAAGGTCTGCCCTTCCTTTTGTGTTGGATGTTCGGAGCGCTTAGTCTGCACTTGATTTCGGTGCTGATATTTTGATCCATGTTCAGTGCGGAGTCAAAGTCCTTTACTTGAAGTTTTTTGCTGCCCATGGTCACGTTATGTCTGAGACGTCGATGTTGTGCGCACATTCGTGATAAGCTTCGTTTTGGCCTCGGTTGCAGCCAGATTTCTTTTGGCTACTTCCTTTTCAATGCTAGCAAACGCCCGCCACTTTGAAACTTAGCTTTGTTCACGTAAATGTCATCCCTTAAGCTAGCAGTTCAGCAGTTTGGAAGATCCTGGACTTGGTGTTGACTTGTGAGGTAACTCACAAGACCTAGAATAATATTCTACAATTTTTTATAACACTTGATAAACTAAGATTTATCGGTGTGAGTACAGACTATTGCGCACAGGTGAAAATAACCATAAAAGACCATATAAATTTCAAGACTATGAGGTTAAGATTCGTCCCTTTGCTTCGAAACATAGGTTTCTTGTAAAAAATTGGGATGAGCTAACATCTGCCTTTGGGTAGTAGTATTTACTTTTTAAAGACTTGAAAATTTTGTTTCCAAAAATTAAAAAATATTTTGTTTTGCACGTCTTAAGTGAAAAAATATAAAACGTTTTTAAAATTTCGCAATGAAACAGAACTTCTAAAGTCAAACGATAGACAGCAAGAAGCAAAATACGAAAACAGCTTGAAATTATTATTGTTTGTTATTGCATATTGACTTTTCAGCACCACTGCTTATTTATAAATTCAAATAAAAACAAAAATTCGATCCATTCGACTAAAAATTCAAACAGCGATCTTATCTCAAAATTCACACAATTAATTAAGAACATCTCGGCCATTTAATAATGCATGCATGGACTGTATAATCTCTCTCAAAAAACAACGTAATTTCTAGAACGGACACATCTGTCGACTGACCTTTCATTTAGCTATTAATGACAATAACTTTTCTCATCTGCTTAGCGCGCAGCTGACCGGCTCATATTACTTAAATGAGAAGAGTCCCAGTTTCAGTGCAATTTAGCGGCTTATCCACACTCACGCCACCGCCAGCGACGCACGGTGCCGCCAACGCGCCGGTCGCACAAACCACTTAGGGAAATTATATAAAATGTCTCATTAACTGAGTGACGCACCACCATGCAACCGCCCCAGCCACATACAGTCTCTCTCGTATCTGATGTTTGCTTTAGTCTTTCAGTTTTGTAAATACCTCTACGTGCGGAGTTTGGTTTTTTTGTTGCGAATCTTATCTTATCAGCGCGTCCTTTTTGGTGGTGGGGCTGTGTAAGTGTAAAATGTATCTAAATGAAAGTGTTCTCTTAGGGTGGCAGCAGCAGCGGCGGTGTATCGAGTGGAGGGTCGCTTATCGCAGGGGAGCACACACACGAACGTGTATTCGCGATATCCGAGTAATTTCAAGTACAGCGTTGGTTGTTTGGACGTCTTTGCACGTACCACCTTGAACTCCATTGATTCCCGAGTGGCGTGGCGCGGCTGACGGTTGGGACGGAATTTATTTATATTTTGACAAACAGTGAAATGTGCGCCTGATATGACCCAGTGTACGTGGCACTGATACACGTGACTCGGGCTAGACCAATTGAAGACAGGGTGCGATGGAGAAGAGCAATGATTCGGGGAAATCAGACTTGATAGCATCTAGAGTGTATTAGAGACATTTAAGGGCTTTCAAAGTTTCTTTCCATTAAGGGATGTGGATGGTTGTACATGTCAGGAAAACAGTTGTCAGAAAGGACTGGCGGGAACAAGGGAAACTTAATGGCATCTGTGATGTGGACTGTCATCGGATTTGGTTGAGTTCCCCCTCATCGCAACCTGCAATACACTTGAGAGGAGAAGCAAACTTGTCTGAAGTGATTGCAAACTTGGAGTAGCCTGTATATCACTTTAAAGTCGCCAAAGAACGAAAGTAAAAAACACAACTTGAGCAAAATCAAACAAAAATCAAAAATTTCCGCCAGCCAAATCTAATTGATCTTCAAAAGCACCCTATACCGCAACACCTCCACACTTTAAGCTCTCTACTTACACTTGTCCACACTCGTCACATACACACACACACAAAATTCTGCATACCATTAGGTGTCATTGCTGCATTCCACGTGAAACCAGGACACTCCGCAGAGCTCACGTGTGCCCTGGGAGGCCACAAGTCCAACAAGATTCAAGTGCTTGCATAATTAAAAATGAAATTGAAATGAAAACTTTTTAATTAAATCTATGCGCAATTCTCTCTTTCCTCCACCCACACTCTTTCGTTCGTCTAATGGCAACCACTAACTGAAAGAAGATGATACAAAGGAAATGAAAACAAATCACGGAATGTGTCCTTTGTTCCATTTTGAAAATTTGACACTGAATAGAGGGAGCAGTCAGAGAACAATAGACGCCCGGCAGCAGCAGTCAGTCAAGGACCGCCATCATTATCCCTCTCATCAGCAGTCTGCATGTACACACACACCCAACACTGTCCCATTCGTCATGAATTGGCATTCTTTATGCACACTCACGAGCGGCTGGGCCTACTGCCATAGTTGTTGTCGACCGTGCTCGTCGCCCTCCGACGACCTCCTCGACGACATAATCGCTGTGCTGTGTGTGCCCTGTTGAGCACCATTTCCTCGAGGTGTTTAGGGTGGATTAGATTTGTCTGCACACAGCTGCGGCGGAGATGGGAGTCCGGGATGTACAAACGTAAATCCGGCAATGGGAAGCTGGCCGGCATTGTGAGCTAGCGGATTCCTGTAATTATTATTTTAAATCTGTTTACTCCGGTTGCGATGGTGTTGCTATCGTTCTTTTGGAATCTCCCCACTGGAAGGTGTTTGTTTGCCCATGGGTTCCGTAGGTTTCAATGGAAGGTGCTTCGGCGAATGTGATTTAGTTTTGAGGCGGCAGAGGGCAGGACTAAAGTTCAGATTGAATTCTTTGGATAGTTTGTGAGTTTCGAAAATGGAATGTGGGCTCCAGAAAAGGTTTCTTTTTGGAAGCGAATGTAGGGAAATCTTTAAGAGGAAGCTGTGAAAATTGTAAAGTGGGTTCAAAGACCCTTCCAAAGGTGACAGGCCCAAGGGTTTTTTGAGTTTCATTCAGTTTCTCTGAAATCTTGTCTTGACAAAATACGCCTTGAGATGTGTGAACTTCTTCAGAGTTTCAAGAGAGTTGTGCATGCATGATGAAACTGCCTTCTGACTAGGGGCTTCTGTGTTATTTTTAAAGCTTTTGTATTTACTTGGACCTAACGTAAGGAAGTGAATTTGTTTGACTTCCTTGATGGCCATCGTTCTGTTGGGGTGGGAAGATGGTGACTACAATACTTTGATGTTTATAAATTAATAAAATTTTAATTAAATAAAATTAAAAGTTGGGGGTTATGTCGTACAGTCGTATTTGAAATGCTCGTATTTTTATATTTTGGAAATCGATAAAAGCTGATGGAACAACTATGTATCTATTTTGGTGGAAACAATTACCTCCTCTAAGGATGTCAGAAGGTTCATCGAGGTTAATTTTCAGTAAGTTTTGTGGCACCATTTTCTTGATACTGTACATATACTTATCCAGCTACCGTGACTGAATTTATGAATCACTCGATTCAAAATCAAGTCTAGATGTTAAGGGAACCTGAGTGGTAGTGACAGCTTGGCTAGAGGCTATATTCTGGTGCAAGTGAAGTCGAATGCTCCTGTAACTTCGATTTTACTTTCACCTTTCGGTAGTCCCCCTTGTAGGAGGCTGTGGTGTGATGGCTGTGGTTTATTGTTTAATCCAGAACTAGTCCAGGCGGTTTCCCGGCACTGTGTGTGAGTTGCATTCTCAACCGGGCGCTGCGACCCAGTGAACAGTAGAGGTTTTGAAAAGGCCTCGCCTCAATCCAAGGTGGGTGATTGTCCCTAAAGCGTGTGTTGTGTTGTAAGCGTGTTTTGCGTTATCTATGACTCTTGTAATTGAAAATGTACCCCGTGATATAAGCCGTAATGGCAGATGATCACGTAAAACCAAATCCCACATCTGTACGTATCCTTCATCTAACAACAAAAATTATGTTGTACCACATGAAATTTCTGATTTTTCACTAAATTTTCAACCATAAGCTGTTTAGTAAATTTTTTTAGTTTTAGGACCCGTTGTACGTTCTACGATTTTTTTTCTAATGTTTTCAACTGTTCAAATTAGAAATATTTTCATTTACGAACTCAAACAGGGGATATACATATGGCGGCTCTGGCAACTCTGGCAACATTTGAGAATATAGCGGTAAAAGAACCAACCTTTAGGCTTTGGTTTAGTTAGTTTGGTTCGGGTGATCAACGCCTCGAAAACGAAATGTATGGGGAATAGGAAACGGTAATTGACGACGCCATTTTACGGTGGATGGAACATGTGAGTTTACCCCATGACAACAAATTGACGCATATTTCAAATAGGAAAAGTAAAGGTATATTCACAAGTGCGCGCTTCAATGAACGAGGCCCAAACACCAGGCTGTTTATAAAAAATGCATCGCTAAGTCTAAGGCAACGACATTCACCGTTTTCGCATAGAACAACCATAAGTTTATGATGACTACTGGTTGGGATCAGACGAAGAGGCAAAAGGAGATACACTTGCGTGCGTTCTTCTTTAACAACTTCTTTCTAATTATAACAAGGTCCTGATGATGCAAAAATTAAGGCATTTCAATTCGCACGATATCACAACGGACTTTAGAGTAGCCTATATTCGACAGTCTCCACCTTAGCCTAGCCTATTGATTGATCTTTCAAACGTGCTTTATCCAGACTGATAGGGTATTGAGAGCGCTTAGAATTGCCAAACTGAAAATGTTTGAAGATGATGAATGAGTAAAAATTATTCATATGGGCTATCAAAGATTTACTTTTTGTGGCTTTTCCAGCATTCGCTTCTAGAATTCGTTTTTTTTTAATAAATCCATTTCTAAAGTCCAAAAAAGAAGAAGATCATATGTTTGTGATGAAATCCTATACCGGGACCTGTCACAATATCTGGGTTACCAACGACGGTAACGAAGACGATTTTTAAATAACATGCACTAGTGACAACTTTCGTTTACTAAAAACAAAAATTTTCTTTCAACATACCCCTTTAAAAATGACCGAAAAACTTAGCTCTACCATAGTCTCTCCCCCCGTCAAACGAGGATTACTAAACTCATTAAGTACGTCCTGCCATTTTTTTTGAATCCTACGGATCTAGGAATGTTCACTAGCGAGTACATAAATCATCCTCTATACCAACATTACAAACTTTACTCTCTTCTAAGGTCGCCAAATATTCTGCGAAGAGGAAATAAAAATGATATTCCTAATTAAGCCAATCAGAGCACACCGAAAGTGTATAATCTGAAATTAAAGTTTCCGTCCACGGTGTGATTGCGAGAAACTTTTACGTGAAAGCCGCATTCAAGTTGTGTCCTGAAAGTTTAATAAATTCAAGCCACAGTGTTCCGCACTCATTGCTAGCAATTCAAACGCTGAAACTCCAGACACCAGACAGCAAAAGCGAGCGAATTTAGTGCCGTCCTAGTTAACTGATTTAAGAGTGTCCCTCCGCCAGCAAGGAGCAACTTCCAGATGTAACATGCATACACACCCCATCTCCACAGACAGAGAAAAACGTTCATTTTTAAGTCCGGACGTAACCTACTTACATTTGCACCGCCGCCGCCATCCTTGTATTCCGTGCACAGCACCCGGCGATGACGACAGGGAATTGGCGTCAGATCGTCTGGGCACGATATAAGCTCCAACATGCCCTTTCTCCCCGGCATTTGTTTTAATGCTTCTTCGTGTGTATCGCAATTTTATCGAACGAATCATGAGCACGAAGGAGTAACGAAGAATGGCGGCAATCCGCACCCAAGCTCGGAGTGGAGCGGTCTGTGGCCCCCCGATCGAGGTCACTGAATATCTTATGCAGAACTTCTTCACTCAAAGAAACGGAATCCCACCCCCTGGTCGAGGGGGTGCTAGCGCCGACCTACCCTAGACTTTTCACATGAATGAATTGCAGTCATTACGGAAGGAAACCATATCGGCGGTTGTGAATTGCTGGTCCGTCCGTGATTGTGTACTACACGCGGTTCATGAATTAATTACGCCCCTTCACACGCGAGCCGCGTTATGAATATTCTTTGTCCTTCTGGATGTGCGCTAGACCCCAGCTGTGCTGCGCGAGTCGAACAATGGAATTGAAATTCCTGACAGCCATCCACTTGATTGACGTTTATCCGTGCGCTCTGTGGAATTCCGCAATCGACTTGACTAATGTTTATCCAGTGCTCGCTGTTATTAACGAGATAAGCGTGGCTCTAATCGTGCTGCGTTTCAGAAAGGATCAACCGGACACGGCCTTTTCCATTAGCTTTGTTTCTCTTGCCACTACTCCCCGCCGTCGGCGCACCAGCCACTGAGGGCACTGAGTACAGCACTCATTGCTCTGGTGCGGTAATCAGCGAGCTGGTAATAGAATCCGTCTTTATCGCGCTGGCAGAGGTGACGGGAAGCGATACTTAATAATCGATAATGTACGTCATCGTTGCGCGATGCGATGATGGAGAGGAGATTTTCCCGGTTGTTTACGTTTTACGACTGTTTTGCGGCAGCTGCAGCTGTAATTAATTTTCTTGGCTTTTTTTTATTGCTTCCGCTTGGGGCGGGTCGAAAAATGGTTTTTAACGATAACTCTCCGTCATAAAACGGCGGCTAGCAGTGGATGGAATTTGGAGAGTTAAATTTTGATTGGATTGCAGTGAGACCTCGTTTCGACGCCATTCGGCGCTTGAATGGAAATGTGATGGCGTCTTATTGAAGTGATTAGTGATATGGGTGGTCTGGCTTTTCAATTGACTAACGAAACTAATTAGTGAATTTTGTGATGGCTGACATACATTTTTTTTGGTTAAAAGTTTTCACAACAAATTAAGAATCAAATTGGTTGTGTTCAACAAAACTATGTGGGACATATTTCAATTAATTGTTGCTCACTTCCTAAAGTTCAGATTAACACGATTTTTCGAAACCACTCAATTTAGTCAACCGATTGGAATACTCTTGTTTCAACATTTTTTTAATTTGGTCAAAGCATAATTGTTTTTTTTTTTTTATTTTCAATGCATTTTTATTAATTTATACTTCAGTACTTATATGCTGGACAAAATACTTGAAACTAGCTTACCCTCGAATAATCTTAAATCTAACTTACTTTCTCTTTAGAGTACTCCTAGGTAGGTAGGTGGGTAGCTACTATTTACTTTGCCTTTCGGCCTTATTTAGCGAAGTAATTTTTTGTTACACAGTGTGCTATCATTGTCATTCAGCAAAGAAATCTTGGGCATGCAAAGGTTTCCTAATGTGCAAAAACCTCCAAGCCAGCTATATGCGTGTGGAATGGCGTTCTGACTAAAACTGTTGTTTCATAAAGCTGATCGTTAGCTTTTAAAATGAAATGGTCAATCGTTTCAGGATTATTGGCGTAGTGTTCACATATCTTCCCAGAAAATTGTCGAGCGACGTACGACATCTCTGCGGATGCGTAATATCATTTGGAATAAGCGTGATGCGAAGGCGGTCTATCAAATTAATTACTCTGATTGTGACGATTGTCTCTTTTTTCTAACCCTATAAGTAGGTTAGTGCATCGACCCACACGCAGAAGATCTAGGTTTGATTCCCGGACGGGACACCTCCCCTTTTTTCATGGCACCACCTTTTTCGAGTTGCTGACAATACTCAAAGAGTATCAATTGTCTACGAAATTCTCAAATCTCGCCGTTCGGAGTCGGCAAAAACCTGTAGGTCCCTTCTACTCGTGAGAGAACAGTAGCGCGCACAAAACGAGTAGATGTGTAGAAGCTAGGCCCTGACCCCTTGAAGGCTGTACTCGTAATGTCACCCAATTATAATTTTTATCATAAATATGCAGAGGTCGTTTCATTCATCTTGCTTCAGACTGTGCTCGTTTGTTCGTCTTGGCACAGACTGTGCTCGAGACACATATCTGTACTCGTCTCCACGATTCGAAATGTTTATTGGTTTGATGGAAATGGATATCTTTAACACAACATATAGAATATATACATTTCCTTTACCATGGTTGGTCTTTGCACAGTGGTGAATGAGCAAAAGAACTAAATATGGCATCGCATCGAGCCTCAACCTCAGCATTGACAATTTCTATGCGTTTCAAATGACAGATAGGTGGTGCTGAATGCATACGTATAAAGTACAGTACTAATTTTTAACACAGGTCTCAAAGGGCGGAAGCAGAAAGGTTCTACTGACCTCTTCTGCTCCAGACACATGATTGAAAATCAAATCCGCAACACTAAATTAGTGTTAACGGAATAGCTGATGGACCCAAAGACTATTTAATGCGATGGCCCCTTTTAGGCTTAAGTGTTATTGACAACTGGACCACGAGATTTGATTTGATGCCGCGGGAGAATTGCCATCATAGAATAATTCACTTAAAGAAAGATGGTCACTTTAAATGAAATCCCACAATTGTCCTCTATCCGCGTGTGACCAGGCACGATCTGATGATGCAGGAGACGAGTGTTGTTATCACAGTCGTCATCACACTGGGGTGTGTCATACCGTGAAAAACCAAAAAGTGTTACATAAGCAAATTTAAACACAATTTAGAATAATTTTAAACAAATGGCTAAGAACTATAATTTGTTTGTTTTTGTTTGTGACACGCAGGAGAGAGTTGGTGCGAGGATAGATGGTTAAATGTTTTGCTGTAGAGAAGCAGGTCACTTTTACATAGGTAATGCTCTGCAAACTATTTTCACTTAATTATTAAAGGCTTGTCGCCGACTTATCGAGATTTGATCCCGATCTTTTTTTTTGCTATCCCAAGTGATTGACATTTCATCATGAGCAGCTTCGAAAATAAACCACGATCCAGCGGTCATTCGCGGATGGAAATTCCATCCATACGGTTCATTGGCGTCGGTTCGTGTCCATTTTTTTTTCTATTTCATCCTTGTTCTGGTGTTCCAGCCTCTGCTGCATTGCTTCAGCGTTAACAATGATTCTTCAAGATAGCCTAGTTATTTAAAGCATACTATTCGCAAACTTAAGCTGTACAGCCAACAAAAGTTATTCATTGAATCGTCTCCTCTGTCAACGTGAATGCTGAACTTTTCTTTGAAATAAAGTCAAGAGCGTCATTATTCGTTTTCAATAACGCGACAAGCTTGGTTTTTCGACAGAAGCCTCTCAATGGAATCCTAAGTAATCCAAAGCGTTTCGAGGTGTTATTACTTTGCAACCTTCCTTATATGCAACGAATGCCTTATTTGTCCCTCACTTTCTGCCAAAATCATTTTGGTCACCTCTATGTCTATGTTCCTCCTTCCTTGTGGGCTGGGCAATTATTATTCATTTCCAGAAAATACGTTTGCAAGATCACTTCTTAAGTATTGACTTGTGCGTTTCACACGATCTCCTCAATTGTGATGTATCATTGCTCCACCTCATCTAAAACGTCTTTCTTGTCGGTGAACTCTTGTAACACTTGGACCTTCAAAACCATCCTATATAATCTGACGAATTTGATAGAAATGTCAAAACTAGACCTGACAATGAAACACAACTCCTCAAAAATGACTTTATTCTTACATGCAAAACTGGTGCCCAATGGAAAGCTGTTCTCCTCAACATATCGTAACTTCAATTTTGTCTGAGCAATAAGAAAGTGTAACGTAACCTCACTTTCAAGTGACACCGCTCTTTGATATAAAACCTCCTGCCGAAAACCGTATTCCATAAAAAAAAAACACTTTTCCGTTATTAAATTCACTTTACCGACTCAGACATCAAAGGCTGTGTCTCAGAACGAAATGTGTTGACCTCGTGTGGCATCATCTGCTCTTGTTGTCATGTTTCCTGCTAAATGCGCTTCGTGTCCTTTTTCCTTCCTTTGAGTAATGCGGGCGGACTGCCTACAAACTCCAAAAAGTTTGTACACACTCCTATCCAAGCCAAATACATGGCAATTTGTCTTCTCTTTCTTCTTGAGCCGCGCCGCACAACAGCTGCGTGTGATAAATGTGTCGATGTGCCCGTATGAACTTAGCACCTGCTACAGCATTGAACAAAAACAATGAAAAAGAAACACGGGATACAGCAATGAGAACAAATTCAGAGGAACTCCCAAATAAAAAGACAACGTCCCCGTCGTCGTCAATTCAACTCTTGGGAATTGAAGGACCGGGAGGAGTGTTTTTTTGTTGTGTACCTCGTTTAATATCTCGGAGATAGATTTTAATCCGGGGCTCGACTATGAAATAAGAAGGTCATTTACTTTTCGAGGGATGTTATCCAAACATTCAATGGGATTAAGTATGGGGAGTGGACAATGGTTATGGGTGTTTGGTGCACGCTGCCTGTTGCTTTACTTTTGTTGCCGTTTTTCTGGTGATTTAGATAAGTTGGGCACGTCAGCACATTTTGATTTATTCTTTCTTTCCCTTCGGAGTAAGTATTTTCTGAATCGGACGGCCAATGCGGCTGAGTGTTGCATATTACTACAAATGTTTCATACACAGAGTCATAGCTGTAACTCTTTTTAGCGGTGATGTTTTAAAGATCTGAACAAAAGGAAAATCCAAAAGCGGGACATTATTGTTTTTTAAAATTTATTGTTGTTAGAGAGTTATTTACCATTGAATACACCAAACGACGCACTAACGCCAAACCCTATCTGTGCCTAAGAGGGGCAGCCTGCTCCCCAAATACGTAGTGGTATCGAAATTCCAATATTTTACAAAAATCTTTTACCAACGGCAGTTCCACAAAAGCAAACAGATTCTCCAAAGAACACATTGTTCCGTATTGTCTTTGTTGATCCTTGTCCAATCACCACCAAAAAAAATTGCAATCTCTGTTCTTGTGACGGCTGTCATTGTCACGCGTTGTTGTGAGTTCCTCACCAAATTGCCTTGTGTTGTCAGCTCAGCGTTCTAATAATTGTTTGCACAAGTTCCCCAATTCATTCAATTCCTCAAGGTTTCCATTTCATTGTGGAGCAGTGAACTTGCACGCCGCAGTTTAGAGAACAATATGCGACATCCGACCACGAGAATTTATATTCAACTCAATCACAGTTCAAGTGAAATTTACTACCCACAAGATGCAATAAAACGCTTAAACAACAAGCGGAGAGCAATAAACGAATAAAATTTGCAAAAATTCCTCTCCATTAAAACAGCCAAAATGTTCATAACCTCAAAACCGAACGAAAAAAAAATCGAAATAACCGAAGTATAAGCATATTTGCATTGCCGTTCATAAAGGTTATTCTAATTCTGGACAGTCATAGGACCGACTCTCTCCGTTTCACAATCATTTCCAATTAACATATTTTGTGGCTGTGGCGATGCCACATCAAACACAATACACGCTTCCTTAACATCGTGCGTTCGTCGTCGCCATTAGCAGCAGCGGCAGCGGCGGCACTGTCGATTTCTGGAGAATCTCGAGAATTCATGTAAAAATAAATTAAAATCCCAATTAGCCGAGGCACCGCTGTGTGATGGTCATAAAATATTTATTTTATCATAACCACTAAGCCACTCTCCTCTAAGATTGTCTATCCGAACTTGTGCGGGGGAGCGCATCTCTCGACACTCCATCGCGCGGCAGCGGCTTCATAGATGATTCATAACCAGAAATTGTTTATTTTCTCAGCGGTGGGCCGGGGGGAGTTGCCCCAAAGTCAGTTTGTTGGTAGTTTAAAAAAACCATGATCTTATCTAGCGCTTCATTTTCCTCTTTGAAATGTTAAACCACGCCACCACTCGCTGCGCAAAATGTTTGCATATTAAATGCGTTTCATCTTGGGGATGCGCTTGCATTTTCCCAACCTTGAATTCGAAAACGGCCGGGCGGCGGCAAAGGGCTGTATTTAGCGTTTGGGAATGAATGGAATGGAATCTCTTCAGAGTTCTAGAATCCTTGAGGGAAAGGAAGGCCTCCTTGAAAAGAAAGAATTTAGAAATTACGAGTAAAACAAAAGAGAAACTGTTTTATGTCTTTGGGATTACGTTGGGAGGGAGGAATGTTCAAGGAGTGCTTATCCTTCTGCGATGAAGGGAACTGAAATTTGAGTAAAGCACTTGAAGGACTCTCACGGATGGGCTTTAACTGCTGTTGCTTTAAGGTTACACTCAGCTGTGCGTGGAATGTCGTAAACTGTTTAGGAATAATTCAATTAGACGTCAACGACTCTTGTCGTGCGTTGTCATTCTCTTCAGTTACCACACAATGACCGTCTAAATTGTCGGCCTTTTCAATCCATTCATGTCATTCAATATGTCGCGCCGTCGTTCTCGTCCTCGTCCCACTGCCAGTTTCTATTTCATTCAAATCTGAATAGAATCGCACTTCAAAAGAAACACCCACCACAACAGAATGCCGTGCGCCCGCCACTTAAAGTAGGAATGTGTTCACTTCTCGTGTTTACATTGCACAACTCAATCAATTACATTTGCAGCTCTGACAACATCACCTGATGTTCATTCGCAGTGCACGGCACTGAGTAAACACAAGAAAACTAAATTTACTCGAAGAGTGGCAGTTTTGGGCCACCATCACCGGCGGGCGCTCTGCTCCCTACCTTTGTTCGCGGTGCACACGTAAACATTTGAGCTATGAATGCGCCGGCACAGCACGTCATGTCATTTACGAAATAAGCACAAACATGTGCCAAGATCCAAGAATTCCACTTATCGCCGAAGTGAATGAAGTCCCTTCTGCCGGCTAATTGCAGTTTTCGACGACTTTCGGACGAAAATAGCGCCAAGGCAGGACGAAGACGTCGCGACTTCAAATTGCCAGCTGTTGGGCGACTGCCGCTATGCGATGGGCGTGTGATTGTGTTGTCGTGGATTCCTCATTACGTCGCAATTAAATGTGCAATTAGATTGTATCTAGTCGCGGTGCAGTCTGTGCATGTCGTACAGGATGTCGACGTGTTCTTGTTCGTTCAACCCTAAGCTCACGTTACATTCCGTCTGAACGGGGTTGCAGAAAAGAAATCCCGTCAAGAGCTGTAATTTGCAACCCCATTCTGTCTGTCATATGTGTCGAAGCCGGGAACGACAACCGCGAGATTACTTTCATTCTTTTCAGTTTCTACAGCCATCCCTTCGCACAAAAGCGGATACATGCAGAGACGATGTTGTTTATGCATTCATGCCTTAGAAATGCCAAGAAGAAATCGCGATGGGCTTGGAAAAAAATAGCTCTTTCCTGTTTTTTTTCTTCGAGAATCTGAGATTTTATTGTGCACGCTGCTGGGGTGGTTTCATTTTATACGGAATTGCTGGAGGCATGAATTATGATTTGAGACATTGGCACATGTGCTGAGATGCATCCAGTGGAGATGGGGAGTATGTGTGGGAGACAAGTGAAGAGAACTTGATTGAGTTGGAGTAACTTCTCGGTTCTACTTGCCTCTAGAGTGGCAGGTGTGATTTGCAGTTGATGCTTCATGTGGATGACGGGCGTCTGAGTTTTGCTTATGATTGCCTTTATGTGCTTGCAATGGAATTGTAAGTAGAAAGTGCAAGTGAATGATGTTCTGCACTTTATAGAATATATGTATAAGATTTGAGCGAGGAGTGGCTTTGTTTAGTTAGAGGAATTGAGTCAAGTATGCATTTGAGGAGACAGCATTGTTTTGATTCAAAGAAATCGTGCTTAAAATTGAAAGGTTTTATCTTCTTATCTATTTTTTTCTTTCCCCTTTCATCTGCTGAACGATTTCACTTAATTATGTGAAGATATGACTAATGCGAGATTTGTCATTAATTGACATTTTTGAAGCCAGAAAGCCACTCAAAGAGTTTCTCAATAGCACCAAGCTTTTATGTCAGTTTTTCAAAGCCAGAAGTCAAACTTTTCCACTGCGAAATTGCATAGAAGAAGACCATACGAAACCCGTGACTATGTCACAACCTGCACCATGTGCCCGTCCTACTGCGGAATGCCGTGGATCTGTAGATGACAACTGTACAAATCTCGTTACTGCATTTGTTGTTACATAAAGAAGCGTATCCCGCAACGAGGCACTGCTTTCTATGTGTGAACTGGGAATCCTGAGGCAATTAGTCTCAATCCAAATTGCCCTCACTGTATTAAGCGCTAAGTAAATGGGACCTTTCTTCCTTCCGTTTCAAGGGAAAACTCAAAAAAACCCAGATTTTAGACAATTCAAAACACTGTCATGTGACTTCTTTGACATCATTCTTGAGAAGATCGTGCGTAACTTACAAGTCAACACCAGAGACACGATCTTCCAAAACTCAGTTCAATTGCTTGCTAACGCCGACGACATTGACGTGAGTGGACGAACACAGCGAGCCGTCAATGAGGCATTTGTTGGTATTGAAGCGGAAGCGGCTCAAATGAGTCTGGTGGTTAATGCGGACAAAATGGAGTACATCATCGACGTCTCGGACAGAGCGTCGCACTAGGCAGTATAAACTTACAGGCTTTCAAGGACTTCGTCTAACTCGACTCTGCGGTAAATAGGGAAAACAACACCAGTGCCAAAATCAAACGCAAAATCACTCTTGCCAATCGCTTTTTCTTTGGGCTCAAGAGGCAATTGAGTAGTCAGTCGTCTCTCGAAGGACTAAGCTTCCTAGATATAAAAGCTTGATCATCCCAGTTCTCCTTTACGGAGCGGAAACTTGGACGCTACTAAAATTGGATGAGGAAGCTCCTAGTCTTTTCGAGAAAAAATGTTTGCGTTCGATTTTTGGTCCTGCTTGAGTTGATGGCATCTGGAGGAGAAGATTTAACGACGAACTCTATGGACTGTACAGCTACATGCGCCTTGTCAAGCGTCTTCGGATACAACGCTTAAGATAGCTAGTCCATGTAAAGCGAGTGGACACCACTGCTCCAGCCCAAAATGTCTTCAAATCTGAGCCATTGCCACAATGCACAATGCAATGGAGAAGGACCTCAACCAACTTGGAGTGCGCAAACAGTGTTTCTTGTAAGACCTATTTGGTTTAAATGATGAATGACGGATGAAGAATGCAGCGTTGCTTTGAATGTTGACTTTGCTGAGCTTCCCATTTTAAGGTCTGTTCGAGCAGCCGTTTTTTTACTACTAAATCACCAAAAAAAATGTTCTTGTGCGCAAAGTTATCGCAGTTTTTTTTTGCAGAAGAAAGATAGAGAGGTCCTTGTAAGACCAAGAAATTTCGTCTCCTGGGTTTTTAAAATTTCAGCTTTAGTACTGATTTTTCACCAGCTGTCAAGCGTGCCCTACGATTTTTTGTCAAGTGTCAAATGTACCCCCATTTCTTCCAAAAATAAAGTAGAAAATGTTTGTGCTTAAAATAACTTAAAGGTGAAAACGGTAAGCACTCCATCTCGTCTGTCGAATCCACGCGGAGCATTGTCGCAAGCAGGCTATACGAAAGCTTTAGATTTTTTATGGTGTATTGGACAAGCATAACCATAATCTTTAATTAGTTCACGTTAAATATTACCAAAAAAACAGCTAACAAAAAACTTATTAATAAAAATATTTAAATAAAAACGTCTCAATTTCTAGAATTCACCAACACACTTAAAATTTTGCCACAAAAAGGTTAAGAAAAGTTGTTCTCGAAGTCATATTAGATACGTCGACCTTGTGGGCAAATAAAATTCAAATTAGATTTCAGATCGCTGAAACGCATCTTATGAACATTGTCAATGGAACTAAATGATTTGCCTGCTTTGAAAATTTATTTAAAAAAGCTTACGTTTCCGGGTTTATTTCCTAGTTGAAATCAACTAATTAATGCTTCTCTGATTTAAATTGCAAAAGTTGGCAATATGCCCACTTGCTGCGATATGGTGAGAAATTGACATTCACACCGAAGTTGCACATTTTTTTTATTTGTCTGGACATTTATTTATATTAAAACAACGTGATCGGCTAATTTCTTCCGCATCTTTTGACTAGAATGGATGTTTTGTAGTATACTAACACATAACTAAAAGTACTTTTAAACTGTTTTCCTTCAAACTCCACCACTTGGATGTCAAACTTTTCTTATTTCGCAGAATGATGCTCAGTGAAACTTCACCTTTATGACGATAAATGAAACGCCCCCTTTGGCACGTGCATTTTGAAAACTTGAGATAATTGATGTGTCCATTCAGACAGGAAGCTCATTATCACGTTCAAAACGTGTAATGACGCCGTAGTTGTTGAACTTTGACGTCATTAATATTTGTGCCTGATTCCTGAAGACCTATTTAGCAGAAATTTTTCGTTTTTGAATCAGATTTTGTTAGTGTTGCACATTTCATTCAGATTGTTTTTGCTGTACAAGGTCATTTTACTGTGTTTATATCAGTACTCGACTCCCTGAGTCATGCGAAATAATCTCAGTTTGAGTTTCTAAACCTGAAGACGCCAAATGGTCTCGAGTCCGATAATTTATTTTTGTGTAACGTAATAACTTAACCCAATGACGAATGAACCACTTCTGCCTTTAAAGATAACAGAAAAAATACAAAACCAAACAATTAACTAACCAACCGTTCTAGTTACTCAATGTGGAGTCTAAAATTTTTGCAAAGTCCAAAATATCCAACGATCCAAAGACTTCAGAAATTTCTGCGTGTTTTTGTGCTTGTCGTTACAGAGTGCATAAGACATTCTGATCTCTCGCTTTAATTTTCCAAGAGCGTAACCTACTGGTGGTAGCTTATCAAATTAAGGACATTATGAATGCAAATAGAATTGTGATTTAATGTAATTAGAAATGTGGTTGAACAGGCGGAAGTAGCAGTTTTTTTCTTGGAACTTGTAAGCGAGATTTTTGTCCAGAATTCTCCTCGGACTAGTATGCACATGAAATGTCGAGCTGTTGAGATCGATGACGTGTTGATTTTCACACTCTCTGCATCAGCAACATTCCCATCTCTACACACCGTACGACAACAGGGACCATGATTGTTGTCCACTGACATACAAGTATTACGAACTTTATGAACAAACTTGTGTACCGGGGTAGATGGTTAATTTCGGTCAAAACTTCATTGAAAAATCAAGCTGTTTGGGATACACAGTACTAGCTGTCTCCTTAAAAAAAACTATATATATATGTATCCTGTTTCTTAATGAAACAGGAGGCAAAACAGGCTAAAAATAAGAGACAAGCAATCCTCAAAAACCGGCAAAATATAAAATAAACAAACATTTTGTGTGGCTATATATTTATAAGCCTTACTGTACAACCCCCTCAATAAATTCATGCATTCGAAAGTTGAAGTAATAGCGTTACGTCATGTCATGACGCATTTTGAGCCACAACTAATAAACAAAGAAATCACGCATTACTCTCAAACTATTCATTGTTCCATTCATTACTCACTGGATACAGCAACCAGCCCTAACTCATGTCATGCCGAGAATCTGATGCAGTTTCGATGACTTGTAAAAAGACGTACCGGCATTCACTCATTCATTTGATTTTTCAACAAAATCAACTATTTGCGAAAGGAAAGGGAATTTGATTTTCATAAAGTCAGTCTGTTGCCCTTGAAGATCCCCATTTTGAAGACTCGCATACTCCTTCAATCCGCAACCTCTCTGCGTGGCACGTTCAACTTACAGAATAATCCATGAAGTGGTCGCGGAATATTCCACGAGGATAATGCGGTTCCCTTCCGCTATTCAGTATCCAGACGTCGTTGTTAAAAAATTACCCGTGAAGCTCCGCCTTAAAGAATGTCATTCCACTGAAAAGAAATACGATGGCAGAGTGTGCTCTGGTGGGATAGAAAAAAAATGGCAACCACCACCAAGTAGTCCTCGTTCTAAACATTCCAACAGTGAAGTCAAATCCTTGCTGCAGCCCCAGCCAGACACTTGATAATTTCCTATCCGCTGCACAAGCGTGTTTAAAGAGTTACATTGTCGCCCCTAGAACAAAAGGACATTCACAACTTGGTTCCTCTACTGCGCCCTTCGGTTGCCCCTTGTTCATCGCCGCCGACTCACATCCGCAAGGAATTGCGCCTTTTAGACATGTGTGCAGCAGCTAACCTTCTTTTCAATTATTCTTCGTCTTATCCGAGTCCGAGGCAAATTCCTAGAAGCGAATCCACACAAGCGACTACACAAGAGCGGCTGCTAGCCGCCAGCTAGCGTGTAGCGCAGCATGACAGAATGCCAGCAACATGAGTGGCTGCCGTGGATTGCTGACTGAGCGAGAGAGAAACTCAGGACAATCCTTTATCCCCGAGACACTGTTTTGTTTTCATTGGCATGTACTGGCTTTGTGCAAATCCCCGGGTAAAAGTACTCATAATGGTTCTTTATCCTTGCAAGGGGGTTGGCAGTGACGGGGACGGAAACATTGCAAATTGTGACAGGCAACGAGGACTCGCTTAAAACTCACGTGGGATGCAATTGCAATGGAATCCATGTTTTTTTTTTGTTTCCTTTGCATATCTGCAACAACAACTAAAACATGAATGTCGTCCCACGTTCCATGGAAGGGAATAGTGTTCTTCATCGTGTGCCTCTTCCTCTCTGCCTCCTTTTTTTTTCAAGTACAAGGACAGTGAAATGAAGAAAGGTAGTCGAGTCGAGTCGTCGTCGGTCTAGTGCTCATTCAACGGGGGCTGGGTAAATTAAATAGATTTTTATTTGAACTGGGAACCGAGGGGCAATTAAGAGGAGAGGACTTATAAACACGAAAGGACACTATGTTAAGTTACGGCACGCTGTTTACAGGATTTTAATTACAAATAGATTTCGCTATTGAGATTTGTTTAATTTAAAAATAAAGTGCTATCAGAAATCTTGCGTTTAACTGCTTAAAGTCGATGACAGGAACTAATGACTATTTGCCACGTGTACGCAAAAAAAGTTGTCATTACCCTAGTTACGTAGAAGCAGCGAGAAATGATTTATGTCGGACATTAAAAAACTGGTGACGACATTATTCTTTTCCTCATTTTTTTAATGTCTTTCAGTCTTCAGTCGAAAAGGAAGCTCCTTCCAAAATTTGACAATGTCCTTTCAAGGATAAGTGTCCTAGACACTCTGAAAAATTAATTAGAAGGACACTTTCTGCCGCCGTAAGAATCTATCAACTGTCATCACTTAATTTGAAAAATTAGCACTGAAATGAGTAGAATGAATTATTTCTTCCTCCTTGAACTTCAATGTAAATTCTCACAGGCCTTTGACACGAGGAACGAAAGAAACATAAGGAAGTCCTAGGCAAACATATACATATATGGGAAACTGTGATAAAGTAAACAACAGTTGTTTTCATGATAATAACGTGTACAAGTAGCAAGTGGTTGCGTATGAATAGCATGTGAGGACGACATTATCCTGGACAACTGCTCATCATTGAAGTTTTTGTTGAATTGGAAAATTAAAATGTCTCCTCTGAGTCTACACAACAGCAGAGGAATGCCTAATGTGAATTTGGATCCCGGTAAGCAGGGAATTCCATACGTAACTTACATAACAAGGTAGATACTCCTTAGGGTATTAGGTCACAATTCCTACAACTGGCAGACTGTTGTTGTTCCAGTCTCGAATGAAAACATGACTTGTGAGTCACTAAAAGCCTTCAAAACCTCTTAACATTTCGAAAAAACATTAACGTTTTGTAGGCTAGTGTAGCTAGCTGTAAGCAAGTGCTAAAGGATAAAGTAGAAAGTAAAAGAACATGAATATAAATTAGATATTCAGCGCTTTTTAGGCTAAGCGCGCACTTGCGTGTTTTCATCGATGCGATAAATTGTGGTCGCAATAAAATATGACCATGCAAGAACTTTGCATGATTTTTCAGACGCAAAAACAGAACACACGGCTTTTAATGTCAATTCGCACATATGCGGGCAAAAAATCGAAAGATTTCTATCGCAAGTGCGCTATGGATCATAGTTCATATGTCCTATTTAAATTTGCAGCAAAGAAATCCTCTACAAAATGGAACTCGTTGCATTTTTAAATCTCTGCGATTAACAAATCGCTGAGGTGTGCATTCATGTGTGAAAGAATATATCTCACTTTATGCTACAAAATTATGATCCGAGAGAAATTCGCAACTGCGTGCGTGCTCACATTGTGCATGCCCACTATTTTGTAGTCGCAGCAATTTAAATCACTAGTGTTTTTACGCTCTAAGCATTACCTATGTTTCATTTTATCCTGCGATAATCGCATTGCCAAAAGGTGGGACATATTACAGACTTTTAATCGTTGCGATTGTAAGGTGTCATGTAAGCTCCTTCTAAGCTTCGCAATGAAAGTTGTATGTTCTTCTTTTTTGCGACAGAATAGTCGTGCGATGGAAAACAAATTGGCGCGCCAGGCCTTATATAAAATCCTACAAGAAAATCCTCTCTCGGCATTTAAAAAAAAAAATATTTTTATCCTTGGTTATTATTATCTTTATATTATAAAACTGGTTAACATCTCCCACACGAAAAACCTTTATAAAAATTTGAGCACCATCTTGTTGTGGACATTGTTGTCTTTATGGCCAACAGAACTAGTAGTCAATATTTACTTACTAACTTACCTATAAGGCGAGCAATCCTTGAGGACTTTAAGCCTGAGCTATTGGTGTCTTTCATACCTGGCAATGGCGGAAATGCCGTTGCCTTTAAAAATAGGCTCATTTGGGTCCGCTATCATTTGACCTTTATACCAGTGGTTTAGTCTTCCTCTCCTCTTCGAAGTCGGAGGTTGGGCTTCGAAAACCCATCATACCTATAGCATAGCCATTCATTCGTCAATGTCGAGGGTTTTTTTTCCTTTCCGAGCTACATTCAGAGATGATGAAAAGTTGAGGGCTTATTCAGGAATTGAGCCTAGAACCTCCGATGTATTGGTGGAACTTACCTACAGAGCCGCGGCAGCAGTCACCTTTCCATCTTTGTCAATACAACAATACTATTTTCTTTATGCTAACATGCCTAAATCCGTAGACGCCTAGAAGTAAACGAGCTAGCATTCACAGCAAAATCATTCAATTCTAAACACAGAGCAGAGAAAACCAACGGATTTGTATACGGAGAATTTGCAATCCATTGAGCCGGAAAAATGAAGAGTGGAACACTGTTTTTAACCAATCTTGGTTGACGCGAGCTTTGTGAGAAGGAGCCAAGTCTTGTTAAAGTGCCCACGATCTCCTACCGAAGTGTTTGCTTGCCCAAGCACTATACGGTTTCTAAGACGGTTGCACGGTATAAAAATCGGAGCGGGAAGCAACCATCGGCGGTTATGACACCCCAAACCATTTACATCTATGTTGGCCATCGGAAGGTGTACATTTGCGGAGGACCTCTCTGGCAAATACACTCGATCGCTTTTGTTTGTTGACGTATTGGTGACTCATCAGAAAAGAAAATTCGACAACTTATCACTTTCATGCAAGCGTCACAATTCGTGTTATCTTTCGATCCTAACTTTTTTCTGTTGCGGTAAAAGAACGTGTGAATTTTGAAACGTCAACGGCGTGAGCCTAAGCCCATTTTTCAGTATGTGCTGCATCTGTTCCAAAGATATGTTGCGCTCACGAGCTATTTTTCTTCCACTTCGACGCGGATTGCGCTAAATTTGAGGCTTCACTTTCCAAAGAATTTTGCCAATGTTGCTGTTTTTTTTGTCACACATCCATGGCGTCTTGAAACTTTACCAGCATCATGGTACCGAGCTATGGCGCGAGACACAAATGATTTATTCGCGCTGAGGTGCCGGAGGGCTCCAACGATATCTGCTTGTGGCTAATTTCCTCACAAATATACGCCCATCAGTAGCTTCCTTTATACTTATGTTAATCCAGGAAAATGCACACCCCTCCCAAATTAGGCACATTTTATAATTGGAATTTCCGCCTCGTCTACGATAGAATCACTTCCCTGAAACTGTAAACACTGCACCAATCGTTCCTCCACTGACATACAAGCCCAGTATCCTGTCCCACCGCTTCACACACTCCACTTGACACAATGCAGTGACAGCTACCCGTGTACAAAACTAGCAAACAATCATAAGGCTTACTTATGATTCATTCATCATACCATTGCCCTAGCGGCTTTTTTTCCTATTTTCGAGTGCATTCTCCGATTCGCAGCACCTTCCTTATTTCCACATCCACAATAAGTCCAGCCACAGCAACGCATGTCCTTTTATTGAGCGTAGCTGTCACACCCAACACTTCCGTCTCATCGTCACGCCTGGTTCACCTTTCTTTGCAACCACCACCACCAGCGCCTCGGCACGCACTCCCTCCAATCAGCTCTTAATTAAAATTCTTCTCACTTCGCCGCGTGCCGGCGAAAAAATGAATTGCAATGAATGAACTGAACGATGGCAATGATCAAGTCGAGGAGCCCCATAAAGACGGCGACAACAACGACGACGACGACGACACACATTTCACGCATTTCCTAACAACTTCCTTATATGGCTAGACACCTCTGCTAGCTGACTGGCACTGTTTGGTGCCCCCCATTCATGTGTTCACCCCTCAAGACGTCGTCACCGATTACGAGCATAACGACAACTCCGTACACCACTTAGAAGAGTTTGAAATTTTTGTCACGTCACGGCAGTCTGTCATCGCCAGGATTTTAATCTAATTGCTATTTTCCCGTTGTAACTTTGTTTAATTAACTTTCAGGGTGCTGGCAAGGAAATCCGAGAGGCCATAGCCGACCCATCGCCACAGTGTCAAGAGAAAGCATGGAACGCAGTCCTGCCGCTTGTGATCAAACTGAAACGCTGCTACGAACACTCCCTGGAACTGGAGAAGATCGTGCCGAAGCTCCTGGGCCAATTGGTTGGCGGTAAACTGAATCCTACGCAGCACCTAGAAACGCAACAGGCCCTGGTCAAACAGCTGGCTGAGATTCTTGAGTTTGTGCTCAAATTCGACGAATACAAGGTAAGTGCGCGGAATGGCGAGATGAGTTGATTGCATGCTTGTTACGCATGATTGCGCAGAGGCGGATGGTGTCTGTTTTAAATGCATCTAACCCACCCGATGCTCGTTGGAGTGCTATAACGATTCATCAAGTCGGTTGCGAAGATTGTCGCTCCCTAAACTGGTTACTCGGCTACAAAGTTGCGTGGTTGTGTAGATCCAACTGTGGTGGAAGCATTGTCCCGTATGATGACGGCTGCCTACTCGTGACGGGAATCCCTTTGGGCGTGGGAATTATTTATGATGTTCTATGTTCGGTCTTTAAAATTGTTTTTTGTCGTTTTACGTCGAAGTATGTTGGTCGGGGCCGTTTTGTTGGAAAAAGATTTTCAAAATCAACTCCTACCTTCGGCAGTAAAATAAAACCCAACATCTGGGCAGCTAAATGGCGTCTAACTGAGTTGTTTTGTGGGTTTCTTATCGCGGCGGAATCGACATAAAAAATAACCAGATTTTTTATTTTATAGTTGTTGACTTGGTAGATACGCTGCTGTTTCGGTTTCTTTTGTTTGCATATTGTGAACTATGGTTTGACGAATAATTTTGCTTTTTAAGCTTTGTTCGGAGCACTTAACGAACACCTCCAATTATCTGTCACCCGATCCGTTCTTTTTCACATTTTTTTTAAATCAAATAAAAAAAATGGAAAAAGGGAAACTTTAAATATTTTAATAAGAATGTATTCGCCACAAGTGTGAACCTCACATCGTCCTTTGCGGCTTATTGGTTGCATATCAAATTAACCCACCCCGCGTCCATTCGCTGACCCAGCCTTGAACTACTTTCCCATGAATGCTGCCCTTTAGCTTGATTGCTTTGGGGAGAAAATATACGAACGTTCTGTGAGATATGCAGCAACAGATGTACATACAACGGTTTGAAGTTCTCTGCCTCTGAAGTAACTCAAATACGGTTAATTTTTACTGCAAATGTATGTATGCCTTACTCGACAAAAGCTTGAATGAACGTTTTAGTTTCTCAGTCTTTTTGTTCTGCTATAAAGCAAGCCACAACTGGATGGATTTATCATGCAATAGAAATCAAACCATTATTTCCTTATGAAGGTTTTTGCTTTTATTTGGAGGAAGTAGATTTAAAACATCAGTACCAAATGAAATCAAATCACTCTTGCCAACGGCTGCTCTTTTGGGCTCCAGAGGTAATTAGAGCCTCTCTCGAAGGACAACACTGGATTTGTACAACAGGCTGATCATCCCAGTCGTCCTTACAGGAACTTGGACGCTACTAAAACCGGATGAGTCTAAGTCTTTTTGAGAGCAAAGTTCTGTGTGTTGATGGCATCTGGAGAAAAAGATTTAATAGCGAACTCTATGGGTTGTACAGCGACATGCGCCTGGTCAAGAGTCTTCAACGCCTAAAATAGCTAGGTCATGTAGAGCGTATGGACACCACTGCTCCGTCCCGAAAAGTCTTCGAATCCGAGCTATTGGGACAACGTAACAGAGCACGAAAGACCGAGATGGCGCACACAAGTGGAGAAGGATCTCAACCAACTTGGAGTGTTCAATTCAAGGAAGCTGGAGAAAAATCGTGCTAGCTGGAGAGGCATATTGGTTGAGGCCCAAGTCCACGCTGTATGGTTATTGGCTGGATTATGGAAAGAATCAAATACATCTTTGTATGAGATGAAAAAAAAATTTAGATTGTAATAAGAAAATAACCTACAGAGATATGTACGTAGCCCTCAAAGAAAAGCAACAATGTTCGAATTTTGTGTTTTATTTTCCAACATTGCACACTTGACCCAGCGATTTTCATCTCTTTCAAGCTGCCTGAAAAATAGTTTTTCAGAAAGTTTACAGTCCTCGTGGTGAAGATAACACCCTCGACTATAGTTTCTGCCTGGCATGTGAGTTTTTCACGTTTAAAAATCAAAAGAAACCCCACGCGGCTTAAGATGCACAATATCGCGAAGCTCGCAATCGTTTGTAGAGCCCTGTAGAGTTTTGCCCTTCTGCTGGTTACCGATGTAGGTCATAAAAAACGATCCCAAAAAAACGTTCGCCATCACATTTCCGACCGATAAGACAATCTTCACCTTCTTTGGAGCACGTTTACCGTGGAAAGTCCACTTTTTAGCTGTTCAGTGGTCTCTGGCGTGTACGAGTGGATCCATATTTCGTCGGCGGTCACGAAAAGAGACAGAAACATTTTCGCGCTTCAACAACGGTACTTGGCGTGCCCGATGTCCGCCTCTTGGGCGTGCCCGAAGTCCGACTCTTGATTTTGCTTCGCTATTTCCATTCCAAAAGCAATAATCGAATCAGCCACCGTTTTTTTTATTTATCCTGAAATCCGCAGGCTTTATTCCTTCAACCAGGTTGTTACAATTGGTAAAACTAATGTATTCCCCATAGATGGAATCTTAGCAACGTTTGCCTGAATGATCCTCTTGCTCCGATTACAGAGGTACAATAAAATTCTCCTACTTCAACAGTCTGATTAGTCAACAACAGTGCTAGCAAAACCAACTATTGACATTTTGGCAGATTTCGGAACAGGTTACAAATCAATACAAACCATCTATTTTTCGATTTCGCCTCATTTGAGTGTGAAATAACCTATAAAGCTCATAGGCTACTTTTGCAATGCCCAAAAATCAGTCTTTGCAGGATAAATATGAAAAACACTCGTTGACGCACATCGCATCCAATAACTCAGACGTCAACAACGTGATCTTCCACAAAAGTGTTATTGGTAACCTTGACATAATCAAAAAAGGAAAAATTTAGCTTTCAGAAGGGCATGTCTCTTCTCTTCGTCGTAAAAAAAATCACTATACACGAGTAGAAATTTAAGACAATGAAAATACTTCGCCTTGTCTATGATGAAATGAATTCAATTTTCTTGATTTTGCTTGCAGCATTTTTTCTTTGTTCAATTAATTTTCACTTTTAAAGACTTACTTCTGCAAATGTTAATTTCAATAGCAGCACACTTATCCGACGACGAAAGTATGTTTGTCTCTTTTGTTATGGTTCCTGCTTGATCTGCCAACGCATATTGTATCTCTGCACATCCTGGGCTCGAGAGTCATCCCAAGATTCTGGTGTTCGGATACCAATCTCTTTCGACGTTTTATAGCGTCCTCACATATTCCATTACCCACACTTATCTTTAAACCAGAACCTTACATAAGCATCAAGAGCACTTGCATCTGAATGTTTAATAGAAAGGTAATACCCACATAATTTGCATACTGACCCCTTTTCCGACATACACTCGAGAATTAATCAGCTATTACAATGCAGATACACAGTGCCTGCCCTCTTTTGAGCGTGATTAATGAATTGCACGCTTGAGTCCAGCTTGAGTCTGAGATTTCAGAAAACTTCTCATTGAATGAATAAACTTATAGACGGTCACGACCTCCCAAAAAATTATTTCGACCGAATTCTTTGATTGTCTAGTCGGTGAACTGCTGGTCCATTGAACGGAAATTGAAGCGTATTTTCAAATACCTCACGTACACTCAATCTGCCTTCCCCAAAATGGACAACCACTCCACAGACCAACTAGCAATCATCGCGACACCTGACTGGACTCCAAATGAGCCGTTTGTAAAATTAAAATGACCCCCAAAGAAGCACACAAAGAATTAGAGAAAAAGTAAACAACCACACAAATCCATCTGCTGGATCTAGATTCGAGCGTGGCAAAGGTCACGGTTGTCGTCGCACTGACGTGTAATGCCCGATATTAATTGTTCGCGCATATTATTCATCGTTTGTGGTCTGAAACGGCTGGCAGGCGGTCATAAAATTGACCTCAACTCGCAGCTATGCAGTTCCCAGCCGAGGACTGTGGTATATAAACGGGGAGTGTTGCTGACTTCAAATCAGTTCTAATTAGAAACCGATTTGAGTAATTTCTTAGGAGCATGTTGCAGCTGGTGAGTTGTTTGAATTTGAATGAAAAACTGCGGTTGACTGTTGTTTGTTTTAGTTATTGACTGCGTTGTTTGTATCGGCGGCATGGGGACAGTCGCCGTATTTTGACAGTCCAATTGTTGTGGAGGAGGTGCCGGGTAGTTTTGAAATTCCTCAACGGCAAAGTTTTCTGCGGCAGGAAGGATACGGTCTTGTCGGGTACAGGCGACCAAACTTATATTCAAATGAAAATGTATACGACGTGCCGCAAATTCAGCAACGAAGGCGATTTGATGTTCCTATTGCAAGGCAAATAAATCGTGAATATTATGCAGGCCGACAACGCGTTGTTCCCTTGGAATCTGCTGCTGTAGACTTTGAAGAGCGTGACGCTTTCAGTTTTGACCCCACACGACCCGTCGTGTATCACCATTAGTTTGTAATTTGGGTGAGATGCTTTGAAGGGACGGAACCCAATGTTTGTGATGTGTTAATAATATATACTTCTGCCGAACTGAAACCTGTGTCATTTCTATTTAAGTGAATATTTGAATTTCTTGAACTTTCTTACTCGATTTGCAAAAAACTTGAAACTAAGCAAACGATCAGGATACCAACCTCGTGCTGAACACATTGTTCTTTTCTGAGTGTGAGTCGTGGGGAAGCAGAGTTTAACTTTTGCTTCTGAAGGACGAATTTTGGGAAAATAAAGTCAAGGGTTATGTTAGTGACTTGATAGAATTTTAAAAATTTGAGGAGAGTCTAAATGACCCTCAAATCTCCCCGATCATGTAGGAACATCACCTCTAGTGAATCTAGTGGGCTACGCGCCATCAGCAGAAAACTTACGTAACGTGGTTACTTAAGAGACATTTATCCTGCTCAAGATTCGAACTAAATACCTTTTGAGTAGAAACTAAATCCACTGATTGGGAACTAAGTCCATTGGTCAAATTGCTACCTACTTGGAAGTTCACTTTAGCAGACAAGATTTTGTTCCCATGCAAAGTTAGAACTTAGTCCCTTGAAGTGTGAAACAAATACCCACTTTCAACAAGAAGAAATAAAAGCTTTATTTTTATTTCGCACATACACATAAGATCCACACACTTTTCAAGATTTTCGAATAAATCGACATATAGTACAGAAACAACGAAATTGAAATGGGAGCTATGCTGCAGCCCGCTGCTTGCCTTCAGATCGGATTCGAGAGAGGTGCTAAGATGGAATATGTTTCATCAAATTCTTCCAATCAAATCTGTGGCCAAGGCAAGGAGATTTCGCGGGTGCCTAATAATAAATAAATTGGGTTGTGCTACAGTCCAAAAGGCACCAGTGCCTCGCGTTTTCAAAAATTAGTCGTGTTGTGCGTGCTATTGTTCTCTCTGGAGCAGAGGGAACCGACTAATTTGCTCTTTGCGCTTAAGAACAGACCCTATCAGGGGTGCAGACATACTTGCTGGAGGATCTTCCCACGTCATCCAGCTTCCGTTCACCCGGACTACGACCTTTATGGGATGCAGCATCAGGCTCTTGGACAGGATTTGATGCCTTCTTCCCTTTTTTTCGGTGTGAGCCTGCTATAAAGAAGGCAGTGTTGGATCATTTAAACTGGTCGGTTTTGGCTAGGGTGACCACAAAGGAACAGTTTCTTTTCGCTGGCACCACCAAAGACGTGCAACACTTACGCTTTTGACATTGTTCTTTCTTCTCTTGGCGTCGTATGATTCCTCCTCGTCTTCTTTTCCTTTTCAGTTGTTTCTTAGCTTGGATTAGATGAATGCCTTCTTTAAACTGACACCGAGTGTAATAAACGCTTCTTTTTAAATGTTAAAAAATAGTTTTTTTCAGGTATTGAATTTCCAAACACTGCCTTGCCGCTTTTCTTGGTAACTACTCGTATGTCTACATTCGTTTCATTGCTATTCCGGGACTTGATTAAGACTTCTATAAATACGGAATATCCAAGAAGAGAGTCACACAAATGACTTCATTCTAATCCAATACGTGCTACGTCCAAATAAAAGAATGCGAACTTTACTTCCCGCAAAAAAGCAATTCCATTCCATAATGTGTGTATATTAGCTCAGATATCAGTAGTTAATAGTGCGATAACGTAATCTGTCCTTCAAACGCAACAACCCTTCACTATGACGTACATTGACAAGGAGTGGTCGGCTCCCCACACTCCACAACAAACAGAGAAATATAATTTGTATGACAGCCGATCTGTATCACGTCCAAAAAGGCTTTCTAACACCTGTATCATCGTAAATCAACACCATCGCCGACTACCTTACCATGGACAACGGATAAAAGCGTGATAACCTCACTGCAAGCTAAAACATTCATTTTGAGGTGTGTTTTATCGATTTTCCGCCGCCGGACGAACCTAGTATAACTTCAGTCCCGAGACAAATTCGCTGTTCATAATCAAATTTTGTGGCGCCCACAGTGGCGAACAAGTTGCGTGTCGCCCACATAAAAACATGTGTGTGACACTCCAGAGCGGAGTTTCAGTTTTTATTTAAATCATGACCTTTACGGCGCGGACTGGAAAGAAAACAAATTCGATAACAAAACGCCAACTCTTGGCGCTCACTCTCTTTCTCCTCAGATTAACTGAATCGAAAACAAAATGTGATTTCGACTCACTTCCCATGTTGCTACACCCACTGTGGCGACCCTTTATCACCCGGCCTAGCGATAATGGCTGCCACATGGTGAATAGCCTCCACACTCCACCACGCTCCATGGGCTCTAATCGAAGAAGTCGGGCGTGATCCCACAGCAGATAGAGCGAGGAGCATTGAAATTAACGTGCTAATGTATCGTAATTTTAGGTATAGGCCTTATTCATCCACGCGCCGATTAGTTAGGTGGGGTTGTGGAAAGTTATAGCCACATATGGCAAATCCATACTTTTGATTATGCGCCACAGTGTGGGAACGAAGTTGTGCGAGAGGGTGCGTCGCTAAAAATAATTGATAACTAAACGGGGCATTATCGGACTATAGTGCGGATGATTTAGTACTTTAATTATGAAAATGGATTCGCTTGTGGGTTTGGGTAGAAATCGCTTCTCATCTGGGTGTTTTGGGTAAAGGGTCAATGGGAGATATCATTTGATGTGCAACTACGTAGAAATTCATGATTTGAGTGGCACAAGCGGGGATTTCAAACGTCGGAGAGGAGAGCACTCTAATTTGAAATGATTTCCAAAGTAGTGCCTCAACAATTTCGAATGCACTTTAGCGAATGAGAAAATTAATTCCGACCACATCGAGCCGGAAAGGTTGGTAAGCGTTTGAAGGACATTCAGGACTTTATTATCGTTGCTTAGAATGGAATCATATTGATAAAATGGGAATTGGAATAATGGTGAGAACTTTGGAGAAAGTTTTTGTCGTGGAAATCGAAGGAAATGGTAAATGTTTGCTTCCAACTGAAATTCAATGAGGTCAGTAGGAGTGGGAATGGTTGAAATGTAAATCGATCAAACGAGGACGTGATCAATCGTTCACTAAAGAATGTGCACAACGTTATAGTTTTTGACACATGCGAAAAAATATATTTAAACAATTGAAAACTTAAGTTTTTGTTGCATTTTTGATTTGTGAAAAATCAGACTTTGTTAAAAACAAATTTTTGTTAGGTTCCCTTAATATATGTGTGCTCACACGAACGCTATTTTTTCACTTAAGTGTGGTGACCAAAGAACCAGGAACGATACAAAATTTAAAATTATATTCATCATCATTATGGACGTGACGACCGGAACCCGCTCCTGGCCCCCATTAACAAATCTCTCCCACTACCCCGGTAGCGCACCGACGCCATTCAGAAACCATACACTCTTCTATGCTGCTAACCGTAGTCTAAAGAGGTTAATTAATGTTTCGAAATTTGTTAAAACAATCCACCCGTGAAATGATTCGAATGAAATGGTAGATCTTACGGTATATTTCGTATTGCACAAATGGCATTTTTCGAAGATTGCAAATCAATCAGGTAAGAAGAAAAACATCAAGCAACCTGCGTAAAAATGATCCAAGGTTGTTGAATCCTCTCAAGCGTGTTAGGCTTTCGCTCTTAAACACCTTGCATTCCTCTCGGGCATCACGTATACTTCATAATTTTCCACTTAACAACAAAGAACATTCCATTTAAACCGTGAATCTGCAACATTCATTATATCATGTGATTTTTCATACCACCCTGCGCTCTGTAACTCCTCCGGCATTGCAGAACCAACCAACGATCCTAGCACTGAATCATGCGCATAAACCGCCTTCGATTATGTACGCCGTAGGGCAATAATTTGTCCTGCTGTTAGTCTATTTTAAGGCGCACATACGATTCTCGTTCCCTCTGATCGATACTTACTCGCTTTTATGCTCTACACATTGATCAGGCTTTAAGGGCGGCAAGATTGAGGAGGAAAATTGAGTTTAACGTATAGACAATTGCCTCTACTTAAGTGCAATAAATAATCATTCAACGTGTTCACTGAAGCACACACAAAAAGCTCGCTCGGATCACATCGATAAACAACGCATTAAATTGTTGAGCCATTTTGTTGATTGCCCTCCTCTTTAATTTCAGATGAAAACTCCAGCGATACAAAACGACTTCAGTTACTACAGACGCATTGTGAGTCGGCAGCGCATCGACAGCACCAACAACCTTCTGGTCAGCACGGAGTTGGCGAATCGAATGTCACTGTTCTACGCACACGCGACACCCATGCTGAAGGTGCTTAGTGAAGCGACGTCAAAGTTCGTGCACGATAACGCCGACGATGTGGAGAACACAACAGAAACATTAGGCACAATGGCCAAAGTGTGCCTTAGGATGTTGGAGAATCCGTAAGTTCAGCCAAACTCAATCACATTTCGTAAATAAATCGCCATTCTGTTTTTTTTTTTGCAGAAAACTCCTTTCACAAATCGAACGCGAGGAGACACACCTTCTAGTCCTTAGAGTAATGGTTGGCCTGGTTATCCTCTATGACCATGTTCACCCGGTTGGTGCATTTGCCCGCGGCGCTCATGTGGACGTCAAGGGATGTGTTCGACTGCTGCAAGCGCAACCAGCCATCAAGGCGGAACCTCTTCTGAACGCGTTGCGCTACACAACCAAGCATCTGAACGAGGAGAATACGCCGAAAAACATTCGGAACCTTTTAGCGGCATAATAGTCACTTGCATGTTTTGCGCAACCCCCTCCCTTCTATATCTTCTTAGACCGGATGCAAATTGCATTAGAATTTCAAACACACACACACACATACACACGATGAACAACCACACACAACGTAGAGATTCTGCAATGATGCAATTGTGTTTCGTTTAAAGTTTTATTTTTTTTGTTTGTAGATTTTAAATTCATTTTAATATTAAATATAATTAACAATAAGTATGTACGTAAACATTATTTTAATATATCAATCGAGTTTTCTTTTTTTTAATCATAAGTAGAGTATGTATAACGTATTTAGAACTCCCCCCACGCGGAAGGGTAGTATTTAAAATGTGAGTCTTGATCCATTTTCTTTTTTCTTATAAATGAAATATTCAGTTGTTAAGATGTTTCTGTAGAGTTTTGTTTTTTGTTTTGTTTTACCTGATCTTAAGGATTGTGTCTACGAGTATATTTAAACATCAATAAGCCACAAAATTTCACAGCTCCATTTAAGACAAAATGCTAATCATTGGAACGATAAGAAAATGTGGATTCTGGACAAAAATTATCTAGCTCCATGAACCAATTTCTTTGGAAATACTGGGTGCTTTAGCTAATCTCTCATTTTAAACAAAAGTCGATATGAAATGCCGATACAGACTGTTGTTGGATAAACCTAACTAAAGAACTATTGTCAATCTACTGGGTCACATTTTGACACCGTATTTCGGTGTAATGCGATTTGTGACTAGTGTTTCGTATGATTCGCGTTATAAAAACAAGCCTCCACTTTTCATAAATTTCCAATATTCTTGACTTCACCATAAAGGTACTAAAATAAAGATGAGGTTCGGAAACCATGGGCCTCACTTCCTCAATAACTTGAGTCATCTTAACCGGGTGGCATCGTTTTACTAGAACGTACTAACTATCATAACAGTTCGTCCTCCTTTAATGGAGGCCCTTCTGACTGTTACTCTAAGCGGTGCTGTCATACCACTTGTGACATAACGAAATGCCCTCCTTTAGTAGGAAGAAAATTTCTCAGACATAAAGGCTTTATTCTTCTCGTACTGCACTCGAAGTTAGTTACGGTGTTTCTTCAGTCACGCGTGTAATATTCATCATGGTTCTCGCACAACTTAGGAGACATTTAAGAGATCTCTTCAAACATTCTTCTTATTTTTTAGTGGATGGAATAAGTAGAGTTCCATCCCTGGATGTGAGCGTCAGAACACAGGTACACTGATGATGTCACCAGAAGGCATTTCTTCCACGAGCTCACGTGATGCCGTGTCTTATAGTCAATGGAAGGGTATTTTTTTAAATTGTTTCACACCGAGCTCCTCATTAAATTCCTATAATCCCACAAATCAAAAGCCATGCAAAAAGAATGACCACTCTCTGAGAAGTTATTTTAGCTAAACGGAAGTCTCGGTAATAAGCATCAAATCACAGAGAGAATACCGTCAGTATAAAAGACTTTAGCTAACAAGCTAAAGAGACGCAATCCGTTCTTGTTTTAATTTCGTAGTTGATTTGTAAAGAAAAACAACCTGATGTAGTGTAGTTTCCTCTGTTGTTATTGTTTATTTCACTAAATTTTCAAACTTCTACCTAACAGCAACCGACAACACACTGCGCATAGTCTTAAAGCGATCACCACAAGAAAGTAAAACAATTTGTAGCTAATCACAAGTTCATATACACACCCAACAGCAAAGGCGCATATTTAGTAAATTACAAGCAACAAAAAAGCGAACACAAAATCACTTAAAAAAAAAACTTGAGATATGAGAAAAAAAAAACTAGCAAAGAAAAAAATGGAAAATATTAAATTAATGCAAAAAAAATGAAAATATACAGAGATATCTAGAGTAATTAATGCGAATTAAATTGATTATACATACATTAACTAAAAACCCGTATATATTTAAAGTATATAGTATATATGTATACATATATGAACATCTCAAAAACAAACAACAAATACCACAAAACATAAAATGCATTTATTATTAAATTATATACAAAAGTATGAGATTTTGTTTTGCGTTTTTTGTACCAAAAAATGAGAAGAATATATGAGAATGCAAACATTTTATTGTAATCTAATTTTTTGATTGAACAAGTAAACAAAAACAAACGAAAATATAATATAATAGAAATGTGTTTTTTTAGTTTTCTTCTTTTTTTAAAGAGGAAAAAGAATCGATCTGCAAGAAAATAAAATTTATATAACTCTGCCAGAAGTTACCATGTTGTTGGGTTTTCTTTTTAACTGCGGAAAAACTGAAACTGACAGTTTCCTGTATCACCATCTCTTCATTATCATCATTTTCAGTGACCCGCATGTCACATTAAAGGGGTCACAGATTCAAATGCTAACGATTGATTCTTCACTTTTGATTTCTATGCTCGAACGCAATCAGACGTTTTTAGACTTTGTCCATTCACCTCAAACAACAAGTCGACTATTTGGGACGTTATTCCTCTCACATATATGAACATATTTTTTTAAATTTATGATGTCACTACTTTCAGGGTAAGTACAATGTAGCAGAAAATACTTGATCAAAATATTCCCGATTTTTGTGTTTCAAATGCAGAAAGGAAATCGTTTTAAATTTTCCAATTTTAATAAAAAAATCGTCTTTCTTTATCGGAAACCGGACAGAAAGGTGAAGTGGGAGAATTTTGAGATCGTTCATGGGAAATTTAATTTAAAAAATCTAGCGACACTAATTCAGATGCGAAGAGGCTCTTCAAAGTGATTGGAACACTTTGAAGAGCTTCTCATTCTCATTTGAAGAGCCTTTTAATTTTTTTTAGTTGTATTAAGAAAATGAACTGTGATCCTGAAACTCTAATGTCGTTTGTGTTCAACGCAAGAGACGGTGTCTAGAACTGACATCACGCTACGTACATACAAAAAAAGAACTTTTATATGTAGTTTTGTGCGCAAATGAAAATATTAAGTGAAGTTATTCCGAGTTCACCGTGGCGTTCGATTTATGGGCACGGGCACGCTGCTTTCAGTTGTCAAGACCAAGCTCTCTAGCACAAACCACCTAAAGTAGACATGCGTCTTTAGCCCTCTTTGCCCCCGAGGATTTTTTGACAGCTTGTTGTTTTTGTAGCGTCTGTGAATACATGTGAGCCGTTGTAATGATCTGATTGCTTTCCCCTCCAAAATCGGTGGTGGAATATGTCATCGTTTATCATTGCCATTGACATACATATATATGTATGTAAGCAAATATGTATAGTTCGGATCGATAGAATAAAAAACTACCAGGTAAAGTAATCTTTATTGAAAGTACATAGGTAATGTTAATGTGCATGCATGGCTTTTTCAACATTTGCATTAATATTTACATCCATAATATCCATCCACATAAACAAAACTGTTTCGTTCGTCCACGATAATGTTAAATTTTAATGGGGGTCTAAATGTTAAAATAAAGTTATTTAAATTTAAGTTATCAATTATCCAGGATGTACATGTGAAAAGATGTTTCTTGCTAGTGGCATGCAATTTCTCATATTGTACATGTTGGCAATTTAATGCTGTAACAACTTTTTGTTTTCAGTTACTTCTTAAATTTCAAAATTTCAAATTTCAAATTCCACCGTCCTTACTACCACAGAAAGTAGGGGAAATCGAACTGTTGATGTCTAAAAGAGAAGCGTTCGATAGGTGCACTCATTTTCGTGGTAGTTGGATAACTGGAAATGGACTGGAAACTTGCTCAAAAGTGATTATCAAATCAAATCAATTTTACTTTTTCAATCTCTAAACTACAAGTTATTTACACAATACTTATGTATTTAATTTTATTTAGTGAAAGCAAGCAATATTCAAATGCATAAATACGTTTCTTTCACATAATGAAAATAAAAAAAATTAAAAATACTATCTTATCGTGTAAACACAAAAGTGTCCGACTTTGAATACACCTCAGTGGTGATGATTGCTTTCAAACTATTAAATTTTAAATATTTTCAACTTCTAAACGAGTTTTGGTACATAATATATATATTTTATTGGCTTGAAGGGTTGCCGTCCATATCCGGTTTTATTCAGTACAAAAAAAATTTTTTTTCTTTCGGTCTGAAAATTTTATATTAATATTGTTAAATTATTTCTCATAAGACTAACTAGTATTTGCCCAAATATCAGAACTGTAAACAAAATTGAAAAAGGAACTTCAAATTGATTATATACACATTTTGAAATTACGATACACATACATACAATTATGGATATTCCCAACTCCAAGGAATATTCATTGCGTATTCGTGAAAAGTTATGAAAACCCGGTTTAAGTTTAAAATATAGAACAAAACATACATCCGACTATTTGATAAGAGTCGGATGAAACTAACGTAAGAAAACTCTGCGGACACTGCCTTTGAAGCACTTCCAGAGGCGTTCCAATTTGGTACTTTTCTTCTGAAGTTGGGTGCTATTCGCCATTATTTGGAAAGTGTCATGGCCGATACACACCACATGAGTAAGTATGCGTGAAAAACAGCTTGGGAATAAGATAGTATGCGTGTTTTTTATAGGATAAGGGGTTTTTCCAGTCGAAGACGCATGTCTTCTATAGGTGGTTTGTGCTCTCTAGCCTCCGCAATCACTTGGTCTCTACCGGAGGTTCAGTCTTCCTCTCCTTCTTTGAACATCGAACCTTCTTCGAAGGGTGGGATTTGAAGACTCTCTTAGCTGGGGCGTTGTTGTCCTTTCGCTCGATGTGTCCGAGCCGATGTAGTCGATGTATTTTTGCCTTTCCAACTACATCCACATCTTAGTACGGCATATAGAGTTCGCGGTTGTGTCTTCATATCTACATATGTACATTACTGGCTGATACTCGAGCGGTTAGACCATAGGTCCTTTGTACGTTTTATTGTCGTACCAGTCCTAGATTTATCCGGTATTCAAATTTCGTTACGATTCGGAGAGTGTAGCCATTTGCTTAATGTCTTCAAACGATCTGCATTCTGTCTATATCGACGTATGTCATTTGTCCGACTGATTTCTAAAATTTTAAATAAGCCTAAGTTTATGCTATGAAAATATATTGGCAAAATAACAGTACAATACAAAATATTTGCAACTCAAAGTACAAGATTAGGTCATGACTCGTAGAAAGTAAGTTGTTTCGAATATATAATACAATCCTATCCAAACTACTGCATTAATAGGTTCGTAATGGCACAGAAAAAGGAAGATATGATCCTTTTCTGTCAAACTTAAGCGGCAATATATTAACTAGATGTGACTGGAGGTGTCACTGCAAGTCTGTTGAAGTTTACAAATGAAAATTTGATATTTGTACGACTATAGACATTGCATAATTATAAAAGACGTACGCAGCATATTCGAGTAGCGTAATAATGGGATCGTCTCATTTTATGAGAAGGATGCGAGAGATGTAAAAGAGTGTAGAAGGGAAGAACATAAACTTGAGCGGCATGAGGCTTACAATATAAAAATTTACGTTAAGAATATTAAGTAAAACTAAGCCACAATACAAACATATCACTATAGGTGACGCTCTCAGTCTTCGAAAAAAAACTGCTCCACTTCCAGCGTTATTTGCTGTTATTGGCTAGCTTAACACCAGAGAGAGGGGCTGTCAAGGTACACACACATTGCTCAATCGCTATATGACAGAACACTTTAAAACCGTTCGTAATCGAACCGCTTATCTAGTTCACGACAGCAAACATCCGAGGTATCTCAGTAAATCGTAATACACAAGCAAAAATAAATCAATCGAATGTTTTATTATCATTTTACTAATTTTCATTTTAACAAACCTAACAACAAACTATCAGAGGATACATGGAAAAGGTCATGTCATGTGTCTTCGAAGTCTCTGCTTTGATTTGAGACGTTTATAAAGACGAAGATCATAAAAATATATGTATTTACAAAACTGATGAGGATTTCATATAAAATAGATCTTCAAAACGAACTTTAACCATCGATCATCGTCATTTGCTTGATAAAAATCGCTTCCTCTTCTCGTTTCGTATTCCTAAAGACTAGTACGCCGCCTTGGCTTTTTCACTGTATCTCAGTTATTATTGGGTCGGGGCTTCAGAATCAGCTTGCCCGTATCGTCGCAGCTCATGTTGAAGTCCCCCAAGACCAGTCGCATCCGAGATGTTATAATTTGAGGTGCTATCACTAGTTTGTGAATTCCAAAGAGGAAGAGAATTACTGGAAAAAATATGCGTATCATCAGATTAGTACTTTCAAAACATGAAAGAAAAGGGGAAAAACTTACTCAGCGTCAAAGTTGCGCAAGAGAATACTGGATGAATAAGCAGGGATTCTGTTAATGGAACAACAGAAGTCTTTGGATCACGCAGCCAATACCATGCCCCAATTGCAGTGCACATTGATATCACTGTAAGAACGACTAGATTTCAATTTAAAACACACAATTCTTGCGAAATTTCTTTCACTCACTTCTCCACCGCAGTGTAGATGGCCGATATGAAGAAACCACTTCCGTGAGTCGCCTTTCAAATGCCTTCAGATCTAGGAAAACAATATAGAGAGAAAGAAAAACAAATGAATGATAAAGATTTAATGAGAGAGACACAAAGTTCACCGCTCTTTTCTGTTTCGTACTTTGATTACCTTCACATGCCGATGGTTCCATTGTAGGGTAGTTGATTGCAATTGGTCTCTAATATCTAATTGAGGGACTTTGGTGGGAATATAGGATTTGTGCTGTAAATTGTATTTCAAATTATATAAAAACACTAGGAAACTGATTATACCAATCGAATTTTCATTATTAATTAATATAAATGTAAACTTAAGGATTTGCTTTGGTAAAGGAATTGAACACGGTAGATAAATTCACGCACAAAATAAAAGAAGCTCAAAGGTTTACAAACTAATTGACAGATGTGTTGTTGAATGTCATCGAATTTTTGCCATGTTTGTCAAATACATTCATCATTCGGTACAGTTCGAACGAAAGTACTTTAGGTTTTACCGAATATGCGATGTATTCCGATTGGCATATGTGGAGGATATATTACGTGGACAGTGTGTGCTTCACCTTATCCCTATTAATTACTGGAAGAATTGTAGATATCTTCTCCGTCAAATGGTTAGTTAGGCTCAAACTAATGTAAATACCGTTAAATATCATGTTTCCTTGAAAGAAATATTGAAGTTTCTGAAAATGTTTTCAAATCTTCTAAGTTTGTATACGCATTGTCAGGGCTTCAGAGCCACAATGTTTCTTTAAATATCCTTAAAGTATATCTCGTTCTACTTCTTTACTTATTTCACACTAGATATTAGATACTTATCAGTAAATTTTAAGTGTTACTGAACGCTTCCCATGTATCTGACATTTCTCAAGTGACACTTCAATCCTCTGTAATCCTGACAGTCAGCAGAGAAAAAAAAGTGAATCTTTATCAGTTCCAAAGTAAAATTTTCTAAATCCTTAACTCAATTAGTAAATTAGTTAGCTCATCGGGCACTCAAAGAAAACTGAATATGTATCAAAATTAGCAATTCATTTGAAGACTTCAATCACAGTTACGGTAAAATTCGATTAAAATGACGAAAGTGCCTGTGAATAAAATTATTTTAGCTGCATTTCTACTTGCATTTGGTAGGCTTATCACAACACACACCCAAACTACATGACACAGATTTATGTTTATTTTTTCACTTTCTTCAGTCAATCCTGAATTTGGTACTGCAACGCGAGTTCTTGAGCTCAGCGATCGTTTCATTGACGTGCGACATGAGGGCCAGTGGCTGGTTATGTTCTATGCCCCTTGGTGTGCATATTGCAAACGTACTGAACCAGTTTTCGGCTTAGTTGCACAATCCCTGCACAGTACAAATGTGAGAGTAGGCAGATTAGATTGCACCCGCTTTCCAGCAGCCGCCAAGGAATTCCACATACGTGGTTATCCCACCATTATGTTCATCAAAGGCAACATGGAGTTTGTCTACAATGGGGATCGTACCAAAGAAGATCTGGTGGACTATGCTCTACGCATGAGTGGACCACCAGTGCAATTGGTCACACGAACTGAGAGTGTTGACATGCTGAAGGATGCGCATACGTTATTCTTCATGTTCGTCGGCCAGCAGGAGGGTGTCGTCTGGGACACTTACTATTTGGCGGCGGAAAACTATCAGGAACACGGTTTCTTCTATGCCACAACTGAGGACATAGCCCAGCAACACTTCGACATCGAACATTTGCCAGCTGTGCTCGTGTACAAGGAAGAATCTCAACATTTATATCCACATGCGCATGTGGCGCATGAAATGGATCCAAGCGAAGTTAACGCCACCATCCATCAGTGGGTGAACGTGGAGCGGTTCATAACATTCCCGAAAATCACACGATTCAACATTCATCAGCTCATGAAGACCAAGAAATACTTGGTGGTTGCTGTGGTCGAGGAGGATAAACTCAGTCAAGTGGCCACGCATGAGCTCGAATTTCGTGATATGGTAGAGGGAGTTATAAGGAAATATCGCGACCGATATCATGACCAATTTCAATTTGGATGGGTGAGTTAAGCCGAAATGTTCTGAACTTTATAACACAGGATGATTTGCCTTTTTTAGATCGGCGATCCCAGCATCGCCCACTCCATTGTCATGGATGCACTGCCAACTCCTCACATCATAGTCATAAATTCGACAACACAGCACCATCACATCCCCGACGATGATCCCCTGCAAATGACTCCACAATCGCTGCACATCTTCCTCGAATCCATAAGCAATCAGAGCGCGCCTGTCTACGGAGGTGACACGTTCCCTGTGCGCCTGTATCGTGCCTACTTCGAAGCCAAGAAGTCCCTCAAAGAAATGTGGCTTGGAAATCCAGTACTCACTTCAGTGCTGTTCGGGCTGCCGCTCGGATTCCTCGGTCTCATTCTGTACTCGATCTTCTGTGGAGACTGCTTGGACGCCCCCGAGGATGATGACGAAGATCATGAGAAGAAGGAATAAACATTTAGCATCAATTTGCTCATCTCCACGTAGCTTTTAGTTTACATGTGTGTGTGTGTGTCTGTCGTACTCTTTTGTTGTGATCTCAAATTCTTACACTTGTTCTGTTTCTAGTATTTATTCATGAAAGGCTCTGTTCGCTCAGTTTCTTTTGTTTCTATTTGTGTCTCATTAAAGTTAAATTAAAGTATTAAATTATTTTTAAAAATAGCGAAATGATGTGTAAAGTAAAAAGAGATGAAACTAACAAAAGAGAAGTCTGTCTAGTTTTCAATATCCTTCTCCGAATATCCCCTTGACACAGGCCGTTTAGCAGCAATCAGCAGCCGTAGTCATCGTCCTCATCGGAATCGATGGCAGCACGGCGGCGATCGTATTTCACCGTAGACGTACTCTGGGGCATTTGGGCGTTCACTTTCTCGAGGATCGAAACAAACTGAGCGTCGTCGAGTTTTCCCATGATTTGTCCCATTTGTGCCATGCGAATTACCATGTTCTCGAAGACTTGCGCCTTCTCGGGTTTGCTCAGTTTCAGTGTGTTAACTGTTGAGTATTTGGAGTGATTATCGGTGGCCGGTAAAGGACAGGAGTTCACTTACGTCTGGCTCTTGCTTGTTGATCAAGAATTTGTGATAGGATTGAGTTCTTCATTTCCTCCTGCTGGCGCATTTGTTCCTGTTGCTGTTTCTGTTTCTCGGGATCATTGCCACCGCCACCCTGTTAGAGAATCAATAAGAGGATGAGTCACCGAAAAATCGTTCTTAGAGTAAAATTTGAGGAGAGTGAAGTCTATTTAGGTCATTTGTTGGATTTAAGATGATTAATTTAAATAAATCCTCTAAAAAATATCACCATTTGGTCAAAGTCGGCTATTTTTTGTGACATTCTAACAGTGGGACCCATGCGGTGGGTTACTTACGTATTGCGACTGCAACTGAGACATTCTTTGCTGGCGAAGTGCTTCCAGTTCTGCGTCACCCATTTTAAAATGTAATTTTTAAAGATAAAACAAATTGGTATATTGAATTAACTAAATATTTTTGAAGAACGAGTATAAATAGTTGGTTGTCGAACGATTCAGTCCTGGACCCCTTGACAGCTGATGGAATTTTAACTTGTTTTTTGTTTTCTTTAGTTGGCATTGAAAGGTATCGATTAATGAAATGCTGCCAGGTATGTTAAATGAAAAATATGTGCTCTTGAGTTTCTACGAACATATATTTAAACAAGGGAAACAGATTTGCAAATATAACAGAATTAATGTTACCCGTATTATTTCATTTATTTTGTTGACTTTTACTGGTTAAATGCAGGTTTTTGGAGATGAATAAAAAATCGTTGTTATTCAGAAAAAGGAATTGAAGTTAACGGAACCACTATCGGATAGGGACCGACATAGAATCAAATACAGATGTTATTGAGCGACATGCAACTTGCCATATGCCAAATGTCCCTCACTTTATCTTTATCTCTCTTTCCTGATTAAAAAATTGTTGATAGGAGATATTAACTTTGTTGCAAAATAATGTTTATTTAAGTTTTCGACCCAGCCATTCATGAAGTATTTAGTATCGATAACAATTCCGAACAAATTTGACATATGTCACATTCAACCGGTGAAGTTACCACGTGCGACTGTCTGTACATTTCGCCTCTTGTTTATGAATTAAATCTTGCAAGTTTTCCTAAATTAAACTCCGTGTTTCATTCGTTAGAATAATGATTATGAAGGAAGAGGACCAAGATGCTGCTGGGCGAACCAGAATTCACAATGTTCGCTTCTACAATCTAACACCACGTTCCATCCTGTGTCTGGCACTGAACAACATCAGCAAAAAGCTTGCGTTGGCGAGGTACACATCTTCCGTTCACAACAAAAACTTTTCAAATAAAATCTTCAAACTCATAGAAATGACAACACACTTGAAATCTGGGACGTGCGATACGCTCCGCTTCACGAGAAAACTATTGTCATCCAAGACGAAGCGTCGGTGGAAGGTTTAGCTTGGTCTGGAGGACGTTTGTTCACCGTCGGCTTGGGAGGCTACCTGGTGGAGTGGGATCTAACAGCCCTGAATAAGAAACAAATTCAGCATGCGACTGGCAACTGTATATGGTGTCTGGATATCGACAAAGAAGGCAACCAACTAGCACTTGGCACAGAGGAGGGATACATCAACATATTTGACATCACGGATGGTGAATTAAACTACTCCAAACTCTTCGACAAGCAAGAAGGTCGAATCTTATGCTGCAAGTTCAACGCTGAGGGCGATCAATTAGTTACGGGTGGTATAGACGCGATCCGGATATGGGACGTAAAGACAGGCCATGCCATGCACAGGATGACCGTAACCAGGTCGGAAACGAAAAAAGAAGTTATTATCTGGTCCCTGCAGGTGCTACAAGATATGACAATCGTATCCGGTGACTCTCGAGGCGTTCTTGCCATATGGGACGGAAAGAATGCAGCACACGTAGAGGAACACCAAGCACTTAAAGCCGACGTGCTGGCCGTGGCGGTAAATGAGGAAGAGGATAGAATCATCTGTTCGGGTATAGATCCCATTATAGGTATATACGCTGCGACAAAGATAAAGAAGGAGGATGTCACTCTGCGCGTGTGGGTGAAGAATAGGAAGAGAAATGTCCACGACCACGACGTGAAGGCGCTCGTCTGCATGGGAGGGAAAATTTTTTCGGGGGGAATGGATGGTTACCTGGGTATTTCCACAGTTGGTGGAGCTAACGTGATAGTTAAGCGTGGTCCATTTCTGCAAGGACCATCGGCCACGATCGCGCCAGAAAAAAAGTTGCTTCTCTTGAGATATCCGAACACGGTGGAGATTTGGCGTTTGGGAGACACGACTGGCAAATACGACCTGGTCTCGCAAGAAGCAACAGAAACCGGTGAAGAAAATCAGAAGATCGATGAAAGCATGAAGCTCTTGGTTCTCAAGCACGGTCCAAAGAAACTGTTAGAAATGAAGAGCAAATACGGTCAGATAATCACCTGCAGCAGCCTGTCTCCCGATGGCAACTGGCTGGTCTATTCCACCTCGAGCGACATTCGGCTGTTTTCCTTCACTGCCGGAGAGGAAGACGATGTCCCACAACTAGTCAGAGTCAAGACTGTGCCGGAGGAGTTTTCCGCGTGTCGACATGTTCTTTTCACAGATGACTCCAGTACGATGTTCCTAGTTAAGTCCGACAACACTGTCGATGTGTTCATCATACTCTCGAATGGTGACATCGACTATTCACACACAATCGAGACGGGAAAGTACATAAAAGACACAATCCTCTTGGTCCAGGTCTCAAAGTGTGGAACGTACCTCGTGATCGCGGGTACCTGCCGAATGATATCTGTGTGGAAAAGAAAGGAGAACAGTTGGAAGCATCACTGCAATCTGCCACGCTATATGGCGGCCACCGCAGCGATAGCCATTCACGAGGACTACCCACGCCTAGTGGCGGCATTTTCCGATTCGAAAATATTCGAGTACGATCTAGAGGAGATGTGCTTCACCTGCACCGATAAGGAGTACTTCGTGAAGGATTCCGAGACACATTGCGTGAATAACATCGTGCTCGATCGACGGAACCCTAATGTGTTTGTTATGCATAACGATGCCAGTTTGTTTGTCCTTGAAAAGAGCGATCTCGAGGAGAATGAAGAGGCTGCGAAAAAAAGCAAGAGACCGCTCGAACAGAAAATGCCCACATTGAAATTGAAGTACCAGAAGGTTTATGAGGTAAAGTTTTAGTTGGCCAATCTTAGGATATGATGAACGTTTCTTTTTTTTGTAGCATTTCATTCACTTGGCGTGGTTGAGTATGAACGAGTTGGTGGCGATAGGCGTGAATCCGGTTTCATTGTTAGAACAGTTACCAGGAGCGTTCAAGCGAAAGGAATTCGGAGCGGCGTAGAGGCGGGTGATCAACGTAACTTAAGTAAAATTAATAGAAAATAAAGTGTTTATTTTTAAATGTTTTGTCAACCCATTTATTCAGAAGGTTTCTGATCAGTGTTTTAAGGAACTTAAAAACAAAACAAAGCAGCGATAGTGTAGTCAGTGAATTGACACTGTTTACGTTAATCGGATATGTGTCTATAGACTAACACAAGAGGTCTATAGAAATTTGAGCTCCATAGCCCGAAAGGAACATCAAATGATGTGGGGGCAATTTAAATCAGCTTGTTCGCCTCTATGGGATTTGCACACAGTTTAAGAACAATATTTACTAGTAGATAGGCATTGCATGACCTGCATTGCAATACAATGATTAGTTTCAACACCTGAAACGTACGTCATGATACGAAGCAGCAACCTGAGAGGATTCTTCACATACGTATCTTGTTTCTATCTTTTCTGAATTTTGTGAACAGGAGTTTTTCTTTTGTAATGTCACAGCAAAATCCTTTAAACGGTATGTCGACGATTGCACAATTCTCTACGTCCACAACAAGGTGCAATGACATCAACGTTTAACATTCGATTCACATTTTGTTTTGTATTTTATGATGTTTTTGAAATAGCCACGAATGTGCACAGAACAATGAATGCCCACAGAGGACGATTGACAAACTGTCCAACATGCTTTTGTTTTCTTAGCAAGTGTTATTTAAGAACGAATGCTTGTCGCCATAGAAAGTTTAGTCAATAACTTCGAGATTGTTGAGGACTTGACTCACATCATATTCACTCCTTTTTCTTGCTCTAATCCAGGGTAATTCTAGACATCAATCAATAAGTCTCTCCGGCTATCATGGTCTCTTATCAGTTGCGTACACTAAGTTCTTCGGAGTCCTCCATTAAGGTTTTTAAACAGTGAGTACTATTAAGTACGAAGTAACACTCGCCACCACCAGTTTTCTTTGATTCAACTAGCAGTTGAGATAGGGCTGAAGGGAAAAAATATGTGGTGGTGCTGCGTCGCTGTTCAATGTACAAGTTTGGGTTCTATTATCCAACTAGAAGAACATGTTTTCGGAAGAAAAGTTTACCTGACCAATGTTTGGTCCCATCTGTTAGGATTGTATGTGGAAAAGTTTCAACGAAGGTTTGTCTGATGCTTCTGCAGTTTAAAGAGTCAAATACCATCACGTTGTATGACCTAGAGAATCACTCCACTTTCTGCTTTAAATTTTTCGTCTTTGAAGACATCATCATTCAGAAGCATTGTTTACTACTGCCCCATCTGATGAAGATCTTTTTTCTGATTCCCACCCGCATGAACCTCCATCGAGGGCATCTCAAATAAACTACCGAACTTGCCTAACAACCGTCATGTTTCATGTCAACCGTATGTGATTTTCAAATCTGTGGCTTCTTTTCTAAATGGCAGTTCATATTCAAATTTTCAGTTGTACCGGTTTCGCACGAGGGCGTTGAGCAACTGAACAAAAAAGAAACAAATAGAAACATGACATCACAGTGCCATACAAAGATGCTCTCCACATGCATTTAAGCGATATGAATTCACCAAAAAATTTCTCAATAAGGATCAGAATCAATACCCCCTTCTAAGTTCTAGATAACTGTTTCATTTATTTTACGTTCAAAGGTTAACAAAAGTCATTGCAAGTATAGTGTTAATAAGCAAAATACAAGGAAAAAGAACTACACAAAAAATATATACTAACATACAATAAAATCCACTACCGTACGAGCTAGACATTAAATAAATTCTCAAATGTTACACATTTGCTTTTAACGACGAGGTTACAAAATTGGTGGGGTGGAAACTTAAATTATTATCGGAAGATTCTTTGTGGTTAGCTTCCTGCTGCTGGAGGAAATTAGTGTGGAGGTGGATGTGTGATGGCTCCGCGCTGGTGACTTGGCGAACGAAGGCTGGTCCATTAGGTTCAGCTTCGAGGGTATCCGCGCTAGTCGGGGGTTTGGTAGACGGATGTTTTCCTTGGTTCCCTTTCGCTGGCTGCTGCTTGAGGAGGCGATTGAGTTTGGCATAACCGATGAGCGTGATGCTGGCTCGATACATTTCTGGAAGTGTTCGTAGTTGTCTGTGTCCGACAGGTCGGAGCTCTCTGTTATTTTTATTTTTGGCGCCGTTTTCGCGTGGCGCATTGACCGCCGTTTTTTACCGCCACTTTGTCTTGCTGATCTCCGGCGAATGGTCGTCGCTATGACGCGATTTTTCTGCATTGGTGACTTGAATGGTGTCTTCTGTGTGTTTGTGGATTGTGTGAAGATGCTAGGGCTGTTGAGGACACTTATGAGGTTTCGTTTGGCAGTCGGCCCACTCTTCTCAGTGGTGGCCAGTTTGCGCTTGTTTGAGTTAAGTACCGATGAAATGCTGGTGACCGATGGAGTCCGCTTCATCGTGGAGCTAGACATTTGACAGGTTCTCATAGACATCGGTGTGCGGTTGACCAACGGTGTTTGGGGATTTTTACGTGCGGTGCTGAGTTTCTCCTTCTCTAGTTTTTTCTTCTCCCAGTCTCGTGCGATTAGCTCAACGATGTCTTCTCCATAGATGAGGAACTTCTTGTTCTCCCTTTCTTCGTACTCGTTGACCATCTCAGTGAGAAGCGCTTCAATTTTGGGCAGTTTGCTTGCAATGGTTTTTCGCTCCTTTTCTTCCTTCAACAGCTGTCCGCCTCGGTTGTTGTAGCGCCCAGGTTCTGATGCCTTTTGTTCCAACGCAGTCATGCGCTCCCAAAGAATACGCCTGTCTTCAAACAACTGGAAAATTTTCTCATTGTTATTGTAGAATGTTTTGAGGTCCTCCAATTCCATCTCGTGCAGAATGAGTAGATCATCAGTGTAACAGTCACTGTAGAAATTCGAAAAACGACTTCGTTGCACTTCAGACTTCATACATTTGTCCCACCACTCGAGAATTTCCTTTCGAATCTGCTCGACGAACAATTTGATGTTTTGCTTCTTCATGGCTTCGCAGCGGTTCACCTCCTTGTATAATACTTCATAGGTGGACTGCGAGTAATCTGTGTACCGACTGAATTTGTTCCTTGTGGACGGACTCGTGTTAAGGCGATCCCAAAGGGTATCCAATTTCTTCTTCATACTGTGAATACTATCCTCCAGCTCGATAACCTGACGCTTGTATCGGTCATGCATTTCATTCAGGTCTTCAAATGTTTCCTTATTTAACTTGATTTCACGATGATTGAGGAGTCCATCTTCCTTTCCTGAAATCAACTGAATGTCTAGAACTTGCAAGAAATTTTTGATCTCACGCCGTAATGTGGATACTTGGTGCAAGCGATTCACTTTCTCTGCTTTAAGGTAATTCAAATGACGTCTGAAATCCTGAAGTTCTTCCTCGGAAGGCAGAGGATCGGCCACAAGTGATCGTGGCTCCTCACCCAGCTCATTACAGAGCGTATCTTGCTCTAGCAAGAGTTCAAATATCTGTTCCCTTCGAACACGAAGAGTTTCCCGCAACTCCAACAGACTTTCATCGAGTTCTGCCTGATACACAAGAAGTGGAACCCCATCAGATGGTTTCTGTGCAACTTCGACTTTGAGCAGTCGTTGAAGATTCTCCGCCTCTGCTTTCAGATCCGATATCTCCTTCTCGATTTGTTCATGCTTCTCCATAGACTCAACAACCAAATCTTCGAAGAAATTCTTAGTGTGCTCTGTGAGTTTAACAAGATTTTCCTTGCAAGCATTTTCATCGAACATTTTTCTCCAAATTTCCAACAATTCGTGCACATAATTCTGCGTTAGGACTTGCATATCCTTTTCGGCATCAACAAACAAACTGGACATGATTACAAATTGGACACGCACAAACTAAAACTATTTACACAAAAAAAAAGTTAATTATTTATTTCTTGTAGTGGATATTAGAAAATACGAATTTTTTTTTTAAACACTGATGGAACGTTGAGGGGAGAAGCTGCCCAGAAGTTCGTTATTATCCATTTAATTTTAAACTGTGTACAGTTGCTGGCTGGTGCGGGGAATTACATGCAGTAGAGCGGGACAAATGGAGGGCAGAAAATAAACGGAATTGTCAGATAAGTGCGTTCAGGGCTAGAGATGCCAGGGGTGATGTTCAGAAAGTGTATGTATAAACATATTTTTTTTTAAACAAGGATTTAAGGGTTTTAAATTGTTTTATTGCGTTTCAATATACGGCAATTTTTAACCAAATAAATTTAACAAACCTCTGCTGTTGTCTTACAAATTCGCTTACTTATTTTTCTTGTTATATTTTCGAAATATAACACAGTTTTTTATAATTATTTGGCTTGTGAATGTAAATTAATCTATAGAATCGTTTTGAAGGTTTAAACTGAAAAAGGCGCGACATAGAATCTCGAAATCTCTCGTTTTTTATAAGAAACTTTTACAAGATGTCATGTGATTTGGTTTCGTCATATACGTTCAGACTTAGATTATTTTCTTTTACCTCTTTATAAGACCATCCGTTGCTTTTCTCAGATACAACACACTCTCAGGATAGGACCAAACCGTAGACGAAAACTTATCACAAATTGTCAATTCATTCAAAAACCGTCATATAGACAAAATGACAATCTTCTCAGTACTTTGATCCTCTAAAAGCCAGAAATTGAGCTAATGTACGATTCCTTTATTTCCAATGTAGTAGTTTCTATCAAAAGTATCTCAGTAACATCAACATCTTCTTGTTTATTTCCCCAACGAGACACCGAAAACGGATTCCGCCAGCCATCTCCCTCGTCTACAGTATCATCTGTTATTTTCGCACTTCGTAGCTCTCCCGAATACCTACAAAGAACATTGCATTCACCCGTCCACCATGCACGCTATTCTTAGCCCGGGGTGAAATAAAACTCTATATACTCCATCCCAACACACTCGCGCATCATCTCTATCAAATAACGGAGAGGATAGTCAAATAAAGCCAGTTATATAAAGCCGCATCAGTCATCGGCGGACAAAGAGAGACAACCTGACCAGACCACAGCCCCATCGTCGCCGTCAACCAACTCAGAGACCTGTATGTGTGGTTCCAAATTCCACTTTTCATTCTGAACTCAATCACCGTCGCAGTGACACATCCCAGAGACAGCTCTCTGTTGTTTCCCCATATTTTCTGCAGACTAGTGTGTGCAAGGCAAACTACACAAAAGAATATAAAACACGCAACACAATTCATACGAAAACAAGCAGCGAATCATTTATTTTGTGAAGAAAATTTACAATTTGTTTTGATTTTTGCATTTTGTGTTCGATTCTTTAATTTTGTTTTGGTTTCGGTTTCGATTTCAACCGTGTGAGAAGTGCCATCGTTGTAAAGAAAAGAAATAAAAAGTAAAACAGAAGAAAGAAGTGTGTCCCGTCGTTCCCGTGGGTGGTGTGAAGTGAGACAAATTAGTTTCCTCAGGAATCCAAGAGTTTTATTTATTTTTGCAAAATTTCATGAAATCAGCTTCGTCAACTTGAAGTAGGATCCCCCGAAATTGAAAAAAAAAAAAAAACAATACGAATCGTCGTGCGAAGAGCAAGGAGAGATACGTTTTGTTATCTTTTTTTTGTTTTTTTTTTTTTCGTGAAAAAGAGCTTAGAGATTAAGTTTCCTGTTTTCCATTCTGTGTGTGTGATATTTTCAATCAAATATGGCGGATGTTGAATCGTCTAGCTCGGCTGTACAACAGCCCCCGACTTCAACCAGCCACTTGAATTCGATTCCATTAATTGCTGCTGAACTGATGGTGGACAACAGTAGTGCCCAGGTGAACATTCAGCAGCAACAGCAGTTGCAGCCCCAATCGTCGTCAGGGGGCGGTGGTTCGTCTAGCGCATCTTCGTCATCCTCGTCGGTAGCTAACTCGTCGTCAGCATCGGTTGCTGGAACGACAAGAACATCGTCGGTTGTTGTTGGTGGGGATTCCAATGAGCCGGACGCTAAGAAACCGAAATTGGACTTGGTCACAGCTGGCGCTGGTACCTCGGCCACCACCACTCAACATGAGAAGCTCGAGTATCGTTTGGGTGGGATACTGTGTTGCGCTGTTTGTTTGGATCTGCCCAAGACGGCCATGTACCAGGTGAGTAGTGCGTGAGAGTGTTTTGAATGGGTGTGGGTGGGTGTGTACGATTGCTTGCTTGTGTATGTGAGTTTACGGGGTGCGCTTAAAGATGTATGAACAGATGATTGTGAAGCAGCCGTGTGTGTGTGCGTGTGCACAGAGAAGAGAGCATGATTTTGATGTCGTCTAGCACATTGCATAAACAAGAACGTCCTTGAGTTGGTCGACTGGTGTGCTTTGTGTGCGAATACTTAGAAATCTAGGTAATCAATTGTGACGTGAATAAATTAATATTCAATCGGGAAGGAATTGGAATGGAATTTGAACGTGGCACTGATGTGTGGTGTGATGGATGGTGGACGCCTATTATTATGAGAAGGGCTGTTTCATGTACGTTCTCTCAAGTGGGTATTATTTACCCTAAAAGCGCATACTACGGAAAGAGACAAAGCTAGGAGTGTAGCAGCACATAGTATAACAGGAAATGCTGCGCTGCGCTGCGCTGCTAGTTCTTGTTTTTTTTTTTTTATTCAATTCTTCTGTCCCCCTCTTTGGGTGCTTCGCTCTGAGGTCGCTAGTTTGAAGAAATATACTAAGTGCGACGTAGAAAAAAAGACAAGTATCAGTGCAACGACGCAACAGTAGTGTGGCGCAGTACAAAAACAACTACAGAACTACACAAAAAGAAAACAAAACATGTGTAAATGTAAATTGTAAATAGGTACAGCGTGAGGGGAGGCAGCAGATAGGGAGTATGTACGAATATGGTGTCAGGATTAAGACGTAGACAAAAACTCGTACTGTAACTATCGATTGTAGAACTTTGAGGAGAAATTTTTTCCGCAGTTGTTACTTCATCTGAAATTTCATACAATGTAATGTAAGAACACATTTTTGACGCGCGGTCAGGTAGCTTTTTATAATGTGATTGCTTGCGTTTTTGAAATTTTGTCGAGGCAGTATTTTACGTCTTTACAAAGCACAAACATTTCCTACTGGCACATAGTGTAAACGTGCTATGCCAAATTAAACTGGTCAAATGCCAATGGGAAGTTTGAAGATGTGTGCAGGACATTGACCTTATTATTTTGAAACTGGTTATCTCTATTGACCACTTGAGAGTGTTGACTCTGAAGTTGGTTTAGTGTGGGATTTTAAATAATTTTTTTATGATTTAATTTCACTAACATAAGAGAAATTCCAAACGTTTTTAAAGCTCCTGTAAGTTAACTAAAATTACGTTTTATTCTTACCCTTATAAAACACCTATCACACAGACATAAATTGAAAATAAAAATCCATTCATGTTTTCAAGAGCCATACGATAACGAAATGCACTTCAACCCCTGATTATTTTCGTTTTACCCGATAAAAGTTTGCAATGTCATGGAACTTGTCGCGTCATACTTACGATAGAGACAGTTATTTCCCCTCCAGAAATATCCATGCAGTTGTGTCTTCGTGCCATACTGCTCACTCACCGTACCCTATCCCCAAATGCACGGGTGACTTTTAAATGCAAATTTGTTTAGCTATTTGGGCACGAACGATACCCATCGGCGGTGAAGTACATGAAGTGATTTAGTTGAATTCTGCGCAGTTTTATAGCATTTTTTGTACTTTACATAACTTGTTTATTTACTCATCTTTGCGTTGTGTGCGAACAGTGTGATAGCAGTTAGTTCTGTGATACTGTAAACTTGCACACATGAACGTGGTGATTTGATTTGCATAAACCCCAATTTAAAGTAGGTATGAACATTTGAGCGATGAATGATGCCTTTCGTTAATCGGCAAATAATTGTCGTTCCTCGCGAGACACTTTAATATACATTTAATAGTTCCTAGGATGATTAACTCTCTTTGGAGAACAGATGAAGCAATAATTTGCAGAGACGGAGAACAGAGTCTATTTTTCAGTATTTACATAAAACCGGCAACGTCGCTAACGATATTTGACATGAACTCTAGCCACTCACACACACACACATGTGAGACAACACAAAGGTACACATCAAACATCACTCACTCTGTCAGTCGCATGCACATGATACCCTGGCGTCGAATTGGAAAAGAGTGCGATAGAAAGAAAGGGTCAGCTGTTTTTGACAGTAAACAGTGTACATAACAACAAAACAAAGAAAACACTGGTGGCTGCTGATTCCGTGTTGTGTTCTTTGGTAGGCTGTCAGCTGTGTGAGAGGAGGCATATAAATATCGTTGTTGATATTGTGCTCATGCCTAGAGCTTGCCGAGCAATAGTGGTTTGTTGTTATTGCTCTTTCTTTCCTTCGGCTCCACCGTTCTCTCTCTCACACATAATTTAATAGTAATCTTCTTTGTTAGGAATTTTGTTGTTGTTTTCGTTGATTCAAAATTATTATTTTGTATATCTGTATAGGGCCGCGAATGGAAATATAATTCTAAGCTTCACATGTGTTTTTTGTTTGGATTTATGAAAAAAAAAAAGACTGGCTTTCCTACTTCTTGATTACAAATCAATAAGGGTGAGGTAAATAGGGAAATATATATACGTATATATGCATGTGTATGGGGGCTTGTGTGTACTTATGTAAATAAACACAAAAGGACTAGGTGTATATGCATACTATGTTTATGGTTCTGTGTGTATATGGGTTCCATGATTTCAGCGCAGTGCATTGTAATAGAAGGGCAGCGTGGTGTATTTGACTGCATTCAAATGCGTAGATCGCAGAAAAGCACAATTTTGTAGAAGTACTCCATGATTTCAGCTTTTGATTAGATAAAGTTGATATTCGATCGCAAATTTGATAAAATAGACTTTTATCGCAAACTACGAACTTTGAAATCCTATTTTATGTACGCACTTGCATTAGAACAGGTTTTGTAAAGCACTTCTGATTACTCGATATAATTTAGAGGTCCAGGCTACATACTTTCTGTCTCACATAATACAAATGTACATACATACATATAGGTATAAACAGAGTATTTAAAATCTTCTACTGCCTTCTATTTTTTCATTTAATTTTTTTTATGGTTTATAAATTATATTCAATATTTAAAATTTAGATTTTTGTATGTTTTTATACTGAATAATTGGATACTTTAATCATCAATCACCAGTACAAAAAAGCGTCTTTATTTACTGTAGATGTGAAAAGACATTGAATATTTCATTCTGTATTATTTTTTGTATTATTTTCTGCCCTATAGTTGTCAGTCGAAATAGGTCAAAATATATATATTTTTTTAATTAAACTTAAAGATGATTTTGTGAAAGCGAAATTCAAATTACCCATTAAGAGAGATTTGTATGACTTTGTTTTCAAATGTAGTAATAATAGATTTTCTCCTGATCGCTTTGCTACTATATTTCCCCAGGAATGCACGAAAAAAAAAATATGTGGCAAATCCGATAATAGCTCAAATATTCCGCCTTCACGAAACACAACTAATATATCATAGATACATTTTTAAATCCGTAGGCAACTGTTTGCATAAAATAATAGCTCCACTCAGTCTGTTTTGGTTCAGAAAGTGTCTCGGGGGCATCATCCGTAACCCTTTTCATCATAAGCATTTTTATAACCTAAAAAAAAATGCATCGTCTCGTGTTATATCTTCTTCCCAAAGAAAACTTCGCCAAAGACCAATAGATTCTCTTTCTCGTTTAAATTTCATTAAGCAGCTAATTTAAAAAGGATTAACATAGCATTGAAATGAATCTCGACAGAGAAGCCAGTCACCAACCATTTCGGTTCTGTTCCCCCTTCCCAGACAGGTGACTGGCTGACTGTATGTTCGTCCTGTCTATGTGTATATAGTTTTGCATTTTCTCAGTTTATGGTCACATTTCAACTTTTTTTTTGAAAATAAAATCGGCAGGGGCGCACCATATAAAAGCCCTCCCCACGGCAGTAGTCTTTATAATCCTCAGCAAGTAACGACTTCCGAGAGAGTCTTACTTTGTAAATTTAGCCAGAATTCACTCTGTAATCATTCGGAGATGATTCATGGAACACAGGGAGATTATTGCATTTTATCTTTGTCGTTCTGTGTGTGTTCAAATTCATTTTGCCATTCAGGGAGTGCTTTGCTGTGCACGTGTGTCCTTCCCACTTAATTGTGTCTTTAGTGTATTTTTATCAGCGAGTGACGCAGGACGGATGGGGAGTGAAGAATAAAATGTGGCAATACTGAAAAGCGGATAAATTAAGAAACTTGCTCCTGCATACACAGCCAGCTGTTTGTGTATTCAAATTTGTTTGCTTATGGGGGTTATCTAGAAGATCTTAGATAATTCCCGAATATTTCCACCGCTCGAATGATTCATGATTTGGTTATATAAGCGACATGTGGGATCTCCGCTTCTTGCTTTAAACGAAGATTTGAGTTCGTAAAGTTTTAAACCAATTACAAATAATGTGGCCAAAGTTTTGCCATTTTTCAGATGATGGAACATCATTTTTTCCAGAATGTGCTTTGGTATCGGAGTGATGCATCGGTTGATGCGCAATGTTTCCTTTCGTTAACGTACTTTGACCAAAATGCATTCCTGGACTTCTAGTTCACACTCTTAATCTCAGAAGTGTTAGCTTTCCAACGAGTATTGGCAATTGAAGACGACACAAACATGTTCCTATCTGTTAATTAGTCGAAATATTTATTTCTCTTTGAGAGCACAGAGCACTTGACCTTGATCACTTGAAGAGCGAATACCCAAATTTCAATGCATTGCATGCTTTATTGGGGTAGCTGCCAATCACATTTCCGACAGTTAAAATTTATGCAACACCCCTTGCAGGAAGGAAACTGTCGCAGCGCCTCAAGAGGAGGCACCACTTCCTTTCGAAAAGTGATCCTACGAGCGGATATCTGTGTTGGAGATTTTTCTATTTTCGGATATCTAAAATTAAATCACTTAGTGCTCGTGTGCGGTTCGCTCGTATCAAATGCAAACAAACAGCACAACGCTCTGGGAAGCATAACAAACTGAAATCTATTTAGATACCTAGTCTTCCCCCGGACAGACATGTGAAGGCCGCAGTGCCACGCATGTGTGCGCTCGTGTTCGTTTTTTTGAAGGCGCTACGATAAGCCCGTATCGTGGCAGACATTGTCTAGCCCAACAGAATGAACGATCTGAATTTGAACACCATGCCAAGTAGCCAAATAATAAAAATTCTTAATTATGTATTTTGTTTGTCGCCTGTTGTTCGGCCTCCGGGGAACGTGCCCGGATGACTGCGTCTTGGCAAATAAATAGTTTACTTTAATCAATGAATGAATGAATGTTATCGTCGGTGAAGCCAATTTAAATGTAATTTATCAGCGCGATATGTGGTCTTTGTGTCGCGTGTAATTGAGGGGGACCGAGAATATAAGCAATCTTACGGAACATCATACAGCTGAGGCGATGTGTTCTGCGTTTGAACCGAAACCGCCGCATGTTACCAATGACCGCGCTTTAGAGAGAATGCTTAGGTCTGTGTACATGGGTTTTAATTGTATTTCTATATTAGGGGGCATTTACCTCTGTCAGAATATGGAATCCAAAAGGAAACCAGTTGAAATAGTCTGTTCTGTAGATGTGTGAGAGTAATCTGCTGATTGTATATGGACACATAAGCATACGGAAACTTGTTTGGCGATTTTTCAAACGAAATGAAAGAAGCGTGTAGACATGAGTCTGCAAGTTATAATTTTCAAAAGATGGGATGTGCGTTATGTAGCTTAGTTCTTATTACATCCTATTATTTATATGAATTCTGGAAAACAGTTCATTGATGGGTTTGTTTCATTTATGATCTGTGAAATTTCACTTAACGGTTTGATAAAAAAAAATCTGCGTAGAATCAAAGAAAGTTTTACTAGAAATTGATCTTTTTTCTTAATCATTGTTGTGCCAGATACCCTCATACATTTCAAGTTCAGTTTCATTAGTAAACCCTTGGAAAAATACCTTACTCTGGAGAAATAAAATTTATTGTAAAGCAATTTTTAAAACACATTTAATTGAAGTAAATTAAAACAAAAGTGCTTGTATGTTGCAAATTTTGATTTTATCATCGTCATATTGATTTGATTACAGAGATAAAATTTAGGTTTAGGTTTGAAAGACAATACTAACTTTATCACATCTTAATAAACAATAACAATTTTTTCAAATTCGAGTATTTTTTTTGCAGAGTAAATCTTGTACTCCATTTTTTATTTTATTTTATTTTAAGTCTGCTGAGGTATGTCATCACATGTCATCGACCATCTCGCTTAGTTTAATTTTTCGAATTAGTTTTTTACATTTATTTTGTTAACTCCATATTTCCATTTATTATTTAAAACTATTTTGCTGACTACATAAGTTCAACCTATGTGCCTTTTCAAGCATTTCGTTTTCTGATTGACGTTATTTGTTAACCTTTCTGGGTCAAATGCAACTTGCTCGACTGCCCTGTTTTAATCAGCGATTGCATTGCGTGACTGGCACAGATTTTTTGAGTGTGACCTATCCACGTTCGCATTGGTCATCAAATAATGAGGTTTGTCAATTTTAGACTTCCTATTTTCGTGTAGGTAATGTTATTTGATAGTTGCCTTTATATAATAGCATTTGCGAATAATAATTTGACAGATAGTAATTTTTCTTCATCCAAATGCTCACCTTTTGGTTTTGATTGTCTTTGTTGTGAGGAAAATGACGCAAGCACCCGTGTCATTAAATATTCCTTAGCATGTCCATCCATCAGTTGATTGAATGAATGACCCTCACCGGTTGATCACTTAGTTTTGGGGCACAATTTTTCTAAACCGTTGTGCTATTCACTTCTTTCAAACATCCAAACGTGCTCTTCTCACCATAACCGAATTTTACACAGTTAAATTATTATTGAGACACGTTCGTGCTGATTGATCTTAGCGACAATAAACTGCTTTATCTTTTAAAGACTTCTCTTTTTGGTACTCCGTATGTCAGAACGTGTCTTGTTATATGTTGTACATGTTATGCGTGCAGGCATTGCAAGGAATGATATACTTAAAAGTAGCCACAATGTAACGTTAACCTTAAGTCAGACATGTCTGGCTTTCTCCACATTCATGTGGATCAGAAATCGATTGTCATGTAATGATATGTTAATTGAGTTGTCCTTGAACCACAAGCTATTTATCCTTGTTTTCAACGTGAAATGAAAGCTCTGCGACACCTGATTGCAATTACGAAAACAAATTCTGTTATCAACAAAGCAAATCTCTGGTAAATCCAGCCGCAAATAGAAAGTAAGTCGAATGTTACTCAACAATCGCCAATCGTTGTTGTTGAATTGATCCGACCGAAATTTGAAAAAGTGAAACTCAATCTGAAAGTCGGGTCCAAAGAGGTCAACAAACCGATTTTTGTCTGTGTTTTGACTCGCATTTGCTACCGCTGCGCACATGGCTTAAATTTGCTATTTGTTTACTTGGCTCCAATTTGTTGTTAATTTTTGTATTCGACAGCCATAAATAGCACACCCATAATTATTCAAAAGTGGAACTTACCTATTCACAAAGAAATCCCGTATCCAATTAGAGTGCTTAAAGTATACGCATACACGCGCACGGGATGCGTGCGCCCTCCAAGCGACGTTCAGTTTCGCATTTCTAATGATCTCTACGAAATAGGGTCAATTCGATTGGAGGTGACTGACACAATTTATAAAACCCACCAGTATTCATTTTGGAGAATATTTTGCGCCTTTGTGAGGTGATTGGGAATTGATAACGATTTGTGTGTGTGTGAAAAGAATTAATTACTTTTTGTTGACCGCAGAATAATTATTTCGTGTGTCGTTCGCTTGGAGAAGATTCTGCCACTTTTCTATGCGAATAATAACATGGGAAAGGCCTTGAGCGCACTCGTTAATTTGCGCCTGCTTGCCATTCACCAACCCAATTATTTGTTTTCCTTGTTTGTATTTTATCTTATAACTCTATAAAATCCAACTGGCTTTGTCAATGGACTCTCGGTTTATTGCATAAGAGCACAGCGGGTGTGAGTCACTGAGATTAAGAGGAATTTGTTAGGAGTCGGGATAAATTAGCAATAAACAGGACTGACCATAAAAAATAAAACCTATTATTTTCAGTGGTCGTTAGCATTCTTTTCTCTTTAGTTGAATTCGAAATAAGAACACGTGCACATGTGTATACATATCGTGTATGACTATACATATCGTGTAGGGTATTAAACAGGTGTGTTGTCATAAATTTTTTGTTATGAGGACTTCATTAATAAAATAAATGTAACTGTGGGAAATGTAATTCACTTTCATGTTTCTGAATTAGTGGGAGGGACAGATTATATAACGTCACAAAAATTGCAACTTAATTGAAGATTGAGATTTTAAGGCTAAAAAAAAATTCTTAAAATAAGTTTTGTCGATATTTTAAAATGTTTAATACGAAATTATTTTCAATGAAAAAAAAATATAAATAAATACATATGTTGTGCGGCAATTACTGATGTTGTGTGTGCCACTGTTCTCCTAGGAGTCGATGCGGACATACTGTTATTGCAGAGTTTTAACGTTGAAATCTTAAGTTGATGTCAACTACGCGAAAGTTTTGTTGTCATGAGTTAACCCAGGAATCGAATTAGCCTTTTTTCCAACAAAATACTGAACAAATACTTGGGCAGTAGTGTGTTTGCGTTGTCAGCAATTTCAATTTGCTGCGTCAGCCACGGAAAACAATTATAAGGGGTCATGGAAGCGGTAATCGCATCATAGCCATTGTCCACTAAACGTGGAACAAAAGCAATTTGAAAGACTACCCATCAGTGATTTTCTGCGTACATTTTTTTATTGGGAGCACGTCTAGCCAATTCTTTGGAATTTTATTGAATCAAATGTAATTACTGCTTTACAGTGAAAGAATGTCTGTAGAAATCGCTTTGTTCATTTCCACTGGTCGACTTAAAATAATGTATTGTGTGCACTCATGTTAACCTATTTGAAATTGGAAAAATACAAAGCAAATACTTGGGATTGAAGGGATGAACGCGGAAATGGAAGATATTTTGTAAGTAAGGTGGTCTTATGTTGGTTACGAAGTTTTAAAGGGTTATTTTCAGAGAATTTTGAATATATATCATGTGAAGGAGTATAAACATTATTTAGGCGCATTTTTTAGAAGAGAAATAGGCGAGAAATATTTTAAAAATTTTTAGTTTATTTAAAAATTTTTTATATTTTTGACAGGCGGTTGATTTATAGTCGGTGTTTTTTGGGTTTCAAAGGAAAAAAATTCAATGTTAGGGAAATTTTAACAGAGAAAATATTTAAGGTTGGAACATTCATTTGGTATGACCATAAGTCAGAATAGTGTCCATAATGGGTGTAGGAGAAAAAAGATGTGTTTGTTTTAGAAAAAGGTTGCGTAGGACAAAATCTATCGGAAATCAGTAATGCTGAAGTCGGAGTTTTAATAAAATGAAGTTAGTTAAAAATGCAAGAGGTGATCAAAATAGATCTTAGAATCCATCCATAGCCAAAAACGATTAACATAATAAATTAATTGAAGGAATCTCACAGCAGCTTGTGCAAATTACTCTCAAAATTACTTGAAACTATGCAAGTTTCCAGGCTTCATTTGCCATATCAGCGAATAGCTTTGCACATTTAAAAAAAACACAAGCTCTTGCAGTTGAACAAAAATAAAGAAATCAATATACAAAAACGAAACCAAAACAGTAAGATTTATTTTTGACAAAGTAAAAATTAAGTATATTACTGTGTGCACAAACAATTGAAAGAAAAACAAAAGAAAAATGCATCTAGTTATTAGAATACTTTAGCCTAAAACAAAAAAGAAACAACAAATAAATGCAAATTATGTTTTCGTTTATTTTTTTTATGTAATCGATTGTTGTATCTAATTGACAAGAGAATGAAACAAACAAAAGAAACAATATTTGTGAATATTCATACAAACAAAAAATCGACTTAGATTGAAATAGATAAAACTAAGTAAATGTAATTCAATTCTATGTAAGTTATGTTATGTACCTCAACTCATAAAAAAAGCGCAACAATAAAGGATAAAAATATATTTGAAAAAAAAAAAAGACTAAACTATGCCTTAAATGTTTTTGTTTTATTCGCAAACTTCTTCTCACTTCTCCTCCCCCACTCTCGCTCTCTCGCTCACTCTTTCTCCTTATGTCGCTCATCATTTTCAGAGAAGTCTCGTCCGTTTTCAAATCATTTGGCAAACAAAAAAAAATCAATAAAAAATAAAGAACGAAAATCGCATTCACATTTCATTTGTTTTCTTTTTTCTAGGGATTTTTAAAAATTTAGTAAAAGAAACAGAATTTAATTGGTAACAGCTCAAGTCTATAACAAAAAAAATATATATTTTAAATACAAGAAAATAATTAATCAATTTGTTCTTTTTTGTATTTTTTTAACAGATAATGTAGTGAGTTGAAAGAAACAAACAAACAAAATCATTTTTATATGTCTCTTTTTTGAATATTAAAAAAAAAACAATTTTTTCTTCAAAATCTATTCACCTTATTCATGTGCATTTTATTTATTTCTTCTTGTCGTTCTGTTTTCTCTTTTCGGTTTTGCAGTGTCAAATGGGACATTTAATGTGCGCTGCTTGCTTCACTCACTTGCTGGCCGATGGACGGTATGTTGGATTGGGTGGATTTTTATTCAAACACTTTAGAATGTTTAAGTCCTTTAAGTATATGTAATGTGTTTCTCAATTGCCCGCTAAATACTCTAGCCACCATAACTAATCCACAACTCACTTCTTTTTTTTTTCCCTCTTGCTGAATTTTTTTTATTTATATCGTTTTCTTCTAATGCAGTCTAAGAGATCAAATAGCCACATGCCCCAATTGCCGAGTGGAAATTTCAAAGAATACTGCATCCAGAAATTTGGCTGTTGAGAAGGCCGCTTCAGAGCTTCCAAGCGAATGCCAGGTGAGTTTGGAATACCCCAGACAATGAAAAGGAACGTCCACTTCACAATCCAATTTCAGTATTGCAACAAAGAGTTTCCTTACAAAATTTTGGAGCGTCACGAGCAGCATGTATGTCAAGAACGTCCCACAAATTGCAAGTACTCACGGATCGGTTGTCAATGGCGTGGTCCAAATCACGAGAGTAAGTATTCCACTTCCCGCACTTGTTACTTCCACCACATTGCACGGCTATTTTCAGCAACCGAACACGAACGCGTTTGTTTGCACCCACAAAAGTCTGGCTATGAAGTGATGTCCGCCCTGGAAGCCTACGATGCTAAGATGAAAGACGAAAAGAAGATGTTCAACACACTGATTGATTTGCTTAGTTATGAGAAAATCATATTCAATGGTAAGTTTGTTCCCAGCAGTTCGGTGATTTAATTCACATACGTTTTTTAAACAGATCTTCAAATGAAACCGTACCGGACAGACGAGTACGTTCACAAGCTATTCTACGAGACCGCTCGGTTTTCTGCATTCAATCAGCAATGGGTTGTTAAGTCTAGGATAAATAACAGTCAACGTGATCCTCATCAGTCAAATGAGAGGACGATTACTTACCAAGTAAGTGAATTCCATTTACAAGCACCCCCGCCTTCGGTGGTCAGTTGTGTGGTTGAATTAATTGTGTACTCCAACACTTGACTTCAGTTCGGTCTGGGGAAAGAGAAGTGGACAGTTCACTTGTATTTTTTTCTGTTTTTCTTTTGCAGCTAATCCTGAAAACAAAAACAAGTACACCCCTGAGCATTCATTTCTTTGCTTTGAAAGGACCCTTCTCCGACATGAAAGTCTCCACACAAATCTACAAACATGACTTTACAGACCAAGTAAGTGTATTTGAATGTAAGAAAGAAATAAGAACAATTGAATGCCTGTTGTGTTTTGTTTTGATGCTTTACTTTTGGTCTGGTGGATAATCCAAAGAGTGAAAAAGTGTTAAATGGGTGATTCCAATGAAATCGAAGTTTCTTTTTTTCATTCGCTTAAGAAAGTCAGTTGATATATAGATTTAATTGATTTTTTGAGGTTAGGGATCTAGACAGAAGCAGATTAACATATTTCGCTACATAGTGTCACAGTTTAAGACGTATCACATATTAGGTTCTTGAACAGAAACTCAAGCTGTGGAATGATTCGACTCTGACTATTAAGAAGATATGAAAAACGTTTAAAATTTCAAATGGAAGAAGAGAGAAACCTGTATATTTGTCAGGAAGTTGACCAATTTGGAATACTTGTGGCACAAAGAAGAAAGAAACCATCACTTCACTTTACTTATTCATAAACGTGGTCAAATTTTGCAAGCAATGTCTAACAACGATTTCGTACGTTGCTAAATTTAGGTCTGCCAAGGGTGGACAAGTGCATAGAAGGCCCATAGGGACATTCACTTTTATGTCAACTGCAAACTAGACAAGTGTGTTGTAAGTGTTGTCAGTTGTCGGCAACTCGGGCCCAACCAACTCGGCGTGTTGGTTGGGGCCCAGGTCCACCCCGGACTGTAGCGCCACAAGAAGAAGTAGAAACATATGTATTCTGTATTTCTTTTCTTGAGGACATTACTCGATTATAGATTCTGAACTGAGCAGATTGCTGTACAAGGTGGATAAACAGTTTCTTAGTTCAGACTTTCTTAAATAATTATTCCTGTTTAGTTTTTGACGTACATCATGTTAATCTCGCAACTGAGTAGTCATCCAATTTTAATTTCCTTTATTATTTTTTGTTTTTCAGAATACCGAGAGTGATTACTATACCCTGCCGTTGCCGGACAGCTCAGAGTGTAATCGGTTGCTCTCAAACAAGGCAATCAACTTCAGGTTTGTGCCGATTTCTCTTAAATGAAATTACATTTAAATAACGTTTCATCACCTTCTTCCCCCACAGACTATTGATGTTCTTGCTAAACAAATAAATTAATTCAATTCTAAGGATACCAAACTAATGTCATTACAAAAAGAAAACAAAACAAAATGTCCAAACCCCTTGTATATCTATTATATTTAGAGACGAAAATATTTTCTTTTATTTTAATTATGTTCTCGAAAAGAAAACTTTTCTTTCCGATAGACGGGAAATTTGTAATTCGCAAAAATAAAAAACAAAACACAATCGTTATGTAATTCCTCATACATTGCAAATAACATTTGTTTATTATTATTTTTTAATTTGTTCAGAAATCAGTCTTTTTGTGGTGAAAAAAACGGAGAATTTTCCTGTTTTTTCTTATTTCAAAAATTGTTTTATTTTATTTAAGAAAAAGACAACAATTCAGTTCAAAATCAACTATTTTAGTATTGAATTCCATGAACCATTCATTAAGATTCACGACAAAGTTGAATCGAATTCATGCGTTTAGGTTGCCATCACTAGTTTCGTTGTTTGAATTTAACAAATAATTGCTACTACAGTACTCCTCATTAAGTTCATAAGCCCTGAAGAAGATAAGAAAACAAGAAAAATAACGAATATATCTTACACGTAAACAAATGTAACACATTTGACGAAGAAAATAGTTGTAACAGAGATTAGAAAGCAGTTCACACACTAGTATCAAAACAAGTAAACATTAGATTTTAATTGATCTCACTCATAAAATAGAATTAATTTAACTCCATCTTAAGTTCGACACCGATGTACGTGTATTTGGTGTTCCTCTCTCTCCAATTCCAATTTCGAAGCAGCAATCAGTAGAAAGATCACTAGGCTTTTACTGGCAGTGAAATGAACTGATTAGACTATCAGACCCTGAACTTCTTTCCACACCTTCCCGATTTGTTTTCTTGTTTTCATTGGATATATGATTAGAGATATGATTAAAGTTTTTAACGTTTTAAGGATAAGTTAAGGAGAATTTATATAGGAAAATTTATTATAACAGCTACTCTATGTATATGTAATTCTCTAATATTCACTGTGAAAATGAAAAATGGATAAATATTAAAGAAAATTAACTATTAATAAAATCTCATTAATAAAAATTATAAACATGAAAAAGTTAATTGTGTTTTTGTTGATCTTTCGGAAAGGATGTACCCGACTTCTTATATTCTACTAAAAGTCCGAAGTCAAATATCTCGCTTCCACTCATTAGATAAAGTCTTTAGTCTGGATGGATAAATATGGATTGAAGAATGGTTTGCGGCATCTAAGACATGAAATTGTCCTGTCGAGACGAATAGTTTTCGAAGCAAAGCTATGTAGTCCATAAAGGGGCCGCAGTAGCAATGCACGCACGGGAAACCTTCAGGGCGCTTCATCGATCCTTCTCTTCCATTTTATAATTACAAAATTATTAACAACGGTGATGTGCATTCAAAGTGTATTTTTTTACTAGACTTTACTATGGTAAGTCGAGTCGTGTTGATACTGGGTGAAAGAGTGGACATATTCGGCAAAGAAGCGGAGGCTTGCGAATACAAAAAACAACACTCAAAGTGTACGAATTGTCAAAGTTTTTCACTCCTGCCGTTCGGAGCATGTAATAAACCGTATACCCCCCTACTTGACAGAGAATTGCAACACGCACAACAGAAGCGTAGTTGCTGACGAAGGTCCTGGTCCATCCTGGTCCATTGTAGGCTATATATTTGTCCACTCCTGTGTGGAGTATCCCACACTATATTCTGAATTTTAGATTTTTTCGATACCCCTCATACTGGAGAAAAATGGCATAAGCATCGATGTGGCATAAACATTGGTGTAGTAGCAAATTTTTGTATCACTTTCAGTGATGTGTGGTACATGCCATATGTAGGCACGACATGCCAGCTCCCTATTTCCAATCGCAAAGAAACGAGTATGTGAACTTTTTTGAAACAAATCACACCGGAAAGGCAAAATAAAGTGGACATTCAGGACCCTCTCAGTTCGAAAAACCAACAGCCTAACATTTAAGTGTTCGAGCACTGACGCCTTTCTACATCTAAAATTGGCGATCATACTGTGAATTCCCATTTTTATGGGCGACGTGGGATTGATATTCCTTCCTGAACTTAAAGCTTGTCTAAAAAGTCAATTTTGTTCATTCGCGCAGTTCTGCAACACTGGCCACTACTTCCCTACGAAGAAAAGAAAGAGACACATAAATTTCATATTCCTTTGGTAATGACACATGTTCCATTTGGAAAGAAGTATAACTCTATGAATGGACTAAGATACATATCCATTGCCAAAGCTCTATGGTTCGCATAAGGAATAGAAATGTGTCTTCCGATATCTGGGCCATGTAATGTAGTTAAAACGACGAATGTGGTTTTAAGATTTCTTACTTGTGTGTTATTAAATGACAATCACTTTTCTAATATATTTTAAGATCTTGAATAAAATCAACATAAAGGTCAATTTAAGATTCAAATTGAAGATGTTTTTGTGATAACCTCAATCGATCTAATAGACAAAGTCTCACGTGGAACACTCAGTTCAAAGTTCTCGAGTTTATCTGAAATGGTTACGACAATCGTCAAACAAACTGCCAATCATGGTGTTGAGACCTGAATTCTGTCTAACATATGGAAGTAAAGGAAATCTCATATATGCACATACATATGTATGTGTGCAGGTAGTGATGACTGCTTCGATTAGAGAGCAAACCCCACTTTGGTCATTTGATGCATTGATTGACAAAAAAAGTGAACGGATATTGGTCTCAATGTTTTGGCAATCATCAGATCAGAGGCTTACATCGCTTAAAGTATCTAGTTAGACATCTCAGATTTTAACAAACAATAGGGTTCAATCGCAAACTAACCTCCATTCTTCAGCAATCGCTGTACTGTATTGTAACCATTAAAATGCAGCTGAAGTAAAGGAACTTCGGTCCTTAAATATGCTAGAAGTTCAAAATTAAATTATGTCAAGACAAATAATTGAAAATGAAAATCCTTTCAAAATCTATTCTGCATAGATTTGACGATATTTCTCTGATCACATGCCCAATAATTAGATATCCATGCAACAAACGGTTTCATCTCAAACAACAAATGATTGCATTTAATGAACACCGTTATCCACAGGCATCACAGCTCCACATGTCTTGAAAGAACTACAGTAAAATGAAAAAGAAAACAAAAAACAACAAGAATTCCCATCAAATAGCTGCCTCTAACCTAAAAGAAGAGAGGAAAGAAAAAGAAAACAAATTGTTTACTTTGCATCGATGCACTTGTGCATCATGTATTTTTATTATTCAGGACGAAGAAAGAAAATGCAAGTGTATATCTATTTTGTATTATATTGTATCTTACGTTAAAATGTCGGCTGGCTCTTGGGCTGACAGAGTTTACGGTGAATTGGAAATGTCCATGTTATCGGACTTCTCTACGCTGGCCGATTTTCTTGCCTTGTCAGTGCTGGAGCGTTGTCCAATCTTCTCCTCGGCATCGTAGTCCCTCTGAACTACAGTGTCTTCGACAATCTTCTTTAGTTTGCGAGACTCGGGTGTGCGTGACCTTCGCTTCGTGGTCGACTTGCTGACCGACACCTCCTTGACTCTGCTTGAATGAGTGCGGGACTCTGAGCGACGTTTACTGCGTGATCGACTGGTCCTCCGCTTTTCATCACGAGTGCGATGCGAACGTTTGCGGTCACGGGAGCGCGAACGCTTGACGTTGCGTGACCTTGATCGTCGTGATCGGGATGTGCGAGAGGCGCTGCGGCGACGGGATCGTGATCGCTTGCGACGATCGCGCGACCTCGAGCGTTTTGAACGTGAACGAGAGCGGCTCTTGCGGCGAGAGCGCGACCGTTTGCGCGAACGGGAACGTTTGCGAGAGTGGGAGCGTCTCGAGCGAGAACGCGATCGTTTAGACTTGCTTCGCGATCTTTTCGATCTCGTTCTGGAGCGTGATCTACGCCTTGACCGAGACCGGTGTGAACGGGAGCGAGAAGCTCTCCGATCTCGGGAACGAGAACGCGATCTCGAACGCCGGCGCTTGTCCTTGGCCAACATCCCGATGACGGGATCAATAGCCGCAGAAATCATGTTCTGTGCCTCCTTCACAATGGTCATTGCTTCCTCAATCTCCGCTTGTGCTGCTTCATTACTCTTGGCTTCCGGTTTTGAAATTGAGTCCGTTGCGTGGTAAACATTCAAGTAGCCGCCTTTGAATTCTATGCCTTGCATGCGCAGGGCATGGATGATACTTTGTTGTTCGCAAAACTCGATCATGCAGTATGTCTTGGATTCCTTCTCAGCCCATCGCGCATACTTCACCTCTCCTGCTCTCGAGAAGCACTCCATGAGATCGTCCAGGCGCCACTCATTCTTGACGTCGCACACAATAATGGTGCGCCGGATTTCTTCGATTTTCCTTGAGTCGTAAAATGAAGGCAAGGCTGGATATTCCGGCAAATTGTTCTCCGTCAATTTGGGGTCATAAGTTCTTATTACCTGTAAAACACTTCTGTCAGATCGTGTGTCCCTTCGACTAGATCTCTTGCTTACCTGCTGCGGCGACTGTCCTTCGATGCGATTGACTACTTCCGGGGGAAGCTTAGAATCTGGTTTCTGCAATCCAGGAACGATGGTTCCATTCTTCGACATCTCCAGTGCACGATATTCTTCCGGAATTGACAGCACAGGGATAACAATTAGTGCCCGATCAATAAAAACGGTGTTGGTCAAGTGTTGTGCTACGGGGACACACGAATTGTCCACATACTTTACGTAACATATGCGCGATTGCACTGGACATGAGACATCACGCACCGTTGGATAGAGACGGATCTCTTCGATTTTCCCGATGTTTCCAAACAACGTCTGCATCTGGTCCTTGGTGGCTTGCGGTGCAATGTTGGTGACTTGAATCACTTTCGCACCCGACGCAGCTCCTCCCCCCGCCATCGTGGAGTAGGGTTTTGTAAATAAACTTTCTATTGTCAGTTGAAGCGTTTTGTTAGGATTTTATTGCGGAAAAACTGCTTGAAATAGCAGCTCCGGCGATACGAACTCAAACGATTGAATACACAGTGTTGCGAAAAAACGCCATTTATAAATGAAATATGAAGGGTGAACACTGAACTGTGAAAACTGAACGAAACAATGTGACTTACCGATAGATAAGGGGGAGTGTAGACTTTCTGAATGAGAACGATGTGGAAATGAAGCGAAAACGTTTTAAACGATTTTATACGTTTTTTATGTAACTAATCCAGGGATAGATAAGGTAAACGTTTTGTTTTAAATGAATCACCAACTATTGGTAAATAGACATGAGGAAAGTGCAAAGTTGGGGAAAAAGGAAATTTACTTCCATTTTAATCGTTTTTTGACCGAAATATACGCTTAAAAATATATCGATACCTTTTTGGCACATGTTCACCTCATCAAATATTACTTCTTACTTGCACAATCAGACAAACGACCTCTGAAGAAGGAGGAGGGTTCATGTTGGATTTTAGGTCACTTTTGTTTAAACCTAGAAATAAGGCCAAACATTGCTGACCTTGCATGGATGTATGCTTCTCGACTATATATACATTTTGGGCCGACTGTACGTTGGATCTTCACTCACGTACCGTTTGCAAATATATTCCGAATAATCAAAAATCACTTCATCCCTTAATTATTATTGTGCTCTATTTGAAGTGATAAAAAAATCACTTTCATGTATTATAGGTGATAGATAAAAAAAGCTTTTACCATAGCAGTGATGCAAATAACAAAAATTACTTCAATAAGACCTGTCAAAGTAAGAAAATACACGCGATTCTCACTGTTCATTGTGATGATTCAGTAAAATTATAGTTACTCCTCTGCCGAGAGTAGAACATAGGTGAAAATCACTTCTATCAGTTACGATAGCAAAATTCTGGGCGAAATCGGTCAAATGATATGTACCAAAATTCCAATATTTCCATCCATTTCAATGAGAGATTCTATCTAAAAAAAAAACGTCTTCATGTCATTGTACACATGTACTAGCAAGAACTGCAAAAAAAATGATCTTTCATTTTAGACCAACAGCACCTCGTTTGAGGTTGTTGGTTGGAGAATATCAAAAAAAAAGATAATTATTTTCATTTTGATTTGCTGCACGAGAAACATTGCGGTATTGGAGTTCCTGTGTTCCAAGTAAGTGCTGATGTAATAGCGTGATACGGTCTGTAATGTACTGCCCTGATGTAGTCTATATACTGGAGCTGTCCATAGTAAATTTCAACAGCACAAAGTCAAAACAAAATCTCAAACAAAAAATAAAATCACTACCTCGATGTCATCCCTGATTGTTCAGACACGATGACTCTCTTCAGTACTGCCAGTCACCATGACAGAATCAAAAAATTATCAAAATAGTCCCGAATGAATTCCAACTGCGTATCGCTGAGTTGTCATCCAACTGTCATCGTCCGTAACCACAACACCTTCGTCCCATCCCGCTCTAACCATTGCAACTGATAGCCGAACCCGCTGCATATAGTTTCTCCTTTTTTCCCAATGGAGAAAGAAAAACACCCCCCTACCTTTCAGAGCACTCTACAATCAAAAAAAAATATTTTTTTTTCAAGTGTATTCTTGCCTTCACATCGATTCATTCGCCAGTCCGCTCTTCATTCGTTCGGTAGTTCATCGACATACAACGTGCCCTCTCTCAAGTTAGAGCAGCCGTAAGACCAATTAAATGAAAAAATTAAACATCACGCGAAATCTCAATTTAGAATTCGTTTTTATTTGTCATTTTCTTTAAGTTTTATATTTCTTTCATTTGTGTTGCAATCTTTCGTTCGTCAATCTTTTCTGAAAGTCTGAAACGAAACAGTGACTCTGTGTAAAAGTATCTTTCTAACTTAAAAAATAGTGAACGAACAAGTTGATTCCTTGTTTGACGGAAAAAAATAAAACGCAACTGATTCCCAGAGCAAAAACGTACCAAGCATTTATTGATTTTGTTGTGAGCAGTGAAAGGTTAAAACACAAAAACAAAATCTCGAAGCTCGAGCAGCCGCACAATTTTGTAGCAATACGGTGAGTTTCTTGTAATCAGTTCCTTGCATAATCAGAATTTTCTAAATTCGTCCGGAATGTCCTACTCATGGTGAGCGCTTTTGTTTTTCACCAGCAACCCCAATCGATTTGATCTTATTGTATCGCCACTGGGCTGCTATCGATTTGAATAAGAAACCTGCGATTTTGTGTTTCCTCTACGCCTAGAATTTGAACATATTTTCACCGGAAAATAACTTTCTCTACGAGAAGATAACCGATAGATCCCAATGGAGGTGCATGAAGATTTCTATGAGTCACATGCATGATAGCCTCAGGCAGACAAGTCAGGCGAATGATATCAAATAAACAATCAGCGCTGTCGAGTGGTGCGTGGCCTGTTCATGTAGTTTACGTTGGTTTTGTTTATATAATGAGTGTTCACGTCATCAGGTGATGTATATTATGACCGTTTGCAAGGAGCATGTCTGCTGCGCCGATTTCGAAAAATGTACCATTTGCCGGAAGCTACTACGACCCGATGGGCATTGTTGTTTGGTCTTCATTCTGGTACGTGGTGGGGGTTTTATTTGTGATATGCTGTAAAAAAAGCTTAGGGAGGCCTTAGAAATAATTACAACTTTTCCCCATTTCGCAAGGGAAATTAAATCGCTCGAGCAGCCTGATTTTGGAACAGGAATGCGAGCATATTACGTCACTTAACACACAAACACATAGTAGGTGTGCACGTTTGTTTAGGTGTTCAGGTGTGCAGAGAGCGAGTTTCAAATCGTTTTGAATTTACCTTGACAACGTTGCTGGCCACAGCAGACACCTTCGTTAATGTGGAGCAGTGCATGGCATGTGTTTTCTCGATACAATCGCATTCACCATGACGGAGGCGTGAAGGGGCTGAATGAGTGAGGAACAAAAAACGAAAGAGGAACTCTGAGACGGTTGGCAACAACCGACAAGGGATGAATTTCTGTTTTTCCAACCGTGGTTTCATCAGCCACGAATCAGTCACTTGAATAAATTGACAAGCTTGCTTGCTTAAAATTCCCAACAGGGCAGTAGTGGTGTGTCCGAAAAAGAAAAAAAAAACGAAGTTCAAGGCTAAGTCACTTTGCCAGTCCAAACTCTGCACAGCAGCTGACGCCATCTCTCGCTCCGATCAGGTGATTTCTTATTGGTCTCACGACCGCCGCGTGTCTGCAGACTAACTTCAATGGAATTCAATCAGGCGATCGATGGGATTCCTTTTTGCAGACGCAATCTGCATTTCTGTTGTTGCTTCTGAACGAGTTTCACGTTCGTCTTCCTCCTCTGTACCTTTTTTTTTTGCTGGAATTTTCTCAGCCGATATTCCACTTCAGTTGGCAACATGATGGCGGCAGAAAACGTATCTGTCTACGTCACGCGGAGCGGATCTCAATTGATTCGCATACAAAATGAGTTTATTAGTCATTGGTGCGCGGGCCCATTATGTTTGCGAATAAAAATACCCCTTGCATCATTTGATGTGGCAGTTGACAGAGCAAATCGCATATTCGGCTACCGTCACAGGGAGTTAGTATTTGCAAATTTTCATTCGTTTCCCACGGCCATTGGCGGCGAAAGGTGAACGTGGAGACCTGAATTTATAGATGTGACTTGGTCGCACACACAGCTTGATGGGGATAATAAATTCGAATGGCGGCACATAACGAAGGTGGTGGCGCGTTTATGTGGTAAAGTCGATTGTAAACTTGAACTTGACACGTGACAATACGAGTTGCCATACGAAATCAGCAGCCCCGGGGTTGGCGTTGCTTAAGTGGGGTTTGTTTGTTTTCGACTTGGGCTAATTTGTATTCATTAGCTAAGAAGCTGACGCATTCCGACGATAAAAAAAACGTTTGGGCTCTGAGATGTGTCCTAGTTTGAATTGCACCGGGGCAGATTGGAAGACGCAATCGGGATGATGCCACGATTGATGCTAATGTGGTGCAAATTGAAAGTTTTGTCTTTACAAGCAGTAAATGGGTCATGTTGCTGCTCGTTAAAGGGCCACAGAGAACACTAAAAGCGGGTTAGATTAGATAAAGATATTTTCACATACTGAACTCCATCTCATCCAAGTTTAACATATCGAAGACATATATAAGCTCGATTTAGCACGAGTGTAAGCTCAATTCACGGTCGACTTGAAAAGTCAAAGCAGCGTCGTTAAGTTTCATAGAAAACATTAAATTGACCGTGCGTCTATTACACTATCTTGTTGTCTTCTTTTTGCGAATTCCTCATAATGACGCCGATGATATCATTTGTTTTTGTGCTCATAGCCGCAACGCATGAACGACGGCTACGCGTCGGGAAAATTGCTAAGCCGTACCCAATTTAGTTATGAATTACTCTAAATGGATCCCAGCTTTGAAATTTTGGTGGTGAAGGAAATCACAAATGTTCTAAAAGCAATCCAATAAGGAATTCCATTTACAAAATTGCATAAAATGAATGGTCATTAAAACAAAATGTAAAAGAAAATTCTCATCATATGGTCTAAAAATGACCAGTTCTACATTTTAATAATGTATGCCTCAAGCAAAAATTCCTTCCCACTTGGAGGGCGCTTATCTTTTGAGGCACTGGCCATATTACTGACTGGTAATTCCAAAATTTTCCACTAACCGCCGTCAATGTAAACCGATTAAGTGCGTAAAATAAGACGCATTACACAAAAATGAAGGCAATGATAAGGAAAGGCAGTGGTATGGTATCTGATTGGAATGCAATGACTATCGTTAGTTTCTGATGAAAGATATAACCTCAATGATTGACGTTATGTCTATGTATGTTTTGGATGTTGGGACAAAATGTATGGGATTTATTAGCTTGTGGAAGCAAAATGTCAGCTCTAATACGATGATGAGATGTTTGTTTTCGTCACTTTAAAGCTTACATTAATTTCACCACCCTTCTCTTCGCACGTGAAATAGTTGGGCTTTGAATAAAATTTTACAAATATGTTCCCCTTCGGTAATGCCGTTGGCTGAACTCCTTTTGTTTTAAAATTTTGTTTAAGCCGTACCATTGTCTGCTGAGAAGACTTAAATATGATTTGTTTTTCCTTTTCCGGCTATGGGAAAATGATCTTGTCAGAGTTTTGGTTTGCCAGAAATATGCGTAAACGTACATAACGTGGCAAGGCTTACAACTTCATCATTCAAAGGCTTTCCTCTTTGTTTCTAGGACATGAAGAATGCGGAAACCGCCTCTTCAGATCAAGTGAAGATCTCCCTTGACTAAGGCAAATTCAGCTGAGCGGACATAACTTCCACGGAATGAGCCAACATAATGTAACTAAATACAGATTGCATGCTTACTTCGTAAATAAATCTGTATTCGTTAGTTAAGAGGAACTTTAATAGACGTTGACATTGGTTGCCTTAAGTAATATTGACATTCTAACCAGAAGCAATCGTTAAAAGACCATCAGGTGATCAGACTTTATTCTTAAAATTTCAATCGTTAAGCTGCGACAAAGTGTCATCTCATCTGGATGCACTGCTCTGTGGGCTAGAAACCTTTAAGTTTTATTATTATAGGCTTTGTGTATATATATTTCCGTGTAACAACTTCTTGCACTCCGTTAAAGCGAAGTAGTTTTAAATCCTTCCTCGAGTTGTCTTGCATTTTTATTCTTCAAATGCTTTTGTTTGTTAATTCCTCCGTCCTCGAGAGCGGTCACCTTCTTCAAACAATAAACTAGACTTTGACATCTATAAGCTTCTTGTGGAGACAGCGAACCAATTTGTACGAGAAATAGTAGTTGCCCGCAAGTTAGTTATAAAGTAAGTTAAATGACTTAGTCCACAAAGAACCAACACATAGTTTCTTAAGCAACTACTCGTGTTGTGTCTGCTATTGCTCTAAAGAGTAATTCATCGTGAGGTTGTATTTTCAGTAGGCTTTTTTTGTCAGATCACGGATGACTTCTACCATACTCCTTTGTCATTTTCGTTTTGTATTTTTGGCAAATCATCACGAAAAGACTAATATCACAACAGCGTTTTTAAATCACTCACCTATATTACGAAAGGCAGCGTTCTTTGGGAAATGATTTTCGTGCGATTCGAGAAACATACGGTGCTCATATTCGTCCTACTGAAATCACTACTGTCAATACCATTCGCAAATTTTAGCCCCAGTTTACATAAGGGGATGACAGTCAAAGGGGTAGATTCAGCTCGTAGTAAACAGACGCAAAACGTCATCCTCAGCTGCTTGCCCATGGTAATGGAGTTGATGAAATTTAAGCTCATGGTCTCGGAGAGCTCTAGTTTCAACAAGACGACACTACGAGCTATACAACGCAGGAGTTGGTTTACTCGAACCACTCGCCGAAAATTTGACCTTTCAAAGTGATCATCTCAAACATTGTTGTTGCCAACATCATATCATTTGCAAAAAGTTCAGAAATGTTAAGTTCACTTTTAAATTTATGTATTTTGTTTTACATAACAAATCGCACGGTTCCTTATGAGTAGAGGGCACTTACAATTTCATGTTTTGCCAACTCCGAATAACGAAATTCAGAAACTTTTCATGGAATCGGAAAGATCTGGTGTCGTCAAAAAAACTGCAAAAAGTTCGGTCACGGAGTCAAACCTGGAACCTTTAGCGTGTGAGTCAATGTACTTACCCACTACGCCACGACGTTCAAAACATAGAGCATATACAGAACAATTAATTTCACTTCTGTAGTTGAAACTTTTAGAATGAGCAAATTTCTCTACAATTTCCACACACCAGTAAAAAAGTTCCAACTTGAAATACATGTATCTGCGATAAATTCTGCTGAATGTGAAAATTGTTTAATCTTACAGTATAAAAAACAATGCAAAAGCGTTTCTTGAAAAAAATTAAATTAAATAATAAATTATTGGCAAATATTTTACATAAAAAATATCTTTTTTCAATTCTAAGGCTTATTTTGCAGAACGCATGTTTTTATTTTTAAAACAACAACCTTCGGTAAAGCAGACACATTTTCTACTCCTCGTTCTTTAGGTAATATTTTTGTCACATGCAGCCAACACTTGATGACAGCTCGTGAATGGGATGCAAAACACTGTTACGAAATTAATAGCAAACTTTCTTGCATAAACCGTCACGTTGCCTATCTGTTGTTCTTACAATCGATTGAATTCTATTCGCACCAATTGCGCCTGCATGTCTCGTGTATTTAATTATAATTTCCGGTTTAAACAAATTTTTTTTCCTGTCGCCATTAAGTGCGCAGGGTCAAGGCAGAATTATCTATCTAGACTTCGACTTTCGAAACCAGTTTGTTGCTACATAACGCTACATTTTCAAGTTTTTCTTACTGCGGAAGGTGACGCATATCTTTGTAAAGTTAAGATTAATATTTCACTTGAAGTTTCAATCTACGACTAGAATTAGCTCATGGGCTTGTTAGTTAAAATAACAGAAATGTCAATACAGCAAGCAAAAATATTATTATCTGGACATTCTTTTGATAGTGTTGTTAAATAACTCAATTGTTTTTTTATATACTTTATTGTTGTTTTATTTCCAAAAGAATAAAACAAAAAAGGAATAGTACAATATTTAGTGTTATACCATCAAAAGATTACTTCTATTATCGCTAGTTAGGTGTTTTCATGTTTATTCTGAACCTCATCTTAATTGGGTCAAGTTGAAGGTTCTTCGATTTTAGATTAAATATTTTTCTGAAGTTCTTTTTAATTTTATCACCTGATACCTAACCCATGTTAGTCGTATTAATTGTAAATTACTCTGCATTTCAATCAGAAAAAACGCATATTATGTCACTTCAAGGCCCTAAAAACCATTGCGAGCACCATAAATCCAAATCAATAAAGATCTTATCCAAAACTGTTTTCTTGAAATGCTGAAGTGTTTCTTTCAAATTTGACATAATCCTGCAATGCGTCTTGCAAGAATTGCCTTCCCTCGTAATGAGCTTCGACCGTCCATTTCATATAAACTTTGAGCTTATTGTAAGCCTAAAGTATTTAAATTAAATATAATATAAATTATGTAAGGCAGTAAAGTTTAACCACCCAGGAGTTGGCTTCGAAAATGTTACTGCATCCCGTAAACCTACTACTGCAAACAAAAATAGCGGCGGTTATTCATTCTCCTAAATTTTTCCCACTTAAGGCAGTCCCAAAGTAGTAGCAACGCACTTGTGCCAACGTTTTTTGTTTCTAATTTTCAAAATACGTTGCAAAGTCATCAGAAACTGCGTCGTTAAATAGTGTCAGACACAAAAAACAATTCACTCTTATCTGTTTACAAAACAAGCGTATCTCAAACACTAATGAATATTTTGACGTAAAATTTGGCACAGATGTCAGTGTCAACTTGAAAATAAAAGCGTTTGTTCGAAATCCTAAAAACCAAATCTAAATCTCTCCTCCCTCCCAAAAATCCTCCATCCTCTAAAATCTTACGTGAATAATAAGATACGCCATACAAGTGGTTACTGCCACTTCTCTTTGTGAAAAGCAAAGGCAAATCAATCAGTCAATCAAAAGGAGATATGTACATACATATGTATCTTGCAAAACTAATCATTTCCACAATTGAGCGTTTAAAATTCCCATTCAATAAACTGTGTCAAAATTGTGGGCCCTCATTATCCGATTGAAGTGTGCAATAAGTTCAGTTCAAGGCGAGAGAGGGTTGTGTCTGCCACCACAGCAGCAAAAAGGTCGCAACAATTTAAAAGAGGTTTCATCAACTTTCTTTCTCAAGCATAATTATAATAAAATGACAAATCGCTGTAATCTGTGGCGTTACGTCAACGAACTCTAAGCCGGCGTGTGTTGCTGATGGAAAATCCCCACCAAAGAAGACATCCAAAAGTTCAAAGATGCGACGAAGTAATTAAATTCGACATCCTTAGCACGTAGGCAACACGATTGAGTGCTCAACGGGGTGATGTGTTTGTGTATTTTTTTTGGTTGGAATTGACAAATTTCTGCTGTGCCCCCCTTTCCAGTTCGAATTTCACTCTTCTATTTGCGTGGAAAGGTGAGGAAGTGTGAGGAGAGAAGAGCAGCAAGACTGGCGCAAAGTTAAAACGAAGTAGTGCGTGTAAAGCATAAACCGATACAAAGTTCGTTTACCCAATCGAAGATGTTCAACTTCAATCTTGATTCCACGGCGACGAGTGCCTGAAGAAATTCTTCAAGAATCGCTGAACGGTTTTCATGAATTAAAAATGAATCTACGCACGCAGGTGTATCTGCCTCTACGCATGTTGGCATAGCGAAATAGCCGCCAAGCGCGCACATGTCTCCTACCCGTTGTGTGGCCGCATTCCCCAATCGAAAACAACAGGTATCGCGGCGAGAAAAAAAATGCGCTTCGCACACTTTCAAGTCAAGTGCCTTGGCGCCCACAAACATCGTAGCCGACTTTATCGGAACGCGCAACATTCGGTGGCGTGGGCTGATAAAGCGGGCCACAGGAAATGTGCCTCTCTTCTACTTGTAAAGTCGACTTTCTATGAAATAGAAACATCCGACGCAGTCCAAAGATCAACACTTGCGCGCTTTGAAAAGTACAAGCTCCACGTCATTGGCCTCCACGCAAAATTTTGTTTGCAATCCGCTGAGTTTGCTTTGCCGCTGAGTCACAGCTTGAGCGCTGGCGATGACACGTTTAATGTATTATTTCACTGCACGGTCATGTGCTTGAGGAAATTTTGCGAAAAAGAAGCGAAGCGAGTCTTGTGAATCACCGGCATTTGATCAACTTTTGCGAAGTGTGTTGGTAACAAAATTGATGGTCCACGGCAGAGGAAGAAGTTGCGTCCAACTTACGGCACTTTTGATGTGTTTGTATTGCTGAAGCACTCAGACTTCGCGTCTATTTTTGGAGTGGCACTTTGAGTGGCCTTTCAGGGGGTTGCTCTTTCGCATAAAGCGGGAAGGATGTGCGTATGCTGTATGAATTCAAACGAAAAATCCCCACTGACGTTGCTTGGAATCACCCCAAACCGCAAGAATAACAGGGTTATCGGCATTTCGGTTTTGAGCAAACAAGTGATTGGAGCTTATCAGCGTGGCGAGGTTGTAGATTTCTGCTCTTACTCTGGGTATACTTTGAGCGAGAAGAGTTTTACATGAAATTCGTAGAATTTGTCGTTTAAAATAAAATAGGGGACGTTTACATCACACTTCGTCAGAATACTTTTGTAATTTAATGCATGCTTTAGATAAGCATTATATGGCTCTCTTGTACATTTTTTCCTTGCTATGCTTACATAAGAGGTTTTTATTTTAAATCTGCTTCACACGTGAAGACGTTGACGTTGAAGCTTTGAATGAAGAAGTCGACAGCAGTCAATGGCCGAAGTTATCAGTCACCGTGATAAATCCGAAAGAGGAATTGAGTCGAATTTACGCGGAAAAGCCGCAATCCCAGTCTGATGATGTCACCGTGTTTTTGACGCCCACATTAATTTCAATTTCGGCTACAAAGATTGTTTATATAACTAGTTCGGTCTAAAATCAATGAATTTTAAGGCGGAAATTAGTGTGGGTGGGTGTCAATGCGACAGCTGCGGCAAATACAAATTTGAAAATACAAATTTCTCCATAGCTTTCGCCGTGATATTGTTATTTTTTTATTTGTTACTCGTTCCTCTAATTCGTAATTTTTGACAGCTAACGCGTTATTTGTAGCATCTGTCAAATTTGTACTTTCTATTTGTATTCCAAGACTCTCCAATTGAGGGATTTAAATAAATATAATGTGTCGTGCCATTTGACGCATCAAATGGAAGATAAATCAAAGATAACACAATTATTGCAATAACAACATGTTGTGGTCTTCACGCAGACTAGTGAATCACGACTTATCTTTAACAAATCCCAAAGGTGAAACAAATGAATGTCTCATTAATGCGATCTAGAAAACGCGATTTAATAACTTTTTTTCAAGTTTCTGTCTCTGACTTCTTTCCCTCCATACCTTGTCTTATAAACAAGTAAACCGGGAAAGAAATTGTCAGAAATATTTTTGAGCCAAGAATCATCATGTAACTTCACTTCATGAAAATTCTTAATTCTACAATCCGGAGTGGAAATGACTTACAAGAAATAGTTCACACAGCTTATAGCTTTTGCTCGGCTTTGCAAAATAAGTTGTCCATCCTCGGTGATGTTGAAGATCTATTTAGAAAGTCGTCACGGACTACACTCGAACTCCTCTAATTTTTTTTACGTTTTATTTGAAATTGCTTATGAAAAACTTTTACAATTTTGCCGTTCCAAGTCGACAATAAACTGCAGGTCGGAGGTCGCTTTTATTAAGCTAGCTATTAAACGGGGATTGTGTTACAAAATGATATTTATGACAGTGTCACTCCTATAAAGTGTATCAACCAACAGCATTTCCTTGAAACACGTTGTCACTTTTCCCAACATTTCCATTCAGCCAAATTTCTATCTATTTCATTTTCTCGTCACTTATCTGAGTACGTCCAATAAATTTCCACTAAAATTTCGTCACAAAAACAACATCGTACACGACTGCTTTGAAGTCTACGCGAACATTATTTAATACCTTGGCTAAGATTGAAACTCAAAGTTTTAGTCAGAAATAAATTCAAATTTATTCTTCTTCCGCTTGGTGGTCGGTCATCTTCGCATCGCAGAAAATGCGTTCGTCTCGCTTGAGTGCTTCCTAGGTTTACGATCTAAAAATACCTTCTGCTTACCGTGTTGGCCATGTTTCTGTTCCGTCTCTGGGGGAAGTTTGAATAGCCTCGCAAATAAATTTTCTTTTCTTCTTATTATGTAGTTTTTTTTCGAGTCTTGCGTGAGAGATGAATGAAATTTTTGGGGGGGATACTTTTGAGTTTGGAAACTTGAATTTGTAGTTTTAAATTCACTGATGCTAATGTGCTCATCAGTCGTTAAGGTTGAGGCGACAACTTTATGGAAAATAAAATACAAATGGAATATAAATTCGATCAACGTTAAACACCGATTGTGAATATTTATCTTTGGTTTATTTAGAGTTAATTTGCATTTGGTTTAAAAGGAGTCTTATGAAAATTTTTAAGGTTTTGAGATCGTTCGGCTTCTGTGAGATGGAAGTTGGAGACTGGACTTTAGTTAGTTAATTTTTTATTGAATAGTAGTTGGCTTAGATTAGATGGAATTCTCAACATTAACTGCTCTAAAAAGGAGTCTCCTTAACATATTCCAGAATAATAATAAATAATTGCATTGCATTGTAATTATGATTTATATATTAAATATTCAGTATTCCTATATTTAGGAGAGTGGTTGCTAAGAAAATATAACCGAATTTTCGATCTTACTTAAGTCCTCTGATTGATTAAAGATTGTGGGTCTTGTGTGAAGTTTGTGTATTTCAATTCAACACATTCAAACACTCATTTATTTCGAAAGAGGTCAAAAATCGTCAAATCTAAAAACACCAAAACATAATGATCCTCAAATCGCTGCCTTGTACACACGATTTTCAAAAAATTAAACAAAACTAAGTCAATGCCATTAATTGTGAAACTTGGAATTTAGTTTAATCGTTTCGTTTTCGTTTGAATTTGAATTTCAGTCGTTCTTAGTCACTTAAAAAGACTGACTACGTATCCGATTCTTGTGACATTGTTCCCTAGTTCTTATTATTTATGCAAATCGGAGCAGGTAATTAAGGCTAATTCGTGTGGACATTGCCTTCAACTCTCGTAGCACACTGCTTTCTGTTTTCTTTTTAAAGATTTCGTTGTACTATTTTTGAGACTCCTACGTTTTGTTTATTCAGCTTAATCAAATCCTGAGGAAATTTCGTCACCGAAATTGTGGAGAAATGTGTACAGAAGGTGCGAGGAGTGAAGTGTTTTCGTTAAACCAGAAAAATCAGGTGCGAATTCTGCAAAAAAAGTGCCGATAACTATGTGTACAAATGACTTATCGTTCACATTTTCAAGTTACTTATATAACGGGTGACTCCATGCCTTTTTGACATCAATAACGATAATGTTGACATTTGTTAAAAAAAAACAAGCACTATGACGCAGGTTTGACACAAAAAAAAAATGATTTTAATCCTGACGTAAATATAAAAAAATCAAATCAGTTCTTAATTCGTTATTTCGCATGGCCTAAAATGTTTTGTTTGTTTTCGCGAGAAATCCCCTTGATTCTCTCCTCCCACACACAGAAATACAATAATTTTCCATTTGAGCAAGAGAAACTTTTCTGAATCACAGGCTCACCAATGCAGTAGGTGATCTGAAAACAAAACAAAAAATGATAAACTGGTGATCCATTGACGACGCAAGTCATTCGTTTTTAGTAGAATGTGTGAATGAGTATCTGCGATGAACATACGTTTCTTATCAGTAATCCCGCATGTACACAAACAGATTTCCATTGGCATTTGCACAACCGATCGACTAAATAATTGATTTTCGTTCTTTGAGTGACGTGGTGGCACTCAGGTAAATCGCAAACGCTGTGTAGTTGACATTCCAAGAGTACATCATGGTCAGGTGAAGTGAACGACACGCGCTACATTCCGTCACATCTTCATGCAAATTCGGGGCAGATAACATACTCGTTTGTATCGTAGCATTGCTTCTTTAGAATTCTCGGCTGGTGGGCTGTGTTTGCATTTATTTGTGTGACAGATGTCGTGACGAAAACAGATTAAGTGAAATGAAATTTAAATCCAACATTATCGAGAGTTTGTTCTTGTGACGAAGCTGTGAACTGCGAAAGATTTGTTTGACGTCAATTGGCAAGAGCACTCACGCAGTCTTTTTTTGTTTTCAATCCGATTTGGTAAAGTAGTAGGTAGTTATTTTTTGGCCACGTATTCCTGATTGGGCTCAATACTTGATAATATTATAGTTTCTTTGTAAGGTATTGGTTTTTAAGGTATGCATTGCTGAAGTTATGACGACATCAGAGGTTGTACGCTCAAAATAAAATTTTTATGTGATAAAGGTTTTTATAATAATAATAATAATTGAGTGGCACTAGCTTCTACAAGAACTACTCGTGTTGTGCGTGCTACTGTTCTCTCACGAATAGAAGGGACCTATAGTTTTTTGCCGACTGCGAACGGCGAGATTTGAGAAGCTTGTCATAGACAATTGATACTCTTTGAGTGTTGTCTGCAACTCGAAAGAGGTGGTGCCGTGAAAAAATGCGAGGTGTCCCGTCCGGGAAATCAAACCCAGACTTTCTGCGCGGCGGTCAACGCACTTACCACTACGCCACGGCGACCATTGGACAGATAAAATTTCTTTATCTCTGTGAAAATCTGTGAAAAAAATGAAATGAAAACCAAGGCGCATAACGCCAACTCTGAGAACCGTTATCTAAAAAATCTGTAAAATGTTTAAGTTACTTGTACAACCCCAAAGTTGTGCGCCGTACGTCCAGACAAGACAACTTTAAATACGTAGCTTGGAATGTTGAACAACAAGCCAGCACATACTGTGCTTTTGCAAGTTCCGCACTTTTCTTTTTCATGCGCTTATAAGTTCGTTTCTATTTCAGCTTCGGAGCAGAGTTGTTCCATTCGTCCACAAAACTAATTATAATTGTCCTTTGTGTAGTATTTATTCATGGGTATTTTCTATACAAGATCTTTTCTACGCGATCCATATCCATATATAAAGAAATGTTTTCTTAATTTAGTTACTAAAAAAATTATTATAACCCTCCCTATCGACCGCATAAAAACAGGTTTGGCCATAGATTCCGAAAATTTTTGCCATAACATTTCGAGGTATAAAACCACCCTGATTTGATTCGTCACCCTAAAAATACAGACGAAAGTATCGGCCCTTCTCTGCCCATAAAAGTATACCACACGAAGGTAAGAATATCAGCTGTAAAAATTAAATCACGTCAGAATGTAGCGTCACCCAAGAAAAAGAAGTTCTATCGTGACTGTTCATCATAACTTTTTTGTGTGATTCAGTCCAATATTCTCATAGTCTGATGTATGTGAAGCAACAGAAGCTTACCCGCAAGGGTAAGGTTCCATTTAACACACCAACTGTGTTGACGGCACTCCTGTTCGAATAACTTTTGTGTTATTGTTTATGCGAAGAGTAATATAAAAATAAAGTCTCTGACTAAACAGATTGCGGAATTCTGCAATCAAACGAATAATTTTTCTAGGATTGCGCACCGGAAATTTTAATGTCCGACAACAAATACAGAACAGGTAAATAGAGAATATAAAGCATATCGTAGTCTGGGTGATCGAAGCGTAGTGTCACGTCTTTGTGCGAAGAACAAAAATTCCTGAAAAGAATAGTCGTAACTGTTTCTGGTCAAAGAAACTAGTACTTCAAGTATTGAGTGTCATCCTGTTATGCGGATTGTTTTTTTTAAGACATCAGAACAACAACTTTGCCAGAAGTTCGTGTGTAAGTGTAAATCAAATTCAAGTTTATTCTACTACCATCTGAACAATTCAGATGACGTAATTCTTAGAGGGAAAACGTCAATCAAGTGCGGTCAATGACCCTAGAACTTCTGCCATTTGAAAGAGAAGCCATTTAACTATGTTCTATCATTCGTAACCGGAGAGCAAGCTTCAATTCCCCACTAAAGGCCAGTCCACAACAACTTTTACTCCTCGATATACAGAGATACACGTCATCACGACCAGAAAATGGCCTTAATGAGGTCTGAAACGGTTTAGTCCGCTTTTTAGCACGGCAGCGCTTCCCTTCGGCGAGCATTTGGTGTGGTTATTATGTCGAAACATGCCACCATTATTTACGCTTTTCCACCGAGATGATTAGCCAAACAATTACCCCTAATGGGCGTATGTATGTAGCCCCAGCTCAAAGGTGCGACTGTCAGTGCCAGATATCGTTCACCTTAATTACAGCAAAGTTACAGAAGAAACAGACAGACAGAAACGTTTTGAAGCACGTGCCGGAAAGGGCTGTCTTCGTTTCTCACCCTTTCTCTCTCTCTTCCATTCACCGAGCAGTTTAGTGCTTTTATTGAAATGACTTACTTTGAGAACGTCAACGAGAAGCCAAAGACAAAGCTATCAGCTTTGATCCGAGTGCATAACGCTTGTTAGACGCCGAGACGTGCCGCAAAGGGGGTCAATTAATATCGTACGATATTCAAGGAAAGAGAAGGCGACTGGCTCATGTGCATGACGAATAAAAAAAAAACGCAGACAGTTTAAAAATAGTAAATTGAACAATTGAACGATACTTGCGGCGCGGTGGTGTGCAAGCAAGACCCAGCGGACCGCGGGTTCATCCGTGAAATTGTTTATAATATTTTCTGCGTGGCGTTGTACGATAGTTTGTTTCAATTTATCTTTATTCACTTAAAATTGATTTGTGAATTGTACCACTTACTACGCTCTTTGTACGAAGGGGATGTGTTCGGCGATTGGGGAGCGCAACAAATGACGTTACATAAAACTGCTGAAGCGCACCTGTTTTTATCTCAATGCACGGCGTTTGTGGGGATTACGTCAAGATAATCCCGCTTGCTCGGTAACTGGTGTTGCCACGTGAGGGTTTTCGACTTTGGCGTCACAATCTTTGGATTTTTTTTTATCGTTTTAGATTTGAAATTCTTTGTTTTACGAGAGCGGTAAGGTGATGGGGCATTTTGAAGAATACTTTGCCACCCCACGCCAATTTTCATCGCTATCGCTATCGCGTGATCGGTGATGAAGGGGTGAATGATTAATGATTAATTTATTCTGAGGTCTCGCCCTTGGGTTTTTGCAAAAAGAAAAAAAAACAACATTTTGCAAACCCCTTGGGAGATAATCTGAAGTGGAATTAATTTGCATGTCGTTTGGCTTGTTTTTAACGAAGGTGACGCTGTTACGAGTGAGTAGTAATTGCTTGATTGACGGGTTCTGACTAAAGTTTATCGAATGATATGATGGTACGTTAGAGAAACGTGGACTGCATCTTGTTTGAGATTGTCCTCATAATTAACTTATCAATTTAGTCGTTGATGCTTGAGTATTGTTAGAAGTTCAACCCGGTAATGACTACTTCCTAACAGGTGTAACAGTTTTTACATCGCTGACAAATATATGGGCGATGAAAAACAAGCTTAACATTTTATACTTAATTGGCTTTATTGATCGTAAATAGCGGTCATGTACTTTCGTCATTTTTGTATGCCAGAATCGAAGAGCAGGTGTAGTGCTTTACTTAAAGATGACGTTGTTACATTGCACAAAAAATAACAAAAACTTGCCGTAGTGCCGTAGATATTGCAAATTTATCCACAATTAATAAACAATTTCATGACAGCGTTCTCAAATGGGAAGGGAAACTGCCTTCTCTGCAATATTCCACTTAGTTTACATCAAATAAGCTCATTTGAATTAATTTATTTTTTGTTTGCATTCACAAATCAGATTTGTGAAATTCAGCAAAAAAAGAAACACGATTATACCGCTATTCGTTAAAGGGTATCGCACTGCTGCCGGCAGTCCACTCATCTGTCACTTCTCAGCTAAGTGGCAGCATTCAGCCGTATATGTGTACAACTGAATCAATAAACAGTTTTTTCTCGTTCCCGCGCTTATATGTATTTCTTGCAAAAGGTCCATGCACTTCGGTGCTCATGTCGAATGATTTGAGTGTGATGCCCACTTTCTACCCCATAGAATTAAAAATTCATAGAATATCTGATAAAGAAGAGTTCAAGGTTATCGCTGAGCAAACGTGACATTCACTCACATACGAAAACATATCGTTTCCAATCCCGGACTTACGTCTAGCTTACGTGCTCAGTTCATAATCTTTTTGCAAATAAAATATCACGTTTTCTGTCGGACCGTCGTCAATTAGAACAAATAAAGAACCGTTCAATCGAGTTGAATAAATTTAGAGCATTTATTTGACGTTGACGTCAATTTGACGTTTGTGTAAAAGAAATTCCCAGTGAACAGACAAAAATTGTGCGCGCACAACGCAAGTAACTATCTTCCGACTTCCTGCTTGATATGTCCAGGCCAACAGCAAGAGGCGGAAATTTCATAACACTCTCTGATATCGCTATCACGACCTTGGCACTACTAAACACCACATACATAAATTTGGCACATCACCCCTTCGCCCCCGGTGCGCACTGGGTTTGCGTAGAATGTGCAAAAATACGCTCCCGAAGAAGAAGATAAAAACTAATAATTCGCAAATGACGCAATTCGGCGCCGCGTTGCGTAGCGGGCAACAGCTGATATCGTGCGTGTAGTCTTACGATCCGGATTGGAAGTGGCGTGCACGTGAGTGACCGATTTCCTTTGGACTGTTGCCACATGTTATCTGCGCTTGGGTGGGGTGACGGTGCTTTTGGAAGACATCGCGCGAATGGTCGTATCTCGCCATACACATATAAATTAAATTCGATGACGTCTAATCGGATGCAGGTCAACCTCACTTCAAAGTCTATGCGCTGTTGACGTGGAGCTTCGTTTTCAGCCGTTTGACTCATTGCTGTTGTGCGTTTGTTTTCAGCTTCTGTTTTGTTGTTGAAAACTACTGCGATGAATTGAAGTCAATTAGTATCAATTTGAGAGGTGGTTCGATTGGTTGTTGGTCGAGTGAATTTGTGGTCCTATGTGTCACGAGTTTATTTTGTGAAATTCCTTAAAGATCTTCTTCTTCTGAGGTGATTACAATTAGTTAAAAGAACGGGATGTTATGTGTGTTGGACTTAGATTTGTGGTTAAAAATAGAAAAAAATCTTTTAAAGTCTTGCGTGGAAGTGTGAATTTAATTCAAGTTGTTCTGGAAGTCCGCTACAAATTAGATTATTTATTTCTAGCAAGTGCTAGTTTCTTTCTATAGTTTAATAATTTTTATTTTTTGAACATGAAAGAAACATGGAAGAGTCGATTTTATGACTTATATGAGAAAAATCGTTTGTTATGATTATGCATAACGCATGATCAAAGAAATTATAATTTTCCCATTCCGTGATATTATGAAGATTTAAGGCGTGTTTTTTTCACTAGTGTTTACACAGCACCGGGGGATATTATACACAATGCAAGCGCAAAACGACATAAGAAATTAAAAAAAGAAAATACGTTTCTAAGCCAGCAGGGGGTCTTTTTAAACTTTTTCGTTCTCTATAATTTTGGGATATAATTGATTTTTTTTAGCCAAGTAGTTACTTTTAATTGACATTCCCTTGTCTCCTTTTGAGATTATTTAGTCCTTCAGCAATAACCTGCTAGGCACATATCTAGTTATCTAAATAGTTTCTGAACAAAACGCCCCTCACGCACCCAATAAAGGCCTCTATTGGACCAATGTTGTCGAAAATTTAACTTCATTTATTCTGTTTTATTACTTTTATCTGCAACATTAAAACCCATAAATGAAATTGTTTACTGATCACATTTTTTACACATACAATAATCCATCAATCTTCGTTTCTCTTTCCAGGTCAATATTTTCAAACAGAAGCCCAGTCGATTAATCCAACTTCCGACGGAAACAATCCACCTCGTGTAGAAGTAAACCAAAGCGCCAATAAATTCGCATTCAGCGATAAACAATCCGCCATCCCACCCGCAATTCAACACCACCAGTCCACAGAATAAAACGCAGACACTCCGCTCTGGACGATCGGTGTTTTAGTGTTACTTGGTTGTTTGACTTTTTTGTTCTCGCAGTTGAACAGTATTAGCGTACCCAGTCTCAGCTATCTTTGCTATGGCATCATCGTCGGTTCTTGCTAATAATCCAATTACAACACACTCAACTCTTGGGGCGCCCACATCGTCGTCTTCGTCTTCTTCGGCATCTTCTCCTTCAAACTCGTCCTCCTCACGCAAGCGAACATACGAGAGTGCACTTTCGATGCCCACATCCGCGAACACAATGAAGGCACCAACACTCACCAGAGCCACGTCGCTAGACGATGCTGCAGGACTCCGTCAGACGACCTCAACGTCAATTGCCATTGATATGCACAGCAGCGACGAGGCAGACAATGGCTTGGAGATACCGGTTCTTGTGGACGCTGCCAAAGGCGCTACCGCTTCGTTTGTGAATGGAACCAGCAGCGGTGTCAGTAGTAGCAAAAAGAAGTACGTTCCAGCTCAGACTACGAACAGCAGTGCTGTTGAGTTTACGGTAAGTGTCTAAAATAGCAAACGCACAGTCACGTGATATGCGCTTTCAATTGAGTTTGAATTTGTAGGAAGTTGTGTCGCTGAGACACGATCGAGTGTCTGGTTATGTCGGATGATTTTTGGGCGCATGCATGAGATCATGACTAATGCCGGTTGGTGACTGAAATTTATATTCACAAGTGCTTTATGGGGAAACCAGTTGTATTCGCAAACGTCACAGATCGCCGTGAATCGTGGCAGTGTCCTATCACTTTGGCAAGGTGAACCGGATAATGAACTGGTTACAATGCCGGCATACGATTAGCTGACTTATGTCGTGGATACCGGCGGAGGGGCTGTTTGGAAAAGTGCTACACGCCCTCCTCCCAGCATTCCATTCTGTGCAATTTTAATTTGATGCAAATCACGTTAAAGGGTGTGAGTTCATTTAGTATAGGACTAGGGCGGATTAGGTCAGAAACTGGAGGGACTGAACATCTAATGAGTGTGACAGCTGAATTCAATCCGTTCGTGTCCCGTTTGAATTGTATATCGCATCGGACCGCAGTACCATGCGGTGACATCATGCAAGAAGCTGGAAAAACAAACGGGAGTTATTCGCAGGTTTTCTGCGCGATAAAAATACTCTCTACATTCTATACTCTTCTGCGTTTTCTTGAATTCAATGTGCCCTACGAACGTGAACTAAATTGCAGTTGTAGTGCCTCCTTGTGGCTTATTAACTTTTCAAATGACTACGTGGGTATGAGCAGAGCTCCATTTCATGTATTCTCGCATGAAACACTGAACTTTCGCAATTTGCTTGTCTGGGCTTCCAAAAATCTGGTAGCCAACTTTGAAGAATGTTTTTTCGACAAGAAATTCAAAACTCGTGTAACATGCGGGATAACTCAGGTTTTTGAAACAAGTTTGTGTGCGAGGTCATGTCTTCCGCATCTGCCTCTTATTAGTTGATGTGCCTGCTTTTTGAAAATGTCTTGCAATTATTTTTATGCCGCTCATTAGTCTAGAATATTTTGTTGTTTTACGTCAAAGAGGACTGATAAAGAGCTCTGCCACCTGTTTTTACTCGCACTGTGCTTGTAGTTCTCGCATGGTGCTCTGCTGTTGAGCAAATGCTGGGACCTGTTCTGCTCCTACAAATTTCTAGAGTGTGGTCTTTTTGAAGGTTGTCCGAGATAAATTTATAATGTTGTGTGTGGTACTTTGTATATGAATATCAATTAAGGTTGATGCTTACGATTGAATAGTGGAAAGTGTTAACACTTGAGTTGTATTAATAAGGCTCGATTAACCGATGAATATTTTTTGTTGGTCATCGATGCTTTGTTTATAAATAGATATTTGCCATTCAATAGAAGTTGGATAAATAAAAATAGATATTTCCCTTTTAATATCAGTGTTTATCTGCATATCTAATAAATAAGACTAACCTATGGTGTAGCTGGTAATTTCTTCGACTTACCTGTTGGAAGTCTAGATCCTTGTCCTGGACTGAAACCTCGTTAATTTCGTATTTCGTACGTCACCTTATCGACAACACAATGTTGAGTTGCTTGCAATAGAATTAGAGCTTTAATTCTTTGACAACAACATCTTAAAAGCTGTTGATTTAGCATTCAAGCTCTTATCGCTCCTTTTAAAATTCGACAAGGAGAGAAATTATGGTTACGTGTTGGCTCGAAATCTATAAAATACGGGGATACTGAAAGATCTCCCACTCGATCTTTTGGAGGGCAGATTTTTCGTCTTTTGAGACATGGGTTTGATACTGTAGTAAAGTTTTTTCGATTCAAATAACATCTTTTATTCTATACCTGGACTACTTCATACTGGTACGCTTGCTACATATGCTTGAGCTCTGCCATGCCGAGCTCCTAGATACGTGTATGTATCGGCCTATAGCCTTTTAACCATCGATCTGAAAATTAACATATTATTTTCTCGTTCTCGAAAACCTAGAATTAAACACGCATAATATTAATTAAATCCACCATCAAACTCTCTCAAGTGTGAAAGTCTTAGTTCGATCGGATGGAGCTGTATTTAATAACAATAATTGAGTTGCACTACATCCCACAAAGGACCAGGGCCTATCTTCTACAACAACTACTCGTGTTGTGCGTGCTACTGTTCTCTAACCAATAGAAGGGCGAGATTTGATTTTCTGCGTGGCGGTCGACGCACTTACCACTACGCCACGGCGACCACGAGCTGTATTTAAAACCGCAATTAAAAAATAATACCTGGCGAAAGAATTGCAATTCGATAGGGATTGTGGAATGTCTGAGAAACTTTATTAGAAACGGAGTTCTTCAAGTTAAAGAGTGCCTCTTCCACAGGTATGTTTCTGCACAAAGAAAACAATAATCTGCTTTCAGAGTACCAAGTAAAGCGAATTCAATGTGGTCCAATTCTCACATATGTTGCTTTTTTTAATCCTCAATTTAACCAGTTTTTCTTATTTCCACGTATAATTCTGTGAAATCTGAGAATTTTTTATATCAGATAATAAATATTCAAATGAGGACTTTTGAAAGGTCAGAAGCTATTTAACAAATTGTGTAGTTTGTCCATCTGTCTTTTCATCTGTTTTTAAGGATTTTCTAACAAATTCATTCACAAATCCTAACCGACTTTGTGTTTGATTCCTAAACAGTTACCTCCTATTTGTATTCGTACTAATGCTTCGATAGTTTTCAAGTATACCCCACGCAACATGTTTTATTTTATTTCGATATCTTCTGGTTCCTTGTTAGGTTTTTAAGGTTTCGTTTGCCTTTATAGTCTCGGTGTGTTCACCCGTCTGTTCGGCCGGCATATCTCTCATAGATTTCATATCTCCTTATAAAACTTTTTTTGTGCTTTGCTGTATATACACATTTAGTCATTAAAATATATGTGTAAATGTGAAGTTAAAAAAATAACCACCAATGCCCCCTTATCCAAACTCATCAGGAGGTTACTTGTAAACAAAGCGATTTCCATTAGTTTCTTTGTCTTTCACAAATGTTCATTGGTGCCAGTCGTTAGCTATGCGCCATTCTAAGAAACACTGTACAAGGATAAAAGTGCTGAACTTTGTTCTTTCTCATTTTCCTTTGCCCTTACTTTGTACTGTTTCAGAGCGAATTCAAAATGACCATTGCCATATACATTATTTTCATCTCTCCACCAAGTTTGTTTCAACTTTAGTGTAGTCATGACCTTATCTCAGAAACATACGGACAATGTTATAGTGACTAGTCATAATGATCTAATTCATTGTTTCTGTTTTTTTTTGCACACTCTCATAGACGATGTGCTTTTCAGATGCCAACTAAGCTTTGGTGGCATTACTTCATTTTCCTCTTCTTTTGGGTCAATTACATTAAATGTAATAGCTGGTCTTTGACCTAGTTGGCCTTGGTTACAGCATGGTGATTGGATGTTTTTTTTTATCGTCGGGAGTTATGTGTTGCCAAGAATGAGGGGGAATATCTGTAGATGACTGATTTTGGGGGGAATGTCCTTTTGTGCTAGACAAAACTTGACTATTAACTGAGACCAAAGACATCCCGGATTGACAGTTTTCACTTTTTGACCTGACAACCTGATCTCAATTTTATTTGCAACGCATTCAAGGCCTGTGCCGAGCGTAAATGCCCCAAAATTCGCTGCACTCAAATAAGCACTCTTTCACAACCCCCTCGGCATTGCACAAACAATGCATAGGTAGCTCGAGTGTGTTCTGTTGTTGTTTGTTTTTCGGTAATTTCGCAGTCGTTGGCTATTCAATCACCTTTTGTTCTTTAGTCTAGCAACGGTTGCAGGTATTTGGTGTTTGTTCTGCTTTCGGCGAGTGCACGCCACCTAGAATTTCCTTTGTTGATCTTTTATTTGTTTATAATTAGCAGCGTAAACAGATGTCCCTTTGCCTCCCTCCGTCTAGAAGCGAAATGTACTTGCACAAAAATTTTGTCATGTCGGTTATCCAATCGGCGCACAGGAGCAGCAATTCATTTGTCTCCAGAAGCAGTTATACAATGTCGACTGTGCTCGGGAAGGAGTTGTGTTTCGTAAACAAATTCTGCCAGCTTTTTAAAGCTGGTGGCGTGCACCCGATTACTAAATGACGCCCGAGATAGATGTGTAATTATTTTACACTTTCGCTCTCTCCTCTCGCTGGCTTGTTATTTATTTCGCTCTATTATGCAGTGTCAGCGACATACGCCGTAAATCGGACACGTTGACCGCTTGTTGTTGTTTTTTACTTCGAGAGGTTCAAAAATGTTAAGACAAATCAGTTGTGAACTTGCATTCGCCGGCAGCACAAGCGTTGCTCATCTTAGAAATCGAAGTCGGTTTTTAGATTAACAGTGGGTTTGAGTGCAGATTAATTGATTTGCCTTGTGGCTTTAAGTGTTTGGCGTGATTTTCGTTTTACACTTACAGTAAAAAATGACTTTGACAGTTTTAGCGAACTGTGAGGTATGTCATTGTCGTTTGAAGTGGACTTTAATTGATTTTTATTTTCGGTGTGGTTTTCAATAAATTAAGTGGAGATTTTTTTTCTTGTTCATTTAATTAAAATTGTGGTTTTGTGGTAATGGTCTTGTCCATCACAACTCTGACTGATGGTTTTGATGCAGACGTGGCAGAATTGTCTGCAATTTTTTGGAGTGAAAAAATGTAGTCTGTGATTCTACAAAAATTTAGTTTCTTCTGTGTTTTGCATTAGGAATATCAAAACTGACATTCATCAGAGGGACTAAAAATAAAAAGGTTCCGAGTGAGTTTTACTCAGTGACACGTGTCAGATTGCAACATCAACTTCCTTAATGGTGCCATATTTTCGTGTCTTCTCACAAAACTTGATTGGAAGATGAAATCGCGTTTTAAAAAAGTTAAAAATAATTAAATCACTATTTGGAAAGGTTATTGTGTTTTTTAATTCAGAAGGGACCTGCGATCGGGTGCAATTATTAAGTTAAATCTTACACAAAGTTCCCTATTTTCTACATACCCTTTTCCAAATTATAAATAAGGGTATTTAAAAGAGGTTAAAAAAAAAGAAAATAAAAATGATTTTTATAATACAATCACTTAAAAGACACGTTCTCAGCCTCGGATTTGTAATCTTTGAATTTGTTTAAATTTTTTCAACAAATCAGTTTACTATTTGTCCCATACTCTGTTCAATTTTGGAACTTGGGTTATTTAAGGCATGAGAGCAAATCTTGTGGAGCATAGTTACAGTTGTTGGAAAAGTGTTATTTTTCAGATTTATTATTTTGCTTTTCAATTTCAACTGAAGTAGCAATTGTAATAAAAAAAAAACGAATTTTGCTATAAGCATTGTGATTATTCTCTTATACAAGCACTGGCTTCGGAAGACCGAAGAACTTTTTTACTGAAGTCGTTCATGACAATTCTAACTATTGGAAACATGAAAAAAGCTCCAACAATTTTAGTTAAGAGTCAGTTTTTGGTTATTGCTTTTGATGGCGGAGATAAAGGATAAAATATTTTGAGTTACATGTAGGTTGGCCGGACCAAAACGCAGCTTTTGTTTTTGAAAACAATATAAAATACAAATTTTATCTTGTTGAGTTTTCGATAACAAAACAGTCCGACTTGATTTTGTGTTCTTATTTCGTTTGGGTTTAATTCACGCAATCCTATTCGCAAGTAAGTGCTGACTGATTATCTCATTTTAAGGAGTAAATGCCATCAGAACAGAAATAGCAATCATTTTTGACAAATATGACTGCCACCCTGAGAAATTTTATAACTCCCACGGGCGCTCTGGGGAATAGGACATTTGTACATGCTCCCAACTTGAAGTCCTGCATTCCAACAAAATCAGACACTCTATCAAAATTCCTGTAAAGCAAGTTGGCGGACATCCATGTTACAATTTTTTGTCCGACTAAGAAAGAGAATTGTGATATTTTCGCTTTCTGTAGTAAACACATGTATTACTTCTTGTAGCACAATTTAGGGATAGGGTCACCCTCGATCATATTTTTGCATACGTTAACCGCATATTTTCGTGAAATTCAACTAGGCTGCCGAACACGGACGGTATAGGTCAGACAGGTCAGACGTTCTTCATGAGATACTGCCATTCTCCCCATTCTCGAATTTGGAGAAGCCTCTCAGCTGGAACACTTTTTTATTCAGATAATGTGGCCGACTCGTTGAAGTAGAGCAGTACTTTGTATTTGATAATAATATTTGTATACGACAAAGCGTTCAGTCTGTAGGTATCTTGTCAGTGTAAATTGTTGTGTCAGATGTTTTGCGACACACAGCGAGCAAAACTAAGTTTAAGACCAAATTTGTAAGAGCAAATTGAATTCATTCAGGCGTCTTGCAGGATTTATTGTCTATTTCTCAACCGAATAAATATTTTTCTGTCTTTTGTCTTTTCTTCCTGTTGTAGGAAAGGCTTTTTAAACTCTTGTTTATATTTGCTTTTCTTCCGGCGAAATTTCATGTTATTCCACCTGAAGACGGCTTATTCCCTTGTATCTGTCTGATTTTTTAAGATTTGGTTTCGTTTTTTTACTCTCAACAAACGCTTTAAGTATACAATTGTACTTAAGCTGCATGTCTTACTTTAAGGTTTTTCTAATTTCGGGTGAATACAGCGTTATCTATTTATGTTGTCACCGAATGGGGAACTTGTCAGCAGAAATAAGGGATTTGTTAATGTATTTGAACAAAAATTAGATACAAACTAAATCTCAAAATTACTACAATCGAGAAAATCACGAAAAGCCAAAAACTTGTTTTTTTAAATGTAAAAATATAGACGGTACAATAATTTTCCTATAAAAACTGATTTATTTTTGTTTTTGGCTTTTTTAAGGCTCTTTCAAGTAGCAGCAGGTATTCGGTAGTTTTTCTAGGTAATGCCAACTCTTGGATCTTGGACTTTGACACTTGTTATGCATATAAGCAGAATGGCAAGGCATGTCTACCATTTTGCGTGCTGTCAAGACGAAATTAATGAAAGGCACATTATTCTATTTATAAAAAACAACGTTGATTTCGAAATTAAAAGTAATAACGTTTCAGATTATCTTGTTTAATAATTTCCTTGTTTTCGACCGACTTTTTAATCGGCCTGACTTATCGTCTCCCCCGCACGATAGCTCGCTTCAACTAATTTTCTTTTCTCGTAGAACCAACAAACCCATTAGTTAGACAGCTACATGAAATTCACACTCAAATTTGAAATAATTTCTTCACTCAAATGAAAATTCCAAAATGCAGTCGGCAAAAGACGTGTCATACTTTACAGTCTTCTTTAACTTGTTGAATGAATGAAACTCATCGTTCGTTCGTGGAATTTTTAATTATCACCCGACCAAGACATCAGCTGTTCAGTCATCGGCCTGATCAATTGATTCTGGGAATCCCCCACTCAAATTGTAGGTGGCTTTGTGTAGGTGGCAATGTGTGCTTTGATGTCAGAAATAAAACAACACATTCTGCACATAAGTTCCACATCGTTCCACTTCACAACTACAATCAGTTAGCACTTTGCAGTGAATTGCGCGAACCTTCAGCGGTGAGGTGATTCATTCCTAATTTCGTTGGTGTGCGATCACGTTTACCTCTCCAAATGCACTCAACTCACCCAATGTCACAGATCAGTAACTTTGCAACCAGTCGCGTTAACTGCCTCCTCCCTGCTTCCCATCCTCCACCACATACTCAACGACTCTCGTTAATGATGTAATTTTATCATATAACTGTAACCGACCGTTTGATCTCAGTCAGACCACTGAGAAGTGTCGTGTCTGACATCACAGATCCGCTGATGCAAATCGCATCAGCTCTCTGCTTGATAACAAAGACACCACTTTGCAATTGATTAATTGAGAGAGGAAGCGTTCGCTTTGTGAAAATAATGTCTCTGTCCCAATTGAGTGCGAAGGAGAAGGAGGAAGATAATATTATTTTCTTTGCCAATTCAATGCCAAGACCATACCCTCGGGCAAGCGATGAGGAAACGTCGCATCTAACCTCAGAAAATGTGTTCTTGTATGTTGTCAACAAGAGAATGACATTATTTGCTCTTTTGGGGGGTGGTGGGTGGATATACAATAAATCAGGTGATACCACGCTATCGTCAACGAGAGAGGAGGTAGAGGGTGACCTAGAAAATTTTAACAGCGTAACTGTGCGGTTCAGCGTTCCAGCAGAATGTGAGAACATTGGAAATAAATAAACTCGCTTGATGCGGGAAGAACACAATCAAAATTCGAATTTTCTCTCAGACTTAGCATTCGGTGATTTTTTTTTCTGTTTAGAAATTTACACATGAATACTAATATTTTCGTTTCATTGGACACACACATTCATATTTTTGTTTCGTTTATTTGAAATCGCCAATTATGTTGAAGGACTATGTAAAGTGCAGCTTGGTGTAATATCGAACGTAATGAATGTTTTATTTTTTTTTAATTTTGCAGACAATTTGCAAGCCAGCACCTTTCTCATCGGACGAAGAGGCTACTGTCGAACGAGAACGATGCGACTACAGCCAGAAAATCACCTATCAGATGGCACGTTCCGGGCAGACACCACGGCGCGTACGTGTGTATGCTGATGGAATTTACGATTTGTTCCATCAAGGTCATGCCAGACAATTGATGCAGGTAAGCAAGTTGATGTTTTTGTGGTGGAATTTTTACTTTTGAAAGACAACCAGAATTCTTCTTTAATGCAACCGTTGTCATTTAACGTCATGAAGCAGTTGAGCTTGATTTTAGTTCGAAGGAAGAGTGAGACTTTGGTATGAAGGTTTTTTCAGTAAGTTTTGACACTCTGAGGACGAGATAGTTTATAAGAAAAATATTTTTGGATAGATCTCCATCTAGGATGAGGATGAATAGTTTTCAAAATCTTTTTTTTCTTTTGAGTAGTTAATTTTTTCGAATTCCTAAACGTTTAATCACGTATTTAGTATTTGCTCAAAGGTTTTTGTGAATTTTGAAAATTTGAAAGCGCAGTTTTGAAGAGGTCGATGTGAGGAGTTTAAGAAAAACTTAGTTGGGATACATACATATGTATGTATTTATTGAAGAATTCAAATAGATCCCATATTTAAGATTTTTTGATATGCACCGAAGACTATGTACAAATGGACTGCGAGTGGTGTGGGCTGCAGAGATGTCAACTCCCTAACATAAACGCACACTTACACTGTTGCCTAAAGATTTATCGTGCTTTTTTCCCTAAAATGTCTGCCGTTATCAATTCGCTTGTTCACAACGACCATGAGAATGAATTACCTGATAAAGTAAGACATGCGAAGTAATAGAGAAAAGAATCGTTTGAAAAACTTGTGGCAGGTCGTAGTCCTTGCAGTTTTTTATGGTTTCGTTTCAAAACACAAAACCATCATAATGCCGGAGTGTTTATCAATCTACATGTCGGCCAGACTTCGTATATCTCCCAGCGCTGTGGACGACCTTTTAAAATTAAACGCATTTCAACAAACAATTAATGCTTCTAGGTGGAAGTGGCTGATGAGGATGCATATATATATGCTAATACATATGATAATGTGCGTTGATTTTTTAGTGTGATGAATTCATTGAATTCTATCTATTTGTAATGTACTAGTACATATTGTGATTGTTTGTATCAAATGTTGAAAAAGCAAATGAAACCATTTATGTGCAAGTATACCTCGCATTCCCCTACTTAATTTTGGACACTTTTGCTGTATGTGCAGATTTTTAATTTATTTTTTCTTTGCTTTGTAGCAGAGGTGAGCCGACCTTATAGAAGAAAGTGATCGGTGGGTACATGTTAAGTAACCTTCTTTGTTAAATGAGAACAATGTCATCGAAGTTTTATAAAGAATCTTTAAGTACTGACGTTTTGCTTCTTGGGTATTACTTGTTTGTGTGCATCATCTCTTGCTCTGCACATCTCTTATGTTCTTTTGTTAAAATTGGTCATCGTAAAGCGGGTTTAGTGTCAAACGTGCTCAATATTCATGTGTCAGCTGGTCTAAACAATGTTTTGATAAATTTTAATCACATAAAACTGCCTGAATTTCTCTTTAATCAAAAGTTTCTTTGGGTGCAGATATAGTCCTAGTTTGTTTAAGAAAGCGTTCCTTAATATTTTTGGGTGCTGTGGATGCGTGAAATACATGTGCTTACTGGTCCCAACTATGTTACTATGTTTGAGCTTTAAAGAAATCATTTAAGGGGACATAAACTGCAAACGGGACTTCAGTCAAAGCAGCAACTATTTCCATTTCTTTAAGACTTTAAGTCCAGAGGAATTTCTGAATGATATAAGCACGCTGCAAAAAAAATTTAGATATTGTGGAACCTCAGACTATCATCTCTGATAGGTTCAAATGTCGGAATACTATAAAGTTGAGCTGTTGAGCGACAAACAAACAACATTCTCCTCTGCACACAATTAAACAATCATTAAATTCATTTTTATCTTTAAGTGATCATCATCCATCGTGTGTCTGATACAGCAACCGCATTGCGATTCTTTAAAGAAATTTAATTTCTTTTTCTTCGAGTTTATTGCCTAATCAACAAAGAAAGAAAAAAACATAGGCTTGTGGGGCTTGCGAATTGATTTAGATCATTGAGTTACTTTTAACTGCGTAGAATTCAATCAGTTTGTTGAAGCAGAATGCGGCAAGTTAAGCAACTTAGTTAAGGACACCGCGGGGCACAATCAAATGTGATGTGTTCTTTTGCAAGGAATGTGAATGACAATTGGTCTGATGTCTTACGAACAAATTGATAGACATTTAAATTATTGACCTTTTGTTTTGCTGCTACTGGTAGTGTCCAGATTTGAAAACTTCGGATTGATTAGAGACCATCTTCTTTACATTTTATCTATTTCAAGCAGGAATAGATTTTAGAAATGATTTTTGTCGATTGTTAAATGATGACAAATGACATCTACAATAATTATGTTTGAAATTTTACCGTATATGGGTGAGATTCTTGTGGTTTCGCGTCCTTTTGACTAAAGCATTCTAATAAAATATAATATCAGTACGCGTTGTACTCCGCCAGCTGAGCATTTGATTGCATTTTGTCCAGAACTTCAAATTCCCAGGAAATCCATTCACTTTTTAACGACTTCCACCAACAGCAAGCAGTGAAATTTAGCAGTACATTGAACTGCTTTACATGTTCCGTCCTTAATTTTTTCAGTCGTCGCGACACACGTCTTTATTATCAGTTAACATATGACTGCTTTCGAAGTAGATTTTAACAACTGTCGACGCCTGTCCTCGTCCTTGACGACAACGGCATTGATTGGCATTGAAGGTGATCGGTTTTGATTGAAGAGTTCCTGGTTGATAATCCAAACTCAAACTTTGACTAACCACATTTCTATTGCAGGCTAAAAACATCTTTCCCAACGTCTATTTAATTGTCGGAGTCTGCAGCGATGAGCTGACTCACAGTAAAAAAGGTCGTACTGTCATGAATGATTCAGAACGCTACGAAGGCGTTCGTCATTGTCGCTATGTTGACGAGGTAAGTCACAACATTCGTAACATTATATGCCAGGAGTCTTAAGTTTCACATTCTTGCTTGCAGATAATCCGTGAGGCACCATGGACATTGACCGATGATTTCATAGAGAATAACAAAATAGATTTTGTTGCACACGATGACATTCCATATACCGGCGAGGGTATCGACGATATCTACGGCCCGCTGAAGGCAAGAGGAATGTTCGTAGCTACTGAACGCACAGAAGGTAATAAACGTCCCTGATATCGTATGAAAGTGTTTGCTCGTTTTTTTCGCGAAAGATAAGCGATAAGAAGTGAAATTGCTAAGTGGTTTTCAAAGTCAAACACGTGGTTTTGTGCCCGCTATCCTTATCTGGTTTCAAAGAAACCTGTTAGAGGATATCTGTGCACTAAATGATAACCTTGACGGAGGAAAGTAATCGATTAGTCACTTTACAGTGGGTAGATAAGGGTAGTCGGAAAGGTGAAGCACGTGAAGACTTGCCAAATGCGAACAATAAAATTTGGCAATGGAAAGAATTTGAGGGAAAAAAATGTAGGAAGTTGTTGAGCACAACGATACTAGAGTAGTTTATTGCATTATGCAATCCCTCTGCTTATCTTACTTATCATGCTATAATTAAAATCTACTATCGCATCAAAGCATGACTTGAAGTAAGGCATTTTTGGTGTTGCCAACTGGAGAAGGATTCACTGAAGAAGTTTATTTCAATCTTGGGGAGATTCCGCTATGTATCAGACAGCGACGGGCTGAAGTATGTAACAAACATTCTGTAGGAACTGTACATTTATTTCAATATGGCTTCTCCACACTTATGGCAACATCTACCACTTCGCCACTGGTGAACAACTGAACCGATGAGCAACTGAGCCGTTGAACGATTAGCCACTGAACATTGAGTGACATAAAATAAAGCGACCAGTGACCTTTTAGTGTTGAACATCGCTTAAGTTTATATAGAAGCACGTTGTTGCAACGTTCCTCCTATAGGAGGAAAATATTTGCATCCTTACACAGATTGCCGGAAGCGGCAAGTTTTTATTTTGTCTGGTTTCGTTTATCGGTTGCTGTGACTTTACTTGTTCTTTTTCAAATCTTTTTTCAATGATATCTGTACAATCCACTATTTAATTGGCCCATAAGCAGCGGGCACCATGTCACTCAAGAAAGAGAATGAACGAAAATCCCCGGGAATGGCCACGCTTTGGTGGACGAAGCAAATTTTTTTTGTTTGGTCTGACATTTATGGTTAGGATCGTTAGGTTCCATGTGCACGTAAAAGATTTAAAGAATTTGTTGACTATAGGGTGACTCTATTTGTCGTTGGAAATCTGCTTGACGTCGAATATTTCATCAACGTTCATAAGAAACCCTGAATCCGAAACTTGCCCCTCGCCTTGGCTTCATTCAACTTAGGCGGATGTTGGTTTTAGTCAAACCATTAAACGAGCCTATACTTCTATAATCCCTTTTTAAGTTAAGTAGAAGACTAACGATCTCTTTTTTTGTACTTTCAGGAGTATCTACCTCAGATATTGTAGCCCGGATCGTTAAGGACTACGATTTATATGTTCGTCGCAATTTAGCGCGTGGATATTCAGCCAAAGATTTGAACGTTTCATTCCTGTCGGAAAAGAAGTTCCGTCTGCAAAACAAAATGGACGAACTTAAGGACCGTGGTCGTCGTGTGATGACCGAAGTAAAGGGAGACATCATTACCAAGTGGGAGGAAAAGTCTCGCGAATTTATTGACGCTTTCCTCCTGCTGTTCGGACGCGAACGCCTGAATCACTTGTGGAATGAATCAAAGGGAAAACTAATTCAAGCCCTAAGTCCACCCGGAAGTCCAAGTGGTTCGATAAACGGTGACTATGACGACTTCGATGATGAGGATGACAATATTCCAGAAGTGAACGTGGACCACTCACCGTCAGCAAGGCGTTCCTACCGGACAGCAGGCGATGCAGCAGCAACACCAATGCGCAGCTCAAAGCGACCAGTAGCCGCGACAGTGCACAGTTCAGATCCCGACGAGGATGATGATGACTACGAGGAGAGAAGGAGTAATTAAATCTACTTGCGCCGCGAATACAGGGATGCCGATGCAGCCATGGACATCCTATACCTCATTTAATTTTCATTATTTACATTTACTTCTATTCTACTTCACTCTCCTTCTCTATTCCTCTCTCTCTCTCTTTAGCTTGTAGGCCTTTAGTCTTATTGAATTGAAAATATGTGTAGTTTTTATTGGAAAGCAAATTTTCAAAAGAGTGTGCTAAAGACACGACAAAGTCTGCGCCCTTTCGACGGCGTATGGAATGAGAAATAAAATGGCAGGCAGACAAAATAAATTCTTTGCAAAAGACAGAAACACGATGTTCAAAGGAACAATTGTACAAAATACAATAAAACACGAGAGGAAGCATCCACGAGATGAGAACGTGGCAGCTGACGGAGTGAGAGTGCGATTAGGTGTGCGGGTGCTGACCACTCCTACTGTTCCTACTACTTTATGTTAAACAATTTATTTTTGTTGATGTATATTTTTGTTTTTCACTTAAGATATTGTTGCAGCTTATATATTTGTTCTTTGTAAGATATGCCTCTTTACTGAAAAACAAAACTCAGCAAGATAGCAAATCCAAACACAACAAATTAGAAGAGTACGTACGTTTAGAGAACAATCACCAAGTATTTCCTATGATTAGTTATCGCTTTTGTGTTTTAAATTATACATTAAACATAATACTGTCTAGTTGTAGTGGATTCCAGTTTGTTGTTTTTGTTTTTATTTATTTTTGGAGAAATGAAAATTCCTAGTGTATGGGATAGTATACATTTTGTTTTTGACTTAAAACTTTGCCAAAAATCAAATGCAACCCAGAGTGTTTTTTAGGGGGGATATGCAAAATCAAAATGTAGCAAAACGAAACGCGTTCGCCAGGGAAGAAGAGGATACGCTTGTGCTTCGATATTAGTTAAGAAGACTTGTGATGTTACAACGCACCAAACAGCGGTTTTTTTGTGTTTGTTCGAATACAACTTGTGACTACACACAAAAAAAAATTGGAGGTAATAACAACTACAGAAATCTCTTTCAAAAGAACATTACTGAATTTAAATTCGATGAAAAAGAAAAGAAAAACTTAACAATAAGGATGACAAACAATTTATTTATAAATAGAATATATAAGCAGAAACTGTTTTGTGGTTATTTTCGAAAACTTTCAAAAGTGAGAGCAAACAATTTGATGAATGTAGTCTTTATTTGTCGTGGTTTAGTCTCATAAGTATACATTATACATACATGATAAGCAACATTTTGAATAAAATATTTACTAAATTTATCTGAATTGTGTATCAATATTGCGGTTAACAATTGTGAAAACATGAAATGCATACAGAATGTTATTTCAAACGCGTATGACGGAGTTTGGTAATTTTGTGGATACTAGCTGCTATAAATATTTGGTGTGGTGAAAATAAATCCTTTATTTTTGTTTAAAATGGCTTTTTTTAGTAACTGGTGTTTATTTAGAGTTAAAATGTTTAAAAGTGGGCAACACAGCTGGCGACCTTGTTTATTTATTTTTACATTTTAGCACGAATAGACTTTTTATAAGCAAAACTGCCGTATTTGGAGTGATGATAATCCACAATTGTATGTTGAGACACCGTTACATACACAAACTGCCTTCCAGAACTTAATAGTCAATGGTGGCTGCTATGGAGTCGTGATTACTGAATTTTTCGTTCATCACTTGATTAACTATGATGTGCTGAAGCTGTGATTTCAACAAGAAGGCATATCATGACACGCAGCTTGTGCCATTTATTGAAGGAACCGTTTGGTAACCGCCCCCTAAGATGGTGCGATTTTATGTTGCTCGACTACTTTCTATGCCAATAATCCTAAAACGACTGACCACTCGCAAGAAAAAATTCGTCGCATTATTGCTACAAATGTGGAAAATTGAAAATAGGGTCTCCAGATTACAATACGTTTGAGCCAGCTGTGGCGGTTATATGACAGAAGTTAAATTTAAATTACTGTGTCAGAAACTGTCTTTGGAATAAAGTATATTTCATATAAATTTAAAACATCTTTGTTTTATAAATCTTTCAAGATTCTGTACCTCTTAAAAATAACTTTTACACAAGTGGAATATACCTATGGCATTTGGCTTGGTAACTGTCTGCCATTTTGAAAGCAATTTTGTCAAACCCCGCCAACCTCTAAGTATTTTTTTTGTAGCAAAAATCATTTGTCAAAGACACGAGCAGGCATTAACTTGGTGATAAGTTCGGACTATTTGATGGATGCAAAAGAATATCCCCAACACATATCTTCTATTGATTATTGCTTCCTTCAGAAGATTTTTTTTATTATTACAGGGTCGAAATATGAGTTAAGCAGTACGGGAGTAACCCTTAGTCAATGATTCCCTGCGAATACCACCTAACATAAACCAAAACCTTTCTGGCAGTATATTCCAGCTTGGACACCATTTGCACACCATTGCCTATTGACAAAGACCGCTTTCCCTTAAATTTGTCATAAGTTAACCATTTTTCATCACCAATTACCATCCATTTCAAAAATGTTTCGGTTTGTTGCGATTCATTAACGATTAACAGACAGAAATGGAATTATAAAATCGAAAATTATAAAAAAATGGTCAACATTTTTGACAATTGGCCTTTTTTCAGCCTCCAAATTAACAAAACGGAATCAATGAAACCAGAATTGTGCATGGCTATTGCCGTATCAGGACCCATACACATCAACTCAGCCGCCTGAGTTGCATCTTGGCTATTATTGAAGAAGAGTTAACTTTTGAAATGTGCTCAAACAAAACTAAATCAAATAAATGTAGAATTGTCGAGTAAGCTTTTTAGTTCTAACTGTTCTTATAACGACAGCGGTTATAAATCACTGAAACATAAAGCCAGATACAGAGTACTAAACCAATGGATTGAGTAAAAACCTCAACTAATATTACCGTAAACACAAAGCACAAGAGTGCAAGATTAACATGAAATTCAAATGCGTGATTCTGATTCCTCTAACTTCTATTTTCGGACATCCGTTACTCCCAACATTGAAATAAAGAAGAAGGGAAAAGAAAAGACATTTAACGATATCGAACGTATCTGAAGATAGTAGCGATTTGAATTTGTTCATCATCAATTTATTGGACGTGTGAGACATAGATGGCGCTCACCAAATGGACGTGTTCAACGAATATCCTCTTCTCATGAAGCAGTCTTTATTCATTCTGCTTAATATATTTTACAATTTGAGATATAGTAGTAGCGATTCATTTGTGCCAACGTTTCTTATAAACGAATTCATGCAAAGGGATTTAAAAAAAACAGGTTATTAAGTATTTTAATTCCTTGCACATGCATCGCTTTTGAGTTTCAGACAAAGAAACAAGTAAATTATAACGGCGAACGTATTCGTGGGTAGTAACGGTCCATCACAATGATGTGTGGAACGCATAAGACACGAAGGGCGCTCATCAAATGGTCGCATTCAAGGAGTATTTCCGTTATAGAAGTTTGCTCTTCCGGTACTGCTTTCTTATAAGGTTTCAGACATCATAAAACACTTAAATTTTGAAACACTGCGTGAACGACATCTCGAATCCTATTACTTGACAGAAATCTTCGTCGGAAACGCCTATTGTTTGATCAAACCTTTGTAAACAGCACTCTATGTGTCACTTCCATTTACATATTATTTTCAAATGTGCAAATGCTTGATTAGCCTGATCGCGTTTTATTTAAACGACCCAAGGCCTTTTGAAAGTTCAGTCTTGTTAGTTATTGATATTATGAAACTTTACCGAGTCTATGTTACACATACATTCCAAAACTGCAGTCAGCTGTGAAATGCAGAGTACACTCCACAAAATTCTGTTGGAATTAAAATTTTTAAAATATTATTTCATGAATTTTATGCTCTTTAAATAAAAAATTGGTATGGAAATGATCGGGGCAAGAGAACGGCAGTTAAGTACTTTAAAGTAGGAATTGGTTAAACTAAACACATTAAACAATCAGCCCTTTGGTAAATTCTGTTTTTTTCTGGTTGGGTTTTAACGACGATTATAATCGAAAGTGTAAGTGTGCTTGATTTGTGATTTTGTGGAGACACATGTTCTATGCATTATAGTCGCAACGTCTGGCTCAGGTTCTGCACAATGATTATTTTTTTTAACACCAATCGCTCTTTTCATAATGATTTCTCAGGAAACAGTGCATTTTTTGCCCCTTCGGCAATTTATTCGCGAACAAAGATTGCGAGAAGAAACATTGTTCCCGATTTTGTGATTAAGTGTATTTTTTAGTTCATCTCTATAATAATGTTTGTACATGTACTCGTATATTGCACAAGCAAGACGTACGAACACCCAATCAGTTTACGGAGAAGTGGTGTAACTATCTTTGATAAAAGGAGCGCTCCTTGAGAGATGAGAGAGTTGTTTGGGCATCCAAAGCCGAGGAGGAGGAAAAACGTTCCAGGAACTTGCCCGTCTCTTGCAACTATTAGAAAGAAAAAAATCAGAATCAGTTTTAACAACAGTCTCGACAAACATTCTAGCGTTGCAGTCAAAACGATGATCAAATTCCTCAAGCAATCGAAATGGCTTTGCCAGTAAGAGTGTGAAGGATAGGAAGTGGGATTTCGGAGGACCAGTGGATACATTTAGGCTTAACCACAAGCTTCGCCTTCCGATTCTTGCTTTTTATTCTCAATTAAATTTTTTTTATATTCAACAAAACCTTTTTAGTTTTTGAGGCTCAACGATATCGGACCGTCGCGTCTACGTTATAGATCAGGATGCTCATCGGCAATAGTGGTTGTTGTCCACTCACTTTTACTCGCACATCATTCATTACCACAAGTAAGAAATCGTGTCTAAGCGAGAAAAGCAGGACTAAAGGAAATGTAAGAAAACGAAGAATGGCTTGGGCCCTCATCAGACTGCAGATAAAATATTAAAGAGAAAAAGAGAAGACATGGAAAGGTGCTCAAGGGCCTTTACCAATAAGCCAGACTGAAAGGGGATTTACAGACGTAAGCTACCTAGATTAACCTTCACTAACCTATACAGCTTAGATCTAAATCTGTACAAAAGGTATACTACCTAAGCGGAACTGTAAATTCCTCAGACTCGTGGCATCACAACGGTTCTTATAGATAACTTAGTGGCCTTCAACAGTTTTATTGGCGCAAACACCTCAACCTCACCCAACAGTAACAGAATTTAATTTTTCCTCAAAAATTTAAAAAATGGAAGGTTTTCAAATTGTAAGACTACAAATACATAACCTGACCATAATTTTAAAGACACGAAAATTGCAAACTCTGGAAACAGGATCAAAATTCAGTTTTTAATATTTTTATTTAACACACAAATCGGAATACGGCAACAAATCGAATATTTAAAAGCCATTTGGAAGACAACAACAACACATGCCTCTCATGAAACAATAAATTTTAATCGTGTCACAGAAATAATTTGAGGACAATAAAAGCGCCAGCAATCAGACAGTCGTTAGAACCCAATTAAGACAAGACCTGCAGCGAAGAAGAGACAACTTCGCGAAATTCTCAGACAGTCCTTAATAACTGAACGAAATTCATCTGAGATAAGAGTCAAAGGGAAAGCACTTTTGCGTGCCTGTGACTAAAACGACTGACTACAGCAGACTGCTTACATTTAAAGTTCATGCCGACGACGTGATTATCATCCGCGGCCTTTAATTAAAACTACATTCAGCCTGCAGAAGTAACGCTGCCTTTAAGTTATTGGCCATCCACTACGCGCAGCCTGCCATCGTTCCCATTCCAGCCGCAAACAAAGTAATTACTTTTTGCATTACGTTCCTTCGAAGGACGAAAGGTGAGCTAAAGAAGGGCAATTCACAGAGCGCTGGCTACCATCATCCACCATCAACAGCAGAGCCGCAAATTAACTGCAGTGAGTGAGGCGAAGATAAAGTTACATTGTAAGTCGAGCGGGGAAGGAAGACGCGCCGACACGAAGGCACGAAGACACTAGGCCAATGTTGCACGCAATACGAAACTGACGGCAGGGAAAACAACGGAACAGAAGGATTCCTTTGGCCTTGACATCCCTGGGAGTGTGTCGGGCTTTGGATTAATTTCACACTCCGCAACATGTCGTTTACGCGTCACATGCAAATTACTAGTCGATAATGGGAGGCGTGATGGGTTTTTAATGAGCAATCATGTTTGGAGGGTTGGTGGGTGGGGTTTCTTCATTTGCATCGCTCCAACGGCACAAAGTTAGAGGATAGAATGCCCACATTTGATAGAAAGTGTCTACAAAGTTTGGTTTAGATGCACTCTATGGCAGCGAAGCACATTTCATTTAGTTTTCTGCATCAATTCTTCGTCAGGGAAGATTTCCTTCGACTTCTTCTCCCATTTGTAAATTTATGGATACTTCGGTTCATTGTTTTATCCAGTGTGTGGCTAGAGAATATCAGGGAAACATATAAACTTTTATGCCGCAAAGCCGCGGATTTTTATTGAGCTACTGAGGTTGAGCAGCAGCCGACAGCACTTAAACGCCATGGAATGCTTAAGCGAAGTTCGAAGGCATCCAACTCTGGTTTATGGTACTGTTTCGAGGAATGTGAGAGAAGGTGATGCTAAGTACTCGAATGCTTCGGTGCTTATGTCGTTTCGTGTGTTGGCAAGGGAGGAAACTTTCGATGCTTAAGTGAATCTTTGGAGCTGTCAAGTTGTCAGTTTATGAGTTTCTGGTGGTTTATTGTGATTGCTCAGGAGAATATTTGCGTTAAGTGATTGTAAGGTGTTGACTGGCGCGTAATGAGAAAAGTGCTGAGAAGATAATTGAGATTTTGTTGAGACTTTTACGCACCCTGTGGGCGAAAAGTTATAAAGGTGAAATCTGACCTGATACTGAACGAATTGCTACTTTAAATTGGTGTTCAGCCAACACCTTGCACTTGTTGAATGTTGTTGTTTCACAGGACTTCGCAATGTGGGAATATACAACAGTGGACATTTTATTTCTAAATAAGGTTTTGGAGATGAAATTATCGATCCTTTTGGAAAGGAAAATTACGCCTGAGTATAACTTAATTAAGACACTCGATTGATTATGCTGTTTTATAGAGTTCAATTTTTATAAACCGTGTTCTGTAGCCGCTCTATTCGGCTTAAACGCAACGCACTTAACGCACAGAACAATAACCATGTATAGTGGGTCAGGTTTCAAAGAGGGGCCTGATTGCTGTTGGTGATTAGAATTACAAGTTGTAAATTTAGAATTGTGTAATCCAATCCCAATCCAATCCAATCCAATCCATTCTGGGGTTGTTTTTTTATACAACGCTTCAACACATATTGCCGTTTATTTCAATAAACAAAATATCTCAAGCTTATCTTATGTTATTTGTTCGGTTAATGTTATTATCTTAGAGTGCTTTAACCACTTGTGTTGTAAGCCGGCAGGAGTTTTCCTATGTGAGAGCACATTGAGAATCATTCGAAAATTGTAATCGAAATAGATTGTCAATTATATCTCACATCATTCAGATTTCCTCAGCGTACGAGCTAGTAATTCTTTTTCCAAGACAAATTATTCGAAATTTGTTTTATTCTGTTTCCAAGTTTTTTTTTTTAATTTTCATGGAGGAATTAAAAAAAATGTAATTAGTTTTAAGCACTGAATTCAAAAAATATATGAAGCCGAAAGGCAAAAAGAAAAATATCCTAGCTTAGCTTAGAGTACTCGTGAAGTGTCAGTAAGTTAGAATTAAGATCAGTAGATTGTATTGGTAAGTTAGTTTTAAGTATTTTTGACTAGCATGTAAGAAAAAATAATTAAATAAAAATGCACTGAAATCTAAATCTAAATCTAATGGTTGATTCTGTGCTGAATACGTATTCAAGATGCATGTAAAAGGTATAAAATCAGGTGAGTGCGTCGCGGACTACTTTTTGGATGTGTACGGATGTGCATCCTTTCAAGTATTGTGAAGGCAAATACAATAGGTCTGAGGTGAGGGAACTTCACTAAAGGTAGTAAAAACTTCATTCACTGCCATGAAATCATACACCAAAATGATATTCCTCAATAAATAAAAACCAGCTCAAATTTTAACTTTCTGTATATAGCCGTTAAAGGTGTACTTGTTGCATTTGTTTCCAATTAAATAAAATTAATTTTTCTAGGCACATACGCTAGCGATCCGATTGGTACTTTGTCTCGCCGCCTGATGGTACTACTCTTGCATGTAAATTTTCTTTTTTGTTAAAATTTCCCGAGTGGAAGCGGGGGTATCTGTATTGCCAGACCACCTACTAAATGGGCGCAAAAAATCTGAGAGAAAGATGCTAAAGATCCTCCATTAAATAAAGGGCATGACAAAGCCGTCTGCGCTCTGGCTGCCATGTTTGCTTACTTCAGACAGCAATTGTGAGACCAGTTTAGAGCAGTGTTTGAGGCAATCTGATTGGATTTCTGCATCGGTTTGTGACCATTGATGGAACATGACAAATTGTTACATACCGGAGTTCCAGGAACAGTCGAAATAGTGGACTTTACCTGTCGAATGTTTTTCAAAGAAGGCGAACTGTTTCCGAATAAGGCGAAGTCTTTCCTATCGACAGGAAAGATCAACGCCTCCGTATTCTTGGACTCACAAAGTGTGATTTATTTTGTAAAAGGTGAGGGAATACGGTGGCTGAGACATTATTACGGTGTTGTTTTTGACCAAAAATTACGTCAAGACTAACAATTTTGGAACGAACTTTGCTGCTACACGTTTATGCCCAGCATTCCCAACAAACATGCATGACATGATCAATCGATATGCCGACATCTTGAAATAGCGATTATATGATTTCCCGTACCGATTTTGTTCACTTTCTCAACATTTTCATCGGTTCTTGATGCGCTGAGGCGTCAAGGTCGAGCGTCGTCATTCCCATCTTCTCAACCTTCTTTGAAAAGCTATTAACACTTGTGCCCATTTTTTTTGACTCAGAGTACACACACCTTTTATCACTGTCAACATTTTAAGTATTTTTGAGCACTTAACATAATTACATTTTTCACACAAAATTGAATACAAGTTCATTGATAAAATTTTTTCGGCAGCAAGAAATCGACGAACACGCAAAACGCGTCTAACTTTCAAAACAAGTGTAACAACATAACAAAAAAATAGATAATCGAAGGTATACGTATATAGCCCACGAAATTTGAAATTTTGCCTTATCTTTGAACAGACCTCGTTGGCTCTCATCCAAAGTTAACCCACTGACTTACGCCTTCGCTGTCGTCATGCTTAAATTGGTCCAATAAGACTACGAATCATTACCACAGAGGTCTACTGTACGTACCCTCAGAAAACATTTTTTCCAAACAAATAATGGAAACTATGGAAAAACCACACTCAGTGTTCTATTCATTATATTTGATAAACAGGCTGAATTTTTAAAATACAGCCTAATTTGACGTGCTTACGCATCGTCACACCATCACCGATGACACGTTCACATTGGTTATACATATAAAGCTTTAAGTCCCAAACACTGTATTCTTCAGATTTGGCCTTTCTTTTTGTTCCCAAATTTGAGAATTCACTAGTCGGGCAGAAATTTGATTATACTGAGGAGATTATCGGTATATGTAGTGGGGGCCCACCGAACGGTCGCGTTTTTTTAGATGCATCAAGGAAGTTGGAGCATCGTTGTATCAAGCTTATGGAGCTAAAAGAAGGCAATGTTGAGAAAATCTCTCTTCCAAGACATCAATTCATCCCTTGCTTAAGTACTTATCGAAACTCGTACTCTAAATTTCTGCCAAACTGTCACAATGAATTTAGTTCGAAAATATGACGCATAAGTGGAAAATGGAAAGTACTAACCGTAATCTGCCTGTTTACATTTCGCTGTGGCAAAAAATGCATAGATTGTCAATGAAATGTAAAAAATGTTTTAATTAACGCAAACATAGCAATAACAGGGTATCAACGTGTCACCAGAGACCAACAATGATTGTGTTAATATTTCACGAAAGGCAATTTTTACGCCGCACGTCCGTTTATTCGGTCGAGAAGCGGAAGTTGTGTAACTCGGTTTTTTTGCGCAAACTTGTTAATTAATTTTTAATTGCTTTCGGGAGTGGAACTACAACACTGAATTTGAGATGAGATTTAATTTTGCGTTTCCTGGAATTTTTGATTTGATTCACAGCCAAAGGCAATTGAATACAATCTAAATTAGTAAAAATTAAAAAGAGTTGGGGTGAGAGATGAATGTAATTATGTGGTTAAATATTTATGCAATATTTGAGGGAGATTAGATGTGTAAATTAGACTTGAATAAATTGAAATGAAAATTCAAAATTAATGCCTGCAGATAACTTTCAACATGGTCATCCCTGAGTGTATGTCGAGGCACCATTGCATCAACAAAAACTCACTTTTTGGTGTGCTTTATTGGTTAATTGGTACGTACTTCTTAAGACTCACACGCCGAAGGTCTAGGCTTGATTTCCGAACAGAACACCTCAAATTTTTCACGGAACCACCTTTTTCGATTTGCTGACAACATTCAAAGAGTACCAATTGTCTATAAAAACTCTTCTCAAATCTCGTCGCCGTTCAGAATCGGTGTAAAACTATAATAGCACTGTTTCACGTTACGGCCTCGTAAAGTGACCTCCAAGATCGTGCGATCTTGCCTTGCCGATAAGCCCGTAACGTTTGACCACTTGAATTATAATAACACCCTACAAAGAGTCTAAGGAAATTACAGACAAGCAACAATCGTGCAAAAATCGTCGTAAAAAGACTGAGAGATGTCCATGACGCGTCTTAAGGACTGAAAGTTGCACCACTTTGGCTGCAAATGCACAACTTTTTTAGCGAAGTCTTGCATAGTCTAAAACATGTTTTCAGTCTTTAACTAAAATACGTTTGACCCTAGTTGTCTTAGAAAGATCTGCGGGTATTCCTCCGGATGAGTAAAAAGTTAAAAAAAAAATGTGGGTGGCTGCCTGATGGTCCAATGATCCAGTTTTTAATTCTGACTATAGTGTCAGAACGCGCTTACTGTTCGTTTGCTATCTATTATCTATCTACAGTCTTGGCGTCATGATATATCAAAAAACCGCGGATTTCTTACAAAGGTTAGGGTGCATGTACTTTGTTTTGCATGCCTATTGGAGAGTCATTACGTCTCCGGTTGTGGTGGAAGTCTTTGCCAAACACGTCAGCAGGTCCTAAGACTTCCTCTTCCGGTCCACGTGATCACCTTGTGGTCTGGGACCCAAGGGCAACGACTCTAAGCAAAAAGCTACAAATGTTCCTTCTTTTATTTTAAGTATGTACTTTGTGTTTGTATGACGTACTTGGGGACTGACCTACCGTTGTCTGGGGATCATCTTAAGAATTTATTCTTTTTTTCCTGAATCGTACCTATTGCAAGCGAAGAACTTTACTATAATACTGGCCATGAACGGCCGCGGGTATGCATCGACAAAAGTAGCAGTGGCTTGGTCTTACTTTCCGAAAAGATGACACGTTCACCACAATCGAAGTGCAATGGACCCAACTTCCGCAAGATTGCGGACACTAAAACTATTTACAAAACGTTAAACAATCGAAAAGGAAACACTGAGCAAGAGTTGCAGAGAAGCTAATGTAGATTGCATTGGTGGCAGTTTAGATGTCCTAGTTCTAAACAGCCCTCCACAAAAGGCCACTTCACACTTCTAACGGCAGAATTAACCAATACGCGTTAAAGAGTTAAGCGAGTGTTGACTGAATTAATAGAAGTAATTCTATTTGCGGTAATTGGCGCAAACACACTCACGTTCCACAACAGAATCTTCACCTAATTACCCACAAAACCGACGGATGAACTTTCCTAATTCCATTATTTCATTCGTATTCCTGCCAGTTTGCACCTTTCAAAACCAAAGCACCCATAAAAACCATTTCATTGTGTTCAGTTTGGTTTGTTGGTTGAATTTCCTGCATCTGGCAGGTGGTTGGTTATCCGGCACCAAACTTTATGTGGGTAGTGGTTGAATCAATCAATTTGCGTCGTCATCGACTGGCCAGAAGTTGGTTGTAACTACTTACTGTGAGTTATCGACGACGAAAAGCGGAATTGGTTCGGAGTTTAGATTGAGACATCAAACTCACGGCCAACAGATGTGGCAGGGCATCGTAAAAGGATGCTGGGGTCTTTGGCAAATCTGAGGTCAAAGAAGTATTCCACTCACACAGATCACGTTTATTGGCACCCATAAAAATGGATCGATTCGATGCGTTTGCTTCTGGGACTGCCAGGTCCTCGTTGAGTCATGAATCAGGAATAAAATTAAGAAGTCATGATCCTTTGGCGGCGTGAAATCCCTAAAATGAGTGTGAATTCATTCAAATTGCACGTAGCCGGAGGATAAAGGGTTTGTTTGTGTTTTCCGGCACAGGCCGGAGATAAGGCTCATTCAGTTTGTCTGTCAGAGTGGGGATGAAACCCGTCTATGGGGCAGAGAATTAGCAATTTAAATGAATCACTTTGGGGATTTTTTTTCGTTTCATACTTTGCCACGTAAAGGGAAGGTGAAGGAAGTGTGGTTTTTGTGCTTTAAGGAGCAATGTGTTTATTTGGGAAAACTGTTTGTGGTTGGAGGGAAATTTGGTCTTTACCTAAATTTTGTACAGGGTTGGAGGAGAAACGTTTAATGCCATCTGCTACAAAAGTGAGCTACGATTTGAATAGGTTACTTTACGAGGACCGCTCCAAGATAGTCGAAAACTTTAATTGCCAGAAAATAAACTATTCGCAACTTTCTTTGGCGGAAATAAAATAAAAGAGGAACGTATCAATCTATTTCACTTTTTATTTGTTAAAAAAAATCATTTACTTAATCTTCGCTGGAACTTGTTTGGTTTGAACTTCTCAAACATTTTTAACCGATGTTAGTCTTGACAACAACATCAATACCGAATTCATGCGCAGAATCACTCTTGCCAATCGCTGTTTCTTTGCGCTTAAGAGGCAATTGAGTAATAAGGCCCTCTCCCGAACGACCAAAGTGACTTTGTACAACACCTTGATCATCCCTGTCCTGCTTTACGGCGTAGAAACCTGGACGCTACTAAAAGCGGATGAGGAAGCCCTTGGTCTCTTCGAGAGAAAAGTTCTGCGTGCGATTTTCCGTCCTGTTTGCGTTGATGGCATCTGGAGGAGAAGATTCAACCACGAACTGTATGGGCTGTACGGCGGCATGAGCCTAGTCAAGCGTCTACGGATACAACGCTTAAGGTGGCTAGGCCATGTAGAGCGGATGGACAACACTGCTCCGGCCCGAAGAGTCTTCGAATCTGAGCCACAGGGACAACGCAACAGAGGACGTCCTAGACTGAGATGGCGCACACAAGTGAAAAAGGACCTCAACCAACTTGGAGTGCGCAATTGGAAGCAGCTGGCAAAAGATCGTGCTAGCTGGAGAGGCATGCTGGTTGAGGCCCAAGTCCACCCCGGACTGTAGCGCCATCTGAAGAAGAAGAAGAAGAGTCTTGCACTATGGAGCTACCGTACATAACATACAAAATGATGTGCACATATTATCTGCCAATTGGTGTGATAGAAATGTTTGCTTACGTGGCAATAAGAATTAGAGGTTCAGCGTTGGTTCTATTGTGAAAATATCTTGCCCTATGACCCAATATCTTTGCAAAGCATTCTGGAACGCCAATGTAGAAACTTTTGGCTTGTAAACAGTGTTAACTGTGAGATTTGGTGATGTTCGTGACTTCAAAGTGTGCAGTCAAATAGGTTTCGATCTACATTGACGAGAATAAAATTCAAGTTGTACGTTGTCGTCCTAAAATTGCGATTATGCAGTACTAAGAGAAAAGAAGTCCAACATTGTTACAACGCATTTGTCTATGCGAATCAGAAAATCCACATGTGGTGAAAGATCTGCGGTTTAATTTAGCAAAGCCACTGTTCGGTATAATTTATGGTCGAAATATATGGAACTAGATAGACAACTCCTAAGTCCCTTAGAGGTGCAAAAGATCCAGTCATTTATTTCTTGGTTTCAAGTTAGTAGTACTGAGATTTGCTAAACTGTCATTTGAAGTGTGAAAATATTAAATGGTGGTCGAAAATGCTCGAATTTTGAGAATTGTAAATAAAGCAAAAAGTTTTCAGAAAATATTTTAATATTGTTTTATTATAATAGAAAAATTTATGATTTATGTGTTGAAGAAAATATCGGCCAAATGCTCGCTACGTCTTCGGTGGCATACCTCTGTCCTATGGTTCATATTTTCAATGACTCTTAGACATATCTGAGGTTCACTGTCGTTAATGTGCCGAATTATCATATCCTTTAGCTTCAAAATTTCTTTTGGCTTATTAACGTACAGATTAACGTAAGTCCTACGGTGTCAATCATCACATAATGGTGGCAGTCAGTTCACATCGCCACGACGTGAGATAACACGGTGATTGAATTTCTCGCGCAAAGGAGTCACTGTTCTGTTGGTTCTGTGGCAAGTGGCACCATCCTTTTGGAAACACATATCCAGGTCCTCAACTTCTGGCACAAGAAGTTTTTTATCATTTCGCGATAGCGAACACCATTCAAAGAAACTGTTTGGCCAATCCCATTTTCGAAGAAGGACAACCAAATGACGCCACCAGTCCATAAACCGCACCAAATAGCTACTCTCTGTGGATTCCTCGGCTTTTCAGCAATTACTCGTAGATTCTCATTTGCCCAAATGCGGGAATTTTGGTTGCAATCCACTGAGGTGAAAGTGTGCCGCGTCACTGAAGATGATTTCCTTTGTAAAGTCTCTTTTCAATACTGTCTGTTCAACCAACCATTCGGCGTATTGACAGCAATTAAAAAGGTCAGTATGCTTCAGCTTTTGAATCATCGGAACCTTATAAGCGTGTTTATTCGCATCAGCATGTTTCTGAGATGTTCTATTATTGGGCTCGACGACGAATCGGGGTTGATGGCTCTTCTGCCACACCATTTAGTATAGAAATGCAAATTTCTCGGCAGACTAAATTACTTAAGACTTGTCCGAATCCCGGGATATCACGAGAAACGAGATTGCCGATAAACTTTCTAGGCAAGGATTAAAAGAGGAATTCGTAGGATCCGATCTCACCTGGGGCTACCCGCGTGGTTAGGGCTTCCGGCGACGCTTAGGTCTTTCGACAACGCATACTTAAGTGTGCTTGGGTTTAGTGATGGCACCCTTTGAGACGCCTGTGGAGAAGGTGTGGACACTGCGGAGCACTTTCTCTGTAAATGTCTCGCCTTTGTTCGGATCGTTTGGCGGCTGTTTGATGCTGACATGGCCGGAGCTGAAACCCTATCACAGAAGCGCTTACTGGTTTTCATTTTGGTGCTGTTGCAGGTGGGGTTATTAAAGCAACTCTTTCCAAAATAATCACTTTTCACAGAATAACAATGCCATTGTTTAGATTTTAATTCTGTTTAAGTGCAAACACATAAACTAGTTCTCAAAAGCATTCGAAACAATAAGACTTGTACTGCACTCCAGAGCTTACCTTCATATGATTGTGAATTCGTAAATTTCCTAATTCAATTTCAAAGAACCTCCTCATCCGCAAGCCAACTCTTCAAAATTCCTCTGCCCACAATCGATTGCTTAAGGCTAACACAACACGACACATTCCTCTGCCGCCGCCACCACCCGTCTCGCCTGGTGATTTAACCTGCATGCAAACAGAAGAAGACAACTAAACAAACACACGGATCAACAAAGTCCCCCGCATCCGTATCCGCTGCCAGTAGGCCACATAGCATCCACAGTCAAACACAACACTCCCCAACTTCAAACATGTTGAGAGCTTTTAAAGTTTTTACGATACCCTCGGCTGTGTATCGTAATAAAACCCCGCAGAGATTCATTGCTAGTCTTTCATAAATTCCGGCGCTGTCAGGGTCATTTGCTTCCTGCCGAACACATGTCTTCTCACGCGAGTCCACACAACGGAAGGACATAAAACCAAAAAAGCAATTGACCTGGAAAGGGACGGGATTGGGTGTATGCGGGGTTCATTCCCGAATGGCGGGAATTTTGCTTCTGTCAAATTTGATGACGCAAATGACACAAATATCAGCAAGCTTCCGGCCCTCTGTGGGTGGCGGCACACAATCTAATTCCATTGATGCATCCATCGATATCGATTAGAGGCGGTGTTAAGTGCCCCAGGCCTGATGGTTGATGATCCCATCAGCGGAGCGGATGGTTACAGATGATGTGAGCCCGTGTATGACATCAGGAGAAATGTGCTCGTCATCTTGGCTGATAACAGCGAAGACGCGATGCTGCCATCTCATGTGACCTGATTGTGAAACGGAGTGAGCTGACAAGAGATCAATCTCGGTTTTGAACTGGAGCTCGCTGGCTTAAGTCACCTGTTAGCCGTGACATGTTAATTGCATTATACGTCTCTGTGTCTGTCCATTGACTGCCGGATGAAACGATCTCATTCATCTGTCACGTTCACGTGGCCCGGTGACGAGTGTTAGTACATTTGAAGTCAAAGGCTTTGGTGAGATGAATCAACAGATTTCGTTGAAGGCCAGACGATGATGCGAATTTGACATCGCATTGGGAGAGGTTGCGTATTCGCCAGAGGAGAAACGAAGCCTAGTGTGGTGAAGGACGAATGAGACATCTGTAACCCATTTGGGTTATGTCTGGCTGTTTGTGGATATTTTGCGACTATGTTTCTCGTGTGTATGTGTGTTAATGGATGGACTGGGGGTTTTCGGAGTAGTTTTATGAGACACCCTACCGTTTTATTGCTTCCGCAGTGAGTATAGGTCAGGAGTTGGAGATTTTATTTCAGGGCATGCTGTGCCCGGAAATTCGATGTTCAAATCATGCGAACGCAGTCTGTTGGAGTGTTTTGCGCATTCAATACAGAGTTTTTGATACGACTTAAAGTCCTTACTCGTTATTAGGAACGAACGGCATTTGTTTCTAATGCGGCTAGATGATTGGAAATGGATATAGATAGGAGATAGGAGATATTTTGGTTAATGGTGGTAAGGGATGTCGAGGCGGATGGTTGTAATTTCACTGCACTTTAAGCACTTAATACCAATAAGCTTAATACCACTGTGTTGACACAACGGCGCAGTACCTACGTATGGAAGTAATATTCAAATTTCCATGAATCCTGACATGGTCTCAAACTGTAATCACAACTAAAACGTGAAGAAAGCTATTTTCAATTCAATAGAATTCTTCACGGCCAATAACCACGGTTAAAGTGTCAATCTTTCCCGTCATCAAAAATACACACATCACTTGTATTTCTTCAAATTTAAATCGCCCACTCAATTGTTATCCGCCAAAAATCCGCTTAGAAACCTCTTAACAGAAAATCAAGTGGGATTTGTGTGAACCCAATGGATTTAGTACGGATTTAATGGATTAACTTCGAGGGAAAATAAAAACGCAGAAGACCATGAAACCATTGAAGACCTCCACTCTCGAACATCCCCAGAACAGACAAGGACATTATCTTTAAACGAATCATATCCCGATTATTTCTCGAGACAAGCCTGCCCATCCTTATCGCGCACCCAATTGAAGTGTGTCCTTGGCAAAAGATTGATTGAAGAATCCATTGGCATACACTTCCAATTACCGTTGTATTCAAGTGCGACTCAGAAATAAATCTATCAATGAAAATCGATGTTCTTCTCGGAAGTTCAGGCAAAATCCCCCCAGAGCCGCAGAAACAATTCATACCGTGACCATTACGCATCGACTGAACTTGATCGATTGCCACGAATGGACATGATTCACGTCTTTCGGACTCCTTGTCAGGCAATATGTGAAAGTAGTGTTCGCCGGCGGTGACCAGCAGATTCAGGAACAAATCAAATGCTTCCGCACTCAATTTGCGAGCATTCATCTATTGACCGAGCAAAGTGATAAAGCACTCCACTGACCGAGGAACAATGTTTCAGGCAGGCATGAGGACATTAATTCTAATGAAGACTGGCACACGAGGACGACGACGATGATGCGCCGTCCTTTCCCGCAGCTTGAAGAGTCCCATGGACGATGCTTTTTTCTTCGGAGATGAGGGGGTTTAATGGATTTATATTTGTAGGCTACTTGTTCTCTTCCACCTGTGTGGAGTGGCGGTGTGGTGTCAGCTCATCTATTCCTCGTTTTAAGTGGAAGAACAGGATAAAAGGAGGGAAATGATTTGTGAGTAAAACCTTGTCAACAAGAGTAGGGGTGGGGGTTGGCTCTCGCATTGAAGACAAATATCTTAAGCAACGTGGATAGGTAGAGCAAATCGTTATTTGTAACCAGACTTGAGGAACTTATACAAATTCCTGCCAATTGTCGAAGTGGCCCACTGCACCGGTAAGTGCAGTGCAACAAGCACTTTTCGTTTTTTGTAAAGTGCACTTTTCGTTTTTTGTAAAGTGATTTCTGCAATAGCTGGCGTTAAGTGTCACTTGAAAAAAAATGGAAAACGAAGTGGTGAAATAAGGAAAGTGATGAAAGTGAACTTTAAAGGGTTCTACAAGGGATGCACTTGAAAATGAGTTTAAGGACATAAAGATAGACAGTATGCTCAAAGTTTTCTTGTAAATACAAGTCTTCCAGAAACTCGGAAGGATAGAGATAGGAAATTCGAAACAAACTTTTCGTGCACTTAGAATGCAGTGAATTCATGGTGGATTATTTATGCTTCGAAGAATGGAGCGGGGATAGAACACAATTCAAACCAAAACGTCCCAACCTATCCATATCTCACAGACTTTGTTGTTACTTTCAGGTTGTATCTCACAGATTGCTTGTATGATATTGATATATTATATAAAGCACTTCAATCGCTTCCGGATTATTTGCTTAACTAGGTTACCTGCAAATCTGAATTGCAGTTCAGAGGGGGAACATTGACATCGACAAGATGACTTATAACGCTATTTGGTGGGGATTGGTGGGCAGTGTTTTATAGGGCGCCTGGCTGCATGAATCAATTTCAAATCTTCAATTTCTGTAAAAAAAACAGTTTATATGGGATCTCGGTTGACAGAAACGTTAACCTTAATTTCAATCAAAAATAGCGAAATGATTCCAGTACTCCACAATTTCCACCAAACTATCATTTTCCTCGATGCATTAGAAACTGGTCAATAACTTCCAGGGATCAAGAAACTTTAGTTTTGTATATTACCTTAGGCGTCTCGTTAGAAAGCATGATTTTTTGCCCCGAAACGTTGGCCAATTCAAGTTGCCCAAATAGCGAAGAAGATGGGTCCGCACCTTCAATTACCTTGCAAATAAATAATTAGAGAATTATGCGCGAGTTTCTACTCAGGCTCGGGCATGAAATGTACTCTTGAAATCGATGGCGCATTGATGTTCGTGAATTGAAAGTAGTTGGAGCATACTTCGCCAATAATTCTGAGTTATGCAGTCGGAATGCAGCCATAGTTCACTTTTAATTGTGAAACAAAGCTGAGTCGCTGTTGTTTGAGCTTAAAGTTGAAAAATGTGTGTTCATATAAGTGCGAGAAAAGACGTAAACAACTAATGACGAACTAGATGTGCATTGATGTGTGAACAAACATCTATAAGAGAATGAAAATCTTTATGTTGTCTCCTTTAAACACTCCTGCTTTACCGCAGGGTAGGCATTAGGGATAGATGTATCTCAACTTCAAATAGAGCGAAACAACAGTTTTTTGTTAAATATCACATATACAAACCCTTTTTGTATACAGTCAGAGGATTGGAGGAGGCAAGCCGCCCTCATTCACATTTTATTGTGTTTGTATAGTAGATTTTCAAAGTAATATCTCCTTTTTTCTTTTGCCGGCGCTACAGTCCGGGGTGAACCCGGGCCTCAACTTACATGCCTCCTCTCGCCATATGCTTCCAGTTGCGCACACCAAGTTGGTTGAGGTCCTTCTCCACTTGTGTGCGCGATCTCATCCTAGGCCGTCCTCTATTGCGTTGTCCAAATGTCCAAGTGGTGTACATACGCTCTTCGTAGTTTAACAATCTTTAGCATTGTATCCGAACACACTTGACCAGGCCCATACCGCCGTATAGCCTATAGAGTTTGTTGCTAAATGTTTTCCTTCAGACACCATCAATGCAAAAAGAATCAAAAATAGCTCGCACAACTTTTCTCTTCAAAAAACTAAGGGCTTACTCATCTGCTTTTAGTAGCGTCCAAGTTTCTGTGCCGCAAAGGAGGACTGAGATGATCAAGCTGTTGCACAAACCCAGTTTAGTCCGTCGAGAGACGGCTGCCCAAAAAAGCAGCGATTCGCAAGAGCAATTCTGCGTTTGATTTCGGTACTGATGTTATTGTCCCTAATTACCACGGAGCGGATGTAGTCAAAGTAAAATATTCAAGTTACTGAAATTCGCTTTAGTTTTTTGCTGGACCCACTAACCCAAAGAATAGAATTGGAATTTATTTAAAGGAATTAAAGGTTATTGCTTTTGGGGCTTGACATCCACTGAGGCCTCGACAGGAAGTACACAATACGTGCATTGTCATCGGATGTGCTTAAGTCTTCCTATTGCCTACAGGTTTCCCACTAAATGAGCGCTAAGTAAATAAGTGGCTTAATTAGAACACAAAAACTGCGAAATATTAATTAATAATAAAACGCTTAATTTATGTAATATTTATAGTCTCTGTCCTGCTTTATAGCTCAGAAACCGGAATATTGTTTAATGGGATGTGGAAGCTTTTGAATAATTAACAGAAATGTTCTGCGTGTATTTGTTGGTCCTTTTTGCGTTGGCCTCATTTAAGGGAAAAGGTTTAAGGAAGAACTCTAAGCGCTGTACGGGAAAATGTTCCTAGTCACACGCCAACGGATGCATGGACTGCTAAGTTATGTTAGTTGTATGGACCACATAGTGCTGGTCCAACGACTGGAAGAGATGGGGTTTTGAATTGTAAACGCATAAGTAGCTTGTTCGAAAAAGTTCCTATCAACATCCATTAAGTGCAGCCACGGCGAACACTAAGCTCACAAACGTTATGCGATCATGCGTTGTTTGCTCCCTTAAGTCAAGGACTTGAAGTTGTTGTGTAATGGCGAAAATGTGATCGAACTGGGAAGAAGGACATCTGCTTTCGGGGGTTTTCTCCGAGATTTATGAACTATAGAGGACCTTAAAAATTTAACTAATGGATTTATTTCTGCCGACCGTGTGGTGCCTGGAAATTTGTCGTCCTTTCTATCTTTAAAGGTCTTTTCAACTTTGTTACATAAAATCAAAACGAGTAGCAAAGGTATTTTTTATTTACTTGGACAAATAAATTCTGCATCACGCAATATAAAGGGTTGTCTGAAAAATTTCCGACCACAACTCAAACATAGACTGTGTGTCGTAGGTCTCAGACTTTCTCTGTCTATACTTCCAAGAGCAGAGAGATTGACAAAGTTTTTCAAATCGAGACCAAAGAAACCAAAACAGCAATTAGCGGAGACAAAGAGCCTTTCAGCACCCCAATCCAATGCAAATCCAATTAAATTAATTTTGAATTTCTTGCCTCACCACAGACCCATTCAATTTGAAGGAATATAAATATTTTTCCTCCTCGTCAACCATTTGAAATGTTTACAGTCATCAGTTTATTCGTTTTCCCCTCACTTTATGGACATGCCCATTCTCAGCGCTTGTGGCGTCCCGGCACGGCCAGCCACGATTTATTAATCTCTCGTGTCGTCCATCTAATCGAATTCCCATAGTCCATCGACGGTTTAATATGCCACGGCCACCCTGGCCGTTGCCGTCGCGGTCTCGATTCTCCGGTATGCCAGAGTATCCTTAATTTGGTGGAATTATTTTCGACGAGCTTTAATTGAATGGGGAATTGTTGTTGTGCGCACTGTTGCTTCATGTTTTTTGCCATTCCATCGAGCGAGACAAATTTTAGTAGTTCCCGGCGGAATAGTAAGATATTGCTATTAGGCCTTTTGTGGGCCATTTGTTTGACCCCACGCAGAAAGGGCACTTAATGTTTACACTCCTGGGGAATTCACTGACATCGTGTCGTTGTCGTGTTTCGTAACTTCAAGGACACTAGCAAGACGATGCGGAAACGTTTTACCTCCGCCATGGGAATATCAATTTTGAGTTCTTTTTGGTTTTACTGCTTCTTGAGTCACTGTGCAGATCAGGTCTGCCGGTAGGTATGACATATTGTCACAACACCCCTCTGGCCGAGTGAGCAGAGGAATACAAATTTAATTAAAACCAATGGAAGTTCGGTATAAAGGACGGACAAGTTGTACCTGAAGGGAGCGCGAGGCTAATTAACACCTCTTATGGAGCAGGTTTCGATGGGGCGGTGGCTAAGTGATTAATGTAAATGATTTACGTTTAAAGAGAGCATTGAATTGGAATTGAAAGGAAATGTCAAAAGTTGGTGTTTAAGTCTCAGACAGTAGGTTATCTTTGTGGGACTTTGTGGACGCGCGACAGATGCTGTGAAAGAATCCAGACAGTTAAGAACTTCGAGGATAAATAATTGATTGAGTGCGATAACAAGGACATTCAACTTTGTTATTTGTCTTTAGGGAAGAGCAAATAAAATGGAAATAATCAGAAATGGGCAAGGTGGCAACCGCCGTGGCTAAGTTGGTACGTACGTCGAGTCATAAGCCAAATGATCTCAGTTAAATGTTTATCTGACTTTTATCAACTTTATACTTATTCTTTCGAATTGACGACTAAATGTCTATAAAAGGCAATTCAAATTTCTCGCTTCAGAGTTAGTATACAACTGTAGGTCTTCTCCACACGTAAGAGAATCACGGAGCGAGTGATTGTACAAATAGAAGAACCCACTTTTTTGTGGAACTGTTTTGTTTTCCTTTATGGCTCCAATTGGGAGCATATACACATCTCTCAAGAACACATCCACTTCTCAATTCATTCTTATCAATTTGCAGCACTCCACATATTTTCAGTTTTTCACTCTCCTATGCACGAATTCAAATTGCGATTGAAGTGTCAAAAACTATCACTGAAAGAAATCACAAATGTAAAACATGACGGTTTTGACACACCATTAATTACACCTCCTTTAGTCCATTTTTCAACAAAGGGCTTCCCAAGTGGCGTGTTGAAGCTTCAATTCTTTTCCAAAAATAAATTAAATTTTTATCGAAATTTGGTTTGCCAGCAAAGAAATTATTTAGATTGCTTGCTAAAAAAGTCAATTTAGCAATTAAGCAAAAGGTCATCAGGCTGTTTGTAAAGGTTGTCACAGCAATTCGAATCTTAGTATACTTCACCATCGATTTAAAAAAGTGGTCGGATTTGATTAAGATCGTCGAAAAAAAGCCCACAAAAGACTTAAGGTACGATGTATCGACAGATTATAAACCGCTAAGTGATTCACCTAGGCTGCCTTTTATCTTCAACAAATTACATCCCGTCCCCCACCAAGGCGACCCAACAATCACTCAACAACCAGCCTCCATCTCATCCAACCCTACCCCAAAGTCTCTCAACGCTTTCCCTTTTTCCGTTTTTGTTTTTAGCCTCCTGCGGAAGTTCTCTGATGATGCTCCTCCCCTCCTCAAAATTGGTAATGATGATACTTTTTAATATCCGGCCAGTCGTCGAACTGGCAGATGGTGCATGGGGTACACCCAAATGAAGGGAATTACAACGTCAAGGACACCAAAGCCATTCCCCACAGTCCATCATTTTTTGCTTAGACTTTGATTTTCCGCCTCTCCCTCTTTTGAATAAATCAAATAAGGACATTCTCACCGAGTCGATGTGGACCCGTTTTTTTTTTTCGAGCGCTCCTTCAGGACAGATATCAGCACTTTCCCTCAATTTATTTAATCCTGATTTATAATATTGCCGTTCTGTCAGCACAAATGAAGACATGCAGCTTAAGCGAGGAATGCGTGTTCCCTTTCGTGGGAGTTTTTATTTTTTTCCTTAAATTATATAATAACTGGTCGGAGCACGAAATCCTAAAGGGGGAGGAGAGAAATATTTCCACCAAGCCCCACTTTGCCTTTGGCAGGGGGTATTTTATTAATTTTTGATTCTCGCCGAAATGTCTGTTGTGGTCTTTGAAATTCTTGCTATTTCGGGAAGAACATAGAAGCATTCTGTCGGTGTTCTGCCACGGGCGAAAATGAATCGATCTCATTGACAGTTTGGTTGACTGATGACTGACACATCACGCAAGTGTCAGTGCAATGTATTGGCGGTATTCAAATTTTCGAAGCTTTGCAACAAAATTGATGTTCTTATCAAAGGATTTTCTGTATTATTAATTTTACGGGGTATCTACGTCACGAAAAAGGCGGGACACGATGTGATTCTGTCAAAACAGATTTAACGATGGATTAGTGGTTGCTTTTGTTGCGGTATTTAATGTCATTGAAAGAATTTAGAAAACTTAAACAAGATTGCAGAAGGCGTTTGTTATTTAAGACTTATGACGTCCAATCGGAGAGAGCTTGACGACTTTCGTAGGAATCATTAGATCAGCGATTTTCATTTGGCTTACAAATTGAATTCCATTTGACAATAATACTTGGTTTTTTTATTTAATAAAATAGATTTAACTGAAGTTTGAATGTGTGAATTGTGTGTGTTACTCTTCTCCCATTGGTGGAGAGAGCCTACAGTTTCATGTCAACTACAAATTGCAAAATTTAAAAAAGCTTCTTATAGAAAATAACTATTACCTGAGTATTGTCACTGACTAGAGAGAGGTAAAGCCATTACAGAAATGCTAATTTTACAAAATGCCAATTCTAGAACCTTCTGAGAACTTTTTCATAGCAAATTTGTAGTCTTACAGTTTTGTGATTAGTGGATACAACGCTTAAGATGGCTAGTTCATGTAGAGCATATAGATACTACCATTTCCGACCAAAAATTTAAAAAGCGGGGCATTTGGACAACGCAACAGAAAATGGCCTAGTTTGAATTTGCGCACACAAGTGGAGAAGGACCTCAACCAAATTAGAGTGCGTAACTGGAAACAGCTGTCGAGAGATCGTGCTAGCTGGAGATTCATGTTGTCGCCATGGAAAGAAGGACAAGAAAAGAAAGAAGAACAGTGTTGTCAGTAAATCCTCGTCATCATTATCATTTTCGTTAACCTGCATTGTCAGTGGCGGCACTGCACGCACAAGAGACCTCCTGGCTGCTAAATCCTCCGCCAACTACTCTAACAGGAGCTACACCCAAGTTCAACCAGGCGAGTTGATGAACTTGACCAATTCGGCCGGGTTTGGCAAGCGATTGCATACCTTATGGTCGGAAGAGTGGAAATGAAAGACGCATTTGTTTTCTTCCTCATCTTGGCAACTTTGACGACATGGTGTGTGTTCTCTAAACAGACTGTGGAGCAGTTGAAAGCTTTTATAGAAAAGCATTCTTCAGTGATGAGGCCTAACCTGGCTTCGAATTTAGAATTATACCAATCCACATAAGATCAAAGGTTCCAAGAGGACTATTAGCCTCTATTGGAGCTATAAACCTGTATTGGATGATTTGGACACAAACGTCATTTGGTTTCACAAAGACGGTCACATTACACAGAAGACAGCTTATGCCACATTTATATAAGTGATTTGAAAGCAAAATCATTTCACATCGAACTCATATATGCTGGATAAGGGGGTCACGTGATTTGACCCAATTGGACTGTTTTATATCAGGAAATAAGCCACAAAGCATAGCGGCTCTCAAAGTCAATAATACCCGTATCATCGGTTAAATATATCCTGATTTATGTTCCAGACTCATGGGAGTTTGTCCGATCGGCGACACAACATAAATCATTGTGGGGAAAACAAATTCTGCTATATGCACGTTCAGTGGTGACATGTGCGAGAATTTTCATCGATGATCTAACCAATCTAAAAGTGGCATGCCTCAGGCATTTGACAGCTGCTTGTCTATCAAAATAAATCGCTTTTAGATACCATGTTGACATTTTGTCCGTGTCTTTAATCGCCATCGCTTCAACTTGAAATATACTAAAGTGAGGTTAACGTTGCATAAAATGGCCTGGAAAACAAATAAGGAATTGAAAGTATTTCAACTTCAAAATGTATTTTCCAAACTGAAAAAGAGAAAATGCAAAAGCCATTAAAGAAACTTTCACTGGTGAATGGAAAACAATGTTTTGCCGAGGAGTGCAAGCAGGCCTACTGCAGAAGAAAAGTAGATTTTGAAGATAACAAGAAGATCGTGAGATTTACTACAAAAAAGAAAAGAAGGAAACCAGCTTCTGAAAGGAAACAAAAAAATATCATAAAAAATGTGCATTTTAGGAGGCAAAAGTCTAAACCAAAATTAAAAGAGTGATCCAGTGGGTATATGTAAACTTCGGAATGAAACCTGTCAGAGCAATAGACATCTTTAAATGTAGCCGCAGTTGATGTTGATAATTTAGAAAATCATTTTATACAACGTCATGTAATACAACGCAGAACAAATTGACTGAATATAAAAAAATATAACTAATTTGGGTGCTAGGACACGAAAACCATGAAGGAAATGAAAAGACCGACTCTGACTCTTTATGGCGCACTAACAGGACCCGTAGCATTTAATTTCCTTCTTTATCAAATATGTCTCAACAGCACAGGCAGCACAGGATGGCTTTCAAAACTTACAGTTTTTCCCAGCTCTTTGAGTATTATCAGCAACTTGAAAGAGGTGATTCCGTAAAAAATGTGAAATGTATTCGTGAATCGGACCTGAGACCTTGGGCTTGTGGATCGAAGACTACGCCACAACCTACTATACAATAACGATCACAGAACCATTCTTTAAAGCAGCAATTAAATTCTTGACCAAAAAAGGAGGTATAACATTCTTTCAATTGACACACCCCATATTCTTCAATTTAATTTAAAAGACGAAACCTTAGCCGCGCAAGTATTAAGAAAAGAATTTGGGCACAGACTTAGACATTTTTTAAGGAATGTAATTATCGGAGTTAAATTTTGCTCTTCCACTATTCTGTCATATCATTTCAAATTTTCAAGGCTACAAATAAGAATAACAAACAAAAATAATGCCAGCTTTAAATCGGGCAACACAACAAAGTGTGGCTTAAAGACTTTGTCACGTTACCTTCACAAAAACAAAAATTCTTCAAATTAAAGGAAAAAATCCAACAGAAAAACTTTCCACCGCAAATGCCTTCAATTAAATAAATTTCTCACAATAAAGCGGCAACCTCAAGGTGAGTAAACAAACCGGCATCGGTGTATCCGCAATCGTTAAGACAGTAATTGCCCAACCAACCCCCATGTTGCCTGCCACCCAACACCGTCGCTAGCGAACAAGTTCGAATAAGCTTTGCATGGCGGCGCCAAAAGCTCCCGCTCTACGATATTGACGAATTACGATATGGCCCCGAACAACATCCATTGCCGTCGTAGTCGGCCATCTCTGCTAACTGACAGTGCTTCAGTAAACACCGTCAACTGTGGATACTTGGGAGGACGCTTGTCGTCCTTTGGCTTGTTTACATTCTGGCCCCAGTCGTGTTCTTACGGTAATTCGTCGGCAAACAAGGATACACGGTGTGCGCGTCGTTCCAGCCGTCTCAGTTGGCTTTTGAAATTCGTTGGAAACGAACGGAGCTGTGCAGTTGTGTTGTGTTGTGTTTATCCAACGGATCTTGAATTTGAATCAATTTCCTCTTGATCGAATTGGCAATTGCCTTCTCCTCGACGCATCGACGCAAGTGTGGTGCTTAAGTGAGTGAGCCGCCTCTTAAGATCGTCCGTGACGTATCCGAGTGTTCAAGGTGTAACATGTGTGTGCATAAGTGAAGGGGTTATCAGAGTTTCGGGATACGATCTTCAGATTGAAACGCTTCCACTGAGAATCACAGCGATGGATGGTCAGTGTAAGTGTGTAGCTTTTGTTTTTGAATCGACCCTTGCTCGAGTACCTCCCCGCCCGCACACGATGTGCACTAATGTTTGTGGGTTAAGGGCAAAGTGCAACAGTTTTATTTTTAGCGTCGTCGTTTAACGATAATTTAGTGCTTGCCTCCTTTGAGTGTCTTGCTTTGAGCGAGTTCGCTGAGTCCTGGTGGTGGTTGCTATCTCGCTTGCGGCAGAATGTCACGCTTGTTCTTAAAACGGAGGGAAGTTTAAAAACGACCTTCGGTGCGAAAATTGTGTAATAAAGAAGATAATTGAGTTTGCGGGTGAGACTGTGCTGTTTTTTGTCATCTTCTCTTCGTTTTCGAGGACATTAAGGATAATTATTAACACTCAAGTCAGCCTGAAGGTTCGCGAGATGAGTGACTCCTGCTATACAGGCTATTTATTTTGATGACTTTATTTCCGGACGCTGGCGGGGTACCTACGTTCAGTGTAGCGTTTGAAAGGCTAATGGTGTTCCCATTAAAATCCAAGTGGTTATTGAATAAATAAAAGAGAGTGTTTCCGAACTTGACAGGTTGCCTTTCACAGATGAATTCATTAGGCGCGCGTAAAGTGATCAAAGGGGTTGACTGAACAGTTGTCATATTTGCCGGATAGGTGAGGAGGGTGGGTGGAGGGGATTGAACTTGATTTTGTTGTGGCAAATTATTAAATGGAATAAAGAAAACGGGCGCCACGGAATTTGATGGAATTGGTTTATGGGTTTGGAGACTTAGACCGGAGTAAATTGTTTTTGCTATGTGAAGTGAGATTTTGGGGTAGGGTGGGGATTCTTTAAAGCGAATTAAGATGCTTAGACTATAACGGTCAACTTATGTTAAAGTTGCAGTAGTTGTTTCTGTGATACATAATTTCTGCAGACTGTTAAATGAAGTGATAAATGACACAGAATGTTCCTCTCAATTTAGACAAAGATGGTCTTGAATTCCGTTTTCCCACATGCATAATAAAGTCAAGATAGACATAACGAGACTTCAGGCCAGGACTAGATTTCAGTCAAGAACTAGCCGCATGACTCCTTAAAGAAGCTGAAGATGATCTGGTTGGTCTAACCTGTGTGATACGGTCGAAGTAGAGCATGTCCGAGGAGTGACATTTTAGTCTCGTTTGTTCGGTCCACAAAAAAGCAATCCCTTTAACTTTGCCAAATACCAAGGAAAAGTTTCTTTATCAGAGCGTAGGAGATCTTCCTTGCCGCTTTGTGTGAACGCCTAAAACCGTTTTTCTTTATCAGTATAGTTTTAAGCAAGGAAAGTGTTAGGGTTACTGAGAAGAGGATGACCCAACATGAATGTCTTTAGCAACAGTCAGAAAGACAATGATAGGGAAGTACATCTAGACGACCTGGCTAAAGTTAGAAAAGATGACAAATTTCAAATGGAAAGAAACGACCTAAGCCGATGAAAATGGAAAGGATATGTACTCTGTGTTCAATGATTCTTGTGGAGGAAATTTAACTCTCCAGTCACGAGTTCTTGTGAGTGCGGTGTCAGGCCATAGATCAAATTTTCACATTGTGGCAAATCTTGGAGAATACTTAAGAAGTGCAAATCGACACTCATAACCTACTTTTCACACTTAAGTCCGCTTATGACAGTGTGCGGCACAGTGACATGTCTGATTCTTGCATTGCTATCAAACTCTTGAGATAATGTAAGATGACAACAGGGAACTTTCGCTGTTCCTTCAAAAATATCAACGAATAACAATAACAAGACGATGGTTTGTCACCTGACTTTTTCAAGTTTATTCTTAAGAATATCGAGGGAAAGTGACAAGTTCACAAAAAAAATCCATACAGTTCCACCCGAAGACCACCAGTCCGAGCCACTGCAACTCAACAGATGTCATTTTCTTCCAAGATAAAGCACACAAGTTAAGGAGGACCTCAACATACTTGCTGTTTGATTTTAGAAACACGATGGCGAAAAACCTTGCCAGCTAAAGAGGCATACAATGAAAAAACAAAAACAATTAAAATCGTTTAACATAGTAGAGTTTTGAAGAAAATTGATGTGGAAAATCAAATTATGATGTTCATAACGTTCCACTTGTAATTTGTATAATGACACACTAATTAGAAATATGTACAGTGTCTCGCAGATTATTTGACCCACCCCTTTATAAATTCAAAGGAGTATGACCACTAAAAAGTTAAAGTAGAAATTATCAACATAGTAGCAACACAAATAGGTGAATTGAGAAGTAAAGTAGTGGAGGCTTCATAAAGTATGTGAAATTATAAGTAGAGTAGGTTTGCAGGTTTCGCGTCATTGCCTTGGTAAACCGGAAAGTGTGATTTATTCCTAATTGCTCTTCAAATTATAGCAAGTTGCGCATAAATAAGACCATTTTATTCATGGTGATTTCAATAAATAGTTGCTTTCCAACTCATGGCTTCCATGCCTAACTGTTGGCTTTATGTATTTATTTTATGTTTGGCACACATTATATCGCCCATCAGATCCAAAACATATTTGACACCTCAACAAATGTGATTACATAAAATCTGAAATCCAGCCCAATCCAAATACAGAGTTCCAAGACAAATACTTAAATCTATACAAGTGTGAATTTACAAATAAAAGGTGCTCTAAATAAGCTATGACCCACTGTACATACGTGTTTGTTTTGTATGAAATTAACTTTTGTGTGAATTTCAAGACAAACATTCAACCGTTCAAATTAAAACTAATTTCTGCTTAATTCACACTCTTAATGGAGTAGTTTATTTTCTACTAATTTATTCATTAGCAGACTCAATTGTTGATTCACAGCTGATTTGAATTAACACTCTAATTCCAAGAATGTATAATGTATATAATTCCATTAACTTTTCCACAATCGTTGCACTGGAATTTATTATAGTTGTAATCATAGTGAGTGATTTATTTTTGTTTGTTGAACGTCTAACGAATTAGTAAAGTTAACTACACATTTTTGTAATTTGACCACTATTTTCAAGGTTTTACGTGCGTTTTTTGAAAATTGGTTCCTTTTTGAATATGATAAGTACTCGTAGAGTGAGTTTTTAAGGGACTTTGTTACACCTTCATCGTTCATATTTTTTCCGGGCAGCATTCAATAGACTTGGTCTTGTTTTTGACGGGTGAGTTTTTTCTAGTCATCTAATGGAAACTGTCTTTCGGTGACTGGATCCCAATAAATGAGACTCAATCTTCTTCTACTTCTTAAAACTGAATTTAAAAATCACGATCGCTTTTTTAATCAAGGAGGAGTCACTGCCTCTTCAGATCAAATCATTTCATTTTAAATTACTGCTTTATACATAAAACTGCGTGTTACTGGTGACAGCATGAATAGCATGCCTTAGCACGGAATTTAATTAGTCGCATCGATGATGTTACTTCAGTCCCCTCAGTTCCCTAATACAATCATCCCTTTTATTGACAGTTAATCTGTCATTTGTTAGAACTTCAGAAAGGAAGACGCGTTGTATTTCAGAAGTCCGCTTATACAGTAAAAAATTAACTTAAATACTTAAAATAGAGACGTCTGTCTGAAATCGCTAACAGAATAAGCGTCTTTTTAATAAACACTGATTTGAAAGCCTATGGAAGTGGGTGAAAATACTCCAGATATCGGTAAAGATATGCGTTGTTGTGTGAGTTCTTCAATTTTGTATTGGATAGGATAATGCGAGTTAACATGGATCGCATTAAATTCTTCAAATCAGCACAGTTGCTGGCTTACGCTAATGACATCGACATTATTACGCGTGCTCACTGAGTTGTCATAGAAGCTTTCACAAGCGGATAGAGCTGGTCATAAACAAATGGGGACAAAATCAATTAAAGAGCTAGGAGTTTATCTACCTCGAGGCGAACGTGACCTCACAAACGACATCCTTTCTAGATAATAGTTGGCAACTGATACTATTTCGGACTGTTTAAGCAGCAAGTGTCAAAACTCCTAACGCGAAGGACTAATATCCTGGTCCTTACAAGACGCTTATCAAGTCAAACTTGAGCCGGAACCGAAACGTAAGCGATAAGCGAAAGAGATAAGGGGATTCTGTCTGTGAGAAGTGCAGATGGAGGAGAAGACACAACCGTGAACTCTTAGATGTGGATGTAGTCTGAAAGGTAAAATACCGGCGACTACACTGGCTCGGCTATATCGAGCGCATGGATTACAATGCTTCAGCTAAAAGGGTCTTCGAATCCTCCCCTTGAGAAGAAGGGATATAAAAACCAAGTGATCATGAACATTAGGAAACTTGGCTTGGATGACTGGAAACAGTGTGCCAAATATCACCGTTTGGAGTGGCCAATAAACTCTCTTATTTTGAGAATGAAATAGTACGTGCAACAACTAATGAAGCTAGGACTCGGCACCCTGTAGGCTTTAGTGCCACTCAATTTACTTTATCTTACGAACCCATTTACAACTTTAATGCATTCCATAGGAGTTAAGCACGTGTATTGCAATCATTTCCAAGGTTACCTGCTTACCTCATAACTTCACATCTGCGTCAGATTTTATCTCAGTGGGAAGTACGCCGTGTGTACCCTAAGTAACTCCCATCTTATCGTTGTATCCTAAGCAAACTACGTCATTTTATGTGTCCCCCTCTAGCCGCAGTGCCGTGGACCTCAAAGAATTTCTATTTGCTTACGGGGAACATCAAAATATCTAGTGTACACTCTAATTACTGTCGAAGGCTACGAACACAGAGTCTTTTATCTTACAGTAGTCACAATTAGCTTAAGTGTGCTTGCTTACATACGTACGTCCGCCCGTGTATGACGGTAACTTCTCGACGGGATTTGCGCGTCTAAGCCCCTGCCAGACAACGCAAACTACTGATAATGCAATGAGCCGCCTGTGTATGTTTCTTTTGTAAATTTCGCCGACAATTGGAATAAGAATTTCTTCCCCAGCTGCTTCAGGTACCGCCGCCAACTTGCCTTCCCAGAACTTGAGAGAAACTTACTCGTACATACTTCGTGCACACGCGTGCTGTTTTCGCTGGATAGAAGGCGCATTCTTTTGCACAGCTCTGCAATTTATTTTCGACGAACTGTGCGCGCTCCGGAAAACCTAATAATAGCGAAGTCTTGTTAATAAATACATTTTTCCAAGGCAAATTAGGGCGGTTTTGTTAGGGTAAGATTCACGAACACTCGACAAGGGAACGGGGAGACATGATTAAAACAATTCCCGAAAACTGATTTACATTCTTTACACCGAGACTTGGAGTAAACACACCCCAATACTGGCACAGACGTAGAAATTTTCTGCTTAGCTGTCTGTTGACGCAAGGCTTATTGCCAGCCATAAACAAGGCGAACTTTGAGAACATTGGACAGGGCTTGTTAATTGCGGTCTCATTAGGTGGCAAGTTGTGTTTAATTGTTGGTGTTTGGAATTGTGGCTGCTTTTTGAAGCGAGTTCGCATATTTTGAAGTTTATTGAACGGGAACTGACGGGGGAATAAGTGAAAAGTGATTGGATATTTGAGGTGAAAATCAATTTCATCTCGATAGTAAATTGAATGAAAAGAATTTTATTAGACATTAAGTGAGACTTGATTTTATGACATTTTCAGTTGAATAACAGACAAGAGAAGAATGTGATGACTAATAATATTAATAACTGAGTGGCACTGCAGCCCACAAGGGAACAGGGCCTAGCTTCTACAACAATAGATGCTTTAATCGAGGTTTTAAAGTTTAATTAATAATTTTCCGATCTGGCTAAACGTCTAGCACATTCTACTGCTTGCTACAGACTACCGGACTTTGAGTAAAACATTGAGGCTTATTAGAGAAAATAAATAGAATTCCCCCAAATTCACGCAAAATTTAATTTTCTTGTGGGAAACTGTGGGAAAATTTAATTTTCTTTTGAGGAACTTGAAACAAAGAAAAACCATCTCGTCCTACTTATCAGACGTGAATTAAATCTTGTATAGTAGATGTAGCCTTGTACAATTAGTTCTTCTGTAACATGTTTGCGGTTGATAAACATGTTTTTGTTTTGGCTTGCTTTAGGCATGAACATTAACAAATAAAAGGAAGCCATAGTCTAGAACTTTTCAATAGAGACAACATTTTAAGGCAAGTCGTGGCGCGTTTAAAGCTAATCTCAGTAACCACCTCCACCATCACCACCATCAGCTACTTTCACGATATTTCCGTGATGCCAGCAAGCGTCTTATGGACGAATCGTTTGCTAACGCTGTAACATAAGCGGCAAAAAGTGTTTAGTGGTAAACAAGGGTAAGGCAAAGTTTATACTGGTATCAACAAAGGACGTACAATTTTCGGACAGAGAGTCAGAATGGGCAACAAAATCTTCGAGGTTGTCAACGACTTTGTATGTCTTGGCTCTGTCATAAATATGGATAAACAAATCAGTACAGAAATTGAAGATAGAATCACTCTCGCCAAATGCTGTTTCTTTATTCTCAAGAGGCAACTGAGTAATAGCGCCCCCTCTCGAAGAACCCATCTAACTTTGATCATCTCTCTCTCACTCTATAGCGCTGTACCTAGGCAAAAAGTGGTTAGAAGTCTTCTTAAATGGGTCTGGTGGTTAATGAGGGCAAAACTAAGTGCATGATGTCATCAAGGAAGGACGCACAACATCGAAGTCTCGGACAGCGCATCACACTAGGCAGCAAAAACTTCGAGGTAGTCAAGGAAATCGTATTGACTTGGGCTAAGGAAGCCCTTAGTCTTTTCGAGAAAAAAGTTTTGTGTGTGGTTCTTGGTCCTGTTTGTGTTGATGGATGCATCTGGACGAGAAGATTCAACGACGAACTCTATGGTCTGTACAGCGACATACACGATGTCATGCGACATCGGATACGCGTATGGACACCACTACTCCGGCCCGAAAATTCTTCTAATCTGAGCATGTTTGCGTTGATGGCATCTGGAGAAGTAGGTTCAACAACGAGCGTCCACGTATACATTAAACTTTTTTAATGGCTAGGTCACGTGGAGTTTATGTGCAACACAAGTCCAGTCCAAGGAATCTTTCAATTCTAACTGTTAGGACAATGCAACAGAGGACATTCTCGTCCAAGATGCCGTACACAAGTGGCAGAGGACCCTTTATACCAATGAAAGGCAGCTGGCAGGAAAACGTGCAAGTTGGAGAGAACTCAATTTTGCACCGGACTTGGGGCGCCGACTCAACCTGTAATTGTTTCTCTTTAAATTGCCTTCAAATCTGTTGTAAATTTAGTTTTGCCTTGTATTTCGGACAAATTTAACATGGTTTCTAATGAGCTTCTTTACTTCTGGCCAATCAAATTTGTCGATTTTTAAAACACAGTTGTTACTACTGTGCCTTCAACATTTTAGTTGAATTGCGAAAAGGACAAAGGAACAATTACTAGTCTTTAAGTATTGTCAGCAACTTTAAAGAGATTGCATTGAAAAAATGCGAGGTGTTCAGTCTGGGAATCGAATCTGGAATCTTTGGCGTGTAAATCGATGCACTTACCCTCTACGCTTCAACGATCACAGTTAAAAAAAAAATTAATTAACGGGGACCTTTATATCAAGACATGAAGTGTGTTATAATAGCTTCGTTTCAGTTAAAAAAAAAAAAATTTAAAGACACACACAAATATCAACTGTTCACATCATTATATTGTCGAAACTTTGAAGAGTATTTTAAACGATTGCCTTTTTTTCATTTATCTTACATTTACACTGTGAAACTACAAAAAGTCCTTGATCTAGACTGAATATAGGCACACGAGTTCGTTTAAAAGAAAAACTAAAAAAAACAACAAATCGTGTACCTGGTGAAATATCTTTGACAGATAGTTTGATCATTCTAAGAGTGGGCGTCACGTGTTTATTGACCTTAAACTTCAAACGATATTTCTCTCTCTGAGGAGACAGAAAATTTATATTAATATAAAAATCATCTGCCACCAAGTCTACAATTTTTAATTTTAACAACCCTGTACTATAATTTGACATGCTCTTGTGGAATCATTAAAAATAAAATGCGCGTATTTTGGGACACCCTTTATATCCATTAAAAGATATGACTTTATTATGTGCTATAAATTGTGACCGTTCACAGATATATGCGTTAGCAAAATTATAAATTTTGGAATACTTACAGTGCTCTACAAAAGTCTGTGTATGGCAAAAAATGTGGGGTCGTATACAAAATTGGAAGTTACAAGCTATTTTGAAAAACATTTTTTGATGTGTATACGATTTCAGATTTTGAAAAAAATTAATTTTATTATTATAATCTATCATCATCATGATCTTTTTCTTCTTTAACCCGTATGTTCCACTGAGTCGTAGGGGTAATGCACGCACGATAGACACCCAGGCCGGTCCACTCTCCGCCATCGACTTTAACTCATTAGGAGCTATCTCCAAGCGCAACCAGGCTGGTTTATGGATTTTATCCAAGCACCTCGCCCTGGGTCTGAAGGGAAGTTGCCTACTATTAGAAAAACGAAAAGAAGAGGTACCGAATTCAGTCAAACAGAGCTCGATAAATGTTTGCGTAGAGCTGACTGTTCTCAGTTAATACCAGTCTGGAAGGACGACCCAATTGAACTTTTTCTATTGGCAGGGTTGTGTGCAGTGCAGTTGGTATTTCCTAGATTTTTTTTTTGACGTCTATCCTTTATTCTTTTCCCAACATCTAGGGGAGAAGGTTTTTTTGACGGGCTCAAAGTAAATTCCGTGGGCGACTGCCGTTTCCGACCCTCAGAACGTGAATGAAGACAGATAAATAGGAAAAAAATCATCTGCATCCGCTATTCCAGCAGATGATGCCCTACAACAAGCAAAGCATCAGTTGCAAAGTTTGGATGAACAGTTTCGGTTTTGTGACATCATATGTAGCTTCGTGGCTTCATCATTATCATCACTGGTTAATTATAGAATTGAATAATGGCTTTATGCAACAGTTATCATACATTGATACCCTTAAAAATTTTAAGACTGTGCTAAGAAGTTTGGGAATATCGACTCCAACAACCGCCGCAAAACCTATCGCATATAATAGGCGTATGTGGCTATTTTCTAATGCAAAACCCTCGCTCTGTGCCCCCTCACATAGTCAGGATTTCAAACCTAGCATGTCCTCTCCATTTTTTTCACATCCCTTCGCTGTACCCAAACATTTGTGGAGCACTGTACGGACTCACATTTGAACTTAATGCCTACCGCAGACTGTTATCTTAAATAAGAATCATTTTCCGTTCGGTCTTTTTAAACGGAAAGAACAAAAAAAATTATGATCTTGGGACTGCTTCCAATCAATAAAGAACTATCCGCACCAGGGACGTCGTCTCGTTTTGCCTTTTTTATGCGGTGGCGCATTTATTGTCGAGTTCACCACATACGAGCACATTCTGGAAAGCGAAATCAAAGATGTCACCGACCCCATTTGGCCCGGTTCCAAATCGATAGGAATCTAAATAGTTTCTCCTCCGGAAGTGGCCGTAAATTTGCTGTTAATTCTAGCGCACATTAGTGCAGATTTCATGAAGGCACCAAGTGTGCAAATCAATTTAAGTTAAATTCACTTTGCGGTTAACTTAACAACTCCCGGAAAGCCGCTGCCCCCCTCTAAGGCCTAACAACAATCGGAATACATATCTTCCAAGTTAATTCGGTACCTCATGCCAGTTGAGTCCAGATTCCCGAGTCCAGAGTGGATTCCCGTGGGTTGAGGAGGATTGTGGCAATCCTTAGCTTTCGCTTGAATTGCTTTCGCTTTGATATTTGTGTGGCGGTCTCTGCAGGGCGGGGATTTATTTTTGGAAAGAGTGCTTATCCTATTCCTATCGATAAAAAAAACGCACACACGCACACAGAACACAAGCATACAAAAAGACCCGTTATTGATTGTGATCAAGACTTGCCGAAGGGATAAATATCTTCTCCAGAAAGTCTCCACCAACGCCACCACCACCGCCACCGCAGTATTCGTTTGAAGTTGCAGAGTGAAAAGCAATCAATGGAGGGATGTGTTGGTTCTGTGCTCTGTCCAGTTGACGGTTAAATCCCTCAATCACGTGTCGAGCGGGGGGAATCAACGAACCTGAGTGGAACATATTTATTTGTGGCGGGGGTGGTGTGAAGGAGATAAGAGCGTCACGACTGAATGCCTGTGAAACTTAAGGCGATTGCCTGCGGGGCACATCCCCTTCATTTTGATTCGTCAAATCTTTGAGTAAATCTTTCACTTTCTTCAATATGTGTTTTTCGTTTTCGTTGTATTTTTTTTTTGTTTTGTCAGTCGCTGAAAGGTTGAAGGTGTAATCAAGATATATTTGATTGAGTTGCATGGGGAACAATCAGGGATTTGTGTGTTTTGTGGGGGATTTGTGACTTCATTGAACTTTTTGGCCATTTATGTCTTCACGTGGTCCATTTCCTTTGCAAGTAGATTACAGTTGTTTGTTTTGATTGATACTCCTAAGGAACTGCCGGAACAACTGTTGAAGATTATTCCTGACTACGGCAACGAAACCCACACCCTTCCGTGCTCAATTAGATCTCAAGCACCAGCTCAAAAATCATCAATCACTTTCCCCGTGCCGACAAAATGCGTCCAATTACACCTCACGAGGCATTGAGTACGCTCACTGATGTCTTTCCCTTTTCATTTTCTTTTCATTAAATTACTTCCACCCGGTTCGCCGCTTAAGCTGTGCCATCGCCGGGTGAGTCGATACGGCAGTTATCCTATTAATTATCCTTTCTTTCCGTCTCTCCAAGCATACGGATATTCATCCATCCGATTGTAGCCCACTCGAAGACTACACCAACGGCCACCGGCCACTTCGGACCGAGTAAATCTAATTTCCCCAAGCATTAGAGCTTATGACTGTTAATTAGTTTTAGTTCTCGTTCACTTTCAGCTTTGGCCGGCCCACCTGTAGCCGCCGCAAACTCATATTCTGCTGGCGTAAGGCCAGTCTCGGCGCTGTTCAATTTCGGCAGTAATTTGGGACAGTTTTGGGTTGATTTCGTTTATGGTAGGCATACGCCGCTTGGACGGGGAATTATGCTGATGACGATTGTTAATTAATTTTTTTGCCTGTGTGCAGCCGGGAGATTTGCCTGTAAACTGGAAACACACGCTGAATGATTAATCGGAGTAATAAGTTAATTAAAAGATGTAACCGCTGCGTGGCAACAGGCACCACTTGGGGTGGTGGTGACAGAGAGGAAGTGATGTAACGGTTGCTCAGGTCTGATGGAGCTCTAATATTTATAATTATTGCCACCATTTGAAGTGAATGGCGGCCGTGTCGGAGGTGACCACCATCGGTGGTTTCTTGTAATGAAGCGGAGGTTGACTGGAGGAATATTGCCTGTGATAAATGTGAACGGTTTTCGGGGGAAATTGGGTTATAAATTTGAATTTTTTAACGCGGGAAGGTTATTACAAGAATTTTGATAACGTTTGTGTTAAATTATTGACTTCGGTTTGAGTTCTTAATTGCTTTTCATTTGGGGACATCCATAATCTGTTTTTGCCATAAAATGTTGCCCATCTGTTGATTTCTTTTTGAATCATGTACTTCTAAGAGGTGAACTTCCCTTATTTAATTTATAGGATTCTGGGAAGAGAGTCAAGGCTAGGTCTAGTTAATGTCTTAAGTTTCATTATCCTCTGTTCAGACCTTAAATTAAAATTGATGGTAATTTATTGTCACACAGGTGGTCATAGCCTCAAATATGTTGTGAACTTAACGAAAATTTCTAACTTAACTTGAACTTGATGTTAAATGGGAGGATTAGGGGATATAGTAGGGTTTCTAAAAACTAAATAATCCTAATAAAGATATTTTTGGCGTATTTCGTTTTGAAAACTTATGTTAGACGAAACGTGAAAAATTGTTGGTTTTTGGCACTGTTTCTTCAGCATACAGTGTGGATAGATAATTAGGCAATAAGTATTAGAACGTTTGCTCTCTTCCCTTTAAATCATCAGATTTAGATAGTTATAACAGTATTACAGTCAATGCTTCAAAAAACAATGAAAGAAAGGAGTGGGTGGTTTAAAGAAACACTTGGCAGCCCTTCCATTAAAAAAGGTCATCAACAGCTTTTGCCATGTTCTGAGAAATACTCCGAACAGAATTGTCAACAAAAAGCTTCACATAACCGAGTGAAATAAAAGTGAGAAAGGGTCTCCATACCACCTGTAACCACCACCAACACCAACTCCTTATCGAGTCGTGTTCGTCTCGTTTCCCCAAAATTAGCTGTGGAACGATATAAAAATTTCCATAAACCGACACATGATGACATGATGTGTTTCATAGCGCTGCATCTTAGTATCTTAAAAGTGCAAAAAGAATGATGGATTGAAATGGCAATCTCGGAAAGATTAGCAAGTATGCGATGAAAAACGTAACTAAATCGATATACTTATATATTCGAAACAATTCTTTAGGGACGTAGAGAAAAGGATATTTAAGACAAGCGATCATGGTCAAAGGCTGGTGTCCATTTACAAGCGACTTTAAAGACTAAACCGACGACGAACATATTGGGAGTTGTTGAGTCTTTGAGATTGAAAGGAACTAGGATATGAGGTGGTAAAACGTGGAATAACGGTCAATTCCATCCTCTACTAGCAAAAGCAATTAAGAAATAATTTCACCACTAAGCAGTAATATTTACAATTTGAGAATTCAACTCAACAACAAGGCTCCGAAAAATAAACACTTGTCTTACATATGTAATTTCGAAATTTGAACATACTTTTTATTTACTATTCATTTAATTGTTCTGTCTAAACGTCGAGGTATTCGGATCCTGTTTGCGGTGATAGCGTCTGGAGGTTAAGATTCAACGACGAAATCTAAGGCAGTACTGCGGCATGCGCCTGATTAAGTGTCTTCGAGGCATGTTGCTTGAGGCCCAGGTCCATGCCGGACAGTAATTGTGGTGTTTCTTTGTGGTATGTGTTTGAATTCGCCAGATCCGTCTCGATGCTGATTTTATGGGAACTAGAGTAGAAGTGTTCCGACTCTCATTCGGTGGGTGTTAGGAGAAAAATCTTCTCGTTTAGCATGTAGTGCGCTAAGATATCGATGTCCTCGAAGTGAACTTCTTAAATCCCTGATGATTGGGTTTAGATTTGTTCCAGTTTTACCTAGCTGCTTCTTGAACAGTTGCACCAAATACTGTTGCAGGGGGATGATGTTTCGTAGACCTTCTTGTTGCTATAGCGTTTCATCTGGTCCTTTTGGAGATCGATAGTTTCTCCATGCTGAAACAATGAAAGCCAACCATTATAACACTAGTAGGCTCCACGAACATCTTTGACAACAGGCAACAAATTCGTGGAACATGGATAAGAAGGTTTTGATGTATTTGCCGTATAGCCCGGATCTTACACCGTTTGGCAACCATTTGTTTCGGTGGCTGCCATACTCTTTTGATAATTAAAACTTGGTCGACAGAAGAGCTGTTGAAAATCACTTTTTCTACAGAAAGCCATGGAGTTCGACATTGATCGACCACAACGAAGCAACCCGAGAAAGGCAAAACCCTTTTTTGAATCACACTTCATTGAAATTGAAGAACTTTTTTTTTTCATGTGCCGAAAAGCAAATTAATTTGGGAAGCTACACTCTACAAGGAATCAGAATCTAGCTTCTTTGGAAACTAGTCTTGTTGTACTATTCTCGTCATGACTAGAGAGAGGGATTTTCAGATAATTGTCGACACCAAAAGGCGAAATTTAAGAAGCACTGGAGAGGAACAAGAAAAAAGCTGGTGGAAAAAGCTACACCCTGTTAAGTAATTTCCGCCCTCCATTGTAACTGTGATGCTCCTAACACACAGGACAAGCGCCCGCTGACTTCGGATTATTGTATTGTACGACTTGGAGAAATTTGATAAGGAATGACAGTTTGTACTTTTTGAGCTAATCGTTGCAAGATTTTGTCGAGGAATCAAGCCTGGGTCCTCAGGCGCGTGGTTGAAGCACGATATACTGACTCTCACTGACTGATTAATTTTGCGTTTTATAAAAATGACAAAAAAAAAAATAACAAAACAAAATAATAAGCTTCAAGACATGTGTATCCGCATGTCAACCTCAGACGCTTTCGCACAAGTACACAATATATTTTAGACACTTAATGCATCTTAAGAGAAATTCACTTCGCCAAGTGGTCGACCCACTCGACTAGACGAACTTTACTTGAGCATGTGATGCAATTCGTCCCAATCAAGTACATCGCCCATGCAAACTGTTGCAGGAACGAAATTATCCGGAAAGACTTGTTGGTATTTATGAAAATTTACTATTTATTCTTCCCTAGTCAGAGGTGCTGTGCAGTCACGAACTGATTTCGCTTAATTATAAATCGACGGATGCCGTCGCCGCCGACGGCGGAGGTGGTGCCGGGCTGTCAAATTGTTTTTGAATTCGGATTAAGCTAATGCGGTCGTGCCAAACTGATGAATGTTTATTGACTTGTGTGTGCTTGCGCTAGCGAAAATTAGTTTTCACAGTCGATAACTGTTTGATATTAGGTCTAAAATGGTTTTTCGAGGCGGAATTAATATGTCAGGCGAACTCGTTTGATGGGGCTTTGTTGGGTCTATTTCGCATATTTACACTGCACATATAATTTGTGCTTGGAAGCAAACACTGTTGATATTTGCGAAAGGGGATGGAATGTATTTCACTGTTGGAGGTGGCATTACCTTTTGGGAAATGATATTTGAATTTGTCTCATTTGGGAAAAGTGAAGTGGAAATTATTATCTTGTGAATTATTAGTCACAAAGAAATATGACTCTTTGAAAGTGGGTGTGGGGTTAAATGGGGGTAGCGATTGTCACAAGGAGGAGGTAAGAATATATAACGTTCCGAGAGATGATAGGTTTTTAACAGCAGAATGCAAAGGCAAACACTAGCGGGAGACAATTTAAAGAGGTAAAGTGATTTTAAAGTTTTGCTTATGCATAAGGGTCATTAAGTGAGAATACCGATTATAATAGGAGCTACACTTATGTTCAACTATTCTTTGACCCGCGTTTCATCAGCTACCAACGTGACGAATAGGATAAGGCGATCAAAGTATTTAATAAACTATAGTTTGAAATTTTATTTTAGGTCTTCTGAATATAAGTCTTACAGAAGTTGCTGTCATTTCATTCACAAACGAAAGCATTATCATACGCCTGTACGTTTATTTGTCTGTCGTATTATATGTCATATTCCCGAATCGCCTGCAACTTTGGAATCATAAACTATTTATCTACGAGTATCCAGTAAAGTTTGACTGAATACATTCAGGTTAGAGAATATTTGGTACTCGCTCCAATATGGATGAATTTAGTTCAGAAATATAGGTTCGGCAACTAAGTAATTGGATTTTCCTAAGAGAATAGAAAACAATTTATTCATGGAACGAAATGACTTTATTCTGTTATGTATTGCCCATTATCAGCAATGAACTTTGCTCATCCTTCAGGGAGCATCATAATTCCGCGTTCATAAAACTTCTGGTTCTTATCAGTAAAAAACTGAACCAGGTTCGATTTGAAATCATAATCATTATTGAAATTTTTTCCGTTTTAAGGAGATCGAAATAAAAAGTAATCAGATGGTGGAAGGTCAGGACTACATGGCGAATGTGGCAAAAATTCCCAAACAAGCTCCAATAATTTTTACCGAGTGACCAAAGGTGTGTGTGGTCTTGCATTGTTATAGTACACCTTTTCGACTTGTCAATTCGGGCCGCTTTTCTTTACCAACATTGTTCAATTTTGTTAGTTGTTCAATGTAGACATCAGAATTGATCGTTCGGTTGCATGGTAAAAGTTCATAGTAAACAATCCCTTTATAATCCCACCAAACTGATAACATAACTTTTAACATAACAGCTCTTGATGTTGTTTTAGCTGGTTTACCTGACTTGCTTTACGATTCCTTTATGTGTCTGAAAAGTATTAAGCAACATTGCAATTCTGGCTAAGTTCTAACGATGGCCAGAAAAACTTCAACTGGAATTTGACTCGCCTTATAAACGTCACTATATATCTGGCGAATTCTGCTAGTAAATTGGGTTCTATATGCGTGTCTTATTAAAATAAGTTCACCTTATAAAGATTTCATTGAATAAATGAGTTCCCTTGAACCAATTTAGGAAATTCCTCTAAACAAAATTCACTATCCTGACCTGTTCTCAACTCAAAAGCTTCCCCTTTCACATAAGTTCTCTTCTGACTTCTTAAAATCCTGCCGACGCTACCAACATCTGATATCACTGAAGTTAAAGTGATTTCGAATTACTTCGATAAAGTGTACAAAACGTCTCCAGACATGTCTCATGCATAAAACAAGTGCCCCACCTATTCGTGACGATTCAACAACTTGATACCCATCAGTGGATTAGCTCAGCCATGACAACCACCACTACCATTCCCGGTTAATCGCAATAAGTACTGACCATTTGACACTTGTGCCAGATAAGGGCGGAAGCGATGGCAAATTAAGGCCAGAAGAGTCCCCATGACAATAATGCCAGCCTCGGAATAATGACATCCACTCTGGCGTATGCGTAACAAACCCGTCCAGGCCACCATGTCATTTCCTAATTAGGAACCAAAAATGTTTACCCATCAGAATCGGCTAATATTCACTTGTTTACATTCGGTTTACTTGTTGAACTACCCAGTGTACGTGTGGGGTGGGGGGGATAGCAATCCATGTAAGGGACGGCTTTAAAAGCGTTCTGTCATGCCCATGTGGGGCTTATGAGGTGATTTGAATCCAATGATGGCCTAATGAGTGCCTGCCTTGGGTTCGCAATCAATTGTCTGACACATATGTGTGCGCAGTGTACTGCCGTGATTAAGATAAACGACTTGAGTGGAGACTTAGCGCATTTAGATTGGTGATTGTTGGCTAATTGCTGCCGTGTACAGGCTGGGAATGATTGAGTGGTCAATGGGGAATGGATAATGTCCCTTCGAATGTTCGAGGTGCATTTCCGTCGCTTCCATATTCAATTGCAGGCACGGTTGTCTTGGACATTCTGATAATTGCAATCTTCTCCTCAATCACATAAAAGATTCGTCATCAGCATTTGACGGCTGTAATCTTTCGAGCAAACGGCATATAATTCAATGTCAATCCTAATGGCTGTGGCAACAAACTCAATAATAATTTATTTTCTTCCTCACTCCTCGCGTTGGTGCACTGCGCTCAAAACGCGTTTATCTATTTATGAGCTCTCCCATACCCATTCACCTGAGGAAGGACCGCTTTCATCCACCGTCGCCATCGCTTGTCGTCGTGTCGACATGCATTTTCGGTTACCGCCTGTGAGCTTTATGGGTTGTCACGCGATAAAATTAATGGTTTCTCACCCGAAGAGACACAACAATGCACAATGCACCGAGCACACTGAATATCGCCCACCGCAACCAGCACCAGTTGTGCGCCTCGACTAAGTCGTCAACCCGTGGGATCTGGGGAAAGGACCAAAACTGCAACCAAGCAGAAACGAAATTCGAATACGTTTCCACTTCCTCGTGCCATTCGTTGTTGAATTCAACGCGCGCTCAATATGAGTTAATGGCGAAAAGGAATTCCCAACGATTTGCTAACGCTTTCGTTTTGAAAACCGTCGACAGACCCGGTTGCTGAGTGAATTCATAATAATCGAGGGAGATTGTTTTTCGTGAGTTTTCTGTTCGCCTTCATCCGATTTCGTGTTTGGGGAATGGATTTTTCTTTGCGGGAATTAATTGCACGGATTGGCATGTTGGGAGGGGGGTTTTGAAAATGATATCCTTGAATGGAGGAAATGTTGGGTTTTATTGCTGTTGCTTTTAATTAGAAGGAGTTGTTTTATGTGCTAATGGCAGTGTCAATCTTCAAATCGAATGCACAAACGAGCAATAACGCGCCCTAGACAAATTGGTGTTTGAGCATGAATTAAGTGCTGATTTCGGTTTTTAATGGGGTCTGTCATCCATTTGTGGGGCATAGGAAATTTATTTATTGACTAAATTACGCTAAATGGTGTAATGAGGAGGGATAGACCATTTTTTCCCCTTTACATTCTGCTTCTTAAAGCGTTTACACGGTGACTCGTGACTCGTGAGTGATACGTGGCTTAAAAAATTGTCTTTTATTGTTGATTGCTTCGACTGGTTGGAGGTGTAATTATTTGATTTTGATGAAAATTTCAGCATTTCTTCGGATTTGCTGGTTACTTGAGTTGAACAGTGAAACAAGCTATTTATTAAATTCGTGCCGATGACGTTTCGACAGAGATTGCTTGTTGCTATTCCAAGGATTTATCACTGCTTGTACTTTGTTCCGTCTACAGGATCGGACGTTATTGAAATATAGCTGATGTTTTTTTTTCAGCAGTAGTAGAAATAATCGAACTTATCTGATTTATGACTAGTCTCAGGAATTGCTTCATTGTCCCTACATAATACAGTTTGAAGGAGTCTTTATAATTTCCCTTGTAATTGATTTTGTTGCAACGTTCGTTTCACCCCCTTTTTCTGTTTTTAACTTGAAGGATAATTTCACAATTTTTGCATCGACTAGCGCTTGTTTCCTTAAAATTTACGGCTATCGCTTGAACCCTGGGATTTAGCAATCAAATCGGTGTCTGCATATCTACATTAGGTGAATAGAAAAAATGTGGTCAAAGCCACATATCAGTCCTAAACGCCTCTCTACGTCTTAGTTAAACAAGTGCATCAATGGACCATAATTGACGTCATAACTGACCACTGCGCCATTTGAACACACGCCTTCAAACTGGGCATTCCTCACATTGACTTCTGCAGGAGCTGCAGAGACGAGGAGGAAGAGATAGAAGCCATCTCTCATGTTCTCTAAGACTATCATTCTCTTGTTATAAATACATCTTTGACAACCTAAGACGTCGCAAATATTCTGCAGATCATTTTGTATCGGTCTTTGTTTGGAAATATTTCATTCAATACCATTCTCACCCCTTCTCTTCTCATTCCTTCTGAAATTAATTTTCTTTAAAAGCTGTCCAGCAGTTCACAACTTCATCCCTCCAAATGTCCTTGTCGTGTATATGAAAGCCCCCTTGATAAATGACTAGACTCTAACACCTCCGACGTATGCGAGAACTTCGTCCACCTTTTCACCCCCTCACTCTCTAACTGTCAAAATCCCTAACTCCAATTCGTCTAAGATTTTTTTTTTTAATCAAAAGTGATCACTTAGAGAATTCTGTACACTCTGTGACACCAGCCCACAGCAATCCACTCGCCAACAATAAAACTGTCTAAACGAATGAAATATGTGTCCAGCAAGTCCATGCTCCGGACACATCATGCCCGGTGTGTAGTTCGTCTTTGCCTAATCCTTGATGCAATAAGCCCCCAGAGGGCAATCCGTCATCCCACCATTTGCCCCCCATTAGTGCTTAAAACACGGGCAAACCCCGACGCATGCACATTCGTACCCCCAACTCAGCAGATTGTTTAATCAAGAAAAGGACACTTGAACACACACTCACCCACCCGTCCCACCACTTGCTTTCTAACAATGCACGACGATAAATCATAATCATCCTTTCAAGCAGGGAACGATCCGTTTTCAGTTCAAAACAATAAAATTGCTGAACAGCACTCGGCCACAACTTAGCCCTTTCCATTGGGCGCCCTCCTCCACCCCCTCCAGAAGTATGCAACTTCAAATGAAATTTATACTTCCTGTCTTTGTCGTTGTAGAGCAACCCCAACCTCCACCAGAACACGAGGGAAAAGCTGTTCGCCTAGGAAACCGGAAACCGACCAGTCACCAGCAGCGGCCACAATGGCGCTCCAATAGTGCATGCTAGATGAGGATACAGTTCCAATTCCTCCGGGGATTGTCTTTTGCCGCTGCTGCCGCCGTCGCCGCCGACGACATTGGAGCATGTACCGCCGCCGGGGGACGGGCGTGTAGAGTAATTGTATTGGATTGCGATTGTGTAAGAGTGTTGTGTAATTACGGCGTGATGGGCGGAGGAGCGTACGCCTTTAATTGTGGCGCGTCATGTGTGCGTCTGTCTGAGTGTCACTCCCTTCGGCGTCAATTAAAAATGTTGAAAGTTTTCAATTAGTGTCGAGGCAGGGGACTCGAGAGTGAACTATAAACGAGGATATTTTCCAAGACAACACAAAACAAAGGAGGAGGATCGACATCTGACGCGGCCAACACGTAAAAGGGATTCCGGCCACGATGAGGGACGACGACGAGGAGATGGTGAGCCTTCGGTGAGTGTTTTGTTTTATTGATTGCAGCGGGGTGCGGGGCGACGGTTAAGCCGTTTGCTGATGGTTTTATGCGCGCCTGTCAATAATTTAAAGTTCAGCTGAAGTGGAAGCTTGATGAATTATGGTCACGATGGGTGAAGGCGAGCGCGAAAAGAAAAAAACCTGACACGGGTGTCGGGAGTAATGCGTTTGGACGCGAGCCTTTCACGGTCAACGAGGGTCGAATTCTTTTGAGAGCCCTTACTTTCTGAGACTATTTGAAGTGTAGGCACCGTGAATTTGAGATGAACTAGGGCTCCTTGTTTTTTTTTTTTTGTTTTCCTGATACACTTTGGAACGTGGGTTCGACGGTCCGATCAAGTTGAGATATTCGCGCTGATAATAAACGTTTAAGCTTGTTTATACTAAAAAAGGTCAGAGAAGGGTTTGGGAAGAGTAAAACATGAAATTCGGACACTTTTGCTAATTTGAGCGGAAGGGAATTCTTGGTTTTATTGATAATTGTGTCATTTATGACCAAAAATTATGTAAAAGGCGTTTTGTATCCACCCAGTATTTCTATTATACATGCAGGATACTTGCAATAAACTGAGAACGACACAAAAAGCAAATCCTGACTCATAAATAGTTTATGACAGCTTGAAACGTGTTTGCAAAGTATCTGCTATGATTTTATACTGTCGACCGACTACCACTGGTGTGGAACGTGAGTCAGTTGTTGGAAATTTGACAATATTATGTTATGTTTGAATTGAAGTTATATTTGTGACAACTTTTAATAAATAATAGCATGCGCCCCAAACCTCTGCTTTCTCTTACGACACGCACATGAGAACTCGATAGAGGCGGGCTTAACAGTGGTTTTAGTCCCTGATCGTGATTCGTGAGTAGGGCAATCTCATACAATGGAAAAATATTCACTAGATCTCTAAGGAAAGAGGTACTAGCGTGAGTTTTACTCGAACGCAAAGGGTTTTGTTCATACAAGCAGTCCAAGAGTGCACCAAGCTCCGAATTACTTAACTGAAATATGTTAAAGTTTCCACATCGAACAAAAATTTCTCGATTACTTATGCCGCCGCGGATACAGGATGGGTCATCAGCGACGTACAGTGTGGGCCATATTTGACTTTTTGTTAAGTTTTTTTTTATAATTGGCGCACCCTTAAGTGACCCAATTTAAGTCATGACTCAAATTAAGTCACAGCACAGGTCGAAGATAAAGAGGAAGAGATGGAAAGGAGGTACCGGTGCCATTGGTTTTAAATGCCTGTGGATTGTAATGTGGGAAAAGTTGAGCTGGAAAGAGCATTTCATATTTCTAAACTTTCTGTACGTCCGAAGGTGGACTTAAGGTGAACCGTATTGTGGATAAATTCTTGAAGGGGAGATCATTTTTTGTTATACTAGCCATAAAATAGTGATAAATAACAACATTTCGTCGATGTTCTAGCGAGTCGATTGACTTCACAGCATTAGTATTACCAATAAGTTTTATCGCTCGCTGTTTAATTCTATACAGTAGGTGCTGGGAGGTACTAGGAGCTCCAGACCAGATAGGAGCGTTATACTCAAATTTTGGGCGGATGTAAGCCTTATACATATGTATATTGTTGCCAGGTCAAAAGGGGTGAAATATTTCTTGCATCGCTTTATGTATATGAGATCCGCCTCTAATTATGCCGCTTAGGATATATGAAGAGTGCGATAAAGATGTTGAACGGGGGAACCCAAACACCGAAATTATAGATCTTTCTTTTTAAGTTTGAAAATGACTTAAAAACCTGGGCCCACGTTAAGCGCCATTTTGTTACAGTTTGGTTAAGTCACAGGGACATTACGATGAGGCGAAGGACATCGGCGACTTGTGGTTGCTCGGTATAACTCGTCGAACGTTGAAAGTCATGATCATGCTTTTGTTCCGCTCTTTTCAGTGTGTTTTTACCAGCAAGCAGTGATTTTGGTAGAAGCTCTGGCAGCTTTTTTACAGGATTTTGAGCAGTGTGATTTTTTCTGAAAACAGTTATTTGTTGTGAACCCTGATCCCTATCAGCCTTCTTTTTGGTATTCCATCACAGGTTGTTCAGGTCGTTTTAGAGCTGAGGTGATCAAATCCACGGTAGTAATTTATTGCTGCCCAAATAAATAATATATTTTTGTATTTTTTTTTTATTCTTGATGCAATGAAAGGCAATTTCTACTGTTTTAGAAAAACTCTCATTCAAGGTATGAAGACGAAAAAATACTCAATCTGTATTTTACATGCAATATAAACCTATAAATTTGACAAAAAAGCAATGTTGCCGCAATAGCATGTCCTAAACTTGCATTCCATTCTGACGAGAGTGGTCATTTTAGTCCCATATAATTTTTCACTGCCAAAGTGAAACGAAAAGAAAAGCGGTTTAAGGTTCGAAATCGTCTTAAGGCCATCAAATCTCTGTTAAGTCAATTTTAAGTAGTCAAGTCTCTCTCTCTGATTATAATATACATATATCTGTGACCAAAAAGTAGGCCTATTCCAACTTCTAGTTCTATAAAAAATCATCCACCTTCTGAAAATCTAAGTCTGTCCAATAAACACAATTCTATAAATAATCTTCGGGTGCTTGCCTTTTTCCAGTTGTCTGCCTTAACAAATTGAATTATTGATTTTCATGGTGTCATGATATTTTTATCTCTTGTGTCTCTCAACTTTCGAACTGATTCTTAATTTTAGCCACACTAGTTCCGATTAAGAACACGAATTACTTTTGAGGAGTGGGGCATTTGTCTCCTTGTAAAAGAAAGTCTTTGACTCTTAATTAATCATTCAAGCGATTAAATGAGAAAGCATCCAGTCTTGAACAGATAGAAAATCAAATAGTTCATTATACGTTTTACTCAAACCTTACAAAGTTCTGCAAGCAAATTCGATCCTTGACAGTTTCTCTAATTTTGTTTTCAGGCTTAAAGAACAGTAAGAAAGTTACTCATGCATGCATTATGTAATGTTTAGAATACACATTGCTGTGAAATATATCATCATTCTAGTTACAAAGTTACAGTTTTAAGAAAAAAAAAACGGTGTTTCTGAACAAAGTTTCTGCATCTAGACTTAGACTTGTGGTTGAAGAAAGTAAAGCTGTTTTCAAAAGTTGAACGTCTTTGATGGAAGGTTTGTTACCATGGAGGCGAAGGCAGTCAAATCGTACATGGCCGTAAATAAGCCCAAAGACAACACGCAAATGCTCCAATCGAAATAGGACAACCGTCTCTAATGTGAGTTAACAACTAAAAGCAAAGGCACCAAGGTGCTAAAGAATTACATCTATATTACGTCCCAAGCATAAATTCGTTGCGGTCTTATTCATGTAAGACAACTTAATTTAAGTAAGAAGAGATGTACAATATGAAGATAAATTGCTCGCCACTGCTGTCAGTTTTCAATGAATGTATTAATGCTGTCTCGGCAAAAAATGTGTGGACGGTCATTGAAAAAGTTGCATAACTTGTTGTGAAGCTCCATTTAATTATCAGAGTTAAGGTCTTTCAATTCATTTAATAAGGAGCAAAAAATATACAAATCTCCGAGATCTGAGGGACATCCCATTCGAGATTTGAGAGTGCGGCCTTGACGACTTTTGAAATATGGGCGCTGGCGCTTGTCGTGAAGGAGTGGTTTTGAATAGCACTTGAACTAAAAATCTTTTTAGCATTGACTTTCCTGTCGAGCACCCATTAAGCCTCAAAAGTAATAAAAATTAGAATAAATAACATTATAGGCACCCCTTTGTAGATCAGAAAGCAGGAAACTACAAAAAAAACATAAACAGAATACGAAATTTATTACTTCATTGATAAAAACATCTGATCAACATTTGTATTCGCCGTGGCCTAGTGGTAAGTGCGTCGACTGCCACGCAAATGGTCTAGGTTCAATTCACGGTCGGGACAGCTCGTATTTTTTCACGGCACAATGTCTTTCCATTTACTGACAGCACTCAAAGAGTATCAATCGCCTATGCAAAGCAAATCTCGCTGTTTGGAGTTGCCAAAAAACTGTAGGTCCCTTCTACTCGTGGGAGAACATTAGCACGCAGAACACGGGTAGTTGTTGTGAAGCTGGGCCCTGGTCCCTTGTAGGTTGTAGTTCCATTTAGTGTGTGTGTGATTTCTGCTGCCAATCGCTTTATATTTGAAGCATTCTGAAACATCTTCCGAAAAACAGAGTTGTCTCCATACGGAGTAAGAACTGTTGTTACACAAAACCCCATTTTGTTCTTTCTTTTTTGAGTGGGGTGGAACTAAACCTTAACCAACATGCCTCGCTAAGTACCACGATCTCTCACAAGTGCCTTCAACATCACAATCCAAGTTTATAGATGTCCTTCTTCACGTATTTGCGCAATCTCAAAACAAAGTTGTCCTTTGTGCCGTAGTTCCCATTCCTCGGATTAAAAGTTTCCTTGGTCCATGTACTCTTAATGATTTAGCCATCTTAGGCTTCGTTCTGTAGGCGCTTGACTACGTGGTTGCCGCTTGTAAAGCTCGTCGTTGAATCTACTCTTCCAAATACCATCAATGGAAAATAGTATAACTTTCTTTTACACGTATAACTTTACATTCGTCACATCTTTGTACAGAATTGTGATCTCGTCATGAGTGCAGTCGCGTATTTCGATCTCCCTAAAGCAGACACATTTCTCAGTCTAAATTTTTTGTCTAAAGGGCAAAATCCCATGAGAGCGCTCGCACGATTGGTCTTTGTCAGACCTTGGTATGTGTTTTACGGAATATACCAGAACATATGCCAATGCGAGACTTTCGTAGTTTTTGCAATCAAAATGAAACTCACGCGTTGGTGACTTCTGTCTTCCGATGTGTTTCCCCGCAGTATCCTGTGGGGACATTAAGAAGTCAATACAGATTCATTCTGCTTAAGCTAAGGATGGATGTTGTTCAAAGGTAAATTTGTTGTCCTCTAATACTTAAATCATCGAACTTTCTATGACTGTATAACATAAAGGCATTTGTTCTTTTTGACGCGGACGGGAGAATTCATGATTATATCTAGGTAAACATATTCTGTATGCGGCGCTAAGACTCTCTGATCCGAGCGACATTATTTGTCCATAAGAAAGGTTAAATATAATTCCAGTAGCCTTGCGTAAATGATCCGGCATAAAGACTATGTTGTTGTAAATGCATCTGAAGGTTAATATTTGGCACATAGCAATTGCGCTATAGGGCGAAGGTCCAGCCTCGTAAACGAATTAAACACTTAAAAGCGGCAAGTCATCTAGGGGATACGTACAATGCAGCTCCAAATCGATTAAATGGGGCACCACAAAACGCCATATCATCGATTTATGCCAGCTTGAGTAGATTGGTGCATGAGGATCAAAGCTACACCGAACTTTAAAGTCTAAGGAAAATGGAAGCGTTCGGCGAGATTGATTTGTCAATGCATTGCCAGAATTGTTTCCACACATTGCATTGCTTCAGTTTTCAAAATGCAAAGTCTTCCGACGGGAAATTCACACTTGGCATTCACATAGGTTCGCACAAGTCAAATTTTAAATGGGATTCAGCAAACGCTAAATAAAAACACTCCGATGCAAATTCACGTGAATCTTGTCGCAAATAAAATTTTGACCCTTTTCAAAATTTGCCAAACGAACTGATGATACATCCCCATTGCCACCATTTCTATTCAAAGTTGTTCAAAATTATTCCCAAGTTGCCGGTTGAAACAAAACCCCAAAGATTCCGTCACATTCACAAGCAAAAAAATGTCATAACCCTTATCTCTCCTTCGGTTTTCTCACGAGGAATTCTCCTGGGAGACGGGGACGAGAAAAGCAAAATTAAAGTCGTTCACTACAATCGCCGTTTCCACAATCAAATTTCGATCTTATTTCTCTCGGTACATTTAAACACAAAGGGAACCACCTCAAACGTGTACAAAAAACTGTTTGCAGCGTCTAGACGGGACTTCATTGCCACTTAGGATGGGATTCCTTTTCAGTTTATCTCCCCAGGGAGCCTCTCCGGTATGCCAGTCACAAATGAAATGAATTTCAAAAAAAAATGAACACAATAATGATTACGGTCAAGGAACGTGCTTAAACACAAAATCCTTGCGTTTGATTTTAAAACCCCGTCACCCGCTCCCCTCCTACTCATACATTAAACCGCCGCTCATCAAATGACTCATCTCGGGGAATGGCCAGCAGCTTGATGAAATTTCTTCTGTCATTCCTCCGGTGCGACAACAACGCATGGCGTCGTCGTCGTCGTCGTCGTGGTCGGTGGTCTGCAGGTTACACGGTTACAGGTAATAAAATCGATATCCTTTAGTCAACGGCAGGCGGGTCTCTAAATGAATGGGTTAATAAAGCTGAGGTTAATGTTCGGAAAAATATTCAATTGGAAGATTTTGAATGTCGCTCTTGGGGAGGGTTAACCGAGGTGTTGTTGCGGTCGGGATTTTAGGGTTGGCTAACCGTTGAGGTGAGTTTTCAGTTTAATATCGCTTATTACGGCGGGAATCAGGTGCATGTGTTGGGGGCATTAAGGGTGTTTGGGATTTTGTTGGCTCATTGGGCTGCAAAATGGAGTGGAACATAAATGGGGGAAATGGGCTGGCGTTCGGTATGTGTTGGCTACGTGTCAACATGATAGTTGTTGACACACATTTTTCAGATGTGTGAGCTTAATAATCCATAAAAGTGGGCGGGCCGCTGTTTATGATTTCATTTGAAGCATTATGAGTTTCGGGATCGTAGTTGGTAGACTGGAAAGGTTTAAAGTTTGTTTTTATGCATCACATTGATTCTGCTCGGGCGCCATTTTGGTTTGAGTAACAGTTGACATTTGAAGTAAGTGCTCCATAGCAATTTTATGGCAGCATCAAAAACCTTCAAATCTACGCCTGCAAATCCTTGCAGATAAACGATTTACATTCATCGCAGACCAACTTTAAGCCCCCCGTTTATTTGCACAATCTATTCCTGATTTATATACCGTCAATAAGTAAGCGCTTCAAGAGATAACAGATAGAATTTATATTGCTTCAGATGATCCCACACACGATTTCCCAAAACGCCGGCACGTTTTCGGCGCGGACAACGAAGAATCATTGATTCCATCCATGCAACCTTCTGCGGAAATGGATCATCATTCCCCGTTTGCCAGAAAGGAGAAAAAATACCTCCACGTTGTAATCCCTTTCCCGCCCAACTCAATTCTGTTGACACACAAAACTTATCCGCACTACAATTCTCATGCAAATATTTGCTCCAAATAAAAACCCTTCCGCAACAACCCCTTCGCCGAAGTTTCAATTTATCTGGTTGTTCAGTCGTAAAAGCGTCAACCGACGTCGACTTAAATGCTCTCGCCCCGCCCCCAACCCCAGATTTGTCGTCAGCCGCGCATAAATTGCGCCCCGGACTGTGGGGTGGCGGCGATTCATGTTACCCTGTATGCATATGCATGGGCGACGGGCGCTGGAATGTCCACCGTCATCCTCTGACACACAAACAAACCCTTCAGAAGTCCTCCGCAGTATACACAAATTATAATACGTTTCTCCGCGTCCGCGTTTCCTTCTTCTGAACCTCTGAGCCGCGGGGACTTGGATCCATCTAAGCAAACAAAGCTCTGAATCCCTGTTCCTCGCTCGCTTCCGACGTTGGAATGTGAATTGAATTCGCTTATTGCACGGCTCCGGAGCTGGGATTGTTTTTCAGTCTGTCTGCCACTGCATATCTCTCCGCCGATAAGGTCCTCGTGTGCTTGGCTTACGGTGTCTCTACGTAAATATTCAAATGAGCTGTCGGTCGGTGCGATTGTGAATACATTTTGCAGCCAAGCCGCGGAAGGATCGTGCCCCCAACGCAAGGTGCCAAAAATTCAAGGCAGGCAATGCTGTGGCGGAGTCTGTTTTTAATTGAATTTTCCACGGACATGATTTTGGGCATTCGAGAAGCTGCCACTTATTTCCATGTTCGCAGAAGGACGGCGCTGAGTATGGGTTGGTAAATAATTCCAACTGTTGCGTGCCATTTCTGTTGGCCGTCTGGTGGGTGGCTCTTTTTGATACGAAAGATACTCTCCAAGTCAGGACATAATCTGTGAGAGTCATTGACGTCATAACCATCAATTGCAGCTGCAGCTGTTTGCTTTAAGTGCGTCGATAAAACTCAATTGCACTCGTTCCGTTGGAAGTGTATCACCCGAAGGACGACGTACGGGTCAGCATCATCATCTCACTCATGGGATATCAAGTTAAAACTTTTCCAGTCATTTTCCGACTGACTTTCGGTGTGTGGTGCATTCTCTGCAAAAGAGTAAGCATCCGGACAGCTTGTGTCCACATAATTGAATCCAGCACGAAGAGGAAGTGGCTGTGGGTGCACGCAGACTTCCCTCCTCATTTCTGCCAGGCGCCAGGGAAACGTCAAACACAAGTGCTTCCGACCGGATTAATGTGACCAACGACGGGACTGCAATTAATCGCTCTGGAGGACTTAACTTCAGGGGTGGAAGGGTTCAGGGCAAATTAACATCTCAAGATGTCGCTAATTGCTGTGAACAAGGTTGGTGCCATTATCAGGAGGGAAGTCAAGATGAAGGAATTCTGTTCCATGTGAGAATGTATCAATGAACAATTTGCCACAAAGAGATGTCCTTGATCTTGTGACCGTGGGAGGAGAAGGGTCTTAAAAATAGATTCGCTATGACTCATTAATTTTTGTCTGTCAGGATCTTGGGTCATGGGTGCTGTGGCGGAAGGAATTCTTCAAGTAGATTTTGAAGCATAAGACGCAATTACTTTGTGAGCATCACAAGTGACGGACAGCCGTGACCCAATTTTGAATGAGCGTTTAATGTGAAAAATTGCCTTCCAGTAGAAAGTTTCATCACAAAAAGGATAAGGAATTTAATGTGGGAAGTCGTCGTTTATATATTTTCCCTTTCGAAAGAGAAAGGACGTTAAATGATTGGATTCTCTGTTTTTTTAATTGTATGAATTTCTTAACCGCGTGGTCGTCTTTATGGGTAAAGAAAATAAGGAAAACCACCCTTCTCCGTATTTTCCTTTCCATACACCTTAAATAATTTATTCAGAGTAGATTCATGAGGGACGATTTCAAATCAAGTTGAGCTACGTGCAGCATGTGAATAAGCCACACCACAATGCGTAGTCTTAAGTATAAAATAACTGAAATGTTCAGGATGTAAACAAGAGCAACATGTATTCTCATAATCGAGTTGAGCTGATTTGCGAATAGTATCTTAGGAAAACAACCACATCCTTGGGCGCATTAAAAAGAAAGGGGTTCACCTTTTTGAAATATCGGGTTTTCCAGTGTGAGTTTTGCTTTTGAAAAGGCTTTTTTTTGACAGGCCACGCGTGAACTCTAACAAACTTCTTTTTCATTTTTGTTCGGTGTTGTTTGGCAAGTCATCAAGAAAGGACTCACATCGCAGCAGCGTCTTTAAATTTCTCAGATACACTTAAAAAGTCTGCGTTTTGTGAGAAATGTTTTCCGTGCGATTCGAGGAACTAACGGAGCGCGTACTGAAGCCACTATTGCCCACATCATTCACAAATTTGAGTATTAGTTTACATTACTGAATGATTCTCAACTAGATAAATCACATCCGCCACTTAGCGGGAGTGCACGCGAAGACCGAGATTTACTTGTTCAATCCCTTGTTCAAGAATTGAAGCCGTGCAACTTGAATTTGCGTCATATATGGACTCTGGAAAACCTTTATAAAAGTCCGGTGTTTTGTTGTGAAACTTCGTTATATGATGAAGCGCGCTTATGGCTCAATGGATACGTTAAAAAGTGGGCTGGTGAGCAGCCCAAAGAGCACTTAGATCAGCAGTTACATCCATTCATTGGATTAATTAGCTCATATTTTCTCAAAATAAGTACATCAGAATGCCTTTTACAAAATGGCGCTAAGAGCCAAAAGGCGGAAAAAATGTTTTTGAGGGGAGTTCTTCTTCATAATTTAATTATAAAAATGCTGCCGAAAATCATCGTTTTTTGGTGAAAGTTTAAGGTGAATATGCGCTATCTGAGCAAATGTGCTCAAAGTGGTTTGCATTATTTAAAATTGCTAATTTTGACTTGGAAGACGATGAAGGTAGCACAAAGAGTTTGAAGATGAAGAACTGAAAGCATTACTCTGTGAAGATTGTAGCTCAACGCAAGAAGATCTCGCAGAATTTTTGGGTGTCACTCAATCAGCCATTTTAGAACTTTTAAAGGCAGCTGAATATATTGTTAATATTGACGGAGTCTCTTAGCAACCCCGCACGAATTAAGGTATAAACTCAATAGTAAGCATTTAATTTCACTTTTTGCTACGGTAAATTGGCCGGTTAGATCTTTCGGTATAACTTCCTTCGAATATTTTGTCTAAGGATATATGTAAAGTTCAGGTCTTCAGAAATAAGCCAGCTACAATTCACGCCTTGGAGACCAACATTATTTGTGCTATGCTCGAGATACCAGTCGCTATGCTTGAATGACACCGCCAAAATTCGACCTTCCGAATGAACCATCCCAGACGCAGTCGTAGCCAATATTTACATGATATCATTTGCAAAAAGTAAATGCCTTTAGATGTACTTTTAGCCGATAGTAAAAATTTAAAGTTCATTTTCAAATTTATGTGTTTCATTTTACATTATAAAACAAACCTTACGTTGAACCATTCTTTATAAATGAAACAGCGGATATATCTGTGGTCGCTGTGGCGTAGTGCTCGTCGACCCTCACGCCGAAGGTCCAGGCTCGATTCGCGGTCTGGATACATCAAATTTTCCATGGCACCACCTCTTTCATGTCGCTGACAATACGCAAAAAGTACCAATTGTCGATTAAAAGCTTCTCAAATCTCGCCGTTCGGAGTCGGCAAAATACTGTAGGTCCCTTCTACTCGTGAGAGAACAGTAGCACGCACAATACAAGTAGTTGTTGTAGAAGCTAGGCCCTGGTCCCTTGTGGGCTGTAGTACCACTCAATTATTATAATAATTATAACGGATATATCCATTTTTGGATCAATCAACCTGGGCATTCCAAATAACAAAGCGCTTCCAGGAGTAAATGACGGCTACCGGCTTGGTGGTAACACAATGGAACCCGGGACTTAACTGAATTCATAGATATCGATGGAAGCCATATTACCAAACCTAACATAACAATGCAAGCAAGCGCGAAATGATTGATAATGTTTAATACAAATCTTATTCAATTTCATACCTCTCAGTCGACCCTTCTTTTCTATTACACAAAATTCACAACACAAAAATTAGAAGACAAGACATATAGCTCCCATTAAAAATCAGAAGCTAGCTTGTTCAACAACAATTAGTTTTATGCGTGCTACAATTCTCTCTCGAATAGAGGAAACCAACAGTTTGTGATCGATGCGTTACTTTGGAATTTGAGAACCTTTTCGTAGATAATACTTTTTAACTTTATTCTCGAAGGCCATCGTGCCGAGTTAAATCCAAAAACCACGAGCAATCATAGATAAATGGTTTAGTCTTATGAGATGCAAACGGCATTTCCAAGATTTCTCTTATTTAACTCACAACTCAACATTCACCAACGGAAACGAGGAAGAATGACAAAGATAAAACAACCGCTTACCTAGGAAATTTATTTTACCCACAAAATTTTGAAATAACCCAATTCTCTCTAACGTTAATCATGACTGCAAGTTTCTTCCGCCAGCTGTATTCACGAAAGTTCTCGGTATAGTTCCTTTCAGAATCGAAAACTTTCCTTTATCCTCCGACTGTACTACGCTGCCGGAAAACCAACAATGAGTTCTAGGAAATGGCTTTCCTTTCATCGACAGAGCGGTTGCTAATTAAGTTAGAAGTGATTTTTCGGGATCGAGCAGTCACTCCATGAATGAATAAAGCAATTTAAGGCAATATTCTCGTTGTCAGATGCGTAGTGGAAAAAAAAAACTTTTAAAACGAATTGTAAACCAAACGAAAGACTTGACTTTGTTTGATGTTTGACTGATGAAAGATGTCAGCAATTGAGACTGAGTGACAGCCAACAACATGTTCGTTACGTGGGCCTTAATGTCATTTTTTTGTTTATGAACTTAACACATGGCTGTCGAAGAAAAGGTTTTGACAGCTGCTTTCAAGATGTAAGCTGATTTGATGACAGGAAAATTTAAAGCTGATTTTGACTTTAGCCTAATTTCAGAAATCGCTGTCAAATTGTTTGACAGTAAAACTGTCAATGTTATTCCAACAGCTTAATGACTGCCTAATAAAGTCTATTATCCCCAGTTAACGTAAGGACATCTTACAGAAAGAATGAGCACTGTAAGAGCCGTTAAAAGACGTCAATCAAATCGCAGCACACTTCACTTTTTTTTCTCAATTTAAATTGAAAATCAAACAAAGCCATGTCACACTCAACCACTCTCGAAGGAGCCATCGAAATGGCCAGCGATATGAATTCCGGCGATTATCCCGGAAGATCTCATTCGGACATTAAAGAAATCCCTTTACAGCCAAGCGCCTTGCATTAATTCGTCTTTTAGGACGTCGTAAAGATGGATGACAAGACTGCTGCGGGCGAACGAAACAAGAGCCGAGGGCGGAAGAACGTCGTTTGTCAATTGAAATGACACTTCCTCTTCCGGAAGTCACACACAGCACACAGATGCCAGACAACATACTTGCTCAGATGTGTGCCCCTGAGGGAAATGTGCGCGGGGAGGAGAAAAATGCAGCCGGATACAGTTTTGGCAGATTTTGGATTTACTTTATTTCCTCCCTTCACGGGAGAGTGGTGCTTAGCAAAGCCATTTGGCAGTGTGAGGAACTATTAGGTTGATGGCGGGTACAAGGGCGGCAATGAAATCGTTTGCTGGCGCAATCGATTTGCTCTTTTTGAAGGCGGCTAGGGATGGCATTGGAATTCAAGATTGCGTGTGGGATGTTTGTGCTAGTTTGCATGCACGTATGGAGAGCCTAAAATATTGCTCCGCAGGCAGAAAGTCTATCCCTGAGAGATGGATGGAGATACATCACGGTTGATGCAATTTATCATTCGAGCGAGAAATGGAATTTAATGCTAAAGTTACGATAAATCAATGAGGATTTTTTTTCTAGAAATACATTTTGTTTCAATTTTTGTAGGTAGCTGACAGCATGGGTGAGCTGTACTTTCTATTTTTGGAGACGTTCATCTAGCAATAGAGGTTCGATAGGTGGTTATTGCAAGCCAAATACAAGACAGAACAGGGAGAGAATGTTGACTTAAAAGAACCGCCTTAAGATCACAACAAGATGCAGAAGCAACAACTAAAGAATTAATGATCATGAGATTGCGAGAAGTTTGACATAAAATAGCCATTGGGCATCTAGAAGATTGAACAAATTGAGATGTGATTCACAGGATCAGTATTGTCTGAAAGTAGAAATAGACAAAGCAGTTCTGTGGACGCTAGGGAAGACTATCTTATCAAAGAAATGTGGAATAGAAATATCGTTTAGGTACATTTTCTAAAATTTGAAGAGAATTGTGTTTCACTTCGTATGCAATGCCTTGCACAATTGATTCTGAAAACAAAGTTCTTCTTTACGGCGCTCGGCTCAATTTCAAACTCTGTTTTGGGAAACAAATAAGAGTGAACTTATGTTCGCTCTATTTGTTTAAGTCGAGGCGTTTTTGTGTGCCAATACATAATATCTCTTTTACGTCTTCGAGAAACATTACGTCATGTTAACTATTCTATCTATTCTTAAATTGCTTAAATGTTTCTACGGTTGTTAATATTCTTACAATCCTTTTCCTTCCATTTCAAAATTGGGTAACAAAACACAAACCCCCTTCCCCGCATTCACACCAATTGGGTTTCTTATAGGCTGTGAAAATTGGGTAAGACAACCAGGATCTTGCCTGTTCAGCCCTAATTTTATCTATCTACCATCAAGCACTGTCCATCTTTGGCCAACATTATGTACGTCAGCGTAAGAACTAAAATTCGGTTCCTAAATGGTTGCAATCTACTTTTCAAATTCCCAGTTTTCCACAAACTATTTGGAACAGAATGCCCCAAAATAATTTTCATTGAACGTTCCCTTTGGCAGTTTTCCTTATCCTTTATCTACACTGGGGCAGAGTTATACAATGGGTGAGAGTTATACAATTTTTCAAATGCGGATAAATCCAAAATTCTTTTTAAAAGATCCGTCGAAACACACAATGCAAGTGGAGATTCTCTGAAATTTGTTTTCTGAATGTCACTTAATGAATACGGAAGTCACCCCCAAATGTTTCCCAATCTCAAAAATGAAATTTGCTTGCTAAGTGAATTGCATTTAATTCCATATTTTCATGCAAATCGTTTTATAAATGCAGGAGATATGAAGCGTGTGACAGACAGAATGAAATAATTTTGTGAAAACGAAACCATAAAAATGTGTTTTTGAGCTGCAATCTCATAAGACCATAAAAGCACATATAATATATATTCTTTGCCACCGTCTTCCTGAATGAATGATAATGAAATAAAAGTTCCCATCCTCTCAGGAGCTTTTCTCCTACTGGTCTTTCTACTGGTTTGCATTGTGCATCTAGGTCATACGGAAACCGTAAACATATTTTCCAAATGAATGAAATTATTTTCTAAATTGTTCAATCGAAATGCACAACCGAGATGAAAATTAATTTTGCTCAACTGCAACTGCACTTCAAGCATGATACAGGAAACACAGGTATTTGAAGAGCAAAATATTATTGGAACATTACGAAAACTGACGAGTATCTCGTTGTTGCTTTTCCTGAACCGTCTATTAAGCCCGTTCTCATAGATGAACTGAATTCACGGTGTTTCCTTAACTCTTCCTTAATGTCTTTTTAAATTGTAATTTCCCTCAGCACTTTTACTGAAGAAATGTAAACCATGTCGAAAGCTTTCATCTTTATATCTGTCACTTCCGCTTTAAGAATTTATTCTACGTAGCTGATCAAAACTTCATCTTCTTGCTTTAAACGATTTTGAAGGCTTAATCGCCGTTCAAACTAGCATTGCTGTGGGGTGCGATTTGTTGACTGGACTTTTTTTATTTCGCAAGTATTTAATTACTTTTGAGAAAGATGAAGACGACTTTCCCTGGGCTGAATGTGGTCAAGTCTATACGGATGAATCCGAGTATGGTCTGGCGGCGGCGTCTTTGTGGTAATACGTACGCGATCCCACTAGCGACGAACTGCTATATATTGCGAAGAACAAGTAGCGGAGTGTTTCTGTCTGCAACGACATACAAGCTGTGCTTAAGGTCTTGCTTACCCCTCTACTCAGTAGTTTACATTTTTTTGAATTTGTTTCGGCCCTGGTCCACCCTGAGATCACCAAAAATTAAACCGCCGATGAAGGACTAGGATAATGGTCAGAGAAGCTACTTCTAGACCTCACGTACTCATGTTAAACCTACATGCATCCATGCAAGGGCACAGACAGAGATCTAGAGACACTCCAAGATGAAGTCAAACTAGGCGCCTTGTCTCTAACATGTGTATGAAAGCATCGAATACAAAGAATTTATATTTAGAAATTTCCGTATAAACACAAATAAACGAGGTAGAGTTGTCACTTATCGTGCCTTCGTCTACAAGTTTAAAGACAACAAATATTCATCAATTCATTGTTCGGTAGCATGTGTTTAGTCAAGAGACTTGGATGGCTAAGCACGAACACTACAGCTTAAGCCCGCAAAATGTTTAAATCTAAGCCAATATAATGGAAATGGAATACACAGTAAGTGCCGAAAATAGTAGCTGCAAATAAATCGTTCCGTCTGAAGAGGTTTATTTTTTGAGGCCCAGATCTATCCCGGTAGTGGTTAAGTGCATCGACTCATACCCCAGTTCCAGGTTCGTTTCCCGTCTTGAAAACCTCGCATTTTCACGGCACTACCTCTTTTGAGTTGCTGCCAGCACTCAACGATTCCCAGTTTCCCCTGCCACTGGGACCTCTTTGCATAGTTATGGTCTAGTTATTAAAGATTCCCAATTGTTTATGCTTCTTAACGTTGTTGGTGAAATGAGAGAAGCCAAAGAAATTTATTCGAGGAAATTTTGTCTCCTTCACCTTGAATAGAACCAACTGATCCAGTAGCTATAGCGTCAGTCGAACAGTAGTCGGTCTCTTTGAAGCTAACGTACAAGGAATTTTATCTCAAAAACGAAGTCTTTGTTCTCGTGACTACTAGTGCTAGGACGAATTATAACCGATTTTTAGAGGGCAGCTGGTTTCAGAAGATTGGCGTCACGTGTCCGTTGGGCATGGAGGGGTTTTATCCATGCCGAGTATATCCACTTCAACTCCAGAATCTTATATTTTCTAAAAACATTTCAATTGGCTGAACTAAAATTATGGATCTGGCAGATACAAAAGAGTGTCGATCAAAGTGAAACCCAGAGGAAGAGAAGTACAAAAAAATTTCTGACACAAAAATCAATGAAACGAAACAAGGAACTCGCTAAAAATCGATACAATATAATATCTTGCCAAAACGACGAATTCAACATCATCTCCACTTACACCTCCTTCAAGGCTATTCAACTGTAAGCATAGGCAATTGAAATTTAATATCGAAATGGAATATTTTCAGAGGTGTCAGTCTAATTGAAATTACATCAAACAGGCGCCACAATTCGTCAGAGGCGCCATAAAAAGATCGCTTTGCAATTAAATGTTCCCCACGCATATGCATGTCGCGGCACAGGAAGACGTGTCCCGAAGAAGTGCGTCAACCTTATTCTAAGAACCGAACGGGAATGGAGGAAGGATTCCAGGAATCACTTCAAGAACAGCAATATTCTCTCGGAATTCGTGATGAAGGTAAGCAAATGAAACCGACGTGCGTCGACAACATGACAGTTATTCACGAAAATGTAAGTGTGCGCTTAGATAAATTGAAATGATCAATTCCATTCCAAGCCTCACTATCCGATTCCCGGAAGCAGCAAAAAGACTAACTTCCGCGTTTCCTTTATTCACTCAGTCAACTATGAGATGAGATCATAGTTTTCAGACGCCGCTTTCAAATGCAAATCAAATCGCGTTCAACTCAAAAATTTATTCAAATTTGCCAAATTGCTTCCATCAAAACCAGTCGCGCTTCGTTACCTCATCAAATTCGTCTAAGCACAGAATCCAAAGGAATCCCGAGTGAAGTCTGCCCTCAGACACACTCTGTGACATCTCCATCGAGCGTTTTCATTGCATTCTCCACCCCTTTTCAGTTGCCATCATGAGGGTAAGTGGATTTCGCAAACTATTTTCTTCCTGATTAAATTCAAAAGCGTATATTCTTCTGCAGAAAGTAACCAAATAAAGCGTGAAGGGGAAGAAAAAAATGTGTTTTGCAATATCCCCTCCGCCCAGGATACACGCAATTGACTGATACTAATTTGCAACGGTTCACTGACAGTTTACACATGTACGCGTAACCCCTAGACTCCAAAGGACCCCAAACAGGAAACATAACCTAGGCGTCGTAAAAAAGAAATATTCTCCCCTCCCATTGGGTCCTTTCTGTGCGCCCGAAATGGGCGTTTAAGTTTGCACAGTTATGGTCTAGTGAATCCTGGCCCCGTACACACCCATAACGCTTTATTGGGGAATATTTTCATCTGGCGCGCATAGACATGCGGCGCGGACAGAGGCATAGTCCCTTAACCAGCGTTGGTCGTGGTGCGGTGGGTGGCTTGGGAGCAACATCAAATGTGCACGAGCATTGTCAACAGTTCCTTCAGGACGGAGCCGTTTGCTTGTGATCTAAATAAATTCCACACACGATTTGGGTGCTGCGGTGGAAAATTCGTAATTACCTCACGAATCCGCTACGAAACTAGCAGACGCGCACAGCCCAGCACAGGAGGAATATTGATGATCCTGAATACACGCAGGGCGACACACATCGGCCCCAGACAGTGGATATTAATTAGAGACACCAGCAGCGGAGCGACAGAGTGTCGTGGCGGTAACTGTGGGTGAGAGTGCGCCAACCTGAAATTCCGCACACACACATGAAAATGCTTACGTGGATGGCCCGTGCTGCACCCCTCCGCTAACGGTGTGCCATCAATTTCATGCGCGAAATCTCCTAAGACATTCCGAGGACGTTAAATGAGATTCCAAGGGAACTTTATGAATTTTAATTTCGACAGAGAGATTCGTTCGGAATGGCAGTGCGCTCGTTTCTTTCCGTTTCGCTCAACCCCCTGGACGGTGTGGGGCGGGGATTAATTTTTCCTGTACTTAGACACACGGGGGATGGGGGCACGTTTCAAGTGTCTGTCTGGCTCGTCCCTAAGTGGCGTTGAGGTGGAATCAATGCGGAGGCAGGTAACCCGTTGCTCTGTTGATTTGTGTTAATTAGTTTTTAGCGGCAGCGGCGGCGGCGTCGTTGACGGTGGCGGCACCTTTGATGACTTAAATTTTGAGGGAAATCCCCAGAGAAATTTGATTAAACAAGAGAATAAGTGTGGAGGGAAACTCTAGCCACATGATTAGGTCTATTCGACGTCCTGGTAATTGAATTGGGTCTCTTTTGTGGAATCGTTTGAAACATGCAAACAATTTGTAGGTTAAAAGCCAAAATTGAGGTGCAAAGGAAAACGGGGTACAAGGTCAACGTAGATAAGCGGTTTTATAAAACGAAACATGTGAAGAGTAGGGAAAAGGACCTGAAAGGCTTGTGTCAATAATAACGAAAGTTAGCAGACTAGACCCAATTACAGAATTTAAGATTAACTTTTATGTTAACGATGGAAGCAGTCAATTTCCTGTGGTAGAAAAATTTGATCCTTTTAAGCAATCTTAGAGGTAGGGCTCCAAGGATCCATTTTTGTGGAAGAAGGAAATTAAAAGGCTTTGACTGTTTCATGGATCGGCAGGAATATTTTTTGAAGGAAATATAGGGCACCCTATACACTGTATTGTTTGTTGAGATTAACGGCGATAATGTTTCAAAGTTACACGAAAGAAAGACTGGTTAAATGGTTCAAATTGGAATTTAAAGGAAATCTACTTCTTGTTACAAAATTTAAGCCCAGAACAAAGAATACGCCGCCATTTCGGTTTAAATCACTTCTTCTTATTGTAGGCTGAAAAACATAACGCGTTCGAAAAATTGCCAACCATACTGTCGTTTTGGATGGTTTGATCTATTTACATCTTTTGCGGTGAATATGTATTTAAATAACGCTCCGGCTCTGATCGAATGATCTGCTCGAAAAAGCTTTTCTTTGACTCACACACATTCTTACACCCACACTTGCATTTTCCTTAAAAAGAGATGTACCAAAAATTCGTCGAGTCAGTCAGAGATAGTGCATTGCTGAATAAAGACCTAGTGTAAAAAAAAGATAACAATTGTTTCATTTTCTGACTCCCTCTCCTACAAATTTCAGAAGTGGGATTGTGCCTCCGTTAATTGAAGTTGTGCAGAAACACGTGCAAGTGTTCTTTTAAAAACGTGTTAAACCTTTTTCTTTGTGACTAGTATAAAATAAAAGAAAAAAAAACTAACGTGAAACTCAAATTCAAAAAATAAAAGAAAAAATAAAAAAAAGAATAAGTGTTTTTTTTGAGTGAAAATAAAGGGACATACTCCTTAAAAATGCCCAAAGAGTGGGAAGAGTTTTTAAATTCGGCCAATGTTGCCACTTTAAAAAATGTTCTAAGAAGTTTGAAGCTCCATTCAAAAGGAACTAAAGCCGAACTAAAAATTCGCATTGAGGAGGCAGTAGCAGATTTTTCGAGGGAAGACCTTTTCAGAATAATAAGTCTGAATTCTGAAACTGAAGAATCCTTACCAGAAATGGACCAGTTATCCGACGAGGTAGGTGAATCAGAAGGTGCAGAAGAACAGGCGCTTGATGAGGAGTTGTCGAGACTGAGGAGAATTTGCAAGAAAAAGGAAGATATAATGAAGCTTAAGCAACAACTACAAGAACTCCTACTGATGGATGACAAGCCAAGTACAGTCCCGTCCACAAGCTACAATTTTAGAGACATCGAAGATTCTGTCCCAGTGTTCAGCGGCGACGATAACTTTCCTATTCAGCGTTGGATAGAACAGTTCGAAGAATGTTCGGTAATCGTAGATATGGACAATAAGACCAAGTTCATCTATGGGAAGAGGCTTCTCGCAGGTACAGCCAAGTTATTTTTGAGAACAATTAATCCCAAAAATTGGAATGAGTTGAAAGTTGCGTTAACAAACGAGTTTCGTAAAGTGGTCACAAAAAGTGATATTTATGAGCTTCTGCGTAGTAGAAAGAAGCTAAGAGAAGAATCTATGCAACAATACGTTTTATCTATGCAGGAAATAGCTTCTCATGGTGCTGTTGAAGAAGAGGATCTTATCCATGCGAATGACATGTGTGAGCTAAAATCAGCGCTGAGAAAATACGAAAAGCTAAAAAATAATTGTCGCGATCAGTACAAGCAAAGACCACCAACAAAGAGCACCAACAACAACCAAAGAGTCAAAACATATGTGCAACCGAAGAGAAAAGAGGAGAACCTGATACCAGAGAAGACACCGAATGATATTACTAAGAAACCAATTACCTGTTTCAAGTGCGGAGAAGAGGGGCACATATCAACGAGATGTAACAACAAAAAGCCTGTGATGATTCTTCAGCCATTGAACAGCAGTGATAATCAACCAGCTGACGGTTTCCTACAATCAGTTGTTCCAGACGAGGAGGGAAAAGTGTCGTCAAATGATTTCGAAGTGAACGTAAGCTATGAATTCATTAGTGACAACATACATAGTTCAACGAAACTGTTGACACTTATCGACTCTGGAAGCCCGATTAGTTTTGTGCAGGAACAATTTGTGCCACCAGCCTTAATCACAAAACAATTGCCGGAAAATCATCGTTACTGTGGAGTGAACAGCAGTCCTTTAGATGTATTGGGTTGTATAACTACCAAAGTTTTGTATCAAAATATGATTATTAATCTAAATATTTTAGTTGTGAAAAAATTTTCAATGAGTTATCCCATTATTCTAGGCAGAGATTTCATTGGAAGAATTGGTTTGGTGCTGCAAAAACCTGATTCGGAAAACGGAAATGCCAAGAAAAATCAAGGTCACCTAGATGGACATCCTCACACCTCTGCACCCAGCTCTACTTCCACCGACGACGATGAGGAGAAGGATTTCATGCAACAGATTTTAAACATCGACGTAAGGGATACAAACTGTGAGTTACATCTAAATATCAATGAAAAAGTATCAATGAATGATAGAAATAAATTAGTAGATATAGTCAGACCAGCGTATTCCCTTTCAAATGAAAGTGCATTTAATCCGCGTAGTGATTTTAAAATGAGAATCTTATTGAGCAAAGAAATCCCATTTAGTTGTTCGCCAAGAAGAATACCCTATGCACATAAGTTAGCTTTACAACGAATATTAGATGATCTGAAGAGTAAAGGTGTTATTCGTGAATCGCAATCGGAATATGCATCTCCTATTGTCTTGATACAGAAGAAGAACAAAGAGCTAAGGCTCTGCGTTGATTATAGGGAATTAAATAAAATAACATTGCGCGACAATTACCCGTTGCCATTGATAGAGGATCATCTTGATCGTCTCAAGCATAAGCGATTCTTTACAACTCTTGATCTAAAAAATGGTTTTCATCACGTAGCGGTCGCTGATGATTCCATCAAATATACGTCTTTTATAACACCCATGGGTCAGTTCGAGTATCTCAGAATGCCTTTTGGGTTGAAAAACGCTCCGTCAATTTTTGAGAGATACATGAAGCATGTGTTTGGACGCTTAATTCAAGATGGAAAAATACTTACCTATTTAGATGACATACTTATCGCTACCGAAAGTATTCAAGAAAATCTTTCTATATTAAGGGATGTGATAAAAGTGATAACAGAAAATTGTTTGCAATTACGGTTTGATAAATGTTCATTTTTACAAAGTGAGATTTCCTACTTAGGTTATCTAATAAATGAGGAAGGCATTCGACCAAATCCAAGCAATCTGAATTCTATACGAACTTTTCCTATCCCGTCTTGTGTAAAAGATGTTCACAGTTTTATAGGTCTATGCTCTTATTTCCGAAAGTTTATTAAACATTTTGCTTACATCGCAAAGCCTTTATATGACCTACTCAAAAAGGATTCCCCTTTCGTATTTGGTCCACAGGAAGTTAAATCGTTTGAACTTTTGAGAGAAAAGCTAATAGAGTCACCTGTATTGTCTATATACAGTCCAAACAACATCACAGAACTTCATTGTGATGCAAGCGGCATTGGTTTCGGAGCAGTGTTATTGCAAAAACAAAGTGATGAAAAATTTCACCCAGTTTTCTACTTTTCAAAACGTGCATCTGAAACCGAGAGTAGATACCACAGCTATGAGCTGGAGACACTCTCTATCATATACGCATTAAGAAGATTTAAAATCTATTTGATTGGCATTCATTTTAAAATCGTAACCGATTGCCAAGCATTAACTTTAACGTTGAACAAAAAGTCCATAAATCCTCGTATATCTCGCTGGGTGTTAGAAATGCAAAGCTTTGATTTTACTGTCGAGCACCGAGAAGGTAACCGCGTTCTTTCAATATTCTTCACATCGTGGACGAATCCTTTGAATTTGTCTTGGCGGCTGCACAGAGACAAGATCCAAAAATAGTTGCTATTTCAGCTGAACTAGAAAAAAATGAAAGCCATTTTTTCGAAATGATAGACGGCTTAATATATAGAAAAGATAAAGACAATATTTTGTTTTACGTACCATCGAATATGGAAGAAGAAGTTATTCGGACAAGTCATGAAGCAATGTGTCACTTAGGCGTGGAAAAGTGTTATGCACACATATTACGCAGCTATTGGTTTCCAAACATGAAACAAAAAATAAAAGAGTATATCGGAAGGTGTCTGAAGTGCATTTGCTTCTCTCCCGACTCTGGGAAGCAACAAGGTACACTTCATCCAATTCCCAAAAGAAATATTCCTTTCGATACATTGCACATTGATCATCTGGGTCCTATGGCGAATACTTGTTCAAAGAAGAAGCATTTGTTCTTGGTGATCGATGCCTTTACAAAATTCGTAAAGCTTTATCCTGTAAAGACAACGCAGACGAAGGATGCAATTGCTTGTTTAGTATCGTACTTTGAGAATTATTCTAGGCCTAATAGAATTATTTCGGATCGCGGTAGCTGCTTTACATCTAAAGAATTTTCTGATTTCTTAACTGAAAACAATGTAAAACACATTTTGACAGCCACCCAGTCTCCGCAAGCGAACGGGCAGGTGGAGCGCATAAATCGCGTAACAGTCCCTATGCTAGCTAAACAATCCGGACCAAATACAAACGATTGGGATAAGCATATAGCGAAAGTCGAATATGCTCTTAATAATACATTAAACAGAAGCACAGGCTTTTCCCCCAGTATTCTTTTGTTCGGTAGGAGCCAGAAAGGGATAGTTTGTGATAGCCTTAGTGAGTTTTTAAAGGAAAAATTCGGAGAGGAAAAAGTAGAAATTGTAGAAGCTAGATCAAAAGCAATAGAGAACATTGAGAAAAACCAATTGTATAATAAGGCGCAGTACGATAAACGTCATAAGCGACCATATACATATAAGCAAGGAGACTATGTGATGATAAAGAATTTTGCAAACACCCCTGGAGTTAATAAGAAACTGTTTGCCAAATATAGGGGTCCGTATGAGGTCAAAAAGGTCTTGCCAAATGATCGCTATTTCATTACAGACATTGAAGGTATGCAGTTAACACGGGTGCCTTATAAGGGTGTTTGTTCTCCACCTAATATGAGGCCATTTGCAGTCCGACGAGTTGAAAATGGAGATGGCTGTGAAGAGGTTGATGAGGTTCATCAGAGTGAACTTGATTCGAATATGAACAACATATGAAAAGTATTTATGTTAATCTACTACCCGAACCAACTTCCAATTAAGTTTCTTTAGTAGTAATGTATTTAATTTCTTTAAGGATTGTTTTTGAATGTATTTTTTTGTAATTTTAAAATCGAAGTGAATTTTGAGTTGAATTGAATTGTTTTTGAATTAATTTTTTTTTGAATTGTAAGATCGAACTTAATTTTTTGAAATTTTGTTATTTGAACGAAGATACATAGTGTGGTTGCGTATTAATATATATATATATATATATATATATCTTATAATTTCTTAAACTACAAATGTGTATTCTCCTAATACTATATTTATAATACTGAGAGAAGTATGTAATCGGGACGATTACTCGTTCAGGTTGGCCGAGCTGTAGGCTGAAAAACATAACGCGTTCGAAAAATTGCCAACCATACTGTCGTTTTGGATGGTATGATCTATTTACATCTTTTGCGGTGAATATGTATTTAAATAACGCTCCGGCTCTGATCGAATGATCTGCTCGAAAAAGCTTTTCTTTGACTCACACACATTCTTACACCCACACTTGCATTTTCCTTAAAAAGAGATGTACCAAAAATTCGTCGAGTCAGTCAGAGATAGTGCATTGCTGAATAAAGACCTAGTGTAAAAAAAAGATAACAATTGTTTCATTTTCTGACTCCCTCTCCTACATTATGGTTGGCAATATACCATTTATGTCTGTCTAAACGAACACTCCCACAATAGATCAACTTGTCATCAAACTCTTTAATGACTCTCCCCTCCCACAAAGATGCCAACCCCCTCGATAAGAGTCCACCAAAATATATTTAATACCACAACAGTATATATTCCACCCAATGTGAACTAAATTTCCCTTAAAGCCGCAGTAAAAATCATGAAAATTGACTCCCTGCCGCCACAAAAAAGTCAGCTCCCTCTGCGGCATTAAAAGCAGCATTTCATGTTCATGTCAGATTGGGGTGTGTTTTCACTGCTCCCGTACTGTGTGTGCGTGTCCATCTGGCATTTCGCCCAAATCATTTCTCGAATAGTGCGAAACCAGTCGAAATGGAAAATAAGAACACGCTCTACGAGCCGAAACAACAACAACGATACACGGAGTGTCGATAAATGAAAATCGGAAATCGCATAATTGTGTCAAGGCAGCAGGGGAATGGATGTGAGAAGATTTGAAAGAATGGCCAGAGATTGGTTTTAAGTGACAGGAGACCTTGAACAAGTGACAGGTGTCGCAGGAGACGTTTTCAAAAATCTGTCCAGTCATCATTTCCAACTTCAAGATGTGTCTCGTGAGCGAAGCAAAGCCATTATTTGATACGACGTCTGTGTTCGGAGTCTACTGACCTTTAAGATCCTGCTGCTCCTGCACAATCCAAATTCGCTCTATATTGACAAATACATATCACTTCTGGCAAACATCCACCAGGCGGGCAGACCCCCGAGAGAATGTGTCTACCACAAGAGTACTTTTCTACTTGAATCTGTTCACCTGCTACTCGCCCCGACCATATCTTAAGATGTTCCTCGGAGCGCCACGAACAACATGTGTAGTGCTACCAAATCGATGAGAAATTCCACTTCTCCACGCACATTTGTTTACGCTCCCTCGTCAAACATCACAAAAAATATACAATAACAAGTTTCCACCAGGAGACCAGGCGCTGGAGCAACAAGCAGACCGAGACTTTCTAGGAATCTCCTTCCTTTCCCAGCTCTCTGTATATTTTTTTGTCTTTTCAACTCCAACCCACTGCCAATCAAACAGCTATTGCCTGACAGGCGGGTCAAGACTCCTCCTCGTGGCCCAAAGAATCTCTTCCTTTCAGGGAGGGAAATAAATAAGCTATAAACAAGCCCACATATGCCAGTCCACTGGCACGGCTCACAAACACAGCCACGCACCTCCCAAGGAAGAACATCGATATAGGACCATCAAAATATACAATAACAAGTTTCTACCAGGCTTGCAGAACCAACAGATCGGCAGGATTTAAAGGGATTTCAAAGTGCCTCCCCATACGGGCATACAGATGAACTAATATGAGCCACCCCCGTGTGTGTGTGTCTTGGAGGGGTTGCAAAAGATTCCTTCAAATCAATGCACCCAACCACCCCGCAGCACTAGTATCCATCTCGTACTCACAGAGATGTGACGCTGGATGTGTGTGCCCATACAATACCTCTTAATAAACAAATATACAACTTTCCACCAGGCAGGCAGAACGACAAGCCGACGTTCGTCGTCGTCAGTCTAGCAGACACACGCAAGACGTGCGGGACGTTACCCGCAACCAGACATGAAGGCACAACCCCTAATTTGGCTAAATAAACAGAAAAGCACTCACAACAAGCAAGAAAAGAATGCAGCCGTCACACAGGCACACGGGCACTGCGCGATATTTCGATATTTCACTCCGCATAGAGAGCGAGAGATACTTGTGTAGATATAAGGACTTATTTTTTGAATATTCCCAACCAAGTGCTCAGCATTTTCGGGAAGCGTCCGTTGTCGGTATTCATCGCTCCCTCCTTCCGCCTCCTCCCACACACATGCTGGGTGGTGTTTTGTTTTTTTACCCGAACGGCAAAAAATTGTATCTTATATAAGTATCTGTAGTGCGGCGCGCGTTCTAAGCGATAAAAGCAACTATGGGTTCGCTGCGCATGAAGTGAAAGTTGACTTCTATATATACCAGTACTCTCCTGTCTCTCAATTGTTCTCTGGTGTGTGCGTTTTTTTTCTGCTCTGGTCGACCTATGCCGAGTGCATGAGTGATGAAAGAACGCAAGCGACGTCGGTGGAGGGAGACGGGTATTTTTTTTTTTGATAGGGTGACCCAAGGGAGGGGCGTTTCATTGTGCATAACTGCAATCGGATGTGAAGGGAGTGCCAAATTTGGCAGAGGGAGCAAAAAACAAAAAAACTCGACAGTTTTTGTCGTTGTCAGATGCCAGAGGTTGAAAATCTATTGATCAACATAGTCAACTGAGCGAATTATCACTGCTGGGACTAAAGTTCCCTTAACTAGGTTAAGCACTTCACTTACGAGGTCAAAGAGTCCTATCGGGTTTTTTAAGTTGATGATGCCACCAGGGATTATCGTCAAAAGTCTCTTCGCGCTGCAGAGGACTATGATTTATGTTAAGAAACTATTACGATGGCAAAGGCTTGGCTGGAGGGCAAGGGTGCCTTTGGCTACAGGGAGTGCGAAATTTTGCCTTTAAGAAATCGCTATTTTTTTATAAATGGCGCGCGCTAAAAGGATGTTATTTAGTGCCCTTAAGTGACCGGAATTAAGTCACATAACGGGCTGCGGCCTTAAGTTCGATATACTTTACCTGCGGAACAATTTTGTTAGGTATCTTGGCATTTGGTTGAAACAATATCTGTACGGTGGTAAATATTCAGCTCTACTCTGAACAATGACAAGAAACCCTTAACATCAGCATGAAGGTGATCTGCTACTTGGCCCTCAATTTACGCACATGGAAGGTGTACGTTCGTTCGAGAAGCTGTATCTTCGTACAACTTTATCCGGGTACAAGAAAGTCTATCCTATAGAGGTTTTGTACAACGTGGAATACATAATTATTAAGTTGTCCTGTCTTATACAACCCGATACTTATGGCTTACTAACATAATGTACCACTTGAAAGTGTGCGGTACCGATCGTGTTCCTTGCAAAGGTCTCTTCAATTTGGACAAAAAGTAACAAGTGTATTGTTTCATGCGGGTGCTGCATTTCCCCGCGCTGCCGTTGTGTGCTTGAATTTCAAGAAGCACATAGTCCGTTAGTATAGTTAAGCTGCTGTGAACGACGAGGAATCTATACATCGCTGTCTTAGCGTACACTCTCAGCTGAAGTTTCTATAGTCTCTTTTGTACGTGCTGGATGTTGTCCAACCAGTCGACGATCATTCACTTAAAGTTTCATTTACTCGTAAAGTTTATCGAAAAATATTTCTCACGAGGCGATGATTTTCGTAATGCAGCAGAATAATTTGGAAACTCTGTTGTGGTGTGAATCTTTCCATGACGACTTGGCAAACGATATTGAAAAACATGAGCAAGCAGATTGATAGAAGCTACGTGCAATTTGTCAAAATATTCTATTAAAAAAAAAGAATTTTTTGAATTTTTTGATTATTATTATATTTGTTAAATTTCAACACTGAACAGATGAGTACTTTATTATCGTCAGCAATTTATGATCTCGGTTTCAAAGAGCCGCTAAGGAGCCTCCGGTTCGATGATGAATGCCTGCCAGCACATATCTACAAAGCAATGCTGCACAGAAGGATGAGAACTGCTTTCGAGGCCCAACATCTTCTTAAAGAGGTTTTGGTGGATTGTTAGAAGAGGGTGATTGAGGAATTCAAGCGATATTACCGCAGGAATGACGCTTGAAAACAATAAAAAAATTTCAAGTCCATTAAAATCGAACAGATCTTTGGATAGATAAAGCTGAAACGACAATGGGTAAAACAGTTGGTACTGAGAATATGACAGAGATACCTTTAAGAGACTTTGCAAGGACAAGGATAACGAAAATACTGTTGAAAGCTTGAATGTCCCACCTTCATGATAGACGACTCACCGAACTCAAAGAAGTAATAGCATCAAATGCCAAAATAATGTTCAAAACGTTGTTTTTTTGAGTTTGCGAACTTTTCAAATAAAGAAAAAATCTAGGTACCTAATACGGGCAATTTATGCCGACGACATGTGGAGCGTTTGATGGCAGTTTCCGATTCCCATTGCTCTCCATTTTGTCACTGTTAGAAATGGATATTTTAAACTGAAGAACATCCAGACTGCCTTTTGATCTCGCTTACACACTATCATACACATTATGTGATAAATCAATGGGCACCCCTTTTGCGCTTTAGATTAAGTCAATCCGGTCGCAACAGTTAACAACACTTGCGTCATACATTTTTGGGGTAGTAAGTTTCATACATAACTTAATTTTTTGCCATATTGGCTTAATAACGAAGTTATCCATCTTCGTCTTACAAAACTTCTCTGCGATGGAGTTTCTTGTTCCCAGGTTCGAATGTTCTGCAGTTTTTGAGGCGCACCACGAAGTCATTGCCTCTTAAGCATCCTTATCATTTTCATCTGAAAAGGACTCACGTTGCACCACACTGGGCACCCATACACCATGACTGGCCGGATTAGGTCAGTGTAGGAGGTTGTTGAAGAGTAAAGTTGTTCGCTCTATAACAATTTTTTCTTGAATCTCTTGGGTTTCATCAGCAGCTTCAGATAATCTGGTTGAGGGAATGCACTAGCCCATCTGCAAGATGGAGAAGAGCAACAAGCCTGATGTTGATGCTAAATTTTTCAAATGTTAACACTTATCTGAAAATTATTTGAATGTATGTCCAATGAATGGACCTTCTTATGCCAGTTCTTCATCGAGGTCGGTAAAAACATTACAGAGACACCAGGCGTGAATCAGTTGTCAACCCTTAGAGCGCGATACTAAGCATATCTGTGTAACTAAAATCATTGGGCGGACTCATAGGTCTGTTCGTGGGACAGTTTTCATAATTGGTAAGGATGCAAGCTTCACAAGAAAGTAACATCAAGTGTAACTAGATGTCAGCACTAGAAAATCTGTTCAACTGTTCGCAAGTACCAATGACATTGACAGAAGGACGGTGGAAGTTAACGAGGCCCATGTTCTTCCTATAGAAAAGTCTGAAATTGAAGTCTCTTTAATCACATGAATTGTTGCACTCATCCTCGACATGAGTCCTTCGATGGGATATGTCTGAGGATCTCTCTTTGAAGGTCAATCATTTCCAGTGAACAACATTTATCGCTTTAGTAAGTGGAACGTTCTCAGTTGTCATGATTTGTTTTTAAAATCCGCCAGAAAACATCGCTGACACATCAAGCGATTGTTAAATCCTGCACACGAGCTGCAGTGAATCGCGTCAAAAGGACTTATGCAAATATGGAGGATTTAAATACATTTGCCATTCTGCTCTCTCAGGTCGTTTTGGTGCTGTGTACCCCCCGTCAGAAAGGAACCATCAAAATACACCTCTCATCGCACACATTATCTCTTTTTAAGAACGACGACACGATTTTATGTGGCAATCCGAATTGCGATCCCATCTTGAGTGCATACCGGAATAAAAATCCAATAAAATCCACATGCACGAGCTTCGCCCCGAACGTGGAAACATAATTCTAAAATTTCATCAATAAAGCGATTCCACACCCGCCCACAATTTACCATTAGAACCACCTCGTCGCCTCAATATCCACCCAGCATCACAGCGGCGACTGCGGCGGCGGCGCACAGAAGTCGACGGCGGTGGACGAATAAATTATGACTCCTTATTTGCGCTGGGTAATTGCCAGTCCGCAAATACAACCAAATTGACGTGAATTAATCCTAATCAATTCCTGGGCAGGGTTATCGATTCCTGATTGACAACACTTAATATCCGGTCGGTCCGGTCAGACGATTATGCAATCGCCGGTCGTCGATAAATCATTCAAATCAAAATTGGCGGCGCGGTATGTTTGCATCCGCTCCACGTTGCCGCTTCATGCGGTAGACGTGTACGCCGGTTGTCATGATAAATTCAACAGGAAATGCAGTTGTTGCTGTGACCGAACGTTGAGTGGGTGCTTTTGTTTGGAAAATTCATTTTTCCCTGCTCCTGCAATTCTCCCCTGTCCGTGGGCAGGGGTTGCCTCAAATTGCATGGTTGCAGGTTGATTTTACCGCAATATTTTTTTGACATAATTCGACAGACTGCCAAAGCAAATACGTGATGAATGAATTAAGGTCCTAGACGAGTGTAAATGATGGGGGAGCAGAAAGCACCAGAGAGGACCATCAAGATGGAGGGAAAACAAATTAAATTTTTACAGGCAAATCAAGTTGTCAGGTGTCCTGTCGCAGGCTATTGACGTTAATGACAATGTCGACGTGAGTGGTTATGAGTCGATTGTTATCGAACAGAAGTGGAAGTGTCTGCTGTAAATCGAAGTCAATTCATGTGGAGTGCTTTTGGTTAGGTAGACGGAAATTGATTTGGACAATACGCATTATGTGACTGACTACTTGTGGCTGACTACTATGTGAGGCGTTTTGTCGGGAAAAGGTGGCGTTTTGCTGAACAAATTTAACTCGGGGGGAGTCTGAGTTTATTTTAGTTGGGTTATTGTGTTCTTGATGGAGCGAAAATCCACAGAGCGCCAGCTCCTACTGTCCTGGAACATAGATATGAGGTTTGGGTTAACGTGATCACCTGCCTTGATGGCCTTATACTACGGTTTTCATTTTCACAAGAGTCTTTGATGACTCGAGACTAGACGCCTTAGTTACCCAAATGCCAACCTGAGATCATGCTTGAGAGACATTCACTCCACCTTGGTTGGGAGCGAAAACCGCAGCATCCGGTTGAGAACGCAACTCCACAATGAACTGGTAAAGCCCCCAAACCGTCTGTCCTGAGTCATTAGAGTAAACAAATTGATTCAGACCAGTCAGCACAGTATACTCATCTCGACTCAATTCGCGATATTGATTTTCAAACCACAGCCACCACGAAACTCTCACAAGGGTGCCTATCGCATAGTCAGGCTGTAACAAGTTCCAGGGACTCCTGACCTCCCGTTGCACCAAAATATAAGCTCTGTTGAAGCTGTCACTGCCGGTCAGGTTCCCTCAACACTCGCACATCATTTAGAACTGTCAGGGGACACAGCTCATTGCCGACTTCGAATGGCGAATGACATTTTTCATTGGCAATTAGTACTCCTTGAGTGTTGTGAGCAAATCAAAAGTCGTTAAAAGTGCAAAGTGAACATTCACTTCACGAAGGGAATCAAGAGTGTCCGACGTGAGAGTTGACACATCTACACTACGCTATGATAGCCGCAGACTGCATATCTCCACATCAAATCATAGTACAGTCTAATTCGTTCCACTTATTGAGACTTCTTTTAATCTTTACCATAAAAGCTTTCGCACAATGTTCACATTTTCATATCCATGTGTCTGATGAATCATTTGTGGGTGTCAACCGCACACAGTCACTGTTAAGTTTCCTTTTTTTCCGCGGCTGAGACAACGCCTTGCCACTTTACGTTGCCTAAGGTATACTTGTGTTTTATCACCTGGGGCGTTCACTTAACACATCATTCGCCAATTTAAAGCCATTTTGCACGAATCTATTACACCTTCATTTTGTGTATCATACACTCATGTCACTGTGTCACAGCTGTCACCCCCAGGGCCTAACGCGACAACACAAACTCAAAAGATATGGTTGGGGTTGACTAACATCAATCACTCTCACTTCAATGAACAAAATCTGTGGAGTCATTGACAGGGATCCGTAAATATCACAATCATGGCGACTAAGACAAATGATTTTCGGCGTTTATGATTAACTTAAACATTTAAGTTGACCCTGAAAAAGAAAATCTCTCCCTTATACACCGTGGGGAAATTTAAGAAAACATTAATCCTTGAAACGTCATTGTCATCTTTAACTGCTAATTCCTGTCATTTACAGTCAGTTAAATCTCCCTAATCAAATTCAAATAAACACCCAGTCACTGACCTTTGACATTAGCTCATAAATATGAATGAAATAAAAGACAATTAGGGCCAAATGAATCCCCATGACAATGTCTGCGCTGTAATTTCACAAAAGAGTACGCCTCTCTGGCGTATACGTAACAATCTCATTCACGCCATCCAGTCATTTTCCAATTAAGCACAGTAAATGTTTACCCATTGGATTTGGTTTACAGTTGCTTATTAATGTTTCATAATTTGTGTTGTTGACTGTTTAGAGAAATTTAAAAGAATGAGACATTTCTTGAAGCGATGTGAAGTCTGCCTCTGAGTTTACGAATTGACGGCAAAGCACTCAAATCTAGCGAAAAGAATTGCAAAACTGGCACATTAACATACCCTCAGACCCGCACACACATTAGTCATCCCAGATTAAATCCATATAGGCGCCGTTTATTGGTTGTCAATTATTTATTTAAGAATTTATATTTCTGTGGTCCTTTGAGAGGGACGTGCACAACTCCCATGTTCTGAAAAATCTAAAAAAAAATCATCAGAGAATTGGATGAGAATTATTAAATACGCACAATCATTGCAAATTTTATCTGTGGTCAGGAAGACGACATACTTCCTTTTCGTTTAAAATTTATATCAATCCAGAGTCATTCCTGTCGTAGTTTCAAGTTGGTACAACTGCCATTTGACACATGCCAAACTCAGCGGTTCCTTGCGGAATCGCAGGATAAGCTTAATGTTTGTCATTTATGATTGAAGCTCGTTTAATAATCGATTGCTAATTGCATTCATTCGGAAGGACTGTTAACTTAATCAACACCCATACGCCCGTGAAGCGCAAAATTCAGTTTTAACACCGCGGAAGAGTCCAGATGACTCAGAAGGAGCCGATATTGTATAGCTCACATTACCTCAACTTTTTTTAGTACACTGGGGCACTTGAGTAATCATCTTTTCTATGTTTGTTGCTATAGTTCTGGGTGGAACCGGGCCTCCACCAACAAACCTCTTCAGCCAGCACGATCTTTCGGCAGCTGCCTCCAGTTGCGAAAACCAAGTTGTCAAAGTGCTTCTCCACTTGTGTGCGCCATTTCATTCGAGGACGTCGTCGTTGCCCGAATGGTTCCGAATCGAAAACTCTTCCGGCAAGAGCTGGGGTGTACATTCGCTTTACAGGACCTAGCGTTGAATCCGAAGATGCTTAACTAGGTGCATGTCACTGTACTCCTCGTGGCTGATTCTTCTTCTGCAGACGCCATCAACGCAAAAAGGACCAAAGATCGCACTCAAAACATATGTCTCAAAACAACCAAGAACTTCGTCATCTACTTTAAAAAGAGTATATTTGCCTACGCCACAGATCAGGGTGGGGATGATCAGTGATCAGAGTGTTCTTTAAAGTAAATGCTTCGCGAGAGGGCTCTATTACACAATTGCCTTTGAGCCCAAAGAAGGCGCGATTGGCAAGCGTAATTCTGTGACTGATTTGTTGTCTCAGTTTAGTTGTTGTTTCTGTTTCTGTTTCAGAGCCGAGATAGACGAATTCTTTGGCTGCCTCAAGGATTCTGCTATCTTTTTTTACGCTCTGTCCGAAACGTCGATGTTGTGCAACCTTACGTGATAATAACTTTTACTTCGTTTTTCCCACATTCACAGCAAACTCCACATTGACAGCTCGCTATAATCATTCAATTACGTCGATGTCATTTACGTCAGCAAGCAGTAGAACGAACATGTTGCCTAAGGTTTGACATTTGTGTTTTGCACGATCTTCTGTAGTATGATGTTGCCTTGTCTGAAACATTTTTTGACCGGTGACTTCGTGGCCGATCTTGATGGAGCACCGAGTGTTCACTTGAGCCTACCGCCCCTACAAAATTCATCTAACTCTGTAGCTAGTGGTAAACACAACAAGCAACAAGGACCCTTGAAGCTAACACAATTCAGATCGTCGGTAAAATTCAGCCGCCTTCTTAAATGGCTTGTCATTATCAGATAGATGGGAAGAAAGTGGGTAAGCAGTAAGTAAATGAGAGGTAGATAGCTAGAAGAAGGCCAAGTTAAGCTCACTGCGGCGATCATTACGCGACTAGCATATTGTGAAAAACATTTACGACAGTTAAAAGGCATGGAACCAAATGCATGCTGTCAACAAATGGTTCAAACATGCAAGTTTTGTGGTTCAAACATCACCAAGTAGATGGCGCTACAATCCACAAGGGCCCAATGACTTACAACTTCAAAAACTACTGATGTTGCGTTCTCTCACGCGTGTCGGGGACCTGTAGTTTATTGCCGAATAAATTGGCTTTTCACCACTACTCACCATACCATTTTGATGTTTGGATGAAAGTCTATCATGGCGTCAATTTGAGTTAGTTCTTTGAAGTAGGTGACTTCTTGGACTTATTTTCTTATGGAGGGAACAGCAGGAGAGCCGCCGAGGAAATGGAATAGTGTACCCCCCTCTTTTTCATCCATACATCTGCTACAATAGTCGTTAGATGGTAGGTCTAGACCTGCGGTTCAGTAAAACAACATTTTTCCCTTCCCCAAATCAAATCAACTTCTTTATTCTTTCCCTACCACTCTATTTTAGGCAACACCTTTTTGCACAAAAAAGATACAACACTTTACACAGATTGTCACGACTATAAATAGCCGCATTCACACTCAGGACAATATGAATTTACGCAAATGGCCTATTTAGTCGATTGTGTTCGCATTATCATCACTTATGGTGACGTGTAGGCCCACCAATCTCCGGCCGGAGAACACAACAAATCCTCCACTCAACTCCCTATCACCGGCCAATTATCTACGTAAAAGCGCACACAATCCATCAGTGAAATCCCAACGTCACTTATCGGCCGCCACCGACACCGGCGAACGGAGCGCGAAAATCGCCCAACTAACCATATGATTAAATATTTGCTGAGCCACCCTTGAGCCGCTCTCACTCGCCGTCACTGGTGGCCGTGGATGCGGCCAAGCAGCGATCACAGCAAATATTTGCGCCTCTCGTTTGAATGTCATTAGAGGCAGGTATTCCATCTGATATCCGCTCAAACAGATACTCTCACGTGAAGCGCCGCAATAAGCGGTCTCTGGGCCGTGGACTCTCTTATGTGGGGAATGCGAAAGGGTAGAGAGACTCCCACCCCTCGGCGATCTGCGATAGGGTCGCCATGGAGTTCTTACACTCAGGAAGCCTGTATGTGTTTTGTAGGAACAATTCCCGACCTCAACTACTCTCTCTCTCTCTCTCTGCCACAAAAGTCAGAAGTTCGCGATATCTCAGGGCTAACACCACCCGATGATGAGGGTTGATAAGCGCTGCCAGACTTAACGGTGCGTTAGTGGAAATTCGTTAGCCCGAGCACTTAGATGGATTCACTTTCGCTGCGGCCCTCCAGACCAGCCCAAAGTCAGTTCGAACTTGTGGCCTCCTGCAGACCGTTCTTCAAGGCAAAACATAGTTTAAGCGCGTCTCTCCGCTGCCAATCGACGACCGTGAGTGAATTCAGTTCGTGCTAACTGAACTGAAGTTTGAGAAGAAAAACGAAAAAAACGCAAAGTTTTCCTCTGTGCGCTGTTCCCGGCCGTGAATCATCGCCATCCAGCGTTGCCTTATTGATTTTTGACGCCCCCACGCCCTCCCAACACACGTTGCGGTTCTATCTGCTGGTGACGGTATCTAGACGGATCCGGGCTATCAAACGCGCTAATTGTATTAAAATTTGAATGCATTCAGTGGTCGGAGCTGTGTGACGGTCTATTGCGATACGCGTGTACGACAGTGTGTGTGAGCGCGAGTGAGTTTTCGGATATTGTGTATTTAGCGATAAGGGTGCTACAACCCTTATTGCGGCAGTGTCTCATACGTACATTGAAAGTGATTACAGTGTTTTGAGGGAGAAGGAGGGACTTTCACGTCTACGTCTCGGCATATTGTTTGAAAGGAAGGAGTGAGCCAAGGAAGGAGTAATCGTAGGAAGGACATCCTTCAAGCATATCCTTAAATTCAGGGTGAGAACGAAGCCTTTTACGGCTTCATGGGAGTTGATTGGGGCTGATGAAGTAATCTTCGAGATTGATGGTTTTATCTCTGCTGTGGGGTGGAGAAGTGATGAGTGGCCCTAATTAACGGGATTCACTTGTGGATGATGCAAGAGATTAAGCCTATTTGGGGATACAAATTTGAAACGTAATAAGCTGTACGGGATTAACGACCCAAATAGCTTGTAGCTGAGGTTTGTCTGCAGGATTAGTTTGCTGATCGAGAATGAGTGAGGCAGGAAACCTTTGCGTTTCAAACTGAAAGCGGAACATTTGTTCTGATAAGTATTTAGGGGTTTGCTTTGTTACCCTTACGGTGCAAGGACATAACTTCAACTTCATTAGGAAAAGTATAAGTTGACAATAAGTGAAGTTATTGCCGCTTTAAAGTCGTTCAAAGCAAAGCTATTTCTTTACAACAGTTTTGATCATTGTAATGAAATCTTGCAACATGTTAGAATATACAAGAACTGCCTTAAGGTTATTGAATTCTCTGTTTCATATGTTACAGATGCTGCTGCGTTGTTCGTTTTTAGTTCAAACCAGGAGAAGTTAAACAAAACCAAAGCAGATCAATGCTAAGCTCGCTCGAGTAGTCAATTTTAGTCTGATCTAATTAGGGGTTTCTTATTGAGCTACATGCCGTATGCCGAGTAGGATATACCTTAATGTGTTTGTGCAGTGAATACATTTTTCCTTCCTTCCATTTATCGGAGCTGTGTTTTGAACTAGTTCGTTCGCGAACTACGCAAGCCTGCTCGCCTCGCAGTAGTGCATTCTGTCACCTCCAACAATAACAGATTACTTAGTTCTTGTTGGTATTATGCTTGAAATCGTTTCTGGCATGATATCTAACCTTTCTAGTTACCCTCAAAAGAAGCTTCGAGCTGGCCTATCAACATTGCCAAGGCACAGTTCAAGCATAAAGTGGCTCATTTCGTTCCGCGGAGGTATAATGCTGACTTTCTGTCAGAATTTCAATCCAGAAAGAGCTATCACTTTCAAACCACTAGATAAACCACTGTATCAGTATCTTTCACCCAAGATTAAGGGGTGACGGCAGAACCTCACCCTAGCTAAAATCGCTCGTGGAAATTCCATAGGAATTGTAAATATGCAATCAGAACTTGATTTCGGAACATTTGTACTCTTTGAGAGAGATTGGCATTGTTTCAGTGCAAAACAGTGATTCATGATATACACATGTGGGTGTTGAGTGAGTCAACTGAAAGTGATTTCACATCATTACCGATGTAATAAATAATTGCCACGAATGGCGTTTACCTTTGCGATAAAAAAATTACGCGCAGCCAGTTGGATTGCTTGTGATAGTTTTCAAAAATTCTAACAAACGGATACATGTTGTGAGGATATAAAGTTCTTCTACACTTTTAAGAGGGAGAGCAGAGAGGGAGACTAGGAAGCGATAGTCTTAAATGCCTGTGCGTTCTTGCCCTCTTCCTTTTACAATCCACATCGAGTTGTAGAGAGTGTCCCAACGTTCTAAACTTAACTACATGTATGTTGGTAGGTTAATTGCTGAAATGGTGGGCATTCGGAGGGAGGCTTGTTTGGCTGGTGAATACTTTAAGGAAGGAGAAATATATCTTCTTCTTCTTGTGGCGCTACGGCCCGAGGTGGACCTGAGCCTCAACCAACATGTCTCTCCAACCAGCACGATCTTTCGCCAGCTGCCGCCAGTTGCGCACTCAGAGTTGGTTGAGGTCCTTCTCCACTTGTGTGCACCACCTTAGCCTAGGCCGTCCTCTGTTGCGTTGTTCCGCTCAGATTCGAGGACTTTTCAGGACGGAGCAGTGGTGTCCATACGCTCTACATGGCCTAGCCATCTTAAGAATTTTATTCGAAGACGCTTGACTAGGCGCATGTCGCTGTACAACCCATAGAATAAACAGAACCAAAAATCACATTCAAAACTTTTCTCTCGAAAAAACCAAGGGCTTCCTCCTCCGCTTTTATTAACGTCCAGGTTTCCGCGCCATAAAGTAGGACAGGGATGATCAAGGTGTACTTGCAAGCTTAGTCCTTCGAGAGAGCGCTTTATTACACAATTGCGTCTTGAGCCCAAAAAACAGCCATTGGCAAGAGTGATTCTGCGTTTGATTTCGTTACTGGTGTTATTGTCCCTGTTTACCGCGGAGCCGAGGTAGACGAAGTCCTTGACTAACTCGAAGTTTCTGCTGCCTAGTGTGACGGTCTGTCCGAGACGTCAATGTTGTGCGTCCTTCTTTGATGACAGTACGTACTTCGTTTTGCGCTCATTAACCATCAAATCGATTTTGAGAGCTTCTGCTTCAATGCCAGCAAACGCCTCATTGACGGATCGTTGTGTTCGTCCAATCACTATACAATGATAGATCATCTCTAGGCACATTGTCATACGGGACCTTAAAGGCAAAGAACAGGTGATCTGCACTTCTTGAGTCTTTTCCAGGATCTGTCACAGTGTGAGGATTTAATCTTCCTTGGGCTTCTCTGGCCTGAGACTACATTGAAAAGGAGTTTTCAGATTTGATTTACTTTAAGCAATTTTATGCATTTACAATGCATTTAAATTCTTTTTCCAAGAAGAAGTCATAATTAGAACCACGCTTAAGATAAATAAATTCCATTAGCAGATATGTCCCTTTTCTTGCAGAAGCACTCACAACGTGCACCACAGTCCTCAAAGAAATCAGTCCAATGGATGATGTAGCATAACAATGGATAGAAATTAGGGAAACAGACGGAAAATTTTCATTGTTAATTCAAATCGCCTGAAGAGTTTCAAAATAAATGCGAGTATTTTTCGTGGAATTTCGATATGGTCTCCTGATTGAGTTTCTTCATTTACTTGTCTCTGCGAAACTCGATTCCCTGTTCATTTTAATGAAGCAACATATTCCGCTTGAAGGAGATTATAAAGGGTTTCGATTGAAGAAGTAATCCCTAGTCGGGCTATAACGACTTTGACAATCCTGTAATCTAATTTGAAAGAGAGAGATGTTCTACTCCTTGTCGCATTGTATCCAAATCAAAGTTTATGGGTTCGATTTCAGGACTTCAATAATTGACGTTCTGTTGTTTCAATTTCAATCATCAGACATCACTTGTCTTTCTTGGACTTTGTCAATGGGTGGAATTTCCAAAGTTCTGATTCCAACACCAAACCACTATCACAGTGATTTTCAACCCTCGTCCCCCCCTCCAGAAGTGACACCTTTAATCCAACAGGCTGTCGAATAAATTGACTCCCAACTGTTACGCGCTCCTCAAAGCTCACAACACTGTTGCCGCCGCCACTAACTTCTTCCGAGTACAACACAGAGGAGTTCTGGCAGCAAAGGAGCAAATTGAAAAAATTGATGTCTATTAGAAGCAGATTGGCCCAGCTCAGCTGCCACCATCTGAAATCTCATTCAGCTCCTTGTCGCCAAAGACACAAGCAACCCGAACAAAGCCAATTCTACTCGAAAACAATTTGCATATCCAATAAATTCAGTTGTCGCTTGACTGAAATCCTCCGCCCCCTCCCTTAGCCCCTTTTGGGCGGAAAGACAGGATGCCCTTCAGTTTGGCAAAGTGACTCCGAAACTCAATTAATCCCCTGACAAGGGGTAATCTCCGCAAAGGACATCCTTTAAACTTTAATTGCAAAATTTTGGTTGAATGGTTTTTTTTTTACTTGCTCCCCTTTGTGGTGTCCCAGTTCTCACGCTTCCGTGCGACTCTTTGTCTTTGCAGATCCAATCAAGAGCGAACCATGGACAAATTGGTTTCCGATGAATCGAATATCCGTGGCCTGAGCGAGTCGCCTCTGGATCAATTGAACGCCGACAATCAGAGGAAGGATTCAACGAAGACGGCAGCGCACCGGAGATTGTCGAAGGGATGCACGAGCCAGACGAACGACTTCTCCGCCGACGAGGACACAATTGACGGCGGAATTGCTAACATGGCGACAACAATCGACGTGGACGAACTACCCGACAGCGGATTCGAGAGAAACGGCGGGGTAAGCAAAGGCGTGGGGGTGATGGTTTGTGGTAGCCTTTCTCGTGGCGGGGGGTAGTCGCAGGAAACGGACGTGGCGCTGGCAAATTAACAGATTGTCGAGTTATTTATAGTGCTGCGTGCTGGCGGAAGAGTGGGGGCAAATTCATTTTGGGGTGTAATGTGAAGCGGTTTGGATGGTATTTCGAGCGATTAGGGACGTTTGCCTGCTGCGTGCGGATAGCGAATAGCGGATGCCGGGTATTTATGTGTCAAATGCGTCTATTTCGGGACACTAACGACGGAATATGTGTGCCGTTTGTCAATTTTATGTTTAAGCTCATATTTTTGTTTCTGATCCTCCGCCCTCGGGGGGGCTTATCGATTGAATGCGCGGGAAGACAACGTGAATTTAAAAGATGATTGCATGTCAGTAGGGACGTCAGTGAAAAGCTGCGCAAATACGCAACGAAATGGAATGGAATGGATGGAGCTGTCAATTGGAAATTAATCTTTGTGGTTACATGCGAATACATTTCTCAGATTAGCTGGAGAAGGACCTCAATCAATTCATCGAGCTTTTAAGAATTTGGCATGTGCACTCTCCTGTCAATCCTTTTTTATGATTTCTTGAGAAGTGGGTATGGGAGTCATTGAACGATAACAGGTTTCCCAAGTCTTGTGCAGTGTGGAGCAAAGTTTTTTTTTTTTCATTTTCGAACCTAGAGGTGTTAAGGAACTGAAGACGTGTGTAAAGTAAATACAATATGAAATTTTTTTTATTGAAATTTAAAGCGAACTAAAGGGGCACTCTTTTGATGCAAATTACTGAGAGATTAGCCCTGTTGACTTTCGGTATAATATCGTTTCTGTCCTTATTTTTAAATGTTCGGAATCATCTGTTGGGGTCATTTTGGGTGACTTCAAACTTGTGAAGTCTACAATCGACCAATTTTTCAAACTCGAACAAAACCAGGACAATCCCAATAAGCTTATTACCTACTCGCCAATTTCCCGTTAACACATGACAGAATCCCCAAGCTCTTAAAAATCCTTCCAGTCGACTACGATGGAGAACTTTTCCTGCTTCACATACCCATTAACGAACTCCAATGCCATAATAATTTCTAAGGAAACGAATTGTTGTCATGGGATTTGGCATTATCTAGATTAGATTCTGAGGAACTCAAATCACAATACTAAAGGCATGAAAGAAGCGGACATCATCAATATGCTGGAGAGGGGGATGTTAGGGGGGGAATATTTCCAATTACTCACTAACGTCACATACATAGATGAAACGCAGGATAATGTTAGTCTTTCTTTGAACTCAAGAGACAAACAACTGTAAGCCTTTATACAGAGACTATAAAATTTAAGTTTCTTTTTGAAATTGTTTTCTCGTGGTAGCCGCCATCATGTAGTGGGGAAATATAATAATTTGTTGAAGGGAAAAATTGCAATTCTAATTTGAACTCGCTAACTACCCATTTTACAATCGCTTCACCCCTATTGAGTTAATGACAAAACAAACCGTGGCTTACTCTGTGATTAGTGGTCACCTTGGCATATTGGGCAAGTGCTACAACTCACACTCTAAAGATCCCAGGGTCGATTCAGAGACTGTACATTTCCCACTTTTTAAACCACCACCTCTTATATGTATATGTGTACTTATTTAACTGAAATATTTTTAAGTTTCCCATTCAATCGAGATTCACATATCGAAACACAAATATGAGTAACAATTCTGGCCATCTATCTGTGTAACGGTGTTTTAAAGTAGAAAGTTGTTAACTAAACTTCAAGTCATTTCGCTAAATGAGATTTATAATCTAACATCATCCGGTATAAGGGAACCACCTCCCATTGAAACCCAAAATTAAAGTCTTTGAAAACGAAATCTTAAAGTTTAAAAATCGCTACTATATGGGGCCGAAAGTAGGTTCGAATCTTCATGTGGATCTTTTTTATATAAATTTTGAATAACCCTTAAGCGACCAAAATCAGGTCATAGCTCGGGCTGAAGACAAGAAGAAGATAGAGTTGTGTAAGTTGGTTGAGGCCCAGGTCCACCCCGGACTGTAGCGCCATCCGAAGAAGAAGAAGAAGATAGAGAGAGGAAATACCGATACATACTAGTCCAAAATGCCTGTGGACCTTAATGGAGTGGAGACACTGAGTTAAAAGTATGACCTTCGCTTAATTAACCTTTTGTTAAAAATATCCAAGAACTGCAGATTGCTAGAAGCTTTCTCAATTTTCGTCATTTTAAAAAAATTATCTAATAAGTTAGCCAGCTGCCTTCCTCCTCTTCAAAAATGTACCCGCAATACTCGGCGTACGTACAATAAAGTTTAGAGACTAGTTCTTCAGCCGCACTACACGAATATGGAATGCCCTTTCCAGCCCAAATTTTACCCCTCATTACAATCCACAGGCATTTAAAACTTATGTTCACCGGTACCTCCTTTCTCTCTCTTCTTCTTAACCTTCGTCAGGTGCTGTGACTTAATTTCCGTCACTTAAGGGTACCAAACAATGCCATTTGCGCGCACAAATTATAACAAATTGGAGTCTAAAAGGAAACTATCTCTTCCAAAAAATTTCCAAATATTTGTTAATGAAAAAACAGCGTCTCGTCCTTTGTATACAATAGGCCCACCTAGTTTGATTTATTTATTTTAAGTTGCTTGACAAATATATTTCTGAGCATACGAATTCTGTATATTGACAAAATTAATGACGGACAAAGAAAACCAAATCGAAACTACATAACTGACATTTTCTTTTAGAATACTCGTTATTTTTCCTTCTGAGATTGACAGAAAAAGTGTAACGTTCATTCCAGTTTTAATTAAAATTTAATTCTTCCTTGCAGAAGTTTTTGCTTGTTCTTCTCGAGAATTTGAACTGTGTTCTTGTTCTGCGATTATTCCTTCATATTACTGAAGTTTTCAATAGACTACTTTAAAGAAGCATAGTAGGCTAAGGAACAGAAGCCAATTCAACCGTCAGTGTTCTCAAGGGTTTCAGAACGTTTGACCTAAACGCTAAACGGAAAGTTTATTTCACTCGTCTACCAAGCAAAACGCTGGACTCCTTCACGTTCGCACCGTTTTCACACTACTATAATTGGTCCTTAAGAACTGGATGAGACCATGGGAATAATTGGAATGAAATATTAAAACTACTTCGCCACAGACATTTATAGACTTTTTGCCTGAAAGTTGACTACATCCACAAGTATGCTTCTGTGTCATGTGTCAAGTGGCTACTGTCTTCGAATTCTACCAATTCAACCAAAGTCTGGGACTCTCAGTGACCCTCTTACTTGACTAACACTCAGTTGATGAAGAAGACCATTCGTAGTCTCTGATAAAGGACAACATCTGCTTGTCCGTATATAAAAACTTGACTGCAATTTATGAGAGTGATTTGGCGGAAAGTACTCTGATCGCTACATTCCAAAGTAATTTCGCATCTACCGACTCTTGAATCATTTAAAAGACAAATTTTCATCCAATTATTCAATTTGTAACTTTTTTATCGATTCCAATTCGTGGACAAGTCAATGTAAGGATCTCCTCCTTCGCATCAACCGCTATGATATTCAAAATGGCCCACCTAATAGCCACAATTCACCGAAACTATCTTACTTTTCAGCTGCTCCCTTCCTTCAGGCCATGGTCAGATAGTAGTTCCTTCGTTTTCCTGTGGAGCATTTCTTTCCCACGCATAATCTCCCGTGTCCATTCACATTCATCAATCGCAATAATTCATTCCACACACTAAATCATTATTCACATTCGCTCCAAGTGGCCACGTGTTCCGCATTTAATCAAATATTACGTGAGCTGCGTACATGTGTCCCTCCGACTACCGCTGCCCACACGACCAGTGTGCGAAACTTAATGCTCCACAGAATGGCCACAAAATTAAGTGATTCTCGCCTAATCGCCCTACAGGTGCGTCCCAATTAGACTCCGTCCCTTACCCATTCCTCCTGCATCACATGATGACTGTCAGTTTGACCAATTTAACTGCCATGCAGTGACGAGGCACATGTCCAGTTGGAAACTCTTACCCACGATTACCCCCGGGGGGGAGGCGACTACCCAACGGCAGCATCCTTTTTCAAAGCCTATGTTAATTGCAAATTCATCATGTGTATCTATGGCAGGTTCTGTCACCAGAGGAAATTGCCAAAATGCCGCGTCTGCCTGGCGACGGCGCTCAAATGGATGATGACAGCGACACCGTTCTGACTCGGGAATTATCCACCTCTGCAAATCGCAATAATTGCCATCAACAGGCGAACAGCCTCTATCCGAACAGCAGCGTTCGCAAGAGCAACGGCAGGTCCCCGCAGCGTGTGCAATCTGTTCGCATTGTGGAGAACTCGACACAGCTGGCGAAGAAGACAACGCGACGCACCCAGAGCTGTGGGGTGTACGACGAAGACGGCGGCCGAAGACACAGCGATTGTGATGGCGAGACGACTTGTTGCAACCGCGGCAATCATGGTGAGTTTTGAACTCTTTTCCCCAGCCGTGGGACTGGCATTTCTTAATTTCTAATCTCTCTCTCGTCTTGCCGTAGACTCCTGCGAGGCGGGGTGCCAACACCAGACGCCTCCATTCAACAATGAGATTTACTCGGCCTTCAAGAGCGCCAACGTAGTGAAGGGGATTCTATGCCCCTCGCTGACAAACTCATTTAAGAACAGCTCCCTGGAGAGGTCCTACCTGACCTACACCCACCGACAACGACAGAAGTCTCTCATCATCGTAAATCTCGTCGACTTCATCCTCAAGGTCGTGCTCGCCCTCATTTGGCTTCTGAAGGAGGCTGAGACGAGGAAAAACGCGGTAAGTCACACCCTCTCCCCTTCATCCAGCACGTCGAGAATACATATCCCTTGCATTTGCAGAACATCAACCTGGACGTGGCCATCACATGGTCCGTCTGCTGCATGATCGCCAACATGGGCATCTGCTTCCTCGGCTACTGGCGGTGTTTCGCCAACAACTACCTCCACTGGGCGGCCGTGTGCACGTGGTTACTGTTCAATATTCAAGGTAATGCTCGCGTGTGTGTTTGTCCTAATGAATGTACACACTCGGGAAGGCCCCATGTCGGCCGGACATGTTTGTTTTCGCGAATTCTGGGGGGAATAATGCATGTGTGCGTGCTGAAGCTGGTGTGTTTTGAGCATGTTTCTTGACTTCTTGCCGATTGCAACGAAGGCAAACATTCAACGGGGGCGACGACATCGGAGATGAGTTGCATCATCAACAATTGTGTGGGTGGCACGGTGCTTGTAAGCGGATACAGGTAATTAATTAGTGAGCGACACGCCAAGGAAACCAGAGGAAGTTGAGACGCGAGCTGCTTAATTGTAAATTGGGCCAGAAAGTCATTGACATTTGCTGCAGATGGAAATGAATATTTGTGACGCGGAGTTTCTCTCAAACTGTTTTCTGAATAAGCCTAAAAGTATGCAATGTTTTTTTTTTTTTTGTATATTGAAAGAAAGGAAATTTGACTGAATTGGATGGCAGCTTTTTTAAAGTTTCACTACACGTGGGATTATAAGGACGCAGAGAGGAAAATATGAGTACAGCGTATTGTTTGGTATTCAACATCCTGGCTGTAGAGTCCCGTAAGCTGTAAGCTTAAAGAAATCCAGGAGTTTGACATACTTTCTGTTCGTTGGCGAAGTAGCTCCGCTGATTTCCTTTGAATTTTCTGGATGTCTGCCCTAAATTCTTGTGAAAATGAGTGCTAGTACACTTAAGTGCCTTCAATTCACAAGAAATCCGTCTCCCCTGTGGCCGAAAATCGCCGAAATTGTCAACATTCTGCAAAATGTCAAACTGTGTCGTTCCTCTCTTTCAACATCCCTCATATTTTAAAACAAAATAAAACAAATACCAAGCCACTAAGAAAACACACGCAAACCATCCCAAACCTCCCGAACGATTCGCCCATCTCCGCTCAAGTTAAAAGTTTATTTCAAAAATCAGACAAACACCATTAAGTGCTATCTTCAAGAGAGCACTTCTATGACAACTGCTCACTTATTCCGGGAAGAGGAGCCCTTGTCACCCCATCCCTGAGATAAGGTTCCTCCGTACGTAGAATTCCGGTGAAATTGTGCAAAAGTTGTGGGCAAAGACAACGTGAAAGTGCACTCCCACCCGTCGCAGCAGCAGCGCACACAACAACCATTTACAACACTCGTGTCATTTGCACATTTTCTTCCCTCTCTCCCTCCCCAACAGGTTTCCTCGGCCAAGGACTGGGTTTCGCCGACCGTGAGTATCTGGTGTGGTACATCCTCTTTGTGATATTCGTTCCGTACGCCATGCTGCCGCTGCCACTTAAGTGGTGTGTCGTTGGCGGCACCATATCGGCCAGCTGCCACTTAGCCGTAATCACCATAGTGAAATTCCAAAAGGAGACCGTAAGTAGCGCGAACAATAGGATTAAGCTAATTCCCTGCCTACACCCATGTCACACGTCCTTTTTCCGCTTGTCAATTAAAACGCCATCACTCGACGCCACTGACGGCGGCGATGACGAGCGCATTCATTAGATGATCTCATTTCGTCTCTTTCTCCTCAGTACACACCGTGTATCCTTTACCAAATATTCGCCAACTTCATCCTTTACACGGCCATTAATGTGGCCGGCATGTACACAAAGTATCTGACGGATCGGGGCCAGAGGCTGGCTTTCATCGAAACGCACAAGGCCATGGAGCATAAAAAGGAATCCGAGCGGGAGCTGCAGAGGACACAAAAGTTACTGGACTCAAGTGAGTATGAGGGGTAGACACGAAATTATGTCGCCGTGTGTATGGCAAGAAAGGTGCAGATTATAAAAGGACAGGAAAGTTAATTTTGGTCTTGCGAGGGACTTAGTGCATCGGAACCGTTGTTTGTGCGTCGTTTGGTAATGAGCTTTACGTTCCCCCAAGGACATGCCGGATTAACTGATGAGTTTAAAATGAGTTGTAAATTTTTTGATTAAAAAATACCCGACCATGAGGAGTGGTTTGTTTACACGCTTATACGAGTCATCGAGGGATCGATGGGCGGTTACCCTTTTCCTTTTGCTATGTAACCTTCAACAGGAGGAAAGTTGTGCAGAGGAAACTAAGAATCACACAATGTGGAGCTTTGTTTTTAACGATAAAAGTAGAAAGAAGATATCGGCGAAGTAAACAACAGCTTCCCTTAAATTTTGCAGAGCTAGAAAAAACAACGTTTGTCCAAGATTTAAGAGATAAAGGATGTGAATGGAGGGTGGAGACCTCAAGTTTATGTCGAGAGACAATAACAACATTAAAACAACATTTAAACACTACTTTTGAAGAAGAGCCTTTCGACCTTTCGACAAGTCCACTTTTAGCGTTTGGGTTGATGGCATTCGGAAAGAATAATCCATACAGCCATGTTGATCCGCCCCACTAGCCTCCTTTTCGAAGTTCTTTCGACGAGGACCGAGATTGACTTCAATAGTTCAAAGTCATTTCAAAGACAAACTTGTCTCTGGCCAACTACCAGATTTTACGGGTATAGTCAGTGGAATTATTGTTTTCAAACATTCAACGGTACTGCTATAATGAATCTGTTCATGTACGAGGAGGTACTCGAATTCTTACGAATCCGAAACCGACTTACCAACAAATGACCATCACTAGATCGATCAGACAAGATTAGTAGCCGTCGCGTCGTAGTGCGTAAGTACGTCGACTCACACACCGAAACTCCCGAGTTCGGTTGCATGGCTGAACACCTCGCATTTTATTGTACTTGTACAAAGTACTTGTACTTGCCTATGAAAAGCTTCTCAAACATGAGCGGTCAGAGTCGGTAAAAAAACGTAAGGTAGAGAGGAGAACAATTGATGCAGAAGCTAGGCTCTGGTCCCTTGTGGGCTGTAGTGTCACTCAAGTCTTCCCTTCAATATTCTAGCAGTAGAAACTAACAACATTACGTCAATTGAACTTCAACCGTCAATCATGTGAATAAGGTCGAAGAAGTACGGCAACAGCTAGGAAATGAATCCCATAAATGAGGGATGACAAAATGGGTTACTTGAAAGATTTAAAATTTGGTCAACCGAAAATACTAAACTTGATTGGTCAAGGTTGTTTCCTGGAATATAAATTCAAACGAAGCAGTTATTCAAGTTCGTCTGGTGGTTCTTCAAATGTGCTCTGTATGAAAACGAAAGAACTACGCCAAGAAATTGGTTAAAAGTCAACACTAGAAAACATTTTTAAATACATGTGGAAATCCGAAGTTCAGTTCGAACAATGTGCCATTTAATAAATTAAGAACGAACAACGAAACTCGAACTCGTACAAAAAGCTCGAATCCGACATTCAACAAGTAATTAGCGACAGTTCTACGGGAGAATAAACGAGAAGATTTGATGCTGGACCGTGGTTATGGACAGCAAGAATTTGCCACTACCAACGGACGTCGGCCCATTGCAAGGTTTAAGCATGGTTGAATCTTTGCTAAACGCTCTCAACATTTTTATCATTTACTCCCAGGTCTACGCGGGTGATGTAGCCATGCTCTCTGTTGGAACATGCATAGCAAATGTATGTTCAAAAGCTCTAGACGTGATCGATGGCTGATGTACTAGAAATACAACCGGGGTTGTTCTCTTTATGAGAGGGAAGACTTTGATTAATCTAACTCAACTGGTACTAGTGTTAGGTGTCTTCATGGCTACTAAAAGGGCTCTTCTATCCTCTGAAACTGTCATTTGGTGAAACCAGAAAGTCTAGGTTCGATTCCCGGACGGGACGCCACCCATTTCTTCACGGCACCACCTCTTTCGAGTTGCTGACAACACTCAAAGAGTAGTTGTTGTGGAATCTAGGCGCTGGTCCCTCGTGGGCTGTAGTGCTACTCATATTATTATTTATGGATTCTGATGCGTATACACCAATAATTCAACTACTAGATATAAACATACAAAGTTGACTTTCCCTCTACTCGGCACTCGCTTTGGCCAAAATCTGAGTCAAAACTCGCTCTAAAGCGGAAAGGATTGTAGTCGAATCTTCACGAATGGCTGCAAAATGTTTAAATTAAGGGTCGGTTGCTCGCGCTATCGTGAAAGACGATAATATTAGACCGTAGGCCTTGTTAGGTAATTTTGCGTCTTGTTTCCAAGTGGAAAACTTATGCAATCCAAATGTCGACAAAGAACAGGTTTAATCATTTTTGATTGAAGCGGTGGCCAGGAACTGCTTAACCAATTTCAAGATAGAGCAAGGATGCTTTTGAATTTAAAAGACAATTTGAATTCTTTAAGACTTGTTAGGGTCCTGGGCAACCAGGGAATCATTAACAACCCATGTTATGGTAGCCTATTCCTTGGATAGACCTTCCAGCGGCCGCAGCCGAACCAAGCGTGTTTTTCCTTACAAAACCGACACATATTTGTTAACAGAAATGACTGCCGACGATGTGTCGACATAGACACGGGTCACCGCATTATCTCCAAATCACAGTTAGGTCACACAGCTAAGCGATGAAATCCTGCGATGCTTGTGGAGCACACGAAGACACTGCGAAGACTGTCCCGCCTTTGCTAAAAATAGGGAACAGACTTTTGGCACTGACATGACGAAAGCTGATGATGTTGGCTATTTGTCACAGCGCTTACTGGTATTTTTTCTAAACTAAACTAAGTCTGTGTTGCTGCCTGGCAGAGTAATGAACCATGTTTTTACTGTATGTGCTCCATGTATCTGTACTAAATTTCACAAATAACAAAAGTTAAACCTGTGCCAAGACAAAGAGTTTAAACTTTGAGTGGAAAAGGACGATACATTCGAGCAAATCTCACAGGTTAATGGGCGATGGGGAAATTCCAACTGCGATAGATTGAAGAAAAAACCGCACCGCACAGGACATACTTTCCTTCATGAAGAAAGCAGTTTGTCTTTTGGAGTAACGCCAACCTGAGATATGTACAACATATCGAGCGAAACAGGTCGAGGCGTCTAATGCCTACAGCCATAAAGCATGTGTGATACAAGAGAAAAAATACGTGTTCGTATATGCCAAAAATTATCTCAAATTTTTCTAAAATTAAGTCTCCTTTGATTTCCTTTTACATATGTGAAAATTGTTCGCGTAAAGCATCCATATCCAAATCAATTAAAAGCCATTACCATAAGCATCAATTTCCCCCCCTTAATAAAACACAAAACGCAAAAATCAACAAATGCCACAATGTGTCAATTTGCGAATACAGCCCGATAAGAAAAAAACGAAAACGAAAACATTTCCCCATCAAATTCGTCCACAAAACGAGATGACAAATCCAAGGCAATCCAAGTCAAGCTGAACTTTTCAATAAAACAAGAAAGCGAACATCTGTCACTGTCTTTGCCACCGCCGCCGCAGCCGTCGGCGAGGAGACGACACCGACAATTTCCGGCTGTGTTCGTTGATTAAGTATACGATGTCGGCACATGGCAATAAAATTATTGGCACGCGCTTCGTATGAACGATTGATCGAATTTTTTTTTTCATTTTTGCTTTTTTCCAATAAAACCCACATCATGACACGCTATCGGTTCATATTTCGGAGAATATAATTGCATCCACTTCCACTTAGGAAATCATCAAAAATGTTCCACGAAATGAATTTAACGATCCATCAGAGCGGCTTTGCAGAGCACCCTCTCTTCGGGAATCAGGATACTCCACTTGTGCGTCGGGCTGCCTGGGCCAGTATCGGAACTAGATGAAATTCAGAATTCACAACTCGTCTAGTCGTAAATTCAATTTGAATCGATTAGCATTCAAGCGTGTACAGAGAGGTGTGCTCAAGACAAAAATGTGTTGCGAAAAATAGGAAAATTTTATTCATAATCGTATTCCACTCAAGGATATGCTCAAATTTATCTAATGCCCACTCCGCGTCTCTTTGCATCCCCACAGTTCTGCCGATGGTTGTAAATAACGAAATCCGCCAGGAAATGTACAAAGGCACCGATCCCAACGTGGAAACGCAGTTCAACAAATTGTACGTGTACCCAATGGATAATGTGAGCATCCTGTTCGCGGATATTAAGGTACGTCACGTCACCCGGCCGAAAGCCATGAAATTAGCAATTTAAATGCGCGCAGTGCTCCTGTGCGGGTCCTTTGTGCTATTTACGCTATTTGCACGCTTTATCGCCTTTTCTTATTTCAATTTCAATTTTTTTTGTCTGTTTCTGTTTATCCTGCAGGGATTCACGGAGTTGGCCAGCAAGACGTCGGCACAGCAGCTGGTGAAAATCCTGAACGACTTGTTTGCACGTTTCGATAGAATCGCCGAGGTTTGTGTCTCGTGCCTCGCATTGTCCCCGTCTATACCCCTCCCCCTCTGCACTCTTTGCAGGATAATCACTGCCTGAGGATAAAGTTGCTTGGTGACTGCTATTACTGTGTATCCATGTTCGAGAGTCATAATTGGAAGACGCGCCCGGATCATGCCGTCTGCAGCGTGGAGACCGGGCTCCACATGATAAAGGCAATCAAGGATGTCAGATTGCACACGCATGTAAGTCGAGTTGAATGATTGCCTGTGCGCCGCGAGTTTGTTCATTGTTTTCGGGCCAAAGTGAAATTGATGACGGAAAGTTGGTTGCTATCGTTTCGCGCGGTTGTTGTGAAGGCTGTTCCGCGGGAGCGTGACTGCCGTGTGCGTCACATCACTCCGCGTCTTTCACACATGCTGGCTTGTCGCGCCAACACAGCGCCACACCGCGCCACGGTGGAGAAGATTTATCTGAGGGATTTTTATGGCTCGCCTAATAGGATTTCCTGATGGAAGATAAAACACACAAACTTTTCGCCAGAGACTTAAATTCGGTGGCGATGGCGGTGGAAAAGTTGATCCTGTTGAATGGAATTGAGTTCTGTCCTCGTTGAGTGGAACAAGTGTTTGAAGGGTGCCGTCGAGTTTGTCTCGACTTGGAATTAAATTGTTTGATTTCTTTTTCGCAAATAAAATTCGACGGGCGCGCCTTGTTCGGATTTGGTGGATGAAGCAACGCTGCGCCGCCGTGAGCAAGCAAAATGTTGATTCTGCATGTGTTCTGTGTGGGGTAGAACCGAAGAAAGTTTTCCGATTTGCCTTTGTTATTGGTTGCGTGTGTTTTTTTTTTTCGAGTTTTTTTTCTGTAATTGGGGATAAGTCAAGAGGAAAGTGATTGCTTATCTGAATGGAAAGTCCTTGAAGGGAAATGAATGGAAGGAATCATTTTCATTTTAGTTTATTTATTGTGTGTATTAAATCAAGACATTACATCTGCGTTCGATTCGGTTGGCAATTCATTGGAAGAGCATGGCTCACATGAATGGGGAATCTTTAAGATGTTGAAATGGTCTAGGAGCTGTTTGATGGGAATTGTTGAAAGGGGAGATTGTGCGGTTAAAGGAGAACTGTTTTCAGGAGAAAGTCTTATGGCTGAAGTGAGCAATATACATCAGAAGGCTGCATGGATGATTGAGAGATTGAGAATGTGAAATGTGAAGATGGAAAACGCAAAGTTCAATTGGTGGTATTACTGGGAATTCATGCAGCTTGAGGTTTTAAGAAATAATATTCCCCTTAAATTGAATGAAAATAAATGAAGTTCTAAGCTGAAACGAAATCAATAATGGAACCCGTTTGTCAGGGAAGTACCGCAAAATACATTTACAATGAATTCACTCACAATCAGACACCGGCGGTTTAAAGAAAATTTTCCGTCTATGAGAGGTGTCTGGTTATGAGAAAATATGAACCTTGAAAAAGGAAAGAAAGTAGATATACGCATTTGTGGTACATACATATATGAAGCATGGGAATTGTAAGCGGACTTGAATGATTGAGACAAACTTCAATTTTCCCATGATGGTGCTATTCGACCAAATTACGAAACAAACACTTCTACGAGGGGCGCTTAAAATATTCTCGGTATTGATATGAATGCGAATAAATTTGAAATCATTTTGATTTTTCAATAATATCTCCTTTACATCAACGCATTGAATATTTTGAAAATTTTGGGATTAGTTTTCGTGTAGAATCAAAAAATATGTTTCCTCTTTCGTTGCAAATTATCCAATCTATTGCTTTTTCGAGTTCTTCATCATCAGAAAATCGCTTTCCACCATATTTTTTAAATGACTAAACGAATACCCAACGGGTCAAGGTCTGAACCAGTGGGTATTCGATTTCTTCGTCACCAAATCTCGAAAAGCAGGCTTGCGAACTCGTGCCATGTGAACGGGAGCAATAAGCAACACATCTGTTGTCAGTTTACCCCGTCTTAATTTCCTCCCATATGAAGTGAATGAGTATGATTGAAAGTTTCAGCAATTTTTTCGCACTCAATCAAGAATATGCCCTTTGAGTCCCAAAGCACTGAGGCTTTTAGCTTTCCTGCAGATAATGTGACACCAAACTTCTCCGTATCTTTGTTGTGCCATTACTCGTGCATAGATCCTTGCTATCTTTCAGGGTCATTATAGTGATACCATGTCATCCATCCAAACATCTGATTAAAGTACTGAGCTCCAAAAATCCTCTAAAGCACGCAACTCGCACTTTTTTCGAGCTGTGAGTATGTGTGGCACCCATCCTGCACTCACTTGTGAGAGGTCATGAAGAATGGTGTGTAAGGTACCCGGCGAAGGCTTAGTGATCTCTGCCACCATACAGTCGAATAGTCGACAAATGGCGGCTGACGTTGAGGTCTGCTATTTTTTTTTTTCTAAGATTTAATGAATAATAAGAAGATGTGCAGTGGAAAATAAACGAAAACAACGCTGTATACGTCCGTTAAAGATGAAGTGAAATCGTATTGCGGCTATGAAAAGTGTTCGCGCTAGGTTATATGAGTATTCGTTTATGGAAAAATTTACATTAAAGCTCTTGTAGATTTCCTTGAAATTTGTCCGGTTATCAAATGTGTCAATTTATATTAGAAGACTGTTTTCAAAGAGTACACAGTGTTTCAAGTACAGTGCGAACCCACTTAATGTTACTCTTGATTCAGAGAACTCCACGAGTTTCGCAGCATAAATATGTCACACATCTTTACTCTGTAAGTGCAACTCCTTACAGAAATTAATTCATCTATTTGATTCAATTCAAATCAATTACTAGCTTCATAGAAAACATAAAGGCATCTCCAAATTTTAAAAATCCAGAACTTGAGAGGAGAAATTAAAGTTGTCCCCACTTTACAGAATATTAAAACAGAAGATGAGGTACGATCTTTCAAAATGTGTTTACAATACGCCAGAAGCAAAAAACAAAAATAATAATATAAAACTTTTGGATGTTTTAAGAACTATGCAATCAAAAAAGTCTAACATACCCAGTTCCTTTTAAAATTAAGCTGAATATTTTAAACTGCGTTAAAGTTACACGTTTTTTTAAGAATTAGAAAGAAATATGTTCAGCAATAAAATGCCATTAGTTTTGAATTTAAAAGTCTGTTTTTAATCACCATAGAAACATAACAATATTTTTAACATTCCATTTTGTAATATTCTAAAAAAATTACGGACCGGTAAATGCAATAGCCTAGGTTGTTTTAACTGCTTTAATTTCTATTAGTTGGGGCAAATGAGTGTATACAATTTTGAAAAATATGTTAAAGTTATCAAAATCTGTCCAGCAATACAGTGTTCGAAAAACTTAGTAATGTCAGCCTCGTCAAATCTTTAGTCAAATGAGATGTATCATTTTCGTTCCCGTTCAGTTGAGAAACGTATTTTTGAAGCAAGAGGGAGTTTTTAGTTTCCCTTTACTCGGAACGCTCAAGCTTCATTTAGATAAAAGGAAACACTTACTTTCACATTCACTTTAAATAACTGATTCACGATACTTAAGCTACTTTATTGGAATAAAAGACACGGTACAAAACTTTTAAAATCTGTAAATATTGTGTAAAACTTTTGAATTCGAAAACTGGCTATTAAATCGACGCCAATTCATAACCGCCATTTATTTCTTCTTTTATCAACATTCCCATCCCTCTGACAGTCGGTTAGTTATCTGAGTTATCTTAATACTGTTCTTAGTGAGGTTTTCCTAATTCCAGGTGTGTGTGCTTTAAAGAAACCCTCTGCCCTCTTTGCCTTGCAGGTTTCACCATAACTACATTCTGCTAAAGCTGTCCTAATGGTATCCCCAAGGCATTTCCGTTTGCGTCCCTGAACCTCTTGTCATTTCCAACAGATCCGATGTTTTGGCAGAATATTCGGCATATGGTCCGGAGACATTTGTTGACTTATTTGTCGACTTACAATCTACTTACATGTTCACTTTTGGTCACCTTCTCATATATTTTGCAATTCCGCTTGTAACATTTACGAAAAACGTAGAAATGGTAGGACTTTGGTCAATGATTTAACTTGTACATATTCCTTCCATATATTCGCTGGAACTCATTCCAAACAACGTCTATTTTAAAAGTATTTTTTTTATTCCACTTCGCTGTAATTGATCCTCGAATGTCCTCTTCCTCTTCTCTTGTCCTTTAAAACACGAAACTCCGTTCCATTCACCACCCACATTGCATTTGTTTTGCAAGTTGTAAAAAAACGTCTTTTGTAAAACACCACGCGTCAGTGGGAATTTAATCCTTCCCCATCTATCACTTGTATCCAACAAGTCTACGTATTCTTTTCACCAGAATCCCTCTACGACACAAAATACTCAGTTAACTCAAGTAAATTCATTGATTTGCATCCTCCCATTTCCGCCCGCACTCTGGGCACTAGTGAATGTCTCTTTTCCATGCACAGAAACCAATTCCACAGCAGGAACGACTATCGCCTCTCATAGCACCAATAAATCTCGTTTGACATAAATTGCATCCGACACCGGCTTGGCGAAGTGCCTGGGCCCATCCCATCCGTCTCTCTATTGCATGCATCCTTCATTCCAGGTCGATCTGAATATGCGAATCGGCATTCATAGCGGGAAAGTGATGTGCGGAGTCCTGGGCAACAAAAAGTGGCACTTTGATGTATGGTCCAACGATGTTATCATCGCCAATCACATGGAGTCCGGTGGTGTGCCCGGGTAAGTGGATGACGCTCGCGATACCGAGTAAAGCACGCTTCACCTGACACCGGCTTACCGACATTTTTTTACTCCCTTCCACCACACAGGCGAGTGCACATATCCGAGGCCACCCTCAGGTGTCTCAACGATGCATACGAAGTGGAGCCGGGCAACGGCGGAACCAGGGACAATCACTTGAAGCATCTCAATATCACGACATATCTAATTAAAAGGACTGAACCGTTAAGGTGAGCCCGCTGACGTCGCCCAAACTAACCGCCACTTCATCATTTCTCTCCTCCATCCCGCTTTTAGACCGCGTCGTCGCTTTGGCAACCGGCGCAGCAGCAATCCCGTCAAGCGTTCCCCAACGGCTGAGCGCCCCCTGGCGAACAACAACTCCCTAGAAGTGGACATTGAGGCGAACGGCAAGGGCGCGACACTCGTCGCCAATGGCAAAGCTCCAGCCGCACCTGGGAACGATACGCAAACGGAAGATGGCACCAGTCTTACGAGTCAGAGGGCCGAAAGCAAATTGGATCAGAAGAGTGTCATAACCGAAGACGAACCAACCACAGAGTGGACACCGGAAATCCCCTTCAAGAACGTACGTAGCCACACTCGCACGGAGCACCACTTAACCAGACAGAAATCCTTCCTTCCTGCAGTGGCCCTTTTTGCGTAACCAATTCCATTTTGAGGACTCTCGGCTCCCGGCATTTGTCTGTCAATTTATTTCGGATTAGCCGACACTTGGGTTTGCCCCTTTTTTCGGTTTTTCTGACCGGCACTTGAACATGCGAGGGGTTGTGTCTGGTTGAGAGGGTGAACAACGGTTTTGTGTGACCACTTCCCATCTGTGATATGCGTGTGTGTGTCTGACTCCGTGGTGTTGCTTAAATTTAATTATTTCCAGCTAAACGAACCGGAAGAAGGACTTAATCGCACGGATTCAGTGCTCTGCGATGTCAAACAGGATCACCGTGTGTCCATAACTGCAATGGCCGAGGAGGTACGTAAACACGTTCTTCTCTCTACACAAATTTTCTCTTCCCACAGCACGGGTTTTTTTTTGTTTTTTGTGTTTCGACGTGGTTTTGCAACAGAAATGCGGATGTTTGTGGGGATAGGTTGGCTTATAGCAGACGGTTCGGCTTTTGTGCTGATTTGGGTCAATGGGCTCAATGGCTGCACTCACGTGTACTCGCACAGGATGGGAACATTTTGGGGGTAAACAGTGAATGATTTACTTCATTGATGCGTGTTGTTAGGCGGCATTTGCGGAGGGACCTTGGTTGTGCTTCCTCATCAGAGTTGGTTTGTTGACTTAAGGATGTACGCTCAGTGGAAGCAATCAATGCTTTTGGCTGGTTGGGAATTGATATCTGGAATTATGGAAATAATCGAATCGAAACATTGCCAGCGGCAGTGATTGCTTACTTATGAATTTTCTGCGTTAGTGGTGATTTCGTGGGTGCGATTGAAAGCACAACTGCAACGAGCACGAATATATTCACATTCTTGAGTTAGGGATTTTGGTATTGTTCCACTTATTGGGGACGTAATCTTAAAAATACAAAATTTGGTCTATGTGGAATGTCTTAGAGCTTTAAAAACACAAAAAGTCGACTGAACTCTTGTATATTAATTTTTTAAATGTCGCCTTTGCTTGTTTGAAAAGTCTTAAGCATGCTTAAATAAGATTAAATATTCTAGGTTAGAGCGTCTGGTTATTAACAAGCAACCACACTTAGACCCTCTTGTGCTCATTGTGACGCCGCACGGATAATGTTCTTTAGTAACCTATCATCCATACTGAGCTATCTCTGTAGCTATTGGGGTGTCCCACACTAATGTCGCTGAATTCGCCTATTTGGGCAAAGAAGCACTTTCTTATGTGTTTCTCTCTTCTTTAGGCTTGGTAGCCAAAATTAAGGTTACATTTAGAAAAGAATCGAACGTTATCTACAGAGAAACGTTCTTTGAGCATTTGCCAAATTAATGTTAATGTTTCGTTAAGTTATTTCAGCAGAGGTGAAATATGTGCGAATAAAAGGCACATTTCTCTAGAATATGTTCCCGTGTTTAAATGTCAATAAAATGACTGACATTCGTTGAGGTAAATGTATCATGTATGACGAACTTTGTGTCTGAAAAAGTGTCTTTGCGGGAAGTTCATCTTCGTTACGTTAATATGAAAAAATCTGCTGCCGAAAGTTTATGGTGAACATACGCTAGCTAAGCGCACGTGCAAAAAGTGGTTTCCACGATTTAAAATTTGTGATTTTGGCTTGGGAGATGATGAACGTCCTGGGCAACCAAAAAATTGAAGATGAAGAACTGGAAGCATTACTCTATGATGATTGTTGCTAAACACAAGAAGTGCTCGCTGAATCTTTGAGTGTCACTCAAGCAGCCATTTCAAATATACAAATTGCGCCATTTCATAGCAAACTCCACGAATTAAGTTCTAAACCCAATAAAATCACTTTGGAAAAATTAAATAATTTCCACAAAGAGAATGATAACTTCGGTATTTAGTGAAAATTAAATTCTTTTGTTATTATTTCATTTCATCTAAGGGTTTTTAAGATGGTTTTGTGAAGTCAATTTCGTCCACGTGAGGATGATGACTGATATGAAGCAAGTATGGTGGAAGTGATATTCAAATTCAGTTTCAGAATAGTTCGCTTTATAAAAGTGATTATTATTTATTTATTTATTTATTTCCCATAAATTTTTGATCAGCTAAAGGTAATTTCAGTTTTCTCCTACACAATAGATCTTCATTTTAATTCCAGTCTTGGATCAGTCCATTCATCATATTTTTGGCAACTCTGACTACATAAAGTAACTGACAACATTACTGTTCTTAAGGCTGCACAAACTAGACGTTCGTATATAAGAGTTCCTTAAAGACGTCATTTTTACATTTTTTGTTGAAATTAAATGACTAGCTTCGTTATCCAGCACCCCTTGAAAGATGTAAACCTAAGCTTATATGGTCTCGTGCTCCCTAGATCAAGGCCAAGACTTGATGAAAGCCGAATGGAAATAAAATTTTAAAGCAAGCCATTAAATACGTTTGAGGCGGTAACACTGCAAAGTTGATTGAATCGTTAGAACCCCGACGTAACAGGGGTTGTCTGCCTGTTTTTTTAAGACACTACGTATACAAATTTCAAACGTTTCTTGCAGCAGCCATGTCTCATTATCTGAGATATACCTCTCTTTCTTTATTCCTCTGCTTAGCTTAAACGTTTTTAGCTTTCTATTGCAACCGTCACCGTCAGGTACCGCAGTTATATTAAGGCACGAACTAGACATTGGACAGAACAGGAGCTTATTTCATTACTTCTATAGATAACATTCCACTGCCTTTCCCATTCAGCTTGCTACATTCAGCTCAGTGCCGGCATCGGTCGACACAATACGAAATCACATAAAATTGTCTCTCAGTGGTCAAAAGACCACTCGTTTTCTCAATACACTGAAATTGGAAAATTGTCGGAATATGAGGTTCATAAAACAAAAGTTTCGGGCACTGAGTCGCTTTTGTATACTGCTTACAGAGCGATCTCAAAACCGTAACTTAAATCCATATCGTCTCATTATGAGAACAAAATTGATTGGGTTTGTGAGACATCTTTTTCAAAATAATAATGGTGTCGCCTTGCTATACATTGCTGGACTAAGTCAGCCTTTGTGCATGCATTGATGATTGATGGATTAATAATTATTAATTAATTAACGGTGATTGACATATTTCCTGAGCCGGAAATGAGTTTTTAACCGAAAACCAAATTACCAAGAGCAACCGTACAGGGAGTAAGGCCCAAATCCTAGCGCAAAATAAGCACATTAAATTTTCTTGCTTACTAAGTTAATTACTTTTACAGTGCACATTATCCACGTAAGCCAAGTCCCCATCTCTGTTGCATCTTCACCCACAAACTGTCAGAATCTGCACTGAAATGGCAGATAGTTCACACATCTTTCTCTTTCACAGATTGATGACTTCATAGACCAGAACATTCAAATCAATTCAAATAAAGAAATTCGCCGAGAATATCTCAACGGATGGACACTAAAGTTCAAAGAGAAAACACAGGAAACGAAATTCTGTCAACTGCGTGAGGACATGTTCAGGTACGAGAGTTCACAAAACTCCACTTAATCAGCTACTCACTGCGCTGCAGCTTAATTAAAAGTAAATATTATTCAACATTACCGCTGTTTATCTCTCTCGTGAACAGGTCCAACATGTTGTGTGTTTTTGTGATATGGATATTCATTGTCTTCTGCCAAACCATTGTGATACCAAAATGCACAAAATTACTTATTTGCCTGGCAGTTGGAACAATTGTTTTAACGGCTGGCTGTGTTCTCGTCATGGCTGAAGAGTTTTCAGGTGAGTTCTCGTTTTCATTTTTTCGGAAAGGAAAGAATATGCACATCAGCTGACACTGGCATTGGTGGGGATACAAATTAGATTCGTTTTTGTTGAATTAGGCTTTCGGAAAATTTTTTTGCGTGCGCACAACAACCGAAAGGGAAACCTCAAGACCCTCTGACTTTTATTACTCATTATTCACTTAAAGGTCTTCCACAATTCTTAAGACGTAACTCAGCAAAACTCGTCCACCAGCGACAGCGACGAACGATCTTTATCTGTTCGGTGATTGTCCTCATGTCCGTCCTGAGCGCTGTCGGTCTCATCCTCTGCCCGTCGTCTACATTCCTCGACATGGACGGGCAGTTTCTGGTGCTGGAAAAGCCCACCAGAGACGGGAGCTTCAAGGTGAACGTTTATCTATCGGCAACCATACATCACAACATAACCATCAATAACCCACAACAGCCGGCCATCAACTATGCCGTAGTTGACTCCATCGTTGCCGACAATATAACAGCGAATTCTTCCGATGTGCCAAACAGCCTCGTCGCCAAGTCCATTGTGGACGCGACCGTTAATCTCACCAAGGCCATACCGTCACTGAATCTCGTCGATGGGGCCCTGGAAACGTACGAGTCTTCGAATCGTGCCCTGTTCCTGCAGGCATCCGCCTCACCGTTAGCCGACAGCTCAAGCAACTCAACCGTCACTGACCCGACATATGATGAGTTTCCTGACTGTGCACATCCCGAGTACATCGTGTTTACCTGGATTCTGTGCCTCATCGCCCTGGCCACCGCCCTCAAGCTCTACTATCTGGTGAAGACGATGATGGCTGTCATCATGGTCACGTGCTACACGACGCTCATTATGGTGGTGTTTCCGAAAATTTTCGCAACCGAGAACGAGGTGATGGTTCAGTCGAGTGCGGGCATGCCACTCTCCGTGCAGATGCTCATCCTGCTCGCGGTCTTCCTGGTGATGGTGACATATCATGCACGATTGGTCGAGGTACGTATGCATGCCCACACACATCCGGCCGTCATGTCGTGTTTCTTTCGTTTACAGGTAACATCCAGGCTGGACTTCATCTGGAAGGAGCAGGCAGAGAAGGAGCTTACCAACATGAAATCGAACCGCTTTCTGAATGACACATTGATAAAGGTCAGTTCTGCCTCTCCCACCCCCTTTGGAGGCGGCTGTCATTCGCAGTCCCTCGCGCACACATCCTACATATATGACACACGTGCTTTTGTGCTTACAGAATATCCTGCCGGATCACGTGGCCGCATATTACCTATCCGATGAACGAACCGATGAACTCTACTCGAATATGCACAGTCTGTGCGGTGTTATGTTTGCGTCAATCCCCAACTTCCAGGACTTCTATTCGGAGGACATTGACAATGGCAAGGCGTGCATCCGCATACTGAATGAGATTATATGTGAGTGTCGGCCCGCCTCGGCGAATATTAATGAATTATTGATTAAATACGTAACACATGTCCGAAATGAGATGAACTCTGATCTCTGATCCGCACACACATAATTACAGGGATGTGTTCAGAAAATGTCTGTTTCTTTGCTTTTCCTCTTAGTTTGATTGATGAAATTGAACAGTTGTCATTGGAGTGTGTTTGAACATATGATTCGAATTCATGAGATTGTTCATTCTGTGACACATCCTATTATACGAGAATGTGCTTCCTCCACAGGAAGTGAATTCTTGTCGAAGTTTTTCCAATCTTAAAGGTCACTGCTTTGACGTTTACGATTTTAATTTCCGTCTCTTTGAATGAATTGACTTAAGGAGGCTGTCATTTGCCGCTTAATGGACTGTCAACTGGGGAAAAAGTTTCTTTTCAATGCCACCGAGCTGTCACCTGTCAAAAATAAACAAAACATCGTCAAAATCTTAAAAAGAACGTTATTTATTTTTGTTTGCACAATAATGTGCCTATTAGCAGCAGGATATAATTTATTTGCGAAACTGACAGCAGTTGTCAAAAAGACATTTCCGGAGGTTTCAGTAATTTTGAAACAGGGGTGTCAGTTCTTTCAGAGAAAGATAAGGAGCTACAAAAACTGAAAAAGTTTTTAATTTTCCGTCGTTATATTTACATTACACAGTTAAAAGCTCACCTACCTTGACATCTGTAAGAAGTATCTGAAGTTCGCAATGATTGTCAATTGCAGTTATCAGCTTATTTAAATTAAATGAAGGGTTGGTGAAATATCTAGCTCCCATGTCCCATTTGAATTGACTTGCCCTTGAACAAAGTTTGATTGTCGCTCAATCCTTTCAGGTGACTTTGATGCCCTTTTGGAGGAACCACGTTTCGCATCAATTGAAAAAATCAAAACCGTTGGTGCTACATACATGGCAGCGTCTGGGCTCAATTCCAAACATCTTGCAGAACGTGGTGAAACCTCTGAAGACAGTGTCTGTGACCTCATCGAGTTCGCTATGGCAATGCGACAGAAGCTCGATGAGATCAACAAGGAAGCATTCAACAATTTTCAACTTAGAGTGGGTATGTATGAATTATTTCCTCGAAGGTCTCGTGTCTCAAGGACGGATGTCCTCTAGGAATTTCTAGCGGTCCCCTCGTCAGCGGTGTCATCGGTGCACGAAAGCCAGTCTATGACATTTGGGGAAATACTGTCAATGTGGCATCTCGCATGGACTCGACTGGAGTTATTTGGAAGATACAAGTCCCGTCGAACACAGCAGAACTTATTAAAGCGAAGGGTTATACATGTGTTGTAAGAAATTCATTCAATCCTGCAGGATTTCCATTTCCTATAAGCTCTTTCGAATATCTTTTAGCTGCGAGGTGAAATCAATGTCAAAGGCAAGGGAATTATGACGACGTACTTTGTTCATCCGAAAGGAGCCACGGCTAGTCAATTATCGTCGCCCGTACGTCTTCCATCGGGCATCCCACAGACCGCTCAACCGCCATCCCTTCAAAGGCAGACCTCGCACCACGGCTCATTTAGCGCGGTTGTGTTTGAGATGTTACAAGCCTCTAAGCGAAGTACAATTGCTGGAACGCGTAAGCAAATAAGGTCCCCCCTTTAAAATACGATTAAATTTGTTTCTTTTTTTAGCGACAGGAACACCATCACCTCAGATTCGAAGAGGTCGTCGTGGGAGTACCTTCAGTTCGGTGAGATTATCTCAGAAGGCGCCCGTAAATCCAGTCCGACGAAACACCACCAGAGTTCGTGGACGTAGTTACCACCAGAAAAAGGTTCGTACCCCAAAACACTCACCTAGCCTATTACATGAACGTGATTTGTCATTTGATTTAAATTGCAGAGCTCATCGAACAATTCAATTGTAAATCAGTCTGGCAACATCTTCATACCAACATTCAGAAAAATCGAACAAGTCGAAATCAATGACATTCAAAATTCAGCATTATAGGGTGCACCAAATGCCGTGCATCCGGAAAGTACATTTTTTTCCTTCTCTCTGTACAAATAAACACACGCACGCACAGTCTTAATTGTAAATATGCACATTTAATACTAGGAAATAAGTAACTTATTGAAATTGTAGAAATTTTCGAGTTCAAAGATTTGGGATTCACACTACTGAGCCCAAAATTTAGGAAAAATGTCTAAGTGTCACAAACTCTGTAACTTAATGTTCATGAGAAAATGTCTAATTCTATGTTTACTGCTAAGAAAAACCTATATTCTATGTATTCCATGTTTTAACTTGTCTAGGATTTATTTAATATTTATTTTTGTATTCCTAATGAAACTAGTCTAGTGCAGAAATTTTGTAGTTTTAAGTGTGATTTATGGAGTCTATACATGAAAGTAGGAATTTAGTGATATACACACATAGTCGTGGACGCTTGCGTGTGTAGCTATGTAGTTTAACTAATTGCTTCCTATATATTTTTTTGTAAAAAAAAAACAAAACAAACAATAACAACTAAAGTGTAATGTTTTAATGAAAAAATAAATAAATAGTCTATTCAAATAGAAGGGACTCTATTTATGCTTTAAAAGGGTGTTGTTCACTGAATTCGATTTGTATTTCGAACATGTTTATTAGCTTCTTTTTACATATCAAAACTTATTCATACATTTGTAAAGACTAAGTAAATTGTTGCGGAGAATGGTGGTTTCTTTGCTTATTTTAACAAAGTACAGAAGGGTGAGAACTGCTAAGTTATTTTCTCCGATAGCACGAAACTTGAATAAATTAACTTTGATTCAATTAAGTCACCCTGCGTAGGAAATTTACACTACGAGTCTCGAATTGAATTATGATTCCCCTTGAGCTAGTAAATTGCTACCAAGTTCGGGGTTCATAGAAATATCTGATATCATTACTGTCTTTTATGGTTTCGTTTTCACAAACCGAACCATTTTAATTTTGGTTTATTCATATGGTGTACATTTATAAAACATGTAGAATTTGGGGACATTTACATTTACATTAACATCGTACCTCTTCATAGAATAAAGAATATTTCAGGTTTACATTTGCAGTTTTGGTTTAAATTACCGTGTTCGTTTGCCTACAGTTTCTACACCAATTTTTCAAACAGAAAAGCTTCCAACTTAAATAGTTTAGTATTCCTGTCAAAAACCATAAAACAGCTTTTGCCCACTTTGAACGACAAATTTTGAGAAGCTTCTCATACGCAATTGATACTATTTATATGACAACATAGTCAGCAATTCGAAGGATGTGGTGTCGTTAAAAAAAATCCGAAGTTTTCAGACCCGGAATTCAATTCGGAACCTTGTCATTTTAATTCAGGGTCATGTCATTTTTATGTTGATCTTTTTAGCCGAATCGCGAGTGAATGAATGAAGTGAAAAAGGTTTCCTAGGAAAAAGGTTTTCTAGGACTTACGGGAAACGAAAATAAATACAGAGTCATAAATGTAACCCCATTGAGAAAGGTTGTAGCTTAGTACCTCGGTTATTGACTTATCATTTTCCGTGGGAATTTGTCTCTTTGGGGTTGTAGGCATTTCGGGATTTTATCGTCTTTCGTCATGTCCTACCAATATTGGTCTTTCGAGACCTTGATTAAGAGTGATTTCGCATTTGATTTTGGTACTCATTTTGTTATGTTTTAATTAAAGGTAGATTATTAAAGGTAGATAAAGTCCTTTAACGCCCAGAAGATTTTGCTGAAAACTGAGTTTTCGTTCAATCAAAGTCATTCGTGTAAGCTTGCAACGAATGTTAAAGTTAAAGATCGTGCATCTAGTACTGAACAGTGAGTTTGGCAAGATCATTGATCTCAAGCATGATGTCGAAGAAATCTCATGAAAGTCACGATGAACGATGTTTGTAACAAACCTTTATGGAGGCACGAGAATTATTCTTTGTCGTCATACACAATCTAACAAATTTAGTAAGACTGTCCAAAGTAGACATTGTGCTTTCATATGCATACTAAAATCAACGAAAAGATGGCGGGTTGTTGACATGGTGGAATAGCCTGCCCTGAAACTATAATCATAAAGAGCTATTGGGTAGTTTCCAAACGGCAGAACGAATATACACAGTCAATCGCAGAAGATGAAGTCTACTATTTTATGAGGCAAACAAACGGCGAAACTGCTATTTCACTCGTTGGGCATGCTATCCTTCTTCCATATTTTACAAATGAACTCATGAATTTGTGACAACTGAGCCAAAGAAGAAACGTGTAATGTGCTGAAGTGTTCTGAAAATGTGCTGAAATGTAATACGTCTAGAAATATTAATTCCATCTGGCAGTACAGTTTGAAAAAAGTGGAATGCATTTAGTCCAATGTTAAAGACCACACATACTAACTCATTCCTAATTTGCCTTCATACCAAAATCTGAATAACTGATTATCGGTGATGAGACTTAAAAAAGAACGCAGCCACATGGATGTCTTCAGCGGACATTGCAGCATTTACGCTAATGCATTGCTCCTGGGTACCCCGCACAGTATACACTATTGAAACTACATCAATAAGATATGGACTACAATGGGATTAACCAGTTCTACGTAGCATTTTACTGCGATGCTTGGGTAGTCTTGTTGTAATGCATGTTCGACTCGTGCGGTGGAATCATTAGTGTCTCTTCCATTAAAAATATAGGAGTAAAGCAAGGGTGCCCACTCTTACCTCAACTACTTACTGATGTTGTCCAGGACAAAATTGTGGTAGAAGTCTCCGCAAAGAGATAGGAAATAATTTGGAATCTTACTCGACAACTTAAGGACAAATATGCGGACGATATTGGTCTCTCATTCCAAAAGTTCTGTGTTACCAAGAATATCTGTAAGAGAAGAGGAATAGCTTAATAATAATAATAAGCTGTCTAATAATAGTCCCACTTCGCAAATTTTTTATTACGTCATATATCAACGAGTCCAGAATTCTAGAAACATGAAGCTGAAGAGTCAAGTCAGTACTGCTATATGAAATTAAACCTGGTGTATTTGCAAAAACCGTCATGCAGAAACTTCAGGTTTTCATCAACAAAACTTAACATACTTCGAATATTCTGCCCAAACATCGTAGGACGCGTGGATCTGATGGAAATAAGAAATGATGAACCAATTGCGGATCGGGCCATTAGGAAAAAAACCAACGGCCTTTCCAGAGTGTGGTAAGAGTGGAACCCATAAGGCAAATGAGCCAGGGCAGTTTAAATACAACTGCAATCAACTGAGTGAGATGGAGATACCAAGAGGAGTGATAAAGGAATAAAGAGTAGAGTGTAATCGTCGAAATCAGTTTCATCTTAATGAAGGAGAAAGTACATGTTTTCACGTTCAACATTTTGTTGAATGATGTCAACAAGCAACATATTTAAATGTCACATGTGCCAAGTCTATGGGCAACTCACACGAACTTAGAATTACCTTAAAGACTAAATTTTGCTCCAAATCTTGGGAAACAGGAAGATTAATTAAGACACATATCCGCTTGCATCTTTACGTCACTTGACACTTACACTTCTTTGTGTCAAGACCTTGCAACAAACACCTTTCCAAGTAGCCCGCATGACGAATTGCCGTCTCAGATCTTTGCGTCACAACATCGTGTGACTGAAGCGATTACCAAAAGCCGGTGATGTACATAAGTGACGTTCAACCATCTGTCAAGTGCATCACACTTGCTGTCTGCTCCATTAACGCGACAAACAATAAATTTCCCCCCAAATCGACCAAAACAAACTTTCACTCTCAAGCCCAGAGCGCCGTTTCTACACCACCTCTTGCCGGATGACGGCTCTAATTAGCCGAGTATCAAGAAGAGTTGCGCTCGCATCAAGTCCGCCAATGTTACAGCGGTAACAACAAATTTATTTACAAAATGTCTCGGTTTGGTGTGCGCCATCGCGCCTGTGAATGGGGTCGCCGACGAAAAGAGAAACAATGGCAGAACCCATCTTCATGCGAAATAAAATTCCAAAATATTCTTTTGTCCCAGCACGGGGTTTAATTTCAAAGACACCAGAATGAGGTTCCAAGCTCACACAGCACACAAGCAAAGATGTTTAAACTGCTGCTGCACTCCGTCCGTATGCAGAGAAGAAGACGACGAAAAAAAAACCGTAACACAACCCACCATGTAATTAGGTGCATAAACCGCACCTGTCGACCCACCGCTCCCCTGAGCCACTACCCCCGGCAGACCATTTGCTTACAATGAAGTGCTTGCTTAAGGCGACCGCCGACGACGACGACGACGTCAAGAAAAGACAATGGGGCACGGCGCTGCTCTGCACTGAAAGTGGCTTTCCTGGATCGTCGCATGATGCGGTCTGGGACGAAGAAACAACAATTATGTCTGCCACTTCCGATTCACATTCCGCCAGGAGGAAGGCGATAATCTTCGCATGTGTGCTGTCCAGGTGGGGGCGGAAGTGGATAAGATGACACCGAGTGGATCTGGAGGAGAATAAAGAGTGAAACCCCCAGTGTCTGACAGGCGGAGGTGCAAACAACTTGTGTTTGCATAGCTAATTGTGGAGCGTGTTCACTTGGATGCCGCCACCCCCGCCGCTGTCGAGCCGACTAGCTTCAGTGGCACTCAGTGAGGAAAGTGAGAAGATGGCTTTGTTTCCCTGCGGACGGCATTCATCTTAATTCCTGCACTTGATTAGGTTCAGATACGAAGGCCTATTGGGTTAGGTTCTCACTAGCGAGAGTGTAAGTGAAAGTTTTCTTCGAATAATTACGGTCTTTTTTCGCCCAAAGACACGATTTCTCATGTCCAAGGAGTGCGGGGTGGAGAACTGAATACTTGAGTAGAAGAAGATTTATTCATGAGCCGGTGTATAGTGAGTGGGAGTGTGTTTCCAAGCGAAAGACTTTAAGCCGAACGATGTTTTGCTTTAAATGGGAAATAAAATCGACCGAAGAGCCTTAATGAGCCAGTTTTTGCCTTCCATTTACGCACTTCCGAATCCTCCCTGAGCAAGGGGTCGTAAAATTTTCTATTCACACTGCCAAGCGATTTGTTAAGTAAGACGGGCGAAGAGAAGTTCGCTGTAGATTCGATTAAATTTCTTAAACCTTTGGCTTAATGTCGATCCAAAATAGCTTGTGGAGGTGTTTACATACATCCTGTAATATTGATTTTTGTCAATGTTTTCTTTTTCAAGAACAACGTTTTTCCACATTTAGAATTCTGTCCAAAATAAATGTGAGGATGGACATTATTGTATACTTCGTTGTTTTGCACAACCGCCAGGATTTCTTATATGTACATAAATAGACAGTTGAAGGATAGATATAGACTCGGATATTTGCCACAATTTCCAGATTGTATGTTGTACAGATATTTTTATACGTCTGTCGTCACTAGACAAAAAAAGACATTTGGGAGTAAAAATCGGCAAAAAAGCAACCGTTGGAGTTGAAGTAACCAAATGGCAATGATAGTCAAAAGTATGAGTTTGAAACAGCTGTCATTTTCAAGACAGCCGATAAAGAAACAAAAAATACTTGAAGGATTTCTGCGAATTGCTTTGACTTTGACTTTCTTTCCATAAATCCTACTTTGGACTGCTTTGAAATAGATTAAATTCATATGCAGAAATCATCAATGTGATATAGAAATAAAGAATGTTGTTTCTTGGTTTAAAGTGAACTTGGAGAGTGCTTTGGCTCTTTTGTTGCCCGAAACCCCGCATAAGAGGCTTCTCATCGCTAGTTTGTCTATCCATGATTTTTGTTTTCCTTTCTATTTACTGAAAGACAGCGTTTTCTACCTATATAACTGCGGACGAACTCTTTGAGTGGTGTCAGCAACTCTAAAATGCGTGCCGTGAGGTGAACGAAAGTTTGTTCAGGCAATCAAATCTACGTCCAAAAAGACTGACTAATATAGCATTATGGTATGATGACATTCTTGGAACTTATTTCGCTTGAAATAAATAAGACGTCACCATTGTTTTTAATTGTCTCGTATATCGATTTTCTGTGACCAGAGTACCAAAACTAGGATACGTGTACCCAAGATGTGCATTCAGCGTAAAATGTAATAAGACGATATAAATGACGGCGTGTGACGAAGCCATGGCGATAATTTATGAATTATGAGCTGCGTTCATGAAACTTTACTTTTATTGATTTCTCAAAGATAATATTTGTCATCCTTCAAATCTCCGCTTTTGCCCAAGCTCAAATGTTTACGTAGACGCTATGTTAAAAGGCCTGGTACATTTGACGAACTCAAAGTTAAGTTTAAATACTCTATTTCCAAAATGACGTGACATATATTGCATTCAACCCTTAAAGGTCTACCAGCAAAAGCGATACATAATTAATTGAGTGGCACTACAGCCCACAACGGACCAGGGCCTAGCTTCTACAACAACTACTCGTGTTGTGTAAACTACTGTTCTTCACGAGTAGAAGGGACCTACAGTTTTTTGCCGACTCCGAACGGTGAGATTTGAGAAGCTTTTCATAGACAATTAATACTCTTTGAGTGTTGTCAGCAACTCGAAAGAGGTGGTGCCGTGAAAAAATGCTAGGTGTCCCGTCCGGGAATTGAACACCCAGACTTTCTGCGCGGCGGTCGACGAACTTACCACTACGACACGGCGACCACAAAAAAAAATCAATACATCCATTCGAATAAAGTGACAAGAATCAGTTATAGTTGCACAACTTAGTTTTCACTGTTTCTGAAAAGAGTTCGGCACAGTTCGGCATTAAATGCTGTTCGATTCTGGTATATATTATATTATATATAGAAATATATGATTTATACAAATATATAATATATAGAAATCGTCATAATCCAATCTTAAGCTGGGTTTTCAGTGGTCAACAACAATATATGAAAGGCGGACTTTTAAACTACTCTAGAAACGTGTAGAGTTCTTTGTTGGGTGCTGAGAGAACACACAAACCAAATGGATGTTTTTAATTGCCAATTGATAAAATAGATCTTACTAAAACGAATGAAAAAGTAATTTGAAGGCAATTCTTAGCCGCACGTTGTCGTTAGAAGTTTCAAATCAGACATCCTACCCCACAAGTCAACTTCTTCACATATGAGGTGTATTTGTTTATTTTACTAAGCACACAGATCGCGCATCAAGGATTCTCAGATGTAACTTGATATATGTAAATGTATTTGCGTAAAAGTAATTATTTTTCATTCACAAATATTGCTTATGTTGCATAGCTCTGTTATGCTGAGATTTTTATTTAAATTTCTGGTGGTAGAATTCGCTAGTGGTTCCAAAATTGATAACTTTCAACGATTTCCTACTGTTTGCCACTTTAAATGCACCTTAACATGCTTGTATGTTCATAAGTTATGCAGGTACTACTCAAATAACTCTCAGCAATTTGCAGTTACCTACTTATCTTTAATTGCTTACCACGTTGTGAATAAATTGAAATTAGGTCAGGACATACTAGTACAGTGAAAGTTTCGTACAGCAAGGAAAGCCTGGTACCCTGGTTTTTTAATTTTCGCAAATAACAGTGAGTAAACAGTTCATTTGAACATCTTAGTAGTTTTACGGCGCGTTGTATTTATTTCTAACTAATACTAACGATTGGTTGAAAGTGTGTCAGGGTGCTGATATTCGTTATTGGGATACGAACCCTGCGTAACAAGAAAAGAAAAATAACATTCCAGTTCATTCCTTAGATAAATATTTCATACAAGTACCAAAGTTGCGTTTGTACCTCTCTCTCTCTCTCACCTGTCCGAATTTTCAGTAGAAATGATCAAATCAAACATAACCAAGTCATTTTGTCTAACTTATTGCAAATCAATTTCTCATATCCTTCAACTGAATACATTCAAATTTCACGCTGCCACCACTGTAATGTTGTAGCTAACAGTTGTCTTAAATCCTAACAGTCTTTAAGCAACATTCCTCCCACACAACTATCCGCAGCAACCCAACCAAAACAGTAATAGTGTAGACACCGAGTGGGAAATGTTGTCAGGCTATTTATGTCATTTCTTTTTTCGTGTCTTTCTTTTATTGCGACACATGTTGCGTACACTCACTCTATTGTGTATCAGATGTCTCCGTGCATTTCACTTGCTCCCACTCGGCATTTTTTTTTTGTTGGTCTCTTCCAACGTCATTCGCATGTTTCTGTCGTTTTCTTTCTAAGCGGATATGTTGGTTCATTAACTATAACAGCGCATACAACTATGTCAGCTCAGGCGCTTTCGGGGGGAAAAACAGAAAGATGTGGGAGTTTTTTGTACGTCAAACAGTTTCGTAGCAGAGGGATAATTTTGTAGATAAAAGTGTTCAGGTGACGGTGATTTTTGTAGGAATTTTTGGATAATTTGAATTTGAATTTAAGTTCCAATCCATGGGGATAAATATATTTTCATCGTTAGGTTTTTCAATAAGTTTTTTTTATAGACCACGCGTGATTCCATTGAAACTGCTTATTCATACAGTATCATTTGGAAATTCATTACGCAAAGAACAACAGCATCTCCAACGGTTACGAGACCGTTACCGTTCTGTGAGAAATGTTTTTCGTGTGATTTGAGGCATTTACGGTACACATAATCGATCTATCAAAATCACTTTTGCCAATACGATTCGCAAATTTGAGTGGGTGTTACTCGCACGTAGTGAACAGACTATAGCAGCTGTAGCTGAAAGTGTACGCGAAACCCATCACGAATCGATTCGTCATCGTTCTAGGTAGCTTGTTAATAGACTCTAGGATTTCTCGATCAACTCTGATTTTAACAAGGCGGCGTGCCATACCGCGAGGGCAGCAACGGACTTGTTGAGAAATAATTTGGTGACTACTTAATTTCAGCTTTTGCTACGGTGACGTAGTACGCCTGAGTCCTTTGGACTGTTTTCACTTTGGGTATGTAATGTCTCAGGTCCTCAGGAATAAGCCACGATCTGGAATCTAATATCCAACTTGTGTTATACTCGAGATACCAGTCGCTATACTCGGATGAGTCGCCCACCAACATCATTGAAATGATAACATTTTCAAAATATAAATTGTACTTCTAACATATAATAACAATTTTAAGTTCACCTTTAAATTTGTGTGTTTTAGTTTATGTTATAAATCCAATCTCACGATGTAAGCACATATAATAAATTGATTTATTTACTAATACCATTATCGAAATGAAGTATATTGGTTGAATTCGTAAGGTTTTTCAATTGCAGTTGTACAGTTTTATTAGACAGTTTTATTAGACAAACAAAATTATTTGTATCTTCTTCGGAAAAAAATCATTAAGATAATGTGTCTACTTTTATGACAATGCATTGATGATAGCAATTAAGCTTTTAAATACCTGATGCTATATTTCTCTATGACTATATGGGTCTGGGACTCTGGGGCAGGATTAAGTGGCCTTTATGTCTCACGTTGTCCAAACTACCCATCACGTAGAACATGTACAGAACATGTACAGCAGCAACCTTTAACCCAAAAAGTGAATAAATATAGGATTGCTCGCACTGGAAATACTACTATAGGTTATTATTTGTACCATCAATTGATCTAAAAATTCCGTCATACCTCGAATTTACTGCACCAACCAAGCGGTTGTTGTGTTACATCACAAACATATAAGACACTGCGTTCATTCTTTTAGCAAACACTTTGCATTCCAACGTAATCTCTAAGAACCACTCGATTTCGAACTTGCACTTTATATAGATTTGAAACGATGTACGTTAAAGGGAACTGAATTTTACTGAATATACTATATCTGTGAAAACGTCTTGAAGGGTAATTAATAGTATGAATTTATCTTCGTGGGACATGTCCGTATCTATTTCTCCAGATTTGGCTTCAATTCTCTACGAGAATGTAAGGAAAAATGCAGAATTTTGTATAGACTTACCTTCAATATGTCCTACCTAAGTTGGTTATAGTCAAATTATGAGATTAAAATTTGGACATTTATTTCTCTACATCTTCGAAAGCTATTTTTCGCATTGTGGCATTCAAATTTTTTATACAAACAGAAAAGTATCATATACCACGAAAAACAATTCAGGTTGGGTATATTATAGTTTGATATATTAGTTGTAAACTAAAACGCAACCACAATCTGTGTAATCAAAGCTCTCAAGGAAGTAAATAAATTAATGAATGAGAAGACACAGAAAAGGTAAAGGTGTCCGGACTGCTGAAACGTCCGTTCCAGCAAATGGCCGGTAGATAATATTACCTTTCTAAAAAGAAGTTTGGGCCATATTAGATGAAGTGAATTAAGAAAGATTTAAATAGTGGAAGATATTTTAAAGAAGCCCTTAAAAGTATTTCAAACGCTAGATGGAGACAGTAAATTCCATTTTAAAAATTTTAATTTGACTTAATCAAAGGTGAAACTATTCAACAGATAAAAGAAACTTTGCACTTCGTGAGATCAGCCCTTTTTAAAACGAATTGCGTTAAAATATCACACTTTGTACTGGTTAAATCTATTTTAATTAACTGCTAAAATAAAACGTTAAAAAATTATATCGCTTTCTCTTAAATTTGGTTACGGTCGCCTTCAAAGCCTCCAAACTATCCACAAAAACTGGTGTCTGAAAAAAAAAATATCCCACATATGATTTCCTGCACTGGCAGTGCCGACTTAACAGATCCCATTTCAACAGTCTCTTTGCAGTCTGTTACCACTTCCTCACTCGAAAAACACATCTGCCAATTCCACAAGCTCTGGTCCCACTTCAGCAAGCACTACACCCGATCATGCTGTCCCGCTTGCGCCTTCTACTCTATTTGCATAACCTCACTCACACACATGCTGACCGCCAAAATCCCATTAACTCTATCCATTTCCTCTGCACACGGCTACGCATTAAGTGTGTTGTTGTTGTCTCTTGCTTATTCATGAAAAATTTCATTCATTCATCCCCTACACATTCCTGAAGAGGAAAAGACAAAACTAACGAAACACGAGAGAAGAGAGGAAAACCAACGCAAAACCAGACCAGAGAACCAGTGTATCTGACAGAACGAAGCCTTCGCAATCGACAAACGCACGTAAATCCACAGCAGCTCGTCGCCGCTCACTCGCTGTTCGCTGTTGGCGTAGTATATCTGAAAACGTCTTCCGCTCTTGTCGTCAACGTCTCTTGATGAGCGAAATAAATGAAAAATCGCCCGTCACCGTCGTCGAATTAGATTTCGTCGTGTAGTGTCGCGCAAGTGAATTCAATTTTGTTTCCTTACGATTTTCCTACTCAGAGGAAATCAGTCCGAATATGAAAAAGTGAAACGAGCCAGGACCGGAAGTCCAAGTTGTCTGTGTTCTGCATTTTTGTTCATGGTGAAAATCTGTCCGCAGAGAGAACAGATCCAGAGAAATGCGAAATGGAAAAAAAAGTATCGAGTCGAAGCACAGGAAATCGTGTGAAAATAAATGAATGAAAGACGAAATCGATTAGTGAAACGAAAAGCGAAGGAGGGAGGAGGTGCAAGAAAATTCAAGGATATATGTATGTACATTCCGTTTAAAGGATTCTCCGTGAAACACTGTGCATAGTGATTCTTCCGTTCGCACGACCGCAGTGTGGGGTTGTATAGTGTGTAGTGCGTTGGTGTTGGTGCGAGCGTGTGACAAAAAATATTATTTTTTTTGTGTGTAAAGATTCTTGCATTGTGAGGAAGAGAAAACATCCAAATCGACAGCATCCATCTCGCTCAGTTGCGGGGGATTTCAATCAACAATAGCAGAGCGACTAGGGAGATCTCTTTTTAGTACTGCCGTCAAGATGCATTTGAAAAAGAAGCGCTATATATCGGAGGAGAGAGATGACCCTATTAGTTATGGATTCAACATGGCCGACGATACACGCAGAGTACGGATGGAGGAGCAATTAAGAGTGAAAATTGGTATGTAAATTAGTGAAAAAGTGCAAATTATCCACTCCAATCGATGGCCCTTCGCGGGACCCACAGTTTAATGTATAATTCGTGATAATCGGTCCATAGATTCGACGGGAATTTGCTTGTGGAATGTGTGTTGCGCTACGGGGAAGTGTTCGGGAACGCTTGTGTGCTATGCTATGGTGCTGCTGCTGCTGCTTAGTGTGAACTTTCTCAAACATAGAACGTGAGGGAAAAACCTAAACAGGTGTCAATTAAATGTGTTTTTTCGCATCAAAATGAATGGAAATCTGCAGGTAGTGCTGGTGAATAACGGTGCAATCAACAAAATTTAGCAGCACTCGCTCTGTTCTTAGATTTATTGCGAAGTCAATTATTTCTGTAGTCCCCCCGCTCGCCTCTCTCTATCGTTGTATTACCGTCTATCGTTCTCCAAAGAGATGCATTTTCTTCGATTCAGCGTTTATGACCCAAGAAGAAGACGACGACGACGAAGAGAAGTCAGGCACAACAAAAAAAAAAAAAAGACGACGGCCGGAGGAACAAAAAAAAGTTGAATAAAATTGCTTCCAATTCTCGTTTGTCGTATGGATATGAATTGGAGGGAACAAGTATTTGGCTGCGCGTGTGTAGGAACGCGCGTCCGGCAGAGCGAAAGAGAAAGAGATTCCAATACAGACAGTTTTGTTTTCGTGTAGTTATGAATGAATTTCGTGGCTGGTGGTTGTTACCTGACGTCGCTGGCATGTGTGTGTATGTGCGGCGCATTTATGAATGGTCTTCTACAATACACAACCATCATTAATCGCCCCCGCTGCGGCGGTCTTCGTCTTGTATTGAACAGCAAAAGCAAACAGTCTGTCTGTCGATTATGGCGCTCTAATTTTTTTTTTCGGTAGTCGTTGTGCTTTCTTTTTCTTTGCAAAAAAGAAAAAAAATCCATCATCCGCTGGTGTCACCGTATCCATGCTATGCACAACACCAAACACACGACATGTGGGAAAAAAGAGAGTGAATCTGACCAAGAGAGTGAGAGCCAATCAGAACAGAAAAAAAGCGAAAAACAACAAAACACCTTCAGCCATGTGCAAATGTGTTATGCATTGGAGTGTGCGATACTCTACATGACCATGCCAAGAAAATAACAACCAGCCCCATTCATTAAAAAATATCGAACACACAATCAGCAGCAGCCAGTCAGCCAAAGTCTGATGACTGTCGCAGTTAACCCCCTTCCGGGGGGCAATGGCAATGGGATGTGTACTTAATGTGGGGGGAGACTGAAGCTACATAGATATGTATTCGGCGGTATTTGCCTCGATTCGGGAGTCGACTGACTGGCGGAAATGTTACGAATTTTCGATGCCATACATGGGTCTGCCTATGAATGGAGTGAAGCGCTGTCGTCAAAAAGCTGATTCATGTCGTGAAGGGGGTTTGTCTCTCAACCTCCGCCTCATTTCTCAAAGTTGGAAACTTTCCCAGTTTTTTGGCGTTTTCCTTTCTCAATGAAATGTTTTATTTTTTTCGTTTGTTTTCGTCGCTCTTTTTTTTGACTGGTATAGGGGAATGTGTGTGATTACAGTCGCCCATCCTTGCGGGGTGTGTTATCAGAATGATGGCGATGACTGTGACACACGAACCATTTCATTAACCCTACCTTCAAAAAAGACTCATTCATTAATGGAATTCCGTGGGACGAGTGATTAAGAGAGGCGGTCTTAAATTTGTCGAAACGATTTCTTAGACAACTGAGGTCGCTGTATAGCTGGGTGCGTGTGTTGAGGGGAAATCAAGGTTACGAAAGCAAGCAGGTGCCTAGAATATTGATTTTGATGCTCATGTATCTTGTCAGAATGGAAGGGGAACGATGTTTGTCTGGCTGCTGCGCCGCTGGATGTGTACATATGTATCTTCGACATCGATTGAAATTTCTTCTCAATTATCGTTGTTTGCATCTCTATATGAGGCTTTAACATCCAAAACTTAGTTCAGGGATTTGTATCAAAACAGGGGAAACGTTTTTAGCTTTGCAAGCAAGGTTCTAGGCTCTTCGTGAACGTAATCTCTTGAGCAATGAATTTTATATTACCCGTTTACATTTCAATTTGTTCCTCGTTCATGACTCCTTATTTGAAATCGATAGTCGTATGATGGTATTCCTTAACGAACCTATAACTCGAGCCATTGCCAGTCTCCTAAAAAGTTGGCTTTACCTGATGTTCTGCTCGACCTGTGTGCACCATCTAAATCGAGGACTTCCTCTATGACTCAGATTGAAAAACATACCTTAATATAATCATCATTTATTACTTTTAGCCGCTTCGTGTCAGCTATGGCACTGAGAACAACTTACAATAGTTTCTTGTAAAATTGAAAGACCGCATATGCTATTTCCTTAATAAGCTGAAACCTTATGCCGGAAGCTTATAAGCGAAGGTTCATTCTAAAGCCCGCACACATCGTGCAGAAATAATATCATAAGACAAACAGACATTCCCTGTCACGGTTGACGGGTCAGAGGTGCTAATGAAAAACAGTTTTATGCTGCACCGGAAATTGAGTACGAACAAGTGAACTGTTCGAATAAATGCGGATTTCTGATAATGAGCACCGGATTTCTGTTTCTGCCGTGCCCGCAAGGGTGCAAAGTTTGTGAAGTTTTGCATTTTAATTGTGTGATAACATTAACCGCGAATTTATGTATGTGCATAATGCCCAAACATTGAAGTCCGCATTCGTTACTTGGATGAAAATGAAAATGAGGCCGTGTGAGCAATTGAATTGTCTTTGCGGTGGAAATTACGTTACTTCCTGATGAGTTTCTAACGTTTTTTTTCGAGAGCCATTGATGGCAGACGGCGTGGTGACCGACACCAACCAAGACCTTGATTAAAAAAAAAAAAAAAAAAAAACAAAGGGGCGTTCAGTTGTTCAGCTCAAAAAGTACTAAACACACTTTCAGCCCGCACAATATGTGACAGTTGCTGTTATGCTGAAATTCTTCCCGCTATGATCTCACTTTTGTGGTCTTTTTCCGCACAAGCTCGTTGTGCGATGACCACAACTCCTCTTATGAAACCCTCCGCAAGACGTGTCCAGCTCTGTTCAAGCAAAGCAATTATCAGCAAATTTGTGTAATACGTTCTTATTTCAAGTAAAGTCTAAACATTCGCAATTTCAAAATGAACTCGTTTCAATCATTCACAAGGAGTTAATTTTCTTTTCGATCTACATTGTTGTGCAGCAGCAGAAAACCAGTCACAAGTCCGTACAAACACTGACCTTCATCACCATCGACTCGAAACCGTCTTCCTCGACAACTATCAGAGCCATTGAACTAATAAACTTCGTGGTTCAGTTTTTTTTTCAGCCGAACCAACTTCAAAATGTGACCATTTTCTTCACTCTCCGGATGACGAAACGAGTTGTTATCTAAGTTTCGTAAATTTATTCATGAATAAACCACAAACTACCTCCAGACAGTCTGCCCACCGCTCACACACACGCCTGGCTGGACAATGATGAGTATCGCGTAACCAGTTTCGAGTTTTCCCAATAAAAAAAAAACGTCTACCCACGACAAGAATCAAAGAATCATCGGGACAGAACAACACATCACTCTTGAATCTGATGACAAGTGTCGTAAAAAACCAAAACCCACCTTGGTTTCCTTTAAAGTGTCATAAATGCTCTGACCCACATCAGGGTCTGTATGCAAATCTAGGCCGGGTTCGAAAATTCCGAAGCACTAATTCATTGACCTCATCTCCTGCTCCCTCCAAGATTGCCATCGTGGTCGTGTCATAATCAGCGGGAACGCGTCATTCCAATCTACGCAGATCTTTTCCTTGATTAATTAAGACCTCATTTGCATTTCGCTTGTAATTGACGACTCACTGTTGCGGTGACTCGTAAAATTCAAGCAACATACGAGCTTGTATACCTCACGTGAATTACAAAAGCAACGTCTTTTTTTTTTTCTAAACAACATAATTCTGAGAAAATATACACACGACGCGCTGGAAGACTCCTCCACGTTCTCAGGCAAGTGCCAAAGGAAACCAGTTCCCCTTGTTCTTTTGCTTACGTCTGTTATTTTATTTTGCAACATAATTACGTGAAAAAAGAAACACGACGGGCCATCCCATTAAAACATGAGCAAACCGATTGACTGTGTGCGTGCGTATGTGCTGTGTTGGTCATCTAGAATGGTCAATTAAACTCACATTCAAAGCCTTTAAAAGCTATACACAGCGCTAACGCACTATTAACTAAGCGCACATAATACAAAGCCAAACCGAGAGCGGAGCAAACTTCTCGTGGTTGCCACTAATAATTCCAATTACTTGAAAATTTCAAGCGCTCGACTAATTGTCCGCTTACGATTTGCTCTTATGACTCTTCCCTCTATCCAGAGGCTGGCTATGAGTTGACCTTTGGTTCAGGGCTCTTCTCTTCTATTGACGGCACAGCGACACACAGAAGCAGCAAATCGGTCTATCGTTTTAATGTCGTTCTCTCTGTTTAATTTTCTTCCAACAAGCAACGCATCTGCTGCTGCTATTACGGCTGCTGCGCTGCTGCTCTGTTCCGTGTGTTTACGTGATGAAAGTCTATTTTTGGGACCCAAAACGGGGCCGTACAGTAAAGGAGGCGCATTCGCTAGGAAATAAGAATCACGACGACGACGACGACGAGAGGAGTTGCTCATGAAATGTTTACCCAATCGAGACACGAAATAATAATAATAAAACGAGGGAAATGGCTGGTGCATGGTGGATACAAAAAATAATAAAAGAAAAAAATAAGCAATCGTATACTGGTCGAGTATTCCGTGTGTGGGGTTATTTATTCCACCGCCTCCGGTGTGTGCGCCAGAAAAGTGGGGGGAACGACGAGCATAGGTATCTCCGCTGGGGATGTGCAGCAATGCTCCCAGTTTCTTAATATATTCCTATTATTAGCGAGATTGTAAATTAAACTTTTACATTTGACGTAAGGTTTTCCTTTGCCACTGAACGAGTGGCTCTAATTTGTGCCTGAAGTCGTTCGAGATATGATGCTTAATGGTTGGATCTCTTCTTTTGTTTTACCTCACGTTGTTCTTCAATATCAAAAAATTGTTGATTGAGAAAATAGTTAGGGCGTTGATGTGCTGAAGTGTGGTTGACGCGGCCTAGTGAGTAAGTGCGTCGACTCACACGCCGAAGGTCTCAGGTTCAATTCCCATGAGTAGTAGCTGAGGCAGCTAGGCCTAGTCCTACGCTGTAATACCACACAATTACTAGATAACAGATATTATAGAGCGACAAGAAGTAATAATCTAATTTAGCACCACCAAGCTGCTCTGCGAAGTGGAGAAGGCAAGATTTTTTCTTGCGTTAATGTGTTGCAAAGATGGATAAAGGAGGCTCAATCTTCCAGTTCGTGCAGCTCTCTGGCTGTGACTCGTGATATTAACTAAAACACAGATTTTGGATCTGTTCAAAAATGTCAAATCTTGAAACCTCGATTTTTAATTGATTGTCGATTGATCCTCACTTTAGTTTTTCCTCGTTCCTTTTTTTCTTGCTTCTAAATACTAACGATAAAATAACTCCCAGATTTCCGTAACTAATAGCGGCTTTTGTGATTGCATTACAAGTTTTGGAAGCCTTGGACGCCATCCCCAAGAGACTGTCTGAGACTGAGATTAATTTCATTTCATTCATTTTTGGATTCATTGCGATAGAAACTAAAGACTTCATGTTTGCTCAGCTTATATTATGTTCCTGGATAGCCAATGCTTTAGGAATTTAAAGCCTAGCGCCTTCAATTCGACACCCACGTAGTCTACTACTCCAGATTTCATTCTAAAATATCCCCCGGAAAAAAATGCCTGTCTACTGATTGTATATTTCATCAACTCCCGGCTCTCAGAAAGCCCAGAAACAGAATATATGCATACATACTACATACTATGAAGACTGACATAAATCAAGAACCTGTCGGTTTTCCAAAGAATAAACAAACAAACATTACACCACTTTTTTGCACTCATTCTCAAGTCGATTTTGTTTACTTTAATGACCGGAACTTGATGTCTACTCGTATTCCCTCTCCTCCCGGCAAGAACTTAAAAACTCGTTACTCTTAAACTGGCAAGACTTTATAAATGAACGTTCTTTCTTTTCGTTATACATACGTGTTATTTTTTTTTTTTTACTGAAGGTGCCCCGGCTGGCATCATCATCCGTAGCAGCAACAGTACAGCAGATACAGATGGGTTCCTCCAAAGACGTGTGCGCATCGTGCTCATTTCCTACTCACTCTCCATCCCACTGTTCTTTTCTGGTTTTTCCCCCATTCACCAGAGCGACGCAGATCGGACGTGCACAACAAATCATGAATGTTTCGCAATAAAATTCTTAATTCCTACGAAATTGAAACACCGCTTCGTACAGAGCGGTAAATAGATTTCCGGTGATGGTGCGTAGACGGGAATGATGAGAGTTGAGTGTCTTGCACAGGTCGTCTTCGCTCCTCGCAGTCGTTTAGAGTATTTCATTCAGTCTGCTATTTCAATTACCTTCGCATTGTTTGAACAGAACAATTTTCTTATTATTTAGCTCGTTCCTTTTTGTTGTGATTTAATGACTGACGCTTGATAGAATGGCAATGAATCAGACAAGATATTGAGGTCTGACTTCTGTCCGACTGACGTACATATGTACATAAGTAGTCCATAAACATCGCACACGTGTACACACACAATGTCTTTTGCAAAAGATCTCGCCGTCTTTGCGCGATTCTGTGTTGTCTCACTCGCGGTTTGTGATTTCCTGTTTTTGTTTAATCTCTTTTCAAAGGAAATCGATTCGGACAGGGGCAGCTAAATAGGAATACGACGCAATTCGTAGCGCAATTGTGATCACCATTCAGGTGTCATACTCCAGCGAGAGATAAGAAAGCTTACCAAAAAAAAAAATATAAAACGTGGATCTCCGCAGAAAGACTACACGATCCCATGGAGAGAAATAGCGAATTATTTAATGCAAATTGTGGAGATTCAAACATTAAGTGTCGTACACACATTCGTCTGGTATCAGGCAGTACGTCTTCGACTGATAAGATAGATTATGGGGCAGAATGGATTCGTTTCCGTTTGCACAACATAGCAGCGGACGCTTGAAGGAACTCAGACGGAAAGTTATAGTCGACAAAGAGTCGTCTAATCTAATCTTATCGTTGAAGTAAACGGGCACTTAATAATATTTACCCCCCCGTGTGAATGACAGTTGGGTAGATGATCAGAATGAACGACGATAGGCACACCTGGCGGCGGAATTTTTACCCCTTTGCACTGTAGCTGAATGAAATAGCTGAGGGGCTTGCATGATGATTGATGGGACCCTATACTTAGGGGACTAGTTGTCCAAAAATGGAGCTAGTAGAGTAGACTGTGGTGGGTTTTATGTGAGTCTGAGATAATCGATACAATGACCTTGGAGCTGGAATGTTGGCTTTGTGCTTTGGGTTGATATTTTTAAAGTTAATCCATCATCGGCGAAGGCAAGAGAATATTTATATTACGCAAAGCTAAGGTGTGTCCAAACTTGTCTGGAAAAGCAAACAGATACGCTCTAAGAATGATTGAAATGTAAATAAGAGCAACCTAAACCTGCAAACGACACAAATGTTTTTTTGCCTTCACTTTAAAAATGATAGGATTTGATTCATTTTGACTGTTGGTGCCTATTCAGGGAAAAACGTATTTGAAAATGAGAAAACTACCTTCACAATCCAGCCTTGTATTAAGGAATGTTTCTATCCCAAACCAAAACTGATATTCGATCCTTGTTTTTTTTTCAGGTGAAGCAAAAAACTTAAGCAGCAGAAACTGTGGAACAAGCAGCAGTTGCAATGCATCCGGCTTTCGAGATGTCTACTGTACGGTAGCGCTGGATCAGGAGGAAATCTGTCGGACGCCAACGATTGAACGGACATTAAATCCATTCTTCGGCGAGGAGTACACATTTAAGATCCCACGAGACTTTCGTTACATTTCGATATATGTCCTGGATAAGGATCGTCATCTGAAGCAGGATAAACCAATTGGAAAAATTGCGATACGACGAGAAGACCTGCACACATACAATCATAAAGATCACTGGTTCTCACTGCGGCCGGTGGACGCTGACTCAGAGGTGCAGGGGATGACACGTCTCGAGATCCAATTCGAAGACCTGTCCTATGAGACCATCGATTTAAGCAGCGGTGGTGTAGGTATTGTTGGGGGCGGTGGAAACGATTACAAAGAGAACAACGACTTACATATCCAAAACAGCCAGCGATCGAATGTGAAGACGAAATCAAATAACTTCTCGGGACGGGGAAGAGTCGCCGCCCGAGTGCACGAATGTTTGGAGCTGGCGAAAAAGAATGGCGCATGTGATCCGTATGTGGTCTTCACAGCGATATACTCGAACAAACGACAGGTGGTCAAGCGGACGAGGATACGCAAGAAAACCGTAAACCCGCAGTTCGATGAAATCATGTACTTCGACCTCTCGATTGATTACGACTCAAAGCACGAGTCCTCGAACAAGCAGTACACGATATACCCAGCTGGCAGGGCCGATCTCCTTGAGATCTGTGTCACGTTGTGGCACGACGCACCCGGCATGGGGGAAAAAGTATTCCTCGGCGAGGTGCGTGTGCCAATACAAGGCAACAGGCAGCATCTGATCGGAGACCAGTGGTACTACCTGCAACCCCGTACAAGTCAATCAAAGTCACATCTCTGCGGTACGCCGCGACCGGGTGAGACATCTCAAGGCACGCGCCTCAGCAATGATAACTCTTCGCTCGGATCTCTGCGTCTTAATCTGGTTTACACCGCCGATCATGTTTTCCCGCTCGCCACTTATGACAGCCTGATGAATTTACTGCTGCAAAGCGTAGATCGAGTGCCTATCACTATCAGCGCCGTATCAATTCTTGGTGAGGCGATCTCCTGCAAAACAGATATAGCCGAGCCGCTCGTGCGACTCTTCACCTACACCGGACAAATTGCGCCGATAATTAAGGCTCTGGCTGATCATGAAATATCAAAACTCACCGATCCGACGACGATCTTTCGAGGGAACACACTCGTCTCCAAGATGATGGACGAAGTGATGCGTCTCTCTGGCCTGCATTACTTACACAACACTCTACGTCCAGTGCTCGAGCAGATCCTCCATGAGAAGAAACCCTGTGAAATCGATCCGGCGAAAGTCAAAGACCGCAGCGCTGTAGATTCGAACCTGGTGCATTTGCAGGACTACGTTGAAAGAGTATTTGATGCGATCACACGGAGTGCAGTTAAATGTCCGGCGGTCTTATGTCAAATATTTCACGATCTCAGAGAGTGTGCAGCGAAGTACTTTCCTAAGAACCGTGAGGTACGATATTCAGTTGTATCCGGTTTTATTTTCCTGCGATTTTTCGCTGCTGCGATACTTGGGCCAAAGTTGTTTGATCTCACAACAGAACCAGTGGTGAGTATATCTACATGAAGAATGACAGCGATGATGTTCTAATTTGTGCGTTTGTTTGGACTTTCTAGGACACACAAACAAGTAGAACTTTAACACTTATATCGAAGACGATTCAATCGCTTGGAAACCTAGTGAGTTCAAGATCATCACAGAAGCCCTGCAAAGAGGAGTACACCGAACAGTTGTATAAGAAATTCTGCACGGAAAAACATGTAGAGGCTGTCAAGCATTTTCTGGAGGTTATATCTACTGTGGGTGATGCATCGCACAGAGATGGACAGAATATTTTGGAGCCGGTTCTATTAAAAGAGGGGTAAGTGTTGAAGAGAAGAATAGATAGGAGTAGTAACCATAGTGCATGTTAATCATTTTCATCATGTCATCAAGCCAGATTAAGTTCTGTTTGCACTAAATTAACTTAAAATATATTAAATCTTCACTTGATATAATCTGAGTAATTTCGAGGCAATTCAAATCCCTTCTCACTCTTTCGGAATGAAAGTAACCATGTCAGTCGACGTCATAACGGAAACTAGAGAACAATGGCTGCATCTCTATAGTCAGACAGAGCTTTACATAACCTCTGTGTTGAGGAAATTTCGTGGAAATGCATCCCATAAATAATTTAAAGTTGACAGAAGAATTTTCGTTTCTCATAACTGAGTTGAAACCATCGCGTTAACTTCCTTATCAGGTTCTTTACTCTGTCCGTGACACAAAATTTAACAGCTGAAGATTTAAGATTTCACGCATATTTAGCCAGGTTGCAATCATGCTCCTTCTGGAACTTGTAACAGACATATCAAACTTAATCTTACTCGTTTTTGAGTTCACGACCAAGACGTATCTCCGAAAATATAATCGTTATGTTGTCAAAGGCAAAGAAAATTACAGGTGAAAGTTTTTAATGTCGGGCTCATCGTCTGCGGAGCTCGTCAAGCGTAACATTTCTTAGATCTTAGTCAAATAAAACATCAACTATGCACAGTAAAATTAAGTTAGATTGCACTCACTTACACTCATCGAGATTGAGGACAAAAATTTGCTTATCAACAAAGTAGATATCGGTTACTTATGCTATAATTTTTTATTTCTTCCTATGCTGGCTATGTTAATATTTATAGCGAAGGGTAAGATATTTTTTTATATCCACCTCCAATTGCATCTCTCATTCCTGGTTGAATATATTCTAATTGTATGTTTTTTCTTTCTTCTCTCTTCTCCTTCTCAATTGCAGAATGATGGCAAAACGTTCACAAGGACGCAAGCGATTCGGTCGCACGCAGCCTAAACCACGATACTTTAGGCTAACAACACACTCGCTTTCCTATTCCAAATCAAAGGGAAAGCCACCCACCTGTCATATTCCATTGTCTGATATTCTGGGAGTTGAACCGTTGAAAGAGCGAAGCTATAAAATGCAAAACAGTTTCCAGGTAAGTGAGCAGTAGTGAAGAAGAAGTTGCATTCCATACTTATTCCCATCATTTGCTGTGGGATACGTGTGCGTGTATGTGTATGTAAAACTGTGTGAACCAAGAAGAATATTGTAACAAAGGATCGATGAAGCCATTTTTCGCCATCTTAGCCTCTTGTTCGTTTCGGCTCGACCGTTGTGGGCCTAATAATTGTTTCCTGTGCGAACTGTGTGCACTTGGATTCAACCTTTTTTTTTTCTTTTAAACCGAAATATGTATGTATGGTGTTTAGTGAGCAACCGCAGCAGAAGTTGTATAATATGTCGAGGAACTTCACACAGTTTGGCTACGTGGTATTATTCGCTACATGCATCTTCTGAGTTGTTTCATAGAATCCGAAAGATGGTTCTTTGTTCGAAAAGTGAGACTCATTGGGGGCCTTGGTACATCCGTTGCTGTTGCTGTGGGATCCCTTTTTGTAATTAAATTACTCTTATACACGCACATCCAATCTGAACTGAACAACAGAGAAAGTTACTTTAGTTTTCACTTGACAAGTGACATGCATATGGAAGGGCGTATAAGCCAGATCGCCTAACACACTCATTAGGCATTTGCTGCAATTGACAACGCCGAATACGACGGCGAAGTCAACTCTGCTCTCGCTTGCTGCTTGTCCGCCTACTTTTCTCTTTCTCAATCTATTTATTAATTATGCAAATTTGACACCATCCATCCGGCCGGTCTCTCTTACCAATACCACCAACTAACCTGGCTTTTGAACGTCGTCAACCAAGTCAAGCAAGCGGAGCAAACAAGCAGCAGCAGCTACATCATGAAGGTGTCATCTTTGTTGGTCGTTGCTGCTTGTTTACGTTCCACTACGACGATCGTTAATGATGATCATAAGAATGAAGTATGTAGAGCACACACATGCGACCATGCGACCGCGCCAGCCCCGGCACGACAGCAGCAACGGCGGTATCGTGGGTATGGCAGCGATAAAAAAAAATATAAAAATAAAAAAAACTGAAGAGAGCGAGAGAAAAACAACGTGTATCATAGTTTTGCGTTTCCGGTGTCTTGTACATATTTTACTTCGCTCTTCTTTTCTGGGTTTTCTTCTTATTTATACCTCTTGCTTCATTGATTCCGGTATGTGATATCGTATGCCGTGGAACTCGTTTCTTGATGTGTTCGTAGGTGTCGTTTTTTCCCTTATGCTCTTTCCTTCCTCCCGTCGTACGACAATGAGAAAAAAAAATTCCAGAGGAATGCATAACGCATAAAATTTATTCATTTTTTTTAATTGGAATTTGTTGTTATACTTATGCGCTTGTTATTCATGAAGGGAGATGACGACGTTTCGGTAGGTTTTCATGTGAAAAGCGGCAGGGACGGACCATCTGAAATGAGAAAGAAAATGCGCAAGAGAAAATTGTTTGCACATTTTTTATTTGTTGTGAAGATTAGCGGAGTGCTAGTGTGGATCTCAATGGGGCAAGTGTTTAAGCAGAGTCACAGTTTCTTAGGTCAGCGACTTTTGAGAGCTAAGAACCGGAACCAAAGTGTTCCAAGTGAGTTGCTTTCAATTTGCTTAATTTTATTTACTTAATTCGCTACGGTAATAGATTCGCTTTACATTTAAAGGTCTGGTTTCGGTTTTCTTTCGATTTGGGTGAGTGCAAAGATGTTCTTCTCATTTGCGTGTTGCTGACTGCTCGTCAGATCCGGTCATTAATTCTCTTAACAGCCGTCAACTGCAGGATTTAGATCGTGACGGAGTGCCAGGAGGCACTCAACAAAATCCACATCTAATTACAATAGCAAGGCATTTTACTTATGTTCTGACCTCAAGATTAAACTCACTCGCCACTTGTTACTTATCCGTCTTAAAGTCTCCGAATGCATTACCGTCTTTCCTTCCAGAAACACTGACCCTGAAATTCCTCAGCAAACTCAGTGCCGCCTGCATCGTTTCCTGTCACCCATTGTCGTGTATTACTCATTCCATCACATATAGCGAGCTTACATATTTCCCAACCTCCCCCGTCACATTTGCACGTGACCCCTTTTATAATCAGTACCTTCGAATGCACCTCCCACCAGCAGACGTTTCATGTTCCCGGCGTGGTCTCTTCCAACTTTATCAGTCGCAAACACACACACTGTAGCACGTTTCTCGGCAATTTTTTTTTTAATGTAAATCAGTTATACACCAAATAGTGGTGGTAAGTCGGCATTGTCACAGTGGAGTCACTCATTTCGAAATTGGGTTGAAACGCGCTTGAGGCCTAAACGACTTTGAAGTACCCTTGTGAAGCGGTGCGTGAGCTGTTTATAACCGCACTCCTTGCCAAATTTAGGTGAAGTGTTTTCCGCTGCTATCGGCGGCAGTCAAGGTAGGCGAATGCGTCACTTTCAATCCCCTAAATGGATTAGAATTAAAACGAAAGTGACTTACAACACACACGTCACCACACACCCACCCGCCCCACACATAAACATATGCCTCTCTTGACATTGAAGCTAACATTGAATGACTTTTATTTCACTTTTAGATTATCCGCAAGGACCGGTCACTTTACGTACAAACGACCAACTGCGTCGAGGAGAAGGAATGGATTGATCTGCTCAGCAAGATCTGTCAGACAAACTCAAAGCGCCTGCAAAATTTCCATCCGTGCGCCTATGTGAACGGCGTCTGGAGCTGCTGTTTGCGGCGAGATGAAAGCGCCGAGGGCTGTAAAAAAGTTTCCAGTGAACCATTCCAAATGGAGTTGGCGACCGCGCTAGACCCCGCCCGTGATTTGCAGCGCATTCACACATTGATTATGACAAATATGAAAAATTTGAAAGCGAGAATGGACCCAATCAACCTACAGTCAATGACCAATGAAGAAATAGCCAGCACCGGAGCAACAATACATCAACTAATCGTGATCGCGTATGACTTGCAGGAGGTACATCAGAACTACACAAAAGCATTTAACCAAAAAGTGCGGCTCGGCAGTCGATTGGCACCCATCGGCGATGGTAACTATGTGAATCCGCGTAACATTCAATTGCCCTCGGCCATTGGTGCGGCTTCATAAGCACCCAGAGTAGATACATTAGAGAATTTAAAAAAGGAATATGTATGTATGTCAATAAGGCGATGTTTTGTAAATAAGAAGGGTGCAGTGTTATGACCTTAGCTTTAGTAACTGAGAGAACGATTTATATTAAACAAAACAAAAGAGAGAGAGAGAGAGAGAAAAATTAGAGAGAGCAAACAAAATTCTAAACTATATTGTAAGAAGGCAATGAGATAACCCCCTTTGGGGTCGAAGCCTGCATAGCTTAGGTATTTATTTTTTTATTTTTTAATTTCAACTCTGACTTTTACTAGTTGCGCTTCCGTAAAGAGAGGAGAGAGCCCCTAAATCTCTCTCTGGACTCTTACACATACAAATGCATTCCATTGTTGATACTTTTTTGTATTTGCAATTTTGCTTCTTCTTTGATTATGATTGCGCTGCTGCCCACCTAACTGCGTTAATATTGTAGGATCTTCCTTCACAGTGTTTACTTTATTTGTTTTGTTTTGTTGAATTGAAAATTGATTTTATGTAGTGTTACTTAGTTGAATATAATCGAGGGAGGAAGGTTTATGGAGAGGTTGGTCCTCATTTTTCTTATGAGACATTGTAAGTGTGTGTTAAGCAATCGATTGGTATTTTTTTAAAGCGAACTGTTCTTGTGAATTTTTTAATGTTGATATTGGGGGTTGTTGTGTTGCATTTCATTGAACAACATTGTTGCAAATGCAGACCATAACTTCGTATCCTAGTGCATTTAGTCCCAGATAAGCAATTAATTTATCACTCATAATGCGATAAGCACTAAACCTCGCCTTAGAGGATGACCGCAGCAATGCAGTGCGGCTGGGTTAGGGAGGTGCAGCGGCCTTAAGAGTTTGTAAATATTTGTCCCAAAGTACACAATGATGTTGGTTGTGTGAATACCCAATGCTCTGTGCCCTCTGACTCTGAATCCTAAAGTCAGAGGCAATGTAGTTCACAGAAAGTTGCTTTCTTCTTCCGAATACTGAATCAGCTTCCATATGCGATCAACATTCGTCCTATACACCCAAGCAATACCCCAATGTCAAAATATTTTCTTGCCATCTAACCTCAATAAAATACCAATCAAATTAGAGAGGATCCTCCAACTTGAAAAACAAAACCTACAAGATTTTTTGATAAACATATATAAATGTATATCGATATTTGTTGAGAACCAATACTGCACATGAGATAAACTAAAAGAAAATTACTGCACAAACTTTAGGAAATAAGAACCCCACTAAAGAAACCAATAAGCAACTACAATCGAAACCAAACTGTGAATAACTTTATACATTTAAAAATTTTTCAATAACAAAAAAAAAGATTTTTTAGTGAATACATATACACATATCCCTTGGAAAAGATATTGAACTTATTTGTTGCGTAGATCAAATTTTGAAGGTATTTTTGGAAGATTGTTTCTGAAGATAAACTTTTAGAGTTTAATTTGTAAGACTGCATTACAAAGATGGACTCGATGACTTGATGTTCCTTACCACGGCCATCGAATGTCAAATTTAAGTGTTTTTCTTTAGTTGTTTCCCTGTTTAACAACGTATCAAGCGTTAGTTCTGTTCAGCATTGTGCAACTCTAGTGAGCTCTGAGTGATGATATAGTATCTCTTTACATTTGATGAACCGGAGGTATTTCTGTTTAACATTCAAACTCATACATTAGGTCTTAGCGTCTACCTAACAGAACACAAAATGTTAAAAAACTTTGTCTCCATTTAGTGGCAAACTTACGGGACTCTTGTTTTGTCTGTAACAGGCACATGCATACAGAGCGGTGGATCATAAAAACTTCCTTTAATTTGCTAGACTTAAGACTGTTAGCTCGGTCTTGCTTTTAGAATTCGAGCTCTTGAAATTCTCTACTTTAAACAATTAATTTCTTGCAACGAAAGTCAATTATCTTCAACAGAAAATTCCTTTAGTCGTCTTCCACTATTCACATAAACCTTCAAAGTTTGATCTTCAAAACAGACCAAAAAATCTTTAAAACTTTACTACAACCTATCTCATTCTTTACAAATAAAAATTTATCAAAATGAAACAAATTCACGAACATCTCGACTCGAATAAAGAAAAACAAACAAAAAAGTCCCTGTTGAAAACAAAAAGAAAAGCTTACACAAAAACAAACCTGTATTATATATAATTTGTATTTAATTATGAAACGAAAAGAAAGAAAAACACAAAAAAAGTATTTATTTGTAGCTTAAATGTTAATATTAATGAGAAAAAAAAAGAAATTTACAAAATGAAAATCATACAAAAATCTTCCCATCGTTTAACAATAATTTTTAAACAAGTAATCTTAAGTTACGTTCATTGAAGTTATGTTTTCTTTGTGAAATCAATTAGCAATAAGAGGAATATGAAATGCAAAACTTAATACGTTACGTACATACATTCGATTATCTAGTATTTAAATCATTTTCTTTGTTAAGTATTAATTAAGTTATAAGAGTTCAAGTAGGGAAAAAAAACGAAATAAGGTGGTCTACTTAGACAATGTTAGTGATGGAGTGTGCATGCACTCAGGTTGATTTGCTTAGAAAATGGCACTGTAGAGGAGTCTTTTTAAGTTTCAATAAATCAATCAGAACTTCTTGGACTTAGGACTGCAATTTTTTGTATAATTTAAAGTCTGAAATGGAACTCAGCCTCAATTGGGCAGCAAAATGTTGCAAGCTGTAGACTAAGCACAACAAGTTGGTAAGAGTCGTTCTCCACTTGTTTTTATCATTGAGGTTGTCCTCTTTTCTGCTGCTCCATTGGAAAATATAGATTCTGTCCCACTTTGTTTTTATTTTACAATTTCGTGCATTCATCGTCTTGGGTCCCATTACGAGATGCAATCAGAATTTTGTTTTCATCACAGAATATGAGGCTTGCTTGTTGTACTTTCGATAATAAATCGAGAAAGTGCAAGTGGGCGTCAAAGAAGCTACACTTCTGTGTCAGCCGCAATTATACATTTGTTTGTTGACTTCTTTCATTCAGTCTGCGATGACACATACTAAACAACGAGCTGTTTAAGGGAACAGTTGCTGAGTAACTAAGATATAACATACTCGTATGTAGCCGAACAACAATTAATTTTTCAATTTTAATTTCAAACTATCACTTGTTTAACTGCAAGCATTCGCCTTTCGACAACGTAAAAGATATTTCCTACAACCTTAATGCCCCTTCATTCAGTCTGCCAATTTTCTTTCTGGGACAATGAACAACTTATATATTCATAAACACCCAATCCAAAATTGCCAACTTCCGATCAAATAAACCAGAGGACATACATGCTCCTATCAAATTTGTTTTCTCATGTTAAGTTTTCTAAAGAGAAAAAATAAAAATACAAAAAATCTGAAAGCAAGTATGTGAAAAGGAAAGAAAAACAAAAAAAAAATTGTTAACAAAAAAATGTATTCTTTGGCAATGAATTGATTAAATGTACAAAATAGTTGTTTATGTTCTTTTTTGAAGTAATATACAAACAGCCAGCTATCTTTTATGTTGTAAATAGTAGGTAAATATTCTAAGCAAAGTTATATAATGTATTATTGTTTTATTATCTATTACTAATGCATAGTAATGATTTATAAATCGCAAAGAACAACAATTTCTACCATAAGGTAACAGTATACATATATATATATATCTGTATGTTTAGTGGTAGTCATATAGTATATGTACATGAGAAATACAATTTATTTATATTCGATTTTAGATTTATACTATTATATTTTTTGTACTGTAATATTTAAACAAAACTAATTTCCTAACGAAAAAGTAAAAAAACACATGAAACAATAAGATATGTTTTTTCTTTGATTGATCTTACAGGCGTGTTTTTCAGTTATACATATGTGGCCCGGGAATGACAACTGTCTAGGAAAAGCTTTTCTAACTCTTCATTTAGAATCGGCATTAAACTGCAACTTCTCTCGACTTGTGGGTGAACCAAAGTATACACTAAGAACTACTCTTACTCTGACCTCCGTCGGCAGTTGATTTTTAAAATGGAATATTGCATGTCAAGCAGGACGTAGCACTTGTCTAATTTGAAGCATAAAAAAAAATTAGCTTGCAATATTTAATATTTAATTGTGATACCTGTTAAAATTTAAACATACATCCCAATCAGTCGTATGCCACAACCGTTTAATTCCACAGTAGCATACTAACTACACTATTAGTAAAAGTCCCCTGCTAGAATCGACCACGTTGAACGGCAGCTGATAAGCTGAGCTTTTTCTTCCTCGTACACACACTACCTGTAGTAGTATAAGGGGACTCCATGTATATGTATGTAATATATTACATTGCTTCTGATGTACATTTGTTCTCATTTATCAAGGACTTCGTCTTTTGAATCACCGCATTAAATAGTGCAATATCCGTATCGAGATCAAGCCCAGAATGACTCTTTTCAAGTTAATAGAGGCCTCTTTCGAAAAATCAAGCTGACTTAGTATAACAGCTCAATTATTCCAGTTCTTGGCCTTTTTAAGAGGAAAGCTCTTCCTGCAATATGCCAACTAGAGAATAAAGGTCAACAACGAACGTTATAGCTCGAGTGAGGGCATTTATATATCACTTAAGAGGCTACACCGTAAAGACAGTATGGATAAGATAGCTCCGGCCCAAAGTCTACGAACCATTAGAACGGGCAACAGAGATATCCTCGTCTGAGATTGCTCCCACGAATTGAGAAGAACCTCAACCAACCTGTTGTGCTAAATGGAAGACAGCTGGCCCAGGACCACCCTGGACGGTAGAACTAACCTAAGAAGAGGCATTTAATCCTAACGGTGAAAAATTTTTTAACAAGAGGCACTTAAATCGAATTTGAGTGGTATTTGTTTTGTCGCCACAAATTTTAATTTATATTACACTTCGGTTTTTATCTTCGATGTAGCAGAAATCATACAAGCTTGAACGAAAAATAGTGAACTCTGTAATCAAAGCAATACACGACTTGTGTATAACTCTAAACATTCAATCAATTCTCCAAACACCAAATATGAAACCCTGGAAGAACAAAACGAACAAATGATAAATTCCACTCAAATGTAGGTTTAAAATATTTTTATTTAGATTCATTTAGTGCACAGATTACATTCATTGTTCCACAAAGCTATAAAAGGAAAGAGAAAATACATAATTAAGATAGTGGGAAACGTGAAGTGAATTCTTAAGAAAATGGAAATGAGTTTCGATAGATTTTGTTCGTTTTCTGAATGTCTTTTCGTTTTCGTCTTTCTCTTCTTCCAAACTTAATTATTAAAAGACGTTAAATAATCGTTGCACAAAATGATGATGAACTTAACTAACTTAGTCAAACAACTTCCATACATATTCACAGATCAAAATAATTGAATTCCTCAGCAGAACCTAAGAACAGAGTCAAAAACCAGTCAATTGAATTACAAGAACTAACTACATGGTGTTCGGCATTTGCAAACAGACCTACGATGTATTTGTTTCCTTATTTTCGAATACACACATCATCTCAAGGATAAAAAAAAGGCAAAGCTCCGCAATCATTTCACAAATAAGTGCAGATTATCAGCAAGATCCCTGTCATTAGGTATTACATGATCGCATTAAGTTGCTTTTTTTTCAAATTAAAGTTAATTTTAGTCGCACTGGATGCAGAGTGTTTTCTTACGTATAAATAAATGCGTCAAAAATTGACAAATGTTTATACGATCTAGTGTTGATTTAGTCACTTATTGTATTGCGCAGTTTTGTTCAATTGTTCGCGGACTTCAGTAGTTCCACAACTTCTCTATTCAAGTCAGTCGCTTGTTTTCGTAGTTTTAAAACCTGCAAATCAAAAATTGGCATCAATTCTTTTTGAGGAAAAGGCTCTATAACAGCATAAACTATGGAATTCTATCCGTACCCACCTTCGTTCTCAGTTCCTTCTCATAAGTGACCAGTTCCTGGATTTGTGTCATAGTTTTTGTCATGTTTTGCTGGTCCATAGTCCAACGTAGATACAGTTCTATCAAAAAGAAAATGTTCACTTTAAATCAAATTCCATTGAATGATGGAACCACTTACCATCCCACAGCTCAAGACTTATAGGAGCAACAGACGGCCAAATTACATTCGGATTAGGATCGTACATCGGATTCAAGTGGTTCTTTAGCACATCTGGACGATTCAAATACGACCACAAACTAGTTGTTCTACTGTGTATCTTATATTCGGAACGTTCCTTCTCAGAGTCACAGAGAAACGTCCCGTACTGGCTGAAGTAACTGTGTTCGAATAGGAGGATTAGAAGATTTGTACTAAACTCGAAACTGCAGGGGAATTGACAGAAAAGTTGATATATACAGTCGAGGAACAGGATAAAAGTGGCTCCCGAACTTTTTGGACGCGTCTGTGGTGGGGTATAACAAGAGTACTTATGGCGGGATGAAAAGGGATGTCCGGCTTGTATCCATTCACGTTCAATGAGTGCTTGTAGGCTATTCAGTTAGTTAAGGATTAAATCACATGCTTTCTGGGATCAACAGAATTAAGTAAACTTACCCTCTCACTGTCCTGCAGTCTGGATTCAAAATGATTTGTACCAGTGATGTAACTATGAGTGTTGAATCCAGACCTTTGGAACCGTGCACAAGAACAGGACTCCCCTCCTGATCTAAGCACTGTGCAACGACGCAAGCGGCATTCAATGAGTTCAGCACCATACTAAGCCACCCACTGCCCTCTAGACGTGACAACCACTTGTCAGAGCTGCAGGTGGTATCATTGCATGCTGCAAGAAAACTTTGTGCATTACACCACTTCATCCGATTCCACTGGCCATTTGCACTTACCCTCAACTAACTTTGTAAAGCTGTCCAATATCGATGACGGATTCGAGACATTCCCAATCGATCTGTTAACCTTTTTCCACTGTGAGTAGTGTTGATCTGTCTCAGTGTTGGACTTGCCCTTTCCCCAGGTATCAACAATGAAGCCTTTTTTACTTCGCCCCAGAACAACATTAAGAATAGCCTCATCCGCGCGGCATCGCTTTATCCCTTGCGTCGAAATCGGTTGTGAGCTCCGCATAAGGATGGCCTATGCAACAAACAAAAATCAATGTTTGACCTCAAGCTTATTTCCCCTCCTCACTCACCCCATTTTCATGCCTGTAACTGAGAATAGGAAACCGCCCACCGTCCCTGAATGAGGCCGACTGACAAATCTGTTCGTCAGTTATTAGTTTCGGCACAATGAGAATAGCACCATATGTTGAACACACACTGTAATCCTTGTTGACATGGGATATGCGCCAATCGTCGCCGGTTAGCAACTTAGAAAACTCTGACTCAGTTCTACAATTGAGTAAGAAAACATATGTATTCTGGTGTATTCCGTTTGGACGAGCAATCGCTTACTGAAAGAGCGTATAGCCATCTTCCAATATGGAATACATGGGTCTGTAGAAGAATGCGTAGTCCAAGTCGATGTTGTGAATTGAACTAAGCTGCTCCAGAGATGTGGCCACATTGAAGTACTCCTTAGAGTGTTTTATTTCCAACGACACGATGCGCAAATCCTTGCATTTAAGTGTTATTATGCCGCCAACAACTACATTGTTCACCAGAAATGGTTTCTTCTCCACGCAATCGATATTCTTGTGCAGTAACTAAGGAAAAGTTAATACTTGTAATCTACATGACCCAATTTAATATGGTTGCCTGAAAACCCACCCATAGTTCCTGGGTATTCTCCTGACGGGCGCTCAGCAGCAAATGGTGACCCGTAATGCATAGAGTTCCTTCAACTGTTGCATGCAGATGGTCGTGCAGGAGGACACCATCGAGTTTTGGGGTTTTTATGAGATCTACGAATTCCATTGGGTGAACTTGATGTGCGCACAGTGGTTATGGTTAACGAGAGCTTATGAATCGACTTGCATGATTTCTTTGTTTTGGTTTTCTCCTTTTTTTTCAATGTTTTCAAACGTCTGCCACTCGGAAAGGGAGATTTATCAAAAGTGAAGTTTATCACCAGTGAAAGAAAAGTCAATCGGCCGCAGTGTTGGCTTCTCTTTCTTTTTGTTGTTCCTTCTTTTTGATTTGTTTGACTTGGAAACAGTCGTGGCTAAGAAAATGTGACAGAATGAGTTAACATTTTCTAAAATTATGTTCTATTGTCATGTGTACGAATTTAGATTTGATGTTGCAGAGGACTTGTATGCGAACAGTTTGTTGTTAAGAAAAATCGCAAACAACTGACAGGTGTTTTCGCAATGGAAAACCAAATCTCAACGAGACTCCATGATGTCGTGGAATGTTTTTGGGAGGAACACATTTCATGGCAGTTACTTTTACAAATAATTTTTAAATTTAAGACCTTACATTTTTATTGTTGATTTTTTTACACATTACGTACAATGTCAGCGTGTACTTGTCGACCAAAAGAAAAACAACAGTCATATGTCCTTCGAGCCCATATTAGTTTAAACGTGGCCAAAGTTTAAACTGGTAAGTCTGGAGTTATTGCCGTTTTGGGGGTTGATTGAAACAGATTTAAGAGTTGTGGGGTCAACCAGACTGTCGGTAAGAATATAGATATCCTTTGCATATATGAGGCGGAGCCGTGCTTCGACTTCTGCACCGGTGTAACGACTTACGGTAAAGTTAAATAAAAAACGTACGAAATTAAATACAAGCACAATGGTCAGTATCAAAACACTTGTCGGTTGTAGAATGACAATTAGGTTGGTGAATGAGTATAAGAGCATAAGTGGCTACACATTCCGGCTTAGGTGCTGCAACTTTTAGCTGATTTGATTTGAATTGATTTGATTTGTTAAGTTGTAACGAAACTTTTGGGAAAAAGACACCAACTATAATATTATATATGTACTCTCAGTTTTGGAAAACATATTGCTGTCTAGTGTAAAGTAAAATCTGTAAAGAAGCTGGGGTGAACCAGAAATAACTTCCGTTCCAGGATGAATGTTGATGTGGAGCATGTTGGGGTATGAAACCGTGAATGAGTATATTCGGAATGACTGTCCAGGATGCAGGCTGACCAAGTGCATACTACCGAACGTCAGCAAGAAATTCGGGGTTTTTCTGTTGTCTCTAGACAGAAAAGAGTGCAGAAAACTTGTCGGGGTACAAACGGAAAACTTCACCTTCGCTAAGCACCTAAATCTACCTGGGCTTAGTGGAGACACCCTTTGCGACGCCTGTGAAAAGGTGAAGACACCTCAGAGCACTTTCTCTGTCAATGTCCCGCATTTCCTCGTATCAGGTGGCGGCTGTTTGGCGTTGATGTTATGATGCAATTAATGTTCGAAGTGAGTCCCAGGCTTGAAGTGAGTCCTAGAGCTGATGATAGTCTCTAACCAGCAGCAGAGTGTTTTACTTATCTCCTTTTACCTAATCATTTGATTAACCAATTATAAACCAGTCAACCCCTCCATTCACGGTCAATGTAACCGAATTCTTTCGATTCAAATGTAAGTAACAAAAGGTCCATAATTAAGCTATTGTGGGAATAATTACTCTCCAAGAACTGTTTGTATGTAATTATTAACCTATAAATTGGTGTGATTGTAATATTTGCCACATAAGTAGTTGTAAAAAAATTCGTGGACTCTAAGACTTACACGTTCAGAGGGTAAAACTTTGGGCTAGAATTTCAATCAGAAAGGACTTCTCCTTGAAAATGGACACGTTGACTAAAGGTTTCAAATATCCCGGATCCTTTTCGGAGGGAATTTCTCCAGGTAAGCTTAACTTAATATCGCTGTGTAAATCTAATTCATAGTGCATTTCAGTTCTCTACTGCTCTCAGTTATTTGGAATCCTTCCTCTGAAAGGCATTCAAACAAAATATGGAAATAGTAGAGTTCACTTTTCCTGGCTTTCCTTTGGTTTCCTTGTTTGCTTGGTATTCCTCTTATGGGACCTAGTGGTGATCGGATGTTACATTTACTACAACAGAAGTAATCGAATCAACGCTGGGTTTATAAGTAAGCGAGGCCAGCTATTCCAGTCGAGATTTTAAAACCAAAGTTCTTTACATAATAGCCACCCTCATTTTCCATTCAATGGGATTCTGCATTTACGGGGCGTTCCTACAACTGGCTCGACGATGGATGGGGATTATACAAGGTTGGACTGTGATGGAGCAAAGATTTCTTCAACCGCCCTATGTCACAGAGTGGTCCAACAGACTTAAAACTCGATTATGCACGATTGGAGTTGTGATTGCTGCTTTATCTGTGGGTAAGGCAAGATGTCTGCAGTTAATCTCGAAGATTTCCACCCTTTGGTTAATTTTTCAGGCGAACATGCCTTATTTCAGGGTTCACAATTGTATGCATTCTTTGGAAAGGGTACGGAATGCAATATAACCAATCGTGTGATGTCGACGTATTTTATTGAAAGGTTTCCTTATGTTTACGACTTAATGCCGAATGGCGTTTCTTTAGCTTTTGCTCAGGTATTTGTAGCAACTTTGAAAATTTTCCTTTTTTTAACATTCATTTGCAGCTTGTGAGCATATTCGGAACAGCTGCCTGGAACTTTCTTGATCTATTCATCATCCTGATCAGTATTGGAATAAGCACGCGCTTCAAACAACTAAAGAGGGCTCTGGAACATCATTTAAATGAGGTAAAGGTTTGCAAACTGATACAAGAAATCTACAATTTTCTTGCAGAAAACACCCACATCTCAGACTATGCTTGGTTTTCGACTGGATTTCATTGCGATTTGTGATCTTCTTGCTTATGTCGACGGCCATATGGGCATTGTTGTCTTTTTGTCTGCTGTAAACAACTTGTACTTTGTTTGCAGCCAACTCCTTAATGTATTCAAGTATAAATTATTGTGAGCTTTTGTAAGTGCAAGTTCTTATGTGTTTGTCTTTCAGTCCGTTGCGCTACACTGTTGATTACATCTACTACTGGTACTCTCTGCTCTATTTGGTGGGAAGGACGTTTTATTTATTTCTCACCGCTGCGGACATAAATGAATCTGCTGAGAGTCCTAAATATTTGTTGCACAACATTTCTGCAGAGCACTGGGAAAAAGAAGTATATGATATCTTGAAACCATTTTTTAATGCTGATCGTAGATTTCTATAGAGCAGCAGATTCCTGTTTCATATCAACTCAAAGACAATCGCTTTAACGGCAATGGGATTCTGTAATTTAACCCGTGGTTTGATTTTGACAGTGGGTAACTCTCCAAATTAAAAATGGACAACAAAAAACCGCTTATCATGTTTATTTTCTTTCCAGATGGCTGGAGCAATTGTAACATTCGAACTCGTCATGATGCAGTTTAACAGTACAACTGGCGGTCTAAAGCCATTGTGCGAAGAATAAAAATGCATTTACCTCTTTAGCACTTACGCATCCCAACTTTTATTTAAAACTATAAGTATTTGAACAATTAAATGCACATAGAAACAGTTTAACAAGTGGTTCTTCTTATAAGCTAGCACACAAACAGGTAATTTTTCCCTGAAAGTTCTTTGATTCCTACAAGACGTATCCATAGCGACAATCTTTCACTTAAAGAGTTTCTTCAAAGCCTCCTTCTGCGTCTGGTCGAACTCCGATTGCAGTTTCTTTGCGCGATTCAATTCGTTAAGGATACTCTTGTCGTCAGGCACAAAGCTACTGGCTATTGTTAGGTCGGCTATAGCGTTCTCATAATCCTGCAAGTGAATATGCGCCTGCCCGCGTCGATAGTAGCCCTTGCTGCAGTTCGGGTCGAACCGAATTGCCTAAAACAACTCAACATGAGTGTGAACCTAATGCAATTGCAACTCTCACAAACCTCTGAAGCAAAATGAACGGTATGAGAATACTGGCCGACCTTCAGTTCCACAGCAGCCATGTTCACAGAGTTGAGAACGTTGAATGAATCCAATTTCTTCAGGACCTCTTTCTTTTCCTCACCTTCTTCGAGCCATTGAATTTTGTTTCGGAAGAAATTGTAGTATCTTGTGGCTTTTCGGTATTTGCGTCGAGCTTCGTAGTACTGCTCCTTCCCGTAAAAGTCGTTCCCAGCGTTGCGAATAATTGTGAGCATGTTAAATATCTCCTCCGGCTGTGATCATCAATGTGAGTTATGTTCATGAATGAATTGAAAATAGGCTATTACCGTGTGCTTGTTAAGTTTTTCCTCCCAGTCTTGGGGATAGGGTGCCCAAATATCGAGCCCGTCTTTATCACAAAAAGCCCAATCCTCGCCAGGTTTCAGTTCCCCACAATTGGCTATATAAATTTCCTAAACGAACGATATAACTCAAGCCACTGTGAAGAAGCACTTGATTACCTCCTTCGGTTTCCCCTCATCACCGATGTTCATTTCCATTTCACCAATTATACCCAAGCCTCGCAACACTTTGCCTACCACCACATTGGTGCTATTCAAGATGTCGCAAACAACTGATGTTATGATGAACTGTGAGTTGTTGGAGTGCCTCTGTCCATAGTTGGCCATGCTAACGACACCTTCTTCGTGCTACAGAATAAAGAAAATTAACTGTGTTGAAATAAATTTTTAGTGATCATCATACCTTTAAGGTATAGTTTTCATCCTCAAATATCGGCCCATATATGCTATCCCCACTTGTTCCGTCTTTGTTCACAACATCACCACCCTGGGCCACATACACTGGTGTTACTTTGTGAAATTTGATTCCCTTGTAGTGAAGCGGCTTGCCCATTTGCCCGATACCCCGCTCACCAGTGCAAAGACAGCGAAAATTCTCTGCAGTTTTTGGGACAACATCCTTCCGCAGTTCGATTATCATACGACCAGCTAGAACATGAAAAACATATATTTGGTGTACACATGAATAAGGCGACGTGAGAATGAATTTCTACCGAATTCCTGCCCAATATTTATGTCGAAGAAGACTATGGGGTTATCTGTTGACGTAGGCTGGAGAATTTCTAACATTACGCACTTCAAATATTTATACAAATCTTTAAAATTATGACCGGTACGGAAATTTTTTGTTGCCGCAGCAGAGCAAATAAAAAACACAAACTTGAAAATTGAAGAGGAAACGTCAAAAAGTCAAGAATGAAGAAGAAGGAGAATCAAAACAAGATAGGCCACATAGGAGTGAAGTTGGACTTGATTTTGAGTTATTTAAATTTAGTTCGAGGAAAATGCTGTTTCGTTGAAAGATTTTTTTAAATCCAAAAAACCTGTACATAAATTTATTTTAATTGGATAAAGTTTGATACTTGTTGCAATGCTTGTGCAAATTGCACCTGATTTTTCACCAATTACACGCTAAGTCAAACATAAAGAAGAAGTAGTTAAGCAAGGATAAAATATCTCCCCAATGATATTAAGGTCCAATCATATTGTACGTCCGAACACATTTTTGCTTTTCACCGTCTAACGAAGAGGTGATATAAATATTCTTATATTCTAACCAACTCACCCACCGATGACTTGTTTGTGTCACTAAAGGAAACATTATTGCAAAGCAAAGAATTACTAGACTTAGGTCGACGTACCATTATAATGGAGATATCGAAGAACTCACCATTGGTTTCTTTCACTATAACTTAAAAGTGGGCCTATGTAGATGGGGAATGGGAGTTCCTTTGCCTTCCTGTGTGTGTGGGATCCTTTATTGCCAGCAGGGATGAATGAAGAAGTCGAATTTGATATAGAATGTATTAAACGGCGCCCATTATTTAACTATAGAATGCAACAACACAAAGGACTTTAATTTTACACTTGCATTGTTTTCCAAGACTAATAGGTCACGTGATAAAATTCGCTGTAAATGCGGCGATGGTACTTTGTACCAATGGTATGTGATTTGTGAATGATAATCAAGAAATGTCAGGTGACCGTGGTTTTGAGTATGAACTATAACTTCTTAGCTGCTAGTTGCTAACACCAAAAATACTTGTTTATTCTGGGACATTTTCTGAATCTATGTAGTTACAAGTGGTAGGATCAACTGAGCGAAAATACTTATGCAACCCATGAAATAAAGTCCATATCAAAGCGAATTAAGAGACATTGCCATAACGTTTACATAAAGACTTAAAACAGACCTTTTTTGTCGAAGCCGCAAAGAAATTAAGTTACAACAAGGTAACAGGGGATGATATCTGTGTAGGTATAAATCTTCACTTAACAAAATATGGCTTGAATTGGGAAAAGGAAGAGGCGATTGAAATGCTACTACTTCGAGCTGTATCAAAATGGATATAGTCCAATAAGTCAGAATAAGACGGCTGTTCTGACTGGGCCCATCGAGTGAATGTGCAATAGCGCCCCAGTTATTAGTATATGCGAGAGACAGAAGGCAGGATAAGAAGAGAAGAAAGACCGAATTTTCTTGTCAAAGCTCAAGCTAGGACTTGATGTTGATGATCGAGAGCAGTGTGCCCGCGAGCATGGAAGGCGGCCATATCCTAAGATAAAAAAAGTTGTTCAGGGGATTTTTGTTCAAAATGAAATGAGCAACTTTCACGACAAACTTAGCATATAATGGCGTAATGGAACGGATTGTTACGATATACGTAAGTGAACCGCAGACAAAATTAAAAGTGATGCCTATCAATGTACCTACGTAGGGTACTCGGGAATGTTAATTCCCCAATATGAAATTTTATAACCATCCCAACCTTTTAAATTGCCAGTTGTTGAACTTTATCGACAGTTAACTATGGCTTTGACCGCATTTAGTTTTTCCCAGTTTTTAACGCCACTCAAGACGACAAGGTATTCGAATCACCAACTAACACCCGATTAAATAAACTTCAAATTCGATTAGACATGCACAGAGAGATGATTGAAAATTTCAATGAACACACAACTGAAGTGAACTCCTATCCACCACAACAATTCACCTCATCATCGTTTTGTAACGGATTTAATAATTTACATTTACATTTATTATTGTTACTAAAATCTTACACACTAGTTTATGTGTTTGTTTATTTATAATTAGAATTAGTTTGTTTTTGAAGAAATTCTCAGTAGTAAAATCAAAATTTTAAGTTTGCTCTGCGCTTCCATTTGTGTTTATATATTTATATATATTTATTTTATCATTGAGTTCCTTTTTTATACCAGTAAAACTAAAATAACAACTTCCGTTCATTGACATCACTTCCATTTCACATAAGTTGGTAAAATTTAAGATAAAAAGAAAAAAAAACGAAATAAAATCATCATAGTATCGGTAACAGAAAATGTTTGTGAGAGGATATGCGGCGGCCCACTGGGGCCAAGATAAAGTACCAAAGAGGGAGTGAAATGAATTCAGAGTCAAGTAGAAAAAAAAACAATTATTTTTCTTTTAATTACTATCAGTGGAAATTTTGATCTATAACTGTTCACCAAGGAGCGGCTCAGCCGCCGCTCCTACACCTACACCAACACCAGCATCATTCTCGGCAGCAGCAACGTCGGCTGGGCCCTGTTCATTGTTTGCAGCAGCAGCATTAGCGGCAGCCGCAGCTGCGGCTGCATCGGCCGTCTCCTGTTTCCGCTTTCTGTGTTCGTAGTTCACCAACCGCTGACCCACCAAATACTTGTCGTTTTTGATTGCGACGTAGAGCTTTTTGAACTGTCGTATCTGGAAGTAGATGATGGCGACGACGACTACCGCTAGCAGGAAGAAAGGATACACCTCCCTGGCGAAGACAGTTCTCGTATTTACGTTCTTGTAGAAGATTGGCACGATCGAGTGGGCTATGACGTAGGGTACAGCGAGCGCCAGGCCAAAGCAGGTGATTACCGGCGTAGCCAACTCGCGAATGATGAATTTCAGATCAATGTCCCGCAGTCCGTCTCGATAGGCGCGATCAATGGCACGCTTCAGTCGCCAATCAGGCCCCATTAACGTTAGAGCGCATGCAATTTTTGTGTAGAGAACGCCAAGTGCCCAATCCTGCCACAGGAAATGAATCGGCGTCTGGTTGAGGGGAACGCGCAGTGGGATGACTAGGACCAGTTCAAGAAGAAGTCCGAAAAGCAGTGGGATGACGCCCAGCATCAGGACGAATATAATCGCTGCCAGGGCGTAAGACGCGCCCACATGCAACCAATGTTTAATTTTATCCATGACAGCGGCACGTCCTTGTGGAAGGAGGTTGACTGCGATTGCTATACCTCTGGAGATGATCCAGCAGAGGTAGGTGCCCACTGCAGCGGCGTACAGCTCATGTGGACGGGGTGGCACTTCAGGATTCGTTGAAACTTGATGGTTAGCTATGTGGTTGCCCACAGACCACAGGGCCATTACTTGACGCCCGATCCAGACGGGGACGGTGAGCGTTATAAGCGACGAGATGACCAGGCTGATGCACATGAACACAATTAAGCCAAACAGACGGAGCGGAAAGAACGTAGGTTTGTCGTAGGGCTGAAATCCAACAGGAGCGTCGCGTTGCAGGATGAACTGATGGGCGGCTGCAAGACCTTGATTTCTATCGGGTTGTGCCCGCTCCGGTTCAGCAGCACCTCCGTTCCCGTTCTCTGTTGTGTCGTTTCCAAGCAGGTAGCTCTTGATGCCCAGCACCCAGGAGACAGCCTGACACCAAATGCGAAGGAGTCCTTTCAGCCATACTCGAGTGTGCGATTGTTCAAAGAAACCAGGAAGAATAATCTGCAAAAAGATATTTTCCCACTAAATGCCTCAGGAAGCATATCATTGCATACCTGTAAGAGAAGCAGCTGCAAGCTCAGCTCGTTGACCTCTGAATCCCCAGACAGTGTGTATGGTAAGAACGTTGGCCATATGGATTTGAGAATTTGTATCGGTAGCCAGAGCATCAGCAGCACAGCAGATCCAAATATAATCACAGAAGCTATCAATCGACGAACATGCCGCAGAATGGAGAGATGAATCATTTCCTGAAAGGAATAAATGTTAGCAGAAGTTGTAAACCAAAAGCGGCCAAAAACCTTACTTGAATTGGGCTGAAGTCTGGATCGTTGAGATTCCTCAAGAACCAGAGTACTCCTGGTCGAAGAACTTCCCTGAGAAGCGAGATAAAAGCGGCGAAGTAATAAACGTACACCATGCCAAACATCCAGTGGATGAACAAAGAAGTGCCCGGCGCAGCTCTGAAGCTAGTTCGACGATCTTTGATAGTAGCATCAAACATTGGAAGCGAACATATATCCAACCACCATCCGCAGACCAACGGAAGTACACCGATTTCCACCACAGAGAGTAGAGAAACCTTTACCACGATGTAACACAAGCCTAGCAGCCACCGTATTTTGCTCATTTTGAAGAGGCGTGCAAAGTAGTGCAGCACCACCAGCGTCAAGCCGATATTGCAGTATCCAAATAGTGTAGTTATGAGTCCGTGGAAGTGCAAAAGTGGTTTGTCAGGACGCAGCAATCCCAACCAATTGATGACAAAGTTTCCAATGCAGTATGGACAGAAGGCGAAGGTGAATATAAAAATTGTGTTGAGCGATATGACCCAGAAGACGTGTTCTAGGAAGACCATACTACCGTCCAGTCCCAGCAGTCGTTCCCAAGTAAGTTCCTCTGCAGCACGATCCCACTCCATGGGATTCCAATTTGCTTCCTCGTTGGCATTTCCAATGTCCGCCGGATCTTCATTCAGCGCACGGTTGCCTGCCTGGGCCTCAGCATCAGCTGGAGGTGGTTCTGCATTATCGATTGGAACATCCACTGGTGCTTCATTTTCATTATTGTTGTTTTCATTATTGTTGTTGTCATTCAGTTCTATGGGCCCATCAATAATAACAGCACCAGCCTGTGGTTCAAATGCAGCCGCTGCTCCTGCCGCTACTTGAGGTCCATTTTCATCCGCAGCATTGCCTTCACCATTTCCTCCGTTGCCAGCAATCGGCGCAACTTCATCTCTCTCCAACCAATCCGGCCCGCCACCATGAAGGATTTGCTCTCGTAACCATACCAGACCGACAAACGACAGAAGCGTACAAGTGACGACGAAACATCCCCGGAAAGCGTCCGCCGCTATATTCTCCGTTGAGAAAACATCAAACGGCAGCGAGAGGATCATATCAAAACTCGATCCACTAAACATAAACCGATAAGTCCGATACGCCGACAGGGGAACTATACCAAACCACGCGAACGCAACCAGTGTATAGTGTAGCCAATATTTCGCCGCTTTTCCCACTGAGGATAACAGTCCTCCAGCCACATCTCGCAGCGGCAAGACACGAGGCATGTCCGGCGAGTATATTGGAGTAAATGAAAACCTATGACCGCATAACTCACAGTATTCCTTCCGTGAATATCGCATCCACTGCATAAGGCAATCCTGATGGATGTATTTTATGCTACCCGTGCATATGCATGGATAAAAGAGCGGACGGTCCGATTGTCCCTCACAACGGCAAACGCGACAAATGTCGCCCTGAGAGAGGTCGTCCATTGTTCGATAATTGCTTCCCTTTTCTGGACTATCCACTGGCAAACATTTGAATTCGTTTAACAACACCAAAAATTCTAAATCAACTGAATGCAATAATAGCAATTAACGTCGAGCGAAAAAAAAATTGATTTTTGTTTGTTGCAGATTAAAAAGAATGATTTTTTGTTGTACGAATTGAAAGAAAACCACGTCAGATATCTGTCAAACTTAGATTCGTAATTATTTTCTATGCTTTCTCCTTATTACATTTTCACACAGTAGCTTCAGCTATGTGCGGAAAAACTGAAGCTTATTACTTAAATAATTTATATCTACTTTTTGCGAGTCTTTCGGGACGAAAATTGGAGGTTCTTGTCGCGAGAAAAACACTCTGCATTCGTGTTTTTACTTTTTCTTATTATTTTTTTCTCCCTTGCGACTTTTAAGACATAACAAATTGATTCTAACTTCGTGTGACACTTATAAATAAAGTTGGGTGTGTTCAGGAAACTACTATAAGTCGTTCGAATTAACCAGTATTCACTTGAGTTTTTTTATTGAATTTAATTTTTGTTTTGTTATTAAATTCAAATGTGAAAAACTAAATTGTTCAATCTTTCGATTCATATATCTTACAACAAGACTGTCTTGACTATAACTGATTTTGGTTTTCAAACCCAGTCACTGTCAAAATGTAGAACTGAACACATTCTACAGGCTTCCAGGATTTACTGTCAAGAATTTTGACACAAGAAATTTTTTATTTGAATAATTTCGCAATACGGAAAAATTTTTCACAAGGTAAAAATTTCCTCAAAAATATTCAATTACCTACAGTAAATTCACGTGACAACAAACAGAAGGCATTCGACATTTGAACTCAATTAAAAAAAATCATTCAGGTTAAGGACGTTTTCGAAGACTCACTTCAAAATCATCGTTTTGTTTAGATAAAGCAATAATGTTTGCCCTGAGAAGTGCAAAACCCATGTTGAGTGTTGTTCGCAATAGCACCAGAACAGTTTCTATTACAGTTCCCAAATCTGAGATTTTCAAAGTCCAAAGCCAACAAGAATTCGATGAGAAGGTTAAGAATAGTAGCAAGCCGGTTATTGTGGATTTTTTTGCAACGTACGTACAAGAATGGACATAAAATATTTACAGTTGCATAACAGTTCTACACTCAATTAAATATTTGTTTCAATTTTTAGATGGTGCAATCCATGCAAAATGCTAACACCACGTATTGAGACAGTGATCGGGGAGAAAGCAGGAGCTATCACACTTGCCAAAGTCGATATCGATGAGCATAGTGAACTCGCCTTAAACTACGATGTTGCTTCAGTTCCAGTCTTGATGGTCATCAAAGACGGCAAGGTGCAAACAAAGTTGGTTGGTCTGCAGGACACAGACAAACTCCGCGCTTGGGTGGATAAGGCTGTTGAAGACGCCAAGTGAGGTGCTGAAGTCCCGAAGGTAAAATTCAGAGTGATATTTTCTATGCAAACGGAGGAATATAATAAAAAGGCAATTAATGTAAATCAGAAATAAAGTTTATTTGGCTAGAAGTCTACGTAAGCTATGACTTTGTCAACCGATTCTATTCGCTTGCGCAGGAGTTCTTTCTTTTCTTCGTCCAGCTTCAGTGAAGCCTCGTTCTTAAGGAGAAAGTGCTGCATAAATAACCGAATGCTGTTCTTAAATGTATCCAATTTTGTGTTTTTTACAATTTTTTCAAACACTTGTCTGCAGTCCGATTCTGAAGCTAAAAGGATGCCAACCATAATGTCTTTCATAAGTGCGAAACTGGGCTTGTTGAGATTGATAAAGTTCACCACCTTCAAGACAGACAGCGTCAGACCGCCTTTAAGTATCAAATGCACCAAGAACTGGGCCATGTTCTTGATCTGCCGTTTACTGAGAGCGTCAAGGTCATTAATGCGATCCCAGGATGCAAATTGAAAAGCCAACTGATACTTTCGATTGTATTCGCAAAACTTTTGGGCCAAGTGTGAGTAATACGGATTGTATTTGGCTTCATTCAGCGCGCAGTGCAAGATGACGTAGGCTATGCTGCGCTGGTCTTTTAAGGCCAAATGGAGAATCTTCTCAAAGGCGTCCATGTAATCTTCAGCGCTCATGATGATGCAGAATATATTTTTACGTTCATCCGTATTCATCCTCTGTTTCTTCGCAAGAGCTACAAGTTTTTCGCTGAAGGTCTCTTGTTGGGGATTAGATGATGGTTTTTGAGCCGAATTAATATCCTTTATGTTCCCACTCCAGGCCGAACCGACAATCCACCACTTGCCCACCTCATCGGCGCGCAAAAGATCTTCTATGGTTATGTTAAGAGTGGTTACGTACTTGTCGTTCGTCAGCATCGCCTTCAGTTTCTTGCGGAGATTTTCTCCGAGTTCCGGGTCGAACTTGGGAATTTTGTTGATATTGTTGTTTTTCACTGCGTTGAGAATGTCCACCATGAACTTTAGCCTCAAGTTCTCTTTCATCTCCATGGCGGAGTTGGCGATTTTCTTCTGTATTCCCTGCATCATTTCCTTGAACGCAAGTGGGTCATCCTTGCGGAGTTTAAAGCCGACCGATTGAAATATCAGCAGCAGGCACTCAACCGTTTTCTCACACAGGTTATCCCCCAGACGGTCGATAATTTGGAGCAGAAGGTTGTGTTCGAACACTTTAAACATGTACAGATACGATAGCACCAGAATTAAGTTGTTCAGTACCTTATTTTCCACGTCGGATTTTTCGGTAATATTTGTCATAAGTTCATCGAACTTGGTAATGAACATCTGCAGGAAATGTGCACCGATTTCAGTGCCAACGGAAGCGTGAAGATATGCCAGCGTAACGACGTGCTCTTGGACCATTCTCTCGTTACACAGAGATTTTGTCAGTAGGGCTTCCGAGAGAAGGGCATAAAGTGTCTCATTCATATCATGGCGGGAATGTGACATGTAAAGCTTTTCAATGCTGTTTGCGATCTTGTGCAGATTCGCCTCGGAAAGACGATTTAGGAATCCTTTGCAGTTCTTCTTCAGTCGTTGCAATTTCTCTTGTCGGTTACTATTGTCGTCAGCTGCTGCAATTGCACGTTGATGTGGTGGAATGTATTTCCCGGTAGCTGCTGCTGTTTCCGAATCATTTATGATGTTACCCTCGGCGTCCCGCTTTCGCCCGTAGATGTCTTCTTTTACTGAAAAGGATAATTTTATTTTCGTCAGGATATCCGAAAATCTCAAGAACTTACCTTTTGGCTGAGGGTCTTCTTCTTCTTCGCTGAAACCGTCTTTCCCATCTCCAAATTCTAAATCTTCTTCACTATTGCCATCCTCTTCATCCCCAAAATCATCGTCCCCTTCGCTACATAATTCTTCTCCAAACTCTGATCCCATATCCTCACCCTTGTCTTCTAGAGCCTTCTGTTTTCCTTTCTTCTTCCCATCATCATCACTAACCATGCAAAACTCCAAGGCATAATCAAGGCCATCATTGAACATTTTCTGGAGAGAACGTTTCTTATCCTTGCTCTTATTGATTTTCAGTTTTTTCTCGAGCTTGGAGATGATAATATCTTCCTCTTCATTTGCCAATTTCAATTGCTTGATACGTTGTTTCTGTGAAGCTCTTTCCAAGTCTTTTTGCTTTGCCATCTCCCGTCGCCGAATTTCTGCAGGGTCAAGACGGTCGTTGTTGTTTTTCTTTTGCTTCTCGATTTTCTCCTTTTTCGGCGCACTCTGCATAATTGCATCGACTTCTTCATCGGAAAAATCCGAAGGTATCTCATCCTCATTACTTTCCGGAGGCGCTAAAGGTCCTTTTCCTAACAAAGGGCCTTTGAAAGGTGTTACACCGGGTTTATGTTTGTTCTTGACTGAGTTCGAGAAGTAGTTTCGTTTGTTCTCCTTCTTCTGAAGCTTCTTTTCTTTGCGAAGCTCCTTTCTTGTCTTTGGTTTAACGATTTCCTTAACTCTTTTCTTTTTGTTTCCCTTCGGTTTTGCCATTATTCTGAAACTTACTAGTGTTTATTATTGAATGGAAAGTGACAGACGATTTATCCAGACGCACGTGTTGATGCTGGGGTGTGTTCATTGTGAGAACTTGACGTGAATCTATTGCGGTGAAGCACAGAATAGCAATTCGGATATATAATTACAATATGGGATTCTTCAAAATACAGCTCCATACGAAGTGTTCTTGTTTATAAATTAGAATTGTTTGCAACATTCATTCCACTATACGGTTTTTCCCCTTCCTACTATACGTATGCTTGTTTTCATTATGCAATCATAGTAGATGAATGCCAAAAAGATCCAAAGGAAAATTTGCAAATAATTTTAGCTTTCATTCAAGATCGCTATGGTCAGAGGTTTACGAAGATATCGGCCTTGGGACCAATTACCGAATTTGGCATCACTGTGGTGAATGTCAATATAATTGTAATAGATTTAAACCGGTATCACAAAACTGTCATTGATCATCAACAAATTAAATCGAAAAATGTCTTCTCCAGCACCAAAATCACCGGAATTATCAGATAAAAGCAAAAAATACGATCGACAAATCAGGTAAAATTAAAAAATACAATAATAAATATGTTCTACATTAATTGTCTGATAGGCTTTGGGGTGAGAATGGACAGAACCTACTTGAAAGTGCAACAATCTGTGTAATAAATGCAAATGCATTGGGTTGCGAAGTTCTGAAGGGGCTTGTTCTACCGGGTGTTGGAGGGTTTACCATTGTTGATGGATCTGTTGTAACTGAAGATGACATAGCAACCAAGTATGAGAAATTCAGGTCAATATGTTTTTCAAATCAGTGGCAATTTTCCGATTTGCAGTTTTTTCCTCGAAGAAACTAGTGAGGGACAGCCGAAAGCCTCTGAATGCATGCAGTACTTACAAGAACTCAATCCGGATGCAAACGGCGATTACGTAGATGAAAGCATTGACTATATACTCAACAATCGTCCTGATTTTTTCAACACTTTCGATGTAGTAATTGCATCAAATTTAAATGAGAAGACATTGTTGAGCCTTTCGAACAAGTTGTGGGAAATTAACATACCGTTTGTCTATTGTCGATCACTGGGATTTATTGGATCAATTCGAGTGCAAGTGAAAGAGCATTGCGTAATTGAAGCCCATCCAGATAATAGGCAATACGATTTAAGGTTAGAAAAACCATTTCAAACGCTGCTGGACCATCTGAAGGTAAGCACCTTAAAATAGTTCGGAGTTGTGTCAGACATTTGTTTTTATAGGTCACTACGATCACTCCTAAAGTGCCATGGTTGTTGGTGCTAAACAAATATCTGAATGAGTGGAAGAACAGCAACGAAGGTCGTATACCCAAGACATACAAAGAGAAGACTGCACTCAGAGAAATGATTCGGAATGGTAAGAGTACGCTAACAAAGTGTATGTACCCTTAAGAACATTTCTTTCTTAAGGAATGTCCGCGGATGAGGAAAACTATGAAGAGGCCATAAAAGCTGTCAACACTGCATTTGGTGCTGGGCATGTAACTGCATCTGTTAAAGCAATTCTGGACGACAAGGAATGTGGAAATTTAAACAAGCAGGTATGCGTGTCCTCTCTTTCCCGATTCACTTTTATATAAGTCCTCTTTAGAGCAATACTTTTTGGATTATGGCCAAGGCGCTTAGAGAGTTCGTTTACAATGAGAACGATGGTTACCTTCCGCTGCCGGGAATCTTGCCGGATATGACAGCGAATACAGAATCCTATATTAACCTTCAGAATATATACCGTCAGCAAGCTTTGCAGGATGCCGACAACATTTACCGAAAGTGTCAACATTACCTCAAAGAGTTGGGCTTACCACCAGACACTGTAACCGAAAAGTTGGTTCGTCTCTTCTGCCGTGAAGCAGCCGGATTAGCTGTGATTCGCGGTAGCAAATTGTCCGACGAATACGAGAAGACGAGTAAGATAGTATCTATTGGTAAACTTCTATAAAAAAAATCGTTATTCGCTTCGAAACCAAATAACGAGAAAATTCCCTTTTTCCATTCGCAGTTAATGGATTTGAAACTCAAGGCACTCTGGCTGAATATTATGTGGGACTACTGGCCTACGAAAGGTACCAGACCGAATTTGGAAACATTCCTGGGGAATGTTATGTGGAGAACGACACCTCGAAACTAAAGGGAATTGCAAACAAATTGCTTTCCGAATGGGGGGTACACACGCAGATAAGCGATGATTTGATTCATGAGATTTGCAGTTACGGGGGATCCGAAGTTCATACGGTTTCAGCATTTATCGGTAAGTACACGGATTACTGCGTAATTTTCAGGATTTAATCACTTTTTGCGCCTGTAGGTGGATGCGTTGCACAGGAAGTGATCAAACTTATAACCAAGCAGTATATCCCGGTTGATAATACATTTTTGTACAACGCCATTTCCTCTGAAACGACAACAATTAGATTGTAAATGTTAATTGTATCTTATAAATAAAATAGAATCACCTGGCAACATTTTCTTCAATTCTTGCCTGATTAAGCTGCCGATAGTATTTTTCATCAATTCATTGTATGTTGAAAATACTTTCCTCTCGATTCTATCTACTATCAGAGAAGATTATCTCGGAAACGGAATCCTAAACACTGACTTCCGATTCATAAGTCAAGTTTAGCAGCTACAATATCCTGAATTTTCATATATATATTCAAAAGATGCAGAAACCAATAAGTCCCTGGTATTTAGCTCGTAAAAGCACTGCAAAAATGTACCATTTGAACACACCCCAATCTAAGCAGTTGCTGAGCTGTCAAAAATTAGCTTCTGTCAATTTTGACTTTCTTTGGATTTGCAAAAAAACGAAAAGCAAATAATTTGTCCTCCGCAAATCCTGCTTTGGCCAAGGAAGCCAACTGAATCGCGTTCCCGTACGAAAAATTAAACGACATTACCGCCCGAAATGATTCTTAAGTAAGATCCCGCATTAACAAACAAAAATCGAACCATCATACAAAAGTCATATTTTTACGTAACCTATCTCTAAAGCAAATTGTATATCTTCCAGACTCGCAGTGAAAACAGGCCTGACCTATGGGGCATTAACTTACACCTGCAACCAAGGTGTCTGGGGAAACAGTGTACAAACCGAAAAACTGTTTAACGAAATAAAAGGACATGCCTGTCCTCATGTGGTTAGCTTAAAGAAGAAATTGCCATTTGAAGTTCCCGCACTACCGAAAACTGGTGAAGTACGCTTTTTGGCGAAGCACTACTACAACCAAGGTGTTAAAAGTACATTCAAGTTCATTGAAATGCTACCCTGCTATCTTGGCCAATGGGCAAAGAAGAGTAAACAAGCGATAGAGAAAGCATTAGAAGCCCCAAAACCAGCGACCTAAGAGGTTATCATTAGCATGGGTGGTGTGGCCCTTAAGTCGGGTCGTCCGATGGTTTGTAGCTTCGTTGTTGTATCTATACTTTGTGTACCCAGATCTGATAAATTGTAATGAATAAAAAATAATTGTGATGTTAGATGTTTGTAGTCGTTTGTTGCTTACTAATTCTGTCCTTTGATGGTTCAACATTGATTAGCAGGTGGTTCTGAGAAGAAAATACTTGTGATGGATAAGTTTTTCAGACTCTTGCACTTTATAGGGATTACCGAAATATGAACTATGAAGAGATTATCGAAAATAATTGCAATTATATGAAAAATGTCCACGGCCGGATATCATTCCTGAACTTTCGGTGTAGGTCAGTGTTTGCGAAGATCACTAAACCAACTAGCACAGTCACTAGGGATTAAGTTTGATCTTCCTAGTCGTAGCGTTGGTGTTTATTTGCTGTACAATGTCCAGCTATCAGAGTCAAAGTGTTCGATATCATCTACCCAAATTTTTACTGCTTTACAATTAGATTTCGTTAATTGGTCGTGGACAGGGATGAACAAGAAAAAATTCTGATTTGGTTTCCTTTTTGATTTCTGGTACAAACATACACCTTTTTGGCTCGAGGAATTTTGACAGCTTGTTATTTTGGTAGCATCTGTGAATACGAGGTGGTGGAATATCTATTGTTAGGTGGTTTGTGGTTACAAGTTACAGTACTTCAAGTGACGCTACTCTTGCGTATTGATTAAACACTGCTTTTTGATGGGAAAAATACTGTAAAAACTTAGCAATGGCTTGAAAAGTGTTACAGGATTCTGTTGTAACTATTTAGCGGTGGTATGCTGACTTTAAACATGGCCGTACAGACACCAAGGATGCTGAATGCTCTTGAAGGCCAATTGAGGTGGTTACACCTGAAAACGTCGAAAAAATACACAAAATCGTTTTGAAAAACCGCGAAGTGAAATTGCGTGAGATAGCGGTTAAAGATATCAGAAGGCAATGGGTGACTACTTTGCATTGACATTTGTCCATAAGAAAGTTATTTTCGAAATGGGTGCCGCGTTTGCTTACAATGCAACAGAAACAACAACGTACCGATGATTCTGAGAGCTGGCTTGAAGCTGTTTCGCCAGAATAAACACGACTTTTTGCATCGGTATGTCACAATGAATGAAACATGGATCCATTGCTACACTCCAGAGTCAAATCGGGAGTCAGCGAAGTCAGCAGCAACCACTCGCAAGGCGTTCAAATACGCAAAGGTCAGCCGGCTAGGTTAGAGTATCCGTATTTTGGAATGCGCACAGATTTTTATTCATTGACTATCTTAAGAAAGACAAAAGAATCAACAGTGAATACTACATGGCATTATTGGTGCATTTATGTTATTAGTTCCCGCGACTTATTGAGTGATGTGTTATAACAAAGCTCAACACTGCGAAAAAAAACTTTTACAGATTCGTTTATTTACTATATAACCCAGAAGACAGCGGTTGCCAAGTGTTGTCCTTCGTGATGGCCCGAGCTAAATATTTATTTCATTTTTTTATATATACAGTTGAATATAAGCATTACGTAGCGACCCAATACAGCACAACAAATAAGTCACAAACGTCATCTGTTAAAAATTGCACAACCAACCAATTTCGTTTTCAATTCTTATATTTATCGAAACAAAATACAAGAATCCAGTAAAAAACAAAAACGTTAATCAAATAAAAAAAACTATGTATGTATAATAGGCATTGTTATGTTTTATGGATCATCCGCTTTTTCCGGACTTGTTCATGTTCCTCGAGTGTTGCTTTAACTGTTGAGGTACTACATTTAAAATAAAATTGCATTTTTCTCTGATCATCAATTTAAAATTTCCCAAAAGTGTTTTAACATTTCTTTTGTTTATTTTTTTACTCCAGGTTTGATTTTATTTCTTTTCTCTTTTATAATTATTTCAAATAACTCGGTTTTATATAAACAAAGCTGGCTGCACATTGAATCATATAAAAGTTTTAAACTTTTCGTCGCTGGCGTGTGTCTGTTTGTTTGTTTGTTTTATTACTACGTAAGTATTAATGGTTTGTTGTTTAGTTTTTTTTTAGAAGAAGAATTCGCTGGAAAATCAAGGTATCATGTAACGATGGAGAAAGGGAAAACCGAATTTGAAATTATTCTTCGCGCAAGATCTGTGTTGATGTTATGCATAAATGTTGCTGTTGTGTTTTTTTAACAATTATGCTTTTGTTTCAACGGCCGGTGTCGATTCAACTTTCGCTGATGATGTCTCAGATTCGCTGGCTTTCTTCTTACCCCCTTTGCCTTTCTTGGCACTCTTTGCGGGATTTATTGGTGTTCTGACGAGTTCCTGAAATTGAATAAAAATAGAAGATTGTTGTCAATTTGAGACATCTTTTAGGAGAATACACTATATCGACTGGATATTGATGTGTTTGAATTGAGACAAGGCATTGACAGTGAATGTCACACATCAATTTTGAAGACTGCAGTAAACTGCAGTCCCTCAATTCAGTATTGATTTAGCAAAGTGTCTGGACGCAAGAGTTATCGAAAGAACTTATGCGGAATTATCTTTGCAAATTGAATTATTGTTAATTATACTATTTTTTATGGGATTGAACGAACTAACGAACGTCTGAAGGTAAGGTTTTCACATTGTATATCCTTTCTGTATTGAAACTAAATCCACGTCAACATTTAGTTCGCATTCTTTGAAAAAAAACACTATATTTTGCTATTGGCAGCTGTTGAGATGCTTTCAAAAGTGGGGTGTTCACTTAAAGCATTCCGTTGATCTGCCAACCTTCTAGAACCATGTCTTTACTAACGAAAAAAAACGATATGATCTTCTTGTAAACTTCAGCATTCATGAGACTACAACAGTCAATTAATCTCATCATTGCGAAGAACTGAATTTTACTTTGGGCAGCTGTTGAGATGCTTTCAGAAGTGTAATCTTCACTTAAAGCATTCCGTTAATCTGCCAATCACTTTTACAACAATCAAGTGTAAATAACGACTTGTACCGATTTTAGCCCTTCGCAACATACATGGAACCATTTAAGTTATTTTGTGAACTACATCTTTTTCGAAACCAATTCACAGAAAGAATCAGTTCTTATTATTAGAAGCACTAAGATTTACTTTAGGCAGCTGTTGAGAAGCTTTTAAGTGTAATTTTCACTCAAAGCTTTCCGTTGATCTGCCACATCAGAAAACCATCAAAGAATCTATGTCTTACCTTGAGTACAGGCTGAGCTATACTATGTTCACTCTCGTAGATCTCCTCAGAGAATGGGATACCGGTGACCAGATTAACTCCATTAGGCATAAGCAGTACAGTGTGCTTAAACTGAGCCACATATTCCGCTAAAAACACAAAGCAGAAGGAAACATGAAACTCAAGCATTCAAAAAGTTTAAAATTTAGTCAATCTTACTTGGTTTCTCGTATAAAACCTGGAAGGGTTCAAACATTTTATGCGATACACACTCAACAACACCCATACGTGCCTTGGTCTCTTCGTCAAAGTTTCGCAGATTGAAGGGCATGTTTCCATATTTCGTCTTAACCTACAAGTGATGAAGAAACAGAAACGTGAATGAAATATTTCGTACTGAAGATGTGCTCAATTTGCTGTTAAACAACTGAAGCCTCAGATCTCATAATCTTGCAATCACAAGGTATGAGCAAAAATCTCATCGGTTCAAGCGTTTCTCCACAGAATTCCTCGAACCACTTCAACTTCCACTCAAGGAACCCATCAAGCGCGTGTTTTTAATCATGGGCTATTGTAAAGGAAAGTTATGTGTAGAAAAAAAATTAAACTTGCCTCAGCCAGGAGTGCTCTTGACGCCTTCAACTTCAATTGGTAGTTTTCATCGGTTTTCTTGTAGATGGAAATTTTTGTATCCTTCTCGCGACCCTGAATAAAAAAAAAACAGACATAATTACATTAAGCGCGTGACTGGTTTGAATTTAACTTACAACTCCCTCTCCTGTGCTCACGATAACATCGATGGCATATACTTCGTGCTTTTCGAAATTGCATTTTTCATGTTCTTTGCGCTGCACTTCGTTTGGATTCTGAATGATCGTCTTCTCACCATCGATTTTGAATTGTTTCAGCTGATGACTGAGCATACCTTCGATTGGCTTGCACTTGTATGATTCAGCGACTTGTTGTACAGCATCGGTGATTTCATAATTCTAAAAAGAATCAATTGTCGACTTATTTTATGTCTGTTGGACGGTACATTTCTTGGAGTGGAAACATTGTTTAATGGGGGGTGTTTGAATTGTTTTTAAGATGTACATACATAAAAATATTTACAGGTTTATGACCTTCACACAATTCTACGTTAATTTTGCAAAGTGTCTGAACGCAGTGGTTACGTTAACTAGTGCGTAATTATCTTTGCAATAAGTCACAAGCAGTTTGTTGCTTTTTAAGAGAAACATAATGTGAAAGATATAAGGTTGAAGTCGGGTTTAGAAAAAAACAGTATTTGGAATTGATTAAGCCTCTTTCACATTTGTGCTTTGTGGACCTGGTACGTGAATTACTTATGGAGAGTCCCCTGAACAGTCACAGTCGTCATTTTCTTTCCTCTCTCAATTCGCAATTTTAGTTGCTTTCCTTTCTTCCGTACATACAGAAAACGCCTACCCTTTACAAACACCCAAAAATTAATATATCGGTACATTGCCGAACGACTTTCAACATATTTAAAAGCTGTGGTAGGAAACGTTCTCTTATTCTCTAGATTTTGGTACAAAATGAAGAATCAACTTTTGCACAGTGAATAGAAACAATGATTTTCTAAACATAATAAAAAAGTGCTATCGAAGAATATGCCGTAGCTGTCTTATCCACTATGGATCTAATCCAGTTCTTAGTAAAGATCACCATTTTGGGTAAAACTGTTTGGAGATAATTAGGGGGAAACCTATTGACTAGAGTTTCTCCATTGTGGCTCCCCAGGTTTTCTCTTGCAAGATATCGAAATTCATCTCGAAAATCATGATCTCCAGGTAAATACGTTTTGATTTCTTGCTGGAATTAGTTATTTTCATTCCATCATACTTACACTAGTTCCATCCTTAATTAGCCTGAGTGCAGCTTGAACGGCCCAATATGCGGCGAGTGTGACATCAGCCTTTCTGCCCGTCACCTTCTTCTCACTGGATGCTCCGACAACGACTGTATGTGCAGCAACCGCAATGAATCCATCAATATGTGCACCCAAATCTCTGCAAGCGGCAAAAACAAAAAGAACATTAGCCTCTCTCCCAACATCTTACCACAAGCAGAAAATGTGAATACATACATTTTAACAACATCACCGTCTTTAAGAATATAATCTGGATCATTTTTCATCGGCGAGAAATGACACACACAGTTGTTCACAGACAAGCATGTTGGGAATGCAATTCCTTTCTTCAGTTCTTTCTCCTTTTTGTAAACCTGCAAGAAGACAATACATATTTTCAGATAACTCAGAGAAGAGTTATCAATTTGATATACATTTTTGGAGAGAAATTGTCCTCAGATCTCATAATCTTACAATCTTCGGGAATCCGCTTCAACTCAAAAAAGTGTGCTGCCTAATTGAAAGTGGCACAAAGGGTCACCATACCTCAACACCAACGAGTGCCAATGGAGACACCTTTCACTTTTCTTTGTCGTCACTTCAAACCCTCAAGCGCTTTTTTTTAATCATTGGACAAATGTGCTCTACCGGTTTGTCAGTTTTGAATTAAGACTAAATTGAGTGCTTACCTTGCCGGTTTCTTCGATGATTTGATTGTCACCCTTTGTACAAATGTCTCGCACAGAGGCATCAACAACACAGAGATCGATGACTGACTTCAATGTTTCTAAAAGAAAAATAGAAGAAATGTCTATAAGTAGAGATTCAAGAAAATATTGGGCTCTATCTCTGGCCCGTAACGTTCATAATTTACTTTAAAAACAACTTATGTCACAGGTGAGAGCATGTACAAACACGAGAAGGTGCTGAAGTTAGGCCATGGCTCATGTAAATTGTCGACCAATTTCATTAAAGAAAAAGAAACAATTGAAAAGTGGAATTCACGTTTCCTGTATTTCTTCAACTTGCTAGAGGAATGCAATCAACAATCTTTATTTCCAACTGAAGAATAAGATCAAGTCACTTCTAACCCCAAAGTCGTTGATTTCTTGCTGACTCCTGCCTGCAAGACAATAATATTCAACTATATCTTAAAATTGTGCTTAGTTCCAATTTCAAATACTGCTCATTCAATCAATACACAAACAAACAGGTAAAAATGTATGTTCATATTCCCTTTCATCCATATAGAAATTCCTTCTAACCTGTAATCCACTTCAATCAGTCGCACAACGAAATCTGTTGAAAGAAGCGCGAAAGAAGTTTGAATTAACTTAAAGGAAGAAGGAAATGCACGACATCTAAAAGAGTACATTCAACAATCGTGCTAGCAAGTAAATCTAAATTTAGCCGCGTGGCATGCAAGCGATTGCCGAACCGGTCTTTTATTCTCGTCGAAGAAGTAAAAAAAAATGGTGATTGAAAAAACAAGACTTTCCAAAACAAGACAAATCTTATTTAAAGGAGGACAACAGTAAACTCCGCTGAAAAAAAAACTGCCCTTTCGTGACTCTTACTATCTGAGTGAAACCAATGGGATCCAGCAGAGATTAGCCTCGTTAGAATTCATTGCATGCAAACGCAATCAGCATGTGAAGGGTATTAGCGTTCCTCTTCAGAATATTAATTACACCACCTCTCCACGTTGTTCATTAATTATGAAATTGCAGAGCGAAAGAAGATTTCACAAAACTTGCAAACGGGCGAAATACAGACAAAAAACGAACTAAGAGTTTGAAGGTTAGAATTCGACAACTATCCGCGTGGCTCTTTTCGACAAAAAAAAAATGTGAAGTAATAAGTGGCATTTCCTGTACATGGTATTCGAAGAGATTAGATTACCTCACGCGAAGGAGTATTTAAAACTAGGTTACTTACTGTTAACAATTTCACCAGCCAATTTGTATTTGGTCACAACTAAATCCTCTGCAATGGTTTTCTCTTGTACTTCAACTTCGTCGGCCATTGTTGTTGATTCGGCTCTTTTTCAAATCGCGAAATTGAGTATAAAACCGAGTATATATTGAAATGAGGGAGATGTTGTGTTTTTTTATTATTTCGTCGCGATGAAATAATAAAAAAGAATACTCTTAATTAATACGTTGTCGAAGGAAAAAAACAAAATCAAAGAATCTTTTGTATTTTACATGCGACGCGGCAGCAGTATTTAGCAAAAGAAACCAACTTAACGTACCACAGAGCGCGAAGGAAAGAAAGAAAGGCAAAAAGAAAACGTCAGCCAAACGCGATTCAGAAACAAGTTCAATGGGTTGCGCAACATAGTTTTGAGGCCCAGATGATAGATGGCTCTGCAAGAAATTTTCTCCAATTTTGGTACACCATTCGTATATATGGGTTTTGAAATGATCATGCTCCATTAAAGAATTCAAAAAATTTTAACATTCGTAATCGAATTAAGAAATTCTGAAATTTTAAAAATATCTTTCTCCTGCATTAGATAAATAAAGAAACGTCAACCCTCAAATAATTTACTCCAAGTGTACCTATGAAATTGTAGTAGATGATTGAAAATATTTTTAGCGTTTTGACATTATTTGACGTGTTTTCAGCTGATTTTACCGGCGACACTAAATTTCTGCATTTTTGTGTTGCATTATAAACCATGGCTACAGAGATATCATCCCCGCTAACTCCATCGAGTGCCTCAAAGCATTTGGACAAAAAATGGAACAGCTTGAGGAAGATCCTCGAACGTCCCAGGCCGTTTTGTAAAGCTGACTTCACACCGTCCGCAGACAATTTGGACTTCCTGTTAAACACTTGCAAGATTTTAGTTATTGGTAAAGACTCAACCGACAAGTTCCCTTTCTCCAATCAACTTTCTTTGTGTTCTTGCAGGAGCCGGTGGTTTGGGATGTGAGCTGTTGAAAGATCTTGCTCTGATGGGCTTTGGAAACATTCATGTGATCGATATGGACATTATTGAACTATCCAATTTGAATCGCCAGTTTCTGTTCCGACGCAAGGACATTGGTTCGTCGAAGGCTGAATGTGCTGCTAACTTTATTAACGCAAGGTTTTATCCCATCTCACAAAGTAAATGTAAGGTCCCTGTCAATTCTTTTTCAGAATTCCAACTTGTAAGGTGACTCCACACTTCGCAAAGATTCAGGATTACGATGAGTCGTTCTATCAGCAATTCCACGTTATTGTCTGTGGTCTGGATTCGATTGTTGCTCGTCGGTGGATAAATGGAATGCTGATCTCTATGCTGAGCTACGATGAAGATGGCATGGTTGACCCCTCCACCCTTATACCAATGATCGATGGAGGCACGGAAGGTTTCAAGGGCAATGCTCGTGTCATACTGCCAGGTTACACTGCCTGCATTGAGTGCACTCTTGATTTATTCCCACCGCAAGTGAACTATCCCCTGTGCACGATTGCTAACACTCCACGTCTGCCAGAGCACTGCATTGAATATGTGAAAATTATTCAATGGGATAAGGAGAATCCCTTTGCGGCACCTTTGGATGGTGATGACCCGCTTCATATTTCGTGGGTGTACGAGAGGGCTTTAGAGAGAGCTAACCAATTCAATATTTCCGGAGTGACTTATAGGTAACGTCCTTAACATATAGTTCACCAAAGATCAACCAACTTCTCCATATTCGTAGGCTAGTACAGGGCGTTGTGAAGCACATTATTCCAGCAGTTGCCAGCACTAATGCCATCATAGCCGCAGCATGTGCAACAGAGGTAACAAAGAAATTCGTTTTTCATTTCACTCTGTCTGATTTATAATTTTGTTTTGAAAGGTGTTTAAGATTGCCACAAGTTGTTACGATAGCATGCAAAACTACATGGTATTCAACGATTTGGATGGCATTTACACGTACACTTATGAAGCGGAGAAAAAGGAAAACTGCCTGGCTTGCAGTAATGTACCACAAACTGTGTGCATAGACGATCCAAACACAACTACTCTTGATGACTTCATTAAGATCCTCTGTGAGGATCCAAAGTACCAGATGAAGAGTCCAGGTTAGTGCCTTAGTTTGGCAGATTGGTAAGGAGAACTCTGAAGACGATCTTTCTCAGGTATTACTGCATACATAAATGGAAAGAACAAGACCCTATACATGTCAACTGTGAAGAGCATCGAAGAACGAACAAGAGTCAACCTAACACAATCCCTTTCTGAGCTTGGTCTTAAGGATGGACAGGAACTAATGGTAGCAGATCAAACCACTCCCAATACGATCACTCTTAAAATTAAATACACATACAATGAAGTTGAAATGAATTAAAATGTAATTCTAGTGAGGAGATTAATAAATAAAACCTAAAAGGTCTATGCTTTAATATTTGTGTTTCTCTGTATCTTCGAGGAGCTTCTTTCTATCAAGGAGTAGTTATTTTCGATCTTAAATCTAAACCTTTCCATCGTTATCTTCCATTTCTATGTTTCGCCTTCTTGTGATCCACTCTCGTTCATATGATAATAAGCAACCATGATTGATCTTTGCTCCGTTATCAAAAGTAGAGGAATGAAATTTGGAGTGGAAACGCAGGTCTTGTCCCTGATAGCGTATATAAATCTGGCTTAGGTATTTTAAAGCTCACATTTGTAAAGTGATCAACTTGAGTTTGTGGAAGATTACGGGATCCATAGATTAAGCATCAATCAGGGATGAACATCTCCATTCATCGCTGGCATCAATATAAACACAAAGAAAATGATGCAGTGATGCAAACACAACTATGATGCTATGCGAAAAGATATATTTGGCTGTGTAAAAATAAATAGGCTGTGACGTCAAATGGTGTTGATAGGTAGTATATCTCTGTGTTCAAAATATTACATTAGTTTTTCCCTTTCACTCTGCTTTTGTTTTCGTTAGTAATCAAATATAACAAATAGCGAACGTGACGTCACGAAAAGGAAAAAATAAAATTCTGTTCACTGAATTCAGCATACCATCAGCAGCGCCAAGTACACACAGCAGTCCCTAGAAGCACTAAAAAATGACGTTTTGTAATCAAAATAAGACACGAAACCCTGCCCGTGTTTGACTTTTGGTATTGTGTGTGTATCCATATCGATTGCGACAAAACAGATTCGTACTGAGCGACTACACAAGAAATATCTCTGCTGAAGCAAGCGAAGAGTAGAAAAATAGAAGTAGCCAAGAAAAGAAAAAAAAAACGTCGCGGAAATAGGAAAAATTTTGTTCGAGCAAAATTTGCCAATTTCCAGTGAAACAATAATTTTCTTCTGCTCGAAATCGGAGTTTGAATTTATCAAAGTGTATAAATCCATAGACGATAAAGTGGTGAAGTTCAAGGAGAACCAGTTACATCAGTGAAAGGTTTTGAAGGTGCGCTACTCCCTCACTCGTTCATACATACAAATTTTCAGCTATTTCAGTGCTCCATCCGACCGTGAGAATGTGAAAAATATTCTCAAGTGCTCTAATATTTCGCAATATTACCGATGAGTGTTGTTTTTCTGTTCCAATTAGATCCAGTTACCGGATATTTGGACGACTCATTTCTTATCACATCGCCATATCTTCAGTCGATAAGCTCGTACCTCCGGAATAGAGGTGACTCCATGTGACAATCATAAGGAGACAAAAACAATATTTTTTTCAGCAACACGGAACACCGAAATCGCTTGCTTAGTTTGCACCTGTTACCAATTAGGATTCTTAATCGGGCAGCACCAACTCTAAATGTAGTCTCCATTGTTGGGGATAGTTTTATTGGATTACTTTCGTGGTGGGTGTGCATACGTGTGTGCGTTTGCTCCTCTGACGTCAGTCAATATACCTGTTTAGCTGTTTACTGCAAACCGCAGCAAACCCACCTACTTCAGGCGTCTCGCTCTCACTCGGTGTCTCAAGTATTCAACAGATTCATGAGACTTAACTGAAGAAGCGGACGAACGGCAGGCAATTAAAGATGACAACGACGCGACGTGTCGCTGGTTTGTTTTTGCATTACTCATGTGGAGTTCAATTGCACGCATAAATTCATTATCACCCTCCAGAGAGTCACATGCTGGGAGAATTCGATTTCGATTGCCATGCAAAAATAAACGGATAGTAAAAAAATCGTGTCCAGTTGACATCGCTAATGACGCCACAGCCAGCACGGACCAGAACTCTTGTATCCCTTGTGACACCAGGGCGTGGGTTTAAATTTTTAAGCTATTGTAAGTGACTTTCTATTCACATTCAAGCGTATTATATCCAGAAATGTGCGCAGCAAATTTGTTCAAATTGTATTCGAAATGAGCGTCTGTCTTTAATATGCACGGCTGTCACATGTGCAAACGTGTCGTGCTTATTGTGTTCCTATTAATGAGTTTCTGTTCGTGTCTAAGCGGAGTTCGAACTTGGGCTGAAATGTACTTACAGGCTGCATTCGAGCACATAATGCATCTACACATGATACACCTCTATCGACTGGTGCAACGGTATGGACGTAAAAATGCTACGTCGTGTCCGTAAATGGTTAAGTTTTTCAAATGGTACTTAGAAAGTCACACAGCGTGCAAATCAATTTGTAGAGCTATCGACTAGATGTCGTTTTCTTTGTTACAGATCTTGACGCATTAGAATTAATAAATTCTACAAGAATTTCGGCTCTAGTGTGAGCGTCAGCGTTGTCGTCATCATATCGTTGTGATCGGCTATTATAAGAGAACCAACTTGTTTCGAGAAATCTGCGGCAATTCATTTGTGCGTTCTTTCATCTGCCGTTCGCAGATTCAATGAAATCAAATTCTCAAAATTTGAACTTTGATTGATCTTTGAATCTTCGCATCTTCAAAACAAGTGACACAGCAGAGGACCAGTGCGGGAAGATTTTTCGATTGTCGTTCGACTTATCAGTAGCTCTGCTATTAGAAAGTTTGTTTACTGGCTCTGGTGTGTGAACGGTTTATTACGAGAGGCCGTGACGAGTTTTATCGCATTTGCGGCTAATTAATCACTGATGGATTTGTGAACGTTTTCATGCAGTTGGTGATTGCAAAGTCATGTTTGTGGATCCACACTTTGCTGGTGTTGTCAAGGTGTAAAGGCAACATTCTTCCTCATTCCACTATACGATTGTGACCTACCAAATTGCGACATTATCTGTTCATAATCAACAAATGAATCTTGACAAGATGTCTTGCACTTTTTTAGACTCACTTCCCAGGACTTGTTTGTTTCGAAACCTACTTGAGTTAAGTTATCTCTAAACAATAATCATATACGGACTTTTCTCTCTGATCTCTCTTATCTCGTCACATCCGCAGACATGTATGTACACGCAAATCTGTTTATGTCAGTCAGCCGTGTTATCTTTCAACGAAAACTCACGCAGTGACAAACATTTTGTTGATCAACTTACACATGCATCTCTAATTTCAGAATAAATCACGAATTAAGACCACACAACAAAACAAAAAATCCATCACAATGGCCTTCCGTCAACAGCCCGGAGACGAGTTGCCACCACCAAAGGCAGATTTCAGTGCGCCGCCACCGTACGAGCTCTCAAATTCAGATCTTCATGAAATTCCACACAGTAAATTACCCACATACGAGGAGGTCCAGATGGAGAAATCATTGAACGGCGAATTACCACCCTCATTGACCGCACACCCAGTGATGCCGCCACCACCATCTCCGCCGCCGAATCATCCGCTCACGCAGACCCGAACCACAAGTACCGGCACCCAGCCAGCATTGACGTTCATCGCCATCGACACATCAGACGCAGAGAATCTGACAAGCGATCACAGTTTGCTGGGCACAGACATTATCTTTGTGGCAGCGTTTATGGTGGCATTTTTGTTCAATTGGATCGGTTTCTTGATGCTGACGTGCTTCTGTCATACAATCGCCGCCAGATATGGAGCGCTCTCGGGCTTCGGCTTGTCGCTCGCCAAGTGGACGCTCATTGTGAAGAACTCCACAGATCTTGCCTCACACGAGAACTCATGGCTGTGGTGGCTGATCATGGCATTCGGATTCCTGATCTGCGTGCGTGCCCTCGTTCAATACATCAGCATCAAGCGCACCTGGAGACTGCTCTCGGCATCGGCACAGGAGCGACTGTTATTTTTCTATTAATCCCAGAGCGGATAAGCAATATAATTATTTTTACTATACCATCTATTGCTATGGATAATTTTACTATATACCTATGATTACCGTAATTGTAAAAGATAAAACACCAGACAGGACAACCGAATACTGGACTGTGGATTTCAGTGCTGCGGGAGCGGCTTGATGAAGATGCGTTCATAGACACTGCACTCAAAACACACATCCAATTCACACCGATCATATTCAGTAAATTAATTTGTTTGTATTTGAAACCTGAGTTCTATTTGAATGGTGCTCAACGCAAATTGGCAGAGTGCATCAGCACGTGTGCACTGTAAAGAGTTAGTGAGAAAGAGAATGAGACCAGAAGCAGGTAGCTCTTGAGTTTGTGAGCGTAGCAGGACGAAGATGGCATGCGGGGCGATGATGCTCGGCGTAGCCTTTCAGAACAGCCTGTCTATCCCTAGTTATGTGTTGCTAGCAATGTGATGTAGATTTCCAGGTTGTAGTTATAGTTATGAGTGGGACAGACTTTTTGTCTCCAAATGAGCTTGTGAAGCAAGCGGGAAATACAAAAAAAAAAAAACATTAAAGAGCCCCCGGTCTCAGTTTTCTTTTTATAATTGTATAAATGTCTATGTACACGGTTTACGAATTATTTTTATGGAAAATATATTTAGTAACTAATTTGGTCGTAACTTCCCAGTTGTTAAATGATTTTTAATTATTTGGTTTATTCAGTGGTTGTGTGTAAAGTGGGTGACGGTGCTAGAATGCACATTTGATTGGTGACAGAAATAGAAATTTTAGTATCGTGTAAATTTAGGAGAACAGCTGCTATTGAAAGATCACGGAAGTTTGAAGTTTGTACACATTTTTTCAAGCGCTCTCGGGGCAGAAAGGCGAACGCGTACAGATATTTTTTCGACAGTTCTGGACGAGGCACGTTCGCATAACCCGTCGCTTGTGCACATGGCAAGAAAAACAAGTAGCGTTTCGACACTGTGATATCTTTGATGATGAACTGCTAGTTACATAATCCAAAATGCTCTAGACAGTTGTAATCGCTTAATAGATCGAACACCTGCTGATTGGCAAGCACGCAATTAGAATAGGCCTTCAATCGAATGATTCGTTAAAAAATTTAGGAACGAAGAGCAACCAGAACCCTACAGATGCTTTGCACCTGTCCAGCATTAGCACGATACTCAGTAAATTACTTCCAAAACGGTCAGCATGATTGCAGTAGGTGCATCACATCGGATACCGATCTGGCAGTAGACTGGTCCTGTGCGGGACTGTATTCTCAAAGGCAACTACTTAGACCGACTGGGCATATGTTCGCTCTGTGGTATTGAGGAATTAAGTTGTTTGTTCTCAAGAGTCAGTTGAGTAACCGAATTCTCGAGATGTCGATATTGTCTATTGTAAATAGACAGTTGAAGATTTACGGATTCTATTTAAAGCGGATAAGGAAGATCTTGACCTATTCGAGGGTCTTTACCCGCGCGATCTTTGTTGTGCTCGCGGTAATTGCATCTAGAGCAGACGTTATCTACAGCAGATGTATGGCGGGATGCACTTGGTTAAGCCCCTACTGATACAACACACAAATGGATGGCATCGAAGAGTATTTAAAGCTGAGCCATTGGGACCATGTGTTATAGGTCGCTCTTGATTAAAACGGAGAATACTTAACTAACTGTACGTGCGTTATTAGGGAACCTGGCGACTAGACGCTTTTCGTTGAGGCCCAGATCTATGCCCGATAGAAAAAACAACTCCATATGTATGTCATACAAAAGACTGATGAACATTTCGATGATCCGATCTAAAAAATGTTTTTAGAATGTGCAGTAGCACGCTACCGATAATTCACTCAGATTATGTTATTTAGTTAACTACTGAAATTTACTCTTTATTTACCTACAATGAACCACACCTCGACATAGTTCAGATTTCAAAAGCAACCTTTCAAGGACTCCTTGATGTAGAATTACATTCTTAAAACTGTTTGCGCGTTATGTGCTCTAATCTCATCTCCATGCATTTTTGTCGGGTCTGTTTTCTGTCGTTCTTCGCCTGACTCGGAATGGATAACTTTACTTCCCTGGTCGGGACTATGTGGCACGTGAATTAGAGTCTAGTCTTCAGCAATGAGAAGACTCGTCTTATTGGACTTTTTGGGAAACCAACACAAACAACAGATAGATGATATCAAACAGCAAAAGCTTCGACCGACGTTCACAAGCAACGCAAGGGTGAAAGCATGATGAGTAACAGAAACTCTCATCACCAAACCAAAGCTATAACTTTCATTTATGTGCAACTTATTTGCTTCGTTCAGTTTTACTAGCTTTAGTGGAATGGAAATGAATCGGTACACTACGCGTATGCTAAATACGTTTTCCCTCAATGTTCACCATCAATGTTGCGTTTTCTTCAATATTCAACTTATAGTTGTGCGTGGAACTTTTAACGTACCGATAAGGCTTATGACAGAACTTGCTGTCAGGGGAACCTCGACACATTATTCAGGAAAGTTACACGTTAGAGCACACACATCTCTCCATAAAAAACACCCAATTTGTACTAAAAAGCCTTTATTGAAAAAACATTTATGAATAGAAACATACTTAACGTAATACTTAAACAGAAACAAAAACTGTCGCAGTGGACCTCACATAAATGTCAGTTTGGTTCGGCCCATGTTCACCTGCCAGACGTTCAGCTCTTCGTAGTCCTCAATGCATTTGTCCACTTGGTCAGGTTTGAAGCCCTTGGTGGTGCATCGGTCCATGATATCGGATATTTTCACGGTCTTGCTCGAGCCAGCTAATTCGCGTACAAGTGCGAATATCTTGTCAGAAGTGTTTGGAACGCTGAAAGGAGAATTCAATTTTAACGCAACACCTATTCAAGCCGCCTTCTCAAACCAACTTACTGTCCCTTTTGATGTTCATGGATCTGGTTGAGGGAGTCCTTCGACATTTCCAATAAACGCAGTGCTTCGGCTACGTCGTCCTTCTCCACAGTCTCAGACAGACGAAGGCGAGCCAAAGCAGTAGAAAGACGCAATATGCCGAGGAGGTTTCTCGCGGAAGTGAATGTCATGTCCTTGCGGTTCCTGGCCTCGCGGCGTAGTTCAACGTAGGCGCCAACAATGTATTCAGTTAGATCATCGGGAATGGTTGGGTTCATGCGCTTGCACAGATTGATGTAACGCCGCATGAGGTTCATGTCGAGAGACTTCACTTTAGTTGGCGGCTGGGTGCCGTGACTGTGGACAAATGTAATATGCTTGGCCAAGCGAAGATCGTTCTCGCGGTCGGGCTTGTCCTGAATCAACCAAAGCAAGTCAAAACGGGAGAGTAATGCGGCCGGCAACTGTATGTTCTGCTCAACTGTTCGACGGGGGTTGTATCGACCGAACGCAGGATTAGCCGCAGCAAGGATAGAAACCCTTGCGTTCAGTGTTGTCATAATACCCGCCTTGGCGATGGATATGGTTTGTTGTTCCATAACCTCGTGGATTGCCGTACGATCGTTATCGGCCATTTTGTCGAACTCGTCAATGCAACAGACGCCCTGGTCCGCCAATACCAAAGCACCACCCTCAAGAGTCATCTCTCCGGTAAGCGGGTCCTTCATGACAGCAGCAGTCAAACCGACTCCTGAGGAACCTCGACCGGTTGTATACTGACTGCGGACGGCTAAGCGACTGATGTAGCCCAGCAGCTGAGACTTGGCTACACCAGGATCTCCCATAAGGCAGATGTTGATATTTCCACGGATCTTCATGCCATCAGGACGTTTGTCCACTCCACCGACAAGCAGCAAAAGCAACGCTTTTTTAACATCCAAATGACCATAGATTTCCGGAGCCAAACTGCTGGCCAATCGCTCATAGAAGTCATCTTGTGCCAGTTCATTAAGTTCCTCGGGGGTAAGCTCCGAATCTTTTTCAGAGATTTCTGTGTTTTTGTTGATGCAGATAATGCGCTAAAGAAGTCAAAGTTAGAACCAAAATCGCCAAGTAAAATAACAGAACGTACATAAGCGTCTAAGAATGTTTCGGACAGAAGTCCTGACACCAATTGCCTGAATCCAGTGCGCATTAGAGGCAAGAATGTCCCAGAAATGCACACATGGTCACCAGGCTGAGCCTGTCTAGTGACATCACCGCGACACATGACTGTAAGGGTGCGTGGAATGTGACCAACTGGAACCTGATCACTGTGCTCTTGAATCTTAAGCTCCTGGAACTTGATAAACTTTGAACCGCGTGTCTGCAGATACAATCGTCCTCCGGCCTTGTTTACGCGGCAATCATCCGATGGACAATCCTGAACTGGCATGAACGACAAGGAATTCACCGGCTGATAGGTCTCTGAGCCGCAACGATCGCAAGTGTATGTAGCAACGACCATCATGGGTTTGACTTCAGTACAACGGGTGACAATACCACGAACTGTAACGAGTTTTCCAATGTGTTCAGCTTTGATCTCACGAATAGAATATGTCTTCTCAGTTGAAGCCGGTTTGAAAGCCACTTCACTGTGGAAAACAAACTTTGTGAATACACTGAAATGGAGAGCGCTTAAATCTACTTACAATCTCTTCATGAGTTCACTTGGGAACCGATTTCGCTCATCACGCATTTCCATTTGATTTCTGGTACGCGACTCCATCAACAGGCGATGTTCGATGTACACATCCAAAGCATCTTTGGCGTGGACTTCCCTCTCCTTATAATTGGGTAGAATCTCCATTATGATGTCGGAGAACATGTTTGCGTACCTTCGGCAGTTTCCAATAATGGCCTCCGCCAAGCTTTCATTGAATTCTTGAACATGATCCAAGTCAATGGTTATCAGGACCTATTACAAAACAATTTCAAGCTCGAATGGTACGTAATGTAAAACAGGATGTATCTTACCTGCTCCCTATGAGCTATTTTTACTAGCTGGTTTGCATAGACAAAGTTCTTCTTGCCATCTTCATCAGTTTTGCAAAACTCTCCAAGGAACGCTTTGATTGATTCTGTTTGCGAAGGGCATGATTCAGGATAAGATCACAACGAAACGAATTGATTGTTTACCTTTATCTTGAGCGTAATCACGTCTAGCCATAGTTAGAAATTAAAAATCAGTAAATTGGCGCTCCTGAGAATGTTTTAAATTGTTTGATGCTTTATTTAATGTGATACCGACGGAGCAATCCCTGTTGAAAATCACATCTGCTTTTTAAGTTTACGCGCCAAAACAATATAAAATGACAGCGAGTTAGGGAAGTGATGCCAAGTTGTTTTATTGGGTTGTTGTGATGTTGTGCTCAGTTAGCTCATTTTATAATATTATATTCAGAAACCAATAAGGAATTGGTCTCTAAATATATTAATGATGAATTTAATTCGTTTTTCGTATTTGTTCTGCATTTTTTATTTATAACTTGTATGTAAGGAATAAAAGCGATTCCATACAAGTGGTGCCTTACAAAATGTGAGGCTATTATTAAGGCTATGTTATTATAGACAACCAATTGTAATGAAATAGGTTTTCAAATTTTCCCGCTTGGAGTCTCGGAAGAACAAGCACAAGAACAGCAGTCCGAAAACCAGAAACCAACCAAACAGAAGACGGCACTGGAACTGGAACTTTCTGAAAGTCAGAACTCCTGTCGAAAGAAGGATAAGTATTTGAACAGCTCTCCTATAGGAATATATCTGTCTATAGCAACCTTCTTTTTGATATAGTCATAAAGATATAGAGAATGAATACCAAATGGATATTTCATGATTGGCGACGACTAGAAAAATATCAAACCTCTCAGGCTAAGCCTGTGTGAAAAAAAGGCTATCGCACCTCAATCTAGTCAAGTTCTAATTTTTTAATTCAAATAGTATTCCATTTTTTTAAATCCGGAGACAACCATAATCGTGAATGAAAAAACTTTGTTGAACGCACAGATCGATTTCTTTATGTTAATGTTGCTTTAGTAAGGCTTTTAAATATTTTGGTGCAATTTACTAACACCTAAGGCACTTAAACAACACTTTCTTGTCAGAATATATTAATTTGTGAATTACGATAGAGCTGTGCCGTACCGGACTGATATAGTTCCTCGACTTGGTTCTGCTGTTGGAACTACATAGTTCCAATCGCTCCACATATTTCAGCTAAACATGTCCCATAGTGTGAACTAGAAAACTGGAATTTTATTTACGAGAAGTTTACGCTTGGGAAGCTTAAGCGTGTGTGCATCGTTCTTGTTGTTGTATTTGTGTGCATTTTAGCATAATTTCCTCCTTCCTTTCTGAATGAGAATAAAACTAATATTGAACTAGACCCACCAAGCAATATAATTCATTCAGACACGTGTCTGAAAAATAGGTACATGGTTCCGCGTACAAAAACTTTCTTCAATATGATGATGTGGATGGAACTAAATAGTTCTTCCGAACTAGTTCCTTTTCGAAAAGAAACTGCTTCATGTTCTATCCGACAAATGAACTAATTTGCTCAACTCTAATATAGTATGCCGCATGTCCTCTACAGTGTTTCAAAGGTCATCATTTGAAGTGTAACAGTGAAAGAGTCATGCCGGCAAGGTAGATCATAAGACACATAACCTCCGATTGCAATTTTATAATATTTGTAATTTGCATGTCCCCTGAGTTAGTTTAATGATTAACATATATCCAAACATAACAAAGATTACAAAGTCGGTTTATTTTCCTCCAAGAGACATTCCCCAGTCCTACTGGACGCTACTAAAAGCGGATGAGGAAGCCCTTAGTTTTTTCGAGAGAAAAGTTTTGCGTGCGGTTTTTGGTCCTGTTTGCGTTGATGGCATCTGGAGAAGAGGATTTAACGACGAACTCTATGGGCTGTACAGCGACATGCTCCTAGTCAAGCGTCTTCGGATACAACGCTTAAAATGGTTAGGCCGTGTAGACCGTATGGGCACCACTGCTCCGGCCCGAAAAGTCTTCGAATCTGAGCCATTTGCACAACGCAACAGAGGACGACCTAGGCTAAGGTGGCGCACACAAGTGGAGAAGGACCTCAACCAACTTGGAGTGCGCAACTGGCGGCAGCTGGCGAAAGATCGTGCTGGCTGGAGAGGTATGTTGGTTGAGGCCTAGGTTCACCGCGGACTGTAGCGCCACATTAAAAGGAGGAAGAAGAAGAAGAGACATTACAAGAATGAACTTGAAGGTTTCAAAATGATGTATGACATGCGCATCTATTTAAAGAAAACACAAAGAGATAATTTTATTAACAAACTTTTATTTCTTCCTTTTTGTTTATACATAGCATAAATTTTGAAAAATAATATATAAAAAGCGAGAAGACAGTATGTATACTTCAATCAATAATAATCAATAATATTTCATAATAATTTAAGAATAACAAAAAATCTGTTATACATTACATAATGCAAAAAAGAAAAAAATAAAAATAAAAAAATTACAGTTACATAATGCAAAAAAAGAAATTAGTATAACTTCATTAAGAGAGAGGATTTATTTTCGAAAAAAAACTGATTTTATGCAAAATTAAATGAAAACATAAAGAAAATGGAGAACAAGGCGAATGAAAGGAATATTTACTTTTCCTTGTTGGTTAAATAAATTAGTATGGTGTTTTAATTTTCCGTTTATTATTTTACCGAACAGGAATTTTCTCATTTATTTTAGCTTTATACTTTGCGATTTACTTGTAGGGTTTTTCTTTGTTCTTACTTAGTGTCTTAGAGTAATAATTACACGTACATTACTTTTTTTTTCTTCTTCAAATCCTCATCTCAATGTGGCTTTCTTTTCTTATTTGTTTTTCTGAATTGAACCGTTTTTTTTTGTTTTTTTATTTAATTAAAACTAAAACACAGTTTTATTCCACTAAATGTATTTTTGCTCTTCATCAATTTATGTAAATAAGTTTTGTTTTTACATAAGACGTTTTTTTTTCTCATATTTTGGACTCATACACATCATCATCGAAGGCTAAAATATAATGCATTTTTTTCGTATATTTTCTTTATGTTACTAGAAAATAAATCTGTGCGATTTTTTATCCATATATAATATTCTTTAAATCAATATTCTGATACTATTTACAACGGAAGTAGATTTACGCTTCAAGGAGGAGCATAGGGGAACGGGGGAGCATTTAAGGAATAATATATGTTACTTTTCTTGTTATTGGGATAACTAACATTCATTTGTGCTATTTATAGTATTTCTTTTTTCTTTTTGCATATATATAGACTAAACTCATATGTTCGCGACAGACAAACTGTTTATCTGCCGGTGAACATTAAAAGAAATGAAAAGAAAAACGTGTTAATTTCTTTATATTCTATCTAGTAAAATAAACTTTCTTATCGATACATTTCATATTTAAAGCGAAATTATTATTGCAAAACTCTTTCTTGTTTAAAGGAATGCGTTTTTGCGTTGATTTAAGGAGGATCCTTTTCATTTCGTTTTGTTCACTCTTTCTAAGTCAGTGCTGCGAAACTTGGTTTCACATTAAAAGTGGTCAAATAACATAGTGTTTGGTTTGTGGTTTGTTCCTTGTTGGGAGTTGTTCATCTATGAGAGGCTTAGACTCCTTAATCAAACTCAATAACGATTCTCACATAACGATCCATCGTGATCCTTGAATCCGATGCCCTCTTAGTTGATCATTATCCAGGCGAAATACTTTTCTTGTATTCAAATCAAAATATACATACACATTAGCTTAGGTCTAGAAAAATATAAATTCCATTTGTATGTTTTCTATGTTTTATCTCTTGCTCTTGGTTCGTTCATTGCTTTGATGGTGATTGAATTTTGTTGCTATTTCTGCTCTGTTATTGCTTGAGAATTTTGACTAGATTTTCCAAAATACATGAATGGACTTTGACGTCGAAAGGATTATGCTACACAGTCATCGAATGGGGAGTTTTTAAGTAGGCAAAAAATAAACTGTGTTTTCAGAGACTTGATTTATTTGCAAATTTTTAAGTTTTGTTTTTGGCTGCTATTTTGGAAGAAACTATTCAGTTGTGTGAATAGCAAAGGAAATTGATTTGAAGTTCTTGGGCTGTTCATGGTAGCGCACCACGAAACAAAGGAAAACTTGAAAAGTCTACTCCTGTTGTAATTAAATCAGGAAAGAATTTTTTCGACTTTCATGACTTTTAGATGTTCTGTGGTGTTTCCCTTATTTACCGCCAATTTGTTTTTTTTTTTATAAAAAACCTGCAGTTTCTGAATGTGCAATCGCAATAAGAGATGTTCTCCTCATTCTCACAGGATTCAGTAAATAGAAATTCTATGTTTTCTATGATTCCTTTTTAAATTACTTTTGTTTTTAAGTTTGCAAATCAATTTCCCTTACTTTCATGTTTTTTAATTAATTATCTTTCAGGTTGTTTTTCGTTTTGTTTTCTTTTTTTTACATTTATAATTTCACATGCAAAATAATTGCTACGCACATTGAAATAAAGTAGCGTCACTTAGTACATAAAAATCACATGCAATATTATGTTTACGACAAAAATATTTTTGTTTCATTTTTCTTTGTTTAAACTAAAATACGTTGGTTGATATATTATTTTTATTACACAGTGATGGTATTTCATAAAAACCATTGTTCTTTCTTCGTTTTATTACGATTAGTTGTATACAGACACTGAGAGTGGTGGTGGTGGTGATAGGGAAGGGACTCGATTTTTGAAATAGATTTGATTTATATTGTGTATGGGTTTGCATTGAGTGAAGAGGCGTCGATGGAGATTCAAACACTACTAACAGTTCAGGTTGAGGCATATGTAAGATTGGATTTGGAATTCGGAAGCAAATTATTAGTCACAGGGATTGAAGTACATAAGTTCCTCTTATTGGCTTGCATTCAATATATTTTTGTCCAAATTTAGTTTGACCTCACAAAAATGTGATTTCAGCAAATTTTAGCTTAACTTTCAGGAAGTGGCCATTTGTACTCGTAATGCGTCTAATGTGGATCGTAATGTTTTAAATGAAAAGGTAGTCGATATCTGATTGCGTGATGATGGAAGGGCAAAAAATAAGTGCCTTAAGCGGCCAAATAATTCTCAAGACCTAGACGATTGTGTACATTTTCTGCGTACGTATCAGATTTATGCTTGCGAATAGAAGCAAAAGTGAAACTATGGGTGCACAATAACCTAAAAAGCTTAAACGGAATACGGATGAGAATTTGAAAAAAACACATCTGATTCCTTTTTGGGTTTGACTACAAATCAGGCCCAAAAACTATTCAATTTTACCAGACAGTACCTCAACATTTGTGCATGTAAACTGCAATTTATTTGTTTTCACAAAATAATACTTGGGTTGAATAGACAGATGGCGTAATATCTAAGAATTATCTAGCATAATAACAAATTCTGTAAAGTTTTATTCAATAAAGTAGAAGATGCAAAGACTGAATCACTGTTTTCAGTTGCAGCAGTCACTAAATAAAGCTACTTCAGATGTCAGCTAATTTTTGACAAGTTCCAAAATTTAAAATTACATCGCAGTTTTTGTGTCTACCTATTACGGTCTTTCGGTTTTACTCGACTTTTCCGTTCAACAGGAAACAAGCTTAAGCTTTTCTGTTTGTTGTGTCGATAGAGGACAAATTTGTGGCCATAGGTCAAATCATCTTGTTTTAGTACTAGGTTTCTGTTGAGGTTTTAAATCTCAAGTCAATCTAGAGTTCTCTAATGTGGATTCCAGTTAAAAAATGATTTAAACTGAATTTCGGACACATTAGCTTAGGTCTAGAAAAATATAAATTCCATTTGAATCTTTTCTTTGTTTTATCTTTTGCTCTTGATTCGTTCATTGCTTTGATGAGAATTGAATTTTGTTGCTATTTCTGCTCTGTTATTGCTCTGGTGAATTGTCTTTACGTGTCATTGAGTTTTAGCATGTTTTTTGCATTGCAGTCTATTTCTACTTACTACAGGGCCATTCCGGTGCTCCTATTCTCTGCGTTCTTGAGTAAAAATTAGCCACGACAATATACAAATATGAAAAAAACAGAAAGTTTAAATTTTTTTTTTGAAAATCCACTAACTTTGCAATCAACTGTAAATAATTTATCTTCAGTTCCAATCAATGCAAAAAAAGAAATGGCTTATAGAAAACACTTTTGTTGAATCAAAAGCAGTTCTAAAATCAATTTGGAATCGGAATCACATGTGAAATCCCATTTTTTTGTTGAACGCATCATTGACTTGGAGCCTGTTACGGGATACGTTCAAAAGCTAATCACAGCAATTTATTTATGTATGTGACAGCCTAACAACACACATTTCACATTGCAACGATAAAGGAGGCATTTTATTTTCGGACGCCTTTCCCTACACACATTGAAATCTTCACTCAGTTTGATTTGAATTTGATTGAATCGATCACAAACAAACCCATTCACGAGGACAACCGAAGATAACTAATTGAAATTAATAAAACTGCGCTTAGAGCAATAAAGAAAAACAATTGAAATCAATTACTTTGATTTAGCATTGGACAATAAATTCATTGGAAACTCGGAAAAGGCACTACGAAGAATACAAGCTAAACAAAGACTAATGATGATTCTTCAGGTGTTTGCATTTTGCAACAGAACCCTGACTCTATCCCTTCAACAGACACACACCAACGCACAGTGTCTCCCTTCATTTCGGTTTGCTAGGTGTATACAAAATTTAACCAATTGCATAACGTTTGAGTTTAAACTATCAATAAATATATATGTGTGTGTAATTTTTATGTTTTAGTAATATATTCATTCGTTATTAGGTTTCTTTAAATGTATGTATATATATATATCGTAGTTTAAATATATTTATATTTACTTTATTTAGACAAGTAGTATAACTAACTTAATGTATACATAGTATTTTTCATCTTCTTTTTTGTTTTGTTTTAAACGACTAATTTAATATTACATAATTTTATCATTATTACAAATTTGTTAATTGTTGGTTTGTTTTTGTTTTGTTTTCTTTTTTTTTACATTTGTCCTAGTCATTTATGTAATTTTTTTTTTGCTTTTCAACCAATAGTGCAGGCTTTCGTCCTCCCGGTGGAGATAAACGCGAAATAAAATACTTGTACGAAAGAATTTTGCATGTGGCCAGGGGACAAAGAACAAAGGATGTCCCTTATTTTTTTGTTCCTGTGGGTGAGTTTGAAATGTTGTATAGAACTCTAACAAAAACTAGTTTATCCGCATTTGTGTGTATTTACTTATTTGAGCAAGTCGTTGAGGTTAATTAAAAAATATAGAAACAACAAATAAAAATAAATACGATTTAAATTGATTCTGAGTTGAGTTGAGATACATTATTATTCCGTTACTATGTACTGTTTGTATTGATTTATGGCACATAAAGCAGTGTATTAACTTGATATACTTTGTCGGTACATACGACTTTACATAAACGATAAATAGAAACAAAAAAAAAACGAGTTATATAGGACAACCTAGTGCAGATAAATACTTTTCGTTGAATACAAAATTCTTGCAGTTGTATTTCATCTATTCTTTTTTTTCGCTGTGAGCGTATTTAAGAAACATTTAAAATTTAAACCTGACGCACTATGGTTTGAAAATTGTATTTTGCAACTGTTTTTTGTGTTAATTTTCTTCCTCTGGTTTAGTTTTGTGATTTAATTGTGTTTGAGTGTTGGAAAAGACAGAAATATACGATTTCAGGATCAGATCAGTTTTGTGAATTTGTTTGTGGTTGCGCTTGTTGAGACTCAGCGCCAAGAGAACACCCAACTGGAGGCACATATTAATGGGACTAGGTAAATTGAAAGATTTCCTATTCTAAGTTTCGAAGATGCTCCTCTGGTTGTGTTCTCATCATCGCTGCGTGGACTGACTGGATCTTCGGGTGACGATATGGGTCCAGTACCTGAAAGTGCAAAAAAGATTTATTTAATTATTGAGGGAATGAAATAAACACATCAGACGTTGTCAGTTTAAAGTAAAAAAACGAATGCTCGGATGACGTACATTTTTTTATGTATTCCCGTCACATGGGATCAGTGAATTATTAATATTTATTAGACAGATTTTACGTTGGTTGGATAAGAATGTTCAACTAACTACGTAGCATTCAGTCTGGTCGATTGATTAGGTAAGAGTTGGATGGTGCTCATGAAATTTATGATCGTTGTAGATTTGGAATTGCAAGTAGATAAGTTCGAATTGCAATCAAACACAGCCGGCTACATGAGACGGAACTGATTGAGATTTGAGCGGACTAGTAATTTGTTGTTTGACATTACCCACAGCGAATGTATGTGTCGATTGCATTGTTTGTCTAGTTTTGACACTTCTACCGTCACGGTTGGTATTGAAATGTATAAGCCAACACCAGCGGTACGGTCTTCAAAAATTCGGTTTAAATGCTAGCTTGCCGAGCTTCAGTACAGGATGACATTAATGTGAGTGGAAGAATACAGGCTCCCGTGAATGAGGGGTCAATTGTCAATTGTAGTTTATTTGTGATCAAGAGGCAATTGAGTAATAAAGCGCTTTCTCGAAGGATAGCTTGATCATCTCAGTTCGGAAACCTGGACGTTACTAAAAGCGTATGAAGAAGTCCTTAGTCTTTTTGAAAGAAAAGCTTTGCGTGCGATTTTTGGTCCTGTTTGCGTTGATGCCATCTGGAGGAGAGAATTTCACGAAGAACTCTATGGGCTGTACAGCGACATGCGCCTGATCAAGCGTCTTCGGATACAAAGCTAAAGAGGACTAGGCCATGTAGAGCGTATGGACACCATTGCTTCGGCCCGAAAAGTCTTCAAATCTGAGCCATTGGGACAACGCAACAGAGGACGGCCTAGGCTAAGGTGGCGCACACAAGTGGAGAACGACCTCAACCAACTCGGAGTGCGGAACTGGAGACAGCTAGCGAAAGATTGTGCTGGCTGGAGAGGCATGTTGGTTGAGGCCCAAGTCCAGGCAATTGAGTAATAAAACCGTTTTTTGAATGACGAAGGTCCCTTTGTACTTCTCTATAAGCAGACACCGGCATTTTATTAAAATGGAATGAGCAAACCCTGTTTTCGAGAAAAAAGTTTTCGTTGATGACATCTAGAGGTGAAGGCACAGACTGTGTTGTGGCATATGCCTGAAAAAGCCTCATATACAACGCATAGGATGGATAGCACATGTAGAGCGTTTAGATAACAAAGTTCCAGGTCGAAGAGTCCTTCAATCCGACCCATTAGGACAACACAAGAAGCGCCGATCTTGACGCACAAAACTTGAGAAGGGCTTTAACTGCTTTGGTGTGGGAAATTTAAGTCATCTAGCGGGAGAAAGTGATAACTGGAGGACCAAGAGGTTTTAAGTCTAAGTCCACCCATCAACCCAAGAAGAAGAAGAAGTAAATATTCATCTTCTTTTGATGCGTTTTTGTTTCTGCTATTTTTATAAACTGTTGCTTTCTTCTTCTGTAACCTTAATTCACAACTGTTTGTTAAAATTCGTCAAAAGTTAGTTCACTGCCAAAGTTCGGGATTATCTGTCAAATTTCTCCTTAAATTATCTTCTCCTTGAAAACCCATTCCTATCACATTACAAATCCTCAAATACGTATGCACCTCTTTTTGCATAGTTCTTTGTGCACTGTTTAAACCGTTAATTGAAAAGTCCCCATTTCGAAACTGAAGCTAAATAAGTTGGTAACTGTTTTGCAGCAACCGTGAAAGCTCTAAAACAATTTTGTAAATGCCCAAACTTAATCGATTTCCATTCGATCCGTTTCAATTCGGTAATTCGTTTTTCACACGTACGGGGACACGGAACATTAAGAGCACGCCGCATCTGTTGGTGAATCAAATTAGAGGCGTTCCGCTAAAAGCCGGCTCAGCGGAGCCAAATATGTAAACGTTCGCATCACAAAGGAATGCGCCATACCACGCCACCAACAGAATTCCCAAATGAAACGAAAATAAATGAGTCATGCATGCCCTCGGCTTTAACCTTTAACCGCGTGCGTCAATCCGCTGTGCGACCACTTGATCATTCAGAGCGGGAATCAATCAATCAATTGAGAAATTTAATTTCGTTCATAACTTACCATCACCAGATCCATCGCCGGATGCGTGCAGACTGTCCTCTTCGTCATCGTTATCGTCTGGCAGTCGGCCAGAGCCTTCCTCGTCGTGTCTGGCCATGTCGCTTTGAATGTCGGAGTATGGCCGTGCAGTCGAAGGGATCTGAAAGGAAGGAATCTCGTCAATACATTTTCAATTAAGCGAATTCAAGAGAGGCGACTTACGGCGCTGCCAATTGACGAGCGAATCTTAATCAATTTATCGACCAGCTCGTTCAGCTTCGTTGACTGGGCGTAGGAATGCTGGACGAGTGGCACTTCTGGGTTGTACTTCTGCGCGTCCAGGCCGCTGGTGAGTGCAACTTGATTGTAATCGCCGATTCGATCGCCAGTCCAGCAATGGCGATCATTTCGTTGGACATCTTCATCCTCGCACACGCTGAAAAGCACAAGAAGACAAAGCGAATAAAATCGAGGAATGCAACATTAACGGAGAGCTACTAGCGCCGAGAACCTAGACTGGCCCCATAAAGCGCTTATGTTTATGATTTTCGCCTAAATTAACATTAATTTCGGCGCAAAGTTAGGGCGCTCGGATGAGGACAAGGGACGGCGGGTGGCGATTTAATTTAATTTGCACGCTATCGGGACTTAGTCGCGGCTAGGTGTGGCGCCTCCGTTTGCATTTGCCGGCAACGCCAATGAAGCTTAAGCGGGTTTTTAGCGCGGACGTTTATGTGGTGGAGGTGTTATAAATCTGACTGAATTTGAGGAGTCGAGTAGGGCAGAGAGTTGAATGGAATTTATGCAGATGAACGTTCCGAATTAGTTCTAGTTTTGAGAGCGGGGCCAGATCGAACGCCCACATGCTGTCTGCGTTTGTTTTTCGGATGACGCATGGAATTATTGTTTAAGAAGTATTTATTGAAATAGCGCAATTAGTATGATAATAAACGGTCGTCTTAATAGTCGTGGGTTTTCACGAAGATCTTTATCGTAAGGGAACCAGTTCGAAGCTGGGCAAGTGGAAAAATTCGATGCCTGTACGAATAAGAATTTATGAAGACTGGTGAGGGGTGGATGAAGCGAACCTATGACTTGCAAATTTTTGCGAGATTGAGCTTAGTCTTTAGGAAGCATGCATCTGTGTTTTCGGAAGTCACCAATTATGACTAAACTCTTGGGGCCAGAGTAATTGAAAAGAATGAAGTGTGTCGGTGTAGAAACTGTAGGGGGACAGTTCCCTCGTTAACGTTAAATCTATATTTTAAAAATAATTTTTCAAACGAACGTCAGAAACAGTTTTAAAAGATTTGTCGATGAATATGTAAAATTTGATGACTCAAAGTCAGAAACCAATAAGAAACGTTCAACATGGTTCATGTCATTTCAGTCTGTTCGAGAGCTGTTTCTTGAATTTTTTCCCAGCTTCATTAAGACTGATCAAGTTGGAGACTGAGAATCTGTGTAAGACTGCCTGTTTTTTGGCGGAAGGAAAAAGTCAAGAAAGGCGCATACAAATAAGTGATCGGAAATTTGTGAGAAAAGTCGAACTACTGCACCAACGCAGGATGCTCAGCGTAATTCCCAAAAGAGGCAAGTTTATGGCAGTGCCGATTATCAGTATCAGGCAAGAACTTTTCGACATGCTATTGGAAGTTTAAATTTTGCCGCTCTGACGTATTGGGCAAGTGTGTCAACACACACACACTGAACGTCCCAGGTTTGATCCCGCGACTTGCATTTTTTTATCACAGCGCCACCCATTTCGAGTTGCAGACAACACACAAAGAGTATAATTATATCGAAATTTCGGTATTTTGAGTCAGCAATAGATTGCTGGTCCTCTCTACTTGTGATAGAACATAGCTGCTGAAAGTCGCTGTGACATTAATCGTTTGTGGGTGACAGTGCCACCCAATTTAATGTTTAAATATTGATCTGAGATGGTCTGCTCCGTACTTTAGTCTCTCTATTAAAACGTTTGCTATACATTGTTCCAAGAGGGTGTCAGAATTCAGGTCTATCCTCAGATCGGAAACTGGCCTCATATGTCCTACGGGACAATTAGTTTTGCATCGCTGAGTAAAGAATGGGAATACAAACTTTGCTTGGACTGTTAAACCAATCTGGTTGCACTGACAAATTTAACTAAGTCGCTGAAAACGCTCTGGACTGAAATTCTAGCCAAGAATAATTTTGATTTACCTTTAAAGCAGAGTTCAGTAATGGAAAAAACTCTAGTCCTACTTAGTGTAAGGAATGAAGGAAAAACTCAACAAAAGGCAACTCGAAAAAAGGCGCAAACAAATAAGTGATCCGAAATTTGTGATTTTCTTGGCAAATTTGTGAGTGGACAAGGTTAAATCTCGAAATACACAAAATTTCAAGCTATCAAAAACAGAGTACCGAAATATGTAAAATCTCGAAGAATCAAAATCACGAAAAACAACCGTTCAATAAATAATGATCTACAAAGATCTAGGGCCTAGCCTCTTCAATGGAAGGTATTTTTAGTTCAACACGGACATAAGTTTTTAAACCTTTTTTACGTAAGCCAATACAAAAAACCTAGAACAATGAAAAAAAAAAATAACAACAAGGCAAGAATCAAACTACAGTGGGACTGCTTGGACATGGCCGGGGCACGTTTAACAATTCATTGCCAAATCATTGCCAAATAAATCACTTCAAATTGTTCTCTTCCAAAATGTTTTCTTAAACATCTTCATATTTTCTTCTGCTTCTGGCATCTGAACGCCTAAGACGCAAAATTGATGATTTGGTCAATATGAAGTCAATATCATCTGCTGGATCGAAAAGTAAAAAAAACTGCATTCAGTTTTGAAATGAAACAATGCTCTTTCAAATTAGAAAAAAACTTGGGTTTCGAAAAGTGATGGCAACATTTGTAATTGCAGTGTTAGAGCGTTCCTAGAAAAAAGAAAACCATAAAATCTGATGCATCGCATTATTAAATCATCCCATGAACGAGACAATGCTAAGGAAAACAGAGGCGCATCATTTTAAATTAAAAAAAAAAAACATTCAAACCATAAACAAAGTATTACACGATGCTTTTTTGGGCCTTTTTAAATAAGGCAATCCTACACTTCAGTAGCTCAAAACAGTTTCAAACAGAAATCATATTCTACAAGACGTACGCAACTTTAAGTGCTGTCAAATCTTATTAACTACACTACAGCATAAAAAGTAACTGTTCTCGATTCTAAAACAACATAAAAAAGCGACAAAATTCGAACGTTTGTTTCCGTTCGAAAATGTATTTGTATTATTACAAGAATATACGGTTAGTTAGATAGTTTTGAGTTGTCACAGCATGGCAGCATGCCAATTTGAAGTTCTGAATCCGTTTAGTTTTTGTGTCTTTGAAATATTTGTAATCACTCTCAACACTTCAAACTGACATAGTGACGTTATGTCGGGACCACTAAAAACTGTTCGTTCGCAAAGCTTGTTTTCTTTACACCAAGCTCGATCATACTTTACATTCTTTACGCCGCGGTGAGAACTCATGCTGCAAGAGTTCTTTCGAAAATTTGTGTCAAGCAGTGGAAAAAATCTCGCAAGTATAGAATTTGAAGCACTTAAGAAAAAAACTAAGCCTGCAGGTACAAGTAAACAGTGTCGTATGCCTCAAAATTTCAAAAATTCTCTCCCGGTCAGGTCTTTCTAATTTTTCTCTCAAATCATGGCTCATACCCTAAGTCAAATTTTCAGTTTTCGCTTGGAGAATTTGTCTGATGCATGGCATACTCTAAGAACCTTTCTCTTCGTTTGTCAACCGTATATTTTGAAATTTCGAACGCACGTGAGTATGAAAATGCAATCTCGGTCTTTCATAATTTTCTTATCATATCTGCCCTTGCAGCCATGTTGCACCTGCTGTCGGTGCTGTACGAATAGAGAATACGCAATTAATTTCGCCTTCTTCGCGATTGTAGTTGTCGCACCCCTAATACCAATCTTTATCGACAGGAAGTTTCTGCCGAATAAGTACTAAGCTTGACGGATGACCACTAGGGGGCGATACTTACTTATTGACGATTCTCGAGTAGAACTCCTTGGACTTTTCGATGGTGGACAAAAAATTCAGCAGTTCCGCGTCCGGGGGAGTGGCCCATTTGATGCTGCCCTGTGGGCCGGAACGGATGTCATCGCTTGGCTCCTCCTTCGATGGTAGCAGCTTTGGAGTTCCGCATGTTTTCTTAACCTATAAAAGCAGAAAAGAAAAATAAAAATCAGTTAAACCTGGAAAACCGTCTGCATTTCAATTACAAATGAGAGTGCGAGCGCCTGAATGTGGTGGGTTTATGTTGGCGGTTGGAGAAGGGCGCTTGTCAGACACACTCGAATGAGACGAAGCGAAGGAAATGAAACCTTTCGTATGGATTGGTATGCTATGCTCCATTGACGTGGCATTCCACTCGACTTATCTTCAAGTTACACAGTCATTACGAGACGTGAGGTGGGTGGTCGTCTCGGTGCTGGTGCCGGTTGCTGTCAGCCTCGGGGCGGATGGCACGCAGGTGAATACTGATCATGAACTTGAGATAAAATCCCTTTCAAGGGTCTTCCTCAAATGACGGTTGGTAACTGAAGCAACGGTATTCAAAAGTTGCATTTCTTAGATGACAGACATTCCCAGTGGAGGGTTATTGACTTGCCACGTCGACAGGGAATTCTTCCTTGCAGACATCCTTCGAGGGATCTGCGCGTGTGTGTGTGTACGGCGGTTGAACGGGTGAATGAGTGTAGGTATGGCAGACATTGCTTCTGGGGTTTAATTTGTTTTAATTACATTTTGGTGTTGTAATACAAGGTCTGCTTAGTGTGTATAGGTACATGTTGACAATTTGCCGGGGCAGAGGGGATGGAACTTTATACTTACTCTCAGGAGAGGTAAGATGGGCGTTCGAGAAAATGTGTGTTGAAAGGGAGGCTTTGGGACGAGTAAATAAACTTCGTCTTTCCGGTGAGTAACTAGAAGTGCAACAAGCGAATGATGAAGTTGATTGGTTAGGATGGGGAGGGGGTTTTTAGTTTCTTGAAACTTGTACGAAGCTATAGGTTGTGTAGGAGGTTGAAAGATTTATTGGAAGCTTTTGTGTTTCAATTAAAGTAAGTCGATATTCACTGTGGTGTATGCACCTTCCTGAGTTTTGCTCACTTGGACTGTGAGGAGGAAGGAATCCACTGTCTCTGAAAACTTGTATTGATTGCTGAGGTGTAATCGACTGGATTTTGTTTTATAATTAGTGCGTGCTGAAGAAATTGACAGTGCACCTAAGGAATCGGTCAACATGGACGATCTGGTGGTCATCCTTAAAGTTGCCATTAAATCCCAGTTAAAGTTAAATGGGAGTCGGTCTGAAGGATTTAAAGCATCTATAAGTATGGAAGAAACTTTTAAAGGGGTCATGCCACTAGACAGCTCGCGAATTGGCCTGCAAACATAAGACGGTTCACATTCATCTTCATTCAATGTGCTCTGCTGGCTCTGAATGTTGTGCTAACTTAACCTAACAACCCGCCAAAGCACGCTGCGATGAGGACTCTCAAATTGATTCTTGACATTTCACCCGCCATCGGGCGTTCCATGAACAGCGTATTTGTTTCGAATCTTCATGAGATATGAGATCTTTCAATAAATACGTGTCTTCAGGAGATACGTCGATGGTCAAGCCTGACCTCCATTCCGCGTTTAGTGGGGCTGTGAGGGCATTGTCGATATCATCGTCATCACAATGGCAATCATCGTCATCATCAACATAACGCAGGCTACGTTTATGATGTTCAACTAGAGGAACGCGATAGAAATGCACAAATGTAAGGGGTCTACTTGCTCTTCCGCCATCGACCACAACTTTAGATGAGCTATGTATGTATGTCCAAGCGCAACCAGGTTTCTGAACTAAGTCCAGCCACCTTACCATGGACCCGCCAATTGATCTCGGAATCTCTTCTGGCACAGTTGTCAGTCTTTTCTTTGGAGGTTAGGATACACTGCACTGTAGCGCTCAGACTCAAAAACTGATCCATTGTACTATCAGGCAGTAATCTTCATTTACTGTAGTTTTCTGGTTTTTTGAAGAAAGACCAGCAGGTGCTTCAGCTCCCACGACATCAGCGCCAAACAACCGCCATCTAATACGGGCAAAGGCGGAATATTGACAGAGAAATTGCTCTGAAGTGTCTTTACCTTCTCCACAGCTATCGCAATGGGGGCCATCACTGAACCCAAGCCGACTTAGGTGCTTAGCGACGGTGAAGTGTCTCGTTTGTACGACGACAAGTCGTCTGCAGTCTTTTCTGTCTAGAGACAACAGAGAAGCCGCGGATTTCTCGTTGACGTTTGGCAGCATGCACTTGATCAGCCTACGTCCTGGAGAGTCATGCCGGAAGCCTTCACCAAGTACGAGGGTAGTCTTAAGGTTGGTTCGGGCCCTACGAATACCTTGTTACTCGGTAATCTCGTTTCCCATGATCCCCTGATGTCCCATGTCCAGTCAAGTCAAGCGAATTTGGTCTGCCAACCAAATAGAGGAAAGACTTTCATTTCTGGACCATCTTGGAAGTTGTTAAATGGTTGAGTAAGGCATTAAGCATACCATGGCTGTCGCTATAGAAGCAAATACTTCGTCGCTTCCACCTATTCTTCACAATTTAACATAGTTAGTGGCCATTTGGGTCGCAAACGTTTCCGCCTGCAAGATCGATGTGAAATTACCTAAAGAGGTGTGAAGTTTAAAGTCCAGATCCCTCCGTCGTCTTGGCGCCGTTCGTGAAAATCGGACAACATTCCCTTCCGGGTTCAGTTTCTAGCCAGATCCAGTCCTGGATACGGGGAAGTCGACTTAGAATGAGCGACGCAGCTAGATCATTAGTGAACCAACATTAAGTTACTTGTGCATTTGTCCCAACTACACTTAACTTTTCTATTCTGATTACAGATCATTCTATCTGACTCATCTAGGCCAATTCTAGAGGAAACCTCAGTATTAGTCCGTCGACTAAAAATTCTATTACAATTTCTGTTCGGGCAATGTCCCGCTTTTTCATCTAATTTAAGGTCACCATAAGCGTCTTAACCTTCGAGTTGCTGACAACACTCAAAGAGTATTAATTGTCTATGGAAAGCTTCTCAAATCTCGCCGTTCGGAGTCGGCAAAAAACTGTAGGTCCCTTCTACTCGTGAAGAACAATAGCATGCATGACACGAGTAGTTGTTGTAGAAGCTAGGCCCTGGTCCGTTATGGGCTGTAGTGCCACTCAATTATTAATTATTATAAGCGTCTTAACACGAGGATAGATATCCGCACGCTATGGCATGGTGCACTAGGAAATGTTAAAAAAATCGTTTTAGACCCCCGGAATAACAAGGAATTCCAGAGTGACCTGCTAGACGAGAACATAATATAAAAGACTGAAAGGTTTCATGGTCAACGGAAAATAATTCTTCTTAACCATAATGCCAGGCCCCAGGTTGCACAAGCCGTCAAAGCCGCACTTTAAGAGGTCAAATGGTACGTCTTTAAGCACACATCCCTATTTCCATGACTATGCATCAATAGATTACCCTCTTTTCCACTCCCTCCGGAAGCTATGAAGAAATCCTTAAAATCGGATCTGTTTCATTGAAATTGGTTTCTTTACATTTTGTACCAACTCTAGCTCTTTTTCTTTTTTTCTCAATACTTCGTGGAGTCCTAAACGTGCACTAAACGTTGTTCGCAATCTGCTTCCCATTTGTGAACTTTGCACCAGTCGACAGGTTAAGAAAATGTTGCCTTGAGGAGCTGCAACCATTTATGCCTTCTCCACTCCCTTCTCGTAGATCTATTGAGGAGCTGCAAGCATTTGTCCCTTATCTTCCAAGTTCGCCTCATTCACTCACTACTTTCCCGTAGATGTACAACATTTAATTGCACTTTCCCTTTTTTCAATTCACCCAAAATAACGAACAAGACCCAGCGTTGCACTCCTGCCCATGCGAGGGGACGGAGCACTTAAAAAAAATATCCCACTTCACCTGACTGCCACAAGGACACTTCAGACGTGTGCTCTCATTCTCACTCACAAAGCACCAGACGACCTTTCATATAAAAGCAGCCACGTTCACGAACCAAAACCAATCTCCTAACCTTATCATGTTGCAGTTCTCATTACGGTCCACTTCATTACGCACCCCCGCCAGGATTGTTAAGCAAATTCCACAGCACTCACGTGCGAATATTAAACGCCTCCCATCCGGCATCCGTGCACATTGCAGTTGCATCTTCTGCTTCAACATTTAGGGGGCCAAGGCGAGAGCGCAGAAACCACGGAACCAGCGAACCAGCAAACCACGCCCCCACTCCCACAGAGGTTACATTTAAAATTCCCCAAGAAGCCCCTTAAAATACAGTACCAGGCGAAAGAATCCTTAATTAGTTTACATGCATTACAATTATGATCGCAGTGCACTACACCGAATATTAAGTGTCCTCCTGTCTGTCTCCCTGCACCTGGGCGGTGGCAGCGCTGCTGCCGCTTGCCACTGATCCGGCAAGGGGAGGCAGACAAAAACGAAAAGTCATTCTGTGGCTGCACCAATTTTGGGGACGACGAGGTGCTCTGGTGCAGCGACACCGTGAGCCCGCACCCAGGGTAATGAATACGGCACAATGCTCGCGCACAGAAGCGGGACACTTGTTCTGCTCCTTTTCATCTTCAAAATGTATTCCTTTTGTAGGGACCGTAGGCACTGGCTCCCATGCTGGCCCGGGTCGGGGACAAATGCGTACAATTGTCCGGGTCGACCGCCTGCTGGAGCACAGCCACCGTCATCGAAATAAGGTTAACGCTCATTATGCTGGCCAAGAAACTAGGGGACCGTCCGGATCCGGTGCCATCCTCCCGCCCCCCTCCCCGTTTGGTTAAGAATGTGTAACACATCCCTGGATAATTAAATTCTTTGTTTATTAATAAATGCACACGGCGGCGGGTGGTGCGAGAGGCTGGCCACCCTACAGCGGCGTGTTTCCTTCAATCCTGGCCTTGCGAGGACAGATTGCGCCTCGTCCGCTCGTTTGGGTGTTGCGAAATGAATACCACACACCAGCTCGTTGTGGTATGCAAAGAATTGAGCGGGTGCTGGGGTGAAACTAGGACGAGTAGAATCTGCTGTGAAGAACCGTGCTCAGCCTTCTGCCAGTTCCTGCGATTGTTTCGCATAATTAAAAACATTTTTTGCTGCTGCGTTTACTTTTTTTTTCTTGCATTTTTTCGGAACAATAATTGTGCTGAAAGTTTGTTGTGGGAATACGACAGCACTACTGTGACACGAGCAGAGTCGTCCTTTCGGCGTGATGTGGAGTGCGTGTGAGTGAGTAGACGGCCCTCAGAGCTTCGACAATTAGGGTGACTGCTCGGATAAATCATAATGCGTGCCGAAGGATGGCTGGTTGGGTTGCTTTTACGTTTTGCCCGATTTAGGTCAAATCTAGCCGCACTCCAGTGATTGTTGTGGGTGTATGTTGTGCAAGGGAACGACACTACAATACGTGTGGTAGTGGAGTTCATTAACATCGGAGCCTTGGGGTGCGTTTAGTGGAAGCGGCGTGACAGACATGGGAAACAAATTTTAATGTCGGTATGGCAGTTGAGTTATTTTTTCAGAGAAAATTCTTCTATTTTTGTGCTTGTTAGGGAGTTCCTCATTTAACAGGGTGACATATTTATAAATTGAAAGATATGCGGTAACTCATCAATCATCGAAAAATTAACAAAAATATCGTTTTCCAAATGACACCTGTCAAATTCTTTCTCTCCTTTCCCTGCTATTTGCCATTGTTAAGGTTTCGTTTTCACTTTAAATACATTTTCGAAAGCCAAAACCTCAAAAATTGGAAAAGCGAGTATCGAGTAGTATCAAATTAGTGCCACATCTGCATCAACATTTAATGCAATTTTCAGAACAGAGGGTTTTGGTTAAACTATGGTTGCGGGTTTTAACGTGATAACCACCGAGAGGTATAAATGATTGATGATTGAAACAGAACGTGAGGAATGAAATTGCATAAACTGGCTGTGGCCGACGGGATATCACATGGCTTTTGTGGTTTTAATTTTGGATTTACAAATTGTGCACTTTAGTAATCAATTTTTGATTTTCCGTGTATTTTTGTTTTTCTTGTTTTGTTGTGTCATATGGTTGTGAACTGTTTGTTTTTTGACGAATGGAAAATCAATTAGAGAGTGCATACTTACTTACACTTATAGTTCGTTAGATTCTTTAATTCGTGTAGTTTTTTTTTTTGGGCATGGAATTTCTTAAGTGTGCTAAAGTATTGTTGGTTTATGTTTATAGTAAGAAAATGAAGTGTGACGCTACTGAACTGTCCAGGCTGATAGGCGACGAATGATTATCAAAAATTTTGTTTTATAATTGTGCAGTGTGATGATCACTCTGACAACCGCACAAATTGAGGATTTAAAGATTTAATAATAATAATTGAGTGGCACTGCAGCCCACAGCGACAAGGGCCAAGCTTCTACAACAACTACTTGTGCTGTGCGTACTAAGGTCCCCTTACGAGTAGAAGCGACCTAAAGTTTTTTTGCGGACTCCGAACGGCGAGATTTGAGAAGTTTTTCATAGACAATTGGTACTCTGCGAGTGTTGTCAGCAACTCGAAAGAAGTGGTGCCGTTACAAAATGCGAGGCGTCCCGTCCGGGAATGGAACCTAGACTTTCGGCGTGTGGGTCTTAGCCGCTACCCACTACGCCAAGTGGCCTGGTCTTTATTCCCCCACCGTGATCGTCATAATCTGTCAGATTTCAAAGAAGACAGACGAAATGGCCGCTAAAAAGTCGATTTTTATTGGATGCGTTCGCAACGATAATTATATTAAAAATATAATTTTGTAGCATAATTATTCATTTCTTCTAGAAAGTAAGATTTAACAAAATAACGGTTGGGTAAGGCGAATTTTGTTGGTCCTGCTTCCGTTAATGACGTCTGAAGGAGAAGATTCTCTATAGGCTGTACGGCGGCATGTGCCTAGTCAAGCGTCTTCGGATACAACACTGAAGATGACTAGGTCATGTAGAACGTATGGGCACCACTGCTTCGGCCCGAAAAGTCTTTGAATCTGAGCCATTGGGAAAACGCAACAGAGGACGGCCTACGCTCAGATGCCGCACACAAGTGGAGAAGGCCCTCAACCAACTTGGAGTGCGCAATTGGAGGCAGCTGGTGAAAGATCGTGCTAGCTGGTGAGGCATTTTGGTTGCGACTCAGGTTCACCTCGGACTATAGCGCAATTAAAAAAAGAAGAAGGAGGGCGAATATCACATCAGAATATTTTAAACAATTAAATTAAGTGTCTGTCTTCAAATAAAGCAAAACTACTACATACTTTGAGAATTAAGTTCTCTGATATTTATTTTACGTGTATGTTCTCCAAATCTTAAAAAGTAAATTGTCGAATGAACGGTTTTAGCATCAGCTATAAGAAAAAATTAAAGAAAGAAGCACCACCATTTCGATTATTCGATACTTATGTAATATACATAATTATTTTGATGAACGTTCAGGTCAGGGTTCCAGACTAGGACCTAGCACCACGGCATCCCCATGTTTTTTATATGAAACATGTTTTAAATTGCATTTTTCGGAGTCAGCAAAAACTTAAGACCTCCCCTCGTTCGTGAAGAGAACAATAACCCCACAAGCATATTTTATTTGTTTCTTTCCCTAAAACTATATCAGCCTTCACAGCAATTTTTGTCTCTAGTCGATTCACGAACTAAAGTTCGAAATCTACGAAAACTACGAAGTTGACCCACTTAAAAGCCGCAGGCCAGTAATCGCTAACATTGGTCAATCACAATAACTAATAGACTTTGTTCCCTCTCCGTCTCCTCGGTTTCTAAGCTAATCGATGTATAAAATGGCTGGACAAAGTGCAAGAGAGGTTTCGTTTAAGCAAAGATTTATGTCCTTTTCACTTCTGCACTGCCTCTCCTGTGATCGCGTTGTGATTTTTTTCCTTAAATTCAATTTAAGCAATTTAGGTTAAGGAAATCCCTTTAAGACGAGCTCTCAATCAGATTTGACTTTTGGACCATTTCTCTTTATCAATGTGGCGCTACAGTCCGATGTGGACACAGACCTCAACCAACATGCCTCTTTAGTTGTTACTGCCTCCAGGAAGGTGTCGCCAGTTTGCTGGACATTTTGAATAATGTGAGCTTCAGTAATTTTTTTGACCGATCTTCGTATAATCTTTGCAATCAAACGACCATAGGCAGCGACATGTAAATGGTTCTTGCAATCATTGGAAACCGGTCTTTATCATCGTGAGACATGAAGGGGTACGTGAACAAAAGAACATTGAATTAATTTTTGGTTGTCATCCGTAGAGGCAACTCATTATATATGTACGTACCTATTTGAGGTCGCATTAGAATACGCAGAAATAAACAACTGTCACACTTTCGTTTCACAGAGATTCTGTTCTATGCTCATTTCTATCATCTGCTCTTCATCATAAAATTATACTTCAGTCTCTGAACTTAATTTTGCCATCAAACTTTGAGTTTATGGGTAAAAATTCACTATACCCCAACTGATGCCCATTCACAGTCACTGCTCACAGAGGTCAACACTTTCCCATGTCGAAGAGCTCGAGCAAATCCCAGTTTTCGTATCTGTGAGGGGATGGGGGGGGGGGGGGGGGGAATGTGTTCGCAATGCCGGTCTTTCTCCCCACTGCAACCACCGCAAAAGGAGGCAATTTCTTGAAAGAGACCGCGAGACCGAACCTAGGCCTTAGCGACGGCCGGCTAATCGGATTCGCTCGCTTGAATAGAATTTTCATGCAAATCAAACGATCGCCCGTAATAAGATTAATCTCGTAATCCTTGCTAAGAACCGGAAACCAGTATAATCATGCACCGCGTCCGTGAAATCCCCCATAAACTGCGGAACGTATCGACATCCCGTTCGCTGTATGCGGAGACTCGTTGGCGCGCTGCAAGAGCAAGGAGTCAAATCGCCGCCGTGCCGGGGGGATCAAACGGTCAAGCGCAGGCCAACTCCATCTGGAAATGATCGTAAATTTTAATCCTCCGCATAAACGCGCGACGCAGCAGTCAAAGGTGATTACTCCTAGTCTCCCTGTTGTCGGCTTCAATTAAAAAGAAACAGACAGCGGCGATGGCTCGCAACAAATTACACATCAAATGACGCACATAAGGAGTCCCGACGATGCTTTCGTCCTCTCTCATTCTGAATCAAGGTGTCTGTGTGCGGCGCACTAAGTGCAAGCATCCGTTGTGCAGCGGCACAAGTGCGCGCCCGAAGCGCATAAATTCTAATTCCACGACGGCTGCGATACATCCGGAGATACACGTTCTGAAACAATTTCCATCTGAGCCGGTGGTGATTAGGCTAACCTTGGATTTGGTTAGCTTGCGCTGATGCACATACAGCCAAACCGATGCTCGTTACATCGCCGCCGGGACGGGGGTGAGCGCATGACAGTGACGATGATAGCCCGGGATAGAGCAGCGCCAAGTGGTCAGGTAGTGATTGAAGCGGCGAGTATTTGTGTCGTTGGATGCACTCGACCGAGAGCGGGCGCATTCACAATTGATTTAAATTACAGGCTGCGATGAGAAAAAGGTCAAATTAATCCGCGCCACGTCGAGTGAAGTGAAGACACTTTTGGTGATTGCTTTCAGTGCTCTCAATGGAGGAGGCGAATGCAAATTCTTTTGACAACTCACGGTGCCTAGTGGATCCTAGTGCAGAGACAATTTGCTCTAAATTGGGAGATCGCCCTGTCGTGTCGGCGGGCGGCTGTGATTTGATCAAGGAGCAGAGAATTGCTTTTCCTGCCATCACCGTGATGAGCGGTGGTCGACTAGATTAACCTTCAAGGCGGCATACTGTGTGTACTTTGTAAGCGATCGACGAATTAAGATAGCGTAGGTGCACTTGAGTGGTGATTAGTTGAGATTTGAGATGAAGATTTATTTTCACAGTAACGTTGATGCTCATGTAACATCAGATAGATGCTGATGTAAGATCAGATATATTTATATTGAGGAAGAAATCTCTATTTTAAATTTTGAATAAACCATCCAAAACTTTATGCGGAATACTTCTATCACTGCATCACAGCCGGCCAAAGTCAGTAATCATTCGAATTTACAAAAACTACCGAAAGACTCCAGAATTTTGTACGCAACACAATTTCTAAACAAAATTTGTTCAAACACAAGAACGGTAAAGTGTTGTACAGAAGAAAATAGTTTTGAAGCTTTGGTTATGTGGGTCTAGGTGTTCCTGGATCTGTTGCACTTAAGAAGTCCCAAGAACCCCTTACAAACACAATTTTTGTATAGTTCTGACCAAAAACTGCTGAAATTGTTAAAATATATATTATTCTCAGTTTCTATAATCCAGCCTAAATTTATAAAGACTTAAGGAAAATGCCAGAACGTTTCAAATTTCACAGATTCTATACGAATTTCAAAACCAGTTAGATATTGGAAATGCAAACTCTCTGATTTAGTTTCTGTGATTTGAAAGCTGTAAGAGGCTAAGAGTCTAAACAGATACTGCTAAAAAATACTTACTCTGTCTGAATAGAAGTCTTTCTGGGCAGATACAAAATTGAGACGGAAAATGATGCAAATTAAAATTGTTTGCAACTCTGTGATTTATTTGACAAAAAATATCTTTCAAAAAGTCTCAGAAAGTAATGAAAAGTTTCGAAGTCTTTTGAAAAGCAATATATTTTGAACGAAATTCACAAAAATTGACCCTAATTTTATGTAATTTTGATCAGAAGAGAAATCTTATATCCGTCGTCGATAAAGGTCATGAGATGAAGAAGTTATAAATATTCAGGATTTCCTAAAATCTAGTCTAATAATTTTCTGATCAACAAAATTTCTGCACAGATTAAAAAAAATTTAACAATAATTTGGTACAATTTTGAACGGGATATGTTGCACATGTGTTTCAGAAATTACTGACAAATCTAAAAATTTTCCGAGCAGTCCAATTTTTAAAAGCAGAACAAATATTTACTCCCCACCGTAATATGGGGGTGTAAGTTTAAGGATATTTGTCGTCCTCCTGTTCCATGACACAATTTTAAAAATGTTCTTATAAAATTTCGCTAAAATTTCGTCATTGCATCTTAAAGTACGGGTCTTCCAGAATGTTTCGAAGCTAAATTACAAAACTTCGTAAGAAACATCATTTCTGGACATACTCTTTACAAATTAGAACAAATATTGGTACAAATTCGAGCAAAGAATATAACGCTTAAGATAAGCCTTAAGTTGTCTCGTAGGTTTTCAAGAAAAATGAAAAAAGGTGTCGTTTTTATGATCTCGGGTCTTAGCCTTTTCTGAATTTTCAGCATTATGTGGTCTTGCTTTCAACCCCCCCAAGACTAAGGACTTCCGGAAAATCCAAAAAAAAATCTGAATAACACGATTTCTAAAAAAATTTGCAAACATTTTACAAATGAAACACAATCAGTCTTCTTTAGCTTTTTACAGAGAACCTTAATTTGCTAGAGGTTCATCTGGAGCTTCAAAAGTGGTTGAATATCGCATCAATTTTGGATCATTACATGTTGTGAACAGATTTCAAAAAAGGGATATTTTTTCAGAAGCCATTAGTTTTAAACTGTTAGGAATTTCGGAAACGCAGACCTGTCTGCTGTCTGTCTAAATAGGTTCTTTAACTAGTGATACAATATTAGAAATGGACCTTTTTAGTCCTCCCGAGGTTTCAGAAATTGTAAGCAAAACTTTTAAAAGGAAACTCGAAGTTTTTTTTCAGAATTACCACAAGGGCCGATAAACTTTAAAACACACCAAATATTCTCTTCGAACATCCCTGTTGTTGATGCAATGACACTTTCCTTTACTCACTTAATTAGAAATCCAAAATCACCGAGGGCAAGCTGCAGCCCCGCACTCGGCTTTGATTTGCGGAAATGCGATTACAAATCATGTTCTCGTTGCCCCACTTCGTTCTCTCATTCTGGGTCATGAGTTTCATTCTCTCTCTCTTTGCCAACTTCGCTGGGGGGCAGCGCACCCCGCAATTTGAGTTCTTTAATTAAAGTGCTTCATACTGCCTGACGCAGCAGCAGCAGCGACGACCAGGAAATCCAGCTGCAATCCGAGCCACTGTCACTCTCCCACTGACGCCGCTGGCAGAGATTCAACTAACCAGCGTCCAACTGAACGCATTCCCCGCTCAAAAGGCCCCCTAATTGGATTTACCTAATCACCGCCGGCCCAAAATACACCACCATCGCGCTGCGCTTTGAAACTCTCCCCGTAATCCAATTAATTGACTTATGCCCATTCAAGCGCGATGCCTTCAATCCCAGTCTCTGATGACGAGAAACACGGAAAAAAGAACACAGTTCGGGTCGCTCACCTTTCGCTCCAGTTCCGGGCCGTTCTCCATGGCCAGCATAATTGTCTCGGACAGCTTCGAGTCCAGCATTTTGATTGTGCTCACGATGCCGGTGTCCGCCTGGATGTACGTCGTCACTAGATTCTCGATTGCCTCGGCGACGTTCGACCAGGGACTGTCCAAAACGCCCACGTACTGCGCCAGGCATCCCCTGCAATCGGAACGGCGGTATGAGGACAAAGTTCAAACGCCAATTACAGTGGCACTCACCTCATTACGTTGAAACAATAGCTGTAGCATGACTTGACCTGCCTCTTCTTCAGCCCGATGCAACTGGGGCAGTAGCTGATCCTGAGCAACTGCTTCTGGCACGTCTCGGTCAGGTACATGGAGTCCAGTTCGTCGGTGCTGGCCAGGACGGCGGCGCTCTGCTCGAGGGCGTTCATAAACACCGTCGCAGTGGTGACGCTCTGGAGGAGGTTCTTGCTCAGCTCCTTGGGGATCTTGCCGAACGGCTGCAAATCATCGAAGTTGTGCTTGAGGCACGACACGTAGTCCTCGTGGAGGTCGCCGTAGTTGTTCTTATTCAAATGAACCGCCTGATGGTAGGCCACTGGGAAGAGATCCACGAAGAATGTGTGCATCGCCGCCTCCAGTGTGCTGGCCTCGGTTGTGGAGTTCAAGTGCCTGCGGAATGAGGAGAATGATTAGATTTTAAATTGAATCCAATGATGGAATGGTTGCGGGAATAAAAATAGAATCATCTCTTTTTGATTACATGTCGGTGTGTGTGGCGTAGGGGTGGGGGGAATTGCAAAATGTACAGGAAGCACTGCGCTGTTTGGAGTCGGAGAAGAATGACATCCTCCTTGCCGTGGGGAATCGCTTTCGTGGTGGAAGGAAGAAAAATTGATTTCTGTTTTGACATTTCAATTGCCAGCGGTGGAGGAACGGGAGCGACGAAGAAGATGGGCGAACGATCGAATCTGCATACGAAACGGGAATGAGGATGGTTGTAGATTTCAAGGACGACGGTGCATGGAATTCGAAATTAAACGCTTGATTGAATGTCGCCTTGTATCGCATGGGAGAGAATGTCGGAGGACTGGCACTGGCGCTGTAAGCAACTGGGGGATGCGTTCAAGGAGTGTGTGTGGTGGGACAGTTTTTGATTTAAGGAAAGTTCACATTTGTGGAACGCGTTTTGCGGAACTTAATTTTTGTGCTTTAGCAAGAGAGGGCAATACAGGAATATAGGCTGTAGGCTTGGGATGTGTTGCAAAGGAAGGTCGTGTATATTTTTTTTTTTTCAGAAAATGTTCAATGCAGGCACCACAAGATGGTCTTATTCTTGTTGAACTCTGTGAGTGTTTGGAAAAACGAACTGCGTGTGCGTTACTTGAGCTGCTTGAAGGAAAGAGGTCCTTAAGAGGACATATGTTACATAAGTGGAGTTGAATATTATCAGCTTATAAAAGGAATTCTTGAAGACTTTGTTGAAGGGTTTCTTCGATCGGGATGTCCTCGGGAAATATGCGGTGACGATTAAAATTTAGTTGAGATCCCTTATTTGAAATAGATATTTGCACCCGAAGACAGAGGGAAGAACCAGAAACCATTTTATATTATATCTGCTTTGCATCCCTTTGGCGCTTCAGGTATGAATGGCTGCGGCTTCCTTAGCGGCCTGCAGTTTGCTGAACTGGTAAGCTTTCCCATTAGCACCAAATTATGTCTTCTTCCATATAGTCAAATCAGACATTTTATATGGCAAAGCTTTACAATGACGTGAAGTGCACAGTGGCTAAAGAAAAGTATTCTGGTCTATTCTATTCGTTAATCAGTGCAAATTTAGGCCAAGCATCATCGGCAACTATAATACGCCTTCTTTCTCGTCTCTTCCTCGTCTTTCAAAATTGAAGCTTTCAACAATTATTAATTAATTACTTAATTACAAATAAAGTTATTAGAAGCCTTGACAAGTCAAGTGAATTCGCTTAACCATTGGCTAGACTGACCGAGAAAAAGACTATTTAATTTTAAAAGCACGCATAAGTAACTGTGATGTAAAAGGTAAATAAAACAAGATTTCGGCCTCTTCCTAACAACTAGACTAAGACTTGACTAATTTCACAATAATCAGAAACAAGATCTGGCACCTATCAGTCCTTGCAAAATTTGATTTGTCTAAAGATTGTAACCCTTTTAACTGCCACAACTGTAGGGGGATCAGCCTCTTCCACCATTGCATGCAAGATCCTCTCTGCCGCTTTATGTGAACGCCATTCATCCTTATCAGTGGGGTTTTAGGCCAGGGAAGTCCACCATCGAACAAATCTTCAAACTATGGCAGATTCTGAAAACGACTCAGGAAATGCAGATGGACACCCTAATCGTCGATTTCTAGGTTGCATGTGACAGCGTGCATATAGACTAGTCAATGCCTTGTCTTGGTTTGACATTCCTCCCAAACGTTAGGATGTGCAGGATAACGATGAAGAACTCTCGCAGCCCCATAAAGGTCTGTAACGAACTGAAAACATGTTCCAGGCAAGGCTAACAAACACCTTATTTTCTTTCTTTCAACCCTTAAGGCACGATCTTCCAAGAGTCCGTTGCTTATGCGAACGACATTGACGTGATTGGAGGATCACATTGACGTGATTGTCCACAAAGCATTGGCTGGCATAAAAGCTGAGGCGACTAAAATAGGTCCAGCGGCGAATGAGAGCAAAACTAAGTAAATGCAGTCATTACGGAACGACGCATAATATCGACGAATTGGACAAAGTGTTAAAATGGGCAGCAGAAACTTTGAGGCAGTGAAGGTTTGGACTACTTCGGCTCTGACGTAAGTAAGGACAACAACATCAGTATCGAGATCAAGGGCAGATGATTCTTACTGTTTCATTGTGTTCAAGAGACTAACAAAGCCATCTGTCTAAAGACCAAGCAGACTTTATATAAAACTCTGAACGTCCTGCTCTTTGATGCAGGACTCTATACAAAGTGGGTGGAGGACTTCTTTGTCGGGTGGCGATCATGTCTGCAGTTTAACAACGAACTCTGTACAGTAGCATGCACCTAGTTTCGAGTCTTAGAATCCAACACTTAAGATGGCTAGGTCATGCAATAAACACCACAGCTCTGGCCTGAAAAGTCTGCTATTCCAAACCATTGGGGCAACGTAGAAGAGGACGTCCTCGAACGAAACAGAGCACACAAGTGGAAAAGGAAGTGAAGTGGACTTGGAATGCGCAACTGGAGGCGAAAAATTGTCCTGGCATGGTGAGGCTTATCGTTTGAGGCCCAGGTCCACCTCGGGCTGTAGCACCAAACAAAGAAGAAAGTTTATATCCCTCTGTGACCTACATATAGTGTAAATATTTAGTTTATATTCGTCCTATCGCAACAGTTGCCGTAATCACAACATCAATAACGTCAGAAAAGTGACACCATCCCCTGCTCTCTCTTATCTTCAATAAAAGAAAAGCACTGAATTCTCAATTACAGATTCGCAAAAGTCCAAAAGTCAGCAGTAACTGGCTCGCACTTCATCACACCCCGAAGCCCCACACACCCCGCTCACAAGAGCCAAATAATATCCGGCGCACTCTCGCAAACAAAGACCTCATTTATATCATCGACCATAAGTCAGATCCCAATCTGCAGAGCCATTACCGCGTCCTCGTCGTCGTTGTCGTCGGTAGCTTGACAAAAGGCAATCACATCGTTAATCTTAAGCACTGAACTCAAGGTTCCTGGCTCACAATTAACCGGGATGCCATCAAACGGCTTATCTGACGGCAGTCGGAATGCCGGGCGCATTTCAAGTTCATTACGTCCCAGCGCGCCGGGACAGGCGGCAGGTGGGCCCTGTCGTCGATAAACTTTCAATTACACTTCACGTACGCCAACCAATACGCAATCCCGAACATGGCTCACCTCGTAATCTCCGAGTACAATTGCTGGATGAGCTTCCTCGACAGCGGCAGCATTCGCCGGTACACCTGTGAGAAGACATTTAATGTCTTATTCTCAGACTGTTCCGTCAGCTCCAGCACGTGATCTGTAAAGAGAAACAAAGAAATAGGCGGCATGAGAAAATTGATTAACGGCACAGATACAGGGGAGTAAACTGAATCGAAATCGAGGATTGCATCCAGCCAGTGATCATAAACCCAGAAAGAAAGAGATAAGAGAGGGAGAGAGAGAGAGAGCGAGAGACCCCATCATTTACGGCCGAGCCGAAATTCTTTTACGACCGCGCTGACCACTGTCACCGGTTGCGTCGGGTGGGGCGGCCTCCGTGGCGGTTACCCGGCAGCTAGTCAATTATGCGTAGATTTACTGCCCAATTTTTACGGCTTATTTTGGGGCCATTTGGGCCGTATTTTGCATACGCTCCCGGGATGATTCGAATCGTCCATCATGCGCCCGTGCGAGTGGTCCACACCAGTGCCGCCACCATCGGCACCACCAATCAAATTTAATGAAGCGTGTGGCTAAATTTAAATTGAGATCCATGAGATATCCATATCGCGAGGGGCGCCAGCCCTCCCCACCCAGTTGTCGTTGCGGAGTTGTGCGGTGTCGTGGTCACAATTGACACACAGCACCAGCCAGCCGCCTTTGCATACGAGTGCGCCACACTCTGGGAACTGGTTGCTCGCATGGACTTCGCATGCCAAACTGTTGTCGCCGAGACGGTGTGCGGACCGCGACAGTGCGGTGTTGGCTGGCAGTGCTAACTGGAAAATTATCGCAAAAGAAGTGCGCCATGGGTTCATGCGAAAATGTGTCTTAATTAGTGTCGGTTCGACAAAGTTGTTTCGCCGCCGCTGCAGCCAACGGTGGCGGTGAGGACGAAAGGAGAAAATTAATTTCCCAACCATACGTTGTTCGAACATGATAAAAACACTTGTTTTTCGGAGACGCCTTCCGTGTGCGCGTGTGTGTGGGTGTTTGTGTGGAAAGTGCACAACATTCTCTAATTGAAAGATTAATTGCTGTACACGGTCGTTTAATTGAAAAAAAAGTCGATGAGATTTTTTGGTTTTCGGCGAAGCTGAAATTGGAGGAGATAAGGTTTGGGTGTGAAAGGAAATGTAATAGAACAGATTGAGAGGGGAAAACACTGATAGAAACCTGTACAATTTGAAGAATGTACTAGATTTTTAATCTAGTTTTAAATAAATTTCTGATTCACGAAACAGAATGGCGTCGTAAACGAATGAAACGGTTGCTGAAAAGTGGATTGCAAGACTTTACAGCAGCCTGCGAAGTTTTCTCCCATTTGCTTAGCTAAATATTACGACATTGAGCTTCGCCAAGGAGGCATCTTATCACATCTTCCTTTCATTATATACTCGTATATGGACTGGATGTTACAACTCACCCGAGGCGAGGAATGTTTCACAATGAGAGACTTGAGTGTAAGTCATCATCGTTTCGCAAGTGATTTAGTTGTCCTCGCATCGTTCCAGACGGAATTCCAGCGTGCGCTTGATTGGTTTGTTGCCGTATGTGCTACTGACGGAATAAGGGTTAATGTGGACCATTCCGAAGATATGGTCATTTTCAAAATGGATGTCTGTTGCACTCTTCAGGCTAGTGGAGTCCCATTGAAACATGTGGAGAAGTTTAAGTCTTTTCACGAGTGATGGAAGAAGCAGCAGTGGCTTTCAGGTAGGATTGGCGAAGCTGTACAAATTTCGAAGCAGCTTGGAAGAACGTTAATAGGAAAGACCGAACTTGGTGTCAATGTCTAATATGATCATGAAATTTGGCTAGTGACCAAAAGAATAAGATGGCTTCCGTTAATCGCCGGGATAGGCGGAGAAATGCGACTATGCGGGGGGAACTTAATGTTAATCAGCCACTTCTTTCGACATTGCTTTGACCACATCGTACGGATAACCCTTTCATCACCACTTCCGAGACGTGCCTAAGATGCGATTCCATCATGTAGGCGACCGCTCGGCCGGGTGCGGTTTTTGGATCAAGGCAATAAACTTGCCCGGTTGCGATTAGAAATAGAGCCTGATGAGTTGAGTCGATACAGCGTGAATGTCCCCCATGCGCCCCTCGTGAGCTCTTTAGTGGAAGTTCACGATAACTGATCAGACCCGTCGGTTTTGGAGTTTATTTGCAAACGGGTGCTGTGATCCATAGGGTGGCAGAGTTGTGAGAAAAGCCTCACTCTCCACCAAGGTGGAATGATTGTCCCTCACACACGATTGCACTTTAAACTTAGAAAACTGAGTCGTGCGTCTAGTCTAGTCTTGCGTTGCATATGACTCTTGGTAAGGCCAGGTGATTGCGTAAGACCAAATCGAACATTTGTCCTTGGTGGAGGATCGAGAACCCCTAAGTGCATTGGTTGTGTTTGAAATAGAAGATTAAATGAAGAAGTTTACACCGTGGCATGCATTTGGGTAATGTTCTTAAGTTGGTTGGCCAAAGAAGACCACTGGGACACCACGGCTACGGCTTGAACGGTCTTGGAATTTAAACGATTTGGACAATGCAATAGAGAACGTCACCGGCTGTATGGATAAGAACCTAAACCAACTGTAGACAGGTGCTAAAACTTGGTATCGGCTGCAGCTGTTAGCTTGTTAAGAATCACAAGCGTAAATGAACACAGAAATATAGACATGTGCTTTATACACTTGATCTGAATGCATTCTGGGTGTCGATAGGTATTTCTGAACTCATCTACCAGCTTCATAGCATAAAGATCCACCTTGTTGTAAACATATCTGTCACAGAAGATTTTTCAAGCGCTTGCCGTTAAACAGATGAGAGATTCTCATAAGCCTTGTGCCTTTCAGTAACGTCAAGAGATGTTTTTACCTTTATTGACTGTATTTGACGCTCAAAAGCTAGTTGTTTCCCATTTTAGGGTATCCCGCTGGAGATTTGTACACCCACGCCCAAATAATTTAATTTTTATCTGCACAGGACGCAAAATTTGCCGTGAAAGAACTCTACAATTGAGTTTTCAACGTTTGCTGATCAAATTTTTAAAAATCCGTTTAAAGCGCCTCCCAAGTAGTCACCTCTAATCGAACCGTCTCACGTCAAGAACAGAAAGAATGTCACCAGCAATGACCGCCGAGCACTTTTCCGAAGGCGTTCCGCTCAAGAAACATTAATTTCTCTAAATTTTTCGCAAAATCATCTCGACCATCCTAGAAAATCCATCCTCCTAGACTAATTCTCTAAAGCGACTTTAATTTATCCAACGAGAAAAAAACGAGAAATTGCTCCTTTCACGAGACATGCAGACACAAAGCAAACCGATTTCCACTTGGCACAAATCCCACGAAATGGCAATTCCCTGATCCCTAATTGGCAAAAGTCCTTGTTAACCTTTTGCCTCGGCTATCAACTCAGAGCGGATTTCGTGTGCTTCAAATTCGGCTTTTCCACAATCCAATCCTTCTAATTGAATCCGACAATGCGCCCAAGCCGTATCCCCTACAATCCCCCCCCCTGCACCGATTGGACCTTCATTCTTCCTGGAAAACAAACGAAATCCCGTCTTAACCTTCATTTTTTCTTTGAATTTTCCAGCCACGCGCTTTCCCCCTCACTCAGAATTCGATGTCCTTGAGGCGCACTTAAATATCCACGTTCACCTCCCATTATTATCATCATTCCCGTGCGCTGGAGCGAGTCGTTCCTCTTTATTTATGCTTGTGCGTTCGTTTCTCTCAGCTCGCCCACATCGGCATCTTGGATTCAATTATTTCCCTCGCCTCTCGCCTCCTTTCCGCTCTGTGCGCATCGAATGGGTGTGCGTTGTGGCAAACAGATCGTCTCGTAGATTTTATCGCTGAACGCACGCACTCCCCTCTGGAATGACTGCGCCCCAAGACAAACATTCAATTAAACATCATTGCCCACGGGTGGCGCAGAGTGTCCTACCACTCGTTGTGCGTTACGAAACTAGATTCACGACGAGGTCTTGCTGCGCCGCGAGGATTGACGCCTCCCGAACGTCCGCCTGAGTGATGGTTAATGTATACTCTTCGCACTCTCGTTAAGCCGCTCATTAATAACCAGTTCCGAGACGCAATTTGTCTCTCAAAGTGTCCACTATTGCCGCCGTCGGGAACTCGGTGCTGTGGTCATCGTGTGCTCGGTGTGGTTGTCGGACAGGCTGACCTATAAACTTTTCTTAAGAAACACCTCCGAAAACGGAGCCTGAGACCTCGAACGATTGAGTGAAAACGAAATCCGTGTTTTAACAGGTGGACGGCGCAACCGCCGTTGTACCCGACGGAATATGCAAATCCAGCGGCCAGCAGCACGATCGGAGGTGTCCAGCTGTGATGCTAGATGCTGGCTGAATAATTGTCACCTTCTGTGCGGCAGATATTCCGCGTCTAATTGGACGCATGTGGCGACTGGAACAACGGTCTCGTGGTCTTTCTGGTGAGCTTTCGCCTATGCGGGCGGTGATTGGGTTTCGAGTCGAGGCCAGGACCCCCTGCTGAATGTTGACATCGATCTGAGGCCAGAATGGTTGGGGTTTCCAAATTTGGAAATTCCATGGCGGTTATCTTGATGGGGGGCGGGAGGCTTATTAATTTGTGGAGAGCTTGTGGGTTTTTTGTTTCTCTGGAACGTGTGTGTTGAAGAGAGGGACGGGGGGGGGGGGGGGGGTTAAAAGTTGATTATTTACGGGGATCTGATTAAGATTCAGACAGGAGCGAAGGAGTGTGGTCCTTTTTAAAACTTGGGTCAATTTTCAGAAGCCAGTGTTGACACGTGTTTTGACTTCTGTTGGAGCCGCCGCTACTCTTTGTTTCCAATCCCACGAGGAAATACCTGTCTGACTGTGGTCTGTGTGAGATCATATCGGTAGAGCAAGTAATCTTCGGGTCCTTAGAAGAGGGATCAGGAAACCTCGCTTGGGATGCATCGTTTTCTGTGCCTCAGATGTCTGACCTTTCCGAGACAGATTTTAGATCGTTAAAAGGTGTCTTCAAAAGGAGTCTTCTTCTAAAAAACTGTTGAAACATGAGTCAAGTTTCAGAGCTCCTCAAAGCACATCTGAGATCATTGAAACGAGTCCCACAACTAAAGGCGGAAAGAAGACTGATCGTGTAGCGATCGTGTGTTGATCGGCTTCAAAACCGCAAGACTTCTGAACGCTGGCCTAATTCTTTATTAAGACAGCAGCAAAAAAAAATCAACGAAGTCTTAAAGGTTAAGCCTAAAATCCCTGAATTGCAGGTCGTGGCATATTTTCCTTTCGCCTTTTTAGATCAGTCTCAGACGATCGTTGATCAGGAGATAGCCATCACACTCAATGTCCCGCCAAACAGATTGCCCTTGAATGTTCACGTCACTCAGGGCAGTCACAGCCTTAGGCAATGAAGTCAGTTCAATCACCCCGAACGATAAGCAAGACGGCAAGACGATCTTCCACATCATTGATCGCCAAGGAGGATCGCCGATTGCCGATTGCTGTTCGCCGCCACCAGTCGCCCTTCTCTTACTTCTCATCAGATTCGATCTTAATTTATCCATTCCATAATGCGCAACTGATTACAATCGCCATCCATCGATACTTTCAATTAAGAACCGAACCGGAGAGCGAAACGCCCTGCACTCATACTCCACGCACGCTATCTTCCAAATGACTGCCTCCCCTCTTCTCTGGCCGCCTGACGGCCGCTTATAAGTATCCCCATCTAAAGGTCCACTATTCGCAGCTGCAACGCAATCGCATGCGAACTACCTTGCTCCGCGCCACTTTGGCACTCACTTATTGCCACACAGCCGCAGTCGCAGCAGGAATCAGCGTCATCCTCGCTGTCGGACATTTATTTATGTCAAATTAAATAAAATCCCAAGACAAGAAAGAATCAAAAACGCCGCACTGACTGCCAGTACTTGCCCAACAAAAATAAACGACAGCGGACCAACTGGACGGCTGATGATGACGCTGGCGTTCAAACTGGTTCGTCACACGGCTCATGCTTTGCGCTGATCTTCGCGTCTCCCATCTTCTTGAAGACTTGAAGATGCAGATTGAGACCAGCCTGCCGATTGTTTTCGAGCAAAATCGACTCCGAAAGACAGATGTTTTGTGTTCGTTCGCGTAGCGGACAAGCAAACACTGCGCGCTACTGCATGACTCATGGCGTTGATCGTGAGTCCATTCGGCAGCGAGTATTCCCATAAAAATCGATTGAAACAAATTAAGCATTCGCCGCGGCCCGAATCGCTTCGAAAATAAACTCGCAGAGCCCTGCGATCCAACCTCATCTGGATTCGATCATCAGTCGATTGACGATGGCTCCGAGGAGATCGAGGGTGGCAGAGACGATCGGAGGGCGATCTGTGGAAGATCTGGGCCGATCTGTGAGGCGATCCGATGAGACACATCGACTGAGTGATTGAGTAATCAATGCAAATGAACAACGCATGCGAGGGGAATGCGTCGCGTCACGATCACGAAGATCCAAGGGGACCTGAAAACAGATACGCCAGCAGAGTGCCGCGCCAGAACTCCGCCTCTTTTGATCGCCGATGCACTTGCGACTGATTGCGGAATCTTACAGATGCACAGATGCAGAGATAAAGTATCTAAATTGAGCAAAAACAAAAACAGAGGGAAATCAACAAATTCACTTTGGGTTTTGCCGCCACTTTGGCGTGTGAGCAAGCGAGAGGGGCGAGGGGCGTGAGGCGGGCTCGTTGTGGTCAGCAATTAGCCACTCGAACGTGTAATTAAAAAATAAATTTCTAATTATCTGAACGGTGAGCTCTTCGGCTGATGAATGAATGCTTTGACAGCTGTTTAAGTGTTGACTCTAACTAATGGCTCCAGACCGGGCGGTCGGTGCGGCTACCGCTGCTGCACTCAAGCATTTTGCTGGCGACAGCGTATTGAGGCGTACACTTGGGTGGTCGCCATTGGATGGGTTCGCGACGCGACCGGCTCGAACGTAATGAAGTCACTTTCGCGGGCTTTTAGAAAAAGTAAGTGGCTGGCTGGCCCGCAAGTGAAAGCAATTTGAGGAATGGGATACGCGTTGCAGAGTGGTTGCAGGTAACGGTCAATCGTCTGTGATGGCTGATTGAGGCTTTTGGGAAGTAGGGGAGGTTTCAACAGGCATCACGAGGGTATAAGATCAGGATAAATTCGTAGAGGTGGCCAGATTGGTCATGGGTTAAGGGAAAAGGAAACTTTTTGACCACTTTTGTGACTTCTACATGACAGCTTGCGATTTGAGCTTCTGCTTACGTGACTATTCCTAATATGGCCATAATTATAGCTCCGTCAGGATCTGTGTTGTGCTATGTTACTGAATGCCTGATGGAGCAGTGCAAGTTTAAAAATTCACCAGTGTACCCCTAAAGAGAGTCGACTTCTAGAGGGAACGTAGACACCACACACAGCAACAAAAGTTTGTCTAAAGAGATCCAGTAACAGAAGGTTGCGAAAGGTTTTTAGGGCCATTGTGAGAGTCAAACTAGGCGGAAGAAATGTAAGGAGAACATATTCCGTCACTGCGCATAAAGGACAGCCCCCTTTCAGATGGTTAGGCCATGTAAAGCGTATGGACACCATCGCTCCGGCCCGAAAAGTCTTTAAATCCGAGCCATTGGGACAATGCAACCGAGGACACCCTAGGTTAAGATGGCGCACACAAATGGAGAGGGACCTCAATCAACTTGGAGTGCGCAATTGGAGGAAGCTGACGAGAGATGGTGCTATAGCTGGAGAGGCATGTTTTTTGAGACCCAGTTCCACCCCGAACTGTAGCGCCAGTACAGTGCCCTACAGTTTACAGACCTTTAGCGCTGACAAGTGTTAAAAATTACAACCTTCTGGCAGGCATTTCCCTCCTTTTTGAAGCCAGCAGCATCAGTAACTGATTCATTGTTCCTTTCCTTTCTTTGATTTGTTAATCTGTTTTTTTTTTGTTGCCCCATATAAGAAGAAATTCATCCATCCGACCATCCCTCCCCCCATGCCACCATCCAGTCAACAATCAAGCACTCTTGACATGAAGAAGTTGAAGAAAACTATTAAAGAAAATACTGTCATCCAGCCGTAGCTCCTCCATTTAGTTGGCCAAGATGGTAGGAGCCCTTCAAGAAATATGCTCCGCTCTCTCGCTCTCTCTCTTCCTCTCTCCACTCCCGTCATTCATTGAAATCATTTTTCAGCCAAGGTACGGCCCGCCTCATCCCCTCGAAATATACTCATAGCTCCTCTTCTTTCAGTGCATTCTTAGGCGGGATGCTCCTTCTTTTCCTCAGCCTCCAGAACGTCGTATTTTGCAGGATGAGAAGCGGAAAAAAATGGGCAAACTCGAAGGAATACAGATGAAGGAGGAATGAGGTTTCCCCTTATTCGCGCTTCGAGATGCACAGCACCACTTGGCCCAAATGCAGAAAAGGGCACAAGAGCTTCGAAGACTCTTTGCCTCTATCTCTGCGTTTTTCTCCCCCCTCCCCATCGTTCGGGTCTAGTGTTTGACATCGTCATGGATACATATTTTAGGACAGGACTCAGTTCAAGGGGATCTCCTTCAATTAATTTCAGCAAACTTTTGATAACAGAGACAAGGAGCAGTTCGAAGCAGGGACGGAGGGGAGCGAAGCAATTTCTCGTGTCAGTGTCTCGTCATTACTATGCTACAACACGATCCTCGGGGTGTTGCTGCTCCAGCTTCCGTTAAATTGGTTCCATCATCACCATTTCTCAAGGATTGAACTCGGGGGGATTGTTAACCTCCAACCAACCAGCCAACCAATACTCCACGCGTCCACCCCCTAGTTGTCGTTATTTCAAATTGAATCCAAATAAAAGCTCCTAACACCTAATACCGTCATCGTCTCGGAACGGTACCCCGCATGCACATAATAAACCTCTTCGCCACTCTGCACTTCGGTTTGGAGAATTTATTGAAAAACCCTCAACTTCCCCTCGTACCTCCTGCCCCGGTTTCACAATTCATTTCGCCCCCCCCCATATGAGTGGGCGGGAGGAGTGTGAGGCTCGGCACTAGGAAAGGAAGAAAAAAAAAAAAAACAACTCCCAAAGGATGCGAGAGAGCAGTGTGTTGGTGTATTGTCGTTCTTTTTTATGTCCATCCCAGAGCTCATCTCTTTGACTCCCACCCCCCTCCTGCTCCGCCGAATGGTGTTAAAGGAATGCAAAAAAGGCCAACTGGAGGAACACCAAAACGCGAACAAAAACACAACGAAGAAGATGCAAACAAAAAAAAAAGAAAGAAAGCCTCATCTACACATGAAGTGGATGATGGTCCCTCTGTGTGTGCGAGTGTGCGATTGTGTGGCTTTAAGCGTGGGAATATGTAGTTACGCTCCAGAGAGATAAGCCGTAAAAAGTCACAGTCGTCGAGTCGTCCTCCTCGTCGTCGAAATGAAAAAAAAAAAGAACAGGGGGGACGCAAAGCAGATGAAGACCAGGGCAACGTGAGCAGAGATGAAGATATTTATCCTGGTTCGGTTGGTGCACACAAATACTGGTTCTTCTTCGATGGGATTAACCAGCCAGTCTGCCAGCGCAGAACACGTTATCCCTTTCCCATTTGCGCATAGGCACAGTGGAGCGTCGGTCGCGTCGTCGGTAAACTGTGAACACGTACCTGTCGTCCTCCATACGGTGAGTATACACAGGGCACTCGCTCTTTTTTTCCCCTTTCCATTTTGCTAATAAAAACCGCCTTCTCTTACATGCTCTCTCTGTGTGTGTATGTGTGAGGTGGCGAGGTTGTTGGTCGGTGCCATCGCCAACCGTCATCAGCTTTATTTCCTTTTATACGCGCAACATTCCATCCTTCATCGCATCCTCCGCATAACGTCCTTCGTTCTCGGCTCCTCTTTACATGCGCTTTGTCTTTCGTTTCCTTGGTCCTTGCCGCATCCGCGTCGCCGATAAACGAACACACCACTCACTTACAGTCTGTGCGCTTGTTAGTCCTGTGCTGTGAAGTGGAAGGAAAACGGACGGAACTTAAGTTGGACAACCGTGGACTTTCCTGGATGGACGATCGGGAATGGAGTACGCTTCCAAAACGATTCTATCTCCCCCCCTATCCCATCGTCTAGGATGTGAATAATTAAAATGGACATGAGGTTGGTCCGATGATGTGGTGCAGTGGGCGGGGACGTCCATTGCGATTTTTAGACGACTAATGCATTTTGATTGTTTCCACGACAGACATGCACACAGATGGCGGCGGCGGCGGCTAAGTGCGAACGCTTGTGAAGGACCTGATGGCCCTCTCGGCGCAACGTGTAATGAAAATTGGATTTCAGAGTGGAGACACTTTTAACTGAAGCATCTTGATAGGGGATGGTGAGCTAGGAAGACGCGGATAATGAGAAATGGAACCATTTTGTGAGCGTTTCAAAAACGATCGAAAGGGATTTTTTTTCTTTCAATTTTATTCTTCTCTGAGTGGAGAAAAATCGTTGATTTGAAAATCGAATTCGGTCAGAATTTTATGTTTGAGAACTGATTTCAATTCGGGGAACGAGGTCAGGACGAGGCACAGGACGACTCTCACTAGAAGTCGTTTCAAATAAATTATAAGTCTCCTGCATATAAGAGCCGGGAACAGAATGCCGAATTCAATGTCTCGAAAGCTTAAAATCCTGAAAACAAATTTGCAGTCGTGGGAGTTGATGAGTTGAGGGGACAGTCCGTTGGGTGATGTGACTTATTTCGACATTTAGTCCAGAAAGGATTTTTTTTATTGCGACGCCAGGCATAGATGGAGAAACTCAAACCATGTATGGGGCGGAACGTTTAAAGTCTTTGCTGGATGACTGTCTTTTAGGTCAACCAGGATGTCAATGAAAAACACGACCAGAGGTTTATGAACTGCTCTTGAAAGCGCTAGAAGGTAGATTTTGGTTTTGTTCATGAAAAGGCATTTCAGTCCGCTCCCGTGTTCATCTATCAGGCAATGTTCGGTCATTGTTCTCATGACCAAACAGATGCTTAATCTATTGATCGCTCGTAACATGTTGGACCGTTTGAAACTGACATTGGAACAGATTTCTGAGATGCCTACAAGAGTTACTTGCTTTTCATTTACTGGTCCAAGGAGGATAACTTCACTATCCTAATTCCTAGCTAGTTTGTCGGTTTTTCAACAGATTATGACCACCCTGCCCTCGGCAGATGTAGGCAAACAACATTTTGAAGGAGATTTGGTACAGAGTCGTTCTTGACAATCGCTGTTATTTTCAGTTTTTCGAAACTTCTTCTTTTGCTGGCGCTATAGTCCGCGGTGAACCTCAACCAACATGCCTTTCCAACAAGCACGATCTCTCGTCAGCTGCGTCCAAATGCGCACTCCAAGTTGGTTGAGGTCCTTCTCGACTTGTGTACGCCATCTAGGCCGTCCTCTGTTGCGTTGTACCAATGGCTCGGATTCGAAAACTTTTCAGGCCGGAGCAGTGGTGGCCATACGCTCTATATGGTCTAGTCATCTAAAGCGTTGTATTCGAAGAATCTTGAACGGGCACATGCCGCCGTACAGCTTATAGAGTTCATCGTTGAATCTTCTCCTCCAGACGCCATCAAGAAGACTGAGGTCTTCCTCATTCGCTTTTAGTATCGTCAAAGTTTCTGCGCCGTGAAGGAGGACTGGGATGATCAAGCTGTTGAACAAGGCCAGTTTTGTCTTTCGAGACAGGGCTCTTTTGCTCAATTGCGTCTTGAGCCCAAAGAAACTGCGATTTGCGACAAGATTCTGAGTTTGATTTCGCTACACTGATGTTGTTGTCTCATTTTCAGCGGTGCCAAGGTAGACGAAATCCTTGACTACCTCGAAATTTTTTCTGTCTAGTGGTACGCTCTGTCCAAGACGTCGGTGTTGTGCGACCTTCCTCCATGACAGCATGTACTTCGTCTTGCCCTCATTCATCACCAAACCTATTTTAGCCGTTTTTGCTTCAATACCAACAAACGCCTCATTAACGGCTCGCTGTGTTGGTCCAATCACGTCAATGTCGTCGGCGTAAGCGAGCAGTTGAACGGACTTGTGGAAGATCGTGCCTCTGGTTTGTCGAAACAGCTGAGGTCAAAACTGCTGAGTCGAAGGACCAGATTCATTCTCTACATCCTTGTCCTTTTCTACGGCATTGAGGTTAAGAGGATCTACAGTTTCTTGTCGACTCGGATTAGAGAAAGAGAGAGGAAGACTAAGCTTAACAAGTGTGAAGTTCATGTTATCGAACGTAGGACATCTTGGTCTCGACACGTGCCTGAGGCCGTCAATATGAAAGGCTGCCTTAGCTTTTGGCCTGTTCTGTGATTTAATACCGGCCATTTAAAGGTAACTTATAAGAGCATGTTCTTTCAGATTATGCACTTCAAGTGCAACGATGACATCTGAGGTCTACGCAATCAAGAATCTTAAGCGAGTTCAATGTCAAGATCGATACAACATTGTGGAAATAATGGCTGACTTTTTCGAGCGAGTAGACGGCCGACCAAGGACCTCAGCCCAAACTAATCAAGGACATAAATAAGACCTTTGAGGTTGCCGTCCTTAAAATAAGGACCTCAGCGTAAAGCAATTAAGGTCCAAAATAAGGCCTTTGAGGATGCCGTCTGTTTCCTTTACCTCACTTTTCCCGTTTGCTTCGTAAGAGTTCTAGTGTATTTTTCGAGGACTTTCGACTCAACCTGTAGACAATGTGGCATCAGAGGTCCTTGAAATTTCTCTCTCCTCTAAATCCGCCGAAAATAAGTTTGTCCACGATTCAAGCGACCGCCTTTCCTTCAGTGACAGAGAAAGCGTCCGAGATTGATATCGGAGAACGTAAAACTACACAACCTGTCAAAAAAGTCTAATTTTGGAGGCCTCCTCAATCAAACTTCCATCTCATCTCTATCAGAACAAGTTCTACGAGTCTTCTCGCCATCACACAATCCCTTCCCTTCCCAATTTCAGATAACGTCGTCTGCGCGGCTGTAAACGTCAATCTGCGTCAAATCGGCAGGCGGGGGACGTCTGCTTAATTATTTATCTGAATTTCGATTTTCTTTTGTGGTCGCTGCTTTCCTGGATTTTTTTTTATTATAATTGAGTTACACCTTAAATTGATATTTTATTATGATGGGATATCGTTCATTAATTTGTTTTATTTGAGCGGCTTGTCATGCTGTCATCGTTTGGCAGAGAGTCTACGCCCAGGCGACTCGCCTCGGCCGGCTGACCGCTGCTGGATGTGCTGTTCTCTCTTAAATCGACACAACCACTAGTCTTTATCTGGTTCGCGTTGTTTTTCGCTTTTGAGAAAATTAATTCGTGTCGTGGTTGAATAGATTACTGCCAAGCGAATCAATTTATTTTTACGACGTTCTCAGTTTTTGTTGTCTGAGATAGTGGCAGCGCGTCCTCTCGCAGCCTCACCCCTCCGTTTTGGGGCAATAAAATCAAAATCAAATTCAAAAAGTGGAAATTTGATTGAATCGCTGGTTCAATGACATTTAAAATGTCATAAAGTCGGTCGTTTAATTTGGAGTAGGTACACGCGTAAAATGGGTCTGTTCGTTTTGTTTTGTTTTTTTTTTTGGTTGTTGTTCCCAAGCGCCACCTACACATGCGGGGGGAGAAACTTTTATCAATTCGGAAGGTGTACACGATCGAGCTGAAGATAGAATATCATTTTAGAGCCACTTAAGGTTATTTACTGTTTGGAATAAATTCATTCAAAAAAGCGCGGTAATTTATTCTAAATTTTTAATCGCTCTTTTGGGTTTTGTGTTGCTTTTTTTTGAAGGGGAAAACAACTTAATTTGGCATCCCGCTGTGCAGTGCTGCCAGCGTGGGGGTCTGGTGGGTTTTTCTTTTTGCAATTTTTCACTGTCCGCTCGGAATCCGAGAGAGAATTTGGGGCGTGAATTCGTTGAGAGGCAACAAATTGGATGTCTCCAGGCGGGGGGTAGCCTTTTGTTGCTGCGCCGAATGTTCTTTTGAATATAAACGAGCCTCTCGATTGGGAAGTTTAATTCAATATTTGAAATGCCGCCTTAATCAGTTGTCTGCTTATTAAGATTCGATTTGCATATGGAATGGGTAAACGAGGAATGATCGTCTTGCATCATCTGGCTAAAAGGTAAACGAAGAGCAACTGTGTCAAAAATTCTTTTCTGTGACATTAGGTTATAATTTTCGGCAAGCTGATCGTGTGACCAAGTCCTACAGCTGTTCTTTTTAATCTTGGTTTTGTAGGCTTGTTGGCTTGTACTTCTTCTACTTCTTCTTCTGGCGCCACAATCCGGGGTGAACCTGGGCCTCAACCAACATGCCTCTCCAGCCAGCACGATCTTTCGCCAGCTGCTGCCAGTTGCGCACTCCAAGTTGGTTGAGGGTTGGCTTATACTAAGAACTTAAAAATAATCGTGTAGTGCCTGGCCACAGGATTTCGGTGACCAATTGAAGAGCGTTCGCAGTGAATTGCCAAAGTCAGCAAATTTCTCCTGTGTGCGTTAGTTCAAATCAGAATGGAGCGACTAAGGATCCAGGGACAACTAAGCGTCGTTACGAACTGTGAGGAAACCGTGGAAATCTATCACTGCAGTGACCAGCCATCTCTTCCTCCACTGCCGATTGAGTTATTTCCTATTTAGGGTTACGCGCCGCTTCTCTCTTAGCAAACACTGTTGTCGAAGTTGTTTTTCATTTCATCCACCAAATAGAAAATCTGACCTCGATTGTCATCAGAAGAAATCAATATCTTCTGTCATTTATTTCCCAAAAGAACTTCGATTAGGTTTCCCTCCCGAAGGCCACATTTGACACCACAGACACCACAGCAGACAGTTCAATGTTCTTTGTCTCAGAGTTCATCAGCAAAACCTTTGTCACCGGACGCACAACACTCTGTCATCGGGGGGAAACAAAAGAAACTTCGTACCCCCTCCTCCCCCACCAAACCCAAGCATTCAAAATTCAAAATTAAAACCTGCCTAACAGTAGTCCTAATTAGCATGTCCAATCTTCAGCTTAATCTTAACTCTCGCACACAATGGCGAAATCGACATCCGATATCCGTAATAGCACGTAGGCGGGCTTTTGACGCCCGTTCCCCTGCCCCGAGGGCATGCAAATCAGCGTCGACTTTGCCAAATATCATGCATTCAAATCGAATCAAAACGCACGATAAGATCTCTGAAAGACATTGAATATTAATCCGTGTCTGTCAAAGACGCTTGCGGCACAAAAGACAGCGGCGGCGGCGGCGGCGGCGGCGGCGGCGGCGACGGCTGCTCAGGAATTAATTCAATTTATCAGAGTTCACATTCGATTACCATATTTCACAATTTCCACCACGCACCGTCTCCAATGTCCGCGACGTTCCGGCAGGCAGCGCAACTAATTAAACCTCTCCATGCAGTTTGGATCTTTCGGTCAAATTCCCATTGTCTGCGGCAGCGGCGACGGCGATGGTGGTGCTGGTGGTCAGCCTCCTCGCTCGTTTGCGGTGCACCTGAATTTCCCACCATCGCTGTCGCGCCGCTGACTCATGAATAAAGAATAGAGAGTCGAGCCTTAAGCCGCCCCGTGACCGCCATTAGATCGAACCGCAACAAAGAGATCTCATTTGGTAAACATCTTAATCTCTAATGAAGCGCTGCTGCGTAACGACGGCCAACAGCCGTCGAAAGTCCGCTGCTTTTCTTCGATTCGGATTTTTTCATCGCTCGCCTTTATCTGGAAATCGTTAACTGAATTCATCGCGCGCCCACCCAGGGGCAGAGGCCGCAATAAATTTCGATTCTTTATGGCAGCGGCGGCGGCGGCTCGTTACGGATTCAAAGGAAAACGTGCTATTTCTCCTCGTTTTCGTTTCAAATTTGGCAGCACTGCAGAATGTACGCGGCGGAAATTTATGACACCCGAAATCTGTTATAAATTGCGTGCGTGTGCGGACAGCGTTTGGGTGGCTGGACGGCCCCTAGAAGGCGTGCTCTTCACATAATCAGATTCTGACAGATGAAGATGCGATTCATAACCGGCAGACAACTGCTGCGCAGTGCTACCAAAAACGGCCAACATGGGCAGATGGAAACTGATATGCTGCAGATCTGAAGTCAATGACTGAGGCTTTCCGTCAGCCGCAGCAGGTGGCACGTCTCAGCTGTGGGAGGAGATGTTTTCTCTCGACCACTGTCATCTTTGTTGCAACACATGATTAGTGGACGAGTGACAATTGTGCCGCAACGATGAGAATGAAGGCAACGGCGTTGTTTTGTTGGCTCTTCACTCCATCATTCCAGTGTCATTGTTGCGCTTGAGCTTTCATAATTTACGACGCTCACGCTGGCGACGGGACCACACAGGGAAGAACCTGATTTGTTTGTTTTCTCTTCTCGAACAACCATATTTTCGGTGTCAGATCTTTACGGGCTTATCGAATTTTGTTAATGGATGAGTTCTCCTCTGTCGGATTACGAGGAAAAATTAGTGTGACATGACATTAGCATTAACTGTCATTTTCCCAGAGCTAATCCACGTTGAAATTATGCGCCGATTCGATGGACCTTGATGAACTGACAAGAAATGTCGATTAGGATTATTTCACTTGACAGCTGGCTGCGACTGCCGCCAACTTGAATCGCTGTCAAGTGAGGGGCGGAACTCGAATCATCTGTTAAAGCATAACCTCGTGATTATTCCAAATTCAGGCTGCGTTCGAAAGTCGTTGATGAACTTGAATGCAAAGTATTTTTCGATTTCAGATGACTGCCGAGTGAATGATTGAATATGTCATTGTGACAGCGAATGTCACTTGATTTAAATTCCTAGTTTGATGATTGTTTGTTTTTGCTTAGTAATTGTTTGATAGTCGCGAGATACTTTATTTTAATGTTGTATGTCCATACTCTTGATTTTGTCATTTAAGTGGAAATTGCTGGGAAACAGTGAGATTTAATGTTGTGACGGATAGTGGATCTCTTCAGAATCTGGGCAACAATAAACTTAAATTGGATAAAGTGGGTTCAGGAACCGACCCTCATGTAACAGAAAGAGCTGTCCAATGTCTAACAGAAAAGGGCGCCTTACAAGGAGTAACATATGACTTCGAGCGTTGTATAATAGAAATCAGAGAAGTGACGCACAACTTAAAACAGAAAGTGGCGCCCAACATGTAACAGAAAAGAGTGTCTTCTTATAAGGAATAGTATGATGTTTTGAACATTGGTTTAAAAGAATTGGAGAATCAAACAGCGTGATGAAAATGGATCTAACATTTAAACAGATAATGGCGCCCGGCTTGAGACAGAAAGTGGCGCCCAAATTGAGCCTGGAAATGGAGCCCACTTAAAGAATGGTTAAAGAATGGGCTTACGTTACTGAATAACAAGAGCCAAAACAGACCTAAAAGCGAAGCTCAACGTGTAACAGAAACTGGCGCCCAACAAGATACATACAAATGTTGTTTACAAAAAAAAATAAAAATTGGAATGTGAAGGTGGTTGATTTTCAAGACCGCATATGACATCATACACATTTACAAACTGTGTCCAGTTTTGGTATATATGCCAAGCTCATCAGACTGTGTTCAGATCATGCCGGAGGACTCTCTTCCCTCTGCCAAGAACGGAGCTTGTCAAGAAGTTAAGTAAAGCAAGCAACATCAGACTCGTGGGTCAACACTAAAGACACGATCTTCGAAGCGATGTCAACTAAGCACAGCGAAGCATCAAATTGGCATTATAGCATAATTGTAATGAGAGAAACACCAGCTTTAAAGATTTGCTGGTTGATCCTCAAGTCCACCTCGCGCAAGGCAAGACCGAAGAAAAATGAGGCAGTATATAGGCAACAAAAGGGGACACCCAATAGGAAGGAGAGAACGGTCTTAAGCAGTAAACAGAAAATGGCGTCCAATAAGGAAGCTAACATGTGATGAATAACAAAATGAGTTCATAGCTCAGAGTTGTTGATGTTACCGAAGTAAGAACCTTTTTCATGTAAGTGGAAAGGGAAACAGTGGGCTACAAGGAGTTCCTTCCTGAGTCTCTCTACAAACTTACTACACTGCAGCACGTCTGGAAGCTACTTCCACTTGACGTATGACCCAAAACCTTTCTGAACAACAGTCTCTGATAGCGCTCACAAGTAATGGCCCTGATTGCGATCGTGCCTAGTCCTAGAGAGCTCTTAACTCAAAGTCAACGATTTCCTTAAATGCCCAAAACTCTTTCCCTCTCTCTCTCTCTCTCTTCAAAACTATGAATTTTATATCGAATCTCTAAAAATGACGCAATCCTATTCATAAAAGAACACCATTTGGAGGTCTCTCATTACAATTTATGCATTCCAACAGTTTCCAACTCCTCATCAAAAACAAGGTCACCAATCTAGATGTAAGACAAAACCACTCGTCGTACATAAAATCAAAAAAATACCGAAAATAGTCCCAAAAATTTTACAGCCTGCCGAACTGGCTGTTGCGTAAGTTTTTCCCTGCGTTGCGTAACTTTTTTCTTCTCACTTGCTACATCTTCATTTAGTCGCGTCATAAAACCGCCACAAAAAGTAAATGAGGTGAAGTCTGAGCGTCTGAGGTTATGGTTGCATCTCCCATAAAACCGACATCAAATATTCGGAGTTTGGTAACGATTCTTAACTCGATTTTCACATATTTTTATGCTTCGCAGGTTTCCCAAGTTACCCCGCCTGCAGCTGAACAAACACCAGTACAGCTTCGACGCATTGAAGCTGTCAGTTCATCGGATGCATCCTCAATCATTCTAAGCAAGATGACATTTCTAGTGTCACCATTGCGGGTGCATTACGTCCAGTCACTGCATCACATTCACTTATTCCGGCAGAGCAAATGTTTGTTCTGTTTGAGTTGATAATTAGACGAACGGATGTCAAATGACATTCATGCTGACAGCTGTCAGATGGTTGATGTCAACTCTGAGAGGCGAAAATGCCTTGTTTGCTTTTTGGAGACTTAATTGAGTTAGAGTTCAAGTTTTATGGCTGTGTGTGTGGATGTGTGTCATTATGGTCGGGCGATATTGAAGTTGTTAAATACAGGCAGAGGCGTTGGATTGAATGGAAATGTGTGGGAAGCATGAAAGGGACAAAATAAAGAGGGCTGCAGGTGTTTGCTCGTTCAGCTGTGCGACTGGTCTAGTTGGATGACAAATTGGAAATTTTGTTTCAAAACATTTTTCTTAATTAGAAACGTCGACATTATTGTGTTATTTTCTAATTTCAGTTGGGCGCAACTTTCTGTTCCTTCCAGGGCGCCACTATTCGTCCCTTGGTGGGTGCCTCTCTTTGCTTATCGCAAGGCATAATTTTCTGTCTGTGCTGAGACCCATTTACTGTCTTTTCTCAGTGCCACCTTCTAATCCTTGCTAAGCGCCACTCACTGTTTCTGCCTGGGCGCCACTTTCTGTTCTTTTGAGATTCACTAAAGTTCCTTGTCGGGTGCCGCTCTCTGTTCATTGCTGGCCATATTCCATATTCTGTGTTTGTTTGAACTTTCGGTGTGGAACGTGTTGGACGACACTTTAACTTGCTGAGATTTCTTGTTGGGCGCCACATTTTTTCGGCACATTTTCTGTTGCGGTCTATTCGCCAGGTTTTTCATTTGTTGGACGTCAAATCTGTGGTTAGTGCCGTATAAACTTTACTAAATTCGACCGCAATTAATCCCACCAGACACTAGAGAGAAAAAGAGGAAAGTACTGACACTAAGACGACTCTGAGGTTGCCTTGAATATTGAGTAGATGAATGAAACCTATTTTAAGATAAACCAAGAACGGAATTAACTGGTAAAAGAAAGATATTTCTCATCATGTACATGTGGAGCAATATTTTGCTTAACTTTGTCTTAGAAATCCACTAACTCTGCCCCAATTTTAAATGTCTTTTCTTTACCCTTCTTGTTCAACCATCCCCAATACTTTTTCCACAAAACCCTAAAAGAATCACAAGGCTTTTTAGTTTTGCATTCGTTTTCCCTCCACTTAGACTGCCATAAGTTTCACAAAACCCCGCCTTAAAACTTTTCAACATCAAATAAAAGTTGAAGCATTCCAAGAAACGACGGGGATTTGCTTTGACTTCCTCCCAATCCTCCCAATCGGGAGAAGGAAAAAGAAAAACCAAATCTTCGATCTGAAAATGAACTCCGGGCGGTTCATCGACGCAAAACCAAACAAACGAGCCAAGTTAATTGCCAGCTCGAGACCGTCGAAATGCATACCCAAGCAGGGCGATATCCTGGAGGCACCTGACATCCAAACTCGATGCCGTACAATTGCCCACCGATAAACTTTGAAAGCCTCTATTAGCCGGTTCCCTCTCTTTTTTTTTTTTTCGTTCCTCTTCCTTATCGCATGCCGACATCCCCTCACCACAACAGAGCTGGTGGCCTCATTTGAAAGAGCAATTTGCTTCGTAAAGACCTGCCCGAGAGTACACACAACAAACTTGAAGACGGGCGAAATAAAAATAAAAACAGACGTCTCCCTTCTACCTGAGGGATACCAGCTGCCGTTACACTAAGTCTTTGTGTATCCTCCCGTGAGACAGCAGACGACACCGGACGACATCAGGCGACGACGATGACGATGCGGACGGAGGAGCAAAACGGAAAAAGTTTTCTGCAATTCACTCAATTGCCTCTGACTGATACCCCAACCCTGACAGCCAGCGCTGTCGACCTTCATTCAGGAGGAAAACTGTCAAAGTAATCACTACCATCACCACATCACCACCACCACCACCAGCCCGACCGCTACCAACACCATTAGCAGCGGAAGCAGAAGCTCTACTGGAAGCGCTGCTCCAAGAAGCGGCAACATCTTACAAGTCATTGCGACTGGGGCATCCATCCCCTCACGCACCACCTCTGCAAGCACTTGGTGCCCAAGTTGTGCAACGTCGGAGAGGACCTCGTTAAATTCCCACCCACACCCGTCCCAGGTCCCCAGCACGGAGTCAACACACTCCGTCGCTCGTTATTGTTGTCCTTCCGCTTGGCTGGGGTCAACCCCAGATGGGTTGCGCCGCGAGAAGAGGATAACGAGAAAAAGGCGTATCACACCCCCGCCAATGTCGAGATGCAAAAAAGTCGCCAGACGACGTTGGACAGACGCAAAAGAAAAAACCAGAATATAGCCCGCGCTGGGCGCATAAAAAAATTTGAAATTCAGATTCAAACGCGAGTTCTTTCACGGTTTGCCGTCCCGCTCTGCACCGATAGTGCTGCCAAATACACTGACTTCCATTTAACTTTAAGTTTACCGCATGCTGAAGAGGGGATCGCTGTAGAGGAAGGGGAAACTTCTGTGAGAGTGCACAAATCCTTTTTTAATTTACTTTCGAGTGCGAGGCAGAGAAGACGAGTGCCGAAAGATACTCGACGAAAACGACGTCTCCTCTTCCGCCGATGACAGTTGTGTTTTTCTTCTGACGGCTCGTAGACGTCTTGAGGAATCGAAAAATGGTCTTCTCGTTGAATACATTGCCGGGCTTAGGGAGTGCAAACGTGTCTGTGCACATGAGTCGGGGCAGAGTCCGACGTGCGTGGACCCCCGAAAGTTCCGCCCAGCTTTGGGAAAAATTGTTTTAAGCAGTTTTCCCCTTCCCCATATCGGCCGGAAGTGGATTAAGGGCTGTTCAACCCGCTCGTTTAACGACGCCGGGAGTTGAATGGAATTCGTAATCAGATTAGGTGCTGGAGATGCAAATATACTCTTCCTTCCTCGTGTGCGTTCACATATCTGGTGGATGGGCCTTGCCTCTCCTTGCCCGTCCGCCTGATATGACGTGATGAATGAGTGATTTATGTTCTCACCCTAGTTTGCATGTGTAGGAGGGTTGTCAGATGGGATTACTCGCAGGCGACGGCGATAGAACTTTGCGGGTCTTCGGCTCGGATGCGATAAGTGGGACACATGTGCACCAGTTAAGTCCGATGACAAACGCCGAAGATGTTGGCTAAATGCTTAAATCGCTCTCGGTGTTCTCCACTGATTTTCCGAAGAGCTAAGCCGGTGCGCTGAATGGGGGTGGGTGAGTGCAAGTGGATTGGGGACTTGAGATTCATTCGTCAGGCCATTCTGTGGGGAATTTTGGGATTTACTAAAGTAGCGCGGAGGTTGTGTTTTTGTGACGAAAGGCATGACCTCTTTGATATTTTCTGCCACGGAGATGTTACTAGATAGAACTGTCAAGTGACAAGCGATGATTTCTGACTTTTAAGGGGGACTGTTTTTGGTCTGATTTTTTTTCTGGACAAATGAAAACAGAACTTCTCATTTTTCATCGAATGTTTGTCTCTTGCCTTCCTGTTGTTTTTTTGTTCCCTGCAAAGCGTGATATTCCGCTTCTTATGCAGTGTCAATTTCGTCTCTTGTTGGGCGCCAATTTCGTGTCTTGTTGGACTTCACGTTTTGTTTCTTCGGCGCCATTTTGTTTTTTTCTTTATCTTGCAGGTGAGAATTTTCGCCTCTTTGACTGGACAGTCTTCCGCTGCCTTCTTTCTCTGATTGGACACCCGCCTGTTACTTATTGGGCGTCTCATGACATATTTTGCGTTGTATGTCACTTTGTGCTGCAAGTCAACGTCAATTTCGGATCCATGTCTCCAGTAGGGCGCCACTTTTTTATTTGCTTTGAGTATTGCTTTCTTCACTGCTTGGGTACAATATTCAGTTTCCTTTTGAATGTCGTGTCGTGTTGGAAGCTGTTCTTTGTTTCTGGTGTCTGCTTCAGATTTTGAAAATAATTTTTGTTCATTGATATGCTAAACTTTTTGAGATTGCGTCTTCTCATGGGCGCTAAACTTGTTTTTATTTGATATTAGTCAAGTTTATTATTTAGTGACCTTTTGCGCTGCATTGTAGACTATTTTTTTGTGGCACACACTGTTTCATGTTGGGCGCCAGACGAAATACTATGACAGATTGCTGGCTTCAAATTCAACGCCATGCTCAAAGTAGCGCTTTATTTATTGGTAGCTTCCAATAGCTCTTTGTTAATCTGTTGACACCACACTTTCCTAAATTTGTAGAGCCCCTTACGTTTGTCAACTACTTTCAAGCGAGTAGCTGCTTCAAACAGCGAATATAACAAATTTCTTGGCTTAGGCCCAAACTAGAACTCAAACTTAAATTGTCTGCCCAAAGTTCTATGCAAATTTAAGTCCAGACACCGTTGTTCTTCAGACACATTCATCAGCACACTGTCTAGACTCTAGCCACTTGAAAACACATCGAACGATATAGTCAACGAGTACCTCCCAGACGCAGCCAAACACAACATCGCGCCGCCGCCGCCGCCACCGCAACGACAATAACAACAACAACGCACAGCTTCATGCTTCCTGAATTCCTTTTACAGAGAGAGATACCCAATCTCGCCCACGTCTAGCATTACCATTCACCGGACGTGGATGGAAATGCGAAAAAACATGATTTACACCTGACACCCGTCGGACAGATGCCAAAGCAAAACAAACAAACCCAGAACGATATTTTGCACACACAGTAGCGCGTTGCAAACCGCAAACCGAACAAACAAACCGGCAACCAGAAGCCGATCCCGAACAGTGCGTATGCACAAGAGACTGATGCGGCAACAGCAACGGCAGCGGGGAGCATTCAAAAGTTGGCGCACATTACACTTCCTAGGCGTGTGCACGCTGCACTTCGTGCATATTCATAATTCGTCTCCGCAGGCCCAGCCCGGCAAGACGTGTCCGAGCATAGCGTGCCTTCCGAGCATAACAATCACAAAACGCAGCAGCGCTACTGTGCTCGCCAGTCCGTGCTAGTGCACGAAACAAAAGCAGTGCAGCGTCAAAAGGAAGCAAAACAATGCTGCCCGTCCCAAGAAACTGGGCAGCAGCATGAGAGCCCCGCCCTGGGCTGCCCCGGAACGGCACGTCGTCTCCGTCCGCCCAGTGGCGCCACCGTTTCTGTCATTCGATCCCTCTGAGATAATTCCACACATTCGAAGCGGACTAGCAATCACAGCCAGGCCCAGCCCATCTTCGTCCGGGACAGACGAGGAGGATGTGCTCTAGATACTGCTGCTCTTTCTTCAGCTCCACGGCGCGCTTTGTGCGCCGCATCCGTACACGGGGAAATGCAATGAAACCTAATCTGTGTAAAGCTGTTGCCGGAGCCGAGGCGGCAACAGCAGTAGCAGCAGCAGCAGAGGATTACTGTAGTCGCTTGACACGATTTGTTCCAGATTAAAATCCAATCAGCCTTGATGAGGATCCTGCGGTTGTGCTGGCTGGTGTGATGATGACGACGGTGCGACGGCCATGGTGGCTCCGGTGAGCACGGGTGAGATTGATAGCGATATCTGCCTCTGCCTCTCAATGCGACGAGCAGCACTGCTGCGGTGACGGTGCCAAGTGATTTAGTGGTCGACGTCGCAGTGACTGAACGACACTCTCCTCAAGACAAATGCGATGTCAATGCATGGGCAGCCGGCGGTTGTGGTTCTGCACACGTCGAGTGCGATATGTCACCGGGGGCAGGCACCAGATCAACCGGACGATAAGGTACTATTGCTTCACCGCCGAGGTACGTGCGTTGTGCGTTGGCGTAGGGAGAGGACTTCAGAATGAACTTCCATCCCAAAAAGGACTTTCGGTCATCATACCTTGATATGGCTGACGAATCATACAAACGCACTGACAGCACTGACAGCTGTCACCGTCAGTGGGTTGTGCGCAATTTGAAAACAGAGTAGGATCGAAAACTGGTTATCGTCCGTCCTGTAGACAGGCGATAAATGTATGGTGACACTGCTGACAGTTGTGACATTCAACTGGTATGAATTGCACTGACAGGTGAGTCGAAATTGAGGCTCAAAGGCCGGCCTTTAATTGAATTTAAGTCGAAATGAGTGCATTTGGATTCGGTTTGAGAGGATGTCAAGCCCACGGCAAAATTTTGATAGAAAATTGAAACTGTCAAATATTGTCAAAGAACTGGTTGAATTTTGTATTTCTGTGGTTGTTGTTGACTGATGGCTAGGAGCATGGGATAGCGAAGTTGCACCACAGTCAGGGTGTATGTCAATTTGTTGAAAATTTCAAAGGCGACGTCAGAGCCAAATAATGTCACAGTGACAGATGATTGAGGAGAAATAGTAGAGGCTTGTAAACAGAAATAACTGTTCTTTCACGTAGAGACAATTTGACTTTTATGATGACTACATGAAGCTGATTGAGATATGTCAAGTCTCTTCTTTCAAAGCAAAATTTTGCTTGTCATAATTTTCTGACACTTAATGACGCGATGACACTTAAGTATACTAACTTATGGAATTGCCCTTTGAGACTTGTCACAACGTTTGACATTTGTGTAAAAATCTTTAATTTGTGACTTGTTTTAAGTGTGAACATTTCTCGATACTTTAAGCCGGACTGACAAGTAAAAATGACAGTTGACACTCAGACTTTAATGACATTTGTAAAACTATTTTAATTTTTTAATTTCTTTTTGACCCATAATTTCATCTCTTCTGATTTCTAAGTACACCCTGGTGGATCGGGTTTCCTCACATCAATACCAATAAATTGGACAAATGTAAAATGTGAAATTCGAATTCAGTTGACAGATAATTTTGGAGAGGCAATCACTTTACTTTGCTAGTTACTATGGAATGCAATTAAGATTAGATTTAATTTGAGGGAGTTGAGTTGACAGATTCATAGATAAATGAATGACGTTAGTTGCCGGTGACATTTAAATGTCAGTTAATTTGTGGTGGAGAGTCATTAAACTGAGTCAGTTAAATGACAGCCGAAAGGAGTATATTGAAGTGGATATTTGCAATGACTGTCAAAGGAAATGGTGTATGCAAGTAAAATTTGACAGGTGGCATTGCAAAGTAGAATGTTTAGACTGACAGATTTTATTGGGTTTTGTAAACAGTCTCGGCTGTGTTTTTTGTTACTAGATGGTGTTGCTGGCCATACTGTGCATGTATCTTGACACACTAATCTGATTGTGTCAATCGAACACGTGTTTGAAAGATGACATGCCAAGCAATATTTCCGGTGAAGACAGCAGTGATTTGCAAGATGCATCTCATGGAGCAGGATCGAGATGAAAGCTGTCAGGAAATAGTCGAGGCACCAAATATCAACAGAATGACAGCGGAAATGAGCAGGCTATTCGAAGAATCTCGGTGTTTGAAACGCTGTTGGAACGTAACGAAATGGAACTATTTTTGACACGATTCATTACGGGCGATGAAAAATAGATTAAATGCGAAAGCCGGTCATGGGTCATGTCATGTCGAAAGACGGTTATGGGCTACAAGTGACAGTCGAGACAAGACAAGGTCGAGATTGACGGTGAGGAAGCTTATGACAAGTATTTGATGGGACTGATAGGGAAGTCTATTATGAGGCGCTGGAACGTGGCGAAAAGGGTAACTGGATATTCTAATGTGCACAACTTGACTGTATGAATGGAGCAATCAAGAAAGCGACCTGAAGTGAGCAAGAGAAAGAAAGATCACGAGAAGCTCTAAAGCACACACAACTTTGAGGACCTGAAAGAAATTGGCGCACCTTGGTCGGAAAGTTTTGATTCATCCATCGTGTAGGCCGTCACTTGCACCTTCTGCAACACCCTCTTGATGTCAAGAAATTACCCTTTCGGCCCCTTTTCCACCAGTAAACCACAAAAGTCACACACCCATAAAAAAATGGTCAATCTCTAGTTGATAAGTACATTTTTTTTATAAATGCCTCAAGGTGCCTCAAGCTCCCACTCCCTCTCACACACACAACTGTGTCTCCCCATCTGACCACAAGTTCATCTTAATTGAACCAACAAAATGATTGATTAAATGTCATTTTGAATGTTTGCTAATTTTGCCAGTCACTGGATGCACCCTTCTCGCAACAGAATGACATCAACAACACAACCGTGCCGTGACTATAGCACGGTTCGAAGAAATGCTTCTGACATAATCAACTGTCCAAAGTGCAGCAACAACAGCAGTACCTCGCAGTAGTTTCAGTTCGACGAACCACATTTGCACGAGCACACCCCAGAATTGACGAGCGTTCGCGCACCCATCGATATTGAAGCTGACAAGCCCGATGACAGACAGTCGAGCATATCAATTAATTTTTGTTTTGCTTCAGCTGACGTATGTGTTTGAACCATTAGCTCCACTAAACGGCGAAACACGACCATGCTCCGCCTTTAGAATAACTACAGCGGCAGCATCGTGGGCTGGATGTAGAGTGAGTGAGCTCTGCGAAATTCCAAGAAGCACACAACTAACCATACACACACACAATAGAATCCAAGCGTTTTAGAGATAATCTGTTTTTAAAGGCGAGCCTGATGCCAGCCAGTCATCCCGCAGTTTGCTCTGGCCCCCCCCTGCCCCCTCTCGAGCTGACAGAACGTGACCAACGACCGATGCCTATTCTCATTTTGATTCCGATTCAGATTCACACGCTCCGCGCTCCGTCTGCGTGTACTCGAAATGCAGCGAAATAAATCACAACATTTTGGCATATCGTACTCGGCTGCCCCGCGGGATGGATTCCAGGCTCCTTTTCGGACGGCAGATGATTAAAATGATTCATTCCTTCCGCCCGGAGGCCATCTAAAAATTTTATTAGTCTCCCGAAACGGGAATCACATGCATTTTTCAAACGACTGTCGACGAAACTGGGTCTGATTAGAATTTTAATCAATTTGCTTTACGGCGCTGGTCGCTTTTTCAGCTTATGGCTAGCGAGATATGAATTTTGAAAAAAAAAACAGTGAAAAATAAAAGTATTGATTTTTGTAAACTTACTTCGAAATGAGCTGGATGTCGACTCCAGGATGCCGCGCAAGCTTTTCGTGTGATGATGCAACAGTCTCTCGAAATCGCTCGTCGATTTCAATTTCAATTCGGTTTCGGTTGCATTCGAGCAGCAATGTCCACCGCAGATTGGTCCTGGAAAAACAGAAAAAAAAGAAAATTGTGAAAATGGAATTAATCAACGGATTTGCGGATTAAATTAAATTTTAAAATCGATTTTAGGCAGTCAGACGTTGTGGGATTTGTATTTTTTTCATTTGTGGTCATTTGAAGAACGGCTTTGGAGTGCAAGGACGATGAGGTAGATGAATTTTTTTTGTTCTTCAGAATATGATGGAAATGTTCAGGAACAATTTTATTGGCAATAGAGCATGGATGTATTTAATTCAATACATGGATTTGGCATCACTGTCGGCGGTATTGAGGTTCGGCTACACTTTGTGGGAATTAGAGACATGTGACGGGATTTTTTTCAGTCTTATGGGTATTTTTAATTTTGTTGTACTTCCGGTTAGTTTAACGATTTATTTAGTTAATGTGACATTTTTTATGCTTTTGTACATTTTAAGCAGCGTTTCACAAACTCACCACAAGGGCCACAGTAAAGACTTATGAGTTATTTTTAAATGGCGTGCAATTTAAAACATTTCCGATGGTCTTTAAGTTATTCTTATAGTTGGGAACGAAAAAACAAGGTCAGGAAATCCATATTAATTTGACTACATTTTTATGGTTTCGTTTCCACAAACCAAACATTTATATATTCGTCTGTCGCGATTTAAGCAGGCGGTTTGAATTAGATGCATTTCATATACTAAAGTAGGCCATAGATACCAAAAAAAGTAAAAGTGAGAAACGTAGAAAAACATAGAACATAGAAAAATTCCATCGTACCACCACACATGACATGACACGTGTGTGGTTTTACGGGCATTTCATTCCACAGATCTTTCTTTTTGAAAACCATGTGTTTCCTAATCAGCTTTTTTGTTTATGTTACCTTAAGTTGCAAAAATATGTGTTCCCCTTTTTCAATACTTTGCCAATGTATGTCAAAACATTAAGAAAAGTAGGAAAGAAAGAAAGAAAAAAAGGATTTAAAGAAACAAAGTCGTCTTCTATTGCATTGGCGTAATGGCTAGGATTCAGTGACTCTTTGAACCGGAGCAGCTTGGGATTTTGCGACGCTCACAAGAGCATCGTCCTTTCGAAGGTCACAGCGTGGTGAATTATGTGTTATGACTGCGGCCAGTCCCAAATGATCCAGGAGCGTGTTTGTTCAATAAGCTTTGGAGCAATTGGAAACTCATTTGTCGAAAAAACGTAATTTCTGAATGAATGAGTTCATCTCCAAATCAAGTGAGATCACAGAGTTGCGGAAGTGTCACTCGCAATTACCGTAACCGGTCATTTGAGTGCAATTTTTGGTCCTGTTTTCGTGGATGGCTTCAAAGGAGAAGATTCAATGACGAATTTTATAGGCAGTACGGTGGCATGCGTCTGGTAAAGTGTCTTCCGATACAACGCTTAAGATGTCTAGGATATGTGGACACTACAGCTCCGGCCCGAAAAGTCTTCGAATCCGACCTATTGCGACCACGCAACAGAGTACGGCCATGGTTGAGCTGGCGCACACAAGTGTAGAAGGACCTCAACCAATTAGGAGTGCGCAACTAGAGGCAGCTAGCCTCGGCAGCCACCCCGGACTGTAGCACCAAATGAAGAAGAAGGAAGAAGTGGGTGGACTTGCCGTCTCAGGCTTTGAATTTGTAGGCGCCTGGCTAAGCTCATGTTGCTGTACACAGTTTGTGATTGAATTTTCTTCTCCATAAACCATAATAAACGACTCAATGTCGTCTGGACCTTCATTGGCGCAGATAAGTCAGAAGAAGAGAAGTATGCATTCAACTTGAAAAGTCGGACTGATAGGAGACTTGTTCATTAGAGACAACAACACAAATTTTGCATTGCGATGACAAGCGAGACTTGTCCTTGAGGCAAAACTTCACCAAAAAAGGTTAAACTTAGTTTTGCTTCAGTTCATCAGTTTATGCCAATCTTGAAGACAACCTCTGGCTACCTTCCCCCTTTTTTAGTGTATTTCATCAACCCAAGTCTTTGAGACTCTTTAATCAACCCGCACATTTAAAGTCAGCAATTTCTAAAATTCCATTCTGACCGAGCAATTGACAAATTTCTGCAATCTGCAATTCATCTCCGTCCATGCACACAGACAAGCATAAAAACCAAAGCAAACCAAAGTTGACATAAAACTTTAGTCCCTCCCCACCGACTCCAAGTTTTAAACTCACTCCTGCACAAAAGGATGAAACGCATCACAAATCCCATAAGCGAGATGTTTTGTCAAGCAAAATACCCAGAAATCCGTTGTCCATCTGTTGTCAAGAGGTCACCGCTTGCCGTTCTGCATCTCAACTTTCGCCGGAACTTTCGGCAAAAACTTGTCTTCGTCGCCGTCGACGAACTCCTTAAAGCAAGCAAACAACTTTGGTCGGAGCAACTTTTCCGCTTGTGACCACTGTCAATGGATGCTCGCCCACTCCAGGCCTCCCCAAAATTTCACTCTTAATTCATGGCACTTAGCGCTTGAATATTTAACGCTTCAATTTTGAACTAATTGCATGGCAAACATTCTGAAAATTCAAAACAAAATCCCCCACTCACAGCACACTCGAGAGCCAGGCCGCCCTCATTTGTCATCCGGCGGTGACGAGAACGATTCGGTGGCACAGCCAGCCAGGCCGAAAAATATCTTCAATTGAATTCCATTAAATCACCATGAAGTCTACCTTGCTGCCCTAAACCCACTCAGCGCCCTCCGCCCGTTGAGTTCGTTTTCGAATGGAAAGTGTGTCAAGGTGTTTCTGGAGTACAGTGGCACTGGCACCCCATTAACCCCTCGTCATAAACATGTGACGTGGATGGATGGGGCAGGGGTGGGAGAGTGAGAACGTAAGAGACTGAACGTGACCACATGAAGTGATGACGCTCTCCGGTGAAGAGGGGGATGAGCAGGATGAGAGCATGAAGTGCTGCTTGTATGCATCATCAGGGCGCACAAGGACTCCCAAATTATTTTGCGGTAGCTACCAGCCAACAACCAAGAAACTGGATCAAATTGCGGACCGAGTGGAGCACCGAAACCGCACAAATCACAGACAGATACCCGTTGCTGTTCTCCACTTGAAGGGCGAGAGGCGCTGTGCCTCTCCTGTGGCAAGTGGGCCACCGCTCATCCTCTCGTCCTCGGTCCTTATGTAATCTTCGACTTTTCGTATCCGGATTTGGATGCGCTTCCAAACATTTTCTTTCCGCCTCACGTCGAGGACGAGGATGATCTCTCTGGCAGACGCTCTGCCGCCAGTGCAATCGATGTTAGCATTGGGAGTGTGCATTCCATTCATCTTCAAATCACAAGGACGAGATGAGCTGCAGCCAAGGAATATGAAGGAAAAAGTGATGCACTCTCAAAGGGCGCAGAGATCTGCCCAGAAGGGGAGGAGGAACCGTTCGAAATTGTTTGGCAAAATCATTTCGATGAGAGCGTTCATTCAGGGTGTGCATTGCATAATGCATCATGCATCTCGACGCATTACTCGAGAATTGCCACGTCACTAGGTTCTTGTGTGCACACATCTTGAGATGGTCCTTGGTGGCGGGCAGGGGCAAATGATCTGATGAAAGGATAGTTCGAAGCATTAGGGGCGCTATTCGAGATTAGAAACGAACGTTCTTCCATTACCAGCAGAATGGATGAGCAGTTGAGACGTGATTGGCACAGGATAATGGTCAGTCTGAGGGCATCGGGTATTGCCACTTGCAGTGAAGTGTTGCCTCGATATCTTTTATGGGCTTTGGCAGGCGTGTAAGGAGGAGAGAGAGACGTTTTTGTCTGCTGACCACATTGCTAACTGTCTTCGGTATGTTTTAAGCATAAGTGGGGCAGTTGTGGATTGTCGACGTTGTCCGAGCATGCCTACAATTTGCTTGGGTATCCTTTCTTGCTTAGAATGCGGTGGAAGGTATCCTCTGATCGGTGGTTGAATCAATTACGTTCGACAGACAAGTAAACTTTGTGGCATCTGATCACTTATGCAGAATTTGAGGCTGTTGGATGGGAATTGAAAAGGAACTGAAGAATGACGCTCTACGGCAATGGCAAAGAAAAACAATACATTCAGCCGCGATTTTCGCGATTTTATCAATAGCAGAAGATTTTTCCCAGTTTTCGAATGGCGCCCAACACGAGAATTTTTTGGTTTTGAACGGGCAAAATTCATTGAAAAAATAACTTAGCTTTATAACTTGATTTAACACTCTATTCACTTGCGCAAACAGATGGAATTTTGAAGCAGAGAAACATTTTTTGAAATGGCGCCCAGCAAGGGGTTTCAGCTTGGGTCGCAAGAATGAAAGAGAAACAATTAGAGACCCAAAAGCAAGGTTTAAGAACTTGCCTCCAGGATTAAAGCCTAATTTTAGTTTATTGTTTGTAATTAGTATGGAATTAGACAAAGAATGAGCTACTTTCTGTTGAAGGGCATATATCCTTCAGTCGAAAGGCACGCATGCTGCTTTCGCCACAGGGGTGAAATTCGATGATGGATATGTCTCCTTTTGTCAACTATCACTCCACAAAGGCATATGTTCAAGTGGCAAACAATTCCACTTCAAAAGTTTATTTTCTGTTAAATGGCGCCCAACGGCGGATTTCGTTTGATTTTAAAATGGGAAGTTGTCTACATTACGAAGCACCTTATGGTGATGTGTGACGTCCGACAAACAGTTTCATCTAACAAGAGAGGTGGTCTTGGCTCTAAAGTTGATTTGTTTGGGCCCAACTATGAGCTCTGCTCGACTTAGAAATCGAAAATTATGAGCACCAAGATGCAGCCTCTTGCGAGGAATGGCAATCAGCGGAACTCAGAGGTGACACCAACTGTAAGACTTGACGAGGAATTTACAGCGTTCAGTTGAAGGCCACCCTTAGCTCTCATCGTTGATCAACTGCACGTCCTTTAGATGATTACTTCATTTAAAGGGCCTATCCTCTATCATGAATCCTTCAAACCTCATTAAAAATCAGAAAACCCAGAGCACCAGATTACATTTTCCTCCAACTGACACCGTCAGGGTCCGTCCGCTATTCAATTAGAGGCAACACATCTCTTGCCAGCAACCGTCCTTCTATCGATCTTCTGTGACCCCCTAAAATCGCTCCCCGAGCATATGTGAGCTCGCCATGTGGCCGTCTAAATCCTAATCGCACCGCAAATGCCCATGTCGCAACCATTGACCGACCCCATAATCCCCTCAGTCACCCAAACAGTGGAACGGTCGCTCCTCACTCGATACAGGATAACAAAACCATTGTCGGGAATTAATTAATTGAAGCCATTAGCATATGCCTCTGGACGACGACGAGTGAAACCACTTAAATTTCCATGAAAATCGCAACCTTCCTCTGCTGCTGCTGCTGCTGGTGAGCTTTGCAGCGACCCAGGCCGGCTGATGGTGATTATGATGACGACGACTCCAAAACCGTCACCCACCTCCCTTCCCCTCTCTCTCACGCTATGTGCGATGACTAATTGCATCTTCCGGGTGCATGCATCCTTCTCACCAATTATCCAACAATAATCATGCCTGTTCTACTTTCCCCCAGTGCCCGCCACCGCCAACGACCCAGCCATGGCCACACACATCAGGCCGAGAGCAGTGTTGTGCCATTTGCTTCATTGTTTCACTTCTGCCATTCGCTGTGTGTCTGGCAAGTGTGAAATGAAAAAGGGACTCGGCAAAAGGATTTTCTCCCCCGGAGGGAAAAAACAGAGAGCTGAGTGCAAAAAAGTGGGACACACCAGTAGTGCTGGCAATTACTCAAAACCGCGCGCACAGGCAGCCGACAGGGCGAGGCTTCGATTAATTCCGTGTCATCCGCGTAATGCGGTTGAAATCCATTTCATCCGTGCATCGAGGACTCTTATCCCTAATCGGGGATGTATTGCAAAACCACTAACGGTTTATTAGAGCCGCTGCAGTGGGCGAATGGGTGGCGGTGGTGGTAGTGACTAAGCACTACAGAGCACACACCTCCCGTTGGCTGGCTCTAATGCGGGAATTTACACGCACACTTGAGGCACACACTCTGTCGCAGAGGACGGCCCCGAACTCAGTCCTCCAGGAAGGCTCTCGAACTCGTCATCGATCGAATTCGGGTAAACTGCTGCTGATTGGGGAGTTGGTGGCTGGAATGGTGGAGTGGTTTGTTGTTGAGCGAGGTGTCGTGTTGTTTGCGTTTGACAGCACCACTTGACACATGCCGGCGATGACTCCGAGTACACACTTCAAAAAGAGGGAGGAGTGAGGACGCATTGGTATGCAAATGTCAGAGACCTTGAGCCTCGGCACAAGTATGTCGCGCGATGGCATCGATGAGTGCCGCTCAGTCCACCTCAAAGGAACTCTCCCGTCCCCCTTGCCACCCGTTTGTGGCACACTCGTTCACACAGCCAATGAATAAACAAGTGCCTCCCTCTGGTGGGTAAGTTTAAATTATGTTTTTATTCTTTCGGTTTCTTTCTTCGCATCTCTGAGAGGACCAACGAGCACTCCGGACAAGGATGACTACAGTCGGGGGGGGGGAGTGGGACGACTTTTAATTAAATTTCACCAATGAGGCGTGCAGCACCACATCGTACGGATGTGTGTGGGGCTGGAGTGTTGCTTTTTTCGTCTTGAGAAACTTTCTAATTAAAGATTAAAACATTTGAAACCATGCAGCGTTTTTGGGTGCAAAGTTGTGCCGACTGTGAAGGGAAAGAGCTCGACCAGCGCGGCTGCGAGACAAGTTTGAACATTTTCTGAAAGTTGTTGAAGCAATTATCAAATCGTTTTTGACGTGTTCTTTGAACCAGAGAAGAGATGTTTCGGTCGAAAATTTTGAAATGGAGATGAGCAAAAATTTTCGCCAAATAGTATTGCATTAGGAGATGAAACTTGTATCGAGTAATGAGTTCTAAAAGACCACGAGGTGACTGAGTGTGAAGAAAATTTGAGTGAGATTTGGAATGGCGCCCAATTGTGGGACCAATTTGAGTCTTTGGAATTAGTTTCAATTTGGAAAGACGTTTATTTACTGAACTTCGCCCTGAAAGGAGATTGGAGTAGAAAATTCAATCATTTTTTGTTTCACGATTGGCGCCCAACGGGTGATCAGTTCTTAGTAACTAGTATAGGACTCTGCAGTGAAAGGGAAACTAATTCTAAAATTTGATTTTAAAGAAGCATGAACTAGAGTCCTACGGAGGACATTTGACAATAAAAATAATTGTTTTTTTACAACTGGCGCCCAACAGCAGGACTTCTTTCAGTTACATGGACAGGATTTCGCAATGGAATAGATGTCGCTGGTCAAATAGGTTTAGAAATGAGATAAGACAACTCAAGAGCTTTTCTTTATGTGCCTTCATCAAATTTAGAAGCAGAGCAGAACTCTCATCTCATGAATAAAGCCTGTGGGAATAAATCTGAGTCGAAAGGTTATGATTTACAAATGATCAGTTATAGGGTTTTTCTTGGTCATTTTGGCAAGTTCTCGTGTTTGGCGAGCTGACAATTGGACGAACTATTCAACCAATGGCGCCCAACATCGGAATAAAAGTGCTGCAAATCCAAGTGATCTGATTTGTAAAACTTGAGGCTTGAGATTTTTTTGTTGAGATATGGCGCACGATTGCGGACCTATTTGACTCAGTTGAACAAGATTTCATTGTCTGAGAGCAAGAGATGGCGCTCAAAAGACAGACATTACAATCGGGAATCTTTTTTCTTCGAAATGACGCCCAAGGACGGCCTGATGCACAGGGCTAAATGAAGTCATTTTTACGAACATCTATAAGGAGAAAAAATATCAAGGGTTTTGTATTTCGTGTCGATTGCGGACTGATGTTCTGTCTCTGCCTTGGTAGTTTATGACAAGTTTCTGATTATTTCCAGGCTATACGGGTCCTTTGACAAATAGACGTTGACTAATGGAACCACTTGCCCTGAAATTTGTGCCGAAAAGTTGAAAATGCGAACGTTGGTAGCATTTAATGTCCTTGAGCTGGGCGTAGTGCTTGCATAAACAAACAGGCCTTTTAGGGATTTCTTGCTTAATCCTGTCATTTTGAAAGTTATCTGACGATCACCAGTCATAGATTGTCGATATCGACTAGCTCTTCGTTCTCCATCGAATTGCGCCAATTGGCGATACAAGTGTGCGTCCCTAGGTTCAAGACTGACAATCGGTGAAGTGGCGCCAAACGGCGGCATCACAGACACAGGAAACAAAAAATATTATTCTTTCGATGGAGAATAGGTTTTGTCTCTTATATCCGTTAGTGCAATGGAGTTCAGTCCTACTACAAGAACTAGGGATGCTTATTGAGTCGAATGGAGACTAGCATCTGCCTAGACTGACACAACAAAGACTTGAGTGACAAAAGTGATTTGGCGCCCAACAGTGGTACAAAGTGGTTTGAAGTATTTCCTCTGAATAGAGTTTTTGGCTCGATTGTTGTTCACTATTTGCACGTATTTAAGGTTACAAATCGGATGTTTCCTGCGCTGCCCCAAACAAGTTTAGAGCCGAAGTCAAATGCCATTATCATCTTTAACCCGCATGTTCTACTAAGGAGTCACGGGGGTAATGCACGCACGAGAGTCCTCTAAACCGATCGATCCTTCACCATCAACTCTAACTTATCAGGAGCTATTCCAGACCAGTTTAGGGACTTGATTCAAACACCTCGCCTTGGGTCTAGTCAAAAGTCTGAAATCAAACACACTGCGCTCCATTTTCGATCAAATTTAAACAACCTTCAGTGTTCTGGGTCAAAACTATATATGAACAAAGGGAACAAAAACCTTCAAGGACTCTCAACTCAGTGCCACAAAACTCCCACCCTCCAGTGCTATCTTCCGGTGTGCACTAGGAATGTGAACAAATAAACCAAGCTGAGATCATTCCTACCTTAGGGTGTCACCGCGCACCATAGCAGTGCGGGGAGAGCCGACAAACAGCCCACCATCTCGCCAACATCATCATTCTCGGTGCTCCCTGAGTGTACCGTAAACCATTCAAATAATTACAAAACCCTCTGCGGAGGCAAACCAAACCTCCGCCGTCATAAAAAGAAAGTCTCCGTGCCAGGCAGTCAGTCGGTTCCCCCTTATCAACTTCCGTAATCTACAGAGCCGTGGTCTTCATCTTCATGCTGCGGTTCCTGCTCTCGCTCCGAAGACAAAAAAAAAAGCAACGAACAGAAAGGAAAGATAAAGAAACACAAGACGAATCCAATTTCATCCAGAGAACCTCCTTTATTTACGCATAACCTCGAAGAAGCGCAGTTAAATCAAATAGGAAGGTAGGCCCAGCCACTCTGCCACTCCGCCCTCCCGCCCGCCCGCCAAACAAGGCGACTGTGTGTAAATTCAAGGGGAAAATCGCTTCCCAGAGTTACGACGACATGTACACACCCACCCCGGGATGGGATGGCGTATGTGAGTGCGGGCGAGGGACGGCGGCGCTAGAGAAGCTCTATAAAAATAAAAACACAATTTCCGGTGAGAGATCGTAAAAGTGACGGAGGGGAACCATTTTTTACGGCTCCGCATAACCAAACCCGAGGCTTGCTTCAAGGCTGGGCTCAACAATCTCGGTAATGAACTCCTCGAGGAGTGAACGTCTATGATTGCGCACAAGAGGTGTGTACACACCTAATGATGCCACCCCCCCTCACCGCTCCGAGAAGGCAGGTGGAGGCTGTGTGCCGGGTGACTGCATTTTGAAGCTGATTGGGAAAACAATCCGCGATAGCTGGACAATTATTTAGTCATTATCCGGGATCAAGTGGGGAGAACCGTTGGGAAGAGGTGCTGAAATTGATTTTCATTCTCCTCCGCTTTACGAGCGTGCCCCGATGCGCGGACTGCTCGTAAAGACGACGCACGGAGACGCGTAAAGACGCGACGAAAAGTGATTCTGGTGCTAACTTGAGCTGAGATTGCTGCACTTTACTGGCGAATGAGTTGGGTGGGGTCGTGGCGTCGTAAACACCGCCAGAGGGCGAGGTTTCATGGGCATTCTGAAAGCCATCATATTCAATCATCGTTCCCGAGTGGGAGGTGCCTCTGGGGTCAGCGTGTGGCTGTAAGCCCCTAACTAGTCGTACATCCCCAAAAAGACTGAAAACCTTCTCCAACCACAACACAGGCACAGTCCCACTCCCGCAAATCGATGAGAACGTGACGCAGATGACGAGATACGAAACGTCTCAAGGAATATTCAAGCATTCCGCTTAAAAGTGGCAACCTCCTCCCGAAAAGTACTCGCAAACCTGCTTACCCATTGTTGTCACATGCCATCTGTATGCTGGTGTCCCGGGACGGTGGGGTGGGTTTGGGGCTTTCGTGCGCTTCGGTGTCCCACGAAACTACGTGTGATTTTGTGCGGAGAAAATTTGAAGTCAAAAAGTTTACATTCACCAGTAAATACTGGTCTCCGCAGAGCTCACGTAATGCATCTTTGTTTGGCTCTTGTAGAGCACCATGCACGGAATCCTTAAGGATTTGCTTGAGTTTTGCGCAGAAAAAGGGAGCGCGCTAAACTTTCCCAATGATTGAGGGGCGAATGTAGTGCACTCGTACTCGCTGGTGAACTTTATCCTCTTCGGTGGTAAACTTTTTCCGCTTTCCAATGTGCGAGCGAGGGAGGGAATGCAAAGGGAAAGTCATTTTGACAGAGTTGATTGAACGTGTGAGGGGCTCTGAAGTGGGTTAAGTGTGTTTGAGGTCGTTACGATTGCACGCTTGAAGGGGTCCCAAATGAATGCTGCTGCATTGGCACAATTCGGATGCACTCTGTTGGTTGGCATTTGGCAGCTTTAAGGATGAATGAGAGGGAGTTGGGGGGTGGGGGGGAAAGGATCGATGGATTTCATGGACATCTGAAGGACAAATCGTTGATGGAAGAGATGAATTAAGGATCAGAGCCTGAGGTAGACTAGATGTAGAGACAGGTGGTCGGTTGTCGTTTGGTAACAAATGGCGGCCCAAATACTAGGCCTGAATTTTAATCAGGATTTTTTTCAGTCAGCCCTGTAGAAAGACGCATTCGAGGATTAAATTAAATCCTTTACGTGTCAGTCAATGTGAACAGAGGAAAGAGAACTAAGGATAAGTTGGGGATGTGGTCCAAGAAGCAAGGGTCTGTCGACATCACTGACTAGCCTTTAGCGAGCACAGCAGAACACGATGGCAACTCGGCGAGTATTCAAGTTCAAGCTCCCAGATTCAGATATAAAGGGAACACTAAGGTTCCGATAAAGAAGCCAATGTTCGAAAGTGACAAAAGGAAATGGTTCGCAAATGATGAAGGACAACCATAACTGACGTTCAGGCAATCATTTCAAGGCGAGCAAGAATGTAAGGTACCGCTAAAGTTATTTGGGCACCCGCCCGACGCTCTTAAGGCCACGATGAAGGGTGGAATGATAAAAATCACACATTGACTCAACAAAGTCCAAAGCGCTGTCAGTTTGCTGGTATTATGAAGGAATTTCCGGCAAGACGTGAGTGGCCTATCATTACACATACAACCCTTTGGATCTACGCGTCCAAGCGAAGTCGTTTTCTGACTTGTACATCTGTCGATTGGTGGAACAAGGTTTTGCGCAAATACGTATCTACACCATTTACCAAAGACCGGTCTGTCTTGGCTGCCCATGGACGTTCCCTTGCACCCTTGGGTCTGGTCTTCCATGCCCTTGTACACTGGTCTAGCTGCACTTCTAAGCCCCTCCCCCTTAATGTCCCCCTCGTGTACTGAACTCACAAGGTCATCGTCTGTTTAAAAAAAATGGTCTCTGGTTCGACTCTGATTGGAGTGTTGCAGTGCCCACATCATCTCTTTTGATGCCAGCCTATGGATAAGCCATCTGAAGCACATCAATAACCCAGCTGTGACGTACATACAAAGTCAACGTTCTCAGCATTCAGGACTGGGTCTGGCCAGAACTGAACCATGAAACGATTGCAGTCAAATCTTAACGGAGGGCTCCAAGACAAATGAAAGGTAGGATGCTGACGATTTTGTGGAGGATGACAACATCAGACTGCATGCATTGTTAGGCAATGTTTCGTTAGCCACGGACTAAAGTGTGAAGAGGAAGTGCAAGGGATGGAGTATTTGGGTCTATAGTCAAAACCAAAGAATTGGTTTCGCTTCAGAACAATTACTCCGCCCATTCCACCTTCTCCTCACACTATAGTCAGTGACGTTTAAGCACTTCCAAGATAGTTCAGTTCATACAAGTCTTCTCTGAATTTCATAAGCTGAGATATATTTGGGTCATAGGTCTGCACGGAGTGGTCGCCGTGGGGTAGTGGGTAAGTGCGTCGACCCACACGCAGAAGGTTTAGCTTCGATTTCCGGACGGGAAACCTCGCATTTTTTCACGGCGCCATCACTTTAGAGTTGCTGGCAACACTCACATACTATCTACGAAAAAGCTTCTCAAATCTTGCCGTTTAAAGTCGGCAAAAAACTGTAGGTTCCTTCTACTCGTGAAATAGTAGCACGCACAACACGAGCAGTTGTTGTAGAAGCTAGGCCCTGGTCCCTTGTGGACTGTAGTGCCACCCAATTATTATAATTTGGTCAGCACGGTATCAAGAAAAATTAGATCGCCGCTGAGCTCGCCAGGTAATGATCAAAGGCGGCGCTTTTGGGACCCGCATCCGCGTTGAGGCTACCAGGATCCTAATTAGGGCTTTCATCATTGGCTGTGTGTGTCGAAAGCACAATCGCATGATTATCTAGGAAGTAAACAAGCTAAGCGCATGATCTCTAACGTCTGCAAGAAACCGCGGTATTCTTGTCTGATCAAGGAAGACAACTTATCGCCGCACAAATTGTCCACTGTACTTTTAGAAAACAGGCAAACACAACCATATGTAAGTGTGGAATGGATATGAAATAAAAACCTCCGCGACGCTTGACAAAAGGATGAATACACTGCGGAACACTTTCTCTGTCACAGTCCCGCCTTTTTTCGAAACAGAGAGAAGGTTTTCGGCACTGACGTGATGAGAGCTGATGAGCTCTCCTTGTCGCAGAACCGCTTGCTGGTATTTCTTCGGTTGATCAAGAAAAAACAGTAAATCCAGGCTACTGTCTAGTAGTACAATGGACCAGACTACGGCCTGAATACCCCAGTACAGTGTTTCAAAAGTCTAACAAGTAATTGAATGTGCTGGTGTATGGTTCGTTCATCAAACTCCTATTTTAGAGTGCCGTGGCTTTAGTTCACCAAAATGTGAAACCTACAGTACTACAAGTCAATTTGTTGACAAAACGTTGTATGGAAGGTGACTGTGCTGTTACAGAAGATTCAAATAACACTGCCGATGGGCATGTCTTTGCCTGACACATGTTCAGTTTAAGGACATTCGTGGATGCCTTGTCATTGTGGCTAAGTGCTTCTGTTCACATGCAGAAGGTATGAAATCGAATGGCCCATCAGAAAATGATGCCCAATGTTAGTCTTGAGATCTAAAATTCTTCCAAGAAGGCAAGCGTTAGCCTTGTTGTCTTTTAAAATCACATCACATCTCAGTCATCCCGGAAGAAGCATTTCCATCAAAACACATCACTCTCAAAAACACCCGCCTCAATTTGTTCCAACAAACTGCACAGCTTGTCAAAATAAAACTCCCCCTCTAACCCAAGTCAATCACACACTTGAAGACACCAGCTAACGCCGAAAATAAAAACGTGCACATCTCCGTCTCTATCAGAGGTGACACACTCAAGTGCATTAGAAAGATTGTAATAGATTACCTGACAGCACGCCATCTTGTAGAAGTTTTTTTTTCGGAAATTCTTCCTTATCCAATCCGAGTCAACAAGGACACATTCTCCATTACCACTGACTGGCGTTCCATTAGTTCAACTGGGGCGGGGGGATCTTCCTCCCCATCATTCACCGCACTGGCATTTGCCAAAACCTAACCTAAAACTGTCACCAGCAACAATATAACCCATACCCGGCAGAAGTTTTCGCCGACACCGAGCCCACTCCAGTCAGGCCTGTACTCGTATTTCAGTGTCAACTTAAAAAGTCACCTCACCACCGCACATTTGTATTCTGGCCGATTTCCCACAGCCGCACCCGCAACCCCCTCCCCCAACGAGCACAGGAGAGGCAGGAACAAAAACAAAACACGAACTTTTCTTTTGCCGTATTTAACGATGTGGCTTGTGCTGATTGAGGGCAGAAAGGTACAAAAAATATAAGTGCAACCATGGTTACCGCAATGTTTGAGTGGTTCTTGTGTTTATTCGTGTTGTGTGTGTTTTTTTGTCTTCTCCTCTACCGTTGTGCTGTTTACTCGAAAACATGCCGCGCCAGTCAGCCAGCGCAGGGTTGTGCAATTCTTTATCTCCCTCGCTCTCTTTCTTTCCCAAATTGCTCCCGAAACCGACATTTTAATTATTTTCAATTGCACTCTTCCCTTGTGAGTTGCCGCCGCCGCCGCCGCCACCACCGCCACCACCGCCACCGCTTGTTTTCCATTTCATCCACTCAAACAAACTCGCCTCGCTCCTTCGCGGCTCAATCCTGCGAGCTCCTTGGGGCCTGTCATCTGGTTCCTTCGCTTGTTTGGTGTGTATTTTTGGAGGAGCGGGCTGTGTTCACAACTCACTTTGCCGTCGTGCCGACGAGAGCAAATAAAGTTCCCCGGCCAGCCCAATGCAGAAATTGTTGTCTGTTCTATTTGGGGAAAGTTTCACATTATTAAGCCAGCACACACCGTGCTGCGAGGGAGCACGAACATCCTCGCCCGCAGTAGGCCATGCCGGGGACGTAGACAAATCAGACAGTCAGCCGGCCGAGGAGGAGGACGGCGGGTGTGTGTTGTAAAAAATTTAGGACACGGCCTGGATACGTGAGTGGGACACGTTGAATGTCGAATTTTATGAAGCGCCCTCTATTCCCGCCTGCCGTCTCCCCGAGTGCCGACTCAGAAGCGCGCCTACAAGTCTAAGGCTTGCTAGCGTTACCACTCCCTCCTGCCCCTCCTGCCATCCTGGACGTACTTCAAAGGTTACGACAGTGTTCGTTGCGAACGGCAAAAAGGAGCGCACAGGAAGCAGAAGGAAAAAAAACGGGGTTAGGGAGGAAAGTAATTCAATTAGAATAGAAGCAGAGTAAAAAGACGAGGAGGCACGAAGCTGACAAGTGGAACCGGAGCCAGCGTCGGGGCACGGAACCTCTGAGCCTTTACGAGCAACTAACAACTTCAGGAGGTCGGCACGAACACGCTCTTGCAGGAGATGGTTGAGCGCCAGTGAGTTCTGCGTTCGAATCGGAACGAAAACTTTAACTGCACTTGAATGGGTTTCGGTTGCACGAGCGCGGCGAGTCTTAAGCCGGCGTTCTCGAGAGTTAGTCAGACGTAACCTGGCCGCCGCTGGCGGCTTCTCTTGTAAACGGTTCTTAAATAATTCACACTCGTTCCGTATGAAAGGAAAGGATTGTGAGGGCTGGGGCCTCGTTTTTGTAATTATTCCTGTGCTATCCTCCTCCTGACTTACAAGGACTTTCATTCTTTTTGTTCCCCCCCCCCCCTCTCCGTCGCCTTGCCGCTGCCGCTGTCGTGTCTGTGTGGTGTTCGCTTTGTTATTCGGCAGATTTTCAGCTCGGTTGCATGATTCAGTGTGCAACACACAACGGCAACGCCATCGTGGCTACGGCTCCGAAATGTGATGGTTTTGACATCTGACGTTTGACGTTCGCATACAGCCAGCGTACAGCACGTCAGCAGGAGGACGACGCTGTTGTTTCTATTTGCCTTCCTGTTTAAATATTTACCATTCGAACAGATACGGATGCATGGCTTGTTCTTTTAACGTGACAAGATGGAATATGCACACACCAGGAATGGATTTTTGTTTTCTTCATTTTTAGTTGAGTGAGGGTGGGGGAGAGAGAGAGAGTGCGAGGAGCAGTGTTTTCTGGGAGTGAGTCATGTACAGTCGGGTGCGGGAGATTGTTTTCTTTTTCTTTAAACGTGGAGTATCGTCTTTTGACAGTTGTTGACATTTCGGGGACAACGGCGTGTCGATTTTTGAAGAAATTTATATTTAATTGATAAGTGTGATGATCGGTATGAGGTTTGGAATAAGGGCGGTTCGAAGTTAACAGGGAGCCTGTCGCTTTGGCAGTGTCTGGTGGTTAATTGTTCTGTCGTGGTCTCGGTGTATGTTATGGGGGAGAACAAATTAAATCGCGACTATTTTTCATTTTCAACAAAATTAAGGCTTCAGCATTGACACTAGATCACGTTCGAGATTATCAGTAATTAGTCAGTGCCTGTAAGACTAATTACTACGCCACTCTAGCCAAGGATGTTGAAGAAAAAGAGGACGGGAGGTCAGTCAAGCTCTCAAGAGGACGGGAGGAGAGTTTTTTTTTAAGAGCGTAAGACTAGAGGTATTCCAGACTTCAACGTTCCAAATTTTGCGTCGTTACGTGGCTTTAAGATGGACCTACGAAAAGGTGAGGATTCTTAGACGCAGATGAAATCTTACAATCCTAGTGGCGATTTTTGGCATGCCGTATCTAGTTTTGAGTTTCCCGCTAAAGCTGAAGACAAGGACGAACTCGCACTATTCCATTCTCTTTAGCTTCAATCTCCAAGAAAGGATTGTATGCGATGTACTATCGAATGTCACAGTCGAAATGAAACATCGGGAGTCAAGAAAAAATCGTTTACACCATTGTGGTGGATGCGGCTCAAATATTGGGTTGACAGTTAAACAGTACGACATCTATAACCTTCCACCCTCATTCAAGTTCCGCTCTGATCGTTTTCGGACCACCTTTTTCCTGACAAAAGGACTCTAGACTGCGGAAAAGCTGATAATCTATTGGGAAAAGTTTAGGAGAGTGCGGTAGAAAGGCGCGGAAGAATTTCAAATTTCACTTAAAGTAGAATATCCACAATTAAGTGTGTGACATGGGATCTAGACGGCGTAGTTTCGTTAAATTCATAGCACAGCCACTTCTCTTTTTTGCTTTTCCTATTTAAGGTGTCGCCTTGTGGTCATGGGCTTATTCCCATTTTGTGTGCAATGCACCGTGCCGTTTCTGTTGGCTCTGCATTCAGTGTATTTCGTAAAATAGCGTCGTCCATTACGGTCTCCGTTTTTCCAGATAGTTTGTTTTTCAGTTAGAAGAATTCGCATTTTTCACAGCGCCAGTTCTTTTGAGTTGCTGAGAGTCCAACTGCCTACTAAAAACTTCTCCATTCTCGCCGTTCGTCGAGTCGTCAAGACAATGCAGGCAGAACCTAGTCGGGTGGATTGGTCTGTAGTGCCATCTAATTAATATCTAGACGCGAATTATGGTATGGACAATTATATTAAATGGACAAGGACAGCATTTATTTATTTCGTTTCGGCATAGAACATCCCTGTTTTCGTAGAAGATTGTATTCACCTAACTACCTATCTTAGGGTAACTTAATTCACCAATTAGTCCACTAAGGACCCGTCCACTGCAATACCGGTCCTGAATTAAAGGGTCTTAAAGAAGTCCGCGTCTAAAGAATATTATCTTATATGCGATAAAGCAGAATGGGTACCTCGAAGGTGAAGAAAAGTTTCCATTTCCTTATCCATGTCGTTTCCTTATCCATGTCGACTTTACAGATCGCGAGAAAAAAAGCTCACAGTCTGTCTGCATTTTAGTTCCTATTTCTTCAACCAGAAGAAAATCCAATCTTTTCAGCACAATTAACAAGAATTGCCGGGTGTGCCGCCGAAGACATATCCTCTTGAACGGGCAATTTTGTGTGGGGACAAGAAATTGTGGTCCCTTGGCGGTTCACTTAGGAAAGAGTTCACTGTATGTACCTATATGCTTCCAGATCACTTGATTCAAAATCACATCCGTAGCACTATTATTAGTGCATACGGAATCATTGATGGAGCCAAAGTCCATTTAGCAGGGGAATGACGGCTTCTAGACCCAGGTTTTGAGGGAGCCCGACTGCTAGTGACGTTTTGACCAGAGGCTATATTCTGGTCCCACGGGAGGTCAGGAGCCGCTGTAACTTCGGTTTCAGCCTGACCCTGCAGTAGGCCCTCTTGTGGGAGTATCGTGGTGGCTGTGGTTTAATACCCATATCGCAGGCAGAGCCATGGTTAGTGTACCGTGCTGACTGGTATGAATCAGGTTCTTCGCCCTACTGATTCAGGTTAGGCGGTTAGGGGACTTTCCCGGCTCAGTGTGGAGTTGTATTCTCAACCAGGTGCTGCGACCCATAGAGCGGCAGAGGTTTTAGAAACGCCTTGCTCCATATTAAGGTGGGGTGAATGTCCCTCAAGCATGATCTCATTTGGTACTTGTTTAACTAAGTCGTCTAGTCTTGCTTTATCTACGACTCCTGGGGAAATGGACTCCGTGATATAAGTCACAAGGCAGGTGATCACGTTAAACCAAATCCCACATCTGTATGTATATGCTGTCACCACCCACGTCGTGGACAGTGCAGGTTCAATGGAATTCGAGACGTTGCGTTGATTTTACAGGAGTGCCCCTGTTAAACTCTGCTTTTTTTGGTCTCAAGTGAGGGTTCAATAATAGAGTCATCATCGAGGTTTGCTCCGAAGCGGTGGAGGTAGCCAATTTGACAAGGATATTCCTTTGCTGATCTATGTTTTGCTACTTCTCTAGGTAAATATATGCAACAAAGTAATATGGTTGATTGGAAACGGTCATTGGATCCGAGTCTCGTATATCTAGACTTTCGGTTTCATTTGTTTTCTTATTGACAAACCTTCCACAATTAAGAAATACCCTGAGACCTTAGCATGAACCACAGAATTCACTGCAAAAGCTCTGATTTTTGTTTATGAGAAAATTGTACCTCTCATACTTTGAGTTGCATTAAAATTTTGAATTTCTGGTTGAACCTGACCGGTTTTTGTTTATCTTAAAGTTTAGGGTGGATTGTCCCCTCATTGCGTCTCACCCAAAAGATCAAAGAAAGCCTGCCACGGTTGAGCGACACTTCACCCAGCCAGTCAGCTCCCATCAATCCATTCATCTTCCTCAAGATTGCATCTGAAATCTGATGCGCGTTCGTTTAACAAAGCACACCACTCCCCATTGACTTTTGACTGCTTGTGCTGTCATTCTCTGCATCGTCGGCCACACCTATTGTCACCACATTTTGGTGCATCCGTTGACAGCGTTAATTCTCCACTTCCTGGTCGCCGCCATTAATCAAACTCCCACACAAACTCGGCTGGCGCTCTCCCCTTCAATCCAATCTCACTAGAAGGCATCTTCTAACGCATGCCTCGCTGACCACACAAGATTTACGAGCATCTCGCTTCGATACCACATCAGCCATCCAGCCCAAAAGAGACTCCAGCGACAAATAGTGCCTCCGCCTAGCCCCAAGTAGGCGATGAAATCAGAGCTCGTAAATCTTGCCAAAGTCGGCTCACTCGAATACTTTCGCTCTTCTCGGGTGGAAAACATAAATTTTTTCGCCGCGACTCACCTCTGCGCGCCAGGTTCCCAGGCGAGGGTTCCTCCAGATGTCAATCAAGAATCGGCTAATGGCGCGCCATAGTCTCACGGCGACACGACCGGCCTACTCACTTCCTTTGCGCGACACTCAAACACACACACGCGCACACACAGTGCAGCCATCATGTATCTTCCAGGCAATAACTCATGCTGCCAGCGGAGTCAGCGCGCGCTGTCACATGCAACCGCGATCAGAATTCATTGATAAATCCCCCCAAAGCCTTGACCAGCTCCCAGACAAGGTATACACCGAGCTAGTGTAGCGGCGACGCACGAAGCGGTGACACAACGCAGCTTAGAAGCCGTGCAATCAAACGATCAGGCCAATTACTGTGGAAATGTCATCGCCTTCACAGCTCTAATGGATGCGGCGATAATTACATACCTGCCCCGGAGATGTACACGCAACGCACGCATGCGTGTAGGACACGTCCCGCTCCAGGGGCCGGGTACTAGTGGCCAGGGGACGGTTGAGAAGCTGACCGGTGATGATCAAATGTGGCCCGATGCGCTGCACCGCCTCCTCTGCCCCACGGCGCGCCGACGACGCGGACAGATATGGCACAGGCAATTACCGATTCAATAGATCGTAGTCCAAATAAGACGCGAAGCGGTTAGTTGAGAATGGTGTTACAAACGGACACCGCTGCTGCCAGTTGGCTAAACCAGTTCGAACAAGTGGGAACTGGTCGACAGCTGGAACCATCTGCGCGGGCTGTGGAGCGCGATTTTGTTTCGGGCGGCGATTTTTGGCGATGAGACACTTGTCTCCGACTCCCACTTAACTACCGGATGGCAGAGTGTCCGGCATGTGTGCGATGTTTTCTGCGCCTTGTTTGCATCCGCCTGGGGTGCTTGGTATGCGACGTATGCGAGGACGTGGGTGCGAGTCTGCCTGTCACTTTGGGGGGTGCCTTTTATTGACTTGCCGCAGCCAAATGAGGGTGGATCTCGATGTCTGTCTGGGAAAGGAGACTGGGGAATGACAGGAATTTTGCAGTTTAATTTTAGATTTGGTTCCAAGGCGATGCGGACGGAATAACATTCGCGATCCAGGTGAGTGAATGCGCTCATGTACTTTTTTGGTTCGAGAAGAAACTGATGGGTTCCTAAAATGGTCATGCTTCGCAAGTGCTATTCGTATCTTCGAGGCGCCAAAGTGGCTTGATCTATAAATTCAAATAATATGGTACAGTTGAGAATTTGTATCCAACTCCATGCTCTCCACGAGGTATGGGCGTTTAGGGCATCATTTGCGAATAAATTTCAGGCAGCCTTGTGGCACTCCATGCTTTCCACAAGGTATGGACGTTTTGGGCATCATTTGCGAAGAAAATTAAGGCAGCCTTGTGGCGCTCCATGCTTTCCACGAGGTATGGGCGTTTAGGGCATCATTTGCGAAGAAATTTCAGGCAACCTTGTGGCACTCCATGCTTTCCACAAGGTTTGGGCGTTTAGGGCATCATTTGCGAAGAAAATTCAGGCAGCGTTGTGGCACTCCATGCTTTCCAAAAGGTTTGGCCGTTTAGGGCATTATTTGGCAAAGGAATTTCAGGCAACCGTGGGGCACTCCATGTTTTCGAAAATTCTAGGAATTTTGAGCCCTCTATTGACGAAGAAAATATTTTTACGAATGTTTACTAGAAAAAAACAAAGTATAAACCTCGAGAACCTTGCGGCAATCCACGTCCCTGCGAGCTCCCACTTTGAACTGAAAATTTTAAATTGAGAAAAGGTCCACCCCATCTGCTGCAAGTCTCAAAATAAATGCACCCTGCAATAAATCCGCAAATCTCTTCACTTCCTTCGCTCATCCATCAAGAAATCTTTTGAAAAGTGCAAATCCCAAGCATCCCTGGCATTCATTCACAACTTAAAAATTCAAATTCCACCAACTTGCCACAGTCCCAGACGCAGTTTTTTACCCCAGAAACAACAAACAATGGCGACTCAATCTGAAACAACTTCAATTACTCGATTTGATTCATATCCACTCTGCCCGTTCGGCCTGCTCCACTTCCCTCTTTCTCCCCAGTGCACTTCCACATCATGACGTGACGCGCAAGAATATATTTTTCGTGGAATTTACCTCACAAATACGGTGCACAACAACAGAAGTACGCAAATATCCTCAAAAGTCCCTTCGCAACATAACAACAACAAAAAATAATTCACTCTCTCGCATTGGTTACACGGATGTGTGCCCACCACCTCCATCATGAATGCATGCATTCATCCGTTTCAAGCCAAAACCAGCGACCGTCACTCCTCCGCACACACACACACGTGAACAGAGCATCGACGCACCAAGTAAATATGCAAAAGGCTCGCCCCCTCTCCATCCCAGGAACGTGTTCAATGATTTACGTTCCTCATGCAGACTCAGCGGAGCAAGACGACCCGTAGCAGGGGACTCTCCAGAACCGAATTCCAGCTCCAGCTTGCCGCTGCCACAACATGCAATTACGTGTCCACTCCACTTGCCTCAGCCGGGACTGAGCTGTTGCTCTGCAAGCGTATCCTCCACACCACCGCTGCCGCCGCCGTGTGCATAGGTGAACATGAAGATATTGCTGTTCCATGAGGAGGACCATGACGTCGCTGATGACGACTACGACGACGACGACGACGACGGCGATGATGATCATCATCGCATACCCCATTCATGTAGCCATTCATCATCCGCCGCGCACACAGGACCGAACGGGGAACCAACCGAAACCGAGAAATCGGTCGGGCTCCAGCCTCGTTTTGGTGGCACGAAACGGAACAATGCGATTCTAGGCACGTACCAGGCATTGGGTGTATAAATGGAGCTCATTCTGACTCCGAACGCACACTCTCACAGGCACTCCCAGCTGGATGTGGTCTTGCCTTGCACACAAAGAACATTCCTTTGGTGTTGAACTGGTGCTGCTGCTGCAGCCCCACCTCGCTCCGCCCTGTTGTTGTCTGTCGTCACTTTTATCTGGAAAATGGTTGAGCGAGATGAATTTGTTTCCACTTATCCGTCCGAGTAATCTCAGTCCATGTAGTGGATACCTGAAACTTTGTGGCTCCAATCTTTCCGACGAATTCAATTCATCACACGGACGTCTGTCGGTGGGTGGGGGGTGACGGCCGGAGGGCCCTCCGACTGTTTCTTTGAACAGGCTTCTCACTCATCGTCGAGGCGGAAAGTTGCCTCGTAAATCTGTGAGGCACTCGCTGATAAGGATGATTGCCACGATTTAGCAGTCGATGATTGGGGAGGAGCTGGGGGTGACCGCGATTAACGGGCGGCGGAAACTTCTGAAGCCAGTTCATTAGACGTGATTAAGGAGGGCTACGCTATGGGGGTGGGGGGAAAGTTGGACGCCGACACACAACCTTTACCATCAGCCGTCGACATCCATGGGAAAAATTGCAATTTACGCTCGTCTCATATCGAGTCACCGCCCTCCTGCGCGCCCGATATGGCCAGGCCGGCATCAACCTGCTCCCATGGGGGGTCTCACGCCGTAGATGGCAGTCCAACAGGCCGACTGGTTAATAAGCCTTTATTACCAAATTCTCGCACATCGTTAACTCAATTAGACCGTTGTGTGTAGTAGCTGCGAACAAGTATCGGCGGCGGCAGTTGCAACACACCACTGGGGCGGCAAGTGAAGTGTCGTGCGACACCAGCGAGCCCCCTACGCAGCCGAAACTAGCTGCAGCCTCGCTCCCCCCGCCACTGAAATGGATCGTGCACGAAAATAGGCGGCCTGGTGGGCGACTGCTGCTAAATGCAGGCCTGAGCGTACGTAATTGCGGTTTATTACAATCTTTTCCAGTGCTCTAGCCTGCGGCCTAGAGGTAGAGTATCACTTTATTACCGTGCATCGTCGCATGCCGCCGCTCGCTATGCAAATACCCCCGCCGCACAGCCGCGGGCGCTGATCCAAGTGCCGTCTGCAGTGCGATCGCCGTCTGCGGAGCCTACATGGAGTGCCGGCGACTGATACCATCTTCGATGAAATTATTGTCATTTTGCGCTCGCTAATGATGCAAGAGGACATAACACGCGAGGCAACCGGTATCGGTGATCGCCGATGATGACATGTGAGGTGGTGCCGCGCTGGCGTGTGGGTTTCCACGTTGAACTGCGGCCCACGAGCGCAAGCGCGACACGGATTATGTGGATTTTCGCTCCTTAATTGAAGTTGCTGATGATGCATGAGCCTGGGCTCCTCTCCGAAGCGTGACAGATCGCGCCATGAGGTACGCTGACTTTGCTGACCCGTTGGTGCAGAGGTTTCATAATTTTCTCAACCTCTGGTGGGGTCTGGCGCTGAATGTGTCGCAAGACACTCCTTGAATTTGGTGGAAATTCGTAGACAAAATGAACACATTTTGTCATTTTTGATATGCCACAGGGGTGTTTTGTTGAACCTTTGATGGACAGGAATTCCTTAGCATTCCCGAAATTCGTCCAGGTCTCATTGGAAAGTGTTTCTTTGTCAATTCAAATTATCGTTTGCCAGTTAACATATTAAAATGGATCAAAGCACGTTGACCGGATGATCGTAAAACTTTCATCATGGCGCCTGACCACGCCTCTTGCGTCACTGGGCAAAATTATCAAATACCCGCCTATCAATGAATCCGGGTTTCTTTAAAAATGCATCGAATAGACTATGAAAAGTTAAGTTTCGCTTCTCGAACCACATTATCCGAGAAGATCAATCAAAGTGACTCTTTACGATCATTTAACGTTTTGTCTTGTCAAGTGCTTAGAAAACTGTTCTTTCATGTCCTTCGAATGATATATTCTGCGAGACACGTCTCCTGTGAGTTTACCACGTCGGATGACGAGAACGTTTTGAGTCGCGATCACATGCAGACATCTTAGCTATCTGTTCAGACATTTACGACAGGTTACGCCTGTAAATCATCTGGACCAGACCATCTGATCGCGATGCGCCGTTTTATGGGTTTCTTCATTTCGGATATTCAAAGTGAAGGGGATTGTGATCGTAGACGTGCGCTTGGGAGTGGATTTTTTTTTCAAAATCATCCGGGATTGATCTTGTCACGGTATTTTGCAGTGAATCAGTGTCTATTTTTGTATGAACTGGTTGTGGAAATCAAGAAATTTGCAAAAAAAAGTGTTTAACGTGTTCAGAATAGTATTGGCAATTTAAGGTCAGGGTATAAAGGTTCATGAATAATCGGCATGACTTATGAAAAAAATAATTCAGGGTGTTAAAATTTCAGAGTTTGAAATTTTGATAAAGTTCAGAATTTTTTGTATAAAATTAAATGACTTATGTGCCCAGTGAGTTTGAATCATTGTATCAATAAATTACGACAGAAGAACAATTTTGGTAATTTGGGCCCCATTGAAAATTTAGTCCCAATCTTTTAATTTGGAAAAAAAATTAAAGATCGTTGTCAATTACCATTGTCATATTTTGCCATGAACAGGAGACATCTAGGCTACCATTAGCGGGAGAACGGACCTAGGTCCATAGATCGGAACAATTTAGGCCTTCTTAAGTGGAAGAACTGAAGTAGATTATCATATGTTTTCCATTTTCTTTCGAATTTGGCACATGATACATATGAAAGCAACCGATAATCTTGCGACCTTTACAATTTAGGCCTACTTAAATACAAAAGCAGATTTAACTTTCTTCAACATTTTTGAACAGATGCACAATAAAACGAACACAAGTTCAGAAATCATTGCAACTTTTTTTTGATTACGTGGAAATTTAGTCCTCCTGACTTTGAAAATTCGAGCAGGGATCTTTCCGTCTTCCGCCTTTTAACTTGAATAAGAGACAATTTAGGCCTCTTCGCGTCCAAAAGCAAGCATTGGTCTTACCTTCTACTTCATCTTGTCATAAACAGACGAAAAATTTAGGTCACCACAATTTAGGCCTCGAAAGAGGGTTTTTCGATTTGAACAATTTAGGCCACAATACGCATAGAGGCGAACTTAGATTTTATCATTTGTTATAATTGCAACAAAATTTACGTTTCTTTAGAAATGGACGCAACTGCCAGGTTCTCCATTACGTCTGGAAAAGGGGACATTTTAGGCCTCTTGTTATACAAAAGCGAACGTCAAATTTATCATTTTCATCATATGACCTTAAGCAGGAGACAAATAGGTTCCCCTCAGGAACACAAATAGTTATAGCTCTTGAGATCGTTTCTCAGAATTCACAATTTAGGACATTTTACCCATTTTTAGTACCAACGCAGATCTATGAACATGATCTTTCTTTTCCCTCAACGGGCCGCATCAAATTTCTATTCCGCAAGTTTTCTACTTTCAGAAACACAACTCGAAGTAATTGGGAAGACGTTTTTTAAAGTGCCAAGTCTGCAAATGTACATATGACATTCGCACCGAGATCTGTATTTCGGTTCCACTTCTGCAACAAGCACGTGAAAGGATCCAAAGTCCATCATTCCATCACTTATCCCCTCTCCCTCCCCATCACCCATGGAGTCATTTAATCAAGTTATCTCTTATGTATGTATGTACGTAGCCTAGTTTGGGCCGTTCGCGTCGTCTTGCAACGATGGAATAGGGGTCTCCCTGCGTTGCACTCCAAACAAACATTTTCTGTTTATGTTTACTCTGCACCCGAATGAAAGAAGATACAAGCTTCCCGTCAACCACTGAATGTACTAGGCGAAGAACACCAGAGGATTATAGACCGCACACGCCTCCTCCTTCATTTCCACAGAGCAGCGTGGCGGCGGCGACGGCACCGTCTGCCACCGTTGCCCAGAATGGCGGAACGAAATCGAACGTTTGAATAAATATTGTTGTTGCTGTTGAAAACTGTATCAATATCTAACAAATTTACGACATCCATAAACGGTAGATAGACACGACAGATAGGGAGTGAGTGGCGGCCGGGATAAGCTCTATCCGGCCCATCGACTTATCGACGGTGAATGATCAGCTGGCGCGGAGGAAGTCCACTCCATCCGTCCTAATTAATGTTTATTTGGGAGATTAACATTTTCAGTTTGAGTATCTCACAGAAGTACTGCTGCGCACACGCACCAGCGCGGGCGGGCAAAGGAAACGCGCTGATACACAATCGTGTTGTCGACTTTTATGTTTTCTCAAGTGTGCGGCGAGGTGCGGGGGGCGTAGTTGGCGTCCCTCCGTCCAGCAGGAGCTGCGCTTGTTTGTTCTTCGCCATGTAGGAAAGGTGTATCTGAGAGATGTTAGTGATTTGGTAGTTCAACAAGAAGATAAAGAAAATTTACAACCGAGCCGCACAAACGAGGACATGTGCTTTTTTTCACTTTTCCTCCTCCACCGAGACTCGATCGATGATAGGTCGGCCGGTGCGCTCTCTTATGTACGTTCTGTTTGTTTGAGATACTCTCCTTTATTGTTATCTGTCTACGGACTATTACACAATCTTATCGCCCGTGAAGGCAATCTGCTGGGTCAGATGGATATAAATTGATGTAAGTAAGCTGCTTCGCGGCGATGGATGACTCCCGTGATTGGGTGGCGGGCGGTGAGTGTGAGGCGATATAAAATGTTTCTCGGCACAATTTTCCGTGGTGCGGTTGAAGAACTTTTCTTCATACATACTTTCCCATGGAGCTATTGAGCAATTCTGGAGGGCGGGGGACAACAATTTGAGAGATATTTTGTAGGATATGCCACGTGTTGTGATGATTGGTGGTGATGTAATTGATTGTGAATGGAGGGAGGGACACACTCATACATCTGTGCTATGGGACCTCGAGCATATGGGGAGACAGAGTGGCACTTTCATGGCCTAATTCGCTTCGGCATGGGCTGGTTGTGCTGTGACAATTTACGGCACGGCGATGCGTCATCTGTGTCGATGACATTTTGAAATTGAAATTGTTTCAGAAAAACACAAATCGTGGGATTAGCTTTTTGGAACAGTTTCTGCAAGACATTGTATCGCTGCCAAAGACGTGGCAAAGGGCACTGTTTCAAGGGTACTGGTGGCTGGAGGACTCATTTTAAGATTTTAAAAAATCTGGATTTGTTCCAATTTTCTGCCTTTTTTAATGTACGAAAACTAACAATGACACTGAGTATGATTTGTGGGCATAGAGAAAAATTGCAATGGCTCCTGTTAGACGAGGATGTGAACATTTGAGGACATTGAGGAAAAACGGCTCCAAAATTGTTTTTTGAAAAGGGTTGGGGGAAAAGTCGAGAAGCGCCAAAGATTCTAAATGCCAAACATTTTCAAGAGGCAAAATTCAGAAGTGCCCTAAAATCGACATCGTTCAGACAACCACATAAGTCCTGTATGTTCGTAGTTGGAAGCACGATGTCTACCCTGTTTGGGGTTGTCAATGAATCGTAGTTGTAGGTGTCCAAATCGAATAATGTGGCAGGGTTTTGAGCATTTTGAGATTTTGTCTCTTTCGCGGTATTTTCAACCTCGAAATTTTTTGGGCGTTCGAAGGTTTTGGATTTTTGTTATTCTGGAATTTTGGCTATTTGCCGATATTGATGGTTCAGAATTTTGGAATTTTTGATTCTTGGACATTTCTTGAATTTGTTCGTTTTGCGGTAATGGCTATTTCGAAATTTTGTTCTTATTTTTTTTTTGATTCTGCACATTTTGGGCTTTTGGGCATTTCAAACAATTTAGTATTTTGAGATTTTTTTTTTTTGATTTTGGGATTCCGAAATACGGAAGTCAGATATGAAACTCGTAGAACCTTAAGTCAAAAATTACACAAAAAGGCAATCGCTCTAAATTCATAAATTTTGTCCACTGGCCACTTTTTGAACTTAAATATTTCAAAAGTTCTTAATTGGATATTTCTTGACTTTCCACAGTGGATTCCGAAAGTGTTGTAGATAGGTTCCAAAATGATGAAGAAATATAGGGTATGACGAAGTTCATTTTGGTACCAAATTTTTCTGCATAAAGTTACAATTTTATATTTATTCGTCTTAAGTTTGAAAAGTAGGATAGAAAGTATAGAGGCGTACTTAAATTATTCATAAAAAGCATCGTTTGTCTCTCTACACACTTTGGTCCAATATAAATTTAAGTTTATGGAAACTTTATCAGCTCCACACTCTCCTATCATTCCGAGATGAAAAATGCGGTGTTTCAAAATTTACATAATAAGTTCAAAAATACTTGATCAAAATGTAGTCAAAATTTCAAGAACTTCGTCTACATAGCGTCCACAGTAAGTACACAAGGAGAAGAACATCTGTACCGAACTGTGGCTTTCTTTTTGGGCTCAAGTGAAAGACCAAGATGGCTTTTAGGGTTAAACGTGTTTTTTCGAGAGTAAAGTTCTCTGTGTGTTGAGAGCTGTTTTTAAGAGGAACTCAACCAATTTGGTGTGCAACATTCCGGCAGCTAGTGTAAGAACGTGCTGACTGGAAAGGGATGTGCGTTAAGGTCTAGCGTCACCTCGAACTGTTAAGATAGCTGAACAAAAAGTAGGCATCAGTTTCACCTTGGTGACACTTCGGCAGGACCAAGAAACTTTGTAAAACTATTCAGCACAACGTCCTGAAAATTATCTGTTTTCTATATTTTGAGGAATTTGGTTTACAACTGTTCAAACTGGAACAGACAGAAAAGTTAAATTGACCCTCGAACTTTAAGTGAACACAAAAAAACGTCAAATAACTGTCGGTGTTCGGTTTCGGTTTTCGAAATGCCATTTACACTAAGATTTTCTCACCACCAACCGTGAACACCATTCCTGCACATCCTGGTTCCTATTTCACTTTCCAACCCACAACCACTAAACTCAGCGAAAACCCACCATTTTCTGTCTGCAGAGGAAATTGAAATAAACTACCGTTCACCGTACAACGTTCACCTGTCACAACCGAATGCGACTTCATTCCCGCTCATCATCTGGGGTTAATTTGAACCAATTTCACGAGACATCTCCCAGCGTTATCGTGTCAAAGGTACCACCACCCAGCAGAACGAAGCATCTTCGCAGGCGAAATGAATTCTGACATGTCAAGTGAAAAGGTGGCTTGTCTAATCGCAAAACTTGTCTCGTCCTCCCGTGGGAGACCCAATGATGTTGCATAGTTGCACGAAGTCCCCCGACGACGAGTGGCAATGGCAGGAACGCTGACGCTGTCTGAAAGACGGTGTCTGTGGCGTTGCTGGTGGTGGTGTTGGTGACACAGAGTGTGGCGTCAGGGGAAGAAAAAGCCGAATAATAGCGAAACACGATGCGAGGCGAGTTGGGAATTTTGAGGCTGTAACCGAGATTATGATGAAGCCGTTGGTTGTGTTGCTTGGGGATGGTGAACCGTACAGGTGAAGTTTTGGGGGATGCGAACGAGTGTGTGCCGTGCAATGGAATGCAAATGTTTATGAAAAACTTCACACGGTTGAGTTAATTAACTGCTGAAACTAAGCTGATTATCTCTTTGCAAAGTTGTGTGAAGTTGAGAGTTGGGTGGAGGAGGGTGGTGAGGGAATCAACAAGTTGGAGCTTGTGAGTAAACTCAAACTTTCTCAAATTGGCATTTCTACTAAGGTGTTCTAAGTCGGAAGGTTGTTGTTTTAATTATTATTGCTTTGACAATGTTGCATCGTGACGTTAAGGTCTGTTGTGCCCCCTTTTCAATGCCTTGCTAGGGTAGGAGTTTAAGGCTACCTACAGAATTAGGGATGAGAAAATCTCTCCTACGGTTTTCTCCCTGAAACAGTTTCCTTTATGAATCTGAGTATGAGAGATGGTTCCAGTGTCTGTAATTCTTCAACTAGTAACTTGCGCGATGGTGGCTCACAAGATTTAGTTATGTGATTTGAGATTTCGGTGGCGTCTCTTCTACTACCTCTTGCTTGCTTAAGTGGTCTCTAAACCTACAATGCGCTGTTAGAAAGCCTGTTTCTATACGGAGGTAGTTGTTGTGGTCATGCGCGGTGTTTTATGTCGACTTACACTTACAGGTTCGATTCCCGGTCTGAACACCTCACATTTTTTCATAGCACCAACGAGGTGCTGAAAAAACTAAGTAAAAGCTAAGTACTAATGAGAGTAATTCCAGTGTCAGCACCTAGTTAAAATAGGAAAAGTGGAAAAATGCGAAAAGTCGGTGCTCCATAAATTGAACGAGGTCCTGAAAGTACGCTATTTAGAAACCTGTGCATCATAGGTATGTTCCGATCCCTATCGCAGACTAACACTAGAGTCCGTACCTCACACATAACGCATCCATAAATCTTCTTATACTTTTCCAATGGATTGTCACCATTCGTGAAGTCGGGCGTCATTTCATCGAGAAAAGTCGTTCCGAGCAGAGGTTTTCTGAAATTTCATAAAATCTGCTTATTTTCTAACTAAATAGAGTAATGAACCATTTTCGGCAATTTTCGTGTTGTAAGTCGACTTTATTCCTATTTCGTAATCATAAGAAATTAGTACCAATGTTTCAGTGCCGAAATTCTTCGACATCGAGGTACAATGTGACCGAGAAAGACCACGCCTTCGGTGGTGCACGCACCCAGAAGGGGACCTCAATCAGTTGAACGTGCGTGGTTGGAAGCAACTAGTATAAGACCGGGTTAGGTGGTGGTTTTAAGATAGGACCCAGTTTCATCCCAGATTGTAGCGTCATTTGAAAAGAAAAACTAATGAGAAGTATTCGAACAATTATTAAGGCCGCTGTGCGTCTGGTGGTCGAAAAAATTTGCACCAGATTTGAATTTGTTACAAAATGTTGGAGAATACACTAGCTTTCGAAATCATATAATTCGAACACATTTGATGTTCGAGAGAAGTGCAAACTCACCCGTCTATCAGAAAGTTTGGGACAATTAACAATTTTCTGGCATTCATGAATTGATGAAGAAAATTTCCGCTGAACACAAATTCTTGACCAAATTTACGTTTTGGGGCTCAAGCTTTCACAACTTAGGTTCAAAAATATAACAAATCAGATGAACAAACTTATAAAAAATTAAACGAAAACTCATCAAATACCAGAGTTGTGTGGGAATTTGGTACATTCATCTGTGAATCGTAGGTTTTTGGGCATATTTTCGAAATCACACAACTTTTATTAAAATGTTCATTCTGAACAAATGTCCAAATTTAATTTTCTAATCTGTGTAAAAATTCACAATAAGATTCATCATCAATTCACACTCATTCTGCAACAATTTTGAACAATTCTGCTTGATTTTGAACAGAACAGATTTGGCCTTGAGGCCTAAAAAATCTGACCGTATGTTCCTCTGACCCAGGGTTTTGATTATAGATTAATAGAAGTATTTGAAAGATTTTTGAAGTATTCAGAGATAAAAGCGATCGTCATAATATTTCAAATGATGTGTCATCCAATTTTTGGATCACTTTCAGATTTTCAATCTGGTCCGCGTTCTGTTGTCTGAAAATTTCGAACAAAACTTAGTTTCAGCCCAAAATTCCCTTCAAACCATCACCCAGCCACCACTTGCCAGAGGAAACCTTCAACCTCCATCAAACACTACACCTCATCTGTCATCTGTCAAAAATTCAAATAACCTCTAATCCCATATCCATTTCAAAGAAAGAAATAAAACAACAAATCTCTGAATTCACAACAATGCAGAAACCACCACAAGGCTACACGACACAGATGCCCGTACACAAGTTTCCATATCTACGCTGTCAATCTGACACCCAAGTGTTTGACATAATGACAGCAAATTAATCACACACATACCGTTGCGTCATAAAAATTGGTTTCACATTCAATTTTTACAAAAAAAACATCCTCCACTCGCCGTAATTACTTTTAATTTCCCAGCCCACAAAAAAAAAAGCGATTGTATGGTGAACACACTCACCGAGAGCACCGTTGGCGGGCACTAATTAACTCATTTTCCCCATAAACCAACATTTTCATTTGCCAATTTTCCCCCGATGGCAGTCAATGCGTTTCACTTTCGCTTCCAGCTCGCCCAAAGGCGGGCAAAAAAACTGATGCGGTGTGCAATTTAGTTTTTCTGTCAAAATGAGACAACAAACGGCTGAATGCTTCCATTCGCACAAATCGCGTGTTTCACGGGCATCGAGACTGCACACGGAAGCGAAAAAATACCGTAAACAAACCTTCCTAGTCCCCCCCCCCCACCAAAAAAGTCGTGTGTCTCCTAGCTGTGGCGGCGCGTTTCTCAAATGAAACCTAATCTGCGTAATTGCTGACATCAATAACAATCGGGATCCGTGGGGACGCGGAACGCGCCCACCCTCCACCACTGCACCGCGCACAGCCGTTTGTTGGTTAAATTAAAACAATGCTACACGATAAATTAACGCAACAATAGTGGGTATTACTGTAATTGCTTGGCGTGGGCCAGGCCCATTAGGCGGCAACCGACCGTCCGCTTGGGGTGAGATGACCCGCGCTGGTGCTGGGGCAACGCCTGCAGCTCCAGTGTTGATGGCAATTCAGAATTAGGCCGCGCTTTCAGACAGATCAGACTCATAAATTCGAATTGTCGCTGCATACCGGTGGATGTCTTAGCCGCTGTTCGCCGCTGGGCAGATTAGAAGACGCTGATGACGTCCTGGGTGGGTGTGTAGGTTCGGCCGAGCCGTTGAGTGGTCTCAAATGAATTGCTGGCAAATTGTTATTGCCCGGCCGCCCGAAGTTTCGGTACAGGCGGCAAACGTTAAATTGATTCGTTAATCTGCGTCTGTCGGCCAAATGCAGTCGCAACTGGTTTCAGGCGGGGCGACGCGACGCGGTCTTCGATTGTCCGTGCGCCCCCATGTGCAATCGATAAAATGCGTGGAGCCGGAGCTCCTCGAGAATGCGGTTGTAATTAAGTTGTAATGGATTTGTGTCCAACTCACCCGCGCCTCGCAGGAGCAGTCCCGATGATTAATGAGGGTTTTATGAGCTTGGGGAGTTTACGAAACCCCGCTAATAGTTGGTGGGGTAATTTGCAGAAAAATTACTTGAATGTCCATGGAAGGGCGGCGCATCTGGTGCGGATCTGGTGCGGCTGGCGGAATTAGAATTGATGTTGGAGCCGAGTGGAAATGTGAAAGTAATTAGCTGATACAAGTGCTACATGCGTAGACTTAAACAAGCTCTAAGTGGGATCGTATGGCCGGGGGTCAGAGTTGGAGTTCGGTTTAGAAGTGAAATGGGAATGGGAATGATGGAAGAAATGGGTTCGATGGCCGAGATGTTTGCGGATAGCTGGGAATTCGAACTTACTCGGCTTTCCGGGTTTCCAATTGACACTTTTTTATTTACAAACGGCTTAACTTACGTCAGAGTCTAGCAAGCTTGCAAGGGATGCAAGCGTACTAAAGCGTGGTAAACCGACCCGATACCTGTCACCCCATGGCGTTGCTGTAGACACTCACCTGGAAAGAAAAAGAAAATAAAGGCTCATTAGTAAGGGACCATTTTGGGAGAGAATTGAGAATTTAATGAGAATAATGTTTCATCCTTGGTGAAAAGAGGGGAACCATACAAAATCCTGGATACGAGGAAGTACAAGGCATTGATCATTTGGATCTGTTCTAGTCCACCGTCTAAGTCAACTCAGATTTGTCACGAGAAAAGTGAGTAACTGCATCACAGTCCGACAATTGACTTTCGAAAAATAAAACAATTTTTTTCGCCATCAAGACAACATCCATTTGTGCCCATTTCCTGCCTAAATTTGTACCCACGTTAACGTCGTTTCCGTGCAATCTATCTCAACCACCTTTCACCACCTAAACTCATTCCGTCTGTGAAACTCGCTCCACATAAAGAAACACCTCAATTATCACTGATTTCTATTCAACGCGCCAGCTGCCGGCGATGCACTTTCAACAGATTAGCGGCTCATTAGACATGCTCTGCGATGACTGCCCCCTTCCAACGCCCACACTCGCATGCGTTAGCAGTAATCAATCACTCATCTCGCAGGCAATTGCCGTCTTCCCCATCACTCAGCCAGCCATCCGAGACCTGCAAGTGCTACAGAATCTCATCATTTAGTTACAATAGAAAGCCAACTCCTCGCCGCCCCGTTTGGCAATCAGCAGAAACATCGCTCATCGTCCCGGTCACATATGAGTGCGCGCACAGGAGGCACCATCTCGAGTGTCGTTCCGGGGAAATCGTCGGGTCCACGAAATAGTAATCCTCCTCATTTACATCATCATCAGTGGCAGCATCGTGCAGAAGCGGCTGCAGCAACCCCAGCCCCTCCCCCAAACAACCTAATCCAGGTCCATCCGCCCGCCGTAAGTCATCAGCTGCAGCACGGCACGGAAAAGCGGACAAAAAACCGCCCCGCTAAAGGAAATGCAAAATTATTTTAGCTCACCGCTGCTGCTGGCGGTGCTGCCGCATACGGACAGTCAGGCACACTCGCTTAAGGAGATCAAATTGTTGACATAACTCAGCCGCCCGTCAGTCCATGTGTGCGCATCCATTCGGCGTGCCCCACGCCACCACCACCGCCGTCGTCGTCGTCGTGCCGCCGCTGTTCGGGGCGATTAAGCCGAGCCAAGGCGAACCGAGGCGATGTAAATTTTTGATGGACGTGAGTATTACAAGTAATTAACTTGTGGGGCTCGCGCTGTCAGTGCATTTTTTTGTGCCCGGCGGCGTCGTCTTTGTCGCGCCCCCTTGCGGTAGATGTGAACACGTTCTAGGTGCTTCGCCCGCTCAGCCACACGGATATTCAGCGATTCAGCAAGCATCGCGACGCTCGACAGGCGGCAGCAGATGCCTGCGCTTATTAGTTGTGTTGTGCAACGGATTGCGTTCTGTTTTATCTGTCAGCCTGACAGACTAATGTGACAGCGTATGTGACAGTACAAGTGTAGACCCCTGGTATTTGTTTTCCAGTGCTCGCTTGTGTCTTGACGCGGCTTGATGCTGAGTGCAGCGCAAACACAATCAGCGGCGAGTGTCACCGCAGGCATTTGTAGTTAGCGCTCACGTGAACGAGTGTGTCTTCTCCTCTGTGCCGCTTGTTTTTGGCCAAATCCCCGCCAGGAGAGAGCGTATGCGATGAAGCCGAGGAAAGGCATAAATTGTGCAAACGATACGACCGTGTCGCCTCGCTTGTCGCAGTCGTCATCGTCGTCGTCACCGTCTAGACGGGGAAATATTTGACTTGGACGACGACGCGCAGCCAAAGTGTGTCAGACGCGTGATATAATGCGATTGGAATGTGATGTTCGTCTCATTTGAGATGATCTCCCTCTGCGGTAGATTTGCGATGCGAGACAGGGAAGCGCTTTGATTGTCGGCGATGACACGTTGAATTGGGGACGATGACGTTTGTTTGTCTCAATGGCACGTGGCATTCAATTTGGTAACGACGCATGTAATCTGTGTGAAGGAGAGGCGGAAATGAATTTGTGCGAAATTCCGGGACGGCGAGAGGAGGAATGAAAACGAGGGCATTACATGAGTGGACAGGCCTATGAGGTTGGAGATGGATTAGTGGAGTATTTGCTGGCGAAATTTGGCGTTATTTTGTTTTCTATGTCCAAGGGGAAGTTGAAGTGTTAATTTATTATGATTTCATGAAGTTGTGGAAGGAGGTCTTTGAATGAAGCAAAGAAAACGTCACGAACTTTGGTCCTAATTCTCAAATTTACTATTCATATTTTGGTTTCGAAAGTATAGCTTTATAAAACACACACAGCGATGCGTTTTTAATGAACATTTTAAGTCTTTATAAAGCTTGAACTTCACCATTAAATTGACCGCCTCCAGGACCAGTTATGGTAAGTAAGGAACCCCCTTAGCAACCAATCAAGTTCACATCTTGACCCAGGTCTTTATAAATCCCTCGTTTATGACCCACAACTATAAAGCGACTCATCAGAAAATATGTGAAATCCCGAGCTTAACAAGTGTCTTAACTAAACCCCCATCTTCCGCCGTCGCTTGGACATCCATCGCCTTAGCAACGATTGACAAATTTGATGACAATCTCCTCGCAACGAGGTCGACAGGCCGTAACCTCCTCAAGGAACCGTAGAAAAGCCATAAAAACCATAAAACTCATAAAACTCCCCGGACGTCATCAAATTCCACCGCCGCCCCATAGAGCTCCCTTCCTCTTCCTGAGCTAACAATTGGTCGACAAATCAACCAGCCCCCAAGCCCCCAACCACCGCCCGTCTGCCGCAATTCGCTATGCAGTGGAACACAGTTAATTACATCGTTATACTCGCAGTCATTCGAAATTGGATTCATTATCACTCGTTGATAATCAACAATTTAATTTAACAATTATTTTCATTAGCCCCCACCCCCTGACACCACCCCCCACACACACAGAAGCAGTTCTCGCTCGCGCGGTCCGCTCAGTACGGACCGTGTACGAATGAGCCCGCAAATGAGTGCCGGCAGTGCTCGTAATTGCACGAACGGTGAGTGTGGCACGGCGGAGGTTTTGGCTTCGATTCACGTTGCGGTTGTAACGTGTCCCGTGCTAACACTGCCGCAAAACACATCCCCACCCGCTCCACCCGCTCACCAGGCCATGGCGTGCTGGTGGTTTCGCCGCGTTTTTGTTTATCCGCGACGAGTAATGAACCTCTTTTTACGAAATTCCACATCCGTGCCCATTTCCAGACGAGTGGGAACGTGTTAATGCAGAAGTTATGACCGCGGAATTAGTGCGCGGCCGCTACACCCTGTGAGCCATCCAGACAGCGGGCGGCTGTGTGTACGGTGCGGCGGCAACTCACAGACATGGGTGCGAATATTTTGTTATCGATTTCTGACCAACACTTGGCTATCTGAAGATTCGATAAGATAACAATTGCGGCCGCAAGCGGCGCGCGGCGTGTGGCCCCTGAGGGGCCAGCCAAGAGTTTCGGACGCAAACACACTTCGGCTCTGACAAATGGCGCACTAATGGTCGCTGAGCGGTATTAATCGGTTTTGTTGGCAAACAAGCGACTCGTTGATTAGTTAATCGTCGACGGTTATCGACTTTTTCTTTCTTTTCTTTGGGGCTCTTTTTGGGTTATAAATGGCTGCACCGAGCCGAGCCACTTGGGGCGTTATTCCTCGAGAGCACTGGGAGGGCTGGCCCATGTTAAGTGGCCGCCGGCTGACTCGAAGGCGACGAAGCTCACGGGTCGAGAAGAGTCGGTCCATGTGTGAAAGGTGATACTGATGTGACGGAGGAGATGATGCGGTGGCAGTGATTAGAAATCGTTAGGCGAGGTGTTGAGTGCGGTTTTTGGAAACAGTCGGGCGTGGCACTCGGTAATCGACCATCAAATGGTGCAGCGGTCTCGTCTAGGGAGTGTTTGCTGTCACTTCTGAGGTGGTGTGAGGTGTGATCTTTGGATCGTGTGGGCGGGTGCTAAATTGACAATAGACTAATTAGCTTCTTGAGAGACGATTTCGTCAATAACAATAAGTGGGAGTGTCAATTTTTGTGCAGATGGGGAGAGTCTCAAAATATTTACCTTTTCAAAATTAGGACTCCTTCAAGATTGAAAGAGAAGCATCTGGGAGGGTTTACTACTGGACATTTAAGGTGTCTTCTTGATAGGCATTTGAAAGGCAGATTGGGGAATTTTCGGAAGTTTGAACAAAAAGCATTGTCATTTCATCAATGATGTGTCAAAAATGTTACTTATGTGAATGAGTCTGACTACTGGAATTTAGGTCGTCAGTTTATATCACTCTAAGGCCGGCGAACACAACTTTTAGGAGTAGTTTTAAAAATTTCAAGCTTGGGACAGTCAAAATTTCTAATTGTCAGTGATTTACCAAAAGGCGGAGGTGTTCTTATAAGCTCCTCATTTTTAGTGTAAAAGTTAGACCTGTGTTAAGCTTTGTTCCAAAAAGTCGATATTTGGTTTAACAATTTGGGATCATGTAATTTTTGGAGGCCTAAACACCAAAGCGTGTTTATAAGTTAATTTAACGTTAGTTTTTAGAAAAAAGTTATTTGTTTAAATTATAAAGACATTTCTGTCAGTTTCTAAACCAATTTATTTTGTGTAAGTTTGGCGGTCAAAATTTATCAATTAAGATTCATAAACAGTAACTGTCCAAATTTTACTACAAACATAAGAAAACCTTTAGAAGTTCGAAACATTGCTTTACTATGTTTTGAGTTGAGGCCACTTCTTGGACTATTGTGATCAAAAACTGTCCAAATTTAGTACACTGAGCGGGATGGGTGTTCTTTTAGGGTGTTTTAAAATCAGGACCTTTGGTTACCAATTAACTATTTAGTTGCCTATGAAGACGAACCGTTTTGATTCTTTGAGTGATTCTAAAAGTGACCAAATTTCGTTTAGCTGCTTTTGACCGAAGTGCATATAGAACCAGCAAGTCAGAGAAATCTCCGAACTTAGCACTACTGAAATGTGTAGCTACCGATTGACTTTTTCTTTAGAAGTCAGCATTAATCGGTTCAAGGTTTGGTTAAGGATAAAATTTCGAAATTCAGAATTCTAAAATTTTGCAAAAATTAAAAAGAGCTAAGCAAAAAAAAAAAAAAATAAATCTATATCGGGACGACAGCCTACTTCGTCAAGCAAATTCGGGATTTGAATTTCGAGAAACTATCTGACTCCATTCGATTTTTGACCAAAGTGACTTCGACTCCAAGTGTTACGTAGTCAAAGCCTTTCGTCGGCGACTTACTTTCCCCTCAAAAGTCAGGCATATGCTGTTAAGCCGCTTACCAAGATACATTTCGTCTGATTTGAATCTTTGCCTTCCGTAACCGAAATCTTGCCAACAACCCATCAAAATGCAAGTAGCAGATTATCGTTCAAAGGCTCCAAATCAAAGCCATCTAATCTATATATCTTTGAAAACATAATTTAAGTTGTTTCGGAGAACGAGTTGAATGTTGTGGATGAATGCGTCTATACCTACGAGTCCTTTGGAGGGTCATGTTTCAATCGAGAACTGAAATCTCGTTGACTCCTGATTACTCTCTTCAGTTGTCTGACATCGGTGTAGGGTTACATATTCTCTGCCAATAACTTCAAAAATTTGTTTGCTTGCAGTAGGGATGAAACTGTGGATTTCCTCCACTCGTAGCTGTTAAAGATGCTGAAAGCCAGTTAAGTTCCAAATGTGGTGGACGTAAATTTTCAAACTTCGGCCTTCGAATTAAATGAGAATCGAATATAAATTTGTTGGCAGTCAAAATTTGTGGGATAAGGGTCAACAAACTGAGTAATTAATTGGAACGAATTTGTGCTGCACAGCCCCTGATTTGAGTAATAATGATAAGAGGACGGTTTTGTGGGACGAAAAGGACACGAAAGTTTGACCATTAGAAACGTTTGCTTAGGATTTTCTGCAGAAAGTTCAGAAATTCCAGCCTTAGGCCAGGATTGTCGCCCAAACCTGAAGTTCGGGTTCAGGGTCTGGAATAAAAACGTCAAAAATCTGTGTTGGGTCCCGAAAAGGATAATTGAGATTTAAGATTACAAGGCGTGCTTTCTGATCATCAAAGACTTAAGCCTTCAATTTAAATCCTTGTTTCCATTATCTGTAGGGAATTATTCAGTCTTTCTGAGTGAAATCAGTAGAAATGTCAAAAATTCTGACCAAGAATCGTCATCGCCTTTTGCGTGGGAGGTTTCCAACGAGCATTTTTTGGGAGGATAAATTTATGAATTTCATAGTCCTCACTGAGATTCTGTCCTTCTTCGTTCTGAAAATTCAGCACAGGCCATTTATTGGTTTTTTGGGTTCCTTTCACGTGTTTCCTTATGTCCTGTTGGTCTACTGTTTTTTCGAGGTGTTGACACCCAGCACGGGTTTTGAAGCTTTGACGATCGATCTTAGCAGACAAAGGCATCTCAGTCGGCCATTCACTTCTTACTCTCATTCACACGAGATCAAACTCGAGAAAGGAGTCTCTTCAACTGAAGGTAGACACATTCTCTATAAGAGGTCTTTAGCACGGAATAATCTCAAAATCCGTCCAAAGGCTCAAACTAAACGACATATTCCGCCATCAGAGACAGAGCGTCCATTTCTCTCTCATCTTCTGTGCCAACATCGATGAATTGATGCGAAATTAAAAAAATGTTTACCCACTTGACGTCGCTGAATTGATGCATTCCAAAACTCAAGCCAGCGTCAGTTCTCCCGAAGTCTGTGTCATTGATTTTTTTCCCCACTTATCAGCAAATTGAATCGAGCGCAATTTTTTCATTCAGCAACTCAGCAAATACGTGTCTCTACACATTCGCCCGGGACGAAACGCCCGGTCGGCCCTCCCCTTGGGAAAACACACCTCCTCCCCGTGGCCCAATCCAACTGGCGGCAATTAAGACGAAAACTACAAATCGGTTGCAGAACTTCGAGCCACTTCGGGTTTTCCGTGCCAGTCATGCCTCTATTGCTGTAATGCTCCGCAGATGTGAAGCCGATGCAGGGTATCGCTGAGATACACTCGTTTAATTGATCTCACATGGGAACCCAGGCTAAACAATCATTTCCACGCGGCTGGGCGCGGATGTGCGGGCTACGTGCACAGTCAAATAAATAGTTAAGCACTTAAGGGAGCCCCCAGTCGGAGGGAATGAATCGATGCTGCGATGTGCTGTGCAGTCTCGTTGGGGTGGTCAGGGTGGGCGGCCTCGTCGTGGGTGGGTAACCTCATCGACAGCAGCGGCCGCCTGAACTTGGTACTCCGGGTCGGCGGAATGATATGGAAATTAATTAATTGGATCATCCAACAGGTCGAGGATTATTGTGTCTCAAATCGCTCGTAACGAGACTCATTGCGTATGCAACAGCAGACGAGGGGCGGTGCCCGATGTCGCGGCGGAGGTTAACGGGGCGGCGCGCTTGATGAATGAAGCGATTGAATTGAATTCCGAACTGAGGAATTTGATTTGCCAGTAAATAAGCGAACGAGTACGACAAGAGATGATTTATACTCATCACATGCACAGCGCGGCTCGACATAGCTGCGGCAGCGGCGGCGCGGCAGCTTAAATCACTTAACGACACCGAGTGGAGTCGAGCATGAGACATAAATTCGGTGTGGGCCGCAGCCCCGCGGCCGGGAGAGTCTCGATCTTTCGCCTGAAGAATTGCGCCGGTTTATGGGCTTTTAATTGTCTCCTGCATTTGAATACTTAATGACGCGCGACAAAGTTCGACGGAGGTGATTAGGAATCTTGTTCGTTAATTCGACGAGGAGTCGTCGTGGTCGTAGTTTTTTTTTCTTTATTTAATGCCCCGCGAGTTAACCGAGATGTGTGATAAATGGCGGCTAAATTGGAGACAAATTGAGCATTCGTGTGCTGTGAGGGTAAATGCGCAGTTTTTGGGATAATTTCTGCGTTCAGTGTGCCGAGCGGTAGCCGATTGAAGGATGATGGCAATCTTTGTGATGAGGATGTGTCATTTGCCCACCGCAAACAATTTAAATTGTTTGTGGCCAGAAACGAGGTCCTAGGAAGGGGAGTGAATTTTTTCTCATTCACTTGTCAGGCGTTCATTAATTCCTCACAGTGATTGATCGTAGACACAGCAATGCCATCATCTCCCGCAGTCTAGCTAATGAGTTCCCGGCTCGTCCACTAATGACCCGCCATAAAACCACCAAAATATTTCATGTTGTTGAAATTCGAATTCGCAAAATTCGTTAATTCTCGTGTGGAATCATCCTTCCCGCCTTGTTCCACCCATCATGACATCGATCACATGTCATCACATGAGACTCATTGAAATAGCTACGCCACCCCCCCCCCCCCCTCCACGCCCCATCAACCCATACGACCATCCAGGCCAAAAGTCAGCATCCACCGCATCATAGCCCATTCAAGACATAATTTGTCCTCGAACTCGTTAATTTGGACAAGCGCGCTAATTGGCGCTGCCGGGCTCTGGGCAGCGTTTTCGGTTTCATTGCCGACGCTGTGGTCCGTGTATTTATCACGTGTCGTAAAAGACGCTTGTTAAGTCGCTGGCGTCACACACGGAGTCTGGGCAGCGACTCTAGGTGAGTGCCTCTAACCCCGTTTGCCATAAAAGACTCACGAGAATTGGGAGCGAGAGATTCGAAAAGAGTTGTAATGGGTGCGTTCTAGCACGAGGAAAGGCATTAAAGTTATTTTTCGCCTCTTTTGTGAGTGTTTTCGTTTTTTTTTTTGTTTATTGGATGCCGCTTGATGGATGTGACTTTATTTGGGGCACAGCCTTGGGAACGTGATGAAGGGCAGCCGTTGTGTGTATGTCGGGTGACCATAGATGGATGGAGGGTGGGGTAGAAAATCTGACTAGAGTGAAGTGAATTTTTTTCTGGCGAATACGACAAAGAGATCCGACGAGTCGAGGAAGCACTAGAGCATGATCGATCGAATTAGCTGTGAATCTTTGAAGAGTTTGTCTTAAACTTGACTTCTGACAACGAACGGAAAGTATTTCCAAAACAGCCTGAAGGAACTAGCGCGCATCGGGGTAAGAACGAAGGAGAGAGAGAAGGAGAAAGAAAGAGAGAAAAGGACAGAGAGAAGGAGAGAAAAGGAGTGAGAAGGAGAAAGAAGGAGAAAAAAAGAGAGAGAAGGAGAAATAAGGTGAGAAAAGGAGAAAGAAGGAAAAAGAGGGAGAAACAAGAAGAAACAAACTGATAAAGTTCAGAAAGGGCCAGAAATCATTACCCCTCCGGTCATGTGGCCTCGCAATGCTCCAATTTGAGAACTAAGTGTGCTCTACCAATTCTGCTTCAAGAGCAATCTCAACCTTACCTTTCGGCTTGGTCATCGTGACCCTGGCTCTGTTTCTGTCTCCTTCATATGTATATCATTTCGTAACGGTAACGGCTCTAACAGGTTGGGAAACCGTCCAGAAACCTCCTTTTTAGAGACATAAGGTAGATAGTCTGAAGAACGTTTGCGGTGTGTAGGCCCAAGTTAAAGCTGTCTTTCATCTATGACGGTACCCGTTGCTCTGACTTCCGTCGTCGAGCTCTACCTTAAAGCCCGAGTTTCAATCTCCAGCTCTTCGAATTTGGAATGGAATATTCGAAAACCTTTCAAGCGCTTGATGTGACTGAGCAAGTGTGATGAACGCCACGTTGTGCCCCAAGCCCCAACAATGTAAAGAGCTTTCCTCTCGACTGCCCGCTGGCAATAAGAATATATTGGATGTGTTTGGAATCACCAAATGGAAATCCCTATTTCAAATCCTAAGTAGCGAAACAAACAATTTTCTAAATCCAAGTTTACATCAAACAGTCAACTTTAAGGCGAACTGCTACCCCCTGATGGGTAGCCAAACGAGTATGACTACTGACCGGACTGAGAGGCTGCTGAGTGCAGGTGCTTATTTAATTCGCTTCTGTAATGATTATTCAAAACTGCGATAAGGCTGTGAGAGGCTACAAAACTTTACGACGTTTGACATCTGCTGATATTATCAGCGGCAAGTTTTTATGACACCTTTGCATCTGGTGTTTGACGGGATGATTTGCAAGCACCTGCACCAGCAGCGGCAGCTCATGACTTGGGAGCGAGTGTGTTCTTTAGAAAGATGAATTTCTAGATGACGTGATTGACGACTGGTGTTCCAAGAATGAAGTTTCAGTCTATCCTCCTCAAACGAAGGTTTTTTTCTGAATGAGGTGGAGTTTTTGAACTAGTCTGCCTCAACTTGTACTAGGTGTCACTGTACTTTTTCCGAATGTAGCGAAATGTCGGGGTCTTGTCTTAAAAGGAAACTGTGAGGGACAATAAAATGAAAAGGGCGACGTAACTGTAAGGGACGACGAAACTGTAGAGGACGACGAAATTGTAGAGGACGACGAAACTGTTTCGGACGAAGAAAATGCAGAGTACTACGAAACTACGAAACGGTATAACAGTGAATCAGCCACTGCCCCGCCAATGCTTGCTTTAGGTGGCAGATATTTAAGGCTGATGTGGTCCGAACTGATGAGGTAGGCTCTTTGGCAAAAAAGCGTCTGCTGCTATTCCTTTGGCAGACTTTGAAAAAAATGAAGATTGCTTCCTTACAGAACTCTGGACCAGTTTCTGAGCCTGAGTGCTCCAGAGTCGTTCTTTAGAACTTCACAAGAATAGATGTAAATTTCTGTGAGGCCTAGATTTACAATATATCGGACACGAAGTATATTAACAGCGATTCCACATCTTCGTGTGGAATTTATGGAAGATGTATCGCCAGTTATTCCCTATATCCAAGGAACAGTCCAAAAGCTAAGGAAGGGTCCTACAGCTTAGAAGCTGTCCCGCTGCTTAGAAACAGTCCTGCAGCTAAGAAGCGGTCCTACAGCTCAGGAGCGATCCTTTAGCTAAGAAACGGTTTTACATCTTAGGAACAGTTTAAACCTTTTTTTTAGAACGGACGCAGTTATTGCCAAGATCAGCTTTGAGCAACTCTCTTCAAGGAGAGAAAATTCCCTCTGAATGGACATCTGATCACTTAATCCAACTAAAGCCGAATTTGAAGCCATACAGTCTCAACTAGCGTACTTTTAGACGGTCCAGACCAAGAGAATATGAAAATGAAGCCCATATTCCCATCCGGTCTTCTAAAAAAAAGTGGCTCCATTGTCCTCTCGCCAGTCGTTCAAGACAGCCTTGGCTAAATGTTTTCTCTGGGTAGAGATTGACAAAGTCGTTTTTTGGACTTCAGATGGCTAAGAAATGTAATCATCTGACACTGCAACAGTTTGTGTGAAAGGCGACATCTTAAGTTTCAGTTTGTCCGAAGACATTTCTAAGATCGCTTCTTAATTTTCAACAGCCTGCAACACTTTCTCAGCTTTTTTTCAGTTAAATCGCATTTTCCTCTATTCCCCCATCTCCCTTTTTTGAATGTAGACCGTGTTGTCTGGGCCGACAGCGTTTCTGACTCTCAGCACAACGAGTAGAATAAGGATTCAAATTTTTTCAGGCATCAATTCCTATGGCTGCATGGTGCAGTCGCACCCGCTCGTCCTGTTATAATAAATCCATTTGCTTATTCGAAAGTCACATGACAACAATAAGCGACGTTTTCACGCAACACTTTCAACTGCACAACATCCGGTTGGGGAAGTGCACTCGCAGATATTGATATGCTTGCGGCATGCCGGCCTTCTCACGCAGCTATTATCACGCTGCGGATGGATGGAGTTCTCTTGAGAAATGTCAAAGCACTCCCACTGGGAGCCTCTGCCGCCCCTCCCCCCCCCCACACACACGCCACTTCATTGCGAAGTCGAGAAATATTAATTCCCGACAGCATGCAAGCATCCGCGAATTCATTATCCGGATGCAGTAAAGACGGGTGCATCTGGGGAGAACGATTAGCGCGGCTGTGGAATGTGTGACCTCAAGCGTGGAGGATTTGTGTGAGAACTAGCTAGCCACTCACACGCTAAGCTAGACGGTCAGACGACCTTTGGTGGCAGACGACGCTGAATGCGACGAAAACAGCAAAAAAACTGGTTTAGAATTAGGAGGCGAAGCTGTGATGACTTCGAAGTCAGACGAGTGAGTCAGCGACTTGTCGTTTCGCGATCGCACACGCCCTGCTTTGTTCGGAATCAGTCACCGGGACGGGTTCCGGAAACGGATTTGAATGCCGACACGAGCTGAGTGATTAGTCAGAGATTGGAATTAGATAATCGACAGTTTGACGATGACTTAGAGTTTATTTAAATTGTTTGGAGACTCTTGTGTGGTGTAGTGCAGGCGGAGCAATCGTCACGCCATCGAGTTGGTGTTCAAGCGTGGAGAACACTTAGTCGACTGTTTGTGTAGGCTAAGAGGGTTGTAAATGCAAGGTTTGGCCTTAATCGATGCAAGACTCGAGGCAAGTGTGTGAAGGTCGATTTCTTCATTCCTACATAATTGGAGCGACAAGCCTTTTTAACTGAATTTAAGGAAAGGCTGTGCTTAGTTGGAGCCTGCCATTCTTTGATCATTTGTTGGCACAGAAGTGCCACGCCAAAGCAAAAGTCTCCAGCCCGGAATAGACTTCCGCCCAACTTCTTTTTCTGCTTTACACTACACGCACTACACTACACTCTTAACTTATGGATCCGTGGATCTAGATCTAGTCAAGAGAAACTATCCTACCAGGCCAAGTTTGAATGGGAAAGTTTAGGGATATCTTCCCAGATAATGGCGTTTTCTGAGAGCTGCTAGTGAGACGGAAGAAATTGTTCCTAGACCTCTTTGCAGATAACTTTAGAGATGATTATCCTGTTGGAGGATACCTTCCATGCGACTGCTTCAGGGAATAGCTACTCACGTCAAGTACACAAGAGGCCCAATATGCCGAAGTTTGAAAAACGTCAACTCGCCTGTTAAGGTTTGAAACTACCTCTTGGCAGCTCGCCATATTGAGTGCGATCAAGGACATTGCCTCGTGTTCATAGGCCCATGGTCCCTGTTTTTGCAGATCATCCAGCAAATTTTAGTTTTTTTTTTTGTTTTTTTTTTGTTCTGGTCCCAAATCGGGCGCCATTTGGCTGCATTGGCGGCATCGGTCTCGAGAGGAAGGACGCTTGTGGAACAATTTAATCGCCGACCAGAAGCACAAACGAGATGTTTTCTGTTTTAATGAACAACGTTCCTTGAGATCTCTAACCACCCACCTACACACGCGACGCTAAGTTTTTGAAGTTTTTTTTTTCAAAATCATGTAACCATACGTCTTAGTTTCGTTTTTTTTTTCGCTTTTCATGTTTGTTTCTATTTTGGCTCGTCGTGATGCTCTTGGGTTGGCTTAATGTCGTCTATTCGCATACATTAAGATGAGACGAGGCAGCACACGGCCAGGAACACGTTTTAGCGATTTCTGTCTGCCGGGGGTGGCAGTGGCGCGGACCACCGCCGGCGGTGGTTTCTTCGCAAAACTCATCACTCCCCGCGTTCGAATTCAATTTTATGCAAATTTTCAATAAGATGCCCACCCGTTTATTAAACGGTTTTGTGGTTTTCCGATGCCGCTGCGGACGGGGGGCATCGTAATAACTAAATGAATTCCGCTTGCTAGCGAGATGCGCGGGGGAGTAGGTTTGATTAGGGGGAAAATCGTTTTATTGGATTCACTGCTTCGATGGAGAGCATCAGGGGGGGGGGGGGGGGGGACGGAGGGAGACACTAAAGTGAGGTGAGCACCAACGCGTCAGGCGCAGAGAAAAGTTGCCGAAGTATTTTAATGATTTCGACATGTTTTTGTGAGGTTTATATGATTCTTTTACGATCTGGATAATTTGAGAGACAAACTGTCTGAAAGGAGTCGTAAACAATTTTGTGTGGGGCCGGTGGATGGCTGACTGGCTGACTGGGTGGCTGGGAGAGAGGATACCAAATCGATTAAGCGGATTTTTATGACGAGAATATGGTAAACATGGTGTTCGAGTGGGTGGACTTTTGAAATTGATACTGCTGAAGAGGGTTACAGCGAGTTGATCGTGTTGGACGGCCTTCTAGGCTGAATTGAGTCGGAAAGATTGTGCGACTCGCGGCATAAACAGCAGGAGAGAAGTTTATCAGATGAAAATGAAACGACTGATGCCGAGGGGAGTGTTTCCAAGTGCACCCTTATAAGTTCAAGCAGCCATATGCCGTGGATGATATTGACTGGCATATGGCGTCGTTAGAATTTTCAAGAACGACGGTATGACAAGGGAGTGGGCTGTCGGGGAAGATTTTCGAATCACTGATGTCTGAGTGAGAGAGAAAATATATTCCTAGGGGACTTTTTTAATTCGATTTTTTGTCTCTTTTACTGCCTCCTGATAGTTATGCAGCACAGAGTAGACGGGTCCTTTTTTGCAATTGCGTCTCCAAATTAAGGCGACTAACGACATTTTAGGACATCAGTGACAGTGAATCATAACTTAAATTCTGAGTGCAAGTGAGTTCCAGGTTCTGAAGAGGCATTCGCAGGACCCAAACCCACCTTGGGATTACCCGCTTCCTTGGTTAGGCCTCCGTCAACGGTTGGGTCTCCCTACAGCACAACCAGAGATAGCGTGACTCTCCAGGATGTAGGCTGACCAAGTGCATGCTCCCGAACATCAGCAAGAAATCCGCGGATTTTCTGTTATCTCTAGACAGAAAAGAGTGCAGAAAACGTATCGGCGTACAAACGCGACACTTCACCTTCGTCTGCTTAGGCTTCCTGAAGACACTGTTTGCGACTCCTGTGGAGAAGGTGAAGACACCTCAGAGCTCTTTCTCTTTCAATGCCCCGCCTTTGCTCGTATCAGGTGGCGGCTGTTTGCCGCTGATGTGGTGCGAGCTGAAAATTCAAGTTCTTTATCGCAGAAGCGACTGCTAGTCCTTTTTCGAAAAACCAGAAAACTACAGCAAATTTGGTAGTGCAATGGACCCATTTTTGGGGTCCGAGTGCTCCATTTCAGTATAAAAAAACAATAAGACTCACAACTGTGCAAGAGAATTAAGACACAGGTCTAACGTCTGTCTCTGAGGAGCAGGGCATCAAAACTTCTTTAGCTGCCCCTTTGATTGAGGCTGTAGAGCAAGATACACTTGAACTCAGATCCGCGGCAAGGGCCTCTTGTCGGATAGTTGCAGCTTCCACCTCGAAAAATAGTGCAACGAAAAATGTTTGACCTTAATCTGCAAACAAAGAAATATTTTAACCCATGTCCCCGAAATAGGTGTTATGTCGGGCGCCATTTTGCTGTATGTAGCATTGGCAACTCCAGTGTCGTGAAGGAGGACAGCAATACATTTTTGCAGTCCTGTCAGGTATGTTGGTAGAGCACAAGAATTTTAACCCTAAAGTTTGATAGTTCGGGTCATATGTTGGGTGCCATTTATTTTTTCAGATCCTTAGCTTAATTGTTGAGAAATTGTATCAGTCAGTAGAGCAAAGAAGGTCAAATTTCAAAGCCTTCGCTTAAGGTCCAATGACGGCCGCCATTTTGCTGCTGTAAGGGAAGGTATAGGAACGCTTTCAGTCAGCCTTCGTTTTACTGCTTGATTCGGTACCCGAAAACAACCTACATGCACAATATGTCATCTTATCCCAGTCAGTAGTTCATCGCCGGGCGCCATTTTGAAGAGACGTTGTTTCCGTAGCTGGTATGGCAAAGAAAGCAGTGTGGCCTCGAATTGAAGTCAATTAGTAGACACATAGGTGTCAAAGCATCCCATTTGGTTGGATACGGAGTTCATTCTGTGACTAAAGTACGACCACATACATCAGTCAACAGATCATTATCATGAGAATAGGTCTTGTCGCACAGATGTCTACAGTAGGGCTTGCCTAGCTATTCAGTCTCAGTGAGCAAATAATAAGACTCCAAATTAATTTTCAGTTTGGGACTATTGTTGGGCGCCATTTTTTCAGGTCTAGATACGGGCATTGGAGAGAAAAGTTCTGCGAGAGATTTTTGGTTCTGTTTGCGTTGATGGGGTCTGAGAGAGAAGATTTAACGACGAACTCTATAGGCTCTAGGGCGCCAAACGCCTGGTCAAGTCAAGATAAAACGCTTAAGACGGATAGGCCAAGCAGAGCGTATGGACACCACTGCTCCGGCCCGAAAAGTCTTTGAATCCGAGCCATTGGGACAACGCAACAGGGCACGGTCTAGGTTAAGATCGCGCACACAAGTGGAGAAGGATCTCAACCAACTTGCATTTCGCAATTCGAGACAGTTAGCGAAAGATCGTGCTAGCTGGAGAGGCATGTTGGTTGGGGCCCAGGTCCACCCCGGATTGTAGCGCCAGTAAAAGATGAAGAAGAAGAGGATACGGGCATGTTTGCTTGTAGAACTGGCCGGTGCTCCGTCCGAGTGAGAAGATCATCAGTCAGCCACATGAATTTTAGGTTAGTGACTTAGGTGGGCATAGGGTTGTGGTGCATCAAATTATAAATTTAAGGACCTTGAGTTCGGGTTCCGCACTTATATAATTTTTCAGACGAATTCGGTGTGAAAGCAAGGCAGTCAACAAAATTATTCGCTATTCAATTGTTCGCAAAGAGAGTGAACTCTCTGCAAGACACAGATATAAAATTGACGATTCAAGGACTAGCTTGAAGGAAAAGGAACGACAATGCATCATCACTCTCACGATATCCCCCTTCTCCATCCCTGATTTTCCCACAAATCAAATTCAAATTTCATCAGAAATTCTGCAAGAAAATCTCAAATTTCATTCGCCACATCAAATTCCTTCGTCCAAAGCCGCCTTCAAACCACAAAGACCCCCCAAAAAAAACTTTAATTGCACTCCAATTTGGCAAAACATTCTTTAGTCGCACAAAACAATTCGCCCAGCGATAGTCAAACGACAGGTGAAGACATTAAACATTCCCTGACCTTAACACTGTTGTCGCGGACGATTTAAGGCAACAGCTGCTGTGCGTCAGACATTCTCAGCGCGACAGCAACATTCCATACAGCTGCGGTGGCGCGACACATTTTTTTTTTTGAATGATATCACGCCATATGGGTCGTGTGCTTGCGATGCGCGGCAAAGCATTCGATACATGAATCAAATTTATGATCGCACTTCAAACGCTAGACAATTTATGTGACATTAGTCGACTGTGACGTCTAGTCAGATGATGCCACTTGATGATGCTTTGAGGGCTGCAAATGGCGGATGTCTTCGGCTGGTTATGAAAGGTCTGTTGGATGGAGGTATTGAAATATCTCAGAGAATCAGGGAAACTAAGAAGCATGTGTCAGAGAGTTCTCTTCATAGCACATCTTCCCCTTTAGAATGACATCCACAAATCAATTCAATCTAGCCCACAACTCGACCGTTAAACAGTTTACACAATTGTAACTCCGCCACAATTCCCTCTGCCGTAGACACGTACCCGCCGCTTCGGTCGGTGCACACGCTTTTGTGTTGTAATTTATTAAGTGCTCCCGCCATTTTCATTATATTCCACTCAACACCAATTTAATGTAATCTTTTGTTGAAACGGAATTAATTTACCACGGCGGCGGTCGCGGTACCCCGTTGCGGTGTGGCGCAGGACATGTGTCGTATTGCACGCCACCGTCGCCGCTGCCCTGCCGCCCTGGCAGCGCGAAGTGAAAGTGAAATGCAATTAATATCTGCCCCTGCTGCTGACACGTTGCTTTTCCAACTGCAAGTCATAAGCGCTGAGCCTTTTGGCGCATCCACGCTGTCTCCGATTTGCGATGATATTGCGGAAATTTAATGCACCGCTCTGCAATTACACGCCTTTCAAGTCCGCTTGAGAGCACACACACAGGGCGGCAGAAAATGTAACGCATTGCAAAAGCTCCTTGGCTGTATGCCCTTCTGATTCCATCGTCGTCTTCATGGACTTTGCTCGAGCCACCAACGATTACCTGTTGTCAATCATCGACCGTTATATCAACGACTTGTTCAGCACTGCAATCGTCGCGCGGTCTTCGCGCCATTCGTGGGACTCAGTCATGCCGCCAATAACTCCGCCACCACCGCCACCGGTTGACAGTGGACTGAAAGAGAACTCGTTATCCTTGCCCCGAGGCCTGTCAAAAGAGCAAGACCAGACGTTCTGTCTATTCTGAACGTCGGCTCTCGGTTCAGCGAGCAATAATTTTATGCGAGGGACGTCGACTATGACTCGTAGTTCAACTCTCTCTCTCTCTCCGTTCTACTCGACCATTAACACACCGCCACCATCACTATCATCAGCAGCAGCTACAGCAGCAACAGCAGCAGCAGCGTGAGAGACTGCTTCTTTGTGGCGCTTTTTTGCCTTTGCAGGTAATCGTGCGCTCTTGCCGCCGGTGCTGCCGTCTGGCGTGAATGCTAATTAAGCAAGTTATTGCTTTTTATCATTCTTTTTCCACTTCCCAGGCTTAATGACTGTCAGTGTCCTCCCCCACATATGCCATGGAGTTGCCGCTGATTTGGATAATGTCAGAGTGTCGAGTGTGTGTTGTCAACGGTGTCGTGCAGCGCTGCGGTACACGGTGAGTTGTAGGACGAATGACAGTGGAATGCTTCTGCAGTCGACAGGTAGAAATGACTGACATTCATCTGGTTTGAGGGAAGAGTTGAACTTGGAGATTTGTTTTTCGGTGGTTCATGTGACAGAGCGGCCATCCCAGTTGACCGTAGGTCTGCAATAGGAGTGAATGTGGAGGTCAGCCATCGGACCAAGACTGTAATGTATACCCCATTAGCACGAACAGGACCATTGTCTTTGACGCCGGCCCCATGGGACAAGACAACAGAGGACGACCCCGACCACACAAGTGATGAGGAATTGGAGCCAGCTGCCAAACACCGTGCTAGCTGGAGAGGCAAGTTGGTTGAGGCTCAGTTCCACCCGGGACTGTAATGCTACTCAAAGAAGAAGAATCCCATATGGGTCGGACTGGGACTCTGTACCTGTGATGTTGGAAGATTCAAGAACGAACGATAGAGTGGGGGCTAGCGTCTACTTCAGAAGCCAAAACCTTCGTTTCTCCGTCAGAGTACCTTACTTCCGTAGAGCCTTTCAGGCAGAGAACATGACACTCAATTAGGGAATGTCATGGCTGAGGAACAATGCTTGATGCAAAATTTTCTCTTCAGACAGCCAAGCTGCAATCAAATCCCTTGGAGGTCACGATTTCCATTCAAACAACGCCCTCAAGTGACGCCTGTTTCTTCATGAGATAACCAAGTTCTGGACAATGCATGGGAACGCCGAGGCCAGGCGCGGTTCCTACGCCTTAATCTCTCCCGAAGGTGACATACCTTCTATTCCCTTGGCTATAGTCAAACATCTCAGAGACAGACGTTGAGGGTACAAACAAGCGATAGCATCAAGGATCCTGACTTGCAACTAAAGCAATATGGTCACAGATCAGTTTTCAACGCTCTCTCTGCCTCGTCAGCTTGGACAGAACGTGTCTACGGAACATGATAGGTGTTAACTGACCTGAACTTACAAGACTCTAGGTCCAACATGCTTTATAATGACTTCTGCAAGAGGTACAGAAACAAGGAGGAGGTTCAAACCATTCCTGCGACTGCCACAATCTTGCAAAAAGAAAGAAAGCAAAACCCAGGGAAGCCCTTCTTTGACAGCGAAGATGAAGCCACATTAGAGTGTGACAAGTCCAGAGCTACATAGCGAGCTCACACAGCTTCTAATGATATTAAGCGTCGCGTCACAATGGTGGTCCATTCAGAGGCGCCCTTTCACCTTCCCCGGCAAGACAAACCTCATCAAAATCAAGTCATCCCTCCCTTCCCCTCCCATTCCAATCCAACATCGCCAATTCAACTCCATCTCTCACGTCAATCTGACAGACACATGTCACAGACGTTTAAAAAAAAGTGAAACAGTTCTCTGCAGTCGCCCCGGACAAACTTTTGACAGACTCACAACACTGAAACCCCGTTCTGCTCCAGTTACCAAAAGAATTCGAACAGACAGATTTCTTCCTCTTCTTCTCCTTGGCAGCAGTTTGCACGAGGTCGCGTGTAACTTCCCGACACAACTGTTCCACAGCACGACCAGAGCAGCGCACACAAACGGTCAACGTAACCACGACAACGTGTCCCGCATGTTAATCGCTCAAAAGATTATATATATTAATTACGTTCATTAATAGAATGCATGTATGCCCACAGTAATTAGAAATTACAACGTCCAATGGTATCTCGAATATTACGCATTCTTTTATGCGAATACGACGCTCGCTCGCTCGCACATTTGCATAGTCGTTTCCTGTGTGCTCTGTGACTTGGTGTGTGTGAGTGAGTGCGTGTGTCACAGCCTGTGTTCGGAATGAACGTTTCGTTCCATTAAGTGCGGGATTTATGATGGTGTACACGATAGGAGCGAGAGCAGCACACATTTGCGAATAAACAGTGGGCAAGCTGTTTGATTTAATGTACAGTGTGTACTCGAACGGGGGTATCTAGAGACAATAATTAATGTCTCTGATAAATGAGCCGTCAGAGGGGGGCCGGCAGGGGGAGTACAGATGCTGCACAGAGCACAGAGCACTTTTGCCGCTTGATTCTTCTGATTCACTGCAGCGTCGGAGCTTGGTCGGTTAGCTGGCTGCAGGCCTGTTGGGGGTGGTGCTTTAGAGACTTGAAATACCGAGGCATTCAGGGCACCCCATTGTCCTGCTGTGTGCATCTAATTGAGTTTGATGCTGCAGCTGCAGTAGGCCGAAGTCCTTAAGGGAATCCAACTGAGGATGCTTTTAATTTGCATTCATTCAGAGTGTGAGGTGTATGGCGAAATGGTGTCCCTGGTGGGGTACCAGACGACGGAGCACTCAGGCCGGGACTTTTGTTTGAAGGGAAACGATGAACTGATGCAGGCATGAAGGAAATCAAATAGAAATTGGACTCTGCGTCTGCGTTGTCGAAATCGCAAGAAAAGTAGTCTCTGGGGACATGAATATTTGTGTGATGCTGAGCTGCCAATGAAACCTCCCCGAGGTGTGTGCTAACAAGAAACAGGTGAAACACGCTGAAGTGCTCTTTCCCCGAATCAATTATCGCCCACATTCCATCATCCTTGACGGATTGCTTAAGGCGCGCACACCACAGCCACCCGCCATCATTTTCGAACTTTGGCCCACGATGAGCCTCTGCCGTCGCCGCCGACGTTCATCGAAAGTGGGTGTGAAATTAATGAAAAAGACCTTCAGCCTCGGGGCCCAACCAAATTCGAGCGAAGACCGAAAAAAAAGAACGCGTCAGCAACGGCGCGGCGTATCTCCAGCAGTCATCGACGATTAAGACGAACAAGTATTTTTCCACATCCACATGAGTCACCACACGGCACGTCTTGGTTCTATCGCATTGGACATCATCATCACCCCCACGGATAGACTCATCGTAGTTTTCCTCGGAAATCATTAGTAATGAGTGATCAGAACTCGCGAATAATCATCCCGTTGAGATACAATTACGGCGATCATCCACCCCCACACACCCCCACCGCCGAGGAGAATGCGAAATCTTGCATTCCTTCCCCAATTATGACTTAACGCCGCCGACGCTACCAGCGTCCAATTCATAAACAAGCTGAGCGCAGTCGAACCGAGCGCTCCTATCAGACGGAAGAGACTAATAATACAACTGTTTACCGCGCCACCACCGCAAACGCCGCGTCAGCAGCAATTATATCCAAGGCCCTGGCGCGGAGGGAGGATCTCATTTTCAAAACATTTTCGGCCAGAAGGGGTGTTGTGTAAACACGCTCCCAAAAATAGTACGGGAAGCCCCGACCGCGTGTTGGTACCCGCAGCACGATACATTGTAAGCATCCCGGCCGACTATTTAATCTCGAAGATCACGGATTCGACTAGGTGCTCGATCGTGCGGAACGGTGGCGTGACCTCCAGATAACACCGGCATCCCCTGGAAAACGTGGAACTTGTATCGCAACCGTTCGATGTCATCGAATGCTCTAATCGCTCTCATTACAGCGAGCCCATGAGTAATTCAATTACGGGCTGGGGTGGGGAGATGCCCCATACCTCGCGCGATGGAATGCGATTATCAATAATTTTTCGTATTTTTCCCCCCAACTCAGTCGAAAGGTCAAATCGGTTAACTGGTGTAATTTTTATAATTACCCCGTAAGACATGCAATGCCGACGTCTGGGAAGGGGCAGGGGGGTGGAAGATTGTCGATGTTTCGTACTCATGACCCGGCGGCTGCGGAGTCTGTATTTACTGGGCTAGTGAGCGCTCGCAAGGTCAATGCTAGCAGACGTGGGCAGACGACGTTGTTGTTTCGCTTTGTTTGCTGCGATAATGATCTTCACGAACTTTGGACTGGGAGTGTGTTCGGCGAGTCGATGCTTGATTGGGATGGGTAACGAAGAGATTTATTGAGAAGGCAATCAAGTGGAAATTTTAGTGAAACTTAAGATTTGATGAGAGCTTTGGGCGGATTTGAAGACAATTGATACCCCCATTCGAAGGAAATTTATCAGTCCACATTTTTCAAGTTCAGAGTGATCAAACGAAGTATATGCTGTCGACAAAGAATCGCTCCGTCGAACAACACCTCGGTTGGAATGTGACAATTGACAGCTACAACTTTGAGGTAGTTAAGGAGTTTGATAACCTCGGGGCAAACGTGAACTCCACGAACGACACCTTAGTGGAAATTCGGCGCAGAATCACACTTGGCAACCGGTGTTATTTCGGGTCAAGGAGCCGAGTTCTGAACGATTAGCAAGACGGCAGAGCAGATCGTTGGTTGCTTAAATGTAAAATTCTGCGACGGATATATGGCTTTGTATGCGAGGAAGGTGAATGGAAGAGAAAACACAACTCCGTGTGCTGTATCAAGATGTGGATGTAGTTCGGCCACATCGAGTGAATGGACAACAACACTCCAGCTATGAGGTTTTTTGAACCCCAGCCTCCGGGTTTGAGAAGGAGAGGAAGGCCGCCAGAATAGAGACCAAGTGATTACGGGGGCGAGAGAGCTTGGTCTGGCCAACTGGGGGCAGCGTGCCCGAAACCGTTTAGAATGGAAAGCAGCTATACCTCAGACTCAGGCCTTTTATGGGTCTTAATGGCCTGATAAACAAAACAAACAAATAAACAGTTTTGAATGACAACCGGCGTTACAACATAATGCCCCAGTCCCAAGATTAAGTGGAGCAATACTGAACATATTTCAAGATCCAAATTTTGATCTGCATAAAGAATTCTCTTCAAAATTAGACCATTCCCTTCCAACTGCTCTCTGAAAGAAAGCGACACCATCACGCTCTCAAAGCTTAAATTTTAATATGCTAACCACAACTCCTTTGCAAAAGAACAAAAGAAGGCTTTAAATGTGGCTTTCAGTCTTTTAGGCTCCCCCATCACTTCTGTATGTTCCAACTTGAAGTAATGGAGATTCGGCTTAAGTGGAATATAGATGACACCTTCATCCTCGCTGGCAGTCAGAAAACACTCAAGGTCTTCGAATCTGTCCAACTTACCTCCAAGACGGTCATTGATCGGTCTTTTGGGTCACAGAGGTTCAGGGCGACAACAGAGCTGATGAATAAGTGAGGTACGCAACAACGCTGGCTTCACTTGCGAACATCTAGATAGATGTACTTCTCGCCACATGTAGGCTGGAATTTCATGTCGACACTATTCACTTGGGCAAACAGGAATGGTCTTATCATATCTTCTGCGCGATTCAAAAAAGTGCGTTTTAGACAGTGTCTACCGCAGAGAGATCAGATTAGATGTGGGATCAATGAATAGACTTCGTCTGTTTGCTGAACATGCGAGTAAGCCAGGCGTGCTTTATTTAATCCTCCTTCACGTGCTTTGTAACTGCCATGCACTAGCACTCCTCAGAAACAGATACTTTGGAGGCTATTTAATCAATGGTTTGCACTATTTAGCAATCGCAGCAATTTCATCATGGAACTCTTTCAAATAGTTTTGAACATCTAATGGTAACAGGCACACCATATCGAATCTTGGTTTGTCAGGATAATATTCCTATATAGGACTAAGTGTATTCGCCAAGCAACTTAAAGGCATTTCAACATTTGGAGAAAGTTCAAAATTTTAAAAAAGGACAACATTTGAACATTTCTGCACCTGCGTAACTATGTATGTATGATGGATAAGACACGTATATAATGTCCCAACACATTTACAATTTAGAGTCAAGAAAAAACCTATGACACGTATACATAAGTAGAATGTTCAAAGGGCTTAAAAACGTATAGACGGTACAAAGTCTGACGTATAGAATCCTCCAAAATGTTTAAAATTTGAAGGCCGTTCAAAATTTAGGAAAAACTCAAAATTTAAAACAATTTTGTACGCGGCTGCCTAAGTTGAGATGGAAACGTAAAAAATGTTCCAAAATTTCAAAAAATTTAAAGGAAGTTCAAAATGTGACGAAACTTCTAAATTTTAAACAACTTTGTTTGATTTTGGTCAGTTTTCAGTTTAGCTTAAGATTTTAAAAGACACCATAATTTTAAAATTGTCAAATTTAAAAATGATTGATCCAAATTTTGGATCACAACAGTTGTTATTCAAAAACATTTTTCAGTTTTTGACTTTTGTAATTAATTTCTCCTGTTTCCAAAAGTGTGTCACTGACTTTATATCGACTTTGGTACAGCAACTTTTTTCGAAAAATATTGAACTAAATTTTGTATATTAGTCAAAATATTTTCTTTTTTTCTGAAACAACAATTGTATCAATTCCCGTAAAAAACTAAGATAATTCAACAGGGTTAGAATAATTGTTCGAAATTTTTTGGATCCTCGTCATATTTGCTTTGGTAGTGATACTTAAATCAGCTGAGACTGCAGACAGTATTCCCATTGTTGCTAACCTGAGCAGACAATGTGAATATGGAATACCATTTTTGAACATTTTGAGACTTGTTCCAAATTTTAAAAAAAAATTGATACCAATTCATTAAGTTTTCGACCCAACTGCGCTGTGGATCGTCCGCCTCTGAAGCCGACTACAGGAAACAAAAAATGTATACGCTTTGCACAAAATAATACAAATACTAAGAACCCAATCCCCCTCTTCCCGCCCTTTCTCACACAAAAAAGTTCCAAATCCTCCTCAATCACCATGAGCATCGTGCATAATTATGAATCGCAATAAACCACAAAATGTCCCAGCAGACCATATTTTACTAGCCAACATCCGTCTGACCCTCCCAGGCATACCGCCCAAACTTACACAACCAATCTACGTTAAAGTTACAGAGTGTGTATGTCCGCCTCAAGCTGCAGCCAACCTCAATTCGTAGCTCAGCATAAAGCGACTCGGCCCTCTGAACCGCACCTTCAGTCCCCCAAAGCTGCTATGTTTCGGTAAATAATTGTTTTTCCCTTAAGTCTCGAGGTCATTCCTGTTAACATGCATGCACACCGCCTTCTCAACCTCTGCCTGGGACTCCGACCAAAAAGCTTGGAAAAACAAAAAATTTCACCCATTCACTCGTACATTCATTTACAATTAATTGCCACCCCTTGGTCGGTTCACCACGGTGTTCCTCTTCCCATCCCTCGCTGCCACCTTCCTGGAACATCGTCATCCCAGAGCTGTGTCTCATTAAATTCTCATTGTCATCGCGAACTCGGCAGGGAACACTCACACACAGGCGCACCAACACACACGAGGCAACATAACTTAATCCTTTCCCAGATTCAGTTACGATAATTACATAACAGCCTTAATAAAACGGTACAACCCCTCGCCGGGCCACCCTGACTCGGTCGCCAGTAGGTGCGCTCGTAAAGGGCCAGTCGGAGGCAGGCTTTCATAATTCCTTTTGAATCACGTACAGCAGCCAGACACCGACGACAACGACAACAACGGCGACGACGATGATGATGACCAACGCCCGACCCCACCGACCGGCATGTGTGCACATCCGCGTACTCTTTCACTTGATGGCAATAAAAAACCAGCGCCACCCAAAATAAAACACCCCAACAAGCCGCTCGTCGCCCGCCACCGCACGCGTTGCCGCACCCGCCAACTGCATGCCGCATGAAATCCCCCGGCAATTTCGTATTTTAATTGCACCGCCGACATTAAACCGTATCTGTCGCGAAGGAAAAAAAATGCAAAAAAGTCTGCAGTTAACGGGAAATCGCGCAAAATACCCTGGCACGGGTTCTCGTGCCCCACCATCATCCACCGGTCGGCGATGGGGAGCGTGTCGTAGACAGTGTCCTCTCGCGGCACGGTGTGTCGCCTCGCCGACACATAAATAGATACGCGCCGCATGTAACACAAGTGAGGATGCGCAAAGGACAGCGGCTGGGAGCGATGCAGCGAGTGTCCCTCATGTGACCCGTCTGGCTGGTCGTCGGTTTAGAGTTTAATGCCTAGGAAGGGACGTGCCGGTGTGCTCGGTGAGGCATTAAAAATAAATTTCGAGAGCGCGTCTGTTGGCGTGTATCCCCTCCCCCCTCGTTTATGATGATCAAATTTGCCGCACGTTCTGCACCACCGTGTACTGTGGTCATCAAATGCGGATTCATTTGCGTAACGCACACACGGGTGTGCGAGGGCCAGCGGGAGCGAGTGAAGTGCTTTCGCTCCACAGGGTGCGTGTCCAGTCGATAAATCATCTCAAATAGATTCTCGCGCTCTGCGGGTTATTCGCACCAGCAGCACGGCGGCGCGACGTTGGCGAGCGGTTGTTGCACTCGAGTGAGTGTACAGAAATAATCGCAGCCATTGGGGTTGGAGGAACGTTTGTGTGATGTTTTGACTGTTGACGCGTTGCAGACCCTTTTCCTTATTGGACACGTGACATGTTGACGAGCCAATGTTTGTGTTAACAGTTTTTGGGCGAAAAAAAACAAACTGATTGGAAATTGTGGAGCGCTGTGGAGGGAGATCAACTTTAATAATGGATTTTTTTTTGTTTGAAATTGAGAGGATCTCGAAGCCCATTGGGACCAACACTGTTTGATGATTGTCTACTTGACATTAGTTAGAATGGCGCCCTAAACCATGAGAGTACCCAACCTTCGGGGCGTTCGCTTGTGATGAAACATTGTTTTAAAACAAATTTGGATGAGGGACAGTTGCTTTGAGCTTCTTCTGGAGTGAGTGAGTTAAATATAACTTTCACGACAATACATTAAGCACTTTGACCACGAAAGAATTGGCGCCCAATTTCTAGCACTACAGTCCGGGGTAGATCGTAGCCTCAACAAACAAGCCTGGTACGAACTTAAACCAGCTACCTCCAATTTCCCACTCTCAGATGTTTAAAGTCCTCCCCTACTTGCGAGCGCTATCTTGTCCGTGGGCGTCATTTGTTGCGTTGTCCCTCTGGTTCGAAATTGAAGAATTTTTGGGCGGGAGGGTTGATATCTATGCTTTCCACATTGGCGCCCAACGGTGGTTCAAAATATAATTTCCCACTTCTCAAAGCCAAAAAAATCTCTTAAACGGTAAAAAAAACTTGTCCCAAAGATGAATAATGGTGTCCAATTGCAGTTTCAGAAAATATGAACCGAGAGCAATGTAAAAATGGCGCCCGACAAAGTTCAACTTACGTTAGTTATTGACAGTGGAACCACAAATCATATCAAATAAAGTTAAGTGATGATTTTCTGGCTCAAGCTGAGCCGTTAATGTGGATAAAAAAATGCTCTTCGAGTAGGAAGGAAAAATGGCGCCAAAAATGGTGGCTTTCTTTAATATAATTTTAGGGATTTAAAACTTATATTGAAGAGCGTATGGACAACATTGCTCTGGCCCGAAAAGTCTCCGAATCTAAGCCATTGGGACAACGCAACAGAGGACGGCCTAGGCCTAACGTGGCGCACACAAGTGGAGAAGGACCTCAACCATCTTGGACTGCGCTAGCGGAAAATCATGCTGGCTGGAGAGGCATGTAGGTTGATGCTTCGGTCCACCCCGAACTGTAGCGCCACAAGAAGAAGAAAACTTATCTTAGAGAAACGTCAGAAAAATTGGCGCCCAGCTGTGGATTACAGAACACTCCGTTTAAAGGCGATGCTGAAAATGACGCTTTACATTGGAATGCATCTCCAAAACCCTTTGTCCATTTAAAACCTCTCAAGGCAGGAGACACCGCCCTCCAGTCTGGGAAATATCCTACATTCGAGTCCCACTGTCTTCTCTCCCTTGTTGCTCTTTGTTACGAAGGATTCAAATTCCTAGAAGGGCAAATAAATTTCTAAAGATCAACTTTCAATAACAACACCACCGCCGCCTTGATACCTTGCCGCCTCACAGAAGCCCCAGGAAAACAGCGCTTCCACTTCATTTACAAACAATTTCAGTCGAGATGACTAAAATATCACCGAGCGATCCCCACGCAACCACCCGCCTCCCCCTTTCACCCCGGGGAACAGAAGAAAACTCAATAAACCCCACCGAACAATGGCAAGGTTCCCTCGAAGATGAACACACAAAAAACGCTCTTGTTCTGCTGCTGCCATGACCCAGAGAAATGTGTTTTATTGGGAGAGAGCGAGCAGAACGCACCTAAAACCTTCCATGTCCTCGTCGTTGGGCGTCGGGCGTTGGGCCTCGGTCTTCGTTGTTTCCACCGAAGACATCTCACTGGCGTGAGTAAGTCGTTCGCTCTTTATGTAATACGAGTACAATTTTACGATATGTACGCTTTTACGAGACTTCCTTATCGGGGATGAATTGCTGGGGGTTCAAGGCGAATATCCCCGGTGTCGTTGGATGGGTGGTTAGTTACCAGACCCCCCCCCCCGCGCGTCGCTAGATGACTGTATCGTGCGAAAGTATTTTGTTATCTCATCCCGCGGGGAGTGGCGACGGTGGCGGTGGACAGACGGAAAACAGAAAAAAAAGCAAATCATACGAAAATAAAAGAAAAATAAAACACGAGCACAGGAGCGGCGCAAAAAAATTCCAGAGAAAGTGTAACTTTTAAGTGGGAAATGTGCTGTCGCTCCCGCCAGCGGATACATTGTGCGAATGGTTTTATGCGCGTTATTGTTTCCTTAAGTTGGCTATGACCACTTGTTTTATGGGCGCCGTTTGGGTTGGCGAATAAATATTTGATGGATGCGTTTATTGAGTGTTAGAGATATGAATACATCGACTGGCGAGTGGCTGAGGCGGTGAGTGGGGTCAGGGGTGAATGTAAATTGTACTTCTCGCTGGCGGTAGGGATGGGTTTTGAAGGGGTAAGTTGTGTGCGGGAACAAACTGACGCTCGGGGGAATCCTTCAGTGGGAACAGTGATTCTTGTTTTTTTTTTTTTTAATTGACTGATCTTAGGCAGATATGAAATGGGGTTTGGGAGGATTAGGGGAGCACGTATCAGTCAGTGTGTCAACATGCAGAGCGAACAGGGATTTTCAAGGATTTGTCGACACTTAAGGCGACAGAATTGGAATCTTTGACAGTCAACGCTCTTTTGAAGGGTGTGGTTTGTGTAATTGTCAAGCGGGCTACATATTGGAGATGTTTTCTGTTTTAGATTTTGTTTTTGTCAAAATTGGAGACTTGGAATAATTCTGTAAATGATTTCCTCATCAGTTTCTTTGATTTTGCAAGTTTGCAGGGCAGTTCAAGAAGCATGAATATCCTTAAAAGTTCGGCTGATATGACAGTGCGATCATGTTTTACTCTGTAATAGCAGAAAACTGTTAAAGAAGGCTCCTATAAAACGTCTTAAAAAATTGTGGACAATTGGCTGTTGGCGTTAAAGAACGTCGAGGACAAAAAAATAAAATTTCAAGACATGAAACCGAAAAATAGTAATTTGCGGGACGTAGCTGAAGTAGCCGATTCGAATCCCGGACCTGTTCCATGGTCCTTATTCTCAAATTTCGTCAAAAAACTAACTAACTAACTAAATTGGAAAGTGTTACACTACACAGGGGATCAGCACTTCTTCAGTAACTACTCGTGTTGTGCGTATTGTTGTTCTCTCACCAGTCGAGGAGACCTACAGTTTATTGCCGACTAAGAATGGCGAAAGCTTTCTAATTGACAATGAGGACACTTTAAGTTTAGACACTTTAAACGTTTAGCCGTGCCGTGTTACTCGAAGAACTAACTCACTACGTGGCCGCCACAATGGCTCACAATGTTCAGAAAATATTCGTTGTCGTTAGAGGAGTTTCTTAAACTTTGCTGTTGAGCGGCAGCATTCAACTGTCGGACCTTTTCAACTCGTAAACCAAGCGTGACACGCGAGTGCGCTAGGAAGGACAAGCATATAAACCTAAAGGAACAGTCTGACGAAAGCATGCCAGAAGTGTTGATATCCCTGCTTTAGTCACAACTAGCAGTTGAAAAGCATCAAGCGCCTTATACAGTTCCCTGAGATGCTGCTGCAGAACAACGTGAGATGTTTGATTTCGTCACTTGAAGGATAGGGTCTTCGACGTTGACATTCGACGGCGAAACTCCATCGGAGGTAGCGAAGTGAGGATCCAAGCGAAAGGAAAGAAATCACACGCCAAGCCTCTTCGTTCACATCTTAAATTATTCCAAAGAATGAAACTCAAGTAATTTGAAGGAAAGTGATGATAAGCGTAAGCATCTGACCTGTTACATAAAGGCGAGTTTTTGCTTTCATCGTAAGCGATGAAAAATGGTTTCACTACAGAAACCAAAAGAAAAGAAAATCAGGCGTCGTATGGGTTCTCTCAACAGCTATACTGTGAATTGTGTTTTATCAGATCGGTGTGATTGGTAACGAACTGACATATAAAAGTCAAGGAAACTCATGCCTGGGAAACGATATTGACTTCAATCGATGCGAATGAGCCGAAAAATGTGCAAATAACTGAACGCAATACGTATAGAGACTCAAAAGTTTCATGTCGTCAAGCCTGTTGAATCCACTCGGAAACGAATAAATGGGAAGTCATACCCAACTAGACTACTACTAGATATTCCTCAGACCATCTGATTATTACTTGTTTTTCGTTCAATGGCACACGATAGGGCTGTAGATCTTAAGGGCATCCAAAAATGGCTTGTGTGATAGATGGCCGAGTTGAAGATGAATACCTCACCGAAAAGGCCTTTAGACTCTGTCAGAAAGACGCTAAAAAATGAAGCTTGCAGTATTTTAAATGAGTTCAACAACAGAGTTTTATCTTCTTAAAAATATATATATAATGAGAGAAAGAACAGTGAGAATGCCTCGCCACACGAAATACCATACAAACCCCTTTCATAGCGTCTCATAATTATCACAAATTCTGTCAGTAGCCTTACCTGTAAATAGACAAAAAGAATAAAATTCAAATTAGTAAACTGTCTCATTTTGAGAGAGAAAATAATAAATAAACGAAAACAGAAAAATTTGAATTGACCCAGTAGAATCCTCCCTAACACGTTATATCAGTCAGTAAGCGACAGCATGTTGACGGAAGTTGGAGACGGCTTTTGCCTTTTGTAACGAAGCACATCTTCTTTCACACAAATTTTGACAAGGGGAGGCTTATTTTTGAAATACCTTACAGGCTTATTCTAGAGTTTTGGAGAGTTTTTGACCGTTGTCTTAGTGTATGGGAAGAATCAAAAAATGTTTAAAGTCGTGAAATGACAAATTCTGCTAATAGCCGAAATTCTGAAATGTCGAAAATCCCGATATGTCTAAGACTAAGTGGTCGCCGTGGCGTAGAGGGTTAGTGAGTTGACTCACACGCCGAAGGTCTAAGTTAGACTGAACACCTAGCATTTTTACGGCACCACCTATTTCGAGTTGCTGACAACAGTCAAAGAGTATCAATTTCCTATGAATAGCTTCTTAAGTCTCGCAATTCGGAGTCGTTAAAAAACTGAAGGTCCTCTCTTCTTATTCTTCTTGTGTCGCTACAGTCCGGGGTCCTCAACCAACATTCCTCGCCAGCCTCCAGTTGCGCACTCCATATTGGTTGAGGTCCTTCTCCACTTGTATGCGCCACCTTAGCCTAGGGCGTCCTCTGTTTCGTTGTCTCAAAGGCTCAGATTCTAAGACTTTTTGGGACGGAGCAGTGCTGTCCATACGCTCTACATGGCCTAGTCATCTTAAGCTTTGTATCCGAAGACGCTTGACCAGGCGCATGTCGCTGTACAGCCCATTGAGCTCGTCGTTAAATGCCATCAACGCAAACAGGGCCAAAAATCGCACGCAGAACTTTTCTCTCAATATGTCTAAGACTCATCCGCTTTTAGTAGCATCCAAGTTTCTGCGCCGTAAAGGAGGACTGGGATGATCAAGCTGTTGAACGAAGCACGTATAGTCCTTCGAGAGAGGGTTTTGCTAATCAATTGCCTCTTGAGCTCAAAGAAACAGCGATTGGTCCTTATGTCTCTATTTAATGCAGTGCCGAGGAAGACTTGAAGAAGTCCTTGACTAAATAGAAGCGTCTGCTGCCTTGTGTGACTCTCTGTCAGAGACGTCGATGTTGTGCGTCCTTCCTTGTTATAGAGACTAGGCACTGGTCCCTTGTGGCCTGTAATGCCACTCAATTATTATTATAATTATGAATTGTCCAAGCCCCTGAAGAGTTTAAACCTTGGAGACAGAATCTTGAAAAAATGAGAAAAGGGCAAGGAGCTGTGTTTGACATGCTGTGACCCCTTGTTGAAAACACGGCTCCGGCACATCATGGTTGTTCAATTGGTGAACGAAAATGCCAGAAATCAGGACTATAGCGGTCATCATTGCCTGTAACGTTTTGGCCAAGAAGTACGAACCAATTTTTCTGTTAACCCATAACAGTCAGTTTTGTGAATGTCTCAATATACGTCTGAACTTGAGGATTATTATCCATTCGACCGAAAGTGAGCTTTATTATCAAAGAAAATTCGCTTACGAAAATGGGATTCAACGGCAATCTTGGTTTGAGAAAAATTTGCACAATTTTAAAGCGTTGTTCAGGCGTCGGTTTATTGGATATTCAAATGCCAAACCAGACTTAAAATAAATCTCTTGACAGTTGACAAAATGGCCGCCAGTTAAAATACTGCTACCAACTTCTGGTTTTATACTTTTATAAAGAACACAAGTTACCTGTGTGATTTGTGGCAAGAAGCATGGTGTAGGTCTCTCCATTCTAAGTTCTCTCTTAAGCCATCGTATAGTCAAACGTATAAACTGAATGAAGTACCACAAGGTTGTACCTCTAGTGCGCTTCTTCTTACAATTTGTAATGAAGTAATGGAACATTGCGTCCTTTGCTTCCTTTGATTACAATTGATTTCACTTATTCTCCCCGAGGAGACCCCTCACCTACCCACTCTTAATAATTTCCTGAACCTTTGCAAACAATATCTGTCCAAACTTATTTCAATCGCAAAAGCCCCTCAAAGGACTCTGCCATTCTCTTCAGTGGGCTTCTATGGCTCCCTTTGAAGTGAAAGTCCGGCCTTTGACACAACTCCTGTCACTGCCTGTCGCTCTCATCCAAAGGCCACCATCACCCCGCACACACATCTGTTTGCCCAAACAATGGCCGCATGAACAAGCAAATCCCATCTGTCCTCGTAATCTTCCCCGGCAATCTGTGTGGAATCTATCAATATCCTTTGCGAGTGTCTGGCGCACGACACAAACACCGAAAACGTCTTCCCCCATGCTCACATGACACAATGACAGCCCTTTCAGTGCATCCACCTCCCCCTGTGCCACACAGGAAAGTGCCACCGCTCTAGCGACGGCGGTGGCGGCGTTCAACACAATTATCTAATCTCCCGACAAGTCCAAGTGAAGCATTTCTATAAAAGGCCAGATAATGAGAGTAAAAGTCTCCGGCCCCCCCAGTAGCGAAGGAGAACCTGTTTTACTCCGATGCGACGACAGCCGCAAGGGGTGTAGTTCATCGTTGTCGACGTCGTCGTCGTCGTTCGCTTCCAATCGATAGCCCATTACATAATTAGGTATGTAGGTAGCTGGGTTCGGTGAACGGTCGATCGGTGCGGGCGAGTGGGCAGAGGGGAACAGCCGTCTGGGGGCGCACACTTATGGCCTCCACTGTAGACAAGATGACGACAAAATACCCATTAAATGACTTCGGGGATGCAGCTGTGCCGAAGCGGAATGCGCTCCGGCTTTCAGGCGCTGCGAAGGAATCGCCGGGGCACATGTGGCATGACGATGGCGAACAGAGCAAACAGAGGCAAAGGAGCAGCGACGACGACGGAATGTTTTTCTTGGCTTCCTGACACGAACTGCAAGGATGCAGGGGCGAGGTGGCAGTGCATCAGCATCGGAAGGAACGAGAGCATAAGTCACCAGAGAGAGGGTGGGGGGTTGGCAGGAAATATGCATAAATATTTATATTTCAGTTTACACACACGGGGTCGAGCCTGCATGCACCCTCGTGGGCACACACAGCCACATACACACGCTCCGGGGCAAGAGGGTGGTGCTCACTCGAACGACACAACGATACAGACACAGATTTCAATAAGAAAACAAATTGACGGCGAGGGGACGCAGCCGTTTCTTTTTCAGCATCTTCGGCTTTGTTTCGCCTCTTTTTTCGGGCAGCAGACCCAGAGCGAGGTTAAAGCAATCATCTCGACTGCTGGGGAGTAGTTTTTTTTTTTTGCTTTCTGAACGAACAGAGAAAAGGCAGAGTTCGGTGTTCTCTGCTCTTTGTTTCCTGACCTCGAAATGGCAAAGCGGGAGAGGGCGACATGACCCAACCGCGCGTTTGTTCCCTTTTTCCGTTTGGCTTATTGATTTCGTTTTTTGCGCGTCTCTCCCTCCCTGCTGGCCTTCCTTAAAAAATCACATTGACTCAGTCCCTCCCGCACACACACTCACTTGCACAAGCAGCGCACATAACGAGAAGGAGGACATCGTGCTGGGACAGGGGGAGGGGAAGGTAAATTGCACACATTCAGGAGGGCAACAGAGAACGATGTTGATGTTCGCAATCCATTTGAAGTAACACTCAACCCCGGGACAGGCAACAACCGTCAACCAACACCACCGCCACACCGACAGGCCTCCACCCGCGTCCATCCCTTCATCCAGCCCTGCAAAGACATCTTTGTTTCGTTCTGTTTTAAGGTCTCTGCGATGCGCGAGGAGTGAAGCAGAGGGCAAAAAAAAAATCAAAGCAGGGTTGATTGTGCTCTTCGCTCAGAGGGGTTGAACGGAACACAACACAGCCGACGTGACGCAGTGACTGACTGTAAGTCAAAAGCGACTGAAAGCCGAAAGGCGAAAAAGGGGGGGGGGGGGCGGGTGGGAGTACGTCATCGTCGTCATCATCATAAAGGTTCGCGTGCCAATTTCTGTGTGTGGCTCGTGGAAAATGTCTAAAGTTTTAGATTTTGAGTGATGGCTTACATGGGTAAGCCATTTAGCATTTCCCGACGCATACAAGCCCGCCCGCCCCCCTTCCTCCCACGCACACACACACACAGCGAAGAAGATCCCCGGCACCGGGAGGGGATGGTTGTAAAATCGATAACGCAATTATGGCGAGTGAGATTTAGTCCTTTTTTCCCTTTCCCGCTGTTGCCAGTTCTTCTCAAGATGGGACAGTGCTGGGCTGTTTTTTTTTGTGTTCAGTCTTTGACAGCGGTCTGAGAGTGTGAGGGTATGGGACTCGAGATTGACAGTGTTGAAAGTCTCATGCGATAGTGTTGCAATTAGCGAAGTGATGAACTCGGCAAAGGGCAGGGATCACGCGAAGGAGATGAAGGATAATGACCGACTAAGTTGACGCGGGATTTGACAACAGGAAAAATCCATTTTAAATCGAGCGAAGGGGGAACGGCGGGAGGCTTCTAATCAAAGTGAGACATCAGCACAGAACTTTGAAAATCCGCAGGTTTGTGTTCATGAAATGATAGTGGATGTCTACGGGAATTCAGATTGATGAGGAAAGTGAGTGGATGATGTCATCCTTTGACAATTGACTTTGGTGTGCACGGACGTTTATTCCGAGGGCGCAGAAGGTTACCACGTCTACGCTTATGGATTCCACTCGGCAGACGGTATCACTGAAGATGCGCGGGTTCGAATTCTAGAATGCCCATCTCAACAGATTATGAGATGAAGCAAGAGGTTGAGGAATTTGTTCACTCTTCTAGGGAAATGACGGAAACCTCTAGCACACTGCCTAGGCTCAAGGAAGGGATGTTCAACAATGCAGATCATTTCGCTAGAAAGATCACATTTCTGTCCCAAAAGCTTACTCGTGCAGCGAATGTAAAAAACTCTTTCAACTGTAAGTCCGTGTTCCTTAAAAAGGAAACCCCTTTAACTGCGAAGAACTATCAAGCGAGCAGAGGTCTGTACTGATTTGAATGAACTTAACTTTCGAGTTATTGCGAGCCGGGAATGTTCACGGCAGATGACATTTTCAAACTACCGCAAATCCCGGAGAAGGCCCAAGAAATGGAGATCGACACCGCCACCACCTATTTGTCGATTTGAAGGAAGTGTTTGACAACGTACATGACGGCGAACTGCCCAAGTCCATGCTTAGGTTTGGCATTCCTACTCGTCAGATTGTGTGAATGATGATGGAGATCTCTCGCTACTCTTTCATGGTCGGTAACGAACTCACAAAAGCCTTCAATATTTCACAGCGACGCGGTCTCCAGTGACTACTTCAACGTGATTCTTGAGAAGATCGTGCGACACTCACAAGTCAACACCAGAGGCATGATCTTCCTGAAGTCCGTTCAATTGGAAACATTCGGAGATGACCGACAGCGAGCCGTCAATGAGGTGTTTCATGGAATTGAAACGGAATGGGGTAAATGCGTCTCGAGGGCAACACAGCTGTCATCGAGGAAGGAAGCACAATATCGACGTCTGAGACGGAGCGTTACAATGGCCAGAGAGGTCTCTGTCTACACGGACTTTGGCATCAGTATAAAAAGCAAGCGCATCCATGTTTCTCTGGGCTGAAGAGGCAATTGAGTAAAAAACCTATTTACAGGCAGACCAAGCTGGCTTTATTTAAAACATTGTCCTGCTCCATGAAGCAGGAATTTTGATGGAAAAGCGGATGAGGACCGTTTGCCAGAAAGATGCTGCGTACGACTTTTGATCATGTTTGGGTTGATAGCAACTGCAAGGGAGGATTCAACGACATGTAGGTCGTCATTTACCTACTCAACTCCTACGCATACAAGGCATAGAGCGGCTATTGTCATCTAGGGCGTTGAAGTTTCATACTTCTTCTTCTTTGCTACAGTCCGAGGTGGACCTGGGCCTCTACCAATAGGCCGTCCTCTGTTGCGTTGTCCCAATGGCTGAGATTCGAAGACTTTTCGGGACAGAGCAGTGGTGTCCATACGCTATACCTTGCCTAGCCACCTTAAGCGTTGTATCCGTAGAAGCTTGACCAGGCGCATGCCGCCGTATAGCCTAAAGAATTCGTCGGTGAATCTTCTCCTTCAAAAGCCATCAACGCAAACAGGACCCAAAATCGGACTTTTTTCTAAAAAGATTAAGACTCATCAGCTTTAAGCACCTTCCAAGTTTCTGCGCCGTATGATGATGATCAAGCTGTTGTACAAAGCCAGTTTAGTCCTTCGAGAGAGGGCTCTATTGTTCAATTGCCTCTTGAGCCCAAAGAAACACCGCTGGCAAGAGTGATTCTGCGTTCGATTTTTGTACTGATGTTGTTGTCCATTTTTACCGCGGAACTACCTGAAAATTTTTGCTGCCTAGTGTGACGCTCTGTCCGAGAGGTCGGTGTCGTGTGTCCTTCCTCGATGACAGCATTTACTTCGATTTGTCCTCATTAATCTCCAAAATTAAAACCCATTTTAACCGCTTCTGCTCCAATGCCAAGTTCCACACTAAAGAGTCTCCAAATTCAAGCTGTAACAGACGATGTTCTCGCCTAAGTTGACGAAGAAGAATCTCAACAAACACGGTACGCGAAATTGACAAAAGACAGCGCTAGCTGGAAAGGCATGAGGGTTAAGGCACAAATCTATCGCGAACTATAGCGCCAACACCAGAAGGAGGTAAGTTGAATTCCAAGGTTAGGCTGTGCAGGTGTGAGCGTGAGGTGTGAGCCAGATGACATCAAACGACATCCTCCGTAGCTCATCTCAATACCATCAAGTTCGACACCAGTTGGAAACCAGTATCAGCGACTTTTAAGCCCGTCCCAAGTGAATCTTTGAACAAGCTTTAGCCTTAGGTTGCGAGCAACAGAACTACAATCCAAAGCATCTCAATTGATGCCATTGGTGCCTTAGTTTTCCAAGCCATTGGACATCCTCAGTTGTGACATGACGCACCCAAGTGAAGAAAGCCCTTAATCAGCTTTGACCATGTTTGAAGGAATAATCCCACTAGTTCTCTGTACAGAGTGGAAATATTTTCGAATTTGGCCGGAACTTGGATGAGGCGATCAGACGATGTCTTGGTGCTGCCATCATTTCACATTGAAGATCCTGGATAAATGAACTTTATTTTGAAGCGCAAAAAATCGAGGGCAAAAGCACTCTTAACACTGCCTAAAGTTACGTATAGTGTCACAAAAATAACTAGCAACAATGCAAAAAGTGTTGTCCGTCACAATCCTTAATGGGAGTCTGGCTGAGCTTCTTCATTGAAAGGACTTAGCATTACAGCCGCAACTTTTCCAGAATCTGCCACAGTTTGGAAATCTGATTTTTAATAGTTTTCCCAGCCTGGCTTCGTCCTGATATGTCGCTACGTCAGATTGCTGACGAACAAATTCAGATGCTCGCACAAAACGGCAGAGAGGATCACATAAAAGATGTCAAGTCTCGCCATTTGCTCAAGTTAGTCAGACCAAGGAGAACCTTTGGTAGAGTTCACCGAATTTCTCCCAAGTCTTTGAACCAATGCGACGGTCAAGGAGCGGCCTACATGACCATCATGCCACATGACTCACTTTCCATAAATTCGCATTCACACACACACACTTCAAATGTCCGAATATTCATGACTAATTGGAGGGAAAACAACTCGAAATGAGTCTCACCCCCTCACCCAAAAAAAATAAAACCAACCCTCAGGAATTTAATCGGGACTCTCGAGTAAACACCGAGCACACCTTAGACGCAAATCGAATCGATCAAACATGCGCTGCGTCTCACCTCCACGTGGAGATGTCGGTCGCCGATCTGTCATGTTCGTCGAACGCGAACAGCAATTTCACGCTCTATTTGCATTTTATCTGATTTCATTTGTTGTTCATAAATAAACATTAGGCGGTGGCGGTGGCGGTGGCGGCAGCACCAACAAAGCGCACTCGTGGTTCGATTAAGAAAAAATCTGCCAACTCAATTAGTCACGCCCACAGTGGGCTCCTTGAGGTAATTACTTTGATAACTCTCCCGCGCCCAGACACACACCAGCGGTGGGTGGTGAAGAGGAAACTTCCAAGAAGCAAGTAAACCACCACTTTGGAGCAAATTGCTTCCTGGAGTACAATTAGTCTGCGCCCGGATGTGCCACCGCGCCAGCGTCGTATCGGTGAACGATACTCCCACGAGCATGCGAGCAACCTAATTAGCAGTCGATGTTTAATGGATGTATCCGAGTCCTTCAGCGGCACGGTGGTGGCTGCGAATGCAAATTCGAGCGATGATTAAAAATGCATCCTCGCACACGGAAGACGCGAAGAAGGAAGATTCTCTCGCAGCCATCCCTCCTCCAGCGCCGCCTAGGCGAAGTTTGAACTGCCATCGAGCTGCCTCACTAATATGCAGTTAATTATAATTCAATTACCCCGAGTACGTGCGCCAAATTTTCGATTACAGCGTGAGGTAGGGCCGGCCGCCTCTGTCACGCTGGAAGGCACCGTGCTTACGTGTGAAATATTGACGAGCTTCCACTGAAAAGTGGGTTAGGTGAGGTTAGGTGCGCGCGACCGCGTCCAACAATGATTTAAGGGATCATTAGACTTGCCAGAGCTTGGCAGTTGCTGCGCCGCATACCAGCGCGTCCCATCGTTATGGCTATCTGAATTGGCTGTAAGTGAATTGTGACACTTGTCCGGTGTGGTGCCATCGGCTATTCGTCGCCACAACGCTCCGTGAATTCATAAGTTTCCCCCCGGCCGGTCGGTGGCGGCGCATCGATGAAGGGTCGATTAGTCGATTCGTTGATTCGTCGATTCACATGGATAAAGAACGGCTCGGCGCCTATGCCATAACAGATGTGAAAACATTTTGTAATGCTCCACCGTTTATTGTTCGCTGATGGCATCATGCCTTCAATTTTAATTCTTTTCCTTGGCTGTTTGCGTTGCTTACGTTCGTCTTTTATTTACTTTCGAGAGCTGGAAACGCAGCCATACACAGACGCGCACACGCTCGCAGTTGGCCGCATTCAGGGTTTAATGATCCAGACATGTGACAGACTTAATGAGTGACTTAATGAGTGGCGGAGTAGAGGTTGTAAGACAACTACCCTCGAAGACCATGACGCACGAGTTTGCAATGAGCCGTTGGAGGGCATTTTTAGAAGTATGGCGAATTGACACGCGTTGCCTACATTTAGAACAACGTCGACTAATCGAAGAAATGTGAGTCTTCGTGTCGGTGACGAAGCTAAGTGAGAAACAAAAGAAGCGTCATTAGACCAAAACCTTAGACTTTTCGACTCAGACGGAGGTTAAACTGCAGAGAAGGGACATAGACAAAAGCCTTAAAAGGGAGTGTCGAAATTCAGAAGAAGTCTTGATTTGTTCTTATTGCGATGAGAAATCTGTCTTATCATCCTCCTGATCGAGTATTGGGAAGTCAAGAGTGGAGCTGGGCCTCAGGAAAAATATCTGTCCAGATGGAACGGTCTTTCGCCAGCTATTTCCAAATGCGCTCGAGAGCTCAACGTTTAGCAAGTTCGTTGAAACTGAACTGTCTTTGGAATCTGTCAATGTTCTGTTTGAGACAGACGTCATTAAGTCGGTTTGAAGTATGCAAGGCCGTTAGGTGTGATTCGATTGGATAAGAACTCTATCCACCCGATTTAAACGCGGTCAAGAAAGCAATACCGAGGCTGAAGTCGAACAAAGCTAGTTGAGATGACGCACAATGCGCAGAACTCTTTAACGCTGCTGGAGACATTCTGATTGGATGAAGACACCAGCTGGTTCGTAAGACACGGTCTGGGAGCAGTTTGTTTGACAAGTGGAATCTCGATCTCCCCGATCCACGGGGAATAAGACCCCATTCACCTGCGAGCAACTATCGAGGGATCAGCCTCATTAACATCGCACACAGCCTCTGTCATTTTAGGCAGATGTCTGAAACTGTTTACGAATCTGAAAAGTCCTTATCACAGTAGTTTTCGAGCCAGGGAAGTTCAGCAAAAAAAAAATTTCAGACTGTGGCATGTCCTGGAGGAGACCCATGAAATACAAAACGACAACCATCGCCTATTCATTGTTTCAATGGCGGCACTTGCATAGAAACGAATTATACAGTGGCGAGTCTAATTTTGATACCCCTTCCAAACTCGTCATTTTCTTGTGTAGGGTGACGGCGGAGAAATCTCACAACTCCGTCAAGGTCGGCACCGAGGTGATCGGGACTATATATGTCAAGACATTTTTTAGACAATGTAAATTGCAGTCATGTGGTCGCCGTGGCGTAGTGGTTAGTGCGTCAACCGCCACGCAGAAAGTCTGGGTTCGATTCCCGAACGGGACACCTCGCACAACACTCAATTGTCTATCGAAAGCTTCTCTAAATCTCGCCGTTCGGAGTCGGTCACTGTAGATCCCTTCTTCTCGTGAGAGAACAGTAGCACGCACTAGGTCCCTGGTCCTTTGTGGGATGTAGTGCCACTTAATTATTATTACTATTAAGTGCAGTCATTTGCGCTAAGAACACGAGTTATTCAACGTGTGGTTTGATTTTCAATGTGAAATAAAACACGTCAATTTGAAAGTAAACTTCAAATGTTTACTATCGGCAAGGAGAACAATTATTGGCATTTACTTTTCGAAAAATATAACTTGTAAACATTGGTCAGGACTGGAACTGAGGTGGTTCATCGGAAGGACCAATTTTTAGGGGCTCGGTCGAGCGACTGATATTGGCTCCCAAGGCGTCAACCGTAGCCGAATGATTCCTGAAAACCTTTATGTCTCATGCAATCGTAATAAAACGCGACATTAAGTAAACACCAAAATAATTTCTGAATCATTGTTTCAAGCGTGTCTCATAGCGCCGTCTTATTGGAACAAGAGCTCACCAAGACCATGTGCTCGAATTTTAAGAAGCACATAGTTCCTGAACGTGTCCGACCTGCTGAGTAGGATGGCGACTCAATTCGTCACAGTCTTCGCGGACACTCTCAGTCACAACTTCTAGCGTCTTCAGTATGTGCTGGATGTGGCTTAGCAAGTGGATTATTTACCACTAACGTGATCCGGGATCTAGTTTACCAATGATAGTGATCGGTAATGCGCCCAAAAAAACACTTTTTACAGAACACTGTTTTTCCGCAATCCAACTAAACAATTTGAGACGCTATTGTGGTGCGAGTCTTTCCACGATGACTTGCCAAATGATATTGAACAAAAAGGACAGAGCAGGTAGATAGGGGGCACGCGTGTTCTGTCAAAAAAGTCTATTAGGAATCAAACTTCACAATGAACCATCCTTTACTACTGGTGGTAGGTGTCCGCAAAGTTTGATTGAGGCGGACTTCGAATAAGTTTAAAGACACAGCCTCTAAATGCTTAAACTTTGTATAAAACATGACTGCCCTCAGTGAAAGTACTAAGTACTCCAAAAACAATGTTCAGTTTTGTAGACGTTCATGGATTTAAGGAAACCCAAAGAAAATAAACGTGGGACAGTTGGCGAACGCTCTCTTTGACAAATCCGATCGCAGTGACACTGGTATGACACTCACCGTCTTGCAGGTTCAGCAGCTGAATGTTTTCTTGCTCTAGTCAGAGAAACCTGGTCATCACCACTTAGTACCCTTAATGGGGGGTGGGAGGTTCGCTCTAAAACTTTCATTTCCAAATGACCGCCATCAAGGTGTTATCGCGCTTAAGCTCCTTGCCGGAATAAGCAATTCTCTTCCCGCAAGACCGAGATAATGTCCAAGCATGAGAAATGTAAAATTTCCCCTCCCCTGTGCTACCATCAATTTCTAAGTCTCAAAGCGAAATCCTTAGCTCATCATATACTTTGCTTAAAACAAACACAAAGTTCTCAGAAAATGTAAAAATTAATGTAAGGAATTGAGACTTTGCATCAGAGTTCATCCCTCTCGAACAAACTTCCACGAACTTGCGAAATCCACACGCAATCCTGTATCCTTTTAATCAAAACTCTCAAGGCAAATATTTCAGTCTCCTCTCCTCCGTCTATAAAACTGAGTTTTTAAGATGAGGACTTTGAAGTGTTCAACTTGCAGTGCTGGCACGAAGCATCCGGAAATTAAACCAACACATGCGTTTGGTCGTCTGTTTCTAAAAACGTGTGTGTACACAGTGAGCCGTGGCAGTAGGGGTGTGTGTCGACAATCATCCTCAACTGTTCAAACTCGAAGGTTATGCGTCACGGAAGCAATTAACCCTGGGGGAGAGAAACTTTGAATGACATAAGTAAAATCTGTTTTCGGATGAAAGTGTCACACGTTTTTGACTTATCCTTATGTCCCAATTGAAAACCGTAAACATCGGAAGCAAAGATCAGAGATCGAGGATCAGGATCATCAAAGAAACTCTCATTTATGTAAATAGTTTGACAAAGATTGTATGCAGGCGCATGACTACACTGGATCGAAAGATAAGGGCTGTTCGTGGGCTCTGTACACAGAGAAGTAGGGAAAAGTATCGGGGTCTCAGGTGAAAAAAGAAAAAGCATGAGCAGCGCACGAAAGATTGGATGGAGAGGTTTCATGGCAGGAATGAAATTTCACTAAAAAGTAAACCAGCTAAATGGTGGATATTAACCTCGGGTTGAAGCCTGCCGAGACAAAAATGAAGAACTGGAGTTGGAATCTCAGGTAATCCTCAGTGTATATTAAAATCAGATCTTCGGACTGCTCAAACAGTTAAAACGGCCGATTTGGATCTGGCGTCAGGCAGAATGTCAAGTTCAGTCGAAGCTGAAAATTTGGAAGAATCACTTCAACAGAATGTTCGACATAGATGAAGACCGAAGTACCGGTGTCAAGCTGAATATTCCACTCAAGCTGGACGACGATTGACAAGAATTCCTTCCTCCGGCAGCACCCAGAGATGATCTCGTTGGGCGCGTACTTCAGCACTCTCATCTGAACAAAACCCAAAACTTCCATACGAAAACTGTAGCCGAATTTTTGATCAAATTTTTATTCCAATTTCAAATGAAAATGCCAATTCAAATTTCTTGTAATTTTTTGAACTTATTTTGTTATTTGTCATCCAGAATCTGATCAAAATTTCTGATCATTTCTTTTTCATACAATACTTGGTCAAATTAGCAAGCTTCCGATAGAAATTCTGATCAAGTTTCTCTTTGATTTTCTGACCATAGATTTTTTGATCATAATTTTCACTCCATTTTGGATCAACGTTTTTATGATTAAAACACACAACCATAGAGTAGTTCAGTAGACTCTAATTTGAGCACTGGTGCAGATGCACATCAAAACTAAAATGTGGAAATTTTGGAGCAACTCAAGGTTTTGACGGTAAATTTTGTGCTCAAAGATTATTCTTCGAAGGAACTTAAGGTGGATCTTAAGGTTCCCCTGTACAGGATGAGCAAGCAAATCTGCGAGACAAAACAAACTCACTCTTATAAGTTTTGTTCAAAATTTGGAACAACATTCGACATGAAATTCTGAGCGAAATACAAGTTTCAAATCTCCCGTGAAATAAGAAGGGCTTCAAAAATGTTCCTCGAGGTTGTCAGAAAACACTTAAGAGACCTAAGTTCAGAAGCCACAATTTCAAGTTGTCTTCAAGCACTTTTCAGTGTACGCCCAAAGACGTCAAAAGTCTCTCGTTTACACACATGTTTCATCGAATGTCAATAAGAAACATTTCCACCTGATGATGTTAAGTAACAGAAGATGCTCACAAGTGGTCTCCACGTCAACAACAAGTGACTACCTTCGTTACACGCGATTGCACTTAATCCCCCCCTGCTACAAACAAATCACTTCAACAAAATTTCTGTTCGCTTTTCAAGCTTCAATTGCATGCCTTGTCAAAACGCAATTCGAACTCCTCTGGCCCCCCCGGCCCCAGGTAATTGGGACATCAAACACCGCATAGGCCCCCTTAAGTGTCAAATGATTTATCCGCTGCCAGGAGTGTCATTGCGCGCAAGTTTTCCACTCACCGTGCACAGTTTGCACTTCAACTCTCTTCAGTGTGGCCGGCGCTGCCGTCGTCGTAGTCGCACTTAAATATAGATCTCCAGCAGCAGCGTAAAAGGCAATTCATTGCGGTTCGCTTGTGGAGCAATTGGCGCACACAACAGCAGCAGCAGCACAACAACAGATCGTGTGGTTCCTGTGACATATCAATGCCGCCACTGTCACCATATCGCCGCCATGCAGCACACACAACACGGCTTGCGGTGGCGGAAAAAAGGCAAAACAACGCGCGACGGGATAAAAAATTGATTGCAGTCGAGCACATTGCCTCCTTGCCACAGCAACCCACAGTCCACGGAAACAGCCGTTGCACGGATACGGGTTTGGTCTATTTTTAGACGTGGAATTCGGAAAAGCGACGTGCACTTGCACCCGCGCCATCCGCGCTCCCATCCGGAGAGAGCGCGAGGACAAAGCTCTGCAATTTCAGCAAATTGAATGACCTTAAGATACCGCAGATACGAACGGTCGCAAACTAGGAGTCAGCGAGCTGTCGTCCATCGACGGGGCGGTCCTCGAGACATTTTCCGGGTACGCGTGGTCTTAATTTTAGAAATTTTCGCGTAACATGTGTGACGACAAGTGCCACAGCACCCCCGCCAGGGGGTGGATGCGTGGCCGGAGACGTATTCGCTGGCCAGGCCGGGCGACCGCTTTCATCTCCCGATGCAGAGGATTGCATAAATTTGAGTATCTGCAGATCGGACGCGCCGCCACAACGCGGTTATTTCGGTCGCAGTCACCGGTCTTTGACTCATAGGCCCGAGGGCAGTCACATCCGGATGTGCCGTGTCGTGGCGGCGGCTGCGGATGGCTAATTTCGAATTCGTGTGAACAAAAAATGAGAGATTCATGTGGAAATTTATTTTCAATCCGTGACGACGACCGACGCGAGGGAGGTGGGAGGCGAGATGAATTGCAATTCTGTATCGAAAGGACTGAAATATTTCAGTTCATTTGTTGGCGAATTGGCCGTGGGCTGCGGGATGTGCATGTGCGAGCGAGTGTGTCTGAGATTTGACAAATGGTCGTCTCGGGTGGATTGCCGTTGCCGTCTCATTCAAATCGATTTGCACGATTTTCTCGCCACACAACCACACGCTACAGAACTGCGCACAGGCGAGAACGGATGTCTGTATCTTTTCGGTGCTCGACAGCGGCGTGCAGATGTAGAATTCTGGGTTGGGTGTCGAAGGAATGTCGGTGCGATTGACAATCGAATCGAGTTACAAATTGGAATTGACGCGGTGTGACGCGGCTGCCACCCTGGTGGGGGAGAGGCTGAGTGGGCAGAGCTACTGGTGCGCGAATTGAAAGTGAAAGTTTTCAGGTCATGGCAGGCCGCTTGCCGCTGAGTGTTGTCGTCGCAGGAGGCGCGTTCGAGCTGTCACTGGATAAATGTCACCGTTGTGCTGAACAATGGAGCCAATTGAATTTGGCGAGGTGGAGGATTCCTTAAGTAAATCGATGTCGTTGGGGGCTTGGGAACAAATGTCAACAAGTTCGTTGTCAGGGATGCAACGTTTGTTTTTTGAATTGCCGAGTGGAAAGGGGTGATGTGATTGTTTCTTGCTCAACCAGCCAACGTTTGAACTCTGCGATGCAAGTCAGTGTAGTCGAATGATGGCGCTTCTGGCGGTTAATCAAAGCGAAGTGCGTTGCTTGAAGTCAAATCGACATTTTGGGAAGAGGGGGGCGCTTGCTGCATGAATTGGAACCTCCACGTTTACAACAATCGAAAAATGCACCCCTTCACTCGAAGCCATTTCACAAGCTTGTTGTCGAACTCCGTCCACTCCACACGCATGCCACATACCATCAACCAACTTTCAAGGTAAACATTTCCTTTGCGTGGAAGACCGAGTTTTGGGGATGAGGACTTGAACGTATTCAGCTCTGGGTGATTGAGGGGAGCATCAGGGCACTTCAAAAACTCAATCGTCGTCGTCGTCGTCCCCCTTTTATTTTCTGTCAACCTTGAGTTGTGGCGGTACGAGTGCATGTTGCTTTAGCTTGACAATCAGCTCTGAGTCGCACAAGTAGTCCTTGACTCTTCGGAGCCCGGTGAAACTTTGCCATATGAATGAGACTCTGATTGGGGGGAACTTTGACGGTGACATTGACTGACGGGATGGAATTTAGGACTTTTGCGAAATGTCTCCCTTGATGCTGAAAAAGGGGTGAAATTGAGGCAACAAAATACATTTTTGCGAACTCCGATAAGCTCTTGTGACTCATGTACGTTGCAGTTACTCAGAGCTGTCCACTTGATATCTCCTCGTGACTAATTGGGTCCGGTAAACGGAACTTGATACAATGCAGCGAATGTTATCGTTTGGTCGCTTCCAGAAACAAATGCGTGATGTAGGTTTCGGTGACTTCAAAATTCGGACTTGGAGTTTACATGAACCTGGATTAAAACCCTGTCAAATGGCGAAGAAACTACATTTGGTAACAAATCCTATAATTTCGCACAACACGTTGTTTTCCGAAGTTGTCATAAACTCAAAATTTGACCGCATTTAGGGTCATTCATTTTTCCGTTTCGAAAGGAAAGCACAATGAAATACACTCAGCGATACATTTTTTATGAGCATTTGAGTTCTTTATAAAGTTTATGCTTTGCCATTGAAAATATCATTGAAATGGGAGATTCGCAGCAGACGATTTTGTTGGAGGTTGGAATACACTGCACTGGAGCGCTCAGACTCAAAAGCTGGTCCATTGAACTACTAGGCAGTAACCTTCGTTAACTGTAGTTTTCTGGTTTTCCGAAGAAAGACCAGCGGGGGCTAAAAGAGCTTAAGTTTTTAGCTCCCACCACATCGGTGCCAAACTACCGCCACCTGATACGAGCAGAGGCGGTGCCCCGTTTTTTCGCCGACACGTTTTCTGCAATCTTTTCTTTATGGAGATAAAAGAACCATGGATTTCTTGCTCACGTTCAGGAGCATACAATTGGTCAGCCTGCATCCTGGAAAGTTATGCCATCTCTGATTATGCTGTTGGGAGACCTAAACGTCGACGGAAGTCCAAAACAAGGAAGCGGGTAGTCCGACGGTGGGTTTGGGCACAACGAATGCATCTTTAGAAGCTTGCCTGGCTAGTTCATCAGCAATTTCGTTTCCTGTGGTCCCGTGATGTCCTGGGACCCAAACAAGTCTTAGTGAATTCAGTCTGCCGACCAAATAAAGGAGGGACTTGCATTCCCAGACTATTTTGGAAGTGTTTAAAGGGTTGAGTAAGGCCTTAAGCACAGTTTGGCTGTCGCTGCAGATAACCGATTCTCCGCCCGATTCCTCGTTCTGCACAATATAGTTGGATTAGGATCTCTAACGTTTCCGCCTGGAAGACCGATGCGAAATTAGATAAAGAGGTGTAAAGTCGAATGTTATCGTCTTCCACGAAAGCATCGGCCCCAGATCCCTCGGTCGTCTTGGAGACGTCCGTGAAAATCCGACTTCATTCCCTTCCCGATTCAGTTTCTGGCCAAAGCCAGTCCTGAACGCAGCGAAAGTCGACTTTATATAAGCAACGCAGCTGGATCGTAAGTGACCCCCCATCAGACGGCATGTCCATGAGACTTGTGCCATAGGAGATGCTGTGCGCTAGGCTATCTAAACTGCAGTGCGATTTGAAAAGACCAAAGACCATTCCTTTTTAGCCGGGAGATGGCTTTGATTGTACACATCCCATGATGTGGATGCTGGGGAAGGCCCCTGTGCATTCGAGACAAACCGTTCTTTGAAACTTGGTGCAAGTAGGAGTCACGTATTTTCGCGAAAGCTTGTTCCAGGAAATGACTAATGCATAGAAGAGAAGAGGTCTTATTATTGCCGCATAGATCCAAACAGATCTTTTTGGTGACAGGCTCTAGGTTTTACCAAAAACTCTCCCTTATACTGCCAGAAAACTGACAGCGCCTTGGAGGTTTTCGTCTTAATGGGTACAACTTCGGTTTTAAGAGGATTGGCCGAAAGCCCGTTCCTAGTACACTAGTCATCGATCATGTCAAGAGCCGTCTGTCCACTTGCAAACAAGGCCGCAAGGCATGGGCCAGTGACGAGTACGGTTACTTCATCCTCGTAAGCCTGGGCGTTGGTGCTAGATCTGTTTAGGGCGGAAAACAGAGAGTAGAGAGAGGAGCAGACGATTATGTCAAGGTCACTTCTTTTTCTCACATTTCGAGAGCTACCTTGAGTAATTTCGGTTCCTAGTGTGTCAAGAATTCAGAAATTATTCGCATTGTATGGTATGGTCGTTTGCCTGGGGCCACAGAGAAAATCTTACGGTATCAAATCGCAAAATCTTGGTGATCAATTGACGTCGCCGAAACGTGAAATTACCTGACCATGAAACTTTCAAGTAATAAAGTCCTAACTGAATTTGTTGTGTGGCTTTAGGCTGTCCAATTGGATCCACATATCGTCCAGGTCATAATCTATACCACATCGTTCTGATTCGACTGTAACCGTTCGCCCATTGGCATCTTTGACTAAGTACCTTTCGACCATAGATCACACCAAACTGTCACTTTGTCTGGATGCAACAGCAACTCTTAAAGTACATGTGGCACTTAAGAGACCCATATGGGACATTTTTGTTTACTTTCATATCCAGTACCCGTGTGAGAACTGTTTCTCATCACTTAAGAAAATGCTGTCCGAAAAATTTGTGAGCCTCCAACGCCCAAGAAGGGTCTCTGCGCCATTTTAAATTAACGCCAGGTCCCAAGTGTTTCACCAGTTGAACTTAGTAAGGTTGGGGATGCAAGCCAAAATGCTAAATACGCTATAGTGAGACGTAAAACACGTTCAAATGCTGCGAAGGCAATCGATAAATTCGTCCCATCAGCACCACTTCCACTTATAGCAGCAATTTTTTCGACTGACCGGCTTGACGAGGACGCACAGGCCTTACGACATCAGCAACACTCACACTCTCTTCAATTTTCGTCTTTCTGCATGGAAAGTCTAATTATTGCGAGCACAATAATCTCATAATTCTCGATAAGCGAAAACGTTTGAATGACCACATTTGTAGTAAGATTTGACGTTAGTATTAACTTGTTCCATTGTTACGCGATCCGTTATCGTAAATGGCAAACATTCAGCCAATGCTTTGACACTTTAAAAGACAGCTGAGTCTGGGAGGTGTCAAATACCAGCGCTACCAACTTTAAACCACAAAATGAATGACCCTGTTTCCAGTCGATTTGTTTTGCGTATTCCCTGTTTTTAGTCTTTTGCCTCTTGATCGGTTTAATCCCTCATCACCTCTCACAGTCTACAGCTTTAGTATTTGCCACCCTATCTCCACGTCCCTTCCAACCATCAGTCTCGCCTCAAACTTCCCTCACAGCTGATTCATTCGAAGGAAGTGCAAGAGATTAAATATGTAAATCCCCTCCTCGGCACCCCAACTTCGTCGAGAGCAATCTACAATCAACCCTTGCCAACAGCGCCCAGTTCCCCCTCGTTTGAACAATGCGAATTTGTTGTGCTCCCTTGTGTGAGTGCTGAGTCCCTTAACACGCTCCGACTCCACTGCGAATGACAATGCGATACTCATATCTCTTGAGCGCGCAGCAGATTACAAGACGCGTCGTGATTAATGCACCCAGGGAGAGAGAGAGTGAGCTTCACGAGAACGTCACGTTCACACTTGCAGTGGCTCGGCTACATTTCCTGTGCCCCAATCCGCTTAATTTCAGTGCGGTACCAGCAAATGAATCACTTGCCAGCGCAGCGGAGTCCTTTCACTCCCCTCCAGGCCGCAAAGCCGTCCGCCTTTGTTCGCTCGTTGGCTTCAACGACTTCAAACTTTAATCCCACTAGCGACAAAGAACTAAATTAAGATCCATTAATTAAATTTAATATATCGTGTCATCGTCAATCGTCGCAAAGCCGGCGAGCCGACAAGTCGGGTCCAACAAAGGTCCCTGTGTGTCTCCTCGGCCTCGGATGTGTGGAGGAGTGGTGGCGACTCCTCGAATTCGGTTGCTAACCCCATCGTGTGACTGTGCCCCACCATGACACCGATGAGAGAGAATTTAATCTTTTTTGTTGTTGGTGCCTGCCGGAAGAGTGGGCGAGCGACAACGGTTTTGGTTACGGATGCTCTTCCTGTTAAGCTCACTTCACAGCGAATATGACAGCGGCGACACGGTGTGATGCGTCCTGTGCAAATAGACGGCGCCGCGTTCACAGGTGCCCTCGCAGGGCGGGCTGAATGTTGGTCTGGCTTAGCACGTCCCGGTGTGAAAGCGTTAAGTTGTCCCACCCTGTATTTAAACGCAAAAAAAAGGGAAAACTTTCTGCCTCTTCGAAACACGGCCGAAACCGGGGAAAAGTTCAGTCATTGTGCCTATCGTCAGCACGGTGGTGGCGGCGTTGGCATGACTTCGGAAGAAACTTTTAAGGAAACCATTAAAGCAAAGTGTGACGGGGGCCAAAGTTCTACTGGGGGCTGCCCTGATTTATGGCGGTCCTCGAGAAGTTTTCAAATTCAATTGAACTCTTTGCAGGAGCCGCCCTCACGGAGGCGAGGTGTGCCGGAAAAAGTGTGACGCTGCTTGATTTATGCGGGTTTTGAGTGAGAGATTGGATTTGTATCTCGTCGACTGCAATCGTGCTGAGGATGTGTAATTCCATTGTGACGCGAATCTTTTTAATATTTCAAAAGAATTGATTCTTTACTGGATGTGTTTCTTTGTTAGGGGGGGTGGTGGAGGGGCGGGGGCTGCATGATGGGATTTTTTTAAGGGGAAAGGAGCACATTTTATGTGCGGCAGTACACCTCATCGTTTTCAAAGAAGAGAGCATCCGTGAAAATAATTGGAGGGTGATGTGAATCTTTGGACTTTTGTTGGGCGCCAGACACAACTTTATTTGGTTTCAGCAAGTTTCTGAAGCTGGTCATGGTGTTGTATAGGGAGTTGATTAAAGTCACTGTTGTCTGTTTCTTTAGTCATAACCGTCCTTCAAATCACCTCCACCAGGATGTTTCATTAGTGTCGCTAGTCGTCCGTTATGGAAGATGCCTTCACCCACCACTGTTTAGCAGTCTAAAAGAGCCAACTTTTGAAAGTGTTGATTTGATGCTAAGCCATGAAGCAGTTGTCTGTTAATTGAAGACTGTTTCAAGCAACAACATTTTGTTGAAGGTCGAGACTCATGCTAGAAGCTTTCACTCAGAAGCTGGATGGTGCACTGAGTAGATGAAGAACCTGCCTTCACAGACAAGACTAAGTCGCTGTCTATAACAATTTGGCTTGACTTAAAAATCGTTCTAACTTGCGTTCTCTTAAATTCAGCTACAGTCCGGTGTCGACTTTGGTTTTAGGCTCAACCTAGACCTAAATGTTTGATGTCAAATAACAAGGCTAATCATTGCAGTTTAGTGTGATTTTGACATGATTGCCCAGAATCAACTGTCTGTCTGTCTCTGTCTCTCTTTCCTCTCTCCCTTCATATTTCCGATCAAATCAACACGAATCTGGAAGGTCGAATCAGAAAAATTCAGCGCCAAACCCCTTTCATCACTGCCACCCCCCGCCCCCCACAACGCAACTCGCACCCGGTCACCACCCAACCAGAGAGCACAGTGCATTCCATTGTATATGGCCATGAGGTATAAAATATTTCAAGTGTCAATATTAATTATCGAATCAAACAAAATCCGATTGACAGATTGTGGCTACCGATGCTGGAGCCTTCATATAAACTGTGAGCACACCTCACCCAACGCCCCTCTGGTTGCCCCACACACTGGCACAGATCAGCGCGTGTATGTACTCCTTTCCGCTTGGATGTGTCCTTGCTTTCAATTGCTTTGAATTCGCTTTGTCAGATGGCTGTCAGTTGCACACGCACACACTTGTGCGTCCTTGTGTCCATCGTCGTCGCCGTCGTCATCGGCCACAGTCAACCGTCCATTGTTAACTTACCTTCCCCTCCCCTTGAGGACATCGAACCGAAAAGCACACATGACGCCGACAACGACAACAATCAACATACACACATCCAACAAAATCAGGCGCGCACACTTCAATTGGCATGTGAAGTGGTCTGTTTTCGGATATGGTTCGCCCGCAGGGGGCGGGATGCGGCGATAAAAACGAGCCCACCTCACCCAACAGCCCGACTGTCCAGTCCGCAGTGCTCGCCGAATCATTATTAACTCATCTCGTCGGCTCGCCCCTGTCCGACTGGACACACGGCCGTTTCATATTCGATTCCCCGCTTACGCCGCCGAGCTTCGAGGGGCCACACAGCGATTGGGAGCCACTGAAAGCAAATCCAACAAATGTGTAACAATAACCGTTGAAAACAATCGCATGTCAGTGGCACATCTGGCCGAGGGAGGGGCTCCTGCGGCCCCAATCGGGCCTGCCACTGATGGTTTATGACGGCCATTGATTAAATGTCAGCGTCCATCCGCAGCCCGGCTGTCCATGTCGTCGCATTAAAAATACATTGGGCTTGCAGTTTTATTCTCTCATTAGGTCGACGCTCGGCAGTGGGGTGGACCCACCCTTGTAGTGTTGTTGATAGAAGGGCGAAGCAGCAAAAAAAAAAAGTGGGAATGGCGACAAATGTTCACTTCAGACAATATTTTTGTGTGTTGCGAGTCACCGCCATAAACATGGCCGTTTGACACTTAACGTGTAGCAGCCAATGACACGAGGGAAGGGGGTTGCGGAAGGTTGTCGGTGAGTCATTGTTCGATGGGAATTTCTGTGATTCTGGATTCATGTAAAATTTGACATGAGGGAGGAGAGGGAATTTTTTCGATTTTTGACATCTGTCTGTGCGGAAAAGCATGTTTTCGAAAAACGGATGATGAATTTTGATTCAATGAGATTACAAGGATTTTCGCTCACGAGTGGGGCAGAAGGCACATGTTTTTTGACAGCTGTCAAGTGGATATTTTGTAAGCAGTCTGCATTGCCCACAGAGTATTGATGGGGGAGGATGTGAGTTTGTTAACTCTGGAGGAAGGTTTTCTTTGGAATTTTGGGAAAATTGTGGCAATTGAACCTGAGGAGAAACAGGTGTCAGAATGACGGCTGTAACTCGGAGAACATTCGATTTAAGGATGCGGCATGAGGGCCAGGAAGTTTAAGGGGTTTTACCTTACGCTAGTCAAGAGTTTACATCTCATAATTTTTGTTGTCCAATAAAGATAAGTTTAAGGTGTCGATCGTTGGTAAGAACCCGACGGGCAAAAATTGGTCATCCCCGTGAACTATGTACGAGCAACATTAAAATTTTCTCGTACTCTCCCCGCCGATGTGTAGTCCACGGTGTTATGTTGAGTTTTTTTGACAGTCCAAATGACCCAAGAGCTTCTAGAGAGAAGTTCAAAATTAGGTTTTCTAGAAAAATTTTGGAAAGCAGTTCTCAAAGTAGGCATCATGCATTGTCTTTCAGCTCTAGGCATCAGCGATAACGGTGAAACAACGGTGGAGGGATAAATACTTACACACTTCACAAATTCGTAGTAAATGGTAGCGACGATAGAAGAATATACCCGTTGGTGACATAGTGATGGTCAGGGCCAAAAATAGACCTCCGACACATTGCCGTTTAGGTCTAGCTACAGGAGGAGATTCGAGCAGTGGTGGACTGACACGCAACCTCACAAGGTGTATGTTCAAGGCTCATGGTGTATGTTCGAGGACATTCTTAGATCGCGTGGATCATCATCAGTAGCGACTTTGTTTAGTTTCGTTTCCTGCGGACTTTAAGTTTAAAAATCCCGACAAGTGTATGTATCTCGGACATTAGCATTGGGTTGTCTGCAAAAGGAGGACACAAAGTATTGGATGCTTCGAATAACTAGAGGTTTGCACCAAATCTGAATGGTGGATTTGAGAATGTAGCCGTCATTCCGACGAGTAGATTTTAAAATGATTAAAAATGCGGAGATGACATCGCGACATTATTACTAAATTCCTCGTGAATTAGTCACAGAAACGGCTCATTTCAAGCAGCCCGAGCAAATACATCTCTTCAAAATGACACTCAGTATTGTAGAGTTTACCAATCCACCACTTGTCTCTGCTATTGTTGTATTGTGCAACAGTGGCTCGTAGATGTCTTTAAATGCCAGCCAATTGGATAATGATCCGTCGAAAGGTTGAGTTCTGACTGGATCTAATTGTATGTCAAAGTAAGACGCGTCACTTTCGGTCTTATCAATCAGTTTTGAAAGTCCCGATGACTTTGCAGACTTCGCATTTAATATATAAATGTCGATTTAAGGCTATGCACGTTTCGTTGTTAAGCTTTCTACTTGTTCCCACAGTCGGTCAGGATCAGTGATAACCAACTTTTCGAGACTTCTCAAAACACTGCACAAATTGTCATAATAACGGCCGCAATCGAGGCTTGAGAAAAAAGGTCGTCCATTTCCCCCAAATTGCAGAGCTTATGAAAATTGTTAAATGCGTCTTTATGGGTCGTCCGAGATGGTTTTGTCCCAATACACAAAAAGTGGACCACCCCTGAATCATGAGCGTGATTTGATTGCTTACCCACAAGGTACATCATGGTGTCGAGTGTTCAGCAGCTTACCTACAAAAAGAAGAAAAAATTTGGTTATAAAGGGAAACAAACTAGAAATGAAATGTTAAGATAAATTTACTCCAAAGATATAAAAGATAGAAACTGTTCTTTTCTGGAAAGAATTCACTTCGAAATTCAGCAGTTTTTAGATGACCATATATTGGATTTTCGAAAAATGTTGGCAACAGTTTGTCGACAGATTGCTATGAAATGTAAAGGAAACTGTAGCAAAACTATATGTAACAGCTTGCGTAAAAGAGGAAATCCTTGGATTCACTTTGTTAGAATTTTAAGCATTCTTTAGACACCAGTTGCACCAAATCATGTTTGCTGTCCTGCCAGCTGTCTAAATTGACCTTAAGAATACGCAGATTTTATTGTCCTTCTTGAGGATCATTTGGTGCCAAAGGTACCATTCTATCCCTTCCTTTGCAAATTTGTCAGGCCTTTCGTTGGCTTTGAGCCCATGATTCAGCATTGGGTGAGATTGAATTAGACCGCCATCTCCATGAGGGACAGTTGGCAAATTGTTATCGCCTCTGATCTTATTGATGACTATTCCTTTAAAACAGTCAGTCACACAGATCGGTAAGAAAAGATGCTCTTTGATATTAAATTTTACGGGCAGAGCACGTTTGGAACGAGAAGGTTCTGAAGGAATTCCAGTCAAATGTCATCCTCGCCGACTTCTTTCTTTTCGAGCAGGTCTTGAGCAGATGTGCCCTAAAATCCGGCAGGAGTCACGAATTCAATTCAATTATCTAGCAGGTCAAATTGAAGTGTAGTTCGAGATCGCATGTGGGGTCTATACTCCGTTGTAGTTTATCAGTTTAAAAACTACTGTCACCCAATCGTCGATCTTTTCTGAAATGTATCACACAAGTCTAGTGATATAATCTACTTTTCCTTTTGATTTAGTTTGATTCCTGTGGTCAATACGAAACAGCTGTTCATTGGGTCAACGCAATCGCTTCTTATGCAAATCCGCACTGTGCCATAGGAAAGTCCTAATACCCTCCCCCTGGCCTGAGGGTGTAGTGGCTGCTATTCATCGCTTAGTTACGTGCCATTTAGTTGATTGCTAGACAGTTGCTGTTTCACTCATACGTTTATCTGTCACCCTTTCGTCTGGATAGGCAGATTGTGATTTATTTGATTCGAGTCAATGAGTCACTCTAGTCCAAGATGAAAAGAAATGTTTTTTTTGCATCTGTCTACCCAAGACATCCATTGGCTTCCGAAGCCAAAGCAGAGGAATAATTTTCACCTCGAGATCTCTGTTCTCTTCATCCCTCCATTTCTCTCAGCCGACATTTTTCCAAACAAAATGCACCCCTCTTAAAAAAGCTAAACAAGTCAAGCCCCGGCCAAGAAAAGGCCCCTTCCTCAACCTTAATCAATGGCATTTAAAAAAGGCCCCTTAAGGCAAAACGATGTTTATGCTCCCCAGGAATAAACGTCCTTAACCAATTTCCATTGAAGAACCTCTCCACTCTCTTCCTCCAGCCACAGCAACCCACAGTCTCCTTCAACACCTCCACCGAACCCTCGCAGTCGACCACGAAACCAAAAAGGCCAATCAAGGAACCCGTGTCCCTTGTTTACACGTCAAACAAAGTGGTCCACCGCAAACACAAGAAAAAAAACAGCACAAACTTTTCCCATGACTGACCATCACCGTGCCCCAAAAGACCCTCAAAAGGGTTCCGCCAACGAGAGCAAAGGGCGCGTCGTCCCCGGATTTCCTTGTGGGTTGGTTGGTTCTCGTTGTTTCTCGTCTTTCTAGCGTTCAACGAAGCACTTAATTAACGATTATTTATGATTTACAAAGTTCCAACGACGGGTCACGATGACATCGTCATCGTCACCGTTAATGGTCGGCTCTGTCATAAACAGTGTTCATTACACGAAAACGTTTTTTATGCGATTCGAACGGCCACCGCAGTCGTTGAGCCATCGTAACCGCCACCCTCCACTGCGAAAGTGTAAGTCCCTTAATTGGTGGCTTGTTAGCGGTGAGCTGACTGTAGTCGACTGTAGCCGCCACCACGCCGGGCTAACAAGCTAATTGAAAGCCACTAAAATTCGTAAATGTGTCGCGTTTTTATTCGCCAGACTTATCGCCTAGTGTTTAGTGCAAATTACTGGTTAACCCGAACACACGGACACTGAGGATACACGAGCGGCGGCGGCGGAGAGCTGTGCCGTGCATTCGTCCGGAACCGCCGACGAAGGGATGGCGCGCATAGAGAGAGGGCGCTTTACAGTCCAGAACAGAAACATACTCAGAAAAACGTACAAGATCCGCTCCACAAACACAGGGGGTTTGTGTACCGAAAATAGCATACCAGCTGGGCTGGGGGGAAGGGACACGCTCATGCATGGCGCAGAGAGAGAGTCCGAGGATGTGTGCGGGTTTCATGGACTCCCGATGGCAGGGAACTTGGCCATTTCGCCGAAAACCGTAACCAGAACATGGCCTTTGGAGTTGCGAATGAAGTTTGGCACGGTCGTCAACACACACACACACCCCAGAGAAGCAAAGGAGGCAACAAACAAGCCGAAAAAAAACTCCCTCTCCATGGCCTGGCCACATGTTCGAACGGCAGCGGCGGCGTCGTTCCAGTGGATACAACAAGGGCGCAAAAATTAGCGAACCGAAAAGCCAGCGAGTACGTTCCTTTTTTTCATGTTTAATTTTGCGATTTTCCGGCGAATCGCGGTTGTGTCTGATGCGGTCTGGCGAGGGCAGGATTGTGAGTCACCCAAGCCGAGGGTGTTGCGAGTGTTTTTCTTTTCATTTTGCGCCCCAAAGGGAGGGCAAAGGTCTTCGCCGTCTTGCATCCTCCTGCAAGGCGCTTGTGGTCGTTGACTGCTGGCGGTGGCGTCGGCGGAGGCACAAAGAACAGTTTTTATTGTTCGGCGAGATAAGTCGTCGTGTAGAATAATGAGCTTAAATTTTGGGATAATTTACGGTCCTACGGTCGGGCAGGCTGTTTTTTCTGTTTTCCGGGTGGGATTATGATTTCCGGGGTAGGGTGGCGATTTACGGGAGCAATAACATTTAGTTTTGTGTGCCCGGCTTAGTGGGTGGTTGGGTGCGGTGTCGTTTGTTTGCCAATTTGGGGCACGCAATCGGGTTTAGCGGCGTGATTCGAGTGCTGACAGATGTTGCACGAACAAAGAGCGGAAAATGTAATGGAATCATGGAAATCACATGGAAATTAAGAGGGTCTAAGTGGGTAAACGCAAGTGTTAGAGGGGTCCTTGAGAAAATAAGCATGGCAATGGATGGGCATGAAAAGGGGCGAAAGATGGCATTGGGATTAGGAGGGGAGGCACCAAAGAAAAGGCTGTAGGCACAGTGACAGATGTCAACTGGGAATTTTTGCGTGGAATAGATTGTGACTTCGATTTGGCTGCAGAATTTAACCTGAAAATAACATATTGTCAAACACTTTGAGTTCAGATATTCAGAGAATAGAGAAAGTTTTCTTTTTAAGGAAATTAATTTTTTTATGGTGCCAGTTCGTACGTGGGTCCACTTGTACCCCAAGCCCTTCTTTCTCGCCTCACTCTGTAGTAGATGAAGGTCCAAGTTGAACGTCAAGTCATTTCAACACACGTTGCTTTAGTTTGAATGTCATCCTGATGGCCGATGGAGTGTTTGTCCTTGTACTGATGTTCGATATTGGGTAGCTAATGTACCGCAGTGTAACGTACTAAGTTTTGCAAAAAAGATTTGAAGCATTTTAGGGTTTAGATCTGGGAACTACAGACTATCGCCTTACACCGAGATGGTAAGCGACGATTTCCGCTCTCTGCAAGCCACTGCAGCTGCGGCAAAAGTCATTCTAGTCATAACCAAAGTACTCAGTGATGACACAAAAGAGTGTCCTGACCGGTGATCTTATTTGATTCCGGTTGGTTATGGCCCAAATTTTATCTTGACACCTTACAGACTGAAGACACTGCCAAATAACTCGTATTTTTAGACATTTTCCATTGAAGTAGAAGTTTAGTAATATGGCAAGGCATGAACAACAGAACTCCTTAAGGAGTCTGCAAAGTAAATGTAACACTTGTGGCGAGTACTTTGGTCTTGCAACCGAAATGTCAGTGTCTCGGCAGTAGAAATGTCGTAAAATAGGTCTGAGAGGAGCAGCACATATGGTATGTTTAAGGGAGAAGACGGTGGCTATCGTGGCGTAGTGGGTAAGTGCACTCACCCACATGGTGAAAATCTTAGGTTCGATTCCTAGATTGAAGGTTCTTCATGAAGTTTCTCATGGGGTTGCTGACAGCACGAGACAGCATACCCCCACCGCAAACGTTTCTGAGACTCATTAAAGAAGTTTGAGAGATTTTGGATTTTGTAGTTTTATCTCCAACCAATTAAAGAGTTAGGACCGGAATGTAACACTCTTCATTTCTTTCGAATATTACGCCATCTTTGAATCGCCACAAATAAAAATACATTGGATAACGCTGGAGACCCTCAGAGACTAGGGCCTAGCTTCTATTCCCTTAGCGCAACAGTACATCCAATGTTTTTCGTGCTATCTTTAACTACTGGACGAGATCTATAGAAGCTTTTTAATTGACAATTGGTAGTCTCAAGGAAAAAGAGGTTGTGTCGTGAGAAACACCGAGAACAACGTTCAATCTAAGAACTTTCGGTGTGTCCGAGAATCACTTAGTACAACCTGAAAAAAGCTGAAATGCAAAAGGTAGACCGGACGGTGGGTACAAGTTGAGTACGGTTGATCTGTGTCCATAATTAGGCAGTTGCCCACCCAGTGAGTACGAGACCAAGTTGCAAATTTAAGAACTGTCTGATAGATTGCTCTCAAAGACGAACTCAAGTGAGATTATGTCAATACAAAGTGGCAAGGAAACTAAATTGGCATCAACTTCAGGAGTCACTATATTGGGGACGTCAACCTCACGGACCTCTTTTGCCTACTAAATCTAGAGGACGACAGGTCTAAAGCATATTGAGTATAAAGGCTGAGGTACCAGAAAGCCAACAGTGGACCAAGATGTTGACCGGCCTTTGCGTGTGATTTCTTAACAGTTATGACAGAGACTCCGTAAAACATAATGGGAGTAACAATCCATAAATCTACTTCTTCCTCTTCTTGATTCCATGACTCTACAGTCCGGGATAGACCTGAGCCTCAACTAACATACATCTCCAACTAACACGATCTCTCGCCAGCTGCCTCGAATTGCACACTCCAAGCTGATTAAGGTCCTTCTACACTTGTGTGCGCCATCTTAATCTAGGCCGTCCTCTGTTGCGTTGTTCCAATGTCTCGGAACCCATTGACTCTGGACACAGCGGTGGTGTCCGTATGCTCTACATGACTTAGCCAACCATAAGCCTACAAGCGGTTTAAATCTTTCTCACAACAATAGAGACATTTCGGTTGGAGAACCTCCAGCTGAGTTTGTTGATGAGATTCGATAATTTTTTACATGGGCACAAACTTGTTTCCATGTCATACTTGTCTCCGGTGAGAAACGAAAATTTGTTTCTGCCACTTTTTAGACATGCTAAAAATTAATAGCTCTAGGGCTATTACATTTTAGATCCACGGCTGATCCAAACCACTCACAAGTGCAGAACTGACCTCTCAAAACGACCTTGATTTTTTTATCCGTTTGCTATGGCGGCCATCAGCTACTTATATGGTATAAGGTCTTGATCATTTGAGGAAGGGCTCTGTTCACTAGCATCTTGAGCTCAGGTGGACAGCGATTGGTTGAGCAATTCTGCGTTTGATTTCGAAACTGATGTTTTTGTCCGCGTTTACTAAAGGCTGGAGTAGACTAAGTTCTGTTTCATTTGGGGTTCCATTCTCAGGTGTCTTTTGGAATTTTTTTTCATTCCAAATTTTGGGTATTTTGAGGTTTTGAATTTCTGAATTTTGGCCACAGCCTATTTTATCCGCCTTCGTGTTATGGACAGCAAAAGCAGATTATGTCCGTCCATTCATGCCAGCAGGTGAACCGACTCTTTAAAGATTATGCTTCAGTTTCACGGGATCTTCTCAAGATTAACGTGACAAAATTGCTTTACAGCTGTAAACTCATCGTATACCTTCGATGATGACATCGAATTCGTTACCAAGCAACGAAAGTTCTCCACTGTCACCCTTTTCAATCTAACGAGTCACAAGTTACCTGCCAAATTGCCAGTTCTGACTTGTCAATTTCCACTTTGTCTATTTTTAAAATTGACAACTGAAATTCGACCAAATTCCACGCCATTTGTCTTCCCCAATTTGACAAGTGTAAAAGCGGCATAAGTCTTTCCGACATTATCAAAAACCCAAAAATAGATCCAAAATCGAAGCACATGAAACAAAATAGGCCTCAAAGCACTGACACAGGGATAATTCTTCCCTTTTCGAAACTATCGACATCCCCAAACACCTTTCAAGGCAATTGAAGAGCACAATGTCAACAAGTTTATCACTTACAACTGTTTGTGAATGTCAGTGACAAGGCTCAGCAAACACATCCGATAAGACCTGCATTGGCCGCCGCCCTAATTAATCATCGGACTGTCATTTTCTGTGTGCCACCTATATTTACCTCCTGACTCCTGTACAATCGCGCTTACTGTAAGCTTAGCGGGAATTGATTGATGGCATGGGAATCGAATTGAAGGAAAGAGGTGTTGTCGGTGTGGCAAGTTGAATGATAGCCATCGTGTGGAGCTGGTCTGCAATTACATGTCCCGACGGAACTGCTGATGCAAGACTTCTAGGAACTCTTCTCGTTACACTCCACAATACACTATCCATATCGACCAATCGATTCGTCCGACCTACGTGACTCTGCAACGGCATCCGCCTCCTAACCGCCCACAGCGAGGTCCCCAATGCGTCAGCTGTGAGCTCATCGCAAACTGTTGACCCACTTCAAGTCCACAGTGCTCTCAGAGTCACGTGTCCCGCACTTGAAGCGAACACACAACCCATCTGCCAACTCAAACACGGTGACATAATATTTTTCGAAATCAAAGCCTTCCTATCTCAGTTTTCCACTTGTCCCCGGTGACCCACACTCACAGTCGCATTGAATCCCGGTCCGTGTCCCATCGGGAGCAGTCCCTCGGCGCGTTTCGTCAGACTTTCCAGACGCATTGCCGAGCAGCACCGCCCTGTCACTGTCGTAATTAAAAGTAAACGCTGCACTGTGTCACAGGAATCGCTATCAACAGTGGAGACCGGTGGAGGGTGGGGCCGAAAGGGACGAATTAATGAGTCCCTCCGCATGAGTAATTTCTTGGTAATCACTATCCCTCGCGCTTAATTGACACAGCCGCCGCGCTGAGGGGTGTGAAGTGGAACTATTGTTGTTGCAGTTGTGACGGTGTTTCGTTTTCTTAATTACAAAATTGTCACCTCTCTCAGGAGAGCTGGCCCGCCACCGGCAGAGTCTGTTTTAATGGTTGTTAATATCGCCTTACACTTTGTTGTGCTGCCTCCCCGCCCCATTCATTCACCGCATGCCCTCGGGGATCGTTGGCGGCAAGGTGCGTGAGTGAGTTCCATATCCACACAGCGGCGCGAGAGCACGTACTTCGCATAAACTCACAAACACGCCCGTCCGCCCGCCCCTCCCCACGCACAATGAGAGCTTGATGAGGTGACGAAAGGGCTTGTGTGAGCACGGATTTGTGCCCCGAAACCAAATGTCAAGGACTTTAATCGATTGACAGCTCCTCCGGGCGACGGCGACGACGGTGAAGTGCTGCACTACTGCCAGGGGGCGTTAGCCGAGCCCACAGGACGAGTGTTTATGTTTTTTTTGTTGGTAACAGCTGGTGCGCGCCCGCCATGTTGATTGGTTTACACAGCGCGAGCTGATTTCGATTACGTGACGTATGCATTCTGCCCCAGAGCTCCTGATGAGTGACGCAGCGAAAAGGGTCGACGCACGGGGGAGGCGAGAGAGAACAGAGAATCGTTAAATAAATATCAATCACTTAAGCCGCTTTGAAGTGGTGAGGTAGTGGAGCTGCTGGAGCTGGCGGTGTCGACGGCGGTGGGGTGCGCAAAGTGTGGAAGTAAATAGTGGCACTGGTACAAGATAGATGAGCTCCTGCCCCCACCGGCAATTCCATCCAACCAACTCCCCCTCCACCCCTCTGACTCAGAGGATATTGCGTAATTTATTGCGGAGCATGAAGGTGGAAGAACAGCCGTCTCCTGTCCTCGTCGTCCCCCCCCCCCAACGGCCCGACTACAGGAACGGGTGAAGGCAATTTATTTTCTAATATTTTCCCTGACGATGTGGTCGTGGATGAGGATAAGTTGCCGCTCGGGCTGGGCTGAATTCTTTTATTGAAGTGTGAATGGCTTGGGATTAGATTTTTCGGGGGGAGCCTTGTCGAGCGAAGCCATTCGTTCGGGAACGGAGGAGGGAACTCGTCGTCGCTTTCGTTATGATTTGTATCGATCGACAGACACTGAACAGGGGGAGAACGGAGTGATTTTCTCCGTTCCCCTGGAGACAGACACGCCGCACAGAACAAGTTCCATAAGTTTCTGTAATCCCGATAGTGGAGGGGAATTAATTGCTTCATTAGCTGCATGAAATGACAGGTTTTATGAATCATTTGTCGCTGGTGCGCTGCTGGGCTACTGTACTGCTGGGGATTTCTATTTCAAGGTTTGTCGCTTGTGTGCGCTGCTGCGTTGATCAACGATGTCGTCGGCATCGGTCGTCGTCACGGACGAATGAGCAGCTGTAACGACGGGTAATTATGATTGTGTGTAACCTTTGAGAGGAAAGTCGTGAAAAAATTCACGCGCAACTTGGCAGACAGAGTGTGGCGGTGTGTCATGAAGTTTTGACATGTCTATCGCCTTTTCTTTGATGGATGAGATGTTGTTGCAGTAAAAGGCGAATGAAACTTTGTAAATGTGAGGGAGTAATGCGTAAAAGGTCGTTTACTCAAGGTAGTTCGTTACGTCACGAAAAAATTTCATATACTCTTTGATGTTATTCGTGTTTAAGGAACAATGATTCGACGTAATGCATGGATCAAACAGTTTTTCATTATTAAGAAAAATGTGACGCAACGTAACGAAAAGGTTAGGCGAGAAGGAACAATTTAACTGATTCCTAGCTTTTAAAGTATTTTTAACTGTTTTAGTGGCAAATGTGAAGTATATTCAAACGAAATGCTCATGTGTAGAGATTCAGTCAGTCAGGAAAGTCAAAAAAACGTGACGCAATTTGAAGTCTGCTCATCTCGCGGTTTGTCTTAAATTAAATTGAGAAACATGTATAAGGGCTTTTGAAAAGAGTAAATGGTCACCGATGAAAGGCCTGATCTGGGATTGTAGCGTCACACAAAGAAAAAATTGGACACCTTGAAACGTAACGAAAAAACTGTGACGACGTAATAAAAGGTCCCATAACCTACGCAATGCACTTTGAAATATTCAAACGTAATTTTCACCTGCTCTAGTAACTTAAAAAAAAAATAAGGACGTTAGACAACACTTTTCTGTGAATAGTCCCGATCCGTCACGAAAATGGTAAAATGTTTTTTCTTTCCTCTAGTGCTTTCATTCTTAGCGCTTCCACTTCATTTTAGCATTCACACTATGTAAATACAAATTTATTGATGACGACCTTATATTTGAAGTACAAAGCAAAAGTTTTTCAACACGTCACGAAAATATCGTGACGGTATTTCAAAAAAGGCAAACAATTTAATGAAAATTCCCTAAAAAAAAAAAGAAAGAAAAGAAAGTTTTGGGATTCATTTTTTATTTTCAACTGAAGACGATGAACAAAATTCGTGACGCATGGGAAATTATTCACAACTGTTTTTTTTTTGGCTTATCAACGCAAGGTATCTTCGTTAATGAGTACTGCGAAATTTGTAAATGAATTTAGGCCTGGTTTTGACTGACATTTTGTCACAACGTCACGAAATATACGTGACGATGTTGAATTAAAAATTTAAATTTGCAAACTAAAATTAGTTTTGTCGTAAGAACAATTGTAAAACAATCATGGAAGATGCAGAATAGATTAGTATCCTACGTTGCATTTTTCATTACCAAACATTTTCGTGACGAATGCAATTTTTTTCAACTCAAACTCAACACATACTTCCATCGACAGCTGAACATCTGAAGCTTGTTACATATGGAAACAGAAACATAAAAAAAAAATTCAAAGAATATCGTCACGAAAAAACATCACGTGACGAAATAAAATATGGGATGAAAAATCACGTAGCACCACGAAAAGGCCGCATTCCGAAAAGAATATCACACTCCACAAAAAAAACAAGCACACGTCACGAAAAATCCGTCACTGAACTAAAAAGCCATCACATCCTCTATTCCACAGTTGTCTCAAATGTGCAAAGTCCCCAACTTAACGAGGCACCATTAATGATGTTTTTCCATTCAACGCGTCTCAGTGCCGTCACATCTTGAGACCGAGCCAAAAGCGCTATTAAGCCTTCAACCCCTCCAGTTGAGCACGTCAAATCCCCTTCGCAGATGACTGCCATTTGAATCATTTAAATGGGTTCAAGATAAAGAAATCAGAAAATTAAGATGAATGTCAAGAAGGCTTTCCTCCCTCAATTTGACCCACACTCCCCAGCACCGCAAGTGTTCCCCTTCATCGGGGTTTAAATAGACGTCGTTTCGTCCTTTCATCAAACACACTTCAGACAGAGCTCCGCTTGATGTATATTTACGTCAACAAATTACACTCGAAACGAGAGAGGAGGACTTCATCACAGGGACTGACTGACACACATCCTCTGATGTTGTCAACGTGCGGTTGACGGCTGTATCCTCCCACCAGCACATCCACACTGAGTTTATTAAAAGGACTTTGAACCACAATTCTTGTTCCATTAAATATAAGATACAGGCACATGCCTCCAACTCGGCCCACTTCTCATCAGCTGTCCCATGCCGAAATGAGATTGCTCCATTAGCAGCAGATGCCCGCCTACATTTCGATGGCTCTTATAATTTCATTAAGACCATTATAGGCACTCCTACAAGACCAAAAACAAAACCTTCCCCCCCCCCGCAGACAGCAGCAGCGGGAGGCGTTTCAGTAAATCGTCACTTCACCGCATGCCGCAGACAAGAACACGATAAGACCTCTTTCTCCATCGCCTCTCCTATCACTTGACCCAACCGGACCATCTTATCAGTTTCAAGCTAACGACAAATATTCAGCGCCCTCCTCCCAGTCCCCACCAGTCCGCAGCGTTCCCTCGTCAACTAGACCAGAGCAAGTCAACGTGTTCGATGTTTACACAGTCTTACGAAACGTAAATACTACATCGCTGCGCACCCGTATACGTCCTTTCCCCAGTCAAAGAATCTAGAACTAGAACAAACACCCAACCCCTTCCCCGGCGTCTCCAACATTCTGGGCGGCCGTACGTGTGTGCGAGGAGCTGAGAATGAATTTAAGTTGAATTTGTTTGCTGAACACTGGGCACATTGACAGCGTACACAGAACGAACGTCGCTTGTTGACTTGAAACAAACGAAAGGGGGATGGGGTGGGGGGGGGGGGTCACAGGGAATAGAAGCATAGAAAGGAAAACTAGAAAATCCCGGAAGTGGGAGACAAATTGTTGCTGTCACAGAGCACTCCAACGTTGTCGTCGTCGTCAGCGGTGACGGTGACGGCGTCGTCGTTTCAGTGTGTTGTTGCCCTACACAAGTTCACATTCCAGTCCAGGAACCCAGGACACGAGTTATCCAATTAGGGAATCTCTGGCCAGTGCGCCTTCGGTCTTTGTCCTAATGGTCGTGGGAAGACCGACAGACAAAGAGGGAGCGAGTGAGCGCACGGGATAGACGATATGTTTGCATAAGGAAAATAGTTGGAACATTATTTTCTGTTTGAACGATTGATGGTCTCTCGGTGGCTGCCACCCACCCTCGGGGGATGTCTGGAGCGTATCAGTTCGGCATTTGGCTCAATGAATATTGCAAATGGGCAGTGGACCAAGTCTGATACATATTTCGACGGAACTTTATTGCTTTCATATGAACTCGGTTAATGATTTATAAACAATAACGGTAATGGATGACGATACAGTGGGGGCGGGGGAGGTGAAAGGAGATATCCTTCTGATTCGATTATTTTTATTGCCCCCCCCCCCCCCCCTTTGATGGGCGGATATTTGCATGGGAATGACGCGTGCAATTAGCCGAGTAGGCGATGACCAGCGTGTGGTTTCTGGGATCATGCTGTGAAGCGTCCGGAAAGGGGGGGGAGGGATGTCAATGACAAGAGATTCCATGAGGGAGATGTGAAAGATTCTTTGGAGTGTGCACAGCGGGTGGCAAATGCCCATCTTTGTGACGGAAATTCGAGAAATGTGGAAATGTTTGGGCGACTACACGCCCTACTCTGTGATGGCTCAAATTAGGTGTCAATTCATTTGAACTCAAAAAACGACATCCGAGCCTAAGGGGCTGCCCAAAGCTGATCTGAATGCACAGTGGTATCATTCAGGGTTCAGGAAAACTTCAAATGACTTTTACCGGGACACGGTGGACTAGCTTAGGACGTCCACAAATGACCAGTAGGATCTTTATGTGAACTTCTATCATGAAGGCTTGCCTTGCGCAATCCTTTTAAGATTCGATGGCTTTTGTAAAGGATGTGGAAGTCCCCAAATCTTTTAAGTTTTGATTCAAAAATGACTTATAGGAAGTTTTTGTGGCTTTGAAACGATGGTCTCAATGGGCATCCATCACGGCTGAGAAAATTCTTAAGTCGACTTCAGGATTAGAAGTCAGGTTATATTACGACGCTCTGAAGACAGGCTGGTATCCATTGAATCGAAATCGACTTTAAGCAGGAGAACAGATTTCGTAATGAAATTCTTGCCCCAACGGCAACCATGGAATGCCGAAAATTGCGTAAGTTTTGACTTCTCCTAGACGGGTTGCTATAATTTTGCCTTCTTAGGACAAGGGAGCATCTGTCACAGTCCAGGAAGAGTTTAAGTCGACTTCTAAAGGGAAGGTGGGCTTCCTTACGATGCTCTTAGGACAGACTGACATTCTTTACCGCCTAAGATGTTCTTAAAGCGCCTTGAATCGACTTCTAGCAAGAGACCTTATCCTAAGGCGAGATGACACCTTTGATATCCCATGAAAGTTGTTAGTTGTCCCAAATTTTGAAATCTGGTTTTGGCAGGAGGATGGGCTTTGTTCTTATTTTTCGAAGTAGCAGGAGACCCTGTTGAAGCCCAGGTTCACCCCGGACTGTAGCGCCATCCGAAGAGGAGACCCAGTAGAAGGCCAAGAAACTGCCAATGTCGAATTCGAACAGAACGTTACACTACTAACGATGATTTCACCACTTTCTCAATGGCCGTCTACAGCCCAAGACAGCCTTCAGTCATTTCAGTTTCGATTTAGAAACAAGGAAACAAAGTAACGATGAAATCTAGACACACTAACGCAAGTTTTAAGTCATTTTTGCCACTTTACGGGCCATCTCTGCCTTTAAAATAATTTCCAGTACGAAAGACAACTTCCCAAAAGAAGGGAACATCGTCAGGTCCTTCCATTGGTGGCTGGTGGTGGTGTTTTAAGACGTCACAAACTTAAGCCTTTTCAAAAACTTAACGTACAGCTACCCCAAAAGACTGTAGATGTGAGGCTCCGAAAATTTAAATGGCTGGTTCACCCCACTCTTGTTGTCACTGTTATGATACGGACGAGCCACTGTCTTCATCCTTCTTCACTGAAATCATTCTCCTTCCCTACGAAGTGCCTAAAACTCAACCAATCGTAACAACAACCAGGACCTCCTGCCAGCTGTCACCGCTTAAGTACCTTCTCCGCTTGCCACAAGTCAGCTTAATCGCGGTCATCATCCCCCACCACAGTATGCTCGCAAGCTCGGGGTCAGGGAATTGAATAACCCCCTGAATAAGCAACTAATTCCGATATTCCCCCCTACCACCCCAAAGCCGTGACGGTGTCATGCAAAGCAAAGGGTATCACTTTACTTCACTCCCCACACCACCCCATTCCCTTCATTTATATTCACCACCACTGCCATCGATCCCCGTCCATTTCCAGTACTCGGCAAATTCAAATCCAGCTGCAAGAAAAAAATCACCCCAATCCTCGGGGGAGTCAGTTTACGCAATCCTCTGGCGATTAAAGGCTTAAGGACGAACCCTTGAAACCTTTCTCCACTTCGGCCCCCCGTCTCCCACTTCGGCTCCCGCACTGGCAATCTCAATCCCAATTGAATTATTTACACAACGACCCATTGCAGGATTTGTTAACCCGTCGGCCATTATCCTAATACACATCAAACTGTCATATCCCGCTTACGGGACGGAAATTTAAATTCGGCAAAAAATCCTACAGCGTGCGCGCCAAGTGGGTGTGTTCGTTTTCACTTTCAAGAGGTTATCTGCCGACCGGCAGCGCGGCCTGAATTAAAATTTCATGCATTAAAAGGTTTCATTTGTGTGTCGGCCGACCTTCGATGAAGCTGAATTATTTAAATTTAAGCCCCCCCCCTCCGCCGACACCGTCGCGCTTTGACATTTCCGCCACGACAACCGTCGACACTGTCAACACGCCGCTACCGCCGCACCACTGATATCAAGAGTCCCGTGTCGTTGATATAATTGTAGGTTCTCGCCAAAAGCGCTCGGATTTGAAATGTCATCGGGTGTGCCGGGGACCGCCTTTGAAATGTCAAAAGGGTTTATGCGAAAAAATCCACCAGGGGAAAAAATGGACGACCCCCGCACTACGTAGGAACTAGGCGCTCGCCCACCCCGCTGACAAGTGAAGTGACACTTGCCGGTGCGGGGGGAACGCGCCGACAACCGTGTGAGACATCACCGTGAGGCGCGGGCGTCTGGAAATTTGTCTCACAAGCAATTTGTTAGTAGTGTACACCGAATGACACGAATCGAAAGCGTGTATGGCTGTCACGTGACAGAGATTAATGACGTACGACGGTATTTATGGGCGACGACGACGACGACAACGGTCGCCTCTGCGGACAACTTGAAGGGAACTTAACGTGTGGTGGAATCGGTGCTGAATAAATGACTGAATTGGTTTTTGTGTGCGCTGCCCGTGAAGGTGGCGGTGGCGGTTAATTAATGCACGGCACTCACAGGGATGTGGAGCAGGTTCCCACTGGAGTCACACACTCCTCGTCTCTGACCCAAATTCTTTGCCAGAAACCACTTGTAGGAGAAATGGCGGCCTCACAGCTGATCTGAACTTTCTCGGAGTTGTCATCCGTCCGGCATAAACAAGGACGAATGGCAGGATAATGTGTCTCAATTTATGCTCATAAATCGATTATTGGTGCGGTTCTAATGGGGGGCTCTGCGAAGTGGGACGACCACTGCTGTTGGAGGATGAGGATGAGGATAAGAATGAAGATGCGTTGTGATTGTGATTTATTGTTTCATAAAGTCGCCGGGAGACGTGTGGTGACGTTCCGAAGCTGTCTCCGCCACCAGACGAGAGCCGTATTTAATCTTGTTCCTGTGATGTGGGCTCTGGCATGGCGTGGATGCTCATAAATTAGGCCAGTGGCCGACGGGTTTTAGCTTTGAAATGGGATTTTGGCGGAGTTTTCTTTATTTTTGTGGGGAAAACTCACATCTGTGGCAGTGACAGGAGCGAGGGCTATGTTTGTGGAATTTGAGATGGGATAAAGGAAATTCACAAAAAGGATGATTTGTGTTGGATATGGGTGGGTCTGGGAGGCCCTCGAACATAAAGCAGTCGGTCAAAGCAGTTCCAGCCGATGAGGAAGAGCACTTCATCTGTTAGAGAGAAAAGTTGTGCAAAAGTTGTCATTGGGCCGAATTGTGATCGTTGGTTCCATGTGCTGGTTTGCGGTGATTGGGTCTTGGGATGATTTAACCACGGAATGTAGGGCTTTCATGGCGTCATGAAGTCACTGCAAAATACTTAAGTTGGACATCATGGGTTCGGCCTGTGAACTGAGGCTAAGAAAGACTTCGATCAACTTGGTCCTGTTTACAAATAATTTGAACAGGTATTCACATCGACTTACGACGCCTGTAACGGTCGGTCGAGGTTTCAAAATAAACAGAGACTCCTTACGATAGCGACCCAGGAAGGTCCCAAGGTGAACTGCTTTACAACGCTTCTAAGGCACGCTGACTCAGTTATTGTTCAAAAAGATTCCAAAATCAACTTCTAGCAGGAGAGCGTGCATCCTTACGAGGCTCCTGCTGCAATGAAGCATTTGTTGCGGTCCAGAATTGTTTCAAAATCAATGTTTTGCAGGACTGTGGGCTACATTTGGATGATCCGAAGGCATACTGGCGCCTGTTACGGTCCAAACAGGTCTCAAAATCGACTACTAACTGGACATCTAGGTCTGGATTCGTTGTAGGTCAGGAAGGTACTATTTTAGCAGGAGGGTAGGCTGCTTTATAACGCTGTCCAAAAAAGCGCCAAAATTAACTTTTTAACAGAACAGCTTGTCCCCTTACGACGCTTGCCAGGCAAGGTGCGATCATCATCAGCCCTAACGGTACTCCTAAGGCGTGGTGGCATCTTTCACGACACAGAATGGTTTCGAAATCAATATCTAAGAGCAGTGTGGGTAAACTTCCCACGTTCCATATGTATGCTGGCAGCAGATACGGTTGAAAAAGGTCTCAAAAATTGAGTTCCAACTGGCTCACGTGTTGACTTTCCAACGTTCGTGCTTCAAGCAGGTCCCGAAATCAACTTCTAACTGGAGGGCAGTTGGCTTTACAACACTCCGAAGGCAAGGTGCCAGCATGCCTTACGACACAAAAATGTCTCAAAATTGACTCCAAGCAGATGAGCAAACTGACTTAAGACACTTCTAAGGAAGAGTGGCATCTGTCGTGAATCAGGAGGATTACAAATTTGACTTCCAGCACCAAAGTAGACGTTTCTAAGATGCTCATGTGACACAGTAACATGGGTGACGGTCCGAGAAAATTGTCAAATGGACACCTAGGGTCTGGATGGCCTACGGTTTGAAGCTCCTAAGATTCCTGGCAAGGCCCTTGAAGAGTTCAAAAATAGCATTTAGCTAGAAAACTAAAACCCTATGCAGCTGAGAATCCCTCCCAGCTCAGGATGACATCAAAGTCGACTACTAGCAGGAAAGCGAACTCCCTAATAATGTCTATCGGACACAGTGAACTCTGTCGCGGTTCAAGAATGTCGTAAACTGGTTTTCTAGGAGCTGTGTTGGTCAGTCCTATTGTAAGATGGCTCTCATGGATCTGGAGACATCCAAACTCGACTTCCATCAAGAAAGTTTTCTGCCTTGTGGCAGAAAAGTAACAAATCCTCCTAATTTTGAAGCAAATTGAGGTTCTAAAAGGCGCGCTTAACAACCGAGACCTAAATCCATCTTGGACTGCATCACTCCTTAACAGAAAGCAGCTGATGAAAAACTTCAAATACCTTCCACACTCGCCATCAAAATTCCCTCACTCACCCAGGGACTCAGGATTCATGGCACAACCAATCAGCGCAACATAACGCACAATTGCATCTGCCATCTCCCATCCATTTTGTGACCACAAGTGACGCTATGCCCCACTGCAGTATAGCGTTCAAATCGTCGTTAAAGTGTCGCCATAGAATGCCACTGATTCTGAGTGCATTTCAATCTGGCAATCGCAACTCGCTGCTCGCCCAACATTGTTGCATCCATGATCCAGACCATAAATCTCCGAAGTCGAGTGTACGTGCGCTATAAATACCCCCGCACATCCACAACTCGAATGACAAGGTAATAAAATGTGAAAGTGTGTTTGTGTGTGTGTGAGAAAAAAAACAAAACCACAATCATGAGCATCTTGCTGGGACGAACGACGAATCATTGCAAAACCGCACTTACATCGGCATCTGAAGATGCAATCCGCAAGAATGCGGACCACCGCATGATGCATGCATGCGTTTATGGCTTGGAACCCGTCCAATTAAGTGCACTGGTGGTAGGTACTCGAATCTAGCAGCAGCAGCAGCAGCGGTAGCAGCATCCACCACAACATTACGTGACGCGAAAATCTTGTCGTCTGCCTCAACTTTGCACGTATCGTCTAACGCGATGGATGACGATGCCGTTCAGCAGATTTCAACAGATGGATGGGGATGTGAACACCCTCCCCCCCCACTCCCGTCACCCCTCACACTTTCCAATCTCGAGACACAACCCCTCTAGTTGAGCTGTCTGAAGTGAGAATTAATTAAATCATTCCAACAACAAGGACTCGCGTTGCGTTGCCCTGCCGTCTCCTTTTGTTTCATTTCTCGCCGTTTCTCGCAATTGTCTTCGCTGACTGCTGTTCGTTTCGACGAAATTGCCAAACAATGACTCAGCGGTGTGGCTTATGTTTGAGAAAGAAAAAAAAATCACAAAACAAACGTCTATTTCCGAGCGAGTTTTAGTCGCTGTTCTGTGCGCTGTTTTGGCACAAATCCCTCCAATCACAGAGTCTCGTGTTGTTTTGTGATAACGCCGTGTCCGGCGTGTCCCCAGCCCCCCACAAATGAGCAGCTCTCCAATAAATTACTCATTCGTGATGCAACGGCGCGCTTCCGTGGAAAACTAGAGACTAGACGTCGTCGCCTTCACATCCGCAAAAACAAACAACCCTCGCGTAGGCCACCCAGGGGTTTCACATTTTCGAAAATTAATTATATATCCCCCCGCCCCACACTCCATCCACCCACACACCCTTGCCGTACCTGCGCAAATAAATGAATTATTTAATGATTCTTCGATGTTTGATAAACAAAAGCAAATATTTGTTGTAGGAAGCCATCACGAGATTGGACGACGACCACGAAAGCATTGACCACCCTACCGCCCACTCGCCTCCCCCACACACACACACACACAATCATTACTCCCAACTGATGTAAGAAAAGTTCGCGTCGATTTTCTTCGCATTTCTCGTTTCGTGTGACGGGGCGGGCAAGAATAGACTTGAGTTATTTCCTCTCCTTCGTTCGGGGGTATTTTGGGATTTTGTCTAATGTTTCTTGTTCTCACTAGAGAATGTTTATTATTTGAAAGTAAAACAGCAGCAATGGCAGAACGATGGCGAGGCAACGTCAGAGACCGCTCGGGCTCTGTGCTGCGTGATCTTTAAGTTGTGCGCGCTCTTGTTCTTTTGTTCGGTTTACGTAAATTATTTCTTTCTACTGACTGCCCCCCTGCCCCTCTCTCGCTCTCACTCTCCCTCACTCATTCCACGTTACGTAAAGGTTAGATGAAATTTGTTCAGTTTTTCTTCTTTTTTTTTGCTCAGTGGATGTTTGTATGTCTGCCTTCTTGTTACTGCCAATTATTTGAGGATTCCAACGAATTAATAAAAAAAAAACAGCAAAGAGAAAGAGCTTAGCAAATGGAGAATTATGTTTCAGGTTGTTTTTGGATTTACGTATAAGAGATTTTCGTGGTAAAGTGTTTTTTTTTTTGTTTCCTGTATGTGGCCCGGGGGTTGGGAATGGGAGAAACGAGGTGAGAACATGTGTCCATTGATGTGGTTGCGTGTGTTCTTTGACAAATAGCGGGAATTTCTCACTTTTCTGCAAAAGTCAACAGACAGCGTGTGATGTCTTTTTCTGGGATTCGAAGGAGAGATTTCCTCGAGGAAAATGTGTTTCTGTTGCTTTAAGGTAGTGATTGTTGTTTGAGTTGGCAGCAGTATTTTCTATCTTAAATGACAGCTCATTGCTGTTTTGTTCAGCAGCAATATCATTGATTTACGGCCATATTTAAATGTCACAGGAGAAGCGGTAGTAACGACGTGAAGCAGATGGGCTTCTGGTGTATTCAACTACATGTCGAGACGAAATTAAGATTTATTTCTTATTGAATGACTGCCTTAAAACTGGGATGGGTGAGGTAAACGAGTTCTAGACGCACACTAGAACGCGGCCTGATTTCTTCAACAACTACTCGTGTTGCACGTGCGAAAGTTCGCTTACGAGTAGAATGGACATACAGTTTGATGCCGACTCCGAACGGGGATAGGTGGGAAACGTTTCATGGCTTTCAAGTTCCAACTTAAAATATAAATATAACTCCCGAAATTTTTACCGCAAGATAAAACAGTTATCTGGCGGTTACAAACCTCGGACTGAAGCCTGCCGGGACCAAAATGGACAACTGGTGGTAGAGTCGCAGTCGGTGCTCAGAATCTGGAAGGATCATTTCTGCAGACTCCTGAACGGCGATGACGACACAAATCCCGCTGTTAGGCAGAATGTTCCACCCAATTTGGACGACGATGGACAAGAATTCCGTCCCCCCGACCTCGACGAGGTCAAGATAGCAATATCGAGACTGAAGTCGAACAAAGCTGCTGGCGCGGACGGACTATCCGCAGAGCTGTTCAAAGCGGCTGGGGATGAGCTGGTTGGGTGCATGCACCAGCTCATCTGTGAGATATGGTCGGAGGAAAGCATGCCCGACGAGTGGAATCTCAGCATCGTATGCCCGGTCCACAAGAAAGGAGACCCCTTCGACTGCGCCAACTATCGAGGGATCAGTCTCCTTAATATCGCGTATAAGATTCTCTCTGCCGTATTGTGTGAGCGCCTGAAACCGTTCGTCAACAACCTGATAGGTCCTTATCAGTGTGGTTTCAGGCCAGGGAAGTCCACAATCGACCAGATCTTCACACTGCGGCAAATCCTGGAGAAGTCCCAAGAAGTACAAATCGACACCCACCATCTATTTGTCGATTTCAAGGCCGCGTATGACAGCGTGCATAGAGACGAGCTATACAGTGCCATGTCTAGTTTTGGCATCCCTACCAAACTCGTCAGATTGTGTAGGATGACGATGGAGAACTCTCGCTGCTCCGTCAAGGTCGGTAGCGAACTCACCGAGACCTTCGATGTCAAAAAAGGATTTAGACAAGGCGACGCGCTGTCATGCGACTTCTTTAACATCATTCTTGAGGGGATCGTGCGTAACTCACACGTCAACACCAGAGGCACGATCTTCCACAAGTCCGTTCAACTGCTAGCTTACGCGGATGACATTGACGTGATCGGCCGAACTCAGCGAGCCGTCAATGAGGCGTTTGCTAGCATCGAAGCGGAAGCGGCTAAAGTGGGACTGGTGGTAAACGAGGGCAAAACTAAGTATATGCTGTCACCGAAGAAGGACGCAGAACATCGACGTCTCGGACAGAGCGTCACTATGGGCAGCAGACACTTCGAGGTAGTTAAGGACTTCGTCTATCTCGGCTCCGCGGTGAATAGGGACAATAACATCAGTACCGAAATCAAGCGCAGAATCACTCTTGCCAATCGCTGTTTCTTTGGGCTTAAGAGGCAATTGAGTAATAAAGCCCTCTCCCGAACGACCAAAGTAACTTTGTACAACACCTTGATCATCCCTGTCCTGCTTTACGGCGCAGAAACCTGGACGTTACTAAAAGCGGATGAGGAAGCCCTTGGTCTGTTCGAGAGAAAAGTTCTGCGTGCGATTTTTGGTCCTGTTTGCGTTGATGGCATCTGGAGGAGAAGATTCAACCACGAACTGTATGGGCTGTACGGCGGCATGAACCTAGTCAAGCGTCTACGGATACAACGCTTAAGGTGGCTAGGCCATGTAGAGCGGATGGACAGCACTGCTCCGGCCCGAAGAGTCTTCGAATCCGAACCACAGGGACAACGCAACAGAGGACGTCCTAGATTGAGATGGCGCACACAAGTGGAAAAGGACCTCAACCAACTTGGAGTGCGCAACTGGTAGCAGCTGGCAAGAGATCGTGCTAGCTGGAGAGGCATGTTGGTTGAGGCCCAAGTCCACCCCGGACTGTAGCGCCATCCGAAGAAGAAGAAGAAGAAGAACTCCCGAAAACTGTAATCTGTCACCGTGTTTTTAAAGGGTATAAGAAAAAGTCGTTTTCAGGGCTTCTTATGGTTTTCAAGTTCCCATTAAAAATGTCATGTGTGTAGTTCCTAGAAAGTTGTATAATCCTCTTTCGTTTTCGGGACACCCATTTACTTTTCTGGAAGGATTTTATATTCTTCCGTGGACCTAAGATTATGTTCGGTTACAACCTATGAATTTTTAAAATTCAATTTCGTGGTAAAACTTTCTCTAAAGTGTATAAAATAAACCATCCTTCGTAAAACAAAGGACTTGTTGTGAAATCATTTTGGTCAGGACTTAATTTCACGAATTGCTACGGTCTACATCATACGATATCACACCTTTGCACTATTTTTTTTGGGATATCTATTTGGGATATCTAAGGTCTCACATCGATCGACCCTTTCAAAGCCCACATAACATGTGAGATACCAACCGCTATCCTAGAAAGACTCGCCAAAAATTTTACCATTTAAGTGAAACAACAAAAATTTACATAATATAATTTTCAAAAAGTAAATGCCATGAGTTGTTCTTTCAACTGGTAAAAACCATTTTACGTTCACTTTAAAATTTATGTGTTTTATTTTACATTGTAAATCAAGCCACACGATGAATAACTGTCTATTATGACAAGAAGAAGGGATCTACAGTTTTTTGCCGACACCGAATAGCGAGCTTTGAGAAGCTTTTCATAGACAGTTGAAACTGTTTGAGTGTTGTCAGCAATTCGAAAGAGGTGGTGCACTGAAAAAAATTCGAGGTTTCAGTTAAAGGAAAGAATCTGAAACCTCGATCTTGTGAGTCGACGCAATTTCCCTCTACGTCACACCGAAACTAATGCGTGACGTTAATCCTCTGATGCACTGGTCTGTCACAATCATCAGTTTGTTTTCAATTTTAGTTGTCTTCGGTTCCCACACTCATTCAAAGCGCTCTCCCCCTTCACTCACTTGTTAAAAAAAAATCTTACGGTAAGCCAACGATCAATGAAATTTCAATGAGAGAGTAAAGCCCTTACGTACATTCACGTTTCTCTTACTACTTTTTATTTTTGGCACAAAATGAATAAGTAACTCTTACTCAAAAAAGAAGGACATCTCTAATTTTCTACAAAGACAAAGCTCTAACGCATGGGTCAGCAGGAGGCCCACGGATATCAGCTTTACAAAGCGTCACAATGCTGAGCGGTAAGAACAAAATTGAAACATATGCAGCTACATATATGGTGGTGGCCACGCAGTGCTTGAGCGGCAAGTGCCATTTTAAGGTAAAATTCTATCCCAAATTTTAAACCAGGTTCCACTTACGACCCTTTTGCGAACAGCACTTGAGAACGAAATTTTCACAACTAACCGCTCAGCCGCTCATTAAATGGTCAACTGCCGCTTTAACTTGCTGCTCAGCCACTCTACCGCTTTGCTGCTTGCCGCTCATTGCGTGGCCAGGGCCTAAATGTCAGCATTCGAAGTCGCGGAGACAATAAACCCAATGCACATCCATGCGTTAAACGTGCGTTCGAATAAAGTCCTTTGGAGGATACTCACATCAAATCACCCTTTTTCTTCTCTCTCTCTCTCTGTCCTACTTCCTAATCCTAGTTTTATTCTTTTTTCAGAACCATATAGCACTCACGCCCTTGACTATCGATATATATTTGAGATGTCAAAACGCACGCGATTGTTGGACATGGCAGCCGCTGTACAAAACAAAGTGCGATTCTGACTTAGGAATAGACAGGCTATGGTATAGAGAAATGAAGAAATAGCGCATGGATATGCAGTGGCTATCATTGTTGTTGTTGTCAGTGATGTCAATGTCAAAAATGGCATTATTAAGTCAGTTTGTCTTATGGTTGCGATCTTAAAAGTCAAACAATTCAGAAACTTACATTTGAATGATTTAATTTATGCACAAGAGAACTTTGTTTGACAGCGCACCTCTGTCAAAGTGGCGTCTTTTTCATGACAAATGTCAAACTTCCCCTCCACCCACAATGTCACAAAAAAAACCCCTCCTTTTACAATGTGTCAAACAATTTTAAAGAATTCCACCAAGGAACGCGTGAAGTTCACTTGCATTCCCATGACACACTCAATTTAGACACAAAGCGAATAAATCTCCATCTAAGTGCAGATAGTGATCAACTGACAGCGCTACTCCCACATTCCACGCAATCCTCTCCACAGCTCCCATATAACACATCTGGTCACGGTTTTGTGCTTTTTTTTCGACGACTTGTCTCTCAATTGCATGCACCACACACTCGGCTGGCTAATGTTTGTTTGTCATTCTGTTGTTGCTGCTGCTGGGACGGCTGCTGCTGCTGCCTGTGTTTTAGTTTTTACGACTGTCGACCTTACCAAACGAGTTAGCAAATGACAGAAACTGAAAACAAAAACGAAGTAAAACACTTATACGCGCACTCAAAGTAGTCGCGCTTAAGTACAAGCGTTTCCTTTCCTCTTTGTTTTTTCTTTTTGGTCTTTATGACACCTAACTGTTATGTCGTTTGTAAAACGTCAAACGCACACTGCCGAGGGAGGGGATGAGAGATAAAAATCACTGAAACTATTTGAGATATTCATGCAACTGTCAGGGAAGTGTCAAAGACATCATCATCAAAAGCACACACTCACGAACGGTGAACGAACGAACTGGCTCTCAGCAGCTCTGTTTGTTTGTGCAGTTTTTGTGCGCGTCCGCGCTTATCCCCGCTTTGACAGGGATACTCTGTGTAAATGGGTTTCGTTAGGTCGATTTTTTTTTGCTCTCGTATACGTTGTCTCAAAGGTAATGTCACAAATTTAATCTACTGTCAGAGTGTATTCGAAATCGAATGAGAACTCTGATACAGACACGGGATAGTGGCGTCGTCGTCACTCGTGTCGATTGAGCTATCTCTGGGAAGCGTTCTCCAAGAGGAAAAACTATTAACCGGAGGCGAGAGGGCGAGGAGGGTGCAGACCTTAATCCATTCTATCAATGAAAACGCGTTTCAGAGGTCGTCCTCAGGAGGGAGAGTATGTGTGCGTGTGTTTGCTTGGGTGTGATTAAAATTGAAATGAGATCTAAAGAGATAAGCGCTCGAGGTGTTGCGTGCATGTGTGTGTGTGTCGGTGCAGTATATCCCAGTTCGACGATTTCAAACAGGCCACAGAGATACGGGAATGTGGTGCGTCAGATAATGGCTTAGAACGTGTTGAACATGAGTCTTTTTATGTGTCAATCGGAGAATGTGTTTTCTTTCCACTCTGGGATCGAACAAAGGCAACTTACGCAGTCAGATAGTGAAGTGAGCCAGTTGGAGTTAGCTGGAGTTGGCTGGAGTTGGCTGGAGTTTCGTGGAAGTTGGGATAAAGTTGAAGGGTAATGTTGATGGAAATTTAATTAATTGAAAGTTTTTCGGCTGGGAGAACGTGGTAACCGGGATCTGAGGTGCTCATTCGAATGCATAGCCGTTGATGGGGCTTACAAGAGAGATTTTCTCTTTGCCTGTGTGTTCTGGGGAAGGGGCTGCAGCAAAGGGACTCAGGCTAATGAATGAATTGAGTTATTCCGAGAAATTTCTGTTGCAAGTTCTTTTGAGAAGCGATGCGTCTTTGTTGAACTCTTTTGATGGTATGCTGCATATCCGCGCCTAGATTCTTTTATTTTCGTCTACTGAATCGACAAATGCCCTTCTTCACAATTCTCTGTTCCTTTCCATCATCTTCAACCTTGACCACCGCCTTCATTGGCCGCCACCACCACCACCACTATCACGTTTTTCATTCCAATTCCGAATCCCTTTGAAATGCCTCAGTTAACCACGAAGCCATTATGAATTTTGATGAGTTCCACTTCACAGTACAGGCCACAAGCACCCCAGCAACGGGGAGCACCTTGACTGCCACAACGATGTCCTTAATCACTGCTTGACTGTAGATTTACCCCGAAAAACCAGCGCACTCGACTCAGCTACTAATGACTTTAGCCCAACAGTCCACTGTCACACACTCTCTTCAGGAAGAGAGTAATTAATTACCAGGAAACTAGGTCAACAAGTCCTGTCACCCTCCCTACTTCTGGCAGAAAAAAAGAAATCACTTAGCAAACGCACAGCAACAAGGATTTGGCTACACTCATTCCTGACTGTTGATTGATTGCCGGGGGAGGTCCTGACCTGTCCCTCCTCCCTGTAGCTGGACTGTTGATTAGTCTGGCTTGTGAGAGGGAACTCACGACGGTGCAAAGAATCCACGCGATTCCCCGCAACCGCCACATAATTCGTTTCATTTGCATGAATCTTCAATTCAGATCTGGGATGTAATTCATTTAAGTCCATCCCTCCGCTCCGCCCCGTCACAATAAATAAACGAATCACCTTCAATTTACCGTCAAATTCAAACCGAACCGCCGGACGATGTCCCATTCAGAGCGCAAAAAAGGAACAACGAGGAACCTGCACTTTCTGCTGGCAATCTAAATTAAACAGCTACGGCGGAGCAGAGAGAGGACTTCCACTCGTTGTTGGGATGACAATTAATAATTTTCGTAGACTCCTGCATCCTCCTCCAGCGCCTACATAATTCAAGCTCCCTGCCGTCGTTTGCCTATTTCATCTTCGCCGCCACCGCCCGGTCTCATAGATATTTCATTTTGTTTGCTCTGCTTGCTCTTTTTTCGCCTTGAAAAGGGAAAATTTTTCAACTGGACTCTCTCCTCTCCACCGAGTCTCTCCTTCTCACTCTCTCTGAAGTGCTTTGCATACAAATTTGATTTGGGGAAAATTTTTCAAAATTATTTTCTAATTAAATTTAATTGGAGTTGCCGTAGTGTTCGTCTCTCTCTGCTCTACCTCTCCAGTGTTTCGCTGGAATTACAATAATTCTGTAATTTGTGTCTTAACCAGGCACCTCCACACTCCCTCTGACCCGCATCGATGACGTAGAAACCATGTCATTGAGCTGTGCTGGTGTGTGTTGCTTGGAGTGGGGAATGGCACACGCTTGTGCTTAATTTGATTCCCACTGCGATACACAGACTCGACTGGCGTGTGGTGCGAAGTTCGGTCGCTGTGTCGCTCGTTTGGCAGTTATGCAAATTTTATCTGATAGATAAACATAAAATAGCTCTAATGCTGCGGTTGGGTTCACCTGCTAATGATAGTTCACGCCTACGAGTGGGATTTTGCTTTTTCTGTGCTGTGGGTGGTGAGTGAACAGTGGAGCCTTGAATGTTGACAAGAAGAGTTCGCGAACCTTCTTGAAGGAGAAAGGCGAACCTTGTGTCAAATTCAGATTTCTTTGAGCAAAGTATAGCAAACAGTGTCAGGAATGTTCCGAGAGAACTGTTCCAATAGTTTAGAATGAATTAATTCACTCGCTTTCCAGTCACAAATCCAATGAGCTTATTGCACAAGTTTAAATTAACTGTACCTTCCAAAGGAGAAGAAGGGTATCTTTCTGTGGTCTTATGTACATTGCAATCAGGTTCTACATCGAATTCAAACAGAGGTTAGGTTTGTTAGAAATTTGGATATTCCAAAATTTTGTGCACTTCGGGACATTTTGGAAAATTTTGGAATTTGGACCATTTCGAGATTTTGGACATTCTGGACAGATATTGAGCATTTTCGGATATTGGGCATTTCGAAATTTGAGAATTTGGAAACTTTCGGGCTGGAAATTGGGATAGATTTTGGATTTTGGGCACATTGAGATTTTGGACAATTCGAAACTAAGTGGATTTTAAAATTGTAGGCATTTCCAGAGTATGGGCATTTCGAGATTTTGGGCATTCCGGAATTTTGGACATATTCAGATTTTGGGCATTCTGGACAGATATTGAGCATTTTCGGATTTTAGGCATTTCGGGATTTTGAACATTTTGAGACTTTGCGAATTTCAGAACTTTTGCGTATTCGAGATTTTGAAGTTTTTTACGATTTTGAGTAATTTGAGATTTTGGAAACTTCGAAATTTTGTGGATTTTACAATTTTAGGCATTTCCAGATTTTGTGCATTTCGCGATTTTAGTACCATAAAGGTACTTTAAGAATTTTTTGGCATTTCCGAATTTGTGAGTTTCTTGGGATTTTGGGCATTTTGGAACGTAAGCATTTAGGGATTTTTTATATTTTCATACTTAAGACATACATACATATCTGAATTTTGGGATTTTTTTGAATTTCGAATTTTTCGACAATTGGAACAAAATATTTCTATTTAAATTCTGTATCGAGAACGAAACTGATTTGCTCTTAATATCAATCTCTAATATCACACCTTGGCCAAACTTCTTGAGACACAAAACGAAGAGGATGAACGTTTTCTAAATATTGATTGGATCCCTTTGAACAAGCTTCGGAATTTTGAGTCACTGTTATACCTGGAGCACGCTTTTGTTTGAATTTCGACTTGTCTTGATTAAGAGTCAATGCCACTATTTACAGCTCTTTGTACCAGTTGTACGTGAAGACAGGTTTGCCGTCCTTAAGAAGAACCTATGAGTTAGATCTTTACAGACCTACCCTATGTCCCGTTATACATATTTTGTTAAACGAAAAACTTCCACCTCCGGAAGGCCTAAATTTATGTTCCATTGACGCGTTTTCTTTTATTTTCTCTTCTTGTTTTGTCTCAATTGTCGGCAGTATATTCTCCTTAGGTCGATGTTTTCTGTTTCCATATGGAATGTCATTCTGATCAGGCGGTCATTTGCATTCATTATCAAATTAGTTGCTTCTTCTTTGCTCCAATCAATTCGCTTCGCATAAGATAAGGTGTCAGTGGCATCTGTTGGTATCTGTGATATACAAATTTTGGCCAAAAATCTTTATTTCCTGTTTCTAAGGTTTTAAGAGTTTCTGTCAATTGTGAGAAATCATAGTGTATGTAAGTAATTTAAACGCGAAAGAAGAAATTCGTGCTTTATAAAACTGTTGTATCCCTAATTGTTCCAAAACGGAGTTGGTATGCACAACGCGAAATGAGATTGCCGTCAGTGAGCTAATGAATGGAGAATTTTTTTGAGCAATTGACTTAGGAGAAGTGACAAGAGGAAGAAAGGCATAAGCGTCTTGTACCAAAATCATCGTAGAGTGGTAGACTTTTAGAGTAGCCACAGTTCCAGGGTATAAACAACAATTCTTTAACCAGGCGACTCTTCAAATCCAGACTTCAGTTTCGGGAAGTAGAAGACGAGCTTCGTCTGATGCAAAGAGAGGTTCACGAACACGTAACATCAAGGGAATCTAAGATCAACTCACTGTACTGCTTGTGGAGAACGTTCTGTTCCAAAAAAATCCTGCAATTCCAGTGAGTAAAAGCAGACTTTAAAACAATCCGTCAAAAATCAAAACTTTCTGTCAATAGAGAAACGAAGCTTTAAACAAAGACTACGCAAGAGTTTCGACAGCACGTAATTTTCATCTCGGCTTTACATGTGTCCAACTCCAAAATTCGAAAATTCCGGTTCCCTTAACCGCCATTCTGCACATTTGATATCCTCAAAGGACTGACCGAACAATCTCCACCTATTTTCCATTTCAAAATCACTCGCACGAACAAAATTCCCAAACGAAATCCATTCGAAATCAATACGAAATCCTAGCTCCAGAGCAAACCAGCAATCACATCCCCTCTGCGGCATCACTGAGCATCTCGGCATCCATTTCTCGGATGACTCAGTCCGCAGATCCATTCACGTTTGTCTCAGTCGCTCAGTTAGCAGCATATTTCGCAGATAATAACTTCGCGATTAGCATATCTAATGCGGTGCTCCGTGAATGATACGGCACGACGACGACGACGACGACGACGACAATGCTGATGATGATGGCTGTCTCTGAGGATGAGGATGGGTCCGTCGTACCTGCTTCCGGCCTCCGTCTCCACCCAGATTGGATTCGAGAACCGAGCACACACATGCGAGGGTTTGTGCTTGAAGTCAGTGGAGCGATGCAAATGCAAGATCACCAGTCAGCCAGTCCGCATCGGCCACAAAGCGACCACCACACACCACTTCATGAATGATCTTGAGAAAGGAATTCGTTTGTTCCTTCAACATGCCGCCGCTGCCGTTGCCTCGTCGTTCCCTTCTTTTTTGATTTCATGTTTGCTTTTGGTAATGGAGGAATAATGAAGGAATGGAAACCGGTTATTGCCTGTGTAATACACCATGACTCGGCCCCGAAAGTCCACGTCCAGCTCGAGAGGGGCAGCAGCGGCAACAGCAGCAACCACCGCAGCGGCAGCAGCGGTCCATGTGAAGTGTGTGTAATGGCTTCACCATCTCATGGACAAAGGTAAAGAATTTTTGTTTCCCCTCGAGAGTTCTGCTCCGCAACAGCAACGCGAACAGAAAAACCAGAGAGAGAGAAACAGAGAACAAAAAACCGAAGAAACAAAGAAAACAACACAGCGAGCCGAGGAGGAGCAGAAGGAAGACCCGAAAGTGGGATTATTCGTCGAAAAAGTGCTCAATATTCAGATCACGATTTAATGTATCTTTAAACAATGAGCTACACGGGCGAGAAGGAATGGATGTGTTGATAGTGGCACTTGTGCAGCGGGGAGACGCGTCGACCGAGGGGGAGCGACCAAGGGTCGATTGCCGAAATGGATTTTAGTGGCTGTTTCGGGTTTTGCTGTTTCTGAGCACGCTTCCGGATTGTGTTTCAATGTTTCGTGTAATTTTCGTGTAATTCTCGAGTATGCGATGGAGTCGATCGAATGAAGTCTCGATGCAGAGGAATTTGCGGTTTTTTTGACCCTTTCTGCGGCGGTGCTCCATTTGACTGGGGTATGCTGCGGCCATTTTTGCAAGAATTGTGGCGCCCATTACAGCCATTCACTCACTCTTCAGCTTTGTGATGGATTATGATGAATGATGACTGAATCCTGGTGGTGATGGTGATGTTCCTCTGTGTTGGTGATGATGAATTGCTTGCCAGCGTGTGGGGGACGTGGAGGGGGCGATAACGTGTAGGAATTGCAAAAAGCCGCTGAAGACTGGTGGCAGTGAACGGAGATGAAATGTGTTAATGACCGAATGACAGGAAGGGAGATGAAGACGATGTTTCGTGCTGTTAGATGAGAGCTCTCTGACGACACTCTAAGGATTCAATCATCTCTGACCATGTGGAAGAGCCACGGAGGGGGGAGGGTTTCATTTTGAGAAGGGACCAGATTTCGTTTCTAAACGACCCACAAAATGGACTCCGATTTGTCATCGAAAGCATGGTTATACGTTTGAATGGACTTTGGGACTCACCATCAACAGTACATTCATCTGCATGAACGATGCCACTGAATTTGGGGAGGGGGATCTGGACGACATCTGGCTGGTAGCTGGCTCCCAGGAGTGCAATTAGGGTGCCCTGCGCCATCAATTTCTTAAATCAACGACGATTTGAAGGAAACCTTTGAGTCATGAGATAGATTTTTTGATTCTGAATCATTTCAATGCGTTCATCGGCAACAAGACGTCGGCTACTGTGACGAAATAGATTTGAGACTCCTTGGAGACCGATGGATGGTTTCAGAGTTCTTAAAATTAAATCCAAGCGAATGCTCTTGATGTGCGTGATATTCTCCTTCGAGGGGACTTCGAAGGGAGAACTTTTAAAGAACTTTTTAAAGAGAATAAGTTCTCTCTGAATTTTGTCAGTAACTCCAAGGTGTTGTGAAAAAAATGTGACCCACAACTTAAACCTATGACCACCACGTGACACTTACCCAAGAGGCCTTTGACCTCTATTGTGTGACTCCACGTGACACTTACATAAGAGCCCACAGCAGCGCCTAGATCTCACATAAATAAACCGACCTTTGCTGCCATAAGGGATGACAAATGTTGCTGCAAAATTACTTACTTACTTAAGATGGCACTACAGTCCGGGGTGAACCTGGGCCTCAACCAACAAGCGTCTCCAGCCATCTTCGATCTTTAGCTAGCTGTCTCTAGTTTCGCACCCATAGTTGGTTGAGGTCCCTTTCTACTTGCATGCCCCACCTGAGTCGCGGTCTTTCCCGATTGGGTGGGGTGGGGTGGGGTGGATTCGAAAACTTTTCGGGCCGGTGCATTGGTTTCCATCCCCTATACATGACCTAGCCACCTCAATCGTTAAATTCTGTCTCTACTGGCTAAGTGGATGTCGCTGAACAGCCCGTATAGTTTGTCATTATATCTTCCCCTCCACTCACCCTCTATTTTCCTCTCGAAGCAACCAAGAGCAGCTTCATCCGCTTTTGCCATTTGTCCATGCCTCGGCGCCATATAGCAAGACAGGGACGTTAGCAGCGTAACCTTGGTTGTTCGAGAGAGGGCTTTGTTTACCAATTGCTTTCTTAGCCCAAAGAAGGAGCGATTGGCAAGAGTTATTCTTCGTTTGATTTCAACACTGGTGTCATTGTCAAAGACAAAGTTTTTGACTATCTCAACGTTATATCTGTCTACTGTGACGTTCTGACCGACACGTCGGTATTGGGTGTCCTTTCTCGTTGACATCATATACTTCCTTTTACCCTCGTTTACCGCTAAACCCATCTTGCCGGCCTCCGTTGCAATACCCACAAAAGCGCTATTGACATCACACTGCGCTCTTCCGATAATGTCAATATCGTCGGCATAGGCGAGTAGAAGACGGACTTCTGAAAGATTGTCTCTCTGGTGTTGGCGTTCGAGTTTTGAACAATTCTTTCAAGAACGATGTTAAAAAAGTCGCATGACAGCGCGTCGCCTTGTCTAAATCCTTTTCTGACATCAAAGGTCTCAGTAAGGTCTTTACCCGCCTTGAAATTGCAGCTCGATCGATTTACATTCGCGCACATTTACACTTGCGCACTGAGGACTTCGTTTAGTTGATTGAAAAATCAAATGCAGAGAAACATTTAATGCTGACAACTCTCTCTCTCTCTCTCTCTTGTTCAATTGGTCCCTTAAATCTATTTGTTGTATCCTTGCCATTTTCCTCCTAAGGGAGACTTCCTCGGGAGATACACAAATTTGCCATTCGCCGTAGGATCACACTTTTCACGAAAGTGTATATTTTACAATGAAATGAAACTGTTTCAAAAACAAGGCGTCTTGAGGCCTATATAGATCGAAAAATAATGAAGGAAGATCAGATGACTGAAATTGAAATGCACATTAAGGCAGGGAGGTAGAAAAGGCCGTGGTGGCCTATAACCATTGAGCCCTTAAACCAAAAACATGTAAGACGGTCAATAGGCTACCTTCCTTGGGACTAAAGGCACGACTCAATTCAACCTAAATGTAAGTTTGCTTTGGAGCCAAGGTCATCTTTATCCCTATTTGTGCATGAATTTTAGCCTGTCCATTAACTTGATGGATGAACGAATGAATCTTAAAGTTTAAGTCCCATAGTCGCCAGCGGTGGACAATTGCAGAGCCATGATCTGACGGATTTCATTTCCTTTCCGTTTTTGATGCAAGAAATCCAATCATTGTCTCTGCTTAGGACTTGCGACCACCAATGTCCTAGCTCATGGATCAATCCAACAATTTTGACTTTTTAAGTCCAACTTAGCTTCCACATGGACATCCTCGGTACCTCATTGTTGCCACCGCTCCCTGTACTGTGAAATCACCACTTCCCAAAGTTCACTTGGGGAAATCTAGTAAAAATCGTGTCCCTTCTTTCTCCTTGGTCAAATGGGTCAGATGGAAACAGACAATTGGTTGGCATACAACTCGACATTTCCAGGCGTCCCTTTCGTCTTAAGGTAACTCAAAAACTCTAAAACTGATTCTTCGTATTCCATTGCCATACATACCTCTTTTTACCGGACCTTTCATATCTTAATGTACAACATTTACAATAATCTACCTGGTCTTCAACCATAAAATACTGAGGGACTGTCATTCCCACTTTCACAGCTGATCTGGCACAGTACTCCATAGAGAAGTAACACGTGGAGCCGCTTAGGGGTGCTTAAAGCTTTAACAGCACTTTATTTTCGAATCAAATGTCAAAATACAATATTTCCAAAAAACCCAATGAATAGCCGTACTTTGCACAAAAATGATCGAAATCCAATTCCCACAGCATTCATCTCCTTGCGATGGCAAATGAGGGTTACTTAAGGAACCTCCAAAAAGTTGGGTCAGAAGTTAAGAACTCCATGAGTATGTCGAGAAATCCCACACAAATTATGAGAGACTCCCCAGACCTCATTTGAGGAAAATTAAATTTCATTATGAACTTAGAGACTTCATAGAGTCAGGGAACGTATGCTCTCTCCTTCGTCCCCCAGTGTTCGTACTTAAAACTAATTATCACTTCCCTTCCTTCAACCATTCGATTGCATGATTCTTCTTGCTCCCATGCACATGACACACACACACACACACACACACACAGCCATACCTAAAACCATTTTCTCCCCCATTTCTTCGTCGACGTCATCATCGTTGCCTTTGACAGGGCAAAAGAAAAGCAAATGTCATCTATTCAAAGAATAATTAAACTAGCTGCACACACACACACATCCCTCATTCTAATTGCTTATCATTTAAGAGCTACAAACCTAAAAGGACACACAGCAGACACAGACACACAGACAGAGATCAAGGACAAGTGAAATCTCGTTCCAGCATAAGGCATAAAACCATGAAGCCACTTCCTTCCGTCACATGTCTCCTTGCGACGTCAGTTAAAGCCACCTACTGCGGCACGACTATCGTATCCTTCTCGGAACTCATGCAAAAATTATTTCCCACAAACGTCCTTGACGAAGAGGTGACTGCATCCCATCCCATCCCATCCGCCATCACGAAAGCATCAACTGCAAGATCTTTCTAATTACATCGACAAAGACAAACCTTCCAAGCTCCCCCGAATTCCATCCAGAGACAGAATCCAGTGGCTGGCTGAATTGTTTCTCGAACCGAATTAAAGTCGCCCCATGTCGGAAATGTTGTTTTTGCTGCTGGTGCCTGTGGTGGTGACTGCTTTATCATCATCGTCGTCCCAATGTCTTGCATTTGTTGTGTGTGTGCACAGAGAGCGATAAAAAAGTAAACACAGCCCCTCAGCTGGAAAATGAAACGAGGCCTACACATACCGCCACCAACCGACCGACGACCGACACGATACATCCTCGAAGCAGGTGAAGGAAGACAACAGCAACAACAACACGAATGACAACGCCAACGATGCCGATGATGATGTGATGTGTGCTCTGTTCGGATGGAGACCCTGAGATGACGATGCGATGAAAAGAACGTGTATATCTGCGGCTACAAATCTACCTGTGCATTGCTCACACTTTTCACACGATTATTATGTGAATTTATTTTTATTTCGTTTCGTTTCGTTTTTCTCTCGTTTTTATGACACGAACAGATAGTTTATCTTATCTCCCCTCTTCCCACAACTCCAACCAAACCATCGCCTTTCTTTCACTCGACCCCTGTGTGTGTGTGTGTGTGTGTGCGTGAGTTGAGTGAGTTTAGTTTGACACAACAATGACGTTTGATGACCTAGGTACAATGGAAACCTATTTGTCTGGAGATCGAAAACTTGTTCTTCGCGCTTCGGGGAATTCGATGATGATTCTTGTTTCGTTTGTTCTCCTTCTTATTGACTTCTGTCATTCTTCTTCGCGCCTGTGTCATTGACAGATGTCGGCGAACCATATTTTGTGGAGTCGCCTTTGTTTCCCCATCCATTTCGGTGTGTATTTAAACAAATGACAATTCCGAATAATTTGCATCTTCTCAGACTGTGTCGCGGCACAGGAAAAAAAGAACACCAGACACACACTGAACACGAGAACTTGTCGGGACCAGCGCCGCCGCCACCACCACCGCCGTACCACACTCGGACAGATTGATTATTTATCAATTTTGGGGAGTGGAAGCCGGTTCTCGACTGCCGGCAAGACTTCCCACAGTCTCTCCGCGAATTCGATGAATGAAATCAAGTTATGCAACAACGACACGGACGACGACAACGACGATGACGGCGATTGATTCATTAAACAATAAAAACCAAGAACCGAGAAAGTGAACAAAAAATCATTTTCAGTTCACATCGATTTGTCATAATTAAACCACAAAACAAAAAGAGAACCCGCGGCAAAAGAACTTGCACTCATAATTTTCGTACATTACTGTACCTCGCCGTTCAGTCTGACAGCTGGTTTTTTGCGCCACTTTTTCCGCCTGTTGGTTATGTCAACGGTAATTAAACGTCATCTTTCCCCCCACTCCACGAAAAAAAAGCACATGTCCCCACAGCATTTGATTGTTTTAACCGTACTGCGAATCGGTAATAAAATAACGGAAATTGTTATTTGACGAACAAGCACCCCGCAACAAAAACAAAAATCGGCGCAAGCAAAACACAAAATTTATAATCATTGGTTTCGGTTTCATGGATGGCATGACATCGTTTATCTTATGTTGGTGGTGGTGGTGGTGGTGATGGTGGAGCTGCTGCTGAGGCTACGTGGTTGGAGGGACGCGGACTGCAGGAGTCGATGTTTCAAGTTTCGAAAAGGAGATTTGCGGTTTTGTTGGATCGTTAATTGTTGTGCTGACTCGAGGCAATAACAGAAAATCATGCTCGAGTCATTCATACACATTCGTCTTAATGGCTTTCGAATGGAAACGGAACATTGTGCAGTGAGCACCGTCACCAATGGGGCTTAAAGTGAAATCATTTTTTTTTTTGCTTTTGAAAGCTAAGACCGTTGGGATAAGGATTGGTAAATTTAAGTGATTCCTTTGTTTTGGGGAGATTAGTCACAGAAGAGAAAGCGTTTCTCTTTTTGTTCGTTGTATGGAACACATCCCGACATGCGGCAAATGACAGATGAAGCAGAAAGTTGAAAATTTACCTTCCTGACAATCACCTTTTCAGATTGAGATAGTCAAGCGGCTTTAAAGGCGTTACAGGCAAGGATTTCATAAAGGAGCTTTGTAGCCTATGGCGCCTCATTATTGTAGTGTGATGAGATCCCTTGACATTGTGGATATAAAGGAAATGGAATGCAGATGAACTGACCAAGGCTGACTTCAATTTAAGCACAGAATCGGCTATCAATGTTAGACGAAATAACGAGACCCTCTTAACTTTCCGACCACATCTTCACACTCTGGCAGATTCTGGAACAGATCCAAGAAGTGCAAATCGACACTCTCCACCTATTTGTCGATTTCAAGGCCGCATATGACAGTGTGCATAGAGACGAGCTGTACAGAGCCATGTCCAGTTTTGGCATTCCTACCAAACTCGTCAGATTGTGTAAGATGACGGTGAAGAACTCGCGCTGCTCCGTCAAGGTCGGGAACGAACTCACCGAGACTTTCAATGTCAAAAAAGGTTTTAGACAAAGCGACAAACTGTCATGTGACTTCTTTAACATCATCCTTGAGAAGATCGTGCTTATCTTACAAGACAACACCACAGGCACGATCTTCCAAAAGTCAGTTCAATTGCCAGCTTACGCCGACGACACTGACGTGATTGGACGAACAAAGCGAGCCGTCAATGAGGCGTTTACTTGCATTGAAGGAAAAGCGGCTAAAATGAGTCTGGTGGTCAATCAGTGCAAAACGAAGTACATGCTGTCATCAAGGAAGGACGCACAACATCGACGTCTCGGACAGAGCGTCACACTAGGCAGCAGAAACTTCGGTAGTCAAGGACTTTGTCTTCATCGGCTCCGAGTTGAATAGGGACAACAACAGCAGCACCGGAATCAAACGCAGAATCGCTTTTGCCAATCGCTGTTTCTTTGGGCTCAAGAGGTAATTGAGTATAAAGCCCTCTCTCGAAGGACTAAACTGGTTTTGCGCTCCAGTCCTCTTTTACGGTGCACAAACTTAGATTCTACTAAAATCGGATGAGGAAGCCCTTAGTCTTTTCGAGAGAAAAGTTTTGCGTGCGATTTTTGGTCCTGTTTGCGTTGATGGCATCTGGAGGAGAAGATTTAACGACGAAGTCTATGGGCTGTACAGCGACATGCACCTGGTCAAGCTTCTTCGGATACAACACTTAAGATGGCTAGGCGATGCGTATGAACACCACTGCTCCGTCCCGAAAAGTTTTCGAATCTGAGCCATTTGGCCAATGCAACAGAGAACGAACTAGGCTAAGGTGGCGCACACAAGTGGAGAAGGATCTCAACCAACTTGGAGTGCGCAACTAAAGGCAGCTGGCGAAAGATCGTCCTGCCTGGAGAGGCATGTTGGTTGAGGTTTAGGTCCACCCCGGACTGTAGCGCCACAAGAAGAAGAAGAAGAAGAAGAAGGATCTTTCGTAGGAAGTCATTTTGAAGACATCGAGTCAGAATGACTTCTGCCGTTTGCGACAGCACGAGATTTGATAGATTTGTATGACTGCAGGTCCTAGGTGTTGAAAAATCGGAAGCTACTCATACATTCTGGTATCACGAGAGGCCAGGAGCCCTTTAGACATAGTTTCACCCTGATAGTGCTGTTGGAACCTTTGCGGTTGTTGTGATTAAGAACCAAGCAAGAGCTGGAACCGATTAGCCGTGGCATCTGATACGATCCACACTAGACACATATGTAGACCTAAAACAACCTCAAATTCATCATAGGTTTATGTATTAGAACTCCTTACTCAATGTTGAGTTTCATTTAATCGTTTGCTGTGACCCACAGAACAGCGAAAGTATTAGAAAGTCCCCGCTTCTTATTAAAGGAGGAGTGACGGTCCCTTAAGACGGAGTCTTTATTTGTACTTGGGATAACACACAGGGCCTAGTCAGCATCTCATCAGACTCTGGGTGTACGAACACCGTGGTATTGTCTTACCCGAGGTCGTCCAGAATGGAAGACTATGGCTTACCAAAAGATTTTAGACGAGCTGGACGGCTTAGAACCGCATGACGTAGCATAGACGAGGATGAATCAGCGCAAGCGATCGCACACGGACGTAATAGCTCTAAGGACCCACCAGTCAAAAATATTGAGGAGATATACGCCTAATCTGGCCGAATGAAGATCTCTATGCATTGAATCGTCTCATATTTCGCATTTGGGCATTTTGGGAATTCGGGCCTACAAATGAAAAGGTACAAGATTCGAATGATATCTCTCCATCGGCACCTCTTTCTTAGGCTACGCTCCTACTTCCGACCAAGTCGAGAACAAACCATAACGCGTTGCTCGCAAATCAAGCTTCGAAAACGTTCTGCTATTGCATTACTTTCGACACTCCCAATTCCTTGCTTGCGAAACACCATAAGATTATCGAAAATCCTAACGTCCCACTTAAGACTCGAGCAACAGTTGACAAGTCTCTTAAACTCGCCTGTTTGTACTCGCCCCCCTTAGCAAATGCAAAACTTCCAAGTGATCTCATCCTTCCTGCTCTGCACCAATCACGTCCATCACGTATCCCAAGAACGTGCAAAAAAGCACGAACACTCCCAACCACCACCACTATCTGCATCGATTCTTCGTTCAATGACTCAAGTGCACTCAAGTGAGTGACAACAAGTGCGCAACCCCTTTGTTTTCCCACCGCCATCACAGCGATGACTTCACCTCCCGTGCTATCAGTCAGAGATAATTCGACATCATCCCCCCGAACTGGCATCTAATCCGGTTTTGTGAGCGCTCTTAGCATGTGTCACACAACTAACGAAACGTCACAAATCCGTTATTTGCCTTCTACCATTGTGCTGTACGTTTATGTGCGCACAGATTATCCCGGAATGCTGCTATTTGCTCCTCGCACGACTGCCATGAAGATAACACACACGACTGTCGTACAAGAATTAAGATAAAGCGAGCATCATAAACCCCCACGCGGCATCACAAATGCATTCCCGTCCCGAGAGCAAGCTCGTTACAAATTGAGCACATTCCACGAAAAAAAAGCGTTAGATAACGAGCGCGGGCTAACGAACACACCCAAATTGAGCTCATTTACACCTCGGTCGCGCCAAGGACCCACAGAAGCGTGCAGACTGACTGACAACTCAATTCAAACAAAAATAGACAAAAGCGCTGACGACAGAAAACCCCGTCACTCATGTGACGTGCATGCATTTCAAATTATAAATTTTATGCTTAACACAATTTATTTAGTTGTAGATACTAGTTGACATGTGTTTCAAGCGGGCATGCTATCGCAAGTGTAATCAATTAACACAATCATTCAGCGACGCGCGATAGAAGGTGTCAAACAGTCTACACTGGTGTAGAGTTATGGAGAGAAAACGAACAAAACCTGTGTTTGTGTGTGGACGGCGATGGTGGTAGTTCGGCAGAAGATTATCTAATAGATATGCCGTACTAGACACTCGTGGCTGAAGACTCCAGACTGCTAATTGTTTTGGCAAAAAAAGACATAATTTCCAATTTGGACGGCAGTAAGTTCTGTCATAAAAAAAATTAAGTAGCGATTAAAAGATGGGTTTTCGGCTGAATCTTTGTGCCGGGTTATGACTTCACTGGGGCGAGAGTTGAAAGCACTCAGTGGCAGGAGTGCTAAAAGAATTATTACGCCATCATGGCAGTTTGATGGCAAACGGCGCTTCTTTTGACAGGTTAAGTAGTGACATCTAGAAGACTTTGAACTGTCATTGAAATTGTTATGGGATGGTGTAAAATTTGAACTTTTTTGTTCGTGAAATCTGTCCTTTTCGTTTACGGAAATTGTGATTGACATTAGGCTGCTTGAGGGAAAGTGACAGATGTCAAATGGAAATGCAATTAATGTAGATTATCTGTGTGGTGAACTACTCGGCTACACTTGAAATATATTTTCCGAATTGATAAGTTAACCGAAAACTACAACAAAAAAAAGGAATTGACAGATGTCAAATTGGAGTAGACAATAAGAAAAACGAAATTTGCAGTCTCGGTATTCTATGCTGACCCTATCAAGTTTTCGAGTTGTTTGAACAGTCGTCGTGCTGTCGAATTATAAGAAGGGTGTGACAGATGTCAAATCAGAATACAATACGGTTGAAAGCTCTTAGGACTGAGTTTCCGAGTCACACGCACTGCTTCATCTCATTTTCGTTAGTTCTTTATCGTGCTCCATCATATCGTTTAACAAAGAAATTGGCAAAAGCGCAAATTAAAATTGAAGGAGGAAACTGACAGATGTCAAGTGTCCGCACAAAGTAAGCTTCTGAGAGAAGGTGTTTGTACATATTCACACCGGTTTGTTTTTGGCTGGGACTCAGACTTTCATTCATCAATTTGTGAAACTCGAATTACGACACTAAGAGCGAAGATGTTGACAGCTGCCAAATTGACAAGCAAGTCTCTGCGCTGCTTTAGACAACTTCTCTTCCAGATTCGACTTGATTTCGAGATGATTGTGTGACCAAAAAGGTTGACGAGTTGTAAAGGAATAGGTGCCAAATGAGGCTGCCCTAAGCTGAATTTGACGTGAGGACGTGAGGTTTGCTGTTCTGTACTGGTTTGTGTTTATAACTAACAAGGGAGCAAGGAGCAAGGTCTAGCTTCTTCAGCAACTATTCGCGTTGAGAGTGATGTGTACGAAAGCTACAGTTTATAGCCGACCCCGAGGGACGAGATTTTATATGATTTCCTTTGGCAGAGGTTGGGACGTGGAAAAACGCGAAACGGTCACGATGAACAAAGCCACGCAGCATAGAAATGACAAATGTCATTTGGAATATAGAGAGCAGAACTTTTTAACTTGTATTCGTGGTCTCGAGTGCTGGTCCGTTTTGTGTTTCTTGCAGTTTGTACCCTCAATGTACGTCATCTACACAACACCAATGATGAAGAAGAGGAAAATGACTGTCAAACAAGATGTCTGCGAATTTTTGAATTTTGTCTACAAAACTGACAGATGGTACAGTTTGATTTGAATATCAAGTCAAACCTTAGGTGTATACTGTTTCGAGATTTCTATCGGCATTCCGTATGGATACTGAACAGATTTTGGCATAAGCGTTAACAAAGATGTGGAAAAACTGACAGATGTCATGTTTAAATTGAAAATTAAAAGCAGGACATTACCCTAGAAATCTTTGGTTTTCTCTTAGTATCTGTCTTTTCCTTACTTACACATCACACGAGTGTCAAAATGACATCTTTGAAGGAGATAATAAAATGGCGGAAATGTCAAATGATAACTTTAACTAAAACTTGAAAATGCTTTACTCTGCGAACTCGATCTTCTCAATTGTGTTGAATTCAGGATCAAAATTGTCCTTACTTGTTGTAAGGATAAAGGAACAGTCACAAGTGAAATGATGGGACTCACATTTGAATAAAATTTGACAAATGAATCATGTGGTTGGATCATGTGTACCGCTCCTTGCAAATTTAAAGAAGAACGGGTTAAAGTTGTCAAATTTCCAAATGAACAACACAAAAACTTTCAAGATGAAAATGACAGATGTCACTTTAGAAACAACAAGTATGTGAGGTATTCAGACAGGCAGTTTCGTTCTTATTTACTACCCAAGCTCATTGATCTTCTTATTCCGAACTGAGTTTAAAAAGTATTCAATCCAAGCGATTGACGTTAATGAGCAAAAAATCACATTCAAAGAAGATCAACAGACCAATGATTTCAGTCTAAATTTAGCAAAGACCTTCGGTTACTGAAATTTAAAATCATTCAATGAGATCTCTAATTGCTTGATTTAAATGTCAGCCCGTTCTGGATGATCTAGAAGAACGCATTTCGATCCGATCGCATCCCTAAAATACAAAGAAACTAAAGACCGTTTGTCAAAAACCAATTTATATGCCACACGAGAGCACAAGAACTCTCACGTTGAACGCATAAAAATCCGGCGCGACAGTCTAACTCAAAACTGCTGATACTTAACAAAATCGCCGTCAGAATGTGAAAACATTTCACGTCCACTTAGTGGGTCTCAACTTACGTCAAAATGCGAACGGAATCGTCTCCCCTTCTCGATGTCATTTAAGCCGGCGGCCGCCACGAGATCGTAAATCGACACCACTGGCGGAATGACAATGCAGTCAATTCGAAGTGTCACAAATGACATTTGCCTCTGAATCGTCAAAGATTTCGCCTCCCGACCGACGACCGCGAAGACGAAGAAGTGTACAAAAACTATGTGCCCACCGCCACTGACAGATATCTAATCTTGGTCTTGGGATGAAATTGATGGCGTGTTTCCTGTCATTTTTTGGTCATTGACCCAATATGTCAACTGATGGCGGCCGCTTGCTTTCGCGGTGTGGCTCAGCCCAAGTTCACAGTTTTTCGCCGACTTTACTTTCTCATTACGCTTCGCTTTGAGTCAAGTAAAGCGATTTGCCGGCGAAATAAAACTACGTGCTGTGGCCTTTGGTTTTTTTTTTTTGCGTGTTTTTCGCTCGTTTCTTTCGTTCTTTTTCTTCGCCTCGACACGAATGGCTATCTTATTCGTGTCGCTTGTTTTATTTTTTGCAAGGGAATTATTTATGCAGGTCAGCTTTGAGTTCATGCTGTTTTGATGGATGTCTTTTGGCTTCAACATGCGTCAGTAACATTGATTGTCATCGGGAGCGAAGCAAAGTGTCTCTCTGGAGGGGTATTTTTTTTTTTGCGCGCACTTTTCAAGCAACAACCACCAGCCACAGCCACGTTTTGGGTTTCTTTTGCTTAATTTGTATTTTTGGCAAGTCACTAGAGTCTCTTCCTACCTCCTACACACACACACCACTGCCCCTTCTGCCTGGTTTTGGAGTGCACTGAGTGAGAGGGAGGAGGGGGCACTGAAGTTATAAATCATTTCATTTTTCCTAGTTCTACCATGTGAAGGAGGGAGAAATTACAAATTCATGAGCAATATGTGATTTGTTTCCTTGATTTCGACAGACTGATGGACTAGTTTCCGGAAGAATGGGAGACAGACAGGCGTCCGTATGGAGGGGGAAATTCGCTGTCAACGTGTTGTTTGTTGTTGCAAGAGATGCTTCGTGGGAGGAAATTAATGTCCTGCGAACTCTTCCGACCCTCAATCAATGTCCTTTGAATGACTGCTCTATTTTGTGTTGTATTCGCTGCAAGCTTGCACAGAAAAAGTTCTGTTTTACTTATTCACTGGTTACATTTTTGTGACAACGTCATCAAGTCGATTTTGATAGAAGTTGACGAAGAATTGACGAAGAAACTACCGCTTCAGTATGACTTTGTCTTATTGGATGCTTAAAAAGTTAGCTAGCCACTCCGATTTTGGGCCGGAAAGGAATTTCCTTAAACAGAACGATTGACTCAACTCTCCCGAGTTGACTAAGGAAGCGCGTCATTGTGAAACTTCTTGGAAAATCTCAACGTTAACCATTCCCACGTTCACGCGATTAAGATCTCAAGCCCTTATAAGTTGCACACATTCCCCCCACCCGACTGAATCCCTCTCACAAAGAACCGATCGCACTAGTCAGTCAGTTCAGCGCCACGAAGTTCACTTCAGCAACACACTCAATTGAACTCGTGCAACTTCCTCTGTCATTGATGCTTGTCCAATTCCCTTGAACGCTCGTCCCTCGCACAGACATTTGCATGCGCACCCATTGCACTCTTATCAATCCAATGTCACTTCAGAGGATCATCAACATCAGCCTGGTGCCCGGTCTGTCTGGTGCGGCTGCTCCCCATCTCATCCCAGCATAGATATGCCAAACAGCCGTCATTCAGCGCGCCTCGATGCTCTACGCAATTCTTCCTAATTGACTGTGATTAGAATTTAAATGAATGGCCGGCCCGGTTTGCGTTCGATTCGAATTTTCGCACTTCGGCCGCCTGGGCCCTCTGGCGGCCATTTTTGTTTTATTATTCGCCGCAAAACATACAAAAAGATTAGAATCTATTTATACGAGTGAATGCAGGCTGCCAGCGGCGGTTGATAGCGATTGTAAACAACTTCAATTGCGTGCTGACTGAATGCTGTTGACCCCGTTAGGCCCGTCAATCGACAATCGGTGCTGTAATCAGACATGCAGAAAAAAGCATAACGCACACAGTGCCTCTGTATGTGCGCACTCCGGCAAATTAGTTCCACGGAAGAGCAGTCCACTCCACGTCGAAACGAGTTTTCCTTCCGAGAACGACACGCATAACAAGTATCCGATGGGCATTTGATTTATATGAGATCACAAATTTATGAGGTATAACCGATTTTTGCATGTGGGCGGCGCGATGATGGCGATGGCTTGGATGTCATTGTTCCAAGTTTAAAATTGATGTCATCTTAGCAATTTTTCGCTCTGCCTCCACGAATGACTTAGCGCGCCGTTTGCGGTTGGGATCTAATCAAAATTCGCAACGCAAACGGCCAGAGCGCCGGGGAGCGGCGAGCGGAGACGCACCACTACTGTCACTGCCGTCGCCGCTGCCGCTGTCGTCGCATCGTGCTTGAGACTGATTGGCGACAGGGGAGCCAAATTCATAAGCGAGGACGTCATGGCGACGCTTTTGAAGGCAGGCCTTAATTGTGTTTTCATTGGATGACTGATTTTGGTCGAGTGACTAGACCAATTGTCTCTAGTGAACTGGAATGCGTCGGAGCGGCACAAAGCAACATGTTCGCACAGATATGGACGGACAGATGGCTTGTGGATGATTCGTGCCAGTAAGCGGTGTAATGATGTTGACCTTGATTGCTTAAAAGTGAAGAAATAGACTTCTGTCATAATTGACAGTTTCAGTTCTGAGTTGCTTGGCATCTCTTGTCGGTACTTAGGAAACAGAAAATGGCTTTAATTTAGAAACCAAAGAAACCAAAACCAAAAAGTCAAGTTTTACGTATCCTAGTGTGTCTTCACAGGCAGAAACTGAAAATTCTTACGAGACTGCGTTTTGACTGGAAGGAAAAAGTCGCAAAAGTCACTCACTTTGTGATTTTTGATTTGTGATTTTGTCTATCAAAATCACGCCTAAAATCTTAGAAAAATCAGCTGCTCTATTGGGCATCTCGTTGCTCAGTCTGAGAATCAACACTAGAGGACTCAACTTTCATGATACACACAATCAGTGCACTCTGCAGACGAGTTCAAAGGCCTAGTATGACGTACAGCGCCATACTGTGTGCCCACGCAAAACTGCAGCTGCTGTCAGTGAAAGTGTGATGCAAATTTAAAATTATTCCATTTGGCAACAAATTAGACTTGACGTTGCCAACAAAACGTCGATGCCTTCAAAATATGTGGCGCAAGTGAATGGTGCCAAGTCACACGAATATCGGAGGTGGCACGTGATGTTTAAAACTTGCCGTTTTTTGAAAATTTGATTTTTTTATCTTTAATTTAGTACAATTTGGGCCTTTTTTGACAAACAAGTGATCGACACTTTGGAAAGGTTTATCTTGCCAGCCAGATGAGTTTGACACACGACTGAACAACAGAATCTCTTAAGTTTCAGTTATTTTAGTTAATAAGTATTTCAGCTTACATGTACAGGAAATAGCTCAATTGCTGCAACCTTCAAATTCCCATTCAGGACAAAAATAAAAAAGATCGTAATACGCAGAATCCCTAAAAATTATAAATACCAAAATACCTCAAGATCTGGAAACGTCAAAATTACAATTTAGGACAAAATCGTGAACCAAAAAGAAGCAAGATACCCGAAAGTCTGAAAATCAAAAGTCCTTAAATATGAACCTTAAATTATGCAACGTCCAAAACCCAGTTCAGCTCAATACCCAAGCAAACCAAAACAAAAAACGGGATACACAAAGTTCGAAAATCAAAATTACGAAAATAACCCAAATCCTCCGAGATGTTAAAATCTTAGTTCAGGCCAAAATCCAAAAAACCAAAAAACGTGATGCTCGAAATCCTAAATGCCAATAAATCGCAGTTCAGACAAAATCTTGAAAACCAAAAACCGTGATTCCCAAAATCCCGAAAATTTAAAATCACAAAAACAAAGCCGAACAGTGGATATTGGCATGATTCCAACATCTCCACTTCCTGAAACCTCCGGCATGTAGCACCTGTTCAGAATTTCGCTCAAGTCCAAAATTTGGATAAGTCCTTCTCTTTGTAAGTACTTCGCAGAATTGAACAACTTTATTATTTTTGGGATGTTGGGCACTACAAAATTTTGGATTGTTCGTGATTTTGAATTTTTGGAAATTTAGATTTTAAGTACTTTGGATTTTTAGGCATTTTCGGTTTTTAAGGATTTTTCAATTTCTGGATTCTGCTTGACGTCGTTGAGGCCCTGTTTAGTCAAACTGATAAATCTGTCCTGAAATGTTAAATTTGCTTCTCCATTGGTACCTCTGGTAAGTCATTAGCACATCAGAAAACATTTAAGAACCCGCTAAATCCTTTTCCTGTGACTAGCAATATTAAAACATATTTCTCTACAATGACTAGAACATTTTAGGCGGTTTTCCAAAATTGATCTGATCGTGAAAATAAATTAAACGGCGCCTCTGATTTCTTTCGAAGAAAAGCTCCCTTCCTTGTTTAGCTGCTTAAGAATGAAGAGTCTTCAACTGCAACAAAGAAAAACGTCCATGTGGCGTGCACACACGACAAATACACGAATGACCCCGTCAAAGAATCGCCTCTCCAGAGGCTTAAACACAACACCCTGTGAAAACCCCTTCTTAACCCGTTCCCCATGCCATTACTTCACTCCTTCCTGTCATCATTCGCCTGCTTTCGAAATTCAAAAACATTTCATTTTGCATGCCAGTCGTGTGGTTTGCACATTGCAATCAATATTGAATCGTGAAACATCTTGGATTTCCTCCACACTTGATTTTAAATGCTTCCTTGATGTGATCATAACTTTCGGGCATAAATTCGACTCTCATTGATGATTCAGCTGGCGTCCATTTAATGATCCGCCGTTTTAAAGCCTGTCAACTGGAGGGTGAGCATAAAATGAAGAGAGTATCTGAGCACCTAATGTTTCTGATCACGATGTTGAGGATTTTCATTGAATTCGAAGAAATAGGTGTCGTCTTGTGTGCATTTCATGTGGGCTGCGTGATGCTGTGGAACCGAATGCGCATCTGTAATGATGAAGTGATGTTGGGGATACTGTTCTTAGGAAAAGGAGAGTGAAAGTGTTTGGATTTTTTTGAATCGTGCTGAGATTGTTTTAAGTGGGTGAGGTTCACACAAGCATGGTCCTACTGAGTTCGTGGTCGGGCAGTAAGAAAAGCTTCTCGATAAATGGAATTCTTAAATGCCAAGTGAGTGGTTATGTTTTTTCTTAAAATTCGTTTTGTTGTAGGGCACACACACAACATCGACGTCTCAGCTAGAGCGTCCCACTAGGCAGCACAAACTTCGAGGTAGTCAAGGACTTCGTTTACCTCGGCTCCGCTGTAAATAGGGCCAACAACATCAGTACCGAAGTCAAAAGCGAATGCCAATCTCTGTTTCCTTGGGCTCAAGATTCAATTGAGTAATAGAGCCCTCTCTTGAAGGATTAAACTGGCTTTGTACAACAGCTTGATCATTCCAGTCCTCCTTTACGGCGAAGAAACTTGGACGCTCCTAAAAGCGGACGAGGAAGGCCTTAGTCTCTTTGAGAGAAAAGTTCTGCGTGCGATTTTTGGTCCTGCTTGCGTTTATGGCGTCTGGGGGGGAAGATTTAACGACGAACTCTATGGGCTGTACAGCGACATGCGCCTGCTCAAGCGTCTTTGGATACAACGCTTAAGATGGCTTAGCCATGTAGACCGTATGGACACAATAGCTTCGGCCCGAAAAGTCTTCGAATCTGAGCCTTTGGGACAACGCAACAGAGGACGAACTAGGCTAAGGTGGCGCACACATGTGGAGAAGGACCTCAAACAACTTGGAGTGCGCAACTGGTGGCAGCTGGCGAAAGATCCTGCTGACTGGAGAAGCATGTTCGTTGAGGTCCGAAAAGAAGAAGTTAAGTTCGGTGGATGCAGTCTTATGTTTTGGAATGCGTGTGTTAAAGAGGATAAGGTGTACGAAAGAGAATCGACGGGCGAATGACTGCTCAAATGTGCAAAAATGGGTTTAATCGATTTTAGATGTGACCCTTCAACGTGAATATGATCCAAAAACACACAGCCAACTAACAAAAGCCCGGCTAGTCCCAATCTTCGGGCCTTCCCCCAATAGAACATCTTTGAGGTCATATCAAAAAAACAACTGTCATATTAAAAATAGCAAATTACTGAATTAGATCCAAGGCCAATTTTTTGAACACATCCCTTCACTGCAGACGCTTAATGCTCATGTTCTTGATGAATAATAAAATTTAAGTGGCACTGCAGCCCACAAGGGACCAAGTCTCAGCATCTACAACAACTACTCGTGTTGTGCGTGCTACTGTTCTCTCAGGAGTTGAAGGGACCTGAAGCGAGAGTTGAGAAGCTTTTCATAGACAACAGCAACAGACAGACAACTCGAAAAAAGTGGTGCCGTGAAAAAATTCATGGTGTCCCGTCCACGTTCTTGATTGCAAATTAAAATACTTTTTCCGTTTGCCATTAAGACTAAACTTTAAGCTTGTTTTTGGATGTCTCTTAAGACACACTGCCTAGCTTTGAATGGAGAAAAACATCTCGAAGGCCACGTTCAGCGACCTACAGAAGGAGCAGAAGGTTCTTGTGTCAAAGGCTTAGTTCTTCTTGAGTACATTTTGACGTGAATGCCTGTTGATAGCATACATTCCAAGATTGCAAAACAATGCCTCCATTATGGAAAGGAATGAAAATCATTTGTAAGTACAGGGTAGGACTAAAACTTAAATGGTGTCGTATTTTTGTATTTTGACGCTACATTAAGGCCAAACCAAAAAGAGCAAGTCTCAGACCTCTAAAAGGTGGATATTATCGTGGTCCATAAAATGCGATAGGAAGGATGACAAAATGTGATCTCTATAACAGAGATTGTATTAAGGAACGATGAGTAATCATAATCACCCAAATGCGTACCTCTGCTACACTGGCCTAGTTCTAATAAGCCTCGAACCGGTAAGTGACATAATTTCGCCAAATGATCCCTCAAATACTTCACTGGAGGTCTTAGAAATTGGCTCATAAGTACTGATCAACTGAAGGTATTCCTATAGTAATGTCAAGTCATATGATCGCAACACTTTGCAACACCTTCGAACACATCACTGAAAAGTCGATAAATTTATAGAAAACTGTAAAGAGAGTGCCAAATAACCAGCATGGACATCGCTAGGGATCTTTATTACCAAACAATTATCGAACCTTGGCAAAAAGTTTGACACATATGGAAGACTCGATGTTTGGGTACCACATGAAATGAGAGAGAAAATTGGACTGAACCTTATTTCCGCTTGTGGTTAGTTCCTAAAACTGATCTAAATCGAAGCCATTTCGAGTTTCTGGTGAGACATGCATGACGAACGACAATAAGGCTCGAATATAGGGATACGCCTTCTAAGCTTTGGTTCCAAATTTTCATTCATTTTTGAACGTCAATAACTTCTCAGAGGAAAATGTGATTTTAATATGGTCCCATAACAAAATAAAGCTCAGCATGCAATTTTCCAATCAAACTATAGTATTGCCAGATGTCATTAATATACCTAAGCAGAGGTTTCTATCCTACCTCACGGCAAAAATGTTTCAATCGTCCAACATTTCACAACTTGAAACGCAACAGAAAAGGAAATCCCCACAAAAACCATTGAATGCCAATTGGAATGAAGACATTTTTGTTCAAAATTCCGTTAACCTAACCTCACATCAACAATTCACACGCCTATCACCACTCTCCATCCATTAATCCCCGAGCATGACCAATTCCTCAAAACTGTACCAAATATGAAAGAAATCTCCTCCAATCCGACACAGAATGACAGAATGAAAAATGAGACAAAACCTTTGCACACGCACACACGTCACACATCATCAGCTCAAAATCGTATTCATATCAAGTGTACCGTTAATAAGTAGATCTTAACCTAAATAACAAGACTCAGCACTCACCTCTTAAATCATAGTTCCCATCAATCTTAACATCGATTGACTCGAAATATCCGCTAAGCGACTCGCATGTCTCCCTAATCGTATCCTTATTCGACTCCGCATGCAAATGGTGACCAACACCAGCACTACCACCGGGTGACGCTGAATCACCCAGATTTTTAGCATTCACTAGCAAGAATAACAACTGAAAACACAACACCGACCACACTTGGTAATTGCACTTTTTCTGACACTTTGGCGAGGCCATGACTTTTTGCTTCTCCTTGCCTTTTTGAAAATAAGAAATTTGAAACAATCGTGAATTCGGCCAATCAACCGAACGACGAAGTCACCAAAAAATTGCAACGCGACGCGAATGCACTCTTCTTGTGTTGTGTGTTTGAAGCAAAATCAAAGAAGAACAGAAAAATTGGGAAAACGGCTGGCAGCACCAAAAAAAAAAAATTCGCAAATGACAGTTGTGACAAGAGCAACGGCGACAGCGACGAAACGACAGCAACGACGACGACGACGACACAACGACACAGCGACAACGGCAACGGTGGCGACGAGAACAACGACACGGCGACGTTACGACTTGTGATGGCGGTGTTGTATGCACCGGCACAGCAGAGAACAGTGGTTTTGCACTGTGCAACCGTTGATCGTCGAACAAAAGTGACAACGAGTCAGAGCCAGCGAATGAGCGCGACAACACGCCAAGTATGAGCGTGTGCTGTGTGAGTTGAGTTCTCCACCTTTCCCTGTTTCACGTTTGCATATTTTTTTTTTGTTTTCGTAGATTCGCACACCAAAATACCACTCAATGTGGTGCGGTCTCTCTCGCACTCTTTCTCTCCGTCACTCAGAGTTGCCTCACAGCGAGACAACGGCTAAGTGTTGGGTGATTTACTAGATGGGGGCCAAAATTGGCAGGCGGCAAACAAAACCGGGCGTCGACGAAGGCGGAGGAGGGTGGCGGGCGAACCGAAGAAAAAAGAATTAATTTCAAGACTACACTGCGTGGGATATATTTTTAGCTTGTCTTGTTGTGTGTGCTTAAAGCATCGTGCTTCCCTCTTTCCTCTCTGTCACTCTGACACACTCAAACACACACGCGTTCACTGACAGCAAGGAAAAAAAAAACAACAAATTCGCACTTAATCTAATTCGGGCTGCGGCGAGAGAGACGGCGATAGGCGGTTGGACGACGTGCTTTTTTCGCTTTTTTTGGACGTTTGATATCAGGAGTGATAACAGGCGAGATCCCACATTCAACACTTTGACACTCGATGACGGTACTTTGATCGTTGACGTATCGGGCGGCGAGAGACAACTCTCCAAAGGAACGGTTGTTTTGGTTTGTGATCTCTGTCGCAGTTGGAGCCACGATCCCCTTTGCCGAAGAAATTCGCAGCCAATTGGACAGTTTGAAGCGTCACAAGTGTTTTTCCCTACACCGTCCTGGCTCACTGCGGAGGAGCAGACGAAGACGACAATGGCGACGACGAAGATTAGATTAGAGCGAGCGGGCCCCACACAACTCTGATTTCATTCACATTCGCAACAGCGGTTGACAGTACTCGAAGTGGACAGCATGCACTTGTCGTCAAATGTCAGTGTCAATCAATCACACACAAAAGTGGAAAAGAAAATCAAACGGCAACAGAATCAGGGAAAATACAAAAAATCTGTTGAGAGTGTAGAATTCCGGAATCGCGTTTGGCTAGAGCACGGCGCGCACGTACACACGTTCACACGTTCGAACAACTTCTCCGAAACTGACAAACTGAAAATGAACAGCTCTCGGTTTGCCGACCTACCACCGCTGGGTGTGTGTGTGTGCGGCGCTCTGACAGCTGTTTCCATTCCACTCAAACCGAGTTCGCCTCGAACTTCGCTCGAACATGAGCGCGTCTGCCTGTCAGCGGGTGTGTGTGCGGTCTCGAGAGACAGTGCATCACCGGCGAAAAAGGAATTAGGAAAAAGGAACTACTAGTCAGAGTGGAACCTGTCTGACCAGAATTCACCACCAAAAGCAACAAAGAATTGCCCACAGAGCAGGAGGAGAAAACAAGAAGAACACCGCGAGAGAGAATCTTCGACGGAGTCTGCTTGCTGTTGCTGTCCTCGTCCTCTCTCATCCTCGTTCATTGTTGAATGAAGAGACATAAAAATTTCTCGTGTTGCGTTGTGTGGTGCTTCGTTTGTTTGGGATTGAGGAATAAATAAATAATGCAAGCGATAAAGATACGGGTGTTAGAATGAATAACATAAAAACCAGAGAGACGAGTGTGTGCCGGGCGGATTTGTTCAGTGGGAAGGACGGAACAGCAGGTAGGCAGGCAGGTAGGAGAGACACACATTCTTTTACTTGACAATGACGGCGACGACGACGACGACGACGAAGGGGAGACAGTGACAGTACTTGGGCTCGGTGCTGAGTGTGAAGGCAGAGGACATTCCCGACAAACATGCGATGCAATTTTTGTTGTTGTTCGTGCCGTTCAGTCGGCGCGGTCGGTGTTTCAAATGCAATGTTAGATTGCCGGTGTGAATCACGTGTGCGTTGCAGCGGTGGCGCAGTGTTGCCAGGGGGAGTTTCAGTGGCAGGAAGAAAATTTCAGTTTGACTGAGTGTAGGATCTGACAAATAATTTTTGCGTAAGCTTTTGATGGTGAGTCGATATTCGAATTGAACCACACATTCTCAGCCGCATCCTCATCTGAACCATGCGACGATGGGGACTGTTCTCCCCTATCATGCTAGTCTCACGTACATTTTGCGCAACCTTGCATACGCAGTGGCTTTGGCTGATTCATTGGGGCCAAAACTTGATTTAAGAAAATACGCTCCTTTCGAGGCGCAGCACTAAACTCCAAGAGATAAGTTTTCAATATTTCCCAACACAGTTCAAGCATACAGCGACTCATTTCGTTCCGCTCGTGTGATACTGAATTTTCTTTCTAGATATCTAGCGCCTTCTTCTTCTTCTTCTTCGCTACAGTCCGGGGTGTACCTGGGCCTCGACCAACATGCCTCTCCAGCCAACACGATCTTTCGCCAGCTGCCGCCAGTTGCGCACTCCAAGTTGGTTGAAGTCCTTCTCCACTTGTGTGCGCCATCTAGCTTACGCCGTCCTCTGTTGCGTTGTCCCAATGGCTCAAATTCGAAGACTTTTCGGGCCGGAGCAGTGGTGTCCATAAGCTCTACATGGCCTAGTCATCTTAAGCGTTGTATCCAAAGACGCTTGACCAGGCGCATGTCGCTGTACAGCCCTTAGAGTTGGTGGTTAAATTTTCTCCTCCAGATGCCATCAACACAAAACAGGACCAAAAATCGGACGCAGAACTTTTCTCTCAAAGAGACTAAGGGCTTCCTTATCCGAGTTTAGAGGCAACCAAGTTTTTGTGCCGTATAGGAGGACTGGTGTACAAAGCCAGGTTAGTCCTTCTCGAGAGGGCTTTATTACTCAATTGCCTCTTGAGCCCAAAGAAACAGCGAGTAGCAAGAGCGATTCTGCGTTAGAGTTCGGTATTGGTGTCGTTGTCCCTGTTCAACTCGGAGCCGATGTAGACAAAGTCCTTGACTACCTCGAAGTTTCTGCTGCCCAATGTGACGCTCTGTCCGAGACGTCGATGTTGTGTGTCCTTCCTTGATGACAGCATGTACTGCGTCTTGTCCTCATTAACCACTAAGCCCATTAGCGTTAGTTAGCAATTGAACTGATTTTTGGAAGATCGTGCCTCTGGTGTTGACTTGTGAGTTACTCACGATCTTCTCAAGGATGATGTTAAAGAAGTCACGTGACAGTGCGTCGCCTTGTCTAAAACCTTTTTAGTGTCTGTTAGTGTCAAAATTACCTCTATATGATGGATCTAGTCCACACTGTGCTCAAAAAATGAAAGAGACGAGGAAGTTGATGGTAAGTCTCTGAGGTGGTTTTGTTTTCCTTTTAGCCCTAGATGCACAAGAAAGTAAACCACCTCAAAATTGTCCATTCTCAAATTTTTTTCCCGGTTGATTTCTGACAGATCAATATTTTTTGACAACATACAAACATATTATACCCTCTCCCCTTACATTCAAGACTAGTTCGTTTCACTTGTTCTTCGATTGGCGTAAGAGCGTGTAAATATAAGGGTCTTCTAGGAATGACCAACAATGTTGATGTTGCAGTAGTCCAGGAGTTGTAATCGCCTGTCTAAGGAAGGGTCTTTCGTGCTAACACCTGACCTTTTGTAACAGATCACTCAATAAGTCCTAGGACACATTAAATTTTGTTAGTGGCGCCCCTATATGTTCCGGGACATATTGAGTGATGTGTTATTATCATCGTTTGTGGCAAATTGAAGGAATCACAAGAAAAGGTTTGCTTAGGAAACGTAACTTCTATCGAATGCTATGCATTCACTTAAATTCAGGCGTCCAGACAATTACCGTACTTTGTTTCTGGAATCACTTTAGTTTCTTGACGATTGCTCAGATTGATCTGACATCACTCTCAGATGGTTTTCCGTCAGTTAATTTATGTATATGATAATTCCCAGGGTGTCTTTCCTAATGTTGGTCAGTGCAGGGCAGGCAGATCTGAGGAGCTTTCCTCTTCTTCCTTATCCATGCATCTGCTACAGAAGTCGTTGTATGATAATCCTATTCTTCCGGCGTGTCTATCCATTGCGCAGTATCCTGCGAGGAACTACGTAACTTCCGTTTTTCCTGCATGGACTGAGGATGGCCGCGTATGTTCGTAGATCCTGGTTTTGTCATACTTTTTTCTCGCTTGTAGGCACTTGCTAAGACTGTTCCATTAATTGAGACTGGCTCTGTTGATTGCTAGATCTGTGACTTAAGCTTTTTGGACATTCTTATGGTGCCCAGATGTTTTTTTCTAATATTGTCTGCTTCACAGTTTTCTAGGATATCTCTTTACGCAGGAACTTGATAGATCTGAAAAACCAAACGACAGAGTCACAGCAATTTTGATTTTGAGAAAGATGATCTGACTGCCATAATTGCTGACGGTCGGTGAAAATGACAATGCTCTCGTTGGATGTCACTCTCATCAACAGCCAGTTACGTAAACAGGGTCCAAAGGATAGCTGCTTCACGAATAGCTGTTACTTCTGACTGGAAGACGCTACAATAATCAGGTAACTTGCTGATCTAGTGATGTTCCCGCTCCCACTGCACTCCCGATTTTATTGTTATATGTTCCGTACCGACTTCGTTTCCCATAATTGTCTGCTCTACTCCAATCCACTACTACGAAGTCTAAGATCGGGGTTAAGTTAAGTTTACTGGCGTGTTCGTTGATTGCTCCATAGCGAGAGTATCTTGAGGCTCAGCGCCGATTTTGCTGCAAATTCTTTGCCACAGATGTCTACAGGAGTGAAGCGCAATATCGTTTCAAGTGGCTGGAGTTGGTGATGTCCGCATTGGGACTGTAGTTGACACACATACCATCCTTTGGACGCTGTTTACATAGCTGGCTTTATACATTCCCCACAACGCCATAGAGTAGTATGAATCTTATCACGCCGATGTACAGCCACCTTATAACATAAGGGTTGATTCCCAGATCCAACTAAAAGCCCTTTTGAAAGCGTTAGGTATGGTGATCGCATTCTTTATTCTTTCTAGTGAGTAGTGTTCCAATTGACATTTCTATTGAATACTAGGCCAAGAGTTTTGCGCCGATCAAAGAACATGAAAGCGTATCCCTTGTTTAATTTGGTCCAGGTTTAAGAGGATTACAGCTTTTCAAAGCATACTGTACGGTTCTGTACGCTCAATTACTGCACACTCCATCGCGATCTTCTCAACGTAAAGTTTAAGGGACCAGAGCCGAGCTTCTGTAACAACTCCTCGTGTTGTGCGTGCTACTTTCAGGAGTTGAAAGGACCTTCAGTTCGAGGTGTCCCGCCCGGGTCGATGCACTTACCCACTACGCCACGGCGACCACAAAAAAATAGTGGATTGGTATCATAAAAACGCAGATCTACAAAGATTCATGAAAACATTTGAAGCCAGAAGGCAATCCTCAAAAGAGTCACAAGATACCTTACTCAATATTTGTACGTTGTACAAGCCTTTGCGAGTTTGTTCCTTATACTGATGCGACAGTCCTGGTTAAAGATCGTCTTCAACCAAAAAATTCCGTCTTCAAGATCTATGCAGTCACAGAAATCACATTGTGAAGCTTTTCGAAATTTGTAATATGACATTTGCAATTTATTTCCCCCGTCAGTTTCGCCAAAGGCCCACATCCCATGGTGCAGGATCCTCAAAGCGCCTTTAACGTGACCTTGAAAAAAGTTCCCTTCACTCACGTGTCCAGTATTTCATCACAAACCGTGCGCAACAGAACTCCACTCGTCCTCGAAAATCGATCGCCAGTTATCCCCTCTAATCAAATTAGGAACACACATTTCGGGGCAGAAATTCGAAGATTTGGCTCCACTCGGGTACATGTGCCCGTGCGTGTGAATTTGTATTCCCAATTAGATCTAGACGTCTCGGCAAACACGACTTCTCGTTCTCGACTCGACTCTCGTTCCCATGGCAAGTGAATGTCGTGCAGTGGCCGCTGCGCTGCAGCCACATCAAGCGGTGTTCTGAAATTTTGAGAATTTCTAATTTCTCCACGTCCAATTATTGATTGCCGTGCTGGGACAGTTTAGACAGTTTATCCGCAGCACGCTTCTCTGGTACCGTGCGGCTGTGTGTTGATGTGTGTGGCATTTTTCGATGAGAACCAAAAGCACCACAGCGAATCGATATCTTGACGGATGGTTCTATTTCCGAATCAATTAACACAATTACGATTAATTTTATTCCATTAGGTTGTGTTCGGTTTTCGGTTAGACGCTGTGATGGGTTGACGGGTGGCGGCGGCGGCGCAACGGCGGTTCGATTGGAGGCGAGCCGGAATTGAGTGTTAATTCGACTAATAGTTGGCCATACACAGACGCAATTTATTTTATTTGTTAGAGAGATAGGCGAAACTGTGATGGTGTATCGATGGAGTCGATCGTTGGGGAAACTAGTCAATTGTTTGTGAGATAATGGTGCGGGAGGTGGGGGGGGGGGGGGTGTCTGTGGTTTGTCTCTTGGGGAGACTGGTGAACCGGCTCAATTATGGGAGCATTTGTTTTTCTCGTGAACTGAGCCGATTAATGCGGAATTGAGACTGACCAGATGGGAGTGGCCCTAAAGAAATGGATGTCATGGACTGAGTTGGACAGACAGTTAAGAGGTAGAGCTCTGCCTACTCCACTTTCTTAGTACTTTGAGAATGTATGTTGCATGGCACTTAGCATGAACACTGCCACATCATAATATTTTTGAGCTATAAATTGATGGGCGTTATTTTTTTTTGGAACTTACGCCATTTTGGTCATATCAACATTTTGTAATTTCAAGTTTCTGTTCTTAACGTTGTCAAACTATTCTTTCAAGTTTGACATTCCATCACAGCACGTCATTTTGCACCCAAGAAATATTAAAAAGAATAAACTGGCAACGCTCGAGTTTCACTCACGTGTAGATGGCTTCGTTTCTGTTACCTGCATTTAATACAAGCAATACGAATTTATACATGCATAGATACGAGTGACTAAATGGGTATATATTTAAGTTATCACTCAAAAAATTACACTGATAATAGAATATAGAGGTGTATATTTATGTATATCAGAACATCCAAATTCTGGGACAAACCGTACCATACAATTCAATATGCGTGCAGATGCATAATTATATATTTACTCTCACTCGCAAAGTCATACCTACACACATACATATACCGTTACCTACATCGGACCCGTGAAACACTTTCATTCTAAACCAACAGAGTATAAGTGTGGGTCGACATCGATTTATAAGCCACCACGCACATTCAGCTTGTTTCATTGGCATTTCGTTTATGAAAACGAAACCATAAAAATGTCAAACTTCCAACTCAGTTGTGCTTCCCAACGTGAAATTTGATCGGTCGGCAGTCGTCGTCATCATAGTCAAAGGGCGGAAGGCCAAAATAATTTTCTAAATCGATCTATGTACGATGAATTTGTAAGAAACGGCTAAATAGCGATATCGACGCAAATTTTGCTACCAAGTAAAATCCACTCGATCTTGATGATGATAAAAAAGATTTAGAAGATAGAGAAATATCGAGACTGAAGTTGAAGTCCTAGAGTTGACGGACTAGCCCTCAACTTCTTTTTAAAGCAACTAAAGATGATTTGTCTGGATGATGTACTAGCTCTTCGGTAAGAGGAAAGAATGTGACAAGAGTGGAATCTTGTTGTAGTTCGACCTGGACGAAGAAAGACCTCTATGACTAAGTCAACTCCAGAGGAAACAGTTTCCTACAAGATCCTCTTTGCGGTTTTGAATGAATGTCTGAAAATGATTGGTAACACCCTGCTAGGTCCTTGCAAGTGGGGTTTCATCTCAGGAAAGTTCACAATAGATTGAATCCGTACATCACCTCAGATCCTGGAAAAAAACGATGCATTAAAAATTTAGGTCAACCGTTTATTCTTCGACTTCAATGACAAGGCAATCTATTCAGTGCCATTTTTAGTTTTGCCTATATTCATCCAATTACGTCAATATCATCCGTGAAGAACATCCGTTGCAAAACTTTTGAAAGATCGTACCCTTGGTGTTGACTTGTGTGTTTTGGATGATCTTCTGAAGATTCATTTTGAGAATGTGGCCTTGTTCAAGACCCTTTAAAACATTGAAGGACTCGGTATGCATCGACCTTTTTCAGGATCTGGAGTGAGGCGTTTTCTGACATTGAAACGGAATCTCAACAAATTTGGTGTACGACAGTGGAGGCAGCTGTCGAGAGACCTGGAGAGAGATAGATGGTTGAGGCCAGACTTTAAAAGAATGATAAACAACAACCCAAAAGGCCGGGGGATATCTTACAAATTGCTCGACGAATGCACGGCCCTGTTTGTGAGGAAAGTGAATGGATGAGAAGTGATAGATGCAATCTTTCCAAGATTCTACAGCCAAGTTAGTGCCTGAATCTCACCCTCAAGTCGCAAGAAAAAGTGAAAGATCGACATCGAGGCCAAGTGGCCGAGATCGCTCGGGAGCTTTGTCCTTGTGACTGGAAGCAACATTACGGGATTGTCAGGGATAGGAGGCAGTGAATGCGCAAGATTTGACTATTTAAGGGCGACCGGTCTGTTGAGAAGGAAGTAAAGATGAAGTCGCGGGGAAAATTTTCAAATGCACACTTTTAATAGACGCGCATATCAAAATATAGAAAATCTTCTAAAGGATCACCTTTAATGAGCAATTAGTTTAAATTCTACAACACTTTATATTTCTTCTTCTTCTTCTTCTTGTGGCACTATTGTCCGGGGTGGACCTGGGCCTCAACCAACATGCCTCTCCATCTTTCGCTTGCTGCCTCCAGTTGCGCACTTCAAGTTGGTTGAGGTCCTTCTCCACTTGTGTGCATCATCTTTGTCTAGGCTGTCCTCTGTTGTGTTGTCCCAATGGCTCAAATTTGAAGACTTTCCGGGACGGAGCAGTGGTGTCCATACGCTCTACATGGCCTAGCCATCTTAAGCGTTGTATCCGAAGACGCTTGATCAGGCACATGTCGATGTACAGCCATTAAATCTTCCTCCCCAAATGCCATCAACGCAAACAGGACACACTTCATATTTATTTAAGCCATCAAAGACCTTCATTTATCGGACGCTTAAGATGACAGCTACCTCGTAGCCATTGCTTGTCACGTTGAAATCATTTTTCTTTTCTAGGGCTGCCAAAGCATTTCAGTTATCAACCTATCAAACTGTTGGCATGTTCTTTAAAATGTGTTTCATCATAGACCAAATTTAATGACAGATGGATGACTCCAAAAACTGTTCAAAACTGAGACTTAAAGTCTTTGCTTAACAAGGTGTATGCCAAGTTGAATTCTGGAAGAATGGTACAGCGGCGTCCACGTTAGAATTAGAAATGTATGTCCTCTGTTACACTCAAGTCCCTCAAAAACAAAACAAACACATCAGAGCTGTGATCTCAAGCCTCCCTCACCATCACCAGTTTTCCTTCGTTGTGACTCCCCCTCCGTTTCAGCGAGCACCATACATTCTTTAATAACTGTCAAACCACAATGCTTACAAAAAAAAAAAAACGCCCAACATGACTGCAGACAAAAAAAAACGAAAAACGACAAAACGTCATTAGAGTTGTATCCTTAATTGGAATGTCGATTAATTGCAGAGCGGCGCACACAACTCTTCCAGCTTCTCACGCTCAAGGGCTGACCAAGTTCTTTTGTTCTTTCTGTTTCCGATTTTCCACTCCACACCCAGTGTCGGATTTCATTAATGCGCGACATGTGTCATGGATCGACTGTCACACTGACAAGCGCTGATGTTTCTGACCTTTAAGCGTATGCATGTAGGTCTCCCCAAAAATAACGCGCCAGCAAAGCAAACACACCTGACAGACGTTCTCGCGTCAATAATTTATTCAAAACAATTCCCCTTTCAACGGAGCACCCGCCACCACCGCCGCCGCCACGCCGCCGCAGTTAAACTCTCAAGCGGCACATAATTTTCCAATGATTCCCTTCCCTCGGAGTTTGGCAGTGGGCACTCCGCCTCCGCCCACCTACCTTGCTCCGGCAGTGCCGCTGTCTCGTAATTGAGTGTTTATTGAGCTCCTTTGAAGCAGACACACTCGCTGCCCGCTGACCTGCGCGTGTAACTGCCGTGAACTCCGCGCCTGAATAAATAATAAATCGCGTCGCCGATTGCAATTATCACCCGCCAGCCCGCATGTGAATGGAGGAGATTTATTTATAGACGCTGCGACGGCGGCGCGGCGGCACGAGTTGTGTGTCTTTCGAATGGATTTCCGTGGATTCCGGGAAAGTGCACGCTCGCCTTGTAAGGGCCACCGCCGTCGGACTACCCGGTATCCTGCAATTATCCTTGAGCGCACTTCACCTGTGGGAGCGAAACCAAATCCATGAAAAAATGATGAGGACTCCATTAGATATGGATATCTCGAGATGCTCATTATATATTCAAATCTGATTCCTCCATCGATATTCGCCTTCTGCCCCCTTCCCGGCAGGCAGAGTGAGAAGTGCCGGTGCGTGATTGCGAGCGTATTCAGTTCGATCCCTGTGCGTCCTAATTCCCCGAAATCCATCCTCAGCTGTGTACGTCTTCACCGGAGCGCTTGGTGGGGTGGAAATATTTAATTTCATTATCCTGGCATAAAGTTGCGCTATAATTAGAAGCCGAAGCCCATTTCAGTTGTCCTACGCACGCACACACGCGGTCTGTCGACGAACAAAGGCCCGATGTCCTTGTTCTCCTTGCCATCGTTCAACTCTTCTCCTGACGGCGTACCGTCACCAAATTAATGACGACTTTTATGACCTCTCGATTGTCCTTTTTGTTGTGCTCCACACTCATCGTCGGAGTTTCGTTCTTGTGTCCTTTGCCACCGCAACCGCCACCCATTGTGTGGCATACACACTGTGGGCATGGTTGCGCCCCTGGAGCTCTGTTTCTAACGAGCTCTTCGTCTCCGTGACAAGGGGGAATTCTTCGGGGCATACATGCACATGTGTGTGTGTGTGTGTCTGTGTGAATTAAGAACGGAAAATCGTTTCTAATCACGACGAACAAAGGCGAATTCAATTTTGCTTCCGGCTGATGGTGTGAAGATGTGATGGTATTCCACTCGAGGGAGTACCGAGATTTGCTTGGATCCAGTGCGCATTCTCACCTCTATGGGGTGAGTGAGAGTGGGAGTTGGAGTTGGAGAAGAGTGGATGCTGAGTGGGAAATGTGAGCGAAAGGGAAGAGAGTGTGAGGAATGCACGGTTGGCCCAAACGACTACAAGCGTTTTGTGTGAATCATCACCTGGTTTGCGTAAGTGGTCGAAAATATGTGCCCTTCCGGAAAAGATTTCGGTTAATTAACCAACATTCCAAAAGTATGTTTGCATCTGTGTGGGAAAAATGTTGACAAAGTCGAGTAAGAATGTGCGGTTCTGCCAAGGTGTTATACAGGTACTTTAGGAAGACCTTCTTAGATTTACAAAACGAAACATATTCCGATGCGAAGGCTGTTAAGCCATATGAATACTCGTAGCATTGTAGGAGCAGCAAACTTTTAAAAATTCTGACGGTTATTGGTCCAAAGGATGTTAGGAATCTGTTGATGTAGTATTTCACGTGGCTTCGTAACGAGCATGAAACACTCAATGGTGTCTACTATCACTCACGAAAGAATTCCCAACCTCGGCATCATCTTAACACTAAGTTGGAAAGATCACATATTTGAGGTCTCCAACAATTTCTTCAACATCATCCTTGAGAAGATCGTGCGTAACTCACAAGTCAACACCAGAGGCATGGTTTTCCAAAAGTCTGTTCAATTGCTAGCTTACGCTGATGACATTAACGTGATTGGACGAACACAGCGAACCGTCAATTAGGCGTTTGCTGGCATTGAAGCAGAAGCAGCTAAAATGGGTCTGGTGATAAATGAGGGCAAAACGAAGTACATGCTGTCATCAAGGAAGGACACACAACACCCACGTCTCGGACAGAGCGTCACACTGGGCAGCAGAAACTTGGAGGCAGTCAAGGACTGTGTTCATCTCGGCTCCGCGGTAAATAGGGAAAACAACACAAGTACCGAAATCAAACGCAGAATCACTCCTGCCATTCGTTGTTTCTTTGGGCCCAAGAGGTAATTGGGTAATAAAGCCCTCTCTCGAAGGACTAAACTGGTTTTGTGCCCCAGTCCTCCTCTACGGCGCACAAACTTAGATTCTACCAAAATCGGATGAGGAAGCCCTTAGTCTTTTTGAGAGAAAAGTTCTGCGTGCGATTTTTTGTCCTGTTCGCGTTGATGACATCTGGAGGAAAAGATTTAACAACAAACTCTATGGGCTGTACAGCAACATGCGTCTGCTCAAGCGTCTTTGGATACAACGCTTAAGATGTCTAGGCTATGTAGAGCGTATGGACACTGCCAATGCTCCGGCCCGAAAAGTCTTCGTATCTGTACCTTTAGGCCAACACAACAGAGGATGGCCTGGGCTAAGGTGGCTTACAGAAGTGAAGAAGGAGCTCAACCCACTTGGAGTGCGTAGATGGAGACAGCTTACGAAAGATCGTGCTGGGTGAGGAGGCATGTTGGCTGAGGCCCAGGTCCACCCCGGACTGTAGCGCCACAAGAAGAAGAAAAATTGCTTTGGATTGTCTAGGTTTCTTAAAACGATACATGTATTTGACGCTTTTGTGGCGTGAATCTTTCCATAATGACTTGCCAAAGGATACTGAATAAAATTTCCAAAACAGTTTGATAGAAGTCACGCGTGATTTGTAAAAATTGCCTATTGAAAGTCAAACCTCACAATGAATTACTCTTTAGAAAGCTTGAATATACCCCAAGCTTGAGTACAAGGCTCCTATCTAGTCTGCTAAATAGAGATACATTTTTGTTCGGAAAAGATCCGTTATATTCTACAACCATTGAAGACAATCATTGAGGTACAAAAATGTTTTTTTTTTAAAAAAAAAAAAAAAAAATTTTTGTTATAAATTAATTTAATTACTTTATGTTTACCTTTTTAAAATTAAATATAGTCTTTATTGAAATGTGAGTTAAAACCTTTAATTTGATGTGCCAATGTCCACCGCAGTTCCTCCTGATATATTTAATTTTTGAGGATTAACTTTCTCTTAATGGCTGAACACTCACTTTTGACCCTGATTGTATCTCTTACTGGGCACCGTCTGTTGAGAAACGATGAGGAGGAGACCGATCTTCACCAGCTTGGAACCAGCTCTGAAACAATCTCTCGCAGCAGTAAGGAAGATGACAACAGCCTAGACAAACAACCGGGTGTTAGAGTGGGACAAATTAAGATGATGTCAAAGGCATTCAGCGGCTTTAGAGGTGCACGCTTTACTTAAAATTTAAGATAATTATATTTTCGGAGGAAAAGACACATATGACACCAGAAAATCCTTATCAAATACAAAGTTCTTGAAATTCCCGGAGCATTTTCCGCTAGAAACACTCAATTTACTAACAAGCTACTACCAGAGCAGAGTACAAATGTTTGATTCGAAAAGAAAAAATATAAACATCCAGATGGCACGCATAAAAATATTTCCGCAACCCTATCGAAGGTGTTCCCAGCAATGTTTGTGATTTCTTGAACTGATAAAAAGTCGATAAGTAGGATTTTGATTAGTTTCAGTCACCTTCCAACTGAATGGCGAGGGAAAGAAAGCAGACAAATATTCACCAGTTCTCTGATAAGATACACGAAACCATTTGTGAGTACATTCTACAGAGCGATATGGTGGGTGGGGGGTTCTCTCACGGTAAACTTGTGTGACGAGATGACATCTAAAGTTAAATTTCTGTTCCATTCCCTGCTTTCAAGAAATAGTCAGCAAGTTAACAAATCCGAAAGAAAAGAGTTATCTGTATGTTGACTCTGTTTAATGCAAACCATTAAAGCCGCCCCCACAGTTCTACCTTTCTAGTGAGACTTCTTGACACAAATCACACCCATCTCCTTCAAACTTGTCAAAAATCACAACTTCAGCAATTCCACCCACAATCGAGTCTGAACTGAACCACTCGTTCTTCCACCAAAAAAACAATCGAAAACTAATAATAGTCCACAGGACCACTTTTCCAGTTCCTTCTTCTCCAAAAAAAAAAAAAAAATCCTCCGCCAAACAAAGGATACCATCGCAACAAGGAAAGTGTCATTCATTGCCCATGAATGTGAACCACAAACAAAGAGCCAGCCAGCGAATATAGATTTCCAGTGAAGCTGTCAAAACACGCCCGTAAGTTATTGACCTCCTCCTCCGCCAGTCGATAGTTTCCGACAGAGATGAGTGGACACCTGCAAGCGATAGCATCCGTTCGAGTTCGGGGGACACACCTGCAACGCGCATCAATTTAAAGGATTTTCGACCTGGAACCAAAAACAAACAAAAAAAAAATCATTCCTCGCATTAATTGCAAACCAAAGCTGGCTGCTGGCGCCCGAACATGTCCGTCAGTCAGAGCCGGAAAGATGCAAAGTCGTGTGTGCTGTCCAACAACGCCCATATGGAGGGGCAAAGAGCCACTTCACAGTTCGGCCGTACTTCCGGCGGCGTTGTCCAGTGCACGATGACGTTTCTTTTCCTCTCGGATCCTTCCAGTCCCTTTGTCTGAATTCCTCCCGCTGTCGGCTGTCTGCTGGTATTTGGGATCCTTTATTGGTTACAGAATTTGCAGCAGCGCCACCATCGCCTCTTGGCTCCAGAGCATGTGCGGATGTATGTTCGCCATTGCCTATGCATGGGGGGGGGGAATCAATATTGCTTTGCCGGCGCCAGCTACGACCACTGCAGGCTGTGCAGCACACAGGACCCAGCCACACACAAATGTCCTGCGAGTTTGGCTGACAATGAAGTGGCTTCCTTCGATGGCGATAGGACCTAGTTGCTGATTTATTGTGTCCTCCATCCGTATGGATATGCTGAAATGGGGCGATAGCTCCTCCTTCCCTTCCCGCCCTTCCGCCACCACTCAAATGCCGGTCGTGACAATTCCATGTGACCTTCTTGGAGCTACTCTCCGCACTTTGTCGTCGGCATCTGCGGGTCTCGGGAGGGGCGGGCAAAAATTGAATATTATGCACAAAAGTATATGTATGGGGCCTGTGGCAGGCTCAAGGATATTTAAGGATACGGCGTGCATTTACGTGGAGAGCGGAGCGAGAACATCTTCTCCGGGAGAACTTTTGGGGCAAAGCAATTTGGCTTGCATTTCTCGGCTGTAGTTAGTGTTAAAGTTTGTGCTGGCATCAAGGATGCGATATGTGATGAGTGAGGTCACGATGCTGCGACTGCAAGGAGCGTCGGGTGGGGCGGATGCAATGTGGCAAAGGGGGAGGAGAAAGAATGTCAAGGGAATCTATTGGACACTATAAATACGCTTTGTGCTAGTTTATCCAAAGGATTTGGCAGGATTTCAAGAATATTGTCTTACCTCGGCGATGGAGCGTTGATGGAAGTGGAAGACAAAAGTTTGAGGACTGCAACCGACTCCGAAAGGAAGTCGATATTTGTTGTTTCAGCGTGTTCTCCGTACAGTGTGAGGATGAACAGTGGTGTCAAGGAAGGAGTTATGTTTCTTTAGCGCTTGTGGAGTGGATTATCGTTGAGGTGGAAAGTGGGGCTCACCTGAAATTGAATGACAAACGAGTATTGGTTTCGGAACTACGATTGAACTGGAGCCTGGTTAGAGTATTGATTTATTTTTTTAAGAAAACTTGATTAAAGGTTACAGGGGGGGGGTTTTAAAAATTAATAAATAAATTAATGGGTGCTACAAGCCACACGAAACATGAACCTAGCTTCGATAGTAACCTACTTGTATTGTGCTCTCACGAATAGAGGGACCTACAGTTTTTTGCTGGCTTCGAAAAGCCTAAAATTTAGTCATTCCATTGCATAGACACTTAGTAGTCCTTAACTTTTGTTAGTAACTGAAAAGGAGTGGTGCTGTGAAAAAAAAATTGTGTGTTCAATCCAGGAATCGAACCTGGAACCTTCGATATGTGTGTCGACGACGATAGACTGTGCTAAATATCAGTCAATTCTGCGACACCATGGCAAGGGCAACGTTCCTTCGAATCGGATTAATGATGGAATTGCTCATGCCCAAGTTGGACTGATGGCAAAAATACGAGTTGCAATCGAATTTCTTGAAGTTTGAAACTGATTCCGTGTTTCTTGAGATAAGCCCGAAAATATTGTCTCTCGACCACCCTCATTCTTTCCATCTGGGAAGAACTCACTTTGAAAGACATTTCATCGGACAGAAATAAACCATGATTTACTGGATAAGGGTCGTGTAGCACGTCACCTTCACATTGGAGTCAAGTTGCCCGCTGTAAAAAAAAACTGCTTGGCATTAAATTGACTTACTTATCCACTACTGTACTATGGTCTCATAACATGCAGAAGCCTACGGTACATTCCAGCTCGAGGGGATCAGAAAATCCAAGTGGGAATAAATGGCGAAAGATGATTCCCGTGATGATGATGAAACATGGGGATTGCTTTCAAATACCGAGACCTTGTATCAGGCGCAATTCTGCAATTCTGAGTTGAATGGGTTATCAGCGGTTTGTTGTACTTTCTTCCAGTAGACGATCCCTTATATTGTCATTTGTCATGTCATGTCGAAATATAGTCAAGTCTTCTTGAAGTTAAAAACAACGTGACAGGGTCTCAGTTCAAGAGGGAAAACCGAAACAAAAAAATCGTAGCACATCTCTTCTTCAACTTCTTTGAAACCTTTGTTGAAGGTCCTCAGCAATCCATGGACGGCACCTGCGTTGTTGAAACCGAAAAACTTTCCATCCTCGGTATGTGTATCAACTCAACACTTAGTTGGAACGATCACATACATGAGGTCGCCAAAAATGCTGCGAAATGTCTAGGTTTCCTACAACGATGCAAAAAATACTTAACCCCTCTGATCTGGCTACAATTTACAAGCCCTACATCTGCCCTAAGCTCGAGTAAACATTCCTATCTGGTCTGGTGCTCCCAAGACCCTTTCTGCACCTACTGGAAAGAATTCAAAAGCGAGCGATAAAACTTATAGATAATAATATTGCGAAGTCGATTGACTCGTTAGAACACCTCTGTCAGTGTTTTATCGCTATTTCAGCAAGAAATGCCCAAACGAATTAGCCAGCTGTATTTCTTCCCTTCAAGAATTCACCCGCAAGGAATGCTCATCAGTTCACCCTTGAGCCCACCTTCGGACGTACAGTAAAGTTTAGAGACTAGTTCTTTAGCCGCACCACACGAATATGGAATGCTCTTTCCAGCTTAATATTTCCCTCTCATTACAATCCACAGACATTTTAAGCCAATGTGCACTGGTACCTCCTCTCCCTCTCTTCCTCTATACCTTCGGCCCGTGCTGTTACTTAAATCCGTCCTAGTAGTCCTCCTCAAAATTGTGTGGGATTTTTGGTGTGAAAAAGTATCTTCCTCACTCCAGACAAACACCTCTATTTAATGTCTCCTCATAAAGGGTGATTCATCGTTAGGTTTGATTTTTAATGGAAAATAAGGCACATTCATTTAAAAGAAGACTTAAAATTGTATTTTCAACTAAGAGAACAATTCATGGCATTTACTTTGTAAAAATGATATCACATAAATATTGACCACGACTACGTCTAAGGTGGTCCATTTGGAAGGTCTTATGTTGAACGACTTATTCTAGCATAGCGTCAGATATCTCGTGAATAGCACAAATAATGTTGGCTTTCAAAGCGCCTTAGTCCTGAAGATCTGACACTGAACAAATCCCCACAGAAAATAGTCTAAAAGTATGGCAGGATCTAGGAATCAGGTGCTCACTAAAATGATTCCTGAACAAGTCCATTGTTTCAATACCTGTATTGTTCGTAGCTCTGTCTTGTGAAACCAGAGCTCACTGAGATCAAGTGCTAATGTTTCAGGAAGCACTTGATCCCTTAGCAAGGCCGAATGGAAGCAAACAACGACATCACGTCGTCACGGCCTTCGTGAAGACTCACTCAGCAAAATTATCTCACCACGTCCTGAATGTAGTCTAACCGATCGAGTATAATTTTCTAATGTAAACTGTGACTTAAATATTTGTTTCAGTAAATCGACTAACAATTAATAATTGAGTGGTACTACAGCCCACAAGGGACCAGGGCCTAGCTTCTACAACAACTACTCGTTTCGTACGTGCTAGTGTCCCCTCACGAGTAGAAGGGACCTACAATTTTTTCCCGACTCCGAACGGCGAGATTTGAGAAGCTTTTCATAGACAATTGGTACTCTTTGAGTGATGTCAGCAACTCGAAAGAGGTGGTGCCGTGAAAAAATTCGAGACGTTCCGTCCGAGAATCTAACCTAGACCTTCGGCGTATGGGTCTAAGCCCTAACCCACCACCAGTTGATCGACTATGCCCTCAAAAAACTTTCTTTGCAGAAGTCTGATTTTCATCACACAATTTAGAGACGCTTTTGTGATGTGAGTCTTTCTACGATGACTGGCCCAACGATACTGAACAAAATTGATAGAGCCGTTTGATTGGAGTCACGTGTGATCTGGTAAAAATAGCCCATTGCAAATCAAACTTCACAATGAATCGCCCTTAAGTGCAATCTAGGCAACTCACTGATGAGAACTTTTCCACGTAGTCATCGAGCAATCCTGTGAGTGACTGCAGTCTTTTTCAGATCGGCGATATGTGATTCATTGTCTACTTCCAAGATCTGCCCAACCTTGGAAATAATCTCCCTCGATAGCTTATTGCTAACTCTTAGACTTTTTCAGTGTTGTGCCTGTGGAAGTGAACCTATGCGGTGCATGTAAGGCTCAGCCGCCACGCTCCTAACTTAGCTTTGCCTAATTGCGATCTCATACAAAACATCTCGTGTCTTCAGACAAAATAAAGTCCTTCATTCGCTCGGCTTGACTCTCAGAATAAAATCCAGGGAACACTGGATTCAATTGAAAACTCGCTTAAAAGCCTTCCTTATCAATTAGAACGAGTTTGATTTGTTCAACAAGCAGGCAGTACCTGACGATCAATCAATTCACAAACACTCGCTAATGCCAAGTTTCAAATTAGCACGTCGGATGGCGGTGACTTCTGGCCTGCGTTTGAACAGGACACCTTCAAACACACACATCGTGACGTCGCTCCCGTACCGACAAGAGATCCTCTAACGAAATTATAGTAACGTGCCAATAATCACCCTAAAATGGTCCCGTTTAGGCAGCGCAACCATTGCTAGAGTCCCACGGGAAGACGATAAGAAAAAAAAAAAAGAAACGTGGGATGCCAGGTAAGAGAAATTCTTAAATCCAGTTCTGTGGGAAGACGCACGCACACACCGTCAAAAACCCGCTCCGTCAAGTCCCGAACCGGAGTCGAAGGAATGCGCTATGATTCATCATCTCCTTCGGTCGTCGGTTTTTATGTCTTATTTGCGTCTCCCGTCTCCTCTGTGCGTGCAACTCCCTTTGCCGCTACCGCTGCCGATGCCGCTGCGCCGACGCCCCCGGACACACCGTCATTCAGGTGTTATTGGATATCTTGCGGCGCACACCAAAATACACAATAAATTTCCAGCAAAAATTTAATTTCTTCAAAAATCACAACACCATCACACAAAGGCGGCCGTAAAAGGAGAGAGAGAGAGGGACACAGAAAAAAGGATCACACAAAGGGAAAACAAACTGCGGCGAACAAACGGAGAGGAAGACCCTACCTGGCGAGGGCGAGCAGCGAAACACAAAAAGTCTCACTACACTCCCATTATAACTGTTGCTCTCGTCGTTAACTGATCCTCGAAGTCCTGGTCTGGCACATGTATCCGAATCGCCGTGCCATCGTCGATTACGGTCAGGTCCCATTCCAACTGCGGGGACTGCTGCTCATTGTGCGAGCAGACCAGTAGGCCTTGGGATGGAGTGGAGGTTGCGCCTGCGCGGCTTCTTTTCCCCTCCGCCTGGTTGGCATTCGCCTGTCCATCGGTGTCGGAGTTTTCATTATGTCCGAGTGAGTGCACGCCTGTCTGGACAAGGCCTCCGCAACGACGACGTTCACTCCGCTCACCACCACGGCCTCGTCCATCGTCTCATCCTTTGCGCTTCCCTTGCGTGTATCTTCTGTGTTTGCACTTCGTTTTAGTTAGAATTTTATTGAATATTCCTAATGATGTACGGCCGAGTGCATCTGAGAAACACACACACACACACTCTTTCCCCGTAGAGACACGAATTTGTTCGCACTCGAGAAGGGCCGGGAGACGACGGACGCATGCTTTGGGAATGATATAACCACAGGAGTAGGTATTTGGCCGGCGATCGCGTCCAAAAGTGGTCAGAATGCAGTTTGAGGGCGGTCGTGGGGATGGAGCGCGAACTTTTCGCGCTCGAATTTGTTGTTTGCCTCGTGCGTTCTGCGGAGGATGTGGGATTTGTTAGATGGCATTCCGAAGGCGATCACGTCATCCGTGTGGAAGTGGTAATCACTTCTTTAGGAGGCCGCATGTCTGGCATCATCATTCATTCGATGGGCGTCAACCGAATTAAATGAACAAAAGGATTTGTGAATCACTTTGCTTGTTTTTGAGTCGGTGGAAGGTTGAAGAGCAAGATCGATTTGCGTAGGATTTGGAAACGACTTTCGACATCATAGACAACAGTTCAACGTAGAAGTCAACCAGGACAAATGGCAAAAACGACAAACACCGGATGACAACATCCCTTCGAGAACTATGAAGGTTCTAAGGGCGGTTTTCGTCAGCCTATGGGACAAGTTTGCAGGTTTCATTGCTTGAACTCTGTCGAAAAAATCGTTTAAGACAAGGTGACAGCGTCTTGTGACTTTTTCAACATCATTCGTGCGAAACTCACTAATCACATAACAAAGGCACGATCTTTCAAATGTCCCACTGTTCAAGTGGTAGCTTATGCAGTTAACAGAAGCGAACAGGAGGAGCCGTCAATGTGGCGTTTGCAGCATTCTAGCGGACGTTTGTGTAATGGGTCTGGCGTTAAACGACGAAATAACAAAATGTATGCCGTTATCACGGGACAGGGAGATAGAGATGATGCAAAACATTGGAATCATGGAAAGACCATCAGAATGGGCAGCAAATAATTTTGAGGTAGTCAAGGGCTTAGTCTTTCTTAGCTCCGAAGTAAATAAGGACTACACCAGCAGTACCGAAATCAAGCGCAGACATACTCTTTCCAATCGTTGTCTCTTAAGACTAAGGTAGGATAGGAGAGATAGGGCATTCTCTCGAAAGACAAGGCTGAGCTTGTACCACCAATCTGGACTTTATAGAAATCGGAGTTCTGTGTCGATTTTTGTTTGAACTGATTTGGAGGAAAAAATTCAAGGACAAACTCTATAGCCTACATAGGCGCCATGTGCCCTGTCAAACGTGAACGGATACAATGCTTATATTTTCTAGATCATGTAAAGCGTTTGTAGAACACAGCTTAGTCATGAATCATGGTAAATGCGAGCACACAAGATCCTCAGTCAACTTGTTCCACTAAATCGGATGCATATTGGTTGAGACCTAGCCCCATTCCCAACTGTAGCACCAATCAAAGAAAAAGAATATATATCACCAATATAAAAGTATTGTTGGTTACATTGTCTATTTTAACGACGACCTTTCTTTGATGACAGAGTGAGCTGCATACAAGACTTTTCGGGCCGAAACAGTGGTGTCCATACGCTCTACATGGCCTAGCCATCTTAAGCTTTGTATCCGTAGATGCTTAACTAGGCTCATGCCGCTGTACAGCCCACAGAGTTCGTCGTTTAATCTTCTCCTCCAGATGCCATCAACGCGAAACAGGACCAAAAATCGCACGCAAAACTTTTCTCTGGAAAAGACTAAGGGCTTCCTCATCCGATATTAGTAGAATCTAAGTTTGTACGCCGTAAAGGAGGACTGGAGCGCAGTTTAGTCCTTCGAGAGAGGGCTTTATACTCAATTACCTCTTGAGCCCAAAGAAACAGCGATTGGCAAGAGTGATTCTGCGTTTGATTTCGGTACTGATGTTGTTTTCCCAGTTTACCGTGGAGCCGAGGTAGACGAAGTCCTCAACTACCTCAAAGTTTCTGCTGCCTAGTGTGACGCTCTGTCCGAGACGTCGGTGTTGTGTGTCCTTCCTTGATGACAGCATGTACTTCGTTTTGCCCTCATTAACCACCAGACCCATTTTGGCCACTTTTGCTGCAATGCCAGCAAACGCCTGATTGACGGTTTGCTGTGTTCGTCCAATCACGTCAATGTCATCGGCGTAAGCTAGCAATTGAACTGACTTTTGGAAGACCATGCCTCTGGTGTTGACTTGTGAGTTACGCACGGTCTTCTCAAGGATGATGTTGAAGAAGTCACATGACAGTGCGTTACCTTGCCTAAAACCTTTTTTGACATTGAAGGTCTCGGTGAGTTCGTTCCCGACTTTGACGGAGCAGCGACAGTTCTCCATCGTCATCCTACACAATCTAACGAGTTTGGTAGGAATGCCAAAACTAGCTCGTCTCTATGCACACTGTCATATGCGGCCTTGAAATCGACGAATTGGGTCGCGCATTCAGTCACCCCAATATTCCAAGACCTTTCTGATAGAAATTACGTTTTGAACTGTTTAATACAAGTCGTATTAGATGGGTTCAAGTCTGATATTCACCATATTAATGCTGGTGTTCCCCAGGGCTCCGTTTTGTCTCCAACACTCTTCCTCATTTTTATAAATAATTTCCTGTCTCCACTCCTTCGCTGATGACAGTATCCTCACCTTTTCATATTCGTTCCTTGGCTCACGACCCTCCCCTTCGGCCATAGACTTGAAAAGGCAGTGTGTGTTAAGCTCATTAAATTCCAATCTTGACGGCATAATTGATTGCTGAAGCCGAACGACTTTCCATCCTCGGTATGTGTATCAACTCAACACTTATTTGGAACGAAGACATATTCGAGATCGCCAAAAATGCAGCGAAACCTTTCTTAAAGCGATGAAAGAATTATTTCACCCCTTTTGATCTGGCAACAATATATAAGGCTTACATCCGCCCAAAACTTGAGAATAACGCTCCTATCTGGTCTGGAGCTCCTAAGACCTCCCTGCACCTACTAGATACAATTCAACAACGAGCGATAAAACTTATTTGTAATACTAATGCTGCGAAGTCAATTCACTCACTAGAACATCGACGAAATGTTGCGTCTATATCACTATTTTATCGCTTCTTCTTCTTCTTCGGATGGCGCTACAGTCCGGGGTGGACCTGGGCCTCAACCAACATGCCTCTCCAGCTAGTACGATCTCTTGCCAGCTGCCTCCAGTTGCGCACTCCAAGTTGGTTGAGGTCCTTTTCCACTTGTGTGCGCCATCTCAGTCTAGGACGTCCTCTGTTGCGTTGTCCCTGTGGCTCGGATTCGAAGACTCTTCGGGCCGGAGCAATGTTGTCCATCCGCTCTACATGGCCTAGCCACCTTAAGCGTTTATTTTATCGCTATTATTACAAAAAATGCTCTAATGAATTAGCCAGTTGCATTCCCCCCTTTCAAAAATTTACTCACAATACTCGCCTTGCTAGGAATGCCCACCCGTTCACTCTTAAGCTCACCTTCGGACGTGCAGTTAATTTTAGAGACTCGTTCTTCAGCCGCACCACACGAATATGGAATGCCCTTCCCAATACTCATATTTGAACTAATTTTTTCAATAATTCCCAAGTCAAGCATCGACTTATTTCGTTTCGCGAAGATATGACTCTGATATTCTGTCCGTCTGGAAAAAACAGCTGTCAGTGTCGAATTCGCGAAACCAGCGAAAGAACCTTGGAAGCCCATAAGGTTTTTAGATTACGGACGTGTGATCTTCTAACTTTAGGCACTTTACGGGCTTAACCATAAGTAGGATAACTTCAGCGCTTAGATCCTATCAGCTTAGACAAACATTATAGTAAAATGATATTCTCGTGAGGATACGGATCTTGAGAACTGCGAAAATTAAGACCACGGGTGAGCAAAAGGTCGCTTCTTGATGTTGCCTCTTACTATAAAGACCAGTCTTCGTGATGCAAGACAGAGATAAGTCCTATATATGTATATGCTCTTCTCTTCGTGCTTTTGAAAATCGAGTGCAGCAAGACTGCCCTGATTGTGGTGAATCCTCAATCATGTTCTGAGGAGCAAAAGCCGACAGTCTTCGCATACAGTACGTACTGCGGACAGACCTCTCTCTCTCTCTCTTTGTCTGTCTCTGAGTGTGTGAGAGAGAGAGGAAGAGAAAAAGAGAGAGAGAGAAGGGAAGAGAGTGAAAGTTGGGTAGGCAGAGAGAATACGCGAGTTTCTGTGTACGTGCATACTAATACGATGGGATGCACTTCCTTCCCATGGTAAGAATGGGAGGGTAAAATGTAATTTTAAAAAGAAAATGTTTCCCCGGTCTTGACCGACTCTCCCGTTTTAGGGGGCTCTTAGTTGAGCTACAAGATCATGGTTCACATAAAACAACAGCTCGGTAACATCGATTTATCAGAGGCTTAGTGTTAAGAGAGCTCGAACTGTGAAGTTATAGAGAACTTCGATTACCCAGGACACTTTTCGATTATTTCCTCTGAAGTTTTGTTTGGACAGCCTTGAAGCTAATAATAATTATTGAGTGGCACTGCAGCCCACAAGGGGCCATGTCCTAGCTTCTACAACAACTACTCGTGGTACTGTTCTCTCACGAGTAAAAGGGCCCTACTGTTTTTTGCCGACTCCGAAGGGCGAGATTTGACAAGCTTTTCTTGACAATTTGTACTCTTTGAGTGTTGTCAGCAACTCAAAGGAGGTGGTGCCATGAAATAATGCGAGGTGTCCCGTCCGGGAATAGAACCTAGACCTTCTGCGTGTGGGTCGACCCACTTTCCCACTCCGTCACTGCGACCACGGCTAAGGCGCTATTCTTATATAAAAATTGGACCAACAAGTTGAAACCTTAAAAGGCTATCTTCAGTTTACCAATTTGCAATTTGAATGCTGTGATAAGTTATAAGTCAGAAAATGAGTCAAACGAAAGTGTACACATATCTTCTACCGTTGTCTTTTTTTCTATCGTTCCTATTTGACGTTCTTCTAGGCCCTAGGAAGCAGTCCTTTTTTTGCAATTATCAAAAATGTGTGCCTAATGTTGTTAGCTCTTAAAAAATGTTGTCCATCTTAGAAAGAGGTTTTTACTGTTTCTCTCTCTCTCATCTCATCGAATTCAAGCCCAAGATTTTTTCTACACCCCGCCACATTGCTACGAACTCATCAGATAGCCTCTGCCACGCAAACCCTATTTTTTTTCTTATTTATTCACACTCGACAACCAGCATGGACAGATGATAACTCACATCTTGTCGAGAACTTCTTACAAGTGGATTTCCACACACCATCATTTATTTTCCGCCGAAAAATATCTGCAGTCGACAACTGAATGCAACAAGATATCGCATTCCCATGCGTCCTCATTCGTTCTCAGTTTGCAATCGCGAAATCTATTCACGAACCACAAATTCCTCGGCAGATCGTTGCACCCAAAATGTATCACCTCCACAATGTTGCAAGAATCTCGAGAAAAAAAAATCCAATTCAAAAATCCACAGGAACCACCGTCGAGCAACCGTCCGACTGCGAGTGCATAGCAACTGACTGCAACCAACTTCGCGAGCAGAGTGGGCACGGAAAAAAAACGAAGAACCAGCAACCAACCACAAGGACAAGCAGCCCGCACGAGGGCATCACAAACAGAATCCTCATCGACGACGAGCGCTCAGCTCCAGCATCGACGAGGCTGGATGTTCAAAATCGTCGCCACATTGCCCTTCGATGGTATCCGCTGTGGAATGTCTAAGCCCGGCAATAGAGGGGACCCTCTTATCGGTTTTATGATCTCACCTGGACCTCCTGTCCTGACTGATCCAATATTCTACATACGATCATATGACGGCCCTGGCCGTGGCCAGAAATAAAATATCGTTTCCCCTGCAAGAGATTGCTCGCATCGACGGTGCAATGCTTCTTCCACTTCACGTGTTCCTCTTCATCATCTCCAGACCCGTCCCTCCCCTCTCCCGGCCAGAGTCTCAAATTCAAGTTTCAACCTTCTCTTCGAGGAGCGAGAAGAGGGAACCCTTTCGGCGTTTTTGTCTTTAAGGCGTCGAGTGTCATTGGATTGTAGTTCCACGGCACCGCACCGCCCCACAGCCCCTCTGCGACGTGGAACACGCATTTTAAATTAGCATCTGATAGCGCGGATGCTCTCCACCCAGAGCGCTGAGCCGATCTTGCCGAACGAATACTTAATAAAGTATCTCACCTTCGGCTCCTACGAGTGTGTTCCTCTCGCCGTCTTCCTTTCTGGAGGTGTTCCTCCGCCTCCTCGTTGTTTTTCGGTGATAATAAATAAATAAAAAAAGGAGAGCATCTCTCGAGCACTGCCGCGACTCGACAGAGATGCACAAAGCGACCTGACGGAGGAGCAAAGAAGCAGAACACGATCGGGATCGCGGGAAGACAGAGGGACACCTTTGTTGGTTTTGTTTTCGCTTTCTTCATCTCCTCCGTGTCTAGGGCCGAAGCGGGTTACCTGTGTGGGTAAGCAAATATTTCAGCTCCGAAACTGGTTGAGCGGCGGAACCAGAATCAAAGGAATGCAGAGTTGAGTGAGAATGGGAGCTGAACCGACGCGGCGACACGCAGCAGGACGGACCACATGCAACCTGTGTGAGTGACCTTCAGTCATGTGTGAGGTGCGTCGCAAACGGAGTGAAACTGAAAATGAAGCCGAAAGTGTTTTCTCTTCTCCCCTTGCCTGCGTCGGGATTGTTTATGTTAATTGGGCTTGGGGTGGATTGAGTTTCGACTTTTATGACATGTCAACTCAATCCGTTCGAAATTTAGGGGAAAGTGATGGCGTTTGGGATTACTGGAGTCTAAACTAGGTTAGGTTTCACACAATAGACCCGCATGCGCCGCGACGTAGGAAATTCAACGAAGTCTGAGGGAGTTCTTGTGATTTGAGGAAAAGTTAAGGGTGAACAGGTGGCTTGCAAGTGAATTTGACATCGCCAATGAACTTACAGCTGCCTCGAGATATGAATGTTTTTGACATTTAACTTGGTTGCCAACTGTTATAGGGGAAATGAAGTGCAGTGGAGACACGCCGCGATATTGATTCCGGTCTTAAGGTTCGCCGAATACAGAGTAGCAGCCTCACATAGCGTTGAAGAATAACTATTCCAAAGGCCCTGAAGAAGATTTATTGGAGTTTCAGTCTTGTAACGTTTACAATTCACTATCAGGTTTGATTGAAAAAAGGGGTGATAGGCAAGTATATCTAAGACGGGTCTAAAATGAAGCTGTTCACTCTCAAAACAATTGTCTGGGCCTGTGGACAGAGGGCAACGTCGTTATCGCACTCAACCTGGCGAGATGCCAACACTATCCCTCCCAGTGCGCAAGTCAATTTAACATGTAATCTCCTCGTGGCACTCCCCTGGATAGTTACCACAACAACCCTTTTATGGTGAACCAAAGTATGCAGCAATCATCCTTCATCCAAGGTCGAACTTTTGCAATGCTGTCGTCAAAGAAGGTGGCTAGGCCATGTAGAGCACTGCTCCGGCCCGAAAAGTCTTCGAATCTGAGACATTAGGACAACGCAACAGAGGACGGCTCAGGCTAAGGTGGCGCACACAAGTGGAGAACGCCCTTAACCAACTTGTAGTGCGCAACTGGCGACAGATGGCGAAAGACCGTGCTGGCTGGAAAGGCATGTTGGTTGAGGCCCAGGTCCACCCCAAACTGTAGCGCCACAAGAAGAAGAAGATCATCAAAGAAGGACGCATAACATCGACGTGTCACAATGGGTAACAAGAACTTTGAGCTGATCAAGCACTTCGTCTAACGAGGCTCCACTGTCAACAAGAACATCAACATCAGCACCGAAATCAAGTGTAGAATCACTCTTGCCGGCCGCTGTTTCTTTAGGCTTCAAAGCTCTAAATTGAGTAACAAAGCCTTCTTTCGAAAGACCATGCTGACTTTGTATAAGATGTTGACCATCCTTATCCTGCTCTGTGGCGCAGAAACTTTGTTAAAAACTGATGAGGAAACCTATTAGAGGCGAAAGTTGAATTGCCTAGTCAAGGGCTTTTGGATTCAAACCGTAGATTCTTTGAATCCGAGTCACTCGGACAACGAAACAGAAGACGACCTCCTCTAGGATGGCACACACAAAGGGAGAATGCCCTCAACCAACTTTGGGTGCTAAAAGGAGGTGGCTAGCAAGAGTATTTTTTGTTGGCTAGAGCGCATGTTGGTTGGCACCCAGGTTTACCACGGACTGTAAATCTAGTCAAAGACGAATTCCAAATCAGACAGTCTTTTATACTACTTGATTATTGTGTTGTTTTCCACATGGATATCATGGCTATTCTTGAAGTATTTGATGGCTGAGTAAAATGTCGATTGAGAGAATCGTCATCTACATAATTAGCCATAGCCATAAAAGCACTACAATCCAGACAAATGAGATCTAAAATTGCTAAACTCTGTCGTATGTCTCTCAACGGGAAAGCAAGTCAACAACAACGACAAGTCCTTTAGTGTACTGGGTGATGAAGACAATCTAGCCACAAAATGAACAACGATCACAGGGCATAGTGTATACGACGTAACATATCTATGCCAGCTGAAACATTGAAGACCGAGATTTCATAACTAGCAATCTGCAAGACTTGGGAAAGTTGGGGAAATCCAAATATTTACATTCCGCATGCAAACATCGCGTGGTCGTGCGTCGTTCCGCACGCAGAAGGTCTAGGTTCGATTCCCGGACGGGACACCTCGCATTTTTTCATTGCACCACCTCTTTTGAGTTGCTGACAACAGTACAAATTGTCAAGAAAGGCTTCTCAAATCTCGCCGTTCGGAGTCGGCAAAAAACTGTAGGTCCCTTCTACTCGAGAAAGAACAGTAGCACGCACAACACGAGTAATTGTTGTAGAAGCTCGGTCCTGGTCCCTTGTTGACTGTAATGTCACTCAATTATTATTATTACGCAAAAATCACTTAGAATGAAGTATATGAACACCACGCCTTTTCAGGACACCACACAATGAGAAGACATGCCGCAAAAATAGGAGTGCGCTAGCACATTTTCTGTGCTACTACTCAACTTTTGCCTTCATTTGGAAACAAAACCTGCAACAGTTCTACTTCAACCATATCCCAAATGGATTTAAATTAAATAAGGACCTCCATCCAAAAAATTAAATGGTTTCAGGTGAGTGGATGAATACCGACTCTGGTATTTCGTTTTTACAAAACTTTCCTACTTTTAAGATAATAACCTAATTCAGCTTAAAAAGAAGGCTGTGAAGTATAAAAAGTAATGTAATATTTCTCTCCGTCCTTAGAGACCTTAACCAGCCGGCCCTAAACCAGCTGGACTCTTAATCCAGCCTTTGGTGGTCTAGGCGTACATTGGCAGAAAACAAGCCTTGTACTCCTCACAAAATGTCTCCTTTGTTTCCTGACAAGCTAGATATCTTGGGTCTAATATAAGATAGCAATTTATGCTAGAAACCACACTTTGAAGCTTTCAAAAAGCCTCATAATGCAGCAAGAACGTAATTAGAAGTAAATGTGCACTTCCGCCCACATGAGACACTGGCTTCCAACTTCAGTTAGTTAAGGGCGTCACCCTCTGGTGGACAGTCCTTAATAAAAGTGCATACTTCCAGCTACTCAGCCGGTTGCAAGATCTAGTCGCCGTATATACGTACATACATGTGGAAACCTGAGAAATACTCCAACCACGTCTTTAGATATACTTCTGGCACCTTCTTTGTCCCCTAGGTCTTCTAGAAAAGGAAAATGAATTCCATATGGTCATCAGACTAGGTCACGATATGGTGACTCCAGTCTCCTAAGGCAGTTCCAAAAATTTTCAACCAGCTACCGGATAGGTCAATCTGGTCGATTCTGTAGCCACGTCGTTGTAGCCATGTCGCTGTAGCCATGTCGCTGTAGCCATTGGTTAGAAAATGAACAACGGGTGAGAAGTTGACGTCTACTGCAGAGGCCTAAGCATGTGTCTCTCAATCAATCTACCAGCGTACCGTAGCGTCTTTCAGGCAGATGTTCAGGTGTCAACCAAAGTGGCAATGTCATAGCTGACGAACAATTATTTAATCAAATCAAGTTCCTTGGAGGACACGACTTCCATTCAAGCACCTTCTCAAGTGCTGCGATGTCATAAATATACACCTAGTACGAATATGTCGAAACCTAGTGAAATCCTGGGGAATTGCGAGGCTGATGCGATTGCTAGGCTCCGAATCAAAAGCTAAGTCTCGCTCGAAGGTGACATGCCTTCCCCTGAGTCAAGACCATATTAGAACCATCACTTGTCTTAACGAAGCAATTTGGACACAGCTTATGTCTAAACGATCTATCTGTCTTGTCACCTTAAGCAAAGTGAATCTACGGACCATTTCAGGTTATGGAGAAGGTCACTGCACATGAGCACATGCCTCCAGGCTTAGCATCCCTCTTAATGATTTTTGCAGGAGCAGCTCCAGGGACGAAGGGACATAAAAGAGGTTGTAACCATATCTCATCTCCCTTGCGACTATCAGGTTCTTGCGAAAAGGAGAGAGAAACACCTAGGGGAGTATTTTTGACAACCTATGTAAGCTCAGTGCCATTTGCGTGACACACATCAAAAGCTTCGTAGCTAGCGCACACTGGTTTTAAGGATAATAGGCTTTACAATGAGCCTAAAGACGGCCTAATTGTGGTTCCCTATTGACAGGCAGCAGCACCAATTCTTTCTAACTTAACCCAAGTTGGACATAAGGATCTCGTTGATTTTATTGAGACGAGATTGGGAAAGGGGCCTGGTTTTGGTGGAACCACAAGTAAAAGTGACGTTAGTTGGAAGACTCCTATCTCGGGCGGACCCCGGCCTTCTGAAGTGAAGAAGATCCTTGTGCGCTGTAAGGATCGTTTGGAGTCATCTGTACGAGATGAAAGGACATCCCTGCCTATTCTGTATCAGTTCTTTCGTGTCCGAATAGAGGAAAGCTTCCGTTGAGGCGCATCTTTTCAGGGTTAAGTCACACCATTTCATGGTACAAAGATTAAGCTGTGACCCCACATCATCAAATAAATCTCTAGCCTGATCCTGTTTGCCTCATCACCTCGTTGAAATACAGTGCGTTGTCCTCAGAATCGGTTATGCGACACATCATCCTTTCCATCTGAGATGGACTCAAATCACACGTGACAATGATACACCAAGACAGGTCGAATGAAAGCCTTTGCTCACACACGGAAAACCGTCACCAAATACCCCGTTACCATGACTTCCATGCCTCAGTATTTATTTCAGCAACCTGCGCCTGACCTTCACGAAGTCAACTAATTACGAAAAGATTAAAAAAAATTTACCCAACTCATTTCGTCCGCGGGACTCGTCAAAATTAAAAGCGATCCCAAAATAAACCCTTGCCCGGGACCCAGCTGCAATGGTCGCGTTTGCCCCACGTGCGGCGCTGGCCATTCATCACGGCCAAATGACACCGAGAAGGAGACGATAATTCGATTGGCAGCCACTTCGCAGCCCCCTCGTTAAGACCCTAATTAAGGACACTCGCGTTGAATGTCAAGTGCCCCAAGTTCACCGCCAGTGCGATGCAACAATGAAACTTGACACAGATCCCTCCGCCCGCCAAGGACACCGCACACGTGTGCTCTCAAGTGCGACATTTCATCACTCTCACACACACACGCACTAGCGCTTTTCCGTTAATTTGCGCCGTCATACGGCAAGCAGCAGCGCCGCCGTCCGACATCTAATTAATCCGTGTACAGTGAAAGTGTCATCATTAGCACGAGGCACGGACGAACTGCGGTGGCGGAAGAGTTGCCACCGGCCCGACCGTAAGGGACGTCTTCCCTCCATATTTCGCCGCAGCCTCATCCATTCGCATTAATTAGTCGGAGACCGAAGCAGTTAACTCCCGGCCAAGACAACAAAGGCACGTTTATAAATACGCCAATGAATGCCAAAATTACCTGCTTCCCGAGGGCAGGACGACCGCTGGAGCTCCACCGACCACACGCTACAGTGACACGGAAAAGAATCTACGCCCGGTCGCACCTCGAAGGACGTTCCAAGATTGAAGGCGAGTGCATAACTCCTGTTTGTCTCTGAAGGAGGAGCAGCCGGGATTCACCAGAAATGAAGCACAACCTGTTACCAGAGAGACTCGTTTGTATTTTTTATTTACGACGAGCGTGTCGTCCGTGCCGTGAGCAGTGAGTCCGATCGGACGGACTCTGCTCTGTGTGCACAGTGTTTTGAGACCTTTTCTAGGAACGACTTCCGTCCCCACACCTCGGTGCATTCGGTGCGCCTCGAGGCTGCACAAAAGGCAAGCGACTGCATCGGAATTTCGAGGGTAAACTGGCTGCTGGTCCACTGAATGAGACGGATGATGACGACGACAAAGAGATTTGAGGTCAGACCACCTGAGGAATTTCTTACACTTGCACCAGGGATGCGCTTCTTGGCTCTATGAAGAGCGGCAGTCCTCCGTACAGCTACAGAGAGAGTGGTCGCTTCGGAAGCAGTGAGTCCTGGTGTCACCTGTTCGCCTTCATTGTGTTCATGTGTGGGATTGGCTTTTATAATTGGATTTCCTTGTGTGGCTGGGAATTCGCTTCTTTGCCGAACTGAATTCGGCTTTTGAAGTGCGGGTGTGAGAAATTATTATGAAGGCGACTATTGTGCGATGACTGCGGAGCAGAGTGGCAGGATATCAAAGGGGTGTGGGTGTAATGGTGTTGTTCCTTGAAGGCGAACTATCGGATAATGGAGAAGGTAATGAGTTTTGTTTGTTTTGTGGATTTTTACGGACGCGGAAGAAGATCAGAGAGATGGGGAATAAAAAGGAACTGCCGAAGGCTTGCCATTGATTTGAATGAAATGGGAAAACCAGGACCTAGCTTCTACAACAACTACTCGCGTTGTACGTGCTACTGTTCCCTCAGAAGTAGAAGGAACCTACAGTTTTTTGCGGACTCCGAATGGCGAGATTTTTGAGAAGCTTTTGATAGATAATTGGTACTCTTTGAGTGGTGTCAGCAACACCCGGATCCTATTTACTGCCGGATCAAGCTAGACGAAGTAGTGACGCTCCATTGTGGCGTTCTGTCCGCTATGGCGATGTTCTACCTCAAAGTTGTGACGCTCCATTGTGGCGTTCTATCCGCGATGGCGAAAAGTTGTGATATTCCATTGTGATGTCCGCGATGGCGATGTTCAGCGTCTTTGTTTCATGACAGACGAGGAATTTGGATTAATGTGATCACCTGCCTCCCATGTCGTCAAAAGTCGTAGATAACGCAAGACCAGGTATCTTAGTTATTCAAGTACCAAACTGAGTTCTATCTTGTGCGACAATTACTCCACCTTGGTTGAGAGAGAAGTCTTTCATTCACCTCTGGCGCTCTTTGGGCCGCAGCGCCTCACTAAGAATTCAACACTGAGCTGGGAAAGTCCCCAAATTGGCTGATCTAAGTCAGTTAGGTGAACAATCTGCTTCAGACCTGTCAGCACAGTATACAAACCTCAGCTCATTCAGTGATATTGGGTTTTAAGCCACAGCCACTATGCTGATACTCCCACAAGGGTGTCTACTGCACAATCAAGCTAGAAACGAAGTTCCAGGCGTTTCTGACCAGAATATAACCTCTGGTCAAGTTGTCAAGTCAAGTTCCCTCAACACTTGAGTTTGGTAGCTGCCATTGCACTAAATTGACTTTGACTTGACATTAGTGAGTCCGTTGGCACTAATTGAAGTGTTACCGACGTGATGTTGAATCAAGTGATTCATAAGTCCAGTCATATAATCTGCCATTCCTTAATGACAGCACATCCTTTGTTTTTCCCTCTCTTACCACCGGAACAATTTTAGCCGCTTTGTTTCAATCTTACGTCAATGTCTTCGGCGTAAGCCAACAGCTGAACGGACTTTCGAAACAATGTGTCTTTAAAGAATGGTGCAAGACTCACATGAAATCGCGTCGTCATGTCTAGGACCCTTCTTTGACATTGAAGGTCTCTGTGAGTTCATTGCGAGACAGTTTTGTACCGTCATCCTACAGAATCTGTCATTAGTAGATCTGTCAAGATTAGTTACAGGGTTTTTAATGCCATGTAGCCATAAAGCCTTTAATTCGACAAAGAAGCAGTGGGTGTCGATTTGAATTTCTTGAGTCTTTTACAGAATTTGTGGCCTTAAACCACACTGTAAGATTATTCAAGAATAGTTTTAGGCCTTGGCACCAAACGCCAGAGAGAATGTTGTATGCGATGTTAAAGAGACCGTCTTCCTCCGCATTTACACTGTCGGCCTTGTTTCGATGCCTCAGTATCTGCAGATTTTGTTCAACTAGCTTTAGTTTGACATAGAACTAGAGAAGTTTTATTGCCACCAAATTTAGTTTATCATCGTTTCTCTTTTTTGCCGAACCTAACAAATGATTACGACGAATGAGAGTTTTATTTGTAAGTTACAGTTGTTTGTAGAAAAACAAACCAAATTCTTTCTTCAAAAAAATAAGTTTTGTCAATAGGTGTCATGTTTCCGTGAAAAATATGCAGAGGATTAAGATTTTGTCCATTCAAATGCATTATAATCGTTATTCGGGTTCATGTCCGTGCTAACACTCTATTCGAATACACCTCACCAACTGAACGCATCCCACATTGTTTGACATTCACTTTCAAATGTCACCTGTCAGCAGCTGTGAAAATTCACTCTCAGCCCACCCAATCGGTTTTAGTATTTATTTTTAAACAATTCCACTTCGATTAAACAATTCCGATGATAAAATATTAAAATTCAATTGAAGTCTGGATATGAATCAACAATGACTCTAAGTGAAGAGTTTCGTTCCTGCTGGCTAATAGCTACAATAGGCTTGATTCTCTTTGGCGCTGGAACAACAATCCTGTTCTGGAATGAGGTAACAAATATCATTTGTGTTCGGCTCCTTTCACTCATCATGGGATTTTCCTTCAAGGGGCGTGCAGTACATATGATAATGTCTCTGGATGAAGCACTCGATGCAACAGTTTCGATTAACGCTGCTGAAGAAGTGGAAAGTACCTACGACGGACGGATAATTCACATCACGGGACCAATAGTTGTTGGAGAACCTCTCACCGAACCGGACTACAACATTCAAGTGTTGGCTGTGAAGCTGAGGAGGCGTGTACAAATGTACCAATGGGTGGAGCAGACTATGTTAGTTGTTTAAAGCCCAATGTTGGCCGTCACTGATGTTTGTTTACTTCAGGGAACAAAACTATGGGGACTCAGTTGCCTCGGTGCAGACCGAGAGCAAGACCTACTACTACACCATGGAGTGGAGGGATAAACTAATCGACTCCCGGCACTTCTACATTCAAACTGGTCATCACAACCCGAAGAAATTCCCCGTTGAGAGCGAGACACAAGTCGCTGACAGTGTCTTCATTGGGCGATACGAGCTTGGGAACGAAATCAAATCGAAATTCAACAACTTTGTGGAGCTGACGTCCGACACAAGACCGGAGGATCCGTCAATCAAACTACACCTTGGGCTGTATTACCACAGTGACGACATTTTCAGTCCAGAGATCGGTGACATCCGTCTGCTCTTCTCGTTTGCCGGCATGGAAGGTGAATTGGTGAGTTGTGGGCAGATCTCTCTCGGACCAGGAGTTGAAGTTGAAGTCTGCTTTTTCAGTACACAATTGTTGGTCAAATGCAAAAAGGAAAACTGGTGCCATACGTGACTTCGAGGAACACTAAGGTTTTGCTCGTCTATCCGGGGGAGCTGACGTTGACAGAGGTGTTCAAGAAGGAACATCATGCCCAGCGACTGACCACTTGGGGCTTTCGATTTGTTGGATGGGTTTGTCTGTTCTTTGGCGCCACCTGCACTGCATCGTTACTTCATATTATTCGTGAGCTTTGCAGCGTATTTTGAAAGAGCTTTGAAAGTGAAGTGGGTTCTTGTGTTCTTTGCAGTGTCACAAGTCCATTACTTGTCGTCGTTGGCGCCAGATCCTCGATATCCGGTTGGAACAAACCTAATGCTGTCGCTGTCATTGGCTCTAGTCATTACATCTGTTGCGTGGGCATTGCATAGACCGTGGGTTGGAGCTGGACTGCTGCTGGCAGCTGCATCACCGTTCCTATACTGTGCCAGGACTGTAACTCAGTATCATAACATAAATTAGAGATTTTGGGACATTGGGCCTCGGGGGATCATTGAAATTTATTTATTTTTTGTTTTGGATTAAACTGGAAGTGTTGTTTAAATTCTCGCGAGATTAAAAATGCCAAAGAGAGGAAATGAGTGGATTTTTTGGGTCTTGTTAATTTCGGCGTTTTTGGCACTTGACTTCATTGCAGTTGAGGAAACCCTTCTATTTGGGTGTCGTACCTATTTCTGCCTTTCCAGATCAGAGTTGCTGTTAGTGAGGTCTAAATGTAGACAGGTCTTGGTTGTCCCATCGTTAAGGAATCATACGTCTCTTAGGCGTAGTTCCTGCAACTACCTTTAGACTTGTTTTCGTTCCAATCTCGTCAGAAGTAGCTTGGATCGGTGGGGAGAAGAGTAAAGAAATGAAGGAACACTTCGTCTGCTTCCTCTTCATCAAAGCAATGCAACTCCGCTGCATGCAGTCTAAAGATGCAGCGGAGCAGGTGCGAGTATATACTTGGAGCCACTCCAAGTGTGCCTGACTCTTGGACTACAAGACCACTTCAGTGTTTTCCAGTGAGAAACGTCTACTCCTGCACAGCCTCCAGTTCACAATGCAACGTTTGGTCTAAGGTGTTTTCTTGCCACAAAAACCCCTGAACCTTGTTCGGATACTTCGAAATTCTGTGAAATTTGGATAATTTTACAACATTCATGGTAAGAACTGGAAAAAATACGAAGACTCCTCGCTTGAAGAGATTGAAAAGCAGATCCAAAAGTGGATATAGTACTGATAGCGCGTCTCTATGCACGCCATCACAAAATTAATATTCCCTGAAAATGTGAAAACTGGAGGCATTTGCTTAAGATCGGATATCTTCAGAGCCGTTTGAATGTTTTATAAGAAACAATTGATGCAAGAAGAAATCGTATGCCTTCCGTCAAGAGGGAAAAATTGTGAATTCTATTCAAAAAAATATATATTTTGAAAATTTCACAAAAAAAAATTGAAAAAAATTTAATTCCTCACCCCACACTCACTGAACATGCCCACACAATTGCCGCTCTTGAACACACTTCAGTGTCGTGCCGATCGCCGAATTCCCTCACCACATCGCATCGCATCGCACATGATCGTTCATTGCAAGCCGTTGGAATTTCAATTTAACGCACACCACAGTCGGTTGACTGCTTCGCGGCTTTGCTTGTCAATCGAAATCTCGTTTTCTTCTGTTCGTCCACACAAGAAATTTTCAATTTTTTTTTTTGCTGTCCACCCTCCGTTCAATAATTTCGTCTAGTGAATAACATTTGCAATCGGTCGCAACTAAGCGCTAAACCCACCGTCTCAAAAAGTACGTAGTTTCAAAAAAAAAAAAAGTGAAATTTCGCAAGAAAATCGCGAGCGTGTGTGGTGAGAAACAAATCTGAATCTGAGATTCTTCAGTTCCGCGTCAAGAATCAATTATTTTCCTTGCCTGTTGTTTGGCTGTCCCTGCCGCGCGATCTCTAGCGAGGACACACGAGAACAGGCGGTTTCCTTTGGCAAAGAAAAATAGAGAATAAAACAAAAGAATTCTGTGTGAAATGCTCTGTACTTGTACTCGTGCTAGTGGCAATGTCTAGTGAATTCATTGAAATTCCGCATGTTTGCATAGAAATAGTTTTCATTTGAAAATTCATTTTCCTCCCTAAGAAATACAGAAACACAAGAACACAGTTTTCAGTGAGTACTTTCTTCCTTTTTTTTTTATTGTGACGGATTTCGGGTGATTATGGAAACCATCGAGGAGCAATCGTCGGCTAAAAGTGACGGTGAGTGTGCTAGCAGTCATTAATTACAACAAAAAAGAAACTGCCTACAAAAAGATGCTCATTCTTGAAATTTTTCGAATGATTGCGGTTGCGTGGGGGTTGAAGACTGAGGAAGGATGGGCTACAGGAAGTACCACCGCCACCTATTTACACAGTTGAACGAGACGAGAACGGGGATAGATTGCGTTTATTTTTAAAAATCGTGTCTTTTTGCACTGGCGACAAATGTTGTTGTCGATTCTTTTTTATTTTCTGGTCTTAGTCGTCTCCGTCTTGGCTGTAGGAGGCTATGTTGTCTGGGTGTTCTTATGACCTCCCTCTCAATTCTTTTCAATCATCTTTTGGTTTATTTTTGTTCTTCAACCGCCCCTTCGTCCAATCATCAGAATCATCGCTGTCGTCGTCCCCTGCATCCAGTGCTGAGAGGGGGAGGCTATTTTGTTTTTTTGCGCACATATCTAGCGAAGAAGGAAATGGGCGCTCTAGCCGCACATCTGACGAGTTGCATCTGTAATGAAGGGACAAGAGCAACGAACATACCACAAATTGAACGCTTGTTAGCCAGGCGTCTACACACAAGCGCGTCTTGATGTTCGCGCTGGTGTCGTGGATAATTTATGCTAACCACGGTTGTGAGGCAATAAATCGAGGCGGCTCGGATGGGAGAGGCTTGACGGATATCCGATTGTCAGTGGATGTGAAACTGAATTCTGTTCTTGCTTCTTAGAAGTGTGTGGGATATTGGCAGACTTCGATTGAGAACCCTTTTACGATGTCAGGGGCGGTCGTGTACCTGACTCGCAGTCAAATGTCGCAAGTGCCTGTGTAAACAGTGATGACTAATCCGTTTATGACCTTCATCGACGGGGAAGGACTACAAATTTGGAGAACTCTATCGGATAGTGTGGTCAAGTGTTTATTTTTCCTGAATAGTTCTTCGGCCTTGATAAGATTCTGACAGAAATAGAAACAATATCTGACGCCGATGTGTTCTCGCCGTTGATTGCTAATTACATATCGGTTCGCCGATAATCGCTTCAGGAGTTGCTCAAGCTTATCAGTGCTTGTCTAAGCATGCTTGGCATGTCGGACTTGCGTACGATGTTCGTGCACAGTTCGCAGCTAATTACTCAGTGATTAGTTACGCTTCTTGTGCAGTAATCAAAGTCGTGCCAGCGATAATGGTGGCAGGAGTCGATGGGATCGGCCGTATGCAGATGCCGCACTCAATTTCAACTCGCTTTCAATTGCTTTCAATTGGAAAGGACAGAAAAGGATGGCGCATAATTCCACTGAACTGCTGCTGCTGGTATTTCCAGAGTGGCAGATTGCATACAGACAACAATTTAGGGGTGCGCTCCGATGCACGTTTGTTGCGTTTTTCATTCCCTCGTCCCGTGTGCGTTGTGGGATCACAGGTCGCACCGCGTCCTTTTTTTCGTCTCGGAAAATGAACGCTGCTCGAGGGTTGTTTGTAAATAGTCAACTGCAGCTTATCACTGTGTTTGTTTATTCCTTCTACCTGGCTGGCTTTATGATGTCTTCGCAAACAGCAGCTCACTAGTTAGACCCCGTCGTGAAAGTTTCGCATTGGAAGTCTATGGATTCGTTTCGCCCTCACATCGCTACCTGAGTGCCAAAATCGGATTTACGTTCTACATACTTTCAGAGATCATCCCGCCAACACATGAAGTTCACGATGACAGGAACTTGACGTGCAGAAGAGCAGGCGAGGAGGAAATCGATTAAAATGCCCCCTTGAACAGATTGCTTGATGTTGCGTGAAGTTCTCCATCACTCGCCGCAAAGAAGTGGATTCGTGGCAACAAAGCAACGTCGTATTCTTAATCATCCATTTCGAATTGTGTATGTGGATCAATGTGTGGAAAAATTAGCAAAAGTTCACTGTCCGTTGAATCAAAGCGGACGCACACAAGCACACGCAGCACATTCGGACGGACGACGACGACGGGTCAAGATCTTTTCCATTTGATGGCCCGCACACACATGAACACGCACAGGAGCTCGGAAGCGTCACACATCATCTGGGTCAGGAGGAGGAAAGTGCTTTTAATCAATCGATCAAATCGTATCGAAACCGCGATCCAAACAAATTCCCCCTCGACTATGTGATGGCATTCAATGACAAACCCGTTCGCAGCTGACCATGAAAACAAGCGCGATGATGAAAGTCATGCGATTTTGTCTCATAACACGCTGCCGATGGCGCAGAGTGGGCGGAGGCGTTAGATAATTCGATTGTCAGCGTTATTTACAGCCCCGGAATGGCGTTCGCTCGCAATCTTGTGTTTGAACACAATTTTCAAAAGAATTCAAACTGATTCTGGGCCCATTTGATTGCCACTCAAAAACGAATAAACTTACTGCGACTTATCTGCGGTCGGGTGTTGAACGCGGGCGGTCAACGTGTGTCGGCGTGAGCTTGAACAAAAAAAAAACGTGATTTTTCAATTTTCCACTCAGCTTACGCGTGGAAACAGTCAGACAAGCAGCGATTTTCAGCGCAACACAAAGGGGACGAATTTGTCACCAAAGTCAGCCTATTCTTGTCCTTGGCTGAAGACTCGCACACAGCCTCAGCTGTGGCGCGCAGTAATCACTCAAAATTCCACGACTCGCATAAACGTTTTCGCTTTTCATGCGGGACAAATTTTCAATTAGTTGTGTGTGCAGCGCGAACACCGTGTTCTGTGCTGCGCGAGGTTCTTCGGTCGTTGTTTTGTTTTTGTGGGAGATTTAATTAGCTTGGCCCGGTGCCAATCGTCCATTCGCGAACAGAACAAAGTTGTCAATTTGAACAATTAAAATGAAGCAACCAGGCCCGAATCATCGTCCCTCCGACTATTTCGAGTGCGTCTATGTGTAACAGCGATGCATGCAGGTGATTGTTATTCCCCCGCATTGAGTGGTCCACCTGTTATTTTCGGGCACTGGGTGCCCCCTAAAATTGGAGGCGTTGACTCACATTTTCTTTCGAGTCAAAACAGGAGATCACTCTTCGCGGTGCCTGTACTCCGTCCGCTCAGTCATCGTCTTCCGATGCCGATGATGAGGATGACAATTTTCGGATGTTTTATGTCCCATCTGCGTGGCGGGGGAGGTTCGACGGGTATCGGCTAACTGTTAGTCAGAGATTTGTTTCGTTTTTGAGAATTTTCAAGTGTGTAGGAGGCGAATGGGGGAAGCAGTGGATTCCTGCGGCGGGCGGATGGGATTAAATATTAAAGCATATTTAACGAGAAACGGTTAAATCGTGGGAATTTCCTTCGCTTTTCATGGAAATTCAAGGAGTAACGAAAACTCATGGCGAATTCTTTGCGCGCGTCGTTTTTTGTCGTACACAAGCATTTTTTGCTATTTTGTGCTCCGCTTCATGGAAAAGAATGTATTTTCGATTTTAAAATACTTGTTTAAAAATACCTATTTATTTTTGAATTAAGATGAATTCGCGATGAGTGGTTCCAAGTGTAGAATTTGGTTTGTTCTGTTTCTTCTGCCGTCGCGGTCACAATTTGCGGGAGATTCCATAAGGTTCTCGTGAGTTTCTCATTGGTTTTCGAGATCTTTTGTTGCCATGGACGACGTAAATGTGGGTTATCTCAGCTACCTGTGACTGGGTGTGGATTTCTTTGAGGGCGGAAAACCCAGGCAGATGAAGAGTGATGTAGCGCACAACTAATTTGCTGTCATTTCCACTTAAGTCGCACTTGCAATGGTCTCTGTTCGTTTTCCGGGAGAATAGGATTTTGCTGTTTTTAAATCAGAATTCTTTGAATTTTCTTCTAATAATCCTCATCTCTGAGTTATCCTCTTCCTTTGGGTGACCTGTGTGTGATGATGGGTGTCCTTGGTAGCGATGGTTGGAATCTTCAGAGCCAATAAGTGCCATTTGTCTGTTCTTGGAGAAAAACTATCAGGATTCGACTTATTTAGGGTTGTCTTGGAAACGTGTTGTGCGTGGTTTTCGGTTCGATTTCGAATATAATTTAATTTTGTTCCACTTTCTTGTGGAGTGCAGGTAAAAATATATTCCCAAGCTTGGCATGCTCCTGGATCCCCCTAAGTACCTTCTTTTTTTATGCAAATCGGGCCAGCTCTAACCACTTCAAACTACAACTCGTCTCTTTAACACTAATTAGTTACAATGAGTTGCAATTACATATCTGTAACACTTCCCTTCTAGTAGCTGTCTCCCTAATAATCCCTTCCAGCCTTTCACTTTGAGAACAGAGTTGCCATGCAACGTTTACGTTTTACGTTTATTTTTTATCTTACATTTAAAATTATATTTTTACGCCGTAAATGGTGCTTCCTTTATTGGTTAATGAGGATTTATTGAACAACTTGCGTCGTGACATCGGATATTCGTGACCATGGTGACCACGTACTGGACAATTTGTCAAAACGGCCATCCTCTCCATTTTTGATATCAATCATGACCTGTTCCTTAATTTTGCTGCAAAAGGTTTGTAAATGGCGAAGAAGTAAAATAACAAGGAAACAGATCACGATAAATTTTGACAGATTTCACAATTTCTTAAAAACTGTCTCAGAATGGCTTGAAAAGAAGTATTTCCAACCACAACCTAGGGAAATTTATGTCTCAGTTTTAATAGCTTTTGCATAAACCTTGAAAATTGGTAAGAGACTCTCATTAAAAGAAAATGAAGTTCATAGCAAATGCACTCTTCTTTTTCGACTGACATTACAGTTTCGAGTCAACCAAAATTTCTCTGCAGCTAGCTCGGTCTCTCTCCAAAATGCAGGTTTGGGCATAACTTACAGACTGTTGCGCTATTGGTTGAAATTACCAGACGCATTGGCAAGTGCATCAACCGCGGCGCAGAAAGTCTGGGTTCGATTCCCGGACGGGACACCTAGCATTTTTTCACGGCACCACCTCTTTTGAGTTGCTGCCAAAACTCAAAGAGTACCAATTGTCTATGAAGATTCTTAAATCTCGCCCTGTAAATCCCTCCTACTCGTGAAGAACAGTAGCATGCACAACACGAGTAGTTGTTGTAGAAGCTAGGCCCTGGTCCGTTATGGGCTGTAGTGCCACTCAATTATTATTATTATTGGCAGCTCTACTAATTCAAGCCTTTAAACAATCAGAAACTCTACGCCGCAAGCTTACGTTTAAAAAGCCTTCAAAATTAAACCTATAAATGTCTCAGCGCAGCCTATTGTATGCTTATAATATAATGAATGAAGTGCTGCTGTCATTGAGGAAGGACACGCAACAACTTGGACAGAGGCAGCAGAAACTTTGATGTAATCAAGGACTTCATCTACCTTAACAGGGAAAACAACACCAGTACCGAAATCAAACGCCGAATCACTCTTGCCAATCGCTGCTTCTTTGGGCTCAAGAGGCCATTGAGTAATAGAGTGTTCTTTCGAAGGACTAAACTGGCTTTGTACAACTGCTTGATCGTCCCAGTTCTCATTTACGGCGCAGAAGCTTGGACCCTACTAAAAGCGGATGAGGAAGCCCCTGTTCTCTTTGAGAGAAAAGTTTTGTGTGCAATTTTTGGTAATGTCCAACGCAAATTGAAGGCGTCTGGAGGAAAAGATTTAACGACGAACTCTATAGACTGTTCCGCGGTATGCGCCAAGACAAGCGTCTTCTGATAGAACGCTTAAGATGGCTAGGCCATGTAGAGCATCACTGCTCCTTCCCGAAAAGTCTTTGAAACCGAGCCATTGGGACAACGCAATAGAAGACAGCCTAGGCTTAAGTGGCGCACACCAGTGGGGAAGAACCTCAACAAACTTGGAGTAGGCAACTGGAGGCTGCTAGCGGAAGATCGTTCTACCGGAAGAGGCATGTTGGTTGAGGTCCAGGTCCACACCGGATTGTAACGCCAGTTAAAGAATAAGAAGAAGTGCTTAATATTTATATTGCCTCTGTTGTCGTGGACTCTGTGCCGTATTGAAAAATCAGTTGGCTCCCGCGGAAGGTCTAGGATGGATTCTTCAGTTCTTCGGCACCGTTTCAGTCGCTGATAACATGCAAAGAGTACTTATTATCCCTGAAAATCTTCTGAAATCTCTCCTTTCGTAAACGGAAATAAACTGTAGGTTTCATACAACACGAGAAGTTGATAAAGAAGTTTAACCTTGCTCCTTTGTAGGCTGTGGGGGCCACCGTATTAATACCATTATTAATTTAAAAATCGCATGATACATGATAGATATACTCGTATTATGCGACAAAACTGATCTTAATGAATTATTATTATTTCTTTTTTCTGTTATTAGAATGGCGCTACAGCTCAGGTTTGACCTGCGCCTCGAGCATAATGTGTCTTCATTTCACATTGGGTTTCATATTTGTTGCCTATTTCACATACCAAGTCGGTTAAAATGCTTCTTGTCCTTATCTTTGTCTGCGCTATCCCAAACATAGGCATCCTTCGTTGCGTTATTCCAATACACTAGATCAGAAAACTCTTCGGAGTAGAACTGTGTTGCCCATGCGTGCAATAAGGCCATTACACGCGATATGTATAGCAGTAGGAGTTTGGATAAATGCACGCCGTCGTAACATCCAACTAGTTCTGCGATAAATCTTTGCCGTCAGATGCCTTAAATGCAATTTACGACAAACAATTGCCCGTTAGGCGAAAAACTTTCTCAAAAATCACACAAGCGTCCGGGATTCAATGCCCTAAAGAAGCCCTGGGGTTGTTCAATCGTCAGACGGTTCCATCACTAAAAAGTCTCACAGAAGTAAAAAGAAAACAAACCAGCATTTGACAAGAGAAACGTTGTGCTTCATTTCGATGCTAATGTTGCTATCCCTAAATACTGGGGAGTTGAGGTAGACGAAGTCTCTGATTAATTCAAAGTTCAGACTGGCCGTCTGATCTCTTGTTCAAGAAGTCGGTGCTTTGAGTCCTTTCGTCCCACCGTCCCTTAGGCGAATCCATATCTAAGGCGAACGTCTCTCTAAGGTGGACACTTCCCTAAGGCATTTTCCTTAGGTGGACACCGTCCTTAAACCGACACATTCCTTAGGCGTAGGCCTCCTTCAAGCCTCTCTTAGGCGGACATCTCCTCTCCTCAGCCTTTCTTAGGCTGATATGGACTTTCTTAGGCGGACAATTTGCTTTGAACGAAATTTGCTTACATGACAAAAAGGCAAAAAAAAAACTGTTGCACCATTGCTGCCCGTCCAAGAAAGATATCTACACAAAAGACATCCCAAACATGTCTTCTATCCTTCACTCACACTTCCCAGCAATTGTCCCTTACACCCTACCTTTTCACCGTTTTTTGCTTTTTTTCCGTTTTCATCCCAATTACAAATAAATTCGTTCAAATTTAGATCGAAGGTAACTAATTGCCAACTCGCTGAGAGATCTGAGGGCATGAGTCATCACCCCCTGTCGCGGACCACTAATTGCCATGACTGAGCGGTCAGTTTCCGATGTACAGTGACACCTAGTCGACAAATTGAATGATGTCAGGAACGCTCTTGGTTGCAATTGTCATGGGAGGAGGTTATGTAAAAGCGCCGTGAACCAATAACACGGTTATTTGTCTTATTTTGCGATGAATTCGTTTCTCTATTTATAGTCATGGTGGTTTTGTTGATTTTGTATTTTTAAGTTTTACAAGTGTTTTGTGAACAATTAACAACAGTCCAAATACTTTGCAAATTTTTGAGATGATCGACAACATTTTGTGATGCAACGGAAATTGTTCGTGACTGTATTACATTTTGCACAAAACATAAAATCATTTCAAAATCAATCCGTTTGGAAAACTGACACTTTAAAGCCCCACCCATGGTTACAGGAATCGAAAAATTCTGTTTCCTCATCAAATCGTCTTTGTCCACACCCCTGTGTCTGGCTTCGTACTGACCAATGCGAGCAAAAGAATCCCCGGAAGTAATTTCATCTCGTCCCCTCCTGCCAAGACAATTAGCCAAAGTCGAACTATTTTTATCGTTTTATGTGGAACAGTATCGTGATTCAAAATTCAAGAGTAAGGAAGTCGTTAATGTGCACAATGACAACAGACTCCTTTGGTTGCCACAAATCGTTGAAGAAGCCGTAAAATGTCTTCACAATAAATAACCAGGAGAAGGAGGAGGAGGAGGAGGATGTCGTTGAACTTGCCGCTCACAAATCGAAATCCGTTCTCGTAATTCATGCGATTTAATTGCGCCTTGAGGCACTTGTTGAATGTATTGATTAATTCGCTGCAATTTCGTTGAGGATAAACGACAAGTGCGTTTAAGCTTTGACAATTGGAAGCGAATAATGGGATGGGTTTGTCAAAAGGTCGCTGACTGCTGTCCTTATTATGTGTCACATCAATGAATTTCAGATCCGAAGACAGATGTGGGTTAATATTGTGGAGTGGAGCAGCTGGCAAGGATTTTGTTTTGTCTTTTAATTCCTGGAGTAGGAAACAAAAGCATGTACAACATATGTAAGTCATTGTTGTTCGAGCTAGGCATCCATGAGTGCAGACTTCTAGTTCAGTCATATTCTTTTTCGTGTGATCAGTGTGTGATGATGGGTGTCCTTAGTTTGGATGATTGAATTATTCGGAGTCAATTAGTGTCCTTGTTCTGTTCCGCATACAAAAATTTCAAGGAAGATTTTTAAAATTTGAATTATTCTTGGAAACGTGTTGTGCGTTGTCTTCGGTTAGATTACTATTATAAAATAATTTATTTTCTTTCACTTCCTTAAAGATAAAAAAACGATTTTCCATATATTCTCAAGGTCGGCAAGCTTCTAAACCCGCCACTTGGTACATTTGTTATGCAGATCGTCTAAGCAATCTTGAGAACACTGCTAGGCAACTCTAAATACCTTAAACTGCTTCTGTTTTGTGTTTCCTTTCCGTTAAGGAGTCAAGAGTGAAAGTATTTAGCATTTCTCACTGCCGTGAAGGCTTAATATCACGGGGTCCGTACACTAATAGTCAGGAAAACGCTGAATAACGCATTGGGAGTTATCCCAAGTACCAATTTGAGATTATGTCTTAAGGGACAGTATCTCAGATAGGAGATGTATATTGAGTGTTGCTGAAGAGGTGATTTGGATTTTTGGACTTTATTGATTCTTTAATGATTCCATATAGTTGCTTTTGAAAGCCGAACACCAAGAAGTGCGTCGACGTTAGAGGTCCTAGGTTCGAATCCCGAATTAAATTTTCACCTTTTCACGGTAACCACCTCTTTCAAGTTCTGGATAACACTGAAAAAGAATTTATATATACGGAAAGCTTTTCAAATCTACCGGGAGCGAGATAGTGGGGATCTCTCGTGAGATTAATAAAAACTCGTGCAACTGAAGTAGGCGCTGATGAATCTTGGTCCTGCTCCCTTGTGGAAAAGACGATGGAAATAGGGAAAAACATAGGGAAACGAGAATACATTGCGTTGATGATGACAAATGAGTTTATGTTGCTAGGTGACCAGGGTCACTCGTATCAAGACGTAACTCGCGCGTGAAAAATCCATTGGCACCTCCTCTTCTTCTTTTCGTTCCGTACTGTAACCTGAACCTGATCACTTGAGGATACTTGAAATTCCTTAGTACACGCAAATTAAAAAAAAAAGTACGCGAACAAAATTAGGGTGCTTTCGTAGTAAGAATAGTCTGATCACTCGCACAAATCTAATGGTGAGAATTTCAATTTAAATTTCCCATTAACGACATAAGCAAACATTTTGTTGGTCCTTCCGAAACAAGTGTTGATAACTGATTGATGACTTGAGATACTTCGGAAATTAAACTAGCACTGTGGCATATTGAAAAAGCAATTTAAAAAATAATGAACCCGTTTTGCAACATTTGTAGCATTCTGGCAATCAGACGCCACTTCTGCTGACACACTTTCTTCAACGAACCGACTCACATGTGCTTCGTACCATAAAACTGTAAGTCATTCAAAAAAGTGAGAAATTTATAAACTTTACCACAACAGTGCCTATAAATTAAAAAAAGAATAAAACAAAATCCAAATAAACTTGAAGACAATATTTTTCTCAACCAACATAATGGCGTAATTTAGCACGATGGTGATAAAACTATGCTCTCACCACTGACACAGAGGCAGACGTCGATAACACCATCTCACGAAATTGACCAATCAACTGGTCATAAAGATCATATCATACATCAGCAGTAAACGTCATGTTTTTATGTTTTGTTTTCTGATCCATATCCATGTGTAGTCAACTTAAACCGCATTTTTTGGGATTTTTGTTCCTAATTAGTTGATCAAATTTTTGTAACTTCGGGTGCATGATGCTGGTAATGAAGAAGAGTGTAGTATTTTGTGAGAAGGTCACATCAAAACTTTGAGGGGAAGTATGTTTATGATTGAGTGGTTCGACATGCAGATGCCACCGTTCACAATCTTCTTCTTCTTCTTCTTGTGGCTCTACAGTTCGGGGTGGACCTGGGCCTCAACCAACATGCTTCTCCAGCCAGCACGGTCTTTCGCCAGCTGCCGCCAGTTGCGCACTCCAAGTTGGTTTAGGTCCTTCTCCACTTGTGTGCGCCACCTTATCCTGGGCCGTTCTCTGTTGCGTTGTCCCAATGGCTCAGATTCGAAGACTTTTCGGGCCGGCGCCGTGGTGTCCATTCGCTCTACATGGCCTAGCCATCTTAAGCGTTGTATCTGTAGACGTATGACTAGGCTCATGCCGCCGTACAGCCCATACAGTTCGTGGTTGAATCTTCTTCTACAGATGCCATCAACGCAAACAGGACCAAAAATCGTAATAATCTTTTTGAAAAAGCTTTGCAAAAAATTACCATGCGTGGGTTTTAGTATTTACAGTCTGACATATAACGACATAAAACAGAACTGGGTTTATAATAGTGTTCTGAGAGGATTTCAAAAATGGCTGCCAAAGAAAACCGTCGCACTTCTCCACGTAGTCTCCGTTTAGTTCGATACTCCTGACACAGCGATGCTCAAATAAATTTTGACTTTTGAAAAGTGTGTTTTCTAGCTCGATGAACTTTACTTCACACAGCGGTGCTCAAACTATTTTAATCTGTCTGAAAAATACGTTTTCTGGAGGTCTGCAAATAGGCCCCTCTTTTAACACAATTTTCTGTCCGTCGACTGACTTTTTCAAAATTGAAACCAAAAAGAAGTCGAACAGGTCCATATCCGGAGAATTCGAAAAATGCTGTAGCAGATCGTAGTCTGATTGTTGACGGCGGACAGGATTGCCCTTACGTTGTCATGGTGAAAGAGCACTTTTTCGACGAAATTTTTGCTGACTTTTCTTCACTTTGGCGTCGAATCAGCGCTCATATTTGGCACAGTAGAGCCTCTTGACCGTTTTACCCTTCTCCACGTAATTGATGTAGAGCGCACCTTGTGTGACTATCACCTTTCCCGGCGATAGGACAATCTTCGTCTTTTTCGGATCACGGAATTCCACTGTTTCCAATGCTGCTTGATCTCCGGTGTGCAATGTGGAACAGTGTTTCGCTCAATATCACCAAAGGACACAGAAACTTCTTTGGATTGTGCTTAGAAAACCGTCCAACGCGGTCTTACGGTTGCACTTGTCCGGAGTGAGCGGCACACATCGCGCAGACAGCTTTCTCAGGCCCAACAAGACCCACGCGCTCTACTGCCTATTACCTCAGCAATCTCGAACAACTCCAATAGGAGGTCTGCCAATACGGGATCGTGAATTTTTGTCACGTTATTCTCTGTGGTAGCCGTTTCCTTGGTTCCTGGGCTTGGCTCATTAATAATCGACTTGCGACCGCGTGGGAACTCATTAAGTAAATTTTTAACGGTCGTTATCGAAGGGGAAGAGGCGCCGTATACAGCATCCAAGTGCTTTTTAATTTTTCTGTACGGTTCCCCCTCCGAAAACAAAAATTGAATCACCAGCCGTGAGCGTTTTTCTAAAATGCGCGAACTCAAGCCGATAGTCGTTTACGGGAATGATTTCATTTTCACCCTCTTACGAAGCCAATTTAGCCCTTCGATCAAGGACAAGTTTTTTTCGTTGGCATCTAAGCTTAAAGAAACAGCGCTTGGCAAAAATAATTTCGCGCTTAATTTCATTGACGTCACTTAGCTGAAGAGTCCTAAGTCGCTTTAAAATCCCCCCTCACTCTGACACTCCATCCGACATTCGGATGTTGTGCGTCTTTCCTGGTCGTCCCTTCATTTATCACGAAACACATTTTGACAGCCTCCCATTATATTGCATCTGCCGTCTGAGTGATGAGTCTTCATTTTTCCTAAAACTCAGACAGAACCATCATCATCCCTCCCACACCCGGAAATCAAACTGCACCCTGCTTGTCTGTAAACATTTCGTCAAAACATGCAGTGCATCACGATGGCACGGACGCGCACCCTCTTGAACTTCCGTCGTAAGTTTTGTTTATTCCTCGAGGACATCACTTCCTCTCCCAGATTCCCCACATGCCTCGACCAGGTGGACATACTCAGGCGATGCATCCTCGCCAACCGTTTAAAGGGAATTTCCATGAGACATCAAATTCGACTCATTTCCGCCCTCCCCAACTTAATTCTCGAAAGTGGTTTGTAATCGAATAGGAGAAGGCAACATTCCTCCCAGCTCCATCACACGACACTTGCATGCTTGCATTCCTCAAACAAAGCCAGCGCGACTAGCGCCTGCTCGTCGCTTGCTTTGATGCCAAATGCACTTCGCCCCAGCGGGTTGGCCGCATGGATGGTCTCCCGCCCCCCTCCGGGATATGTGCAATTCGATTGCAATCTTCCAAACGTAATTAAAACCAAAAACTATTGGCGTAAACAGAAATCTTGAATGAGAGTGGCCCGCGTTCCGCCCGCCGGCCCCTCGTCTGCGCTGTGCAATGAAAATTTATTGGAAAAAACGTTCCCCAACAAAAGCAGACGTCCGCTGATTGCATTCTCCAAATGGGAGAGCAGCGAACGCCTGCCTTCAATTGACGTGTTTTCTTAAATAAATTTATCACTCCGAGATGGGGAATTGTTTGTTTTTGGAAAATCATCAGACACGATGTATGATCTGGGGCCCGGTCGTACGTGCGAAAGACCCCCGCCCAGAGGAAATGTACTGGCGGCGGCAACAGCCAGTGCACATGCCTGCACCCCTAATCGGGAGTGAAGTTAAGCTGGCACCGGCTCTGGGGGACGGGTGACGTCTGGAAGCAGACGGCTGCTGAAGAATACACAGGTGTTGCTGTGTGAATATTTAAACAGGTGTCAGCGGAGTGCTGGATTCTTCCCGCATTCCTCGGAGTTATTGCTGCAGACTCCCGTTCGGCTACGGCACGCCTAAGGTCACGGCGGCCGTGGGGAGTGGCGGTGTAACAGCGTTTTTGAAAACTGACAGCAGACATAATGAAAAACGAGATCAATGTCGACATCGTCAAGAGCGCCGCGCGTCGGCCTTAGAACCTCGCGTGTGGACAGCCGTGTACGTCGCTGTTCAAAAGTTCATGTCCATCTCGCCACCACGGCGGCCAAGGAGATGACGCTGAAGGTTTGTTGTTTTTCCGTTCGGATTCCGAATCGAGCGCAGAACACAGCGGTGGCCGTGATTCACACCCGCAAGCTTGTTTAGATATTCTATCTCAAACTTCAAGTAGCTGCTGGCATTTTTTTTTGAGTCTTTTTTTAGACCATGAGTACAGGGTCCCTGAGCACGAAAACAGAATTTTTCGCGTGGGTACACTTCGATTAAGTTTAGTTGTTATGATTTATAGACTCTGCGCACTGCGGGATTATTATGCTGGCGCTGACGGAGCGGAATGTTTAGGTTAACAATTAGGCGGTGAGTGTTCTGTAGGCGAGAATAAGCGGCTGCTTTTGTTGCTTGATTAACGAAAGATACGGCGCGCTGGAGGTGGGCGCAGTTGCTTGCGGCGGAAATATGCGATTGGAATTGAAAAAGTCGCGGTTTGATCGGTGTGTTGTGAGATGATACTGTTGTGTTGCTCTGGAATCTGGGTGGCGGGTTGCGGCAGGCTTTGATTTCGATTGTAATGTAAGCTTGCACGTGTTTTTTTCCAGCAGGTGTTGTTGTTTTTTTTTTGCCTTAAGACAATCATTTATACGCGTAGTTAAGACGTCAAGACATGGAATACTTCAATCAATATTGTTCAATTGAATCGTTGATATCGAAGCAGATTGACTAAACTTTTGAATGAAAGGAAGCGGTCTCTGTTCTCTTGTTGTTTTCTCATTGGTTGAGGGCGCCTTCAGTGTACAGCCGTCCACGAGAGGCTAACATTAGGAAATTTGTTACATGGAAGGTACAAAATGGCAAAAATGCCTAAAGTTGTTTGTTCGAATGTTTGGTACACAAGTTGTGGGCATTTTGCATGGGAGGCAGTTTTTGATACAATGAATCCCAGTGTTTAAATTTTCTTCGATAAAGGGAAAACTGAACTGAAAAGATTGAGAACCATTTACACCAGAGTAGGAACGTTGCGGATCCCTAATAACCATGGAGACCTATATAAAACCAACCGGGATCATTATCATCTTCGTGATCACCATCATCATACTCATCATCCTCATCCCCATCATTATCATTAATGGCCCATTCCATTAAAGAGGTCTCGGAGCCAATGCATGCACGAAAGACCTCCAGACCGACCGTCCTTCGCCATCGACTCTTAACTCAGCAGGAGCTATTTTAAAGCGCAACCAAGCGAGTGTATAGACTTGATTCAACCACACCGCCGTGGGTCTGCTGAGCGGTCGCTTACCTAATGAAATCGCATCTAAGGCACGCCTCGGAAGTGGTGATATAGGAGGTAGCCGTGTGGCCAAGCCATTGAAGTATAACTCTCTGTCCGAATATAGTCGTCTTTGAGTTCCCTCCACACTGTCGCATTCCTCAATCTATCCAGGTCTTGAAACAGCAAGGACGAATCTCGACGGCTTGTATTCGCGATCTCATTCTTTTGGTTATTACCTAAATTTTATGACCATGTGTGAGAGTGTGGCACAAGCAACCGATAACTTGGCTTTGACACCAATCTCGGCCTCCCTTACTAACGATCTTCCATGCTGCTTTAAAATTGATTCAGATTGATCAATCCTACAAGAAATCTCAACGTTGCTCCTCCCATCAGTGGTGAAAGGGACCTCCAACTTCTCCACCTCTTTAAATAGGACTCGACCTACATGTACAGTGTGTTGGACAAGCGTTGTGGAAATTAACATAACTACACTTGTCCATGTTCCCCATCATTTCTCAACACATGCAGCCAGAAATCTATCGAGTGTGCGCCAGAGTCTGAAGGGATATGAGGATAACAAAGTACTCTGCAAAGAGAACAAATCTCCCAATGAGGATTGGGATTGATATAAGCCAGCTGGATGACACAAAGATTGCTTGAGGCATTGAAGAAATATGCTCTTAAATGGCGTTTACTTAGCCTGAAGAAGGCTTTTGCTGGAGCTGGGGTAAGTGGAAGCGTCTCTCTCTTTCAGAATGTATACTGTACCGATGGCACAGGGCACGGTGATGGTACCAACAAGAGTTCTAATCGTCAACCTGCATACTTTGATTAACCTCAATGAGCTACATACATTTAGTTTGAGCCAAATAAATTGGCAACACTGCAAGTTGCGCTTTCGGACACGATTCGCATTGTCGATCGTGTCCAACTGAAGGAGGAGTTTTCTTTTTTTTGGCGTATGACAGTCAGTCAATTTCAATTTCTCTGAATCCAACGAATTTGATGGCTATGTCGTTTACAGCGAATGGTCAAACAAGTTAGTGCTCAATTAAATCTTGAAATCCACCCCCGAGGGAAGAGTCTGTAAGGGAAAACTGTACGTGAGTGGGTTGAGACCTCAAACAGCTATGCACGCAAATCAGGAGTCATCGTGTCTAGTTATTAAATGTGACCGTGTCCAGAGACTTGATTTCAGCCTGACTATTGACAATATCCACGTGGTCGCCTTGGCGTAGTGGTAAGTGCCCTGACCGCCACGAAGAAAGTCCAGGTTCGATTCCCAGACATTTTGTCACGGCACCACCTCTTTCTAACTGGTGACAACACTCAATGGGTATCAATCGTCTATGAAAAGCTTCCCAAATCTCGCCGTTCGGAATCGGCAAACAACTGTAGGTCCCCTCTACTCGTGAGAGGACAGTAGCACGCACAACACGAGTAGTTGTTGTAGAAGCTAGGCCCTGGTCCATTGTGGGCCACTCAATTATTATTATCGACGATATCAATTTTGAGAATCATTCTGTTTAGGACAGTTTCCCTCTGATCGCCATGGTTTTCGTTTGAAATACGCCACAGCGTGCAGGGGCATTGTACGAGAGATACAAATTGAGGAAAGGAAGAGGATGACACGAGAGTTACGAATCGGCGCAGATGGTAAAAATGTCGGAATCGATCACCAGGTGTGTCCTATTCTGTGTTTGGTGGGATTGGAGGAAAGCTGCTGGCCTACGACGAAAATCTTAAGTTGGGCATGAAGTGGCAACAATTAAACCGTCTCTGAAGACTACCCCGGATAACACACATATAGATAGCTTCACGCCAGAAGCTTAATTGGGAAGAGGTATAACTGCCTCTACAGGCAAATTATTTTTCACTGTCTCCAAGCGGATTCAATTGTAACATCAAAATAGCCTCCTGAAAGACAAAATATTTCTCTTCATCCCCATTACGTTCCAAATTCATGGACGTCATCGGATTATCTCCACCTACGTCCTCCGCAGATTGCGTGCAGAAGGTCTTTCTCGAAACTATGCGCGCAAATCCACTTCTTTCTGGCTCAAGGAAATAGAATTGATCTAGAGCTTTCATCACTCAAATAAATCACCATAAATTCCGGCGAATTGAACTGCACCTCCCGCCCCCAAAGCAAAGCCACAACCACTTCTTCTTTATCCAGATCACTCGTCACTCAATTAGTGATGGAGGCCCAAATTGATTTATTTCTTGGTACACTCCCCAAAAATACCGTTACACTGGTTTCACGACGAAGGACACACAAGAAAATTTAGTTTTTGTCGCGGGCCACGACATTCGCCGGAGCGCCATGACGATGCACATCAAAGTGCCAAATTGGCCAACAAAAGCACAGCATCCCTGGAATGGGGCGGCAGTTTGAAATGCAATCGAACGGAACGCAGTCGATCTGGATGGCTGTGATTAGCGGCAGCAACTTGTTTGATTTATGAGATTAATAAAAATTATTTTTAGTGCCACCCGGTCCGGACGGAGAGTTAGCGGACGAACCTGAACGCGACCAGCGAGCGCGGCGGCCGAACATCGGGCGTACATTCATAAAAATTTTAAAAACATTGATGAATTGCCAAAACAATAATATTCGCGCCTCGGACTTTTCCCAGCTCTCGCCTCCTCTCCAATCACCCCCATCAGTCGCGTCGATGTGTGTGTGTGTGTTTGTTTGCATGTTTTGGGGGGATGTTTGGAGGGTTGTGCGGCGGGGCGGCTTTTAAAAAATAACCTCTTCCCACTGTCCCAGGGTTTCCGTTCTTTTTATCTCTGAGCACATGATATTTGTTTTATTTATTGGTTTTATTAGAAAATATAATTTTGCGTGTTTCTGGAAGGGGGGGAAGAAGGAAGACGTAAGACATTGCAGCGGTTTTTAGTTTTTCCGTTCGACGCACGTTATGTTCGGAAGAGGTTGTATTGTTTAAATGGCAGCATTTTTGACAGCTGAACATATTCCGCTAAAAATAGACGGCAAAAGCGAATGCCCAAAACGAGACAGACAGATGCATGTTGTTAAGTGGGTGAGGGAGAGAGGGAGTGCGGGAGCAATTAAAAGCCGAAAACATGCTCGGTGGGTATGCATACTCAGGCCGTGTACATATAGTACGTCAGCGGGAGAGTTCCGCCGAGTGGGAGTCGAGGAGAAAACATTGGCTGGCTGGGGTTTTGCAATAATGGCCAGCGTCAGCGGAATATCTTCCACTTGTAGTCTAAATATGGGGCTTTGTTTTGGTGGCACGGTTGACTTGGTTTCTCGGAATAAAAATGCAAAACAATTCGCGGTGATTTTTGTTGGCGCTTCTTGGCTATCGCTTTGAGGATCGCGTCGATGCGAATATTTGTCCATTTATATAATTCAATTGCAAATTCTTTGCAATTTTTCGACGTATCTCGTGATGAATGTGAGGTCAATATTCCTTGAAGTAGAACACATTAGAGTCAACAGTGTGATGGGTCTTAGATTGTGTCGGATGGGGGTGGTGTGCTTGAGAGGTTGGCAGCGAGTCTAGGGTTTGTCGAATGAGTATGTCCTTCTCCACTTTGAAATTTTGTCGAATTTAGATTCACTTTTCTTTCTTCTTGGACGTCAATTGTAAGCTTAGAGTTCACCTTTATTTCGTTCCACTTAAACACTTCAACTGATGCGGACGCTTTCCACTTTCAATTGATCATGTCATCGTTTTTTTCTCTTTTAAAAACATGCGCCAGGCGACTGGCGTCAAAAATTTTTGCTAGTTCTTTTCTCATGAGTTTTTGAACATACACACAGTGCAGAAGGGAAAAGTTTTGCAGAGATGGATTGCTCGTAGTTAGATAAGACAAGACCACCAGTCTTCAATGTTACGGAATACATCCGGGAGCTCGAAGGGAACCTATGTTCTGGTGCCACGAGAGGTCAAGGACCTCTAAAACTTAGTTCTAGCCTGACCGAGCGGTTGTACCTCTGGTGTAAGTGACATTGTGGCAGTGGCTTCAATCTGAATTGTGGGGAGAGTTGGGAGTAATTGCTACCTGATGAAATCCGCCGCAATCATCAGGGTCAGGTTAAGTTCCGGTTCGATGAGGATTTGCTTCTGGATTTTCGAGCTGTAGACAGAATCCGAATACAACACCACGAGACATCAAACATGTATGTATGTCCATTGGGTGTGCCGGTTCATTATGAATTTCGATAGATTTCGTCTGGCGTCCAACGACGGTCGGTAAGAATCAATATGTGACAATCGACTTATCTCGAAAGAAAGGCATAAAGCCGAACAACATTTTGTCAAACTTCATTCTGTCAAACTGCAATTCGTCAAACTGCAGTTTAATGAACGACGTTTTACTAAACGGCACATCATCGAGCGAGATTTCATCGAACGACATATTGTCCAACTACATTTTGTCGAACTGCATTATCGAACAATCATTCATCGCAAGATATTTCGTCGAACGACACCAAAGCATCATCAAAGCGCGACAATTTGTTGAACAACATTTTTTCAAATGACATTCCTTCTTCTTCTTATTCTTGTGGCGCTACAGTTCAGGGGGGACCTGGGCCGCAAACAACATGCCTCTCCAGGCAGCACCATCCTTCGACAGCTGCCGCCGGTTGCGCAGTCCAAGTTGTTTGAGGTCCATCTCCACTTGTGTGCGCCACCTTAGCCTAGGCCATCGTCTAATGCTTTTTCGCAATGGCTCGGATTCAGAGAATTTTCGGGCAGAAGGAGTGGTGTCCGTACGCTCTACATGGCGTAGCCATCTTAAGCATTGTATCTGAAGACGCTTGACCTAGCGCATACCACTGTACAGCCTATAGAGTTCGTCGTTCAACCTCCTCCAGATGCCATCAACGCAAACAAGACCAAATTCCCACGCAGAACTTTTCTCTCGAAAAGATTAAGGACTTCCTCATCCGAATTTAGTAGGATCCAAGTTTCTGCGTCGTAAAGGAGGACTGGGGTGATCAAGCTGTCGTCAGTTTAGTCCTTCGACAGAGGGCTCTATTACACAATTGTCCCTTGAGTCCAAAGAAGCAGCGATTGGCAAGAGTGATACTGTGTTTGATTTTGATACTGGGATTGACTTGTGAGTTGCGCACGATCTTCTCAAGAATGATTTTAAAGAAATCACATGGCAGTGCGTAGCCTCGACGACATTTTGTAGAACAAAATTTCGTCGAACCACATTTTGTCGATGATATTCTGTTAAGCGATTACGTCGAACGACGTTTTGTGAAGCTAAATTTTTCTTCAGCGACTTTGCATCGTATTTAGCGTGTTTTCATAATTTTGGAATACTTTTATTTCTGTCGGTCATCAGCTGCGTATTTCCGTCTTCTGAGTCGTTCAAAAAAATCACCCTTACCGATGAGGTGATTTCATACTGAAGATTCAATGTCAGCGTTCTCTGAATTGGCAGCCAATTTCCTTTAAATGCAAAAAATTAGTCCACTCACACCTTGACCCCAAAACTGCCCTAAATGTTGATAATTCCATCCAATTCACAAGATTTTATGAATCACATTCCCAAATCGAATGTTATCATGTTTACATATTTGGCCAATTAAACCGGAAGAGCGATGACTGGAGAGATCGGCTCCATAGACCTCCAGAGCCCTCTGCAATTGCCCCTGCCGATGGTGATGAACTCAAGAACCACGAGACAGATGAAAAGTAATTAATATACGGCTCTGTTTATTTACGAACCCATTTAGAATGGGATGCAATTTATCTGCAATAATTTCTTTTGAGACCTGAATCAGATCGAGAGAGTTGTTAACATTTTATGATCAAAATAACGAGCAATTGACTCAAAACATTGAGACGAATGAATGAAGTGGTAATCTGCAGATGGGGATCGTAATTTTAAATTTCACCTGTTTTTCTTTTCAAAGAAATTTTCGGGGATTCGGATTTTTTTCTGACTCTCTCATCGTGCTTTGCCCTCGTGCCTTTAAAAATGTGACGCTGTTGTGGTCTGTAGTGGCTTTTTCTTCGAGTTCGAGCTATTGGAAGAACGTAACAGAGGACATTCTTGTCTCAGGTGGCGTACACAATTGAAACCATTCAATCAACTTGTTGTCCCAAATTCGGACAGCTGGCGGCAGTGTGCTAGCTGAAGAGGCATGTTTGTTGAAGCTAACTTTCATGCCAGACTGTAGTTATTCGGAAGAAGAAGAAAGTAAGATTTAGGCTTTGTAAGATTTTTTTGGCATTCGAGATTTTTAGAATGTCGAGGTTTTTGGCAATTCGATAATTTGGGCATTTCCGGATTTAAAATTTCGAGATTATGTCTTCTCTGGAATTGACTCCACTCCTTCAATACAATCATTGCCATGGTCAAACATGTTGTACAAGAGAAAGAACAATGTCCGGTCTACAGAAATAATCAAAATTTTGAACATTCACTTAACTCCTCAGAGAGACAGACAGAAACTTTAAATCCAATATCTCAGAAGGCCCCGATCCCAAAATTCAAAAAGCTAATTCCAAACTCCTGAAATGACAAAATACCAAAATGCCTACACCTCTGGGGTGTTTTTTTGGTATTTCGTTAAATTAAACGTTTTTCCGAATTTTGGATATTCAGAATTACCCAGTCTATGTTTATTTCTTCCATATGAATTTTTGTACAACGGTTTTTGAACATAAGAAGGATAATTAATCTTAACATTTTTGGAAAACATTTTGAGGAAGTTTTGAAAATATTCATATGAACTAGATGAAGATAAGAAATTTAAACTCGTTGCCGGTTTTTTTTTGGTCACAATATGCTGTGTGGATTTGGACCTTTTCAGATTAGTTTTTCCGTCTAGCAAGGTCGTGTGATAGTTAATTCTAGTTACGGGTGTTCAGCTGACTGATTCTCCACGGCATCAGGGATTTGGCTCCCTCGAGGACAAGGTTGAAAACTTTCAGATCACTTCACTTCACATCGAATGTGTCGAAATCTTTCGACCAAATTCATGTCGCTCTATAGTCTTAAAAGATTATCGTTCAGTTTTCTCCTCGAAAAAGCCCGCCATCGCATTCCAAAGAAAAGTTCACTGGAAGTGTTTAAAAATCTCCTTTCGCAGGACTACAAGCCTAACAAAGCAGCAATTGTCAGGAGCACTCCATTGATTTATCTCCGTTTGATATCCAGTGCTTTGACGTGTTCGGTAGCCAGTCAATCTGCAGAAGTAACAACCTTGATAGACATCAGCTTAGCGGTTGCTGCCTTTATTTCACTGAACTCTTTAGGGTTTTATTCTTGTCCGTCACCGCCAGTATTGGGTGGATTATCGCGTTTGAATAACAGAGGGTGACACTAAGAGGATCTTCAGTACCAAGGTTACCTTCATTTTTAAGAACATTGTGCGACGTGTTCCTTTATATAGAACGTAAGATCGGATAAGTCATAAGACAGCAGATGAAAATATTCATGGCGTGTGTGTGAAACCATTTTAAACATTTTGTTGTTCCAGTCTGTGGTCGCCGTGTCATGGTGGGTCCAGGTTTGATTCCCGGTCTTTATACCTCGTATGTTTCACCACCACCTCCTTCAAACGCAGGAGAAGCTTGTCTACGGAAAGCTTCTCAAATCTTGCCGTTCGGAGTCCGCAAAAAAACTGTAGGTTCCTTCTACCTGTGCGAGATCAATAGCATGCACAACACGAGTTGTTGCTGAAGAAGCTAAGCCGTGGCCCCTTGTCTTTCAAAGAAAGTCTGCTTAGATCATCTTACCTGGATATTCATAGATTGACCATGACATTTCCCTTCCACACATTATTGCGTTTTTTTTTCTCAAGAACGCTTTTTGTCATTTCTTCTTCCTCTGACAGCAGGAGCAAAGTACATTCTAAATGCAAATTAATTCTGCTGCTTCATTCAATCTCCGTCTCTGACCATTGACGCACTCGTACCCCGGATAAACAAAAGACCATGTTTCACTCATCGTCAGATAATTTATTTATTTATAATTATTCTCAGCGTACAACTGCTCGTCTGTAGCTGTGGAAATCCTTAAGCACATAAAAAGAAACTTAAGTCCACACGCGCCGCTCACTTGACCGCACCTCACACACAACATGGATCTTCTGCGGCTGTCCCCAACGCCAAAAAATCCATCCCCTTGCAAGAGCACCGCAAGGGCGCAGAGAGACGACGGGAACATCTAAGTGGCGAACAAAGTTGTACATATCGTCAACGCGGCCGAAACGCGGTGCTAAGGACTTTCGAGTCGATTGATTGACAATTGATATTTTTATTTTTAACATTCCGCTGACGTCTAACGTCCGGCAGCCGTGCATGAGCCAGCGCTCGCCGCTCTGCATTTACTTCTAAATATGTCTCGCCCGAGTAGCTCGACGACACCGCCAGCCTTGACATCTTCGTCAAGTAGCAGCGATTATCTGGCGTCTGCAGAGCAAGAAAGACACAAACGTGGGAAACAATATCAATTGCGGGGGGAAATGTTTTGATTCCCTCCCCCGATTGGATCCGAATCGCTCCGACACCCGTGAAGAGGAGAAAGACACGAGTGTTTGACAGCCTGGCGGCTATTAATGGTCTAGTGCAAAGAGATTAGCCCAGTTAGCCGGAATGAATTGCTCCAGTGCGAACAGCGGCTAATTTGTGAAAGGCGGGGGGCTGCGAATCGGTTTCTAATGATGTTTGTGTTTATTGATTCGGGGAAAATGGGAATATAATCGGTTTGTAATTGCCTTCGCTTTGCGGCTCTTCCTTTTCGCAATCAGTGCCAGAACACACGTCTGTCAGAGAGGGGGGACTGGGGGCTGGGGTCTGCCATATTGTGCGTGCCACGTAAACAAATCCACCTGGGTGCTTGCGAGAAAATAATGAATCCATTGTTTGCTGCCGTGTGGGATCGTGTGTGTGGGTTTGCGGAATTATTATTTAAAAGCGAACTCACTGAGGTGCGAAAGCACCACGAATCGCTGCGAGCTGATCGCCTCCAGGTGGAGGCGGCGGTGCTGTGCTCGGGAAGGTCAAGTTTGCTTACTTTCTTCGAGGGTAAACACATAAGCTTTATGGAAAACGTTGGTGATAAAATTTTATTGAAAAGCCTTGGGATGCCCTGCAGCGCAAGAGCCACATGAGGCCTGCGAAGTGAGTCAGTTCTGCGAAGAAGAGATGCATTTGCTGTGAGGAGGTCTATGATGAATTATTTCTATTCAGAAAAGGATTTCGACGGAAAGATGTGTTTCTGGGAAGGATTGTGAGTTCGAAAAGTGGATTTGTCTGAAAAGTGTGTCCAAATGTTTACTTATTTTGTGGTTTAAGGTGAAGGAGGGATTGAAGTCGTTTAATCAAGATTCTTCTTCGTTTCCAGTTACGTGCGTCATCTCAAATAAGTTCATTCCTGTTGTCTCCTTTTAGGCTGACTGAAAGCCTAAAAGCCCTGGGATCTTCTTTGTCAGTCAGTTTCTGAGCTAACGAAGGAGTTGATTCGACGTCGCATGACGTTGGACGGAACGGATATGGTTTGGGGATCCCGTTCTGCCTTAAAAATAAAGGGCAAGCAAACAGCCTTATGATTTTAATAGACACGGAAATCGGTGTTGGCAATTAAACAATGCAAGGGACACTTAGTCAACATCTGTCTCCCATAGGAAAGAGTTTCAATCAGAAAATCTGACATTTGTTTTGGTGTAAGTCAATTTAAATCGAATGTAGACCAAATTTTCATACTAAGGCAAATCCTGGAAAGGACCAACTTTTTATCAATTTTTAAGCCGCATAAGACAGAATTTATCGCAAAGAACTTTTTGACGCGATGACCGAATTCAGGATTACGGGGAAACTGATCCGGTTCTGTTGAACAACACTAACACAAACGCGATGCACTATGCACCGGATTGAGCCATTCCAAACCTGCACCGGATTTCGGCAAGGAGAGGCGCTGTCGTGTGTCTTTTTCAATGTTGTGCTGAAGACGATAGTGCGGAGGGCAGGTGTAAACGCGGAAGGCCTTCTACAAATGACTGCAATTGCTGGGATATGCTGATGACAACGAATTTATCATCCGTTCCCAGTAACCCGTTGTAGAAGTATTCACGGCTATTAAAGAACAGGCGAAACGAGCTGTCTTAGAGTGAACAACGATAAGAGAAAATATATGATGTCGACAAAGAATCGATCCGTCGAACAACACCTCGGTCGGAATGTGACAATTGACAGCTACAACTTTGAGGTAGTTAAAGAGTTTGTCTATCTCGGGACAAGCGTGAACTCCACAAATGACACCTTAGTGGAGATTATACACAGAATCACCCTTGGCAACCGGTGTTATTTTGGGTTGTCAAAACAGCAAGGTCGATACTCCTGACTCGAAGGACTAAGATAATACTCTACAAGACCCTTATCCTACCCGTAATCTTACTCGAAGCCTAGTGCTGGACGATAAACAAAACGGCAAAGCAGATTCTTGGTTCCTTTGAAAGAAAAATTCTGTGACGAATATATGGTCCTGCCTGCGAGGAAGGCAAATAGAAGAGAAGGTACAACCACGAACTATATGTGCTGTATCAAGATGTGGATGTAGTCCGAAAGGAAAAAAAAATTCATTGACTACATTAGCTCGGCCCCATCGTGCGAATGGACAACAACGCTCCAGCTAAGAGGGTCTCGAATCCCAGCCTCCTCGTTCGAAAAGGAGAGTAAGGTCGAACCTCCGGTATAGAGACCAAGTGATTGCGGACGCTAGAGAGCTTGGTTTTGAGACCTGGGAGCAGCGTGCCCGGGAACGTCAATAATGGAAGGCAGCGGTATATACATTTTTTTTCAAATCTTAAAGCTGAGTTTTAAAAAAGAGAACAAACGCACAATTCTTCTTATCCTTTCGCCACTCTCAGGATTATGGCAAAGAAGAAAAGGAGGAAAAAAGAAAGGCCACTAAACAATAGTGAACGCATCCGGTGATAGCAACAATTCGCGATCGTCCATCATAAGGATTCGTTGAACATGTGGTACATAGATGGCGCTCACCAAATGGATGCGTTCAACGAGTATTTTCTCTGCAATAGCTTAAAAAATGAAATGACAGTTGGTGAAACATAACAATTGTGCAAAACTCACGTTATGATTTCGGACGGGGGACTCCAAGGGGGAGTTTCTCGCCCAACAATCTGTAATGATAGTAGTAATATTTGAGTGCCGGGGTCAATCTTATTTAGCAACAACTCGTGTTTGTGAGTGCTGGTGTTCCCTCACGAGCAGAAGGGACCTACATTTCTTTATTGACTCTAAATGTAGAGATTTGGGAAGCTTTTCATAGACAATTTGAGTGTAGTCGGTAACTCGAAAGAGGCGGTGCTCCGGAATTGAGAGGAGTTCAGTGGAATCGAACCTGGGACCTTCGGGTTCGAGTCGACGCACTAACCCACTGTACTACGGCAACTATCGGTAATGATAGTGTTCCCAAATTTCAAAGTTAATAATGACAATGAGCTATGGATACCACTGCTCCGGCCCGAAAAGTCTTCGAATCTGAGCCATTGGGACAACGCAACAGAGGACAGCCTTAGCTAAGGTGGCGCAAGCAAGTGTAGAAGAACCTCAACCAACTTGGGAGCTGGATCTGGGCCATGGTCTTGTACTTTAGCAATTACTGGTGCAACATGAACTGCTCTTGTTTTGAGAGTTTAGTCAACATTTGAACCATTGATATTTATAACCTTCTTCCGTCGTGACTTAAGGTCTGCTATCTATCTTTTAAAAGAAGCCATAATTTTTTTACTCTAAAAAGTTTTCAAAGCCTTCTTATCTCTGCTTGATTTCGGAACATCTTTGGCCAATAAAATGCCGTCAGACTTCGGAAAAGGGGATATTCCTTTGAACAAATATCAGAGTAGATGAATGCGGAGGAATTTCGAATCCCAACTGTAGCAGCTTTTAGCTTGCATCGCGTACCCGTGGTATAGGATCTAGCGCTTTCATGCAACTGAATGCCTTTTAGCCAAAGCAGACCGTTCTTCTTCAAATTTTGTATGTAACGTTTTGATTTCCTTGCAATATTTGATCATGTTAATCATTGCTCCTGGTGGAAAAAATTTAAAGTGGATTGGTCCTTTCGGTGCCCACCAGAATGTCATAAGACCTTCTCTAGGTGAAGACTAAGTTTGGGGTGTACTTTTGATGTTTCTTTGCATCTACTTCCACTGCCTCATGATGTGTACACTAGACTGAATCGTTTTACTTGGATCCACATTCATCCATCCATCGCTTGTCGTACAATAGAATTTTCAATTCCCGTTTCCGGTTTCACATGCGTTAATTTTTTTAGACTTCGATAGAAGCTTGGATCGAGGTTTAGATTGCGGCTAAGATCTTGCAAATGGTGCATTATTATACGACACCGAAACGAACTAACGGCAGAGCTGGCTCGAAAGCGGGAAGATAAGCTTAGGGCAGAGTTAGTACTACCGCGTATGTAAGGTCCTCTCTGCGTTGAAGGAGAATCAAGAACTCTATGCATTTAAGGTGGAGTTCAACAGTTTAATTTAAGCTTTAGAGCCTAACAGTCATCTAGAAAAGGTAACACTACATCGCTTACTTGGTTGGATATATGGCTTGGATATAAAATTAAGCATAAAATCATGGGGGTTGGGAATGGAGGGAAGGAGGATTTTTTACGTCTACTACCTTAACTGGGTAAGAAATCTAGCCTGATGACCTACGTGGACTTGCACTAGTACATCGTGATTCTTGCCTGTCTTTCCTCTCTGACAGGCTCATACTTCTCATGGCATTGACGACATAGAAACGTTTCTGTGCCGCAAGCCAAAAGTGAACCCGTTCCCAGTTGGTGTTGACTATTTCCACACATTCATTGTGCAGACTGGCCTAAAAGCAACAGTAAATGCCTCTTAAATTGGAAACAAATGCACTGACTCCTGACACTTCCCATAAGTTCCTTTTTTTTTTTGAGTTCATAAAAATGATCACATTTCCTCTGTTTTCCTTACAGAAATGTCAATATCACCGTCTCCAGAAAATCTTAGGATATGCCTGCTGAGCAGCGTCGTAGACGACAAATCCATAGTGGAGGCAGCCCGCACATTTGGTGTTCCCGTCCTCACATCGGAGACAGGTCTGGAAATCTTATCCGACAACGAGTGGACGACGTACTTTGTGATGAAGGAGTTTGACGGGCCCATCTACGAGGCAATACACAAGAGCAAACACAGGTAAGTTGGGTGGCATGAGAGTGGAAGCAGAGTTATGGAAATTTATTGGAGGCCAAACTGTTTCATTGTCAATGGTTAAGGTTACAGGAATTGAACTCCGTGCGGCAGTTATGTCATCCGCGGACGACGACTGTGAGCATGTCACGGGAGAGGTATCACACGCTAGAGCAAAAAAAAAAAAAACCGTGCGCTGCTGCTGCAGTGGCTGCTAATTACAGATCTCCTCGTGGGGAGAACAACCGACAACAAGCCTGTGTTCAATTGATTTAGATTCTCTGCGGCCTGAGTTATCAACACCAGCACACAGCGGCAACAGCAGCCCTGCACACTTTCATCATCTCTCTCCGGTCCGGTCCTAGGCTGCCGTCACCGGTGTAATTTGCATAACAATTGCAAGCTGGGAGCACACAATTCTCACAACTATCGTCGTCGCGGCTCTGGGCCTGTCACCCGCACTGGGATGGAATAATGAAGGAACAGAGCAACGATGCACCGGAGGAACGAAGCCGAATGCAAGTAGTGTTGTTATGAACACTTGCAGCAGCATGGGGGTCGGGCCTTTCTTTTTGTGTATTCATTACGCGAGTTTAGCTCCCGGCTGGCTGCTGTTGTCGGTCGGTCGTTCACGCAAATGTGTACTTGAACAAAATACCATTCTGAGCGATCATCATTTTCATTCCCATCATCATCGCCATCCCTCCTATCGGCAGCAGCAGCACCAACAAACAACATCATCATCGCGGTGCGCACTGACCGTAAAGCACTTCGGATTCGTCTTCATCGACACTGCAGACGAAGAAGCAAGCCATCGTCAGCCGTCATCGTCGTCGCCCTCGATGCGGCAGAGTCTGCCCGAAGTCACGGTGTTTGGATGATGAATACCCTCTGTTGGCAATATTTCATGGCTTGATGGGAATTAAAAGACGCCGTTGAGGAGATGGTGCGTTATTGATTCAATTAAAGAGAGGCAAGGACACCTATTGTTCCGGCAAGAGATTCTGCTTGCCGCAGTATGCCGTTCTATTAATCGCGCTGGTGTTCATTGTGCGCGAACGCACTTCGCACGAGTGCGGGGAACTTCCTTGAGTTCAGTGGCTGGCTTGTGGTATTGACGGGCACGCATTTTTTATTTGGCGAAGACAAAGCTGGTCGCCGCTCGGTAATTTATGGGTTTTCGGTCTCAATGATTGATGAGAGATTTGAATTCAAGGTTCGAGTGGAAAACCGAACCAGATTTGTTTTGGGTGTGAGCCGCTAAATGGCATGCGAGCCATTAAGATGACTGCTGGCGGAATAAATGAATTGACTGAATTCGTTTGGGCTGGTGGCTGCTTAAGTTTGACGGCTGGTTCAGTAGGTTAGGGTTAAGTGCCATGTGTGTCTTTTGATAACACTTTTACAACTTGGTTGGACTAACAGATGTGCGGATGTGGTAAGAAATATTTCCATACGCATAAGTTAAGGCAGACGTGCCATTATCGCGTTCAAATTAAAAAATAGCGTTTTACATCGTTTGTGAAGCAGACTGTTGGTTTATATCTGCAGGATACCGGTGATATTTTTGCGATCGATGAATACTCAGTCACTCTGCTTGTCAATAGAGTTCATCAACTAGTCACATCTATTACGGACTGTAATCTCAAATGTAACAGGCGATATGCACTGTTGCAGAGTTTTCAAAAATAATTAAGAGTGATTCATCGTGAGGTTTGATTTGTAATGTAAAGTGAAGCACATAAATTTAAAAGTGAGCTTACAATTTTTCTAATTGCCTTAAAGAACTATTCATGGCATTTACTTTTTGAAAGTGATACCATGCAAATGTTGGCCATGACTTCGTCTAAGGTAGTCCATTCGGAAGGTTCAATTTCAGGCGACAGATGCGAGCTCAGCTACTGGTCATCGCTCATAGCTTAACTAATGTTGGCTTTCAAAGCGCAGCAATCGTAGCTGGCTTACTCCTAAAGACCTGACACTTCAGAGAAAATAGTCCAAAGATGTGATATCGCATGATTCATGCGACCAATATGTCTAGCAAACCGTGAAATTAGGTGTTCACCAAAAAGATTTTTTTACATGTCTATTGTTTGCGCGATCTTGTTGGAAACAGAGCTCACCGAGACCGTGTGCTTTAATTTCAGGAAGCATTCAGTTCGTTAACATGCCCAATCTGCTGAGAACGTCGACGACTAGATTCATCACGCCCTGCGTGTGCACTCGCTGTCTCTTCACTTAGTGCTAGATGTGGTCCAAGCAGTCGAGTGTTAACCACTGATGTAGAATAGGACTAAAATTTTTGAAAGATATTCTCAATAGTGGTTTCAAAATTTCGACTATGCACACCGTAAGTTCCTCGTATCGCAGGAAAACCAGTTCTCACAGAACTCTGACTTTAGCAGATCAGCTGAATTTGGAAACGATGTTGTGGTGTGAGTCTTTTCACGAAGGCTTGCCAAACGGTACTCAACAAAAGTGACAGAGCAGTTCGATAGAACTCACTCGTGAACTGTCAGAAAAAGGATATTCAAAATCAAACCTGTAGTCACTTGCACTTGGCTTAGTTGTAATGTGTTAATATTTTTTGAGAAAAACGAAAATTCGGCTTATTTCTTGAACAGACCTCGTACAAGAAATAATCATTATACGAGCAATACAAAATTAATTAGACGGAGAGAATTGAAATTAATAACTTAAAATGGACAAGGGGGTACCACGGTTGTCCATTCCTTTCACTGAAATTGAATACTTTACGCTATGCTCTATCTATGCATCTAATTTTTTACGGAAAATTGTTAAAATGTCACTTCCACAAGCTCTCAAACTGTAAAATAAAGACCAAAAAACTCATAAATGTGCACATATTCTATGACTTTAGGCAGCAAGTAACAAGACAACACTAAGCCTTTTAGACATTGACTCGGTCTCGAACAGTATCTATTTTTAACTTTTCTACTCACGAAGCTTGCTTTTATTTTCACTGTGCTCATGATGTGTTTGCAGATAACAGACAAGTCGTGTAAAAAGGTCGACGATTCTAAATGTATATTGTACACGTAAGAGGTTGACTATGCAGGGAATTTTAACTTTTGATGAAGTTCGACGAGAATTTTTGTAAAAAAAAAATTGGATTTTAAAATTTGTAGCTATTTTTATTTTGTTTAAATTTTTTTTGTTGGAGGTTGGGATACACTGCACTGGAGAGCTCAGACTTAAACACTGGTCCATTGTACTACTAGGCAGTAACCTTCATTTACCACAGATTCCTGGTTTTCTTAAGAAAGACCAGCAGGCGCTTCTGCGATAAAGAACTTAAGTTTTCAGCTTCCACCACATAAACGCCAAACAGCCGCCGCCTGATACGAGCAAAGGCGGGACATTGACAAAGAAAGTGCTCTGAAGTGTCTTCACCTTCTCCACAGGCGTTGCAAAGGGTGTCATCACTAAGTGCAAGCAGACTTATGTCGTGTTTGTACTCCGCCAAGTCTTCTGCATTCTTTTTTGTCTAGAGATAACAGAAAAGCCGCGGACTTCCTGCTGCAGTTCGAGGGCACTTGGTCAGCCTGCATCCTGGAGAGATGGCATCTGGCTGTGGTGTTGGGAGACCCAACCGTCGTCGGAAATTATAACCAAGGAAGCGATTAGTCCCAACGTGGGTTCGGGCCTGACGAATGCCTCTTTACAACCTTGCCTAGGCAATCTTCACGTTTCCCATGCTCCCGTGATGTCCCGGGACCCAGACAAGTCTTAGCGAATTAAGTCTGCCGACAAAATTAAGAGAAGACTTGCATTCCTGTACTGTCTTGGAAGTGGTTTAAGGGTTGAGTAAGGCTTATTGGTCGCCGTGGCGTAGTGGTAAGTGCGTCAATCGCCACGTCGAAAGTCTAGGTTCGATTCCTGGACAGGACATCTCGCCTTCTTTTCACGGTACCACCTCTTTCGATTTGCTGACAACACTTAAAATAGTTTCAATTGTCTATGAAAAGCTTCTCAAATCTCGCCGTTTGGAGTCGGCAAAAAAAAATTGTGGTTCCTTCTACTCGTGAGAGAGCGGAAGTACGCACAACAGGAGTAGTTGATGTAGAAGCTAGGCCTTGGTCCCTTGTGGGCTGTACCACTCAATTATTATTTTAAGGCCCTAGGCACAGCTTGGCTGTCGCTACAGACGCAAATGGAAGACCGATGCGAAATACATAAAGAGGTGTGAAGTCTGAAGTTGTCGTCTTCCACGACAAGGCCCCAGCCCCAGATTACTCCGTTGTCTTGGAGCCTTCCACGAAAGTACGACTAGATTCCCCTGCCGGTTCAGTTTCTTGCCAGAGCCAGTCCTGAACACGGGGAAAGTCGACTCTGTATAAGCAACGCAGCTGGATCGTTGGTGACTTCGCATCGGACGGCATGTCCTTGCGACTTGTGTCATAGGAGATGCGGTGCGGAAGATCATCATCGCATCACCAGTGCGAGTTGAACCAAAGACCATTCCATTTTAGTCGAGAGATGGGTCTTGATTGAAGGGAAGGGGGAGACTGAGCAATGTTTTGAATTTTCTTAATCAGAAGTAGTGTGTGAATGGTAAATGTATTTGGAAAATGTCTAGAGGCTGAATGAATTCCTTAAACTTCCTTTATTTGTTCAGATCAATCTTCAATCAATTCTCTTCATAAAGCCGTCTTATACCGTGCCGAGTGTAGCTATCAAAGTGTCCTTTACAAGAGACACCAAAGGCTTAATCTTATCTTTGAAAAGCATAATTAATTGGGGTCCAAATTGCTTGATATTTTGTCTTCAACTTTAGACGTTGGGGCAATGCGAGTCTTTCACTAGTTGCTTCAGGGAGAGTTCCATGATCACGGCAACAAATTTGCTAACGTTTAAGGAAGGCGGTCGTATAAGCATTTCCTCGACCTTGTGTTGTTTGAAATGTCTGTAGTACCAAATCGCAATCCTGTGGTTTGTTGATTGATGGCTGAAAGTAAAGGTGTCGCCGTCTCCGAGTGAAAGTTATTCATTCTCTATGAAAACGGAAACCCTTAACTTCATTTAGGGAACCAATCGCATTGACTATGATGCGATAATGAAATGGCAAACCTTACTAAATGCAGATAGACTTTGGATGTCCTTTAATCTTTCTGAACAGCTTTCGCTACTAATTGAAGACCTTGTTTTGGAATTTTTGCCATCTGCTAACTTCTTAGATTCAAGTCGATAAGCCTGGTGACAGCTGGAGCGTCTGATGGGAGTGCAACCACCAAAGAGCCTGTATCGCTCTCCCACCTGGTCTTGGCAGGCCCTTCTTGCTACATGGACTCTAATTCATTTTTTCTGTTTCAGTTTTTCTTATGTTCTGCAGGTGTTCAAATTTTTTTTTAAAAATCTTCTTGAAGCCTCACCAGTAAGTTCCCATAAATTCCAATTTTCCAAAACACACAAAATGAATTCCGACTTCCTCATTTAATTGACTCAATGCCAGCGAATCAGTCGAATTCTTCGCCAGACCTTTGCAGGGCTTCACTTGACTATCAAATATTTTCTCCGCTCTTAATTGGTGAACCTTGTTAGTTTAGCCACTTAAAAAAAAACAAAACACCAGCCAACAAAACAAAAAAAATTTAAAAAATCCACAGATTTACAGCCACAATTTCGAATTTACGATAAGCATAAATATATCGGCCCATAATTCCGGCCATAACTTACACCTCTTAACCTCAAATCAGCCTTACATTGTAAAGATCCAATCGAGCCGGGGAATGGGGCGCTGAAATATCTTTCCCCTGGCAGGTCAGTGACCACTGAAGGCTCCTTGTCGTCCCTTCGGACGAAAGAAAAAGCTTTGTCTTACATCATAAGTGAGCGCTGTCTTTTCAGCGTGTCCGACCTTCGTGCGAATTTTTCCCTCACTTGCCCGTCCGAATGGGGGACGGACACCCCTGAGGAGGGGGGCAAGGAGCACAAACAATTCATTTACAGCAACTTAAAGTGCAAAACAATTCAAGAACCGATTTTGTTTCATTATATTTGATTGGGGCGCTCGCGTCGTCGTCCCGGGATCGCTGGTGCTGTGTGTACGTGGCGGCGCAGCGCGATCATTTTGGAAAATTTTCAAGAAATTACGAAATAAAACTCAATGCCCCAGTCGGGTGGGCAGGCGGGCAACGGAGCGCAGTGCTCCAACCGAGAGATGATACCTGGTATCGGCGGCGGCGCGAGGACTTTACGCTCCACTTTGGCCCGCAATGTCAGAATGCTTTTAATTTCCAGTCGAAGGCTGGGGGGGAGCATTAAATGAAAATATTATGACTTTACATCTAGAGGCATTTACTAGGTCTTCGCATTTTCTGGGTTTTTGTGGGGGAAAATTCGAAATTTTTACGTCGCATCTGGCGCCAGAAGACGCAGAGCTGATGATACACTTCTTGTTTCGCAACTGTCTTAATATAAACCACTGCATCAAGTGGTGGCTGTGCGATGTGCACACATTCTCTGGCGCGGATTCTCCGTCGGGCACGCTTCACTCCGGGACGCAGTGGAGGTGTTGCCACACGACGACACGAGATGCGTTCTTGGGAAGTGTAGAGCGTCGTTTGAAATTCGCCTGTGTTTTTGTTAATTTGTCTAAAGATTAAATCAATGAATGAATTGATGTCCGTGTCGACGCCAGAGAGAGAGAGAGCGCGGGAGCCTCCGAAAATAAATTGTCGCCATGAGACCGCGGGTGGGACGGGGTGGTGTGCGCTGAGAAAAACAAAATTAAACGAGTATAAATTATATCTGATGGGCAGCCGACCTCCCTTGTGTCGCGGCTGTCTCTCTTCTGATTTTTACAATCAAAGTGTGATGGCTCGCGGTCAGCAGGAATTATTTTTTTCCCCACGGGGGGGTGGACAGTGGCGGGAGGGAGGGGCCGCGAAGCGAATCAACAAATTAATCAAATGCTCCTCAAACCAATTCGTCTAGTTGGGTGATCTCCGCCCGTTATTTGTGTGGCGGCGACAATTTCTAGTTCACCCCCTCCCCCCCCCAGTGTTTGTGGCGGGGTGCGACGATGCGATGCGAGCTGGTCGTCATTCAGTTGTCAGTTGCGCGAACCTCATCAGGAATTGTTTTATTAGGTGTTACCGGGGGCGGAACACTTTTCGGTTTTGTTTCGCTCCACGCCGAGAGGGGAATTTCCAGTGCGACACGACCAGACACGAAGAACGCTTAAGAACGCTGTGGCGCGATTTTAATATTCTTGGCCCGTTCTGTGTTTACATTCCAATTGACGACATTTGCTGACACTACACAGGCCGCTGGTGTGCTGCTTTGGAGCAAGTTTTCTTGATGGAATCTGTTAACCAATTGTTTGATTATTTGATTACAGAAACGAAAAAAGAAACCGAAGATCATGACAGAGAACGAGACAAAGCGTGCAGATGCAAATTCTCGTGTAGTCTTGTGGTTAATGTTGTGCCGAGCAGGTGACTCGGCAGCTCTGTGCGCGTTGTTGTCGTGAGAGATTTTCGATTTTCGGGTTTTCGGCCATGGGTGCTGTTGGGGGCCGACGGAAGGCACACTTGGAATTTAGTCCTAAGAATCTATGTCACAGACGGTGAGTTGTGTGCGAAGCTGTGCAAAAATGAAATTCCCCACGGTGAAAGTTTCTTCGGCCCGGCGAGGAATGTCATTGCTGACGATTGCGAAATCGGCGCATTCCGCGTGTGTGGTCCTTGGAATCGCATTAGAGTGCTGTTGGAATTTCAATGCTCGATTCAAAGTGTTTCAAGTCGGCATATTTTGCAACCGAAAAGAGTGTGTCGCATAACCGAGTGTTAACATTTTACATAGACCTTTTTACATATTTTGTCGCATTTTTCTTTGGCGTGGTTTTTGGGGTCAACGGCGTTTACGTCTTGTTTTGCATCCGTTTTGCTGTGACTTGTCATGCAGCAAGTGGTCGACAGTTTCGAAATGAAGTGGCTGTAAGCAGGTTTCTCATTTACAACGGCCACTTGCTTGGTTTTAATTGATGGATGATGATTTGTCATCTTGCCGCGTTAATGGACTTAAAGGGAATTGCACGCAAATTTGATGCGAAGGTAGCGGGTTCTTGAGTGCAGTTCAAGCGAATCAGAAGGGAGTGCAAAGTAAGACCGATAACGGGAGGTGATTTGAAGCAGCTTTCTGACTCTGCAAGGTGCGCCCAAGAGGAAATAAGTGGGGATTCGAATGAGATGAAGGAAGGCTTATGGAGAGGGAGTTCCTCACAGTGTGTTACTGACGTGTGAGACGATCAGGAGTCGTTCTTGTGACGATTATATCACGTGAAGTGAGGAAGCTTATAGATTTTTATGAGCTCTATGTTGAATAGAATATCACTAATTTGAAGTTCGTGTTGTTGTGACATCCTGTAGAAATGAACATTTTGAATAACTTTGACTTTTGTCAATCACTTGGCTTTGTCGGCAGTACCTTTTGAACGACAATTCATTAAGTTTCAATGCATTGCTTTCCCCTGATGATATTTATGAAAGTGGTTTCTTCAAGGGAACTGAACGAGCATGTCTTCAAAAAAGCGTATTCAAGAGGCACCTTTTGGCAAAGTAATTCCTCATTTTGTGCAAATTTAATTAAAGCAGGACAATGGAAAATTTTTGACAATTTACTCATTAAGACCTCATACGTTCTTCAGAAATGGTTGTCGAAAGGGATGCCGCGGGAATACAATAACGCCGAGCGACATCTGTGTGACTTTGCTCTCGACGTTAGTAAATTGGACTAGATTCCATCAAATGTCGCTTCGAAAACAGTCAGACAGTGGCACAGGAAAGACGACGTATCTTTTATGTTCCTTTTTTTAAGCTTGCCCTCTTTTTTCAAGTTTCTATAAAACCATGTGTGCTAAAGTTGTCATCGTTGCTTACTCTTGCCACCTCTAAAAGGATTTTTTTGGGATTTCGTTTTCGAGATTTTATAACACATCACTCGACACAAACAAAAACTTAAAATTAAATGAATAATATTTGTTAGTGGCGCCCCCTATATGTTCTGGGACTTATTGAGTGATCTGTTATGTCATATTTGGTGTGGGACTTTGAATTTTCGTCATTTTCGATATATCGGGACTTCGGGCACCTTCAATGTTGGATCCAGACGAACCGTTTCTTTCTAATGGGAATGAAATACATGTTAGCCCCCCTGTCCAACAACTCCACTTATTTTCGCAAACCTTTGAAAAAAGATCACCGTCATACACGATCAAGCATTGTTTCGAAAATGTCGAACGCACTTAAAACAATTTCAAGAGATCCAGATATTGCTGGCAGAGAAGTCTTACATTTTTTTCTCAAATGAATCACATACATATGTTCACCGTCAGCATCTCGGACGGGGTCAATTCTCGCTTGACCATGATGTGTAAAGAATTTATCATAAGTGTGGCGCCATCGTCGGCGTTGGCGGCGATCAAGGTGACAAGATATCGTTTGCACAAAAGTGTTTTTCGTTTCGTTGGTTGCCGAAAATGTCTGCGCGTTCAAAACGATTAGCCATCGCAAGAACATGAGAGAATGGTTAATGTCTCAAGGACGTATGTATGTGACGTTGCAGCTGAGGAATTCTGAAGAAGCATAGGCAGCGCAAAGAAATACCATTTTAAGCGCAATTTTGCCGTGACTCTGTAAACTTCTAAAGGTCTCGGAGGAATGAATGTTCTGTGCACAGAGAGAAAAATAGCTCACATTATACTTTTCTTAATTCACTTTGGCATAAGGGCGCTTCCAAAAGAAGATTTAAAGGCAAATCATACGATATCTCGGAAAATCTTGCTTGCGATGGTGTGCTTACCGAGAAAGAACCTTTATAACAAAATAGGAAACTTCAAACCTTGAGCAAGATTTTGGCTACACCCTATGTCTAGCACAGAAAAAGTACAAGAGGAATACAAGGAGAAGTAGGATTTTATAATAAAAATTGAGTGACACAGCCCCACGGGACTACGACCTAGCTTCTTCCGCAACAACGCGTGTTATGATTGCTACTCTGTAGAGGGGACCATTTGGGAAGCTTTTCATACACAATCAGTACTCTGTGTGTGTTGTCAGTTAATGCCGTGAAAAATTGAGGAGTTCAATGAGGGAATAGAACTTGAGACCTTGGCGTGTGAGTCGACGCATTTATCCACTACATCACGGCCAACACAGAGGAAGGATTTGTCTAGTAGAAAAGAACGCCATACAAGGGTCACATTTGTACATTCATATGTAGGTGTACGACTTTATGAACTTCGCAATCGAGGGACAAAAAATAGGAATTTGTGAAATCTTTTCGCAACGAAAACCAAAGAAGAGAAAAAAGTAAAAGATGATCAGAGAGCCTCACTTGTCTTAGAACTGTGGGGCCAGCTGTGGGCAGGTCAATTTTCAACCTTCATTCTGCCTAGATAGGTTAGACAAACCACGTCTTCAGACCATAACAGGTGTTATAACAAAGCAACGCGTCACTGGAGCACATGCCTCCAGGCTCAACAATGATTTCGGCAGGAGCTGCTTCAACGAGGAAGAAGTTGAAATCATTTCTTACCTCCTCTGCACTGCTTAGCTCTTGCAAAACGATGAAAGAACCACCTTGGGAAGCACTTTTTTGATAACCTAGGTGCACTTAGTGACATAAGTATGGGGGAAGCTACGTGGTGAGGTTAGACTTGTTTTAAGGTCACTGAGAGGCAAATTGTGTGCGGTGTCACAATAGGCAAAGGTGGCCTATGTATGGCTGCTCTTTGACGATCTGCCGCTCCAACCTAACCTAACCTAACTCTTTCGCTACGAAAATAAGGCTTTCTGAAGAAGAATAATGGTAACGAGCACAAGCCTTCCTTCCTACTTCCTACTTATGTTGCGTATTCCAATAGGAATTTGTGAACTTTGACAGTTGACAACAGGCATATCGTTAAGGGAATGTTTGCCAATTTGACCGCCATTTCGTCACTCTGTTCCCGTAAATTAATATGGATGGAGAGATTGTAGGCGATCGCTTAACAGACCCAGGGCGAGGTGATTGGATCAAGTCCGTAAACTTGCCTGATTGCGCAGGAGAACAGCTCCTGATGAGATAGAGTCGATGGCGAAGGATCGAGCGGCCTGAAGGTGCCTTGTACGTGCGTTGGTCCGCGAATCCTTAAGGGGAAAACGTGGGTAAAGATGTTGATGATGATGATGGTATTGTTTAAAAAAAAATGCACAAAGAAATTGCTCTTTAAACTTGCCGTTGCGTTATTTGTTCCCTTCATTTGAATTTGAAAACAATAACAGAAGCTCATAGACGCTGCTTAAAATCGAATATTTGTGAAGTAAGGATTCATATCCCAAAAACAAAAGAAGAAGTATTAGGCATAGCGTCGCCATTTCCATAAATTAGTTTTGTTACTTTAACATACATATTCAAACTGTGGAGCAAATTATTCTTACACATTCATTTTCTCTTCTCTTTACAGAATATTGGGACCTCCGGCCTTACTTCATGCGGCTGAAACAAAAGAAGGTCTCGTGCATAATGCAAGACCAATTTACAACTACTCCATGAGAGGAGTAATCACATGTTTCACAGGAATACGAAAGAAGGATGAGTTGGTACGCTCCACACCCTGACAGTGCTCATAACAATTCAACTAAAAACCAATCCAATCGTTTTTCTCTTTCCAGACAAAGTTGGTGAAGTTAATTCATTCAATGGGCGGCGGAATCCGCAAGGAAATGAATTCAAAAGTAACGCATTTAATAAGCAACGTTAGCGGTGGCGATAAATATCAGTAAGCACACAAAACACACTCGCAGTTTCACATTTCACAATAAACACTCGCCCCCCTTTTTTATTTTGTAGATACGCGAAAACATTTCGTCTTACAGTGCTCCGTTCTCAGTGGGTGCACGATGCCTGGGAGAAACGCGATGAGCCGCAGTTTCTTGCAACAGCGGACGATTTCACAAAGGAGCACAAACTAAAAGCTTTCGAAGGTCAGAAAATATGCTTTTTCGGATTCCCACCAGACGAGCACCAGCATATGCTTGATGTGCTCCGAAGCAATGGTGGTGTACCTGCTGAATTGGATGATCCGGACTGCTCGCATGTTGTGAGTTTAAAGTACAAATCATACTCCCCCCACCCCGTCCTCACTCACTGTCGCCAATCGTTTCATTTACGTACATATTTGAAATGAATTTGTGTTGATTTGCTAATCTCAGTTTGTTCGTTAAATATTATGTTTGCATTTTTTGGTGACGTTTCAGGTTATGGCTAACACTGGTGGTTACTTCCCAGAAAACCTTTCCTCATCCCCTAAGAACACATCCTCCTCCTCCCACACCAGTAACAGTTCATTGAATAACAACAACATTTGTGAGCAAAACCAACAGCAGGCAGAGAGCTCGAACGAAATGATGGAAGTCGATGAGGCGGCACCGGCGGCGTCGTCACCCCACACGCCAGAGAATCAGCCGCAGAAACCCGACGGCATTGTCCTCACGCTGAATGAGGCAAATGAATTTCAGACTCCGAACAATATCTCACCCATTCTCGGTGTATCGCGGGCGCCAGAGAAGCTCTACTCGATAATAGAAAACAATACAAATCCAATTGACGATGACATCGATGAGGACGACGTAGATATCGATGACAATGATGCTGACGAACAGTTTCTGGACGGCAACAAAGACCTGAAACGCAAACGAAACAGTTTCGACAGTGTCTCCATGGTGTCGGTGGATTCATTTGCACTGCCAACAAGCGTGCAGAGCGCCAAGAAGCCCAAGCTCATTCGTACCGGCTCGATTACACGTAGCATTAAGCGAAGCATGAGTTTCGTTGCCGTCCGAACGCCAATTGCAAAGATGCTACGCCAACGACGTAGTTCAGTCGATCCAGATGCATCAATTTGCTCAATTACCTCACTGGAGAGCACATTCAATGAGTCAATTAAAAAGCCAGTCAAAGAGAAGTTGCGCTGTCTCCGCGATCGATTTACACGGAACTCAACTAGCTGCTCGATTGCGAATAAGAAAATCCAAAAGTCACTGACTGGAACGTTTTCAAAGACTAATAAATCAGAGCAATTGTCACCGGAAACGACGGCGACGATGACGACGACAACAACTTCCACTCCTGCCGCCACTGCCGCTGTAGACGCGATCGACTTTAAAACACCCAAAGCTCCCAAATCTGTTGGCCATTCAAAGAACGCACCGGTAGCACAGAGTCCCTACCATTCGAACGCTGAATGTGGTGGTGTTGGTACTAATACTAGTAATTCTTATGCTAATCCTAACCTACTAACCAATAGTTCTGCCGCTAATTACTTACAAGAGCCTCTGCTATCACAACCGTCCCCACTACTGCAACCACCAGTTAGCAATTCATGCACTGTTGATAGAATGTACTCTAAAACTACCACTAGTGGAACTGCCGCCGCCTCCGCCGCTGTATTAGGCAGCGCGACTAGAAATGAGAATGAGTGTGATATTTCTACTTTGTATGCAAATGATCGGGATCGTTTAATGGTACTTAAAATCATATGTTTTCATTTTTTTTTTCTTGTTTCTTATTTTTTTTTTGTTTTCTTTGTTTCTCTCTTGCCTTTGTGAATTCTCTTGTGAATACAAATTTTATTGGTTTTTAGCAAAGAGATACGTAATGTTTCCTTTTCTCATCTTTAAACTAATGATATTACAATCCTGGAATGTGTTGGTGGATACACGTTTGCAAACACTTCTCTGTAGCTTTATAGGAGATCCCTGAAGAACTGCAGGGTGGAAAAGATGCGAAAGACTGCATCAGTTCCCTGCGAAGGAGCGAACGTTTTTTTATGAATAACTTCAAATATGGATTATTGTGCATCTCAGAATTGAGTTAAAGACTTAAACGTTGAAAAATTACCAATATATCAATTCGTCAATTAGTAAATTATTCCACTTTCGATTGACGGCGTTAAGTACTCAACGTGTGAACTTGATCGAGCACTTAGAACTGCCGATGTGAACTGTAATGAACTAGCCTAGCTTTTGACTGCCGTTCATCGATTCCCATGCTGAATGGGAGTCAATAATAAGCTCCTCAAATCTCGCTATTCGTAGTCGGCAATAAACTGTCGCCTTGTCTCGGTACTCGCTCTGTTCTCACGAGAACAAGAACGAACACGAACAACAAGAGTTGTTGCTGAGGAAATCAATCCTTGGTCCCTTGTAGACTGCAGTGCCACTCAATTTACTTATTTATTTGTGAGGCCAGCTGTGGCCAGCTCAATTTTCAACCCTCATTCTACCTCGTCAGCTTAGACAAAGCATGTCTTCGGACCATAAGAGGTGTTATAACAAACCAATGCGCCACTGGAGCCCCCAGGCTCAGCAATGACTTCGGCAGAAGCTGCCAGGACGAGGAAGAACTTGAAATCATTTCTTAACTCCTCTGCACTGCTCAGCTCTTGCAAAACGAAAGAAGAATACCTGAGGGCAGCACTTCCTTGACAACCTTGGTGCACTTAGTTACATAAGCGTGGAGAAAGCTACAAAGTTAGCTCATACTGGCTTAAGGATCACTGCGGCAGATTACCCGCGTGGTGCCCAAAGGTGACATTTTCATAACTTGGCACTCCAACCTAATCTATCCTTCCTCTTTTCGCTACGAAAAACAGGCTTTCTGAAGAAGAATAATGGTATTTCACACAAGCCTTCCTGCCATTAGCCCCTTTACCTGGTCTAGGTTTGGAGCAGAATTGATTTTCTTCTTCCTAAGAGATAATTTGCCTTTTGGTGACTCCATACTGTACGCATCTTAAACGAAATGTACGAAGATCAATGCCAGATGACATCGGATTTCAAACATCACAATATATCTAGGCAGAACTTCATCCCGACTTCGCCTATAAAAACAATGGTTTAAGTCAAGGAATTCTCCGAGTACTTTCAAAGATCTCGTCAAAAGATCAGGGGTACTCTGAAAAAAGAAAATGCAGAAGTTGTATGGCTGCATACGTGACACAAAATGCACTTTTTCTGCGCCTAATCAGTCGTTTCGCGCCTTCCTCTGCATTTTTTTTAGGCAGCATGACTGCCTAACTAATATTCTAAGATTTCCTACAGAGACTTAACGGCTGTAGAGCTCGTCTGGCTATGGAGCTGTACAACTAGAAGTAAGAACACAATGAACCTTTTGTAGTCTTAAGCCCTTTATTCAATTATTACCATCGGTCTGGTTTGTGTCTGAAACTTAGACACTTTCACAATTCCTATTGGACCCGTTTATTAATTAATATATACGATAGCGACAGAGTCTACAAGGACCAGAGTTCAGCACCGGTTTATTTAACTTCTTAACAGACTAGCCACGTTCAGGAGGTTCAATTTTTTGGAGTCTTTCTGGTGATTTCACTTGCTTACTTTTTACTTTTTAAACCATCAACTCATAGAGAGTCTGAATCTGAGGGTTTTCCATCTTTATCAAACCAGAGTAAGCTACTTTCAGACTTCTTCTTCTTCTTCTTCTTGTGGCGCTACATTCCGGGGTGGACCTGGGCCTTAACCAACATGCGCCAGGTGCTGCCTTCCTCTGTTGTGTTGTCCCTGTGGCTCAGATTCGAAGATTTTTCGGGCCGGAATATGGCCCTAGCCATATTAAGCGTTGTATCTGAAGATGCTTGACTAGGCGTATGTCGCTGTACAGCCCATAGAGTTTGTGGTTAAATCTTCTCCAACAGCCAACAGCGCAAACAGGACTTAGCTAAAGCGTTGTTGTTCATTTGCTCAATTTGGTCAAAGACGACAGATGTGCTTGCCGTTTTGACAAAAGCTCTTTATGCTTGCAATTGTGTCTTTCCTGTCTGTCTCTCTGCCTTTCGCCCATATCTAGCTTGGTATAGCGATTCTCTGAGGATTACAATCTTGTAGAGAAAGATGTTGGTTCTTGAAGCTAGCCGCTATGGACAATCTGTCCAACGATAGACCAAGCAAATATTAATTGTTAGGAACTGATGTCATAAAGGTACCCAAAAAAAATTATAAAAAGAAATCTAGTCTTCGAGACTACCTCAATATTTCTACTTTTCGCACATGGACTTCAGGAATACCGCGTGTCTGTGTCACACATTCACAAAAGATCGACGATTTGCTATCATCAGTTTTTAAGCTGATAAGCTAGGCAATCACACTACCACTCCACTTCTACTGTGTAGGCATGGGCACTATCGCCTTGTTTGATCTTGAAATAGACTTAAATATGATTTGCGCTTTTAATGGTAAATGGTGGCTCCCGCCGATTTCAAGTCAAATTTGCCCCACTTCTGCTTCAAAAATATTGGTCAACAGATCAGGCAGAAGTCAGTGAGCATCAACAGACTACGTTTGGTTAAGGAAAGACGAAAAACCAGGATCGCCCGGGGAAATTTTTATTTAAAGATTTGCTGCACACCAAACAGCGTTCCTCTCTTACCAATTTGTGTGACGCAAAGAACACTTTTGCAAGTGGTTTCAACAACTTCCCCAATGGCTTTAAATTTTTTACTTTCTGTTTCACGTTTTCTCCCTTAATTTGGTCTGTGAAAACAATGAATCTTGATTCAAAACGACGCCTGATATCAGAGAATCATTTGAGATGTTGCGCTTCGATTTGACTACCACACACTTAAAGGAGCACTTAGTTTCCCCTCCATCATGATTCCGGTAATTTCTTCAAAAAGGAAAACACATCCACATTGTCTTATCCACTGAGTGGCTCGTAAACCTTGTCGAGCCCTAATCAAAATCACGTCAGCGACTGGCTATCAGTAGCAACAATCGTGATGACAAATCTCTTGTCTACATCTGCCATTGCTGATATGTGTAATTTTCTCGAAATTATTGCCACCGTAAACTGGAGTTATGAGTTAACTTTCGCCGATTATTAAACATTCGCGTGTACAAGCGAAACTGTCCACGCGTATCATGTGCTAACAAGACAGTTGGAACAGTTGGTTTTTCATTCACAATGGGGGAGAAGTGCATCGAACTTTGTTTCGTCATCCACAGAAGGTGGATCTTTACATTGTGAGGAAGTAGATATCTATAATTGTTTGCGATGCAATCTCATATCAATTCTCTTTTGCTAGGCCATGTCAAAAATATTGTGACATATTGTCACGAAATCATGAGAGAAAGAGTTTCACGAGAACGTAAAGGCGAAGCTTTAACGCTGACGTGCTTTGCCAATTGGCGATTGGTAAATAAACATGACGTCCTTCATGCGAGGGATACAATCTTCTGTTGCTAGTGGTAGCGCTGTAAACACTCTGTATGTCCTCATACCTTCACGACTTCCTTTTCGAAGCATCAATGAAATGACTCATACCAAAAAATTGCGTGGTTTCACCACTAGAATGGTTGAATTTTTTGAAAGGTTCAGTCATTCAGATTCAACTTCATTGAACGCTTCTATTTAAGGATTCTGTTGAAGCGTTGTTTTTAAATTGTTAACTGACTACAACAGTCAACAGTAGCTGAAGAGGTGAAACCGTGAAAAGTATGAAGGATAGGTGAAAGTCTAGCTTGGAGATCGAACCTAGACTAGAATTGAAGCATTTACCCACAACGTCACGGCGGCCACAATTTAATTGGAAAGTAACCCTACTTTTCGTCGAAAGATCATCTTCGTAATGTAAAGTGGTCAGAAAGACAAAACAATTTTACGCCTTTCTGGTGAAATGTTCTTGAGTCGCAAGTCTATGAAGCACAGTCGTCGTTGAAAGGCATAACACACCCCATTCAATCTGACTTATGGACCTAAATCATGATCAAGAAGTTTCAGGTTAAACTTTGGTGTGAGTTACGACGTTTTCCCCCCTTAGGTAGACGACTGCCTGCAGTAGTCTGCATTTATTATGATCAAATGAATCAAATTTTAACTCATTTTGAGAATTAAGCTCTCTTCGACATCTTGAGGATAACGATCACTGCGACAATGTATCCGTACCGTATGCTTCTAGGAGGGGGAAAGATCGGTTGCGAAGTCGTTTAGGAGATCATGTCTGTTTGTTTTGTCATCCCAACAGTTGATAAATCTCAACAGCTGTCATTTCAAAGCATTTTTGAAGGCCATCCAGCAAAAGTTGAAAATGTATCACTCTCTGTTTGCGGAACAAACCAACTTATGAATGCTTCCGTTGAGGCATTCCGAATGAGTTACACAACGTTTTTTTCAAAATGTCTTGACCCCTACTGGGAAAGCAATCATCGATCAATAACTTGTTCATTACGAACGCAAGCAATTAAGAGCGGAGACAAGATTCTTCAGCTCATTCTGATTGCAGGGAAGAATCTGTGCAACTATCGATTCATCATAGGGCACGATCTATTCAGACTCTTGTTGACATAACAGTTCGTGCATTGGGAGGGAGCCAGCCTCCCATTAGTTGTAAAATCCAAATGGAGAAGGAACTCACGTTTGCAAAATGCTTCCAATTAGTATGCAAAATGCTCACCCTTCAAACGGCAGCTTGTTTGAAAGTGAAATTGACAACCACACCATCCGCCAACCGCCATTCTCCCTGTAATATCATTAGAATATAGATGAGATAACATTTGAGTAAGAATTACTGCAATTTGCGACGCATTTACCTACACACCCACACACACGCGCCCAGATGTTTGAAGATGAATGGAAATAAAGCACTCATTTGAAGTTACAAACTGTAAATACTATATACAACACACGTATGCCTTGCTTTGTTTTGTTCTGTATCTAAATTAAGGGTTCCTTTAGTTTTAAATCAAATCACACTTGTAATTTTCCGTTGATTGAAAAGCGAATCGAATCAGAAACAAGCAGCAGCACAATAAATTTATTTCAAACACAAGAAAATCATCTGCATCCCATTCGCCAGTGAGATGCCTCGCAAATTGCATTTTCTTCTTTTTCCACGTTTATTGTTTTTTTTTCTTTCTTTCTTTCTTACTGCACGAGAGGATTCACAACGGATTTTTATGTTTAGCTTAACCTACATTTTGTTTCATTTATTTTTTTGGTTTTTTGCTTTCGATTTTTGAAATGGCTGAATTTTCGAGATCTCTCTGCAAAGGAATACGCTCTGAATTTGAAATAAATTTATTGTGCTGTTTTTTGTCATTCCGTTATATCCACTAATTATTTGTTTTGTTGATCCTTGTGTTTTGTAATTTGAAACGTTATATTCAGCCATTTGTATAAAATCTGCCCTTTGAGTGTAGTATGTGTAATGGGATCGGGTATTTTTTTTTGTGTGTGAAGTGTATGTTTGACGTCCTCGTGGAGATGACAATCGTATGTGTCAGGTCATCGAATTGTAAATGACTTGGCAGCGAAGCAGGTGTGTGCTCGACGATGGGGGTTTTTTTAGCAACGATTGCAACTGGAAATAAAAATAAGACAAATTAAGTGTGATTCATCATGAGGTTAAATTTATAATGTAAAATAAAACACATAAATTTAAAAGTGAACTTAAAATTGATATCATCGGTTAGTAGAGCAGTTCATGGCATTTACATGATTGACTGGCTTTATGAAAATGATATATCTATAATGTACATAAATGTTGACCATGACAACGTCTGAAGTGGTCCATTCGGATGACTCGTTCGACCACAAAGACAACATATCTCGTATACCACGGATAATGTCGGCTTCCAAAGCGTCAATCGTAGCTGGCTTCTGGCTGAAGACCTGAAACTTTACACCACCCCCGCGAAAATAATTCAGAGGTGTGATGTCACACCATGTAGGCGGCCAAATTACCGCAGAAAATCATAAAAAATTAAGCGCTCACTAAAGTTGTTTCTCTACAAGTCCATTATTTCATTCGCTATAAGGCTCGTAGGGACTACTTGTTGTAACCAGAATCATCCGAGATTATGTGCTTGAATTTCAGAAAGCACGTAGTATTTTAATATGGCGCAATAATGGTTACTTTCCTCTTCTTCGTTTACTGGCGCTACAGTCGGGGGTGGACCTTGGCTTCAACCAACATGCCCCTCCATTTAACGCGATCTCTTGCCAGCTTCCTCCAATTGCGTACATCAAGTTGCCATCTCAACCTGTATAACGGTTACCACTGACGTGTATTGAGATTTCTCATTTTCTATGAAATGTACATCAATTTTTCTACCAGTCCATAAACGACACTATAACAGTGTAATTCTTGGTACTCTTCGGGTTACCCATGAGACTAAAGTCAGAAATGCGCTAAATCGCTGAACAAAATGCGACTATAAACTCTCGGATTTTCATTGAGTTTTTTCAAAGCAGCCCATCCACCGAAAATAAGACGCATATTCAAGACGCCTACCTTAAATTCCGGCATAAGTTGAATTTTGTAGGCTTTTAGGCCAAGATTCTCACGCAAAATACACCAAGTTATCGATTTTGCCAAGCCAAGCTGCTGAGAACGACGACGAATCAATTCGTCTGGTCTTTGCGTTCACTCTCAGCTACAGCTGCTATAGTCTCTTCACTAAGTGGTGGATGTGATCTAACCGGTCGAGTCTAATCTAAAGTAAACTGGGACTTGCTAATTTAGATTTCCGTAGATTTTTCACGAAAACCATAATATAATATAGAATAATAATAACTACAGCACTACATCCTACAAGTGACCAGGGCCTAGTTTCTACAGCAAATACTCCGTGTTGTGCGTGCTATTGTTCCCTCACGAGTAAAAGGAACCTGCAGCTTTTTGCCGACTCCGAGCGGCGATATTTAAGAATCTTTTCATAGACAATTGGATACACTTTTGAGTGTTGTCAGCAGCTCCGGGAATCGAACCTTAATCTTCTGCGTTTGGGTCGACACACTAACGCACTACGCCACGGCCACACAATTCTCACAGAATGCGGCTGAACAACGCTTTTGAGACGCTTTTGTGCTATGTGTCATTCCTTGACGATTTGCCACACTTTACCGAACAAAAATGGAGTTACCTGTGGTCTGACAAAACACGTTTTCTAAAAATCAAAACCTCATGACAAATCATCCTTTAATTCTGCGAACCGTTTTAAAGTCAAAGTCAAGAATAAATGAAGCACCGTGGTCATCATCAGTTGATTTAGGAAAGTCCCCAAAGCTGATCACATCCCGTGTGTGATAAAAAAAAACCGAAAAAATTGTGCCAAAACTTCTCACGGCAGGACATCGAATACAATCGAATACGCCCGCGACTTCTTCCATTTTCTGTCTCGATCTTATAAAATTCCCAAACAGAAAATCCGCATTTACATGCCGTCGGGGTATTTTACAGCCTAAAAGCATACCAAGATCCACATTTCAACTGAAATTACATTGATGAACGACGGAGATGGAGATGTACAACAGTGGCGATGTGGGAAATTTATTATGCGATGACTGTCTTTAAATTTGAATAAACCAGAGCGTGTGTAGTTTGAAAGGAAAGGGAAAGACCATTATGTGTCGCTGGGTTGCACGCAACCGGAATAACCAATTTGTCATAGTTCTCATTCATAAATCGTAGTGAATGGCTAGTGTAGTGCTAGTTGTAAAAGCGGTTGTGGCTCATATAGAACTGCGACTAAAGGTCACCCCACCAATAAACAGGATCAAATTGCACGATCTCTTCGCCCACTTGTCATGCCGAAAATTATCCTTTCAAGAAAATTAGAGTCAGTATCGAATTGCTTCGTGGCCGTCGTGTCATAGTGAGAGCAAGTGGTCAAAATTCGCTCTACGATGTGGGCATTCAATTATCTTTTATGTTTTTCACGGCTCCACCTCCTGACTTGCTCACAAGATTGAAGGAGTATTTATTGTATATGAATTCCGGTTCAGCTGATGTGACTGGATTTATGAATCACTTGATCCAAATCACATCCATAGCACTATTATTAGTGTATACGAAATCACTGATGGAGCCAAAATCCATTTTGTGGCGGAATGGCGGCTTCCAGACAATGGTTTTGAGGGAACCTGACTAGTAGTGACAGCTTGACCAGAGGCTATATTCTGGTGCCACGTGAGGTCAGGAGACCCTGGAACTTCGGTTTCAGCCTGACCGTGCGGTAGGCCCCTGTTGGGAGTATCGTGGTGGCTGTGGTTTAATACCCATATCGCGGGCAGAGTCGAGGATAGTGTACCGCGTCAAAAGAGTTGGAGCTGTGAAAAATGCGAGATGTTCCGTCCGGGAATCGGGACCTCGGCGTGTGACTTACCTACCACGCCATAACGAGTGGGAAGCACCCTTAAACAAAGATCATAGCACTTACCTTCAGTGAATTTAAAACTTTGTCTTCAGGAAGCTGCACTTAACTCTACCCAGTTAATGAATTGTCGCATATCCTAAAATATCGGAATATTTTAATATTCACCAGTTCACTTAATTTTGACCAGTATCACTTAATTTCAAAAATCACACAAGTCCTTCGTACAAGTGTATTAGGATTGACATTTTCTAATAAAATCCGAACAGCATTTATATATTTAAACTCCTATGTAACATACAACAAAAAAAGTCCAAGTACCTCCTATTTATCGGTTGATTAAGCATTCGTCACGTGTCGGGCGCCATCATGAAAACATGCAATTTCAACTTGTTTTTGTTTTGTTTGTCAAATCGATGAAGATGTCTTTATTCTTGATTACGCTATAGCTTTCGTACGAGCGCCTTTGTTGTTCTTCTCCATATGCCACGATTCGGCAGTACATAGAATCGGGAACATCAGTTCGGTGATCAAGCATTGGATTGTTGTGTGCAATCTCTCTTTTCTTTGAGCTCAAGTCATAATTGAATGGGTCCTTAATCGATAGATCGAATTGGCTTTGTAGATTACACTGATCGTCGCAAGATGAAACTGGCATTTTTTCACAGTTGCTCTTAAATGGCGAAACCTAGACGCTGCTAAAATTGAATAAGGAAGATTTTTCCTTTTCGGGAAAAGAGATCACTTTGCTATTTTAAGTCCTGTTTGCTTAAAATTCATCCAGAGGAGATGCAATTAAGAACAATATGGCATGTATGGTGACATGCACTTAATCTCAATCACTTACTCATACAATGATTATGGTGCTTACGCCATACAGAGCGTGAGGACAAAACTGCTCCCCTCTGAAAAATTCCTAAGTCTGAATCATTTTACTGATAAAGATGTCCTCGATGAACATTGTCGAACAAATATAGAACGACCTGAACCAACTTAGTTTACGCGTCGGCAGCCATCTGACAGAAGATGGTGCCGTCTAAAGATATTTCTTTGTTGAGGTCCAGATCCACAACAGACTGTGGCTCCAAGCCAAGAAGAAATTATCTACACGTGCAATAACTTTGAATTGTTTATTTAATTTGAAATGCATGCTACGCCACAGACTTCGTTTGTTACAAACAGGTGCACCGTCATGTTTGCAATTCTTAAGACTGTTCTTAGATACGTCTAAAAAAAGCTCAGAACCCTTTTTAAATTTGGTTTGCGTTCATTAGACCTCTAAAACGAAAACGAAACATATTTTGGACATTATTACTTGAAGATGCCAGTCTAATCCGAAAGTCGAATACTTTCAAAAATCAGAATAAAAGATCGCAGCAGACTAGTGACGTACATCTGACTACAGGCGTACTTACCGCAAATTGTCTGATGGGTAACCATGCAAAGAGATTAAGCATCCCATACAATGACTTTTGTAGGGCTTGCGGAGACGAGGATGAAGAAAAGAGCGTTCTTGACCTACCTAGGAACCTGCACGTCTCTTGCTAGACAAACTAGCTGATGTTAGTGTAGGAAACATGAAAAACAAATCTAGTAGACGCAAACTCCTTAAATTATGAGTTCAGTAAGGTTAGGTTTTGATTTTTAAAGGATTTTTGAAAAATAAGAAATCTCCAACTCTCCTTTCGTCATAATGCTGCCACTCGTGGACTAAGTGGGCTTCAGCTGCTTCAGCAGTCACCTAAACCTAAGTCAAATCTGATTTAGATTAAATCAAACATCGAGCTTCAAACACAAGCAAAGCGTTTATGCACATTGTCATCTCTTACCATCGCAAATTTGTTCGTTTATAACTTACTTCAGACGTTCCACTAGAACTCATACACTAGCATCACAGACCATCTGTACAGCAAATATAAGCACACACGTCAAATTCGCTTCACACACAGCACCAAGAACCCATTGCATTTCATTGCATTTAAAAGCCGTCGCTTCAGACTTCTACTCCACGCAGTGGTTCACATTCTAAATGTAAAATTTTTCCTGATCTTTAGGTTGTCGATGAGCACTTTACACAGGCTAAGCCAGAGCCTAAAAACAGTCGGACACATATCCTGAAATCAGACTGGTTCTGGTACACCATTCAGAATGGCTACGCGGATGAGATGGATTACCTCTTCGGTGATGTAAGTGTTCAAAGCTCCACCTCCCAGAGTTTGCAAAATTTAAGAGATCACTTATCTTTTTCAGTATTTGGATAGTATAGCGAACACACCAAACACGGACCGACGTGACTCGTTACCGATAAGCTTCAACAAGAGAAAACGGAAACGTTTCTCACAGCGCATGCAATTGGAGGGAACTCCAATTGGTTCGGGCAAACGTCGATCATCTGTCTCCGATGCAGGTCTCCTCTCGGTATCTGGAAGTTTCTTCGACAGCACAACGAGCCCCGACAAGCTCGAGAGTGCTGCAAAACTGCTTGCCGAGCCGGAATCCGTTGCCGAACAAATCCCGAAGAACAAGTCGATGAGGTTCAATCATTTCATGGATTTTTTCAGCACAGAGTCGAACTATGTCGGCATCTTGGACACCATTGTGCATGTAAGACAAAGCAACTCAAAGACGCGGTTGGCATTTGTTTGACTTTCGATTTGATCTTTGCAGCTGTTTAAGAATCCCCTCGAGGAGAAAGCCGAGTGCACTGATGCCCTCTTGAACAAGTCCGAGATAAGGGCGATATTTGGAAACTTTATACCCATCCACGAGGTGCATCAGCGGATGTTGGAGCGGCTACGTGAGATTCACACCAAATGGCGTGAGGACTGCTTGATTGGAGAGATCATTCTCCAGCATCGCGACGAGTTGATCAAAGCCTATCCGCCATACGTGAACTTTTTTGAGCAAATGAAGGAGTGTCTGATTCAATGTGATACGCAAAATCCTAGATTTCATGCATTTTTAAAGATCAATCAAGCCAAACCCGAGTGCGGACGACAAACTCTGCAAGACTTGATGATTCGTCCTGTACAGCGACTGCCTAGCATAAGTTTATTGTTAAACGGTAAGTTAAAGACGATGTTCCCAGTGGGACAGCTAACAATGTGCTCCTCATCCTTGCAGACATTCTGAAGCACACAAATAAGAATAATCCAGATTACCAGAAGCTGGATGAGGCGTTGAAGGCCATCAAGGAGGTGATGGCGCATATCAATGAGGACAAGCGGAAAACCGAAGGTCGAATGGCAATATTTGACATTTTCAACGATATCGAAGGATGTCCCGTAAGTTTTTGCAGGATCAACACTTTTCATTTCAATTAATGGGGTATCTTGCAGGCGCACCTAGTCTCATCAAATCGAAGCTTTATATCCAAGTGTGAAGTCACCGAATTATCGGACAACCTTAGTGGTCGGGGTGACACTCTAATGCTCTACCTCTTCTCGGACACCGTCGAAGTGTGTAAGAAGCGATCAAGAGGTTTCAACAGTGCCAAATCGCCAAGCACAACAAAGTGCTTCAAGCACATAAAGCTGATGTCCCTGAATGCGATACGATTCGTGATCGACATCACCGATAGTCCGCGTGCATTCGCAATGCTGTGCCGTCAGGACAAGGACAAGCTGCATTCGTTCACGATCGCCGACGAGGAGATCGACAAGGTGGTCTATTTGAAGACGCTGTGCAAACAAATGGCTGAGAACGCTTGTCGGACTGATACGGTTTGTTTTTTGAATGATACAGTGACGAGTTTTTAATGGACATTTCTCTTTGCAGGATAAAGCACTCCTATTCAGGACATCGCAGGAACTGGAGGTCGATATCAGTGATGTGAATTTGAGCACGCTATCGAAGGCATTTAAGTTGGCTGCTAGAACAAGATTAAAGGTTTGTTCCATTTTCTTCAGTGTCTGAATGGATTTACTGGAACTTCTACGTGTTTTCAGGTCGGCAGGGCATTTTCCTTTAACAAAACGCCTTCAAAACTGAAAAGAGCCGTCTCCACGATGATGACTTCGCCATTTGGCAGCACAAACTCATTGACACCCGCCTCGCAACTAGCACAAATGCGTTTGGCTAGTTGTACAAACATAAATGTAAGTCGCCCACACTCACTACCGTCTTCAGAGTCGGATCTTAAATGAAAATGATTCTCTTTTGCAGGAAGTTGTTGGTGAAGAAAGCAGTCGTTCCGGTTCACCTTCATCACAGTCCGAAGTGCTAGTCGCGCCGCTCTCCACACAGCCAACAAGAAAGAACAAATCCTCAACAATGGCAGGACTCCGACGCATCTGATAACGACTTCGCCGCCAAGTGACAGAAAAGAGAGCAACACACCCAGAAGTCATCAACAAGAAGTATTACGCAAAGAGAGTGTCATCGTCGTTCGTTGTATTTTTATTTGTATCTTGTCCTGCATGCGTTGCCGGTTTCTACGCCGATTGAGAAACCCGACAGCAACAGCAAATGTGGTGTATCGTGTTTATTCCTGTAATCATATCTGTGTTTAGTGCCGTCTAGAGTGTCTTTCTAGACAGATTTTTAAGCATTGTTAAATGACAAACTATTGTGTGCGAGGTTCGGCTCTGTGAGACTTGAATCTGAAGCTAGCTGGACCTACTTTTATTTGGCTCAATTCATCGTCATGACGTTTAGTATATAAAGAGCAGTTTTATATACATTTTGAGGCATGTTAAGCACCTTCGCTTAACGATGAACGGTCAATCGTGACGAGGAGACGTGATTTTTGTAATTTATTGAATCAATTTGTATTTGTGAAACACTCTGTTGCTTTGTGTGTCCAATGTGTTTTATTTTGTTTATCCGTGGTGGTGTGGGGAACGCGAAAAGTTTTCCATTCTCTCACCGGTGTACACTCGTCTTGAGTGTATCCGCCAGCCATCACGTTGTCGTAACAAATTCCCAAACAATAGCACGAACGCAAGGAATCTGAGAATCAGAGAGAAATGATATTCTTATTTTATTTCCTCATTTTAACGTAGTGCTTGTAAGTTATTGTAAAAAGGTAGAACTAGATGTAAAAACAAACAACATGCATATCTCTAAATATTTATGTAGTAAGCTATTGAATAAAGTATATGCTCATCCTATAAATTAAATGATATGGTAAATAAACAAAATATCTATATTTAGTTAAGATCTATTTAAAGTTGAGTTTGTTTTGAATATTGCCGTGGTCGGTGGCTGTTGCAGAATCGCTTTGATTTACGATGGTCGTCGCGGTGGAGGCTATAAAATCCCTCTGGGCTTGGGCAATTCCACTCGGATGATCTAAGGTGTGGAGCTTTTATGAGGTGCTTAAGATCGATCTCATCAAAGGGCAGAAGCACCTGCAACTGCATTTTATGGTTTGTATTCAAGGGTCCCCAGGTGAGTGTGTAAGACTGGGAGCGTTACACTCAGTGTAGATTTTATCCTCGGCTATAATTTGAATTTATTTATCTTTTGTGACCGAATTCTTTTTCGAAATGTTGCATATCAAAGAAAGAAAGAGAATTCATTATTCTTTGGCGTTTCCGATTACCGCATCGATCTGCAAGGTCAGCAGATGCTTCATATGGGACTCACATATATTTGCCCTCATCGACGCGGGACATAATTATTTGACATCATTAGAAAATTAGGTCGCAATCATGGTTCGTGATTATGTAGCTTTTGTTTGTGATGCAAAGACAGGCATAACTTATGTCAACACCTAACATATCAAATTAGCAAGTGGAGAATGAGGAAATAATTCTTGAACTCCAAGCCCTAGGAGTGTGGTCATATAACCAAAGTTTCCTCATCTTGAAAGACTTCTCAGTATGCATGTAAATTGGAAGAATGTAATGTACGTAACCCTTGGGTGGATTACATGACCTCTTCAAAAACTTAAATTGTTTGCTTTTCTTATGACTCCTCCAAGTGTTATGGCTTGTACGTTCTAACAATTGTGTGGCACTACAGCCCACAAGGGAGCAGGGCCTAGCTTCTACACCAACTACTCGTGTTGTGCGTTATTCTGTTCTCTCACGAGTAGAAGGGACCTACAGTTTTTGCCGATTCCGAACGGCAAGATTTGAGAGCTTTTCATAGACAATTGATACCCTTTGAGTGTTGGAAGCAACTCGAACGAGATAGTGCCGTGAAAAAATGCGAGGTGTCCCGTCTTTGAATCGAACTTAAACTTTCTGCGTGGCGGTCGACTCACTTACCACTACGCCACGGCGATCACACTGTGCCGTTCTATCAGAATGAATAGTCTCTTCTATACGAGGTTTATTCAATAAAATAAATTTTCAAATTTCGCGGGCTACGTACATTTGATAATCGATTTTTATTTTTTATTTTTTTTGTTTGTGTTGGTACACTTGTCTCGAGCATATGTTTATAGTTTCAGCTACATAGCATATTAATTTGTTAGAGGCTAGTTCAGCGATTTCCCTCTGTTGAAAATATGAATCAGAGAATTTGCATTAAATTCTGTGTAAAAAATTGTGCAAAAGACTTGAGATGTTGACAGTCGTGATTTGTTGTGAGTGTACTCTGAGTCAAAAAAATGATTACAAGTGGTACAAAATTTTCAAAGAAGGTCGAGAAGATGTGAATGACAACACTCGACCTGGACGCCCCAGCACAACCGATGAAAATGTTGAGAAAGCGGAGAAAATTTTTATGGAGGATCGTCGAAACACTATAAGAGAAGTTGCTGAAGATATCGGTATATCGGCTGGCTCGTATCATGCATTTTTTTTCGGAAATTTTGGGTATGAATCGTGTGGCAACGAAGTTCGTTCCGAAATTCTTGCATTTGCTTTTGCTTGTCCGTAATATTTGGCCAAAAACAACACAAAAACATCCTGAGACTTTTTCCTCTTCCAAAGACTGAAAAGACCCAAGAAAGGACGGCGGTTTGCGGCCGAATGGCTGAGAGTGCTCAAGAGTATACCAACAATCCAGCGATGATTATAGTCGACATGATCGATCATCAATCGCACCAAACAATTGATGGTGAAGAAATTTAAATTGAGTTGAAGTGTTACAAGTTGACGCTGTCTTCAGAAATGGTCCATCCATACCGATATCTTTGACTTAGTATATCTAGTCTACGCAATAAGCTCTGAAAATGACATCCCCTCTGAGATTAGACGTAAAACGAAAGATAATCCTGGCCGAACGCTATGTTTTGGACTTAAACAGTAATTGACAAATAAACGTCTTTCTCGAAAAAGTTTAATAGTCCCCAATGCTGTTGTGTAAAGCAGAGACATGGACAATATCAAAAGCGGAATAGACTCTTGTTGGTTTCGAGAGGAAAATCCGTGGAATTATATTCGATTTCATTTTCCAAGAAGGAATTTGAAGGAAAAAATTGATCTACGAATTTTACGAACTTTTACAATGGTATTGGTCTTGTCAAATAAATTTGATTATCTGGACTAGTCATGGAGAGATAATAGACACCAACGCTCTGGTTCGGAAACACTTTGACACCACACAGAACAGGGAACGTGTTAGAGGACAACTTCGATTCCGATGGCGCAACCAACTGGAAGTGGACATTGATCAGCTAGGTTTACGAAACTGGAGGCGCCTAGCCAGTTGGAGAGGCATGTTGACATCCACACTCGACTGAAGCGCCAGTTGAAGAGGTTATGTAAAGAGTTATGAATTTGTTTATTTAATATTTGCCTTAATTATTTCATTGCTGTAGTTGTTGCTTCCATTCATCACCAAAAAGGGTCACTAACAAAATCCAAATCCATCCGTAAACAAAAAAAAAAAACAATCAGCATTTGCTAACTCAACCACACATCATTTAGACAAGCACGAACTAAAGTTATCCATTCTCTTCTCCTCTCGCCGTTTGCTTTCCCATTTATTTTCTGCACGAAAGTTCAGACTCCGAGTCGTCCCATGTATGTGAAACCAATTCCATTGTTTATCTTTTTAATTAGAGCTGCAATTCCTCCTCCACATCACTAGGTAATTTAATAGACACAAAATTAACGCCTAACTGTCTTAAAAGTTCAATGCCTTTCCCAAGACCCATTATTACTCTAAAGTTTGAAATTAGCATCTTTAAGTTGATAGCAAAAACAACAGACAATAACCGAATACATGCGATCATACTTTGTCCATTTATATTCCCGAAATCCACTCTATTTAATTTGGATCATTGGAATTTTAGTAATTCTTCTTTTTCTTGTGGGGCTACAGTCCGGGGTGGACCTGGGCCTCAACCAACATTCCTCTGCAGCCAGTACGATCTTTCGCCAGCTGCCGCCAGTTGCGCACTCCAAGTTGGTTGAGATCCTTCTTCACTTGTGTGCGCCACCTTACTCTAGGCCGTCCTCTGTTGGGTTGTCCCAATGGCTCACTCAAAAGGCACTCCGATCTCTTGTCCGTATTGGAGAAAAAACTTCACGAATAATTGTTGACCCGGTTATGAGGAGCGACGATTCGGGAGACGCCTCAACCATGGCCGATCTACCACGATATTGGTATATTTGGTTATCAGGGTGGTAACTCATGTAGGGTCAAAGCCTGATCTAATTTTGCCTTCCCTCCTTGACGGTGCCGGAATCGCTGTTTCCAGTCATCCAAATCAAGTTCCCTAACGATCTTTAATGTGAGACCGAAGCCGCCGAAGATGATGGAAACATTATAAATTAAGGAAGCAAATTTTATTGTTTGTTTTCTTCTTACATTTCACTTTGATGGCACATTTCAGAAGCTTATTAGACCCTAAAAGACCAGATTCTTCTTTGTATACATTTTTCAGTTGACACTGATATGCAAAACATTCTCTAAAGGTTGGTGAGGTGAATGAACAAATTGTTTTCTGCTACAACATACTCGTATACATACATTTGTATGTTTGTCAGTTAGCGATGAGTTTATTAATTTATTTTTCAATTCATAAACTTACCATCCACGAGTAGTCAATGGAAAGTTGCTTACTCTTACAAAAAGAAAAACTGTTGCTGCGGGAACTTCTGCACTTAACCTCCTCAAGATGGAATGCGTTTGTGCAGTGCAAGCAATCAGAGTTCAAGGTTATAGAGTTTGCGTGCTGTACTGTGATGTGATATTATAAACATGTAAGCTTGTCAATGTGTCTAGAACACAGATCGATCGTATGTTGTGCACATAAGGGTGGCAAATGCGTATTTAAAGTAATATAACTCGTTATCATCGTGTGCATAGGTCCATGTCCCCATGGGGCAACGTCTTTGATCGCACTTAACATGGCGAGCTGCCAAGGCTATCTTCGTCCGAGCACAGGTCAAGTTGACATACAGCCTCCACGTGCCGCCTCTGGATAGCCGTCACAACATCCGTTGTGTGGTGAACCAATGTATGCAGCGAACTCCTCTGTCCGAGGGTTAAATAATGGGCCTGGCCTACCAGTCTGTAGGTTGTGTGTGACAAAATAACCGAGTTCAGAGAAAACAACGTGTCTTGGATATGGACGGATCCAATGTTGACGACCCCAGCAGACAACAACACCAGTACCGAAATCAAACGCAGAATCACTCTTGCCAATCACGGTTTCTTTCGACTCAAGAGGCAATTGAGCAATAGAGACCCTATCTCGAAGGACTAAACTGCTTTTGTAATCCAGTCCTCCTTTATTCCGCGGAAACTTGGGCGTTACTCAAAGCGAATGAGGAAGCCTTTAGGCATTTTGAAAAAAAAAAAAAGTTCTCCGTGCGATATTTGTTCCTGTTTGCGTTGATGGCGTCTGAGGTAGAGAAGATTCAACGACGAACTCTATAGGCTGTACGGTTGCATGCGCCTCGTCAAGCGTGTTGAGATACAACGCTCATCGCTCCGGCCCGAAAATCTTCAAAATCAAGTCATTGTGACATCGCAACAGAGGAAGTCCTAGGTTGACATGGCGCCCACAAGTAGAAAAGGACCTCAACCAACTGGAGGCAGCTGGCATGAACTCGTGCTGGTTGGAGGGGCATGTTGGTTGAGACCTACGTCTACCCTTGACTGTAGCGCCATGAAAAGAAAAAAAAAGAAGTGTGGCGTGGAATGAATTGGGAAGGCAAAATCAAGTCACATACTTTTTGTAATACCAATACACAAATGACATGACTTTCCAAGTGAGACGAGTCAGTGACAAAAGCGTGACAAGCGTACTGGGGGTGAATTTCTAATTGAATGAACTTAAGTAACACAACGCCAACTCACTCATTTAAAGTCGCCGTCACAACCTAGTTAACGGATCAGTTTAAAGCCTGTGGTCGTCATCCTGACACAGCGATGGATTGGGCGATGTGATTTAAGATAACAGTGACCATATAACCTTCAAAACAGTAGTTCGCAATTTTACCATGCCAAGTAAAAGTACAAGTCTTAAAATCTGAGCCATTGGGACAACGCAACAAAGTACAGTCTAGGCGCACACAGGTGTAGAAAGCCCAACTTGGGATGCGCAACTTGCGAAAGATCGTGCTGACTGCAGAGGCATGTTGCTGGAGGCTCAGGTCCACCCCGGACAGAGCGCCACAAGAAGAAGAAGAGGAAGAAGACTTACCATGCGCCCAATTCAAACATCAAACTCCAAAATCTCCGAATCAAAAACAAAACAAATAGTTTCTACAAAAGATTTTTATTTATATTAACTTCCATATGCATAGATACAATGTTTATACGCAGATACACAAGTACTATATCTTAACACTCGGTAAAATCATTCCTCAAAATAAAACTCATCTCAATCAGAGTGCGAATACTTTCTCTTCCGGTTGTTGCCAGTTGTGTTTCCGACGGTCCTACATCGTGCAAAAACAATTGTTTGAAATGTGAACGAACAACGTAAGGGACAGTAGACAGCGCTTTGATAAATTAATAAAATCTTAAATACTAATCATTGGATGCATCAATACGCGTGCGACTCACGCCGACGACGAACAAAAAAGAAATATCAATCGAAATCCGTTCCGAAACCGCCGCCGATCGGGATGGTTTCGTTTCAAGAGAATATATATTTGTATATACAGTACGCGTGGGGCGGGGCCGCAGCTACACGACGGAGATAGACACTGTTTGACAGGATTTTAGATAACTTAACGATACACGGCTTAAATAAATAAAGATTACGTTTCCGTAAAATGCATTCTCAGAGAATAAAAATCTGTAAAGTTAGTAAACTGATTTGTGGGCGTGTGTGTGTGTGTGCATCTCTGCTTAGACCCACAAGACGGTGGATGAATCTTCGTTGGAGAGGGTCGAGAACCTCTGGCATTTGTTGCGGTAGGTCTTCATGTCCCATCGGTTGGCATCGTGGCTGGCTAGGGGCAGTCCAACGTTATTGGACGTGTGATGCATGGGCGCTGCTTTCAGAGTGGAATTCCGACTGTCCAAGTTGAAGTCACTCTGATCGACGGTCTCGTCCAGGGGCGACGATCCCGACGAGTTCGATATCATGGTCGAGCTGAGGGGGACTCCGATTTCTTGGAACGAGCTTATCGAACTGAAGCCACTCTCGTCCTCTGTGGTCGAGCACAGGTTGGAGCACTGTTTGCTGAGCAGCGGTGGCGAGTAATTTTCCTCATCGGTTTCGACCTTCGACGACGAAGATGTTGAGTGAACTGAACTGTCGGTGCTGCTTCGCAGTGACAGCCGAGAGTCTCGCATGTTGATGGTGCGTAGAAATAGCATTTCGGCGGAGAGACTGGTCTTTTGGTGCACGGCCACATCGGACACGACGTTGCCATTTGATGGGGGTGTCTTGATCCTGGGAACCAGCGACTGCCTGTGCTGTGTCAGATCGGGCTGCTGTGTGTTCAGCAGATTGTTGATCGTCCGCGAGAGCCTGAATGCTTCCTTGCTAAGTTTCTCCTCGATTTCGTCACTGGGCGAGAGCTTCTGGTCACCGCGTTTCTTTGGTGATCGACGGCTGGAATGGGAAATTGCGTAAGTTTCGATGTTTGCAGGGGAATATGTGAAATGAACTTACAAGGTGAAGTCCTTAAATGTATTGTACGTGCTTATCGGTGATGCAATGCTGTAGTGGTCCTCGCTGCTGCTTTTGACGCTCTCGTCACCAAATGGACTTGGTGACATCCGCTTCAAGTCGATCAGATTTGTGCTGCTTCTTGCTCTGACGTAAGCCGATGAGTTCCCGGAGTCCGAGCCCTTGTCCTGGTCAGCATAGACGTGGTACATGCTCTTCGAACGTGAGATCTGCTCAGTTCGGCAATGGACTGAGGTCTTCTGGAAGCGATCCAGGAATCTTGCGACTTCCTCCATTACAGCGCGGTACATGCCACAGCTGGTCTCGGCCTGAAAAGAAACAAAGACAAAGGGTTAGATTGCTTGACAAGGGCGGAAGAAGATTTGCTCCCTCAGATCTGATTTATCGTCATATGAGGTGTGAAGTGATTGCGCAGAAACCCGTCAGTGATGTCACGCCAAATGCAACAATAGGCCGCGCATTCCTCTCCTCTTGCGAGATCCCATCTCGATAAGCTCTTGAAATCGGACGCATTACGGATGGGAGACAATAAAGCGACACGGCCGCTGCCGTTGCCGCCGCCGTCGCCCATGGGTGTTCACATAACATGCTGTCCATCGAATCTAGTCCGAATGATTAATGCAACTCATTTACATACTAGATTAGGTTGCAGTTCCAGTGGATGAGCGGCAGCGTCTCTCTGGCTGCACTTGCATACGAAAAAAAAACCGTCATTTTTATTGGCTCAATTATGGCCGTAATGAACTGAGGAAAGTAAGTGAGTGCAGTTGGGACAGTGATTCCCAATTATTCGGTTATATTGTTCGGAGACATGCGATGTGGTCTCGAGCGGAAACCTTGCTTTGACAACGAGGAAGACATTTTGCCTGGGATCTGCTGCTGACGGCAGAGATTGAAGGTGCATGCATTAAATTGCATAATGATTGATTTAATCCATCAAGACAATGGTGGGCTGCTCTTGGATGCAGCTTCGTCTTATGTGCCTCCTTAGGAGGGAAACCTTCTCACTGTGCAGAGATTGGCATTGGGAAAGGCACCGCGATGGAAGGTGAAAAGAAATGACCTTTCATCTGGGAAGGTTGCAACTAGAGGACGAATTCACTGACGAAATCCCCTTTCTTTGCTAATTTCATTTATTATTCGACTTCCCTGATTGATTCGCATGTTGTCTGCAATTCCGACGTTAAGTGCAGTTACCTCGCATGTTTTTTGAATATTTAACGCCTAGGAATCTCACGCGTCCGAGTGCATGGCATTGAAATATAAATTAAGAGAAGTGTAGAGCTCTCATCGGGTGTTGGGAAATTGAAAAAAAAAAAAAAACGCAAAACAACGACTAACAGCGAAACAAGTACACTTTCACTATTCGTTATGTCGTTTTCTTGGGCTATTTGAGATCCGTCGATTATGGAATGTGTGCGACCGTAACTACCAAGCGGTGTTGGCTGTGTTAACTATTAATTTTTATTGCAACAATTTTCTTGGGAAAGTTTACCGCCTCTGGATGGTATGTAAATTGTAACAATGGAATGGGAACAAGTGACACAATGCACTCTTAAACAATTAAAGGGAGTCTCGTAAAAGGGGATCGTGTGAGTATGTTACCAGTAATGAGTTTTCCACCAGCAGCTGATACTCCTCTGCTCAGTATTTTTGTAATTGAAAATGGGGAAAATTATTTCAAATTTCAGTTTCATCTGCTTTCCATTGCTATAAAGTTCGACTTTGACTGCTTGTATGATAACAAGGGAAAGTCCTGTCACTTACTTCTCAATCTTCTTGTCATGGCCCTACTACAGTCCTGTGACTAACTTTTTCGTCTTCTTGCCATGATGCTAAAATCCTGTCACTAAGTGGTTTTTACTATTTATCTCTTCTTTCTTTTTCGATGTTCTTTATGAATTTAGAAACTAGCTTCAGAGAATCAGCCGTTTAAAAGCAGGCTTAGGATTTTGTTGACATAAACCTCATTCCAAAAAGAGACACTTTGCAGGCGTAAGCCCATGAGTTCCCGGAGCCCGAACTCTTGTCCTGATCACCAAATGGACTTGGTGACATTCGCTTCAAGTCGATCAGATTTGTGCTGCTTCTTGCTCTGACGTAAGCGGATGAGTTCCCGGAGTCAGAGCCTTTCTCCTGATCACCGTAGACGTTGTACATGCTCTTCGAACGTGAGATCATTTGGGCAAGGAATTAACATTGGCAGCAGAACTGCATTTACAGCAGAACTGAACTGATACTGGACCTGTTAATAATATCTTCCGGTTGTTCCCGACGCCTCTTAGAAGTTAAATAATCTCTTCCTCGCCGCCGAGGCTTGGGGGGACCATTTAAAGCTTTAACATCAATGTATGTGACATCATATCTGATAGATTCCAAATGCGGAATCCAGAGGATCCATAGTAGCATTGCACGCGTCAAACGGAATAGTGGTATTGTTGCCAATGGAGTTGCTCTTAGTCCAAGAGGGTGGAGCCGGCTTCCAACTTCTTCTTCTTCTTCTTCTTCTTCGGATGGCGCTACAGTCCGGTGTGGACCTGGGCGTCAACCAACATGCCTCTCCAGCTAGCACGATCTCTTGCCAGCTGCCTCCAGTTGCTCACACAAGTTGGTTGAGGTCCTTTTCCACTTGTGTGCGCCATCTCAGTCTAGGACGTCCTCTGTTGCGTTGTCCCTGTGGTTCGGATTCGAAGACTTTTCGGGCCAGAGCAGTGCTGTCCATCCGCTCTACATGGGCTAGCCACCTTAAGCGTTGTATCCGTAGACGCTTGACTAAGTTCATGCCGCCGTACAGCTAATACAGTTCGTGGTTGAATCTTCTCCTCCAGATGCCATCAACGCAAACAGGACCAAAAATCGCACGCAGAACTTTTCTCTCGAACAGACCAAGGGCTTCCTCATCCGCTTTTAGTAGCGTCCAGGTTTCTGCGCCATAAAGCAGGACAGGGATGATCAAGGTGTTGTACAAAGTCACTTTGGTCGTTCGGGAGAGGGCTTTATTACTCAATTGCCTCTTAAGCCCAAAGAAACAGCGATTGGCAAGAGTGATGCTGCGTTTGATTTCGGTACTGATGTTGCTGTCCCTATTCACCGCGGAGCCGAGATAGACGAAGTCGATGTTCTGCGTCCTTCTTCGATGACAGCATATATTTTGTTTTGCCCTCGTTTACCGCCAGTCCCACCTTAGCCGCTTTCGCTTCGATGCTAGCAAACGCCTCATTGACGGCTCGCTGAGTTCGGCCGATCACGTCAATGTCATCCGCATAAGCTAGCAGTTGAACGGACTTGTGGAAGATCGTGCCTCTGGTGTTGACGTGTGAGTTACGCACGATCCCCTCAAGAATGATGTTAAAGAAGTCGCATGACAGCGTGTCGCTTGTCTAAATCCTTTTTTGACATCGAAGGTCTCGGTGAGTTCGTTTCCGACCTTGACGGAGCAGCGAGAGTTCTCCATCGTCATCCTACACAATCTGACGAGTTTGGTAGGGATGCCAAAACTAGACATTGCACTGTATAGCTTGTCTCTATGCACGCTGTCATACGCGGTCTTAAAATCGACGAATAGATGGTGGGTGTCGATTTGTACTTCTTGGGACTTCTCCAGGATTTGCCGCAGTGTGAAGATCTGGTCGATTGTGGACTTCCCTGGCCTGAAACCACACTGATAAGGACCTATCAGGTTGTTGACGAACGGTTTCAGGCGCTCACACAATACGGCAGAAAAAATCTTATATGCGATGTTAAGGAGACTGATCCCTTGGTAGTTGGCGCAGTCGAAGGGGTCTCCTTTCTTGTGGACCGGACATACGATGCTGAGATTCCACTCGTCGGGCAGCTTTCCTCCGACCATATCTCACAGATGAGCTGGTGCATGCAACTATCCAGCAGCTCATCCCCAGCCGCTTTGAACAGCTCTATGGACAGTCCGTCCGCGCCAGCAGCTTTGTTCGACTTCAGTCTCGATATTGCTATCTTGACCTCGTCGAGGTCGGGCCGGCTTCCAACCGCTACTCACGAATGAATGATTTCTGGATGAATGTCCATATTTTCTCGACATCAATTTCTGAAACAGCGGCTAGTTAGTCCTCCCATGTGGTCTATGAGTTTCTTTTCTTATAAAGGCAACTACAGAACAGCTGCAGAGAAGATGGGAGGGGGGATGTTTTCAACTCCTCTTCATCCATATGTATATTTGCTACAGTTGTCGTTACACGATAGATCTAGTCTTTGTGTACTTCATGCTATGGCGCACTGTTCTTTAAGGACACTTGATAAAAGTTAATAAATACGATAGAACTATAGGCCACAAAGGAGCAGGGTCAATACAGATCAGGCCCGAAAGAACAACTTGTTGTAGCGTGACTTTGACAAAATTCAGCGATTTTGCGACGACTGAAAGTTGAAAATTAATTTCCGGAAGTGCGAAACTATTCTCTTTAGAACCCTACCATCCAGGATCTCCCTCAAGGGACACGAAAAGAAACTGACGCAAGTTCGGTATAGTTGACCGACAGGGGCAGCCGTTAGCTGTGAAAAATGTAGTTGAACAATGGCTTTCGGTTGGACCAGTATCTGAACTGCGGTAAGCATGCAGCTACAGCTCTGAAAAAAGGTAAGAAATCCTTTGCTGCGGCAAGTTGGTTGTTTCAAAGCTTGATACCAGGGTGAAGGTGACCTCCAACATGACCCTCATCCGGCCAATCATGGTGTACGGTTGTCCAGTGTGGTTCAACTTGAGTCCTTCCCAGATGGAAAAGATGAGGGTGTTCGAAAGGCATTGTATTCGGGTTTGTCTCCGGTTGTATGGAATACCTGAATGGAATTGCGAGAAATTCTGTCCCAAAAAAGTCTTGTATAACAGGGCGAGAAATTCTGTCCCAAAAAAGTCTTGTATAACAGGGCAAACCTAATCAGGACAGACAATTTTATTATTAAGCTGACCCGAGCGCACATTGTACGAGTGATGACTTCGTCCAACAGCCTGATCTTTGGAGTATACTATCCAAACTTCATGCATCACGAGAAGCTGCGGCAACACGGCTTCATCCTGCCTGAAGCATTTCTCTACCTAGACTCCAAAGGACTACTACAGACTACGCAAGGGTGTCCTATCGTCTTCCATGTCGTAAGCAGAACAGTGGATAGGCGACTCTAATACAAAGCGGACGTCGTAGCCATGAGGAACTTCATCGGTTCAGTAGGGCGATCTTCGCCCGAGACAGAGCACAGTCTGCCAAAGAACGTCAGAAAATTGTCACTCATGAACTGAAGTTGAAGCTAGGTAGTAGCACGTTGGTTTAATTAGAGCAAAAGTTATTTTTGAAAGAGAAAATCTTGTTGCCTTGTCTGTACTATGTAAGGCAAGCATGTGGGGAATATTTTAATAAACTCTCAAAAGAACAGCCAAAAATTTGTTTCTTTTTCTTCATCTTTTAATGGCGCTACAGTCAGGGTGGACCTGGGACTTAAACAACATCCCTCTTCAGCTAGCACAATCGAGTTGGTTGAGGTCCTTCTCCACTTGTGTGCGCCATCTCAACCTAGGCTGTCCTCTGTTGCGTTGTCCCAATGGCCCGGACCCGAAGATTATTCGGGCCAAAGCGGTAGTGTCCATACGCTCTACATGACCTAGCCATCCGAAGCGTTGAATCTGAAGACCCTTGACAAGGCGCATTCCGCCGTACAGCCTTCAAAGTTAGTCGTTGAATCTTATCCATCTGAGACGCCATCAACGCAAACAGGACCAAAAATTGCACGCAGAACTATTCTTTCAAAGAGACGAAGGGCTTCCTCATTCGCTTTTGGTAACGCCCAAGTTTCCACGCCGTAAAGGAGGACTGAAGTACAAAACCAGTCTCGAGAGGGCTCTCTTACTTAATTGCCTCTTGAGCCTAAAGAAGCAGCGATTGGCAAGAGTGATGCTGCGTTTGATTTCGCTACTGATGTTGCTGTCCCCATTAACCGCAGAGCCGATGTAGACGAAGTCCTTGGTGACCTCCAAGTTTCTGCTGCCTAATGGGACGCTCTCACTGAGACGTTGATGTTGTGTGTCTTTCCTTGATGACAGCATACACTTTGTCTTGCCCTCATTAATCGCCAAACCCAAGAAAACAAACCATTGCCTCATGTGAACTTAAAGTCCTAAAACACAATTATTTCCTCATTGTCATTAATAACAAAAAAATTGCTGTGTTGGAGGGAAAAATTTGCCAAAAATCAATTAAAAATTAATTTCCGCTTCCCGTCAAAATGCCCCATCCGCCTAATTGCCATCATGTCCAACAAAAGAATTATCTAGTCCACGCCGGCATCAAAACCGTTCGAGTAAGCCCCCTCATTACGACGAGGAAGCACTTATCCTACACTTGTACTCGAACCGGTGTGTACCTTCGACCAGCGCCACATCTTCAGTCAGCCTAATGACTCTCATCTCGTGGAGATTCTCAGATTACGCTAAGTTGCCATGCGGCTACCACACGCATTAATTACGCATTATCCAAGAGAGCCTCCCTCTTTGTGTGTGTGTTTGGGTATCGTTTGTTTTTTCTCCACATCATCGCAGCTTCCGCCCAAAATCCAATTACACAACACATTCCATCGATGCTACAGAGATTACCTTTGCCGGTCCAAGCACCGGTACCACCGCCACCACCTGCCTGACTGCAAGCGCTCCTAATGAATGTGCGGATCAAAAGATCGTGACATTCGACATTAGGCACGGCTGGCTATCGCGCTCTCAGGATCTATTCAATGAGCAATTCCTCAAGCAAAAAGCCAACAAGCACTGCAAACACGTTACGCCACCATTTGTGCAGCGGCTGAAAATCCACTTGAGAATCGCAAGCTGCCATGACTAACCTCCCCGAGCGGGAGGGCGGGCGTTTTGAGCGAAAAAAGAAAAAGTGAAAGTGTGCGTCTGTGTGGGGCTCCGAGGAAAACATCTCAACAGCAGTAACTTGTCATTTGATTGCACTTCGTGCAGGGCTGGAGGTTGTTGCAGTCTTCGCGAGAAGTGAAGCACTCCAGCGCAGTATTTAAATCTGTTTCATTTCACAGATTGCACGGCAGCGGCGGCGGAACACTGCCCACTGCGCGTCAGTTTGCACAACACAATTGGGTTAATGGAAGTCGGTCAAAACGTATCTCGAGCAACATCTGCATCGACAGACCTCAGTCGACGTCTGTGTGGTGTGTGAGCGCATCGTGCCGTACGAGTTGATGTTTATTGAATGCATTCAAACAGTCGCTGCGATGGCCATCATCATCATCATCTTCATCGCCATCAACATCACCGTCAGCAGCAGCAGCAGCAGCGGTGGTGGCGGCGGCGACGATGAGGAGATTCTATCAATAGCTCTGCGGCTTGTGGGGCACGGTGAACGATGCACTACTTGTGTCGATTGTTGTGTAGCATCGATGTTGCGGCGAGATTGCACTTTTGCAATCGTGCTCCGGGGGCTTAGACGCTACGGATAATTGAACTGCTTAGTGGAAGTGGAGAACAATGCAAAGAAGGAAGCTGACTTGAAAAGCGAAATCGATGTGCAAATTGCTGAGAGGCGTGTTGGAGGGGTGGAAACCAAGTTGAAGAGGGGGCTGAGAGCTGTTGGTGAAAAGTGATTTGGATTCAAAGGAAATTCAAGGTCAGCACGAATGTGTTCCGTGGAGAAAGTGGGTAAGAAGACAGGACCGTATGTGGGACTTGGCTTTGTGCAGGAAATGAGATCGACTGAGTTCATGTGTGGGGACGACGTGAAATGGGTTGGAATCTGTTTCTCTTTACCGAGGTGGGCATGTTACTCAGTCAATGGCAACAAAATAGATCGAAAATATGAAGACAAGTTCACGCAAGGAGCATCACAGGCGCAGAAGAAGGTTGAGTCAAAACTCTTGAGTTTCCTTGAGTCGAGTGTCAGAACTTAATTAGAGCAATGTGTATCTCTCGAGCTGGCCTAGCCATAAAAAGAAAGGAGTCGTTTGACCCTAAAGGGGAGCGATATGTATTCTGGGGCTGGAAACTTTCTTAAGACGAATTTGCCCATTAATTTTTTACTTCAGTTTTTGAAGATTTAAGAACTGTCGGAGTTCGAGCTTTTAATGTTCGTATTCTCATTTTGAATATTTTTAGAAATAAATAAGCTTGACATCTGATTCTTCAACAGCAACATTTCGAGTGATTTACGGTTGGTTTTGAGCAACAACGAGCTCAAGAATTTACTGCTGCAGCAGGCATTGGGCAGCAACTTAAATGGCACAGCTCAATCGCGAATGAGTCCTCGAGCACAGGCGCAGACAGAAGCTGAAGCGCTACCACCACCAGAAGAACCACCAGGTTGACCACCAGAAGGAGCTCCGGAGTAGGAACAAGTCCCACAGAACCCATCACAGCCTCCAGAGGGTCCACCACCACAGCAAGGACTTCCGCCTCATCAAGGTCCACCACCGCCACAAGTTCCTGCACCAATCAAAAGGCGCTTCCACGTTGCAACAACTTAGACTTTCTCAACCTCCTTTCACAACTACCGGGTAGCCACTTTCACCTCTCCATGATTAAGCGTTTACGGGCCGCCCCAAGGATTCGTCTTCCCACCGAACTTCCCCTTCGGAATACAGGACTTTCACCAAACACCGCTCGGGGCACAGGCAGAACCACAGATTGGACAGCGGCTTAAAAAGCATAGTCGTGAAAGAAGTTTTCAGAGTTCAGGACGGAGCTCAGAAACAGAGTTTGCTGCCAAAGTTTGAAACCAAAGACAAACTCACTCTCGGAACACCTCACCACCTGTATATCGACTCTACGATGCTGCTACATATCGCAAGAGTACGAGGAGTCTAAAATCGGGATAATAATGTACAAAACTTGTTGCAGCAACTTCATCCAATGCAACTCTTACCTCAACTACGGACTCAGCATCATCAGTGGGGACATCAAGGAGAATCTTTCAATTTGAAACTAGCAGAATGTGGTGTTGAACAAGTCGACATAAATAATAATACTTATATATAGCCCACAAGCGACCAGGGCCTAGCTTCTACAACAACTACTGCGTGTTGTGCGTGCTACTGTTCTCTCACGAGTAGAAAGGACCTACAGGTTTTTTGCCGACTCGGAACGGCAAGATTTGAGAAGCTTTTTCATAGACAATTAATACACTTTGAGGGTTGTCAGCAACTCGTGAACAAATGTGAAAAAATACGAGGTGTTCCGTCCGCGAATAGAACCTAGACCTACGGCGTGTGGGTCGACGCACTTATCCACTACGCCACGGGGCCCACAAGTCGACATAAAGCCCTTTCTAATTATCCATTGCACTAGAATTCTTCAATAGCAACCAATCCACATTTGAGCTCCATTTCCTTTTCTCACACTTAGAACAAATTGCAAACAATCTCACCATTGCATTGTCCAAATGTGGATACGAGGTATAAACTACTGAAATACAAAAGTAGTTTAAGGCTTAAATTGTCTCTGTGAAAGCAAAAAGACACTTCTACGTAGAAACTGGACATTAAAAAGGAAATTTTATTTCCAGAACCTTAGAAGGCGCAGTCTTCTAGAAATAGAATACCCATCAGAGTGTTAAAATAAAACTAGTTTGATCACACTAGACTGTGAGCATGGATTACGACTCATTAACATTGTAAAGAGGGCAGTAAATCGTTGATGCCGCTTTCAAACAGTTCACACAGGCAACCATAAAATATGAAGAAAGTCGTTTTGAGTTCAAATGAAGAGAAAAAAACCATAAACTTTTCCCACATGTAAATTATGATACATAAATATGCATGTAGAAGCGTCTAAACTTATAACTTTGTAAAGATCCCACTCAAACTGTCCACCTGTCACAGTAACTCTTATATGCCTCGGTTTTCGATTCAGAGGAAACCAAAACATCTGCTCGATGATTGAGACACCAAACAGAACAAAGTAACAAACAATGTTTGGTCTTCAGTTGTCACAAACAAACAAAACGATGTTTTCTGAGTATTTGAAATGCAAATCTTCTGAAGACCTCCATCAAAGAGTTCGTGACAGCATGAAGTCCGTTCCGTTTCTTCATATATTTGGGAGGGTGTAAATTTAAAAAATCACCTTGTCTACGTGGACACCGTAAGTTGGTTTACAATTAGTCACGATTTGAAAAGTCACGAAGAGGTTGTATGTGAAGAGGCATAAAGGGTTCTGAAAAATGTTTACAAATTAAGTCAAAATTTCAAATAAAGTTTGATTGTCAAACAAGGAGGGACCGGCCGTGAAGTTATTAGCATTTTTAAGACAATGTTCTCACCTTCAAGAGGGAGGCGGAGCATATTGAAAGATGTGAAAAGACACAAAGAACTTTACGAGGATTGCTTTCTATTCACAAAAAGAGACCTTCCAATGGACAAATTACGCATGTTCCACTTTCTGCATGAAAATGTACAGTCTTTCATTTTCAAGGAATGGGCCTAACACTTGTAGACGTCAATAAGCTGGAAAGAAACGAGTACCGATGATTGTCCTTAAAAGAAGCGTCGATAAAAAGAAGCACCAAAAATAGAAAACAGAGCACAGCCGAACTGCTTCCGACAATAGAAACGAACACCGCACCAACGAGTGACAAGGAAAACATAAAATACGGTTAGGAGTAACGAGTAGGTAGATCGGTAGATGATCCTTAGTCGCTCAGCAAACATCTGCTGTGTAAAGCGATACTGAGAGCTTACACTTAGAGAACGTAGTGTTTTGAGTAACTCTGTGATGGATATAAAAAAAAAAAACAAAAAAGAGTAACGAGTCCATCAGAAACCAGGATGTTTCGTAGAAACATGTCTTGATCATGGAAAAAAGAATACTCCCTATAAAACCCAAGACCTTTGACAAAAACTCATTACAGCCGATGGAAACTGTAAGCACCAGTGCCGTGCATAGAAACGAGTTCCGCCAAGAGCAACGAGTTTAGTTGAGAGACGAGGATACGAGGATAGAATTAAGCAATATAGCTCCAAGAACAAGTACCAAAGCACGGTAAGAACGAGTAGCATCGATTTAAAGAAGAAATTAGGACCGTCAGTAGTCACTAAGAAAGAGGCAATCTTATAAAAAAATACGGGAACGGATTTGAACCAAGTATGTCCTCCACGTCATATGTAAAATTTCAAATCTACTCGTAAATCTCACATAACCAAAATTTGTATTAACTGGAACTTTGAATCCTGGAATTTAATTGAAAGAAGACCAGCTTTTCACTCTGAGGATGATACTCGAGAAGGCTTGGGAGTGTTGCAAATCAATCAAACAGATGTTTTGTAGACTTGGAAGAGGCATACGACCGAGTCACTCGAGGTAAACTTTGGAGTGTTCTACAGGATTGATGGCCCCCTGTTGAGTGCCATTCAATCTCTATACACCAACTGTAGATGCTGTGTTTAGGTCAACGGTAGTAAATCAACACCTTTCACCGTGTGGGTTGGGATTCGCCAAAGCTGCGCCTTGCCATCTCTTCTTTTCATTTTGGATTTGAACTTTTTTGGTTGCAGTGCAGCCGAGACGGGGAATGTGTCACATTAGGGTAAGGGTAAGTTATCTTCTTTTCGCAGATGACTCAGTTGTCCTCACATCCTCCAGCGCGCGTTCATAGGTTTGTGGCCGTATGTGCTGGAGCTGGAAAGAAGGTTGGCGAGTCCGGAGTAATGGTAATTTCCAAAACGCCTGCCCAGTGGAGTCCCATTAAAGCAGATGAAGAAGTTTAGGTACCTGACGGTCTTTTTCACGAGTGATGGGAGGAGCAACAGTGAGCTTTCTTGTAGGATTGGCCAGGCTGTTTATAATATAAGTTTACGAATGCAATCTGCCGACATGAGACTTCTTTGTGCCGTTGCGGGAGTTACTCGCCGGGATGGGCTGAGAAACGTCACGGTGAGGGGGATACTCAATGGAGCTTTATTTCATTGGTTAAGCCACGTGTTTCGGATGTCCGCTTTATCACGACTTCCGAGGCGAGTCTCGGATGCAATCCCTTCAGGTAGGCGACCACGCGGCAGACACTAGACGTGGTGTTTGGATCAAATTCATAAACTCGACTGGTTGCGCATGGAATTGGTATTAGGCGTCCAAATAGTTTCAGTTTGTGTTCCAAAAACCACACTCGTCTGGTCCCACTGGTCTGGTCGTCTGCAAAACATGACCCCTGAATCGTGAATGGTTTTTGTTTGGCGTCGGTATAAACAATGATGGAAGGGATTCTTGGCATTATCGAAGGAAATTCACTTTCCATCTCCAGTTACGATCCGGTGCAAAAATCCCTTTCTTTAATGTCTTTCAAGAAGCAGTTTCGAGGTGAAAAATCGCCTTTTGACATCTCTCGGATTTTCCTTTCATTTGAATAAATTCAAATTTCTTTAACGGAACAGAAGTTGTTTGCTGAGTCACTTCCAACGATGCAGCAAGTTCGTTCGTTTGCGTTTGAGCCAGTGAAGCCTCCAATTCCTCATCTGCAAGCTTTTTGGGCCAGTCAAGATGCTGACGTTAAAGTCACCACTTTTCATACGCCGAAACCACTCTGTGCTTAGGGATTTATTCCTTTCTCTTAGGTAAGGTTGAAGCAGTTGCAGCAGAGGCTGATATGTTTGTTAGTGTGACATGGAACCTTTCTACGTCCAATTGCAAAACTGGCCTTCCTACCACGTTCCTGAGTTCCTAAACTGAACTTCTTCTACGGCAGGGGTGGTGCCGTAAAAAAAGACTAATAATATTTTTTTTTGTACTATATTAATTGTTAATCACTGTATTTTTGTATGAATTTTTATAAGAGTAAGCTGTGAGACCCTCTCACCACGGTTTTGTGAAGTAAATGTAGTAGTAAAGCTGATAATTTGTAATTTTGTATCATGTTAAGGACACGAAACCCTCATCGTGCAAATGTTATCTCATGCCACGTTTTGAAACCGAAATCATTCGGGAGCAGATACGTCATTGGGGAATTATATATTCTCTAGCTCTGCCCACATCCTGGACACTTTCTCTGTAAGTTGTGTAGACAGTATCTTTAATCAAAAAAGTCTCGGATCTTGTTCAGACACAGACAGCAAAAACTTCCTGTGTACATCCGCATTCAAATAAATTTGTTTAGTGATTAGTATTTCATGTAAGCTAAAAGACAAAGTCTCAGACTGCCCAGACGCACAACAAAAACAAAGCAGAAGAAGATAAGTATTTCACTAAATCCAATTAATCTCACGGTGTAAGGGGTTTCGCAAGTCATAACTCACTTTCGGCTAAGGTGGTCATCTTAAAGTTTCCGTTCCCATGGGTGATCTTGCTCTTGCCCGTGTCTCTCTGCCCGTCTTGCAAAATACACACACACAACACGTTTAACTAATTAACTTTTGTTTTACATTGTGAAGTTCATCACCGCTGTTTGCAGCGTCGCTTGCCATCACTCGGTGCGTGGAGTAGAGTGTCAAAATAACACTTTCTCACGGTGTACTCGAGGATTTCCAAAGAATTCTTGTAACGAGTGTGCGATTAAAAGTTGTAAAGAGACTTGTTAAAATGCCTCCAACAAGTTCTTTGTGCAATGAACCATTTTTCCTGTGGATAGCTGGTTAAGCTTTTGTTTTTCTGTGAAGAAGACGCTTTTGTTTGTTCTTTTCAAATACTTTTTGAGGGAATTTCGAAGAGTTTATGACACAAGGGAGGAGAACCTGTTTTACATTTTTATCACTTTCAAAAGCGTGAAATTTTACAGTAAGCTACTAGATTTTATCTGCCCGCACATGAGGTATTAACGGAACGTTTGTGCGTACGCGCTCAATGAACTCAGACAAGATAATAGTCTATTAGAATGAAAATTATGCCATTTGGAAGATAATTTGAATGCTGTTGCTCATAAAGACAAGTCAGGAATTATAGCTAACCTACAAGTGTTATTATTCTTCTTTACTATTTTTGACGTAGCAAGTGGGACTTCAAAATTGAATGCATTCTGTAGTCGGTGGCGTTCAATTTTTGCCATCTTTGCACTGATCGCAGGATTTCTCCAGATCTCCAAACATTTCTAGTCTTCTGCCGATTTCGTCGTAGCGTAGTCGCAATATCCTCGAGCTTATCCGTCTGTGAGAGGCAGTCAAATTGAACTGAACAGATCTAAAGTACAGATTTCAGTGTAGTTTGGTGGTAATCTGGTTAATGTCAAAATTTTAGATGTCACACGGTCCTTTGGTCTTCTGCTTCAAGGATATCCAATAACTTATCAGGTGGTACGTCGGGTGGTGGATAAACGACTCCTCTACGACGGGAAAGTCAAGGCAGACAGTCTTCAGTTATGTCGGGCTAGCTCTGACAGTGACGGAACGAAGAGTGAAAAAGGGCGGCACTTACATATACTGGGGTTTACAGTCTCATCAAAAATTATTGTTCACATTTTGTGCTGTTTGTGACTTCTGCTTCAACAAACAGATGGCAGCTCTGTCCAGAAGAGACGGGACATATAAAGCCAGCCATAGAGCTGACGAAGACAAGTGGGATGAAGAAAGAAAGAAGGAAACAGAAGCTTGAAGTTTGAAGAACCAACTTTCTGTGTCGAAATAAAGACATGCGAAGCAGGAGACGCCACTAAGTGCACCTTGGAAGGAGTTTCCAAAACAAAACATTCTCAATTATCACCGATGTAGCACGTATTCGCCTGCTAATAGAACCAGAAGACCCGCAATTGTATCAAACCCGTTTGATGCGGGGTTACCAATGATTTAGTTGCGTCGCTTACACAAAATCGACTTTCCCCATGTTCAGGACTGGCTCCGGCCGAAAACTGAACGGGGAAGGGAACGTAGTCAATTCACGGGCGGCTCCATGACAACGGAGGGATCTGAACCGGGGGAATTTGTAGAAGACGACAAGTTTAGACTTCACACCTCTTTGGGTAACCTCGCATCGGCCTTTCAGGCGTCTGGAAACGTTTGCGATTCTAATGGCCACTAGCTATATTGTGAAGAACATGTGGAAGGGGCGAAGTATCTGCGTCTGTAGCGACAGCCAAGCTGTGCCACTCAACTCTTTAGCCACTTCCAAGATAGTCCAGGAATGCAAGTCTTCCCTTAATTGGGTCGGCAGACTGAATTCGCTAAGACTTGCCTGGGTCCTGGGACATCATGGGATCGTGGACAACGAAATTGCCGATAAGCTAGGCAAGATTCAAAAGAGGCATTCGTAGGGCCCGGGCCCGCCTTGGGACTAACCACTTCCTTGGTTAGGGCGTCCGTCGACGGTTGGGTCTCCCAACAGCACAACCAGAGATGGCATGACAATCCTGGATACAGGCTGACCAAGTGCATGCTCCCGGACGTCAACAAGAAATCCTCGGCTTTCCTGTTATCTCTACAAAGAAAAGAGTTGTCGGCGTTCAAACAGCACATTTCACGCCTGTGAAGAGGGTGAAGATACTGGACAGCACTTCCTCTGTCAATGTCCCGCTTTTGATCGTATCAGGTGGCGGCTGTTTGGCGCTGACGTGGTGGGAGCTGAATACTTAAGCTCTTTATTACTGAAGCGCCTGCTGGTCTTTCTGAAAACCAAGAAACTACATTAAATGAAGGTTGCTGCCTAGTAGTTCCAGCGCAGTGTATCCCAACCTTCAAAAAAAATTTTCAGAGTCAAGAACTCTAAACTCGAAATTGACGAAAATTTGCTAAGCAAAAGAGAGTTTTTTGAATCTGATTATTATGTGAAATGAAGAACTTCTCGAACCTAGATGAGAAACGATTTCGCGACGTCAGTGAAACGTCAGGATGGGTATCATAAAACCCATGAAAAACCGTCGAGAACCTACGAGGAAGTACAATGGATTCAAGTTCGACCGTCCCAACTATATTGACCGAATATTTGATATTATCAAGAACTTCAAAAACGATTACAATAGCTATCCCAACAGTATGACGAATGTATATACCATCTCTTTCAGAAACCTTCAACGAGAGCATTTTACGCGATGCGGGTGCCCCTGTCCAACTCTGACGTCCCACAACCTTGGTTATCTACAAGTCAAGCGAAAGACAAACATCGCTTATCCACCCGCATCTAAGTTTAGTAAAACCAACATTTATTTTGTCTGTTTCGTCTGTTCATTGCGTTGTCACACTCTGGTTCCGCTTGCTTGGCCAGCAAAGTTGCCAAAGCTTCAACAAATTAACAAACGTCAAGTTCGTTGCCCAACTCTTTTGTTTCTTTTGTTTGCCCTTTTGTTTGTTTTTCCCCCCAATTGACGATCGCAAATAGAATCTCTTACCTGCTTCAATTGCCACTGCAGCGTATCAACTTGATTTTGTAAAATGACAGCTTCCACGTTCGTAGAAGGATCCACAACATCAAATCGATTCTCCGCGTACTCGCCTCCTCCCCCAGTGATTTTCATCTCGTGCTCTGCTTCGTCCAGTAGCTGGCATTCCTGAAATAAAACAAATTTCAAATCAATTACATGAATTAACTGTCAGAGGGAGTAGTAAAGGTGAGTGCACAATGCCCGGCATAATCGTAATTACCACTCGATTGTAGGGAAGTTTTAAAATGTTGCAACTGCTCCTTTTGTCTCCGTCGGGGAGCCACCGCCGTGATATAAGTCACAGCAGACTGTTGCCTGCTCGTTGGGATTAAAAACTGTCAGCCAACTTGGTGCGCTTCGCACATTGCTCAAGAGGTGTCTAATTCAATAAGCCGAGACGCACTGCACCGCCAGTGACTCTTTAGACAATGCTGTCGCAGACAGCACTAATGGCATCGTGTGAAGCGCCGTTTGTCGCTCTCGTCGTTTTTTTGTTTTCGGTAATTGAGTTATTTTCCTAAACGCGTTTGTGACAGTATGCTGGGAAAAAACCGCAATCGCACTTCATTACAGTTACAGCCACAAAACGGCCCAGTCGACCGCCTGGGGAGACAGGTTTTGACGGTAATCGACGGCTTGAGAGGTTAAATTGGCACACTGAGAGGGGGGGAGAGTTCGTTGACTGTGCGTTTATAACACAATTCGAAAACAAATTAATCAATCAATTTCCCATTCAAATGAACCTTGGAGACGCGCGACTCGGAGGGGGATCAATTTGGAATTGGAAAGTGAAATGATAGATGGCGCCAAGCCGAGGAAATAATTCTTCATCTTTGCTTTCTTCTTGTGCCACGAGATGAGACTGCTGGAGCAGTGCCGCATCCGATGATATCGGCTCTGTGAAGTGAGCCGTGAGAAGATCGATGTGATCTTCTCGTAAATCACTCCCCTCACGGGGGGGGGGGGGAACCACAATGAAATGCCATCAACTTGTCTGTTGTCTGCTACCGGGGTTTAGAGTGTCTTGAGACGCCACCACCTTCCAGCCCCGGTTCCAGCCCAGGGTTGGAGTTATTATTTACCCATTTGCGGTCGCGGGTTTTGTGAATCGCTATCTGATAAGTCGCGCTTCGACAAATGGGTTTTAATTGATGGGGTGGCGTGTCTTACGCAACGCGCGTTGCACAATTGTAGTTCGACGCGGAGCACTGCTAGTGCTTCAATTGCAGGAAGACAATGGTTTGGGTCTCGGCAGAAGGCTGCTACAAGAAACGGCAATTAATGGGTTCAAGACAGCGGTATGGTGTTGTTGAAAGCCTTCGAGGGAACGACGTGAATTTGTCGATGCGAATGGGAAAGACAACATTGTTTGGGATTGTTGGGAAATGTCGGGGTTCATTAGATGCGGTTTGTATTGTGCCGAGGAAGCTGAGGAGTGGGAGTCTGCAGAGATTTCTCGAGTTGCGTCTTCTTGCGAGATGATTGATAGGAAGCGTGTTTCGCTCGTCTGGCATTTTCTAAGTTGCAAATCACGTGCTTAACGATTTGAGATCGGTCTCGATGATGATTCTTTGAAATTTAATTCATCGTACAACAGCAATCAGCGAGCAGAGAGAAAGTTGCAAAAAGACATCAGATTGAGGCTCGAAATTGAAGAAAGATTCTAATAATGATTGGGATGCGAAAGCGAATTAGTTTCAGAAGCGATTAAAAGGTAACAAATGGTCAAATTGATGATCCGGCAGATGATGTGATGAAGGACGGAACGGTTAACAAGAAGTGTGCGATCATCTGATCAGCAGATTGTTGGATGGTCCGTAGTTGGAATTCACATGTGACAGATTTTTTGTTACGTCGAGGAAGGCATGAAGAGCAGACGGTAAACCGGTCAAATTATCAAAACAGATTGCCGGTCAACTTCTTCCAGCAGGCACGTTAAAACCGTTTGTATAGTAGTTGAGATTGCGATTGGCCGGAAAAACGCGTTGATAAGCGAAACAAACGAGTCAGCCAATACCACTGAAAGATCGTTCAACAAAAATGGTATTGAAACGACAAAACATTACTCAGTTTTACAACAAACTTCTGAAGAGTGAATTTAAAACAGATTTTGTATTTTTTGCGTCACACCGGAAACTTAGGGGAGAGAGAGAGAGAGAGCGAGAGAGAGAGATTTAACAAAAAACTTGGTATGACAAAAAATCGGACCACGGTCTGAAATCTTATGTCATGAGTTTTTTTTAAAGGAATTCAATTTCAAGAGTTCACGAAATCAAATTGAACGAGGAAACCGCAAATATTGAATTGAACTTGAACTGACCATTAATCCGCTGTGGTAAAAATTTTTGTGAAAATTACACGAAGTTGGGCGATTAAGATTTTCAAGAACCTAAGAGAATTGCTATCGATATGTCTAAAAATTCAAACATCTGAAAAACTGACATCCGAAAAGCCTAATCTTCTATGTATCTCAGAATCCCGAAAATTAAGTCCCGAATATTATTCGAAGGGTTTTTTATGCGGCACATCCTGACCCACTTCCCTTAATTACACTTCTAACCCCTAATTTTTGGGGTCATTACCGGAGAGGCGAAATATATGGAATTGAGTGAATACAAACTTTCTCCACATTTATGTTCAGAAGTTTATACAAGTCTTAGAAAACCGTAATGAAATTGCCATTTAAATTAATTTTTAGATTTTGAATATTTCGAGACTTTGGCTTTTCGACATTTTAGGTGTTTTAGAATTTTGGATTTTCGAATTCCTTCTGACGGCTACTGCTAGTATTTACTAAAATGTATAAAAACTTAGCGCATTTTAGGAAAATACTTCGAATCAAAGAACAGCAAGCTGCATGCAAAATGGGAGAAACAATGTTTCTAGAGCTGGGACATACAAGAAGCTAGGAAAAACAAGAACTTCCAGATATTAATGAATTGACTACGTGAGTGTATCCAGAAGAAACCGAACTGATATTGTGGTAAATCTGGTTTTTGTATCCCTGCCGATATACAAGGCATAAAGACCCACCATTCCCGAGCCAGAAATTTAAGCACCATTGCAAAACTAAACGTCGGGTTTGGTGTATGTAAAGGTTTTTGTGAAAATTATTTTATGCGCTTGTTGTTTTTGCAACGCTTCTTGTTAAAACAAAAAACTGGCACAAAAATTGTTTCATGTTGAGAATCGCCTACAGGACTGTATTAATGATTTGTTTGTTTTCCTCCTTCAAAAACTTTAAAATATGAATTTCGGAAAACCCAACAAGGCTTATACTATTGATTTTTGAAGAAATTGTGAAGCCATCTTGCCATAGAGGTGGTCTGATTGGTGGCAGTAGAGGCCACAATGTTTTCTCCACAATGATTCAGTTCACACAATTTTGTCCGTGTACCAATTTCTGATGATTAAAATTAATCGACCCCTGCCAACTATTGATGTCCAATGGCCCTACGCCTCGTCAACCTTACCTACCCAACTTCCGCTTTGAGAGTATTTTTTTATTTCCTTGAAAGGGAAGAGGGATGTCAGAAGAGTTCTTAACCGATTCTACTGAAATAAAGAAAACAGAAATGGCCCCTACTAAAGTTTAGCAGAAACTCGAAACTATTCTTAATTCTCCTCACAGCAAGCAGGGACATTTTAGGGGGACACTGTGCCTCTATCTACCAATTTCAACTTCTCTGCATTCTGTATTTTGTACATCATCTTATATCACATTCTGTGTGATTGTTGAAAGAAGTCATACAAGTTAAATAACAGATCACTCAATAAGTCCCGGGACATATAGGGGGCGCCACTAACAAACATTATTCATTTAATATTCATTTTTTTAGTGATTCCCGTCCCGGGTCTTATTTAGTGATGTGATCTGTTTTAACACGGTTTAAAAATATAAAAAATGTGGTTTTTAAACAATTTGATCCCCTTAACGCAGTTTTAAAACTTTAAGGCTTAGAATTTTTTGTCAAATTTAATGCCATCATATCACACATTTAGATTAATTCTCTTCTTGACAGCGTTTCTAGAACCAATCTGCCGTGTAAAAACAGAATTAGGTGCATATGAAAACCCCCCTCAACGTCAACATAGTGTAGGATCTTAGCATACGGATCAGAGGTGCATCTTTAACATCAAATCAATTAGTAAAGAACAAACCACTCTAAAGCCGACTGCATCATTCCATCTTTTCCAAAATGTACAAAAGTGACGCGCTTCAAATTTTTACTCATTTTTAGTGAATGTATTTTTCACGGAAATGACTTTCAGAATGCCTTCTAATAAAATGATTGCCAGATGCAATATATATTGCCAGAGATATTGCATTTCAGAGCAAGCTGATGACAATTTGTTTCCGCCAGTTTTCGAACACCTTCCACGACTTTAAGGCTGATTCCCAGGGCCTTAGCTTTCCTGTTCAATGCCGGCAACTTATTGTAGACTCATTTGATTTTCTAATGAACTGTAATACGAGTGGTAGAAGCTGGATAAAATTATTCCTAAAACGAATTACTGGCAAAGGTCATTTTTTGGAGCTATAGGATTTGAAAAACGAAGATTATCTTCATTTCGTTTTTTCGTCCAATGACTTAAACGTAGTCAAATCTTATTCGCTCTTCTTGACAAAATACGGCCGTAAAAAGAGCCAAAAATGTTGTCTTCCAAATGGCAAATCGTTTTGATTCACATACCCCCACAGGAAATAGTCAAGCGGCATTAAATCGCACGATCTTGGAGGTTAATTCACGGCTCCGTAACGTGAAACTGTGCGGTTATCAAACGTTTCCTTCAACAAATCAATTGTAACACGAACTATGTGACAGTGTTGCGATGTCTGTTTGAAGCCACAGCTCCTGCACATCATGGGTGTTGATCTGATGGATAAAAAAGTAAGTAATCATGGCTCTATGGCGGCCACCATTGACTGTGATGTTCTGGCCAGCATTGGACGGACCAATTGTTCCAATCAGCAAACAGTAAGTTTTTTGTGAATGTAACGGTGGCTGAACATGCACTTGAGGATTATCATCACTCCAACTATGGCAGTTTTGTGTCCTGACGTATCCATTCAACCCAAAGTGAACTTCATCGCCAAACAAGATTCGTTTATAAAAATTTGGATCAACGAAAATTTTTTTGGGGCTAAATTCGCACAATTGTGGTCGCAGTGGCGTAGTGGGTAAGTGCGTCTCCCCACACGCAGTAGGTCTAGGCTCGATTCCCGCACGGGACACCTCGACACAACACCCAAGATTATCAATTGTCTATGAAAAGCTTCTCAAATTTTGCCGTTCGGAGTCGGCAAAAATCTGTGGGTTCCTTCTACTCGTGAGAGAACAGTAGCACGCACACCATGAGTAGTTGTTGAAGAAGCTAGGAACTGGTCCCTTGTGGGTTGTAGTGCTACTCACATAATTTGGAAGCGGTATTCAGGTTTCAGTCTATTCATGTTGAAATGCCAAGTCAAACTCAACAATATTCACTTGACAGCTGACAAAATGGACGTCAGTTAAGATAGTGTTGCTAGCTTAAGTTTCTATACAACACCCGTTACATAAACTTCCTTCAACACAATTCACCTTTCTTCCAAAGAACAGTTGAGCAGAAGGACAACTCATTTGACGAGGTGATATCATCCCCCCGTCAAGATAAACCAACGACCAACGTGATCACAATGAATTTCAAGCCAAATAAAAAAAAATACAACAAAAAAGTAGACTTCCATATCGACCCATCAACCAACGTGAACGCGTCTACATTTCCTGTTTCGTGTTCACGTCGTTCCACCCCCCGCGCCCGTACACGCGAGAGTAATGCACTTTTTTGCCTCCAAGCTGCATTCCACATTTCGTGCTCCAATTTTGAATGCACACACATAACACTGCACGACAACAACGGCGACCCCTAGGCTATGAGCTCACCAAGCTCACCCCTGTCCCTCACTCCAACTTCATCCTTCGCTGCCATCCGCACCCACAAGTGCGATGTAAGCACCTGTCCTGGTGGGGGGGTGCACCACCAACAGAAGTCATCGGAGCGGCAACAACAACAGAAAAAAAAACAGAAAATTGCATCCATCTGCTCGGTGTGTAGCTATCTGTTGGATTCACAACGCGCATCACCGTCGCTCTTTGAATGAGTTGTGGTTCGTTCTTTTATTCTGTCCCCACACATGCTGATGGCGGATGGATGGGTGGGTGGCTGGGTGGGTTGGCAGCGGTGGCGCTGGCCACCAAATGGATTCACTTACAACTGATGCCAACTTGTTGCTGGAATATGAACACGAAGAATAGAATATTTCTCATTGTAACCGTTAAGCCGCGGGCCGCAGGTCGCTCTGAATGCGTTCATTCTTCTGAGAGAAACCCGAGACTTTTAGCCGATAGCGCGGATGGAACGGGCGGAGTGGCGTGCAAATCCATCCTCGGCCGTTGTTCGCTGTGAAAGAACTTGCAGCATTGTTCGGATGCGCGAAACCTCTTGCACAGTAGCTCTCGTAAAAGCATGTTGACCTTAATAGGGATTAGTGGATCTGTGGCGGGGCCGAGGGACGCTGCCAGTCAGACGCATTCGCGGAGACGAACGACAGGTTGACGTTAATGTGTCAATTTATTATTTTTTTTTCTTTTTCATCTTGTCTTCACCTCCATCTTCGTCTGGTTGCGTGTTCTTTTGCTGCTGCCGGTGTTTTTTTTTTTGCAGTCAAAAGATGAGAGCCGAAATGAGGTAAGACGGTGGATTAAAGTATCTAATTATCTGGTAAGTTCCATTTCGCATTCAGGAGAGGGAACAATTGCTCGTAAAGAGAGACTTCTTTTTTTTTCCGAAACAATTAAGTTGAATGATGAGCGACTAGATCGTGGGCCACTTTCTAGGCAGATGTCGTCGTGTCGCTCACTCCACAAAGGAACCTGTTTAGGACTTAAAGGCATGAGTATCTGGTGTCGTTAGAGTCAAGTCAGCGATGTATCTTCGGTGTTATGTGCATTCCCGGTTGGAAAGTGGTAGAAACCGACCGTCCTAGTTGGCAACAACAAAACCAGCTGGGGGTCTCGGGTTGCGTTGGGAAACGCCGCCAGGCAAGAACGTAATGGTTTATGATTCTGACGGTAATTTGATTTGTTTGGCGAACTTTTCAACGGAAACGAAACGATTACTTAAGCTTTCTTCAGAACTGGCCTGGTGAGATGTAAGCGAATTTTTTTTGTTTGCCTTAGATTGGTGGGGTCACACTTTTATGGGGCTTGGGTCGACTGAACTGGGTTTAGGAGGCGTGTGTGTTGGGTTATGAGATCATGTATCTGCAAGAATGATTTCAATGCACAAACCGTTTCTTCTGGAATTGGGTTATTAGCTTTGACATCTGATGGTCTATTCTGACAGTTGATAAATCAAAAACTAAAGTGGGTTAGGGAGGGAGAATGATGACATTTGCTGGATTGCAACGAGGAGATCTATTTGGATTTTGCTCTACGTTAGCGTTTCCCTCAGAGGTACTCCGGCAGCTGGGCTTCTTTACGATTAGTTTGTGGGAATGCTGACGCCTGCAGAGCGGTTATGGAATTTGGTCTACTTCATAGGTGGACGCATTTTCAATTTGGGCAGCAATTTGATTTACACCCCGTTGACGCTGTCATCACCTTAGTCGAGCTTTTCTTCAGGAATAATTTTTAACAGCATCATTATAACCTCTATAGCTGGTCAGATGTCTGACTCATAGCAGCTGAACGCAGCTCTCCAAATTTTTACAGACGCATCAAGAGGCTTGGGATAAGATTGCACTCGCAACATGAACCGTCATTTAATCTTCCAATTTCAAGTATCACCGTCATTTTGGCTTGCAATAAACAACGATGATTAAGGAAGCACTCTCTTTGTTAAAAAATGAATCGATGTGAGTATTTGTTCCAATAGTCAGGCAGCTTTCAAATCTATGTCCTTAACAGTCAAACATCTTTCCTTTTAACAAGATGACAGTATCCTTCCCCACATTCAGCTGCCAGGACACCGACATTCCAGGGAATAAGAAATTGTGTGCCACTAAAACCAACGAAGGAGCTAGTTTCTCCTACAAGCACTTCATTTATTAAAGTGTTTTCAGCAGCTTGAAAGATTTGGTGTCTGAACAGCTCAAGACCTTCGGTTTGTCTGGTTTTCATGCCATATGCCTCAAACCATCTCCTTTGCTTGGGTACCATTAAAAACCCAAAGTGTGCATGATTCGAATGCGGAACCTGTCGTATCATCAAGGTGATCTGATCTAAATTGAAGGGAGATAACATCCCGAAATCGCAAAAATCCTAAAGTCCAAGATCCAGGAAAGAAACTCCTAGAAAGGTGGAGGTCTTGCTATCCCCCTGCAACCCGCCTGTTGAGGTCGTTGTAGGACTTGGTATAGATGCTAGGTTCTAGACTCATTTATTTTATGATTTCTGAATTTTAGGCATATGGAGACTTCAAATTTTTGTCCATCTCCCGGTTCATAATTAGCCTTGTGTGCTCACTTCACTAATCAGATCAAGTAGGTCAGCAATGGGAACACTCACTGGTATCATTACTGCAAACTATGCCATGTGCACACATTCTAGGCAGACAAAGACCCACAATGACTTCTGTCATAGCTTTAGGAATGAGGAGGATCTAGAAAGTGCCCCTTATTTCCCCTTGACCATGTCTAGGCCAAGCTAAACAAAAAACGACCCACCTGGCTGGTATGTCCTGAGTGAATTGAATGACAATAGGGTTAGTCAGTTCGCATGGCTGTAGTTTCAAGGGCGCAAGGAAAAGATTGAACATATAGAGGGCGCCAGTAACAAAACAAACAAATATTAACTGAATAATTTTTGTTAGTGGCGCCCCCTATATGTCCCGGGACTTGTTAAGTGATTTGTTACATGACTATACACTTATATTTCATGTTCCTTTGCAAAATTGCATTTAAACTTGATTTTGGGTGAATCAAACTGAACTTTGGAAGATCCATGTGTACGCCCATGAGGCTCTACTCTTTCTAAGGAGACTTCTCCATGGGTTTCAGAATGCAACTTACGCCGAGATTGGAGACTACGAATGAGTGGTTGAAGATAAACAAAAGTTCCTGCTAGTTGCCGAACGGATTTTGACTAATCACTTCTTCCGCATGTTCTTCTTAAAGTCCTCTAGAGTGGATTACCACCGCCACTAAGAGCCTTGGGATATTTTTTAATCGTTCCCTCTCTCCGCGGATACAAACACAGCCAACATTTAAAGCGGTCTAAGCAAACTCTGAACTGCCCAGTAATTGTTCGACAGTTCATGGCCTTTCTAATTCACCGGACTGTCAATGGCCCGGCACCTACATGAAGTGAAGAATGTAGTAATTAGTCAGGCTTTGGACACGGATTTCAAAGCTGCGTGACTATCACGACAAATGCGGACATACTTTTTGGATATCAAGCCTTTTCTTTCTCATGAAATTGCCTCCTTGATCGCCATCGTTTGAACATTGAACAACAGTAAGGTCTCTAGACTCCTATCAAATCCCTTGTTCGTTATCGATGCGTTTGTAAAAGGATAAAAGCACAGAGGATAATCCAGGGATGTCAGTCAGACTTCCGATTAGCTATAGACGATGTGCTGCTTGGAAAACTCCACACGAAGGCTAAGCTCATCTTGACTAAGGTGAGGTCAGTCTCAAAATTAAAACACCCGTCAACATAAGAGTGACATAAGTCAAAGTATTTTGCAGGTGGTATTATGTCTACATCCTTCGCCAGAAAAGGCAAGTGAAGTATACTTTAAAAGTCCATACTCTTGCTAGTTCTGCTACATGGTTGCGAATTCCTTCTGCCAGCCTGACGGCAAGGGTGTTAGAGAACTAAGCGCGGTTTAGAAGAACACTTACTAAATAACTACGTATTCAATCACAAAGCTAATTGCAGGATGTACGATTGGAAATCTGTTGCAAATCACAACACTTTGCTCTAAACAAACTGATCTTTTATTAAGCATGCGATTTTTTCCATTTCCCAGACGGGTTGAAAATGTTGAACTGAGTCTCAAATGTCCCTAAACAGAACGATAGTTCTTTGTACAGTCAATCAGGCTTTGGAGCGCTGATTTCGAACACTCTATTAGTGATCTTACCACTACTTGTGTACATGACATCACATTTTTTCCGATTCAGTACAAATAATCACAATTGACCTATCTCTGCCTAAGTAGGGTGTGGCAAGCACGGTGCGCCATTAAGTACAAGTCTCCATAAAATATCAAAGCATAGTAATATTCAAAAAGCCTATGGGCTATGGGCAGAAAAAATATTCTGAAGAATGGTAATTTTGCCACTGAATGTATTTATTCTTCATCAAATGAACTAAAAGCTTTTTTCAACTTGTGCTAAATTTTTAGGTTATCAGATTGCATTAACTTCCAACATACAAGCCAAATGAAATCGACATTCCGATTTCAATCGACACTTAAAGGAATGAATTCGCAGACTCATTGGGAGAATCCCACTTTACATTTCGAGTGATAAATGCGCACGTTTACGCATAAATTAAGGCCGATTGCTACTGTACGCAATGATCTGCTCTCTGATGATTGACAGGAATCTGATTTCGGAAACCAATTCGCATCAAATTGTGTAAGTCAATTAAAAGATCTATTTTAGAGTGATTATGTAAACCGATGCCGGCAGAAGTAAATGTTTTCCGAAACGTCTTCATTGATGCAACACACCTTTGCTGTTGCCTCTGTTGCTACACTCCCCGTAAATCTGTTGAAAAAAAATCAAGGATTGCTGAAAGTTGAGAAGATAAGAGTGGAGCTGATCGTTTGAATGCGAACATCGACATCTTCACATGATTTCGTTAATCAGCATCAAATTCTTTGAATCAGACAGGGTCTATTCCCTCCTGGTGGACACCCCACAAAATGAAGAATTCCCTTCAATGGCAAGATTTGATGGTAATGGGTGGCATGAGCCACTCTATCCAGTGTCGCTGGAGTGCCGCGGTTGTGTAGACGATTCTGAACATGGACAGTAGTGTCAGATTTATATGGTGAAGAACCTCCTCTTTGAATCTATTTCTGGGCTCCAATTCTGTGAGACCGTAAGACTGAACAGGAGCAGTGCAGCGTTTTTGATCTGCACTCATTATTCAACTGCCCTCATCGCACGGCTTATATCCAGTGTACTTTATGATGGACGCCGACTTTATTTGATGGGACAGCCACGGTTCTCGATCCTCCGAACGAAAAGTAGAAGGAAGCGAGTGTGTGTCCGCAAGCGTGATGAGCCATCATCACTGACGCCTGCAAAACTCCCTGTCTAGGGTTTTCTTTTCGCTTTTAAAATATTGTCTTAAAAGCTGTTATACAGTTTCCAAGCCATTTTTCCTAGATAAAAGTACCTCCTGCAAGCCTCCTCCTCCTGCTACCTCAACCAAGTGTCAAGGTTTGCCAGCTGATTTTATACAATTGGTGAGAAATATCCCCCACGGCGCTAGAGATACTCGTCTTCCTTCCTCTGCAAGATATTTTAGGAAAAGAAATTGGAGCCGCTACGGGAATCAAGCTCAAACCTATTGGACTATGGTCCGAGGTAGAAAGGGTCACTCCAAGATCCTAAATCTATGTTTCATCCACCGTCCCCCCAAGAAAGGGTTCTCAACCAACATGTCGGAAAGGCTAGACTAGGACTCTGTACCCACTCTGTATGTTGGTTCAAATATTCTGCAACAAAGACCTTCCTCTTTCCATCAATCTACCTTCAGAGAGTCAGGCTGCAGTCAAGTCCCTTAGAGGCTACAACTTTCATTTAAAAAAAAAACACATCCGCCTAGCTCTTTTTGAAATAGCCGAGTACTTCAATATCCACCTGGTAGGAGTTCCAGGACAGAGTGAGATCAAGGGAATTGCGAAGCTGATGAGCTTGCCAAGCGAGGTACCAAGTCCAAGCTCAAAGCTGGGGCGCCTTATATTCCCTCGCTACAATCAAACGCCCAAGACGAAGAAAAAGATGAAAGGAAAAGATGTTCCGAGAACCCCACATGTCATAGGACCAAAGTAATTTGGTCACAGCTCAATTCTGAACAGTCTTTCTGCCCCTGCAGCTTAGACAACCATAATATGTGTCCACAGGCCATAATAGGTGTTATAAGAGTACATGTCTCTAAATCGGCAGGCATCCTAATGACTTCTGCTGTAGATGCAGAGACAAGAAAGTGACTGAAATCATTTCTAACCCCTTTTGGGACTCTTGCAAAAAGAAAAGCGATTCAGCAGGGAAGTATGTCCACGGGACAACTCAACAGCTCAGTACATAGCTAACTGGTTTTAAGGACCACGCGGCGTCACAATGAACCCAAAAGCGGCCTAAGTGTGGTTGCAAATGGGGAACAAGCCACTCCGACCTAACCTACCGTCCAAAGCTGTATCTTAACATATGATTTTCTTGCCGCAAATCTTTTGAAAAAACTGCACCTTCACTGCAAGGCCTGCTATAAGGTTCAAATTTCCTAAGCCTTGTCTTGATGGCCTATAAACTTTGTTAGAGTTTGGAATTGTAGACGCATAGACCGAGTTCTCTTACAATTCCTTAATTTTCGCCCTGTTGTGCAATCAACTCCCCATCCACTCACATTCCCTTCACACACAATAAGTTCCAATGAGCCAACAAAATTGCAGCCCGAAACTGCACTGGCTGCACTCTTCCCCTGAATCCGGTGTGTCTGGCTGAGTCATTTGTTCCACACACATCCGCACTCGGCAATCCAAACAAACACACACACACACACGCACAACAATTTATTTGTCTGACTGTGGCAATGTATGCAGAGATTAACTGTCGCGTAACAAACGGATATCACTGGTTCCACTTCACAGCCTGTGAGTCCATGGACATGCATGCCGCACCACACACACACACACACACACGGTGGAGTCAGAGTTGCGATTTGAAGTTGGAGACTCCAACTCCATTCCACAACCCAGCACTGGGGCAACAGTCTTCAGTCCAGCTGCAGAGCTGTTGCTGGAATTTAAAAAACGATTTAAACACAATTCACTTCAGCTGCTAAACAGAATCTAGAACAATTAGCCTGCTCCCATTGTGTGAAGGGTGTCATCGGATGGTGGACGGAGTGCGTGCAGCATCAGCGGCCGGAGAAGGGAAATGTCATTAATTACCGCGGCGAGACAGGTTAAATGGCGGGGGCCGCAGCCGGGTGTACACGCTTTGATTCCATAATTAATTACAACTCAATCTTGAGCCGGGCTCTTGCGCGCTGAATGCCGAACGAATGGTTCCACAACGCTGCCGGAGGACAAAACAAACAAACCACCCCCCCCCCCCCCCACAGTCTGCTGGCATTGTGAAGCCGAGTGCAGATAAAAGCCAACGATTGGAGAGTATTTTTAAGAAAATTAGGTTCACTCCAATGCCTGCTGCCGCCGGCTGACTGGTGTGCGGTGCTCGTGAGATGAAGTTTGTGGTTCGCTTGGAGATTGGGCGGCTCTTGCGATTGAAGTGTTGCTGCGATTCCAAGACTGGGCGCAGAAGTGTTGCGCAGAGAGTAATGTGCCGTGAAAAATCCGCGAAATAAGAAGAAGAGTTAAATGAGAGAATAAAAAGAAAAGAGGACGAATACGAGGTGCTTCTAAGAATCGAGGCCGTCTGTGTGTTTTGGGGGGGAGATCAAGATGTGAATCTAATCTGGAGTCGATTGGGTGAAAGGGGCGTTCTGGGGCAATGACTTGGAGAGGTCTGTGCGCGAGTTGTCTCCAACGAGAGGATTGCCCCGAAGTCATGTGTATTTTTGGAAGTTTCTCACTTGAAACCGGTTAAGGAAGTTGATTTGAACGGGAAGACTGAAGATGGTGGGACAAGTTTCAATTGATTTTCAGCGATATCAAAATGATGATGATTGCTTTAAGGCAGCGAATTCATTTGGCAATTAAATAAATAAATGGGTAACACTACTGCCCAGAGTTCAGCAACTACTCGCATTGCCGCGCCTTAGTTCTCTTAAAGGTAGAGGCGGCTGGCAACTTATGGCCGACACCAAAAGACGAGATTTGGGAATCTTCATCTTTTCATTGTCAATCAGTTTTTTTGAATGCACAGAAGCATTTTCGACAACGACTCGCCCGCCTCCACCCAACTTTTTCTTCCGCATGCGAGTACATATTTTTTTGTTTTCCCTTCGTTGGGCAAAGGGCATCAACCACGCTTGCGCGCCATCTAGCTTGTTGGCCTGCAACGTGTTTTTGAACTCTGTTCAACTTTCTCCTCAAGAATTACATTCGTCTACAACTGTTCTGTTCCACGTTTGTCTAGGGCATCCAGCTGCACTCTCTGCCTAGGTAAGCGGATTCCACTGCTTGGCGTACTTTGCAATGGAATTGCCTTCACACCGTATGGTGTGTCCACTCCACTGTCACTTTTTTTCGCATTGTGATGCTTCAAGGATCTTGCCCAGTTCTCATGTCTTAAGGATGTTCCTTAAGCACCTATTTACGAATGATAGCAAACTTTAAAGATGGAATGGTTTCCACTTTCCGGGTACCGCTTCCATAAAATGGCACCGATTTCACGTTGGATTGGAGCAGGCGTTGCTTGATTCTTAGGCTTACGCTATATTCCCAGAGTGTGAATAGTATTCCCAACGCAGCTTTCGCCTTTCGGATTTTGCTACACAAAACCAGTTTTCTGCCACCGCCGAGACCACACTTCCTGGAAGCAAGCTGTTTACTTTCTCTACTTGCTATCCGAAAATGTTCAGTTGGTCTCGATTGTAAGAAATGCTAAGGGCTTAGGCGCTATAAGCCCCACTTTGCGTCAGTAGGTTCCTTCCACTCCTGAGAGAATAATAGCACGTATAACACGAGTGGCTGCTGAAGAACTCTGGTCCAGGCCCTGGTCCCTAGTGGGCTGTAGTGTCACTCAATTATGGCTTCATAAGTAAAAAGAAACATTTATTTTAATAAGGAACGTTCAAGTGGCTTCCTGGACTTGCTTCGCAGAAGCGCATTCTGTGCCTCAAATTTTCCATAACCTTCGTGATGGTTTCGGGCTGTAGAGCGCTCGGCTTATTTGGAGGATATTGGCGCAAGGTGCTAAATCGTCTTCAAATTTGTAGCACAACATCGATCCTTCACAAATCCGCACAAAACTGGTTTAAGTCGCAGCTCCAACGCGGTCAAATTACATCACCAAGAGAGGCGCTGAATACGATTCATAAAGTTCAAGCCCAAAAGATCGATTATGGAATGGTATGTGTAGTAAGGCGCGTCGTCCTACATGAACCGGAGGTCATTGAAGTTCTTGTCTTTGATTCCAGTAAAAAACGAAAACATGAGTTTGTATTAGTCACCGTTGATCGTAACGCTGTCCTCAACCGAAGAAAAATTGTCCAATGACGCCACCACTCCACAAACCGCACCAAAATGTCACTTTCTGTGAATGCATTGACTTTTCTGTGCGTTTTTTTAAGATCGCCTGCTTCAAACTTCTCTAAGCCTCGTTAAGGCAACACTCAGCAACGTTTAGGCGGCTAACAGCCTCGTTTAGGCTGCTCTAAGCCTTATTTAGGCTGATTTCAGATTCGCTTAGGCTGCTTTCAGACTCGTTTGGCTGCACTCCGCCTCGTTTAGGCTCCCTGCCATAGCAGACATATTCTCATCTGCGACAGCGATCATAAGTGTTCATAAGTGATCATAAGTGTTGATGTTGAGTGTTGTAGTCTACAATGTCCGTCTCAGGAACTTTCTTCATAAACTTGGGTACAGCAGTTCATTTTATTTTCAAAAACGCAATAGTTGGGCGTCAGACGGGGTAAAATTGCAGTTTTTGGGCGATCATTTGAAAGAACCTTTACACGGCACTCAATTTAGAAATAAGTTTCGAGAATTTCCCAAGGTTTTCCAAGGGTAAAGTGACTCAATTTGTTCTGTGGATAAATGCTCAAGGCTTTCTGTCGAAATTTTGCGCAGGATGCAGTTGCCAGCGTTAAGAAACCTTTGATTTCGAAATAATACAAAATAAGAACTCTTAAATATACGTCAGCATACCCTGAAGGATCCGAGTCTGAGCTAAAACTACCGTCCAATCCAGACCATGCTCTTTAGAATCCGCGATCGCTTGATCTCTATGCCGGAGATTCGATTTTACCCTCCTTCTAGAACCTGGGACTGGGCTGAGACTTGAAGTCCCTTAAGCAGGAGCGTTGTTGTCCAATGGTCCAGAGCAGTTGTAGTCGTCGGTTTTTTGCCATACTTCTTCTTCTTCTTCTTTTCCTTCTGGCACTACAATCCGCGGTAGACCTGGGCCTCAACCAACATGCCTCTCCAGCCAGCAACCAACATGCCTCTCCAGTCAAGCGCGCAACAAGTGGAGAAGGACCTCAACCAACTTGGAGTGCGCAACTAGACGCATGTCGCTGTACAGCCCATAGAGTTCTACGTCTTCTCCTCCACATGCCATCAACGCAAACAGGACCAAAAATCGCACGCAAAACTTTTCTCTCGAAGAAACCAAGGGCTTACTCATCCGCTTTTGGTAACGTCTTCGTTTCCGCGCCGTAAAGTAGGACTGGGATAATCAAGATTTTTTGCCATCCGTGCCTTTGTAAAGGACGTAGAGTTCGCGGTTATATCTTCTTCACCATTCGCCTTCCTCGCAGACAGGACCATTTATTCGACGCAGAATTTTTCTTTCTAAGGAACCAAGGATCTGCTCTGCCGTTTTGCTTATCGTCCAGCACTCGGCTCCGTATAGGAGTACGGGGAAGGATAAGCGTCTTTTACAGCATTACACTCGGTCCCTCGGGTCAGGAGTTTTGACCCTAGCTGGTTGCTGAGGGTGATTCCGGTTGCCAAGTGCGCCGAATCTCCACTAAGGTGTCATTTGTGGAGTTCACGTTCTCCTTGATGTAGACAAACTCCTAAACTCAAAGTTGTAGGAATCGATTGTCACGTTTTGACTGAAGTGATGTTTGACGAATGGATTCGATATGCTGTCGGCATATACTTCGTTTTATTTTCGTTCACTCTAAGTCCAGCTGTCTTCACGTTCTCTGGAATATCCGTTAAAGCCTTTGCAACGGCTCGCTGGGAGCAGGCGAAGATCTTGATGTCATCAGTTTATACCAGTAATTGTAGTCTTTTGTAGAAGGAAGTGTGTTCTGTGTCTACCCCTGCGCTCCGCAGCATCCTTTCCAGTACAATATTGAAGAACTCACACAGCGCATCTTTTTGCCGAAATCGGGTGCAGGTTTGGATTGTACTACAATGTAAGTTATTCCTGGAAACGATAGAATGTCTAAATGGAAGCCAACGAAACGGACTATAACTGAGCAGTTACCTTTAACGAGTCGAATTTATTGTATTCACTGATGACGTGCTGAGGACTGGGGCTAAGCTAGTTTATTAGAACTGTAAAGAACCTTTTAAGGACGTGCGAAATCTTCCTCAGAAATTTAAGCACTTTAAGGGAAAAATTTGATGCTGCTCTCCCTTTAAAATTAAATTTTCAAACCACTGCACTCAGTGAAAAAAAAATGCTGGAAATGTAAATTCTCGCCAGGACAATTTAAAACCGACTCCAACTTCCCACTCTCCTGCGAAGAAATCGCACATGCTCCTCCGCTAACTTTTCCACCGTCCACGACGACCATCTGTGCGGAAGACCATCAATCTTTCTCTCCTCGGAGCAGACGCAAAATTACTGTTATCAGTGAAAATATTTCTCTCGAATGTTGACAACGCAACCCATTCACCGAGTGCGAGTTGTTTGTGTTTCCCCCACTCCCCCTACACCCCCCCCCCTCTTCCACCGACGAAGACCTGATTGATGAGCATTCTTTTCAGTTTGCCATCGATTTTCCCATTCCCCGCTGCCCCAACCACCGCCCATCGTCGTCCCCATTGTCGTCGTTCGCCATTCCAATCAATCCGTTCCACTTACAATTACGTACTTCAAGATATTTTCGAGGTAATAACCCCAAAATATGTGTGAATGGCGCGCATAATTTGCGCGCAAGACTTTCTTTAGAAACCCATTGTGGCCACTTGAGGTCCGAAAAATTGGAAAAAAATTACTGATTGGGCCTATTTTGCGACGCAGAGTCCAATAAAAAGACAACACGAGGTGGAGGGGGTGGTGGGGGCAACAAATCTCTGTCAGAGCATTCAACATGCGCCTACAATTAAGGCAGCAGCCGCCCGGCGAAATGTTGAACTTCCAACAGATTTACGACCTCTTTCGGTGGCGCTCTCTCCCGCGCTTCTCCATTTAGCCAGAGTTTGTTTTGAAAGTAGTGCGCGGCGGTACGAGCAGTTGGTGGCCAATTGTGCCCAAGAATACCGGACGAGGGGGAGACGCCAGCACTGAATTCTTTTTTCGACTTAACCTTGAAGGAACCGCATCTCTCTCCCTCTCTCTCATCTCCCTCTTGACTGAACGGGGGCCAGGCTGACGGGCTGACGGGCAGACAGGCAGGCCTGCTGGCATTTGTTTTAAATTTGTTAACAGATACCGCTAATTTTGGTGCTTTTCTTTTTCACCCGAAATGACTAGCAATGAGAGTCGTTTTGTTTTGTGATGTCTCTTGAGAAGATTGGTGTCCAGAGTGTCTAGGGGGAGGGGGATGGGGGCTGGCTGGCTTGCGAGTATAGTTTTTAGCACAAGTGATTATGTGAAGTTCAAAAATAAATTTTTCAAGTACCCCATGAGCGCTCGTAAGCAAATAGACGTCTTTAATGAGCGCGGAATGTTCGACGAATGGACTTCTGTGCGGGGTGTTCATATCAAAGGAAACTTGGAGCGGCTAGCATGTGCCGCGTATTTTCGCTTTTTAAGTGGACCGGCGAGGTGTGAAATCCATTATGGGTCCTGTGATGTGTCGAGAGGTGTATGACGATGTGTTTTCTTGCCTTGGCACAGATGACGTTTGCCACAGCGATCATATGGAGTGGATTTAGCGATCGGTCTGTCGTTGGTCATTGCTACAAAAACAACACAGACTGTATCCCACTTCAGAGTGAATCTTCACAGTACAAGGTGCTCCCCTCACTTCTGTAAACAGAAATTTCTTTTAAAATTCAGACGAGTTTTTGTTCCCTCTCTAGATGACTGGTAACCGTCAGACTTATTAACGCGTCCACACATATTCTCTGCAATTTAATGACTCAGCAAATGTTCTGACTGAAGGCCGAGGTTGGGTCGTTGTTTATCAAAGTGAGCACACGGCAAGGGCAAGTTGCAATATCGATCATAAAGAAAAGACTTTGAACAGGGTGAGATCAAAAAAATTCTGTACTAATTTCTGAAACGGGTCGAAACCAGTAATAAAATATTTTTTTTCCAAATTTTATTTACGACACCCATCAAACTGAATCAACGAAAGTGACCAAGGAATGTGGTCAGCTGTCCATGTGGCCGATTCTCAATAAATATCGCTCGAGAGACTATCTCACGCAATTAAGAGTGGAAGACACAAATTGACTTGTCCGATTGGCGGTGTTGGATTTCATCATAAAAACGACTTGACCCAATTTCTTTGATTATCCATCCGAAAATGTGTAACGTTGTGGTGTCTTGGATATTTTAGGAATTTAGTGGACACTCAAAAAATCATGACATATGGCAGTGTGATGAAAATCAGGGCGAAGTTTATGAACTTGGTTCTTTAGTCGAAAGTCTGACGACAAAATTTGAGACCGAGAATGTCATTTTTTGCTGGTAATTTTTATGTTAACAGAAATGTCCAGAATTTATATCTAGGCTCCTTAATGTTTTTTTATGTGCTTGAGGCTACGCATTAATTGCAACGATGAGAATGTTGGCGTGCATTATTATCGAAAAACAATTAATTAAAGAAACAAAGAGTTCGAGCAAGTGCGAGATTCACTCACGCATAAACGGTTTCGTTTTTTTTCTTCGAACATACACCCGTAAAAATTTTAGGTACTTAAGCACAAGTTACTAGCCACGGATTTGGCTGAAATACGTCTAGTTCCCTTCCTTTTTGGGTGAACCGAACATTGAAGTTGGGGATGCATGTGAGTCACAAAATCAAATTATTCTGCGATGCACTGAAAATTAATAAATTTATTAATGTAAAGGGTGATTTTTAAGCTTTTATCTTTTTGGCAACACTTGTTGAAACAGTTGACACACGTTTCGTGTTTAGTTTCACTGTCAAACATCTTCAGTTTGGTCTATAATTTAACCATTTGTGTCTTACAAACGAACAACGCTTGCAAATTATTGAATTTTATTATCAAAATGCGTGCTCTGTTAAGAACGTTCATCGCGCGCTTGTTCCATTTTATGGTTTATGGACCCACTGAAGTATGCCCGGTCCACAAGAAAGGAGACCCCTTCGACTGCGCCAACTATCGAGGGATCAGTCTCCTTAATATCGCGTATAAGATTCTCTCTGCCGTATTGTGTGAGCGCCTGTAACCGTTCGTCAACAACCTGATAGGTCCTTATCAGTGTGGTTTCAGGCCAGGCAAGTCCACAATCGACCAGATCTTCACACTGCGGCAAATCCTGGAGAAGTCCCAAGAAGTACAAATCGACACCCACCATCTATTTGTCGATTTCAAGGCCGCGTATGACAGCGTGCATAGAGACGAGCTATACAGTGCCATGTCTAGTTTTGGCATCCCTACCAAACTCGTCAGATTGTGTAGGATGACGATGGAGAACTCTCGCTGCTCCGTCAAGGTCGGTAGCGAACTCACCGAGACCTTCGATGTCAAAAAAGGATTTAGACAAGGCGACGCGCTGTCATGCGACTTCTTTAACATCATTCTTGAGGGGATCGTGCGTAACTCACACGTCAACACCAGAGGCACGATCTTCCACAAGTCCGTTCAACTGCTAGCTTATGCGGATGACATCGACGTGATCGGCCGAACTCAGCGAGCCGTCAATGAGGCGTTTGCTAGCATCGAAGCGGAAGCGGCTAAAGTGGGACTGGTGGTAAACGAGGGCAAAACAAAGTATATGCTGTCATCAAAGAAGGACGCAGAACATCGACGTCTCGGACAGAGCGTCACTATGGACAGCAGACGTTTCGAGGTAGTGAAGGACTTCGTCTATCTCGGCTCCGCGGTGAATAGGGACAATAACATCAGTACCGAAATCAAGCGCAGAATCACTCTTGCCAATCGCTGTTTCTTTGGGCTTAAGAGGCAATTGAGTAATAAAGCCCTCTCCCGAACGACCAAAGTGACTTTGTACAACACCTTGATCATCCCTGTCCTGCTTTACGGCGCAGAAACCTGGACGTTACTAAAAGCGGATGAAGAAGCCCTTGGTCTATTCGAGAGAAAAGTTCTGCGTGCGATTTTTGGTCCTGTTTGCGTTGATGGCATCTGGAGGAGAAGATTCAACCACGAACTGTATGGGCTGTACGGCGGCATGAACCTAGTCAAGCGTCTACGGATACAACGCTTAAGGTGGCTAGGCCATGTAGAGCGGATGGACAGCACTGCTCCGGCCCGAAGAGTCTTCGAATCCGAACCACAGGGACAACGCAACAGAGGACGTCCTAGATTGAGATGGCGCACACAAGTGGAAAAGGACCTCAACCAACTTGGAGTGCGCAACTGGAAGCAGCTGGCAAGAGATCGTGCTAGCTGGAGAGGCATGTTGGTTGAGGCCCAGGTCCACCCCGGACTGTAGCGCCATCCGAAGAAGAAGAAGAAGGACCCACTGAAGCGGCTATTCGGGCTATTGTGACTACAATTTGAAGTGAATATCAGCCAGAAGCATTACAAGAGCTACCAATGCATCCAGAAAAAGTCACAGTTTGGAGTGGTTTATGGACTGGTGGCATCATTGGACCGTACTTCTTCAAAGACGATGCAAATCGTAACGTAACTGTGAATGGTGAGCGCTACCGTGAGATGATATCCAACTTTTTGGATTTTGCCCAAAATGCAAGAGCTTGACTTGTAAGACATGTGGTTTCAACAAGACGGTGCCACATGCCACACAGCACGCGCAACAATGGACTTATTGAGAGGCGAGTTCGGTGAACATTTTATTTCACGTCCGGGACCGGTCAATTGGCCTCCTGGATCGTGCGATTTAACGCCTTTAGACTATTTTTTGTGGGGCTCATGTCTTTACAGACAAGCCCGCTTCAATTGACGCATTGGAAGACAAGATTGAAGCATATATTCGTGAGATACCGGCCGAAATGTTGGAAAGAGTATGCCAAAATTGGACTAAGCAGATGCACCATTTGAGGTGCAGCCAAGGTCAACATTTCCATGAAATAATCTTCAAACATTAAATTATATGGACCGTACTATAGATTCAAATAAAGATTTCATGCATTTTTCTCAATTTGATGATTTCTTTTTTTAAAAGACTTTCCTATAGCCTTTCCCCACCCTTTATAAGCCGTAACGGCAGGTGATCACATAAAACCAAATCCCACATCTGTGTTCCGTTGTCCCAGAGTCGATACATTTGCTTAACAGCAATGATGAGGAAACAAGTCACAGCGACAGTTATGTAAATTTTCACTCTGTTAAATCGCCTTGACCAAAACTTAAAAAAAAAAAAAATTCTCTTACTCCAAATAAAAATTAGACTGCGCTTAGAATTGAACAATTTTATCATGTGAAGGGACAAGTGTCGAGCCATTCTGATGAATACAAAAATGAAAACACACAATTTCGAAAGCATCAGCTCCCAAAATCCTGCCTGCTCATCAAAACCTCATCCACTAGCAACGTTAAAATTTGTTGCTTTCAAATTGCTTGTACAGCCCCACAAGTGTGATCCAATTTCGATGACTCGTATGGAAGGAGATAAATATTTTTTTCTGCTGTCATTTGAAGTGTTGTACGTTTGCGAGGACAGAAATAGAATTTTCAGATCTGACCACTTGCTTCCGGCATCTCACCCACGCGCACATAAGATCATCTGTTGCTTCAGCAGATTTTTGAAGTATTTAATTAATTTGAGACTGCTAAGAACATTTATCTTTTGTTATGTTAGATAGAAGGGTTATTCTCTTTTACGTTGCACAAGCTGCTGTGCCACGGCATGTGATGACCCTAATTATGGATTTTTTCTGCATTTTTACATCTCCGGAAACAATAGGAGGTAGAGAGGAAGAGTTTTATAGAAGAGTTCGAAGCATCCAAGGAGGTGTTGCAAAGGGATACTGACTGGGACTGACCCTGGGACTGGCCCTACGCTACACACTACGGTATTCCTAAGTGGTGCAGCATCTCCGAGATCAGCCTGGAAAAACTTTTGAATTTTCAAAAGAAGGATGCTGTGGTTCTGCACTAGTCTCGTCTTCGATATGAAGCGAATGAAACAGCACAACGATACGAAGAGCTCATCATCCCCCCTGCAACAGTACTTGGCGGAACTCTACAAGAAGCCGCTGCATTACAACTACCCAAAAATTAGATTAATCTGCCAGGGGGCTGTAGGACAGTGGGTCTCGGCAGTCTTAACCTCTGGACTACGAATGGCGATTGCTTCAGAAGCTTTTCTAGACAGAAAGTGTGACACGAGGCCGTGAGAAGTACGAGTATGCAAGAGGAATGGTCAAATCGAAATTCGAACACAGACCCTCCACGTAGGCGTGGTGCGTATTTGTACTAATGGAGATTAAATAAACAAGAGTGTCAAGTAGCCAGCTTTCAATGTAAAGTCCACTCCTACTTTGCTACTTCCTCTGGAAGAGTAGTTGGTCGGAAGCAGTGGAATTGGCGAATGGACAGTCGTTAGACAGCATACAAATTAGTGGTGCAGTGACTCTATTAGCACACGTCCTGATCGACGCCATGGTCTACGCCCCAATGAACGTCTTGATCGACGCCCTGATTCACCTGATGGACCCCTGTCGGACACCCTGATGGTGGCCTGATGGACCCCTGATGGACACCCTGATCTACGCCCCGATTGATGCAATGACCTACGCCCCAATGAACGTGCTAATCGACACCTTGATGGACACTCTGATTCACACTCTGATGGTAGTCCCATGGAGTCCTGATGGACACCCTGATGGTGACCTGATGGAGACCCTGACCTACACTCCAATGAACGTCCTGATCGTCACCTTGATGGACATCTTGATGGTGGGCTGATGGAGACCCTGATGGACGCTCTGATCGACACCCTGGTCTACACCCCGATGGACGCCCTGATGGATGCCCTGATCGACGCCCTTGACCTGCTCTCAATAAACGTCCTGATCGCCGCCCTGATGGACAACCTGATGGATACCCTGATTCCCATCACCTTGCTTAATTTAATTAGGCCAAGTGGTTGTTTGAGATCAACTTGGCCATATTTTCTGAAAAAACCTAACCAAGCAATCCGATCGGTTGTTTCTTGAGAGAGACCAACAAGTGACGAAGGTGTTGGTAGCGGCTTAAGGTAAATTTAGAGCAAGGGCCCCACGTGGGCCTTAGACTACTGGTAGCGGCCTCTGCCTCAATCAACTCGTTTCTCTGAAAATTTCGAATCTACTTTCATGCGAGAATAATATTCACAAAGCGAAATCTAAACTGAAGTGATTCCCTGCTACCCAGCAGCTCGGAATGCTCTTATTTTCAGATGATTTCAAATCAGGGATATCACAACGGTCTCTTGCAAAGTGACCACCTCAATAGCTTCTTCATGAGTTCCATACACGCTTCGGAACCTTATTGCAACTTTTTCGCGTTCCTTGTGTAACACGCACGATGTTTGTTCATTGGATTCGACCACAACGTCTAAATTCGATTTCGAACTTTGGTGCGCCGTGTGCAAAATTCAATCAATTCCACTAGAGATTGAGAGAAGCGTAATTTGATAAACAATATCGTTCGCACAAGAAAAAGTAATTATTTCAAGGAAAATGTTGGCGAAAATCCCCTTAGCCATCCTCTCACCGCCAGAACTATCGCAATCGACCTCGTTGAAGATCAACTGAATCATCCACTCCCGCCGAAGCACCCGGAGGGGGGACCAACTAAAATCCCCACACATAGCAGTTTCCAAACAAACTTCCCCCCGTCGAGTTAGGCTAACGAGCGAACATTGTGCCCAGAGGTGTAAGTAAGCGCCTTTGGAATCAAAACAAAGTTCCCACACGCAGCTCTATTGCGTATCTTCCCGTAATTCCATCCGATAATCATCTTTATTCATCGCCAATGTTTTTCTTTCTCTTTGTGTGTGTGTGTGGCAAAGTCCCCCCACTCTTCAGTCAGTAGCCAATTGGTTGCCATCACTTTGACCTTTCCACGACTCGGTGCTAAGTCGACGGATATTATTTATCTCCCATGGAGACGCACAGACACACCGGACCGGGTGTCCCAGTGAATGCCAGCCAGCATTGATCGGACACACAGAGCCGATCAATGGATATTCATAAATCTGAAAATCGGTTTAAATTTTCATGCATCACACACCGTTTCTCAATCTGCCCTTGGCTGTGTCTTTTACTTGCGGTCATTGTGGACCGAGTGGGTGACCTAGAAAGCACTGAGCGACACGCTAGAATTTCATTCAGGCGGTGAATCGGTTTTTTTTTTGCTTTTTTGCGGCTTAAAGCAAAGGCCCAGGAAGTCACTCACCGAATGTGGCCGCCCTAGCAGGTCGTAAAAAAGAAGTCGATTATGAACAGGAAGCTCACATTAACGACTCCCCGAAGACGTGCGACAAGGAAACTCCATAAATGCACCCGCCTGACAGGTACAGCCACACGCATGGGCGTCGCCGCGTGTTGCAGCGCAACAGAAGAAGATGCAAAAAAAATCGTAAGAAGAAGTCCTCATTTCTCCTGGGACATGATTTCACTCAAAAGCGCCGCAGCGTGCACTCGGATCTGATGAAATGAGGGCGGTTTTGTGAATGAAACAAAACGTGAAACATACCCCCGCGGCCGACGTCGCAGATATGCTGGTCTGTCGTGCGTGTCGCGCTTTCCCAACAAAACAATCGTTTAACTCGGAAATTAAATACCCATATAGTCAACGGAGGCCGGGCTCGACATGCTGCCGCCACCGTGCCCTCACCCGCGCCACCCCGCGCATCCGTCAAGATCTTGACCTATATTCTGTGAACTTTTTTTTCAGCGTTTTGAAAATTCATTCTGTGTAACGAACTATTATTAGAGAGAAACGTCTAAATCATCTGTGAACGGCGGCAGCGCGACGGCGGCGGTGCGGCGAGGAAATCGACTCGACATCCGTTTGACAATGGCCCGCTAAAAACGAAAAAAGAATCAACGTCTCTCGTCCGGCCGCTGACTACAACTGATACATGCTCCGCACGGAGAAGAGGAAATCCGATGAGGCCATGGGGGGGGCGGGGGTCAGCAGTCGGTCTAATGAATGGTCTGGAGTAACCAGAGTTGGCCCTGACACAACAAGACCCCCCCTCCGGCATCCGCTGCACAGGCGAGGAAGTTCATGTTTTGTGCCAGACTGCAGCAGACAAGGTACACGAGTGTGTACAAGTAATCGATATACCAGCACGCCGCCGGAGACAACGAACACGCAGCAGCAGCAACACAGAAAGCACAGTTAGGGGCATTCTGACGGACATAAGCCCTTCGCCAACCATGACGGCCCTAGCCCCCAGAGCTAGGGCACCTCGTGTTAGTCGTGGCTGTGTGTTTTCGTTTTTCGGTTGTCATCGCAACGGCCGTGTCGGCGTGAAGTGAATTTCAATTGTTCGAGCCGATTACGGGCCGATGACATCTAAATGTCTCCCTGCGGCGGTTGTTTTTGTTGTCTTCGCGGCTTCAGCAGAAACGTTATGCAATACAAAAAAAAAATGCGCACTGTTCCCTCTGGCGATCCATTAGCATACAAATCTACTCCGCATTCGATCAAAGCGACTTCTTATTCTACTCCCGTTACGGTGAAATGCATAAATTATTGCAAAAGGAACGGGCACCTTTTGCGGTGGATGTGCCTAAAATTTCTTTCACTCTCCCACGCGCAAAAAAAAACGCACCAGGCAACGTCAACTTCGATCAGATAGAGATGATCATGAATATTTCATGGAGAGGCGCCATCGGCGAGGTTAAAGACCGGGGGAGAGGGTTGTAATTTTCTTGTGAAACAATTCTCGAAATTCCCGCTGAATTGCGTGTGTCTCAATAATTGTCTTCGCCTGTCGGAAGAATGAGCGCCTACAATAGTTGACCAATTTTTGGCAAAACGATGAGGGCTATGGGGAAATTTTGATTGACGATCGGCTGGTTGATCGCGGCGTGGATGAGATTTGATGAAGTGGAATGCCGCAGGAGTGGCTTGTTGACTTGGTTCTTTTGACGGGTGATCGTTAATCATGTGATTTCGTTGTGTTTGGACACACTTGTGAATTGGGAAACGATAATGGGGATGGTCCTTTCGGAGAGATCACTTTTATTGTCTGTGGAGTGGAGGTGCTGTGAAGGAAATTGTGATGAAGACTTGATGGGAATTTTTTCAGATCTTGTTTAGCTACGGGTTGAACAGAATGAGAGAACGAGATTATTAATTGGGTATGGACAGATTTATGAGAAAATTTTAAAACTATAAACTAGACAGTCATAGAGAAGCATAAATCACAGAACTTCGGTGTTTCCTTAGGAATAATTTAAGTTTGATCGGCGTTCTACTTTTTAAAATTATATGTCGTCGGACATTTTTTTGGACCTGAGGTTTGCTGTAATGTCAATTGAACTACAGCTCTAACACTGATCAATTATAATTGAGTGGCACTTCAGTCCACAAGGGACCAGGGCTTAGCTTGTAGAACAACTACTCGTGTTTTGCGTGCTACTGTTGTCTCACGAGTAGAAGGGACCTATAGTTTTTTGCCGACACCGAAGGGCGAGATTTGACAAGCTTTTCATAGACAATAAGTACTCTCTGAGTGTTGTCAGCAACTCGAACGAGATAATGCCGTCAAAAAATGCAAGGTGCCCCGTCCGGGAATCGAACATAGATCTTCGGCGTGTGGGTCAACGCACTTACCCACTACGCCACGGTCACCACAAAAGTTTGATGTAATCCAAGGGATTGATTCGACAAACAAAAATGTGAATGGTGGTCTTCAAACCTTTGCCTCCGAGTTTGAGAAGGATAGGAAGACCGACTGACCAACTGATCGCGGACGCTAGAGAGATTGGTCTGGTCAACTGGAAGTAGCGTGCCCGAGACAGTCAGACATGGAAGGTAGCTACAGCTTTCTAGGACCTTAGGCTCTTGGCAGCGGCAAATGTTTATTTCAGACGCTTCTACCTCAATTCACTTCATTTCTCTTTGACTTCCCAAGGGCCTACACCCTGACTGAATTGAACTGCAACCAACTTCGGTCTGCTATAGTTTCCAAATCGCTCATGACAGTGAGCTCAAATTTTGCCAAAAAATAGTTCATTAATTTTTCACGATTTGCGTCTTAGTTGTGTTCAAAAATTTATATCCGCGATGAAATTCACACGTGATAGCGTGTTAGCGCCTTGTATTTGGCTGGAAGACCTCAAGTAGCTATTGTTGGAGCCCACCCGCACCTCAACGTTAATAAAACATTTGTGTCTCGAACCAAAGCACTTTACCGTGATACTGGGGACGTTGCAAAACGCCATGGTGATGGTCATAGAAACACAGCAACATCAGCAGAAATGGCTAGAAAAATGAGGGAACGACCAAAATCCGCGTGGAAGTGGGGAAAGATAGCTCGTGAGCTCAACATAACGTTGGAACGGATGCAACACGCATTGAAAAATGAGCTTGGGCTCAAGTCGTTGCAGTCCAAAAAGCATGCGATCTTACAGCTCAGTAGAAAAAAGTTAGAAAAGTTACTTCGCATGCACAGAATTTATGAGTTGCCACGTTTGTCAGTCGCCATTTGTTTTAGAGCAATATTAACAGGAGCACTATGACCAAGTTTACTTGCCAGAGAAGTCCTCCTAAAATGTACACCATAGAGTGGTCACCGGAAAGTAGGCAGCACTGATGGCGATGGCAATGGTTTCGGCCGCCATAATCGCCGATGGTGGCTCTTCCCTCGTATTTTTCGACTGCAGCCTCAAAATTATTGTGTTTCAGTAAAAAGAGAAACTGTCTAAGGGCAGTATTGAAGCCTGGGGCAAACAAACATTTTCACAGTCAGAGATCGTGGACATTTCAACAGGACTCGGCATTGTCTCACAAAGCGCACGTGAACCAAAGTAATTTAAAGGCAATGTTCCGCACTTCACTTGTTCGACACACTTTTTTCCGGATGCAAATCCGGTGGATTTCTCGCCACTAAAAAATACCAAGGTTAGGAGGACCACAAGCAAGCACTTCGCCGAGATTGAGCCAAATTACGGCAAAGCCACTTGTCCTCCCCTTATGACCTCAAGACTATTTTACACGTCAAAGACAGATATATTGAAAACTACTGATACGCTCTTCGATACATGAACATTGTTGCGATAGAAACAAATGTCACGACCACGGGGCACTTATGATCAACCAGCTACGGAGAATCAAGTCTATAGATGGCTTTGGCAGATGTACAACGAGAAAAACTATCGCGAGCTATTCCAAAGATGTATGATCGAAGATTCATTCCTGAAAATTCAGTAACGTATCCATGTGGGTCTGTAAATGGATCGTTATTACAGAATATTGAGATAATGTTGTCTGAACAAATACAAAGCACATTTGAAAATTTATGAATTTTCCAAAAATGTTTGCTTTGGCTCTGAAATTTATCGAATAATGTAAAAATCTTAGCATTTTAAGTTGTTGGAGTTCGAGTCATTCACCCTGTGGGAATCGGACCTGAGACCTTAGGCGTATGAGTCTAGGCACTTACCCACTACGCAGTGGTGGCAATTTTCGAAATAAGCTGCCTGAAAAAGATGTCGGGTTTAACAATTCAAGCCCTAAATGAGGGGGAAGGCTATATAAGACTTAGTTGTCGTGATTGCCAAATCGAACAATTTAAATGAACAAAAAACTTCACTGGAAATAACAAAAAACCTCCAAATACAAGCTATGGCTCCGTTCCAAAGTTAACGTGGTACCTAGAGGGTGAGCAGCACGTCTCTTTGTCTTTTTGAAGAAGAAGAAGAGTTCATCATCAAGTTTTGTGGTTTTAACGATTTTAATGTATTCATATTTCTTTCACTTTCTTTTTTGTTTTAACCTGTCTAGTGCTGCCTAAGCTTCACCGTCCGTTAAATGGAACTTATGATCTTTAAACTCACCCCAGCGTGCAATGGTTTTATCTTTGTAAAGGGCATTTGATGTTTTACCTGGAATGAAAGGAAAAGTAAAATATTTTAGATATTTATTGTGGTGTGAGATCAAGTAGATGTATATTTCAAACAAGTGTTTCAGACAACAAAGTTGTTGTTAGAGGAGTAACAATGTTTAGTACTTTATATACGTATCGGATATTGTTTCTTCAATTCACGAAAGTTACAAGGTGCTAATGTTTTTAGTAGCCTGTACCTGACTTAATTTTTCTTTCATTGATTTACAACTGACGTTGTTGTGCGTAACACAGTTAGTAATAGAAAAGGTTCTTTGACATTTCTGCATTCAATTGCTTTTATTTCGTTTGCACAGTTGTCAAAAGTAAACATTTGCGTCGAGAAAATACGCTACATTTTATAGTTCTTCTTCGATGAAGGCGGAGATGCAAGTAATAATAATTGACTGGCATTACAGCTCACAGGGGACCAGGGCCTAGCTTGTTCTCTCACGAGTAGAAAGGACCTACCCACTCTAAACGGCGAGATTTGAGAAGCTTTTCATAGGCAATTAGTATTCTTTGAGTGTTGTCAGCAGCTCGAAAGAGGTGGTGACGTGAGAAAATTCCAGGTGTTCCGTCCGGGAATCGAACTAAGACCTTCGGTGGGTGGGTCGACGCACTTACCCACTACGCCACGGCGCCCACGGAGATGCAAGTCAGTCATCTAAAAATGCGAATGGTGTTTATGGTCCTGATACTGGAATAGCCAACAATGCGCAATTTTGGTTTCATCAATTTCGTTTCGGTAGCTTGAAATTAATGATAAACCATGCTCCGGCTCGATCAATTGTCAGATTAAAATTATGTAAATCGTGCAAGGACTGTTGTGCTAGTGCTTATGTGCGCATTGTCCAAAAAACTATTCGGAACCATTTCAATAAGCCCGAATAAACAAAAACAAAAATCGATATATGTGTGCCACATGAACCAAATCTTCCATCTACGAATTGCTACTGAATCACAACAAAATCGATCCATTTTTAAAGTGAATTATAGCTGATGATAAAAAATGGATCACATACGATAACATCAAATGAAAACGGTCGTGGTTGAATGGCAATCAGCTGGTTCAAACGGTCTCCAAGCCAAGATTGACTTCAAGGAATTGTCAACAATTAAACCGTCAGAACGAAGCAATCGTTCAGAAGCAGCCGTCTTTGGCAAAAACAAGAGGAGTAGTCTACCATCAGAATGGCGCCAGGCCACAGACGTTGATGGTTATAAGTCAGAAGCTGCGGGTGTTTGGTGGAGATGTTTTTATGCATTTACCTTATAGTCCGAACTTAGCACCAGGGGTTTACTTCTAGTACCAGGTGACACGTTTTTTGTTGGTTTGCGAAAGTTTTTCGCACATTTAATTTTAATCGAAGTCTAAAGAACCAACGCTGACTCTTTTCCTCCTATGGAGATCATGCAAAATTGATTTGTCGAACTTCAATGTGGTTATACGTCGGTTTTTCTTGAGTCACGTTCAGGCACTCGGACTATGCGAGCTTGAGCATAAGATAGTCTGCACCTTGAAAGATCACGTGGGTCATATTCTGGATGAAATAGGACTCAAGACAATTATCTCTGCTCCGAACAATAAACTCAACTGTGTGATCGTTTTAAAGCTCTGTTTGGTGTTGTTTAAGTGCATTTCGAAGTAGTTTGACTGTTGTGTGACCGTTGACGGAACATGAATCCACTAGTATGCACCAATATCAAAACAGGGGATTTCTTTCAATGCACGAACTCCGGGAAAAGATAAAATTGTCCAATCAGCCACCTAGGGTTCACATCGACTACTTGAACAAGGACACAATAACCAAAGGGCTCTACTATGCCAAATTATTTGGCCGATTCGACGTCAAATTGCAGAAGCACGTGTCCAGCATGACAACCCACAATGAGTCACACCCCAGAGTGTGACGAACTTCAAAAAGTTACTAACCGGGCAAAAATTTAAATCCAATGAGTCGGTAACCGCAGTCACAGAGGCTTACTTTGCAGACCTTTAGAAAACGTAGTTTCCAGACGTGTTTAAGAAATTGGAGCATCGTTGAATGAAGTGAAGTGTAGGTTGTAGGGAGACTCGTAAGACGTGCCTGCCACTCAGATACCGTGAATCTGTTCTTAGAGACGATTTGAACACACGTTCACGGCTGCAGGATGATCTCGGGCAAGCTGTCAAATTTGTGAATTTTTACAAAAACCGAAAATCCACAAATTGTCAGTGAGATTTAAGCTTTCAATCGAGTAGTGATTAAGATGCAATACAAAACCAATTAATTTCATTCAGTAATTTGGACCAAAAGCCTGTTGTATTAACGGCAAATGTGAAAGGCGGCTGTGTTTCAAGCCCAAAACTAGATATTTTTTTTTTGCAAGTATTAAATTACCCAGTCCCAAACTTAAAATCAATGAACTGCTCTCCATCATTCAGTTTCGCCAATCTATTTGCGGACTTCCCGACAATTCCATTTTTAAAACCACCTTGAATTCTTCTCAACAAACGTCAATTTGAAACAATCAACGTCAAGTGAGGAGAATCAATTCCTAGTTTGATTGAGGCGCTGCTGACCTTGACTCTTCTCCAGCTCCTCTTTCAACAGAGAAAAACAATCATTCCACTGCTCCAGGCAGACTGTCTTAAAGACAACAGATACAGCATCTTGTTCACAACAACTTTGCACAATCATAGACACCAATCTAAACTGCTCCCCCCGCCCCCTCCCCTGACTCGCGGTCCCTTCGCAACAGTGCTGACAAGACTTCCCCTCCTAAAAAACGGTTGCAACGCATTTGCGAACCAAGGAGAGGAGCAGCGACAACAATTCCTGCCATCTTTGGGATAAATTCCAGAAACCATTTGGCACGTCAGGCCCATCTGATGGATGATGCGATAAAGACGAATTGTTTTAATTTATTTGTTCTCCGGCATGTCCTTGAAATGCCTGCTTTTGGGTATTTATAGCCCCCTGGGACGGCCGGTCGGTCGCATCGCCCCAGGCCAGGGGGAGCGCGCAAATGATGAACGACCGATATAAGCCACTAATAACTTTTAATGATCCACCGAAAGGAGACGGACACGCACCGACGAGAAGGAGGTATTTAAATAAAAATCACGTTTCGCATAAAATTTTGTCGTGTTCTCGTCAAACAAAAAAAAAATTACCTTTTTGATGTGTTCACCGATCTGCTGCTGGAGTGGAAGAGCGGTCTGCTTCTTCCTTTTTTTGAGCTGAAATATTCATGCAGCGGCTAGCTGCTGTGGCTATTGTATTCTGACGAATTTTAATTTCGCCGACAGCATATAAATTCGTTTGGGAAGGCTCTCAATCGTTGCGTCGTCACCCTTTGTTCAAGACCGTGAGAGTGAAGACCGTGCGATTAATGCTTCCATTTGGGTGTAGGGGTTCATGAGATCGTGTGTATGTCTCGAAGATCAAATTTAGGGTGCGTCTTAGGCAGGGAAGAGCTTGTAAGACGTGAAGTCTTTTGGTATTCATGAGACACCTCTAGTGTGTGCTTACTCAGATTTGAATTTATTGATGATGGAGAACGGGAGCAACGACTTCGACGACGCTTGCACTTGAAGTCCTTTAAGTTATAGGAAAAGTTTCATTTGTACCGAGGGTGTAGTGACATTGTGCAGAAATCTGGTTCAAAAAGAGTTTTTGAAGAAGTACTTCAAGGGCGTTACAGATGATTAGCGTTTGTGGGATCGAAGTTGAGATCGCTACCATCTCTAGCAGGATGGGACTAGACAGCGGTTGATACGTTAAACCCAGTTTCCGATGACACAGTGACGCATAGCTCTCGAACTGAAAGCACCGGCGCATTGCTCTAATTCAATGAAGGGATCTTTTCAATCAAAACTCCTCACTTCACCGATCGAGGTCATCACAAACTGTGATCACCGCCTTCAGTTAAAACCAACCGCCTGAGTTACAAAATTCAATCATCTCCATCGGACCCTCATCAAATAAGGTCACCAGCGGTTCTGCAACCGAATTCCACGCAGACAAGCATCACATTTCATCGCGCAGCGCCCAGTGAAAGTCCGCGTCCATAAATTTTCCTTATCTGCCCCGTTTTTCACACCAATTGACCCAAATTTTCCACACTCCGCTGATGGACAAATTACTTGACACCTCTCGCACGCCGCACGTCAATCCTCTTAGCACTTGTCACTGCACCGAAATCTCATTTCAGAACCCCAAATCTGGCCGCTCCATCAGCCGGCGCACCCAACTCGCTCATGGAATTTGAATTCAAGCGCTGTCTGCTCTCCGGGTCGGATGCGCCCACAAAAAGTCGCCCGACACTAAGCCCGCTCACATTTGAATATCACATCCATCAGAGCCCGGCCGATCATTAACCAATATTCTCGACCGAAATCTCGAGGAAAACTAGATTCTGTGCGCTACCCGCACTTTCACTGAATCGCATCGGGGGCAGCAGCTGCTCAAGGAGAGTTCAAACCTCGCCCTGAAAGCCGCCGCCGTGCTCTAGGCCCGGCGCGCTTTCTATTCTGGAAAGCTTGTTTTCAAAAATTAATTATTTTCCATTAATTTGTTTAAGTGCCGAAATATGTTCCTCTGCGACGGGTGAGTGGAAGCTGGCTGGGCTGCGCATTTATTGCTGCCACTGCCGTCGCTGGGAATCCGTTCACTTTTGCGCGAATGAACTAGTAAAATGCCATAAAAAAACACAAAACTAAAGCGATCGCAAAGGTGCGCGCATAAAACGCTTTATTTCGGGACCGGCCACCGTCTGAGGTGCGAATTTTCGTCCGAAAAGCTCGCGGCCAGTTCACACATCTCAACGAGCTGCAAAATGAATTCCATAAATTTCCGGCCGTCCGCCCTCCTCCCTCCCTCCCACTGGCCAGAGAGTTTAACGCGATAAATAAAACATTTTCTGAATCGTCTTTATTTATGATTTGTATCTCATGGGTGAGTACGCTTGGCCAATCTGCTGAGACGATTAGGGGGCGGGTGGCGGAGTCGCAGCGGCGCGCAGAGTGTCTCTGTGACCGACTGGGGTTTTCTAAAAATATTTCAAATTTCGCGCATACAAGTGTCGTCCTTTGGGACCGGCCGAACGACTCGCGTCGACTCCGTGCGTGCGTCGCTCCAAAATCGCATCTCGCGTTATTAGTGTCAGTTCTATATTTAAGCCGATCCATTCGGAATAGTTTCGCTGCCCAGCGCGCGCGGTGTGAAACTCTAGCTTCCCACATACCGATGAAATGCCATCTACACAGTCGACAGCGTGCGATCTATGGAATGCATTTGTGGCGCTGCTCGGCTCGTTCAGTTCATCTTCAGACCAGTTTGCTGACGAAGCACCGCGCGCTTTCGTGTGGATTAACGACCTATCCAAACTGAAAAACAGGGAAAAACTTTCTTTCTCACATGTGCACCGAGGGTATCTCTCCATCTTTTCATCTGCATTTTGGCACAGAAGTTGGCCGGCGCTGCGGCATCAGGCGGTGCTGGTGTGCTTTGTCACTTTGGATGGAAATGTATACGGCCGGCAGTGGAATCTTTCACCATTCACCGTAATCGCTCCAGTTTCTGAGGCAATTGTAATGGTTAGAGCGGTGGTGGGAAAACCGCCGCATTGTCTTGGCTGAATGAATACACAATTCGTGTGTCGGGCATTGTGTGGCGCACACACCTTGGGAGCGTTCATCTGCGGATCTGGGGGAATGGCACACATGCCCGTAAATCAAAGGTTTTTCTTTGTGACGAAATTAAAATTAGAATCGACGCGGATTCGTCATTTTCTCCGGGGAAACCGATTCCGTTCCGTCTCGTCACAAGTGCGTTTGGAGACGCTTAGTATGCGCGGCGCGTTATGCATTCCATATGCGTCTGGCCGGTATCCGCCGCTTTGACACGAGAGCAGACGTAACGCGACGGCGAGTTCGGTGTTCTTGGGCATGAAAGTGATAGTTTAGTTTTTTTTTTTCGGCTTGAGTTGGTTACCTCACGAAATTCCAGCTGCAGGCTGAATGGAAAAACTAATTCCGCTTGACAATGCCGTTCAGTTAGGTGAGAGATCAGCTTTAGGGGACGGGAGATTGTTAGTTTCTTAGCCGTACGTTGCGCTTCCTGTGAGAGCACTTCCGAACACAAGTCACCGCAGTGCGGTTGGATTTAACGACTGATCGGGTGGTTGACTTGTGTGATTGGTTGTGGTGCTTTTCTTTGCTCACTTTGTACTCAAATTATGTGTTAACTGTTGAGATTTTCAATTGGTTTGTTCAGAAGAGGCAATAAACTTGAAGACAGAAACGCTGGTCACCTGCAAACCTCATAAAATGTGATTCATCATGAGGTTTGATTTATAATGCAGAATAAGACACGTAAATTTGAAATTGAACTTAAAATTGGTAGTATCGGTTAAAAGAACAATTCATGGCATTCACTTTTCGAGAATGATAGTATGTAAAAGTTGGACACGACTACGTCTGAGGCGGTTCATTCGGAAGGTCCAACTGCTGCAACTCGTTCGAGAATAGCGACTAGTGTCTCCCGAATAACACGAACAATGTTGCCTTCTTGTAAGTCACTTGCTGCTGGCATATTCCTGAAAACCTAAGACTTTACGTATCTCCAGAGAAAGTATCCCAAAGTGTGATATCTGAAAGCCAAGGTGGTCACCGTGGCGTAGTGGGTAAGTGCGTCGACCCACACGCCGAAGGTCTAGGTTCGATTCCAGCACGGAACATCTCGCATTTTTTACGGCACCACCTCCTTCGAGCTGCTGATAACACTCAAAGAATATCAATTTCTATGAAAAGCTTTTTAAATCTCGCCGTTCGGAGTCTGCAAACAACTATAGGTCCCTTCTACTCCTGAGAGAACAGTAGCACGCACAACACGAGTAGTTGTTGTAGAAGCTAGACCCTGATGGCTGTGGTGCCACCCAATTATTATTATTATGGTGGCCAATTCACAATAGCAAACCGTGAAATTAAGTGCTCACCAAAATGAATTCTCAGCAAGGCCATTGTTTCAGACGCTGTAGGCCTCTAGCTCCGTCGTGTTGAAAACTAAGATGACGGGGATCATTTTCAGTATGACAGGGATCAATGGATGTTATCAGAGTTTTCGGGACTTTCTAAAAGAACAGTTCTGTCTTCAATCGCTCTTACCAATCGCCGCCATTTTGAAGCTCAAGAGGTAGATGAGTAATAGAGCCCTCGATCGAAGGACTCAATTGGTTTTGTATGGTAGCTTGGTCATCCCAGTCGTTCTTTACTGCGCTGAAACTTGGACGTTACTAAAAGCGGGTGAAGAAGATCTTAGTCTTTTCGTTTTCGTTGTTATTTTTTGGAAAAGAAGATTTAACTTCGAACTCTACGGATTGTACAGCGACCTGAACCTAACCAGGAGTCTCTGAATTCATTGCATAAAACGGCTTAGCTATGTAGGGGACATGGGCAACACAAGAAGCCTTCGACTCCGAATCAGATGACGACCACGGGCCAAATAGGACACACAAGTTAAGGAAGAACTAAACCAACTTGGGGTGTGACATTTTAGATAGCTTGGTTAAGATCGCGCTAGTTGCAGAGGCTTGTTGTTAGACCGGACCGAATGAAAAAGGGGAATAATAGCTCTTCGTACTCTTTTGGGTTGCTCATCCACCAAAATGTGGCAATTTTGTTTAAAAACGTTTCCATTGAGCCCCCGAAATGTGCCTCGTCACTGAACAAATTTTTTTCTGAGCCCATCCAGTGGAAGTATGATGCCAATTCAAGTCGCCTGACTTCAACTTTTGAACAAGTTGAACTTCTAGGTCGAGATCCTCGCGTAATATACGCCAACCAAGGTGCAGTGAACGACGAATCGATTTGCCGTGGCCTTCGCTACATCTTCTAAGGTCCCTTCATTGCGTGCTGGATGTGGTGTAATCGGTCGACCACATTCTTATCAACTGACACTCAAATCTGCGAATAGAATTGGCAATAGTGGTTTCAGTAAGTCGATAATGAGCACCGTAAGTTCCTCGAATCGCAAGAAAAAACATTTCACAGAGAACGCTGAATTTTGCAATGCAGCTGAATGATTTGGAGATGCTATTGTGTGGTGATATTTTTCACGATGACTTGCCAAACGATGCTGAACAGAAATGAAAAAGCAGTTTGGAAGAAATTATGTGTGATCGGCAAAAAATTGCATTTTGAAAATCAGACCTCACGATGAATCGCAGAAAAGTTATGCAATAATTAATAATAAAAAAATCCGACTTAATTCTTAATTCAACAAATGCAGTTCTTTCAGAAATTAAACCACCGGTTGACAGTCTAGATCGTATGACTTAACCTAGACTTATTTTAAGGGGCATACGTCTGTACCAACATGACGAATCGTTGAGACAAGCTTAGTGCAAATATTTGACTTGGAGCTACAGCTTCCGTTAAAATGTATCACTGAGTCATCAAAGTTCATTGAGTCGCAACTGGTAGTCATCGACCTGCACACCTTAAACCAATAACAACATTTTCGAGTTACCGCTGTTTTCTGATTTTTGGAAAGAAAGAGTTGTTAAGCCGCGGTGAAGTCTCCTGTTGTACAAGACAGAGCCCACGCAGTCTACAGCAGTCTGCAACTTATACCCTCTCCCCTGCCACTTTTTTTTCAATTACCCCTTCTGATTATACTCATCAACTCAAATTCGTATCAATTCCACAAAATTAAACTCACTCTAAATCACTTTGATGAGCGCGGCCCCCGTTTCACCCGCCCACTCAAGTTGAAGGCTTCGCGCGCCAAGCCAGCCTCGCGGTGCTCTGCACTTCCAACTTCAGATTATTCAAATTCCCCACTTATCCGCGGCTAATTCTTCCCGCGCCAGAAGGCCTCGCGCTGGTGGCCTTTCAACAAGGAAATTATGCTCGCACTCAGAGTGCTGTTTATTTCGATTCACCTGCAAGAATGCTCATCGCTGTCGGCGACACTCAGAAGCGTGAAGGTTGCGCACAGAACAACGCTTCGCAGAGCAAACCAGGCTCGCGATTGGACAGATTGAATTTGAAATGCGATCCAACGCGGCGCGGTCGAGTTAACTAATCAAAGCCTTCCTGTGAGTCTTCGTAGAAAACCATTAACCGTTTAACGAGGGTTGAAAACTCAATTTTGAGCACCAGAAGGGGACGCACATCGCGTGGGAACAGTGACGCCCTCACTCAACGGAACGTGCGCTGTGTGTGTTTGTCCCCCCTTTGATTGGCGGAAATGCGCAGACAAGCTCGGAATCTAAAACATTCTAGTGCGACAGCCCGCATGCCCCCCCCTCCCCCCAGACAACGGAGTACATGTGTGTTTCCCGAAGTGATTACCGGCCGTGACCAACAGGTTGAAGGCATGACGGCACCACCGCCATGGGAACAAGGAATCCTTTGGTTTCCCCGAATGATGCGTCACGGGGAGCGCAATTAGGGAATCATTTCTTAGTCCATGTTCACTGATGGAGAACACCGCACACACACACATACAGGCACAACCGACACAACTCGACTGCCACGGTCAAAGGGGTGCTTTGGTCTTTTGAATTTCACGCGCCGCTGACGCTGCTATCAAGAGCTGATGGCGCAGCGGCAGTGTTTGCTCGTTCTGTTCCTCCGGAGACCTTCACAGAACAAGTGAATTTTTAATTTAAGTCGTATTCGAGCTAATAGCTCTGCTCGGTGGTGGGGGATCCTTGGAGTTGGTTTGTGGTGTGAAGACGACTGACTGTATGTGGTCGAGATAACGAATTAATGGACGCGCAGTGGCGATGAAATTCAAATCGTTTCGCGGGGAACTTGGAGAAGTGTGGGATGACTCAGGGTGCAGAGAGAGAGGTTCTTACTCGTACGGCAGTTGTTTAAGGGATCCGTCGATTGTCATGGTGCGGTTTTGGCACCGGAATGGACAAGACACTTGTCTTCAACAAAAGATTCACGGTTTTGCTTCTGAAATGCTGTCATTGAACCGCCTCTTATGGTTCCCTCCTCCCCCAAGAAACCAGCTATCACCCACAACTTACTGCTGAGATCCAATCTCCATCGGCACAGTTTATATCTCACTCCAAGGGAAGTGCAAGAGAGACAGAGGCAAACTTCAGTACAGATCCCGTCTCTCCAACTGGTTCTCTGGCGGACTGTTAACGATCTGAAATATGCGTCTAATTAGATTGTTGCAGCCGGTGGAAAATAAATAGAACTCAAATCGTTCCAATGGGTGTGGGTATTCCATTCTATTGCAATCTAGCGCACGATCTGACGGGGTTTGCCGCTGGCACTTTGCAGGTACTTAGTGGCAAAATGTTACGTCAACCAGGAGTTAGGCAACATGTCATGAGTGTCGATTGCGCAACGGAACCAGTAGTCGCTGGTGTGGCGACAATTGTCGAGGGATGTGGGAACTGGCATAAGAAGAGGGGATTAATGTCCGTCGTAGCAATTTTGCCTTTCTTTAAATGGCATTCGCTTGGTATGAGGACAACTGGTGGAAATCGGGTTTGAATGGTGATTGGTGGAGGATGACGAAAAGATCGATTTTTGCAACTTTGACTTGCTTCTTTACAAGAATTTTTGGTGGAAGTGGTAGTTTGGCTATCTTTGGGCAAACGATACTTCGTGAATGGCAGCCTAGTGAGGATCGAACGCAGATTCGGTTTGCAACAACATCCCCTAACCAGACAAGGCCCCCGACGAAGATTTTTCAGATCATAGATCAGATCCTTTTTATAATTCCTCTTTGCACAAGTCCCAGCGAGAGCCAATTATCTGTTTCTAGAGTCCTACCCTTTAGGAAGACGGTAGACTTTCAAATCTGACTACGCCATCAGATGTTTGTCTTGCTGAAGGTCGGTGCCCGAAGTTGACATGGTCCCCAGATTCACCTTAAATTCAAACAGTGATCAAGAACAAGAGAACCGATCACAATTTCGAAATTGAAGACTCCGAAAGTTCAAAGGGAGGACGTCGTGATTTGGAAAAAAACAAAATGCTTAAATTTTACGTTGTGTGCACAGATAAGACCACTACCCATTCGCTCTTTCTGAATTCCGGACCTGTTTCGTATCTAATAGCGCTTCCAAACAAAGTGGTTGCTCCATACTCCTCGGAACAGTTTTTCTCTGGACTTCGTTCTCGAAATTGTTTGTCCACAATCCGAGCAAAAAGTCATTAGCCACTTAAAAACAAAGCTCAAGTAGAAAACTGTTAATTTCTAAAATCAAAAGTTTCTTCAATAACTTTTGAAATTCCCCCAATCCACTGAAACTCATTAACACACTGGAGCCACACAGATCAGTTCTCTGTGCACCGTGCAATTATTGATGGTATACCTCAGGGTTCAACTAATTGTCCTTTTATTTAGACAAACATTTACTTTTTTTGAAGACATTTTGTAATTTAGGAGCTTAACAGTCATAAAATAAACACAGTAGCAGTTACAAGGGATAACTTATGTCAAAAAGGATGCGACGACATGGATTATCGACCTTTAATCCTAGACAAAGGTTCGCAGATTGTTATCTCAGGTGGCATGTAGGTGCAAAGATTGGTTTCTAAATTGCAAACATTTTTATTTTGCTCAATCTGAAAACTGAAAGGTTCACAATTCGAGTGAAAAATGAACACCTACCAGTCACCCTTTGGAATTCCCGTGGGTGAAACAGGTTTCTTATCTCAATGGAAACTTAGTGCAGGCAGATCTCACGCAACTGACTTAAAGCGCCAGATTAAGTGATTTTATGAAAAAATGTGGGATCGAATCGGGTCACAACATAGGCCGACGGTGTAGAGTAGGAGGGAGGGAATGTGGCGGGTTTTAAATGCCTGTGGGTTGTAATAAGGAGGAGACATAGAGTTGGGAAGAGCATTCCTTTTTCGTGTGGTGTGGCTAAAGAACGAGACTCTTAATTTAGGTGTACGTCTGAAAGTAGGATGAAAGGTAAACTGGTGAGCAATCCGAGTGAAGCGTGTATTGCGAGTGAATTCTTGAAGTGGTGGAATGCAGCCGTCTAGGTCATATGATCATCTTTTGTTTAAATAGCGATAAAAGCATTGACAAAGACGAGACACTTCGTCGGTGTTCCAAAGAGTGTGTTGAGTAAACAATATTGTTACCTCCAATGGGACTTAACACTCACTTTTAGATTTCTAGATTCTATCTAGTAGTAGTGAAGAGAGGTCTTTGAAGCACCAGGCCAGATTGGAAATTTGTATTGAAGCTCAGTCTTCGTTATAAAATATGAGATGTAAGCTTCCACTGTGGAAGATCTCTTCGGCAAGCCGTCCGATTGTTAGGAAGTTGTCCATCAAGACTGATCTTCGCCCAAGGAAGTCCCAACAACATGTACAATAATAGTTTTAAGTTTAAATACTATATTTTTCAATTTTATTAGTTAAATGTTAACTGTCCACGAATTAGTGTACCAAACCCTAAAACACTACCTTATTATCTCCTGAAGATAACAGTATCCCCTGTCGAAACGTCGGGACACCTCGAATGACACAAACTTGTTTCATTTGCTCCTTAATGACCAAAACAGCTGACGAGGAACTAGATTCTTTAACCGCAAAGTGATGCTCCTTAATGATGAGTGATGATTTTTTAGCTATTATTTTTTTAGCAACACTGGTTTCAACAGCTGACGCATGTTTCGCATTTTGTTTCACTGTCAAACATCTTCAGTTTGGTCTATAATTCAGCCATGAATCGTCTTACAAACGAACAACGCTTGCAAATTATTGAATTTTTTGTCAAAATGCGTGATCTGTTAAGAAAGTTCATCGCGCGCTTCTTCCATTTTAGGGTCAGTTTAATCGACCCACTGAAGCGGCTATTCGGGCTATTGTGACTAAATTTTGAAGTGAATATCAACCAGAAGCATTGCAAGAGCTACCAATTCATTCAGAAAAAGTCACAGTTTGGTGCGGTACCGTGAGATGATATCCACCTTTTTTTTGCCCAGAACGCAAGAGCTTGACTTGCATGACACGTGGTTTCATGCCATGAAACATGCCACAGAGCACGCGCAACTATGAACTTATTGAGAGGTGAGTTCGGTGAACATTTTATTTCACGTTCGGGACCGGTCAATTGGCCTCCTGGATCGTGCTATTTAACGCTTTAAGACTATTTTTTGTGGGGCTATGTTAAAGCTCATGTCTATACAGACAAGCCCGCTGCAATTGACGCATTGGAAGACAACATTGAAGCATTTGTTCGTGAGATACCGGCCGAAATGTTGGAAAGAGTATGCCAAAATTGGACTAAGCGGATGAACCATTTGAGGCGCAGTCAAGGACAACATTTGTATGAAATAATCTTCAAACATAAAATTATATGGACCGTACTATAGATTCAAAAAAAGATTTCATGCATTTTTCTCTATTTTGTGTTTTTTTTTTTGAAAATCTTTCCTATAGTATTTAAAAAATATCACCCTTTATAAGCTTCCAAGCATCTTAAAGACGTTGCAAATCGTTTATATTTCTGGAAACCGTAGGAATCTTTGAAAATAATTGACCTTTTAAATAAAATACGTGCCGATAAATTCCAGATTAACTGAAAGAAATGAAAACAAAAGAACAGACTTGTCACCAGCATTTAACCAAGAACCCATCAAACTACTCAGGGAAGACAACGCTGGAGATGAGTTCAAATAAAAGAAAATGGGTCTCAAAGTAAAGTAAATTGAGCGATACTACAGCCGCTTCTTCAGCAACTACTCGTCTTGTGTGCGTCCTATTGTCCCCTCACGTGTGGAGGTGACCTACAGTTTATTATGGGCTTTGAACGCCGAAATTTGAGAACATTTTCAGTCACAAATAGTGCTCAGTCAGTAATTCCTGAAAACGTGAAGAAAATGCCACAAATCTCCCCTGGGACCTATAACATGCGAGGCGACGCCACAGTGGGGAAAGTAGACACTCACTCGATGTATGCGAAGTTAATCAATTTTTCCATAAAAACTACAGAAAAGCAAGTAATGGAGTAAGCTTGGATTGAAAGTTCATTGGTATTGTCGGCTGTTGCGTGGTTTGATTGCAGATAAAGATTCATTGATTCGTTTCTTAGTCAGTGTCGGTGCCTACATCCTTGACGTTGATGACTTTAAGCAAAACATGAAATTCCTTTTAACAAATTCCATGCAATGAAGGGGAAGTAAGACAATTATACAGGTCTTCCAATAGGGACTTGGCAGCTTCAAATTTTATTTGTGAACGTACTCTGTCAGTTTACTTCGTAAACTCAACATTTTCATCAACGAACGAGCAATGTCTGCAAATTATTAAGATTTTCCACCGAATTTCGGAGTCGATGTCCGCGACATAAAGGGCGTGCACACCAATTTTCGGCGGTAATTCTCGTCCTAGTAGACATGCTAGTAACAAGTTTACTGCAAAGATTTGAGTCTTCTTATTCGTTGTGTGATGTTGGCGTGTCAGAAAGACAACGCGTTGGTCGAAGTGTCAAAAATATCACTGTCGTTCAGGAGTTTCCAGCAAACGATCGAAAGCAGTCAGTTCCACGGCGTTCATAAGATTTGGGCAACGTTCAGACCACATTATGACGAATTTTGTTTAAGGATTTTGGGTTAACACTTACAAGATGAAGCTGACTCAAGAATGGAAGCCGATGAACCCTCTGAACCGACGTACATTCTCCAATTAGATTCTGGAGAAGCTGCGCCAAGATGACGAATTTTATCTTCAATGACGAAGATCATTTTTTAATGGAAATCTGCATGTGAATCAACACTTCATCATACGGTTTGCATGTCAGCGGCCTTATTGAGCCAAATTTTTTCGCCGACAATAACAATCATCACGCTGCTGTGAATGCGCCATGATTGCCGGTAAAAGGAATTGAAGTAACTGTTCAGAGCGGGTATAGTTCCGAACGGCAGAGTAGTGACTTAACATTCCAAATTGTTAAGCTAAGACGAACTCTGTGGCAAAAGCTATGATTAACAATTTTAATCAAACTCTTTACCACTAGACGGGCGATTATAAAACGAGTTAAGCAGTTTGTTCAGCCGTCAGGCGGACGCTGATGTCTGTAATTTGCAAATCTGTGCTCATGCCGACTTCTCAACTTGATCTGCATGCATAACCATTGGCCTTATAGTCGTCGTAAACAGCCACTCAACAGTAAGCATAACAAACCACTAACTGTGCACTTACACACGCCACAAGCTTCTGCCCTTGTCCTTGGTTTTCAAGATCTATTTTCCAGGAAATTACCGCAACGTCGCCGTCTGCCTTAATGTGTACTTTTTCCACTTGATGTTCTTTTGACTTGTCGCGTCCCCAAATGGGGCTACTCAGCGAAATGTGAGTTCTTAACCGTCATTTCCTTCCAAAAATTACACTTGTCCATGAAGATGATTTTTTTAGATCTGTGCTGCATCTTAATGACAGTCAAACACGTTGGAAAGCTTTACCAATCACAATCTTGTGTTCCACTTTCCTCAGAATCAAACCTAGTCCACCATCGAAACGCGCCCGTGAATGACCCACAGAAAGTTGGAGCCCACCTTCAACCTCATTTCAATCCGCCCCACAGCCGATGCAAGATCTAATCAAACAATTATGACAACAACGACGACGTCTTCGCCAATTAAACACTTTCTAGACCCGGCACAGACCGCAAAGCTCATTGAGGTCGTCGTCGTCGCTAATTTTTTAATCAGTTCCCCCTGCTGCCGCCGTAACGACCTTCTGCTTGAGTTAATGCACTCAATTGCTTCAAATAATGAACCCCCTACAGCCGACATCACAGCTGATGCTAAGCAAGCGGAGCATCGAACTCACGCGGCATCGCATTACCTGCACAGGCGCAGGGTGGGGATGATGTTACCCCCGATGACGACGAACGACAAAGGCAGCACCACCGCTAGAGCCATTGCTTTGTGGGGTTGGTGTGCGCGAACCTGCAGAGCGTCGCAGATGAAAGCCAAAACCAAGTGATCTTGGCCAGATCGCAATTGATACCGATCGGGTTTGGATTTCCCCACCGGCACGGCATTAGGCAACATTTTAAGACGCGAGGGCGGCGGATCCGCAGGCGCAGGAGGAGGCTCACCTCGATAAATCACTGCTCTTGGACAAGAATAGATGGCGTGGCGTTCCAGAGAGCCACATTTGCATAGATCAGACCATTTGGCAAGTTGTTTGCGGATTTCTTTGTGCAGCCACCCACCAGGCCCTGGAATTCACACTCTCGCGGCTGCGTCGAACGGCACACGTCCGCAGTGTGGCGCCAGGCTCAAGAATTGCGCGAGTAGAACCCCAGACACCTACCGGAGCGATTAGCCATTGTTGTTCGCCGATTGCGGCGCTTATTGACAGTTATGTACGGGCAATCAGTGTGTGGACAGATATAGTCTACTCGACCGACGGCATGCATGCAAATGACGTGTTTAAGTGTGGGCCTGCCCCGGACGGTGGCGCGACTGAATTTTAAATGCCAAAAGTGGGCATGCTCTCCTGCATTGTGGCACGCTGACAAATGTTGCACGCTTTCCCACGGTTCGGAATTTGTGTAGAAAAAAAAATTTTATGGAATTCCGACGGGGTTATGCCATGGGGTTGTGACGGGGCCTAGGCGGCGCACTTGAGCAACAATGGACACTTTCGATTTCTGCCCGCACATGTCCGTAATGAATGTGGTCAAGGTTCAGAGTTTTTGCTGCAGATGCCGATTCAGATGCCCTCTCGAGTGGTTATGTGACACGGAAATTTACGTTTTCACTTTAAGAAGTGTAAAGCGTTGGGGAATGTGTTGAGATTTGGGCATGGAAACACTGCAACAAGGAATGGAAGACAAGAAATCAGAGCTACCTCTGTTGCGCCGATGTGAGATGATGAACGCCACCACGAGTGTAAGCAGGGCGAGGATGACAATCAGGGTCGCAACTAGAACAGCTGTGGAGACCGGCTGAGTTTTTCTTATTTGCTGAGTTCCGCTCTGTTCCCTGGGACAAGTTTCGGCCCTGCTGGCAGTCGGTCTGGCAACCGATATGGGTGTCCATAGCGATCTCCTTTTTTTGTTGATTTTTGTGGGGTTCAGCTCGGCGACGTAAGTTTCATTGCCATCTGTGGCAACAGTCACATCGTGGGGGTTGGAACATTGTGGTCCAATGGTCGAATAAGCTGACAACTTTCAACACCACGTTAGTCACGGAATTCATTGTAGTCATCCGAGTGGTTGTAAAGTGCAAAATGCTGTCGCCGGGAACATGCCAAGCAGTCAAATAGTCGAATGCCGGTAAAAAATGCCACAAACTGTTTTTTTTTTCTGGCGGTAGACCTTTCGATTTCACCACTGCGCCACTGCTTCGGCTAACAAAGCACTCAAAGGCAAGTCTCCGGGTTCAGATTGATTTACTGATCACAGACGTACAAAAACGGTCTTCAAGGACAAAAAGCCGCGACAGGAATAGAAGGCAGCCGCAGGCAATTAAAAAGTGTTTCTGTCGGCATTCGCATGTAACAAGAAACCAATTAGGAATCTAGATTAGGTACGGTCTCCTTTTCCTAATTGAAATGTGTCTTTTAACACGAAGTTGTCAACGCTTTCCAATTAGCGGCTAAGGTCATAGAGAAACTCACCATCGCCCTAAAAGCTTGCAAAAAACGTCGTCCGCCCGCTCAAAAATGCGCACAAAACGTCAACTAGCTGTAGTCGTCAACAAAAGGCAATTAGTTCACTCGCATGGCATGCAATTGATTTCTTTCACCTAGAAAGTCACTTTGTCACATGAATTTGTGTTGGAGATGACAGGCGCGACGTCAAAAAAAACTTCTCCAACCATCCCAAAGAACTCCTCAAATCTCTGATAATCTTGCGCATGCAAATGAGTACTGCACAGCGACCTAAAAAACCACTCGTTAACCACTTGGTCACCGGCCTCATTAAGTCATCATCGCCGGCATCGGCGAAGTCAATATTCTCTCAGCCAACCTGTCAGATACAGATACACCTGCTAATTACCAGGCTCCTCATTTCAATTGCTAATTCGCAAACCGAAGCTCCTCAAGTCTTGTATTTGCACACTCCACGGACCGCGGAGTATGTGAGGAAGTGCAAATAAAACAGAGCGCTCTCTGTGTGCTTACGAAGTCAAATCGCAGCCTCCACTAAGTGGCCGTTTGAAGGCGCATCTATCATCCAGTCAAAGCGATACTCTTTCGCAAGTTCACGCTCAATCGCAACTTTCAACTCTCGCGCGGATACAATGCGTCGTAGCGGCAGGTTTCCTCGGCCAGGCGATGTTTTCTCATTTTAAACACACTACCGGATCAAGTACGAATCCGGTATCTGAATGTGGAAACCAGCCGAGTGGGTAGTTGCAGCAAACTTTCTGCGCCCCTTCCGGAAGCTGAGTCGCGCAGATGATCCCGCGGAGTGCTGGCCCCCTCTAAAATTGCTACCTCCTCGGATAGATGATCCCCGACCGTGGCGGCCAACGTGATAACGTGTAATTTCACGAAACAAATTTAATGGGGCACTTTAGCAGCAGCGCCAACTTCAGCAGAAGCCGCGGAGCGACGGTGAAGGCGATCGTCAGTCGGTAGCGCAATTGAAGACGACTTTTGCATATCTATGGGATGAACGATAAGTCATGCATAACACGGTGAGTATCGGTGGATCCAAGAGGAGACGACGTCGTGCGCCGCGTGTTGGCGACTTAGGAGTCCCCGTCATCGTTGGCTCTCTGCTGATGCATGTGAATTATTGCAACTGTTTTACACTGGAAAGAATGTGAACTGTACATTTGCTGTATACTTTCGCATTCGAAGGCAGTTCGCTACTGACCGGGTGAGGGGGGGATTCACTCTTGAAATCGAGATTGTTGCACGGTTGAATTTTTCCGGTATGCGATGGAGGGGGCACTATACACGACGTTGGGATTGGATAACTGGCACTCAATTGATGAGATGTTGAATTGAGCAAGGGATTGAATGAAAGTGCGTGTAAATCACTAGCGAGATTTGCAGGAAATCTGAAGAGAAAATCAACGATGATCTGTGACTCATAACGTGGCGATGTTTGACGATGACTGACTAGAGGTGGGGGATGCAGTGGAACGTGACGAGATTCCATCATCCCTTACTATTGTTGACAAAGCTTGAGATAGGTAAGGTTCAGAATGAAAATGCGTTTAATGACTTTAACTTACAAGTCACTTGATACCATTTCTCTTCTATTTATCTCATTCTCACACACCCTGTACGGCGACAAAAATTTGTCATAAAGGATAACTGTAAGCCCAAAGATGTTTTTTTTTTAACTGACGCTTCTAAAGCAAATTCTTTAAGTCCTGTTGTCTAAGGAACACATCCTCAAGCCCTTAGAAAAGTTTCAGCCCCTTGAATCTCTCTGGCTAACGAACAAAAATTCAAAATTTTCGGAAACTAACCTTAAAGCTAGCCTTAAGGCTAGCTGCTCAATGAACACATACTCAGAATATTGGTAAATGAATAACTTTAAATATTTTTTTTTCCTAACAAACACATCCCCAAAATCTATAGAAAAGTCGAAATGCATTAAATTTCGCTCAATGAACACAACCTTCAAAACCTTGAAATATGATAAATTACTCTACGCCTTGTTGTCCAGCGAACACATCCCAAAATTTTTAGAATGTGGCAAACTGACTTGAATCTTTTTGCCCAATGTACACATCCCCGAAATTTTTAAATATGACTGCCTTATGCCTCGCTCCACAACGAACGCATCCCCGAAATCTTAAGAGATAGCATATTACTTTATGTCTTGTTGCACAAGCAACACAGCTCCATAAGTGTTTGAAAGTCACGAACTGCTTAAAGATTGTTGCTCACTGAACGTATCCTTAAAATTTCTTGAAGGGCATTCAATTATGGCAAATAGCTTTCAATCTTGCTACCCTGTCAACACATCCTCGTAAGTATTGAAAATGACGAACGACCCATAATGAACTTGCGAAATGACAAAATGCATAAAATATACCTGCTCAACGAACACAACCGCAAAACTTTGAGAGATGAAAAACTGATTTCAATCTACGTGCTAAACGAACACATCCCAACAAAATGTTGAAAAACCCCGAACTACCATAACTTGTGCTGCCCAACGAATGCATGCTTAAAATTTTAATCCAAAATTCGTATCCATCTGTATTCTGTTTCGCTTCCCAAAAAACGTATCTTCAAAATCTTGAAGGGCGACGGACTGCTGTTCGCCTTGCCCTTGCGAACGCACTCCCAAAAGTTATGTCGGTCTTCCCTTTCCTCCTGATGGACAATCGACCAATCTAATGGACACAAACGGAAATTGAATGCGTTCAATGACCACTCCACACTCCATTCAAATCGAAATTCAATCGTTTCCCAACTTCATTTCCGCCCCTTGTTTCAAACCGTTACTTTGGGGCAACACAGTACTTTGTTACACAACAACACATCCGGATGCCCTTGAAATGACGTCGTTCGCATAGACAAGGCCCAGGTGTGCTGCGTCAAACGCAAACGCACAGGATTCTGAATAACTCATTCCAGTCACTGACAGCTGTCACATGCGAACTTGACATCTATGAAGACGATGATGGATAGCAAGAGCGGGCGACGTGTTGATCTTGATCGGCGATCTCTGATCGCAAATCAGGACTGTTAGTGGAGAAGTTCTGAAGTCGATTGTTTGAAGGGGAAGATTTATGCTTCTTGACTGACAAGTTGGATTACATTGTTGTTCTTCAAATGGGGGCAGCTGTAGATCGGTGTGGACACGATCAGTTTAGAGACAATTGTTTGTGGGATTTCAGATGAGAGAGCAGATCTCTCTGTGAGTGGGTTAACAAAGTGCTTCCGGTTGTGACAGGTGAGAGTTCGAGGCCAGTGTTGACATGATCACTGAGGGCACGAAACTTGAGAGGATGCCGGTGTTACTTCCTTGGACTGTCTTGATTTCCTGGAAGTCTTTCTTCACTTTGAAGGATGTCGGATTGGCAATAGAACTGAGGTTTGACTTGATCATTGTCTGCCGCGATCATAATTTCGCCTGCTTTTTGATCGCGTCATGACTTCTTCAAAGGTTTACCCAATGGACAGCCAAGAAATCCATGCAAACAAGAAAGAAGAAAAAGTGATCGTGGACGTTGCCCTAGGACAATGGTGAAACCAGAACAGTAATCAAAGCATCAATCACATTATCCACCGAAACCCGTAAAGTTTCGAACAAAAAAAGTAGCACTCATTAGACATTTAACTTAATTTATTTAACGATCGATTTTTAGAACCAATGACTTTCATTGTGAAAGCTACCATCACTCGTCGTCCAGAGAATATTCAAAAACCCCGATGATTCCCAGTCAGAATCGGAAATCCATATCCCCCCACAAGCGCATCCATCAAGCGTTCTTCTCCGCAGTTGTCAACAGTCGGAGTGAAACCTTCGCATACATTTCCATAAATTGAGCTGCGGCTCCAGCCGAGCCATCTGCCAGCGTCGCCTCAAGCGAAAGATAAACGATTTATCTTCCAAACAAATAAATTAAACAATCATCAGATGCAGCCTCGATCTCTCGCCGGCTCATTGTTGCTCTCAATTGATACGTTCGTCGTTCGCATTCCCGAATTCCACAAGTGTGTGAGTAATTTGGCAGCACTCGCCCCTCGTCGTCGCCGATTGCATGGGAAAAAACAAAAGCGATCGCTTTGAGAGGAAAAGTGAAGCGGCACGCTTTCGTTTTCATTTATTCATTAATTTCGTAGCGGCGGCGGCGGGCGCGATGATTTGTGTTTCGAGTTCACATTGGATTTATGTAAATCACCGGGGCTTCGGACAAACAAAACAGAATCGTGGTCTGGCCAGTGGTTGGAGTCGAGCACACTTGTCGTCTCGTTGTAGGCTTCGCGAAAGCTGCGGTGATTCTTGTCGAAAGAGTTTCTCTTTGTGTGGCGGCTGGTGTTTGGTTTCAAATTTAATTGTCGGTTTCACGTCTTGTGGGCTGTGGAGCGGTGCTTAACCTTCAAGTTTGCTTTGAGTGGGCTGAGAGGGTTCTTAGGCTGATCTTTGCTTCCGGACTGTCAGGTACATGTCTTGATCTGAGAGCAGTGGTAGTGTGCAGTGTGGACCTCAACCTTGAAGAGGTTCTTAGCTGAAGTTGTTTGAATTTGGTGTGAGACCTTTGCTTGAAGTAGGTAGGGCTAACAATAGGAGATTTGTTACACAATTGTTTGGATTACGGGTGATGAGAGTGACACGCGTAAGACAAGTAGTTGATGGTTGAGGCTCTTAACTTAAGCCGATTTGTGACTGAAGAGCTACGGAAAGCCTTCTTAAAGACATCCCAGAACGCAATTGATCAGTGATCAAGGTCGGTTTTCAATAACTGCGACTCAATCTGTGCCTCAGAATCATAGCGGATTCGAATATCGAATGATCGTATTCATGCTCCCAGGGTATGTTTAGTGATCTTAGAAAAAAAATTTGCGGTCATATGGAACAGGGTTTCGGTTTCGAAACGATCATCTTTACGATTTACATCAAAGTTTGAAATCCAATTGTGCTGCCAAGTTCTCCAGTTCCTTGATGAACACAATCATCGATCAACTGAAGATGGTTTCAGGGATCAGTTGAAAAGAATATGAATCCCTGCCTTTGCCTGGCAATTTTGCCTAGAAATAAATGGATGACATCTGTGACGATCGTTTGATTTCTTTTACTGCATCAAAGAGGTTTGGAGGATTATGATGCATCATGAAGCTCCACATTATGCTCCTTAACAGAAAGATCGTTGCAGATTGTGTCCAACTGAGAAATAATTTCCTCGTGGCGATGTCAATTCGAAATTTCAAGAGCAAAAGGAATTGGCACAAGGATTTAGATCGTGCGCTAGATGAACTAAAGACGAAAGATCTTTCAAAACGAGTGTGCACCGGATCTCCTTTCCTGCTTTTCCTCTATACCGTCGGCCCGTGCTGTGACTTAATTCCGGTCACTTTAAAGGTGCCAAACAATCACTTAAGCGTGCTTCATTTATAAAAAAAAAAGTTGAATCTAAGCAAAAAACAGTCATATGTATGCTGACAAAGAGACACAGACAGACAGAGTCAGTGGTGACTGCACTGACTGTAAGCTAGTAGCCATTCCTTGCGGAAGTATACGCTGTCGTTGTGAAAGGACACCATGCGATGGGATACCAACAAGTTCGTGAATTCTAAGGTAAGTTGCTAAACTGTGAAGAGCAACCACGGAGTTTGACGGACTCTTAGTTCATTCCTAGGTTTACAACATATAACAGTGTTTTCACATGAAATGAAACCAAATCTAGAGAAGGGACACATCACCAAAGTATACATTTTAAAGTCAGACACCAACTTCAAAGCCAAGTTGACTAATGATCTCCACTTTTCCATGCCACCCTAGATTAGACATCTTTGTTGGTCTTTGAAGTTCGAAGACAATAGCTAGCATGTCACATACACACATACATACATACACACATATACAGCAATACTGAGAATCTTAAGTAATTTTTCGAAGTTAATTTCACCCTCTCAAAATAGTCCCAAGGACTTCCTAAATTATGAGAAACGATTCTTTCTTATTTTCAAAACCTGTTCCAAGGTCCTTATCAGCAACTGCGTTGTGAGATAGTTTTAGTTGTCATAAAAAACCAAAAATTAATTTTTAACCGTTGAAAAAGGGGTCTTACATCGATAAATGGTGATTCATCGTGCGTTTTGATTTTCAATAGTATTTTTGCGACAGATCGCGAGTGACTCGTATCAAAATTCTTTGATATTTTTGTTCAGTATTCTTTGGCAAATCATCGAGGAGAAAGACTCACACCACAACAGTGTCTTCAAATTGATCAGCTGTATTACGAAAATCAGAGTTCTGTGAGAAATGTATTTTTTGTTCAGTGATGGAGTTCATTTGTATCTCAATGAACACATTAATATACAAATTGCTCATATTTGTTGTATTTGCTCTTGCGAGCAATCCGAAGTGTTCCAATTACTAACATTAAAAGCAAGAGTATGGTGTGCTTTATAGGCAATTGGAATCATTGTTCCATGTTTTTATTTTTCAAACTTGAGGCAAAATAATAAGGAAACCTATTATATTATCACACCATTTTATCGGACAATGTGATTCCTGAAATTTAATAGTCTCGATGAGTTCTGGTTTCAACAAGATCGAGCTACAAACTATACAAAGCGCAAAATAAAGAAATTGTTGAGAAATCATTTTGGTGGACAGTTAACTTCACGTTTGGCTAAGGTAAATGGATGCCAGGCAGTAAGATATCACACCTTTGGGCTATTTTCTCTAAAGATACGTAAGATTTCAAGTTTTCAGGAATTAGCAAGGTACGATTGTCGCTTTGGAAGCCAATATTACTCGTGTTATCCGATACAAGAAACCAGTCTCTATGCTCGTAGGAGTCTCCCAAATCCACGTCTCGGACAGAGGGTACTACTAAGCATCAGAAACTTCGTGGAAGTTAAGGATCTTCCAACTCGGCTCCGCGGTAACTTGGGACAACAACGTCAGTACCGATATCAAACGCAGAATCACTCTTGCCAATCGCAGGTCTTTGGGCTCACGATGCAAATGAGTAAAAGAGCCCTCTCTCGAAGGACTAACCTGGCTTTGTGCTCCATTTCTATGGCGCGTAAACTTGGATGCTACAAAAAGTGGATGAGGAACCCTTGAAAGACTAATCAAGAGAAAAGTTCTGCGTGCGAGTTTTGGTCCTGTTTGCGTTGATGGCGTCGGAAGGAGAAGATTCATCGACGAACTTTACATGCTTTACGACGGCATACGCCTGGTCAAACGTATAAGGATAAAACGCGTAAGATGGCTAGGTTATGTAGAGCATATAGACACCACCGCTTTGGCCCAGAAAGTATTCGAAACCGAGTCGTTTGGACAACGCGGCCTAGACTAAGGTGGCGCACAAAAGTGTAGAAGGACCTGAACCAACTTTTAGTGCGCAATTGGAGGCAGCTGGCGAGAGATCATTCTAGCTGGACATTCTTTATGTGAGTCCTGGCATTGACACAGACTGCGGAGAATAATCTCTCCTCCTCGGACGTGATCCTTCACTTCAGAAAGCGATCTTTGCTTCTCTACTCTCCCTCTCTTCCCCTCTCTCTCTCTATCCCTCTCTCTCTCTCTATATATATATCCCATTTAAAACCATTCAAACTTAAAACAATCAAGCAACACGAAGAAGCCCACCTGTTGCTTCTTCAATCGCATCAAACCGTCTGATCTCCTGCCTTTTCTGGGCCAACACTCTCGAACCTCTCGCGATAGTTGCCCACCAAAGATAGCCACTCTTTCGAATTCCACGTCGCACTAGCACAGATCGCAGACTTCTCAATTCCCGTTCACCGCCGACAACGGCACAAGCCAATTAAACGCCATCGCCGATCGTCCTCAACACAATTTCCCATAAAAATCCGCAGCATGAAAGTCGTCGCAAGTCCGCTCGGAACTCCTCCAACGACCGCCTGTAACCAGGAATGCCACTTCCAATTTCAGGTGCTTTAATCGCCCATTATAGCCTTACGGAAATCTATTAAGAAAAATTGAACGTCGAAAGCATCTCCGCTGGAGTCGTGGAAAGAAACGAGGAAACCGTCGGAGGATGGCGCCTAGGCGCAATCAATTTGCTCGAATCTCGTCACAATTTGTTTAGAAACGCACGTTAACACGAACCCGCTGCGAGTTTATGGCCCGGTCCTCTGTCATCCTTGTCCGCAGCGTGTACCCAATCACCATGTATGACCAGTCTTCCGATGGAGAAACTGAAACGGGTTTCCTTCCAAGACACGGCAGCGACTGACGACGCAACGCACAATCCTGGCCCTCCTGCTCTGTGCCCCTACCTCAGCCGGGGTCTGTGTGAATAAATACGAAATCGCAAATAGATACCTCAGCCGATGCGTGACAGTCCTCCCTGGGGTTGCGGCTGCTCGCTGGAATAAGAATGCTGGCGAAAGGCGATCCAAACGGAAATCAGGCCAATCTCACAAGGTGGATGGAACTGGTATCCGTCAGAGTTTCGCAGTAGCTCTCGGCTAGGGGTTGTCGCACCGCGTGTGTATGACGCCCCACACGCAGCGCTCGCGAATTTGTGCGTAGATGAGAGGAGGAACAGAGTAAAACTACGACAGAATGTGTACGTGAACGGTGTGGGAAAGATTTATGTCTGAGGTGGGAATTGTGAGAGGAACTGCTCGCTCGAAGATTTATTGTGTTGACAGTCGGCAACGAGGTCTTTCCTTTCACAGAATCCTTTCCTCCATTTGAACGGTCACACGTTCGTTGTGGTGAAGATGAATGAGCAGCTTTGGTTGGTGCGGGCATTTGAAGCGGAACGGCGTTGTCTTTCTCTCTTGTGCAAAGCGATCGTGGGTTCAGTTCACAATCGTTGATGAACTCCTTTCTTGGTTTTTTTGCGAATGCGGCTTTGGAGATTGGATTGCTTTGGTGACGGACACTTCATTAGAATAAGAGACAATCCAGAAGACTGAAGAAGTGGAATTGGAAAACATGGGTTCAGTGCTACAACTGAAAAACGCGTTCCAATTGACAAAAACTACCTCAAAACAATTTATTTCAGCCAGCTTGACAGGTTAAACGATTTAATTAAGCCTCCTGTCACAAATTGCCAGCCAAGAACGCGTTTCTATAATTTTCAAATTACACAAGAGGTCACTGGACACGTATGTGAGTGGTGGCGCAGTCATTTGCGGGGAGACAAAATTCAACAAATTGAAGATAATTGTTATAAACAGCCCGAATACAGAGGCGACTTGGGATGCGATTAACTTGCGCTGCGATGTCCGTTACAAGCCGCAAAAATTACGTTTCACGCCAACGCCTTCGACAGCAGCGGTAACTATTTTGAATTACGAGTCTGGTGCGGTTAGTGCGCGGTCTAGTTCTGCACATAATCGGGTCAGTAAGTGAGAAGGCGAGAAAAATTGTTACATATGTGAAATTAGAATAATGTTTGTGGTGCCAGTGGGGTGTCGAATGACTACTCTGTGTGTTTGTTCTCTAGTAGTTCTTTGAGGTTTTGAACGGCATTGAGGGGCGACTTAATGGGTGAATGGATTATTGGCTAGCATCTCACATTTTGTGATATATTTGGAGGATTTTGCTGCGAATTACTTTTCTGATTCAATTTGCATCCTTTTTGAATGCAAATTTTGAATATAATTGGATGGGAAGCATCCGGGAGACATTCAAACGACTGCTTAAAGCAATGGTACACAGATACCTGGAAAACAGAGACTCTGTCGAGATTTTCTTACAGTTTCAAAAAAAGGTTACACACAAAGGAATACCAACCCCAACCCAGCTGTGCGACGAGGAAAAAGTATCAGAGCCCGACTGATTGGAAAACATGCACGTGCGATGACCTTGTTAAGATCCCTTAGAAAAGAAATCAACAGGGCATTCTTAGACAGATGAGGAGGTAGCATATTGAACTCCGAAAAGGGATCAAAGGAGCTACGCAAAATTGAAACCAGACGCAAAATGCCAGAGTTGCGTAAAGAAAAGGAGAGTTGAAAATTGCAATAACAAAGGGATGAAACATTTTTTATGAAAACAAAAACAATTCAAAAGTCGGGAGGATCTAAATAACGAATTCATATAAGAATGGAGGGAATGGCAAACGTCGTTTGGTCAGACTTTTCTTACTTACTAGGCTGGCAACCTATTTTAAGTCAAAGCGTAAGCTGATGTTGCCTTCTTTGACGGTCCCGGGCACGATGTTTCCGATGTCATTCAAAGCAAGTCTGCGATCACTTTTTCTTTATACCGGAGGTTTGGTCTTTCCCTTCTCCTTGAACCTGGAGCTTTGTTGTCCAGTCACTCCATGTGGCCAAGCCTTTGTAGTCGACGGTATTTTGCCTTTCGGACTATATGCATCAAAACAGCACGTAGGCCTCGTGGTTGTGTCTTCTCCTACAATCGCCTTCCTCACACACAGGACCGCATTTCCGACGTAGAATTTCACCCCGAAAAACCCCAAGATTTTATCCCTCAAAGGCCCCAAGAATCCGCTCAGCCGTTTCGTTTATCGTCCAGGTTTCGGCTCCGTATTACAAGAAAGTGGAGGAGGAAGAGAGGATAAGCGTCTGGCAAAGATCTTGGTCCTTCGCAGTGGAAGTTTTTACCCTAACTGCTCAGACAACTCGCAATAGTATGGTTTGCCAAATATAATCCCACGACGGATCTCCACTAAGATGTCGTTTGCAGAGTTCATGTTCGCCCCCAAGTGAACGTGACGACTGGATTTTTGCTTGACAGCATGTGTATACATTTTTTTGTAACTCTATAGGCTGTGCGGCGGCATGCGCCTGGGCAAGTGTCTTCGGATACAACGCTTCAGATTATGTAGAGCGTATGGACACCACTGTTTCAACCCGAAAAGTCTTCTAATCTGAGCCATTGTGACAACGCAACAGAGGAGAGATGGCGAAAACAGGTAAATTGGAGGCGGCTGGCGAGAGATCGTGCTAGCTGGAAAAGCTTGTTAGATGAGGCCCGGGTCCACCCAGGGCGTCAGTTAAAAAAGAACAAGACAGAGAACAAGACAAGCTCGCCTGTTCTTCAATGAGCCATGAAAGCTTCTGTGGCGGTCCAACAGGAACGTGTGACGATGTCAATGTCATCTGCTTAGTATTTCCGAGCCTCGTCTAAATAATCGAAAAATGGGAAGTCTTCTAAGCCTGCTTAATCTTTCTAATTGTCGAGACAATATGATTGAAGAAAGAGACTAGGGCAGTGGAATAGCTGAATTATAACACTGAGCGTACATTTCACATAAGATAACCAATTTGCGAACAGCTGTTGTTAAGCTGATAAATTAGCCAAGCACCCTAAAACTCCAAGTTTACGCGGTCCCTCACTATGTGTGACGACAATTCAACTACTGCTTTAAAACTATTGTTGAGAAGATCAGCGCGAATCGGCGAGGATGTGAATAGACAAGGTCTGACTAGGACCCTTATGTGTTCTAAAGAATGGCCAGGATCCCTAATAAATATTTTTGATCCAAACAGGCAGAAAGGGCATCCAATTCTTACCGATCTTTGTGAACACTTCAGCATGGAATTTCCTTAGTCTTCCCAAGGGTGTCAAATGGTTTATCCTGTTTTCCACTTTTTTCCACTTAATCCCATGTGGGAGCGCGGTGGATTTAAATAGTTTTAACTGCCCTCTTATAAAGCAGACATCTGCCACCTGTGTACAATTGGATCTATGTTACTGGAAAAATTTAGAACATCTTGACGACAAACATTGCAAAAATTAGCAAACGACCCACTCAAGACAAGACAGATTCGTTTTACGATCGCGCAGCGAATTAGTCTGGTGGGATCAATAAACTTTGAATAATTTTGTGTCAAGTCGGAATGTCATTAAATATTTCAAACATGAGAAGATATTTTTAGATTTTCAAGAGGTGGACAAGGTTGGCCTCATCTTTGAATTGGAACTCGATCAACATTTCCGCAACGAAAGTGTAACGTCTGTTCGCCGTTTCTCTCATTTTAGTGAATGATGTTGAAATGTGTGGAAATAAAGAAGAATAAGAAGAGTGAGGGAACATTTAGCAATCACCATTGACAGATAACAACTGCTTCCAATGGATCTGTTTCATATTTATGCTGCTTAAACCTGAGAGTAGGGTTGCCGCTAAGCAGCAATTTGAACTTTTATTGATGACATGGCTTTGACACTTTTCACTTAAGGCGAATTTTTGCGACAGACTTATAATAAACATATTTTTTCAAGCCGATCTTTGATGAACCGTAGCACAATCGATGTAGATAGGCTAAGTTCTTATAGATGGGTTTCTTTAAAAAGCGCTCGGAAGTCCCAGGGTTGGCGAGATGGTTGGATCAAGGCCACACACTAGACATGTTGTGCTTGCGAATAGTTCCTGATGAGCTAGAGTCGATGACAGAGGGGCGAGCATCGTGGAGATCTCCCACCCCACCCCTTAAGTGAAACACGCTGGTCAACGAAAATTATGATACTGTTGGAGACATGTCATGCATTACTTTTTGTATTCATCAAATTGGAAGACTGGACCCTATCAGACGATTCAAAAGAACAAGGGGAGAATTTCCTTCAATCTTCATGCTCAAGTTTTGCAGTGGCAACCCTGCCCAATAGACTTTGAACACTTTGACTCTCTCATAAGGGGGAAATCGACAATTTTTCAGTGTACACGAACAGGGTTTGTGCATGTTTGTAGTGATCTACCTGTAAACTATGGTCCTTGACCAGAATCGTCTCCTTCAATTTTGTTCAAACTAAAAACCGTTAAATGTGACAAAAGAACACGATCGAAGGACAAATTGCTGTTAATGGTCAGGTTCCCCAAGACATGGGTATGAAAATTTTGCAAATCCTGAGACTTTAGGTCAAGGAAATTTACGGCAGTCAATTTGAAATTATTTTAACATCCCTTAAGAAGGAACAACGCACCCTTGAAGTGCACTCATGCATCAAAATTCAATCAGACGAATTTCCTGCAAAACTGAACCCTCTAACTGAACATCACGAACACCTGGCTTTCAAAAGCCTTTTCTGGTCAAAATCAAAACATGTTTCATGCCCAATTAACTTAAAGACGATCCCAACCTTCTCAACCATCCAACTGGACGAATATACAGGCACATGTGTGCTCCTTGTAAGGTAAGACATCATTTGTCTGATGTCCAGAGCAATACATCGTTTCATGTGCAACGCCATTGCCTGGGAATATCGTCCCCAAACCAAAACTGGTCATCCAACAGCAACAAAACAGTAAATTTCTGACATTGCTACACGCCTCGGACATAATAAATCCACTTAATTTTGCCGGCTCGAGACGACGGCTCCTCACAGCAGAACTGGTTCCATGACCAGTCACATGAATTGCACTCCAAAACGAGACCGCAAATGGAATCCTCTCTCGCCACAATTGCCATTTCTAAATCACAACATTGCCCCAGTGGCCCCATTCTAATCCAATAAATCTCCTCCCTGAGCGAACCATAAGGCAGGGGGCGGTCGGCGGATTCAGAATCCATACACAGACACAAAGCGAATGATTTTCGCAAGAGGACAGGCAGTAATATTCGGAATAAACGATACGAACCTGTTCTCCGGAGGACGAAGCCGATGACGGTGGTGCTGGAGGCCAGCAGACGCTTCTCCTTACAAAGTTGCTGCTGCTGCTGCCGCCACCGTTGCTGACAGCGGCGTTGGCTACGTGCGGCACACGGCAAGTCATGCTGCTGTTGATGCTGCCATTTCCATTCCCGGCAGTTACGCGATTTGTGCTGCTGCCACAGCCGTTCCGTAAAAGGTGCGTGCCATTGACGGCACTTGCCGTGGGGATCACAGCTGACGTTTCAATGTTCTGCCTGCGCGCTGGAATCGGGGGCACCGTGGCTCCTGACGAATTTGTTCGCGGACAAATTTCATAACCGCCACTGCCGCCGTTCATCATGCTGTCACTGTCCGGCGAGCACTTTCGATTGGACACGGGCGGGGCGGTCGCCTGAAGGCCGCTCTTGTTCGCGCTAATGTAATCCAGCGACTTTGACTGATGGACACCGGAACCACTGCTATTGTTCAACGACAATGACCGAGCGAACGAACTCTTAAAGTACTGGCATGGTAGCGAGAAATCGAAGTCCGATGGCGGTGGGGTGGTGGTGGCCTCCAGTTCACCCCCGGTGAGGTTGCCGTCGTCGGTGTCGACGGTCGCGAGTCTTGTCAATTGCTGCTGACTGGGATTGACGGCAATCATCACGTTCTGCGCGGTTCCGGCGACTGCGGTTTGACTGGCTACTGGTCTGCTGTCTTGAGATTCACTGACCGAAACCATGGCTGGACATGGCTACACGGAAGGACTTCAATCACTTGTCGCAGCGATTCACGGTATTCTGCACATTCACGGTGGGGATTCTTAAATTTTTTTTTCGAATTCGTTTAAATTCACTCGTCACTTTTAGCTCACGCACTGAGGTCTTGTTTTTTTCGCTTTCTGTTTGAAGTAGTTTTCGGGAAAATAAAAACTATTCAGACGAGACTGGAGAAAACGGGGCAACCGCAGAGAAAACACGAAAAGAACGCGCAAGAGAACACACAACGGGCTTTAGGCCGTAACGGAACTGGAGAATATCCACTCGGCGGACGCGCGAGAATTCTTCGGCAGCGACGCGATCGAGATCCACTGACTACGACTGAACGGCGGGCAATGAAAAATCTCGGACGACTGGCTGACGAAGCAGTCGTACAGCGGAGAAGTGATCGGCACCACACGGTGACATGGGCTGAGTGTGTGTGTGTGTATGCAACGATGCGGAAACGGAATGATCTCTCGCTCTCTCGGCTGTGGTGTTGCCGATGTTGATTGCTACCTGGAGGGTAAATTTTTCTCCTCAGCGGAGTACGAAAGTGTGAGGTGTCCCTAATCACCAGACAAGAGGTGGACGTAGTGCAAGCAATTAAAGGACGGGAAGACGGAGGAGGCGGTATCGGTAATTTAAAGTTTATGGTTACCCAATCAAAGGACGAAATAACCACCTTGAGGCTTGTGTCAGTGTTGATCGCAACGATTTTGATGACATTTCGTGGAAATTAGGGAAACTACAGCGACTAACACGCACACCAACGGTCTTCTTCGTACGGCGCTACAGTTGGTGAGGACCCTACAGGCTAGTCGTTGTGGGTACGACACCTACACTTCAAAGGGTTGTGGGAATCAAGCATTCCCTTGTGAAAGAAAGTTGTGGTGGATTATTTTTAGGTTCACCGAACATTGAGGGTTATGTTTCTTAAGCCACTGTCGTGCAGGACATTCACCTAAAATGTGTTTGGATGTTACACCTTCTTCCAGGGATATTCAACATTTTTGTTGTAGCTCTTTGAAAAACCTTTGAAATCTGGTATTTGAGGAAGCAGTCGCCAGTAGAGCGTATGGACACCACTGCTCCGGCCCGAAAAGTCTGTGAATCCGAGCCATTGGGACAACGCAACAGAGGACGGCCTAGGCTGAGATGGCGCACACAAGTGGAGGTTCTTCTCCAACCAACCAACTTGGAGTGCGCAACTGAAGGCAGCGGGCGAGAAATCGTGCGAGCTGGAGATGTTTGCTGACTGAGGTCCAGGTTCAGACCGGACTGTAGTGCCAGTAAAAGAAGAAGAGGAAGAAGTGGAGGAAGTGTGAAGTGAAGGATTTCCTTGTGTCCACAAGAACTGATAAATCGCATGGGATGCCTTAAGTCTCGCTTACTGGCCTAGGCGAAGTTAATGTTCCCATTTGTTGATTGCTGTTGTATATAACTGTGGTCGAATGGACTGCACAGAGAGGTCGACCTGTGGCTTCACTACTTTCCATCATGTAGTGTTCAACCAGCCAAATTTAATTTTATTGTGTTCCACTCCTTGTGGTAGTTGGCATAGTCCGTGGACTCAAAGTCTGAAGATTCTAGTTTTGATTCTAGAACTAAACTTTTCGCCTTTTCGCAGCAATTTTTTCCCCTTAAATTGTCCCTGTCTATCTTTTCACCTTCTCAGATCTTCAAGTTTGGAGTCGGCAAAGGACAGCAGTTGTACGCACATGACGAGGAGTTGCTAAAGAAGCTAGCCCTTGATCCATTTTTATTTATAGCTTAGCTCTCCAGTGTACAGTGCTGAACACTCTGGCCTTTAAGGGCAGCTTAGTTGCTGAAAGGATGTGTATTCTAGCCCTAGGTTAATTTGCCGAAAAGTCAGTAACACTGCAAGACTAGACGCCTCAGTTACCCAAGGGCAAACGGAGTTTAAGGGCCAATCAGTTCACCTCAGTATGGAGACAGGGCTTTCGTAAACCTAAGTCTTTCACTGACTTGCAACTCCACACTGAGCAGGGGGACTACACCACCTGGCTTAAGGCAGTAGAGTGAACAACGCAGCATAAGACTAAGCTCTTTTGGACTTGGGTCTTACGATATTCCTGTAAGAGGTTCTACCGCATAATCAGATTGGAAAAAAGTCAAGATTTCCTAACCTCCGTGGCACCAGAATGTAGACTTTGGGTAGAGTATCACTGCCATTCAGCATCCTTCGATCTGGTGGCCGCCATTGCATTCAGAGACATGGTCTTCCATGCAGACTTACGCGGCCCACACTATGAACACAGCGAATTGTCGACGAAACGTTTCTTGGTTGAGGGGCGAAAGCAAGCAAAATGAGTCTTGAGGTTTCTGACTGCAAAAAAAAGTGGGTGGAGGAGAAATGCACATCATGTACGTCGAGGGAGTGATGATGAGTTTCTTTAACGGTGGCTCGCAGTTTAAGAAGCGACAACAACAGCAATACGGAATTCAGAGACAGAAGTACAGAATCGCTTATTTGGCCTTAAAAAGAGTGAAAGCCAAGTTGACTTTTTTTGCAATGCTCAGTCCGCAGAGATGAACATCAGTGAACTAAATATGAAACCACAGTTCTGACCTGAGAATCTACGAATCTGACCTGACTGGATGTTCCTTTTTAGCGGCGTACACAACTCTTGAAGGCCTTAAACCAACTTGTTGCAACTGTTGGGCTTTACTCAATAAATGTGTCTTGCAACAATGCCGATGGGAATGTTACCACATTGTAAAAAATTTGAAAAGTAAGTAACTTGAATGAAGTTCTAAGCAATGACAACATTTCGTAAGTAGCCTGACCTAGCCCTCATTTTTTGCATGCTCTTGGCGCCCAATTGACTTTGTCAGAATGTGAAATTCTTCTTCTTAGTTTCTATATCCCCCAGGAACAGTTGTCAGGACTCCTCCTCTACTGTTCTGTGTCAGGTATTTTCCGGTCAACCCGCTCTCCTGCCGTCCTGGGTAAGTGGGTTCCACTGCATCGCATGTCTTGCTATGGAATTTCAGCGATACGAATGTAACTAATCCACCGTTACTTGCGCCGTCATTGTGTCGTTCTCTGATGAAGCTGTTCATTTGAAATTCGGTTCAGACAGAAAATCTTTAATATGTTCCGCAGGCACCAATTTTCAAACTTGAAATTATGAGGAAAATGGTCATGCTGTGCGGCGTAGTGCGAAAAAACTAGACAAGTTTAAGTCACCAGTTATTTAATGACATAAACGTGTCACTAGATTCTTGAGCGATTAATTATCATAATTGGCAAACATTATGCTACAATTGTGACACTTCAAATGACAGCTGGATTTGGCAGGTGTCACATCCCAGTGTCACCAACTTGAAATTACGTTGTGAATGACCCTATACAATTTAAAATTGCAATTTTCTTCTTACATATTACATAGTTTTTGTTTATTGTCTACCATAGGACACCCTTTCGTTGCCGTTTAAGACTTCTTATCAAGAAGAAACGCAACCATCCTCTTTGTAAGCTAATTTAACAATCACATCCCACCTTCCGTATATAACCGAGGCAATTATGGATAATTTCAAACCCTCTTTCAGTAATTAGGCGAAACCAAAGATACTACCTCTTAGCTACACTCCATTTTTTCCATCCACCTCGGCAACACTGTGTGTAATTGCCAAGCAACCCGATGGCTCGTCGTCGTCGATCCCTAAAATGTAGGTAGAGCGACAACAAACCGCAACAGGTCACCAGCTGATTCGCAGCCCAGTGAATGGAATCGAAACACAACATGACATCAGGTCGCAGAGTATCCCGCTATTGATTGCTTGATCGTTTTTGTTCCCTTCTTTAACACACTTCGTTTTATTTTCTTACGGCACAGCTGATCCAGCGGTTACTCGATCAGCACAGTGGTGTGCGTTTGTCACATATTCTCTGTAACTGTGTTTCCCGCTTCATAAACAAAAGATGACAAGATGCGCACGATTTACGAAACTGTAGCAAGCAGATGTTTTGATTTCTCTTTAAGTATGAGCGATACTCTCTTAAATTGAAAGGGGGTGGGTGTGATCGTGGGTAAAAGAGAGGTGGTAAGGGGTTGTCTTTGAATTAAAAGATGAGGACTCAACGTCTAATTTGATCATCCCGTCTTTGGGTGATCTCACATTTGTTGATGTTAAAGATCTTTGATTCAGAGTGGAGCGATATTGCAATCACAGAAGGGTGATCGATAAATTTACAATCCTGAAAGTATGCAGGCACTAAAGTAAGAAATAAGTGATTTACATTTTCACCGAATTTCGATTAGCAATTAACGTTGCATACTCTTCGATGTTAAGGTGACACTTGTGGAAGAAATTGCCGGTATTGCCAGAACATGCGTTTATTTAAGTTCCACACCAAAGAGAACACCGCTGATAATTTTTAAGTATATCTTAAGGTGGGCTACAATGTTATAGAAAAAGAGTTAATACTGAAGCCGTATTCTGAGTCCTTGCCATCACATTCCTATATGAGCTTTTGTGCCGTTTTCCTAGGAAGACATGTGAAAAGATCCAAGAAAAACCTCAGTTCGGAGCTACAAAGTGTAGTATTGATGGATTCTAACGTTGATCGTTGACAAGAATTCAGAAGTTTAAAGTGCCTTGTTGTATACTTCATCAAATAAGTCACCCTTGAGGTGAAACCACCAATCGGGTGGACTACTGGTCATGTGCTATACTTAGCAAATGTGCCACAAAGTTGCTTTCGTTGCGTGAATGCCACATCAAAGAAGTCTAGAACTCTTCAATGTGTCTTAAATGTCGATAACAAATAATCATGTGCACTTTACGTTACTGGTAATGATCTCAATTCAGCATTAGCAGCAAAAAATAGTGTTCCGAATTGTTTCGAAATGTTCAGAAATGTTCCGATTTGAGTGAGCACATAATCCCTTACTCTTTCCAAGTCTTTCAGGAAAACTTTCAAGTATGTTTTTCTAGTGCTTTTATTTCTAATTCTGTAAAGTCTGTCGGTCTGTACCAGCAGTCTTGCATTTTAAACAAACACCCGGTCAGTCTCAATTTTTCGTTGATCATACCATATAATCAGACAATACTACAACTATGTATACCGTTACCTCACTCACACTGCTAGTGGTGGTGGCACATCATTGTCAATATCAAAAACGTAACCTCAACGACAGCTGTCAAGAGTTTTACACTAAAATCATCTAAACTTCCCCTTTTCTAAGTCCCTAGTGTCAAAAACAAAATCCAATTGTCACCATTTTCCACCGAAAAGACCCCGAAAAAAATTAATAAATAGACAAACCAAAGCAATCTCCTGCCAGTCACATGCTCATCCATTTAACTCAGACAATCCGTTTAGCCGGCCTTGTCTAGTTTTATTTTGAAACTTCCAACTGATGGCTGATAACCGCTTATTTTCGTGACCATGAAGATACATTCACCCACATACGCCGTCGCCGTCGCCGCTGCCCAAACTGTGTGCGTAAACTTTCCCCGTCTGAGCTTATGTATGTCAGCAGCAGTCTTATCTACCCGATAAGGGTGTGGTATGGCGAGCCTCACACAGTTCCAGGCGATGATAGCAACTGCAGACAGCCAACGGATTCCTGCGTGGAGCACGTGGCCACGGCGACTACCCCGAATTTGCATACAGTGTCTCGGATGTGCGTGCACCGCTCTGCCCTGCCACCGCCCTGATAAGCGGCGACCGACTACCGACCGATTGGCGACCTGCTGCCGTATCGCGGCAGTGACTGGCTTTAACTTTGACTTCAACCCTCGACCTCGCCGATGGTTCCTGATCCGCTCTAATCTTCCGCTGGAGTAGCTGCACGATGTGTCGTAGCTGCGAGTATGTAGGCTGCTTAAAAATATCTATGATGTCGTTCTCTAGGCGACCTATCTTCACTTCGGGGCAGGGCTCGAAGCGAGCTCCACTATTCTTATCACTTTGGATTCATGGACTTTTGTGTCGCGATAAGGGAAGAATTTCGAGATGAGTCGGGTGATGTCGATGGTTGTCGGGCCACGCGACAAATTTTCCAGAAGTGCCTCTGCGGGGCAGGAAGCTTTCGAGAGGTCACTGATAAGAGTTGGGTTTGACACTTTTCACCGACTATCTGCTGTGGTGTCATTCGGAAGCTGTTTGGCGGGCGGGAAGCTGTCGACTAAAGGGAAGCTGTAACCTTGAATTAGAGGACTTATGCGTAGCTGGGGTGTACTTTGTCAGAGGCACGCATACAGATGTGTGACGGGCGCGATAAGGGTGTTGTCATGTTTTTGCGTTTTTTTTCGAGGGGCTTGCGATTTGACTTTGACAAGGACAAAGATGTCTGACATCGAATTGTGTTTGTTTTTATTTTTTGTCTTTCGGTTGGGGAGGGGGACGGGTGGCAGATAGCGGGTCAGGGTATTGTCGTTATTTGGTTTGTGTTTGTGTTTTGAGGATATTGCGTTATATGAGTGAAGTTGTGCATTGTTTTTGGCCTCTTTTGCAGTGGAGGCCAGTAAAGGGACTTGGTTGGAGGTTCTTTTTTGTGGTTAATCGTCTATGTTATCCAATGTAGAAGTGGTTCGATGGATTTGGGTGCGATTTGTTGCGCAGTAAGCATTTGTTCACCAAAGGAAAACAGACATTGTTGCTGATCAAGCTGACGAAAATGCACACAACAGACACCAATGAGTAGATGTCGCTGTAGTCGGTTGTGTGATACCTTCTTTCAGCATCAATTATATTATTAGGATTCTGTAAGACATGTGACAACGTTGCAAAACTGAAGAAATCTGTTCTTTAACTTTGGAAGTAAGTTTTTACCTTTTACAGGGTCATTCATTCTGTGGTTTCAAGTTGGCAGTACTGGCACTTGACAACTGCTAAACTCAGATGGCATCTGAAATTATAGAGCATTAGCTAAATATTTGCCATTTACGAAGATGGACGCAATTGGTAAGATTTTGAAGAAATTGGAAGGGAGTGGCAGCGTTTATCCTGTGCATATTCGTAATTCATGATAAAAACTGTGCTGATGATCAGAATTGATTGGTATTCCGGCGTCCGCAGCAGCTAAAAGTGTCGTACACCTCACTTTGGCGTATTTATTGTTTCAATTGGCATCCCCATCCTTATAAAGCCCAACTTAGGCAACATTTGAAGACTGCTAAGCATTCACGACGCTCTGTTCTTCTCTGTTCGAAAAACTGACAATAAATACCGATTTTTCGAACAACAACAAGGATGAAGAACATTTCTCACTTGGTGGGAATAAAGAAACGAAATTGATGCATACAGGGGGTCTTAGAAAACCCACAACTGATAAAGGACCAGCCATTTGGTATCATCTCTGGTCAAACTTGAAAGGTGTCATTTTTTCGAAGATGCCAGTGTGCGGACGGTTACAGCCCATTCCGAGCGACCTGATCGAATGATGAGCGACTTTTTTGGCCGACGTTTGGAGATTTTGACTTCGACGATATGTGATTTCAACAGGGCGAGATAACAAGCCACATAATTATGTTTTTTTTCTGTGAAAAGTTTCCTTGCCTCGTAATTCCACGTTTTGAAGACTTCAATTGCTCAACAAGATCAAGCGATTTGTCACCATCTGATATTTTTCTGTGTGCCTTCACAGGTGTGGCTTTAGGCCAGGGAAATTCACCATCGACCAAATATTCACACTACGACAGATTTTGGAGAAAACCCAGGAGCAACAACCCACCTTTTCATCAATTTTAAGGCCGCGTATGATGGCATCTATAGAGACGAGCTATACAGAGCAATCCCTAGTTTTGGCATTCTTATCAAAATCGTCCGTTTGTGTAGTATGATGATGGAGAATGCACGCTGCTCCATCAAGGACCTAACCGAGACCTTTGATGTCAATAAAGGATTCAGGCAAGGCGACGCGCTGTCATGCGACTCTTTCAACATCGTTCTTGAAAGAATTGTTCAAAACTAGAACGGATAGGTCCTGTGGAGCGGATGGAAACCAATGCTCGAAAAGTCTTCCAATCCACTCCTGAGTGACGGCGCAGTAGAGGAAAACTGCGACTTAGGTGGCGCACGCAAGTGGAAAGGGACCTCAACCAACTACGAGTATACATTCGAAACTGAAGACAACTAACTAAAGATCGAGCTAGCTGGAGACGCTTGTTGGTTGAGGCCCAGGTCCACCCCGGACTGTAGCGCCACCTTAAGTAAGTAAGTAAGCCTACACAGGAGAACGTGCTTACGTAGTCTAGACGCATTCAAATTGAACACTAAAAACATGTAGTAAGGGACCACATTCCTTCCTTTATCGATGCTTGTACTTTCACAGTGATGGAGCTGATGCATTTTTAAGTGGCTCTTTCCCTGAATCTCCTATTTAAAAAACGAATATAAAGTGTAGAGCAACAGAAGACAGACAGTGGTCAAGCATCGCAGTAAACGACAAATAGCGAGGACATCATTTTAAATCAACGCCACACCTAACGAAGGCAGGACAAACATCATAGCGAACCCTACAGTGTTCTCGAGGGGCGGGAGGACAATTCTGATCTATGAGCTCTTTTAGGTCATTCGATCAGTTAATCCTGTGATGAAAATGTTCTCTCTAAAAATTATATACATTCCTCTCATTCGTGGCTTCTCAAAAGAGTAGGAAGAAGAAATAAGTAATCCAGTCCCTTTGAGCGACAGTTTTGTAAGCCCTTGGATCGTGGAGTGGGGGCCCATATCATGTGTAAACGCATTTTCCGCCATTCAATTGATTCTTCTTTTTATGACTTATACATACTGATCTGTACTATGAGTTTGATTTAATCCTATGGTCGAAAGCGAGCGGCCCCGAGGCCAAATTTGTCTAAGTTGCTGAAATAAAGATGGATCCAAATAAGTTGTCTTCCGTTCTTCCCATTCTTCCATTTCATCTTGCTTTACAATCTAATGACCGAGAAGGGCAGTTGTCCTAAAAAATACGGTCGGTGTCAACAAAAAATCCTCGTCCCCTCGATGTTCACTGTGCGATGAGAACAGGAGACTAAAGAGTGCAAATTAAAAAATGACAAAATGGTAGGGAAAGGAGAAAAGTTGAATTTGTTACTTGGTTGTAAGCAATTTTTTTCTTTTTTATTCTGAAGTCAACACCTGAGACACGATCTTCCAAAAGTCGGTTGAACTGCTATCTTACATCGACGACATTTCCGTGATTGAACGAACACAGCGAGACATCAATGAGGTGTTTGATAACATTGAAGCGGAAGGGGCTAAATGGGTTTGGCGACAAATGAGGGCAAAACGAAGTATGCGCTGTCATCAAGGAAGGACACACAAAACCGATGTCTCGGACAGAGTGTACCACGAGGCAGCAGAAACTTCGAGGTAGGCAAGGACTTCGTCTACCTCGGCTCCGCGGTAAGTAGGGACACCAACATCAGTTCCGAAATCAAACGCAGAGTCCATCTTGCCAATCGCTGTTTCCTTGGGCTCAAGAGGCAATTGTAGTATAGAGCCCTCTCTCGAAGGACTAAACTGGTCCTCCAGTCCTCCTATACGGTACGGAAACTTGGACGCTACAAAAAGCGGACGAGGAAGCCCTTAGTCTTTTGAAGAGAAAAGTTCTGCGTGCGAGTTTTGGTCCTGTTTGCGTTGATGACGTCTGAGGTGGAGAAGATTCAACGACGAACTTTATAGGCTGTACGGCGGCGTCTGCCTGGTCAAGCATCTTCGGATACAATGCTTTAAATGGCTATCCCATCAGCATATGGACACCACTGCTTCGGCCAGAAAAGTCTTTCAATCCAAACCTTGGGGCAACGTAACAAAGGACGGCCTACGTTAGGATGGCGCACAAAAGTGGAAAAGGACCTAAACCAACTTTTAGTGCGCAACTGGAGGCAGTTAGCGAAAGATCGTGCTGCCTAGAGAGGCATGTTGGTTGGGGCCAACGTCCACCCCGGAGTGTAGCGCCATGGAAAGAAGAAGAAAAATTCCTAAGCAGAACAGAGTCTAGGACAAATAGTGCTTATCCCAATAAGAACCATTTAGCAAACGAGATCATGTCTGTTGGGAGTGAATAGGGGCTGTTAGGTTAGGTTATGCAAGGTAAGGATGGTCTTTATGCCTAAAGAAGGAAATACTCTTTTCAATTCTCGGCAATGGTTGCTGAGGCTGGATAGGATTTTATTTCTCCTTCGCTCCTACAACTGCTGCAGAAATCGCTTTGATTTTTTCGCAATTGCTCTAACCTTGCAGCTGGGACCAGTGAGGCCCCCTGCTTATGCCTAAGGCCATAAGCAAAAGGCTATGATACTTCAGAGCTGCGTGTTTCCCTGTTTGCTAATGACACAAAACTCGATTCATTTTATCTTTTAGCTGCGTTAATGGGTGGATGAATGACAATGTCAGTCGATTCTGTGCTTGAGCCTGAATCAGACCGTCCCTAATCATTTGCCTCTTCACTTTCATTAATGCCGGAATGTCCAGATGTGGCGGCTCAATCCTTTAAGCGTCTTTGTTTTTTTTTTTTTGGCGGACTTGGCATTAAGGAGATGTTGTTTCAAGGAATTTTAGTCCGTTTGACCGTTTATACAAAAGGTGAAAATCTTGTCAGGAATGTTGTATTTACTGCATAATGTGCTCGGCGTTCTTTTTGACAAAGATTTCTGCTTTTAAGGCAACGGAATAGTCAGTAAGTCAATTCTCGCTCAGGTGCCATTTTCTGCCCTCAATCCACTTTTGTTTTTATTTTGGAAATCGTTTAGCGAAATCGAAGAGTGCTCGATGAGTGACGATATGTACGGTAACTCTTCACCTTCGATTGCGACCATCAAAGATTTCGAGGAAGATTCACGTTGAAGTGCATCGAAAACGTCTGAGTGCTCTGAGAACAGCTGCCATGAAGAATAACGCGACAAAAGGCAACGATTTGGTTTTGTCGGACTGCCGATTGAAGTTGCGCTGACACACGCGATTTCTGTAAGCTTTGCACTGTACACACCTCTACTCCTACCCTCATCCCACCTCGTTCTTGCTGCATTGGTGCCTCGAAGTTCTGGCTTCTCGTTGTGCTTCTTACTTTTCTGACAAGGCAAGAATGTGATGGACATAAGTTTTGGAGAGAAAAGTTCCCTCATCGGGCGGACTGGTCCCACATTGCGAAATGGGTCTAAGGACTAAGATGGGCGTCGGTGGTACTTGATGGGAGAACTGGCGTTTTCGACCCTCAAAACGCGAGTGAGGACGAAATACAAGCAATGAAATGCAGAGGGACAACGGACAAGCAGCAGCCGAGCTCAGAAAAATAGGGTGAGCGGACACAGAAGCATCGACAAGCAGAGCAAATTCGTTAAGGAGCGTGAAATGGGTGCCCATGCGAATGAGGGCCGGCGAACCAAACACTGGCGGGTGTTTGCAGGGAAGCATTAATATTCGCCAGGATACATGTAAACAAGCGACTTGGGCACACTTTCATCACTGGGCAAGACAAAGGGCACCGTCAACAATGCAAATGAGTCCTTTAAGATAAATTCACTTTGAGACAAAACAATTTCGCTTGGTTTCCTTGAGTTTTCGAACATCCCCCGCATTTGTTCTTCCATGAACTTCCTCTCACAAGGATCACAAAAATCTGTTTTATTCGTAACACCAATTCTCATTTGATCTGAAACATCAGCTTAGACACAATTTGGAAAAAAATGCCAGACAATGAAAGCCCGTTTCCATTTGCTGACACTCCCCAGTTTTCAGAGTGCCTCTAGATTTCCTTACCTGTCGTCATTCTAACCCTATTATGCGCCTACCCAGTCTAGACAGATCTTGTTTGCTTTAAAACCCGGTATCTGTAGGGACGTGTTGCACTTCTCATTACACAATCGTCCCCCTTGAAACGTCGCAATGCATAAGCTCGGAGGTTATCCGAGCGAGCAAGCGTTCTGATAAACCCGTGTCTCGGTGGCGAGCGATAACTTCTGGAGTTTACTGCCCCACCCAACCAGCACGGTTGCACAATTTATTTAATTGATCTGATGTAACATCGATAACGTGAGCGCAGAGTGAATGGGATCGACGTCGTCGTCGGCGTCGTCGTTGGAGACAGCTCGCTAGGGGCTGCGGAGACACTTGTAAATGCCGTGCGGAAGTGTGCGGGGACTCAAACACACTCTACATAGCCATTCATTTATTCCTAAGAATAGTCAGTCGCATGAGTAGTGGACGGGCCGCATGCATCACTGTCGCGTTATTAAAGTGGCAAGTGCTGATAGCTTCGCTTGATGGATGACTTTATATAAGGGGGCGTTGGGGGCGAAGGTGTCATGTAAGCGGTGAGGATTTAGATGCAATCGTAAAACGAAGGTGCTTGCGAATTCCACGATTGACGACTGTGGGTGGCTTGACGGTGCCAAATTTTCAAACTTAACTGCGCGAGCAGTAATAATTGGCATTGTGCACGCCTCGTTCGAAAGTGTATCATTAGAGATGCTTGCAGGTCAAGGAATTTTTTTCTCCACTTTAAGTGGGCATTCTGTGAGGAATCTAGTGCTTCGAAAGGCGTAAGCATCCTGCGGTCAAATCCACACATACAAAGCGGTCAACAATGATGCTTCCCAACAGGTGAACAGCTTCACGAACAACCTTGCAAATGACACAACCAACCGCCGACTCGACTGAAAGAGACACGAATCCTTGCGCACATCCATCACAGTGATGACAAATTTATGTCCCGCCTCATAATCCACGGCATGGATCACCAACAAACAGAAATCTGTGCCACAACCATCACCACAGCTCATGCCGTCCCTCCCCCCGGCGATTATCGGGCATTCAAACGGGGAATTTATCTTCGGAACTTTTACGACTACGATGGGCAATAAAATTTGATGGCATCCACGCAGAACCGAAGGCCGGGAAATTGCTCTATTAGAACTGTAAATCATTCAACGTGCCCTCAATGATTAACTAACAAGAACGCGTCGCTCGCGCCCACGCGTCTGCTTGGCGCCCTTCTGTCAGAGTGGAGGCTCCCTTCCAGCGATTCCCCACGTTCCAATTTATTCTCGACGCTCATCACCTAATTCCCACTCTTGTCGTTGGCGTTTATCTCTTTTCAATTGCATCCCTCCCTGTATGTCGGAAGCCTGGCCGGCCAGTTGAAACTGTTGCTATAATCAAGCAAAGTTCACACGTCTCTATCTGACAGTTGCCCTTTGGCGACGATACGCGGCCGGCCACGCACACCATCACGACGTAGGCCCGGTGGCGTCGCGCCTCCTCCACCCGGCAGCAGCAAGCTTCAGTCGCAAGAAAAACAAACAAAAGCTCCGCGAGAACCCCTCCCACTCCGACTTCCCGTTGCCTACCCACTGGCCCACTGATAGAAATTACAAAACTCATACACACACACCGCGGCGATCGTGCAACGGCAATTTGCGACTATTGCGCCGCACATACAAGCGGTATTATGTCATGCCAAGTTACGACTCTCCGTGCGCTTGGCGTATAAATAGTCCGTCCGTGCGTGTACATGTGTGGGAATGTAATTGCCGCCGTGTTACACCATCAAACACCAGCAGCAGTGGCGGCAATCATGTGCTCGAGTGTTCAGCGAGTCCCCCTTCGCGGACCTGGCCTAAGCGCGTGCCCCTCTTTCAACCACCACCACCGCCGCCACCGACACCGACACACAGCAATGCTAATCAATTGAGCACGACGACGACGACGACGGCGGCGGCGCTTGTGTGCGGAGCTTTGCCGGAAAGCATTCGCGCTCTCGCTTTCAATTGCCAACACAGGCGCACACAGCCGCAGACCCCTACTCTCAGTGATGTCAGCACTAGCGGAAAGCTCGCTATCGCGTCTGACAGGAGGAGACGTCAAAACCACGTGGTTGTCAGTTGAAACTATCTCGCGAGCGGGGTTTTCTCCGCGTACTTCCAGAAACTCTGCATGCGGGGACGGCAGCGGGCGCTGGGGCCGACGCATTTGCGAGCCACCAGCAAAGGGATGACATCTAACTGACAAATTAATCCAATATGTCAACCGACGGACGGACGGAACAATGCGGTTGGTCCAAGATAAATACACACAAGCACATTTTTTTCGGTTTTTGCTTTTATCTGTCGTTTCTCTTTTGCCTCGTCGTTTGGGGGGATTTTCCTTCGTTCTCAATTTGCTGCTTAGCCCCGAGACCGTCTTGGAGGGGCTTGACGCGGCGGCGGCGGCCAGCGATGATAAATGTGCGCCGCGGCTGTGTGGATACAGCTCATTCACGTGCCTTTAATTAAAGCTACACGACACCGCCGACTGTCGTCCGTGTCGTTCCACTGAGGAGTGAACTTCTGTGATAAGGTTGTGGCTTGAAGGTAATGCGAGATGGGGGCAGTGTTGCCATTGGGTGTGAGTTCAGGCCTGGGGGATGCCTGCGATGGGGAGCTTTGAGTGCGTGCGGAGACCTTGTCGCAGCGGATGTTTGAACGGCGCAGATCTGGCGGTTTTTTCGGTGAAGTTTCGGTGATAAGCAAACGCAGATGGCCGTAAAACTTAACCCTGGGTCATGATTATTGTTTTTCACTCACACAGATGTGCCACTGTGAGTTGAGAGTGAGTTTTGGGCTGATTAAGTTTCGGGCTTAGATTGATAATTCCATTTTGAGTGGCGTTTTGGGTGGATTTCAACACGCCAGTGGTTTGGACTGAATTCGAGGAATGTTGCATGGCTACGAATGAGTGGGTAAAGAGTATCTCTCTCTCTCTCTTTATTCGTTTGAAAGGTCTATCTGTACCGAACATAAAATTCTTTCGAGCTCCACAGCGATTTTTCTGCGCGATGCGCATTTAAAATGTCTCAACGGCTCTTTGCTACAATTCTGACTTAATTTGACCTACATACGACGCGTTGCGTTGGCTTTAAGGGTCGCTGTGCTGTGTGGCTTGTACACATAGAGGCGCGACTAAGAAAAGAAAGCCCCACAAGCAAAAATCGGACGGATCTTATTTCACTCTCAATTTCAATTCCGTTGTCCTTTTCACATTGTCTCCATCTTCACGTAAAATGACCAAATTTGCGAATCGTTAGTACAGTCTGGACAAATGTGGTATTCCCGGTATGCCAGCTGTCATTGGTGTCCATATCATTCAATTAACTGCCACAAGAAGGCAGTAATCATTAATCTATAGGCCAGGCCAGGTAATCTATTCTATCTGTGACCAAGCGGTGGGTTACAGCGACTTCAGTGCTCACACGTAGATTTGGGACGAAGCTTTGTGATTAGGGAATTGTTTTGGGGATCTTGTGGACCTTGGGTATTACGTCTTCCGGAGCAGAAGGTTCACTGGGGATTTTCTAAGCGTGGAACCAATTCTTGCACAATGGACTAGAAAACAAAGTCGCTGCACTTGGATTTTTCAGAGCCTGACATTACCAAAAGCGGATGAGGAAGCTCTTGGTCCTCTCTGCGTCGATGGCGTCTGGAGGAGAAGATACAACGACGAAATTTATAGGCTGTACTGGGGCATGTGCCTGGTCAAGCGTCTTCGAATACAATACTTAAGATAGCTAGGCCAATGCAACGACGACCTAGGTTGAGATTGCGCATGCAAGTGGAGAAGGAACTCAACCAACATGAAGGGCTGTATGCAGATGGCGAGAGTTCGTGCTAGCTGGAGAGGTACGTTGGTTGGGGCACAGGTCCACTCCGGACTGTAGCGCCCAGTAAAATACGAAACAGACGAATTTTACAGATTATAGCATCAGACTTCCTCGATGAATGTTTTCCTTTATGAATTAAAACCGTTTAATACAAGTTGTGTTGGTTGTGTTCTTGTTACGTTAGGTGTCTGTTTTATCCTCGGATATTCGTTTATATTTTTATAAATCATCTCTTGTCAGCTACTTTAGATCCAATCCACTCTTCCGTTGATGGTAGTAGCCTCAGCTTTATATATTCGATGCTCGGATCCCGTCCGTCCTCTTAGGGGTTGCGCTTCTTAAGTACATTAAGTTTTAACATCGCCTGAAATTTAACCAACAATAAAGTGAAATTTAAGGAAGACTTTAAGTGCGCAACTGAAGGCAGTTAGCTAAAGATCGAGCTGGAGACGCTTGTTGGTTGAGGTCGAGGTCCATCCCGGAATGTAGCGCCACCTCAAGTAAGTTAAGTAAGCGCTTGAGTGATAGAAGATAGCATCTGTCATTTTCAATGGATGGCACTTGCGTCGTTGAGACCGAAAGACTTTTCCTTCTCAGTATGTTTATCAACTCGATTATTATTTGGAACATCACATTTCACTCCCTCTGAGTAGGGGCAACGGATTATCTGTTAGAAGTATCGAACTTAAGTTGACAGTACTATTTTTCCTGGCGACCAGTCTATTAGCTGCCACGGTAAGTTTGGTTTGGCATTTAAATATGAATAGAACATGAACAACGCTTCCAAGTTGTGCCAATTTGACCAATTCACCAATGTGCCTTTGATCCAAATTTTTAAAAGCGAATTTTGCTTCATCCGTGTACTTTTAGTTAAATGGATAATGCAGTAAACAAAAGTACCATATTGGGAGTGATCCCTAATCCTTAAGGGTACAAGTTATATCCACAAAAACTCATTGTTTGGTGTAATTAATGAAAAACGATGCTGCTCACAACGTTAAAGGCAATGGATACCGCTGTAGACCCATGATTATTGACTTTTTCGTTCGTCAATTGAACAAACATGATGTTCAGGCAGTGGTTTCAAAACGACAGCGCAACATCTCACACAGCTCGTGCCGCAATTGATTTTTTGTAGGAAACGTTTTGTAATAGCATAGTTTCACGTTACGGACACGGGAATCGATCCCAAGAATCGTGAGGTTTAACACCCCTTGACAATCGTTTGTGGGTGTTTGTCTCTACTATACGGCGATAAGCCCGAAACATATCATCATTTGGATGACAACAGTAGCCAAGTTATTGCCGATATACGGCCCCAAATGTCAGAAAAAGTACTCCAAAAATTGGGCCTCCAGATAAGGCTACATACGAGCCAGCCAGGTGGTGATATGCCTGAAAGCATGTTAATCACGATTTCCGTAAGATTATCTTTGGAAAAAAAGTCAAAAGTTCATGTTAGTTTAGAAAACGCATCTCTGTTTTATTTCATTTCCAAGTTCCACATCTCTGAAACGAACACCCGTTTTAAGACCTATATAATCTCCAAGCTTGAGTACAACGCTCCTATCTAGTCTGTTCGTTCAAAGATGTCTCTGGACAGAATCCAAAAGCGAGCAATAAAACTCATTGGAGGCAACAATATTGCTAAGTCTATTGACTCTTGTCGAGTGCTTGCCACTCTTTTATTGCTATTTAAACAAAAGATGCTTATCTAAATTAGCCAGCTACATTTCTCCACTTCAAGAATTCACTCGAGTTCACGCTTGGCTCGGAGTGCTCACACTATTATCAGCTGTCAAATTTTGGAAGCCCCTACCAGTAGATTTGACAGTTCAACGCTAATACGACGTAAACTAACAATTGTATTTCTTTTTCTTAAATCTTAGGTTAGTTTGACAATGACAGCTGTTACATGGGAAAATAAACGCAGTGGATTGTGATGAACACCTGTTCTTGTTTTACATGAATGTGGAGAGAAAGGGGAAAAAACTGCATCGGCAACACTGATTGGAAATTCTATGAGAACATTTAACATTTCCAATAGTGTTGGGAAAAAATTATCACTGATTAACAAGTCGATTAAATAAAGTGTACAAATCATTTAAATTGATTGTCACAGTTTTTGTTTGCATTCAAGTTTTCACGTCTACATATTTCGTGGCCAAAGAATGTTGTGATTCTGATGCTTCTAACTAAAAACCAACCTTCACAAAAATGATTTTTTAAATCTTTAAAAAGTTATAATGTACATGCATTGCCCGTGAAGGGCTTATAGAAAGCGAGTTTTGCAGTGTTGAGTTGAGCAATAGGGTTGAGATCAGGTCGAGTGGATATTCCTAAAGCTAAAGAGTAATCAAATGTAATTGAGTCTAAATGTAGACATATCAAAGACACAGCCTCATCTGGAGAGTAAAGCCGGATCTACTGCCTCGAACGACCAATTTGAATTACCAAGTTGCTTCTTTTTGTACAAGAAATGTGGAAATCATAAAGAAAGTCTTTTACAAATTCCGCATAATATTTACAGAAAATTTATATCGCATAACTTCTAAATAATAATTGAGTGATACTACAGCCTAGAAGGAACCAGGGCCTAGCTTCTACAACATCGACTCATGCGCACTATTGTTCTCTCACAAGCAGAAGGTACCTAAAGTTTTTTGACGGCTCCTAACGGCAAGATTTGAGAAGCTTTTCATAGGGAATCTGTGATTGTTGTTAGCAATTCACAAGAGGTGGAGCCGTGAAAAAATGCGGGGTGTTCAGATCGGGAATCGAAACTGGAACCTTGGCGTGCGGATCGACGCACTTACCCACTATGCCAGGGCGACCTGCCTTTTCGCCTTGTTTCTTTAAATTCTTTAGCCTTAAATTCGAACACTTGTTTGTAATGAAACTTAAGGAAACCAGTGTCTCTACAAAAAGCGATATTGGAACTTTTAAAATCCCGATCTGACAGCTTTTGACACCCAATTAAAAATCATCAAGCAACTGCAAATCGAAACTTATCCTCTGCTGTGGAACTCCTACTCTCACTTCTTTTAAAAGATGAAACGATGATAATGGCCAAGTTCCTTCAAAGTATAGGATTCCAATCTTTTAACTCAAAACGATATTTTTTTGAGAGATTTGGCTTTCATATGGAATAAAATGGGACTAACAATTCTGTGGATGAGATATGCCTGTATGAGGAGTGGGGTGCGTTTTGGTTATTTGGAAAGGAAGGAGGATTTGATGCCGACGGACACAATATTCCATAACGTTACACACATAATATCATCGAGCGAAAATTCATACAAAAATATAAATTGCAAATGGGCAAGGATTTGGACACAGACTTCGAAAAGGATAGATATAAGAACATGAACCAGAACTTGGGTAGGAAGTTAGGTAGGGGATAAGACAAGAACGTTTATGAGCGCTTAGACATGTAATAATAATAATTGAGTGGCACTACAGCCCACAAGGGACCAGTGTCTAGCTCCTACAACAACTACTCGTGTTGTGCGTGCTTCTCTCGTACAGCACTCTTGCCAATTCGGAACGCGGATACTTGAGAAACTTTTCATAGACAATAAGTACGCTTTGAGTCTTGTCAGCAACTCGAAAGAGGTGGCGCCGTGAAAAAGGTGTGTCCCGTCCAGGATTCGAACCAAGAGCTTCTGCGTGCGGGTCGACGCACTTACCACTACTCCACGGCGACCAGTACTTGGCAGACATGTACTTGGCCTAAAACGAAGACAAAGTCTTGGGCCATGAATTAAATTACAATTTCGGAAAGGACTTGAACATTAGATCGCGGCTTGAAGAAGAAATCGAAACGCAATACGGACAATTACGTGGATAAAAAACTAAATAATGACTTCGTCAATGATTGAGACTGCTACTTACACAAAGACAAGTGAAAGGATTTGGAGAATTGTTTATCCCTTAGCGCTATGGTTCCTTCAGGTCCCACTGTCTTAGCGGAAGGATGTAGTAACTGTTCTACTTACTTTCTCCTTCCCTCATTATTAGGGAGGCCTATCTTTGTCTTCATACGAGTATATGGGATTGAAATTTGGGTTGAATTTGTGAATCTTTGTAAAGATTCCGATGGGGAAGAAATTGTTTCTTTTAAGTTGACAATGCTGTCGCTGTCATCTGGCCCATATCATGTCAGAATTCTCATTACTCTTTGAGATACGCGTTCTTTGTGAATGTTTTGATTTTCATATCTTTTTGAAGCACTTCAGAGATTCCTGTTGCGAGAACATTGCAAATTTTCTAAGAGGCCTTCGGTGAGAAAGTTCTGTCGAGAAAAAGAAGATTGGTACAAAATGTTCAAAAAAGGTCGAAAAAGCGTATAGGGCGAGGCAACACAATGAGCATCAAATGATGACGAAGAAATAAAGGCTATACCTAATATTGGATTATCAAACATATTTTGCATTTTTGGAGAAACGTTGGTACAATACACTTGTATTCGAGAAGAACAACTTTGAGGGCAATGAAATGATTTCAGAAGGAGCTTAAGTTTGGTGCATGACATGATATGAGGGTTTACTGGAAAGAAATGAAAATCTGATACACCTTAGATTTTCACTTCTTCTCCAACAAATTAGGGAAAGTCCTAAGCAAAGCCTTTCTTAAATGGGACATATAAGCGGTGGAAGCCTTACAGCCAATGTAAAGCCAGTTGCAGGAGATTCAAAGCGATATGGTTGAGCGATAATGGATGTTTTTTAATATTATGACCTAAGGGATAGGTTAGAACAAGATGGGACAACGAGTCCCACCACACGAACATATATGGCCTGTTGCGTGAGAAGTTTCCTCGTGGCATAATTTAAGCTTTTAGTGCCGTCAATTGGCCAACAAGATCATGCGATTTGAAATCGTTCGAGTTATTCTGCAGTGCTATGCACAAAAAACGTGTTGAAGCGAATAATCAGCGAACTCTCGACGCTTTGAAAACCGATATTACTCAAGTAATGGCTGAGATACGGCACGAAATAAGGGACAACGTGATTAAAAATTACCTCAAACGTATCACATACTGCGAATCTTCCCGAGTTTTTTCTTTATATAGTTGGCGCGTGCTAAAGAGGTTACAACTACCCTTAAGTGACCGGATTTAAGTCACAGCACGGGCCGAAAAGTGACCATTTAGCTTCGAAATCAAAAATGAATGACCCTGCAGGGACATCGGAAACATTGGCTGGGCCAGGCCAGGTAGAGCGAATAGATAACTTTGCAGTACAGTCTTTGAATTAAAGCCGTTGGGAAAATGCAACAGACGACGTCCTCATCTATGATGACACACAAAAGTGGAAGAGGATCTCAAAGAACTTGAAGTATGAGTTTGAAGGCAGCTGTCTAGATGCTTTGTTAACTAGGGAAACATGTTTGTTGAGGCCCAGCTCTACCTGGGACTGCAATGCCATCTCAAGGAGAACTCAGGAAAATTTGTCCAGCTTTATCATATTTGACTCAAGATCAGTGATCATTGCCTTTACCTCTCTCTTAATTGCCTTGTCCTAGAATTGTTAAGATATGTCATCACAGAAACGTCAAATGAAAACGTATCGGACTTCAAACCAAGTAAATAATTACTGAAACAAATTAAAATTTCTCAAATCAAAAACTCGTCTCATTCTGCATTCACTTATCAGACTTCAAAAGAATTAACCGATAAATTGAAATAAAGTGGCGCCCAACACTCGACCATGCAATAATCTCAAATATTCACAAAAAATCACGTTTCATTCGCCAACAATGCGCATACACGCTGAAAATCATCTAATTTAATCACACACTGAGAAACGAGAAATATCCGCAGTGCCGCAGATAATCATCTCTTCACCACCCAAGGCCACCAGATAACTCTCATTTATCTTCCGTCAAAAAATCTCTGCACAGCAAACTCTTAATGACGTGACTCTAATTATCAGTGAAGAGGTGGTGAGGGGTGGGGGATATTCACATGGCATATATTCCATTGATGAAGTCAACAGGGCCTTGCCAATGGTGCACGTATCTAAGCGGGTCATCGCATTCGATAACGGGAATCTACTTCAAATCGGGCGTTGCAATCGAATGCATTCACTGGCACGTACTGAATAGCCTGGGCAGCACTCAAATCGCCTAATTTACAGGAATTGGCAACACTTTTCCCACTTCAACCCTGAACACTGAAGGAACGCTCTCAAACAGTGTGCTTTGTGTGTGGGTTACAAACTTTCCTCTGTCCACATGCAAACGATTCCATGACTGCATCGGTGGAGCCCAGCTAATGACTACCGTTGTGAGTGATAATAGATTCACTCCCTCTCTCAGCCAGATGAGATAGTTTTTGTGTACACTCCTGTAGTTGAAATCTTGGTTTTTTTTGTCGTTTGTACTTTACTTGGCATTAGACATTTGGCTTCGTCTTATCTGCTTCAGTTCTCTTCCTATCTCGACGCCACCCCCTCCCCCTTCTGGGGGGCACTCGATCATCTATTTCTGGGGTAGCATCCGTGTGCAGGGTGAAGGTGTGCACTTAGGGTAGGCGAGAGCGAGGAAACTAATATATTACATCCATAATGGGGGGGGGGGGGGGAATGGGGACGAAAATAAAAGAAATATCCACTTTTGACATTCAACGATACACTCGCAGAGTTGCCCTCGCGGCGGGGATGAAGCCGAGACGACCAAGCGGCCGGCCAACAACAACAGAACTAAAACTAAACCGAGAACACAACACCGACCAAGAGAAATGAAGTGGAAAAAAGTTCTAATTTAAAAATACCCACAAGAACGAACCTCCAATCTTGTTCACCCATTAGAATCGAATGAGGAATGTAGGGGTGTGCGTGGATGTGTGCGCATGTGTGTGTCTGTGTGTATGTGACATCGAAGTGTAACTCGTGCTAAACAGCGGCGCGTTACTATCGAACGCAAAACACTTTCGGATTAAAGCGGCACACAGTCCACAGAACTACGACAGCTCCAACTGACAGATAGTCTGCACCTGCATGAATGTGTTTGCGTGTGTGTGTGTGTGTGTGAGGGGAACACAGGGCGGGATGGGGGTGGGGGGGGTGTTAGATTTTTGTTTTTAGAGAGCAACTACACTAAACATACGGACGAATATTCGTATCTCAACTGGCCGGCACTAGCGAGTGATTTGTATCTGCGCACCACACGACACTCTGTGCGTGTGTGTGTCTCAGAGAAGTGTGCGAGTGTGTGTTACTTTATTTTTTGCCTTTCGTTCTTCGATTCTTGTTATTTCATACGTTCATGTATACAAATTTGTGTGTTGATTTTTTTTTTGGTTTTATTGTATTTTTCTTGAACTTTTGGCTGACGGAGAGAAGCGAAGCACGAGTTCTGTCTAAGTACCTAACAGGCATAGTTGGTTCGTCATCGTCGGATAAGAAGAGCGGGTTTGTGCTTTTTCAGCGAGCGGGCGCGCACGCTGTACAGAATTGAATATTTATAAATTATTTCGTTTTTTTCCCCCACACACAACACAAAACAAATAAGCAAAAATAAAAAAAAAATTTTCAATGAAATTCAACACATAATCCTTGTGAAACTGTTCAAATAATTTTTACCGGGCAACAAAACAAAAATCCATCAAATTCGAAAAACCGAAATCGAATGAAAAGTCAAAGTTTGTTTCGATTTTGAGTGTGTTTTTATTTTTTTCCATTTTTCCTTTTTGTTCTTGTTCTTGCCGTGAAGCAACGTGGAATATCAAAAAAAAAAAGAGAAAAAAAATCGCAAAAATATATGACGGCGACGACGGCAAAGATGTTTATCTTCTCTGTGGTGCTTTGAATGAAACAGAAACAAACACAAAAATAAAGCAATTAAAAAAAAATATTTTCATTAAGAGACGGCAAACAAAAATTCAAAAATCTAGTTCGACGAGCGACGCAAATGCGTGAAATGTCAAAAGTGTCAAAAAACAAATTGGGATATCCTTAACGTGAAGCTTTTTTTCTTCCTTGTCGTCCTTCGAAAAAAAAGGCAATTCTCTTGCTTCGTTGTTTTTGTTCATTTTTTTTCGGGTTTTTCTGCTTTGATTTATCATACACTGCCACCAGCCAGTGTGTTGAGCGGGTGATGTTCAGATTGTCGTACAAACTAACTCACACTACACATTGCCACTAAATCAATCTGAAAGGAAAATAATATCTATATCACAAAAAAACATTTTTTTCTCTTGAAAAGTGTACCCAAAACAGGAAAAATAAAACGAGAACAAAATAGAGGAAAAATCGTATCTACTGTCAGAAGAAACTACGCACACTCCCTCACTGTTATACCAACTATTCCTCGCGACTATCATAACATCATCATTCATGCGATTCTCTTGATATTTTCCTCCACTCCGCCATCAAATGATTCGTCGATGGAAGGGTGGTGAACGTTTAATTTCTCGTATTTTACTTTTCAACTTTGGCTAAAACAATTCTCCTCAACTCGCAAAAATCACCAGAAAAAAAAACTCTCCTGTGAATAGTTGCAAAAAAAAAAAATAAGAAAAGCTTCCCCTTCAACCGTCACCTCGTCAGCCGAAAGAACAACAAAAAGAATTGATTTTCCGTCATTTCAAGTAAAACTATTCGAATTTCGTCCTGTGCTTGTGCAATATTTATATACAACCAAAGCACTACCCATCCCCCCACCATCTCCCCACAAAAAAACGGAACAGTGCAAAAGAAACAAAAAAAAAATCAACATCCTCCTACAATCAAGTTGAAAAAGGATAGCGGTCCTCTCCTCTCACTTTTAGTGACTATACTCTCTCCAACAAAACATAGTTAGGACTTCTTCTTCTTCGAAAATCACACACATTTGCTCATCGTTCTCGTTTCTCGTCCTCCGTCGCCAGGATACAAAACAAAATATCTCTCTCTATATATTTTTTATTTTCTTGTTTTTTACATTTTATCCAAAAAAACAACAAAACAATACCAACAACAAATTGAAAAAGTACCCAAAATTGAAAAAAAGAGGCTCACTGTTGTTTTTCGTTTCTGCAAAAAAAATTGTATATATATATATAAAAAGGAGAGAGAAAATTCAAATAGTTCAGCAGAATAAAGTAGTTTAAAGAGAAGAAAAACCAAAAAAAAAAGTAAAAGAAAAATCAAGTGTTGTTATATTTTTTTTTGTTCTCATTTGTGTGTTAATTTACGGTCACAAAAAAGTTTTGATGTTGTACACCTTCGAAAACGTAGTGAAGAAAAAATTTCTTATCAAAAGTGGTGCTCTATAAGGAATACTATTCAATAAAATATTCAAATAAAGCAAATAAATTATAATTAAGCAAAAATAAAAAATATTAGAGGAAAACAAAAGAAAAAAAAAAAAAAAACTTAGTGCTAGTGCTGTTATTGTTGACTGTTGTTAACTAGATATTCACTTTAGTTCCAAAGTAGTGGTTATTTCTTATTTTTTTACGCGTACTCAGTGTATCCTCGCTGTCCCCATCTCTCTCTCTCTCTTTCGTACGCTCACACTCACTCACTATACCAAGTAACCACACAAGTCACTCAGTTTTGTTAATTAATTTGTTATTGTTATACGGAAGAAAATAATAAAATCTAAGAGCTTAGCTCATTGTGCGTGCTGTGTTGTTAAAACAAAAAAACCAAACAAATTGTAAATAAAAAAACAACAACCCCCTATAAGAGAAATCCGATAAAATAAAAAATAAAATTAATTTAAATAGCAAGCAGTGAATATATAGTATTAAATGAATTTGCGGTGCCTTTATTTATAGTCAAACAAAAAATAAAAGTTATACATATATTTATTAAGTAAAAAAAAAGATAAATTATCTACAACGCTTAAATTTACATAAATCGTTAAAAAAAAATAATTGTTAAACAAATTTAAACCCCAGCAAAAATTTTCAAAAAAATTCAACGATCTCTGAGTGCTTTGTTATATTTTTTTTTCGGTTTTTTTTTTCTTGTGAAGAAAAGTGCAATTTTGGTGGGCTGGTGTTAAAGCTTCAGTTGCACCTACACCCTCGACATCGCCCTCTACATTTCATTTGTGATTGAAAAGTCTCACCACAAATTGTTTATGAAAAAATGAGTGACAGGGAGCGATCGTCCCCAACTCTGATCGAATCCGGATTAAAAAATTTAATTGGCGGACGGGATAGTAATTATCCATTAATCAGCGGTATTAATGGTAAGTATCTAAGCCCAGCACACACAAAAATTCATTCCAATCTCAGTTCTGTTTTTTTTTTTTCTCTTTCGTCTGTGTTTTCGTATATATGAAGTTTTTTTTCGTTTTTTTCGTTTTTTTGGAATGCACCCACAATCTTTTGCACCTCATTTATCATGTATACTATCTATATATAGATCGCCAAAAAAACAACAACACACATAGGAATTAAATATGAATTAATTTACAAAAGATGATAAATTGTATCTGTTGTTGGGAGAGGAGGCAAAAAAAAAGAAACAGAAAAAACGGAAGTATTTAGAACGCATGCTTTTCATTTCAGTTCATTCGATATCGAAAATTCGAAGTTTGGGGAAATGCGCAGGGTCTGTTCTCAATTTATTTGTTTTTGTTGTTTGCCATTCTCTCCATTCGCGTATTCGTGCCTTCGATTCCTTGTTATTTTGATTCCTTTCTACGCTTTCCATCATTTTTGCATCGCTCTTCCCTGCTTTTGCATTCGCATGGAACTGTCAAAACATTGTGACGAATGAGCTGATTAGGGAATATTTCGCGAATTTCGTGGCTATCATTTAGACAGAACCTTATCTGGAATTTTGGAATTGAGGAGGGTATCAGCTTACGCACGAGATCTGTCTGCCCAGATACGAGCACTGTAGCTGCCGCGAAATTCAGAAGTCTGCTGCGACACACGGAAATCTGTGTGTACAATCGAATCTAGATGATTTAGGAGTGAAGTTTAGAGGGAAAAGCGTAGATCTGTCTGATTCTGATTGATTTTTTTTCTTTTTGGTTCCATTGCTGCGATTAGAACTTGTTCCTTGTCGTTGTGGTGATTAATGACGGAGTGAAGTTGTGCAAACTGGTTATCCGCTGGCGGGGCGGAGAGGGATGGTGGAGATTAATTTGGTTTTTCAGTGATTTGTTGTTTTTTGTTTTTTTGTTCGGTATTTCACGTGAGCTGTTGTTGCGTTTGAACGTCTCACGATAAGATAGAGCTGCGGCATATCTTGGGGAAGTGTCATTTGACTGGAATACGTCGAGCAGGCGGTGGAGTATTTCTGTTTTCGCTTGAAATTAACACGATTTGTGGAGCACTCCTACTTGGTGACTGGGGAAATGGGTGTTTGAATGGTTGGTTATCGTCGTTGTCACGAGCACGTTTGGGAGAGGAAAAAATAAGTGGAAGGGAGGCTTTTTTTTGTGGTGTTTTTCAAATCGGCACGTGCTTTAAAGGAACTCGATTTGGTTTGAGAATTATGTGAAGGACGTCTCCAAAGCATTTGCAAAGTGGCTAACAGTCCTTTTTCCTAGTGTGACTTCTTCTTAGAAGTGATGCCACGGTTTGCCAAATAGTTCTTAACCGAAATAGCAACGTGGAGCCGAGCGTTGTCATGATATTTGGGGCCTTTTTCGCATATTTGGGGCGTCTTTCGGCTAGTGCTCTCTTCAAACGGTGGCGTTGTCCATTGATGGTTTCACCCGGTTTTAGCAGCTCATTATACAGCACACCCTTCAGATCCCACCAAAAAGAGAGCATTACCTTCGCGCCATGGACATTCGGCTTTGCTGTTGATTTGGCGGGTTCTTCGAGTTTCACTTATGATCTTTTGCACTTGGACCTGTCGTAATGGATCCATTTTTCATCACCAGTAACAATCCAATTCAAAAATGACTTCCTTTTGTGGCGCTCCAGCAGCATTTCCGACATGCAAAACTGCCGTCCCATGTCTCTTGGCTTGAGTTCCTGAAAAACGAAGGAGTCTATCTTTCCCTTTCCATAGGTAGGGCACATGGTCAGCCAGAGGGGTCAAATGAACGGATACAGGAACCGCGTAATTTAACAAAGAGTCCCGTCGTTTCTAAGTTCACTTCGAAGTGCTACGTGGCAATATTTCGGCAATATTTCGGCAATAGATTGGTAGGTTCTTGTATAGGCCTCTTAGACCACAGAATAAGATTAAGGAACTCACTCGAAATTTTCTAGAAAAATAATAATTCACGAAGCTTTTCAGTTTTTTTTCGCAGTAATCGTGCAACGTTGCCGACAGTTTCAATGCATCATGGCGAACATGTACATTCATATTCCTTATTGCATTGCCTACGGCTCTGTTGAACAGTGGCAATGGAAATACGTGTTTAAAGGTAACTGAAGAATTGACATCATCATCAGTTAGCCAGAGGTTAACTTTACACCAGATTTTATTCATCTTTTTAGACAAATCTTAAGTCCGGAGTGAACTATGTCAGTCTTGTGCTCCAAGTCCAAATCAAAGAAATTCTAAATAGAGTTTGGAATTGCGTGGATACATACTCGTGTTTTGAATTTATTCCATGAAGTCCCTTTTTTTAAGGGGTTCCTTTCTTTGGATGACACCTGCCTCGGACAGACATCTTCCTAAAGAAAACACCTTTCGTAAGAGTACACCTTCCCTAGGAGGATACCTTCCTTAGAAAATATTTTTCTTCTGAGTGTACTCTCCTCTTTCTTTTCTAGAATAATACCTTTCTTAGGAGGAAGCCTTTTTTTGACATGATTATTACTTCCTTAGGAGGACACCTTCCCTATGAGGATGCGTTCCCTTAAAAGAGGCCTTTTTTATGAGGACATGTTCCTTAAAATGACATCTTTCTTAGAAGGTAAGCTTTGTTAGGAGACACACCTGCCCGAGGAACAAATCTTGCTTGGGAAGACACATTTCACATGCATTTTATCAGAATCTTGTATATTCTGCACGAGGACATAGAAGAAGTGTGTCTTTACCTCGAGAACTCCAACAAATGAAAGAAAGCTACCAAATTTCACATGATTGCAAACTTTTAAACTGCTAGTCGTGCAGTGTATACATATATTTATTTTTGTTGCGCAGACAGGAAGACGAAAATCGAAATTTTTCCAAACCGCATTCATGTGCTTGTACATCCGTGTCAGATAGATTACATCGGCATTTCGGACATGCATGCACCCAAAAGAAATGAGGTCGTGTAGTACAATTTTTACACAAATCGAGGGCTTTGAAAATTCGGTGGATAGAGTGAATGTTTAAAAAAAAAACAAACTATGCTATGTGTGTTGGGATTTGGAGATACATCAAAGTATTGAACATTTCGAGGTATTTCTTAGCAAAATTTCATTTGCAGATTGTGTCATTGATGAAGTCATTCTCTATGAAACCGTTAGTTGTGAGACTTTTAATGAAATATTTTTTCTGCATAAACAGAATGTTTTCAATGGTTCTGTGATTTTATGTGAATTTGGTGAAAATTGAATAAAATTTCTGCTGAAGCGAATGGAGAGTAAACTGAATAAGACTTGAAGTAAGAGGCAAATAGAATTTTTAAACCAAAACTTGGAGAAGAACAAATGTCCAAGGCCTAAAGTCTCAAAAGCCCAAAACCATGTCATGAACTTTCAAAGAGGGAGCTTACATACATGAACTGATTTCAAATCTCCTCCAAAACCTACAGCGAGCCCTGACAAAAAGATTGCTGTGAGATGGTATGTAGCCTTAGACTGTTTTTTGAAGTTTTGGATTTTCGGGACTTTTAATCTCTGCGCTGCTCGGAAATACGGAAATCTAAAGCTAAATTTGCTTGTTGCTTTTCCTATTTTCCGTATCCGATCCTTGAACTCCACTTTTCTGAACATGCACAAGATTATTTGGTGTCATTATTGAGAGCTTCTTTGGAAACCAAACATCCAAGAGTGGTCCTGTAGCCATTGGGAGCTCTTTACTGCTGCAAAAGTGCTGTAGGATTCTTCAACCTACTGGATCTATACTTCAGACTAATTCTTCCTACTCCCCCTTCCCCCTTTCATTATTTCCCACTGCATGGTGGATAGATTTGTGTAGAAGTATCGGCTTCGCTATGCACCAGAGGTTCGTTAACAATTACACTAACCGCTGAACTTAGTGTACTCCTTCGCTTGTCTCCTCTAGAGCTAGTAGGCAGACAGGTTGTCTTTTGCAAAGTGGACGCTTTCACAATTTTGTCTTTTTTAAATTGCTCGGCACATCAACCTACTTATCTCCTTAGACACTAATCACGCCATATCCGAAGACTTCTTCGAGAATAATCCCTCACCTAGCATGTTCTCTAGGGTTGACTGGCGGTCTGATTTACAGTCAATGGACGGTTTTCTGCAAATCTTGATGGAGGGATGGTGACCAAGGGTGTATTGGCTACCCTAGGGACCTTCATTTGTATCGGTCATTCAATTTTAAAATTAATTAATGCCCATTAAAAAGGCAATCGCCAGGTTAAGGAACAACGTACGAGTATATCTAAGAGGGATCAGCAACGATCAAGTTTCAGCTCTTTAATGTGCTTCATATCTGTTTACGAGATGTCTAAGTATTAAAATATTCAAATGATGTGAGTGCCAAACCCTGTGGGGTTTCCATATAATTGCTGCTTACTCCTCCAGGATTTTAAACTTTTATGCCTGACGCCTTGATCCTTGATCCATCTGGATGCGGTTTATAAAGCGAGTAGTAAATAGTCCAAAAGCACAACGTGTCGTATCACCAAGTTGACCTAACCACACACAAACGCTGAGGGCCTGTTTTACGTAGTCAAATAAAAACGGTTAGTGACGCACTTCAACTGGTACTTTCTTACAGAAGAGGGGTTTCTTAATTCGCGTGCCACCACAACGTTCTCTTACTAGAGTCTCAAGCGCGCCCTGGCTGGAAAGGTTTGGTGGTTGAGGTCCAGGTCCATCCGGACTGTGGTGCCCATCGAAGAAGAAAAAAAAAACAATGTCAGATGAACAGTCCTAAAATTAAACATTCAGCATGCGAGTCGACGCACTTACTCAAAACGGTGTGGCAGGCAAGCTTTTAAGCGATTCGTATGACTTTGTTTGACTTGCTAATTGTGTAGTTGTAGCAGTCCTTCGAGAACACAGTGTAAGGAAGATTTGTTTTTGATAGTTTTGAGGGGTTACAACGTGAAATTCTATGACAGTTTGAATTTTGAAGAACGGCAAGACAAGTTGTGCTCTTATTCCACTTTTATTAGCCGTTCTGTGTTCTGCAATGTTAATTTCTTGAGAATGCTGCACCGATCTGCAGTTCTCTACAGGGATTAATGTTGAATTTTATTCAGTGTCTATACACCATGGGCGTCGGGCCTGTGTACTGTACATGGACTGACTGTTGCAGCGCAGACGAGGTGAGGCATCTTTCACATTGGGAGATTTGAGGGTAAGTCATCTTTTTTTCGCAGACGTTCTCATGTCCTCCCAAACGGAACTTCGGCGCGCGCTCGATATGTTTGTGGCCGTATGTACTGATGCTGGAATTAAGTTGAATGTGGACAAGGCCAAAGATATGGTTCTTTCCAAAACTCTTGTCTACACGATAGTGGTCCCATTCAAACAGGTGGAGAAGTTTAAGCGTCTCGGGGTCTTTTTCACCAGTAATGGAAGGAGCAACATTGAGCTGAACCGATTTTGAATCAGCTTATAAGTTCGGTAATAGGCAAGGCCGAGCTTGGTCTCAAGGCCAAATGTTTATTCCAACTCTCATCGATAGTCGTGAAATTTGGGTAACGACCGAAAGAATAAGTAAAATATCTTCAGTTGATGCACAGAGGTACATACGAGTACAAGTAAATCCGGCCTTAAGGTCAAAGCTTAGCCACATAAAAAAAAAACAAAACATTGCACCATCCAACAGAAGACAAAGAAAATCACTAACTAACAAGATAACTCTGCTGACCCCAACCCAGCCAAAGATGCAACTTACGTATATCTGCCTGAAAGAAAACAAGTTTTGTGTTTTCTTCCGGGATTTCAAAAGCCATCAACCTCTTAATAGGCACTCTGAATGTTGACTCGATCATTGAAGGTTTCCGACTGCCGCCTGATGCTGCTTGAAGTGGTGGTGGCACCTAATTACCTCTGCTTTGTTTGGTCACTGAATTTTGTGCAAGACTTAGGTGAGGATTCAGAAGCTAGACATGATCAGTGGTAATGCTTTATTTCTCAGAAATTCAAACTACTTATTCATAAACAAATGTTTCCAGTTTCTTTTGTCTGCTGTTTGTTGCATAACACTGATCTTTTATGGCATATTGCCGTTTGTCTCGCCGGATGTCGTTAATTTTTGCATAAATTACGGGAGAGTTTTCGCATCTTTTGACGGAATTTCCTATTAAAGTTGATTTTAAATGAAATAGAGGATCAGTCAATATCGCCTGTCAGTTATAAAGGAATCAACTTCCAGTCCGCATTGGTTTTGATATTGACTTGGGTTCGAACACTCTCTGAGGCAGACGCTTGCTGTGCATGTAACAGTGAGCCGAAAGATCTGACCTCAACTGTCTGTTGTTTTGCTTCTGCTTGGAAATAAGTGAAATGCCCCAATGGACGCCTTTTTAGTTGATTTTATGATTCTGACCATAAGATTACATTTTTGGGCTGTTTAAAATAAATGGTTTGGCTTCCTTAACCTGTGGAACATCCGTATGAAGTCAAACTTTAGGGACCTTAGCCAACTTGAGAAACATACACGGAAGGCAGGAAGTTCTTCTACCCTATGCATGTAGAATCTATGAATACAAGCGTGAGCAGCTCAGCTGTTGGGGGTTTGTTGCTGGCAGCAAGAGAAAGAGTAAGAGAGAGAGTGAGACAATTTTTTGTTTTGGAAATCATCCATGATCGAGATGACGAAGAAGAAAGAAAAACGTTACCAAAAACAACTTGACTTCTTTGTCCCATATCTTCCCTCATCTTCTCCTACATTATCCTATCACTAACAGTAACTGCACAGAAAAATTTCTTTAGCGGAAATCAATTCCTTTCCTACTCATAAAACATCACACAAATACATTCAGGGCTAAGAACCCCATTTAGATTTTACAGATTAAACAATCGGTTGGTGAATTATGGAAGCGGATAGCGTGCAAATATTTCATAAGGAACGACGTGTTAATGTTATCATCGAAGCTGTCAATGTGACATTTAATTACTTTTTCGTTTTGCCTTCCATATTTTTTCACATGCACGCGTGGGTGGCGGTAAAGTGAGTCGAAGATTGTATGGAGAGCGGTTTTGTGAATTATTTCTCAGCGGTACCGAATTTGGAACGTGACTTTGAATTAATTTTCTATTGGAAATTGGGTTTTTAGGAATTATGCGATTTTTGCTTTTGATATTTTTGTAAGGTAGTGGTTTTACTTAACCTATTAGCCATTAAAAAGTTGTATTTTTTGAGTGCAGGTGTTTGAATATTTTAGGCTTTTAGTTGACTTTTGGGCACAATTCTTTATTCTTTTCTCTTGGAATCAGTTTTGCCCGACGCTATCACGTCGTCAAACAACAACATAGGTGGGTTGGATGTTTGGGTGGATGTTTCAAAGGATTAAATCAAGTCATTTTCCAACTGTCGGGAAATTCTTACAACAAATTTTGAACCAATTTTTGCCAAACATTGATTGTAGATGAGATTCCTGTAATGTTCTTTGTCCACCCACATCTTCTGCAAATTATTTTGCATTAAATAGCTTCAAAAAATACCCTCAAATGAATGTTAAATAATTCAGGGACTCCTTAAAAGCCCAACATGCCTAAAACTGAAAAAGCACTAAAATCTTGAAGTTTTTAAATTGAAGTTTGCTTCAAAATTTTCTAAACCTTACCGAAATTACACTGTTTCTGTAAATAAATGCATAACACAACTAATTCTGAACCCAAAGGCTTAATACTTGCCTCACTACTGTACAATATCTTTACTCATGACTTTCCATCTTATAGAAACTGCTATGAAGTTGCAATCTCTGCAAACAATACCTGCGTCATTTATCAGATAAGTTGGGTTGTTCTAGAATCTGGTGTAAATGTTGTAGGAATATATGACAGACAGAGAAATGCTTCAAAGAGACTGATTACATTTTTCACTGAAAAAAGAAAAATCCCTTAAAATATATTTAATAATAATAATGACTGAGTGGCACCACAGCCCACAAGGGACGAGGGCCTAGCTTCTACAAAAACTACTCCTGTTGTGCGTGCTACTGTTCTCTTACGAGTAGAAGGGACCTACAGGTTTTTTACCGACTCCAAACGGCCAGATAAGAGAAGCTTTTTTTATAGACAATTGATACTCTTCGAGTGTTGTCAGCAACTCGAAGGTGGTGGTGTCGTGAAAAATGCGAGGTGCATAAACTGGGAATCGAATCTGGAATCTCTGGCGTGTCGGTTTTAGCACTTAACCACTACGCCACGGTGACCACCAAAATAACTTTAAACAGCATTGAAATTAAGTGGAATGCAAGGACTAAGCACGTTGGGGTGTAAATCGACAAAACACTTGCACATCAATCTATCTATACAAATTTTGTATTCTATTCTAAATTATAAATCCAAATTGTTTATTTATTGATCTAAGCATATAGAAATTTTACTTATTTATTTATTTGCTCCTATGTATAAGTTTCAAATTTATATATTTAATCAACTAAATTATAGCATATATCTATTACTGCGACTTTTTTTATCCCTTTTAAGTGTGTGTTCCAGTTGCCATGTTTTGAAAGTAAAACTTGAAACAAGGACAAAACGGTATCGCCCTCCTTTTCATTCTTTTCAATAACGTAGCTTGTAGTATTTGTGTTTTTTTTCTACCTGCCCCTTCTACACTTAAAAATTCAATGGAGATTTTTTCCATAAATAGCCATTCCTTTGCTTTAGTTAAATAATTCTCATATTAAACTCTAAATAATTATATACCTTGTTTGCAATAATAACCAAATCTCTGTCCTTCAAAATTGGGGACAAAATTGAGTATAAATTCAAGAAAAGCCTTAACCCTTAAAATTGTATTAGAATTAAAACAAATCGGTCTCAGAGCAGTGTGCATAGGGGGCTAGCCCTCTTCTTGGAATAGTTGTAGAATTTAAGACTTCGACACTTTCCAAAATCGTTTTCTCAAGAAGATGGTATTGCAGAGATCAATATGTCTTGTCGTCTGCCGTTTACGCACTTTTTTTGCATATTGTCTTGCTCAGTCGTCTCATCAATCTTTATTGAAAGAGGTAAACGCCGTTTATTCTAAAATAAAATAGTGAATTATATTGTTGTTTGGGTTTAAAATTATTGAAGAAATTCTGCACCTATTCCAAAGTATACAGCAATGCCAAGATGAGGGGTTGCAAAGGTGCAGCTAACCCCCCATATACACTGCACTGAGACGATTTTTAGGGATTAAGGCTTTCGAGATATTGTTCTTAATTTTGGCACCAATTCTCGGACCAATAATTTTTTGTCATATATCTTATTCTTTCAAAAAAATCTAGATTCTCTGCTAAGTAGACTGAATTAAAATAATGATAAATAATCCCATTGAAGTTATGAGGACCTGAACACCCTTTTTTTTGACGCAACTGCCCGGAGATATCAGCTACGACAAAATCACATTCAATTCAGACTGTCACCAAAATTTGACCAGTGTCCTTAAAGATGTAGTTATTTGTGTATTGTTATAAAATTCTCAAAGAGTATCAGAAAATAGAATCAAAAATATGATTTTTAACCAACTGCAGTTAACCAAGGGCATTTGTGTAAGAGCACTATTTGGCTGGCTTTGTAGAATACCTTGATTATTCCTTTTCTGCTCTATGTCCTAGGAGTATGGGCGTTATCGAATGAGAATAAGAGAGCCCTTTTTGAGAAAAAAGTTCGATGAAGAGGATTGAACAATAAACTTTATAGGCTGTATATACGGCCTGGTCAAGCGCGTGCTGATAAAACGCTAAAGAAAAGATGGACAGATTATGTAGAGAGATGATGATGAAGATGAACAACCCAGCTCCATCCCAAAAATCCAACCGAATCTGATCCAAAAAACACAGCACAACATAGTCCTTGCCCATCTACTAGACACATAAAAGACACTACCTAATAAGACAGCTATCAAATGAACGAACAGTCTTAAGAGACATCTTCCAAGCCAAGCTGCAGTGCCAATCTAAAAACTAGGCAGGATCGATATAATTTTGAACACTTCCTTAAATGTCAGAACCACCGCATAGCAGCAGTCCGACTGAGAAGTGTCAATTAAGTGTATCAGAGAATACGCCCTCGAGTGTCCCTTTTTCCATTTTTGACTCATCATGACACCGTTTTATAATCGACGTTTTGAAACGTTTAAGTCGTAGTCTGTAAATGTGAAGAAGAGGGACTGGATTGAACCTTTAACTTTTAGGGCCGTCATTTAAAAAGGTAAAGCTGCAATTTGTCTAAAATGTGATTTACCGTGTGGTTTAATAAAGAATGTTAAAAGAACACATAAATTTGAAAGTGAACTTGAAATTTGTATCATCGATTAAAAGAACAATTCATGGCAATTACTTTTTGAAAATGATGTCATGTTAAAGTTGGCCACGAATCCAGTTAAAATGGTCCAATCGAAAGGTCCAGTCATGGGAGACTAATTAAAGTTTAGCGGTTGATCTCGAGAATAATATGCGTAATGTTGGCTTCCGAAGCGTCAATCTTAGCTGGCTTATTCGTGAAGACCTGAGACTTTACATATCCCTAGGATGAAATGTCCAAAAATGTGATCTCGCACGATCCAGACGACGCAGCAAAAGATGAAATTAAGTGCTCACCAAAATGATTTCTCAACAATTCCATTATTTCACACGCTTGACTTGGCTCATGGCACCGTCTTGTTGTAACCAAAGATCACCAAGACCATGTTCTCTGAGTCTAGGAAGCAAATACTGACTTAACATGACTGCTGAGAACGACGACGAATCAATTTGATCCACAGCCACACTTTCTAAATTCACTTACTGAATGTGGTCTAAGCGGCCCCGATCAAATTTTGATCCGCAGAGCAACCTTTGGCAAAAATCATTTCATACGAATTCACTTTAATCTCCCTTACAGGGCGTACCCCAGAAGAATTCCTTTCCAATTTGTCTTGCACTTAATTTCCCCACAATCCCCAACCCCATCACCATTCCCCCGCCAAATCGGAAAATTTTAAACCTCTGCCTTCCCTTAATTCAATAACAAAAAATATGCTAGTCTTCAAATCTCATATACACAGGGTGTCTGCAAACAGAACAGAGCAAAAGAAATCATTTTTCCCTGTGAGAAGTGTATAAGAACACAAGAAGCCAACAAACAACGTTTCCCCTTAATCCGGCAGACAGAACCAGAGGCACAGCTGGAAGGTGGGATAAAGACGAGGAGAGATGGAAGGTTAAATAAGCCAAAATACTAGTATTTACAAATATTATTACAAAATCATCGCGGAAGTGTAAAAACTCACATAATTCGCCCCCACGCGGCACCAGAGGGCAACGCATGTCTCCTCGAGCGTGCCAATGCTGGCGGGGCTGTGACGCTGATTAACGAGTGTCATGTTTGGAAATTTATGTATTTCCAGACGACAATTCATTTTGCAATTAAGTGGTCATCCAAATTTTTCATGACGCGTTGCTTGAAGTTTTTTTATGTGACCGACGGTTCGAGCGCTATGCGGGGAGATGACAGCGGACGCCAGTTGATCGAAATTGACGCGCAAATGAATCTTCTGACATGACAATGAAAATGGCTTATGTTCGAATGGCTTCTGAATTTTCGTTTAGACTTCCGTGCAAGTGAACATCAAAGAGATATGTTCTGCGGCATTGACGGTGCGGGGGATCTTGACGCGCAAACAGCTCGATTAAGGGAGCTATTTCACACCGTCCACGCGGTTGGGTGTATTTTTAGGTTTATCAGAGACGTCGACGTCGTTCCGCGAAAGGCAATTGTGTGGCTGACGGTTGTAATTTAGTTTTTTATGAGCGTCGTGTTTGTTTTGTGTGTGACAGAGTTTGTTGCGCTTATCGCGGACACAGATTAGATGGTGTTCTGATTGTGTCAAGCGATAGCACTTATGAGGTCTGTTGATTCATGTGGATAAGAGTGGTTTTTACGGAGATATGAGAGTGAAGTACATGGTAGGCAGTTTTGTTTGCCAATGAATGAGATGGGGCAGCATTTTGATGGACGCCGTTGTGAGTAGGAACTAGTTCATTTTGTGGGGGAACTACCATGCCTGTCATGAGTGCGTAAGACAATCGACAAACTTTAAGGCTTTCAAAGACTATTCTGCAGTGAGGCCTTTATGTTGAGTTTGACACTACGGACAGATAGTTTGATAGAGACTTGACGGAGATTTGTTTCGTTTTTTCGCCTGGAATGGCTTAACTTTTGTTTTGGTGCTTTGAACTGTTCCCGAGTTCCTTAAAATTTCAAAGATTTTTCAGCAGTTCTCGCAAGACTAGTCGCTGACTCTAGATGGACCTTTCAGTGGCCGTTGCATTGCCCTAACGACTCTGACAGAAGGCCTACACAAATTAATTTGGGCTCCGTCTTACAAATTTTCGAGTCTTTGGGAACGAATTCGTGAAATCAAAAAATACGGATACGCCCAAACTTATAAAAGGAAAAGACCTCGAAATGCCCAAAATTCCAATAAGTCAAAATTTCGAAAAAAATATAATTTCCAAAATCGATGACCCGAATATAAAATTTGAAATGAGTAGGTTTGGCGGCGTGCTACCACTACGACATTTCACCAGCTTAAAGGGAGCTTTAGGATTTGGAGTAAGTAAGGCGGCATGCTGTCCCCATAAACCGCACCCACTTAGGGTCGCTGTAGGACTTGGAGTGATGATGATACAAACTTCTCCTGAGCTTGCTATTCACAGATATGCCAAGTTTTACGATTTCGGAATTTTGATCAATCTGAATTTTGGCCCTTTGGATTCTTGGCATTTTGGAATTTTGATTTTTCGGGATTCTGATCGTCTCCCACTTGCAATGTAATAAATTGAAATTTGGCTTTCCTATGCAGGACTCCGCCTCCTCAACTAAGGCTCATTGGCATTTGAAAATTTATTCAAAAAAATTTGCTCATCTGTCAAATATTTCGCCTTGTGTCCGGCACAAAACTCCCACCACAAATTTTTAAGGGACACACGCCCGTGTCTAGTTTCCCAATTCCACGTCGAACTGTCATACCCGTTATCCCTAATCCACCGCTTGACCACTCATACGTAATTCATCCCCTAATTGCGCACCTCTTTACCCGCCCAACTATTACTGCAGCTGCATTTATGAATATCAAGCGCAAATGCAGGCCATTATCTGTCATCATCTGTCATTTCATTAATTTTTCAAAATCCATACTCGTTTCCCTTATTACTCCTCAACACCTCCTCTCCAGCAGACTGAACTCTACACACACACACATACACATGTCAACCGTTGCGGTAGTGTGTGTGCGTGTTTTTAGGTTAATGTAAAAAAGCCGGATTTTCGAATCGAGCACTTCTCTGCCCACACACTCGCACACTCGACGAGGGGGTACGAAAAAATCGAATTCCAGCCCCTGTTTCGAACGAGGGTGCATCCCCACGGCGCATGCTCTCACACTCCCCCCATCGATGCACCCCAGTGCACAGCGAAAAGCTTTCATTTTCCGCTGCTCCTCTGCGCCTCCACGTTCTCTCCCAGTTCCTCGTCGAACAACCTTCACTGACGGTGCCGGTAAATTACCCATAAAGTCATCATCAACCCGTTTCGTCGTCGTTGCTGCTATCGCACGCCAGCGAGTAGCGTTCAAATGTCAAAAATTATGCTTGTTTCAGGCACACAGTGGCAACAGCAGTCCGAATGTGACACACAATTGGACGTCAATTAACTGTGCCGCTGGCAGTCTCCCATTTGCGTTGGAATTGCGCGATTTTTCCACTGACACATGTTTCTGTAAGTCTCCACCTCTGGCACAGTCGCTGTTGTCAAACGAAACGCGCTTGTCAAAGGCCGAAGCATGTGATCAATTTCAATGACGAAACCCGGCGAAATACACTTCGTCTCCACCCGCGTTCCTTCTGGCAGGTATTTCGCAGTTCACATGTCAATTGGCCAAACAAACAGAGGAAACAAAACAGGTACACGACGGACGAGTGTGGAGAGTGTGCGCTGGGCGCTCTCTCTCCCGCGGATGGCTCAGCGTCTCGTTTATTTTGACTGTGTCTACGCCAGTATTTTATCTGGTTCATGTCATGACTGTATTTGGCAAGTGAACACTGTTCGCATGTGACTTTTGGCTGAGCAAAGATGCTCGAGGGGCGGGCGGGCGAGGGGCGAATGATTGGTGACGTTTGCCGGGGAGCTGCGATTATGTTGTTGCTTCAGACAGGTACGGCAAGCACATTGCTCTCGCCTGGAATGTGCTGCATTCAGATGGTTGGCCGATGAGTCTGTGCCGCCTAGTAGAATTGTTGCGCCACTTTTGATGTGAATGACAGGCGGGTAGTGTCATTGGAGAGTTGTTTCAGTTGCACTGAAATGTCTACACTTCTTGGAATCGCACAGAGGCTGTGGTTTTATGATTCAGACATGGTTTACTAAATGTGACGCGGGAGTGTTATGTGCTCGCTAAATGGAGTCATGATTCGACTGATAATTGCGGATTTTATGAGGCAAGCAACAACAACAACAAGTGGTGTGATGTCGAGTTGCTTCATCATCGTTACTGGGTAAGATGATGAAAAAGTCCCTGCTTTGATGGCTTCGACGATGACTGATAATGTGAACTTTGTTTCAATCACACATGAGGCAACGATTTGAAGATACCGTGCGTCGTTGGTTGTATCTCGATCAAGAGTAGAGTGTGTACACATTTTGGCATGATTCGTTCGGAGTTACAGCCCAGAAATCTGTTTCTCTCAATTTCCGTTGATTTCCATTCTCCTTGCAGATCAACTGTCACGCACAGAATGAGCGAGATGTCAAAACGCACGCATTTGCTTGTCAGCACGTTAGAAGAGTCCGAGTCACTTATATTTTTCCCAACTTTCTTATTTTTGGTACAAAATTGATTATGAACGCATTGAAGCAGTGTTTTGAAACAAACATCATTCACAAGGTTGCAAAGTCTTATTGTGTAAAGAGCCCCTTGCGTCTGGGAAGGCGTTTCAAAAGATCAACATTTTGAAAGCTTTTGTAGACAATATAGTATTGTTGGTGAATAGAGAGAGAGAGAGAGAGAAAGAGGGAGAGAGAAAGAGAGAGAAAAATAGGGAGAGAGAGAGAAAGAGATGGAGAGAAAGATGGAGAGAGAGGGAACAAGAAATGACAACGATTGTAAGGACAAGAAAAAGAAAGAAATAGGATTGATATAGAGTTAAGAAATGTACTTATTTGAATTGAGATGTGATCTGGGGATTGCCAACATAGGAGTTGATGCAGCAGTCTGTCTGTGGCCACAAAAACAGGGCGATGGTCGCTTTAATATCCAAGAGGAATCAACAGCGAGAAGAATTTGCTGTTATTACCCACAGTTTTTGGAACTAAAGCAAAATCTCTTCAAAACGCGTCAAAAAATTATTTTTCATGGCTGCAGTGACATTAGTTCACAAGCCATAACCAAATGACTTCAACAATCCTGCTCAGAGACACATGTCTAGAATTATAGTCTATGAAGTTAGGATGCGTTAGTAATTAGATTCATAAAAAATGTTAAAATGTCATTCAGTTCAAACTAACCATCGTCTAAGACAACTTCAACAAATAGCATGTGTTGTAGGCAAAAATGTGCAATCATCAATTTTTATGAACCCACACATAACTTTAATGAGTCAGTCCCATTTCTAAGCTTTTACGTACCCGGTTCTGGTTTCACTTTCTTAGAAATATCAATTTAGGCTGTGTCAGGAATGGTAGGAAAAATATGTTTAATATAGATTAGCGTCATAAAAGTGCAGTGAATTAATATTTTGTCATCCGACGTAATCTTTGCGTTTGGAGAGGTAGAGCAATTTAGAATTATATGATGTGTGGGTTTAGGATAGTACCCAATTGAAGTTTAAAAAAAAAATGTTTGCTTAAGTCAATATTTTGTGCACCCTGTGAATCTTATTCTTGGAAACACATATTTTTTTGTCATTTGCAGATGCCTATTGAATGTCAGTGATAATCTGTGACTATAGGGGAATCTTAGATAATAAGGCCTTGTGACCGAATATTCAATTTTTGAACTAGTGACGCACCCGTCCACACGTTGCTGCGGAAAATTTTTGTGTCTACAGACTGAGTGCCGAATTTTTTTATTTGAATTAAGAAATGAGGTATTCAGTAGACGTTTAGTCCGTTTTAGTCTAAGTGCCAATTCTGAAGACAGTCGTTCCAATTGAATAAACTTAGTCCCAGGACTAACCAATTAAGGCACATTTTCTAGTTATATGACCAATGTGACCACTAACAAAACTCCCTGCACCCACCTGTCAAACAATTTAAAAAAAATGACATTCTGTCGATGACTATGGGACGATGTCCTTGAAGTGTTCATCCAGTTTTGACAAGTCATTTTAAGGGGCACCACTTGCCACATCGCTTCATAGGTAGAAATTTTGGAAATTCAAAGATTTTGGAGATCATATTTTGGATTATCAAAATGGGAACAAATTTTGTTATAACGAAGCAAGTTGAGACTTGGCTCAAGAAGTGGCCAGAAATTTGGGATGGAAATAAATAAAATGAAATTTGGATGTGGGTGCTTACTTCATGAGTAAAAATAACAAGGCCTAAAAATTTGATCTGAAAAAAAGTTGTCCCAAAAATCATAAAAAGTGATGCCAATGCCAAAATGTTCGCATGAAATTGAGTTAGCTAGTAGCAAGCTGTAAGGTGTATGGTTGAAATATACAGCTTACAGCTTGTTCCAAATTGCGTCCTGCAATTAGTGTTAATCCAAAAAGTTATCTAATTCGCTTCAGTTTGTTCTAAAGTCAAATTTGTGTGGACACAATCGCAAACCAATCATACCACGATTTTAAGCAGATTGTGTCCTAATATTGTAGACGCGAGCATCCATCCAAAACCGTCAAAATATTGCACACCCTTTACCAAAATCAAGCACTTGCGCCGAACAGGCTTTCTTGTAAGTAAGTCAATCTGCTGAAACCAATTGATGTGCCAAAAGCCGAATCCCTTGAACCACGGCCACTTCTTATGCCTTCTGTGCTATTGTTCCCTTATTTATTTCCAGATTTGGCGAGATTTAAGAACACTCTTTGGATGGTATCACCAACTCGGGAAAATACAATAAGAACAGTCCAGGAATCAACCCTGGGGCCTTCAATATGTAAGTTGACACACTTACCAGAAAGAGAGAGAGAGAGACCGTATCAGACTCAATCGTTTATCAAACACTTCCTTGAACGCAACGAATGTCCACTACATGCAGTTGTCTCTCACTTCTTAGATATGTGCTACACTCCAACATCCTTAGTATTCCAAAAAGTCATCAATTTCGAATCTTCCCTCCCAGCAAACAACACCCCACCGAAGATGTTCAGAAATTCCCGTCAGACATCACCTGTACGGGGTACTGTCAAAATTCCAAGAGACTGACAGCAGACCAGAGAAGAGTGTTTGGTTTATGAATTCCTCAACTTGTGCTTGTAAGCCGCTGGGGAAAACCCTCAGAACACCCCACAAATACACTTCTGCCCCATCGCCTGACATCTGTCAGAATCTCTGCCGAGTACAGCAGTTGAATCATACTCCGCACGAACACCTTCAGCCACAGACTTGGCTCATCATTTATTTGAGGAGAGGGAGAGAAAAATTGCATCTGGCTGGCGTCGGCTTTCTTCCCTCTCAGACAGTCAGACGTCAATTCCCTGCGCCCCCAATCGATCGGCGCAACATTGTTTCACGGGGCGGGTGCAACCCCATCCGGTATCTGTGCATCTGCATCTGCATCAGAATTATGTTGTTCCCAAGCTAAATTGAGCGTCCTAAAACAGGCAATCGAGTTCTTGGCACCGTCTTCGGTCACAATAAATTCGCTCAATTACCAAAAAAATGTTTTCGCTTTCGACACGGCCGACGGGCGACTCTGCGGAGATGAGCTGCGGTGTCTGCCCGCCGCTGCCGCCGTCGTCGCCACCGACCGATCGACAGAGCACAAGGCAATCTGTCAGCAGCAGCGGACGAGGCCCACACAATGATTCGAATGATGGATACGGGCATGTGACAGGACTTGTGAGTGCGTCAATTTACGGTTACTGCCCCTCCCCCCCTCCCATCGGCGGGCGACATGAGCTTGCATGTAAAGAGATAATTGAGCGGAGCCAATTAAAAAGTTTCCGTGCGAGGAAGGGTGCGACCCTTCCCAACGGGGGGCTTCGTTTTGAGTTAAATTGTTGCAAGAGTTGCACTCGCCAAATGGGACTGATGGTGTATGCAACGCGAATGGGACCCAAATCGCTGCCGCGGCACTGCACTTTGATTCAGAACTTGTCTCCGCTTGTGCGGTGGCCGTGCTTCAATTGGAGGAATTTTCGCCTCAGATTGGCGCCAAAAGTGAGAAATGCCCGAGATTGTGGCTTTCAGGAGCGAACGCATGTTCAGAAGTGTGCGCCGCCAGCGCATAAATTATTCTGATCGAGATTAATGGATGCGAGTGCGAATGCGAGTGCGTCTTCGATGCCGCCGATGTACCGCACGCCCCTCAAGACGCAATTCAATTGATTCTTTCATCAGCCATTCTTGACAGACAGTTTGTGGTCAGTGCGAGCGGCGAAGCCTTGGTCGGGAGAGTGCATCGGGCGATACAGGCAAAGGCGTCGGGGTGTTGGGTGTGCGGTGGCGTCATATGCCAAAACACTGTGTCACTGTATCATTAGCGAATTAGACTACACACCCCGTTCCTAATTTATGACGTGCCTAACACGATGCGGATGATGTATGCCCAAATGGGGGCTTGTCCATACAGGAAACCATGGCTGAGTGTGTTGAAAAGGTCAGGGACAGGAGGCCTAATGGGGGGGATGATGTGTTGAACCACTTATCGAATTTTGACTGTGGACTTGGTTTGGCCCGAGAGGGTGATGGTTCGTGCCAATATTGTGTGCGTCATTGAGAGGCTTTCAGAGGCGTCATCGGGAAGTGTGAGGAGCCTAAGGCTTGGTCGAATCTTATTGAATCCACAAAGGAGGGGAAGGAGGTTGATTGACTGATTTATGCTGAAAATGTTTTCCACGAGTAGTGCTTTTAGCTGATTTTGTGGTTCTTTGCTGTGAATGCGGTTGATTCATTGACGTGGGAACGGTTTGACTTGGAACAGGTGGGGTGGAGGAAGAAGTAAGAGGTGGTGTGCTTGTCAGAGAAGCAGGTGATTGGCAGATGACTTTGATAGTGGGCAGAACTCAATTGAACTTGGAAGGGGTAGTCAAATTTGCTGGTGACGACACTAAAAGATCTGATTGGTAGGGTCGTCGTTTAGAGTCCGCATAAACACAAGAGATAGACTCTTGTCCCTTGTGAGCTATTGGTTCTAAACATTTTTTTTAATTGGTCATCTTAAAGGTCCTATCGTTGATTAGATACATAGCTGGATACTATTCACAATAAAGACTGCCGACTTCATTACTGCCATCCAAGCCTCTAATTTAAGGATGAGGAATGTGCCTGGGAGGGAAGGACAAGGTGCTGAAATACTGAATATACTCAAATCTCTTCTTCATCTGCTTCTTTGCGATAGAAGTCATAATCGGCAAACTTGTAAAATATTCAGTTTACGCATCTCCATCCTAATGTGTGGCGCTACAGTCCACGAGACATAAGTCAACAAGTTACCCTCTCCCCCCCCTCCCCTTCCAAACATACGTCAATCCAATGAAGTGCGAAAATGAATGACGGAAAAAATCCAACAAATCTGTTTTCGTAGACCACTACGTCTTCACAGTCAATATTGGCCTTCTGCCTAGTCCACTGCTAAGCGAACGCGTCTTAAGCAAATTTGAAACCACCACTGTTGACACGATTTAATGCAACATTTGAGCATGACTTGGCCGAAAGCAGATCACTAATAGTTTGTGTTGACATGACTTGACACATTTTCGAGAGAGAGAAAAAAAAAGCGAGAGTCATGGCTGGAAGGTGAGCTTGAGGGGCTGGAGAGGTCTTGTTGTTATTATTGTCAGACTTCTGGCTTGTTGCGCTAGCTCAGAAATTCCCGTCATCAACCACATTTGCCAGAGCGGTACAGAGGTTGTAGGCTCCTGTAACATTCAGTGATCCAGTGTGAAGTAGGGCTTCAAAGTCAATTGCTTTTTAAGATCTGAGGATGAGAGATGGTCCCAGCGGCTGTATGTCTTCAGCTGATAGTTGATACTTGCCCGAATATTCATGTCCTTGCAGGCTTGTGATTCACAAGACTCCAGTTTCTGGGGTTTCCCTTGATTCACTACAGATTGCCCCTCTTCTGATCCTCCCTGAATGTCGTAAGAAGGCGGTTGTACTTTCTCGTCTTGATACAGGCCTGATGCAACAGGATTTTGGCCAGTTTTACGTCAAGTTCTTTCTTTCAGTCTTCCGTCTGGCGGGTTCATTTTAATTGTCTGAAATATCCCTAGACGATATAGTTTTCTGCGTTGCAAACTGATTCAGGGCCTTGCTGGCCTGTAAAGGGCCTTGCTGTCCCTTGCCTCACCCTCAGAGGCTCTGCCTACGCTTAAAATTCACGTGACTCGGAATTAAATCTGAACTACTTATAAATATCAATGGAATCACAGATAATCCCAAAGACTTTGCTGGGATAGCGGCTACCAGTCCCATATGAGCCAGACCAGACTCCACAGGAGCATCACTGGTAGTGACAGTTTGAGGCTATATTCTGGTCAGAGGCCATATTCTGATAAGAGGCTATATTCTGGTCACAAGAACGTGCAGAAGCCCCTGAAACTTTTTCCAGCCTGACTGTGCGGTAGGCACCCTTGTGGGAGGATCCCAGTGGCTGTGGTTTAATACCCAAGGTTGAGGGCAGAGCCGAGGTACATTGCTGGCTGGCCTGACTCAGGGTGTTTCCCCAACTAACTCAGACCAGTCTGTTATGGAGACTTTCCCAACACAGTGTGGAGTTGCATTGTAACCGGGTACTGTGACAGATAGAACAGCAGAGGTGCTAGAAAGGCCTAACTTTCCATGAAGGTGAAGGGATTGTCCTCAAGTCCCATCACGTCAATATATGACCGTCAATGAAAATGATCAGGTTAAGCCATGTCCAACATCTGTTCCTTGCCCCTAGCCAGGGTATCGACCATTTTGTTGCCTTTTATCGTCATATGGTCGGGCATCACGTAGAGCCTTCTCCTACTCAGCTCCTTAAGTTTTGATGAACTAGAAGCCTGGTGCTATGGTGGCAGCTCGGCTATCTGGCATGCCATAGTTCGTACAGGTACCCTCAAGATCAATTTGAACACATCTGTCTAAGATGATAGCGTATTTGAAAAGAACAAGACAAGTGATGAGAGAAATGTATTAAATCTCCTTAGGCGTCGAAAACACCACCCTCAACCAGTCGGTGTTCAGATAAGAAAGTAAATCTCTAACAAGGCGAAACCTGCGTGAGATCAAAGACAAAATGCTGACTTCAGTTTAAAGGTATCTACATTGACGCCACACTTGTGCATCGTGTGGCACAAGCCACACGAGTTGCGTTTCTCAGTACAGGCGCTCTCTTTCGACTCCAACGAATTCACGGAGTCACCGAAAGCTTCAAGACGTCACTCAACCTTGACATCATCAAACAGTCATTCGAATCCTATGGAAATTCACTATCAACCGCATACTTCTCCCCACCGCCGCATTAGAGTCTATCAACCGCCAGACTGAATGAATGTTGCTCGACGATCCTATAAAACAGCGATAAGCCACAATTTTACTCCAATCTCATGAATTATTCACAGAAGCCCACCCGACTCAAGCGCGCACCACATCAGAAGCCTCGACCCATCGTCGTGGCGTAAATTGAATCCATTAAGTCATCGCATCGATGCGTGGTCAACCGCGTAGAATCCGTCTGAAACCAGTTTCAGAGCAGCACTTGACAACGATCGCTTCGAAGTGAATGGCCCCCTCTCCGGCGAGATCTGGGATAAACCATCTAAACTTCAAATTCGTCCGACATGACCTCTCAAAAATTCAGCAAATTCCACATAGACGAAGCGCTCGACTTGGTCAATTAAACGACCGAGCGTAATTCAAACGATTCGCGGACATGTGTGCCTGGCTGTGTACCGAATCCATTTAGAATGATGAATACCGCAATTCAATATACAAATCCAAATGCATTTGTAAACTAATTTTCTATTAGTGGCCTAAAAATAGGAGAGAGAGATACAAAGCGGGCGGACCTTTGCACACAGCCGGGGGTGGGTTGGCGGGCAGGCGGTTGGTCGTTCAGGCACAGATACTCGCATTGGCACGGTTCTCTGAAGACCACTGACATTTGAAGCACTTCACCCCACCGCAGCCCAGCCGCAATCCACTGTGCGGCGAACCGCGGACAGACGTGTATGCTCGCCGGGACGCGTCCAACTACAACCTAATTGAATTTAGAAAAACGCTTAAGATATTAAAATTTTTTAAAACAAACCTCCCTCTGTGTGAGTGTTCACTTGAAAACCTCCCCCCACCCCCTCCCATCCATCCACCTAATTCAAGCGTTTCCATTGGTGGCGCACCCCGAGGTCTGCAAATGCAGCGCGGATTTTCGTTTTGGCACTCTCCTCCCCCTTTCCCCATGGGGTACGACGGACGACGACAACGGCTTCCGGATAAGGGGGTAGCTCGTGTTGAAAGAGCGAATTTCATGTCGAAATACCAATGATTATTTATATCTATCGACTAAAAGAGTCATAAAATGTCAGGGAGTATCGTAAATTCGGCAAAAATGAAAAGGCCCACTGGCATGCAATGCCGCCTGATATTGGTATCTGCTGCCGCTGCCGCTGCCGCCGCCGACGCACACACAGCCGCCTCGAGCTTGCCGTTTTGTTCCTGCTCTTTTATGAGGCCAAATACTCGTACCAATGGCATGGAAGAAACAATTATTTTTTCTTGAAATGGAGGCCAGATAAGTGAGGGCAGGATTTGCACGTAGCGCGCGGCGGGGCGTGCCACGGAATTCGCTGCGGAAAATGAGCTCTGACGATGGTTGTGCTTCCTGGTGATTGTTATCGAGAATTACTTTATTTACTAAACGTCACGAGGCCAGTCAACGACAAAAGCTTGTTATTGCAGGGAGGGGCTGGAGGGGTACGAGAGTCTATCTTTTGCATCAAATGTTTGTGTTAAGTTTATGTGGGGAAAGAGAGCCGGTGGAGAGGGGAAGTGGATGAATGGCTAATGTCGGAGGAAGTTCATTATTTTATAATCCCTTAACGGTAATGAGTTGCGTCTTCTCTCATTAATTGTGCACATTGTTGCACACGGTACAGAGCTGAAGACATTTGGTGTTCTGAACCTTGTACCTTCTGAGTTTTTGTCTGGAACGTCATTGTGAAATTTCGTGTTTAAGACAGGCAGTTGAAAATTCGTTTATTTTTACTCTGGTACAGTTTAAAGCCTTTTCATTTTTAAGCCTTTCAGATTTTAACAGCCGATGCAGACAACGTTACTTAAAAGGCATCTGCTACCAATGTCGTAGCATGCCTTAATGATGAAATTGTTGATCACCTTCTATATGCATTTTTTCGTAGTTGGCTCTTAAATGTTCGGAAAACAAATTAAAAGTGACTGATTCTGTAAGAAATCCAAACCAAAGAAAAAGCTTGTCTATGAAATAAGTAGCTGCTGTGCAGATTTGGGAATTTTTTTCCTAATCCTCACCATGCCGCTGAAATCGTAAAAGAATTTAGCGTTTAAGTGAATGAGTCTTCAAGGAATATCTTAAATCCTAAAGGGCCCAAAATGACGAAGTAACAAAAATGTTAAAGTACACAAGTTCTCAAGTACACAAAATCACGAAGCATCTAAATGTCAAAGTGCCCAAAATCCCAAAGTGCCCAAGATCCCAAGATGATCTGAGTTCCAAAGTGACCAAAATGTAAAGGTGGACAAGTTCTCAAAGTGCCAAAATCCCAAAGTGCCCGAAATCCAAAAGTGCCCAAGATCCCGAGATAACCTGAATCCTAACATGACCATAATCCAAAAGTGACCAAAATCCTAAGACGACCTAATTTCAAAAGTTTCCAAAATCCCAAGGTGCCCAAAATCACGAGATGAGCTAAATCTCAATGTGTCCAAGATCCCCAAGAACCTTAAGTCCCGAAGTGCCCAAAGTTCTAAGATGCTAAAAACGCCAAGGTAGTCAGAATCTCAAAGTGTCCAAGGGCCGAAGTGCCCTAAATACTGAAGGGGCCAATGTCCCAAAGTGTCCAAGACCTCAATGTACCGAAAATCACGAAGTACCCAAATTTTAAGGTGCCCAAAATCCTAAAGTGACCCAAATCCAAAAGGGTCCAAAACCACGATATGAGCTAAGTCCCAAAGTGTTCAAAATCTCAAAGTGCCAAAAACCGTGAATTACCCAATATCTCAAAGTGTCCAAATTCCCAAAGTTCCCAAAATCCAAAAGTACACAAAATCCCGAGATGACCTAAATTCCAATTTGCCCAAGATCTCAAAGTGCCAAAAATCTCGGAGTACCAAAAATTACAAAGTGTCCAAAATCTAGAAGTGGCCAAAGTGCCGAAAAGACCAAAAGGTCATAAGTACCAAATGCCCAGCACCCCAAAGTGTTCCAAAATTCCCAATAGAAACTGATATTTCGACATTCACTACTTTTCCGAATTGTGCCAGTTTGGTGTTTCAGATTTCAGGACAACATCTCATTCAGGGATAAATAAAAACGTCCATTCTCACGTCGGTTTCGATATTCCCTACAGAAGTGTCGCATGATATCTCTTATTATTGTTGAATTAACGTCTGTGCATAGTTCATCAGAAGATGCTACAGAGTACTTTTTGGACTATGTCTATGAAAAGTGATTTCTCAGAGTTGATGGTCATGTGATGATCTTTTTCTAGGATTTTGTTTCCTTCCCACTTCTGCGCACAGTTGCAGATGCATCCGATAGATCTTACTACAAAGTAGAAGACCTCTGCAAATAGTTGAATGTCATGTTTGCATTAATCAGTAATCACCGGAATGGAATGTTCATTGATCAAGTTCATTAGCACATCCAACGGGTGCGTAATTGCTTTCAATTAAACTCCGGTCACATTACATTCTGACCTTTGCGTGCCCTTTCATATACAATCTGTAATTTTGTGAAAACTATTTTCCATTGCATCATTGTTTGTAACGTTGAGATGGATACCTATGCTAATGCGTCTAGCAATTAGATTGCCACAAGGTACGACTTTTCGACCAGATGTGTGAAGCCAAACGAGCGAATTGAGTTTTTGCAAAATTGTTCACTGGACTGAACTCAGTCACACCTTCGTGGGGACCATTTGGCGGTGTACAGAACCATACATTCATTCTCAGACAAAGCGGGAAAGTCCTGCAAACGTTTATTGGAGTAGTTACTTAGGTCTGATGAGAAATTATGACGTCAATGCTAGCAGTACCGGGCAAGTGTTGGACGATTTCTGGTCCTTTTGGATGGCTCTACAGTCAACAAAGGACCTGTACGTAAATTTTTCAGTAACTTTCATTGTTTTCCCATTTGTAGAGGGAAGCAAAGGTGACTTCAAGCGGCAAAATTGGAGATGGTTTTCACAGAAAGTGACACCGTACAAAATGTGAGATGGACATTCAAATCTGGGAAACGAACTAAGGACCTCCGGTGTGTGTGTCGACTTAACAACTTGACGGCGGTAGCAGCTTCTTCATAAAGGGCTACTATAAAAATCGTTTTAGAGGCCCCTAGTTCAGTTGTTTGCTTTCAATTAAATAGGACAGACAGACTTAAAGTATGTTCGCTTCTCTGATCAATATCAGCTGCTTGAAGCATTTTATATCAAGGCAGGGTCAAACAACTTTCGACACCATCTGCGACATCAACATTTATCGGTACAAATGATGTGAATTAGTGTTCGACCCTCTTTGTAAACATTGCCAAGATTCTAGACCGAGCACCCCACCTTTGAAGTCTAATGAACGTCATTTGAGTCAAAGTTAGGGAACGTCTAAGCGAACTCAAGCGAGACAAATTTCCCCAAGCCAGCACAAAGAAATCGAACTCAATGCCAACTTTCGGCAGATAATCCCACAGAATGGGGATGAATATTTTCCTTGCAGAGCCTCCAACCACCCAACGCTGCCAAATAATGAACTGTGACCAAGCGAACAGGAAAAAACAGGCCTCGCCCAGCCGGAGACATCGAAACGGTTAATTGGAGGAGTCCAACCAACCACTTCTTGCAGTTTCTTCTAATGGACTCCGTCTTTAAGGACTCTCCGAGAGCACATTCTCATTCAATTCAAAGCGAATACGCTTTCTTTGGCACGCTGCACACAGAATTGCGGAAAACTTTCCAAAGGCACCTCCGTCATTTGAAGTACGGGCAAAACCACTTTGGCCCATTTCATTTCCTCTCTCTCTCTTACGTCAGCCACTCAAATGGCACATAAATTCCGAACAACTTTTCCTGTGAGTATCTCAAAATTATCAAGCTCAGAATCAAATTCCCGCACACCACCGCCGCTGGGGAGAACATCGTCTGCACGGCCATTTTCTGACTCACATGTCCAGAAAAATAAATTGCTCCTCCAATCAGCCCAAATGATATCCTTTCAGGTCGGCTCTCCAGTCAAAGCCGTCTCGGTGCCGGAGTCGAGCGCTACAACAACACCTGCCAGGCAGACCGAAAGTACAAAAATGAACCCACCCACAAACGGCCGCCGACTGACATGCATAGGCGGCACTTTCTTCAGACTGCTGCCTCACTGCCCGCCGCCCACCGGCGATACGTCCGATATGTGCACAACACCGTCATACACGGCCAACAGAAAAAACCGACTCAAGCCGCCCCTAGCGAGAGGAAGCGAGGGCGGCTAAAATAAGACCCCGCCGTGCCGCCCCACCACTACCAGCACCGCTGGCAGCGAAGCTAAAGAGAAGAAGAAGAATAATAGTTTGAAGGAAAATTTTTGGTTGAATGCCAATAATTCTAGAGCGCGCACCGCGCCCCACCCACGCCCCAATCGCCAGCCGGGGGCTAGTCGAAAGTCATTTGTAAATTTCGTTGGAAGACGACAATAAGAAGAAACATCGAGGGCCACTGGCGAGTGGACCGATGCGGTGCGGGGGAGGGGGCGGTGGGAGGCGAACTAGGGTGCAAGTGTCAAGTTAAATTGGATTTTTCTCCCCTGGCGTGTACCAACCGCTAACCATATGCAGCGCTTCTTCCCCTAAATTTATTGCCAAGGATAATTGGAGGATAATCTGTTTTTTTTTTTGGGTTAGCCCCTGACCTTAAACCGTCAGAATTCAGTCGATTGCCTTGCCATTCAGTGTCAACGAGACAACTGCCGAGTGCTGTCAGAAGGCTGCTCTCACTGGGTGGCGCAGAAAACTCCCCCTCGAGGAAGTACCACCCGTCGTCCGCTGGACGAACCTCCTCCCTCCGGGGGAGGAATTTCACGTTTAGTGGCGATTAATTAAATTCGCGCACGAAATTGATGTTAATGGCGGGCAATGAAAATTTGTGGCGGGATATAAATTATTTTCCAATTAGTTGTGTTGAAACTTTGTTTTAGTGAAAAAATTAATTTCAGTTTGTTTAGACGATTTGTGTTTACGGCGCGCGGGTGAGCGATGGTAAGCTGCTGGAGTGGCGCGCTGCTGCATGGTGCGAGGGAATGTCTTGATGGCGGGGTTTTGCAGATGATTTTCGCGTTGGTCATTAGCACCTCAATGTCACATGGGCGATGGTGTTTTTTTTTCATGCAACTCATAGACGAGCATCATAATTGATGAACGTGAACGATGGCTAAGAAGGAGGGGGTTACTTGGGAGTGGCGAGGTCTTATCCTTCTAGCGTGTGTTTGAGAGGTTTATAAAGCAATAGACGTGGAAAAGTCAATAGATTGTGGTCTTTAAGGAGGAGAACATTTGACAGGAACTAATGTGTAGACGGTTCACATTTGTTAACATTTGACAATGAAATAGCACTTCATCTTAGCCGCTTACTTGTGCGCTGGGACACTCCCTAGTTTACTAGTGGAGAACAAATCAAAAGTGACAAGTTTTGGGTGAGACCAAGGAACAGGGACCACGTCTCTTTACCATTTATTTTCACAAATCGCAATATAGGTCACGAAGTCAGACCACGATTCCTGACAGCTGATTGTTGGCTGCATTTTGTCTAGTGAGTTAATGGTGGTCAACGTGGGTAAGAGCATCCCGCCCTGAGTTGCTCACGATCCGCATCACACTGTTTCTCTCTGTGGATGCATCGACCTCCCGCCAATAACATGCGGGTTTTCCGAAGGAGGTGGACATACAGTTAAAAGTCTCCTCCGGAAAGTGGATTTTAAGACATTTTTGCTATACAATTAAGTAAACCCCCTGCACCCATAGAGGAAGAGACAGATAGAGTTTGATGCGGATTGTGAAGTGGTGGTATTAGTGGATCACTCTTTTCTGAAATGACGTCAGGAAAAACTAAGTAATAAACTGACTGACTAACTGATTAGAGCACCATGACACACGCCACATGCCACAATTGATCTGTGTCCAATCAGATTGCCAAACCGTGTTTTCGACCGGCCCAGAGATGTCAATTGGCATCACCTAGGCTCTGCGAATTAACACCTTAGGACCTTTTTTGTGGGGAACTACAAGCCACTTTTGTAGTGTGGTGCTTTGTGGTGGTCACCGTGGCGTAGTGGGTAAGTGCGTCGACCCACAAGCAGAAGGTCTACGTTCGATTCCCGTACGGACGCATTTTTTCACAGTACCACCTCTTTCGAATTGCTGTCAACATTCAAAGTGTACAAACTGTCTATGGAAAGCTTCTCAAATCTGACCGTAAGGAGTCGGCAAAAAACTGTAGGTTCCTTCTACTCTTGAGAGAACAGTAGTACGCACAACACGAGTAGTTCTTGTACAAGTTAGGCCCTGATCGCTTGTGGGCTGTAGTGCCACTCAATTATTATTGTTATTTACAACCCCCCCCTACACACTTTACGAGAACCTTTGAACAATTTTCAGCCAAAAATTAAATTTGTACACACGGAGCCTGGTCGACCAGTTTTGTTCGAAATTTCGTGATAATTCTCAGGAAATGTGGAGAATGTGACGAACAGATAGAAGAGAACGAAACCTTAAAAGAAAACTTCCCAACTGGACCCACTATATACTTCCTTACTTAGAGTGACCAACGAACTTACGTTAGTCGGATTCCTGAGTTTTTTGTTGTCTAACTCAACCGATCCCTGCTGACATTGCACGTCATTCATTTGCTGGTTTGAAAGTATAGCTTAATAAAGCACCTATAGCGACACACTTTTGCTACAAATTTTGATTTTTCATAAGGTCGGGACCATGCCATTAATAATGTAGTTCAAGTGGCCCCTTTAGGAAGATTTTTTGCATGCAATCTGCATTTGTGTGTCTCTTGCTTCATTTGGAACATAACAAGGAGTGGTGCACAACAGGGGGATTTTTTAAGCATTCCTCATGTGTGTGCCAATGTACTATCCTCAAACGATATTAGGAGGCATTCGTAGGAGATTGTTCATTTCTTTTTGTCCTCTCCATGCCTCTGCGTTTGCCTTTTGTCTGGCTTTCAAAATACTATGAAAGGTAGACACTTTTTCTGAAGGATTGCGGCTTAAGAAAATCAATGATAAGAGAGATGCAGGCAAATGTTGCTTTCGATGATGCCCTTAAGGCCGAAAATCCTCACAAGGAATGTTGACTTTAAGGACATCTTCCTCTATTCCTTCGGCCCGTGCTGTCATTTAAGGGTAATCGCAACCACTTTAGCGCGCGCCAACTATAAAACTATAAAAGAAAAAAAAGGTCATCTGATGGAAGTTGGAACAAAGTGGTCTCTCCTTAGCGAAATCTCTGATGTCTTGTTGACTTTAAAGGACTCTGCGGAAAAGGTGAAACTAATTCGCTTTTCAGACTGACAGACGGACTAACTGCAGATTGTGGGAATATTGGCCCAAAGAGTCTATCCTCACCAACGTATCTTGGCAGGCTGCTGAAAGTTGGGACCAAATCGTCTAGGGTCACACTATTAAAGATGGAGTGCCAGAAGTTGAGACCAAATAGTCCGTCCACTGCAACGCCTCTCAAGGAATATTGAACAGAAAGAGAGAAAGAGCCATAAACAGATTCCAAATATTTCTTCATTTCTTTCTCTTTCACACAAAAGCACTCCAAACCTTGTCCAAAGTTCATGCTAAGGAAAAAAATCACAAAAAAACAAAATCCCAGAATAAATACATCTTATCCATCACCCTGAACGAGGTGCATGACCCCAAATCCACATTTTCCTAAGTGGGGCTAGAGTTCGAGGATTGCTCGCATAATCACGGCCTGTTGTGTGAGAAAAAATTCAGACTAACCAACCGTTTGATCCTGCTGATGATCCAGTTAAGGTCGTCATAAACGTGGAATTACGTGACCAGAAAAGTTGCCAAACAAGCCAATAAAGGCATAAGTGGGCGTGTTTTGTGTCATTTTGGGCCGTCTATGACACAAAACACTACACGCGGATGGAACCGCATATCGTCCAAGCCATAGCCTTCAATCGCCAGCCGAAAGCGGTTATCATTCGATAAACTCGCTCTGAATTGACTGCTAGTGGTCTGTCCATTGGCACCTTTTGACCAATGACCACATCAAACGATCACTTTGCCTGGATGCAGTGACACCTCTTCGATCACCTGGGGACTTACTGAGCCCCATACGTGGCATGTGTTTCCGAGAGAAAAACGTCTCTCATTACTGAAGAAAATGTCGCTTGAAATATCGGTGTTGGCGCCGTGAATGTGCAACAGCTGTCAATTGTTACAGAAGCATGAGTGAGGTGTACAATGTGCTAGTTTTCCGCGAACGCCATAAAATCAATAAATTCTGATCAGTAGGAACACTTGCACTTACAACAACAATATCTTCGAGTGGCCATGCATGATGCACAAGACTTAGGTAAGCAGTGAAGCTTCGCTCTCTTCAAATTTGCTCACAACTCTATCGATTGCCTCTGCGAGCTATGGCGACGACAATCATCGCGCATTGAGCGAACAGTTGTTACGTTTGAGTCACCACATTTGTAGTAAATTTAAACGTGCTGCTAAAAGCGATCAATTATCATAAATGGCAGGTAGGCAGCTAATACTGTAATATTTCAAATGACATCTGAGATTTACAGGTGTCAAATGCCAGTGCTACAAACTTGAAACCACACAATGTATGACATTTTTGTTTCTTTATATTCTACAGCTCTCTGTTTTTTGGTGGCTGAGTGTCATGCTTTTCTCTCCTACTGCCTGTTATGCTCTTCCCACCTGCTCACCAAAGCCTCATTGACAGTCGACAAAATGTCCATATTTCCTGATGATGATGACCGGTTCGTGATGAATTTAGAAGCCGGACTGAATTGATCGACAGTTGGGTGACTTTAAAAGACTCACAATAGTTTCCTTACTTTTGTCCCTTAGAAATGCCAGACTGTGGTTGTTCGTTCAACTTACAAATCATCTGAACAAATCAAAAATTAAGGCCTCCTTATGGCAGCAGTCGTTAGAGCAAGGTTTGGTGGGACTTTATATCTTCCTCTTAAAGTTCAGATTTTCTCTGCCGTTGGTATGAGCTGACATGTATTTCTATTGGCTTTGCAGATTCCAGCTTCTCATTCAGTTGACTCCCTTGACTGAGAGCATAAATCAAGTACAGTGCTGGAATCACTTCAAAAACCTCCTTCATTCAATTTCACCCCTGCCCCCCACTTTCACAAGCCAAGCAACGAGTATCCTCCTCCGCCATGACTCGCCGCTATCGGCATCCGAATCATAATAGCACATAAATTCCTTCGGTCAATTAAACAATTCCCCCATCAAGACATTCGCGACATTCCTAATGCGAAGGCCCGAGAAATCATTCCGTCAGCCACCCATCTGGACGGGCCATCGACGACGACAGTGACGCCGCCATCGCCTCCGCCGACGGAAATGAGTCTTGTGATCCATCACCAACGCACTCGATCTCATCACCCCGTGTATATTCATACGGCAGGTATTTGCATTTAAAATCTTGGATCTGGGCCAATTTGGAAACATTCGATCGTCAGCGAAGACAGACCGCTGTGCGGTTGCAGGTGAACGATGCCCAGAAGTTTTTCACGCGATCGTGACAAGCTTTCAGTCGCAACCTTCGCCGGCGCACATGGATTTCGTTCACAAATATCCGTATCTCATAAATCTCTGATCCCCCGTCTCCCGATAAGTGGAAAACTTCGCTCCACCGTTACAGATGCATGCATGTGCAGCGGCCGCGCGCCTCAATTCGCTCTAATTTAAATGTCACGATCGAAAAGTAGTTTCAGCGCAAATACCCGCGGACACACAGACACACAAACACACAGAGGCAATGTGTCTGACCAAAATAAGCACAACAATCTGTTCGCTTCAATTCGGTGGCGGCGGCGCGCCGCGTCCCTGTGTAGGTTTCTTGCATTCATTGGTGTCCGAGGCAAACACCTTAATTCATTTAATTAACACCGCTCCGACGTGTACGCCAGAGCATCGGTCCACATTCGTGCGCACATATCAGCCGCTCGATCCAATTTGTTGTTCGGTTAGGTTTCCTCATTGGGGGCCCTTGCCGCGCCCAACCGCCCAGCCACCACCAATCGTCGATGAGCATCTTCGAGATACAATTTTTCACATATCTACACTAATTGGTCCCAAATCGACAATAGCTCTTCGCAATTGTTTCCCAACCCGCCCTGGACTCCCCACCACCGCCTGCACACAATCTCGGCACAGATACGCACCGACTGCTGTGCTGCTGCGCCTGACTACAGTGCATGTAGTCGGGCGTGTATCTGTGACAATTGTTCGAATGAGAAGAGATTTATTCTATTGCCATTCGATTAACCTCAACCCTTTCGCCCCTGTCTAGCGAGTGAGGCGGAGACGGCCGCAGGGGCTGCGGGAGGGATGAGCAGAACGTATGTGAAGAGCGGCCGAACAATGCATTGTGTTGGGATTTTCTCAATCCGAGCGAGGAATGCAACCGATGATAGATGAGTGGACCCAGAAGGTACTGCGGTATCGATGTGTGCAGTTCAATTGGTTGCGAACAAAGGCGCTGTTGAACACAACAATTTTTCATTCTGAAGATAAGTGCCCGTTCAGTTCGGTCGTCATATCGCTTGGAATGCCGCCACCGCAACCATCGCCCGCTAGTCGAAATCTGTGTCCAGATACAGCAGCGCCTGCCTCAGATAATTGACTTCTTGACATTTAAACACACACAGGATGCAGGTAGCCCCTATTTCGAGTGTTTACACGAGCCATCATCATGTGCGCGGTGAGTCACGGCGTTTGGGGCACTGCCCATTGCCCAACACAGAGAGGGGCGTACACATGCGCTTGGCTTGTGAAATTTGATGAAGCCATTAGATGACCACAGCCGATTGAAGGTCAACTATTTCGTTGAAACAAGTTTCCGAGAGTGATCACGAGAGAGAGATGTTGATCACTGGAATTGGATGTTAATTCAAGTCAGGTGCCAGTGGGCTGCACACTGAAACGAAAAATCCCCGCAAGTAGTGAAATCGCGAGAAATGTGAGAAAGGGAATTTTTTCAAAGATGTGCCGACTGATCGGCTAGCCGCGGGGATAGACAGGGTGTAGGGGAGGGGCTTGGTGATGGGCCGATTTTGAGTGGCTCTGTTTCCTCATTTTTAATTCGTATTTTGAGAGACCTCTATATTCAATCTGAGGGATTTGTGAAGGACACTAGTTCCTTAATGTAAATCACATCCAGGGAGATGAAGGAGATTCTGTCAAGCACTTGCTGTCTGGCTTTAGAAAAAGTTGGGCAGGTGCAAAAAAAGGGCTTTAAGAAGTCTTTCTCAACACTGCATTTACAGTTGTGACAGTGTGGGTTGTGTCTAGCTTAACGGCATGATGCCTTATTGGCTAGCCTTCTGTAGTGACGGTCACATATCAGGGCATGAAGATTTTTAGTTGTGCTTGGTTTCAGTTTTCGGGAAAAACTTTGGGTTGGTGGATTTGGTGAAGTCAAAATTTTATGTTCAAAATTTTGATTCAGGTACCAAATTTGCTGGCCCCTAAATGGTTTGAAAATTGTTCGTAGGAGTCAGCTTTGAGATAAGCTGCAAAGTGAGGAATTGAAAATTTAGGAGTGATGTCAAAATTTATTGAAGTGTGGTCGAAAATTGTCAAATCTGAATCAAAATGGCCTAATTTTTAAACTTGAACTCATTTGATGGACGTCGTAAGTTGTTTGAAATAAATTTGAGGGGTACGGTTAGAGCTGCCATTTGGGAAATTCAAGTTTTAGGCATTGGTCAAAAAAGAGGAAAGCTATCACAGTATGATCTAATGACTTAATACAGTGAACAGCAGCAAAAGCTTCGATTTCCTTGTGGTTTATGGTCAAAAGCCAAAGCTTACTAAGGTAATTCATAAGCCACAAGGTTGATTGTCAAAAGCCACAAGCCTGGAGATTTATGATCAAGACACTCTTGAATTATGGACTCTGTAGGATCTGAGGCCCAGGTCCACAATTGATTGTAGCGCCACAAGAAGAAGAAGAAAGATGAGGTTCGAAGAGCTGGAATTGTCCCTAAGATTGCTACGACGCCTCTGAGTTCCTTTGAATAGGCTCTGTAAGAAGTTACATCAAAGTCAAAAAAGTTCCCAAAACTTAACAAAAGTACAAGTATCTGGCAGATAGAAATTGAAGTTTTCTAAACAATGGTAGTGACCTTGTTTATGATTGAAAAGAAGCATATCTTTTGCAAACATACATAATCCTTCATTTAAGAAACTACTTTTCTTCTTCCGCGAGAGGCATGACAGTCCCAGATGGAGCAACGCCACCAACATGTCTCTCTAGCTAGCATGGTCTCTACCCAGCTGCGTCCAAATTCGGGTTTTCAGTTGTCGAGATGTGAGCAATCACAGACGGGGTCGTCTTACCTTGTTTTGACACTTGGCTCGAATTCAAGAACTTTTCGGGAGGAAGCGGTGTCACCTATTCGCTCTGCATGACCTCCTAGGCGTTATATCCGCAGACGCTTAATTAGGCACATGTCGCCATACAGTCTGTAGGTTTTTTTCGTTGAATCTTCTCCTTCAGATGCCATTTACGAAAATATGGCCGCATCATCATGGCCATCGAATCAAAGGCCGCAAGCTCATCTTTCCTATCCAAGGTCTTACTCATTCGCTTTTAATAGTGTCCTAATGTTTGCACCATTGAGCAGGACAGGAATAATCAAGGTGTAGTACAAAGGCAGGCTTAACTTCGTGAGAGGACTTTTTTTACTCACTCGCCTATTAAATCCAAAGAAACGGCGTTGACAAGAGTGATTCCACATTTAATTTTGGAAATTATCTTATTGTCCTTATTTACTGTGGACTCGAAGAGACAAGGCCCTTCACTACCCCAAGAACTGTTTCTTCCACAAATCAGCATAAATTTCCGGTTCCATGAAACACAATCTCGACCTCAGGAAACTTTGTAGCAATTGTGTTCTGCAGTTAAGCTCAATTTTGCTTCTTCTTTTTCATCTTGTGGCGCTATAGTTTGGTGTGAAATTGGGCCTTAAACAACATACTTCTGCAACCAGCACGGTCTTTCGCCAGCTGTCTCCAGTTGCGCACTCCAAGTTGGTTGAGGTTTTTCTCGACTTGGTACGTCTTTTCACGCCAACCTAGGCCATTTTTTGTTGCGTTTTCAAAATGGTTCGTATTCGAAGATTTTTCGGGGCGGTGCAGTGGACACTTGACAAGGCGCATGTCGCTGTACAGCCCATAGCTTAAATTAAATTATAATCCTCGAACTAGAGCCGCCACACTGTGTGGCTTTAAGACCTATCTTCTCACGGCTGTAGGAGGAAAGAAAGGCCTTTGGGGACATAGAACGGGGAGATTTGAGAAGCTTTTCATCGAAAATTTGTATCCTTGGATGATTGTCAGACAACTAGAAAGTGGTCGATCGTGATGTTCAAGTCCAGCATCGAACACGGGACCTTCCGCATGGGAGCCGACGCTCTTACCCACTACGTCACGGCAGCTTTCAAGCTTAAATTCTACCCACAATGGGAAGGCCGAAAATTCAGTTAACAAAATTTAAGAACAGAATTGGTCCAAGAGCGCCTCCTTCTGTACAGTATGGAATTTGAATTCGCGACGAATTTCTGATCATTCTTATTCGTTGAACCAGGATTAGAGGGCCCGCTTCCATACTCAATTAAAACACGGTTACGAGTCCGATAAATTTTGACAGTCACTGCAACAGACGCCAACTCTTCGAAAACGTGCAATATTCTCCTCCAACAGATGGCAGTTTGTCGGCCTGCCCGCGTCTTCATACTTAAAAATTTTGGATATGCAAAAACTCATTTCGCAGCAAATTGTCGTCAGATGGGCTTAAAATTGAATTCCTCTGGAAATATAATCGGAATCTCGCAACACTATAGCTTGTGTGAAAGGTGGCATCGTAAGCTTCATTTTTCTGTCAAATATCTTAGAACTTGTTTTTTGCATAAAAAATTATTTACGTTTGAAAATGATTGAAATTTCTGAACATTACTCTCAACTTTGACAAAAGCCTTCCTTCAATCTCTCCAAAGCCTCAGAATATCCTCAAAGTTTCGCACTCTAGTCAGCGCTTAACAAAACTTAATTAAACACAATTTTAAACTTCCACATAAAACACCCCCCTGCCACCCCTCAAATTCACCAAATAAATTATTTCCCAAGGCAAAAAGGAAAATTTGAACAAACTCCTTGCTAATTTGAAGAAATCCAATCCAATTTACGAAGCCAACTGTGAAATTGAAAACGATAAAGTATACAAGTATAATTGCATGACAATGTGCCTGGAAATCTGATTAAAATTGTCTGCGTTTGGCATGCATACATTTTGGAATGTGAACGCAACCGACTGGAAGACATGTTGACTTGGGAAAAATTGAAAACCCCTCGACTGTTGGTGGTGAGTGAACCCTTTTCCTGAATGGAGTGCGGAATGAGAATGATTTTGTGAGGCTAGAGCACGTCTTTCGTTTGATTTCGTTAAACTGTCACTTGATGGAAATGTTTAATCGAACACAACAAAAAAACAAGAAATCTGATGATTATCTCATCTTCGTTCCGGAATACCCCAGAGCCCGCTCATCACTCCCTTATGCAATCCCGTGTGCAAATATGACACAACATGGGACACACCCCATGTGGGAAGTAATCAATCTGCCGCCTCATCTCAACTTTGCATTTCAGTAGCCTTCGCGGCATCCGCTGACGCCTTGGGTCTTTCCCTAAGTCTGTGAACACAAAAAATGGACACAACTGTCCATTGTTACGCCTCGAAAACCTGTTCACATAAGCCGCCGGCCTCAGGCACTCTCCACTCAGCGGCTCAGCCTCTCGAAGACAAAGTTACCAGATCCACTCGAGACAAGTGTTTACCCACCGCGCTTGGCATGAATTGCACATGATTGTTATTTATTTGTTCCCATCGCCACGCACACACATCCATCGGCGTCCCTCCATGTGAATCCACCCCCAACATGGTCATTCAGCGGTGTGTGCGCCAACATGACTGCGTCAGCAAAACTAAATTTGTTCGCATGCCGCGTCAGAGAACATTCAAAATCCTGTACGTAGGTATCGCTGGCAAATTTATCTCTCTAAACACATTCCTGTCGAACTGACGAGATTTTACGCTACACCCGACAGCCGTGGTGCGTCCTCATCTGGCCACCACCATCACGGTGCTCCAATTCGCCGAGATCCCATTGAGGAATACGACTCTCTGAATGCCTACCGTGTGCTCCACATCTACGTCAGAAGGCGATTTAAAATTAAACTTCTTCACACCCCCACCCCCACCGCGTCACTTGAACGCACAAGAAGAAACAATAAAATAAATGAAAACGTGGAAAGCACCAGCAGCAGCGGCAGCGGCAGCCCCCGAAAGAAGATCCAATTAATTGCCGCAATGGTGGGGGGAGTCTCTCGCTTTTCCGCTCGCACTCACAAAACGTGAACCAAAAGAAAAAAAAAAACGCAAATCGTTTATATTTTCTGCGCTATCACCCGTCATGACAGCGCAGGAGGGATATGCTCACATGATTTGCGAAATGCGTAACGACGACGCTTAGAAATTCAAAAAAAAAAAACGAAAAACACAAACTTTTCACCTACGTAGAGAGAGAGAGTCGAATTGGTGAGAGGGGCGGCGGGTGGGGGCTGCATAAATGAGTTATTAACACTAAAAACGTTCAAACTTATCTTATCGTGAATACATACGTCCGGAGCGGCTCCGGCTGACTGGAAATGGCTGACAGCACTCATGTGCTTGTGCTTAACAAACAGAAGGGGAGTGCATAGGGTGGCGGTGGTTGCCGTGTTGATGGATGGGAAGCGGGAGGTAGCGTTAAGCTGGGAGCGTTGTCAGTACTTGATAGTTGATCTTTTAAGATGCGACCACGGCTGTGAGTGCGTTGTTGAAGCGGGTAGACTTCCGTACCGACTGTCTAGACGGTTTGTATGCGATGGCCGTCTGCAGCGGTTGGAGGGAGAATTCAGAATTCCCCTAAATGTGGCTTGAATGGAATAGCTGCCACATGGAATTGGCCTTGACCGTCTCAGGACTGCCTGCCATGGCAAGGACCCCGTCACTTGAGTAGATCGAATTTGTATCGATTTCGTGAGTATTAAGGTTTGAAAAGCAGTTTCTGCTGTGCTCCTGCTGTAACCTTGTAGATTTCAGCGCCGTTTTAGGCTCGGTTTGTGGATAAACGTTGTGAAACAGTGCACTTAGAATCCTTCAGTCATTCAGTCACTTACGTCTGGGTCGAATCTATTGAGCAGCAATAGCTGTTGCGATCATTTGGTATCAAGGTTGTGTCTTGTGATAACTTGTCGCGTGTCCTTCTTTTTGTGGGGTTAGCCTGGGTCCTAACAAACATACCTCTCCACCTAGCGCGATCTTTCACTAGTTGCCTCCAGTTGCTCACTTCAAGATGGTTAAGGTCCTTCATCACTTGTGCGCGCCACTTTAGTCTAGACCGTCCTCTGATGCGTTGTTCCAATGGCTCAGACTTGAAAACTTTTTCGGTCCAAAGCAGTGGTGTCCACACGCACTGCAGGGCCTAACCATTTTAAGCATTGTATCCGAAGACGCTTTGTTCGTCCAATCACGTCAATGTCAACGGCGTAAGCTAGCAGTTGAACGGACTTTTAGAAGATTGCCCCGCTTGTGTTGACTTGAGAGGTATGCACGATTGTCTTAAGAATGATGATAGAGAAGTCGCGTGACAATGCGTCGCCTTGTCGAGTGTTCATTCAATTTTTTTTGAGTGGTGTTGGAATGTAGAACTACCTTGCAGTTGATATAATCGAAAGAACAGAGCGTGATGTCAGTGGCACTTTTGTGAGCGTGAGAAGTATTTAGCGGTTACAAAGAAAAGGCCAAGTATACGCTGTCAACGAGGAAGGATATTCAATACCGATTTAGTGGACGCGTATAACTACTAGCTAAAGACTCTTTAATCTATGAACCACTAGAAGGTTAGACATCGGCACCAGCACTGAAGTGAAACAAAGGATTACTCTTGCTGACCACTGTTTCTTTGAGCTAAGAAAGCATTTCACAAACAAAGCACTCCCTCGAACAACCAAAGGCCTTTCTAGTCCTGCCACAATGGCTAAGAGACATGAACTTTCTCAAAAACCGAGTGATATTCGGTTCCTTCTGCATAGATGGCGAGTAAAGGGGAAGATTTAACAATGAACTGTAGGAGCTGTTCAGCGCTATTGACATAGCCACAAGATGGCTTGGTCATCTAGAGTCGATGAACACCAGTGCTCCGGCTGGGAATGTTTTTGAAACCACATCCTAGGGACGGTGAACGCAAGTGGGAGAGGACCTTAATCAACTGTGCCTACAAAACTGAGGGCATCTAAGAAAGATTGTGCTAGATGGAGATGCTTGTTGGCTGAGGTACACGACTCTATTCCGGACCGTAACTACACCTTAAGGAAGTAAATTTGACGCAGTGTAGTTTTCCACAGTAAAACTTACATTCCTGTAACTTGTTGAGCTTGATCGTCGGCGTGTGACTTTTACTCACACATTTATGGTTTCGTTTTCTTTATGCAAAATTTATAATGGTAAATAAACAAATGTTTCTCTGGAGTACATTAAAGTTGGCACGCAACAAATTATTTACAAAGAAGCGAATCATCACACTCAATATATACATTGATCATATAACTACGAAAAACCGTATAGGCTGTACGGCGGCATGTGCCTGGTCAAACATCTTCGGACCATATGGACACTTCTGCTCCGTCCCGAAAAACCTTCAAACTCGAGCCATTGAGACAACGCAACAGAGAACAGCCTAGGTTGATGTGAGATGGCGCACACACTGGAGACAGCTGACGAGAGATCGTCCTAGCTGGAGAGGCTTGTTGGCTGAGGCTCAGATTCACACCGGGCTGTGGCGCCCATTAGAAGAAGAAGAGAACCGCATAAATATTCATTACCTAACCATGCACCCCATACCCACGTGCATACCCTCAAAATGGCCATTATTCCTTGCTGGGGGAAATGCATTCAATTTCAAAATTTAGTTCAGATTTTGGAGATAGGGAGATGGACACATTGACGGGCGAACAAATGGACAGATGGACAGACACATTGACCGGAGTTATACGTTTTCGAAACGAAACCATAAGACTGCGAAGTACGTAGACATTCCTCTCTCCAAGTAGTTCAAAAACTGGTTCACAAAAATATGTTCCAAAATGGTTGACAGAGTCAGATGTGATAATGACAGCGACATTGGTGGCAAACACGTCAACAGTGACTCACAAATGTAGTTTGAATGTTTTTCAATGCTTTTCAAGGGACCACAAGAAATGCCCTCTTTTGAAGATCTCTCTTGCTTCATTATTCTGCACACTCTCCGTCTTTCCCAGACTTCTCTTCCTGGTCAGCAATCCTTGGCTTTGTTCGCAGTCGCAGCCTTTCGGAGTTAAGGGGAAGAAACTAAAAAAAACTCTTCTCGGTCAAAATTTCCTCAGTTTTGCTTTGTTTTTGGTTCGATTTGTGAATTTCAAAACGAGCGACAAAAGAATTCTCTCTTCGTTCCGAGATTCCCTGGAAAGTTGCATCCTCTGGACTAGATTGAGGTTCTTTACACATTCAATGTCCACTCTGAAACCTGCATTCATCAATCCTGCAATCGATGAGACGGAAATATGTTTCTGCCTCCCCCCGTGTCGTATGAATGAAATCAGTGACGTCTCATGCACAAAACCAATCCAATTTCTTAGAGCGCCTCATCCGACAGAGCCCTGCCGCATTCAGTTCATGAGGCAACTACAATCTGAAACAACTCTCATTTACACTTCATAGTATTCTCACATCCATTTGTGCTGCTCGCAGCCTCTGTTTGGCTTCAGCGCCAACGACGACGATAACTCGAAGCACTTCAACTGAATCGTCCTACGAAGAAGCCCCAGACATAACCGCACAACGACCGAGCCATGTGTCACAATTGGATGCCTAGATAAAACTATCGCTCTTTACCTTGAAGATAACATCATCGCAGTGATATTTCATCCCTCCCGCCGTGGCTATTTCGGGAGGAAACTATCCGACACTCGAACAGCTCGAACATGTCATATTTAGTGGATTGCTTCGTTTTATCGCTCGTTAATCTCTCAGTTTCAGTCAAGGACTATTCCGCCCCCCCCCCTCCCCCCGCCGGAGCATTTCCCAATGATAAGTGTTTTCGTTTCATTTCGGAGGCCTCGAGGAGAGGCTCACCCACCCACGCTCGCCGCCATGGGAATTTGAGAGCGCGCAAAAAATGTTTAAACTTTTCCTTTGTGTATTTATCTTGGGCCATTTTGTATCTAAACAGACGATTTTTTTTGTGTGTGTTCGCCTTTCCTGTGCGGGGGGGGGCGAAGAAGAACAACAAGCCCGCCGCTGCTGTATTGTTCTGCCACTCCGGGCGTGAGTCATTCGGGGAACAGGGAGAACACATCCGTCCGGGTGCGACATTACTTCGTTTTGACGGAGGACTTCTGCTGCTTTCAGACTAGCCCCCCCCCCCGCAGGCTGCCTGAGTAAATATTATTCATTTTCAGAAAACACACACAATTCCCTAGATTCGTGCTGCATTTGTTTTGTTGTGCACCCCTGCCACCGCCACCAAGAAGTGGCTGCATGTGAATTAGAAGTGTGGGATGTGTCGTGACAAAAGTCGGATGACAAATTGGTGACAAGATATTTCGGACAGATACACCGCTCGAGGGTGTGTGAAACGTGCTGTTTGGAGACGGAAATCGTTACGGAATGTTATAACAAATTCGGGAACAAGAAAAAACAAAATACAAGGAGAGCACACGCCAGGGGGAAAGACATGCGATGCGATGCGCTGCGAAGGCGGTAGGGTTCAAAGTCTAGACGCATAATGGAGTGCTTCTGCACAGATATCTGGGATTTGAAATGCAGCCAACGTCTGTTTCCGTTTTTTTTTTCTGTTTTGCTGTTGCCCGGCAGTAAGAGGAGCACAGGCAATGTACCGGAACGGAAGGAGTGATTGATAGGGAAGAACGATTTTGTGTATTGGAAACAAACAGCGATGGCACTGCATTCTGCTTTCTGCCTGAGCTTATCGGCTTAAGGGTGTTAAATCGATTTGTTGGGCGGGGGGGAAAGGGTTGATTATATCATGTTGACACCATGTTGATGGGAGAGGAGAGGAGACGCTTAGCGTGAGTTGGGGGAAATTCAAACTTTGATACTTTTTTCCCGCCGTGGGATTTTTGATAGAAGTCTAAATATTTTAAGGATTTGAGTATAAGGCGCTGTTGTATCGCTAAGTCGACGATTAAGTCATATTTAGGAATTTTAAAAATCTGAACATAAGACTTAGTCAGTCAAGTGAATCAGTATCATTGCTTAGAGTTGTTTTTCGGGTCCGTCCAGGGTTCAGCAGCTTCATGAGCTCAAGGTCTATCGACAGCCTTCAACATCCATATTGAAGCTGTTTTTCAGAAGTCAGCCATCACACATTGAGCCTTTTGAGCCTCTATCCTCAATGTCATATGGTAGATTCTGAAGGAAGTCTGTCTTAGAAAGGTACCCAAAGCTTCCTGGGTGCCTGGCCAGTTGCTATCCGGATTTTGGCAACGAGTTGTACAAGGAATATGGGTTCAGTGTATTTTTCAGTAGACATGATGTCTGTTTTTGAAAGAAAAAAATGCTTCAAAATGCCAACAGTTAGTCACACAGTCAATTGAAGGAAACAGTTGTCCAGAAGAAATCTGTCAAATTAAAAAAAATTTGAAAAGATTCGAACAACCTTCAGCTTACTATAAGAATTTAGAAAAATAAAACAAACAAAAGATTCTTCACATTTTTCAAAAAAATTCGGTCCACCACCAACCAACTGTCACCCGACTGAAAAATTAATAAATGATTACTTTTCATCGCAGCGCCCTCCCTGTGGAGGGAATGACTAATTTTAGTCTTCACCTTTGTTTTCTGTTGACAAAACCCGCCCGTTCATCCAAGCAATTAATTTACAAAAAAGCGAGAAGAGTGAGAGATCTGCTCAGAGCTCCACCTCTCGCATCAATGAATGTACGCAACATTTTTTTACAAATTTCCTTGCTCATAAATATCTAGTATTTTCAAGCAGCAAAACAGCGTATCGACGACAATGTATACAATTTAATAAAAAGACAGAACAACGAAGAGGAATTTGAAAATTTTGACAGTTCAGTCATTGTCGTTCATTTCACACGCTTGAGATGAAATTTTTATGAGCGTCGCTTTTCTGCTGACCAACCAGCGCTACCCAAAAATACATCGCACAAAATTAGACTATTCCGAAATGTTCACTCAAAAATTATGAGAGAACTGAATATTTTCTACATTTGACATTTTGCTTTTGGGGTTTGTTATTTCGAAGCCGACGGGGGGGTAGAACGAGAGGGAAATAAAGTTTTTAGATAAATCTCTGCCTTGAGGACGACGACTAGGTTTTTGGCTTGTGCAAGTGAATGACGTATGGTTGGAGGGTTATTATGCCGTTCGACACTTGTTTTTGTTCAAATTTTTGAATTTATCCTGCAGGGGGGTGTTCATCCGAGTGTTGGCAAGTTTTATGATGTCGTTTATGAGTGGCGAAAGTATTTAATTTTTTTACGACTAAACATAAATTAATAACTACTGTGTGCTAAGTCAATATTCCACCCCCCCCCCCCCCACCACCTCTTCAGCCAGCAGACAAAAATTTGTGTAGTTCTTGGGTGTGTTTTGGATTTTTGGTTTCCTGATTTATGCCGGGGTTTTACGGTCGGTGACGTTTATAAGTGAGACAAACGTGAGTTGGCAGCATCAGCAGATGGATGTCGATGCGAAATGTCGCACTAATCTTTTCTCCACTCACGCGGGTTAATCTTTTGTCTTGTTTTTCGAATTTATTTTCAAGTGTCGAGGGTGAGGAAGAGGGTGGTGTACCTAACCTGAGATTTAGTGGAACCAGTTGGATGGAGGGAACCTCATCAGGAATGAGGGCAAATTTCTAATTTGCTTGGCCTATAGTGGCAGGCAATGAAGCAGATGAAGCCAATTCGGTCGCCGTGTCGTGGTGGATAAGTGCGTCGACCCCCACCCCGAAGGTCTAAATTTGATTCCCGGATGGAACACCTCAAATTTTTTCACGGCACCACCTCTTTCGATTTGCTGACAAAACTGAAAGAGTACCAATTGCCTATGAAAAGCTTCTCAAATCTCGCCGTTCGGAGGAACTGAAGGTTCCTTCCACTCGCGAGAGAACAGTAGCACGCACTATACGATTAGTTGGTGTAGAAGCGAGGCCTTGGTCCCTTGTGGGCTGAAGTGGCACTCGATTATTATTAACCTGGCTTTTGTCACTGCGGAATAGCTACAAAGAGATCCTGTCCTTCGGCAAAAGGCTTCTTAGCTGCGGTTCGGGGTACTACTCATAAATTGATGAGCCTGCCCTAAGCACACTTCCACAGACACTATTGCTAGGGGTAAAGCTGATTTTTGGTCCACTCTTTACGAATTTAAGAAACTTTCCTGCGCCTCATACGCTCCTTCAGACAGTTTTGCTAGGGTTTGATAAACGTCACAGACAGTCACAGAACAATCGCACTCAGGAAGAGATATTTCTCATGAAGACGTTGAACATTTTTTGGGATGCGAGCAAAAGTCGCCAGAAGATTAAAAAAAAAATTAAAACAACACCCTCCTCCCGCCCCTCCCCACGAGAACAACTTTTTTTGCAGTAAGATGTATACAAGTGCATTTCCAATTATTTTGTGTGTCGATTGCACTTGTCCAAAACACTCACTGATTCAGTCAACCAGTCCCAGTGGCACTTGCTGAGACTCATTTAACTTCCATTGTCTTTATGAAGATTGAATAATCGCGTATTCTGTGCAACAAATCACCTCATTTCAGGATTAACTTGTTTCTGATGCCACGGCTGCTTTGCCAGTGAAAGTCAAGTGTCCAGTTCCCGCAGATAGAGAGAGAGATTTTACGAAATCGAAAGGATTTCCAGTTTTTTTGAGTTGAATTGCATTGCTTTGCAAATTTTGAAAGTATTCTACGAATTCAATCCAGTCTGGTACAGATGGTGGGGACACGTTGGCGGGTTTTGAATGATGGGAATATGAGGGAGGACTTTTTCAATTTGACATTTGTGTGCATCAAGAAGTCAAATTAGATGGAAATTGAGGTGTCCTTCCAATGTGATTCATAGGCAACTACGTCAAAAATTAAGGGCAATGAAACATTGGGAGGGTTACTGCTGTATTCCCCAGTATAATAATTGAATGGAACTGCAGGCCACAAGGGACCAGGACCTAGCTTCTACAGCACTCCTCCCCGGTGTTGCAGCTGAAAAATTCTGATTAGTTTACTACAGAAGTGTCTTAAAGACCTAAACAGAAAGTATCTAATTTTTGCATCTTTCTCAAATGCTCTCGAACAAAAATTCAGATTTGCTCAGAAGGGCGGTTCAGTTATGGAGAGTCTTGGATCTTTGTTTTTGATAGCGCGAAAGTAAGCTTGCAAAGGGAACGATAATAATAATAATTGAGTGGCACTACAACCCGCAAAGGAAACGATACTATGGAAAATTTTGAAAACACAATTGTTGAACGGAAACATAGCTTTTAAGTCATAAGATGACATTTATCTTTTTCAGACTCAAAAACGTGTGTCGCCTTACAGACATGCTTACTAAACATTCTTCCATTCCCACGTGGTCTTTACCTGGAACTCCTACTCAGTATCAGTGCAGTAGCTACATGGACGACAATGAGTCATTTTCCGTGAGGCCATTCTTTGCGTCTATTTTGCGATTGGTGTGACAGTGGACATTAACTCTCGTGTCTCATTGAAAAACTTACTCAAATCTCATCTCATCATTCGAAGTCTTCAGTAGTTTCCTGATCCCCTCTATACATGAGAGAAGACTAAACAAACTTCTCTCTCTTCGTTTGTAGATCAGGGGCAGAGGGGAACTGCAATCTACAACGAACTTCGATAGCGAAAAATTCAAAAGAACTTCTTCTAACTCTTTTTCTGTGCATGAAGTTACAGTCTCGGGTGGACCTGGTCGTCAAACCAACATGCCTCTCCAGCGAGAATGATCAAGCTGTTCTACAAAGTCAACTTAATCATTCGAGAGAGGAGCTCTATTGCTCAATTGTCTCTTGCCCCCAAGGAAACAGCGATTGGCAAGAGGAATTCTGCGTTTGATTTTGGCACTGCTGCTGTTTTCCCTATTCACCGTCGAGCTGAGATAGACGAAGTCCTTGACTACCTCGAAGTTTCTGCTACCTCGTGGTACGCTCTATCCGAGACGTCGATCTTGTGTTTCCTTCCTTGATACCAGAGTATACTTGGTCTTGCCCTCATTTTTCGCCAAGCCCATTTTATCCACTTCCGCTTCAATGTCAGTAAACGCCTCATTGACGACTCGATGTATCCGTCTAATCACGTGAACGTCGTCAGCTAAACGGACTTTTGGAAAATCATCCCTCTGGTGTTGACCTGTATGCTACGCATGATCTTCTCAAGAATGATATTGAGAGAGTAACATGACACGCACGTTGCCTTGTCTAAAACCTTTTTAGACACTGAAGGACTCGGTAAGTTCCTTACCGACTTTCACAGTGCAGCGAGAGCTCTCCATCGTCATCCTACACAATCTGACAAGTTTGGTAGGAATGCCAAACCAAGTAATCCTCGTTTCTATGCACGTTGTCATATGCGGCTTTAAAATCAACGAATACGTGGTGAGTGTCGATCTGTACCTCTTGGGTCTTTTGCAGGATATGCTGTAAAGTGAAGTATTTTATGGACTTCCCTGGCCCGAAACCGCCCTGAATAGGAAATGTCAAGTTTTTGACGGATTGGTTTTAGGCGTTCACAGAATACGACAGAGAGGATCTTATTAATGATGTTGAGGACATCGAGGAAGGAAGAACGAAAGTTGGAGCACTCGAATGGGTTTCCCTTCGTGTGTACCGGCCAAACAGCACTGAGAATAAACTGGTGCGGCGAATACGAAATGAATGTTCGAGATCAGACCTCAAATCTGTAAAAATCCTCCGGCCTGTGAATTGAGTCACAACGCTACGGTGGTGGGACCCTAGAATGATACCTGCCACAGTGCCAGTTGTACTTTGGACATGCAAATACTTAATACTTCCACTTTTACATGGTCTTCCAAAAGAGAGTTTTCTTACCTTGGGTAGGTGACATGGAATTTTTTGGATTCCCTAATCAGGAAGGAACACGTTTTCTGGCCATTCACCTGGTGCTCATCCTAAAATCCACTTTTTTAAAGCTGAAATACCATCCATCAAATTCACTTCTCTTGTTTCAGTCTGTTGTGCCAGGTCGCCATACATGGCTTATGCATTCAAAAACATGTGTAAATGACGTGTCTTTGCTGAATAATCTTCGGAAAAGCCCAAAAAATTTTCAAAAATCAATTTTGAAATCAGAGTTGGCCACTAAAATCTCATAAGATATTGTTTGTGTCTAGTCTTCAATCCAAATTTTCAAAACCTCTCCTTCATGTCTAGTGTTTGAATAAAATCTAAATTCTTAATTGCATCCAAAACCGAACAAAATCAAATTCCTAATGTTCACAAAAATATCACTCAATGACATTTTGGCGCCCTACAAAACATATTTCATAAATGTGCAAGCAATATTTTGAGAGAAAGAACAACCTCTCGCAAGCACACCCTCTCAACGTGTCCCAGTTTTTTTTTTTTTTTGTTTCGCTCCCGTATGCAAACACAAGTCACAATCAATGTCCACCCGGTCCACCACTTGCCATGTCAACCAGTGAGACAATCTATGCCATGCATCTGCATCTGCATCTGCATCTGCAACGGCATCAGTATCTATTCGCGGCTCCCATCGTCAAGTGGAAATTAATTTAAAATTAAATTTAATTAAAACCAAAACCAGAAGACTTCGGGTACCTAGAGCGAAGAACCGCACATGTTGTACGATGTTTCGTGGCACAGCCCTAGCCGTCCCCGTCAGCGCCCGACACCTTGCCGCACCGTTCGAGATCAATTAACGTGAAAATGCAGACTAATGCCTCGTGATTGCCGCTAAGTGTACGCATAGTTAGTTCTATGTGATCTGCGGTTCCTAATTTCAGCCGCCCATCCCCTTGGCGGGTACACACTCGCGGCGAAGGTACGCATCGGCCAATAGATATGCGGCGCGTTGTCGTTGATTGGAATCTGGTTCTCGCTCGACTTCCTGAACATAATCAGCGGCGTACGTCACTCGCTCGTCTTTCGCCTGGGGGCAAGGGTGACAATGAGACATACTCGACGCGACTGTGCACCTGCGGTGACTTGACGTCGGTTCACATCTTGTGCAGTTTTTCTGATTAATTACCAGCGGCCACAGCGGCTGCCAATATTTAGTAATCCGTCATTGTTTGAGTTGCCTTCGCTGTGCCTGTGCGCCTTGGGAGGAAGACGGCAGCCGCGTCTCTGTGAACCGGATAAGTCTTGTTGGCGAATGGTAGTCGCACATAGCGAGCGATTAGCACTAAACGGCGGATGGAATTTATTAAAAGCTTGCGATACTAGGTATTTTCTCGCTTCGGGCCAGAGTCGTAGTGCAGCGTTCGGCGGCAGTGAGCTGCACTCGCAAACACTGTGGCGAGTGTTCGTCTGGCGGGGCAATTGTGCTGTGTCTTGCAGCCGTGCTGGGAGCTGCTCTACATTTTCGCTTATGGAACACCGCCGCACCGACATCGCACAGGGTCACGGGAGCAGGTTGTGTATGTGGAAATTTTTGAAAAGCGGAGTGATGAGATTTTATAGATTCACCGGGATTTTGAATCGGGGATGGAGGCGGGATTAGATCGCTTTACCCTGAAGTCTGTCAATTTGAGATCAAGCTTTGGCTCCATTCTGTCTCTCACACGAAGTGGCACAAGAGTTCAAGTTCAGCCTCCAACATCTGTCCACAACGCCCATCTACACGAACGCTCGTAAAAGCGACGAAAATGGAAAACAAATCCAGAAAAAGAACGGAGAACCGAGAGCAACATTCGCACGGATGTGTTTTGTTTATTTTCGAACGAGGAATGCACGATACAAAAATACATTTCCAAAGCGAACGAAATGCAGTCGGGTCTGCGTCTGGGGAGCGCTCTAGCTGTACGGGTGCCGGGCGTCGTGACACATTTAAGCGATACAAGGTCAATGGTTTTGGAATTAATTTTTTATAGCCACGTTTTGGGGATCATTCACAAGGTGGATGGTGTTTTAATGCGATTGGAAGGTCCGATGAACTCTTGGGAAAGTTTATGTTAGGAAATCGTGGGTGTGTAGATTGTTCGTAGAATATCAGGTTTCATGGGAGAGTTTCGTTGTGTTCTCAGGGAGGATTTGTTTACACGGGGCAAAGGCTTCCTTGGGTGAACACACAACATAAAGAGCAAACTATAAATGAGAACTTAAATTTGCCTAACCTAACTAAATAGTTACGGAGGGAATTGAACGGTTAACTCTGCTGGAAAAATCAGTTTGTAGGTCACAGGCAGTCCGATGAGTAAATTCATCGTGAGGTTTGACTTATAATATGAAGCCAAATGCATAAACTTAAGAGCAAGCTTGAAATTTCTTCAACCCATTAAAAGAACAATTCATGGCATTTACTTCTTGGGAATGATATTTTGTAAATCTTAACCACGATTTTGTCTGAGGAGGTCTATTTGGAAGGTTCAGTTTTGTGCGACTCCTTCGAGGCTTCCAAGAAGTCAAACTTAGTTAGTCTATTCCTGAAGACCTGCGAACTTACATGGCCTGAGTGAAGATAGGCCAACGGTGCAACATCGCACGATATAGGCGGTCAGTGTATAGGAGCACACCGTGAAAAGGAGTAAACCGCCTAAATGATTTCTCAACAAGTTCGTTGTTTCCAGCGTTGTAAGGCTCGTAACGCCTTCTTTTTTAAATCTGAAAATCTTCGCGGACACTCTCAGCTGCAACTAGTATAGTCTCTTAACTACGTCCTAGATATGGTCTAACTTGGCGAGGCGTGAACTCAAATTTCCGAATGGTCTTGGCAATAGTGGTTTCAGCAAATCGATTATGCGCACTGTAAGGTCCTTGAATCACACAAAACACATTCTTCACAGAACGCTGATTTTCATAACACAGCTGAACAATTTGGAGACGCGACTGAGCTGTTATTTTTTCCATGATGACTTGCCAAACGAAACTGAACAAATATGTTGAAGCAGACTAATAGAAATAACGTCAGATCTGTCAAAAAACCCTATTGAAAACCAAACCTCACTATGAATCACCCGGTACATGAACGATACTTGCCGAGTATTCTATTGGGGAGGGAGAGGAAGTCCAAAGCATACTTTGTGGTAAGAAAGAGACCATTTAAGGGGATGGGGCAGTTGCATCAATTTAAAAATTTTAGTTGTCAAATTTGTTCAATGATCCTAAGTCGCGACATTGAAGAACTAGTCTGAACATAGGACGAAGTGATTCATCTGCCAGCAAGCATCATGATTCCACAATGAGATACACTATCCCTCATCTTGGACAGACACCCTTATTCTCAGGAACCAGTGCATTTGAAGATGCGCTTAGTAAGATCACAGAAATCTACATTTCGGAAGAATCCTCAAATTCAATGACAAGTTGTGATAAGTTGTGTGACAAGTTGTTTGACAAGTGGTGTGACATTGTGTCATAAGTTGGGTGAAAAACATGAGGGAAAGAGTTGTGCCTGAGTTTTTCCAACTTAATGGTCGCTTGTCGCAAACTTTCTTTAAAATTAAATGACAACCATCCAATTTAAAAAATGACCACGTTTTTGAAAATCTTGAAGAGTTCCATATCCGAAACCTGGATAAGAAGTCTATCTTCGCATCCGCTCCAAATTTGATACGTGGCCACTGAAGAGATTTTTTGGGTAGAGGGGGTCCTTGGACACGATGATTTTTCAAAGGTTTTCGGCTTAGTATTCAATCGAGGATCATTCGAATGCCTGTGGTCCACAAACGTAAAAGTTAATTAAAACATAAAAGCATCAAATGGAGGTAATGAAAGAGACAAATAAACACTCATCCCCATCTGCATGTTTTGAACACGAAACCCTCAGCGAGCGAATAAAAGTCATACCTCGCCGATGTGTTTTTAAGTTAACAACTCGAAAATTTCTTGGCATTGCCGACATTTGTTGACAAACAATTTTCGCTTGTAATTGATTGCATCTGCATTCAGGCAAGTCTCGTTTGAACCGGCTTTTGAGGCGCGTATACAATAATTTCACTTTCTTGCTGAACGTCTGAGTTCAACGATAACACTTATTTCCAACAAATGTCACAAGGTCGACATTTTTTTTTAAATTCATCCTTTTCGATGGATTCCTGTTTTTGTGTTGTTTTGAGAATTTTTTTCAGGTTTCTTAATTGTCTCGTGAAGGAATTTTAATAATCGACAAGTGTGCGTCTGTGGCCTGGTTTTGAAGTGTTCAAGCGGGTGGAACCCCTTTAATGATTCGTGCGAGCGAATGTTTTTGTACTAGAAATGGGTCAATTCACTACTGAGCTTAATCGAGTTGGGGTGCCAATTCTGCACTGTGGTACACATTTGGCCTTTAGTCTTGACATTCTAAAAAGTAACTTCTTGGGCGGAGATTGCCCGCTGTACGGTTATCCAGCTTTGACGAACTGGAAGTAAGGAAATGTCTTCTTCTGGGCATCGGCAACGGACTGAGGAACATTCTGAGATGAAAGGGCAATTCGCGATTCCTTCAAATACTGGAAATAAACGTCGACCTTTCCCTTAACTAACTCTCATCTCTCCCAGGAAACAATAGACACGATATGTTGATTTAAGTGATCCAAGGGTCATCTCTTCGTCTTCATCCATTGTATCATCTGCATCAAAATATGGAACTAACATGGGATGGGTGAGAGTTCCTCAAACAGAGGAACTGCTTTCAAGTCACAATGAGCATCGGAGGAGCCTCAGAAACGTCGGCGAACTGAGCGAAATTCTTGGATATCTGATTTTATTCGGGTATGAATTTGACGGATTCTTAGAACACTTACAAAAGTGTGATTAAATGGAGTATGGACATCGCAAGACGTGCTTGAACTCTTGAATTCCTTTAAAGTAACACAATGTTGTCATGTACAACAAACATTCAAACATCAAACATTTTTGCAGCACTTTACCACCAGAGGTCTTCTTCTTCTTCTTGTTGTGGCGCTACAGTCCGGAGTGGACCTGGGCCTCAACCAACATGCCTCTCCAGCCAGCACGGTCTTTCGCCAGCTGCCTCCAGTTGCGCACACTAAGGTGGTTGAGGTCCTTCTCCACTTGTGTGCGCCACCTTAGCCTGGGCCGTCCTCTGTTGCGTTGTCCCAATGGCTCAAATTCGAATACGCCTAAGAAATCTAAGAATCAGACAAGCACAGTTTAGAAAAAATTTTGCCACACTGACCACACCTTCTAGAGAACTCGTTCTTCGACTTGAATGGCTGTTAACGGACTCCACTATCATAAGATCTTGAAAATTGTTGGAGACTGACTCATGGACACATGTCCCCTCATTTGACAGCCCAAAAGTGTGAATATTCCATAAAAGATAACAGATTTGTGCTTTGGGCTGACTCCTACAATAAGTGCCTTAAATTTCAGCACACGATCAGACACTTGTGAGTCTCAGCAGCTGACGCTCCCTTCACTTAACTGATTCTCATGCCAGCGTGACTCAAAACAATTGAATGGAGCTCCCTTGAGGAGGATTGATTTCAAGTGATTTCATATTTTCCTTGATGAAACCACGTGGTCACATGTTACCGTCCAATTTGCGGTCACTCCACTCGAAAACGTCTTCAAATCATCCATCTGCCGGTGCGGCGAACAGGGCACCGATCTCTCAAAACTGCATGCTAGTTCAAATGTCAAAACCTGGCCATCTCAAGAAGAGCTTAGTTGCATGCTACAAATTTTAGTTAGGGGTTGAAAGTATTGACACTACTCTCTCAGCTGTGTAAAATTTCCTTTGTTTTCAGAGAACACATTTTTTCAAATGATTGGCAAAGTAAAAATAACGCTAAACCAATGCCGAACCTTAAGCAAAGATATTTGTGTCGACATCGCGACGCCCAGGCAGTCGTCAGCTAAAGCAAACAAAACCTCTCCTCAATTGAAATTGCAATTACATGTATAAGTGGACTTCATCAAATCCCACTAAGAACTACAAAATGACCCCGTATGAATATTTACGAGTCCCCTCGAGACTCCCCCCTCCCTCTCCACCCTCATAAAAGTCAAATAATCCCCAATTGATATTCCGTCGCCATCGTCTTCGACTTGCAAATCCCCAATCAAATTTTTAACAACCAATACTCATTAAATTCCAAGACCCACTTAAACCGCTCCATCACCCCCCTTCCCCAGCGGAATCTATCATATATCCATTGAAAACCCTCCCCACCCCATGCGGCATTCGAGATTTCCGTAGGCTGCAACAACCATTCAAAGTTTCAACGTACACATTCCTTCGACGTCCTTAAACTGAATAATGTCCTCACATCGGCAGTACTTCGCTTTTATTTATTGCAATGGAAAAACAAATTTCCACAAAAGGATGAACGTAAACCGAGATACATTGCCTCGACCCCCCCCCCCCCCCCCAATTCTCCACCACGCCGCCCGGTACAGATAAAATAAATTCAAAACTTTCCGCCATAACCCTTAAATGTCGCACAGTGAATTGCTTTGCGGCCCGTAAGTCACGGTAATAAAAATTGCCGATTTTTTATACATCGTTTCGGGATAATTTTATGAGTCCTCTCCGAGTTTTATTGATTTTGCAATAACACGATGACATACGCTCGAGTGCATGCATGCGTCACAGGCGGAGCACTCATCTGACAGTTTGCATGGATTCTGTTTGAATGCCCTCCACATCAAAGATGCTCTCTCTGGCGGCGTGGTGTTGACTGACTGATTGCTTTCAAGCTGTCAGCGATCAAAGACGTTGCAACTGTAAATGAATCAGAATTGAGGAATTCTTACACTTTTGGCAAGCGGGGAATGGGCTATTCATCCGCATCCATGTGCCAAGATCACCCAAAAATGACTCTCCAAATCGCAATGAGATAGAAATTTGTGAAATTGTGAGCACCCTGTGCCATCTGTCGTAGCCACCTGTCAGTTTTGAATTTGTAAACAGTGATAGTCTTGAGTGCTGGCAAAAATTCAACCAAATGTCAAATATCCACAATGACATTTCGATTGCGTCTGACAGGCGATGGAGCGAAGTGGTGATGCATTTCAGAACAATTCACGATATTGTGCAACGATCTAAATTTATAGTCACAAACATTTCCACCCAGCACTTGACATTTAACGCGAACCATGGCATGGCATTAAATTCAACAATTTCAAGTGCCTGGCCAGTGTGCGCGGCCTGTGACTTGAAACATGCCGCTCAGATGTCTGTGCGAACATATAAACTCGCGAATTGTATATTTTGCACGTGTCGCGTGAATGGTTCTGTTTGTAGTTTTCTCTTGTTTTTGTGACAGATGCCATAATGCATGTCATATTGTAATGATGTGATGATGGTCTTTATGGGCATACATTTATTAGTCACTCATTAGAGAGGGAAATGATCTATTTTCAAGATTTTTTTGGTGGTTGTCAGAGGAAAGGGGGACGACTGTTACGTTTGACAATGACATTGAATAAACTGAGCAAGTGCGAGTTGCTCTTGAATACTTTATTTTATTTGATACACTCCTATATTTAACGGTACTCTGAAATAAGCGAAAACTCTACTTCATTTTGAAAGAGCTTTTGTCTGATGTATCATACGTTGGAGTGCAATGGAATTCAAAATCTTGCGTCCATTTGACGTATATGGGAGCTACTCTCAGTTATGCCTCAAAATGAAATTTTGGACAAGGCTCACTGGATGAAATGCATTCATATCTGCAGTTTCATGAAATTTGAACAATGTGGAAGATATGGCGGACGGACACACAAGACCGATAATTTGTTTGAAAACGAAACCTGAAAAAACGCGCTAAGCGTTCAAAAAAGTAGAAGGCAAACTTTGAGAGGGAAAGGGTTTCGGAAACCCACATTCTTTGAAACAGCCAATTTAAATTATAGAGTGCATTTTTTTGTTGGAAGTTGAGATACACTGGACTGGAGTGCTCAAACTCAAAACTTGACTATTCTACTACCAGGCAGTAACCTCCATTTACTGTAGTTTCCTTGTTTTCCGAAGAAAGACCAACAGGGGCTTCTGTGATAAGGAGCTTTCGGTTTTCAATTCCCACCACATCAGCGTCGAACAGCCGCCACCTGATACGAGCAAAGGCGGGGCATTGACAAAGAAAGTGCTCTAAGGTGTCTTCACCTTCTCCATAGGCGTCGCAAAGGGTGTCTTCAGCCCAAGCAGATTTAGGTGCATAGCAAAGGTGAAGTGTCCCGTTTGTAGGCCGACAAGTTTTCTGCACTCTCTTCGGGGATTTCTTGCTGACGTTCGGGAGCATGCACTTGGTCGGTCTGCGTCCTGGAGGGTCATGCCATCTAGGGTTGGCACTAAGTATTGTAGCAACGCATAAGTGCAGAATCAACAAGTCCCTTAATCTTCTTGAAAACTGTTAAACCCTGTCCCTTTGACCCTTTCAATTTTGCTTTCGCGACGCAGTGGAGATATGTATGCATCGACTGAACTGGACTAACAGACTCTTCAAAACTCATTTTTTATTGGGCGATGCTTCAGTCCAACAGGAGTCAAGTCTTTGCTACCTCAGTTATTACTCATGTTGTGCATTCTATCACTTCTTAACGAGTAGAGGGTGCAGAACAATTTCTGTTCACTCCAAATTGGAATAACTTTCGAAGCGCTTCATTGACAATTTGTACTCTGTGAGCGCTGTGGACACCACTGCTACGGCCCGAAAAGTCTTCGAATCTGAGCCATTGGGACAACGCAACAGAGGACGGCCCAGGATAAGGTGGCGCACACAAGTGGAGAAGGACCTGAACCAACTTGGAGTGCGCAACTGGCTGCAGCTGTCGAGAGACCGTGCTGGCTGGAGAGGCATGTTGGTTAAGACAGAGGTCCACCCCGGACTGTAGCTCCACAAGAAGAAGAAGAAGAAGATCGCTGTGAACAAGAGATGGTGGAGCGAAAGTCTAGAATTGAATCCAAGGACGCACTCTGCCACGACAGCTGCCTCGAAAACATTCTGAAACGCGTCATAAAAAGTCAGAATTCAACTATAAGCATTCTCCACTCGTGAACAATAGAAAACAAAACACGAATGCTTACTAAAAAAGATATTCCCTAATTCCTTACGGATTGTATTACATGCTTACCCCTTCTCCTCCTCTCTCCTTCACTCAATCAATTGGCAATTGTTTACAGAAATTCCCAAAGTCACGTCGTTTACGGCGGCCAAGCCGTAAACTCATATCTTTCAGCGATCTCAAAGAACTCTAGCAGACATTTATGATCCCAGAAATATCTAATCGCCACTGCGTTGATATCCAAAGTTCAGGCTAATATCTGAGTACAAAGGAAGTGCCGAAGTCAGTCGTGAGTGGGGATGTCTGAAAAACTTGGTTTTCCCTACTTGAACCTTGTGCTACGTTCTTCGATTATGAATGAAGTTTATCTATAGCTTATCTGGAAACACTGGAATTTATACAATTACGGTGTGGCGTGAGAATGAGTGTCGAAAATTTTACAATCTTTTGGAACGGGAACGGAGGGAGGACGTTTTTTTATTCGAAACGTATTTGATTGCTGAAAATTTGATAATATTTGGGTTTTCGAAAATATATAGAGAAGCGGAGTTCTACTGTTTATTCACACATTCTCGATCGTAAGAAACTTTTCAACTGCAAATCAGTGAGACACAACGCAATAGAGGACGCCCACGTACACACGACCTAAGCTGGGAAGGACCTTAACCAACTTCTTTTTTTTTCTTCTTCTTTTACTGGCGCTTCTGTAAAAATTTCTGGAGACGTTCTTCTCCTTTTTCATTTGGCGCAACAGTCCAGGGTGGACCTGGACCTTACCCACCGTGGAGGGCGTAATTAGAGGCAGCTGGTTAAAAATGGTGGTAGCTAGCGAGACACAGGTCCACCTCGGACTGTTGCGCCAAATGAAAAAGGAGAAGAACGTCTCCAGAAATTTTTACAGAAACAGAAATTGTCATTTTCACAGCCATGTTTGTTACCAGGGGTCAACGATTTTAGATCAATCTGACGAAAAGTAGAATTTTCTCAAACACCCAGTCTACAGTTTCTGTCAAATTTCCTTGCATCGGTTTGGAAAAAAAGATGTTGGAATGACCAAACCTCCAGAAGACGGCTTGAACTTCCCTCATCTGCTTCAAAACGCTTTGACTTTGACGAATCTTAAGTCAAGTCACGCTCTCCTTCTAATGACAGCTATCCAGTGTCACTTCCAAAAACGGTATGAATCCACGTTTCGCACCACAGTTCCCCAAAAATTTCCACCGTACTCACCTGCGCGTCGCCACAATTCCTTCGGTTAATTCAAAAATTATTAAAGTTCTCTTTTCGCAACCAATTCAATTGAATTAAAGAAACAAATCGTTACCACCTGTTTGTCGTCGCCGCCGCCCGCCGCCACCATCACAGCCACTACGCCCACAGTGCGTGTCTGTCTGCTCGCCTTTCAATTCATTCTCATCTCGCTAGCAAATCGAGCGCCAAGATCCACTCATCCATCCATCCATCCATCGGGGAACGCATTCCGACGCAATGCGGCCCCCATCAACGCGTATCTTTTCAATGAAAGTCGCCCAACACACAGCAGAGACCGTCTACTACATGCTTCACCTCTGATTACGATTGAATTCGCCTGAACGTTGAGTGTATCTTGCAGATACCCATTAGGACGACGCATCCGACGCATACTTGCGAGCGTGCCAAAAGCCGAACAAAAAAGACAAGAAATAATTTCCACAACCGTCAGCATAAATAAGAATCGAAAATTATTTTCAAAAAGGCCCTCAACCAGACACACACACACACACAGCGACGGGATGGCCAGCCGTACGTGTGCGCTTCCTCCTTGAGCATCCATTGTCGTTGGCTGAGTGAAAATGATTTAAGTCTTGAGGCGAATCGCACTTATCCGCCCCGAAAGGTTTCCGAAGGTCGCTCCTCGGATACGCGAGGCGAGGCGTGCCGGCAGACGCAGTGTGCGCGAGTGTGTGTGTACCTTTGTCATTCTCCTCAATGGGAGAGAGAGCTCGAGTTATTTCTATTCATTCTCCTGTAGGAGCGCGATGCGAAATGTGTCTCCAATTAGATGCGAGACGCACGCGGCACGCGGGGCGAGCGATGATGAACTATTTGGTCCTCCGCGTCATCTATTTCTGTTTTAAATTAAAGGAAAGCGAAGCACTCTCAACGAGCCGTTTGGCCATTTGGCCATTTGGACGTTCGAACGTTTGCGCCGCCATGCCGCAGCATCCATTTCATGCGCCCTACCCATTAGGCACAGTGTATCCGTAATTGCTCGAATCAAACGGCACACAACGGCCTCCCTCGGCTGTGTGTGAGTGCATAATTTGTGTATAATTTGAGCCGATCGACGGCATCGGAGGGGGCGGCCGCAGATGCCATTACTGCATGGTGCTGGTGCTGGTGCTGCTGCCGATGCCGGTGGTGCGCCCAGCGTGATGTCGTTTTGACATTCACAGATGTCAGTCAGCTAAATGAAACGCTCTCGAAGGGTAGTCCCACACGCACATAAATCAATTTAAAATGTTTGTCTAAGTTTAAAAATAAAAATCGATGTTGCGGTGGTGACATAAATTCGGTGAAAAGAAGGCTGCGCTAGCGGGCGAATTGTTTGGAAATGGTAGGCGGGCTCCGACTGTGGGGGGGTGTTGTCAAACTTGCTGAGCTCATCTTTGACACATACGCTGCGAGATTTCGGAGGGAATGTGAGTACTTCCGTGTGGCACAGTTCTTGGGAGATGGACGACAGTTCCTTTGAAATGTCAACGGAAGGGAGACATTTTTAAATAGTTCTGATAATTTGGACGGGATACCGCACCGATCGATTTGGTGCGATGAAAGCAGTTTTCTGTTTGTTGTTGAAACTGTCAGCAACGCGGTTGTTTAGCCTCAGTTCATGGAATCGATAGTCTTTCTCCGGAATTTTGCAATTGTGTCGATGTCCCTGTCAAGTGGATGTTAAGGGGCTTCGAAGCTGATAGATGTAGCTTCCTGAAACTTTGTAAAGTCAGGAAATAGCTGGAGTGTCGGTGTGCCAACAAGGACGCCATGGTGCCTCATCACAGCTTAAGCAAACGTACCGCAGGGAGTGCACCAATGGCTTCGTAAAATCGAGTTTTGTCTTTGCTTAAACTGGCCGTGAATGAAGGTTTTTTGCCGAACTCGGAACAGATCGAAGTGTCATTTACCAGATTTCACCAGAAATAAAAGGCAAGAGTGGGTAAGTAGGCATTTCCAAGGGGACGTACTGCAGGTTGATACAAACAGACGATGAGATTTGGGAAAACTTTGAGGTCACAAAGAGTACTAGCCTAGAGAGTACACCTAGGGATAGCCTTTCATGATCAGTCGTTCTACTAGTGATCGTACCTAGAGTACAAAGGGCTAACCCCATCAAGGCTGCAGATGTGGACAACTTACAATTCAGCCCACATCGCTTGAAACCACCGACAGGGGCCTATGAGCTCTCTTACTCTCCACTCCTTATACCTGCCTAGGCAGGCAATTGATTAACTGGAGCAAATACAAATTGGTCATTGGTCTAGCCATAGATCAAGACGATAGTCCGAGTTTTAGCTGTTACCCATTTGACACAGTCCCGCTAACGACGTGTGAGAGCACTTTCCAAATCTGATTCCTGCCTGCGGATTCCTTGTCTTTAACCATCTCTGTGTCCAGGCACGTAGCTCATATCTGTAGTTGGGGAAGGATTGTACTGAATTGTAGCAAAATTTGATTCAATTTTGATGCCCAAAAGAGTGGACGTAAATTCCAACAGAAATTGGAAAGAAATTTCCGTCAAAAACTTAAGCAATTCATGCACCTGTAGCTTTCAAAAGCCGCCCCTCCAATTCTTTCCTGTATTTCATGAGTTTTTGTTGTTAAAAGTCACGCTAACTTAAAAAGGTCTTGATTTAGAGGTTCCTCCGAGGGATAACCTCAAAGACCGGGCACATTTCACACTTCGTTCAGAGTTAGAAAAGAGAACTGCTAAATGCTTTTAATTAACACTTTCGCAATTATGGTTGCCGTGAAAACGTGATGGCTCACTCAATGCCTCGATGATTTCGAAATCAAATGCCCATCTTTTTCTGGTTGGATGACTTGTCTTTTTTCCCTTGTCATGATTTCCAGAACAATCGACATGGAAGTCGTGTCTTAAACTTGCAATGACATCATACGCTGTTTGTCTGTCACTTAGCGGTATTCTGATGTCATTAATTTTGATTCAAGTTTTGGTCATCGGAGAACGTTTGCTTGAATGTTGTCATGAATTTAGAATTTTGGCTAAAAAGGATTGACTTTCAATCCAAAATTAAAATAAGAAAGTGAATACAGGTCACACGTTAAAAACTTCAGCGCTGGTTTCTAAAATTCACCTTGAAAGTTCGGTGTTCACCACAAGCCAGTAAACAGCAGATGCCTATTCAAGGTTTCCAACTTCAGACAAAACAATTAGAAGAACTACCGTAACATGAAAGCTTTTAAAGATTTTCGAGACTTCTGCTGGTCCTTCTAGGCTTATTTCTTTCCGCTGGAATTGGGAAACCATCCATAAAAACAGGAGACCCTTTGAACTACGCAAACTACAGAGGCATCAGTCTCCTAATTCTACATTCCAAATCTAATCTGCCACACTGTGTGAACATCTAAAGCCATTCGTCCACAACCTGGCCGATCCATACCAATCCACCATCACACTACGGCAGCTTTCGGAGAAAACCCATGTGCAACAAATCGATACCCACCACCTTTTCATTGATTTTAAGGCCGCGTATTATAGCATCTATAGAGACGAGCTATAAAGAGCAATGTCAAAATGGAGTTTGTTAAAAGGGATGAAGCTGCTCTTGGTCGCTTAGAGATTCGATTTGTTATCCATTTGACACAGTCCTGCCCACGACGTATGAGAGCACTTTCCGAATCAACCCAAGCGATTTCTGCCTGCGGATTCCTTGTCTTTAACCTAAAGATTAGAATTCTTCGTTTGATTTTCGGTCCCGTCTGCAAATATGATGAGTGGAGGAGGAGATATATTGACAAAAAAAAGGGGCTGTTCAGCAACATCGACTTAGCCAGAAGAGTGAAGATCCAACGATTGAGATGGCGAGGTCATGAAGTGCGGATGGAAACCAATGCTCCGGCCGGAAAAATCGTCGAATCCACCCCCGAGGGACGGCGCAGTAGAAAAAGACCGCGACTCAGGTGGCGCACGCAAGTGGAAAGGGACCTCAACCAACTATGCGTCTGTAACTGGAGACAACTAGCTAAAGATCGAGCTGTTTGGAGACGCTTGTTGGTAGAGGCGCAGGTCCACCCCGGACTGTAGCGCCACATTTAGTAAGCAAATAACTTGAAGACCGTACTTAGGCACCAATGGTCTGTCGTTCATTCATACAGACAGAACCGACCTTTTCAGAAATCTTTTTAGTGATTAACCAGAGGGAACACCGTCAAATTTTGCTACGGCCAAAGTCGACATCAAGCTTCGACACAGGGTGCTATTTAACATTTCTGATGTCGGTCATCTCTGTGTATTTCTGCTTTGTTGACTGCAACCCAATGATCTTCATAATTCAGGATGTTCTGAATTAAAAGATCACTCAATAAGTCCTGAGGCGTATAGGGGGCGCCACTTACAAAAATTATTCATTTAATATTAACTGTTTTGTTAGTGGCGCCCGCTATATGTCCCGGGACTTAGTGAGTGATTTGTTATATTTGCTACATAGCTCATTCGTGGTCATACCGTGAACCTATATTCAGAAAACGTGTTCCACAGCTAACGCAACGAAGACAGAGCGGAATTGAAACACGGTTACGTTTCTGTACATTGCTAAGAGTTGTGACCTTGGGATTCGTTTCCGGTCTATACTTCAGCTTCCATCGAGCTTCTTTGTGTTATTGACGGTTGTTCTGATTTGTGGACGAATGTCCTAAAGTCTTCTAGCTTATAATGAGAGGATATCGACAGCCCACGAGGGACCAGGGCCTAGCTTCTACAACAACTACTCGTGTTGTGCGTGCTACTGTTCTCACACGAGTTGAAACCTACAGTTTTTTGCCGGTGCCGAACGGCGTGATTTCATAACCTTTTCATAGACAAAGGGTACTCTTTGAGTGTTGCCAGTAACTCGAAAGAGGTGGTGCCGTGAATAAATGCCAGGTGTCCTGTCCGGGAATCGAACCTAGACCTTCGGCGCGTGGGTCGACGCACTAACCCACTACGCCAAAGCGACCACATGGATCTTTTTAACCGACCTTAAAAAAGACAAAGTTTGGTTGGTCTTGGCACTATCTAAGCTTTGACTTCGCTATGCCACGCAACTGTGTCTAATTCATTTCATGTAAGTTCTAGTTTTCCCGAAGTGGCAGACATTTCTTATGTTAACGACGACAAAGGATAGGACGTGAAAATTTGCTCATAAATCTAAAATTTGCCTGTTTAATCCGGGAATCGAACCTGAACCTTCGGTCTGTGAGTCAACGGATGCCACGGTGACCACCATAGAATGTTGGTGAATACTGCTTGATATGCTTAACTCGCCACTGACTTCAAGTTTTTCATCAGCGACTGTTTTTTCTTGCGACATTGGACCACAACTGGGTCCCATATATGTAACTTTATGGGGACCTATAACTCTCTGAAGCAATGCTGACTTATCTTCGCGGGGAGGGTATTTATAGTTTTTCGACGACTTCTTACAGGGGTACAAGAGGTGATGCAAGAAATCAAGCTGAGCACCATTCATTCCATTCCATTCCATTCCACCACCATTCTTTATGAAGCTAGAAACAACATTGTGTTTCCGACGGTCATCGTTACCGACTCATCCAACCTTATTGTTTTTTTAAAAGTAGGCCAGGTAGGTGGGTAAGTGACACCGAGCTAGGCCCTTTCGAACATTTGGTTAACGCCATGGCTCGCCTAGACCAACACACTGGGTATATTGTGCCCTAAGATTGACAGTTAGCTAAGGGGCTCGGGTGTTCGTGTAAGAATGTTCCTCAGATTGAAATGATTCAAATCCAGCAGGTCGGCGAAGAAGACGTAAGCAAAAGGCTGAAACAGAAAACCTGGTGCGTAAGGAATTCCTTTCCCTCATCCATTTCGCAGCTTCAACAGTCATCGCTGTCTGACATTCTGTGGTACGCTGAACATGATTACCAATGATACAGTGCCCCCTCAGCTTTCCCGCTTTAAGTCTTATTTTCGTTTGATTAAGGCTTAGAAGCGCCTTGGTTCTCTTTTGATGTGGATGCTGTCTCCATGTCATTTCATCATTTTCCCATTTCTGCCATGGCCTTGTTCTTTCATTCGTCATCCTTCTTAAATGGTTTGCATGCATACGGTCATTGATTGTCGCATCCCTTACCCAAAGCAACCGCATCCCGCTCTCTTTCAAATGTGTCCCGATACCCAACCACCGTCAAGTTCACCGTACTTAGAGATCCGCAGATCCTTCAAAAAACGAATCAACACTTGTTTCAAATCAGCAACCGCATCGACTTTTCAATTTCCTAGTAACCGCTGCTTGATTTGTTGAAACGAAAAAAAAAAACACAATTTTCAAACAAGACCGTTAAGAAATCCATCAAAATGAGAGAAATTCCTTCTCGGGCATTATTTAAACAGAAGTGGGACAACAAGCCACGGACCACAGCACGGGGTAAGTTTGTTCAAACGTTTCCTCAGACTGCTTCCATTCAAAATGCATCAAAAATAACAACTGGAAAAGTTCGAAATGCTGCACTCCTCCAGAGCCAAAGAGCCGTCGCTCGGCTTCATCATTAGTGCCGACCTAAATTGTGGCTGATTGCTAAGCGACACAACGCTTCAATTACAAACTTTATGGTTCAGTCGTAAAAACTTGTGCAGCAGTCGTCTTCTGAGCGCCGCCGCAGCACTGACAGCCAGTCGCTACAAACCCCCTACCCGCTAATTAGTTCGTTGTCATTTTTGAGCATTAAATAAATTGATGCTGTCATTGTGCGCATTGTCGCGAAATCGATGTGCTATGCTAATTGCGGCGGGTCGCCCTCCAAAAAAGGCGCACTTCATTTTTATTATCCGCCCATTAGCACCGTTAATGTTTAATTGGATGTCAGTAATTAATGTACGGGTTGATTTTGCATTCCACCGCCCGCCTGTCAGCTGTCGACGGTGGCAGTTTTTAATGAAGCGTCAAAATGATGCGAACTTCTGCGGTGCCAACAATCGTATTGGGTTCGGTTGTGTATCCGGGAACAAAAATAAATCTCACATTCAATTGAATTTCTTTGAATATCTGCTTACACTACATCCCTCTGCAGAGATGTCAGAATGTTTGGTTTTTTTTTGTGCGCAAATTCTGGCAGCTGCGTTGCAAAAAATGTTTTTTTTTCGCGGCAGAGTTGATTGGAAATCACGTTTTGCGGTGGAAAGTGAAAATTAAAATTATGACGAAAGTCCCTGTCACTCTCCGCGCCCATCTAAATGATTTCATCCACGAAACTATTTCAAAGTTTTCAGGACAAAAAAATGAGTGAAATATTTGGAAACACTTTCCAATCATCATGTAAATGTCATCCCTCACTTTGTTGACAGTTGCTATTTCAATCTTGAAAATCCCATCATTGGCAGAGTCTGAGAGGGAGACAGAGAGGGACACCGAGAGAGAGAGAGAGGGAAAAAGTTGTCAAACTGAATATACTTCATGTTCATGGAACTGTACTTTTGGGACATCAAACGGAGCACGTGTTAAGCGCTTTGACAAGTTTCAATGTTGCCGTCCGTGAGGGTTTTTCGATTTTTTTTTCTGCTTGTGATTGATGGGCTTCGCTATGAGTTGGATTTTTGACATGAAATTGTTTTTAACGCAGTTTCGTTATAATGCTTGGAAAGAGTTTTTTTTTTCTCTCGTTGAAACTAGCTGGCTTGAATATTAGTCTTGGTAAGGGGAGCCAAAAATTTGTGAGTTCAAGGGAAATCGTCTTAAAATAGAGATAGGTATCGGAGCCAACGACAAATTCTTCAGGGGTGATGATATTTTGTAGCGGAGTTGAGTCATCGTGAGGAGACGGTATTGAGTTGAAATGCAATACGGGATGGTGAGTGAGGACGCAAGTCTTGTACACAGGATTGTGAAAGGAAAATTGACGGATGGAATCTAAGAATCGTTTGTCTGGTCCTAGGGGACTGGGGGAAGGAGGGCTCATCAACTGCGCATCTTCTAAGAATGCGCATCAGATCGTTTGTACCGTCTTATGTAAGCGGCTGAAGCCATGCCTCAAAAGCCGGACTGTGAGTGCGCATTTAAGTTAGCGAATCCTACCAGTGAGCAAAATATTCACCGATCTTGGAGAGGATGCAGAAGTTTCAATTCGATTCCTTCACCTATTTATTAACTACAATGCCGCTCCTGACAATATTTTGTCATCCTTGTAAAATTTGTCGGTTTTGGCAGGATATCGATGAAGACTTTCTGTTGCTCTTTCAATGTAGATCTTACCGAGAATTTCGATGTTCAAAACTTACTGCTTTAGTCAAAACGACTTTTTCAACATATTTCTCGAGAAGATCTTGCGATGTCAACACTAGAGGCACAATGTTTCACAACGCTATGCAACTGTTTGCATATGCCGACCAATTAACCAAAACTGAAGGTTCCTACCCTAAGATCATCCTAGCTGAAGAAAAATGTTGGGTTTTGACTGTTGTCGCCGTGACGTAGTGGGTAAGTGCGTCGACCGCCACGCAGAAGGTCCTAGACCGGATGCGGCACATCGCATTTTTTTACGGCAACTCTTTCGAGTTGCTGACAACACTCACAGAGTATCAACTGTCTTTGAAGAGCTTCTAAATCTCGCCGTTCGGAGTCGGTAAGAAGCTGTGTGTCTACTCATGAGAGAACAGTAGAACGCACAACGCGAGTAGTTGTTGTAGAAGCTAGATCCCGATCCCTTGTGGGCGCTACAGTCCATCTTATTATTGAGTAAGGCACAGATCCAAGCCAGACTGTCAAAGAAAGAGAAGCAAAACTGAATCAAAATTTGGTCAAAAATCTTTTTTTTAAGTCCAAAACTATAAGAGCTTATTTTTCGGTCGATATCTTTGAGGCTTGAAGCTTAATTTCGTAATTGAAGTTTTGAGTGACTGATTTCAGATTAAAATTATCCATAAATGGGACGTGTACCTGTGTATCTGTCGCTTAATGTGCATCAGTCAGCTGTGCCAATTTATCAGACCACGACTGGACACCACGTTTCAACAAACAAATTTCGGACATTGGAGCTATTTTTTGTACCATCCTAAAATTTGTTCTGCACTGCCTTTAATAGTTCCGAATGTTTTGAATCCCCTTTTCTTGATGAGGCAACCACCGTGATTGTTTGACGCCAGTTTGTGCAAAAATCTCTTGAGACTGGTATGCTTGTGGACAAAATTCTTGGCCACCATCGTCGAATGGTGCGAACAAATGAGAATATGGCGTTGTCATGAACTCGCCATAGATCCCTACAGCTTGACATTTCACTCACTGGCCTGAGGAGAATTCTGCACAAGGTTCGCGAATTATTCGCCAACAAGATCCAACTGCCTCAGCACTATACGGGATGCGATCATGCGCTTAACTGTGAGTTCGAAGTTTGAGCCTTTCAACAGCTTGAAATGGATGTTTTTAGACGTTGAATCATCATTTTTAACGGTTCCCAATTTTCATTTCAGCGGCTACATTGAGAATCAATATTCTCGCATCTGGAGCTCTGAAAATCGCACGAGAAGCCAATGTAACCACAGAGAGTGACAGTCTTTCAGTTTTCAGTTTGTAGATTGTGGTGCATCATTAGATCATTTTTATTCGGAAACAGCAGTGGGAACAATAAATCGGCCAACGGTGGGCTGTACTTGTTCAGAAATCAAAGACATGGATGACCTCTGCATCTTGCTGGATGGCGCCCAATGCACCACATTCTAGCCCACTGTCGATCTTTTGCCAATCAGATTCCTGCCTAGCGATCGCCCACTTGATGGCATCGCATCTAAGGCACGCGGCTAAAGTCGTGATTGAGGGGACATCCGTATCAAGTGGTCAAAACATTGACGCATAGCCCTTTCCGTCCCAAAAGTACCTACTCAACATTGATTTTCCCCACACAGTCGCGTTTCTCTGACATCCCAGCGAGTAACTCCAGCCTCGGCACGAAGAAATCTCATCTCGATAGACTGCATCCCGCCGTCTTATTCCTTCGGTCACGATCCAAATGTCATGACCATAGAGTTGGAACAAAGTCTGAGTCAAAAACCGATAACTTGACACTAAGCTCAGCCTTCCTTGTTACTGATCTTCCAAGCTGCGTTGAAATTGATCCAGTCAGCTCAATCCTTGACTCAGTGTTGCTCCTCCCTTCACTCGTGATAGAAACCTTGAGGTGCCTAAACTTCTCCACCTATTTGAATGGCACTCCACGAACGTCTAGAGTGCATCGAGAGGCGTTTTGGAAAATACCATAAATGAGGACTTGTCTACATTTACCCTTTATTCTAGTATCAGCACATACCGCCGAGCTCACGCCGGAGTTCTGTCTGGGGGGATGTGAGGACAACTAAGTCATCTGGGCGAAGAACCTAACTTCCCCTCAAATCTCTCAAATCTCCCAGTGTGAAAGATTTCTCGCTTTGGCTGCTCTGTAACAACCAGGTGGGAGGTGACAAGACGCACCCTTAGCCAAGCTCACGGTGGAAGTCCTTCGAATTGCAGTCCTTCATCGTGTAATTCAACGCACTTACCCACTGCGCTGCAGGCTTATCTAATTAGCACACACACGCCTCATCATTCGCAACATTACAAACAAAGGAAGTCCAATGGGTCTAAAGTCAACTTTCCGCCAAGTCTTTCCTCAAGTTCAGCTCACTTTGCTGCCACGTATCAGTCGCAGTCATCTTTCCTCTTAGCGCATGACCTAGATCGGCGTACTGATCGAAGTGCAGCATGCAGCTACCCGACTGACCCCTTTTGTGAGACTCTGAAAAATTCCCTCACGCTTAGTCAGGCGGTCGCTGGTGGCTGTTGCAATTCTACGAATCAGCATGAAATTACAGAGAAATAGAAAAAAACTTGTTTAAAGCCCCACTTATCTGCGGTAGATTGTAGTGTGCGATATTTCGAGCTTTCCTTAATTGAAAAGATTATCTGTATCTGCCTGCTTCGACACCTTAATCAAAGCAGCCAGCAAGTCGCTTGGAAACAATGATCGTAAAACCGATGAATTCCGCTCTCTGACGTGGTGTCCTTTGACACTATTTGCTCAGACTGCCTGTGAATCTGAAGCCAACCCATAGAAATGGCCGCGAAAAAGCGGCACAAAGCAGCAGCAAACTTAAGCTGTCATGTGACCGTGAAAATTATGAGCACTTTTACAGCGGTCGTAACTTTTTCAAACGCAAAACTGCAGTCCCCTGGCAGTTTTATTTCCCATTTCCCATCGCCCCTGGAACTTTTTGTGGGGCGGTGAAAGTTTGGCGTGCGAGGGGCTGATGGCGCGGCAAAGCTTAGCGTTGGTGGGGCAGTGCCATCTGTGGTGAACTGACAGCAAGTGCACTGGTGCTTTCGCCGAAGCTCCCGCAAATTGGTTTTTGTGTTTAGACGTACATGTGCTCGCAGAATGAAAATTAAGCTCGCTCTCACTCTCCTTCTCGTCTGTGTGCAAAGGGTAGATTAGGTTTGATTCATTGGCCAGGGCAACGCGTCATGTGCTGACATGAATTTATTAGAAGCGAGGGTATTAATCAGCCTCTTAATCGGGGTAGATGCACACGGCGGTGGGGGTAATTACAGCTGTGCGGTGAAGTGACAACGCTTCGCCTGCATTCGCTGTGACAAATGAGCACTTACTGGATAGTGGCATTGAATAAGTTTCCCGCGGACAACGACCTACATTTTTGTTTCAAATTCACAAACATGTACCACATCGAAGCTTATCTCAGGCTCCGTAGATAGCGCGTTTGTTTACAATGCGGGAACAAATTTCTGTTTTTTTCAATATTTTCTCTCTCGGCTATACAATAGGTCATGAAATAGATTTCCTGTTGACTGGAGCGCACATTGTTCAGGGATGAAGTTGCGATGCATGACGGAGAGCCCATCTCAGGAGTAGGTGTCGTGTGCAAAGTTTGATCGGTGACTTGGGTAGCTCATGTCACTCTGCCAAAACGGTGTTGAGATGTTCGGATGCAACGAAGTGGACTTCAGATTTGAGGTTCACGCGGGGAAAGGTTTCTGTGTTAAACGATGAGAAGCTTGTGCTTTGACTACTTCCCGAGAAATTGCGATTACCAAGGTTCCGATATATTGTGAGTATCCTCGTAGAAGTCTCGAAATCCCGGAAGAACTCGAGGCTTCTGGATGTTGCCACACGTTCCGGTAAACTTTGTCCCGAGAGTCGATGATCAGTCAATCCATTCCACTCCACTCACTCACTCTCACCGTTGCTCAGTCTGCGCTGCTCAGTGGACACAGAACTGAAGCTGTTTGTGCAAAGAGATCATCCGACCGAGACCCAGTTTCCGAGGGTCTGGCATTTAGAAACGCGGTCGAGGAAGTTTTGGGGTCTACTGCTTGCAGATGTCGAGGCAATTTCAGGGTGTACCCGCACTAAATGCAGAGGTAATGCAATTTGTAATGGCACACAGTGACTCGTCAGAGCACTAGTCTCTGTGCAGAAGCACGTACTTCCTTTGCGTCAAATGATGATCTTGTCCGGAAGGGTTGCATTTTTAGTACACCCACAACCCGTTCTTTGATTTTTACAGAAGCTCTGTAGAAGCGTATAGAAATTTTGTCCAAGCGAGATCTGTGCCTTTTCCATCAGCCTTTCGTAGCCTCCGTTGGCACCACTTCGTAGCCTCCGTAGCCACCCCTTTGTAACCTCCGTTCATCACTGTCCATTGTAATAAAGTATATGAGAGTCCTTTGAATAGATTCCCTTTACAAAAAAGGCACAGGCTTGCCGTCGTCCATCGTCGTTGATTGCGCTCAATCTAGAAAGATGCCAACACTATCCCTCTTAGTTCCCAAGTCAAATTGACTAAACTCCCAGGATTCTAGTGACGCCTCCTGCAAAGCCACCACAACAATCGTTGTACTCTGAACCAATGTAAGCAGAAATCCCTTTCTTCCCTGGCCCGTCAGTTGTGGATTGTGCGTGAATTTGCAATCAGCGCGTCGCGACACGGCCTACCTACAAGCCCTCTTCACATAAATATGAATCTCCTTCACGACTATTCGCCACGGATACGGATGTATTTACTGTCGATGAACACAGCAAATGATTAGGGGGCAAATATTTTTGGTTTAGAAGAGGTTCCCACAATGGACCATGTGCAACCGATGAAGTTGTGGATTGTGCCCATAATAGCTTTAAAGCAGACTTACCAGTTCAACCACGAAGAACCACAGAATAGGACGGGCGAAAGGAGGATGAGAAACTGCGACTTTTACTTCGAAGAAGTTCAGAGAAGTCCTAATTCTACTCAAGCTTTAGTAAAAAGTTCCCTAGCTTCAGCCAAATTCTAGAATATGACCCTGATTTGGACCAGGCGACCAATCTGTCTCTGTGCAAAACCTTGATCATACCACTCCGGCTCCCATCCAATCGCGTCTTAACTTCGAGTGACTGTGGATTGTGTTTGGAGGAGAAGATTTAATGGTGCAAGGATTCAATGATACATACTCGGTGCCAGGCGCCTAGTCAAACGTTTACAGACACAACGCTTAATATAGATGGGACACGTTGAGCGATGGACAACACTGGTTTGACCCAATGGGTCTTTAAATTCAAGTCATTCGAACCACGCAGCAGGGATCACCCTGATCTTAGATAGCATACACAAGTGGAGAAGGACCCAGGACCAACTTGGTGAGATCCTTCTCAACATATGTGTATAGGACGGGGTTCTTGTTGTGGGCCAAAAACTGTGGCCCACTTGTTGAGACCTGAGACCACCTGAGAGTTTCAATGTTGCAAAAGACAGTCTGTAGATGGCGTTGGAAAGAATGTGATCAGATTCCACAACGATTTCAGGTTGTTGAGAGCATGTCAGAGTCCATTTTGCCCTAGAATCAGATAAGTGGCCAGCATTTGATGTGAAGAAGAGAACTTTCATCGGTTAATGCAACAGTCGCCAAGAAACAGTTGTCTTCGGATGGATAGCCTTCAGAATAGTCCATAGACCAGCTTCCATCTGAGTGGTTGCCGTGGCGTTGTGGTAAGTGCGTCGACCGCCACTCAGAAGGTTTAGGTTCGATTCCCGGACGGGACACCTCGCATTTTTTTACGGTACCACCTCTTTCGAATTGCTGACAACATTCATAGAGTTTCAATTGTCTATGAAAAGCTTCTCAAATCGCGATGTTCGGAGTCAACAAAAAAATGTAGGTTCCTTCTACTCGTGAGAGAACAGTAGCACGCAGAAGGCCCTTGTCCCTTGTGGGCTGCAGTGCCTCTCATACGAAGTCTCTCCTTGGTTCCTTTCTGCAAATGAGTTGCCAAGAAAACTTCAAAACCTTCAGCACATCATTGCTCAGATAAATTTCTAGAAATCAGTTCAGCGCTTCATTTCCATCCAATCGCATAAATCAGAGTCGTTAAAAATTTCATCACTCATCGCTCATCACAACAGACACAACATTTATCTGAAATCGCTGGCAAACACCTGCCAGCGTCGCCCATTAATGTATTTCATAACTGTATGCAATCCCAAGCCTAGGCCAAAAGAAATGGAAAAGTCCAAAATAATTCCACTCTCTACGTCAGGTCCCTCGCCCGCTTGCGATCTGAAAACAACACGTTCATCTAAGTCATCAGCTGATTGACGAAAGCTAACTGGTTCACCTATTCGCCGCCAGGGCGACGATAAGCTTTTCTCGTCAGCATGTCGCTCTCGTTTTGTGTGCGTTTTTTTTTTCCTCGTCTTGTGTTCCTCTCGCTCTCTGCAGCACTGAGCTCTGCACATTAGCTCGTGCACCGCTCTTCACACAGGCCACCGTCTCGCACACACACACACCTGTGGCTCGTCCCCGCAGTGTGTTCGTGCACACTTCCACCGTCTACTTTCGTAATCACACTCTCAAGTGGCGCACGTGGTACAAAAACGTGATATCAAAATGACATCAAAACAAACGAATGTGTATCTAACTACATGGCACACAGCGGTGCTCGGTGCTCGCTTCGCTTGCTCAGTATTGAGTTGAGATGTGCTTCTGCTCCCACTCCACCCCATGCCATTCTCTGCAGCATTCCGTTGATGGACGGGCGATGTTTTTGTTGTTGTCTGTTTTGTTGTGGCGTTTTTTTTTGTATTTTTATTTTTGTGCTGCTCCTCAGATGATTCGATTGTTGTGCTGAGGAGTAAGACAAATCCGGCACCGTACTGGAGCAACTAGTTGTTGGCAGGATGGGGGATGGATGCCACCCATCCCCCATCCCCGTTCTGGGGATGAAAGTTAAGTAGGTACAGATGTATCCGTTTAACCCTCGTGATCGGTTGAGTCGTTTTCCTGGGACGCGGAGGTGGGCCGCCATTGAGGAGGTTCCCATCGCAACCGAAGCCCCCCCCGGGGGTGGGGGGGGGATGAGTAACGATTTGATCCATCCGCATGAGGTCCCTGTTGTTACAATTAAGCGACGCACATCCTGACCACTCCGTCAAGTGGGCGGGAGACAGTGAGATAGATTAACACAATGACGGTGTAAGGGGACGCACACCATCCCAGAGAAATCAACCAGAGCGAGCGGTCGGTTAGGTACAGAACACAGATACACAGTGTGTGGCCATCCACGTGCTTAGAACGTTACTAGACAGTAGGTTCCAGGTCATACTGAGATCCGCGTGACTTACAAAAGCCCAGTGCAAGTTTTCCAGTATGCATTTCACATTCTACACTCTCTCTTGCCTCTGTATATAGATACGGGGTTTTCACAGCTAGTGTGTGTGTGTGTGTGTGAATGAGAGGGAGGTGCGGGACGACAAGGGTTGCGACGACGACGACGACAGGCGACCGACTGGGGGCGGCTGGGCAATATAGAGAGAATCACAACACACAAAACACAAGGCTACTAGAGCGAGAGAGAGTGTGAGGCAGAAACGGGCGCTTCTAAAGCCGTCTAGCGACAACCACCGTTCATATTCCGTTCCGATGCGAATTCGGAAAACTCCACCCCATTTAGAGAAGACGGACTTGTTGTGCGTTGTCTTTTGGCAAATTACCTACCCCGCGCGAATCCTTGATATCGGGCTCCAGTCCAACACTCGACTCTGCGCTGCATTTTGTTAACACATAAAAAAACAGTAAATTAATTTATTTATTTCGCGATACGCTCTCTGCCTGTGTGTGGACAGCGGTAGTGTGTTCGGCATTGTCTTACCCTTTTTTTTTCGTGTGCTTCTGTTGTGTGTTCTGTTTTTTTTTTCTGCCTTGGGTCGCGCCGACAAACGTCACGTATATACTCGCTCGCATACCCCCACATGTAGATACATCTGAGGGCACGTGGGGCTCTCCAGTTCTGTGTGCAATTTAGAAATATAGATTTCCTTCCAGTTCGCATTGTATCTTCTCGACTTGAAGTACTCTATAATTATCGTTCGACGGTGCAGACCGCGCGCGCGACACACAACTTTGTTATTTTTTTGAAAATATCCAACCGTTGGATAAAACGGAAATTGTGAAAATTGTCAACTCAATCCAAATCGCCCCTCGCCTACTAATGTGAAAGTGAATTTGAAAAAAAAAACAGTGAAATTGTGGAAAAGTTTTTGAGGAAAAAAAAAAAAAGAAAATCAAAATAGTCAATCCCGATAACAGAGTGAATTGAGATTTCAACTGAGTTATGGATTTGTGTTTGATTAGGAAAAAAATAAATTTGATTTTTTGAATTTTTTTCGTTGGCTTGTTTTTTTGCAAAATCAAAAGCAAAATAAATTGTTGCAAGATAAGGTAGCTATTGTGACCGAGCGAAACCTATTTAAGAATCTATTTGAGGAAATATTGAATAAAAAAGGCTGGCAACGTTTTTTTTTTCAAAACTTATTTTGCTAAAATTCGAAAAAATTGTTTAAGCCAGTCATCAAATTCAAATTAAATTGGATTGTATTTTTTTTTTGTTTTTCTTGCGAATAAAATTGTTTTGTAAATTTTGCTTGGTCGCTCTTATTACCTTTGCCTTGTGAAGTGAACGCTTTGAGAGATGAGTTTTTAATTGAATTGGTGCTTGCAAGATGTTTGATGTCTTCCCTTGTTTACGGGGGCAGTCAGGATTTTTTTTAATAAATGTTTCTGTTGCACCCTGCTTTACGAATTTTTGAATTTCGTGACTTTTAGTGGAGGCAGACTTGAAATGAATCAAATTCCTCAGGGGTTTTCATTCCTCATTTCAGAGGAAAATCCAAAAATGCTGTGAACTCAATTCAAAGTGAAACTGTTACTTTTCAAAAACCGATTTCAGAAATATGAACAAATATAATATTCCATGTATTTGTCATTTTTGGCCATAACTCTCTCGCAGTCAAAAATCCTTAAACGTATCCAAATGTTTCTTCCAATTTTCGAAACAGACTTTTCCGCTATTGCCTTGAATACCTCTTTTTTCAACAGTTGATGTTGATGATCGTCATGGATATGCCTTATCTTCAGCGGTTTTTGAACGCCCTTTGGACATTTTTTAGCACTCCCGCTTTCAAAAGACTCCAACTTGTTCCCATTTTTTTTTCCAAGAGAGAGGCGCATCGGAAAGAAATGGTCAGTTACCCTTCAATTGATCCCATTTCTGACTTTATCGGAATTGGAGAAGTGACGCATCAGCCAGGCCGTTTTGCCTTGAGCGGTACAAGTGGCAATCGCATGACGGAGGTTCTGGGTTATATGTTGGTTAGAGTAGGGCGTCATTTTGCATTGTCGTCCTTCAAGATAGCATTATCATATCTTCAGACTGTCGAAAGATGGTGGTTTTTTATTCAAAATTCGCCTCGAGCCTATCAACTCTCCTTAACAGACCTTGATTATGATCGTTTCATTCGATTGCAGCAGACCATAATAGCCGAAATAGTGTCCTAGCCTTTGAAAAGCCGCATCCGTCGACAGTAAGGCACCATGCCAAATGTTTGGAATTATCGTTATGGACCCACCATCCGCTGTAAACGCAATTTCTTTCCATTGCGTTTAAGGAGACATGCAAAGTCGCCTTTCAATATTTCTCGGCTTGAATTCATACGGCTGTCGATGGCCTACATTTCACATTAGAATTGGCCGATCTATGTGCCGCTCAGTGGTATGTCTTTGTCTACGTGTCTTTGTGAAGCTCAGTCACCACCCTTAACGTAAAGTCCTTGCGTTCGGATCATTCCCAGTGTTTCATAAAGGACAGGAAATGAAAAAATTCATTGAACGAGCTTGTGACTGATTTTCCCCGAGTAATGCATTCAAACCTTCCTCTTTAAGCACTTTTAGCTATCTGAAATGTTCTTCGTTTATTTAAGTCAAAATTGTCACTTTTGATAGGTTAAAACCACTTCTGACACACAGTTACAGCCTGAGCCTGGTGTTACTAAGCTAGCTTTGACCTTAAGCTGTTCTATTTTTAATATTGAGGTTATGAAATCAAATTCTAAAATTCTTGGCACAAAACTTGACATGTTTCGTGAATTATAAAGTTTTTCCTCTTGCGCTTCCGTTATCCATATGTCGCACACTGATTTTAAAAGCCCGTGAAAGTAGCCTTCCAATGAATATTTTGAAATGCGTTTCTCTGGAATAGTAGGCAAGTTACCGCATCTGCTGTTAAATCCCACAATACATATATTATTTGCCACATTTTATTTGAATACAGTGAAGGGTTGCTCTTATGGAGCATACAAAGAATCTTCGGACGAACCTGCCTTGCACCAGCCTAGTTATTTTCGGCCAGAATTTTTCGGTCAGTTGACTTCTTGTTTTTCTCCAAGCTCTATTTCCATTTTGAGAGCAGTCAACCTCGATTGCAAACTCCTAGCGGTGCCCGAGGCCAATCTTGCGATGTCTGTTCCCAATTTACTCGTATTTAATGGATGTGGACTAAGCAGCTCCACCTTCTATGTTGTATCACTAATGAAATGGGCTTCTGCAAAGCTCTGTACAGCTGCCCTTTATTCCTTATCCTTCACAACCTTCAGAATTGCTTTCAGGCATTTCTTAAGGAAGACCTGCAGCTTGCGAGCAATAGTATTGGCTGCCTTCCATCTTGCAGTTTGAGTGAGGTGGCAAGCTTGAAAGACCTCCAAACGCTGCTAAACAAGATGTAACATTAGGAAACTCTGTTCATCCATTTCTGTACCTCCATCTTCCAACAAAGTACTGCCGAGGTAGAAGAATTTGTTGACTTTCTGAATTGAGCTCCAGCCTAGCACAACATCTTAAGTCTCAGGAATTAACTCAAATTTTGACGAACTCTTTGGCAGTTTCGAACTACAGTGTTCATCCACTTCCTGTGCATCTGTTAGTTCATTCGATCTTTTGCCAATGTTTGGAATAAATTATAAGCTAGACTTTATCGATGAAACTCTTATTTTTTCCAAGATCCAGTGTAAGGTGCAGTCACTGAGACGGCCAGCTTGGTATTTCCGCTTGCTTTCGAATGAATGAATGACCTCTATGGATGCACTTTTTTTGCATTTAAGATCGAAACTTTGCAACACTATGGTTGCAACGCAAGTATTTCCAGGTCTGTGTTTTCGCTCATCGACGCAACGTAAAGAGAATTCAGACCACCCCATAGACTTTCCGGCAACTCCTGCACGTCTAGAGCAGACTTGTAGACAAAAAATCTTTTTTATTAAAAATTTTTCTATTTATCGAAAAGTCGTCTAAATCCATTTCGCACCTCAAAGTGTTCCCCGTGGATGCAATGCACTTGTGCCAAAAATTTCTTTTTCCAATTTTCAAAACCAACTTTTCCGATATAGCTTTCTTTTCTTCTTCGTTGCCATTTGATCTTGATGGTCGTCCTTGACTGTGCCTCGTCTACAATATTCGACCACCTTTGAACAATTTGTGCAACTCGTGAGCTCCTGTTTACAACGAAGCTTGCATTCCGAAGGCCCTCTGCCACACTTTTAACATTTGTGGTCTTGAGAACTTGTGCTTAAAAATTCTTGCTCATTCTAAGAATTGTGTATGCCATGCTGAAGAAAGCCTTTGTTCAGGAGTCTGATCCTGGAAGTAGCTTGATGCGAAAAAATGTGTCAGTGCCTAAAAATTCCCAAATTTCCCATATTTTGACATCAACTTTGTCAAATTTTTCTTCTCGAAGTCCACTTGAGAATCTTCGGGCGAGAAATGAATTAACACATCACTGGAAAACCCCTTCAACAAAAAATGTTCCACATACGCCCCGTTTCCCCCCAACTCTCTCCGACACTCTGCCTTCAAAAATAAATTACAATCCTCACAAGCGTGACTGAAGAAGTCACGTTTTACTGCTGCTGGCATCGCATTAGCATCCACCATCCATTAGTGGTTCTTTCAAAACTGCAAGCACCAATCAATTTAAATCTCACGAGTGAATCCGCCGCCGTCATCGCAAGCGCGCCGTACACATATCTGCGATGATGGTAGTAACCTCTGAGATTAACACAAGCATTCTCCGCCGTCCCCACATTAGCCGCCCGAATTGAAGTTGGTGGTGAAACTCATCAACGAAACCCCCACCCCCCACCCACCTACAGACTCACACGCAGTCTCCTAGCTCATTCAAAGCAAAGAGAGGAGAGAAGTGCAGAAAGACGAAAGAGGAAAGATCAAGAAAGTGCGAAACCTTGGCAGCTCCCAAAGGTCATCGGGGTGAGCGAGGAAAGAAGTGAAGAAAAAGTGAATTCAAGTGAAGTGGAGTGAAGATCTCTTTGCACTCACGTGTCTGCGCTACCGACTGCCATGTTAATGATGTGAACTAAACGAAACATCTGTTGAACAAATCACCTAGACACGCTCCTACAAGAAGAATTACTAAGTAGACTCTCGAACGACAGCCGCAGCATGACATCCGAGGCGGGTACATGCAACGGATTCTTCTCGGATCACGGAAGCGCCGCGCTGAACAACTACTTCCAGCAGTTGTCGTCCGCCTCATCGGTGGCGAGCAACGGCAGTGCGGGCAGCATTGGGGCCAGTGGCAACAGTGCCGGCGACGGTAACAACAATGACAACTCTCAGGCGAACTCCAGTGGCAGCAGCACCAGCTCCGTAAGCTCCACAAATTCCCGAGTGCACACCTCCAATTCAACGTCATCCGGGGCCACGTCTGGCAGCCAGCAGTGGACCGACATCCAGACAAACCAACAGAGGCAACAGCAACAACAACAGCAGCAGCAACAACAATTGTCACATCACCAGCACCAACAGCAGCAGCAGCAGCAGCAGCAGCAACAGCAGCAACAGTCGCATGCAGCTGCTCCACTGTCAACGGGATCGCACCACCACCCGCACCACCCACACCTGTCGGCGATTACTCACTCGCTGACACCAAACCTCCCCGCAGCCTCCAACACACACTCGATATTCGGAACAGGTAACTTCCACTACAAAACCAACAACTCGTGGACGGTGCCCAGCCTGTCGTGCTATCAGCGGATCTACAACGAGGCACACTATCAGCGGAATTTCCACTCGGCCGATGCATCTTGCAATCCGCACAGCAACACGGTGGCGGCGGCGGCCGCAGCAGCAGCAGTCGCTGCAGCGGCGGCGGCAGGTAACGAGGGTCTGTTGAGCAACCATCACCAGCCGCCGCATCACCAGCACCATCATCATGCTAACAACGGGGGCTGCGGCGGTGGTGGCGGCGGCGGCGACGGAGGCACCACACCAACTGCGGCCGTTGGGCCGGCAGCGAAGAGATTCCAGCCGGCTCCCACTTCAGGTTTGTACAGAATCTCTCTCACTCTCTCTCAGTATAGAATGACTCAAAAGATCCCCAAAGTCACCGCTTGATCTGCACACACGTGCCGCACAGCTTTTCGCCGTGCGTCACAATTGTCCCGAGTGTGAAGTGAATCTCAATCACAGCCGAGTGAGTTGCATCTCCGCCGTCTAATTAGAGACCGTCAACTTGACGCGGCACATCGAGGGACTTTGTTTGTTTTTTCCGGGGGGAAACCGCACAGGCGGGGCTGTCCAGGTTCTGAAGGGCTATCGACAGCTTGAGTTAGGTCGTGTTATCAGGCGAGATAAGGTGCTTCTTAGAAGTCACCTTAAAGGGCTTATAGTTGCGCAGGCCGTGTACAAAGACCGCCAGCTTAGGAGAAGTGGGGGTGGGGGGCGAGAGAAGTATTTGTTTGCGAATGCACCACAAAGGTTATCTTTATTGGCGATCATTTGTGATTTGGAAGCACTGAAGTGCGGGAAACGCACAAAAGTGATTGTAAGGCGATCGATTCTGGCCTTGAATCAGTCTGGACACGTGCCAATTTTGAAAAATGTTAGAATTTGATGGGAATTGCATATGCAGTGAGGGGTAGTGTGAATTGTAGTCAGAATTTGTAGAAATTTGAAGGGAAAATGAAACTTAAAAATTTGACTAAGCACGGCCTTTACAGATTGAATGGGCTCTTTCCTGTTCCTCTTGTGTTCCAGTGACTTACTTACCTTTGGTGACACTACAGTCCATGGGGGGTTCTAGACCACAACCAACAGTCGACTTGAGCCAGCTCTTTCGTAAGCCAGTTGTGCGTGCACCACCTGAATCTCAGTCTTCGATTTATGCGTCATCCCTTAGCGATGGATTCAAAGTTCTTCATGAGTTCTATCCGCTCTATTTAGCCATCTCCATCATTGAATCTTCACACTTCTGTGATCCTCGTTCTTTTGTAATCTTTACTCTTCTGTGATCCTCATTTTTCTGTGATCCTCACTCTTCTGTAATTCTCACTCTTCTGTGATCCTCTACTGTGACCATCACTCTACCGTGATCTTTACTCTTCTGTGATCCTCACTCTTCTGGGATCCTCCCTCTTTTGTGATCCTCGTTTTTCTGTGATTTGTACTCTTCTACAGGCCGCACTCTACTGTGAGCCTCACTCTTTTGCGACTTTCACTTTACTGTGATCCTCATTAGGTGTTCAGATAGTGCATTATATATTCTCCATTACTCTGGGGATGAAATCAAAAAATATTCGGATATATTTTTGCCTCAAAGAAGCAAATAACCGTTACGCCCCTCCGCCACGTGGACGATTAGCATAAAAGGCCACTTTGATTGGTCGCGAGAGGGCTCTCTGTTTGTGAATTGAATTCTAAGCCCAGAGAAACATCGGGTATCCGCTGTTATTCTTCGTATGATTTGATCTAGGTAGAGAATGTCTTTGACGTTCGGGACAAAGACTTAGTTTTGCCTTTATCTACCCATAATGGTCAGTTGCTGTAAATAGCACGCAATGATACGCGTTAAACTGGCGATGCCTAGAGTTGCAACATGTGCCTATTCTAAGCTAATTACAAGCTGTAACCAACGGATATGATCTTTAGATCAATTGATCTCAATCTGATGAGCTTATAACTGCAATCCCTTGTCGCATGTAGGGCTTATAACATTTATACAGCCCCGAAAGGTAGACGATTATGCCGTCAGCTGCTCAAAAATTTCTCAGCTAAACGACAAAATGCTGAAATGGTGTGACAATTTTATCGGATGTAGGGAGAGAGGGAGAATATTGGCCTCTCCAACTCCCCACTTTGGGTTCGCTGTAGGGTTTGGAAAAGAAGCAGATTTCTGATGATGCAACCTTCTACCAAAGGAATTTGTCAAGACATTTCCTAGTTTTATGATTTTCGTCCTTTCGGGAGTTTTTGGTATATTTAAGATTTTTGCCTTTCGTACACACCGCAATTATGAATTGTCAGAATTTTGGCCTGTACAGAATGTGGGCTTCATGGAATGTTGTCCTTTCAGAATCCAGAACCTTCGGAACTTAAGGCATTTCGAAAGTTTGGTTTATTGAATTAATTTTTGATTACTTCGGATTCAGATCATTCGAGAAAGATTTTGGTATTCTGTCAGTATCTAAATCACATCTGAATACTGTGATTGTTTGTCCTTGTGGATCTCATTTTGGAATGTGCGGTAGTTCTCAACTTAATTTAGTTGGACATTAATCGACCACCTAATAGAGTTTCAAATTGATGCTTAGTGAAGTGAAACTAAATAACGATGGGGACTGGAGGAAAATGAAAAAAAATACACAGTTTGATCTTATCTGAGAAACGTGTTAAATAAAGTTAACATCGAAGCCCGTGTTAACATAAATAAGTGTTTTCCCTACTTGCAATTATATCTGAGCATGCATATCGTTATCGATCTTAGGTTGGCTAAAGTAGCACACGAATGAACTTGGTTTAGGTTACAAATTTATCGAATAATTGGGTTGATGAATTTACATGAAAGGAGAAAACGAGTTGGGAAGTATGTGCAACACTCGCAACAAAAGTTTCATGTGTTCTGTTGTGTGTGATTTTGTGACAGGATGCGTGTCCTTTGGATGTGTAAAAATACCATGCGGAGGCTTTGTTTGGCCTGCGTTTTGATTTAGTGCGAGGTTTTGTTACATTTCCACTAGAGCTCTTGGAAGACTGCTTTCTTTTGGCTTAAGGAGACAATTTCTTGCAATGGTCGTTGGTCGAAGTCACAAAACTTGTATACACTGCTGCCCCCTAGGAATATGCGAGCCACCGAAAATGGTGATGAATGATGATTAATTTTTCTACGCGAAGAGGACATTCCCAACAACGGTCAGATAGTATTGAGACACAAAAAATGATTTCTCAAACTCCTGGCTTTTCGGTGGCGGCTTTAAATTGTTCGTGCCCATCGCTCGTATGAAGACTGTACCACGCACAATACATCCGGTGGCAAAGAAAGCTAAGCTTTAGGAACTCTTACTGGCCGTCATAATGAGAATTTCACATTTGCCACTTCATCGCGCTTCATCTTTCCCAATTTACCGGCAATTTTTGATTGGGTTGACTTAAGGCCTCTACTCAGCACAATTCTGAATTCATTTTCTTACTTGCAAATTACAACAAATTCTTGTCGCTGTTTCAAGGCTCTAATCCCTCGTCCATCTCAGCGGATATGCACTTACGAAGAGATTTAAAAAATAGGGGATATTGAAAAACACGTAAGACCATGGCGAACTCGTACCTTAGGCATTGTTTAAAATTCGTGTGTGTGTGCATAACAGGCCTGCGAACCATAAAGCGTCTGATCCTTTCATTCCTGACGGTCCGGGCCACACTGCTTCCAGTTGTCAAAACCAAGCTCTCAAGCGTTCGCAATCACTTGGTCTCTATACCAGAGGTTCGGCCTTCCCTCCTTAAGATAGGAATCTTAAGGGAGGGAAAGCTTAAAGGAGTAGGCATTAAGACATTTGCATGTGTTACTGCCTATTCGCTGATGGACTGCAGTGTCTCGATATGAGGTATAGTCGGTTTTGAAACAGAAAAAGCTTGTAGCACTTAAGGGTAAGCAAAGTGCCTTGTTGTCAGAAACTGCAAGTTCCTCTGCCTGCAAATAAGTCTGACAAGGTACTTGATATCATTCGTGTGGAGCTAAAAATATCGAGCCTAGTAAGCGATTAACTTGTGTTTGACACATGCGATGGAACTTTGAAACAATTTTCCCGGCTTATGTGAAGGGTTTGCGTCATTTGTGCCAAATTTGCAATTGAACCTGAAATTAAGTGTGTTTCTGAGTTGTTATACGTGACGCCCGTTTTGTCTTTCTGTTTTGTAAGTCCCCCATCACCCAAATTAATTGCGCATTGTTCCCTATTCGCCATTGTTCCAGTTTCTCGAAAATGTACCGAACAGGAAATGCCGCAGAATTATTTCGGACACTTTGGAATTTCGACTATTTCGGGATTTTGGCTTTTTTGTCCCCAACTCAGACTGACATTTCGACTGAGATTCGTGGAGAGAAATTTAGTGGCATTTAGTTTTTGAAAATGATGTCATGTAAATGTTGGTCTGAGGTCCAATTTTGGGCAACTTGTTCAAGTTTCGATCGACTGGCTTCCGAAGCGTTCATCATGCCTGACTAAGAAGACCTGACACTTTACACATCTCTAGAGAAAATAGTTCAAAGTTTTAGCCCACTTCCTAAGGATGCCACAGACATTTGAAAACAGACTTCCGTCTCAGCACTCAAGCCACACCCTGTCACATGACATTTCATTCCGAAACTGATCGAAATTCGATTGGGAAGCCACATCACAGAGACGCCTTTCGAAAATGCTGTCACAAACTGCAATAAACATCGTAAACCTGTCAATCGCGGTCAGTCATAAATATTTTTATCGTGTGACTTCAGACCCGGCGCAAAATTTCCCATCCTTTAATCGAATGAATTTAAACGTTTTCACATTCGCCACTGACAGCTGAAGTGCGCATTTGTCAATTCGCCGCCGCTGCCGCTGGGACTCTGCCCGTGCGCTGGGCGATGCTACGGCGAACCGTGTGTCAAATTACACTTCACGCAGCACTTTTCATTCATTAAACGTCTCCGAAGTGTTCGTCTGTGGACTTGTTAAATGCTTATGCAAATGCGGTTGACATGTGTTTTGTGTGCGCTCGGATGCCACTCACAGTCGGTGCATAGTGCGGTTGCTTTGGCTGTTACAGTTTTGATGCATTGCTTTGATTTGTGTTATTGACAATTGTTGAGGCATTTTAACGTTCGCCTGCTTCTTCTGCTTGAAGGCGGCTTGGCATGGGACATCTGGTGGAAGATGGGCGAAGTTTGAATGCCTGATTCGATTTCTGGGTGATCGGTTGCACGTGCCAATCAGCGGACATGACAAGAACACTCGTTAATGGATTGTGCTCTGTCAGGAGTGTTGGCACTTTTTGTGTGGCTTAAACTTGTAAATGGACAACGTTCTGCCTTCGATGCGGTAGCTTGAGGAGGGCAGGGTTACCGAGGGAGTCCCTTACACTGGACATGGATTTGTTTGAGTCGTTGTCTTTGTCACGGGAAAATTCGGTACGCCTCTGAATCTACCGACTTTTTTGGGCATCAGACTCCCTCCAGTCTTCTGGATTAAGGGAAGCACTACCTGTTAGTAAAGGAAAATTATCTTGGAGACTCATTTGTCATTTTAAAAACGACAAAATTTCGAATTTCTACAGACCGCCTCAAAGGCAAATGAAAGTTCACCCCCACTGCTGCCAGTAATCAACATCATCCCTCTGTGTAAATGATCCCTGCCGCTGGGAAAGCAACGAACCGCACACCATGAGAAATAAATTCAAATTGACCACAATCGAGTTCGCCAGTTTCCAACCCCCACTAGCAGTCAAGTGAAATATTCAATTGCAGCACACAACACAAGGGGTGGGTAGTAGTATTTTGCAAACACAAAACCAACCCCTTGGTTCTAGTTAATTGCTTGAATGCTTCAGTGGACAAAAGTTTAGGTTTCCCGAAAGTTTTCAATGGCCTGCCTGCGCCGCCCCCGGCTCACATTTTTACCCCACCTCCCCTCATCGAAACGACGAGCTTTCGCACGTGATCCGGTCGAGCTGCACCTACCCGCCGCGACACCCGTTGATGAAATGTGTTTTGTGTTTTCTGCCCGCTTCGTAGCAATCTCTCCTAAGCACAGCGATGACAGCGATGACAAGGGATTTATCAGCCCTAGCCCGCCCCACTCCCACACACGGGGATGGAAAACAGAAAAAAAAAAACATTTTAAGAAGCGCTTCTATTTCGCAGCGGCACGTTTAAGGGAGAGCACAAAAAACATCTGAGGCAGATTTCTGCGATAGTAACACCTTTTTTTAGCGAGAGCGGAGCCCCTGTGACGGAGGCGTGTAGAATGGAAACGGCGCGGAGAGAGGTGCTTAAGAAGGCGGCTTGTATATGGTCGTCTGTCAATTGAATTAGAATTAATTTACTGCATGCTTGTGCATGCGACGACGACGACGACGACGACGAGCAGAGTGAGACGCAGTTGCACTGCTCGCTGAGTTTGCAAACACTCTGGGTGGCATTTTTTGCGGTGACGGTGACACTGCGTAGTTAGCTTTTCCAAGCAGCCATTCTCACACAGTTAAGGGCCTATCGATGACGCATATTGCACTTGAAACGATGACAGCACTTGTGCACGGTCTTGGAAGCGATTCGATGTGCTTTGAATGGCTTTTGTTTGAAATGACCGATTCGGTAAATGAGGCTCGTTTTAGAGTTTGAAATGTGATATTGCTTGAATGACTTTGAAGGTGATGGAGTGCGGTAAAAATGTTCGTAGAGGAGTGGTGCTGTTATGAGGAAACAGGTGGAACTTAGGGAAAAGCCAACGGTTTAGGCTACCAAAAGGTTGGTCTAAAATTTTTTTCTTTTCTCATGGTGCTCGGGGATAAATCCTTTCATAGTGTTGTTGTGCATTAAGAGAAGAACAAATTCAATACTCGAAGCGAATTATTTTCGAATTTTTTTTGAGAAGAAATAAAGTTCGCGTTGAAAAACATCGGTGGGCTGACCAAAGTCCTGAAACTGTATGACTTGACAATTATGAGAACAATTTATACAGTCGATGATTGTACAATCCTATTTATACCTCCGCTCTTTTAGCGACCCCAAGCTGGAAGATTGCAGGGACACAACCTGCTTCCTACTGCTTCTCTAAGGAAATCTTTCTTTTCGAATTTCGTTTTCGAGAGATTCCATTTCCGGTTGGGATTTTGGCATTTTAGGAACCAATGCTTCAGCGATCTGTTTTATGACCACTGTAGTAATCTATCTTCGCCGAGGTCCATTAATTTCTCAACTCATGAGAAGCCTCAAGCTTAACTACATCATTCAGAGCGGGTTTTAAGTCTTGAAACACACTGTGCAGGCTGTCCAGGCTTTTCAGGCTGTCCGAGATATACAGGCTGTCCAGGTTGTCCAGGCTTTCCAGGCTGTCTTGGCTTTCCAGGCTGTCTTGGCTGCAGAGGCCCTCATGTCCATTCACGTTCCTTAAGTAGAATAATACGAAAGGTTAGTTTAGCCAATTTTCAAGTTTTGACCTTAATGAATAGTCAAGTCTGGAAAAGGGACCAATAAGAGCTGTAAGAGTTTCATTTCCTGGCAGTATGCTGATGCTCATGCTCCAGGAGGTACTCAATTGAGATAAGATAACTCTGCATCCGAGGCATGAGGAAACGCATCAGGGATGGCGCATATAAGTGGAGAAGGTCGTTTCTTCTCAACTTTGTGGATGACTGTTCAAATACATAAATCTCGGATATGACCCTTAAAATAAGGCCTGGATTCATTTCGATTTAACAGGACAACTGCTACTCACCCAAACATGTGCCACAGAAGTCGGTTTAGGTATGGCTTGTAGAAGCCAGTTTTCTGTCAAGACACCTACAAGCTCTCAATTCAATGCTTAGACTGAGGGCAGCTGTGGTTTTAGGAATTTCAGTCACGTTTCCCTTCCATGCAGGCAGGTACATAAATTCCTCCATTCCTCAGATGTCCTGGTGATTACTATTCGAGCGAACTTGCTTTTCAAGGGAGAGAAACGATTGTGGTAATGGGGTTGATACAAGTTCTTCGCTTTCGTGTCGTCTTCTTCAGAGTTCCCTGAAATCTCTTTGTATTCAGAAATAAAGTATATCATCGTCATGAGGCATGTGAATTCCAGTGTTTTAACCTCTGTTTGGCTGACCTTGCAAATGACGATGTAGTCTCTAGAGATCATATTCCATGCAAGCCTTTGTTCGGCTTGGGAAAAATCTGTAATTTCTTCCTAGAAGACTCTTCATTGATTTGATAGTCTTAATTACTGATTTGGAGATGTTCCCGCGCCTATTTCACTTCCAGCTAAAGACCTTTGGAAGCTCATTATCACAGTAACAGCCTATAAATAGATTTCCTACCAACTATCTTCTTCTTCTTCTTAAGGTGTTAGAGCATGCGGTGGACCTGGGTCTCAACCAACATGAATCTCCAGCCAGCACGGTCTTTCGCCAGTTGCGCACTCCAAGTTGGCTGAGGTCCTTCTCCACTTGTGTCCGCCACCTTAGCCTAGGCCGTCCTCTGTTGCGTTGTCCCAATGGCTCAGATTCGGCGAATTTTCGGGCCGGAGCAGTGGTGTCCCTACACTCTACATTGCCTGGCCATCTTAAGCGTTGTACACGAAGACGCTTGAGCAGGCGCATGTCGCTATACAGCCCATAGACTTCGTCGTTAAATCTTTTCCTCCAGATGCCATCAACGCAAGCAGGACCAAAAATCTGAAGGCTTCCTCAACCGCTTACCTGCCAACTATCCTCCACTCGAAATCTTGATTCGGTATTTAATTTTCAATCTCTACTCTCCAATGATTTTGTTGGGTTCTGTAACAGTAGTCGTCAGGGCGTAGGGAGTCCTGGAGTCCTCCGGATGTTCTGGGCTTGATCCCTGGAATGTAGAACTCCTCTTGGGGTTTCTTATGACACCACCTTCCCCGAATTGCTTACAACACTCAAAGAGAACTAAGGGCCTTTGAAAAGTTTCCTTTAATTTGACCGGTTCGAATCGGCAATAAACTGTAGGTCCTCTCCACTCGCATTTATAACACGAGTTGTTACTCAAGATGTCCCTGGACCCTTGTGGGCTGTAGTGTCACCCAATGCTATGAACTACCATGCCTTTCCTGAAGGTACGTTGTTGATATACAAAACGTATTTTGAAGTATGAATGGAACGATCCTGCCAGGGCTGTGTTGCACTCCTAAGCGCGTTGAATGAATCAGCTGAGTTGTGATATAGACTGTTGATGTTTTCATTAGCACACGCGGCAACAATTTCTCATTTGTTGTATCTTAGGCATGTCAAATAAGGAGCTCAACTTGTACCCCTTCATTCATGTGTCAGACAAGGACTTAGAAGTCGATGGCCTTATAGCATTCGGTTTCAAGTCAGTTTTTACCTCCTCGGTTGGAACGGAATCTGTATTTTGAAGATCAGAAGTTCCCAAATTGCATTAGGCGATGACGAGAAACTAGAGCTGTACTTATTTTCAACCAAAGTCAAGCTCATTGTTCATACCTAGAGGAATAGGGGACAACTTGTTTATCCTTTAGAAAAATGAAGAAAATTCGGTGTGCAAAGGGATTTGGGTAGACTGCGACAATATTAACGTGGTCTGCACAAGACAAACTTTCCAAAAGTCACCAGAGCCGTCATATTCAAATTTCAACGTCCACATCTAACGTAATTCCAGAGATGAATGTCGACTATCATTCCATTCAGAACTGTCCCGCAGTTATTGACCTCATCGATGTGCATGTTGTGTTGCTTGCAAAAGAGAAAAAAAAATCGCAAATCTGTGTAATTCACTTACAACCCGCATTCAGCATCGAAATAGAATTCAAATTCATACGCCCATCGCTACAGCTTGCAGCTGCCGGAAAGTAAAGCAACAAGATACACACCTCAGTCGCGATGTGCTTTTAAACAGAAACCGAAACCGAAACACAACACATCTCATTAGCATTATGACTATGCATGTGTGTGCATGTGTACAGTTCATATCCATCGTAGGGATACACTCCCCCTCACCACCTTCCCATCCCCATCCCCATCCCCATCATCATCTCTATTCACATATCCCTCACAATTCAATACGGCCACTGCCATCGTCATCATCATCATATCGCATCCGCGAAATAACCCTTAGCAATGAGAGCGAGCGATACTACTACTGCTACTCACATTGAATAGTTTTCGGGATCACGCTGTATGCCAATCAATTACTAAATTCATGTTAGACTAGAGATTGAACCAACTGATGATAGAGATTAGATACTCGAACAACCAACAAAAAACAACCTTTTCTAACAAAAAAAAAACATTTCTCATTTCTAGATGGAATCTGTTTTGTGAATTCACTTGCATACGCACGTACGTACTTGATGATGATGTAAAAAAAACAAAAAACAAAAAAACAAAAACAAAAATAAACTAGTAAACTATTGTGCTGCTCTTTATTTTTGTTGTTGTTTGCCGTTTTTGCTATTTTTAGATACTGAAGTGAAAAACAATTTTGCGAGCTCTCGCCGAGCCCTCCTCCTCCTCCTCCTTCTGCCTCCACCCCTTAGAAGGGTTTTTTTTTCAAAATTTTTCCCGCATCACCGCGACACGAGCCACCAAAGGCGGCGGCGGCGGCGGCGGGTGCAGAGAAATGTGTCTTAACACTTTGCAGTTATCGGCCGCATAAGCTTATAATCGATCCTGTGGGCGGAGGGGGATGGGGGATGAGGAGGAGACAAGGGAGCATTATACACAAACACACACACACTGACAGACAAATCCATAGATTTATTAAATTCAATTATCTACCCGCAGACCCGAGCTGTGGCTGGCTGGCGGCGGCTGTCATATGCGTGGAGGTACACGTGAGACCTTTCGGAAGAAAATCCATTCATAGACGTTGCCCGGCCAGCGCGCGCACAAATCACAGTGCTTGCTAATCGATTATTGTTGTTTTTGCACTCGGATGCGTCTTTTTGTCAGTCTGCAGCGTGTTGAGGGTAATTTTGCGCAATTAGACTGCGGGACGTGGTTCGCTTAGTCACATTTAGGTTGGTGCTGAGGAACTTTGAAGCAGGCACTTGTTGCGCCGGCACGAGACTCGGTGCAAGGGCTTGCTTTGCACTGGCGTTCGATGACGGTGTAGAATTGTTAACTGGAGTGAAGAATAGTTTTGCGCATTATTCAGACAAGAGAATCGCACTTGAAGGAGACTTGGAGACTGTCTTGAGATTGTCTGTCAAGCTTGTAGAGAGAGAGAGTTTCATCTGCTTCCCGTCTCTGAATTTTTAACCTGAGATCGGAACTTGAGCCTATAGGAACTTGTGTTGTTTGTGACGGAAAGGGATTGATGACAAGCATCTAGTTCATTCTACAGCTGTTTGGAGCGAAAATTCTATTTGAGTTTCAGTATCCACTTCTTGACCCAATTTTCGCTGTCACTTGTAAGAAAGATGACCGAATGAGACAGTGTCACTATTCGCATTTATTTGTGCTTGAAACCTCATACAATGATGTTTCGGGATCGTTGATTTGCCCCATCAGGCCATGTAGGAGATTATTGCTTTTGCTGTTTGCCTCCTTTAGGTCCTTTATAGCCCCTCAGGTATTCTCTCAGGATCTACTGTCCTTAAGACCTACTCGAAGTGAAGATTTGATTTCTCTAGAGACACCCGTCCCATTACTTAGAGAGTCTCATTTGTAAATCAGCAAAGAAGAAATGATGACGTGAAAATTGGTATTTATGCCTAAGCCTTCCAGAATGTTCTTCTGGATCTCCATTAGGCCAGTTTCCCTCTAGTTCTTTGATTGGTTTTCAGAGACGGCGTATCCGATCAGTGAACTAGGTATAGGAGCGTTGTAGGAACACGAAATCATCTGTCCGTCAGTCCGTCAGTCTGTCCGATCGTCATGTCTGTAACACTCTCCATACAAAAATCTGGAGATATGAAGTGATTTGCATTAAATTTCGAATAAGGATGCACCGCACCAAGCGATCCTAGCGCGCATCTTCTTGTTTGAGTGGCATTACAGTCCGGGGCTAGAACGATATCCTGCCAGGTGCCTTTAGTTCCGCACTGCAAGTTGCCTGAGGTCTTTCTCATTATGTTTATACAAAAATTTGACATACTTGTGTGTGGCGTGAAGTTAGGGCGAAATTCCAAATTTCTTGGTCCCTCAGTTTAGTTGACAACTCTTCGTCTCGAAATGCTGCTGCTTTCTGACGTTTGGGAGCATACGCTTGGTCAGCCTGCATCATTGAGAGTCGAGTCATCTCTGTGCTCTGTGCTGACGAGTGGTCCTGTCCTGTCGATGGAGGCTCTGACCAATGACGCGGACAGTTCCAAAGTCTGTTAAGTTGTTGAACTGATGTTAAACAAGGCAGGAATCCCGTGTAGGGTAGAGAATTCTAGGTGACAGAATGCACTACTCTGAAGCCAGCCCAAGCATAATTAATGAGAATGTATGTTTTCTCTAGTTGTTCTTTGTTGTCATTTCATTTCAGTTTCAAAGAGGGATTCTCAAAAAGAAAACTTTTATTTGGTCCACTCTGTATAGGCATAACGCACCACTCAATAAGTCTCAGGGCAAGCTAATAAAAACACATTTTCTAGACAAAATTGGACTTTATTCATCAAGTCCTTCGAGAGAATGCTCTTTTTCTCAACATCTTGAGCATCTTGAGCCCGAAGAAGTAGGGATTGGTATGAGTGATTCTGCGTTTGATTTCAGTGCTGGTGTTATTGTCCCTATTTACCACGGAGTCGAGGTAGACGAAGTCCTTGACTACCTTGAAGTTTCTGCTGCCTCATGTGCCAATCACGTCAATGTCGTCGGCGTAGGCTAGCAGTTGGACAGACTTTCAGAAGATCGTGGTGTCCACTCCGCTGACCACCGATTTGACTCCGGAGTGTAGTGGTGGATCCTTGTTTCATCCATTGTGACATAATAATAAGAATTGAGTGGCACTACAGTCCAAAAGGGACCAGGGCCTAGCTTCTATAACGCTGGTAGACTGACATTGTGACATGCCGACGCCAAAAGTCCTGTTTATTCCGGCGAAACAGCTCCAAACAGCTACGTTGATGATTTTGGTCCATTGTGAACAAACTTCTTCTTCAGTCCGAGGTGGACCTGGGCCTCAACCAACATAACTCTCCAGCCAGCACGATCTTTCGCTAGCTGCCGCCAGTTGCGCACTCCAAGTTGGTTGAGGTCCTTCTCCACTTGTGTGCGCCACCTTATCCTAGGCCGTCCTTTGTTGCGTTGTCCCAATGGACACTGCCTTCTGATATCTTTAAGGTGTCAGCTATCTCACGCAATTTCATCCTGCGGTTTTTTTTGTACTTGTACTTTTTTGGCGTTTTCATGTGTAACCACTTCAACTAGTCTTCCAGGGCGTTCAGCATCAGTGGTGTCTGTACGGCCACGTTTGAAATCATCATGCCACCGACAAATAGTTGGTTTTGATGAAGCTGACTCCCTGCGACCCTTTTTTAAGCCTTGCACGGTTTTTTTTGCCATCAAAAGGCAGTGTTTAACCAGCACACGAAACTCTGTTTCTTTCATATATTTAAAAATCGCAAAAGTAGCGTCAGTTGAAGCCCTGTAACTTGTAGCCTATTAATCGGATTGTCATGAGAATTTGCCAGGTATCATCTGAATGCTTGAACTTCTTAAAAAGAACTTGTTAGTGAGTGGCGCACCCTTTCTGACAGTCCAGGTACTTATTAAGTTATGTGTTATTTTGTGCAAAAGTAGCTTTGGTCTACTTGACATCTCAGCGTTTTCGATTGCTGCGGCACATTAAACTCATTTCGTTGTGCAACGTTTTTGGCTTTGAAAGACAGTCTAACACACAGGGAACAGCGTTTTCCAACCTCAGAAGTGCTTTTTGAAACATACGCACTGTTTTCAAATCTTTTTCGACATTCTACACTCTTAATGCGATTGTTTTTGTGAACAAATTTTAAATGTCATTTCCGTAAAACGGCCTCAAATTGACATTCAAACTGAATCATCGTAGATCAAATAGAAATTTCTTGGCCTTTAACTTGAATTCCGAAAAAGGCTGCGCAAATGGGAAACGTTTCATATGTCATATGCAAAATCGATTAATTCCAAGCGATCATTTGAAAGATCAGCAAACATGTTCCAAAAGGCCGCAAAAAAGAAAGCCTTCAGCAAAGTTCCCCAATCTGCGTCTATTCCGCGGAAACAGGAATTAAAAGGTCACATCAAGCGATTTGACATTTCTCTCAACTTCTTCAAAGAAAGTGCCAAATAAGAAGAACTCGCAAAAAATCTTCTCATAGCCATATAAAACGCGTAAATCCTTTAAAATTCAGCACCCGTCTGCATCCATTGTCTGCACAAAAGTGTATCTCATTGAATAAATTAAGTTTAACGATTTTGACTGTGATTAGTTCTTGTGCGATGATGTGCGAGAGTGACTAACAGAAGACGACGTGAAAGAAATGATTTACGAGATGTTAGCGCGCGCGGTGCTTATTGGGTCTTGTGTTGGTTTTCTTTCACTCGCCCTGTGTGTGGCTAGGTGGCTAGAAATGGGTTTTCGCAGAGATCACGCAGTTTTGCTGGAGCTAGAGATTCAACAACTAGACAACTAGATTGTTGGAATGCTGCGGTTCATAATTCAGCGATGTTATCGCAGTGAATTGGAGGGAATGATTTGAATTTTATAGAGTGATGCCAGACGTAGTTTTGTCGTGAATAGAGAAATCAACGCGGGAAAGAAATGATGAGATAATCCGTTTTTTTCGAAGCGACTTACAAGTGAGGTTTGTTTGATTGGGAGGGGCGGTTTTTTTTTCTCTTGATACGTTTGAAATTTTCAAGTCTAATTGATTTTGATTCGAAGACGAGATAGAGGCGTCGATTGTTTTGCACATTTGTAGGCGATTTCTGTTGCAGCGCAGATTGTTTTGAACTTAGCAAGACTGACAAGTCATTCATTAATGTGACAAGAGTCAGCTTTTTGTGAGAGTATTTGCACATATCCCTGCATTTATCAACCTCTCTGTGTTGGCTACAATATATAATATAAAGCCTCCAAAGGACTGTCTTCACCTTCTAGTGAGGAAGTCATAGACAATAGTATTTCTAAGTCGTCAATCGACTTCCGTACACTACAGGCACAACAGCCCACAAATGACCAGGCCCTAGCTACAACTACTTGTGTTGTGCGTGCTATTGTTCTCTCACGCGTAGAAGGGACCTACAGTTTTTTACAGACTCTGAACGGCGAGATTTGAGACAAAAAGTACCCCTAAAGAGTTGCCAACAACTCGAAAGAGGTGGTACCGTGAAAAATTAAAGGTGCTCCGTCCGGGAATCGAACCTAGACCTTCGACATGTGGGTGGGTGGTTTACTACCTCCATAAAGAGGCTTGGCATAGTTTTTAATCCACTTCCCTCCTTGGATGCAAGCCTTTACAACAATATTGTCAAGATTTATAGCGTACTATGTACACTCTGAACTCCCCAGAAATTATGGTTGCTTCGACGCACTTACCCACTAGGCACAGCGATCAGCGATTGACTCCTTAGAACTCCGAAAAAATGTCTTTGTCACTCTTTTGTCGCTATTCTAACAAAAAATGCTGAAATCAATTAACGATTTGATTTCACCCCCTTTCTTCAAGCACTCCCCTGCAACACACGTTTCAATCTAAAGGCACATCAGCTCACCCTGAGGTTCCCTTCTTCACGTACAGTAGCCTTGAGAGGCTCGTTTTTTTGCATCAGTTGCCCTAAAAGCCCCCTTTTTGACGTACAGTTGCCTTGAGAGGCTTGTTCTTTAGCATCAGTTGCCCCAAGCCCCCTTTTAGACGTACAGTTGCCTTGAGAGGCTCGTTCTTTAACATTAGCTGACCCTTAAGCCCCCTTTTGGACGTACAGTTGTCTTGAGAAACCCTTAAGCCCCCGTGTTGACGTACAGCTGATTTAAGAGACTCATTCCTTAGCCCTCCCGACTAGGCGTGTTGTCCCCATTGCAATCTATAGGCATCTAAGGTGAATGTTCATCGGAATCTCCTCAACCGCTCTTCCTCTATACCTTCGGCCCATCCTGTGACCTTATCCGTCCCACAGGATTGAGGAATGCTTCCCCAAACTCAGTGTGCCCTCGCCATTAGCATCCAAAGGCTCTTAAGAATAGTGTGGAGGAAGTTCAAATATTCTCTTCCTTTCTTCCCTATACCTTCGCCCCTTTCTGTGACCTGGTTCCTACTAGCTCCTTTTCGGATGCGGAACTTAAAACATGGCTTGACTGGCGCAAGGCTCGTACACTTCGCTGAATCACCTCTGTTGGTGCCAATGATCGCTCTTAGAACTTTCATCTTGAACAGAGCAAAAGCGTCCTCGTCCAAGTTCTGCCACGTATAACAGGACAGCCTTCCACATGAATCCAGAGTACATCTTATACAGTTCGTGCTTGAATCTTCTTCTTCAAGCGCCATCAGCGCAAACAGTGCTAAAGATTAAATGCAGAACTTCTTACTCCAACAAATCAAGGGCCTTGAGACTATACAGGCTCCTGCGCTACAGAGCAGGTCCTTGTTACCTTGGTCCTTCGAAAGAGAGCTCTACTAGTCAATTGCCTCTTAATCCCAAAGCAGCAGCAATCGGCAAGAGTTAGGTTGCGTTTAATTTTTGGGGCTGAAGTTGTTTGTACTGTTTACTTGAGAGGTAGACAAAGTCCTTCACTACTTCGAGGTTATTCACCGTTCAACCTCAGCTTCGAGACCAGCAAGCACTTCATTTGTACTGATTTTTACAATGCCTCATGACGCTTGTGTTTTCCTGCCCAGTATAGTCAAGGACGGTGTTGAAAATGTCACATGACAGCGAGGACTTCAAGCCTCCAAATAATTTTCAACCGAACATCAAAAGAGAGAAATCTTGTCTTCGGGCAGTACCAAATGCCTCTGTACCATAATTCAGACATATACCATTAAATGAGGAAAGAAATATTTCATTCAGCAAAGACAAGAACCAAACAAAACTGCAACTTATCCTCCACTGCAAAGAGATGGAGCTTTTTCTGATTATTTCATTCCGCGTCTGTTTCCTCGCGTGTGTGGAAAGTCAAAATCAATTAAATGAGGCAAAAAAAAAAAATTAAACGACATGAGATCGACCCATTGACTTTCAGCCCACCTTTCACATCTGCTCAACCACAACCGATTATTATAATTAACACCGAATTCAATATCCGCCGTCATTAACAAGCCTCAGACTCGAACTTGGAGTCGGGGGCTAATCTTCGAGCCGAACGCTGTGCATTAATTAATATTTAAGGCAAAACAAAAAATTACTACTTCACACACACACACATGCCAACACGCTACAGCCGTACATTTGTCAAACAAAAAACACGACAAGGGAGGGGAGGAAAAGTGGTAAATGTCAACTTTCTTTATTTTATGCATTTTTTATAAATTTAGTGTTTGTCACTCGGGGAGCTTGTAAGAAAAGGTTAAGACAGCTCCACGCCACGCCAGATACGGATTGTCGAACAAAAAAGAAACACACAAAGGCATTATCCCCCCAAAATGAAATGCATGAATTCAGTGTCGTGTCGTGATTTATCTTCTGTCCACTGTGTCTGTCTGTCTGGGCCGTGTGCTGCAGTCGCACGGAAGAAACGGAAGTAAATCTCCTGAATATGATAAAGAAATTTGTATCTCAATCCAGTCCAGGCAGGCACGAAAGGAAAGGCCGGCAAGCAAAAGCTCCGCATTTCACTCTCCTCGCGCAGCAGGCCGCATTCAGCGAAAACCAAAGAAAAAGAACCCTTTACCTACTTAAATGAAAGTAAAATGCTTGTTGTCCGACGGGTTTTATTCTCTGTTGGTCTTTTGTGTGTAATCACGAATTTTGACGAAAAATAAAAGTCCACCTCCACCACCACCTTCATTCTTGCTCGCAGAGTGGTTCGACGGAGATGTCGTTTGGCTGTCGGCAACGACAACGACAACGACGACGACGACGTGAGAAGAGATCGTCGACGGCATTGTGTTCCGCGTACACCTCACCTGGCGGTGGGGAACAACTCCCCGGAGCATCTGATGGATGTGTGAGATGAAGAAATTGCCACTCGGGGCGGCCGACCGAAGATTGGTGGAAAGCGGAGATGCGATAATACAAGGAAGTGAAGTATGAAATGGCAAAGACCAGAGACGGCGGAGAAGAAATGCTTTCGATTTCGTTTGCCTAGTGGACTGAGTGAATGTGCGCAACGCGCGCATAGGAAGGGGGCCGATCCGCCACAATTGGCGATGGTTTTTCGGTTGCAAGAGAAAAAGTGTGAATCAGAGAGAAAGAAAGAATGAGAGAGAATAGCAATGGGCTGTGAACAATGGACAATACAATGGACGTGAATTTAAGCAGAGACTGCTGCGTATTGTGCGCAGTAAGCTTGGCTTTGGGAGGATGGATAGAAAATAGATTTTGGTCTCTTGTGGGAGGCTGTGTATATTTCCGTGTTTGACAAAAGCTCCAAAAATGTAGATTTGTTCCAAAAATTCGACACAAGGTTGTTATTGCCATTTGAACGAAATGGAGGTAGCCACTTGATTTTGATAAAAAAAAGTTAACATGGCTTGAATTTGAGTCTTTCTGAAAGGGAAATTTTATTTTAGGCTTCCAAAATTTTGTAACTTAAGGGAATTTTGATCAAAATTTAGGTAACTTTCTCTTTCTGTCGATGAAAAGTGACTTGTTGTCATCGAAAAGGAAACGTCAAAAACGGAGATTCTCGATGCGTCTGAATGAGTTTTTGGTAATCCAAACTTTCAGAGGATTATCGAAAAAATGATCCAAAGAGTTTTTGGAAATTTTGGTGCTCTTAGGCCTTAAGACTCGCCTTACATTTTTGTAGAAAAATGCTTCCTCAAGACCTGATTCAATCTTTTCAGACAATTCCTTCAGATCTTTCAGACTGATCGTCTTAAGACGATCGCCACCACAGTCTGTCCAATGTACACCCCTACGACCACCCACCGTCGCCCTCAACATAAATGCATCCCATGCATCGCAAAGCTCTCAGCATCGATAAACAGGTGTCTTTTATGTCACTACTCTTATCAGCTTTGAAGTGGTCAAAAATTTGTATTCGCCAACACTCCTATTACAGGGCTACAAATGTAACAAATTCCACCCGGTTTTAAGTGCACATAAAAGTGGTTTTATTTCAGGCGGAAGTTGAGCTGGCCTGTAGGCGCTCTTATCTCCTCTCTTGACATGCATCGCCCGAGAGATAGGCCAAAGTCTGATCGGCCTAACGCTAGCGATGATCAGCGCGAAAGTCTGATTGGACTCTATATGGAATGCGCAATATGCGTCTCGTCTGAAAATGCATCATTGATTGAGTTGAGATCAGCAATTGGGCCCACAACTCGATGGCTGTTCAGCGAAATCGAATTTTTTTTTTTTGTGTTGTCTGCTCGTTTTCTGGTTTCGCGTATCCTTGTGGGTTTTTTGTGTTTCTGGTGAAAAAGTAAAAGTGGGAAATCCAAGATCGCTCCAGAGCATGATTTGTGCTCCCCCCCCCTTCCCCCTCTACCCTCCTCAATCTTTGAACTCACACCCTACATCATTCAAGCTTTCAGGCAGCTCTCTTTCGTTACAAAGCTTGTCGCAATTTATGACTGAGCCAGACTTTCATTATCCCCCACACTCTTTTGCACAAGCAAAGATACTCTCACTCCCAACACACACATTCTCTCTCTCTCTCTCTCTATCGAACCTATCCCCCCACCAGTAGCGGACACCTGCCAACCGCATCGAACATTCTCTCACCCACCAACATCGAACCCGAACCGAACCGAATATCAATTCGAAACTTACAACGCTTCCGCAAACCGGCGCACACAACACGCGATAAACGACCAGAAAGACGACGACAAAAAAAACACCAACAAAACCAACTGACGACGACAACGACAACGACGGTGCTGGTGCGGAGAGTCAAAACGAAAATTCAATAAAATACCCAGAGACGAGCTTTTTTTCGTTTCTCGCTCGACGAAGGTTTGAACAGCACTTTTTTTTCGAATTTTTTCCTCTTCATATTTTGTTTTAGTTTTTTTCTTCGTGTATCTTTCGCGTGTGTATCGGTGTTGCTTGCTTTTTTTTTTTTGTTTAATGTGAAAGAAAGAAAAATGGGATTCACAATCGCAAACTATCTAGTAGTTTGTATTTTGACTCTCACTCTTCATTCGTATTCCGGCGGCACAGGTTGGATTTTCGGGTTCCGTTCGATAAATTCCCCATTCAATTAGTGTGTTACCTTTAGCCACTGCCACCACCATTGGAATTGAACACATTTCCTCCACCGATCTCCGGCTAAAGAGTGGCTCGTGGAATGTGAGCCCAGCACCGTTTCCATCGTCGTTAGTTTGTGATTTGAAATAGATTTTCCAAGACACCTCTCCCCATTAAGTTCTCATTACCCCGGACAGAAGTAAACCTAGAAAAAGTGCATTCACAAGTGTACCCGGATAAACATTCAGTCACGGGTACATCTGATCCGATCGATACAACAATCCTCTGCAGATACATTGCGTCTGTTTCACGTGAGCGTGAGCGCCGTGAGCGAAAGAAGAAAATTCCAAAAAACAGCTGTGATATATTTATTGTTCTCGTGTTTACATTCCATCCATCCATCTCGTAGATAGTGTGTAGCTGCCGTGATAAATTTTGAAAAAAAAAAAAGAAATTCATTCTTGTCTATATGTATTTAAGTTTAAGTCAAGTGTAAAATATCTAAACGATCGTGCTTTCGCGCAAAAGCTTCACCCAACACCGCATCATCATCATCAGCGTCGTCGTCGTCGTCAAGTGATCTCGTCGTCTTCAAAATTTCAAAATCCTCCACGACACCCGTATTTGCACAAGTCGCTGACGACCGAGAGCTGTATTCTAAGTACCGAGAGCGCTGTGTGCAACAAAACTGCAATCTATCCTCTACTACACACACACACGGAGAGGGAGAGAGCAAAGAGGAAAATTCAACGATTAGTGATGGAGATGATCATTTCGTGAAACGCATGGAATAACACGTTCAAGGTCAAACTTTTTTCCACCAACCACCACCACCACCGACGAGAGACCAACCCCACACACCGTGGTGTATCTATCTATCCTCTATCTAGTTGCTGTCGCTGCCGTTGTTGTGTGTCGTGTATTTTATTTTTTTCCAGTGCGCGCGCCTACATTTTGCCGAGTGTGTGGTGTCCGTGTGTTTTGGGGTTCTAAAGTGTGCTCCTCGCGCTCGCCGCTCCGCGTTCGTTCTCATGTGAAACTATTATTATTTACTATTCAGAAAAAAAAAGCTTTTCTGTTTCGCGTTCTAAGTCTTTGCGATTTGTTGTTGCCCGCCGATGTTCTCAAGTGCTGCTCCCTGCTCTCCGTTCGTTCGTTTAGCGTCAAAACGCCGTCTGAAGTAGCTATAATTACTTAGCGTTTTTTTTAGCGTTTCGTACCTTTTTCGCTGTCGTTTGTTTGCAAACTGAAGTCAAGTGTGTTCTCTCGTGTGGCTGAGATATTCTCTAATACCAGTTTTGAAGCTTTTTTGTGTTTTTTTTATACTTTGTGAGATGACACAGGATTTTTGACGAACAAACGCGCGAACACATAGAACAAGCCACGAACAGCAATTGACAAGGGCCCTCCAAAAGTGGTGACAGATAGAAATCTCCAAAAGTATCTATGAATGAAGTCCCTACCAATGAGGATGGAATATCAATTGCCTCCACCGCCACCGCAGACTTTACAAATCGGTCCGACGCCGGCGCAGGTGCAGCAAACCCACTTACAAATCCTCCAAAATGTCCACCAACAACAGCAGCAGCAGCAACAGCAACAACAGCAACAACAACAGCAGCAACAACATCAACAGATTGTCGGTACAATGCAGCCACCAGCAACATTGCCACCCTTGAGCACGCTTCCCCTACAAGTTGTCCATAATTTGCCGCATCTCCTGGGCAATACAAATGGCAATGCCGGAGGCGGACCAGCGAATCCAAATGCCCCCAATCAGAATCCGCTCCGCAGCAATGGCAACACTTTGCAACCGCTGAATGGTTTGGCAAATCTACCACCAAGCAGTCAGTTGTTGCATCATCATCTGCAGCATTTAGCGAATGCCAGCAACAACAATAACAACAACAATGCAAACACACCGAACAACAACAACACTGTAGCAAATAACAATAATCTCATCACGAACAACAACAGTGGCAACACGGCCAACAACGGGCCCGGCAATGTTGCTGACGAGAACAACCGCTGGACACAGTTCCAAGTGCAGCAGCTGTGGAAGCACGCTTCGTATCTGAACGGTAATGGTATTTTGAATGCAAATTTTTATCGGATTTCTTTCCGCGTAAGGTAAAGCATGTGAAATGGTAACGATTCGGAATAACGCTTAGAGCTTAGTGTAAGGCCCTTAATCTGTCTTGTGTCTGACAATTTTTAGTTGGATCTTACGGTTTTCTGAGGCAGATTGTTAAAGTTAACAGTTTTTTTGACGTCGAATATTTTGAGGAAATGGTTTATTTTCTTTATGAACTTAAATTGGACACCGTGGCGAAGTGTACCAACTCACACACCGAAGGTGCAAGATTTGATTTCAAGACCAAGCCAAGTGAAACATTTTCGAAATTTATTGAACGATTTTTTTTCATAAAGTTTCCCAATTGACCCGAATTTTGTAAATTTTGGATCCTTTCACGTCAACTTAACTAACTCGTTGATTTTTTTCTGTAACCTAACATTTTTAGGGTCGAATATTGGAAAATTAATATTTGTCCGAATTCTTAAATACTTGTGCCAAATTTTCACGGTTTTTTGGTCTAAATTTGGCATATGACTTAAAATGTTGTTGATATCGAAATTCTTTAATCCTGGGTTCAAATTTTGGAATTGAATTAAGGCAAGGCCTTAACTTTCTGAGCATCAAATTGCGATAAGCTCTTCCTGGTTCCAAATTTTGTACAGAATATGGACTAAAATATCATTTGGTTTGGCTTTATTCGCTTAGTTTGTTACACACAGTTTGCATTGCAATAGTAACTAATTTTTGCCAAATTTCTGAAACAATCTAAAAGGGAATATCAATATGTTGTTGATACATTCTTTATGAAATCCGATGATTTTACCTTAAGCCTTAGAAAAATTCGGGACTTGGTTCTATTTGCATTCAAATGTTTGTAGTGGGACCTTAAATATAATTATAATAATTGAGTGGCACAACAGCCCAAAAGGGGCCAGGGCCTAGCTTCTACAGGTACAGTGGGATTTTTATTTAACTCGAATTTGTCAATTTTAGACTTTTGATCAGTAGAGCATGACAAAAAAATCTTAATCTTGTTCAAAATTTATTGCTGTGATCCAAATTTAAACTATTCAAATAAATTTTAATAAAAATGGACCTCAATCAACTCGGGGTCCGATATCGAAGGCAGCTGGTAAAACACAGTGCTGGACAGGCGTAAGAGGCATAAGAGTTGAGGCCCAGGTCCAACCTTGACTCAAATGTCTCTTGAAGAAATCCCTTAGCGGGGTTCAAAATTCCTCGACTCAACTTCTTTTTTTCTGGGATTTGATTTTGATTGTACAGAAAATATCAAAAAGAATCCGATTCGAGTTAAATTTTAAAATTTAGCACCATGTTTTGGAACAACTAAATTTTTTGTTGAAATTTTTTGACTCATTCAAAATCTTCTGAAACAGTCTCCGCGGTTTTTTGGTACATTTTAACATTTTTTCACTTTCAGTTCGTAGAATTGTTCCAAACAATGGGGCTCAATTTTCAAATGAAACCCGAATTGATATCCTTTTTGATAATGTTTGTACTAAATCAAAACCACTGAAAGAATAAAGTTTAGTCGAACAATTTTTGAACTCCATCAAAGTCACTTCCTTCAACAACTATATATTGGCCAGTATTATGACCTTCCATTTAGCTTTATAATCCCACCGCTGTTGAATTTCTGTGGCTTAGCAGAGAAACACATGGCCAAATGATTTTCAGTTACTTTTCGGTCGGCGAATTTTTTTTATCGCCAATAGGCGTCTTCATAGACAGAGACAAATGGTAATCAGTGTTCTAAGGTCCGGGATTTACTGCTGATGCGTCAACACATAGTCTGGGCTATACCCCAACCAATCTCTGTCAATTTGTCCCGGATCATCAAAGATGTATGCGGCCTTGTATTGATTGTATGCCAATTTTGGGCGTTTATGTCGAGTTGTACCATAGACCATTCCCTTCCAATCCTACAAAACATTCAACGTAGCCTTGTTTGCTGCGAATCCAAGCTTCAAAATCCTCTGTACTCTGTCAGCTTCCTTTGACCATGATGCTTTGCTCTGGAAATTTTGATATTTAAGACTTGGTTGCAGCTACTCCAGGCTTCCATATCCTGTGGTCTATCAGTTACCCTTGATCATGATCCCTTGTGCTAGAAATTTTTTGGTACTTAATCCTTTTTTGAATTGAACGAAAATTGGATCACTCTGTGATCTTTTTAAGAAATTTTGAAATTTTGGTTTTTATCATCTCACCAGCTATAATACTCGGATCAAAATTTAAGTTGATCATCTTTGATGAGCTTTGGTCAACGCCATGATAACTTCCAGTTTGACAAATTTGACATAATTAAAACACACTCAAAGCGTTTTTAATGAGCAGTGATGGGTTTAATTTTTCAATCTTGTTTTTTTCCGATATTCCCGATAACTGCCTGCTTCAATTTGTTTATACGCAATTTACCCACTTTGTGCTGTTAATCGCGTTTATCGATAATTTGCAACTTTTTCTAATTGGCGTGTTTCTCGTTACTTACAAACGGAGAAAACGGGCTTATGACACATTTATGTTGAAGCACGTGTTAAATTTTGAATGTGGCTCATAATTCAAAACTACAAAAATGTGACAGGGTGCCTGTTGCCGTTTTCTAGACACCTCAAATGCATTTCGTGCTTTACAGTGAAAAACTGTTGTTTGAGTTGCTTTTTGACGACAATTTTGTATTTGAGGTGTCCTCTCCTCCCATTGAAATGTCTGGTTTGTTGCCCATTCCCACTGTTTTCCAAATTTGTCAGTCCTTAGGAGATCAGCGCCGAATTTCAAACTAAAAATGAACAGAGTTGAATAGTTGGTTTTGTTTGTTTGAGACTACACTTTGAAATAGTTTCGTTCTTCCAAAAAGAACGTCAACTACATCTAGGAGTCTGATTGAACCATTCGAAAACCTCAGCATCATCGTCACATTAACCTCCTACTGGTCTTCACTTCCAATCAACTCGTTCCATTGTTTATTTTTGGAACGATGATTAATTGCAGACGACATCACATTGTCACGGAACTGGATCTATTTAGTTTTTTTCCACCCCTGTTGAGATCTATTCTGAAACAAAGTATGGCATAAGATTGATGAGCTAAATGGCAACTGGCAATAGTTTTCACTTTTACGATGCCAACTCTCAATCGCTGGTTAACAGCGGACACAAATCATAAACTTCTTATTGACACTTAAGAGTAGCATAAGCAAATCAACCATCCTTCCTTCAGCATTTATAAGCACTTTGATTTATGTCCCACTGTGTGCGCCTCTGTACCACAGGGCGCACAGCACCAGTTGATAGACGGTAATAAAAGTTTGCAGACGATAGGAGTTTACTACCGTTTTGAATCGTCTTTATTGTCTCTAAATCGCTTTTCTTTTGATCTTTATGAAATGTCAGACGCTTGCAAATAAATTGTTGATTACTTCCTGAATAGGCTTAGGCTTCAGACGTAAGACTTAAAATTGGCGCCATCTACCAAGCAAACTCAGAGACATTTAGTTTGGTCACGAACCACAAATGTTTCAGTCTGATCGACAATATAAGACCTTCCCTGAGTCCTTTCACAACCATATTTCCAGAGTTTTTTTTTTTGAAGATGGAACCCTTACAAAAAGAAAGACTCAAAACAATGTCATAAAACGCCCCTCCACTCCATCCACATTGCTCTCCACCTCAAGAGTATTTCGAAAAACACAGTGACTGCCCCAAGCTCAAAAATCTTCACCACCAGCACGTTCTTATCGCTTTCTAAGCACGATCAGCAGTCCCACTGACCATTGTGTCGGCGCGACTGGCACACGTTCACTTCTACATTTCCGTGGGAAACCCCAGACAAGTCCCCGCCGATGTGAGATTAAGCGACGCTGCAGTGTCCACAACTCGTTCCTAAACCCGTTCCTTATTGTGTTCACCATTTTTTTTCTTCCATCCGAATTCAAATCCGATCAGAAAAAAAGTAAAATTTCTCAAGACAATTTCAGTATCACTTTCAGTTTCACAGGTTTCATCATCACTTCCCCCTCTCAGGCGTTACAATTGCCGTCCAAACAGTCAGTCAGTCGTCTCGGAGAACGTCCGCGAGACGCATTGATTTATGGGCTACTAATTAAGACGAATAATACGGCACCGGAGTCATTAAATCGGGCGATTATTGGGCTTCCAGATGGTATGCAAATTTATTTAAAAGAAATTACTCGACTGGACACCCTGGTGATGAGTGTGGTCAAGTTTGGGTCGGTTTTCACTTTCTCCATTTGCTGAGCTTTGACATTCTGTCCGGGCCGAGCCCCACTCTCTTTTGATTGGGTTAAAGGTTTTTGGAGTACCGTTCTCTGGCGGTGTGTCTGTGCGGGGCGCGCATCGAGTGCGCGGTGTGTGTGGGTAACTTTTGAAGAGAAACTCAAGTTTAAGATGCAGATGATAGGCAAATTACATGTTGCGTAAAGGTGCGCTCGGGCTTTGGGAGGGCGTCAGGATGCCGCGCGTATTGTGGGCTCGATGATCTGTGGTCATGGACTTGTGACTGGTTTACAGAACCAGTTGAGACACTTCGAATGCAGGAATTCTATTCGGTTTCGAATGGTAATTTATACCAGCATCTGTGGAACTTGAAATATTTATGTGAGCGGCGGGGATAGCGTTGTAAGTGTCAAAATACGAGTCATTGGGTTTGGGTGTGCCGACAGCAGCTTATTGCCTGCCTCCTAATTAGGAACAATTTCCGTGAGATGTGTGTGTGTGTGAAATATGTGATGCGGGGGAAAGGTTCCTACGTTTTCGTGGACTGTTTTGTGGTGAAATTTAAGCTGGTTTAGTCGAAACTGTCAAATTTGTGAGTCAATTTAATTGAAGCACTCTCGGTGGTGGCGTGGCTATGAGATCCAAGGAGCCTTTTAGGGTTTTCAGGAATCCTTGAAATCAATCCACTGCAAGTTGTTCTCAAGAAAAACGAAGGTTTTGCATTACTTGACTAGGTTTAAAGTACAGCCTTAAAGGAGTCAATCACAACGAGACTTGGGTAGTAGATTGTCCATGATACAAAGATGGGTGAAAAACCGTATATCCATTGCTGTGAGTCCATAAACAACCAGGACATGTTCATCCAGCTGTACCAAGCATGTCATTTGTCATGAATATAGAGTGAAGAAGGGGGAGGAGGATGATTTTAATTCCGCAGAACAGTAGTACCAGGCGTTTCAGAGACATTAAATTTGATGTGAGAGTTGTCAGCGAGCGAGATGGAGCTGCGAAATACAAGTCCCAATGCAACATGGGGACCACAAGGCCTCCTCCGTAAGACTGACTAAAAAATGTTGAATCACGCTTCTATTTTGACTTCAGCTTCTAGAAAGCCTAACAAGTCAAGAAACAACAGATTGCATTGGGCCGCCTACATAGGGAAAGTCTGACGATGAGCGAAAGGTGCTATCCACTGAATTGGGCACTCTGCTTTCAATCCTCAAGACCAAGTTGCTTTGCATGGGAAATATCAGAAATTCGGCCATCTTCTCCTTCTTGCACCAGGAGGCTTGGATTAGAAGACCCTCTTAGATGAAGCGTTGGTGTCCATGTTGTGGGGAATTTTTACATTCTGAACTACATCCACATCCTAATACAACTCTTAGAGCACGCTGTTGGACCTTACAGACTGCATTGTTAAGTACAGCACTTCAGTGCCAGCCCTGATTGTCATAATAGACAGGTTCGCTTTTCTTCTAGCAAGAACCCAACAAAAGTTCCTTTGCCGAAAGTTTATGGCTCGGTTGTGAACGCAGGTCCAAATTTCTCATTGAAGGAGAACCAATCAGAACAGAATTGCTTTTGTCTGTTGTTTAAATGCCAAGGGAATATCAAAAGAATTCCTCAATGTTGAGTCGACAGTTGTATGTTAAGAAGCTGCTTCTAATTGAATTTCTGGTTACCTAGGGCTAGCAAGCCACCTCTAGTGGGGATGATGAATTAAGCAAATGCCATCAAAGTATGCAGAAGGAAGTAATTCCCCTCTATTATGATCATTTGTGATTACGATCAGCCCTCCAACTTCTTTTTAAATTGTTCACACGACCATATCTAAGAAACCAAATCCCTGAAAGCATTCTATCCAAAAGAGACTTTCCAACGCGAGAACACTAATGTATATCTGAGAAATTTGAAAAAAGATGATAACTCTCTAATTGCTCTGAGAATGCTGCTAGATGTTTGTCCTAGGATCAGAGTAAATCCAAAACACATCTCCTTCCAGTTGGAACAGTGGCGGTAAAGCCATGTCAGCAACATAAAATCTAATCACGAGTCACATTTATGAACAAATATACAAAAATCCCTTGATAACTCCTTTCCTCCTTTCCAGACCTAAATCTGTGTCGAATAATCACAAACGCCATGTAATTTGAAGATCAATAAAATATGATGAGAAGTAGTCAAATTCCGATATCTTCGGCTTGTAAGTCTGTTCAGCTACATTGCCTGGGAGACTATGAAGACGTCTGAGAATGGTAAAAGGCCTTACAGATGCAAACTACTTCCTCAGGAACCGAATAGACCCACAGACATTTCTTGTGAAGGGATTGAATTTTGTATTCGATGTGGACACTTATGCATTATTTGGCTGTCATGGACGATAGATTAAATGTCCAATCCTTGCCCACTTTCTCACTCAACAACTTGCTTGTCGCCTACATTTCGTTGTCTCCTATAACAGCGAAACTACGCGGAGGCATATGTCTTAGCCATCTTGGTTAATAATAATAATTGAGTGGCACTACAGCCCACAAGGGACTAAGACCTACCTTCTACTACAACTATTTTGGTTGAAGCACATTATTTTTGTTTGAATGGCTGCCGTATCGTAGTGGGTCAGTGCGTTGACTCTCACGCCACTCAGTAAGAAGGTTCTTGAAATCTTACCATTCGTCGTCGACAATAAACTGAAGGTTCCCTCTACTTGTGGGGGAACGAAAAAAAAGCAAAGCGAGTAGTTTGCTGAAAATGCAAGGCTCTGATCTTTCGTGGGTTGTAGAGGAACTCTACATTTTGTGGGTTATAGATGATCTCTACATACTGGTAAAATGGCTTAACATGCCTCTTCATGTGGTACGGTCTGGTACGGTCTCTTGCCGCCAAGAATTTTATGTCTCCATCCCAAGTCCAGACTCTGAGTTAAAGACTTCTTCCCACTAAGAAACGTGGGTCGTCGTTCAAGTCGTTACAATTTCTCAGACAGTCGAATTACTTTTCCTTTCGATGAACAACTAACTTGCCCACAAATGCGAACATTGACTCTGTTTATGTTCGCCCGAGGAAGACTGCTCCCTCGAAATCGTAGATCCCAAAATTTATATTTAACGGAAAAAATGATGAGTCACATGGACATCAGATATAATATTCCGTCTTTCAGGCCTACAGACAGTTTCCCTTCAACTCTCAGCCCAGCAACAATCCCATCCCAGCCCATTCTTCTTCCTCATATATTGGGGCCTCAACCAACAAGCCTCCAACTGCCTCCCATTCCGCCCTCCCATCACATTCAAAAACACATCAAAAAGCAAACAACAAAAAATTTATCACAATTTCTATCTCTCCAAATTAGACGCCGCTCTGCCGTTCCTCTCAAAACTGCGTGCAATTTACAGCGAAAAAAAATAATTTGCTTCGCTCGATAAAGTATGAAACCCATTTGATGCGTAGGATAACTTTCACCACCTCACTGCCACCCCCTCCCCCCAAAAAAACTAGTCTTTCCCAAAGCTTCCGCGTCTGACTGCGTATATCCCATTACATGCATTTATTATGCAAATCCCTTGCGCGCACTGTTGACATTTTCTAAACTAATTAAGTCCCTCATTTAAATTGTCCGGCTCTCCTACCACCCACCCACCCAGACAATTCACTCCGTTCGCCGTCCATTGATTTATCGAATAGACGCACACACACACAAGTTCGGCGCGCAATTCATGCATGTCAAGCGAAAAACTCGTTCTCGAACCTGACCTAGAACCTAAGCGCACACATTGCCCGCGCCTCCAGTGCGCCGTCCGGCCGTCAGCCGGACTGCACAGTGCCAGCACATCTCATGAATTCGTTACTGGTCGGCCGTCTGCCCTTGCGGCAGAAGGTGTCACTTAACTTATCGATTTCAGTTCTAATCCCTGAAAAGAAACAGCGGACGTGCCGAACATGACACGGCTCATAAATACGCTCGGAGTTGAAAGTCGCGGGAGAACGCCTTTCTTCTTCTGCGCTTCTCCGTCGTTTGTTTTGTGTTCTGACCTGCCCAACAAACTTGCTGTTGCTGTTGCCCAGCAGCGGAACTGCATGCGGCGAGCGGTGCGCGAGCTCGGAGTTCTTAAAATGCGATACAGTTTTTTTTTTCGTTTGTTTTCTTGGGGAGGAGGTCGTGTGGTTGTGTGCGCAGATCGCCGCAACCGATTGTTGTTTTTGTTTTGACCAAAGGGACTGACGGACAGGCTGTGTGAGCTTAAACTTTCCATTTTTGGCTGTGTATGGCCAGCAATATTTTTTTTTATTATTATTCGTAGCTCGCTGTTTTTTTTTATTTTTGAATTTTTTTTTTCGGTGGTACCTTTTGCCGAATTAACATGGCTTGTGTTCGCGTTCGGTTGGTGGCTGGCGGCTGGCTGGTGTGCGCCGACGTGTGGTGGTGTGTTGTTGGGTCTTCCAATTTACTTTCATTAAGTGGTAAACTTTCACTTTTTCGGCAGTTTGATTTATATATTGTGTGTGCCTGCCTAAATACAAACGCACGTCGTCGGGTACCGGAGAGCGCGCGTATTCATGCGAGCACCGCCTTTGTATGCAGTTTTATTTGAAAGTAAAATGTTACGACTAGGCAGCTTTAAATTTAGTAACACTTAAGGTGACGCATCTTTTTTTTGTTTTTTTCTTTCTTTTGGTTGTGCTTGTGTGTGTGTTTACAGTTTTAAGTGGACTCATGTTAATGAGTCTGCGTGGTCCGTGTGAACGCGAAGGCAATCAAAGGGATTTTGTTTTTGGCACATCAACTGGCAGCAGCAGATTGATTAAGAATTCACGAGAAAGCTGGTTCTGTTCGGGTGCTAACTTGATTCTGGTAACCATAAGTGGAATGCGAAATTTCGGTGATCTTGGGTTTGGTATTATTTTTGGACATTCGGCTGTTGTGAATGCCTTGTTGATAGAATCTTGGGAGAGGATCTAATTAAGATTTTGCCTCGATTGAGTTCCGATCGGAATGTGCAAACGAATTTAACTTTGAAGGCAGGCCTATGCGAATTAGATTAGACGTCTGGGATCAGCACTTATTGGAGTAGACTGATGGGGTTTCAGATAGTGGATTAGGAGAGATATATGGTTTTGGCTTCACATTTCTTTTAACTATTCTTTTGGAATGTAAATTTTGGGCCATTACAACTTAGGGGGTTATTTTGAGTTACCATTAAGACATTTATTTCGAATCTTTAATTCTTGATCGAACTACTTGAGTTGTTACAGAACTTAGAATTCGTCTTTTTTATTCTCACAATGTGACCTCACACGCCATAGGTTCAATTCCAGGACTGAACATTTTGCATTTTTCCACGTAACCTCTCCTTAGAGTTGCAGCCAACAATCGAAAGAATATTAACTATCGTTCTCCTTTACTCGTGGGGGATCAGTGGCTAAGACAATATGTGAAGAAGATAATTCACTTCGTTCATTTGAATGGTGGTCATGGCTGACACCAATATTCGACAATGACCACGGGTCGTACTAACGCACAAGAAATTGTCCATTTTTGGATCAACTTGGATCATTTCTTGACCCTTTTAAATCAATGTTTGACACGTTTCTTTCTATCTCAAAAACACGTTTTCGAAGACTTGTACTTGCCCGGTGCTTTCTGAATAAAAAAATGCAGTTTCATACGAAGCTCGGTCGTTTTTTTCCTTCAACGATGAGCAGAGAGCATTAAAGCTACTTGATCCTTGAAGAAAAAAACTGAACTGTTGTCTTTCTATTTTTGTACTTATTTCATCTTCTTTTTTTTTTATATGGTGCCACAGTCTGGGGTGGACCTAGGCAACAGCCAACTCACCAGCTGGCACAATCTATTGCCAGCTGCCTTCAATTTCACACTCCAGGTTGGTTGCATTCCTTCTCTACTTGTGTGCACCATTGGGTCAGTGGGCGTCATCCAGTCCGTTGGCCCACTAGTTCAGAGTTGAAGCCTATTCGGATTTTAGCAATGTTGTGCGCTTAACATAGAATATCAAACTTGACGATGAATCCGTAAACAGCTGGCTAAACTTCAATCACTGAACAGCACTCTTCCCAAAACCATCAACTGAGGGATAAAATGGAGCAACTCTGAACCTTTCTCTCGGAAAGAACAAGGGACTTCTTTATTTGCTCTTAGAGATTATCCGCTTTTCCACCGCATTCCTATTTGGTTGGAATCTAGTCAAAGCCACCTCTTTTGAATCGATTTCGACCTACTTCAATCAAACAAGGGATTCTACATCTAAGTCCATCTCTGAGACCCAGTTAAAGTTGCTTTTGATTGGCTTGATCGAACTACACATAAACCATCTCCAAAACATTGAATCAGGATTGTACCATAAAAATTTAACTCAATGCGGGTGACTTGTTTTCAGGTTACAGAAACATCAAAGCGAAGTGTCGATGTGTTGGGCATTGGAAAAAGTTCGATGACAAATTGCCGGTAGATGGCTCTTATATGTAAAGTGTCTCTGCTAATATGAAAAACGCCCGACAATACTGACACTCATAGGAAAGGTGACATCTTAATCTCAGTTTTTTCGGAACACATTATTTTCATTCACTTTTCTTCTAAGGAAATAATGAATGTCTAAAATTAAGCATCATCAGTCATACATTGGTTTCCTTTTATAGAAGAGGTAAGAAAGCATCATGTTTCCTGAACATGATACATCCATTTGAAAGCAATTTGTCACCAAACTTTTTTGAACACCCAATAAAACATTTAGTCGAGACTTTGTTGCGCTTTTAAATGTTGAGAACAATTCAACTAAAACCAAAACTTTGAGACTTATGTAAAGTTTGCAAATCAAGACGTTCTCTTGAACCTTTTCTGAAATTAGAAACTAGACTTGATTGATAATTTAAATATAATGAGGTGAAATGAAAGACCCTCGACCATGTATTGTCAAGTTCGCAACGAGTTTGTTAATATTTCAAATTCCGTCCCAAAACGTCTTAGAACGAGCCTAATGTGCATTCGAGACTAATAGAACAAAAACCGAGGTCTTGCCTAATCATACTAAGAGGAGTTCACAACCTCGTTGTATATCAGTGGTAAAAGTTCCGACCCTCAAAATTTAAAAATTACTCTGTGTACAGGAGCCGAGACCTTTTACAATTTTACTTCTCCTAGGTGCTGTATGATGACTTTAATATTTAACGGGTGGTCCAATGAAAAGGCACATTTTAAAATGTTTTTGTATAAATGACAATAGTCAATGACAATCAGACAATTATGGGTAAAATAAAATATCGGCCAAATGCTCGCCACGGTTTTCCATATTTTGAAAGGCTCTGGGACATAATTGAAATACAATGCCGAATAATTTAATCCTTCAGCTCCTAAATTGTTCCTGCCTTATTGACGTACACTTTTTCTTGTCAATATCCTCACAGGAATCAAATCACATCATTGTGGCGGCCAATTAACATCACCGCAACCCGAGATAACAAGGTCTTTTAATTTCTCGAACAAAAAGTTCATTGTTTATTTGGGTGTGTGGCAATGGGCACCATCCAGTTGCAAGTACACATAGTCCATGCCCGTATCCTCAATTTCTGGCCACAAGAAGTCTGTTATCATCCCGCCATAGGGTACACGAAAACTGCTTCTCCGACTTCATTTCCGAGAAAGCACGACTCCAAACGGTCATGCTTTGTGGATGTATCAATCAGTCCTGGATTCTCATTTGCTTAAATTAGGTAATTCCGGTAATGAGTCCATCGACATGAGGTGAGGTGACCAGAAAACCACAAAGTGCACTAAAAGTATTTTGCATTTGAATGAATATTTTCACGTCAGGCGTCAACAATCTTAATGAGCTTCTCAGTTGTCCACCTCTCCGCGGTTGAATTTGTCCAACATTGAAGCAGAGAAATGACAAATTAGGCTGGGCAGAAAACTTGAGGTGAAGGAGTGACTCACTATCATCATCGTTCAGTGCGGTTGGGCCATCCTTTACCTATTCCTTTTCCTCGTTTGATTGACACTCTTTTTCCCCCAACTCCCATAGCTGAGATCACATCCGTCTCGCCTTTTTCCCCGACAATTCATCAGCAATCCAAATGATACCCATTTTGACGGAAATTTTCGCCATCAGTTGACAAAGATGATGACAGAGACACAGTACTGTGTACCACATCACATAAGGACTCTATTCAATCACCGATTGTGGACGCATTTGAATTGAATTGAAGAACATAGAGTGTGCTAAGAGAAGACACCAGAACCTCGACTTTAACGGTCTATTGTAACTCCTTCTGTAGTTTTAGGGCTTGAGTTTGAATTTTTCAACAATCGTAGATGGGATTTCGGAATTTCGGATTTCTCGAAAGTCATTCACTGTTCTTCTTCTTCTTCTAATCGCACTACAGTCCGGGGTGGACCTGGGCCTCAACCAACATGCCTCTCCAGCCAGCACGATCTTTCGCCAGCTGTCGCTGTACAGCCCATACAGTTCGTGGTTGAATCTTCTCCTCCAGATGCCGTCAACGCAAACAGGACCAAAAATCGCACGCAAATCTTTTCTCTCGAAAAGACTAAGGGCTTACTCATCCGCTTTTAGTAACGACCAGGTTTCCGCGCCATAGAGTAGTCTTTCACTGTTACTGTTGGTTTATTTATACTTTCTGAGTCTTTCCCAGGCAAGGATCCCTTCCATAATTTTCGATAAAATGCCAGAGCACTTGCACTTAATAAAGAAGCGTTACAAACTGAGGTAGTCCTGTAAGGTTTTTGTCGAGAAATTATCACCCACATCAAGACTCCTCTGGCTACCCTTTTGAAAATGTATTCCCAATCAGTCACTCTGTTCTCACAAGTTTTCTGTTAGGAAAATGTGCTTACTCAAGCCTTGCAGAGTTCCGCACAGGGATTGTTGCAGAAACTACAGGGTCGACGTTGATTTGGTCGGGTGCCTGCTAGCAGCTAGCAAACTATAAGACAGAAAGAAAGATCTGAAATCTTTTCGAAATTTAAGTTTCATTAAGAAATCGATGTGAAGATCAGGGGCTCTACCAAAGAAGATTCGAAGGGTTATCTGTGGGCAGTGTTCGTGCACAATGGACCCCACAATGATGATCGAAGTGTCTCCTTGTCAATTGGACATCATTATGGGTCCCTGTTGTAATGGAAAAACCCACAAACAATTCAAAAACTGAAACACGCCCTCTCGTTTCTCTTAAGCCTGTGGAGATCCACAAAACTCAAGACCGACGGAGACTGCAAAATGTATTGTTCTTCCCCCTCCCCCACTCCACATTTGTTTACAAAAATCAACAATGTTGACTCTTGTCGGGAGAGTCATTAATTTCAACTCCGGACAACAGCTTCTAATGACTGCAATCAGAAATTCCAACCTGAGACGTCTGTTGTTAATGACCAAATGACGGAAGAGGGTAGCAACGGCTGTCCCAACAAACGATTGTCATTTATCATGATTCCCTGTGAACGCTGAGGCCGAGCACATTTGTCGAACTACAAATCGAAATCGAGGAAGATGTTTTGCATTGCATTCGCTGAGCAATCGTACGGTCGACCAAAAAGGTCTTGAGATCACTGGAATGGGTGTTGGTCGACAAATTTTTCTACAGTTTGTTGAAGGTAATTGTTTTTTGGCAGCTGACCTTCAATTTCAACCTTCTGCTGCTTTCATCGGTGACTCAGAACAACTGAGAGAAAGTGGTTCTGAGTCGAAAACGAAATCAAGTCTTTCAGACGTTCCAGAGGCCGAGTTGATCGTGGAATCTAAAGTCTTGCCTACTCGTGAAGCTCAGCCCGGAATTTCATGAGTCCCCTCCCCACCCCACCCCAGCCCATTCCAATGAGTCAATTTATCAAACAACTTTTGAATCAATTTATACCTCACGCCAATTAAAGTGCAAACAAAAATCCACACGCCAACCCCTCCCACCGGGCGAGTGTGCGTCGCGCCGCCGTGGCCCGCCTTCAAATTGTGCTACTTAACGCCAAACGCTCTGACACTCTTGACTGGTATTACTTTTTATGCGCTTTTAGTCCAATTTTTTTGCACTACATTTCCATAATTTGTTCGTGGTACACCTCCTTCCAGTCGGCGTCTTGTTTCGTCGTTTTCGTTTTCGTTGGGTTTTCTCGCTGTGTGCGCGGCCGAACTAATCCGTATGCGGAACCAGCAGCGCAAGCGATCCATTGCAATTATATATACATAATTCGAAGAGTTGATTTTGTTTCTTTCGCTGCTGGCGTTCGTCTCCGCGTGCACAGCACACCAGCGACCGCCAGGTATGTAGATACTCTCGGCTGATATTATAACACTTGCTCGCACGTCAGACTGCATGACTCGTCTTGACTGTAAAGCGGCTGGCAAGTGTGTGATGTGTGCGCGATGTAATTGCGTAATGTGTGTGCACGTCGGTCATAGATACACCCAGCCGCGAGAGGGGGCGGGGACGGTTGATGATTTTAATCAAAATCAGTGAAAGTGTGTGTTTTTTTTTCGCACACCTCATTTCTTATTCGGCTGTTTTTTCGGGGCTGCTACGAGTCTCCACTACTCATTCCTGCTCGATGAAGACACTCCGGTCGTCGTTTGGTATGCGGTGCACGTCGCACTAGTCCTCCCCGAGCACACATGACACCCGACACGATCGGAACTTCGTTCTAAACAAGAAATAAATTCTAAATCTGATGAGTTTGTCCGCAGATACCGAGAGCGGTTGTCAATTGACCGGAACCGGTTTGTCCGAGAAACTAGCATGAAGCTGGTTGGTTGGTGCGATGGGGGGTGGGGGGAAGTGGTTGAAAGCTTCAAACAAAAGGTTAGGAACGACCGCGTGCTGGCTCAACTGGAGGGATAGACAAAGGTTGTGGGTTGAAAAAAAAACGAAAACATCGCCAACCTGACATTCGCACAATGGTGGCGTTCGGACTTGGATCATGTGGCGTTCGGAGGTGGAATGCGCCTTCACTGAGCCGCCTGGTGTAATTGATTTGCGATTTGTTGTGTGTTCATTAAAGCTGGGAATTCTGCTGTCCTCCTCTGGTTTAATGGTTTAATCGATTTGTATTCCGGTCGAGATGGTGATTAGCCCGCCGATTGTCGGGCATAGGCGCCGAGGTGAATTGTGTATCTTTTGGGATTTTTATGACTTTTAAATTGGGATTCAAGTGAATGTCGGAATTTGTTTGGTGGAGATAAAGTGTTTTTATTGCGAGCTGTAGTGGAAGACTGATTTTAACTGAACGCGATATGGGGAAGATACCTTGTCCAATGGCGCGAGAATAGGTGGTATCTGATTTAGGGGTGTCTGCTGGGTGGATGATTGAAGCTTTCACTTGAAGGAGAATTTTGGTTTCTGTGCTGCTGGTGTAAAGCAGGAACTCCAAAAGGAGATTTCTCTATTTGAGATTTTGATCAATTCATATATTGTCAGTTTAGATAGCGAATGTCGTCATCCTAACTAAAGCCATCCGCAAACTGAAGTGAAAACTGATCGTGATGATCGTGCTAACTGAAATCGGGTGTTCATAAAATAAACAGTCTGTCGTAACAAGACTAGGTCTATCACGGGCTATAGCAATCGCCCAAGATTTAGAGTTGGAGTCCCGAAATGTGAAAAATCTACAAATGTAAAAATTCTCGCAATGCCCAGAGTTTCGAAAAGTCCAAAACCTCACAATGCCCAAAATCTCACAATGTCAAAAATTTCGAAGAGTTTAAAACCTCACAATGCCCAAAATCTGGAGATGACTAAAATCTGGAAATGCCCGAATCCTGGAGATGCCCAAATTGTCCCACTGCCCAAATTCCGAAGTTGCTCGAAATCCCTTAATGTGGAAAATGTCAAAATGTCCAAAATTTGACAAGGCCCAAAGTTTCGAAAAGTCCAAGACCGCACAATGTCCAAGATTTCAAAATGTCCAAAATCTCGATGAGTCCTAAATTTCATAATGCCCAAAAACTGGAGAAGCCTAAAATCTTAAGATGCCCAAAATCTAGAGATGCCCCAAATCTGGAGATGTACCTGAATGTCCAAACTCTCGAAATGTCCAAAATCTCAAAGAGTCCAAAATCTCACAATACCTAAATTCTAGAGCTGCTCAACATACTGAAATGTCCAAAATCAGGAAATGTCCAAAGTGTCATTTGTAGGAATAAGTGTTTTGTAGACAATTCGTTTTCGGAACTGTGCTTTTTTTTAATTTCTTCTTTTGGGGATTTTGAACATTTCAAAAATTTGGGCATCTAGACATTTTTGGAAATTTGGAGATCTTTGCTTTTCGGGTTTTGGGGCGTTTCTGGCGTTTGTAACTTTCTTTCGAAATTACGTGAATAGACGCAATCATGGAATGCAGTGGTTATCGACTGTGTTGGTGAAGGACGCGAAATAAATGCCTCAAAGAATCGCTAACTCATTCAACCTCTAAAGGAGAATAAGTCCCGGGACACATGCAGAGGAGACGAATAATGATTTCAGTTTTGAAATAAAGCTCCTAGGCAATCGCAGTTCAAGAAGAACAGAATCAATGCAAACTTCGAGAACTCGAGCTAACTCCAATTGTTGCAATTCGTGAACGCCACACATTCTTCTTCATCCAATGATCTAAACTCTGTCAGCCCCAGACACCTTCCTCACTCTTCATTTCTTCTACAACTGTGAAAAAAAAGCAATCCCAATTTCCTTCCTCGTTGCAAATCCGGCAATATCTACAACACTCACTTCCGTCCGTCGACCAATCAACTCTGCAATCGCAACTATTTAAATTGAATCATCCCGCTGTCGATTTGAAATCAATTAAAAACACATTTAATCCATTCTTGGCGAAACCACTCTGGCCAATCCAAACCCGAAAATCCACATCTCATCTCCAATTTCACTCGCTCCCCAGTCAAAAGAGAAGAAAAAACGCAAAAAATCATTATAAGCCAATTTGAAAACCACCAAATTCCATTTGAAGACACACTCTGGCGAGTGGTTGAGGAACCCTCCACCTTGTGTAGAAATTCCAGTCGGCCGCGGCGGCGGAGCGGTTAGATTTTACTTCCTTCTATGACGACATAGTCTCACCGCCGGCTTTGGGAAGGAAAGCAAACAACAAAAGAAAAAAAACTGCACACACACCCAGAAGCACGACGAGACTCACACAACTCACCGGTTCGCATGTATGCCTAGCGAACCGCATCGAACGGAAGAAAGTGAGAGTTTTCCACGCCAATCATGCCAACTACACCAGTTTGACTGGCTCAATTTAAAACCAGTACACTACAGATACACACAGATAGATGTGCGCCCTCCCGGGGGGAACGCGAGTATCTTCGGGTGGTGTTGCCATCATCCACACGATTAGACGAGCCACCGAGAAACAGTTAAAAGAAGACAGAAAAAAAAAAGAATAGGCCTACTGAACTGAGCCATTAAATGTGTGTACACATTCCGCACACGCAGCGCCTTGGCGGGGCTGTGGAAGTAGGTAGGCAGGTAGTACGGTGTACGTGGTGGTGGGTATCTCTTCTGGTTTCTGATTTGGTTTTGCGGGATTTCGGTTTGAGATGGATTTCAAGCTTAGCCGCAACCACCACCGCCGCCGCGCGCTGGAGTGGTGCGTGATCGCAATAGCATGTGTGGCCGTAGCTGAAGTCTTGGCTCCTCGTCTTGCATGCTGAACGCGCCGATCGTCATCATCATCATCCACCGCCGAAGCGCAGATTATGCAATTGCTATGACTTTATGTTTTCTTTCTATTTGTTTTGCTATGCTTCTGCATCCACACACGGTGTCGCTGCAGATGGACGACGTGACACCTCTTACCCTAGCCTCGCTTGTGAGGAAGAGGGGAAGGAGGTGTGAATATATGTTTGAAGAAAACTAGCTTTCCGCATCTCGGTGGCGATGATGGTATTTCCTCTTAGTGTTACACTTTTGCCGGAGATTGCATGATCGTCGCGGATGACGATGCATCAGAGGACAGAATGAAGGGGTGGAGTTGGCTCGGGTTTACTTCCTCGTTGACATTAATCTTGTATGAGCTTCCTTATGGATCTAAGAATCGCACAGATTGTTGCAGTCTCACTAATACACGAATCTGGCTCGAAGGACCAAAACTAGGCTTCTAAGATGTTCCTTTCCTCTTCCCAATTAAACCTGCCTCCTTAATGAAGACATTAGCGTCAGATGTTCGAGACGCATTTTAGTCTATGACCGACCTTGACATTGCACTCGCACTGGGCGAGAAGTAAACGCCATCGTACATCGTTAAGTGCTGCTCATTGAATGGATGGGCACGCCTAGGCGGTTACCGAAGCTGTCGTTCGCTTCATCAATCTTCGTCGAATGACAGGGAGAAGGTCGCCACTTTGTAACATTTTGCTTATCTGGGACACGTCTTGTTCATTTGGCGTGTGAACTTTGGAAGATGGCTTCTGTGGATGGTCTTAGGATGCGATTTTCTGGCCTACTTATGTGATCCAGCAAAGGAGGAGTTTACGTTTTCCGTCTTATTTCCATTTCAGATTTGAATTATCGTGGGCAATGGTCAAAAGGGAGCAAGTCAAAAATTTAGTTGTTTCTTTAAAATGAAAAAAAAACAATCTCTGTGTCCATCTGTGGGCCTGTCTGCTTTTTACAATATTTCCATATTTCCTTCAACTTCAAAAATGGGTCGATCTATTTTTCATTAAATTTACACTCTCTTGATACGTGCGCTTCTAACGTACATCAAATCAGCCAAATGCTCTTAAGAGTGAAGCTAAGGTCTTAAAAGCCAATCATCTGGTGGATCGCATATTAGTCCTCAAATTTGTTGGAATGTTGAATTAGAGAAAAAGCTAGAATTCGATATATTGAAGAACCCGAGTGCTGCGGTTTATAATCTGCTTTCCCCCATAGGCTACAATGAACAGAGTTTATGTCGATGTTTGGCGGATTGTCGTGCGCATCAAAATCAGGAACTTCATCGTAGATCAAAAGCGATTTGTCTTGATTAAAGTTTAAAATACTCTTAAGATGGCGAAAATGCATTCTAGTGAGTTCAAAATGGAACGAAAATCATCAAGGCTCCATGTCATGTGGAGATGAAGTAACATTTTAATCATAGAAGCAGAAGCTAGCCTTGTGACGGAAAGCCACAAGGGGACAAAATAATTCACAGCAATTGATGATGGTACAATCAGTGCCATTCATTTCTTCCTGCTGACAAGTGTCTGGGTTCATCTACGTTCTATAATTTAACGGAATTCCATAATCAAAGTTTGCCAAATCATCAACATCATCATCTTCTTTAGCCCACATGTTCCCCTAAAGGGCTTGCGGGGGTAATGAATGCACGAGAGACCTCCAGGCCGCTCGATCCTCCGCCATCTACTCTAACTTATGAGAAGCTATTCCCAAGCTCAACAAGACGAGTTTATGGACTTGTTCAAACCACCTCGTCCTGGATCTGCCGAGCGGTCACCTATCTGATGAAATTTGGAACTAAGGCACGTCTCGAAAGTCGTAAAGACCGCGTTGCACCTAACAATAGCAAAGTTCCAAAAAGAAGACTTTGTTAGGACACTCTGTTAATTAGTGTAACGCAAGTTTTTAGACTGCTCCCAAAAATTGTTAGTGTTTCACAGTTTCAGCCGGATTCAATTTGTGATCATCTAGATATCAGCTTTTATTCTAATAGTTTTTGAGTGAAAATATAGATTTTAGAATGGAGCACAAAGTACTCTTTTAATTTACTACGACAGTTTATATTGCTTGTAAGTCTCTTCTCTCTATTTCTTATAACGCCTGTTGTTGTGGTTAGACTCTCCTTAAAGTGGTTCGAATATGGTCTTCTTTTGGAACTAAAACCTCGATTACAAAGTTAACCTTAAATATCAACGATTCCTGTCTACATTACATTCCAATGTAGTTCGAACTTCTTGAGGTCCTTACTTTCAGAATATACAAAAACTTCGACGAAGTAATCTGCTGCTGAAGCCTTTTATCAATTATGCTCTCAAAGCGAATTCTGCAAGCGAATTCCTCGTGCAACTCGAGGAAGAACACGATTTTCACAATTTCAAAATAAGCCAGACTCTGACCTGCTCATTTCTTCTGTTTCTCTGTAATGTTCCAAATAAGGTCTTCTCTTGAACATTGGAACCCATTATTTGAGTTCATATTAAGGCAACATTTTGGGTCTCACTTTCGAGGCAAATATAGGCGAAAAACACTGAAACCCAATATTGGTCCTAAGCCCTAATGCTTAACATTGGCGCCCAACCATTACACCCAATACTCGCATTTGCCCTCAACACTAGTGCCCCACATTTGGCACCTAACACGGACATACATATATGCACACTCGCCCAGCAATGGTGCTTTGAGCTCTATATCCCCAATAATGGTGTCAAAACTGAATCCCAGCATTGGTGATTACATAATTTTCACAGAACTCTGTTGTTTTAAACTTTCGCTCAACAAAGGTATTTTTAACTATCACTAAATAGTGGTGACTCAATCTGGCATCAGCTACGGGTACTCCAAACTTACAATTAACATCGATTCTCCAACTGGTGACTAACATTAATGTTCAACATTGGCGCCCAACACTCACACCCAATCTCAGCCGGCTAAGATTGATGCTTCAACTTATCCTTCAAAGTCGTCTGAAAACTGTTGCCCAATAATTTGGCCCCAAAGTGGGCTCCGAACCTTGTGCCACAAACTGACGACGATCACTGATCCTGAAACTGTTGCTCAACATAAGCGCCCAATCCATCACCCAACACTAGTGTTTTAAGCTATCCCCAACAATAGTCTCAAAACTAATCCCAACACTGCTGCAAACATTTTGCGCTGAAATCTTGAATTGTCGCCCAACACTGGTGCCTCAAGCAGTCGACCAACAAGCGAGATCAAATTTGCGTCGGAGCCTGGTGACTATGAGTCATCTCTTTTTCACATCATGTTCCTCATGCCGAGAAACTCTGATCTCCAAACTAGTGCCCAAAAAATGGCAAAAGGCACCCAACACACGCAAAGAATAAAGCCAGTTAAAGACTGATGCTTCAAGCTATCCCTAACAATAGCTTAAAATTGGCGCCCAATACTGGTGCCCAAATTGGCGCACAATTCTAACGCCTTGAACTACCGCCCAGCTTTGGTGCCAAAATTTGTCGCACAACCATTGTGCCGAGGACCTCAAACTTTCAAAAAACAATCACGGCTTACACTGGTGTCTCAAGCTTGTGTCCAACTTTTGTGCCTAAACTTGGAGCCTAACTCAGGCGTCTTAAATCCAAAGCCATCTAGTGTCATTAAACGGGAATAATAAAAGACTGCGAGCTGTAAACACCCTTCCAGAGTTCCTCGTTTATAGCCAAACCGATTCCCAAAAGAACCTAGAATTTCCTTGAACGTAGAAATACCTTGCTTAGAAAAGAAAATCAGAACAAACCCATTTGGTGCTTGATACGGTAAGAAGCTTAAGTTGTACCTACTCCCCTGGACATGTCCCGAGGCTTCAGTTCGTTGCCTGCTTACAACTGACTTGCCTTCAAAGGATTTCTCTTCTCCGGCCGATTTGTTCATCTCTTCTTAGAACTCAACCCCAACCTCAAAACCCTTCAGCAAGTTCCCCGCAAAACAAAATCTCTCTCTCTCTTGCGCAACTTTCTTTGTCGACAATGCGAATTTCTTTTCACCAAAAAAACAAAAACAGCAAAACTCCCAGCAAACCGCTCCAGTTCCGCCCAGGATTTCATGACCTGACCACATTTTACTGTAATTTCATGGAAACGTATCTCCTCAAAGAGAAAGGTGTTAACTATTTATTGCGTAGTCTTTCCCCACAGCGACGACGCACTCCCCGGGAATGACTCGCGCTAACTTCACACACACACAGAGGGAACCACGAGAAAAGTTGATTTTTTGGTGAAATTCCATCTCACGTGGGAACACCACCGCTCGCATCTCCTTTTGCGCTGTGACCAACATCCAAGTCGTCGCGCGCAGCACGCATACCCCAAAAACCCACCGAAACGGATATAGAAGTGACGGCCCAAAGAGAGTGGCGAAACGTTGCCACCGCAAAAAAATGCCCAAAAATATCCGAAAACTTGTAATGATATCCGTGAACTAAAAACACTCTTTCCCCCCTCCCACCGTCTCTTACTTTTACTTTTTTTCCGTATCTTCCACTTTCACTTCTTTCAGACAAAAAAAGAAAAACAACAACAACTCCCAAAAAAAAACATACATAACCAAGCAACATGAGTCTCGGACACAACTCAGTTAACTTTTTAACATACTTTGTTTTATGGCGCCCCACTTTTCTGGCCCGTTTCTGCGTCCACTCGATCCCCCAAAATGCTGCTGCGGCCACACACCAATCGCCGTCGCGCGAAAGGGCCATCGCTGCGCTGCACCGCGCCGCTGCCCGCCTCCACTGGCAGCAGCAACACGCACGCTGGCTTCCTTGTCCGGTTGCGCGGAGAGCAACCGCATCATCATCATTGTCACGGGCCACAGATAGACGCCATGTAAGTTGAGCGAGCTCCACACTTGGCTCTAGTGGGTTACGTAAAAAACCGGTTCCGACCGACGGTGGTGGCAGAGGTTTGACGAACGGGCCTTATTACAATATTTTCGGACGTCAGAGTGTGAATCGGTTATTTCTTTCACTTTCATTAGAAGCATCGGACCAGCATCAACACCGTTCCCCACTCCACCCCCCCAGGGCGACCGCATCGTTTTGGTGAAGTGAAAATGGCTCCGTCGTCGTCGGCTGTGTCTCAGTGGACCATGGCAATGCGGAATTAAACTTTCACTAGCATCTCCGACTCTTTTGGTTCATTATACATGTAATTAGATGAAAACGCATTAATTCCCTTGTTAATGACGGAGAGTCTCCGCCGGTTTTGGCCTTTTTTGGCTAATTTCGACTTTGTTTTATCGCCTGGCGCAGATGCGGCTCACACCGCCTGCTATCTGTGACGTGTGTGTCGGCGGCCGCTCGTATACATAAATTTTCAAAAATCTCCGAAAGAAAGTGAATTTAATTGCATTCCTGCCCGACAAACCCACACACCCAAACACACACACACGCTCGAATGAAACGATAAATTCAAATCATAGGGTTGCCATCTAATTAAGACGGCAAAAAAATTGAAATGAATGCAATAGAGCGCTAATCAAATTCACATCATGTTCTCTCGGATTATTGCTATTTCGTAATCGACAGTGAAAGTGTTTTGCCAAAAAAACGAACGAACGAACGAACGGACTGACGACGGTGGGACGGAAGACGAGACAAGAAAGACATAAAAACGCTTTTTGGACTGAATTTGTTTTGTGTGAGGGCTTTGTTATGGTTTTTGTTGGTTGATATCCGCAAAACTTATTTCACAATCGAATCAGTGTGCAGTTATATTTTTTGTTTTTCGCTTTTTTTTTTTGGAATTCATTGTTGCCCGATCTGTGATCGATCCATCGCCAGCCTCTGCTGTGAAGCGTGGAGTGGAATCGAAAGTGGTTCGGCGGTTTGATGACGTTAATAAAAATGTCAAGAGATGTAATTAAAGTGATGTTTAGTTGAGCGTATTTTTGTTTTAGCATAATTCAATCTTTATGAGTGGTTATGTGATTGGATGCATGATTAAGTTGCGGTGGGGCTGAGGTCCTTTCTAAGGGCGGGCGCTGCTAGGTTGTGTCACTTTCTTTAATCTGGGATACACACTGCTTGAACCGAAAAATTGATATATTTTTCCAAAATGTTTGCAGTGATCAGGAAATGGCGCTGACTTTCACCAAAACCACCTATTTTTCATGTTAAGCAGAAATGCTGAGGCTGAGACTTAGATTAAGGCGGACACCGAGGCGGAGAATGAGTCCATCACGGCCCAGTCTCGACATTGACGTTACAAGTTTCGCTGATTTTTTGTAGAAAATGTGTACTCCTTCTAAAGCTTCTCAGAAATGTCCAGAAAAATGTAGGGAAGAGGAGAATGAAGGATATGATTGTCTGCCTGCTAGCATTTAGGAAACATCTGATTTAAGTCGCGTCCTTCTGATTGTACCCGTAAGACCATCCTGTCAATGAACAGAAGGCACTTAAATCCACTCAGGCATTAATGAATTCTCGCGTGAATTGCTTTAGGAAATGGTCCAAAACTTTTATATTCCTCCATCTCGAGTTGTGTCCATTCTAACTATTCTAACTAGCGGTGCAGACGCTTTTTGCTCCTACATTTGTGGCATTCTCCAATTTTACTGTATAACTGGTAACGTGTAGAACTGAGAGGCATGTTGGTTGAGGCCCAGGTCCACCCCGGATTGTAGCGCCACAATGAAGAAGAAGAACGTGTACAACTGGCAAGGTGTAGAACCTTACCAGTAGAAAGAAGTGTAGTCTAGTTGAATAGCTCGACACAATGATTTCTTTTAGATTTCTATTGACTGGACACAAGCACCGATCGATTGCCAATCGAGTGAGTGAGCTCAACTAATCCACTGATTGACAGATGTCAACAACGACATGTCATTTACAAGACAATCGATTCATACAGCTTAAAAAGTGGATCGCTAAAACATCTTGGAAAAGGTCTACTCCGAAAAGCCGATCGTAAATATAAGAGGAGTGTTCGTTGAGGGACTCAAACAGAAACCTATTTCAAGTGAGTAAGGTCGCTGAGGTGGTCGCCGTGGCGTAGTGGTAAGTGCCCTGACCGCCACGCAGAGAGTCTAGGTTTGATTTCCGGACGCACTTCGCATTTTTTTACGGAACCACCTCTTTCGAGTTGCTGGCTGACTCAAAGAATATCAATTGTCTTTGAAAAGCTACTCAAATCTCGCCGTTTGGGGTCGGCTAAAAATTGTAGGCCTCTTATACTCGTGAGAGTACAGCAGTATGCAAAACACGAGTAGTTATTGTAGAAGCTATGTCCTGGTCCCTTGTGGCTAGTGCCACTCAATTATTGTTATTAAGGTCGTTAAGCACAAATCAAATGAAACCCAAAATGAACACAACAAGTTCACGAATGGACTTCTTAAACCTTCGCATCGAAGTCAGTCTCATCACCTCATGGAACCAAGAAACTCGTCCTATATGTCAAATCAGCGCACCTCACGCATTCAAGGTCCATTCAGTCACAATGGCAGCTCTTTTTTGCAAGTCAGTCTGGAGTGAAGAGAGAAAAATAAAAGAAATCTTCTTCCCCCTCAAATCACAATCCAAAGACAATTTGTTAGAAGGACTAAAATATTTAAAGTTGATCATGATCCTCATCGAAGAAATTGAACAAACTTTGCATAAAGCTGAGCTTAAAATAACAATCTCTGGCACCGTGTCACATGCCACCAGAAGTTAAGATTTAATTTCAAAACCCAAGGAAAATATGAATTTCCCCCCACACCAGAGGCTTAAATACACGTAGAAAGCCTAATCCGTTGTTTATGATTTCCTTTCACTTGCGCCGGTTACCAATGCATGCAGTTATTTTTATGACGATCTTGATACCATTTTAATACCACTTTAATGGCGCCTGGCCCACAAACCGATAGTTATTGGCGATTACGTCTGTGTCGAGCAATTGGTTTTAGTGTTCTTCCTTATAAGCAGCTTTGCGGTGTTGAGGTTTTTGCAAAATGGCATCTCATACACACGAGATTTTTGTTTTCTGCTCTGGTTTGAATGGAAAACGGCTGTGGACTTAGGCCTCAATTAGGGTACTCCTTTAAGCGGGCACCGTGTCTAGTCTGATGTTGCCAATCGCGTGCTCGAATTTAGTAAGTTGAGGCTTTTCTTCAATTTTGTGTGTCTACTCGAACGTCGCCGGTTGTATTGTCCCAACGGCTAGGATTCAAAGATGCCAGAAGAAACAGCTGTACCTAATCCTTAATCAAATTAAGGAGAGTATTCATCAAAGGCACCAACTTCAACCCCAAAAAAGACAAAACTCCAAATAATGCCGGCGGGGGAGTGTTCGTTGAGGGTTTGAGACAGAAACTTATGTCAAATGAGTAAGGTGGCTAAACACAAATCAAATGAACACAAGAAGTTCACGAATTGGCTTCTATCAATCAGATTATGTCTCATCATCTCATGGAAAGGTGGTTTAAAGGAACAAAGAAACCCGAGCTATATGTCAAACAAGCGCCCCTAATATTCGGCATGCGTTCCCTCATAATGGCAGATCTATCTGGAGTGAAGAGAGAGTCTCAAAAACTGAAACTCGAAATAGTAAAATTGAACAATTCCGTGAAAAAATGCGCATAGTTTGTAAGAGCCGAATTCTGGCCCTGCTCAAAATCCTAAAAACGGCCAAAGTTGGGAGTTGCAAGGAGTCCATTTCTACTCCTTTCGAAATGTTGTTTCTGCATTTCATATTCGAAATTGGGATTTTCCAGGTGTTGGACTTGGAGTTTCTAAGATCTTTGGTCTGCAGATCTTATCCTATGCCATTCTGACCTTAAGCATCTTTGTTTCCTTCGAGCTCTTGGAAGTGAAGTTGTTGATTTGATACCGTATTATAGAACTCAAAAAAACTTTATTCCTTCTTCTAAATTCATTCTATCCTCCTTAAACTAGTCACCCCCAGATGCAATACACATGTTCCAAAATGTTTTTTAATTTTCCAACCTGAACAGTCTTCTCTTGTCGTCTTCAAGCCTTCAACTCCATCAATATTGTTCTGGCCAAGCATCGTCTTCAACGGTTTCTCCATCCTCTTTGAAAATGTTATAAACCTCCGAAACTCTTGTTTTTGATGGAACTCGCCTTCTGCAAAATTTTTGACGTGTCGCAGAAGGAGTTTTTGAATAGTTCGAGAAAATAGAATTCACTTTAAGCTGCTGAAAAATACACGAATTTCAAACTCTATTGAACATTTTGACTTTAAATGTCCCACAAGTGTTGCTGACAGTAGTGCCGGCTTACAAAAAAACTCAAAAGTTTTGGCTTTCTGACTTGTAATTTCACTTCCTTGAGTAGTTTCGAAATTTCGTAGATACGCGCAAACTGTTGAGAAAAACTCTCCCTTGGGAGTAAAATATTCCAAACTACAATAGAAATAGAAACTCTGAAATAAATAATGTGATCACTACTTTCTGAAAAATCTGTCGCTCTTAAACTTTTGCGAAAATTTGAAAAAAAATATATCAAATAAAATGTAAGGCCTACCAAAATATAAACAATTTTCCAGGCTTCTGTAAACTCCTCAAATATGTGAGCCACTGTCTCAGACTTAATTAGCCATAATTGTCGAAGTCAATTTTGAAGTCAGCAATCCAAATTTTCCCTTGATAACATTTCCATCAAAAATGTCGTTTCTATAAAAAGCAAGTTTATGAAATGCTCGGAGAAAACGTCATAAAATTTTAACTTCGAACATCTATCCGAGAAATTATTGAAAGCAGTTTAGGTTGAAATTCTGGTTTGAAATGAGCCTAACATGTACATTTCCATGCAGTTTAGACATGTTGACAAAATCTGAAAATCTCAAGGGGATCTTGTGTAGGTGGCCAAAACTTATGTTTTCTACACAGTGAAGAGGTTGATGTTGCGGTTGGGCGAGGGAAAACCTTGTGCTGGCTAAGATTTTATATTTTCCATCATTATTTGTTAACATAACAATCTTCAGGGAATTAGGGTCGGACTTTTTGGGGTCTCTCTCCCATCCCTTTAAGATCAAACGACAATTCTAAGATACCATGTCTAAATGAAATGAAAAATGAAACGTCAGAAACAGTGAAAAATTGAAACAGAAATGGATGCATGGGCCTGAGAAAGAAGTTGCTATCAATAGAAAGAAATATTTCATGGAAGATCCTAGACATCTCTCTATAAGATGTTAATAGCTTCAGTTCTACTGTGTGGCTCAAGAGCATGGATACTACCGAAAGTAGACAAGAGGAATCTAAGTGGCTTAGGGAAGAGAGGCCTTCATTCACCTTCATAAGCTATCTGTGATGATGGTATTTTTGGAGTAGATTTGCAAAACAACTATACAGGCTTTAAGACGGCATACATTTTTTTCCAAAAAGTTCTAGTAGTCAAGGTTCGGTTAAAAAAATCTTCGAATGCAACACCAAGGACTTTCCGGAAAAATAATCCAACACCCTTGGTGGAAATGAACTTCGGTTTGAATGTGCTGACTGTACTGATCGAGGTGCTTTTCCTTTTTTTTTTTGAAATCAACAAGTTCAAAACGATGACCAGCGCAGATAAGAAATCATGCCAAGTGAGGTGCAGACCTACTCTAGACTGTAACGTCATTCCAGAGTAAATTTGGACCTCATCCAGGCCTGTCTTTTCGAAGCAAAAAAAAAAAAAAAAAACAAAACAATCGACACTTCCCTCAAAAACCAAGGTTCAAAAAGAAGGCTGTTTTTGGCAAAGATAATTGGCAACAAGCGAATTTTGAAATGAATACATCTACCAGAAGTTGTGGGAAAATGCGCGGACTTAGAAAGATACTGCAAAGCGTCTACCTTTCAGCTTTTACATGTGGAGCCTATGTATCGTCAGCACTCAATGTCTGTCAACCTCTTGGCTAATCCACAAAATTTGTCAAATTTGGATCATGTTTGCGGGGTAAGGACTCACTGGCTGTACTTAATTGCTTAATAAGGCCCAAAAAAATGGCAAATGTCCAAATTTGCATTACAGATGTTGAAATTTTTGAAACTTTAAAATGAAGAACATCGGCCACCTTCATACGGAGTTCATGCCGATATTTACGGAAACCGAAAGGTAGTCAGAAACGAACTATGGATTTGTAAAGGAATCAATTTAAGTTCAAGCTAGCTGCCTAAATTTACACTGATACAGAAATTGTGGTGGAGTTCTGACTTATTGACACTAACTCAGGACGATTAAGCCTCCGACGACTAAGATGGGGGCCTAGATGTGTGAGACTGTGGAACTATCCTTTATATGGTGTGCAAGCTTACGATGCTTTGCTTAGCTTGATCTAAGACACTGAAGGCTCCGTTCTTAATGATCGTCGTGATCCCGAAAAGCCTCCCATCTAAAAAATATTCATTTATGTTGAATGCCCCGACTGAATGCCTTAATTTCAACTTCTTTTGGAGACGAAGCAAACCTCAAATTGTTCTTATATTCTCTTTTTACGCATTGTGGGCACAATATCACATGTTGTAGAAGCTAGATCCTGGTCCCTTGTGGGCTGTAGTGCCACCCAGCAGTGACTCAAATCAACTGAGGACACGAAGATTGTTTAAGAAATCTGCGAAGCTTTCCACAAAATGCAGATCAAAAAACTACAAACTTTCTCAACTTTCAGTAGACGGGGTTTCACCGCCAAATGATCCTGAGAATGCCCGCCTATTCACTCCCCTACACCGTCCCGCTTCTTAGATCCACTTATTTCATCATCGTGACTCAAAGCTACTCACTCAGAGTTTCACATGAGTAACCCAAATCCGCATGCGAATCGGTGAATTGGAGTAATTAACGCATTCATCACCTACTTCCCTAAATCCAATTTTTTTTCTACCTCTCCCACTCTCCGCTCCGTCTTCGGTCTCGTCCCCAGACCGTCATTACCGTCATCATCACCATCCGCAACCATGACCACTTTTCCTTGCAGACCAGAAATTTATTTTTTTTTTCGCGGCATTAATCACGAGTGTTAACTAACTCAACAGCAGCAGCAGCAGCAGAAGCAAATGAATTGAATCCACATGCGAATGTGAATTTCCGCGAAACGCACCACCGCATCGCGCCATCCGCAGAGGAGCACTCTGCAACGAAAGTGAGAGTGAGCACGATGGCGGAAAATGAAATGCACCATCGAACCGACATGACTAACAGAAAAGTGATAATAGAGCCGCAAGCGATCCTCCCCCTCCCCTTCCTCCGTCACCGACGAAGCGATCGCACGGCTTAAGAAATAATGGCAAAGAGGAATGAGCAACAACAACAACAGTCGAGCCAAACAACACCGATTGCAAAAGAAGAAATTTCACTTTCGCTTTTATTCCCCCTCCACGGGGTTGTCTGTTTGTCTGTTTGTGTTTGCTTTTTGTTTGTAGTCCGGTACACAACAACGTCGTCAGACTCAATCCGATGGATACAACAGATACGGCCGAGTTGTGACTTTGGCTGAGTGTGTTGTCTTGGCTTTTAGTGATCTTCGATGGTTACTTTCTTTCCACTTGGTTACCGCACATCTTTGAGCTTGACTACGGTGGCGCGGCGGCGCTGTGTGAGTGTGTGCGGCAGCGGCTTAACTGTTTCCAGTTAGTTGGACGCGGAAACAGTTTCTGAAGCCGAGCGTCTGTGTTGGTTTATGTGAAAAATCCCGCCCGTTTAGGGCATTTTACCAATTTTTCGACGTCGCTGGCTGTGTGTGCTTGGCATGAAATCAGGTCACAAGGCAACACACCAAAAAAACCGACAACTTATCGGAGCCAAACGAAAGCGAAATGAAGTGGGCTGGCTGGCTAGCTGACTGGCTGGCTGACTTGGCTGCCGCTGACGAGAGATGACATCTTTCTTGGTGCGGATTGTGTGACTTCTTCCGTGTCTTAATGTTTATCGTCTTCTAGTTCCGCTTCTTGGATTGGTTACGTATACGCCCCAGTGAAGCATGCATGGTCGTTTGCATATAAAATCTTAGACGGCGACGGGGACAAATGATGTATCATTTGGTTGCATTTCACTTTCGATTGAATTTCGTGTGGAGAAAGATGGAGATTGGGAAAGGTTGCCACTGGGGAGCCCTCTTAATTGGTGTTTCTTCTCCTTCCTACCTTTTTTTGTGGATAGAAGAAACTTTTAATTACTTGAGTGAGGAAGGAAGCTGCGTTATCTCGTCTCTCATCAGATGCGATGTTGATGAGTGCACATTTTTATTCAGCGTCCCAATGGACGTGGATTGTTCCATTTGGCTCTCGGTCTAATCATCTTTCGACAATGGAGTTGTGACAGGTCTGAGTGGTGGAAAATTAATGGAATTTGACAGCTGTTCGGTGGATCACTGGAAGGAGGGGAACTGGGACTTACTTTCATTTGGATTTGAAAGAATGTGGATGGAGATTTATGATTTATCTTTTGGTGTTGTACTTAATTTTGGGTACCAAATTTTCAATAAAACTTTCATGAGATTTTGTATTTAGCTGTTTGCCCTGACTGTAAGTTCAGAAAGAGAAATTTTGACCATGTACCAAATTTAGGCCAAAATCTTACTCTTTATGTACTTTGCTCAGAGGCCTCCATTTTGAATGTCCCTTTGCAAATATGCTCTTGAATGAGTAGTTGAGAGGAACTTTGAGAAAACGAATGTTGAAAAAAATTGATAATCTTTAGACGATGATCAAAAATAACTGCTTTTCTAAAGTTATCTAGAAGTATTCGGGTTTCTGATGAACACGCACCATGCCTTAAAAATAGTATTAGACACAGGATTTAGGTTTGCCATATTTTGGATCATTGGAAAATTTGTGGTATATTTGTCTCTTTTTTCTGACTTTGACTGAAATGTGACCGTTTTAGTCTTAATGTGATTATAAAAGGGGCCGAAATTTGCAACCTACATTGTTTCCCCAATTTTGATCACATTTGGACCTCCTTTGCACAGTTATACTCGCTGTACTTAATTCGTCAAAGTATGTCGCGTGCTCTTAAGTATATCACAGAGTTCTAGAAAATCGTAAAAACGTGTTCTAAGCCCGATATGTGTCTTAAGAATCTATCGTAGTTTAAGGCCAAGCAGTAGAAATAAAGAATGCCAAAATTTGTATCACAAAAATTTTGATACATAAGGACATTTATTGTGATTTCAAAAATTTAACGGAATCTGAAAATTAATGTTGACAGTGTTGTTCACATAAGTGTCCAAAATAGATCACTTATCTCGTATCTGCATTATTTTACATTATTTGACGTCAAATATATTGGCCAACAATTTGGATCTGATCAAAAGTTTCAACCATGATTCTTAAGCACGGTCCTAATGAAAGCTGTTTCTGCTCGTAGGTCTGACTGTACCCTTCAAAGGCCCTTACAGACACATCAAAACACACCGTTTTTCGGTGAAGCACGAAATGATCCAAATTTGGAAACGACTGTGTTAGAATTTATCAAAGGGGACCAACCATTTCCAGTGAAAGGGGGTGATTTCGTGGATATTCCCTTTCTGAATTGTGCTACAAATCTTACAACTTTCTTTTATTTTTGTCAAACTTCTTTCTTTAAGAAATTTTAGGGTCTCTTTAAAGAACACTTAAAAACACAACTGGCTGAATCATATGAAATATCAAACATTTCCAATGCTTCTGATCCAGTCACCCAAACAGTGAAAACACACCCGCGTTCCCACAGTCAATTTTCGATGACTAATTAATCATTTTTCTCCCCTTCTGTCACAACAACAAATTTCACACTAATTCATTTACAAACCCAATACACCCGGTCACAGTGCATATGTCTATAATTAAAAAAAAAGTTTTTCTCTATTCAGGAAAATCAGGGAACAGCAAGGAGATATGCGGTGACGACAAATTCAAAGAGGATGGTGATCCGTGGAACGTTGAAGCACAGACCGCCTTCTTAGGGCCGAACCTGTGGGATAAGCCATTGCCATACGATGCTGACCTCAAGGTAACTCAAGTTAGTATTCCAGTTAGATGGCATTTTACATACATCAGATACATAGAACGAAGAAAAAAGATACAAAAGCAACTGAAATCATTTTTGAACGAACGACTAAACATGTATCTCACGCTTGTAGTGCGTGTTGTGGATGTTTTGTGTTGAGCTTGCATGTAGCGCCTAAGCTAAAACTTTAGTCCGTACACACTTGAGGTGGGGGCAGTGGTCCTAACTCTTGGTTGTCATCAAAGTTTTAGCTTATGTTTGCTTAAGGCTTTTGTGTTTTCCTTTGAACAACCGCATGCTCTAGCCAAGAGTCCTTTGTGTTCTACTCTGGAATTTTGTTTTCTTTTTCTTTCTTCCCTCTCTCTCTCTCTCTCTGTCTGCTGTCTCCCACTTCGACTGTGTGCAGTATGCGGACCTGGATGAATTCCTTTCGGAGAACAACATTTCCGATGGATTGCCAGGAACACACTTGGGACACGGCACCGGCCTCGGACATCGATCCGATTCGTTGGGGCACTCTGCCAATCTGTCACTCGGCCTTGGACATATAACCACAAAACGCGAGAGGTCACCGTCACCGTCGGATTGCATTAGTCCGGATACTCTTAATCCACCATCACCAGCTGAATCAAGTGAGTAGCCGTAAATATTGCGAAAATGTATAGTCATAGAATTTTTCGGTTTTGTATCTATCCTTCGGGTGGAAATTATTTACAAAAAAAAAAGGAAAAAAAAGATTTTTTTATGGTTAAGGAACTTTCTAACGAATGGTTGTGGGTTAATACTTGCGAACTGTTTAAGGATGTCAAGTGCGTGTATCAATATTTTTTTTTATTGTGTTTATTGTTCTCTCTTATGCTGTCAGTCAGAGCGTGAGCCGAAGGTATAGAGGAAGAGTCCATTTAAGCTCAAGGATTATACAAAAGGCGCAGTGTAACTTATGCCATTTTCAGTAAAAATAAACGAAACAAAACAGAGATAGTCAGAACTAAAGTCGATTGCCACTAGAATAGGATGTACAAATAACTGTGGTGAACCTAAAGCTTTTCAAACTCAAACCTAAAGTCGAACAATTTTTACGTTTCTGAAGTAAGGATCCACCACTCAAAGAAAAAAGAATCTTAAAAAAGAACACTCAAAGGAATCTTGCGACAAATACTAATTTGACTCACTAAGTAGATGATAACACTCCTATTCTTTAGAAAGTTAGGATAATTTTTTCTCTAAGACATCACTCGGCCCGTAGATATGACGTTCATTAAGAGCTCCTTTAGAGGATAGTAGGAACAAAGTTATTTAATGGAAATTTCTTCCCCTTCATTAGAAATGGATTAGGAATACCTTGTAAGGCACGCACTTATACAGAGCTCAGTGGGCTAGGAGGCCAACTTAGTTGGTTAGGAAAATACTGGTTAATGAATATATGCTTTTTGTCACACTATTTCACGTTTGGTAATACAGATACGGTTTCACTAATATCAAGCATATCGGTTAAGATCCTTTCATATGAATGGCGAACTGCGACATCCAGCGAAAATCTGAATATAGGACCATTCTGTTCATATGGTGATGTAGGTACCCGTGAATCATCATCATCAACATAAAAATGTCAGTCAGTTGTTATACATTCTTGTAAACAAAACGCATTTCTTGAATTCAACATTACTCAATGAAGGTTGAAAAAGCGGAAAATAAGACTGTTTTACCCCGTCAAATCTTCAGTCACGCGCCTGTGTAAAAAAAATGTTAATGTAAAGAAAGCAACCCCAGCAACTATTCGCAATATACTTGCTTTAGCTCTTCCGCAAGTGAAGGGGACCTACAGTTTAATACAGTCTTCGAACGCCGAAAAACTCTTTGAGTGTTGTCAGCAATTCAGTGTTAAAATCGAACCTGAAACCAATGTGTAAGTCAACACATTCATCCACTATGCCATGGGGATATATTTAAACTTACCCGTTTTTGAAGTTTCCTAAAATTGTTTGAAAAAATTTTAAATCTTGTCAAGAATAGAAACTCCATTTTCCAAATCTCTGGGAGCTAAATTTACTTTATTTTCTAAAACAGTTCTGTGGCCAAGATATGGCACCTGCGTTTCTATTTCATAGTACAATTAAAAAAAAGTTCACTTTAGGACGCAAAGCCAAAAGAACATGCTTTTGGGTTCTACTTCAACGCTTCATAAAAATACGTAACTGATTTTTTCTGTGGATTCAAAGACAAAAATGGTCCAGATTATTATTGGCACTTATGTGCGCCACAGTCGAGCAGTCTTTTTAAGTCTAGCCTAGACACGAACTACATAAGTTGATGGAACCTAATGTATTCCCATCCACACGAAGTCTTGGTACTTTTGTTTTTTAAAAAAGCGATGAATATCCTGCCTTATAATTTTCAACTAACAATGGGCATAATGCCGCCATATTGAAGTCACATATGACAGACATTGCCAAAGATGGACACCGTTTTAACACCAAGCTACCATCTGCCTCAGATTTTAAAAGCTATTTTGTCTGATATTTTTTGACTGACGAGTAATTACTGATTGTTCACAAAAGCAGTCATAGCGAATTTTTACGACGGCGATTATTGAACGTCCTTCTGAACGGCTTTAACATCGATGTCTACCGTCAACTCTGAAATGAGCAATTCGTTTTACAATTTTGTCTATTGAGCGTGCTTCATATCATTTATACACATTCTTTAAGCAGCGGCTTATTCATGGAGTGAACATAGGCTTAAAACACCATGGCACGGTCTCTCGGCAGCTGTCTTTAATTGCGCATGATAAGTTAGTTGAGGTCCTTCTCTACTTGCTGGCGCCATTTAATACGAGGACATTCTCTATTGCACTGTCCCAATTGGAAGACAGTTGAATACCATAATATTCGCTAAGAAAGACATTCCCACTTTTGTATCAATAGACGTTTAAAGTACCGCATGCTGCTGTACAGCCTGCATAAAGAGATCGTGGTGAAATCTTCTCACACTCACTCTACAAAAGTTTTTACGGTGAATCTAGCAATATAGAAAACAGATTTGATTTTGTGAAAACAGCAACAACACCACAGATAGTCAGGATAGCCTTCATTCTTTGTTTTATCTTTTTTTTTAATTTGTGGGTGTACGAAAAAGTGCATCTTGACACCATAATTGGCAGACCGAAAACGTGCAAACAACTTTGGTTCTGATGTTCTTCTTACAATAGAAAAATATTCTTCTTCTTAATTTCTGATTCCCCTTGCAGGGCCTAGTCCTCTACTACTCCTATGCTCCATCGTGTACGTTTTTTCGCAATGAGTTGCAACTCTCTCTAAGTTGTCCCTAGCTGTCGGAACTTCTCCTCTACTATTCTGCGCCACGTATGTACTTCCCGGTCGACTCAATCTTTTGCTGTCTTGAGTTAGTGAGTTCCACAGCGGGATCCTCTCCATACAGTTAACATTTTTTTAAGCACCCTGTGAAGTTTCCTTACCATTTCCATAATTGCAGAAGAATATAGGACGTTATTCAGTTGTTTTAAACGTTAATAACTTGTTGTGGAAAACTGCGATTTTTACAAGGTCTTCCTACAAAATGGAACTTAGAATGTTTTTTTTACGCCAGCTGTAACATTGCCAGATGCCAGCGGTATTAACCTATATTTCAGAGCCAGATGGTGACAACTTATTACCGAAATTTTTCAAAAAAAAATATGATGAAAGATTAAATCAAATTGACAGATTTAACAGGAGTACCGACGTTCTGGGCATAGAGAATAAAAGGAACACGTATTGGAAAAGATGTCTCTTGACGAACGTATTTTTACAATTTAAGGCCATCGTGAACTCCTCGGTAAAGAGCCTCAACTCACAGGTCGGAGGTTTTAGGTTCGATCCCTGAACTGGAAACTTTTTCGTCTTGTAATTTTTTCGGCACTATATTTTTCGATTTGCTGACAATAACGAAAAACTACTAATTGTAAATGAAAAGCTTCTTAAATCTTATCGCATGACATTTGCAATGAACTGTGAGTCCCCTCCACTCGAAAGTGAACAATTGGTTTTAGTGAAGTGTAGTGCGCCATTCAAAAACGGAACGAGACAAATTCAATTCCTTAAATCATGCCTGTACTCCAGGTTAAAGACAACAATTGTACCCACAAACTGAGCATATTCAAAAGAAGTTGAGCCCTGGTCTCATATGGAGTAGGAGAAAAAAACAGAAAATAATTTGACTTAAGGATTCTGATGCAATGAATTCGAATCCCGGAATGAAATGTCGCTTTTTTCCGTTGATCGTAGGCTAGCCACAAATAAATTACTTAAGCAAAAGAAATTCTTAGGAGTTCAGCCACGTTTGAAAGTAATATGAGAAGTTGTGGAGTATAGACGTAGAATTTAAAGCATAGAGCAGATAAATGACAACTTGAGCTCGTTGTCATAACACGCGATATAGAACTAAATTCATCTATCAGGTTCCGAAAATGATTTAGTGGTTTGAAACTAAACTCACTGAACTCGTTTAAGTTATCCAAAATGCTACTTTGAATTATTTGTCTAGTTAAGGGAGGTGTGGAAGAACTGATGTACAGACTCCATTTCCCAACTTTTTATCCAGCTCTTGCACAAGATTGCATTTGGAAGATTGTATCGAAGCGTGCCATATTAAAATCGGTCTGAGGAGATGCCTTGAATCAAGTTAAAAACATTTTATAAGAAACAAGAAATATTGGTACACGCAAAGAATGTAAATCCTGACAGTTCCGTGGTATATTTTCCAACTAACCCAAACGCAAATGTTAGGGAAACACTATTATCTATAAAATTCAATAATCATTTATAATATATTTAACATACTTTTACGTATAAAATATTCTGTACAATATATTTGCTCATCTAATGAAAACCAAAGTGAAACATACTACCAGTGTTGCCATTGAATATTTTATGTTTAAATTTTTCTTTACCATGGGTCCCCTCTCTCTCTCTCTCTCACACTCTCTGTGTCTCTTTAACATTCTTTTGTTAAACTTTTCAGGAAACTAATTAGTTGTAAGATTATATTTTTTATTTAAAAGAATCAAAGAGATCTTTTCAAAGAAAATGAAAACATGAAATGTTCAATGGTAATGTGGTTGATGATGATTTTATCAAATGCTAAATGTTATAATATTTCTAGTCTTGTTGCGAAACAAACTGATAAACTGAGAAAAAAAAAAACAGAAAAAATATTCACATGCCGATAATGTGTTTCCCATTTGCGTTTATTTTTCTCCCCTTTCAATTTCGTATAATTTTTTCATTTTTTCTTATAATTTAATTTATGTTCTTTTTTATTCTTTCTTTCCTGCCGCAAACAAACAACTTGCCTCACTTTCTTATTGAATCTTATTTTTGTAATCTCTCTTATGATTTTTTTTTTTCTTCTTCCTCGCCCCTTGCCACACCCGCCCACATTCATTCTTATTTAGTTTACAATGGACAGTTTCTGAAACATTGTTAACATTTAGTATTTGATATTTCAGCGTTTTCATTTGCATCGTCGGGGCGGGATTTCGATCCACGTACCAGAGCGTTCTCAGATGAAGAACTTAAACCCCAACCAATGATAAAAAAATCAAGAAAACAATTTGTTCCAGATGAACTTAAAGACGATAAGTATTGGGCCCGTCGCCGAAAGAATAACATCGCCGCAAAACGTTCAAGGGATGCACGACGACAAAAAGAGAATCAAATCGCCATGAGGGCTAGATATTTAGAAAAGGAGGTAAGTGCATCAATCCTCAATCTTTGGATCATCCTTCATTAAACGATTTTTTTTTTTGAAAAATTTCACCAACAACAAACATCATTTCCGTTTCCGTTTTTATAGAACGCAACTCTACATCAAGAGAATGAACAGTTGAAACAAGAGAACATGGACTTGCGAGCACGTCTATCCAAATTCCAAGATGTGTAATGTCGGCCCCATTCTTATTCATATTTAAATATAAATAAATCAAAATTATTAAATGAGAAACAAAACAAAAACAGAATATTTTTAAACTGAATGAAAAAAAAAACCGAAACAAAACATAATTAAATGGAATATATAAATAATACAGCTAAATAAAGAGAAATGAATAAAACAAAAAAAATTGATTAAAAGTGTAGCTTAAGTTATATTGTTATTATATTATTACGATTGAGAGCAATTATATATATATATACATATACAAAAAAAAACAAGTTAAAAGGATGATAAACAAAAACAAAATGCAGCAACTAACATTCACTGAACGGGATTGCGACATAAGAGTAAAAATATCAATTAGTTAAATAAAATGCAAACAGAACGTTAATTGAAAGTTGGTATATTTATAAACTAGATCTACACTCAAAACGTAGTTGACAAAAACAAAAAAAAAAAAAATACTATAAATTAGTCCTGCTGACGCTAATTGAATGAAAATGAAATACAAAACTTCACCGCTGCAAAAAGGGGGAAACTAAAAAAAAACACACAAGAAACTTGTACCTAAATAGAGAAGAAGAAAAAATATTCTTAATTTTTTTTCTATCGTTGATTTCCGTTTCCCAAATTGCACACAGTGTAACCCATGTGTGCATCTTCGCCGCAAACATCTAGTAGATTCATTTTCTTTTCTTTTTTTCGTTTTGTATAATTTTTGCTTAATCATGTTTATTTAGTTGATAGAATATAAAATGTTGTTTCTTTTTTGGGATTCATTGCTTTTTTATTTTTCTTAGAAATATGTCATAAGTTTAAAATATTTTTTTTTGCATTCTCCTTCTATCTTGTTTATTTATCTATTCGTTTTTTTTTCTTCTTTGTAAAATAATTTCTTCTACTATTTATTTACTTAAACACTTTCATGAGAAAACAAAAACCGAATAAGAAAAATTGAGTCAATTGAATTAACCCTATATATACTTGCTTAAATATAATTTAATTCTTTTTATCTTTTGTTAATGCTACTTTATTTACATACTCTCACAAATGTGGAGTTTTAATTAAAACTAATGAAAAATTAAACAAATTAAGGCTAATTGTTGAATGCATGCTTAAGCGAAACAAAACAAATTCAAGACAGCAAGGTTAAGATTAAAAAATCTGAAAAAAAAATTACTTTTTGTGGGATGTTGATTGAGAAGTTTGTTTTTTTCTTAAATTTTTTCCCATTTTTATACATTTTCCCATAGAGACACATTTTTCTTATTTGTTTTTATCTTCTCGTTTTTATTGAATTCTACGTATTCATAGTTAAAATATATTTATTTTTTTCTTCTTTTTGGAATAAAACTATACAATTGAGTCGGATCTTTTTTATTTTACATTTGAAAGCGATTGTGTGCACTTTTGTTTTGGAGTGAAGCTTGCGATGGGTGCAATTGACTGTGAGGAGAGTGTGTACATATGTTGATTCTGGTCCCTCTGAAACTATGTAGGAGTGAAGTTATCTTAATCCTAAATAACATGAGCATCTGTTGGTAAGAAGAGGTTAGGTTCGTGGACTTGCATTGGGCACAAATGTAGAACTGGGCAGATTATGGTCACTCCTAAGCTCTTCTTCTTGTGGCGCTACAGTCGGGGGTGGACCTGGGGCTTAACCAACATACCTCTCCAGCCATCACGATCTTTTGCCCGTTGCGCACTCCAAGTTGGTTGAGGACCTTCTCCATTTGTGTGCGCCCCCTTAGCCTCTGTTGCGTTGTCCCAATGACTCAGATTAGAAGACTCTTTCACTTCTATGCTGTTAATGCTGTACATGTTCTCACTTTTTGATCGATTATGTGAAAAACGTCTGATCTAAGTCATTCCATTCATATCTCCATCTTCTGAATAAAACATTGCAAGGAAGGCTTTGTCTAAAGATGTGACTTCAAATATCGTACTTTAGGAGGTCCACGGCGTATTTCATCGCTCATGTTCAGTTCAAACTGAATTTCTTGCAGCTAGCCCTTCCTTACTGAGAACTTCTTATTGGTTTCAGAATTGTCTTTCATCATCTGAGAATTAGGTTAATCAACAAGATCATACAATTTTTTTTCTCCGAGATTTGCCCAGAAATTCTGAAAACTTTTTTGCAGACGCAGACGTCAGCAGTACAGAGTCAATGGAGATAAGAAGCTTGTAATATTCAATTTCAACAGTCAAAGGACAGAGAGGGAGTTTTTGTGAAGAAGTTGTGGCTAGATACACTCTTCTGCAAAATTTGGTTGAATTCAGAGCAGTCACAAGACGTTGCTCTAGGAAGAATGTTGATTTCAAATTACAGATTCTTACGATTTTGGTTTCAGGCAACATTCGTGTCCAAAACTCATTGTCCACAGATGTCTTAATTTAATTTACATTCCTCTATCTGAGAAAATCATCGCCCGCAACATCTTCTCTTATAAAATCAGGTTTAAAATTGTACTAAGTGTTATTCCCCTTTTAAGAGGACAAAGTAGCTGTTGCTCTCAGAGCCAATTTGTCTTGAATACTTTTTTAAGAAAGATAATCTGATGGTGGAGATTAAGTCCTAAAATTCCATTCAATACCATTTTCACCATGACGTTTATCCATCTCCCACTCACCAGAACTACTCAACTTGCAGTCAGCCGACGCATCATTTTGTAGCAAAAACCTGCAACCCATTAAAATTTTTGATTCGAAACCACTAGAGGCGTTTATAGCAAGAGGTACAAATATTAGCACTTGTGTCAAAATGTTGACATAATCATGGGTAGAAACTGGATTAGTATTTAGGTACAAAATAAAACTGTAGTCGACTGTAAGTCAAATCATTTTCAACCCTGAAGGCTTTGATGTATGTGCTGTAATCACTTCATTCACAGACTCTAGAGCAGTTGGCAATTTAAGAAGCTAGCACCAACTGTTTAAGGATGTATACCTGTTACACTCAGGGCATACGTGACGATATTCAGTCCAACTCTAGACAAAATGTCAAATTTTTGAGTGATTACCTGCGTTACCCGATTTTTGTTGGATTCATGTACACTTATATTATCCCGAAAATTGCATAAGGATCTTGTGCTTGTCGAACATTTGTTCTTAGTGCCCGATATGAAAAGCCATTTCTTTGTTGTGTGCGACACAAAAACTGTGACGGTCTAGAAATATATTGCTTCCCTTAGTACCTCTGAGGAAGTGAATCCAGTTTCACATCCGAAACTCGTAGACAGACATTGTTTGCTTGCTCAAGCAGTCTCCTTCCTTCGATGAGTCCTCACACTGTCACTTCCGTCATCTTGACAAAGTCATCTTCTTAGTTTTTTGAGCAAGTCTGTGTATCCAACAACCTAAATAGTTCCTTTGTATCAGCGACTTTTTGGCTTTCTTCTGTCCTCTATTTCAAGTTGTCTGATATGTCAGAACCTGAGCTAAAATGGTCTTAAGGGTTGTGTTGAATTTGAATGTCATAAATTGCTATTTCATTTTTTTGTTGTCTGCATGGCGTAGTGGTTAAGTGCGTTGACCCACACGCCGAAGGTCTAGGTTCGATTCCCGGGCGGGACACCTCGCTACAAGAACACTAGCACACACAACACGAGTATTTGTTGTAGAAGCTAGGCCTTGGGCCCTTGTGGGCTGTAGTGCCATTCAATTATTATAATTATACTAATATTTTGTTTACATGACAACTAGTGATGGGCACATTCAGTTCAACGATTTATTCATCTCTCTTCATTTCGAATCCTAACAGAGAACTCTTTAAAATCATTATTTGACTGGTAAGACAAACAACTCCACGTGAAGAATAGCTATTTGGAAACACAAGGAAAGGCACATTCAAATGTTTACTTCATTCCTTGGTTTCTTTCAATCTTCACCCCAATGGCTCCCGTGCATTGTCACTCAACACTTTTGTACGACACTGAGACTTTTGAGGTCTGGTGATAAATGTCAGAAGTTCGAATCAAGATTTAAAATTTAAGAAACTTCGTTTTCGAAAGTATGGATTCCGACCCGTAACATTATGTACTCTTATTTTCATTTTGTATTAATTTTAATGTTAAAATCGTTTCAAAAGTCCCGCAAAAATGTTTTAATTAATTAAATTTGCGTGTACTTTCTCTTTCAAAAGGTCCGTATTTTAACTTTAAACGCAATCCTTGAGAATAAGTTTCGTGCACACTTTTCTGGCCATCGTTTCTACACATTTATCGTATGCTCCTTCGTACCCCTAATTTGTCGGTTTTTGTTTGTCGCTTCAGTTCGGAATGAAGCTTGGCCTCAGATGGCGTAGCCTTTTCCCCAGCTGCTCTCAATTCCACACATTCAGTTGATTGATGTCCGTCTTCACCGGTAAAAGCCATTGTAGATGAGAATGTCTTCTGTTGCTTGTTTCAATAGCTCAGACTCAGAGAGACATGAATAGTCTCCATGTATCACCTGTCTAAGGTGTGTAGAGCGTAACTCCTTCATATATTTCTGTTTAAAAACTAACCCAATTTGTCTTCTGTCTTTACCACATACATATGCCTTCTATAAAGCCGAATAACAACTTTGGAACACCCAATGCTGTAGAAAACTTAATTTTAAAATTTTTTATCACTTAAAACACTCTAGGTGCGAGTCTTCTCTATGAACAAAGCCCATATGTTTCTATACAGTTTCACTCTTAGACTACTATCGCCCGCTTTACTTTTAAGAAAACTCGCACATGTGGGGCACATTTAAACAGTTTTTGCTTTCAACACATACAAACCCTGATATAATTGATTTGCTAGAACAAATGTATGTTCGAATTTTATGTTAATATCAGATCCACAAAAATCTCTTACTTTTTTTTTTTCAAACCTTCTTCTTCCAGCCATAGATAGTGGAAAAGATCAAGCAAAATAGAATTGCTAGCAAAATTTACCGCTACACAATCAAGAAAAGAAAAACTAAAACAAAAACCACTGCCTAAGATTTTTTTCAAAACGCAGTGCTTGGAGTCTTCCTTAATTCTTCGTACTAATCGAAATGATAGTGCCTTTATTTATTCTGAAAAAAGAAACGAAAAAAAACTAAAAACAAGTAAATTGAAAATAAAAATCTTTTGCTGCTTCTCAAAATTTAAAATCAGTTTTTCGAAAAACATAAAACAAAATAACCACTATTTATCTATCCTGACTTTGATAGATTCTTTCCCCCTTTGAAAACCAAAATCAACATCCTGCAAACTATTCAAAATTGATAAGATAAAAAAATACTTAGCCAACTTAGAGCACGGCACCCTAAATAAGATATTGTTAATTTAAAGAAAATAAAAAAAACAAAGCAAAGTAAATAAATCGCAGAAATATGTTAATTTTAAACTCTATATAAGAGGACACAAAAAACAAAAAAAAAAATATGAAATCATACATACATTATGAGCGATCTCACAGGATTAAAAAAAATATACAAAAAAAATCACAAAAAAAATATTAACTAAAAAACTAATAACAGAAAAAAAAACCCTAACGACAAATTAAAAGGATAAACAAAAAATTAAAAATAATCGCTTTATGTAGAGTTCTACAAATTGGTTATTATTTACATACTAACAATGTAGACATTATACAAATATTAGGAAAACAAAAGTAAGTTTGCGAAAAGGCAAGGAAACTGACAAAAAAAAGATATAACGTAAACTTAAGACATGGAATAAAAATTTGAAACAATAATTTTTCGAAATCCGTTTAATGTAATGTGGAAAGGAGAGTGAATAAGTAGAGAGGCACTGTAGTACCGCCCCACACACGAAATGCTACGAATTTACATTAAACAATGAGACAAACAAAAGAAAGAAATGCATAACTCAGACTTTGCCCGAAGGCTTAACTCTAGAAAAATTAAACTGTAACTGGTACTCAGTAGAACAATAATGAAAAAGGAAATAGGAAAAACTAGAAAAACAAATGCTTATTTTCATTCTCTTGCTTTTGTTGTTAATGTAGTGCAATTTGTTGAGATGTCTCTTTTGTTGTTTTTGTTGTATGAGAAATATATTTTTTTATTTCCTGCAGTTATCTAATAGGCAATTGAAAAAAGGAAAACACACACAAAAGAAAAGTTAGGTTCCTTAAACTGAGAGGCGCAACATAGATATTGTATATGCTAAGCTCTTGAAGTAATTTTAATTTCTTACAAAACGCGAATAAATTCAGAAACCAAAAACGAAACAAATGGTTTTTTTATTTGTTGAAAAAAAAAACATAAATCAATGATTCCCGTCCTTGAGTAAAATTAAATACACAGACACAACCGAAACATATACAATTGATGTTATGTCACAGAGCTTCATTGTGGCAGCTTAAAAGCATGAAGAAAAAATACAAAAAAAACGAAAATTCACCAACAAATCAATTCTATTCACTGGAAAATTTATAATTTTCTTTTATTTAAGATACCGCTAAGAAAACAAAAAAAAAAAATTGAAAAAAAAAACAAAAAATATTAAAGTACGTAAGAGTTGCATGTGTTTTTGTTTAACGAAATGATGATATTTATTGATTTCAAAGTGAATAACCTAATTGTAGATATCAAACTTCTAATATTTAGAAATTGGAAAAAAATTACATTATTTCATGAAAGGGGGCTGAAAACAAACTAAACAAGAGTTTTGCGAAAAAATGCATATATATGTAAAAAGCAAGCAATTATTGAGTAGTTGTAAACACAGAAGAGAAAACGAAATAAAACAAAAAAAAAAAAAAACCACAACACTATATATGTATATGAAGATAAGAGAAAAACAAAATGAAAAACAATAACAAACAGAATTCAAACAACAACAAAAGTAAATAATTTTAGTGCATTAGTAAATATTATCTGTAGATATTTGTAGTTCAGAGGTTATAACGAGTTTTCTTTTTTTTTTGTTGTTAATTTAAAATAATTTACTTATTTTCTATTAAATACTTGCTTTCGCTTAAATAAATAAATCGTTACATATATGATACGTTAAACAAATATATTTTATTTTTTTGTTAGTTAAAATTTACATATATAGAGTTTTATTTTATTTCATTTTTAAAAGAAAATATTTGTAATAATTATTTTATTTTTTTGTTATGTTTTTAAGTATGTATTATTATTTTTATTATACTAATAAACGATTCCTACTGTTATTAACTTTTTAAAAGATGATTGATTTTTTTTAAATAATTTTTTTTTTATTTGTTAATGTTCCGTTTTTAATTTTGTTTTGTAGTTAGAAATAGATTTAAGAAATTGTAGATTAGTGATTTGTTGGACAAATAAAGGAAGAAAATATATATACTTATGATTTGTTTTAGTTTTCTTATTCTTTGGTTCTCTTTTTTTTTTTGTTTTTGTGGAATTCTATGCAGGGGATGTGCTTGGAGAATTATTTTATAATAACAAGGTCGATAAGTTAATTAATGAATGTTGGAAATGAAACTGCCTTCAAGCATTTATCTTCAATATTCCTTTAATTGCATTTTAGTATAAATTTCCTTAAATGAAAATATGTTATACAAGCTTATCAGTTTCTTAATATATACTATATTGAACTTAACGAATCTGTCCATAATATGTACTTAACATCGTTCTGTATTCACATATGCTTTAGTCCTTCATATAGAATGACTTCAGCACTGATAGACCACACGATATGCAGCTCATGTTACTTTTAGAAGTACTTAAGTAAAAAAAAAATTGTTTTGAGACCAACAATTCACACTAAATACAAAAGCTTAATCACGAGCTAATGTACAGTTCATTCCGATATTTATTTTGTGATTAATTTCAAAGGTTTCTTTACTGAGTCATTTAAAAGGTCTGGCAGTATGATGTTGACTTCTTCTTTGTTCTTTCTCTCTCTTTCAATACATTTTCCAACTGATACCCCAAGTTAGAAAAATTATGGTACTTCTTCTTCTTCTTCTTGTGGCGCTACAGTCCGTGGTGGACCTGGGCCTCAACCAATATACCTCTCCAGCCAGCACGATCTTTCGCCAGTTGCGCATTCCAAGTTGGTTGAGGTCCTTTTCCACTTGTGTGCGCCAACTTAGCATAGGCCGTCCTCTGTTGCGTTGTCCCAATGGCTCAGATTCGAAGACTTTTCGGCCCGGCCCGGATTGGTGCCCATGCGCTCGTCCATGCCGCGTACTCACGGTAGAGGACTTTCGGAGCCGAAGCATTGCTGTCCATTCAACCTAAATTAAAGTGCACAGTGAGTTCTTCACAAACAAAACAAAATGTGGAAAAATGTAGTATTCAAAGCATTGGCTATTGTTCGATACATCTTCTCCTATTTTTCCCGCAAGAAATGAATTCCACGTAGAAAAAAATCAGATGGCTTATTGGCTATCTACGAATCGATGCAGGAGTTGGCAAAACCTAAATTCCATCCAGACCAATAGCTGGTAAAGCACAAGTGGAGTTGATGGGTGATTCCTGGCCCCTTTGGATTCCACCAATTTTTCTTCTTTTCTCGTATTTAACGGCTGTAAAGTAATTTTTCCTTAATTCGCGATTGCGGCCAGTAAAGGGCCTAAAATTGAGCTGAAGCAACCTTCTGCCCGTGTCGTTCAGTGATTTAAAGACCTGCTGGACTGCTTGCTTACTGGAGAATGAAGCTTTTTAACATTTTTAGCCACTACATAGTTGTCACCTCAGAATTTTCAAAACACCAACTCTTTTAGTTCCTGACAGAACTTAAGGCGCTCAAATTGTCTATGAAAAGCCTTTCCAAATGTTGTCAGTCGGCAATAAACTTAAGATCCGCTCTACGCGTTAGAGAATATAGCTCGCAGAACACCAGTAGTTGATGAGGAAACCAGACTCTGGTCCACTGAGGAATATAGAGCCACCCAATTTATTTATTTCGTGTCGCAATGGGTAAGGGAGTCGGCTTACAACCTAACGTGCCAGGTTCGATTTCAGGACTGAACATATTTTTTTACGGCACCTCCTCTTTTCAGCTGCTGACACCATTCAAAGAGTTCCAATTGCCTATGAACAGCTTCTCAAATCTCGCCGTTCGGAGTCGGTAAAAACCTGTAGGTGTATTCGTGAGAGAAGGACACGAGTAGTTGTAGAAGCTGGGCCCTGATCCCTTATTGGCTGTAGTGCCACTCATTTATTATTATATATTTACTCGTATGTTCTGTCTGTCTTTAGACAGTTAGACAGTAAATGAACATTTGGTTCTCACTGTAGGAGAACAGACCAAACAAACATTTCATTCCCGTTTGACCGCATATATTTGGCGGCTTCATTTGAATCTCCGTTGCAAATCGAAAGCATCAGGCAGTAGGTAGATATTCTGAATCCACTGCCGTAGACTAGCACATTTTGTTTGCCAGTGATAAACTCTCTTGTAGTTTGAATTCAAAATGTGAAACATACTCTTAGGAACGCAACGATTATGTTCATTTACTCGCCACGAAGTATGCAATGAGAAATATATTTAAATGGTTGTTGACGTACCATGCTCACACAGTATTCAGAATTCATTGCAATACATCGAGTCTGCAAAACAGGTCTGCGTTGGCGGGAAGACACTGCCTTTCAAATTGCTTTATTCGATTTTTCTTTGCCTTAGACGCATACTTTTTATTCCAAGGATTGAGCTGCATTTGTACATGCATTAAAAATTCGCAAAATCATGTATGTCGTAAAAACGCTATCAGTTTTGCCCAAATTCCCTGTACTTACACGGTTTATTAAGGATTCCTTCTGTGGGATGTAAGAAGTAATTACAGTAGAAAACAATAACAGAAACTGTCTAACTCAGTCATACATACGTACGCGATTTCCACATACACGATACTTTTTTCTGGATCACTTCTGTCTCGAATGTGGTGGTTTCCTGGGAAAGGGGGATAATGCGAAGGAAAGTCAGACCACACAAGCAGTTGGAGGAAGGTTGTGATGATTTTAATAGTAGAAAGACATGAAATGAACTAAAAACGCGGGGATGAGTAGAGCACATCATTTTATTATCTATTTTTTGATTTAAGATAAAAAATAAAATTTGATTGCTGTACACTGCAATGACCAGTGCTTAGTTTCATCAATAGACACTTTTGCTGTCCGTTCTATTTATTTTGCAAGAGAGAGGCAGACCTTCAGGCGACTCCGAATAGGGAAAGAAGACGCATTTTCATAGACTGAGTATATCAACGTACTAAGTCCTCATTGCACTCCTTGAGCAATGTCAACAACGAAGAGGTTGAAACGCGAAAAATCATAGCTGAATCGAAGTCCAGTTCGTAATTCGAAACTTATTCACTTCGTCTCGGCGACTACGGTTTAGTTATTAATTTAAGCAGGTCATATTGTACACCTAGAGCAGCTCAACATATAGCTCTAGGAGATGTGTAGAGCTACCAAATTTTCAGCATGCCTGCAGGCAGCTAAAAAGTCAAATAAGACAGTATTTCAAAGTCTGCTCTATCAGCTGAATATTTGAGGACTCAGAGCACACTTCACTTTAGGCGAACGGCTATCTCAACTACAATGACTTACGCTTGTGTCTCCTACTTATATAGGGCCAGCGGTCTTGCCACGTTTGCAAGCCGTAAACTTGATACATCGAGCCGGAGTTAGCCACCGGACTTATCACAGGAGCGTTAGAAACGAAAGCGTTACATGGCTACTTATGGTCAAACATTCGACTTTATCTAGAAATAACAGAAAGCGTTTAAATTTTCCGTCAGAAGTTTTGACTTAAATAGTTTCGATTATCTTTTTTCAGTTTTGTTTGAAGTTGTCCTTCTTTCATGACGAAAATTTATATAAGACGGGTGTCAAATTGAAAACTTTTAAAATGTTGTGACAACTATTCAGAACGGCGCACGTGCTGTTGTAAACTCTCTTGAAAAATTATAAGCCCCGACGTTCATTGTCTGTGTATTTGTGGGTAACTACAGAATGACATAAATTCCCATCGCAAAAGCCGATACTGTGTCAGGTTTCCAATCAGGTGTCGCTTGTGGACTTCAAATGCCCCAATAAACTCTTTCAATACTCCAAAGTTAAGTTCATCAAATCGTGCCATCTGTCAAAGGTAATGTTCGACAAAACGATTTAAAGTTTATTATCGTCAGCGAATATTGCACAGCGACATGTGACGAGATATCTGAGTAAGAGATCTAGGATAGAGCTGTAAAAATAGGGTCTTCATGCCCAAGATTCAAGCACCTGTGGTACAGACGCACGCTGTTCTTTGTGCATTATTCTTCCTTGTTTATCGCTACAGTCCCGTTGGACATAGGCCTCAACCAACAAGCCTTGCCAGTTAGCATAATCTTACTCTATTTCCTAAGGCCTGGCCATCATACTAGCGAGTCAATGTAGTATACAGACACAGGATCAACCTTGGATGGAGGCCCCAGTTTTTATTATATGAGCATGCATGTTGTCTTGACTAACAGCTGAGTTTGGGATCTAAAGTGCGATCTAAGAGTGAGCAGTTGACCGTGTAGACGGGAAAGTGGGGTAGCTGTTTTTTTTTTGTTGTATTGTGTTTAAGTTGAGACACAGACCGCACTTTTTAATCCAGGCCCTTACTAGACTCAGACCTCTCTCTATGATATTATTGATAGCAGCCGAGTATCTGATTGATCCCACGTTCCCCTATGATTCCACCCGTATACCCCCCCTCCACCTGTATGCTTTAACATCATTCCTATGTAGTCTTAATAGAATGTTGTAAAGCAGAGAACGGGCAACATTACACTGCCTTGAGGCAAGCCTCTACTGGCTAATTTTAAATATTTACCATACATATCGGCATTGACCGTTTTCTATACTCAGCCTTGTGAAGGACTTCAACATCACTTACAAGGGAAAGTTGTTTAAGGCACCTTCTTTATCTAAAGAGCCCCCTAGTGTGTACGTCTAACAGTTGCTCTCAGATAGTGCTGTTTTTATAGTGAAGTATTGGACTCCAGCTGGTGGCCGTGGCGCTGTGGCAAGTGCGTCGACCGGCAGGCAGAAAGTCTAGGTTCGTTTCCCGGACGGGACACCTCGAATTTTTTCACGGCACCACCTCTCTCGAGTTGAGGACAACACTTACTTAGTATTAATTGTCTATGAAAAGCTTCTCAAATCTCGCCGTTCGGAGTCGGCAAAAAACTGTCGGTCCCTCTTACTTGTGAGAGAACATTAACATGCACAACACGAGTAGTTTTTGTAGAAGCTAGGACCTGGTCCCTTGTGGGCTGTAGTGCCACCCAATTATTTAATAGACTCCAGCAGCCTTCAGATCGGGGAAATCCCTGAGTAGAGTAGTCTTTGGAAGCTAGATTCTTTAAGGAGCCTGAAGAAGAACCAGTGATTGTCTAAAAGTTGCTACTCTCTCAAATTTGTATAGGTTGACAGCGTACATTTGTCTTTCCTCTTTTATTTCACCTTACATTCGACGAATTTATATATTTTATGAATTACAAAGAGGAAACCATTTTTCCCCATGTGGACACCTCTGATTTATGGATGAAATCAGTTTTCCAAAATGTAATTTTCCCTTTCTTTAACCCAAGCACATCCCTTTCATCAAACGTTTGAAAATTTCAAATTTAGTTTCACACAAAAACAAGATATTCAATGCGAAAAATAATGCAACGAGTGATCATACTTAGACTTAGATACTAAGACACTTAAGTATAAATTAGTTAAACGTAGACGCTTTACTTGTGCATGAGGCGCTAGGCTCACACAAAACACATTCAGCTTCAAGTTAGAGTGTTAACCTCCTCCCTAAGTTACTTCTCATTTTGTGTCACTGATTCAGACTGGAATCAGAGCTGAAGAAAAAAATGTACGTAACGACAAGAAGATTGTTTTTTAGTGATTTTTAGTACCCTGATTAGTTTTAGTGAGTTCTGATGAGATAATTAAGTGACAACAACAATTTAAACGATATTCCTTAAAACAAAAACAAAAAACACAACATACATGCATGTAGAGTATTATAGAAAATATTATTATTACCAGAGAAGTTGTTATGAAAATAAAAGAAAAACAAATAAAATAAAACGCATTAATTCTGTTAGTTGTTACACTTCATTGAATAAATTCAAAAATAAAAAACAAAAAAATTATATATACACATAAAATAAACAAATGGTTATATACTTAGCATATAAAGTGAAACTACTAACACTACTAAATGGGGCAGAGTCCCCAGAGCATATATAAATAACCTAAAAAAACGATTGACAAGGATCTAAATGAAGAGAAATTAAACAATAAACAAATTAAGAAAAAAATAAATAAATAACTAAGAGCCTTTATTTACATTGATTTACATTTTGAAAATTTTGCATGATGGCGAAAAGACGAAACTGAGTAAAATAATATTTTATATACATGTAAGATGAAAATTTAAGAAAAAAAAAAACAAAAATAGTGTTAAAAAAATACAATTAAAATATAAAACAAAAAAAAAAAAGATATATAGAATTAAAAGAAAAATCAAGATGGTGAAGGAAGAGATGATAACAAAAAACAAAAAATAAATTAACCGTATACACATGTTGATATACACCGATATGTACCTATTCGCTATACAATTTAGAACGTTTGTATTTTGGTGCGCAATGGGTGGCAAGACCAAGATGATTTTCATTTTTAATTTTCGGTTTGGTTCGATTTGGAGCTTTTTTGATTTGAATATTTGAACGTGTTCAGTTTTGACTACACACATTTACATAAAAGACAAAATATATAAATATATATATATTCATAAAATGTATACTGCGTTGGTTCATAGAGGCGATGGTGAGACTAAGGAGATAAGTGAATAAGAATATACATACATACATACATATATGAAAATAATTTGCAATGATAATAAGAAAATTGTTGACATATTTTCTTTTCTTTGGGTTTGTATGATATACTTTGATTTTGTTGTCAATATGAAGAACAAAAAAAAAACTGAAAGTAAAAAATGTCAGAAACAATAAAAGTTTAGATACAAATTTTGAAAATACAACCATCGAGTGTTTTATTTGTGGACATGTTTTCACATTTTTTTTCAGAAGCTTTCTTTCTGCCGTTTCTCGTGAATAGTTGCAGTCATTGAAACCTACTGATGGCAAGAACACCCGACTGGACGTTCACCCAACCACAAGGGATTTGGTAAGCTCTATCTATCACTCGAATATATGGGTCCCAGGAAATCACGGGATCACGGCAAACGAGATTACTGATGAACTAGCTAGACAAGGTTCTAAAGAGGCATTCAGAGGACCCAAACCCACCCTGGGACTACGCGCTTCCATGGTTAGGGCATCCGTCGACGGTTGAGTCTCCCAACAGCACAACTAGAGATGGCATGACTTTCCAGGATGCAGGCTAACCAAGTGCATCCTCCAGAACAGCAGCAAGAAATCCGCAGCTTTTCTGCTATCTCTAGACAGAAAAGATTGCAGAAAATTTGTTGGCGTACCAACGGGACACTTCACCTTCGCTAAGCACCTAAGTCTGCTTGAGCTTAGTGACGACATCCTTTGCGAACCCTGTGCTCATATCCTGTGGCGGCTGTTTGGCGCTGATGTGGTAGGTTCCTTATTAAAGAAGTACCTGCCGGTCTTTCTTCGGTATTCCCAGAAACTATGGTAAATTAAGGTTACTGCCTGGTAGTACAATGGACCAGTTTTTGAGTCGGAGCTCTCCTGCGTAGTGTATCTCAAACTGGCTGATGACTTCGTCCCATACTGAACAGTATCGAATGTCAAGGTTATCAACTCTCTCCTGTAGTATGACTTCGAGAAGACTTAGCGAAGAGTAACTTCCAGAAGCGAAAACCATAACATCTTTAACACGCGTGTTCCACTAAAGAAGTTGTGGGAGAAATTCACCTACGAGAGACCACCAGGCCGCTCGATCTTCTGCCATCGTCTCTAACTCATCATGAGGTATTCCCAAGCGCCACCAGGTGAGTTTATGGATATGACCCAAACACCTCCCCCTAGGTCTGCCGAAACCTCGCATTCCTGATGAAATTTCATATTAGGCACGCCTCGGAAGTTGTGATGAAGGACACATTCCTACCACTAGGCCAAACCCACAAAATAAGATCCTTTCCGTGCGAAGAAGTTGCTGCTCAACAATAAGTTCATTCGGCATCGTCGCGATTCTCAGCTTTTTTCGGCGAGTAGCTCCCACAACGGCACGGAGAAATCTCATCTCAGCAGCTTGTATTCACAATCCTGTTCATTCGGTCATTACCCAAATTTCATGATTGAAAACAAGAAGTAAAAAGCATATAACTTGGCTTTGACACCAAGCTCGGCCTTCTTATTCTTCTTCTTTTTCATGTGGCGCTACAGTCCGGGGTGAACCTGGGCCTCAACCAACATACCTCTCGAGCCGGCACGATCTTTCGCTAGCTCCCTCCAGTTGCGCACACCAAATTCGTTGAGGTCCTTTTCCACTTGTGTGCTCCACCTTGGCACCAATTTTTTGCCGACTCCGAACGGCTAGATCTGATAAGCTTTTCGTAGACAATTGATACAGCAGCTCGAACCTAGACCTTTTGCGTTTGAGTCGAAGCACTTACTCACTACGTCACGGTAACCAGTCTAACTACTAAACGAGGAAAAACTCTTGCAAACCACTGCTTTCTTTGGGCTATGGATGCAATTAAAAAACAAAGCCTTATTCAAAACTGAACAAACGTATTGGAGGAGCAAAAAAAATCAACTTCCCACCATCAATAATCACCAGCACTTGCATATGTGCGATAACAGTAATATGCAATGCACTCCCGACTGCATCCACTCTTCCAGGACGTGCACATGTGCGATCGCCCACAGGGGCTACTATGCAACTGCACCCAATGGCAGCTTGTGTTTACATAGACGCATACACGACGGCAGAAGTAGCATACACGCATGCGGATGGTGACAATAACAGAGCGACTACCTACAGCCAAATGTAATGGATCCTTCCCATTCTGGCACAAAAAAAGGTTCGCACACTGTAGCACCAGTTAGCATATCCGAAGAGCATTATGAGAAATAGGCAAACCAGTTCCAGCAAACAACAGACAGACGGGCAAGTGCAGGGCAGCATTTATATCCACCAGGATGTAAGAAGCGACCACGGATCTGAACGCCCATATGTCAAGACAGGACATCACTGGATTGTAAATTGTTCATCTTTTGGATCCCTTTTTTTGAAGCCGACTCCTAGCTTTGTTCAATAAGGAAAAGTTCGTTGACAGTCTCAGTCTCAATCAATCAGAGTGTCGCTACACAATGGGCGGGTAGTTACCGATAAGCCTCCTCTTCCTAATGTGCTAGGAAGTTGTTAAGGACAAACTGTTAGAGCAACAAATAGCTTCAAGTGAATCATTTAATTTGAATTTAAATTAATCTTAGGTCCCAACTGCATAGATGATGAGCGGCGAGGGGAAGATTTAATAATAAACGGTGCGAGCTATTCAGCGGGATTGGTATAGACTGAAGACGAAAGATTCAATGATTGAGATGAGTAGGTCATGTAGAGCATATGAACACATATGCTCTGGCCTAGAAAGTCTTCGAATTCACCCTTGAGTGATGGCGCAGTACAGAAAGACCGAGACCTTTACCAAATTCGAGTGAGAAATTGGAGGCAGCACATGACAAACGATGGGGCTATGTGGTTAAGGCTCAGGTGTATCCCGGTCTGTAGGGCCACCTTCAGCAAGTTAGTAGCATAACCATGCACGAAGTAGTCCAACTTCCCGGAAAAAGAAACAACCCCAAAGTTTATTTCAAGTGAAACTTACTCGTACACTAACGTACGAGTTTTCTCAGCTCTAGCTATCTACTTGCGCTTTGTCAGAAATGAACACGTCTTCACTTCTGGATCTTCAGGTCATTTCCAAATTAAATGCTTCAGATAAATTATGTAAGCAACCCTACAACCAGAAAACAGTCACAATTTCATTAGATTCCAAAACAAAAAAGGAAGATTGTAGTTAAATGAATCGAAACGTAAGCCCACTTCCGCCCATAAACACCGGCGAATGCAAATTGACCGTCTAGACCGATTGCAAATTTCCATCACTCGCTATCGTAAATCAACCCGAATTAGCATATGTCGTCATCGCAGAGCAGCGGCAACAGCAGCGGTACACAGCAACGCTTACAAAACCAGATTTTGAAGTAACACACTCCACTCCACACGCCATTGCCAAATTCAACATGTAATCCTCCTCTCATTAAAAATTCGCCGCATCAAGCACACACTCTATTTGTGAATTGCGCCATGATTCACCTAAGAAATCGTAGCAAAGCAAAACCCAAAAACCGATCCCGCATCCACATCCACACACAATCGTTAATCACTTTCATTAATTGATATCTCAAAAAATCAAAAAATCAAAAAATTGCTCCCCGTTTGTCGCGCACTTACTTTTCATTGTTTTCGCTTATCGCACTCACCACATGACCACTTCTGTGTTGACACGACGACGGAAGGGCAGACACATGTGTACAGCCACCGGAGTTCTCCTAATCAGCGCAACAATCTTGCAGGCTGCCACCGGCTTTACATAAGACAACCACCAGTGACTGTAATCAAATTGCAACAAAATCGGTTTTTTTTTTTGATTGCGAAACAACGCGCTGCTGGAGTGTGTGGGTATACATATTCTATTCCTGGAGATTGCGCTTCGGGACTTATCCACGTGTGCTGTGTGCACTTTCGCACTTGCACAACGCCAACGTACCTACAACTCCATCCATCCCGCCAACGTACTCCAACTATCATCGTCACCATCATCACCATCGCCATCGCCATCGTCGTCGCCATCGCTTGCATAATTGCTTCAATCTCCTCAAGTCCCTTTAGGCTGCAAAATAAAACCGAAAATATCATGACTAATGCTACACACTCTGTGGTATACGTAACAAAAAAGTGACGAAAAAACAAAAAAGCCGCAATCGACAAAAGAGCGAAAAGAGAGGCACAGAGCAAGCGATGTGTGCGGCAGCCGGGAAGGGGGAGGGGGGCGCGATGAAGTGCTTGCAACAAAAATTACGAATATTGTATCTGCAACACACCATTACGTTTGCCAAGCCGTCATCGCCCCGACTCGCATCGAAACGGAAATCACACCGCAACCACTCGCTGATACCGTCAATCTTGTCAAATGCATACTGCCCGAGATACAAGAAGCAGCGAAAGAAAAAAAAAACAAAAACGTGGTGCCACAGGTAAACACAAAAAAACATTGAGGTGCTGCATGGAACAACAAAGCGCGCTCAAGATGGTGAATAAAGGCAGCACACCGCCTCCTCCGTCGCCGGCACACAGCGGCGTGAACTTGAGCTTGAAATCATGTCTGCACACTCACAGCCAGCGAGCACACATGTGGTTTTTTTTTCACTTGCATGCGGCCAGATACACCTTTTTCTTCTCGGCCGAGAGATGTAATTTTACTTTCTTTCATCATAATTCGCATTCGCACACGAGTGTGTATCTCTTTGTTTTTTGCATTAGATAACAACACCCAAACAAAGCTACGGCGGCGGCGGTGGTGGTGGAAAAACAAAAATGACGACAACCCAGACCCGAGTGTATCTCCGAGTGTGTGCTCCCGCCCCATATTGTCCGCGGATTTGTTGTCTTAAGAGAGCCCCCACGGCTCAGAGTTTAGTCACCCCGCGCAAGAGTCGTTGGTTTTCGTTTTGATTGATTCGTGCCAGCGAAAGAGCGCCTGCCCCTTGAAAGAGAGCACACGGGTGGCTGGTGTGTGTGAGCGGATGAAAAGCACTCTCTCCGAGTGGAGCAGACTTCGAGTGTGTGAGTGACTGGTGCGCTGCTGGAGTAAAAATTTCATTCGTCTACCGATTTGCAATTCATTCGCTGTCGAACAGCGGCGGTAGTTTGAGATACATTTTGCGTTCCTTCTCAAAATCAAAGAAAACAAAAATCCGTTGTATCTAATTCGCGTCAAATATCGCACACAACACATCACTCGGAATCAAACGAATTCGTATCGCCCCCCCTCTCCAAACAGAAACAGGGAGCAGTGTGGATCATCGCCGTCGTGTGTTGAAAGAAAATCGGAAAACTTAAGTGAAGCCGTGAATTTTTTGTATTGGCGGTACGCGGCGAGAACAAAATCCACGCCCCAAATTTTGAACTTGTGTTGTGTCACTTCAGCCGCCGCAGATACAATTCAAAGAATCGCAAGAGTGCGGCCAAGCAAATCTCAAATTTAATCAAATCTTTGAATTTGAAACAGTTTTTTGGTGTTTTTTTTTTTTTTTTTGTTTTTGTTACTTGTCGGTCTGTCTCGCGTCGTGCAGTGTGCGACGTGTACTCTCGGGTGTTAGTGTGTTTGAGTGCTTTTTGTATATTATTACGACATCACCGTACAGTGAGTGAAGGCGAAAAACACGTTTTTCCCCCAAGAGGAGGAGATATACTCTCGTAATCGTCGTCGTCGTTGTCGTCGCAACGTTTCCTTACCGTCAAATTTGTTTCGTCTTCGGTTATAGGTTTGTGCTTGTGCTAATTTTATGCAAAAAAAAAACACACACAAATTGTATTCTCATCCCTCTGAACGTTAAATCACCTTTTGAAGTTCTTGATCTGGTTTTTCTGTTGTACAAATACGAATCTTACTCAAAGCGGCGCACATTCACATAATGTGCGCCTATTACATAAGTGCGTTATGACAACGCGAACGAGAGGCAAACCAGGCAACCGTCAGCCAGCCACCTATATAGCTAGCACAGGCGGTTACTTAACACACACTCTTCACACATTCGCACTCATACACATGCATACACGCTCGTTTCTTTGCTCAATATGTGTGTGAGGACAGACGGACGGATGGATAGATGGATGAATGGATGGATGGTTGGTTGGTTGGTTGGTTGGATGGAGATTTGCGTTGGGTGTGTGTTTGGTAGACGCCAAAACACCCTCACCATTGAATTTCAATCAAGGATCAAGGAACGACTTCAAGAACCTCCCAAAAAAATATCGTCCCGCCGCCCCACCCCACCCTCGTCTCTGTGTGTCAGTGCATCGCCACTCTGTCCTGCATCGAAAACAAATTCAAAAACAATTCAATTTATTGTGCTTACGTGGTTCTCAGAACAAACAACAAAAAGCTCTCGATTACGTGTGCAATTGATGTGCAGCAACATTGAGGCAGATCCTTGGACGCGTCAACTGTCACTTTTTTTTTTTTTACAAACGTCCTCCTCACTTTCTCTCTCAAAGTGCTGCTGAGGCTGAGTTAGTTACCTAATCCACGGAATAGAATTTCGAATTCCAATTCCAATTCCTTTGCCACCACAATTCAACCCCACCGCCCCCCCCACCCGTAACCTCTTCCCCATCGGATTCAAGAGAGGAACACAATTTCCATAGAGGAGGTTGTGTGTTCTCTGTTATTTTTTTTTCACTTTTTTCATTTTGTTTTTTTGTTGCTGTTTGATTGCAAAACTGTGTTTTATCTAATCGTGTGTTACGTGTTCCCTTCTTCTTCGTTCTTGTGTGTTTATATAATTTCTCAGAAAAAAGCGAAAACAATTCGTGTAGAGTAGAGAATCATCTAGATACTGAGTTGATTCATTTTTCTAATTATTATCGATGACAAAAAAAAACAAGGCATTTCCCCCTTATCCCCGTGGGGCCTGGGCGGTTCAATGGCGATCCGTTGCCTCCGTGGGTGACGGAGAAAAAACGGAATTTCAGCTATCTAGTGCATTGGAAGGCAAGGAAACGTATTTAGAGCACCCATCACAAACTATTACACGCCGATAGTGTACAACTAATTGTTAAGTAACACAAGACGACGAAAAGAAGGAAAAAAAAAACGCAGATTGATTACGGTAGGACGCTCTTTTCAACACAAAGATTCTCTTAAGCCAGCGAATCTCTTGCTCTCTTGTGAGACTCAGTGCTTTGCTCCCCTCTCTGCGTGTGTGTGTGTGAGTTAGTGGGTTTTTTGGGGGCTCACTCACTTCAATTTACTGGGGCGTCTGTTAATTCGTTCGTTCGTTTGTCTCTCTTCTGGGGTCGTCCTATAAAATTGAGATACAAGTGTATTATCCAAAAAAAATATTACGACGGCCTTTTATTCAATGTTTTTTTTTTCTTTCTTCGTCGTAGTTGTTGTTGTTGTTGGTGTTTTTTCGCTTATAAAATCATAGTTGTTACGTAAAATCTAACATTTTCAGAGATTTCTTCTGTTCACTTTATATCCATGCGATACAGTGTACTTTCCGACAATTTCAAAGCTCAAAGATCAAACAGATACTCTTGAGATGTGGATGAGGTTGTTGCGGATGATTGTGGATGATGATGCCGATGATGATGATGAGTTTATGGGGCAAACGATGATGTTGGAGGTGTTTGGAGAACGCAATTGACACGCATTTCGGATCGCTTCCTGCCAGGCGTTTGATGTCTTCTTTGCCTTAATTGTTTTAATTAATCCAAAGGATCCCATAGATACACATGTGTCATGGCACTTAGCAACGTTTTCTGTTCTCTGGTCTGATTTAGAATTGATGTGTCATATGTTTTTCTTTTTCTCTCTCTCTCTCTCCCCCTCCCTCTCCCTCTCTTCAAGGTGGCATCCATAAAATCAAACACACAAAAACAAAAACAATTTTGTCCACAACAGCTAACGTGTTTATCTTTGTTGTGTGTTCTTTGTTTTGCAGCACACAATAAGGGAGACATCACAACAAAATCATTCGATCAATTTTTGCGTTTGTTTTTTGGAATTTCTATCTTTGGGAGGAGAGCGGCCCGTCGTCTGTCGCTCGTTATAAATTTCGTTTTTCTTTTGGAACACAAAGGCAAATATCGACGTTCAGCGAATTACCTTCTCGTGGGGTTCTTTGTTTGGCAGCCGGGTGGGTTCAGCAGACGATTAAGTGTCGTTTATCGATTCGCATTGCCAATTAAAGGCGACTGTTTGCTTCGGGACGCTATTGATTGTTTGCGGTAGAGGCAAATCGGTCGCTTCGACAGACCTTGAACTGGCCTGAATTGCCTAGCGTGGCAAATGTATGCATTTTTGTGATACTCTGTCATCAATTATGAATCTGTCTTCCTTCCCTTGGGAGGTCCTGTCAAACAAACACCAGCTTGAAGTTCATAGAGGTGGAGGAGGTGACACTGAACTCAAAGCACATTCTTGGAAAGTGATTTTCAGTGACCAATGAAGTTCGTAGAACCTGCCCCCCCATCTTTCCTCAGGCAACTTCTATTCTTAACGTTTTCCCTGTACATCAGTCACCGGGTAAGTTCAGAGAACTTGTCCCAAATTCCACTCCACGCGCTGTTCAGGGGTAAGTTCAGAGAACTCGTCCCAGACCCATTCTATAATTAGGAGTCAGTTCATCGGTCTCAAGTCCGTCACCGTCCTCCTCCCACACAGTTTCATAGCTTTGATTAATTTTAGTGTATCAGAACGGTGGTTGAATGTTGACGTGAGGTCATGCGTTCAAAGTGGATGCTCTTTTGCGGTATTTGTCCATTACGCCCCGACGTCCATCAAACTTGAAATTTGATATTTGTTGAGGCTATTAGTGTAAGTTCTTGCGAATTGAATGAAATTACGAAATCCAAAATTCCGAAGGCGAAGGAGAAAATTTAGAATTTGCGGGTCGCCTGGGGTGGATACACATTTCCTTTCGAAATTAAAATTGCCTCTAGCCATGTTGGTTCCCTGTGGTTGCATATTTTTGGATAGATTGAAAGACCTTTTTGGGAATTGAAACTCCTACACGTCGATTTGGACATTCTAAGGCTTATTTGAATATTTAAAGAAGTTTCGAATAATTTTGAAGCAATTAGCAGTCGTGCCAACGGCAGCCTACAAACTTGTGAATTTTTCCCTCTATGTTGGGGATGTCACACGAAAGATCCCCAGTTTATGTTGGAAAACCATTCTTTGTCGTGAATGACAACACTATCAACGAGTTGGTAGCCATGGAGAAGGATTATTGGCTAGAACTAGAACTTTCCCCCACCAAGCGGGCGTGATAGTCACTCCTCTGTCACCATCAGGCCAAGTTAAAATCAGTCAATACTTAAATAGAAGCCCAAAGAAAAAGTAGTTTTAAAAATTATTCAAGGCATGGCTTAGGACCTACAATTTGGCAACCTTTTCGTCAATTTTTTCGAAACACCCGACAACTTTAGATTAACAAAATGACGAGTAAGCGATGTGCAGTCCAACATGGACGTCAAAACAACAGTGAAAAGGGGAAAAAGCTGAGTTAAACTACTACAGGGTAATTTTGAAAGATAGATTCTTAAAGCAGTTTCCAAAGATTAGTGTTAGACACTTCAGACAGACACGAGTGAAGTGAAACAAAAAGATTGGGCGGTATGTTGGCTGAGACCCAGGCTCACGTCGGACTGTGTCACAAGCCAAACGAGGAGTAATGAAAAAATATGATAGTACTACAGTCCACAAGGTCACAAGGCCTAGCATAAGCTACTGGTCTCTGACGAGTTTCGGTCCTTCAGTTTAATGCCAACTCCGAGAGCCTATTTGAGAGGCCTTTTCATGGGCAATGATATCTATCTCAGCATTGTCAGCAAATCGAAAGATATGTAGCACTGTGACCTGGAAAATTAATGAGATTTCGAAATGAACTCAGACCTCCAACGTAAAAGTTGACGCACTGATTCACTAAGTAACAATAGCCCTAGAATCTGTAATACCTGAATTACAAAATTTGTAACTAGTTTAACTATTTTTGCTTCTAGATTTAAGGAATTAGAAAAATATGAAAAATGAAAAAATACATGTGGAAATGAAATGAACAAATCTGAGATACCTTCTGCATAACTAAGGATGCCCACTATGCCTTCGCCTGGCACTGTGACACGACTTCCATCACTTGAGGGTATTCAAAGTCCTATAGCACACGCAAGCCATAAACAACTTTCTGAAGCAAACTCGTATCAAGCTCTGGTCAACAGCTTTCAATGTTTTAAAGTTGCTGCACTGCTTTTAGACAGACAATGTTTCCTTATTTGATTGCCTAATTTCTTCCTTGAATTGAGCTATAGAGCTGACGGAGAAGGACGAAAATGGGCTTCGACCATCACAGCCCTGTTGGTAGCATGGATACCCTATTTTCTGTTGCACACCAAATTTATTGAGTTCCATCTCTACTTGCGTGTATCACATCATTCGGAGACTAACTTGGTTATGCCTATACCATGCTGTGAATTTAAAGTTCAGAGCTCCACGCTGTGTTGTGTATATACGCTACATGGACATTAAGCTAAGGTGGCTTAAACGTTGTTTTCGTAAATGTTTGACTAGGAGTAAAGATACCGCCATACAAACTGGAATGGACGCTATAGCTCTCTCATTCTCGGTTTCAACACCGTTCATGCTCCAAAATTTGGGATTATTTTAGTCCACATGCCTTAGGCCATTTCTTAAGCCATTTTTCTTTTTGCCAATCCTGCGTTTCGGAAAAAGGGGGTTCTTCCCAGTTGATGTAAGCCCGAATCTGCGTAAGTTAACCACCACAACGCATTTCATACCAACGACAGCGTTCGTGGTTTTGAAATAAAGCATCTATCGTTTCCGAGAACATATGAACATCCCTAATTCTACATATTTACTGCCAGCCCATTTTTATCGCTTTATTAAATAGAAGCCACACTTAAGAATGAGTTAAGTCACTTACTTTTATAGTCCAGAAGACACCTCATTCGTCTGAAATCCTCATGTTTCAAATCCGTTCCAAATCCAAACTCCTTAGATCTCCTTTAATTTCATTACCGACTGTTTTTTTTTTTTTTTTTTAAAAATGTATTTTTTTTTATTTTGAGTAATTCATTACCGACTGTTGTCGATCGTTCCTAGGCACCTCGCTGATAGACAGCAAGACAAGTATGTCTTTCGTTGTTGAAGGAACTAAGTCTTGTCTGCGATTGAGCTCACCTACAATCTTAATGATCCCTTAATCGTTGTTGTTTTATCTTCAGTACTTCTTCTTCTTGAACAAGTTTTGATTTCCCAAAATTTTGCACATAGCCTTGACCTTCCCTTTTTCTGAAGTCGTTAGGCGCTTAATTCGATGAAGTGACACCCTTGAACATCGTACAATGGTAAATTTTGTACATTTAACTTTATTTGTCTCAACCGCTCCAGCCCACAGTAACGTTCTTTTCATCCAATTTCTACGACCTTTTTAATACAGTTCAGACTGTCGGGGTGGGGGCTTCGTCTACCATAAATTTGGTCCTTCGAGCTGGAAGCATAAGACTTTCGTACATTGTAACAAACTGAAACAGCAAACCTGGCGTGAATAACTGAAATATAGATTTCCCACGACATGTTAGAGAGACTCTTAACTTACTTGCTTAATGAATGTTGCTTGTAGGCTGTCCATAAAATATAAGAGCAACCGTCACCATACGTGAACCATACATCGCAAAATCCTAGAAATTTGAATCTTTCCAGTGTACCCCCAAAACATGACAAGAGACAAAGAAAACTTAATAAATCCAATACCGGTCTCATTAATTTTAGTCAATCACTTCACTCATCCAGGTACAGTGAAGTCAGACAAACATTATTAACTCAATCCAACAGAAACAGCCGTCTTTCCCCAGACTTCACATTGTGGCGCCCTACAGAGGACTCATTAAATACCTCCACCCACTGAGCAACAGCTCCCTGACTACGCTAATACACACATTCTCAGCTCAAGAACACCACCCTAATCAGAGTTAGTAGTCATTACTCACGAGAAGTCCACACAATCCACCGCCCACGACCGCCGTCGCGCCGCCAACTCATTTGTTTCAAATCCCGCAAGGATTCCATCACTAAGTCTCGCAGGATTACACAATATTTCATGGCGAAAGTTACGCTCCATCCGCTCCGTGTGTGCACCGTCTTTGCGTGAGGAAAAATCATGTCGCCACACGCATGCTAGCCTGTTGAATACCCCCCACACAGACACACACACACACACACACCACCCCATCAAACGGTGTGAGGGGGTGGGGAAATTTGAAATGCTTTTTAGGGGTGCCACCGGCGGCAGTGTACTTTGCCCGTGAAAACGAGTCTCAAGCCACAATGCGATGACTCGGCAGTTTCCGCTCCCGCCCGCCGGCGTCGTCGTCGGTGTAAGCGAAAGTGTAATCCATCAAGTGACTTACAAGCGAGTTGCAGACAAAGCGAAGAAGTTCATCGTCTTCATCGCCCAGCAACAGTTGCGGTCTGTGCAGGGGCTCCCACACGAAACTCCTTCTTCCTCCCCCCCCCCCTGTCATCGTCATTGACCCCACATGAAATCGGGAGATTTTGAAACAGCACACCACCATCCACTGACTGACAACCAACGGCAGTGGCAGCAGCAGCAGCAGCAGCACCGACCGACAAACCGCAGTCTGCTCCCAGTCAGTCCATTGTTGAGGACTTGCCCGGGCATTGTGTGACATGGCTTGGCTTTGCGCCGCTTGACTGAGGTTGGTCCCTTTGTGTTGTGGGCGGCAGCCCGCCCCGTCTGTGTGTGCGTGTGTTTTGTCAGAGCAGGCATTCGCTTTGCTGGAGAAAAAGGTGAGAAGAAAGGAAAACAAATTTTGAATAGATAAGAGCTGAGAGCTCTTGTCGGGAAATTGCATCAGGAGATTGACGAAATCATCGAGCGAACGATTCGCAACGGGCAACGGGCAACGGGGGCGTCAGAGTGGGAGCGAAAGGCAGGCGCCCTCGAGTGTTTACTCACGCCAGAACAGCCCCATTGACTGAATCACTGGCGAGAGGTGATTATTCTCACGTACTTACGATCCCGCCCAGTGACTCATGGGAAGTGCCTGCGACGGACTGGGTATTTGGAGTGACCGCCGCAAAGCGCTTTCAACTAGTTCGATTCAGAGATTGTGTCGTTTTGGGCAACGATATGCATCATGAGGGTGTATCACATGCTTGTGCGATCTGAGTGGTGGGGGTGAAGGAGGGCTACGAAATTTGCACAATCATCCTGCATTTGGTCTCAAGTATGAAAAATTATCCATTCTTACGCGAGGGGGTTTTTTGAGCTCCGTAGGTCTTGTGAAATTCCATCCCACATTTCCATTGGACTTGGGAACGCTTTTCGGAATTTGCGATAAGTTATCGCGAATAGTTTTGTGAACTGATAGACCTTTTTGTAAGAGCTGGTGGCGGGGAGTGTGCGGTCATTGAACTCGGAATAGGCGGTTGTTCCATTTCCGTTTCTCCTTTCTTGTTGTCTCTGTTAATTGAAATTTTCGAAAATGGTTGGACAATTTCAAAATTTCGCATAAATTAGATTTTTGTGGATTTAAGTGAAGATCGCCTGGATCAAGGCAGAGTGTCATGTATTTTGTTGATTGTAAGTTGGTCTAGAACGTTGAAGTGTTTACTAAAATGTTGTGTTTCTTTCACAAGTGTATACGCAGCACAGTAAATATATTTTTTTACTTATATCAAAAAGGATAGGCATGGGTAAGGGTTCCACCAAATTTTAAATGGAATTTTATGGAGGGAAATTACGGCAAAGTCTTCTGTAAACTACGAAAGCAGTAGAAATAAGTTCAAAACTACATAATCTACATAGTATAGGTTGGAAACAATAACAAAGAGAATGCCTTCTTAACTAAAATACGCCGTTGCTGTCCAGGAAATAACAAAGCTTACTAATTTAAATCTCGCTCCGTGTGAAAGGGAAGTCCTTTACCTTCGGACCTGTATGCTATAATCTCACTTGAACGAGAAGACTAAGCGACAAAATTTACGAACTATACAGAGACATGAGTCTAGTCAAAGAAATGTTTCGTCGCTGGTGGCCAGATCTTATAGGCCAAATGGACAACAATGCTCCTAAAGGGACGATCTATTGACAGGGAAGAACTCCAGAAGGGACGATTTTTTAACAGCCAAGACAGAAAGATCACTCCTCCGGTAGAGTTCACAGCTGGAAGAGACCTCAACCAGACGTTTACAATACGCATCCAAATGGGGAAACAAGGCATCTTATGCCCAAGTTCATCTCGCAGGCGCAGTCTAAGTTGAACTAAACCAAAACACCTCTTCAGTCGACATTTGCAAGTTCCTAGAGGTCCTTTTCTACTTCTCCATCTCAGTGGAGGAATTCCTCTACTGAATCCGCTTTGGCTTACTTTTGACAAGAAGAGTGGTTTCAAAAGGCCTTGTCAGCGGTGTCTCACAATGATATTAACTAGACACATGCCGCTCAAGACCTTACAGAGTTCGTTGTTGAATCAAAGTAAACTGGTTGCAGACTTGTACTGAGAAATTTTCTCTCGAATGACGTAAGGGTTAGGTCCACAACTCAACTTTTGTCTGCACCAAGGTGCATTCGTGCACAAAGGGCTCATCGGCGCGAATCCCAGTTTTGTCGAAGGAGTTTCGGGCCTGTCTTAGTTTGCTTCTAAGCTGGCTTGCGTTACGTGCAGTTCCTTTTATTCAGTTCGACCTTTTTTGGCGTTATTGTGACAAATACTGGACAAGAACCCACATAGGCGCCATCCCATCCTTTTGAAAAATATTAAGACCTTCCAAGCTATTACTGCACTGGAATCCAGAGTGAACTTGATTGTCCATCTCAGAATTTTCTCTAAATTCAAGCGAAAAGCCTATTTTGACAGGATGTCCTCTTGGATAAGGACCGCCTCGCTTGCGCTACATCAGGATACGTCAGAATTTTCATTGGAATGCCGTTGGCACTCCTTTCTAAGGCTCAAAATATGAAGTATGAAGGATGACTGCTATCTGCAGCTCGGCTACTACAGGCATCGGTAGAGTAATAATGACTTGACTTGTTGAGGAAGACAGGAAAAAAAATTGAACCTGACCCTATCTTGGTTTTGAATCAAAATAGGCTTCGAACAGCGTCTAAAAATCGTCTTCTGTGCAGGAGTCCAATGAAATAAACAAATATGGTTAAAGCCTACTTCCCTGTCCAGCCTTACACCCATTTCCCCTTCATCGACTTCAATTGTGGTTGCCTCTACGTCTAGCAAAATCTAAATCTGACAAACTGTAGGCGCCTCCCTCGTCCTGTACACTCCTTCAAAACGAAACTTGCGTGTTCCGCACTGAACGACAAACTCTTGCACAACATGAAATGAACCTTTCAATCCTTATCTTTGACTTCTCGTCGCCCACAGTCACGCGAATCGCGTCCAAATCATCCACGTGATCACCTCGCATCGCTTGCATTTTGGGCACAAGCAAACGTTACGCAAGCAATTGTTCAACCAAAACCAGATCAAAAACTCGGACGTACAGTCGAACCCCAAAAAAGTTCCCCCTAAATAAAAAAAATCTAATCCACAAGCAAATTCCTCCAAATAATCTCTTTCTTTCTCTTTTTCTCTCTTTAACCAATTTTAGTGTACAAACAACAAAGTAGACACCATTCCCATGGACAGTCGCTGCGCAGACGCAATTAAGTGCCGCGCCGTGAAAGAGAACATTTAAACTGTCACCCGTCACGCAGAAGTGAAAACAAAGTGAACCCAAAATGTCAAAGAACTTCGAGGATCCCCTCACAGAGTACGTCGTCCTGCAGATCAAGCTCGACATCGACGTGACCGCGAACGCCGATGACAACTGCGAGCCAGTGCTGAATCCATCGTCGCACCAGCAGATGCGGCGTCGCAGAAAACGAAAGAACTCCGCGTCCGTGGAGCGCACGCAATTATCGTCGTACAATCAGCCAAAGCATATTCCAGACATCCCCGAGAGGCGCACGTCCAGCTACCGTGTGCCGGAACAGGACAAGCATCTGCAGCTGTACGCCGACTGGCTGACCAGGTGCGATCAAATAGGCGAGGCCCTCGACATCTATGCATTCGTGGCGAGCCACTACACGGACCGGTGTATACCGCTGCCGCAATTAAAAGCTCTCTCGTCAACAGTGATCGATTACATAAGCAGCGCCTCGGCAACAGCGGCGAAAACAGCCTCACTACCACCATCACCGCCGCTGCCATCTGTCAGAAGAGTGCCGCCGCCGCCGGCGAGCAGCAGCAGCCGGAGCGCAAACGACGGCTACGCGATCGGCGGTGGGGCGGCGACCGCGGTCGCAGTGGAACCGTCGCTGAATGCAAATGCCGTCAGTTGTGATCGCCTGCAAGACCGCCTGAGATATTCTAAAAATAAACGCATTCAGCGATACTGGAAAGATGGTGGTGGTGGTGGGGGCGGGGGAGGGGGCGTCTGGGCCATGGGACTGTATGACGAAGATCACACTCGCTTTTGTGATGCTCTGCTGATTGATGCCTGCGAAGTGGACCCGCTATTGTGTCCCATATGCAAGGACATCCTCCGGTGCCCGGTGACGGCGAATTGCGGTCACAGCTTCTGCCGCGAGTGCTGTGACTTGGCCACAATGTGTCCCATTTGCCGCGTGAAATTTCCGTCGTCGTGTCCTCCCGCCAGTGCAGCCGCCACCGCAGCGAGTGTGTCGTCAGAGTTCTCGACGTCGTCGTCGGGAGCGTCACCGAACCTGCCGATGGCTGGCTTCTACAATTCCAATTCCAATACAAGTGCGTCACAATACGTGGATTTCGCGACAACAGCAGCAGTCACCGACAGAGGTGGAGCGCTAGTTCCGGAGATAGATAACACCAGCACAAGCGCGTCGTTGCGTAACCACGCCGCCAACGGAAGCATCAGCAATGATAATCACAGCGCCAACAGCTATAGCAGCAGCAGTTCGATGAAATTCATGCCGGACGTACTCGTCAGGCGACTGGTCGAGAAGTGGTGGGGCGCCGACTTGCAGGCGAAAACAATCAACGAACGGGCCGCCAGCTTTATGAGCCTGAATCTCCTCGATGACGCGCTGACGTTCTGCAATGCCAGCCTGGAGAACCGTAAGTACACACTTCCTTTGTTCTATTCTCTGCGTGTGTTTGTGAGCGAGTGGCAAACAGCAATTTTCTGGGTCAAGGACCCCTTGACTCTCTCTGGGGGAGTACAGAACTCCGATGCAGGGTTCATGCGTCGCCTTTGCGATGATTATGACGTAGGTACACGAACTCCACTCTTCCCCCGTCCGGTCGGGAGGGGGGGTAGGGGGTGGAGTGCTGGGTGGCATAAGGAATACACGATGAACTGGTGCTCATGGTGAAGCTGCCTGTTTTTATCCTTTGACACGACGAGAAATGTGATTTTCAGTTCAGGCACAAATGTGGGGGCTTATCCCCATGGGGGGATATCCTGTGATAGAGAGATGTTAATATTTGCTTCCGACCTTTTTCGATTGTTGTTGTTGCCGGTCGGTGCGTTCTTATTTAAATTTCCCTTTCGCCTTTGCCAACTGTGCCTACCCGCCCTAGAGGGGGGAAGTGGGGGTGGCTCACTGTAATTCGCTTCGCTGGATTTCTGCTTGGCCATTAAGGACGGAATTTATGATTCCATCGCCTCCTCTGGGGTTTATTCTCGTTTCTCGTGCTTAACGGGGTGTTTTTTTTTTGGCAATTTAATGATGGAAATTGGAGGACATGTTGGGTGGTGAGATGTTTATCGCGGGAGCCAAGGACAAAGGAGTGAACATTTATTCCACTAGGACTTGTGTAATGTGTTGGATTTTCTTTTGTTTTTTTTTTTTCAAAATTTCATCCATTGGTGTGTAATGTGCAAATTTACGAGCGTCTTTCCTTTCGGCCTCGGACTTGGCGAGTGGCATCTTGTAACTTGAGACATGGTGTCTGCGGCTGAAGGACACAACGAGGATCTGCACAGTTTGCAGAGTGATTTTTTTTGACTCTTGTTAGTGACTTATGAAGCCCTTCGCTATCTCTGTCGCATAAAGTGAGTGACTATGTGGTCTGTGGCGTTGAGTATTCTTCGGGTCACACAGTGTACTGATAGTGACATTAGTTCAAATCAAATTGCTCCTTCGAATGCCACGCAAGCATCATGACAGTCCATGGATGTCCTTTGCGAGGAAATCAAAATTAATGAGGGTCCAAATTAAAGGATTGTTGTCTCGTTCCGGAAATGGGAATGACTTCATCCTTTGTGAGCTCTTCACATCGATTTCGATTACGTCCGATGAAGGCATTTGCTTTTGATTGAGTGCGGAGGTGGAACTTATTCGGTTCATGGAACAGGCATTTAGTTGAAATAAAATTACACTGATTTGTGAGATCCATATGTTACACCAGATTGACTTTTCTCACTTTTTCTGAGGCTCACAATTTTTGTGACTATCACAATTTTTGTGACTATCACAATTTTTGTGACTTTCACATTTTTTTTTGCAGGCAATCTACACTTTTGCCATTACAAGCAAGGTGGGTATAATTTCAGTGAGAAAGAAAAAGTGCTCAACTCACAAACCTGTTCCTACAAATTCATTCATCCTTACACCCCCTGTCAAATCTTGTCCTATTCAGTATAATCCTCTATGACAAAATCTCTACTCAGCTGACATTCAATCACAATCCTGTGTGACGCCTAACAGCTTCACCACTTTTAGATCTGTCAAGAGAATTATGTCAGTTCCCTCAGTTCCCGTGGGAAGTCTTCCACACCACTGGATTTCCACCTGTTCCACCTCAAGGCTTTCCATTCACAAATTTGTCACATCCGTTGCATAATACCGCCTTCGCAGTTTCTTCTCATATTTAATTCAAATCTGAACCATTATCTGACAGCCCTGTCAACATTGTCCTCCCAACCGAACCTCCCCCCCCCCTCCCCACCCACACGGTGGGGTGACTCAACTCAAACAGCAGCAGCACCCTCTAGAATCGTCACGTTACACGTTACATAAAATTACCCTGTTGAGGTGTCAATTATTATGTCATCCTTGGAGGAAATATCTTCTCCACAGATATCCACACCAATCAGTGTCGCTTCGCGATAAACGCGCACAACGGAATTATTTTTCGTTTTCCAAACCCACCAGGTTGGACGGAGGTGAGTGGGCGAAATCAAGGTAATCAGTAAATCATTTGGAGCTGATAGTCCACCGAACGCCCACACCGCACAAATCGAATTTAATGACGAACCGATATGAATCGATCGATCGCAACTGAAATAGTCGGTCACTCGCTGCTGCCACACGAACACGGCGACAACACAGAAAACGTATGCGGTGCGTACGTACAGACGCCTGACACTCGGTGGCGTTCGGTGTTCTGTTTGCGTTTGTTCTCGAGTGCTCCCATCGATAGTTCGACGACAGTTGTGACGGAGTTTTGTTATGCAACTCACGGGCATTTCGTTCGTTTGATGATATAACCTGTCTCCGCCGCCGACGACGACGACGTCGACAACGACGTGGACTTGAACGTTCTGTTTCGTTGAAGAACTACTATTCATTTGATATTTATATTGCGGCCGCCGCCGCTTCAGATCAACCCCCTCGATTGACGACATATTCGCACGTCCAGACGGGGCTTTCTGTTGCGCACCGATAATTAAAAGCGATCTCCAGTGGGTGCGGGGAAGTTGAAGGGATGTGACATACAAGGACAATAAAACGATGAACGGTCATTTCCGGCTGACTAAGCACGTGGATATTGACAGTTTGATTGTTTATTGTCGATTAAGGTTTTCAAGCACTTGTGTCGCTCCTTGCGTTCGCTGCCGTAATGGCGTTGCGGGGAAGCGGCAATAAGAGTTAATTGACCCTCTCAAGGGGTGACATTGTGCAGTCGATTGAAATGCGAAGGGGAAAGTCGTTTTTGTGAACCGCAGAAGTGATTCTGCGGAAGAGGACGGTCGTAGTGACTTAATGAATGAGTCGCAGTCTGGCTCTGAGTTGACGTTCTTTGGCAAACAATTATTCAGTGGCAGACATTGGAATTCACTTGCACTTTCATGTGAATTTTCCCCTATCAATGTGGCGGTGTGGAATGGAGGAGAGGGAGTTCGGCAGATGAAGGGGAAACTTGTATTCTCTTTTAATCTACGGTGGCAATACGACATTTCACAGTTCTTGAGGTGTGCACAATTAGAGGCCAATTAGGCACTTAAACGGTGTTTTCAAAAGTGGGTAGCTTTGTGGAAGAATTCTTTTTTAAATTCTTCAATTTGGGTCAAACATTGTTAATTGTACAAATGCCTGTTCAGAAAGTTTGTTGTCAAAACATAAAACATGTTGACCGCAGTTTCTTGTTCTGAATTACAGTCCAAAATAGTCAAAAATTAGCCACATCAAGGAGTTAGCAAAGGAAGTAACCGCAACCCAACGAAGTTAAAATCATACAACAAGAGAAGCTTTTGCAGCTTCTTAAAATTAATTAAAATTTTTTTTGACCTGGGACTCGGCAACAATGCCTATCCAGCGAGGACGGTCTCTTGCTAGCTGCCTTCAGTTGCACACCAAAAGTTGATTGATTTCTTTCTGAGGCTTTTTCAGGCGGCTCTACATGATCTAGGCCTCCAATGAAGCTTGATTAGTAGCATGTCACTCTACAGCCATAGAACCTTTTCCTCCAGTTGTCTTTGACGCAAACAGGATGACAAATCGCACGTACGACTCGAAAGAACTTCATCGACCGTTTTTAAGAAACTTACAAATTTCTGCTCCATACAGCGGGACAAAGATTACCAAGGTGCTGTACATATCTGATTTGGTCTTTGGAAAGAGGGCTTTGTTACTCAATTGCCTCTTGAGCCCAAAGGAACAGCGTCTAGCTACTAATTTGATTGGCCTTATTTAATGCTTAGCCGAGGAAGATAAGTACTTCATCTTCACAACTGCTTACTCAATGCAAATGCATTTTAATTGGAAACAGTAGCTAGAGGCAACTTGGACGGACGCGTTTATTACATTTACACTTTGAAACCAATCATCTACATGAAGCACCGTAACTTTCTTCTTGCTGATGGCTTACAGCATTTTAAGCCTTGATCTCTTTTTTAATGTGATATCACGACGAGGGGTGGAGTGCAATAACTTCAGAGTCCAAATCCGGCGAACAAAGACCGGAATGAGGTGGTTCGAATTTTCATGGCACTTCTGTTTCGGAATCACTGACAAAGGTCACTAATTTCATCAAACTCTACCATTCCGAGTTGCAACAAAGACTATATGCCACATAGCACGAATGATATTAGAAAAGATTGAAATGGAGTGGAATAGGAACAATAAGAATACAAGTTTTGAAAAGGTGGAAATCCCTAAGTCAACCTACGGCTCAAACTTTGCAAACAAATCCTTGTTATGCTGCAAGATTGAAGACAATGGTGCTCTAGTCTCATTAACGTCCTCACATGATCATTCAAAAGAGATTCTTAAATACACATGCATTTAAGTTCAAACTCTGTGCCGGGATCCATCCTGAGGTTTGATTTAAAATGAAAGAAAAACCACATAAATTTGAGTGCGAACTTAAAAAGTTTACTATTGATAAAAAGAACAGTTCATGGCATTTACATTTTGAAAATGATAGCCACATACGTTGGCTATGACTACGTCTAAGGTGGTCCACTTGAAAGGTCCAATTTTGAACGACTATTTTTGGGTTCTGTTTTTGGGTTCTTAAGCGTCAATCGTAGCTGGTGCATGAGAAAGCTCATAGGCCGTCAACATGGTCAAGCAGATGAGAACGATGACGAATCGATTTGTCACGTCTTCGTGGTGTTAGCTACAGCTCCTATAGTCTCTTCATTACCTCCTGGAAGTGGTCTTATTTCCAGTAGTGTAAACTGCGATTCTGATTTGCAGATGGTTTTGGCAAAAGCGGTTTCAGTAGGTATGAAGTTTCTCCTTCCGCCAGAAAAGACATTTCTCATAGAACACAGATTTTCATAATATAGATGAACATCTTACAGAGACAGTTGTGATTTGAGTCTTTCCACGATGGCTTGCCAAACGTCAGTGAACAAACTGGCAAGGAAGTTTGATAGGAGTCACGTGGGATCTGTCAAAGAAATGCCCGTTGAAAATCAAACCTCACGACGAATCATCCTAAAGTTTAAGAATTGCCCCAAAATTCTAAACTTTCCATCTTATCCAGGATTGTAATGACGGTTGATGGCGAACTCCTAACTATCCAAACCATCAAACTAAAAGAATGTGCATCAAATTAAAAATTTGTCACTTTGTTGCTAGTTGCCCATAATTTTGCTATAAAGAGGCGACTGACATTTGTGAAAGCTTAGATTTCCCAGCTCTTTCAAAGACAAACTTAAGAAATTTCGTAACAAACCCCTGTTTCAAAAGATGAGATGACATTTGCCATTTGACAGTCGAGAGAAAAAATGTGATCCGCGCACCAAAACACGTTCATGCCACGGCTTTTCAATAAATACAGATAAGACTCCACAAAGAATAACCACCTTTAAGATGCTTACATCATCTTGGTTGCTATGAATAAAATTCAGAACTATCTTCATAACTTTCCTCCTGCAATTTAATGCATAACCTGAACTTTTACAGTGACGGTAGAGGTTCCATTATGCAACAACCCCCCCATCACCATCAATTTTAAATATCATATATGAGATGCTCTCCGGCTGAACTTTATTGTCATTGGTAATCTGTCAGTTTTGGGTGTATCTATGCGACTGACCTTGACTGTTTGATAATGACACTAAATTTAAACACTCCACCTAAACACCGAAAACATGTGTCATTGCTCTGCGCATTGTCTAATCGCATGTCGTAACCTTTCACTTGCGACTTTGAGGGGAAACAATAACGATTCTAAGGAATCACCGAAACCAGTAATCTCCTCTTCGGTCCGTTTGACGCACAGCCAGATTGTCTGTGATTCGGAAATGTTTCATGTTCATGGTCAGGTAGGCCATGATGTACGTGAATCATTCCCACATTGCCTTTGAAAGTGATTTGATGACAATTGCGATCTGTTTGATTGTGAAATCAGAGGGTGATGTCATGTGTGGGATGATTATGAAATTCGTTTTTAAATGTCACTTCTTGACAGATGCGATTGGAAGAGTCTGGACGCCATGGTTACACGACTTGTTGCTGTACAATTTGGAGTGTTCAAGATGTTACGTCATCATGTGAGTTTGAAATGCCCAAAACCGTTATTTCATCGCAAATTCAATGGAGGTTTTGTCAAACTATGAAATGAATCAAAGCTACGCCCATGATTTGACATTTTTTGAGTGTCAGTTGAAAAAGGAAAACACGCGTCCCAAAATGTCGTAGACGTCAGATTTCAAGAAAACTCATCCAATCATGATAATCTCTGCAGCCTTAATTTCCTTCATTCCCCTCGACGATACTGAGCGTGAAATGATTTTGAAGATGGCTCTCTACCTCTCCCCCGCCCTGCAGACATCCCTAAGGATTCTCAATTTGTCGGACGATAAGTCACTTATCAAAGCTCTCCACCGCTGCTCATTCACCCAGAAACTTCATCTATTCGAGGACCAGCCAACCAGAGGTGAGAACATGTATTCGCCATAAATCTCATCCACCTTCGCTCACTCTCGCTCTCAGTCCCTCTATTTCCCCCCCCCCCCCCCCTGATGGGATCCACTCTCCTTTCACGTATCAATTGAACTTTTAAAAGTCAATAAGAGTTTGGCTGCCGCCTGCTCTCAAATCATCAAACGAAAAGTTTTACCCCACCGACGCGCGGCATCTTTTTCCTGTACACTCTCTCGTGCCCTGAATACAAGTAACCCTCGACGGCTTACGCAGCAAATTGAAGTATACCAACCTTTAGTCGAACGACCTTGTGTGTAGGGTACATATGTACGCTCCGATGACGATGACGCAGATCTTTGTTTACCTTGCCCTGGTTCAGACCGTGTTAGGTGCACATAGAGCGGTCCATCCGGTACAGAGATGCGGAGTTTGAAGGACGGCCCTGACTGGGTTACCGGCGGCCGCCTTTGAAACTCTTACGTAAATATGCGCAAAAATGTTCATTAAAAGTTCGTTAAAAGTTCAAATGGGTCCCTTCGGTGGTGTAGCAGTCATGATGATGATGATGACGATGAGATCAGACACGGGGGATGATGGCAACGGATGGATATTAGAACTGCTTGAGGAATGTGAAGTATGCAGACCCCAAACCATAGAAATCAAATGAGCACATGCTGTGAGTTTATGCGAAGACGGAGGGACGTGTATGCGTCGCACCATCACATTACCCCCTCAGTCGAGAAGACAGCAATCTCCTCATTCTCGCCGAGCACGGCATGGGACCCCACATACCGCGCACCATCTCAGCCGCCAGCAATGATGATGGTGGCGGCGACAACGCAACGATTCCGACGACTCCGACGACGACGCCGAAGACGGAAGATATAAACAAAAATAAAATATTCTAAACGTGCGACCACTGTCACGTACTGACTGTGAATCTAGCTGCTCGTCGAGCCGCTCCTCACCGCTCTGCGCCAATGGCAAGCGAGAGATTCTCTGCCCGGATGGTTTCTCACTCCCTCTTGCCCACAAAGTTTGACATTTTTGAAAAGTTTTGCGAAACACATCCATTTATGGGAATAATTCTTCCTTTTTGTCTCTGCTCGTTCACTTAGCGGTAATTATGGATAAATAAAAGGGCAAGCAACCACCGCCACTTCCTCTTCCGGGACGACTCTCTGCGGCCGTCTCTTCTCCTCTCTTTCACATCTGCACACCGCAGTATGTGTTCTCTTTCGCTTCTCCCATTATGGCATAATTTCATTTCTGTCACATTTCCCATAAATGTCAACGCATTCCTGTTGAATATTGAATTATGGGGCGGAGAATGGTTCTTTTAAAGTTTCTTTTGGGCTAGAGGCCCCACCCTACCCCAAACCACAACCCGACTGCTTGCTCTCCCCCTGTCAATGTCATTGAGCTTGTGTCAAAATGAGGTCACACACAAGCACACCGACAACGACGACGGGGCGCGATAAGAGTGCATTAGAGTGGCTTTCTGTGTGTGTATATGCGAGCTGAAGAACACACTTAAGCAAGCAATTAAGTGAAATATTTGGCGTTTAGCTCATTTTCTATTGTTCCTTGTAATGAGTTTTCATTCTGTTGGCATTTTCTCATCCTTCTCCTCAGTCCTCAAGTCGCCGACCGCCCCACGCCCAATCGGCTCATTTTTCTGACAGATTTATGGCTGCCCCATAAAACCAACTGAAAACAGTTTGCTTCTCCCATTTTTTTGGGCACACACTAAGCTCAACACCGTGGAGGTTGCAATCCACTCTGTACACCGCCACCTTGTAATGCAGGTGGTAGGTAGGAAATTTGTCGGAAGGAGCTGTTGCTGCGGTCGGTCGGCAGAATGAATATTTGATGCGATGTCGGAATTTGGGTTGTGGCTCTGAGACTGCCTGCCCTTTGCGCAGGAAATTGAATTTGAAAGACTTCATTCATTCCTTGCCATTTTGTTGGCGTTCACTTGTTGAAAGGGAGTGCTTGTGGTTCTTAATTTAAAGGTAAATAGTCCTCAAGGAGAGAGGGAGGCTGGCAGGGAGAGAGAGTGATTGCTGTTCAGCGGGGAGTCCTGAAAAAAAAAACCCCAAGCGTACTCGTACTTTGTGTGTGCGTGGGCGTGGGCGTGGAGGTGGGAGGTGGGTGAAGTATACATTTTTAGGGCGTAATTTGAAACGTTTGATTCCTTCCATCAGCCGCTTGGTGGAGAGGGTGCGGTCGGGTGACGGCAGTCCTTTATTGAGGTTCTCGTTTTTCCGCTTCTCTACTCCTGATTGGAAAGACAGAAATGTCGGTTGCTTGATGATGTTGCTGTTTACTTAGTGGTGCTGCCTTTTTGCCTGTGGAGCGGAAAATTGACGAACAATTGGTACTTACGCTGAGGACGGGGGCCTTAACCCAAAACACCATTTGGCGGCGAAATAGATAGGCTCGCATAAAAGCCAGGGACAGAATCGAAAACGATTTACTTGTTTGAGTTGTTCTCAAGTTTCTCATCAATTTGGAGTATGATAGGTTCGCATTTAAATGCCGCATAAAGTGTGCCGGGCTGGGAGGCTTTCGATCAGAGATGAATAAATTCGGATCGCTTTCCTTGCCATGTAAATGGAGAATGGTGATAAGTTGGGAAGGGGATTGTAACTCGATGATGGTTTTACTAGAACGAGATGCTTCTTTGAATTGGAAAGTTAAAGCAGCACTCATTTGCTTGGAATCATTTTTAAGTGGTTCTTAGTTTTTATTTTGGAAGACAATAGCAGGCCTTGCCTGAGCCAGTGACAACACTTTGTGGGTAAAGCTTGCAAAATATGTTGACTGAATCTCATACAAGTACACATCATAACGGAGAACAATTTCTTGTAGAAGAGTATACAATCTTCGGTACTTAACTTACTTATTGCGGCGCTCTGCTTTCAACGTAGCAGAGCCTACGGCCTAAACTGTAGCCTCTGACCCATAAAAAGCAGGGTCCAAGAGCTTCCAATGTAGTTTCTGGGATTCTTTTGAAACGTACCGTTCATGTGTTCTTACTGTCATCTTTGAATCCTTATAGATTCGAACCCGTGACACTTTAAAAATGAGACGGGTGTGAAATGTCAATGTCATCCTACAGTTTTATTCATTTTGTGGTTTCAAGTTGATAGCGCTAGTATTGGACACCTGTCAAGTTCAGCTGGCATTTGAAGTATAACAATATTATTTTCTTCTTTGCCATTTACAGTGATGGATCAGTTTCGATTCAGTTTAGTTCAGTTTGCATTGAACGAATGAATGATTGAAAATTGATAATATTGCAGGATCCGAACCAAGACCTCCCACTTAGGAGTCAACACCTTCCCTATTTTTAATTACTATTAGGCATCTTTTATTGGCGTACTGTCATTATTACACTATTTAATTAATCTTGGCACAAGAGCGTCGACATGACAAAATGTCGTCGTATTTTGGACTTTATATAATCATCTTGTATTCCTTCACATTCACATATTCTTGGCGTACACTTTAATTCTATAGATTCGAGGAAGCCAGGATTCCACATAATTGGCATATAAGGGAGCAGTTGATGTGAGTTTAAAGACTCCATTCTCCTTAGGCGGACAGAGACATGCGAATCAGAGGCGTGCACGTGTGGATATAGTGTCGAGGGCTGATTGCACGTAGTGTGCCAATGCCCCTTTATAATGACATTCGGGACCTGGAAGATATGCATTGATGGGTGTTACGATATCAGTCTGGTCCTTCAGACTAAAGAAAACATAAAGATCCCATTAGGAGTTTTCATAGAAAAGCGTTCTGCAGACATCGAGTCATAATGATTCCTGTCTTTGTGGCAGCATACAGTAGGGTACTGCCTAAGAAAAGGAGCCATACTGAGAGTAACATAGTTGCGCAATTCGGCAAGACACTATTGTACATATATACGAGTACCACAGGAAAACAGGGGCCCATCAAAATAAGATTCAGATTGACCGTTCTTCAAAGTATCAACACTTGGTTGGCGTTGCAGAGACATGAATTGACTTTGAAGCAGATCCGTTTCGAACCTTGCCAGAGAAGTTTCTTCTCCTTCTTCTAGTAGCGCTACAGTCCGGGGTTGACCTGGGCCTCAACCAACATGCCTCTCCAGCCAGCACGATCTTTCGCCAGTTGCGTATTCCAAGTTGGTTGAGATCCTTCTCCTCTTGTGTGCGCCACCTTAGCCTAGGCCGTCCTCAATTGCGTTGTCCCAATGGCTCGGACTCGAAGACAGAGCAGCTTCTTCACACAATGGTTTTGCATGAATGTTCCTGCTTCCTTGATTCTGCTTCTTGAGAGAACCCAACTAGGTTAACTGATAGACACCTTTGATCGGCTAATCCTTAAGAGTTCAGTTTTCCCATGCAGTTTCGATACACTTACCCCTTTCCGAAATTCGTTTTGACGTTGGGATGCTAATTTGTTTGGTCCTATAGGTGGCAACAGTTAAAATCCTTAAATTTGCAGCTGGGCGGCACGGACCTATGCATACAGGGCAACGTTGGATCACACTCAGCCTGGGAAGATGTCAACTTCTCCACCTAACTTCTGAGTCCTATTCACGAAAATGTTGAAACAGAGAAGAAGTCAACTAAATTCAAAAGAAGGCAAGATGGACAGAAGCCTTAAGTGTCTCTACCGTTTATTTGTGGCCCGCAACTCAATGTCAGTCCCTCAGAAACTGAGGCGTTTGACATGTAAATCACATGACAAAAGCATTTTACGCATTAGTTTAGGCGACTTCACCTGCTTATGTAACACTTATCGACACACGTTGCCCTCATTGGCATCGAACTCCGGTGCTATTTCTATTATTCGCCCATTCGCATGTCATTGCCTTCAGATTGTCACTCAACTAGCTTTCCAAGACAAATGCACTGAAATCCATCATAATCCACTTAATTCTGTCCCCAGCCCCCAAGACCTGTCGCCGCACGCACAGAAAACAATTTTCAAAATCACATGCGTCTCCTGTCAGTCTCCCATTCGACACATGACACATGACACACTTTGAATATTATCCCCCACCGCCCAAACAGCTGCCAACTGGTCAAAGTACTTGCTCATGTCGCCGCGAACATGGAATTCCCTCCCAAGATCCGACAGCAACGATGGCAACGAAAACCCAAGAATAATCTATTTTCACAGATCCGTCCATCGAACCAACGCGACAATTTCATTATCATCGGACGCCAACAGTGTGTGCGTTACATAACCGAGGCGAGTCAATTGACAGCTGAGTTGAAATGTCACACACAACCTCAAGCAAACGAGAAAGAAAAAAACCTAATGCGTCCATTGTTCATGAAACGAAGCAAGAAACAAGTATTTCAGCTTATTCTCGTTCTCCATTGTCGTCATCATTATCTTCTCCTTTCTTGCGCCGGCCGTTGCTTGTTCTCAGTGCCGGAGTTCCACTTGAATCTCCCAAACAAAAAAGTTATTAAATAAGCAATGACCTTTCGCATGAGTCACTCGGACAGTTCTCATTTTCATCTGAAAATACGACAACCCAAGCCAACCGCCGCCGGTACGGTGTACATGAGTAGTTCCTCGTCGTTTCAGGCAGTTTTTTTGTTTTTTGTGTGTTTCGCTGCTTTTTGTTTAATTAATTAAACATTTTTTGTGCGGTGTCGTCCTAATGACTATGTGTTCATTGGCCGGTTTATGTGTCTCCCGCCCGTCCCACCCCCCCCCCCACCGCTCCGCCACGCGAACAGCATAAAACGTCTAAAAATACAAAAATTTGTTTGTTCGTTCCCCACAACAACAACAAAAAATTATCATCAACAATAGTGCTGCGGCGGCATGGGGTCAATAGTTTTTCTTTTTTTGTACGGCGAAGCCGAGTGGAAGATGGGCGTTTTAAAATAGCTGCCAAGCCGGGCGCAGTCGAGATGAAGGGGAAATTTGTAAATTTCCAAATTGTTTATTATTTAACAAAAAAACGAACGGTAACGAAGGCGAAGGCAATCTCTTTTTGGCGGAGCGGCACATTCCGCGTTCTTATCGCGCCTGGATCGGTGGCGGCGGGCCTTGTGTACACACTGGCGGAATTCAATGCCGAAGTGGGTCATGTGCTGGTTGTCGATTCGACGCTGTGCTTCCTTGTGTACTTTTTCGTTAGCCATATGCACTCAAGCGATTACAGGGTTCTTTTGTTCGACATCAGGTGATGTCAGAGGAGGGGGGGGGGGGGGGGCGATGTTAATTAACTCCCACTACCGTCACCATTGTTGTCCCTTTCAGTCAGGTGGGGGTGGACGACATGATACTCTGCGTGATTTGTAAACGTTGATTGCGCGGTTCTGTTGATCGCCTGTCATTTGCGGCTAAATGGTGGGCGAAGTTGTGCCCGAAGGTACATGCGACGTAGTGGAGTGGGAGTCAAAGTACGTGGGCCGTCAGGAAAAATATTGACATTGTCCTGTTTTTTCATCAACCGCACGACACGAGGGGTTTGTTGCTGCGGATGGAACTAATAACAAGGCAGCTTATCTTTTTGTTGTGACATCCTATCAAACGTTTTATCAGTTCAGTAGGGGTAATGTTCGTCAGGAAATAACGGGAAAAAATATTGGCTTTTTATCTGTTGGATGTGGCGATGGCTATGGCTTGCAAGCATTTTTTTCATTTGTGTCAGGAGACTCACAGGACAATGCTGCTCTGAGCTCTACAAAGCTCAGGAACAGCTCTCGAACAGACATGAAGGAAGCAACGCCGACTTCTCAGACAGGAAAAAAGGAGCATGACATGGAGCCGCGAACCGAAGCATACTGGGATGGAATCGGGCAATTTGTTGAAGAATTTTGTCTATTTCGAGAATTTCCACTTGAATTTGGACGAAAAAACGAACTTTGAGCATTGAGCATCGATGAGAAATAAGTACATTCCTCGCTAAAAATGGATCTCAGTTGGTATGCCATTGTGCCAGTTTCACAAACCCATAAGTTAACGATACCAGCTGGGTAATCTAATAAAGATGTGGTCTCCTTGGTTTGGAGTTGAAAATACTGGGAACAGGAACACAGTTGCTTTTTGCTCTGCAAATTCATGTTTTAAACGTTTATCCTCGGCACCGTCTCTTTCAAGTTGCTGACAAGACTCAAAGACCTGTCTCGCTTTTCCAAGCCAGTGACATACTTTAGATCTACTACCCTCTACTCATGGGAAGACTAATCACGCACGAGACGAGAAATAGTTCCTGAAGGAGCTGAGCTGTGCTTCCTGAAGCGTCATCTAGGAATTCTGTAAAAGATTTTCACGCGTATATCCCTTGAGCCAGCCGAGGCACTTCCGGTCAGGATTTGACGGCCCGTCGATGTACTCTCTCCACGGTCCGTCTCAATCGACTGCTAACTCCTTAATGGAATAATCCAGAGGCACTACCGCCCACAACGGAAGAGGGCCTAACTTCTACAACAACTACTCGTGCTGTGCGTGCTACTGTTCTCTCACGAGTAGAAGGGGCCTACAGCCTTTTGCCGTCTCCGAACGGCGAGATTTCAGAAGCTTTTCAAAGACAATTGATATTCTTTGAATTTTGTCAGCAACTCGATAGAGGTGGTGCCGTGAAAAAATGCGAGGTGTCCCATCCGGGAATCGAATCCAGACTTTCTGCTTGCCGATCGATGCACTTAGCACTATGCCACGGCGACCTCTGCTAACTCCTTGTGGCTTCCAAATGAGGACAGTCCTTGCTATGCCCGCTCCCAGTTTATGTAATGAGTGGCCTATCCATCTCCACTTTCGATCTTGTATCCCTGCAGCGATGTGTAAGAGCTCTGCGTTCGTTATCCGTCTAGAAGACCTTTAAGATTCGTCTTAAGCATTTGAAACTTGCCAGAAATGATATTGGCTATCTTTCGAGTGTTACGTCTGTGCAGCAATACGGATTTCACGTTGAGGGAGTTAGAGAACTGGGTGGATCTTCAGACACTGTCACGTAAGAAGTAGGCAAGACGACATTTTCTACACCTCTATCCTTACACAAAGTGCGGCTAATAGTGCAGAACTTGCTCTCGAGTCTAGCAACAAAGATGCCTTGAGCCGGTTCGTATCAAATTTGTCTTGGCAATGCTGATTTTGAGACCATCTCTTTTGGGCGTTGAGGTGCAGAGGGTGCAGTTTGTCCTGTAGGACAGTAGGCATATGTCATCATTGGTAGTGGAGTTCGTGAATTTTGTCCTTCTAAGACTCTTTGTTCGGCCTGGTACAAGATCTAGGAGTAGATTGAGCACGATAGTTAAAAACAGGGGTGATAAGGTATACCCTTGCCTCTCTACATCTCTCGTACCGCTAAATGTGGTGCTGTCCATATCATTTCAAGCACAACTTACCAGACGCCTCCTGCCAAAGTTCCTGAATGAGCTCAATTCTGAATGGTGATATTCCAATGTACTCCAGGGCTTCCCCTTCAGTAATATAGTTTGTTAAAAATGCGCTCGATACGAGTTTCATAGGTAGACTATGACGCCTTCCAAATGACCAAGAGAACAGCATTTTCAGGGAGCACATACTTCAGCAAGTTGTCAGTCAATCAACTTGTCAACAAATGACAGGGTTGCTCTGATACGTGCCACAAATCATGCAAGAGCTGTTCCTGGTAAAAGATTGATGCAGCGAACAGCAAATCACATCTCGTTGCTCACGTTAGTTGTCAAGAGCACTGATTGATTTTTTAGACTTGCAATCAACTTTTTTTCTACGAAGGCAAGCTCTCTTAACAATTCTAATAGTTCCTCCCATTTGTCCTGCATATTCTGTTAAACCAAGGACAACGACTTCCACACTGAACAGTCGCCTCAATATCTCAAATTTCTTCTTCTTCTTCTTTTTGTGGCGCTACAGTCCGGGTTGGACCTAGGCCTCAACCAACATCTCAAATTCCTAGTCCACAAACAAATCCCCGGGAAGAGAAGGAAAATTGTTTCAAAGCTTTGTAAAGAATCATGTTTTTTTCAAATCACATCACCCCCTGAATTGTGTCTCTACAACGATGGCCGTAAGGTCGAACGACACACACGCAACACGCAACACTGCACCAAGCCACCCCTGACCGCCTCATTTCGCAGCTTAGGCAACTTTTCTCAATTAAGCACAAAATTATCATAAAATGCAAAACACACAGTTCTCTACTCGCAATTAAGCGCCTCCGACAGAACGCTTCAGTCGTGTCTCGTGTATCACTTCTTGGGCGAACAAAGCAATCCAATACGTGCACTCGGTCATGTTGTGTGATTCATTCAAAAGTATCTTTTCAGAATTCAAATAAAGTGGCAAACAGCCCCCCCCCCCCCACCCTTCATAGCAACAAATACATATGTCGAGCGAACTTAAATAGCGGCTCCCCCGCGCGCCCACAATCCCAAGCGACTCCCTGTTTTGACTAATGAGGCCAAAAGCCACACAAAGCGCAAGAAAACTGAAAAGACATATTATTGCAGTAACAAAACCGAGGCGTTATGCAATCCCCAGGCAACGACGACGTCGGCGATGGCGATGGCGACGCGACAACAACCACGATGATGTCGATGTCTGACAGCAGTAGTAAATTCTAATGTGCACTCGATGACAGAGGTACATCCACATACGCGTGCTATCGCGTTTGTCTCCTTTCTCGGTGTGCAGTGCGGTCGGTGCGGTGCGGCAGCAAAACAACACGCTGCACTGCAATCATTGATTAAGTCACATTCGGTCGCAGTCGCACAATAAAAACCTTGTAAGAGAATTACAATTACTAAATATTATTTATACCTCTCCCTCTCTCTCTCTCTATCTCTGTCTCTGGCCACCCCTTGTCTCCCTGCAGGGCTCTGCTTCGTGCTGCATTCTTCTCATTTATTGCATAATTATCGCAATCATTCGTTGCGCCTTTCTGTACGACCAAGACTACGACAACGCCAACGACGACGCGTCGTATGTGTACTTGTTTGACTCTTTTTTTTTTCCGTCAACTCAAGGCTTCTCCTGCTGCGCTACTGCTGCTGGTTGCGGTACCGTGTCTTGTGTTGCGCTGTCGCATAATGTTCTCCAGAGTGCCCCTTGGAGTGGTTCTTATGGGATAAACAACACTCCCACCTCTTTGTCGCTATAAATAAATTAAGTGCTTGCCATTTAGCACGAAAAAAAGAAACGAGTACACACCCACACATAGAGAGAACATCGAGCCGGGTATCTTTCGTGAATGTGAACCTAATTAAGTCAAAGTTGTTACCACGCTCTTGAGATTACCTCACTCCTGTCGAATGGATCTGTCGGGCTAAGACCGCGCGCACGATTGCCTATTCATTCTTCAACACTCACCACTTTGTCTCGCAGTCGATCAGTGTGTGCTGGCAGTCGCAACGACCACGATAAGCCAGCCGCAGCAAAACTCGAAAAAAAAAAACGAAACGAACGAAACCAGGCCCCCCGTGATATGGAAACGTCTTGTGGAGCAGTCTTATTGCACATTTAGGCATTTATTTACTTCGGTGCCGTTTTTTTCGTCGTTTTGTTTTATGTAACAGTCCGACGACGGATGACTTTGACATACTTTTCACGAACATGAACGCGAGTGCAGGGGGTGCAGGGGGGGACAGCATAACTCTCGTCTCTTGTCGTTACTCTCGTTCGGCTTAAGCTGAAGCTTTGGCTTTGTGCAATGTGCTGTCACCTTTGGTTGAGGAGATTCAATCGCTTGCTCTTTGCACACACTGGGCGAAGAGAGCGAGAGAGAAGTGGCAACACACATACTGCGGTCCAAGCTGTAGATACACCGGTTGCTTGTCGCTGTATTTGGTTGTGGGGGGTAGAGGGGGTATGACTTCTGTTTTGGAGCGGCACGCCGAGGACGGTGGAAGCGACGCAACATTGTTGATGGCATTCGCAATTTTTGCTCCAAATTTAGACTTTACACTCACACTGTCGCACACCAGCCCACACAGTGCCGCACACAGCCGATGAAGAGATACAGCCAGAGATACTTTCAAAGTGTTTGCCATGAGCGTATAGTTTTTTGCTGCCTTTTTGAATATTACATAATTGGTGTGGGAATTGTCTGTGCTTGACTATGGGGCCCGACTTGCGTACTTCTGTCTGCCTTCTGGTTGTTGCTGTTTGCTGCTCGCCGCCTGCTGCCTACCGCCTGCTGCCTGCCTGACCTAATGGGCTCGAGCTGCACACGTAGCATGGAGACATAAACGCTTGAGGCGATGTAATCGTCTCCCATTTTTTTATCCTCTCCTCCTGCTTCTTGTTTTGTGTGCCATTTCGGTGGGATATGGTTTCAAGCTTTCAGCAAGCCATGGATTACAGCGATGGAGATGAGAATCGGGGTAGTGGCGGACACTTTTGTAATGGGAGACAGCATCTCTTTTTTACACTCTGCGATCTGCAAACAGTCCGGGGCGGGGGCGGGGGTGTGTTCTGTCTTAAAGAAGCAATTTGAATGATTAAAGGACATTTCTCTTTGAGAGATGTTTGAGGAGAGACAATTGCGACACTTTACTTGGGTGATTGAGTTTGCAATTGAATCGCGACGGGAGATGGTCGTTAATGACACTATTTCAAGACTTTCCAGGGAAGAGGGTGCATTAGTGGAGACCGGGAATTTTATTCTTTGAAACTCTGCACAGATGGAGATGATGGTGGCGAGTCAAAGTGAATTTGTGGAGAGACAGAATATAACCGGATTTTGAATGTACTTTGAATCGAACTGGCTGACATTGGATTGTCAACTTAATAAATATCGGATGTGTTTTTTTTTTTTTGCATTTTTGCCGCGAAGAAGGTCGAGGTTTGTGTGAGGAAACTTGTTTACATACCGCGACTGTTTGCATAACTACACTGTTAAACCTTCTGCTTGTAAAAACTAACAATTAGACTTTTTACAACATTTAGATTTTAATTTTATGAAATTTGTTTTTAAGTCTGTGCTTTCGAAGTTACAGTGGAACACTTTGAAATTGTCTTTAGCTACGTTTGAGCCACTTGATGCGATTCAAAATGGACAAGGTTAAGCAAAAGGGGAGTCAACATTGAGCCCTTCACTGATGGTTGATCCTCTATTCCTACAAGTTTCCGAAGGAGAACATTCTAAGTGAAACTCAAGAGAGTGTCAATTTGCTTCGTCTGTTGTCAGGTCAGACCAGGTTGAGGTAGCTACTACTCAACTAGGTACCTTGTGATGCCACGAACCGAAGTGGAACCATATGGATGTGAATATGCGACCATTTTGATACCACGGAAACTCTGCGGTAAAATATGCTCAGAAATCTTACTTATACTGAAGTCAGCTAGTCCTCTCTAAATATTCCTGGAGACAGCCAGATTTTCTGTAATCATCGTCACGACATTTGCATCAGAAGTCATTGTATGGAATGTCAAACCTTCTTGCATGCAAATTTGTACTGCCATGATGTACGGCAAGTGTTTATTTCATTGCATCCACGACTTATTCTTTCAATTGCATCTTTAAGGGGCGTATTTGTGTTGTGAGATGGTTCCTTTTGCTTCCTAATTACCGCCTCTATTCTTCCTTATTCATCGACATGCTTACTTTTAGGCCAAGGAACACATTGCATCTTACCTGATACCTTTTGCGAATATAATCGAAAATTTTAATTTCTGACCAACTTCGATGAAAAATGTCATATTTGGGAAATTTTTTGACTGAATCAAATTCAAGTACCAATCACAAATTAAACCATAACATCGAGTATAATCGATTCATAAGCATTTGTGTCTTGATTTGATTATTGGGTAAATTTTGGGTCAATTCTCATCGAAATTGTTAAATTCAATTCTGATCGAAATTGTTAAATTTATTATAACAAAACAATATCTGGTCAATGAATCAAGATTCTGATCCAATATTTGGGCTCTATGTCAATTCTGATCAACCAATGAACTGATTTTCACTGCCAACATTTAATATGACAATTGATCAGATTTTTAGGCTTATCCAAAATTAACTTCCACTTCAAACTTTTCTAACTGGATTTTAGATATAATGACTCAAACTTACGAGTTACAAGCCAACAGAAATTTGAACCAAGAATTTTGGGAGAAAATTGAACTGAACTCAAGTTAAGCCTAATTCTGACCAACGACTTTGGGCTTTTTTATTGAAATTTTTATTTTTAGGCCAAAATTGTAAAATATTGAACATTGATATTAAAGCGTTGTTCAAACACTAATTCTGATCAATTTCAAAGTTTTTAAAGCCCTCTTTTAGGGCAAGCTAAGACACATTTTGGCACAAAATTTTAAAGAAATTCATAATTTAGATCTGAAATAATAAAAGTGATCAACACGGTAATTCTAATAAAAGCCAGCGGACAAGTTCTTAGGCATCTGCATGGCCAATGCATGTTTGATGGATGCTGTGCCAAACACTTTTTGGCCTCCATTCTCCTGGCTCTCATCTGTAATGAGAACAATAAGCACAATTCCCCTTTTGTAATCTTAATGGACACTTTTAAGCAGCGTTTTGCGTAAAGGACTATGGCTCCTATTAATATAAGTTTAGGGAAAGCCTAAGCATTGCTCAGATTTTTAGGCTGATCCAAAAAGTTTCACTTCAAATTTACTGAAATCTTGTTTTAAATTTGTCCCAAAATCAGAATTTGAGAAGCAAGCAATTGAAAGAACAATTTCGACCAAGAATATTGACAGAAACTACTTCTCCGGCGTCTCGTTAATTGCCAGAGATGATTCTCTTCAATTCTTCTATATCCGGAAACTCTTACATTCATTCAAACAAGACAAGTCAAGTCAAAAACTCTGAATTGACCTTTAGACATTGCACAACACCAGAAACAAGGAAACAAATCTTCTCTGACTGTTTTGACTAGAAGAACAAAATGCACAACTTAGCGAATGAATATGTATTTTGTTATCTCATGAGATCACTTATGCAATCTGCACGTCAAAACCTCATCACCTCTCACGAATGAGGAAAACAAACAAATTTTCAATGGCACCTCAATAAGGAAGGCCTTTTGTTTCGAAGTCAAAGCAGTCCATCTGAATCGGCCGCATCCGCACATGTGGCGCTCTTATGCGGGGAATACAAAAGCTGATCACACGAAACCCACGTGCGCCGCCTATCCACCAAATTTCATCCCTTCTGCCGCACGAAATCCGACAGGGGAATAGAATCACACACAAAATATGGCCCGAAACAGAAGTCCAAGTGAAGCGTTTCGCAAAAAATCACGACCAGAAAATTGTTGAAACAAATAAATTACTTGGGTGGTGGACACACCTCCGCCACCAGAACTAGACTTACTTCTGCGAAAGGAAACGAGGGCAGAAAAAAAAACGCGAAAAATTGAAAATTCAAATACAGGCCATTGCCAATGCGCCAGCGAATTATTTTTGCCTTGCCTTCACACACTAGCCGATTCGAGCGTGTCTGGCACTGGCACTGGCGGTACCCGGTGAACGCCTTACATAACCAGCCATCAAAACAGAAACAGCAACAAAGTATGGCAAAAATAAGAAATCATACGATAGTATAATTTAATCACACTGGCTATCATACTCGGCGGCGGACACATCCGAAATTGAGTGCCCGCGACTGTGTGTGCGTGTGTGAGAGAGCTCGGACAGGAGACGCGACAAATTGAATTCTTCGAATCGCCAAGTCCTCAAAATCAAATCAACTCGGATCACCTTAGATACGAGATACGTGATCGCTTTCGCTTGGCACGATTCCATAGCGAATGAATTTCCCCACAAAAAAATACAAAACACGCGGATAAATCGAGAGCATCCCCCCACCGTCCCAGCCCCTGGGCGACGGAACCGCCAGCATAATCAGAAGTCGCTCGCGTATGTTCACAATTTATCTTTCTATTTATCCGACGAATTTTGACTTAATGTCTTCGTGTCGCTCGAATTACTTTGAATTGTTCTTGTCATGGCCGCTAGTCGTTACGCGCGCTCCCACCGGTGGGGTGGAGAGGGGGAGGGCAAAAAATGAAATGAAGTGACAAATGAATGCGTCAACGACTGGGCTTCGACTTAATCCAATGAAACGACATCGGGTGCTTCCAGGAGATTAGCCCGATTACCGCCCTTCTACCCGCACCACCAGCAGCAGCAGAAGCAGCGGTAGCACATCCGATCTGTTACGAGAGGTGATTGTACAACAGGTACAGAGGTACGTGGTAACTACGGAGTGTCATAACCGTCGACGGCAGTAACTATTCGTGTCTCTGACGGGAGAACAAAAGAATGATTCTCAATGAATCAGCCTACGTCGTCGTTGGCGGTAATCGAACGGTTTGTCATGCGAATTTTTCGAATTATTTCTCGGATACCGCCGACGAGAGGGGATACCGATTTGTTTGCAATGAAGTGCTCTGACGAAATAAACACTTGTGTTAGATAAGACAGCACTTGCGATTTCACAAGATGATTAATTGTCTGATAGAAGTCGGAAGTGGGGAACTTTGTATTTACAGCGGCGTGACGCAGGGTTCTGATGCAGGGACCTTTGATTGAAGAAAATGTAAAGAATAGTCTGAAACGGGGATTGTGACTACAAACTGACTGGCAATTGCGTTCAGAAAAATAAAGTTTTGACTCGCCGACGAAATGCACACGCAAGCATTTGACTGCTCTTGTGAAGTCTTCCAAAATCTGTTTAAAATATACAGCTTCAGTAATTTTCGAAAACAACTAGAATTTTGAGAGGGACACAGTTTTTGCACATTTTTAGACCGCGTATTGCAAAGGAAAGACAAACAGTTTAGAACACTTCCTTCAATTGTGTTTATTTTGACATATAGTAGGGAGACTCTTAAGCTGAAGGTTCATAGTTGGAGCCCCATTCTTAACACCAAACCCGATTTAATGGTTTCACTTGGGTTTTCAAAATGCAGTCCTTCAAAGTCAGCTCTAGGTTGCCTACACCTATTCGAGTAAAGGGTGTTCATTGCCGTTCTGGTCAAAAATTTGGAACACTTCCTTCAATTGTGTCAATTTTGACATGTAGTAGGGAGCTTTTATTGACTCTGGTCTTGAGGGTTTTCAGGGGTTATCTCATACAGGAAGAAATGATTTGTGAGATGAGTGCATTTCATGATTTAATGTGCCCTTTCTAAACCCTGTCGTTCGTAGTCGGCATTGAACTCTAGGTCGCCTACACTCATACGAGTGCAAGGGGTCCCTTTCTCATCTTTTCAACCCCTTTTGCTTTCGAATTACTACCTTCTCCTTCAAAGTCAATCAATCATATCACAAAGACGTTAATGAATTACGGTTACGTTTCTTTTTTTCATTGAATTCCTTAAAAAAAAAAAAACTAACTAACAAAACTTTTAACACGTCCATCTTAATAAAAAATTTGATTTATCACAAAAACAAGATCGAAAACAAGCGAAACGAGGCAAACTACCTTTCTATGAATTTCGCTACTTTCCCATAAAACACTGTGCAAAACCGGACTGTCGGGTTGGTTACGACAAAAATAGACGTACATAAGCAATAATAACCATTTCCGCGTTCTGATTTCAGATACAAACTTAAGACAAAGAACAGAACTCCATCAACGAGAGAATGATTCATTTAACTAAATATAAACAAACACACACATAGGTTTCGTGACGGTTGTTTTTGATTTGAAATTGATGCACATTTCAACGCAGTTCAAGAAACTGGAATGTTGTTTGATATTCCGGAGTGCGCAGCACCAATTTTTTTCCATGACACTGTGTTTGAAAAGAGAGACGAAGATGCGTAGTTCTTAACGCATTATTGCCTGTCAGGAGATGCCGCTTTGTTTACTCGCGGGGCTTGTGAGCCGAGGTAGAAGAAGTTTTTCACCACCTGGAAGTTCTCCTTCTTTCTCTTTTCATGCCGCTACAATCCGCGGTGGACCTGGTCCTCAACCACCATGCCTCTCCAGCACATCAGCCATCTGCCTACAGTTTGGCACTCCAAGTTGTTTGAGGTCCTTCTCCACTTGTGGCAACCATCTCATCCTAGGCCTCTGTTGCGTAGTTCCAATGAATCAGATTCGAAGACTACCTCGACGTTATAGCTGTCTTATGTAATATCCTGACCGAGTTGTCAATGTTGTGCGTTCTCATATACCTCGTTGCCTCCCTCCACCGTTCACCCCTATTGGCCTCCTCCGCATCAAAACCAACACACGCTTCAGTGACCAATCCCGTCACTGTCATCCTCGTATGCCAGCAATTGTACGTGACAGTGCCTCGCTTTGCATAAGTATTGACTCCACTCTCAGTTGAATTATTACGACCACTGTCATCGGGTTATGCCCAAAAATTAGCTATGTTTAAATCACCACTTTTGTAGCACGTTTTTTATAATTTTAGCGCATTGTCTGACAGTTATGCGATCTATTTTCATTAATGGCACATTTTCAGCTAATATCCTGATACTTCAGGTGACAGCTATGTTTAGCAGGTGTCAAATAGCAGAGCTGTCAACTTGAAAGCACAAAATGAATGATGAGGTACTTCTATTATTTTCTGCGTGTTGCCAAAGCGTTCCTTATATTTTGTACCTTGATTATGTTGACAACACAGCCTGTGTTGGATTTAATTTTATTTGACAAGAGTTTCAAAAAGATTCACGGAAGAAAAATTCAGCATTTTGTAGCCATCCCACCGACACACTGCACCCTGAAGCATCCGTTCATTCAAATTTTTCGAGGTTGTATTGTAGTTTGAGCAACATTTTTACTTCATGGATGGTAGTACCTAGTTGGGGTCCTTCTGCACTTGTGTGTGCCATCTAAAATCAACCCTTTAGCTTGAAAGACCTTTAAGACCGTAATCTAAGATGGACTTGGTCTCCTAAACGCTGTGCCCCTAGACGTTTGACTACGCGCACGCTATTCTTTACATCCTCTCTTCCAGACGTCGCATACGCATACTCTCTAGAGAATGTCAAGTTTTGACTCCGTCAGACTGTTTTCTTGTGGGTAGTCGCAGATCCTTGTGCATAAGCCAAAACGGCCCAAAAAGCCAACATAACCAATGCCATGACACATATGCGTTCAAATTTGGACATTTTGGATGCCACTCACAGAAGCCGCGACCGACGTTTGAACGACGTCATGTAGCAAGCATAATCATTCTTACCACTGCTTACAGTTGTCGTCATACTTATGGAATTTTTGACAGTTCACATTTTTTCTCCCTGATGTTGATGTGGGTCTTGTGTCGTGTCATAGTGGGTAGACGCCGTGACTAACTTCGCAGTTTCCAATCGCCAGCAAAGTGTAGGTACCCTCAACTGCTGAAAGAATGCCAAGCACTGTAGGAGTGGCTGCTGGCTGTGGGTATGTCCACCGTATTTATTTTTCAATTTTTTCTGCTATCGGTGCTTATTCGAACTTCAAGGGAAAGACAGAAAACTCCCTTGTTTCGCCATTACCATTTGCCTGCTGGCGGTAAATGAAAATTTTAAATCTTCAATTCCCAACCGACCACCGTCCTTCGCCAGATTGCCACAACTCAACTTGAACAGCCGCCCCGCGCCGCCAACTCCTTCAAAACTTCGCCGTCCCTGACTCACGCAAACTCATCCAAGGTTCTTGCGAAAGAGCTGTACAATTTTGCAAACTTATTCTATTCCCCACGGAGTACGTGATGCGCGATTTCTTGTTTCCCCCCGTCTGAAGCCTCATTGCATAACTCCACGGTGTGGCTTGCCAGCACTTTGCGAGCAGCAGACATCTATTTGTAACCTTCCTCGAGAAACTATCTCGCCTCGTGCTCGCCGCACGGTTCCTTCGATATTCTCCAGCCCTGCAATTCGCTTCAGCGTCAATTATGTAAGAATCTCTTTCCGTATACTCGAGTTGCATAAACAACAAGTGCACGTACAAGCACTGAACACAGCGAGCGCGGCATGAGGCGCAGGAACAAACCAAACAAGGGTGTGAGAGGATGGGTGGGGGGGTGATAGTGCATCTCATTGTCAATACATCTAATGAGTATATGATTTGTGAATTACTGATTATGACATTCAAATGGCATTACGCGCTCGTATACGGTTACAACTGCCGCGAAAATTGATTCCACCTAGCTGTGTATAGGCAGCGTGCGATAACTGGCCCCATAAATAGCATAACAACATGCAACCGCAGACCTAAAAGTACGGCACACAGACGGGCGCACTCACACACGGGCGCGGGGCTATGCAGAGACATGCTGCTCGGAGCATGTAGCACTCTCGAGGCCAATCTTCATCGCCATAAGTGCTTTTCGAACGTTTGTGCGGCAGATGGAGCATGTTATCCGTCGGTCGGTTTTACAATTCACATTGCAATCGAAGGTCTTTGTACATGTGTACGCCCGTGGAAGGGGGAAGTGATATAAAATGCTTATCTCGACCTTAAACCGATTCGCTTGTGTCGTCTTCACCCCACCGAAACATGGAACAATCCGACAATAACTCGCTCTAATTATCAGACGGCGGCGACAAGCGTAATTAAATTGAGAGTGCGCCTCGCCTTGAGTGCTGTCGGATTCTGGTTCAGCGTGTGCCTGATGGTTTATGACCTAGAAAGCAATATATTCCCGATGCCTGGCGCTGATGTGTTCTGCTTTTTGTTGGTCTGGTCTGTCTTCCACGGTTTTCGTGAATTGAACGCCTCCCCGAGGGAGGGAGGACGACATCATAACAAGATTTCACCAAATTCGGGCGGTGATGTGCGATGCGAGTGTATCTCATGGAGCCGGGAAAAAGAAGCCAGCACACACAAAATGAATGACACTGTGGTGAACGCAAAAGGCCGTAAATACAGGCCGCATAAATGTGGAAATAGAACTCAAGGACATCGCTCTGGCAAGTGCCACAACGAAATTGAATGAGCCGACTGAGATCGCTTCTTCCATTCAAGCATCCTCTCCTTCGTCGGATTTCTGACGGGGAAGAGTGATTTCAGGATTATGAAATTAGTTTAGGGAGCTGGGAAGGAGACATTGTGGTGACAGCTGGATTGGTAGTTGAACGTCAGCCACATTAGACCAGGAAGAAGAAACTATAAAGAGTTTTCCAAGTTTTCCCCTTACGCTTGCAGATGTTTCGCGTAACGGTTGGGAATTGTCAATTGTTATTGGGCCGTAAAATTATATATCCACCTCTCTCTCACATACACACACCCATCCCCAGTCAAGTGTGAGTTCAGTTTTATCGGTCCTTTGACACATTAGCGATGAAAGTCAAATTTTTGAGTGGTACTTGAGAGAAACTTTTGACAGATGTCTCATTTTGTTGCCGTATCGAATATTATGTTCGAAATGTCACGTTGATGATCGAAATGGCAGCGTTCAGTTAAGGAATTATCGATTAACGCTACGGCGGGGGAGAGTGAGCAAAAGATAGACTTTTACGTTTATGACCGCATGAAGAAGTTTTATGTGCACGCGAGAGCAGTAAAAAAAATTTGCTTTTCCTTTTGTTTACGGGCGTTTTGGGGACCTGAAACAATAAAGTTCTGATGAATCATGGGAATTATGAGAGCGGAGGACAGTTTTTTGAAATTGGCCTCTGCAAGTCGCAGGCACATTCAGTGCGAACATAAACTATGAATGTGGTCATTTGAGTGTTGGACATGTTTAATTCATGATATGAACTGTCAGTTGATGTCAAGATGTCATTCTAAGATATGAGTGGCGACTGTCTTTTAATAAAATTTTGTCCAGAATGTTATGGCGACATCTGCACTTCTCTTATTTGTGTGTTTGATTGTGAGCTTGTCAGATTTGACAGTTATCTAAATTGTTATATATTTTTATTGCTGGTGAAAAATTCCTGTGATTTAACTTCTAAATGGAATTACAGCACATGGGTCTTGAACATATCAAAGTTTTTCATAATTTCTTCAATGGTGTGTGTCAAATTTGACATTTCCCACTTCATCTGTCACTGCAAGTATCTACAAAGTTTATCATTGACAGGCTTTTGAAAGCGACGAAAAAATTATATCCGAAATTTTTTCGTGTATGGGTGGATATCTGTCAAATTTAATGGCTGACTGTAAGAACACAGATGACAGCTTCGTAAATAGTGACATTTCGTCGTCCTTTCATATCTTTGCCGACATTTTTGTCCTACTTTTTTCATTAGAGAATTATAGCTGCCGTTTATTTAAATGAATATGTCAAATTTGACAGCTTACTGTCCAGCACTGATAGGATTAATCTTTGTGTATATATGTATACATTTATTTGAAAACAATATTTGTTTTTTACTTTAACTGTAATTACTTGAATATTTCTGTCATTTCCTGTTGACTAATTTCATTTCAAAATGATCACTCAAGCCAAAACACGAGATAAGATAGATTTTCCCTTAACTGACAGTTCCGAAACACTGCTGTCATCCATCATTTATTTGACAGACAATGGAAATGTTTTCCAGCGCTTTTGTCGTCCCTGTTATTTCTGCAACTTGTCTTAGCATCCGACATCATTTGAATTTAATTTTCATGTCAAACTCTTAACCTGTCAACTTTCAAATTGTCAACTTTTAATATTTGCATTGATTTTTCTTTGATCTCCACTTTTCCTTTATTCGTTCTCCTATTTTTTAAGAACTCATGTCGTTTGAATGCCGTTTTGATGGCCAAACTGTCAAATGTGTCAAAATGGTGTCAACCAAAATGCCATTCATTAGAAGTAAACATTACGTGATTTGAAATAAAAGAAACCACAAAAAATATCACTCTTTCATAAGCGGTTGACAGTTTTGAAAAACTGCTTGTCAAACATACTGTCCCACTTCATTCCTTGCACCTCTGACGCTTATTATAAGTTCTGTGGAGGACAAATTATAAATGTTTCCCTCCGATCACATCTCAAACCAGTTCACCCTTGCACAGGAATGACATTTCAAAAATCCAATTCAATATTAATTGCAAACAAACTACGCCCCCTCTCAGCTCGGAATTACATCGCAAATCTGATGACACTTAGCACTGACAAAATGCCAAAGAGGAAAACGTCAAAACCAATTAACGAAGATTACGTCAAGTGGCATTGCTTACGCACCAGCAACTCTGTGTCACTTTAAAATATTTGCCCATCCCCGTTGACAAATCGGCTTCCTTTCAAGACGAGACGAGAATAGAGAGGCGGACCAATAAACACCCCCCACACTTTCTGGGTCAATGTCTCCCCGCACAGAAGTTTCAGTTCTCCTTTCATTCGCGTACGACAGCAGAGAGAAAGGTATTAGTCTCCCCCCTCGCCTGCCCTGGAATTTTTGTAAAGTGTGTACCTCCATCTCGAGGATCAGCTCAAGCGTTCCAAGCACTCAAACACGGCGCAAAGTATCTCCTCAAAATATCCTTAAAGTTACACAGCCTCCTCCAGCCCGGGTTCACAGCCAACAATCCACAGCTGCGCCTCAAATAACCACTTGAATGGAGGAGCCAGTGTATGAATTGCGTCTTCATTGGGAATCAAAGTGAAATCCTCTGCCACCCACTTCTCGGGCATGGCAACAGTGCGCCCCGGCTAATTAAGTCTCTCGCACAACGTGCATAATAATGAAGTTATTTTTATCAATTATTTATGGGGGCGAGGAGCGGTGCACAGAAGTGACGGCGAAGCAATGAGGAGACAAACATAAAAAGCTTAGAAGTTAATTGTGTGTCACAGTCTCAGTGGGTCCCTGGTGTGCGCCAAACTGACAAGACGGGGCACACTCTGCGTCATCCCAGTGATTTAGGTCAAGGGAATCCACGCGTATATTGTTGCCGCCATTAAAATTTATTGCTGGTAAATATTGCCACACACAGGCACAGGCGCACACACGTGTGCTTTATTTGCCGTAAAGGGAATGTGCAAAAAGTAGCGAAAGGAAGGCCATTGTGTGTTGGATGGCTTGAGTGTGCTTTGTGTACCCTTATCATTTGACATCGAAGGGAAACAACAAAGCAAACGAATGCCAAGGTGCCGGTGATGAATTTTTGTAAAGTAACTCCGACAAGTTACATAAGGAACCCTTTTTCATATCACGGCTACTTGATCGCAATGGAATTTGTGGGGGGAAGAGAAATGTCACTGGTGTTGTCACTTGGGGAGTTCGGTTTGATCTGATGGTGAGTTGTGCATGATTGATGTCCGGATGTGTGCAACATTTTGACATGGATGTACACTGCCGTGAGTGGTGAATTATAATGTCACATGTTTTGACACTTCAATGTCAGTCATCTGTCAGAGGTGTTGGAGGAAATTCGAATATAAGTCAGCCAATGGATGGATTTTGGGTGAGTTTGGAGGCGGGGGAAGCGACATTTTTGGTAACTTTTGATGGGCGGCCCTAAGACCTGTCTGTATCTAAAGAAATTTTGACATTTTTGAAAAAATAGTGTCTTTCGCTAGTATTTTAAGAAAGTATTTGTACAAAAAGTGTTAAAGGTATTCAAAGCTGTCACTTGCTCCAGTAATCATTTCTTTTGATAGTACTGAAAATTTTGTTTGCCGTTCGAATCAAACATTGTCATTTTTCTCTTTTTTAAAACGTCACAAACTTGAGACAGACGTCATTTTTGTGTATTAAGTGTCAAAGAATTCATATTCGTTTTCGAATATTTAAATCAGCAGTGAAAATAAATAGCAATCAAAACATTGCTCTTTTTCAAAAAAAAACCCTCTTTCGTGGGTCAGCTAAAATAATCTGAACTGTCACTGTCAAAAATTCAAACTTCATCTATCGCATATTAACGCTTGTATTAGAATTAGGTCTAAAGCACTAATTTACCAATTTTGTTGAGATTTCAAACCTTCTATCTGAATTTGACAGTTTCTGCTTTCTAAACGCATCCCAAGGCCTTAAAGTTCAGCAAGGTCATCATGCCCAATCAAACTAAAATTCGTATAAACCTAAATTTAAATGCGTACGTGGTCTGCCAATAAATTGAACACCCATCCTGGTAAATATATATTTTATTGTGTTACAAAACATTGTCGCCGCACTGTCAAACTGACAGCCACCATTTGCAATTTTAGGAAAACAAGTTTTAAATTTAAAGATGAAGTCAAATGTTCGTGAAAAGATTTGTGCGTCGCCATTATTAGCATACAGTAGGTGTAAAGTGGCGTTCTTATTTCAAAACATTTTGACATTACAAAGTTAAGGGTTAAAGCAATTTGCAAATTTTTAAACCATTTATAGCTGTTATCAAGTTAACAGAAATTTGAAAGTTTGGCAGCACTTTCAGCTGTCACCTTCTGCTGAGACAGCTGCCAACCAAAGTGTTAATCAACGCAGAATATACCATAAACTGTTGTCTTCAATTTGAATGAGAAACGTAAAAACGGTCACCTCCTGCCACAGAGGTTATTGAAACACTAAATGATCGTAATGGCGCCCTCTGTAACAGTTTATTCAAATTTCAGCCTCGTAAAGGCCTAAAATTGAATAGTCAAAATGGCGTCTACTGCATTTAAGAATGTTCCTGCAACTCATGGAAAAGCTTGCAGACTTTCTGTTGCGTATTTGAAATCTCAAATGTGTCATAATCTAAAATCGATGAAGCTTTCAGTTTTGACATATGTCAAACTTGACGACGTTATTCAATAAACGAACATTTCTTTTATATCGTTGACTGCGTAAGGTCCCCAAAACTACAATTTGTATCGTCTTCATTTGTCATCATCATCCGCTCAATGACAGATGTCAAACATTGTTAAACAACACATATGGGACCGCTGTCACGTGCGTCACTTGTCACTTGAAAAATTCACTGCCCTCAAACAAAACCATACATAACTGCTTTGGTCTGAACATTTATGTGGGTCCAGGATCAGATGACGTCCTTAACACAGTGAAGACATTTACAATGTCAAATCATTCCACGCACAAATTCAAGCGAAAATTTTCTTCGGAATTATGCTAGTTTCACTGATATATTCTCTGACAGGTAATTGTGTCAAATGCTCTCTGCAGAATATTCTCGTTGTCCATGCCCACACGTAAGCCAGTGCCGTGCTCAACAATGACAAACAACTTATTGGGTCATGTAACCGAATGACTGTTCCGACTTGGATAACACACAAGTGACGGTGATGCGATGTCGCAACACAACGGCATGTCCACCTACTAACGTCTAAGGCCTACTACGGCCACGACTACGACTCTTTACCGTTCAATTTGCGCATTAGGTAAAAAAGAAAATTATTTATAATTCTCATGTGCTCCACGATCGTGTGGTTCAATGTGCTCCGGTTAATTGATAAACAAAGCGTCAGAAGCCACGTACGTACATGGACGCTAAATGGTAAAAAGAGACGGAGAGTGAGCGAGCTTATGGACGTGTGTGTGTGTGTTGGTGGGCAAGAGACTTGCGAAAATTATATGCATACATATGTTTGGCCATTGACGTGCATCGGCCTCGAAATGCGCCGCAATTTGCCTTTCCTCGTACGCGCTCAAGGACAGTCTGCCGATACGTCTTAGTATCAGATTCCAAGAATCACAAGTCTCTCTCGCTCTCTTTCTCTCTTTGTGTTTGGATGTATCCAACGGTGTGCCAGCTGTATAGGAACTCATTTTCCGTTTTGATTAATTACGGTGTGACCAGCGATTTTCATGGAAACGAACAATTAACAGCGTTTCATGACCAAAAAGACGCCCCTAGACGGAGGGGAGAGTAAATGGCAGCTGCCACCGGCTCCTCCGCATCCATCCAAGCGCGACTTGTGCCAGCGTGCGCGTACACAAAGAGCTCCAAAGTTAAACGCCTCGTTTGTCATAACCTTGGGAATACGTTCTTCGGTCGTTGGCGTTAGCGTTAATGGTTCGTACACCACCACCACGAGCACGAACATCCGACCACCACAAACGCTGCAGCTGCTGCTGGTGCTGTCGATGTCGTGATCTCGTTCGCCACCGTGTGCGTGAGAGCATTATTCGTGGCGTATGGACAGCATTCCCATTCCATCTTCGCCATCGGGAGCCGGAGACTTTCATGCTTTCAATGGGGAGCAGCAACCCCTCAGCCTTGACAGATGGTCGGCCATTTGATGGCAAACGTGTAGGGGGTGCGTTGTGCAGTTAATTGCGTGTTTACCGGGCACAGTCTTTGTCGCTGATGAATTTGATTTGACGTCGGTGATGAAATTGCCTCCGTATCTAACGGTTGTCGCCCACACCGCCGCAAAGTGTCAATTGAAAGCGAAGCCAATCGATTTGGTTGCCGTCAGACGCGTCCGTGCCCCTGGGCGGTTGCTGGGCAAATTACAGTCAAATGCCGACAACGTCTAATGCATCACATTAATGATATGGTTACCTTGGTGGGCGCTGTGACATGGACGCCAAAGTTTGTGGCTCGCATGTTGCCAGGCCGACGACGCCGAGGTCGAGGTTCTAATGAAATTTTCCACATAATGGACTTGAATCGAATTAGTGTAATGGAATTTGTGACTACAGTCTTATCAGCCCGCCTGCACACACACTTGATGTGGGCGATGGATGGCGTCTGCGAGGCATGTAATGGGAATTTATTTTTGACACCACGACCGACGCCACGTCGCGCCGCGCCGCCTTCGTGAAGGAAATTCAATCGATACGAAGGACACACTTGACAGAGTATATCGGGTACACCTAATTATATCTTTCATGTAATGGCCTATTCAAAACCTTCTTTCGTCCCACCAACCCCACCCCCATCCATACGCCCCAATTTGGGGTTACGTAGGCGAGGCGTTAAACTTGAGACATTCCTTTGGAGTGTATTACTCACTTCATTGCATGCACATGTGTGTCTAGGTAGCAAAGGAACGTTTTGACAGGTGCGGAGGGGACAGGGGTTGAGAGATTTATTACGCAACAGGATGTTCGAGTGAAAGTCTAATTTAAGGTGTCACCTTACATTTGCTTGACATTTACCTAATGGCAGCTCTTCTCCTTACGACACCCACTCGAAGGATACTTTATGAGACTCGTGCCGGTGCTTGAGATCGTCGGGGTGTCAACATACTTATGCGTAAATGTTTGCCAAGTACGCACAGTCGGGAGATGATGATGAAATTTTAAGAAACAAATTACATAGGCTAGCAGCCGTTATTATGTGCTGTAAACTGATGTCGTAACTCGATGGGAAATGGATGGGTTCATGAACACAAGCTGGAGGTTGGTGGTTGAGTGGATTTCCTCTGTAATGGGTTGTTTGTTGCCTGGAAGGAACTAAGGATGGTTAGAAGGACTAAAAAAAAGAGTCGTTGACGTACATAAATGTTGCTTTTTTTAACTGCTGTCGTTTATGTGGCGTGTGTCATTTTTGATAGCTTTCATTTGAATTTGTTGAAGCTTGAGGGTCTTAACTCATTTGTGATTTATTTTTTAATGCAATGAATGCTGTCAAGTCCTTTAGTCCTTGAATTTTTAATGTGCTTCAGAGTTTGGAAACTGTTCATTTTTTTAATAAAGCTTTTTCACTTCACCCCAAGTCGAGAAGTACTTGGTCCGAAACTATATTTTATGAAATACCTGCTTGCAGCCCTGCTTAGGAAGTTTGTGAGAGCGAAACGTTCAGCTCAGTGCAGGAATAGTTAAGGTTCCAGTTTTCAGTTTTTTTACGCGTCAAATTAGTGCAGAATATATATCAGAGGATCCAAATGTTTTGAGTTATTTCCTCATAATGGTAGGTTCACCTAAGTAATTTCAAACAAAAGGCTGGTTTTCCAAGTTTAAAATTTTTATGGTTTCGTTTTCGTTTTACAAATATTTTTTTTTAAGGTTTCCTTTTCGTTTTATAGTTTCGGTATGCCCGTCTGTCGGACACACTGTCCATATCTTCTCAATTATTGAAAGATTTCGTATGAAATTCCGGAACGAGACTTATATCAGGTCTCGCTACGAACATTTTAAATTGGGGTGCATTTAAGGGGTAGTTTTAAATGGGATAAGACAAAAACATTTTCACAGAATCCCGACAAATGGTATATCAATCGCTAGGTATTTTTAAGACAAATTTAAAGTTTCCTATCACATTTTTGATTTAAAGAACGTTTACCGAGCTCCTAAGCTTGAACATTAAAAAACCATTAGTTTGTATAGAGGAGATTAAAAAAACTTAAGGAGTGATTTTGAGCCTTGTGACTTTGAGTTTCTTCTTGTGTGTCTTCCAGCTCATAAAAAGGGGGGGCGACGCATTCTGCAAATTATCTCTGCTGTCGATTATATTTTCGACTTGGCATCACTTTTTCTTTTGTTGCAGTTAAGCTTAAGTCTTTCTTAAAGTTTAAGTCGAAAATTCACTTTTACACGTAGAGCGTATGACTCCCTCTTCAGATCTGTCAAATATGCTAAGAATAGAGCACTTTCTGTCAGAAATTTAAATCGAATACCATCAAATTTGGGTATTTTTTGAATTTTTTCTTCACGCAGCTACATATGTACAATGTACTTGCACCGATTGACAGTTTCAGACAGTCTTATGTCGAACACTTGACAAATGATCTTTAATTTTTTTTTTTGACACATGTCACTTCACACATGTGTAGGTATTTCCAATCGAAAAGGAACCCAAAATGTGGTTTTCAAAAATGACAATAAATTGAGGACAAAGTACCTACCACAAAGTCCCACCATAAAACCTTACTTTAAAGCCTACACGCGTACATTTGTTCAGAACTGTCATCCCCCTGCGTAACCTTCACCGTCACAATTAAATTCCCACTCAGCTCCCTCCCCACAAACCATTCACACTTCTGTGAGAATTTTCACCACCCGCAGCGCAGTATGAACCACAAAACATAAGCCCACACGAGAAAAAATTCCCTCAAAAACCCATAAACAAAACCTTGTTATCTCCACCGTCACCCCCCTCCCAGCGACACGTTAGAAAAATAACTGTTTTCGTGACCACAAACCTCTGTCGAACGAATTCACGAGAAAAAAAAATAGCAAAATCAACAAGCTGCCGTGTTGGTGGTTCTAGTTCAGCTGTTTCAGCTGTTAGCACATCCACCGCGTTCCTGTCGCCACCATCGCAGCGCTTCTCTCTTCTGCAGAAAGCTAATTTATTTTTAAGCAAATTCGAATAATAAAACCTCTACGTGTACCCCGAATGTTGTTGACAACAGAACTGCGCTGATAACAAATAAAATAACAATAACAATGAGGGAACAACAAATGCGCTCGGTTGACAAGGGTGGCAGCGGTACGCGGAGCGCAAAGCGTTCCTCGCGCGCCGCGGAAAGATAAGTTAGTAAATAAACAAAGGCGAGAATGACAAACGGATTTTCTAGTTCTCCGTTCTGCGTTTCAAAATAAGTGTCAGTGACAGTGGCGATTTTTTTTTCTCCAGCCAGTGCCCCCCTGGGTGTGTGTGGGGGGTGAAACGCGAAAGAAAACCAAGAAAAAGTATTTCTCTCGTGCGAGTACACACACTGCCAAGCGGCGTGAACGATAGAATCTTCATTGTCCCCACACTTGTGCGAAAAAAAAAAATTGAAACACCATATGTTAGGGGAGAGAGAGGGTGTCTTAAGTGGAAGTGTCATTTCGACCGTCGTCCGTCGCCGGCCAGAGCATGAGAGAGTTAAATGTGTTCTGCTGCTGAATGATTATATCCCTCATCAGCATCAGCTAGCTTCTGCCGCAAACCCCCGCTGAGCAAATGGACGCTTTCTGTGTTGGTGCTGTTCACATCAGGCAGGTCATCCACCCCACTTACGTCAAAAACGACAAGAAACGACTGTATACCCACCACATGCAATAAAAACACCAAACTGTTCTCATCTCAGTTCGTATTCTCTCGCGTATTCGCTCTGTCTCTCTCCCACTTATACACGCTCTCTGTGGCTGTGCCACCCTTCTCTCTATACAGCAGCAGCTGTTGGGGCCGTCGACAACGATGATGATCGCAATGGTGGAGGCGGCGGGTGGCGACGGAACAGCGACGGCAACGGCAACGGCCTTCTTAGCGCGCGTTCTCTATCGCTCGCGCGTCGTTTCTGCGGGAGACGCGAGGGTGCTGTAAAGTGTTGAGTCGTTGCCTTCATAAAACAAAGCACTGTCAAAAGCGGACCTCGACAAAAAAAGTAATAAACACCCCTCTGGGTGGGAAAAGTTCCTCCCTTGCCTTGGCCGCAGCCACAAATGGGTAAAACAAAACGAACGCTAAACCACTCTCATTAAAGCGTTGTCGTGCCGCTTTTGGCCCATCCGCAGTAACCTCCTTCGCAGACAGACACCGCGCATTGAGGGGTGACCAGTGCAGAGCAACCCTCCCCTACGGTAGGGAACGGAAAAAGGGTCGCCGCCACAAGGCCCATTCCATGGCATGACGTAACAGCGGGTTAGTGTTGCGCCAAGGTTCACAATCACAGAACATTCTCACTTTCGCCTCGCGCTGGGAACACAGTCGCACAGTTCTGCGGCAAACATGTGTACGGTTGTGTTGTTTACACAACCTTTTGATTACACAACACAACGCAACACCACACGGGTTCAAATTAAGTATGGAGGCCAATCTGACATAACTCAGGCGTCAAGACGGACTGTGAGCCCAGCTCAGGCCACGGTCCTGCGGTTCGGGAAAAGCCTGCCAATAGCCCAACCACGTCGCACTAATTGAATGTGAAAAATAGTTAAGTAACCCCAAAACCCCCAATTGTTTAGGCTGTTATATCATCACCAGCAAGCCAGGCGGACTGTGAGAGAGCGATGAGAGGAGGCAGAAAAAACTGCCGCCGTGGATGGCGTGAGGCGTGACACGAAAAAGAAGAGAGCTTTCTGGAAATGCCCGCTTCCACACACAGTGTTCGGTTGAGAACTGTGTGTTTATTCTTTTGGCGTTCTAAAAACAAAGCATCGCGGGTCTTTGGTCTCGAGCACACACTCTCCTCTCTCGAAGTCCCAAATAGACCACCACCACTGTCCCTCACACAATCTGACTCTCCCTCTCTGACTGTCGCTCTCTTAGACAGAATTTGAATTTCCTTACGATGGTGGCAGAGCGGCGGCAAGATATGCCGGCTATTCGATTGCTTTTGATGGCGCCTTCGTCTATCTCGTGTTTTTCCACCATGCATGTGTGCGTGACGTTGGGGGCCACCATGTGTGACTATTTTTATGGGTGAACACTCTTAACTAAGAGGCTTGTGTGTCTCTTCAGCGATTGCAGAGACTTTGGGGCTAAGAAGCTTTCCGATCCAAGAGTTACATGTACGCGTATCTTTGCGCAACTGCGCGCTTAACGTGGCCGTCTCTTCGATGCGCCGCCGTTTTGTGTTTTGGCTTTAGTTGAGTAACCCAAATATTATGGTTCTCCCTGAGATGTAACCTCGTTTTGTGTGGTGTAAACAAAAAGCATAAAAAACTGATTGTTATTCAACAAGCAGCAGCAGTGGATGGTGTTGCCACTTTTGAATGGCGGCGAAGACTTTGAGCGGATTTTGAAAGAAGAAAAATCGGTTAAGAGCGGTTTTGATGGATGAGTGGCGGTGTTGAGGAAGAATCTCGAGTGCGGCATGATTCACAGGTTTGCAGCAGATGGCCAGTATGCGGCTAATGGCTGCTAATTAAATCCCGCTTAGGTTCATGCTGCTGAAAGTCACACAGGTGTGTGGTGGATTTTTGTTTATTTGTTTTTTTTGTGTCTTTTTTTAATTTTTAGATTTTGAATTAATTCTGAGAAATTTTGAAGTTCTTGGCAGTTATGCTGTCATAATGAATTTTCTGAAAAGATGATGAATCACTTCGATGGGAGCGACTTTTGAAGTGTGAACCGATAGCTGAATGTTTTCAAAATTGGCTTAAGTACTATACTAGAGGAAAAAACTTCGTGTAGAACAGAAAATGCGTTCTGTTGAGTTAGAGGCTGTGACCCATCAGCTGTGACAGCATCAGTCGCCAACCGTGAATCCACAGCGGACCTCTTCAAAACTGTGTGTTGTAGAGTTCTCATTTGCCTCGAAAAGGGCACGTGCACCTAAATCAAATTTAAAACTGTCATTTGTCACATTTTGTGCTTCTTCCACACACGTTCGTTTCCATTCTTAAGAATCTCTGACATGAATCAAGGCGAAGTCAACTCTTAAGCTTAAGTCCAGCAGGAGTTCTGATGCCAATGAACTTCCAGAAATATTTCAGAAATCTGGGGACATGCTGGTTAAGAGCATACACTTACGATCTACACCACACAAACTCATTTGTAAGATCTAGTCCGATCAGATTATGCCCCCTGAAGAATACGGAATCCCGGATTTTTGAAGACCCTAAACATTTCGTTAGTAAGTTTCATTTGACAGATTTCACTTAATGACAGTAGAAGGGAGGTGTGTGGTGTTTATTCTAAAGATAAGACTGTCATCCTTAGAATAAACACCAGAGTGTAGTCTATTCCGAAAACTCACCAGCCACTGTGATGCATACCAAGCTGAAATGATTGCCATTCTTGAAGCACTGTCCTGGCTGACAATCCTCACGTATAATCAAACAGCACTAAAGACTTTGAAAATCGATTTCATTTACATAAGTCCAACTCGGTAATTGACTGACCAGTATCCCTAGATGAGATGGTTGCAAAAATCAATCTTTGCCTGACACATGGACGTGAATCCACATAATAATTGAGTGGGACTACAGCCCACAAGGAACCAGGGCCTAGCTTCTACAACAAATACCCGTGTTGTACGTTCTACTGTTCCCTCACAAGTAAAAGGGACCTACACTTTTTTGTCGACTCCGAACGGCGAGATTTGAGAAGCTTTTCATAGGCAATTGGCACTCTATGAGTGTCGTCATCAACTCGAAAGAGGTGGTGCCGTGGAAAAATGGAGGTGTCTCGTCCGGGAGTCGAACTAAGACCTTCTGCGTGTGGGTCGACGCACTTACCCACTACGCCACGGCGACCACTGACCACCAAAAAAATTGAGCATACAGAACGTGAAATGCCCAAAACTCCTCTTCTATTCAAGGCACCCTTGCACACAAATCGAGCGAAAACAATGGCAACACCACCCTATCCAAACACTCCTCTGTTTTTTTTCTCATTACAGAAGCGTGTTGCTTGAATTGTTCTGAAACTCTTTAGCGATTCTCTTAGAATCGCTCGGTTCTTCGCAGCGTGTTAGTCATCACCACAACCACAACGAGCACAGAGAGCGAAACGTCTGCTGTCTCTCCCGCGAACGCAAATATGTCACCATATGTTGCTCGATGAGCTCGCATTCTCGACTTGGATGATGTTTCCGGTGGAGAATGTTTGGTCATGGTTCCCCCGAAACTCTTGGGCACGTTGAAAAGCAATTTCAAACGACCTCCTCTCGGTTGGCAACAGCTGCGGTCTTCGGCACATTTCATCATCCCGTCGTCCATTTATCTATTTCATCATTGACCCCCATTATCACGAATTGAAAGGCAGTTTTCCCCACTTAAAGTGCGTCACTTGCACAACGCACGGATCAACCCCACAAGTGCTCATTATCCACGAGTGGGGGCACATGCAGTGCCCACTTGAGAGCCTAATTGTCGAAAACCGATGCGTCGCTACGGGCGCCTATTAATGCACTCGCCTGACAGACGTTTCGATTAATCTCTCGACTGTCATTTGTTTGAATGCATGGAGGGAGCCGCGCCGTTAGCAATCAATAACGATACCAATCGCATCCGTTCAAAACATTCATTTGTCAAAAATGACTTTTTCGCTGACACCCCTGTCGCCCCTTTCGGCGATTCCACACATCACCACCCACCCACACACAGCCGGGTGGGGGCAAGTCAGGCGAGGCCTTCGCCTGCGATTTGGGAAATTGAAAAATCACTTCACTCCCATCGTGTCGGTGGTGGTGGAATTCAAAGATTGAAGCGCTGCGCGCCTCACATCCGAAGCACATCTCGTAAAATTTAATGCCAACTGCAGTGTGTGTGTGTGTGGTTTTGAAAATATCTTCTCCTTTTTTTTTTGCGTTTGATGTGACCCAGTTTTCCTTTTTGGGCATTGGTATGAGATACCAGAAGATTCCTCCGCTCCCTCACACTGCATTATGTTTAGGTTACGGAATGTTGTTTGGATGCTCCACTTTCGGAAGGCGATGCCGAGGATGTAGAGGATGCACCTGAACGGTTGTTTATGGGCTCCAGTCAGGTGGAATGGAAAGACTTAACTTATGTGTGTGTTTCAGAGGATACGAGTGTACTGAGGCTTATGTGCATCCAAGTCATGCACGTCCTTCTTCCGATTTGACCAAGATTATTTTCGGTTGCAAAGCAATTGGGTCAGCAGATAGGAGCTGGATTTTGTTTGGTGTAAATTGGAAGGGGTGGGGGAAGGGACATGTGTCACCAATTGTCACGTTTGTAGCATGGATATGGGCTCGTAAATCGAGCGTGTTCGATTTGTCAATTGAAGTGAGAATCGAGAAAAGGATTTTGTAGGTTTCTGAGGATTCGTGACAAGTTGACAATGCGCTTCGTAGCAAATCTATTGAAAAGGGGATGAGGTTCTGGTTTCATGTATCCACTTAAACACGGTAATTTGAAATCGAAACTTGCCTCAAATTCAAGGAGAGTCTCTGAGTTTGTAAGTGATTGACTTTGGGAATCGATAGAAATTCGCTTTTGATTTAAGTGGCCTGGACACTCATTATCCGAAAGACCTTAATTGCAGGATCGTTCTCTATGATGCCTTAAGGGCCAACTCTGTCAAAAAGGAGAAGAAACTGCGGCTCGATTCACCATTTAAAACCAAAATTGAGGCTTACATCTGCAAGCTTGGTCCTTCGAGCCGGATTTTGTTTTCTTTCCCACTGGCGAAGGAACATGACAAAAAACGGATAACGAAGTCCTAGTCTTTTTGACACAAAAGTTCTGCGTATTTTGGTCCTGTTTGCGTTGTTGGCTTCAGGAGGAGAAGATCCAACGACGACCTTTATAGGCTGTACGATGGCATGTGCCTGGTCAGGCGTCTTGGGATACAACACTTAAGGTGGCCAAAAGGTCTTCGAATCTGAGTCATAGGGACAACGCAACAGAGGACGGCCTAGGTGGCGCACACAAGTGGAGAAGGACCTCAAGAACTTGCAGTGCGCAACTGGAGGCAGCTATCGAAAGATCGTGCTGGAGGCCCACGTTCACCCCGGATTGTAGCGCCAGTAAAAGAAGAAAAAGAAGACGACTAAGAAGAGATATGACAATAGAAAGATGTACAGATTGTCTTTTGCTATCTCTGGACAGGTAGTGCTGTTAAAGTTTATTTGTTTCGTTAAGGTAATGGCTAAGGACTGTTTTTGAAAGGAAGTGAGCTTCACATACCCTGTACTCTTGGCTCCAAGATCTGAGCTTTAACTGCCTTAGATTTCTGAGAATTCTTCAAGTTTTCGACTTTCTGACTAAATTTGTGTACATTCGATTAGCTGATGATTTTTTTTATCCTTACCTTGGCACTACAATCCGATGTATATCTGAGTCTCTCTACCCCTAGACCTCCTCATTCCCCATGACACATCTCATAAAAACAACGCTGAAAATGATGCATCTCCACCGAGGTCCGCTCTTATTCCCACCGCGTATACAACTTCCCTAAAGACCCCCACTTCCAATGAGCCAATAAAATCGCCCCACTTTTATATTCTCAACCAGGAAATCGCAAATAAATCTCATCAGAAATTCAAGAAAAATTATGAGGCCACATGGTAAACTACGAATACAGCTGAGTGCGTTCACTTAAATCGCTTCCGGTTCTATCGCCCCATTCATTTCTATTCTGTCCGAATGCCCCATTTCGCTGCAACAAAGTCAGAACCCATAAAGTTCCAATTCATTCAAAACTTGTATTTACTCACATCGACAATCAACATCAGCCAGGGAGACAGAAAACTAAATTCTATCTGCAGCAGGTCATAAAGTTCATACAATTACAAGTTTTAATTGCCAGACATGTTTCATTTTGCCATTTTGTTTTCACACCATTTTCCTTCGCTGTGATCGCGCTGTGTTTACTGTATCCATCGAATGCATCTAGAACATGACACATACTGCATGGGAGAGCGCGCACTCCCCGCCGCGCTGGTCAACACAGATTAGAGCTGCCGCGTCAAGCAGACGTAAGCACTTTTGCAATGCAGATACAGACGATTGTGGAATTTTGCGTGATTGCATAAAAGAATGGGAACTCTACGAGTCGGGGTGTTATAAAACCTCAATTAATTGTGATATAATATGGGCGTGGCCTAGAAGCTAGACACTGATTTGCAATTAGCTAGAGGAACGAGAGAGTGAGTGGTTGCGCGATAAGCGGCCCGTGGGGGGGTTTTTTGGTTCTTACTTAACAACTTCCTGGAGTGTGTGTGACATAAGTTGACTTCGCTGATGGTCTGTGCAGTGATTTGGACCAGCAAGTCTGAAATTTGATTATGGGTCTTCTTGATCTTGTGAGGTGGTTGGAGGTTTTTGATTTTTGCTCTATTGTGGGGCTCAGTCTGGTTGAATTACTGTTGGATGAGTGTAAGGAAGGGGGAAAGATTTTGAATTGAATTTCATGTTGGTTCTTGGCTTGGACAAGTGTTATTCTTAGAAAACGTTAGTGAGGGGCTGTGTGATTAAACTTCTCCGTTTACGGGATCGTATACGTGAAATTTCGCCGTTACAAGGACTTACTGATCGTGATTGATCCATTTTTGAAAGTTGAAAAATTAAATTTAACAACAATCGCAAATCGTGCTTTTCTATGTTGGTCATGCACATGGATCTACAGCATCAAGGCGGCCCTTCTTGAATTTAGTAGACCCCTAATAAATTTTCTAGACAAGGGGATAGTTCGTCAAAACCTGTAACAGATTCTAGGCAAATTTTCATTCTTGTAAACAAGCCAACAATTTCTTAGACAGGTAGGTGAAAGTGACTAGGTTGTTGAAATGGATAAGGTTTATAAGGAAGTTTTGATAAACATCCGGTTTTCTCTAAGACCTTTAAGAGCTGAAAGAACCTACACAGTGGCCCTTGAAGTCATTCAGTGCATCAGTTCCACCCCAATGCATGTTGCACGACGAATAAGACAAATTTATATGCATGTCTTTTGGAAGAAAAACATCGATAAAAATATGAACCATCGACGAATAGGAATAAATGTCCCTTTTCCAGTAAGGAAGGATCAAAAAGTGTGAATTTTGTGAACCAATGAAAGTTGCACAATGCTCGCTGTTTTATTGAAAACCCATTTACATTAGAAACCTCCGAACGTTAAATGCTGGTGGGCATGGAATTTCGACAGTCTTTTTCACACATAGGCTATTTTATGTTACATCATCCGTTCATTTTATTTTAAAAATATTTGCATACAGTAGTCGGAGACTAAGACTGAGACTTATGTCTCAGAGAGAACACAGAGATCAACATCTTGAGGTTATATGTCAAACCTTTATAAGATTTCACCTATTTCCTCTGGAAGACAACTCCCCTTAGACCTGACCCAGCCATCGATGTGATACTTACCTCATACAAAATTCCTAATTGCTTCAAAAAATCCTCCAATTTGCTTGGTATCGACATCAGGATTAAAAGAATCCGATTTGGAAGTAGCCGTCTACAAGAATGTACTACGCGACAGCCTCCTATAATAGAGGCGCCATTGGTTGGCTAGACTCACTTAACATTCTTCTTCATCTTCTTGTGGTGCTACAGTCCGGGGTGGACCTGGGCCTCAACCAACATGTCTCTCCAGCCAGCACGATCTTTCGCCAGCCAAGTTTGTTGAGGTCCTCCACCACTTGTGTGCGCCACCTTAGCCTAGACTGTCCTCTGTTGCGTTGTCCCAATGGCTCAGATTCGCTTAACATTAAACAACTTGAAAACTCCCAAAAAGTACACGTGCAAAAATAGGTTAAGTGGCTGTTTCAAAATTGCTCAATTCAGTTCTTCAAATTCACCGAATGAGCCCAATATTGTTTCCATTGCCATTCCTTGTCAGAAATGAGTCATTTAATCATCATATAAAAAGAATTTTAATTTCGTTTGGCTGCTCTTACACACCGCAATACCGTTGTATGCAATAAAATTTTAATGGAGTGTCGAATGCTTCTTTTATGATTCCTAATCTTCCCCGTCGAACATATATTTCCGAAGAAAAATCGAAAAATGTCTGCTTCCTCAACTATTTTAATGGTAAACGCTGCCTAATTGTAATTTTTTTAATTGATTAAGAAATCTTTCTTTCGCATTTGGGAAAGTGATGTGTTCTATTTCTTGAAATGTATGTTGGCGGTATTTGCTTAAAGTCTGTGCTTAAGTTGGAAAGAGGGCGATTTACAGCTTAAGATACCTTTCCCAGACCATTTTTTGGTTTGCAAAGATTTATTTTAACTAATTTTTTTTTCCTTTTTCTATTTGTGAAGAAGAATTAATTTTCCGAAAGTCCGGATCATCGGAATTCCGCGGAATTAAGTTGTACCCTCCACACAGTCCGAATAATTTGGCAGCACTCTTAGACAGAACACAGAAATTGTGTCTGCATAAATTTTGTGCTAAAGACCAAATAGGCAATTTCAGCTTTCTACTGTCATATCTCTTCAGCTTAAACAATGGCTAGAGCATGAAAATTTTATTGCAACCATTGTGTGGTCTAAACTCCCGCAAAAGTTTCGATCTGGCTCTTCGGCTGATTGTCCTAAGGTTCAGCAGAAATTTTGATGCACAAAATTTTCTAAAACTTAAAAAATAAAACCGACATCAGCCTCAATTAAATTATCCACTCTCACCTCTCATTTCTGCCACATTTCACTCTCATGACCTTCCCCATCACATCCGACGCGATCCTCCAGTGAATCCGGCCTCGTCTCAGGCCCACAAAACGTAATTATCGTCTTGAGGTTAAACACACCACTCACCAGTCATTTTATGAAACAAATGCAACTGCCTGTGGCCATCGATCTTCAAGAAGAACTCGTCACAGCCGCGGCTTACACCACATGCCGCCTCCGCCACCAGTAGCAGCGGCAACAAGAAGCAGATGGCCTCGCATTCAATCATGCCCCATTAAACACAATTTCCTTGTCTCGCTCCACCTTTCCATTGTGTGCTGCTGGCCGCAACTGATCTCATTCGGCGATACCAGTCTGCGACCTCAATATCTTTCCCTATTCGAATGGCCAGCGCCACGCAACTTTTCGCCAACATTGTGCACGAACGCCTTTCATTCCGAAACCAGACAGACAGAGTTACGCCTCCGTTCGCGTCTCTCTCTCAAATACCCCGTGTTTGAATAAAAAAAAACTTTTACACTCAACAGAGCATCCAATCAACCGAAAATCTCTGTGCCTAGTCCGCGATCCATTACACCGCTCCCTTGCGTCTTAATTTGCCGAACAATTGCGACGTTACGCGCGCACATCACATGCGTACGCGCGTAACAAAATCTCTCAAAGACCGTTGTGTAACGGCGTGTGTGTGTGGTGAACCCACGCAACGCAAGAGGACAGCCGCGGCGGTGACGACGCGCATAGGCAATAATCCATCAACCACCATCCGATGCGTGATATAAGCCACGCCAGCGTTGCGCCCATTCGGCTGTCATCAAACCCAAAAAAGCACCCGGCCCATGAATCATGAATTAGTGTGGCCAGCGGAATCACCGCCAAGGGGTGACTCAGAATTATTTAGAATTTCCCGACTAATTGAAGCGGAAATCGGCGAGTTCGCAAGCGGTGCAGCTGCACGGTGTTCCTACACCAGACAAAGGCGGAGAACTCGTCTGAGGTAGAGGCAGACTTGCTGCCCAAGGTTCCCATCTCTCATTCCTCCTTTGTGAGCGGCAGCCACTTATCGACTTACCGGTTACGTAGTCACTGGCCTGGCATTGACTCCGCTCGGCAACGTTGTGAAATGCACTTACTCAACATGTTGCAGAGCGGCGTTAAGAGAACGACTGCGCAAGAGAGTGGGTGGACGGCTCTCGAAAGCTCAGCGGCCAACAGCATTGCCAAAGCTTCCAACGTAACGCCATCTCTTAGCAAATGCCAATCACCGCCGCTGCTGTTGTTCGGCTGTCGTAACCGACGATGGTGGCGTTGCAACTGTTTCCCTCAACTTTACGAAACCACGTTTCGCGAGCCGCCTGTCTGTTGCACAAGCAACCGCAGTGCAACGCAATCGACCAAGCCATCTGCTGTTCCTCCTAGGCCAACAGGCCGTACAATCTCTCGCGAAACTCGCAACAAAACAACTGCAACGTCGCCGCCGGCCAGATGTAATGCCGCGGTAAGGAGCCAGGAACGGCGCACAGCGGCGCGTCATGAACACGCCTAATGACACTTCCAATCGCCGCGGGTGAATGGCATCTCATTTCCCCCCACCGCTGAGCCTCTTATGTCACCTCGCCGAGCACATCAGGCAATTATCTAATTTTCATAATTTCGAACATCGTTTCGGCCGACATGTAGCACATTGTTTCGCCGCTAAGCGGTAGATGTGACGGCTGCCAGTGTTGCTGCCGCCACAGCGCCAGCGGGCGGATCACTGGGCCGCGTGTGATTTATTCTGACAGTTGACAGTTGACAGTTGCGTGCCCCAGGCGGAGGGGTACTTAACGGGTGGGACCGTCGCCAAGTCTTCATACAATCTCGTTAAACTCGAGCGGACATGTGTATCTTAATAGCTGGATGAATGGATGGATGGACGGATGCTCGGATGGTGTTTATTTTGGGAGCCTTCCAAAACGAAAATCCGAAATTCCTCCGCCGAAGCAATCTGTTTCCTCTGCGCGTCTCCGGCCCCATATATCAAATGGTGTGCGAGTGAAAAATTGGTTGTCACACATCGTTTTTTTATTCTGTTCCGTTAATTGGAGACATTTTTCCCTGGGAAATTATCGCAATTTGTCGCGGTCCGTGGGAAGCCGTTGTCGCGGCGCTCCTCCTCACCGGAATCCCGATGGCGGTGTCTTTGAGATCGTTTTTTGGCCGAAATTTTCCTTAAGGTCGCCGGTGACGTGGGCCCGTGGCCAGTGGGTCAGATGTTTACTTATCTGTTGAATGCTGGTCGACAGTGAATTGTTTTATGGCTTCGATTTTGTTTACTGACCACCGTCTTATCTGGTGGGAATTTTTTTTCGCAGTTTATTTTTATGTTGCGGTATTAATCGTTTTGCTTGATGATTCGGTGACAGCATGTACTCAGCGAGTTCAGGGAGATTGTTGTTTGGCTCTGCGTGTGTTGGATTTAGAAAACGCCTGATTTGGGGGACAAGACCGTTTTTGGGGAAATCCCTATTGGTTGGATGCGGCGTGTTTGAGGGCGTTTAACTTAGGAACTCTGAGATCTGATTCTTTTTTTGGGGCTTGATTTGAATAATTCATCAGAATTTTTATGGATATTCCTTATTATTTGATTTTGCAGTTTGATTGCCGTTAGTCATCAGTTAAGGTTTATTCTTTAAGTCGCACAGTTCAAAGGAATTGAACTTTTAGCTGGTCTAAGAAATTGGCTAAAACTACTTAACATTTCGCAAAATTCCATCGAAATTACGTTTTTGACAATTGTACTCAGATTCCAGAACTTGGGTGCCTTTATGAATTCAACCAAATTCACCAGAGAAGAAGAGCGCCTAAAAATCAAGTTCGAGTTCGTAAGTGTTCGGATTATATTGGAATCTAGTTCACTTAAACGCGGAGAGATCATTGTGTTGCCACGAAGTATGTTTGCGACTGGCACTCCTAAAAGCACCTAGACCGCCGTGTAACCATCTGAGTGTCTTGATTTCCTTAAGACTTATCCCTGGTATCTGAATATCTTTTAATCTATTTAGCGTTTATCATCAAGGACAAATGCATCTTCCCTTTTTTTCGTTGATATTCGTTGGTGGGCCTTTAGCCTAAGCTAAGAATGCCTTGAATTTTTAGAAAGTCTTACTTTTAAGAATGGCCCTCTCATAGGCAAGTACTGACGTTTTCTCATATTCCACAAGTCTTGCTGTGCCGTGTGAAGTTTTGATTTGTTGTTGAGTTTTATCAGTGGCATGTCGCCAAAAAGATAACAAAATTAATGGATGGCGCTGTAATCTCAACGGACTAGGTCCAAGAACCCAAAAACCAAATGTCCTGCGCGTGCTATTGTTCTCATTGTGTGGAGAAGTCCAAAAGTTGACTGCCGACTAAGGACAGCAACATTAGAAGTGCTTCCGTTTGACACTGAGAACTTAAGGCACACACATGTAAAAATTCAAGATAAATGAAAACTCAGTTTCGCGTTGAAACCTAGACCTCCACCTTACCCAGTACAGTACGGTGACTATGGCGCGTAGGCAGCGGGCTGGTAGATTATTGTAGTTCCTCTTTCAACTAGGTTTTCTGCCTCTTAGTTGCCTTAACTTTTTAAGAACCTAGCACACTACTAATTTGCATTGCTTGACGATTTTGTTAAGAGATATGCAACAGGTTATTACCTATGTTGGTTATAAGCACTATGAAATGATCAAAGTGATCTAAAAACTAAACTGGTACAAGATGCATCGGTGTTAACAAACTTAACAGAAGATGGTCAGAAGGCCGCATATTCAATGCAATTCGGTCACAGCTCGTCAAGTTAGACAAAATGCATCTACAGGCCATAAACAGTGATAGAAAAGAAAAGACCACTGTGTCACTGAAACACATGCCTCTAGTCTTGACATATTGTGGAGGATCGGACTTTTGCAGGAGCTACAGAGACGAGAAGGAGGTTGAAATCATTTCTAACATCTTCTGCAACTACCAAGCCCTTGTAAAAAGAAGAAGGAACACAGCAGGGAAGGTGACCTTACCTAAATAAGAGTGGGATACCTTCACAGCTGCATAGTCAGCTCACAATGTTTTTAAAGGGAATTATGGGTGTAGCATCACAATGGTCCCAAAAGCGAACTCGGTATGGAGTTCGATTGAGAGCCAGTCACTCCAATTTAACCTTCCCTGTATCAGTGCATTACGTAATTTCAAAATTAGTCAACCTATAGCCCAGCGTGAGTGACAGAAAATGCTGTCCACAAATGAAACTCCCTGATAGTTCTTTAATTTCTGGCATAAAGACTGAAGTCAAGTTGGCGTTTAGACAGAATAAGCGTGAGAATCATTTAAGAAGACTACGGCGCTGAATTCGTTTTAGTAATTCTAAGCACTTATCGTCAAGAATATTTGGAGTGCCACTTATTATCTTTTCACTTGCCGTAAAGATCTAGAACGGTATACAAATTGTCTTTTTTGCTAACTTGTCTCCTAACCCAAAATGATCAGTCTCGCATATCCTTAGCAAGAGATAAACACTTCTTTTGATTTGTACAGATATGTATTTTAGCTGAGTCTGTGAACAGAAGATTATCACAAAGGTTCGAAAAATCAGTTAAAAAGTTAAAGTCGTAAATAAAAGCTTCGCCTAAATGGGGAAATAGCATTGTAAACCATTAATTCAAGATCATATCCTTTCTGCCTGTCAGGCTACGCCTGACATGGCCCGAACACCGAATCCACAACACCAGTTGTTGATGAAAAAATTATTACCTAATCGTGTGCAGTGTCACCTAATGTAAGTCACACCGGGAAGCGCTGTGTATCTCACTCAAACATCGTCCGTTTTTATACAAAAAAAAATATGACTTTCGGTTGTCATATTGAAATAATTATTTAGAACTCTCAGAAAAGCACTGTATTTAGAAGCAGACTCAATGTAGCCTGTGTCCACGCGATTCTGTTCACGTCATGCGTGTTCTGCAACAGTTGTAGCTTCTCTCTCAGGAAACCACGAAAATCCACAAAAAGTCTTTTTTGGTGAGCACGACAGTTTTATCAACAACAACACCTCCTGTACATCCTTTCGAAAATTGTTCTTCGGAGACAAATTTTTGCACACACGAGTATTGCACAAATTGCCTTCATTGTTCAAGTGGGATTGGCACTATCTTCACCTGCTGGAATTCTGAATTAAATGAAACATTTCGGGGCATTCCACACTCGGGTCTTCGAAAACAAGCATCGCGTGGCAGAACCGTATGACGTTTGTCCACTTCGTGAATTAAATACCATCGTATTTTTGTTGCTTTAACTAAATGAAACATACTACATCTGCAACTACATTACAGTAGGTTTCCAACGAATATTTGGAAGGATAGTTCACTGGAACAGTATACATGTAACGACATCTGTTGGAAAGCTGTAGGAACCGCTGCACACCTTAAATTGACTTTGAACACTCTGTAATGAGGCAATTTAAAACAAATCTTACTATTGACCATCGAAATCACTGTCCTTAAAGCCAAATTACCATAAAGGACAAAAACGGAAAATACGTACATCTGTATAAACCAATTCTTAAGCCCGAAAATTTTAACGTTCGATTCCTCGAAGCCGACATTTTCAACCTTCCATTTCCAATTAAAGAGAGGCCAAAATGAAAATGACCAATTTAACAAAAAAATTCCCATCAACATCGATTCAGAGCACTTCTCAAAGTCCACATCTGTTTTTGACACCGTCAAACAGAAAATTCCAAACCAACTTCGGAAGCACTTCGAAACGTGGACAATTTCATTGCACCAACAAACACAAAAAACCGTTCATATCCTTAAACCAAATCACCTCCAACATCCAATTCAGTGTCTCCAACCAACCACCTCTTTGCCCTCCCGCCGGGCATCTGAATGCCAATTGACATGCAAAAATTCCATTATTGACATCTGACTATCCGCAAGGCCGTCGGCGAAATGAAAATCAAACGAAATGAAATTGCAATCAGTTGACACTGAATCGCACGTTCCATGGAACACGAATCCCCTTTGATTGCCACTTCGTCGTCACGCGCCAACTGCCCCCACCGCTCCCACCACCACGAACACACTCCACGGCGCCCACTTTGTTCGCCAATCTAAAGCGATTTTCTTTCTTTTTCTCTTTTCAGATCCAAACAATTTCAGCAGTCTCCTCTTGCGTGCAGAAGTCCTGCGAAGGCTAAGCCATTACCAAAGTTCCCTGGCGGACATCGATCATGCCTTGAGGATAAAGTCCTCGTCGGCCAAGGTAAGCCCGGGAAAAGCCATAATCCAAATCCCCAAAAATTCATTGTCGCCTTCTCCGCCGCTCTCATTTAGGCGCACTACCACCGGTCCCTGGCACTTTGCGGATTAGGCCGCTACGACGAAGCACTTGTTGCCCAGTGTGTAGCAATCAGTCTGGACGACAAGAACTCCACGCTCTCTTCTACCGAACTCTTTCAACATGATCTCGCCGAGGTAAGTGCACTCCCGTCTAATCCCTCTGAGCTGTCTGATTGCCAATTGCCCCCCGTGTAGCTCTTGCAGAAACTATTGGCACAATCTCCAAAGAAAATCCATCTCAATTCATCACCCGCTTCGGCGCCCTATGACATGGTCCCCGAGAGCCGGCGGCGAAGGAAGCAAATTGGATTACTGAACGGCTTCGACGGGGAGAACTCTATCTGTGTCGCAGACTGCGACCTTCTGCGACAGGGCTCCCGCAAGCATTGTCGCAGGAAAACCTACGGCAGGAAGCAGAAGCAAGAAGTGCAGGTCAACCTTTTCGGCAGCGCTCGGTTCGAGTGCATTCTGGAGAGGGCGCAACAGGAAGTACAAAGAATCCGAGGTGAGTGACAATTCACACTCAGCGCAAAGGGTAGGTTGTAAACTGTTCACCTTGTTCTTTCTTTTGCAGATTCACAGTCGGACGAGGACCGGGCGCAGCAACACCTCATCCCAGTCAACCCGAGCCTAATTGATCCCACAGACTTTGACTGTGTGCTGTGCTGTCGAACGCTGTGGAAGCCCGTCGTGACACCGTGTGGTCACACCTACTGCTGGGTGTGCCTGGACAGGAGCATGTACTACTCCCCCTCGTGTCCACTGTGCATGTCGCCACTTGTGGAGCAGCACGTGAAGGTGCTGCAGGGCTCCTCCTCGCCAGTTCCTTTCATGCTGGCCAAGCGGCCGGTGACCAAATTCCTTGAAGCAGCCATGAAACGATTCATTCCAGAGCGGTACGAGAAGCGTTTCCGACAGGAAATGAACCAAGAATCGTCGGTTCCGCTGTTCATTTGCACGACCGCATTCCCGCACGTACCCTGCCCGCTGTTTGTGTACGAACCGCGATACCGTCTGATGGTGCGGCGAGCAGTCGAGTCGGGCAAGAAGCAATTCGGCATTGTCCAGTCGCACAGCGGCAAGTCGAGGTACTTTGACGTGGGAACGATACTGGACATCCGGGACTGTGTTCTGCTGGGCGACGGTTGCTCAATCTTAAGCACAATCGGATGCAAGCGATTCCGAATACTTGCCAGAAATGAGAAGGACGGATACGACACGGCTAAAGTGGAATACATCTACGATGAGATTATAACGGAGGATAATGTTTCGTTTATTAGTAGTATGCACGCGTCGGTGCTGAGTAAGGCGATAGAGTGGTACAAGAGTTTGGGTACCGAACTGAAGGAGGAGATTCTGAGGAGTTTCGGGGAAATGCCCGCCGTTGAGGAGAATTGGGAGAGTATTGCCGATGGGCCGGCGTGGGCCTGGTGGATAATAGCTTTGTTGCCGCTCAATCAGCAATTGAAGGTAATTTCTTTTTTTGTTTTCTTTTGCATTGGAATAATCTAACAAAGAATGTAGGGATTTTCGTGTAGGAGTGGATGAGGTGAGATTAGTGGTGAAGTTACTGAAGTAGAAGAAAACTGACAAGTGTATGAAAGGTAGCAGAGGTTTGTCTGGCTAGTGGCCTAGTGCATAGTGTTTCTAGTCGTGAGATCAGTTGATCATACTCAAGCTGCATAGTTAAACTTTCAATCCCTTTTCTCGTCTGCACTATCTTCATCGGCGACGTCTTCTGTTGAATATTAGCAGAGATTACTCAAGGTTTCCTAGGCACTGTCTGAGGTATAATTCCTAGACACTGTCTGATGGGAAAGCATGCAGATAAGTAAGGCATCCCATTTATTGACTTCTGAATGAGTTGACGAACCGAGCATAAGACAATTCTTCACTGCCTGTTCAAGTAAACGATGGTAACCTACGTCTACAACAGCCTAGACGAACTAGATTTTTTCAGCGGAATCAAGTAATTCCTTAGGGAAACAAATTGGCTAAGCCTCTAACCGACCCACAAAGGACGCAGAAAGGTACCTCATAGGAAGTAAGATTCAGTGGGTCCTTTCGTGGACTACGTGGTCTTAAGCAACCTTATTCAATCAGCCACCTCGATCTTACGTAACCTTACTTATGATCAGATGATCACCTTCTCCTCATTATTGAGTGAGCAAACTGAGTAAAATATAGGAAAATAGAAATGTGCTTGATGTACGCCTATTGATTTTTTATTTTACTGCAAAAGAAAAGAGAAGTAAGGAGCATTTAGAAAGTAAACGTATTTCGTATGAAGCATCCTTAGTTCTTGGCATAGTGGGTAAGGGCGTTGATTTATACTCCAGACAGGTCCAAGGTTCGTTCTCTTAATACGTTCATTTCGCATTTTGCAACTTCATCATCACTTTTGAGTTACTAAAAATTTTCACAGAGCTCTGATTGTCTATGCGAAGCCATTCTCAAATTTTGCCATTCATAGTCGACAAAAAGCCGTTAGTTCTCTCTACTTGCGATAGAACAATAGATTGGTTCCTGAAGAAGCCTAATCCAGGTCTCTTGTGGACTCCAGCGTCATCTGTTTGAAATTTACATAATGAGGGCTGTCTTTAATGTTAAAGGAGAAAAACTTTAACCTTAGCCTTCCTTTACCTTAACCTTTCTTCCTTAACAAGGCTTAACAAATAGTGAGAGAATATACCAGTAGTAAATTCCAATTCAATCTGTGACCTACTGCAGCAGAAATCACGAAATTGGTACTTTTTGTTACTATCACAAACCATTTTTTTCGAACGTAGAAACTTACGATGACATTTGTGACGTTCTTCAAAAAAGAATCCTTACATTTACATTTGGGTAATATTTTGTCTTCAATTGAAATTTTGATAAAAAAAACTCATCGGCTCATTCAAGAGCCATAACAAAATCCCTTATGACAGGAATTTAAATCTAGACGCATTTGAAATGAAGAATAGACAAGACTGTGGTTGTGGCTTCGAATTCGACATCTTTTGACTTAAGGCCGAAACCCGTCACTTGCTTAGGGCATTTTCATATCAAATGCATTGCGTTAAGTTTTGTAGGTCAAAGATTTTATAACTTATGAGATTATATGACAGAGAGGGAGATGACATGACCAACCCCGCAGTTGAACGTGGAGTAAAGGGTGATAAGCTCCAAAACTGCAAAATTGCATCCTCGATTTATCCATCGATGCAGCTAAGAACTTAAAAAAAACTACAAAACGTTTTGAGTGAGAACTTTCATTTTGGCACAAACAGTTTTGAAATTATTGCCTGAAGACGGTAAAACATCAATACACGAATTTTGAAAACCTAAAACTGTTGATTGCACATTTAAATGTGGTCCAGAATATATCCCGTTTGAAGCGTGTACTCATAGGAGTTTGGACTCTGTCTGGCGACATATAAATGTGTACCTCGACTCACACGCTAAAGTCCCAGATTCGATTTCAAGACTGAATATCACGGCACCACATTCTTCTAGTTAGTTTAAAAAAAAAACCCTTGTCGCCGTGGCGTAGTGGGTTAGTGTGTCGACCCACACGCAGAAGGACTGGGTTCGATTCTCGGACGCGGATACCTCGCATTTTTTCACGGCACCACCTCTTTCGAGTTGCTGACAACACTCAAAGAGTACCGATTGTCCATGACAAGCTTCAAAAATCTCGCCGTTCAGAGTCGGCAGAAAACTGTTGGTCCCTTCTACTCGAGAGAGAACAGTAGCACGAACAGCACGAATAGTTGTGGCCCTGCTCCCACTCAATTATTATTATTAAAAAAAACCCTCAAAAAACTTCTCAAATCTCGCAATTCGGAGTTGGCCAAGAGGGGTAGAAATAGCGATAGAACAAGAGTTGCTGAAAAGTGTACAACCCAGTATTAATTTTTAACATTAAGATTAATTAAAAAAGGAATGCAACTTAATGTGTGATTCTCATTTTGTTTGGTTGCACGGCAGCTTTAAAGTAAAGTAAACTTAACTTATGTCTAATGCTTTTATAGAAAAAAAACAAACAACGAAACCATCCCCGTGCAATTGCAACTCGCACTTGCCTAGAGTCTTATTCAACTATATGGTGGAATATTTCTGTTAACACTTCAACCTCACCCTTTCCGGAATGACTGGAAACAAATTCAAGTTCAATCGTATTCATGACTTGAATAAGACTTTGAATTCTGTACAACACAATCAATACAGTAATCGGTTAGCTATTCTTGTCTGTCACACATAAAAAAACAAGTTTGCGAGAAAGTACACTTCTACACAAGAAGAAAAAAATTGCATAAGCAGCAAAGCAAGAAAATATAATTAAGTCTATCGAGTGGCCAACAGTCATTCGTTTGGCTGACAATCAACAACTAGGCTTAGAATAAATTTTAATGATATAATCGACACTCGACTGCGATTACTCAATCAATTATCGAGATAAAGATCGACGATAAGTCTCTCCAACTGGCATGATAATTGGTACAAGTGTCTTTAGTGTGAAGGGTAAAGGTTTAATCATAATGTAGGTAAGGAACCATATTTCAACTTAGAAGCCGAAGCAATGCTTGGAAATTGTATTCTGCGCACATGTTCTTTAGGCGACCTAGAAATGTTTAAGGGGGAGCAATTTGAATAGGTTTTTCCATTGTGAACGCCAACTGAACGATGGGGATGCTTAAGGGATTTTCGTTAAATTTTGACATCCGAGGTTATTTTCGTACAGTTGGGTTAGGTTGGCCCAAGGGTCTTGATTTGCATCTGTGGTGTTTTCGTTTTTGTTTCTCTAGTTCGCTGTCAAATTACGGTTGGGGCAACGAAATAGGAGCAATTGGGAGAAAACAAAATTAAACAGAAGGACCTGACTACAATCACATCCTCGTCATTATCCAAATCTAGTTTATGCGATTGATTTTAACAGCCTGATTAAAGGTTGTATTTCAGTATCAGGAGCGGACAGGTGCTTTTCAAATATTGCCTCAGCCTGATCATGCTATAGACCTCTTTAGGGGAACTTTTTTTCGTGGTCACCAAATCGGGGAAAGTTTGAGGTAAAGGTACCGTACCTGACATACATTATTTTTAGTTAACTCGAAAACAAGCGGAGTCACTTCTATGTTAAAGTCCTTTGCGGTATGTGAAAGAATTAGTGAAAGAATTTGTTTTGAAAAAATGTATGGAAGTCGTTTAGGAGGTAGCATTGCTTCGCGCCTCAAATTTGATTCAAATTGAAAAAATTTACGAAAAGAATTATACTTCCTTTAAAATTAAACAGTATATTTTGTATTCGAGTGTTAAGTATTTGAATTAGTCACTTAGCCCAGAGCTCATAATCAGTCCCCAAAGTGACAGTATCCAACCAGAAAAGAAAAAAAATTATTCCCACCTCTCATCCACATCTTCATATCAATTCTAATTTAATGTTTTCTCTTTCAGGTGGACATCCTTGCCACAACCAGTCTAGAGAAACGACTACGTGCCATTGAAAAAACACTCGACTGTATGTCTGGCAACATTAAACGTTCCCATGAATGTGTCGTCGTCCACCGCGAAGGCATACAGCCCTGCCAAGCGGTCGAATGCTGTCAACGTTCCTCATCATCATCATCATTAATGCTTTAGTTCCTGGCTACAATATACGAAGTTGTCCCACACACTGGCACAACAATCCTCCTGCTACTAAATGCAAAAACAAAAAAACACATAAATTGACCATTTATTAGTATAAACTACACAAAATCCTTTTTATTGTATTTGTAATTTTCTTACTCGTCAATACATTTTATTTTCTACGTACATACATATATATAGTATAATAAATCAAATTTAAAGAAAAACTAAACAAAAAAAATTAAAATCAATTAAATTAGTGTTGTATTAGTGAGTAAAGAATTGTTAGAAGAAAACAGAAAATCAACCAACTTTCATAGCTTTAAGGATGTTCCCGTAGCCCGTGCAAAACTGAGCCACGTCATCCTATATTGTAATTCGATGTTATTTAAACTATTTGGTATAATATTCTCTAATTGTATCTGATTTCGTTTTTTTTTTCGAATTCATTCATTTGTGAGATGAAAACAAGGAAAACTTTTCGTCATCAAAACTTAGGAACACATCTTGGGGGCCAAATTAAAACAAAAGAAATCAACAAACAAACCAGAAAAAAAACATACAAGAAAACTAATTCAATTAACCAAAATTACACCACAAAATGGGAAAAAGAAAACGAAAAGATAAATAACAGCAACAACAAATGAAAAAAAAAAGAAATAAAATTTAACTTACAATCAAACTTTTAGAGGGAATTATATAGATAAATAAAATTATATATGTATACATTTATATTTATATATAAACAAAATATTTATGCAAATTTTAGCTAGATCTTTCTCTTACTATTACAAAATTTGTTATCCGTATATATATATATTTAAACTATATCAAACAGAAAACAAGATTAAATAAACTACAAGGACAAAATATTTTTATTATGCAAAAAAAAAAAAAACGAAACAATAGATGAAATGTTCTAGAAAATTGGTTCAACTTATTCCACACTACAGAATTTATACATTCCGATAGAAAAACATAAATAATTGTAACCGTACATACATATATATGATTATCTATATACACATATAAGGAATGAACTTATATCCAACTTAGACGTGGTAGAAACAAAAAAACATATATTCTCATAGCAAAAACAAACAAATCTATATATTGTATAGTAAATATATATTTTGTATGTCAATAGTCTCGTTTAGCCAATAAACTACACGGTTTCCAAAATGTGTGTAACATTAAACAAAACAAAAGAAAAGAAAAAAAAAAAACAATTATCCAAACAAAACAATACAATTGAATGTTCGTTTAACTGCAAAACATAGAAAATTAAATTATCAACAAACAAACCAAAAAAGAAAAAAATGAAAAAAATATGAAAACACAATTTTATTATCGACGGCAACTGAATGACAATCTCTTGTAAAAGCGCCATCGCGTTCGTTTCTAATCGTGTTGTAAATGTATAAACAAAACACTTAATAATAGTATAAACAAAAGCAAAAAAAAAAAACACTGATCACAGTAAAATGCAAAAAAACAAATTTTCAATTTCAAACACTCTCTTTTTATTATGCCATAAGTTAAGTGCAAATGCAAATGGAGAAATATGAAAATGAAAAACTATTGTAATAATTGTTAGAGATGGGAAATGTTTCGTCTTTTTAGTCTTTGTCCTCTCTCTCTCTCTATCTATCTATCTCTCTATTTATATCTCTTTCTCTCAAACACACAATCTATATATATGTAATTTTTCCAGTTCCTTGTATCCAATTCTCAGTCTCTCTCTTTCGAAGGGAGTTCTGTCTTCTGATTGTTTGTTTTTTTTAAATTTCCTTTTTTCATTACGATGGTCTGATAAGTATTCTTATGAGCCTACTTGAACTAAGGTGCAGGTGGCAAAAGGAGAAAATAAGGAAAATAAAGGCAAACATATGTAATAAACTTTCCTTAAGAAAAATTTGAATTGACATTTTTGTGTACACACAGTTTTGTGTAAGAGTTGAAATTCAGATTGAGTTCCATTTCACGGTCCTTCTAATCCCTGAATAAAAACAGTGACCTTTAAGCCCTGCCTGGTAGTACGATGAACCAGTTTTTAAGTCTGAGCGCTACATTGCAGAGTTTCCGAACATCCAAAAGAAAATAAAAACCACTTAGGGCACGTTAGGGTCTCTCTCTTTTGGTTTTAAAGACTTAACCTCACTCTCAACTCACTGCAATCTTAGCAATAAGAAAAGAGGAGGCTTCTAAAAAATTGTAAGACAGATGGAAATATATTAAAGTAGTGGAAATTAATTTTCTTCAACATTGTTTTCTGTGTACCATCAGTTTTCTTCCACTTGAGCACGGCATTTTGTTTATACTATTTGTTTATCAAATGTCCTCCAAATTCACCTGCACGTCTGTTCCATTTCTCGAAATATGACATTAAAGATGTGTTTCCAAAAAAGCCTGAACCTGAGTCACTTTACAATACCTGAAAAAGGCTGAACCAGGGCCGCTTTTGAGAGTCAGCTTAAAATTCCCTTATAAATTGACTTGGATTAAATTGCCCTCAAATGAGCCCTTGTCTAGCAAGAACTAAAGTTTCAAAAATTGGCTGACTATAAATTTGAGCCATTTTTTTATATTTCAAAACTGTTTTTAAAATTTAAGCTGGGTTTCCACTAGCCTCTGGCAATGTGCTGTACCCCAACTGTTGAAGTACTGTTTTCATCAAACACTTTCTGAAATTATAACCTGCTGGTGCTCTTAGTCATTAGCTGTACTCCAAAAGCACAAAATGTAGTTCTTTTTTCGAAAAACCAAACTGGGAATGAAAACGCAATAAGAAAAGATTACTTTGTCGTTCAAATTTGCCTAAAAAAGGCATCTTTACAGTGATCACAGATAAAAAAGTCAAAAGACAGTTGCTTTGTGTACATTGATTTTCCTACCATTGTGTGCACTTAGAGACAATTTAGAAGTGTGACCTATCCCTTCAGTTGTTCTTTTTTTCTGTTCTTCTAGAAACACGAGAACATGAAAATCCTTGCGATTGGGTCTGCTGTGTTAGGCTACATGCTTCATCAGCATTTGCCTCATCAATGAATGTCAAATATGAGTTGATGACTGAATCTCACAGAGAATTTTGCGTTAATACTGGTGCCACGGACAGAAAACTCTATTTTCCAATTCCCTTTTAAAAGCGCATCTTTAACAAAAGCCCTCTTCGGACACACAATAAATTTAAACAAAATGGACTGAAGACAATGCCATTTGGTCTGCAATTTGCGAGGATTCTACAACCAGAAGGAAGTCATAACCATGGGACCTGTTCCGAACACTTGACCTTAGGTACCAAACATTAAAAATTTGAGTATGATGGGTTGGACTAAAATTAAAACAAAGTGTTGTCTTTTATTAGTCAAACTTCTCGTCCACTCTTGGAAAAACTACACCACGCGCAATCTGAGCGGTTGGAAAAAGAAGGTTGTTCAATTTATTTTATGTTTGCTGTTGATGGCAAGTCGCGCATACTTCTGGTGCATCTCTTGTTTTTTTTTAGCATTTAATACATAACTGCCTCTAAGCACGGCGGTCTTATTGGATAGTTGATTTCGACTACACTCGCATTTTTATGAAACAATCAAGCACCTGCTCATTGGTCTTCAGTGACGCTACATTCTCCCCAATTTCACGCGGAGAAATTATGGCTTCCTGTGTCAATGAAAATGAAGAGATGACCCAAGCCCAAATAGCCCGTAACCGTCGATTACACTTTGCTATACACTGACAACTCATAAGCTCAATAAAGGCAAGTGTAATAGCAAATTCAATTCGCATGATATATGCGAAGACTTGAGTTGGTATTCGTGTTAATCGGTTTTTAGAAAATTGAAGGCATTCAACCGCCGATCAAACCTGAACTCATTGTTGTTACAAGACAGTGTTTTCAATGACACAAGAATGACGATAAAATCGTTGTAAACTCATATTAGACATCAAGAACAGCTGTAAAAAAAGTCCCTTCAGACTTTTCGAAAAGCGCCCAAATTTTCTGAAAATCACTTAAGTCTCGCTTTACTTTACCCTTAGCTACAAATCGATATTCAATCTCTTGCACAAGGACCCTTTTTTAATGCCCTCGACTCGAACTACTCAGAACAAGTATTTATTTATCTTTAGATTTATTCAAGCGAAAAGAAACAAAACAAACGAGCACTTCTTCAGGATGTAAAAATGTTGTAAATACAAACCGTTTGTTACTTTTTTTCAGACTGCATTACAATGATTTTCCTTTTTTTTTTACTTGCAGAAAAACCTGATTTTCTGACTACTGTACTGTTCTAAGGTTAAGTCTCTAATAGGGTTCTTAAATTTGGAGTCATTTCGAACTCAAATTTAAAACTTTCTATTTTGAATCCAAAAACCTGGAATGTCTCCCCTCAAATGACAGAGAAAATATATTGCAAAAGCTTCTTCTAAGTTGGACAGTCAGCTTCTGTCAATGCGGTACCTAAAGATCTCCGCTCGGTAATCTAGCGATATGTATGTATATGCGCTAAGAACTTTGTGTCTAGGATGAGAAATGAGCTGTTTATCAGTCTCATCTCGAACCTCCTGTATGAAAGGGACCTGTGAGATGAGACAATGTCTTGAGCTCATGATAGTCCTTTGGGAAGGATTATTCCTACCTAGCTGATGTAGCCAGCGACTGCCTGTAACAATGAATGATTTCTAGGCATGTAACCTACATTGATACATGAAAATGTTTAGTATTTCTAGCTCAGGCCTATTAAAGGCGCTACCGCCTTCATGGTCTATGGTCTTAAGTCCTGATGGTCTATGGTCAGAGTCCCAGATCTCTATTAGTGGATACAACGTCAGTTCTCATCTTTCAGGGAGCAATCAATAGTGAGATCATAGTTTCCAACGCAATGTGCGTAGTTTTCTAAACTTTGCCAAAATGCTGGGAGTCTGTAAATCGTCTAATCACATCTTTTAAATGTATCGAATCAGTTCAATCAAAATCATTAACTCTTTTAAAGTATTGTGCAGACACAGCAGTTTCACTTCACTTCGCAGAGATATCACTTCTAGCCGCTAGAATCTTCAGCATTGTTCAAGCTCCAGTGAAGTCACACTTTTAAAGGTATGATCAGCCTTTTGAGTCTGTTTGTCCTTCGCAATCAATTTAGGACTCCAGACAAGTTGGCGGTGAACACCGCGTACGCCACACCTCTATCTGCCCCCACACGCTCTTGACATCTATTGAAAGATGAACGCTCTCTAAATCCTTGCTTAACCCACTACCTTTACAAAATTGCCCCCCTAAACATTTTTGTTTTGTTTGTTTATTTGCTGAAAACCGAAAATAATAGAAACCTTAATTTCAATGGACACTATATTGCTTGGGTGTTGATCCTTTGAATGATAACGACAGACTGCGTCGAGCTCTGCTGCCAATTGCGCCTTGTGCAAAATTGCAGCGTTGGCATATTCAAACCTTGTTAAACCACTTTGTCTATGTTAAACATTTTGTTCACGGTCACACGGTTCGTTTCAGAAACTTGTGCCATATGAGCTCGACAGTATACATTAAAAAATATTACTGTACATATTTGTGTTAACAATTGTTTTAGTGTTTTGTGTTATATGCTCGTATTTAAGTTGTTTGTCAATTTTTTTATATTGTATGCGTACTTTTTTATACGATAATTTCTTAGACATTTAGATAAAGTATTTATCAAAACAAAATATGAACGGAAGCAACAATCATAATAATCCTGTATTTTTTATATGCGATACTATGTGAACATAATTAAGGAGAACAGAAACATTTTCGATTCATTTAAATGTAATTGTTGTAGCGTTTTTAATTAGTTTTCTTTGTCTTTTTAAACAGTAATTTAATTTAAAAATACACTTAATAAAATGTGAAAAAAAAATTCTTTAAAAATCTATATCATGGCTTTTTTTTCGTTTATCTTCCCCTTTGAGCAATCGATATTGTGTTTGGTTGATCCACAGTGAAAAGCGATGATATGTCTAGCAAGTGTACAATGTGGAACCCTGTACTGGAGAAAAACGCTTCGTAAAGAAATGAGAATCCATCGATTTTGCTAATAGTTGGCGCAACAATCTTGTTTGTAGAAATGTCAAAATCCGTCCGTAAGTGATCTGAAACACCATCAAAATGGCGCAACAGCTTCTGGTCAGAACAATTCAAGATAAGCGAAATTTCTTCGAATCCTTGAAAGGACACAAAATTCGATATTCTGTTTAAAGATCGAGGTATGTTGCTGTGGTTGAACTATAATCTCATTTTCTGTGGGTCGAGAAGTCGGCCGTCATCTACGACGACGTCAACGCCAGTTCGTTCCTTGTCCGCTAAAACAAAAAAAAACGAAGATTTCGGTAAAAGAAGAAAAATGCGATTACACACGATTCCGGTAATCCCTGCAATGCACACATCCCTGCTGGTAACAAAAATCGCCTTGCGGGCTTACAAGACTGGCGATCATAGGACGGAATTTTTGTCCGCGAACGTGATTTTTCTGTGAAGGATTTAAGAGACGGCAGGAGAGAGTACTTTCTTGATCCTGCTAATTAAGCAGATGGGGATAATTTGTCGGGCAACGCAACAGAACTATTCTTTCTGAAAATTATGTCTATTCTTATTCAGGGTGCACATAGAAAGAGACTTGCAAGACTAGTTTAATGGTGTATGCAGTGCACGGATTAACGTCCAGGAGGTTCAACTTTCAGCCATATGTTATATTGCGAATGTTGTCCTCCAAGTGGTCAATCCCTTCGAGACTATAACCGTAGACTAGTAACTTCACAAATCCCCACAGAAAACCAAAATTTCACGATTTTGGAGGCAAATTCACGGGCGTTACGTAAAAAAGGCGTTTCTTTCAATAAATCAATTCTAACGCGAGCTGTGTGACATGCTGTTTCGTCTTGGTGCAACCGCAGATACTACACGTCAAGGTTGTTAATAAACGAACAAGTCAGCAATGATTGCTTCATAGCGGTCGCCATTGACTGCAACGATCTGGCCAACATCGTTTTTTTAAGGAAATTCTTCTTCTCGCCTTGTTTTACTGGTATTATATTCTGAAATGCCTATCACATGATCTCTCACGTCAACAAGAGTCTACAAAATTGACTCCGATAGATTACTAAGGAGATTCGTGTGTGACTGAATATCTAGAGGAGCATGATCATCCAAAAGAAGAGACAAAATTCGGAAGGCCTGTGTCTTGCGCCTAAGCCTGATCATGAAATCGCCTACAATTCTTCTCCATCTGTTTTCAAAGAATACATGGAACTTATGGTGCAACATTTTCTTTCAACATTACTTTCGCAGACGATTAGATGGGCAGCGATACAACACAAATCTTAAAATTACTTGTCCGACGTAACAAGAAGCGACACACTTTCTTTAAGGGTTTTCAGGAAGCACTTTGCAACTGGATTTGGCAATAAAAAAAAACACCAAATTAATGTGGATGTTAAGACCCACAAAACTTAAATGCGCACATTTTTTTAATTCAGTCCTGGAAATATTTTATTATCTGGGGATCTGAATGTTTGCCAAAAACTCATTTTTTCGGACGACATTCATTTTTGGCTCAACAGCCATGTCAGCTTCCGTTCACACAAAATACCCAAACGTAGCCGAATGGATGCCCAAACCACGTCGTAAGTAATTCAATGCGTCCTTATCAGTGTGGTTTTGTGCCAGAGAAGCTTAGATTAGATTAGATTTTCACACTGCTAAGAAAAAAACCCATGAAGTGCTGATCGACTCCCATCAACACCACAGTATAGAGTCGAAGTATTCAGTGCCATATCTAATTTTATCAATTCTACAAAACTCGTCAGATATTGGAGGATAACGATAGTCAACTCAATGAGACCTTTTATGTCAAAAAAAGGTCTTAGACAACGCAGGAGGCTATGTAAGATGGCGCACATAAGTGGAGAAAATCTCAACCAATTAAGAGTGAGCAATTGAAGGCATCTGGCGAGAGATCGTGCTAGCTGGAGAGGCATGTTGGTTAAGGCTCAGGAAAGAAGAAAAAGAAGTGGGTCATGTGACTTTCTCAACATCATTCTCTGGAAGATCGCACGTCTCGGTTAGAAGCTTTGAGACAATAAAGGTCTTCGGACTACCCCGATTTCGCAGTGAGTAGGGACAGCAGAATCCGTACCGAAATCGAGCGCGGAGTCACTCTTACCTTTCGCTGTCTGTTTGGGCTCTAGAAGTCAATTGAGTTATCTACCTCAAAGTACCAAGCTGACATTGTATGACATCTTGATCATCCCTATCCTTCTATCCTAGAAACTTTGACATTATTGAAAGTGAATGAAGAAGCTTAGAGAAAAGTTGTGTGTACAAATTTAAGGTCTCTTCTTTGCGTCGATGTCATATTAGAGAAGAACGCTACAGTACGGTACATGACATGCGCCTAGTCAACCGCCTATAGACATAACGCCTTAGACTGTGTGAACTAGAGTAATAGAGGACCTCCTCGTCTTAGATCGTGATCACAAGAAGGACCTCAAAGCACCCCGTGTACAAATCTGAAACCAATTGTCGAGTTGCTTATTGGAGAAGTGTGCCGCCGTTAACCGCAGAATGTAGTGCCAATCCAATAAGCAGGAGCAACCTACGTCAACGACTTCTAATTGAGGAATCGTGCCAAAGGTAGACTATAAGTCAAATTGCTCCGTTTTTTTGAGTTGAGATCAACTGCTACAATCATATAAACAGGCCTCTTTCCCATCCTGTCATGATGGGACGCCATTAGATCACCAGCCATCACGTGGTAAGGCGATAGGTATGTCTCCTATAAGGCGATAAAATCGAGGGTAACAATTAGAAGAGGACAGTAACAATGGAAAAGCAGATAAAGGGCACACACCAAGTGTACACTAAAACTTTGAAACGAGAAGACTTAACTTGACCACACATTGGTTAGACGTCATACCCTCTGGCTTCCCTTTTGCCTTCATCAATGACGGGATTAATGGTTCAGTACTTAAGAAACCTTTTGCTCCAATTTGGATGGCTTCGTGGATTGGATTGAAAATGACATCATGGGAGAGGTCGTGATTAACGATAGAAGGCTTATAATTAGACTTTAAATGGCCATTGGTATAAGTAATTCCCCTTTCCAATCCAAAAGATAAGGCATTTGTTGATAAGGATCAATTCCCTCGTTCAATCAACACATCCTTAAACCTAGCCTAACGGTCACTAACCTACATCAATGTAACATTTTAAAGAAAAAGTTCAATAAACCCTTTGCATTAACTGTCACATCGCCTCAACACTGCTGAGTCTGATTAATCCAATTGCATCAGAAAACCAAATCAGTCCTCCTTCGCTTCCGTTAATTTTGTAAACAAAGATCTTCTATAGCAGTTCCCTTCTGCATTCCAAGCCAGAGTGTGCGCCTCAGAGCCACCAGGTACGAGGCACAAATTTGAATTCTGGATTTTTCCATGGACACTCTCCTCGTCCAGCTCCACCTCTTGCTGCTGCACGCCAAAACAGATCGATGCATTTCGCAAGACACGTATATTTTATAATACATTAGCGAACCTACTCCCTGAATCATTCATTTGCGTGGCACTCTTGGGCTCTGGCTTTCTTCGGTGAAACCGTCGTCGGGCAGCGGCTACCACCCCTTTCAGCCGGTAAGGCCTGTACACGCTGTCACATAACCGGCCTCCACCCCCGCGAACGAGAGCGAATTAATAGAAGCTCTGACCGATGTTGTAATACAGTGGAACAGAATCTGATAACGTCAGACAGGTAAGACGATGGCGGCGGCTAGCGTCCCCACGCCCCGTGATGCAGCGCAGAGCTTTCACTTTATCGGAGCTCGTCGCTTGCAAGCCCATCAAGTGAATGCTGCTGCGCGCTGTTCTTGCTGAACTTAGGAAACGTTCTCGCGCGTCACTCCAGCAAGCTTCGGTTCTGGCTGGCGTATGCGCCACATACACACTGCCACCGTTGTCGTCGTCGTCGTCGAGGCAGCGAACGTGAGTGTGTGAACTGCACTGTGTCGTATACTTGTTGCATTTTGCAAATCGAAAAAAACAAAGCACCACAAAAGTTTGTTTGCACGGACTAAGGCGAAGCTTAGAACGCAATGGTGGCGGCGTGCAGTTAGTCCGATGCAGAGAAGGCTCGGTTTGCTCGCGAAGCTTCGACTTGCAAGCGGAATTGCCACCGTTATTGGCAGCCTCTCCGGCAATTGTGCTGCGCTTTGTTTTCGTTTCGTTTCGTTTTGCGTGTTTCTTCCGTTTTTTTGTGTTTTTCGGGTAAATCTCCGTAACGGTTTTGCGCAGCCTTCCGGTTGTCGTTCAAACGCACACCTCGCAGTCCTTAGTTTGTTGCGATAAAATAATTTAATTATACAAATTGATTTTCGAGGCGTGCTGCAGCTTGAAGGCGAGTTCAAGTGCGCCAACTGCGGCCAATGTTCACGAACAAATACTCGCGTAGATTCGCGTAATTGCCGGAGCTTGTGCAAAACACGGAAATCATTTTTGTCAACTCAAGCTCCACGAAACCGCCCCCCCCCCCCTCCTCCGCGCCAGCATTTGTTCTTGTAATAAAGTTTAAGGTTATCTTTTTCATTCCACACACAAGTTGTTTTCTTAACAAAAAAAAAACAAAACAAGGCAAAATCTGAAAAAAAAACCTCACTGCTAGAGCTGTTTCTAATTATCTAATAAAATACGTGTAATGTAAATATACGCGACATTTGATAATAGTTTGGTGCGTGTGTGTGTGTAAGTGTGTGCATGTGCATCTATGAATCGGTGTTCGGTGCTCGGTGCACAGTGCTCTGTGTCAGTGTCGTTGTGAGTGTCGAGCGCTCGCCTGTGGCATGTTAATATATGCAATTAATTATTTTGCAAATAAAATCATAAGAATCGTGAAGAAAATACAATCTAATAGTACAACAAGTGCCAGTTGGCATTTGATGTATCAGTTGTCGACGGTGCGGACTGTACGTATGACCTTTGACAGATCATCTAGCGGCGACTGTACTAGTTCAGGATTAGACTGCGCCTCACAATGCCCGCTCACATAAACGAGCGCAGTTTTGCTTCGCTTGATTGGAAAGTAAATTGCTTTTATCGCCGAGCGAGTAAATTGGGGTGGTATTTGTTGATTAAGCTCAAGGGAAGTGCTGTGAGTTAAGTGAAACTGATGACTGCGTTGCAGATCCTTGCATTTTGAAAATGAATGCGGAAAGAACTGCGCGTTAAGGATTGTCAATTGGAAATGGTGCAGCGCTAGAAGGTCACTTTTAAACACTGCTAAGGCTTTCGCTTCGCGCTTGCTATCAGCATCCAAGTCTGACTTCTTCTTAAATTTCATTCAATATTTATCAATGAAGGACCTGATTGCATTTATCCATCAAGGAAGTTCTTTGGATTTTTTTAACCTTTTTTGATTTGAAGTCCCCATCAAGTACCCTTAGTACTGAAACTTCTTTAAGCAGGTTCATCGGGTGTGGGATTAAACGCAACCTGCATCTTAAGTGGCATTATTACTAAGAGAATTTGATTTAGGCTTCAGTGCGTGAAGCGTCAACGTTGTGGTGATCGATCATCATCAACTTCAGTCAGAACTTTAACCAAAAATCTCAGCAGCTAGTTCTATTCCGCGTCTAAATTTACATCTTTACTGAAAGAGGAGGATTCAAGCTTTGATCTGCGAAGCTTCAAGTTTGTGATCATAAAGTCGGTTTTGCATTATTGATAATAATAGAGTGGCACTACAGTCGCCCACATGGGACCAGGGCTTAGCTTCTAAAACAACTACTCGCGTTGCGCAGAAGGGACCTACAGTTTTTTGCCGACTCCGAACGGCGAGATCTGTTGTCAGCAACTCGAAAGAGGTTGTGCCGTGAAAAAAATGCGACGTATCCCGTCCGGGAATAGAACCTAGACTTTCTGCGTGGCGGTCGATGCACTTACCACACCGCCACGGCGACCACGACGTTTTTGAATTGCTTTTCCAAAAAATTGTCCTTTCTAGTTCCTTCAAGTTCTAATTGTTTTGAATGCAATTTGACTTAGAAACTCATCAGCAACCCGTCAGTCCATCCAGCAGTTGTCAGTCGCGGATTCACTGCTTTCAATCATCAGAAAGAAGTTTCTGTGGGAAACAGCCCGAATTGCGAAATACAAATTCACGAAAATCTTAAGCCACGTACACTAAGAAATTCCTTGATTTTTAACTAAGCCTATTGATGGGACGTCCAACCACAAGCTAGTTCGACTGCATCCAGTTTAGTAAAGTTTTCGTAGACCTACAGACACGAAACTCGGACCTACTCCATATCCTACTGCCACAAACTATTCAGGGGAATAATGTTCTTTTAAATGGTCAGAAAAATTTTACTCTTTTTAGAGCGCGTCCGTTTGACATAAAACCTGCATTTTGGCCTTCGGGACAGACTTTTGGTAATTTTTTTTATTTGTACTGGTTGATGTTGTATACTTCCGTACACCAAAAGACACCCGCGACACGTGAATTTATACAAGGTGTACCATGATTTAAGTACAGTACATATCTCTTTCTCTCTCTTTCACACGAGTAGAATAGGACCTACAGTTTGTTAACAACTTCAAACGTCGAAATTCGATAACGTTTTCATAGACAGCTGAAGAGCAATTTCGCCCCAGCTCAGTTCTTAGCCTTGCCTCTCCCCCGTCAGGTAGGACATGCATCATAACAGGTATTAAACCAGGCCACTGCGCTAGAGCAGTACATGCCTCCAGGCTTGGCATCCCATCAGCATCAAAATGACTTCTTCAGGATCTGCAAAGACGAGGAAGATGTTGAAACCATCTCCATCTCCCTTGGCGTTAGAAGCAGTTGAACGTATCGTACACCTCACTGTGGCATATTTTGTATTTGCATCTCCATCCTTATCTCAAAAATTTCCTTAGTCCTTAGTTTAAATTTTTCAAACATCCTTGTCTTCACTTAAAAGGCACATTTCTCGATCGGAGGGTATGTAAGTACCTTTGCATCCAAACAAAGTGACTGTTTGCTGTGTGCTCTATGTTCGGTGTCGATATGGTCAAACGACAATAATAATAATTGAGTGGCACTACAGCTCACAAAGGATCACTGTCCAACTTCTACAACAACTACTCGTATTCTGCGTGCTACTGTTCTCTCGGGAGTAGAAGGGACCTATCGTTTTTTGTCGACTCCGAATGGCGACATTTGAGAAGCTTTTCCATTGACATTCTTGGGTGTTGTGAGGTGTTAAGACCGGGAATCTAACCTCGACCTTCGGCGTGGGGATCGACGTACTTACCCACAACTCCTTGGCGACGTAAGTAGGGTCCACAGATCTGCCTTTCGTTTCACTCTTTCGTGTTCTGTTACTTCTAAGTGTTCTGTTACTTCTAAAATACACCGACATTTATGGGAATATGATAACTTTTCACGTGGCTGTAGGGAAATTCTACAAAATATTAAACTACCAAGCCCACTGTTTAAAAAATGTTCTATAAGGACTTTTAAATAAATTACAAAACTCGAATTTTGCACAGAGAACAGGAATTAGGAGGAAGGAGGGAACTGGTTTAGAAGCATTTGTCATTTCACCCATTATATAGTTGACACTCCGCTTTCCCGACCATTGCGGAGGAATGAAACTGGCCGAAACATGTGCGGTTATGGCCGGAAATCAGTCATTAATCGACCAAGACACTCAGTAGACTAAGCAAAAGTGCATTACGTCAACTAAGACTAAGTAAAAGTATGGACATCATACATACTAACCATTCTCTTTCATTATGGGTAGCATCTCTCCTGTAGCGGTTGCCGAAATGGCTATCATTACTATGGAAACTGTCGAGCTCTAGTAAACAGTAAACTACTTCTACAATACCGTATTCGAACTTACTGATGTCAGGGAAGGAAGGAACAAACTGGCTAAGAATAGCATAGCTCCAGTTCGATGTAAAATCTTGAAAAAATCACAAGGTGTAACTTTTGGCTAGAAAGTTCAACGAAATCTACCAAAATCCTTTAAATTGTAACATTGATTGTGAAGTGCACTCAATGAACAGTAAAATATCATAAGTATACGCGTATGCCTATATTAAAAAATTTATAAGATATCATAAACTTTATTTAATAATTGAGTGGCACTACAGCCCATAAGGGACCAGGGCCTAACTTCTACAACAACTTCCCGTGTTGTGCGTGTTACTGTTCTTTCACGAGTAGAAGGGACCTACAGTCTTTGACGGCAAGATTTGAGAAGCAGATTTTCTATTGCACACGCATACACACAGCAGTCCTGTGAACTAATGGAATGTTTGATGCAAATGTTGTGGGAATGTACTATGAACTAAATAGAAGTGGTATAGATTTGCAGACGTACATATGTATGAAGCTACGAGAAATTAGTATTTGAAGCTAGACTCGTTTTAAGTGATAGTGTCCTGTGTCCGATGGACTTTGTACACCTTCTTCGTTTCACAGGTGATGTCCAATGCTCCGACTATTTCTTCATCTCTGATTTGTACCAGAGGATCGTGCCTTGAGAGTTTTTCGGTGTCCATCAAACACTCCGTTGAAGTAATCTCACAGTTGCGCTTATTGGCAGAAATTAACAATGGTGCAGGTGCATGCGAGATAGCTGAGATCTCTACAAGCCTCAGATCATGGATTTTGTCACGGTTGTCTTCGGAGCACTTGGGAGAGACTTACTCGTTAAACTTAATTTGAATTAAAACGCCCTTTGATATTCCTTCCCTTTTGTTTTATATACATCACAAAGCACACAGAATAGGACGTCCTCTATATGTAACTTTTAGTATCGCTTTTCAACTCAGATTTTTCCTACGGATAATCGACCGACAGTTTGATCCTTTTACATTTCTGCGTACGAGTCCGATTCGGCTGAAATTTAGTATGAACTACACAGTTCTAAATTTTTCTTGCGATAGAATCTAAAATTATATCTGACCGCCCCTTACTTAGAATTGAGCTTCTTTCTGACCTGTATATAATCTTGTACATAGAATCACGTGACTGGCAAAAGGCGTCCAGTCTGGTTTGCTAATATTTGCAGTGAAATGGCGGCAGCAGGAGATTACTGAACATTCTGACAGCTCTTACGAATTCTCGAAACTTATAGATGCGTACATAAGTCTGCTTGGATACATATCGGTGTATCCGAATGAAGGAAAGGCTGTGAGCTAAAAAAATGCTATCACCCAAAAAAAGGATCATGCAGTTATTCAAAGGCTCTGTAAATCGAAAAAAACAAAGAGTTGTCTTTTAGAACAGTTTTTTCATTTCATATTCACGTGTATTTTTTTAGTATTCATTTTATAGAACAGTTCCTTTATCTCAATTTTCTTTGTTAAATTTAGTAGTCAAGAGGATGCGGGGGATAGTAGTTTACCTAGCCCCCGTATCCTCTTGACATCGAAGACGTTGTGAGAACACTCTGACCATAAACGTCAAATTGTAGATTTGAGTTTAATTCAACTTAGCTTCGTCTGTTTCTATTTTCATTAGAATGACAACATAATCTATAGATTGATGTAATAGGGGTTGGGAGGGAAATAAACTTATAAGCCGGAAGCCATAAAAACACAAGCTTTAATTGAATATCAACGATATCCTTGAAGAATTAATTTAAATTCTAGCCACAATGGTTACTAAGATCTTCTGATAGAGATGCCAAACAGCCGCGAAACTCCTTACAAATCTCGGGCTCATCAAACATGGCAATCACTAGTCGAAAACGATCTTCGTCGGTTTATCTTGATGAACACTGCATGTAGGTGGGACTTTATGATTTGCATGGTCGGCAATTTGCTGTGAATGGGTGCAGCGTACAGGAAGTGTATTCTCTTGGCCAGACTTAGAAGGCCTTTGGTAGTATGATGTCAGTTCAAATTTTCATTGCTTTGAAGAATGATATTTCGAGCATTCGATAAGGGGGTCTTAAATATTTATTCCTTAGAACCCTCTAGGACCTCAAAGTTGATCAGTCTGTTCAACGCTCTTTTGAAAAACCACGTTCCCTACATTCTAATCGCCACCATTCTGAAGCTCATTCCTGGGACTTTCTTTGGACCACAAAATGTAATCCCATCTACGTCTACCGCATCTGGTCATCCCACAAAACAAACTACGCCCAACCACAGGATCCATACTCTTGTGTTTTTTTTGAGAAAAAATCCGACGCCTTAATTACACAATCAAGCTACTGCACTAGTCCGCAGTAACTCAATCCACCCTCTCTGTCTGACTCTAGCTAGCTCGAAGCAATTTGCGGTCAAATGAGCGGCTACTCACCGCAGAAAGTAATACCCGTCAGTGTAAAACAAAGTTACTGGCGCGATAAACTTTAGTTTCACCTTAGCCACTGCCGCACTGCTGCACAGCGTCGGTTGGTGCGGGCTTACAACGCTACCTGCCATCGCTGTGTGGAGGTAAAGGTAAGCCAAGTTTAAGAGCCCCCCAAGAAGGAAAACCCCGAACCGAGCCAACCGCCAATGGCGGTCGGGGTTGAAGAAAAGCTTCAAGGTGACTACAGAAAACAGCGCATACTTGTCGTATTATTTAATTTCCATTTCTTGATTCACTCTCAGCCGCTGCCGCCGCCGCGCTGTCGTCTCGTCTATGGGAGTATATGTGCTTCCCCACCGCATCGTAGTCGTTAAGTCCCGTGCGCTGAACCAGCGCAACGCTCTGTGTGCGAGAGTGCACCCTCACCCACACACACCGCCGCCGCGGCGACGAGCAACAAGCACAAGCAAATATTATGCAATTCCCCGATTATAGTGTTACTTCAGATAATGCAATTACATTGATTATGTAGTTGTTCTCGTCGGAGAGCGCCTATCGCTGTGTGCGCCTCCAAGTCAAGTTCAATGGCAAAACTTTAGCCGCACTCACACACTGCGGCAGCGGTGGATGCACACAAGCCAGACTGTGGCTCAGTTGGCAGAGACGACGCGCCAAACAGCCAGCGGCGGGGACCAGTGAGGCTTTTGTTCCCTTCGCTCGTGTATGGATGCCGTTTCATTTTTTTTCCTCATGTGTGTTTTCAAGCGCTTCAGAGCTTTTCAGACATTGTCGTTGTTTCGTTTCGAAATCAATTAAATAAGTGTGTCTTGATAATTCAAATATGAAATGAATTCATGCTCCGCTAAATTGGTCTGATGAGATAACGATGAACGGGAGGAAGAGCTCGTGGAGATGACTTCAAAGCCTGTCCAGGTGGGGGCGCCTCCTTGGGATTTAGCAAATCCATGTTTGTTTGGTTTATGACTTCGTACACACCATGTCCTTTGTAGAAGATTTTCTGGTATTTTGAGTTTTAATTAGAGATTAGAGAGTAATTCTGTTTGATGGTGACGATCAGGGGTGGCGCTCGGTGTGTCAACAACTACAGAAGGGGGCGCAGCGGCTGGTTGTAGACGGGGCGAATTCGATAATTGATGCTTAGTCGCGTGATGTTGATGTCAAAGCATTTAGCCGGAGAATCTGCGTCACTGCGAGGGGGATTACTTTAGAACTTGTTATTTGAAACGAGTGTTATCCGGGCAGGGAGTGGTCTTGGATTGCCTTGAAACTGCATTAGGGTCGTGGAATGTTTTCATTTGTTACGAGATTTCAGTTGACACTTTGCATTGGTGTGGTTTTTGACCAATGTTGAGTGTAATGTTTTGGATTTGCTCAGCGAAGTTAATCCTGACTTAAACGAAGGATTTTTTAGAAGTCACTTTAAAGGACAGTATTTGTGGATAATTCAACATAAATCGTTATGATAAATGAAATGCAATGGACCATGACAAAGGAAGGGAAAGAGGACCATGTCAAAAATAGCGGGGAAATTTCGTGTTGCAGTCGAACGGTAAAGGTTTCGTTTTTTAACGTAAGCTAGGTATTTCACATCTTCCTGAGATTCAAATTAAAACACACAAATCTAAAAAGTTGCACTACTGTGCTCTTAAAAATGAATATTCACTTATATATTCAACATCAATGTTCTTGTCTGTCAAACCTACGCAGGTGTACACCTACTATACTCCTGCCCACAGCACAGACATCAAACAGGGTGACTCCTTGTTTCAAAAATATTCGCATTCCTTTATCTGCCTAAGCGGAAAATAATCAAATCTTAATTATCTGCAATACCTAAAATCTACACATTGAATCTTGTTTCTATAGTTAGCATTTCTGATTACTTATTGGGCCTTCAAAAACAATGTTTGCAGAGTTTCAAAACTCGTCACTGTTCATGTTTTGAGGTTTCCGGACAATTACGACTAACTTTTTCAGTTAGAATTAGGGAAATAGTGTTCCTAACGAATACATTTGGCCAATTTTTTGGTAATTTTTTGACATAGAAACTCATGGGAGACTGACATTTCCGCAATTTGATGCCTTCCTGCTTTGAAATGGTACTTCTAGCTAAAAAATGTTTAAGTGAACCTCAAGTTAATTTCAAAAGTTCTACCGGTTGATCTATTATGCCCTGTGGTACGGGCGCCGCCCCTAATTATGCCCCAAAATTATATTGTCCTTTTTACAAAATGATTGCTAAGTCAAATACCGTTTTTCACTTACTCACGGAATGAAGCTATAGAACTTTCGTTGCTTCAAAACGAAACCTTAAAAATAAAATCAAAATCGGAGGTCTTTTTGAGTGTGGTTTTAGCTTACTTTCACCTAAAATCAAACCTTTACTTTTTCGAATGCGCTGATGTTAAAGACAAAAATTCCATGTCGCCCTCTCACACATTCAAAATTTCAAAATCCCGCCCCGTACTTTTCCATTTCCCATGTGAATTTGGGGGTTAATCTGTATCTCTGGTCACTCCACATCGGTGAAATTTAGCAGAGATACCTCAGGGAAATTATAAGCTTGTTAAAATTGGTTAAACTGGACTGTTGTTGTTGTTGTTGCTATTGCAGGTGTAGTGAGTTTTGGTCAAAGCGAACATCAGTCAAACGGCGCTGACCCGATAATCGGTTTATGTTGCATTTGATTAATGAGCGAGAGAGAGAATTAAATGCAAACTCTTTCTTTTTGTTGCTGTTTTTTCCAGCCAGCATGAGTTTCCAACTTCCCGACAAATGGATTAATTAATCTGTAATTAAAAATACACTGCTTTTACTAATTGGCGCCCTTTCAAAGGGAGATTTAGTTGGAATTCACTTGACCAAATGGTTTGCTGGGTGGATGGATATTTTTAGTTTGTTTCTTTTTTTTAATTTTAAAGTCCTACAGATAATGAATTTAAGTTCGCCGTTTTTCTATATTAAATTAAATGTTCTTAAAATAAATCGTAGGGAGTAAATGCGTCGACTAACACGCCGAAGGTCCCAGATCCTCGTCTCGTAGTTTTCCATGGTGCCGCCCCCCTAGAGTTGCTGATCACACTTAAAGTGTCTAAGAAAAGCAAACGGTCGCAGTCGGCAACAAACTGTAGGTCCTCAACACCAATAGTTGCTGAAGAAGCCTGAGTTCATATATCCAGCCATGGAATTTAAATACGTATATTGCATACGGGCGCCTTAGCCCACAAGGAACTATGGCCATGTTTATTCGGCAACCACTCGTGTTTTCAGGGGGTTTGTGATGCAATGATGCTTTCGAATGGTTTGTTTATACAGCCTTATCTTGAAACGTATTGGGTTTGATACTTATACCAGAAATCGATCCGACAATCTTTTCAAAAGTTCCGGTACATATCAACTGACCAATTTTCACATAAATACAAATAATACATAACATTGCATATTTCGTATTAATAATAATAAGTAACGAACCAGGGCCTAGCTTGTACAGCAACTACTCGTGTTGTGCGTGCTTCGGTTCTCTCACGAGTAGAAGGGACCTACAGAAGTTTTTCAGAAGCTAGCATCTTGAAAGATGTGGTGCCGTGGAAAAATGCTAGGTGTCACGTCCAGGAATCGAACCTAGACTTTCTGCGAGGCGGTCGACGCACTTATCACAACGCCACGGCGACCACAAGGATAACTCCATCCTTTTCTATAAGCGAAAAAAAAAACGTTCATTAAAATTATACATTTTTTACAAAATTTTTATTACGATAACCGTTTCATGGAAAATGATTTTGACCCAGAATGTGTTCGAAATCCCGAACTTAGAAATCTTAAAAACCAGAATTAAATTGTGAATATGAAAAATGCATTATCCTCGTGCTATTCTTTAGCCCCACAAGGGCATAGAGCATCAACTTCACCTGGGCGCCATCCGTTCGAAATTGTTCAATGCGGCTAAGCTCTCTACAACTCATTACCAAAGATCTCAATTCCTCTTCAACTATTCTGCGCCATGTTTGCTTAGGATGTTCCGCTCTTCCGCCTGTATGGGTAAGTGGATTACGCTCCATGGCATACTTCACAATGGAAAAGTACTGGCGCTGTCATTCTGGCTCTGTTTTAGCCACAATTGCGGTTCGGCCAAAGAATCCTAACGATCATCTGTTTTCGAGAGACTACACTTTTTTTGTGGTACTGCTGCTCATTCTCTAAAAATAAAGAAGCGCCGCATCCAAGTTGAGGTGGAACTGTCGTAACTTGGTTTTTTATGACACTGTTCTCCTAAATTGTGGACAACATTCCGAATGGAGCCTTAGTAATTTCAATTCTGATTCTCACATCAATTTAGTGCCACTTTTAAGACCACTCACCCTATAATAAGAAAGCTGCTAACTTGACATCCTGTCCAGCAGTGTTTAGTTTGCTGCGGTTGCCAGAAATGCTATGAGCTTTAGCTTTCGCTGTGTTTACTTTGGGCCCCACTTTGTTTGGCTCAATTTCGTGATACTGGACCATAAATATGAATGTAATGAATACTTATTATCTGATGCAAAAGTAGACAAACATTACCAGCTTAATCTAGGTGTTCGGAGAAAGGTGTCATAGACTATCGCAAAACTTATTTTCCGTTCGATATTGCTGCGCGGAGTATTTTTGCTGATAACCACCATAAATACTAGTGGTGACGGTTGCACCCTTGACCAACTCCACTTTAGACCTCAGACTCCTCTGAAAACTTGCTATAATTGAAGAGGTGACACCACCTTCATATGTAAACATTACATATGGCTATGGGTACATGGAATTCTTCAGCAAAATGCCTCTTAAAGCAACCTTGGATTATGCATAAGAAACTCAAACCTCACACTCTGACCGAAATGTCCTTTATTCTGTACTTCCATCGGTATGGTTAAATAAACAGTCTTCTTGCTTAAGTCAGACCCCTTCTACAATAGTTTCAGCTAGTCTTATCTGCCGTCTACTCCCGCAATGTGTGGAAAAGGCGCTTCACTTCCAAAGTGCTCTTTCCAGATCAAAAAATCAACGTTCAAAAACGGATTCAATAGTGTTCTTGATTGGATCAAACTATTTATACAACCCCTGTTTTTCCCGGAAAGAGGAAATCGATGAAAAATCACTTTTCTTATTCAATCACACGTTCAGCGCCTCTTATTGGGCGCCAATTTAGGTGACAATTTCCTTGAATCCATCGCATAACAGATGCATTTCGTCGAACTGAAAAGACTACCACTCACCCACTCATGCGCTTAATTGCAGACGTGCTCTTCCTCCCCCGGAAAACGACTGTTCTTTTCAAATCTTCACATCTGAGGCAGAAGCCAATGCAATTCTAGAACAAAACATATCATAAATTTTGCCATTTTCCCTCTCTCTCTCTGTTTTGCTGGTTCCGTACGGAACTCCTTGCAAAGATTTCAAGGTATTCCTTGATTTCAAGAAAGCGCACCCTGGCTCTTGACGAACTTTACAAAGACTTTGTTGCCGCATAAAGCAACAATTCGTCCTCGTCTCCTCAGGAAGGCGGAATACGAAAGAAAACTCTCGAAATGAATCCGAGGACTCCTTTACATAAACACGCTTTCCATCAGTCGCTAGCTAACTCTCGATGCTGGTCTCTTTTGTGTGCTGGCGCGTTACCCCTTTTCTTCTAAGTTTCAACGTCTCTGTAACTAGCAGCTACCCCCCGCCCCCCGCGCCACTTGCAACAAGAACACAATGTCCTGTCGATGATCGAGACGGAGAGCTGAAGAGTGATGACAGGCGCATTTCTACGGTAACCGAACTCATTCACAATTCACAAGTCCCAGCCAAAGTTTGTGGTAGTAAATTGATTTTCCCTGAATCGAATCTCTGTCAAAATAGTGAAGGCCCAAGATTGTCCCAAATGTCCTGGATAGGCTGATATCTAGCAGTGCCGTAAGAGCTGCCCCCCGACGGGTGTACATAAGTTATGTACAGGCGTGTACACATCACCGTGGAGGGGTGGTGCCAAATATGACGTCGGCACTCCATCCGCTGCTGCTGCCACTGCAAAAGGATGGCAATGGCATGTCCTGTGTGTATGAGATATGGGTACAGTGCAGGAGCCTGCGCAGCACAAAATCTCCGTTGCGTAATTGGTTGGATAGAACCCACGGCAATGAACGTCGGAATGAGTCTCATGAGAGACGTACATTCGGGACACACAGAGGGAAGCACATGCCACAGGTAGTGAGTATCCATTCACCTGCACACCGATGCAGAATACAAACTCAAATCGAGACTCGAATCTCAATCAATGCACTTGTTGCTCGCGAAAGCACACACACCGAACCGGCACCAATACTCGTGCGCACATCCTGGAAGGACTCCCATGGAATTTAACCTTTTTCCGTTTTTCAAAATCCACTTTTTAAATCCGAATCTGCATGTACTCGACGTTCGGTTTGCGGTGCGTTAACACTGTTGGATTACGGTCGAAAATTGTGCGCTTTGGAAAGGAATTTAAAAAAAAAGAATAATTACTAGAAAATTAATAAATTTGTTTTTTTGTTTAATTTAATTTTAGAATCATAAATTTTGTGTGAAGAGAAAGTGCTTGAGATCAAGAAAAAATTTTGAAAATTAAATTGAGTGTCCTTGCAGTTGCAGGATGTGTGTTGGCAGATCATTTGCTTCGTTTAACGTTGACGCGACTTGAATTTCAGTGTTAATTGTTTTACCAAAAAAAAAGTGCGAAAATCTGTTTACTTTCGAAAAAGTTTTTGAAATTCAAAAATCCCACAAATTTTGAAAAAAAAAGAAGAAAATTTCTGCGAAATTGTGCTCAACAATCAAATAAATAAGAAGCTTCCGGAAAATACGTGTTTTTGAAAGAAAACGTCACCAGTGTCCTTCAGGCCGACGCACGGTTTAAGTGGATTTATTCAAACTGTCATCAACAATGGAAGACGACAATGACGACAAGGACGACACAAAAAGGTGAGTCAAATCTGAGACACTTCTCGATAGCATAAAGTGAAAGCATCGCGGTCCTTAGAAACCACAGTCATCGTCATCGCGTCCTGAAATTGGATAATAATTGATTGATTCTTGGTCCTGCTCGAGCGAGTGTACATTTCATTGCTTCTCGTATTGAATTCCGTCTAGAGGTGTTTCAATTAACTCCCCCGTAATTACCAGGATTGTGTTGTGTTGGGGGGGGGGGGGGGGGAATGGAGGACATATGTGCACCCACCGTTGTCCGATCAACAGGCTCAGCCGGATGTTAGCCTCTGTTATATTTTTAGAATTAATTGAGCTTCGATGCTGAAACGGTTTCACGATGACGTTGCACAAGTTGCAGCTGCTTTGCATGCATTTAAGAAATTGAAAGTTTTTTTCTTGTTTTCTTCTCTTCGAGTTTGATTTGTTTTGTTGTGTTGCGTCGCGAGGAGGTTGTGACAAGTTGAGCGCATTGTTGCACAGAATCCATTGGAATTAGATGCTCGCAAGCGTCATCGCACAGCAAAGACGTCAACGTCGTTAATATTACCGAACGAATACAAAGGTCATTACAAAGGTTACAATGGATAGCGCAGAATTCACGCAGGGAGGGTTTCAATTTTGAAATGTTTTGGGAATTTGTGAGTGTGTCTTTGTGAACGCAGTTGAAAGTTGACTTTTAAAAAGGCTTCTTGGAGCATTTTCTTGTTTCCTGGAGATTTCGTTCAACTACCCGCAAGTTTATGCAAGATTTCAGAATCTGCTTGATCGATCCAGATATGTCGTCACTGGTTTCTGCTTAGATTTTTGAATCACAAAATTTACAACGTAAAGACTGAAATGGTGGTCGCCGTGGCGTAGTGGTAAGTGCATCGACCGCAGCGCAGAAAGTCTGGGTTCGATTCCCGGACGGGACACCTAGCATTTTTTCACGGCACCACCTCTTTCGAGTTGCTGACAACACTCAAAGAGTATTAATTGTCTATGGAAAGCTTCTCAAATCTCGCCGTTCGGAATCGGCAAAAAACTGTAGGTCCCTTCTACTCGTAAAGAACAGTAGCATGCACAACACGAGTAGTTGTTGTAGAAGCTAGGCTCTGGTCCGTTGTAGTGGGCTGTAGTGCCACTCAATTATTATTATTAAAGACTGAAATGAGACGAAAAATCAGCTTAAAGTTTGCAATAAGATCAGCTAGACGTTAATGGTGTTAATGGTCGTTGGCGTTTATCTTGTTTTACGGACTACCCTCAATTTTTTACTTTTCAAGTCACAACCGTAAATTTGAAATTTTTGCAACCCTTTAAGTTAACATTCTGTGAACTACGTGGCATTTGCTCATTTTTAAGCACTTGAAAACTGATTTTTCAAAAGAAACCTGCAAATGGTCGACTTTCGACTAAATTTGAACGAAAGTGTACAGGAGAATAGGAAGCGGATTAAGCAAGCATTAGCGGTTTTTCTGGTCGGGTCATTTGTGTGACTCCTTATGGGCGAGCTATTGTTTTCGAAGCATCTCTGTTTTCCGGAACTTTTTTAACAATCTAAAGTCGCCTTTTTTTTAATTCAACTTTCCTTTAGACAGGACTATCGAGATATCTCAAAATAATTTTAATCGTGTAAACTACACAGAAGGATTAACAAGAGAATACATTTCTTCGACCAAAACTCTTATCTTCCGAATCGGAATTTTGACAGTACCTACTAGTAGTTAGAGAGACAAGGTATGTCTGTCCGTAGGAACAAATTATCACTACGTCAAAATCATTACACCCTGTCTTAATACGTTTCGATACTGCATTGTAGGTAGAAGATTCATTCTGCTTTTGACAGTTCCACTTAGATCATACAAGGTTCGTGATGCAAAACGGATCAAAGATGCCCTTCCCCCGCCTGAAACTAACTAAATTCTCTTGTAAGGCCTGAGAATTGACTGACTCTGGTTTCATTTATCCGTATTCAAATTAGTTTTCTCAGTTTCTTCTTCCACCTCATTACTGTAGCTACAACAGAAGGTGTTGTGGAGTAGACCTAGTCGTCTAGCATGTGTCCACTGATCCCACTAATTCTCATCGCTGAACTGCTTAAAATGATCAAGTGTAGTGAACGCCCGCGGTTTTATTTGAAAGGGCTCAGTTTTGTGATGAATGTGCTTCCAATCATAACCAGGCGAAGATCATGTTTAATTGAAGTGTGTTAAAAAAAAAAGTTGTCGCCGTGGCGTAGTGTGTAAAGTACATCGACTCACACTCCATGGGTTGAGGTTCGATTCCCGGAGGGAACACCTCGCATTTTCTCACGGCACTGCCTCTTTCGAATTGCTAACAACACTTTCTTTTCATTTCCAAATGTATTTTTTATTGTTAATTATTCTAACAACACTCAAAGAGTTTATGAAATTACCTCAATGCCTATGTCTCGCTGTTGGGAGTCGAAAAAGAAGTTGATCTCTTCTACTCTTGAGAGAACAGTAGCACGGACAAGACTTGTAGAAGCTATGCCCTGATCCCTTTTGGGATGTAGTATCACTCAATTATTATTATTATTGTATTAAAAGAAAGCTAAAACACCAAGTGAAGTGAGCAGTGACGTTATGCCGCCTCTAAAGGAATTTATCGACTTTGCAATCCACTGAGTTTTCGCAGGGCACTCACATAAGGTGAACAATGGTAGCAACTAGCCATCTCGTTAAAAGACAAACGACACATGAGACATATGTGTTGCTGTTAAAAGTACTATTATCCAGGGATTTGATAATTGTCTGCCGTATAATGGATATATTTTGGAAATCGCGTCGTCAATTAGGTCAACTTCAGGCATAAAAAAACACATCCACATAATGGGAAATTGATTGAAAGTTTCCAATCCCGTCGTCTTACGTCTTCACCACCATTTAGTTTTCCTTATTATTTTCCTTACAGATGTTAATCGACTGATTATGAACACATATTTTGTAAATGTTCTTATTTATTAAAAGACCAGCTTGTTTTTAATGTTTACAATAAAGACTTCTAGCTTAATGGGAAACCCAAATAATATAAATGCTGTCCTCATAGCGCACAAAATGGTTTTAGCATGTTTATAGCTTCTCACCGCGTTTCCCCGCTGATCAATTCAATCCGGCCTGTCATTAAAATTTTACTTAGGATATACATATACTTTTGGGATATCACAGACAAATAAGATAAAATTGAAATTAATTTGGAAAATGTTCACATTTCCCTGACTTTCTTTCTGTAATTTGTGCTTGCAAACAATTCTCATATAGCGGACTATGTTTGACGGTTCTTCACGCAAAACATTCGAAAAAGTTTCATTACACGTTCTTTTAAAAAATACATGTAAGTATTCGAGTAGATTGTGGTGAATACCTAATGCAGTTTTCTAAAAATTTCAAACATGGTGGGTCTGTAAATAAAAGAGGCATAGGCTTCTTACGCTACGATTAAAGGGTTTCACCTCCCATTTTTTCACATTTTAAAAATTTAATTTTGAAACTACGAAAACATCCAAAATATTGAAAGTACAGTGGAATGCTCAGTTAGCTACAATTAACTCAAAAAAGGGCTACGCCTAATACTGGTACGCATATTTTCTCCTATTCGTATTATAAAAGTAAAAAAGGATTGAATGAAATTAAAAAACCCAAAGGTTTTATAGAAAGTGGAAAATAGGTTTATTCCAAAAGATCTATACAATATTTTCGCTAATCATTACAATGTATTGTGAAACACTAGAATCTTTGTAGCTATTTACTACAGCATGAATAAACTGAACATTATACATGGACAACATTTCACATGTCATCACTTTGTTCAGTGATGACCGCCTTGGTGATTCCTAAATTGTTCGTCTTGCATTTTTTTCACGACATAAGTTGCGGATAACACTCGAAGTGAGCTAATTTTCCATGACAGAGCATCTCGCATTTCGCGGTTTAAAATAGGTAAATAGAGGACCTACAGCCTCTCTACTCGTTAGAGAACATAAAACACCACAAAATGAGTGTTTCTAAAGCAGGTTGTTCCACTGATTGGTTCTGGTTGCTTCCACTCAGTGGTTGGTTGCTTCCACTCAGTTTTAACTAACTAATCGGTGCCATAAGGCAAGAAATTACACAGGGTCCTTCAGTGGGACTAAGTAGAAGGGATATACCTCCGAAACAGATTTCCCGATTTACTATTTAGTCGCAGTTCCAAGTTTGTTACCCAAAAGCCTTGCGACTGGGCAGGACAAACTGACTTACTTACATAAGCCAGCAACTCAGCTTTATCTATCTTCTACTCCTGACGGTGCTGGACACGCTGCTTTCAGTTGCTAAGATCAAGCTCTCTATCGTCCGCCATCACCTGGTCTCCATACCGGAGTTTCGGTCTTCCTCCATTTCGACTTCCTTTTAGCTGGAGCGCTGTGTCCATTCGCTCGGTGTGGCCGAGAACAGAATTCGTCTGCAATCTTATACTTATTTTTACCGTACTTATTCGTTCATTCATATGTTATTTCAAATTTGTTTGGCGTAGTTCCACAACATTTTTGGTGATAATTCTTTTTTCGTTTCCGTAAGTCTAAGAATCTATTTAGGGACTATTTCATTTTGTAATGTCAATGTCATAAAACTAAGCACCACAATAAGCTGGAAACTTTCTGACCAAGGATTAAGTTCATATTATCTCTGCAGTGAATAGGGTCGATGATCTCTGTGTCTTTGAACCATCTCTTTAAAGACAGACTTAGCTTTGTACAACACACGAATCATAGCACTCTTGCTCTTTTCCGGCAACTAATTGTTGTGAGGCGCTGACGAAAATCTTGGTCTTTTCGAAAGAAAAGTTATGAGTGCAATTTTTTTGTTCTGTCTGCGTTAAAGGTACTTGGACTAGATTCTTTGAATCCGAGCCGTTGGGATAACACAACATCGTCCTTAGTTAAAATGATGCACATGTGGGAGGTGGTCGCCGTTTCGTAGTGAGTAAGTGCGTCTTCCGTCCCGCAGAAGGTCTAGGTTCGATTTCCCGACGAAACACCTCGAATTTTTTCACAGCACCACCTCTTTCGAGTTGCTGACAACACTCAAAGAATATCAATTGTCTATGAAAAGCTTCTTTAATCTCGCCATTCGAAGTCGGCAAACAACTGTAGGTTCCTTCTACCTGTGAGGGAATTGTAGCACGAACAACACGAGTAGTTGTTGTAGAAGCTAGGTACTGGTCCCTTGTGGGCCGTAGTGCCACTTAATTATTATTATTACCTGTGGGAGGTCCTCCACCAACTGGACATCTATTTGTGTGGTATTTGAATTAAATTTTCCTTTTTCTGCTATTAAGTTCACATTTGTATTGCCTACTACTAAGAACCATGCGGTAGATTTGTGTGTTCAGGATTCAGGAGCGCTAATCACATCTCCAGTCTCTTTAATTCAAATTGCCTACAAAATCTTATTTGTGTATAAAAACAAATTCTGTGTGCATTTCCTTTCCCCTTTCTTCTTTACTTTCTGTTGTTATTAATGTACATTTAAATTTTAAGGAATAAAATAAATTGATTGCCACAAAGGCGTGGCCAATAAGAGATCAGAGAGTTGCTTCTTCTGTTGTGCGTACTATTAAATTGCTGACGAGTGGAGAAGACTTGCAATTCAATCCCGAATCTGAAAGTGTTTTCGCAGTCTTTTTATAGGTACTTCATATCTTCTTACTGTTCCAGAAAGAATATTGAAAATATTAAAGAGTTTCCTATGAAGTCACGGCAGCAACACATGATTCTCTATATTCAAAAATACACTTCAAAAACCAGATTCTCGACAATGCATCATATGCCAAATGTGTGTTGTATCATTGAGACGTATTTTAGAGCGGTCTTTCCTTGTCAAACACTTTTCTTTAATGTCAACCGTTGCTGTGCTGATTTTTTTTTATTTATTCAACAAACCATCCTCCAGACGCCACAGTACTACTCAAAGGACAGTTGATGAGCCAGACATTACGAAAGAGAACAACTGTGCACAAATAAGTCAAATGTTCACCTGAGAGCTTCAGATTAAATATGGCAACACCATGTCATTGTATTCGTTTGACAAAAATAATTTTCCAATTAGAACGTTATATCATGGTATCGATATTCTTGGAAATTATTTCTGAAGATATTGTGATATCATCTGCTCCCTAAAGCTAAGTGAATTCATCTGACATATTTGGTGTGCTTTAGTGGAGAAGAGAATGCGTCATGAATTTTTGACAATCAGTGACATGTGTGTTATTGGTTCCAATATGTATTTAAGTTGCTAAGCATAAGGCATGCAGTGTCTGGCAGAGTTTTTATCTTAAATCAGTCTATCCTAGTATATCCTAGGGATTGAAGAATGTTGTGGTTTCTTTCAAAACTGTGGTTGCGGTGGTTGTGGTTTCAAACAAAACTATAGGAGAGCTGTTATTTTCGATGCATTCGACGAAATCTTTCCAAGAGTATCCATTTGTTGCAAGTTTCTCTTATTGAAATATCCTAACCTCAATTGGCATTCCTTTCTTGTTTGCTTAGAAATTTTACATATTTCGTTTTTCATTCTCGAACAATAAGTCTTCTCTCTTGTGTTTGGATGTCGGCAAAAAAATCTGCAAGCCGCGGTATGTATTACCGCTACTCCATTTTAAAATTAAACGAAACTGAACAATTTGCATGTGTTAAATCGTGTTTCATTTCAGTCAATTCCGAATACAGTGGAAATAGGACAAAATGCGTATGTCGACCTGAGTCGGAATATCAAGATTTTTTAGATATTTAATATTTTAAGCAACCGTTAAACAATACAATGTGAATGGGGAAATCATTTCTAAATTTTTAAAAACCTTGATATCCCTGATGATTGTTTGATAAAAGCATTCTACAAATTAGAAACACTGCCACTCCATTGCTCCGTTCAAAACGTCATTCAATTTGAACCACGAGGCGTGTGTTTTTTTTTTTTCCTAGTCCACTCTCACCAGGACTCCAAAACGTGCTTGCATAGTTCTAAATCTGAAATTCCTTTAGTTGACATCACCAATATCTACAGCTGTTCAACAGATCCGTTTTTTTCCATCCACCTGACACACCGGCATGCTGCAAGAGAACCATGCATTCACTAATTTTAGAACTCGTGTACACGGCGATGATAAAACTGGAACTGTACCGCGGCCGTGCAGAGAATCTGACCTCAGCACATGTTGAGCCTTGCGATTTCACTTGAAAGCAAACTACGAAAACACTGAATACTTGCTTGCTTTAACAAATCCTTCTCTATTTTTAATATTTCTAGCGATTCTTCCTTCCTCGCCTTACGTTAACATTAAAGGCCACATATGTACGTGAGCATACATTCGCATTTACCTAAAAATACCCTTCACAGTGCTTCCTGTCACTCCACGCCATATGCACGCTCCCGCGAATAAATACACAAGAAATGGAATACAGCGAAAAAAAAAGCGAAATAGCTTAATCCATTCACTGTTGTCGAAATGGTATCTCATCGAATAGGAATCCATTCATGGGGGAGTAGCTCTCTTACGGCCGTGGGTGAGTGAGTGCGCTTCGTGAAAGGGGGCGGTCCTTGTGTTGCGTCACAAATTGTTCCCAATTAAAAGCACCACATCTGAGCATAATTCCGCTAATTGTGGAAATATTTGGTTTAATCGATTCACAATGCGAGAGGTTTTGTAATACCAGATGCTAGTATTGGATTTTGAAATTCGCAAAAAAGTCGGATAAGCAGAGGCAAATTAATTGTTTCAATGACCAATCGAAGCTGATTGGGAAAACAGACAATTTCGCCTGATTTAACTCTGATTTGTTTAAATTTTTGTTTTCAGGTTTTTGCCTCATTTGCAAAGTGGGTGTGGCTGTATATCACAGACTTGAAAGTGAATACTAATACTTAGATGGAGATAATTCCATCCATAAGCAACAAAGTGGTTTTACGGGACTTTATTTTATGAAACCACTTAGTGACGAATTGCAAAAAACAAAATGACCTTAAATATGTAGTTACAAAGATTAAATTGATTCGAACAAAGCATTCAACTTTCTGTTTGCTTTTATTGAGAATGCAACTAAATTAAGTGCTGATGCCAAAGAATGATGCATTTGACGTTTAATTGTTTTTTCAATTTGGCCGCGACTCAGATAAGCAAATTAATAAATTGGAGGATCCTAGAGTTCACAAGGCACATGGGCCAAGCTGTTTTGGAAATCACAGCTTAGCCCATGTGCCTGCGAGTAAAATCTGTGGGTAGACATTTATTAAGTTGAGTTTTGAAAGTAAAATGTAAGAAAAATTATTCATTTTCATACGCATATTTATAGCGACGATGCATTCAACCTGCTCGACTTACACTTGTTGCCTGAAGGTAATTTATTCGATCGGTAACCTCCCGAATAGAGAATGTCTTTCGAAAGTAGGTTGAACCAATTCCGAAATATTTCTATAAAAGTAAATTAAGTAAAAATACGGCGGCGTTATAGCAAACGGATTCGATTTCTATAATTTTAGTCTTTTTTTAGTTTAGTTTAGAGGATTTCTCGAAGCTCTAGATCTTTTGGAATCCTTAAGCATTTTGTACCAAAAAAACATTGGGGATACAATCAAAGGCATTACCGTTGCATGTAACGCATGCTTGATGTGTTTTAATTAAAAAGGCGTACTCAAGTTCGCCCAAACACCGGTTCCAAATCAAAATTACCGGATCTTGTAAAAAGAACGGTCGGAACAGGTGTAGCGTAGAGTCAAGGGCAGCTTTGTAGCAAGGAGGTGTAGAGTAGAGTTAAAGGCAACTTTGTACTTGTTACAATTGACAATAAAAATGACAAAACCATTTGAAACTAAGCTTAAGTGCCAATATCCTAGATTCCACTCCCATTAAGGATTGTGACGGACAACAAAGTTTGCATTGTTGTTAGTTATTTTTGTGACACTACACGTAACTATGGGCAATGTTCATTTATCCAGGACCTTCAATGTTAAATGATGGCAGCGACAAGACAGGCTATCGTGTGATCGCTCATCCAAGTTCCGGCCAAATTCAGAAACTTTTCCACTCCTTACAGAGATCTTGTGGAATTATTCCTCGAAACATGGTCAAAGTTGATTAAGGGTTTTCTTCACTTGGGTGCGCCATGTCGCAACTGAGTATGTCCAATGGCTTGGAAAACTAAGGCTTCAATTGAAATACTTCGGATTGTAGTTGTGTTGTTCACATACAAAAAATTGGATAAGGGATATTTCCATTTCCCGATCAATTTGGATTTAGTGAAGTGTCAAAATATGATAGGGATCATCATAAAACGTCCACCCGATGAGCGAACAAGATTTCTTTAATTGCCAATATCCAGTTATTGCTTTCAAAAAAGATTTTTCTATATTCGTTGTTCCAAAACTTTACACACACCCTGTTCAGTGTCTTTTTGGGTCGAGTTCGCATTAAATTCATTTGGTTGCATTGGTCGTGGAATGAAAACTTATGCGTGATAGAAATCGGGGCACATAAATACAATTTGTGCGGAAGTGTCACAATTCATATATACGAGGGCTGTCTGATAAATAACCGACCAAACCATGATGCACGCGACTTTTTCAAAATTTTTTTTATTTATTTTTGTACATAGTCTCCTTGTAACTCCACACACTTCTCTCAGCGATGCTCCCATCTCTGCAACCCTTCCAAATAGTACTTGGCATCTTTGTCTGCAAAATACGAGTTCACGAAAGAGATTGCCTCCTCATTTGACGAAAATCTCTGGCCGCCGAGCGCAGTTTTAAGTTGAGGAGACAAAAAAAAAGCGCTTGGTGCTAGATCCGGTGAATAGGGTGGATGGTCAAGCAGTTCGAACCGCAATTCGTGGATTTTCGCCATGGCGACTGTTGAGGTGTGAGATGGTGCGTTGTCTTGGTGGAACAAGACTTTCTTTTTTGCAAATGTGGCCGATTTTTCGAAATTTCTTCCTTTAGCTTGTCCAATAATGATGCGTAGTATGCTCCTGTTATAGTTTTTCCTTTTTCAAGATAGTCTATAAAAATAATTCCATGGCTGTCCCAAAAAACACTCGCCATCACTTTCCCAGCCGAATACACAGCTTTAGGTTTTTTTGGGGCAGGTTCCCCCTTTTCAATCCACTGTTTAGATTGGATTTTTGTTTCGGGCGTATAATGATGAATCCAAGTTTCGTCTACAGTTATCAATCGGCGCCAAAACTCGGTCTTATTGCCTCTAAACTGAGCCAACGGAGCGCTGGAAATGTTTATGCGCGCACGTTTGTGATCTAGCGTAAGCAAACGCGGCACCCAACGCGCGGACAGCTTTCTCATGCCCAAATCTTGGTTTAATATATGGCAAACACGTTCTTTTGACATCTTCATAATCTCAGCTATTTCTCTAACTTTAATCCGGCGGTCGTCTAGTACCAATTGATGAACTTTAGCGATGTTATCGTTAGTGGTTACAGTTTTTGGACGCCCAGGACGTTCATCATCTTCCAAGCTCCTGCGACCACGTTTAAATTCAGCTGCCCAAAATTTTACGGTAGTAAACGATGGTGCAGAGTCACCATACACAGAGTCCAACTCATCTTTGATTTGTGAAGGCGTATTGCCTTTCAAAAATAAAAATTTAATTACAGCTCGATATTCAATTTTTTCCATTTTGGGGGAGTCACCGAAATACACTCACAAAAACGACTGTCAACAGATAATGGTGCAAGATAAATTTCTGAAATTTTGGCGAGTAGCTATTATAATATGCACAATTTGAAGTAGAAACTTTTTTTTCACTTGTGCCGCTAGCTTCACGTTGAGGTCGGTTATTTATCAGACAGCCCTCGTATTCCTGTAAGAAAAAAACCTTTACTTAACTTTTGTAAACATTGACAAATAATAGTCATTTATTCCTGACAAATAATAAGTATAAATGCGATTATCGCCTTGATAACTGAAATAAAACTAAAAAAGCAACATAACCTAGCTCCATTATCAAATTAAAAATACATGGCCTGCTTGTAACTAATGTAACAGAATAAGACAACAGATAAATAACTGTGTATTTTCATTAAAAAAAAAGTATATATAACGGCATACTCATTTTTGAAATTTCCCATTTCGGACACCCTGAACTTTGCAAAAGTAGACACAATTTCCTTCAAACAAAACAAGCTGACGAGATAAGAAAATTACAACAAAGCGTTCACTTGACAACAAAATTTTAAGAAATCTGAATTTACTGTTTAATTGAGTCCATTTGTTATACTCAGGCTCCGATAGTCTACGCTTAAACTGGCAATAATTTAAAAACAGTTTTTTTTTTGTGCTTTTTGCAATCATTGTGACAATTCACTGTTTGACTACGTAACTGATTAACGGGACCATTATGTGGGTAACCGCGGCGCAGGTAAATAAATAAAAATACATACCCAACATGTGCTGTCAGAAATGGTATTCCACGCCAGACTGAATTCAAAACCCACAGTAAATAGTCCACAGACGTCTATTGAGCAGAATTCTCCTTCGCAATCTGCTGATGACAGTTTGAAATAAAATAGTATACGCATTCGAAAGAATGAATCCGAGGTACACCATCTGTACATCATTCGATACACGCTTGATACACTCCGGTGCGGTCCTGTATACCAGTACACCCCCTTACAGAGTGACGACTCTGCAGCGACTCCCACGTAACCGGGGTTGAAACATGACAGCCACCTATTTGCGAATATAATGCAATAATTAAAAAATCGAAATTCTATCTCACTAAAAATCCGGATGGTTGCTTCCGTGTCTTCTGGTCGATGGCACCCCGGCCACGGAAGCGGGGGTTGGCTGGCTTAAAGGTCGCCCGGTAAAAATAGTCTAATTGTAGTGATTTGTCTAATTTGTCAACGGAACGCCATGCACCTGGGATTCAAACTGATTCGGACGGATTCCGATTTTCAACAATGAACAGCGATTGAAGATTCTATGGAGATATTGTTCAATGCAAGGGTTACTTAACGGTTGCCAGAGTTTGCTGGACAATGAAGGTAGCCAGCCTGAGACAGCAAATTGTATCGAGGAAGAGATGATTTAAGTGTTTGGGTTGGGGTTGGATTATTGGCATGGCATAGCATGGATGTTGGACAGGTGTATGTTAAGTAGGCCAAGTTAATGTGGAAGGAGCTATATTTAACGGTGAAGAAGAGTGTCAAGGGTTGCGCGAACAATGTGCTACAGGTGTTTGGGAGAAAAGAAGAAACTTAAAAATATAAAGTCCATTGGAATGTGTTTGAAATGAATATCGAAATGCAATGAAAATGGAAAGAAACAAACGGGAGCTTAGGGGAGACGTTTTGCGAAATGAATGGTTCAGTTGAAGGAATGTGTCATGATGCTGTTGAAACAAATGTGCACGGATTATGTGTATGTTTTGGGGATACCCTTGCGTTTTTGAAAATCACTCTAATCTGATGAGCTGTGATGAAGTTTTCCATGCATGAAGGACGGTGGCGTTGATTGGAAGCGCTGACTATCGAGACTCGAAATAAAACTGATCACAGTATGCCATAGGTGTTATTTTATTATTGATTTGTATTTATTCACTTAGCCTTGCTCAATGTTACAAATTTAAATCAAGATTCACTATTTGACAAAGTGCAGAGGCTTATATTTTAAAACGAACCTATTAAATAGAATGTTGTGTGGTAATTTTCCACCACGTGTCAGTCTGTATTCACTTGTGTTGAATTTCTGGTTCTGATACTACCTTTTTTTTGAAGTCCCACTATAAAAATGTTAAAGTTGAAATTTACTTATTTTTTATTAGACGTAATTGTCCTTGAAAGTGTATATGTATGAAGATACGTTGTGTTAAAAAATTGTGAAGAAATTTAAAGAGAAAGAGCAAGGGTTACTGATCGGCCGGTTACAAATGTTGCTGTTGTAATTGTAAGTGTTGCAAATGATCCAAATTTATTGATTTAATGACGTTCGAAGCAATTTAACAAATCGTACACCTCACTATGACGTAATTTCCATTTGAAAATGTATCTCTATAAAGTTCAACTTGCGCGATAATTGAAGCCTGCTGACCTTTCCGTAGGTGAACTACATGCGTGTTAAAACAACACAGAATAAACACAGATTTATTTTCATAGGGCATATTCTTCAATCGGTGGACATGTTTTAAGCAGAATTGTCGCAAAGCAGACAAGTAATAGAAGATGAACCATTGCATCTGGACAATGCTGGTCTGATGTGCTACATACATATATGGTCAAAAGGAGTCGTATTTCTTCGAAGACGTCAAAGGGGGGACGGTAACATTCAAGAAAGATAATATCGCTTGAAGATAGCGACTTGAACGTCGTTTGAGCACCAAGACCATGTGATTTAACGGCGTAAATTTTTTTCTGTATGCATTTGCGAATAATCCCTGAACTTTAAACGCATTCAATATGAAAGTTACTCAAATTATGACCGAGACACCACCCTAAATGCGAAAAAAATGTGGTTAAAAATTATTTTAAAATAATCGCATTCCGCGAATCTTTTTGAGGCGGCCGTTTGAATGATTTTTTTTTTTTCGCACTTAATGGTAAAGTGGTCTAAGTTGTTAAATTTTAATGAAAAATGTGTCCCTTTGAGTGTTTTATAAGGCTTTTGGAAACTAGAAAATGAGTAACCTATACAACTTTCCTTTAGAAAGCATACTCTTTCCAGCTTAACTTTTCCCCCTCTTTACAATCAGGCATTTAAGACCAATGTGCCCCGGTACCCCCCCTCCGTTTCATCCTCTATACCTTCAGCCTGTGCTGTGACTTAATCACGGTTATTTAAGGCCACTTTATAATCAATTTAGTTCTAACAAGATGCAGCAACAAGCCACAAAACATTTCCAATTATGGACAAGTTTAGTGGTACCGTAATTTTACATTTTGGTGACGTCTATTGAGCACCAAGCGCAAGTGACTTAACGGCGCAAATTATAAAAAAATTAAATGAAATGGCCAAAATTGTATTATGTCTACAGCGCTTAAAACAAACATTCCCATTCGTTATACAAAACAACATCATTTAAGTGGCTGTCTCCGCTGGCTTCACAGGAGTGCTTTCTGAACCCTCGATTTCCCAAAATTGTTGGATGACTTCTTGCTGTAGCACACGAATTGCTTGGATGATGTTGTTCCCACAAAATATAGTCCACAAGGGGTCAAATCCCAACTCCAAAGTGGCCTGTTGATATCACCGAGACAGCAGGTTTTGGAATGCAATATGCAAGAGATCAATTTTTTTTTTTTCGAAGATCATCCATGGTCTTCTTTTCATTAAAAAAAGGTGGGTTTACATTGCGCTATAACGGCTACCGTTGGCTAAAAAGTTGTTCCCAACCTCATTTTCGAAAAAAAATTGTCCAATTGTGCCACCACTGCATGAAGAGTACCAAACTGTCACTCCGCTGAAAATAACTTATTTTTGGTGATGATGATTCTGACCTTTTGTCGAGATCTTAAGTGGGAAGCAGTGTCAAAATAACCTCTAATTTGAATAAAACCAATACAACCCACCCTGTATGTGCCATTGGAAAAAGGTTTAAAGACCGCGACGGCCTTTGAGTGATATATGTTAATTGCCTGTATTTCAAACTGGAAAAATAACAAAGAACAGTCCAATTTCTCTAGATTCCAGACACTTTTCTAGCGACTTTCTTTTAACCGAATCCTTATGACCGAAGTTGGCGATTTGAAAGGTGTAGTATCATTCGATAGTAAAATTTCCTTTCTGGTGTAAGAATAAATAAACTTAAAAATCCACTGTTTTATTATTGAGACTTTTCGGATAGATCCGATGTGATACTAGAGCTTAGAGTTTAAATTAAATTAGAAACACTTTTTTAAGAGAATTGAATGAATTTCGAAACAAGTGGCATTCAAAGGATAAAATATTTCTTAAGTTCTTGCTGGCAATTGCTCAAACCACACTTGAAGCCTGGAATTCATTGCGATTTCATCATTCATCAATATATTCGCTCTCAATTCTTGCGTCTTCTTGAATTCTTTTAACTCACTGTATTCGCTTTTCTGTGATTAAAAGCAAGAACCATAATCAGCCCTCGTAAAAAACAAAGACACAAATAGAAATTTGTGAACCTTTTCCAATTGTAAATTTTCCTCCAAGCCCTCTCTAAGCCCATCCTGAGCAATAATGTATGACTGAAAGCATGACAGGTTTCAACGAAATTTTAACTTTGAACGAAATTTATCCATTTGCTCACTTCACTTGTACAGGCTATGACAAACATTTTTTTCTTTTCCTTTTAGAAAATCAAGAAATCTCAGCGAGAAGAAGCGCCGCGATCAATTCAATTTGCTGGTGAACGACTTGAGTGCGCTAATTTCAACAACATCAAGAAAAATGGACAAGTCCACAGTTCTCAAGTCGACGATAGCGTTCCTGAAACACCACAATGGTATGCCCTCCCCCATCGCCAAGTTCCATCTAACCGAAACCTTTCTTCAATCACAGATGTAACTGATCGATCGAAAGTGCATGAAATTCAACAAGACTGGAAGCCAACGTTTCTCACGAACGACGAGTTCACCCATCTCATGCTAGAGGCCCTGGACGGATTCATCATAGTGTTCTCCAGCAATGGCTCCATCCACTATACGTCCGAAAGTATTACATCACTCCTGGGATACTTGCCGGTGAGTAGATCCCGTGCTACCCCCCCCTCCCCCCCACCACGATTTTCTTGTACAATCTATTTGTATGCCTTTCGAACTATCTTGCTTTTGAAAATTCAATTTAAATCAGTCATTGAATCAGAGCGATGAACTAAATTTCAGAGCGATCTATTGAATATGACAATCTTTGATTTAGCATATGAAATTGATCATGAGAATCTGTACAACATCTTTTTGAACCCAGCGCCTGTGATCGATCCGCTGAAGACGGAACTCTCGCCGGATAATCAGATCAGTCTCTTTGTTCACCTAAAGCGCGGTGCATTGGACAAAGTAGACACAACGGCGTACGAGTTGGTGAAATTAGTTGGATATTTAAGTAAGTGAGCACTCGGCAAGCTGATCTTTGGATCAATGTGATCTTCTTTTGCAGGAAATGACGTTTGTGTAGACAATACGATTTCAAATACTCAGAGTCGATCCTATTCGTCGACGGACAGCGGCGACAAGGGTCTCGTTTTCGTTGGCACGGGCCGTGTGCAGACACCGCAGTTGATTCGCGAGATGTCTGCGATAGATCCGTCAAAGGATGAATTCACATCGAAGCACAGTATGGAGTGGAAGTTTCTGTTTCTGGATCACAGAGCACCGCCGATCATCGGATACATGCCGTTCGAGGTGCTGGGCACATCCGGCTACGACTACTATCACTTTGATGATCTCGATAATATTATTGCTTGCCATGAAAAATGTAAGTTTGCCAATTTTTGAATAAATTTTTTATTTTTTCTTAAGTGTACTATCGGTGGACGGTACTTACGATACAATACAATCCACGGTCAACCTTAATGCATCCACAAATTTTGAATAGTTTTTTTTTTTTTTTGAGAAATTGTCTATGCTGTGACCTTTCTTTTGTGTAACTGTCCGTCTCATGGCATTTTTGAAGAAAGAAAAACGGACCAATGACACTTTTCAAATATAGAACAATCAAAACAGGACCCTTTTCGATCACTTGCGAACGGAGCCCTTTATGCGTCATTTTTGTTGGTTTATATACCCACCGATAGACAAATGTACCTCATACCTGAAGAAAAGTCTAGATCGAGAAAGCCAAGAAGGCGCTGTGAATGGTCAGCAGACTTCAATTCTAACGTAAGTTGAACAACTTAAGTACATGCAAGTGCAGAATACGCCACAGGGAGGTGTAACGCCTGCAATCTTTTTTAATTATTTCACAATTTTACCAATTGCTCTCGGGGTCAGTCGATTATGATGACCGTAATCATTGAGTGAAGCGGTAATAGTGGCTGGCGTTGAATCACCACTTCTGTAGTTTTTCTTCTTTTCTCCATGGCGCTACAGTCCTTGGTGGACCTGGACCTCAACCAACATGCCTCCCGAGCTAGCAGGGTCTCTCACCAGTTTTCTCCAGTTGCGCCCTCTAAGTTGGTTGTGGTCCTTCTCCACTAGTGTGCGCCATCTCAGCTTAGGCCGTTGTATGTTGCGTTGTCCCAATGTATCGGATTTGAAGAAGTTTCGGGCCGGAGCCAACGCTCTTTCGTTGTTGAATCTTCCCGCCATCGACGTCATCGACGCAAACAGGACCAAAAATCGCTCGCAGAACTTTTCTATTAAAAAATATAGGGACTTCCTCATTCGCTTTTAGTAATGTTCGCGTTTCTGCGCCGTAAAGGACGCAGTTGTACAAGGCCAGTTTAAACCTTCGAGAGAGGTCTCTGTTACTTGCCTCTTGAGCTCAAAGATTGGCAAGAGGATTCTCTGTTTGATTTCTGGGCTGATGCTACTTCTTCTTCTTGTAGCGCTAAAGTCCGGGGTGGACCTTGACCTCTACCAACATGCCTCTCCAACTACAACGATCTTCCGCAAACTGCTTTAGCTAGCCTAGGCTACCTTTGCCTAGCCCGTCCCCTGTTGCGTTGTCCCAATGGCTCAGATTCGAAGGCTTCTCGAGTCGAAGCAGTGTTTTTCCATAAGCTCTACATGGCCTAGTCTTCTATCCGAAGACGCTTGACCAGGCGCAAGTAGCTATACAGCCCATAGAGTTCGTCGTTACATATTCTCCTCTAGATGCCATCAACGCAAACAGGACCAAAAGTCGCATGCAAACTTTTCTCTCAAAAAGTATAAGGACTTCCTCCTTCGCTTTTAGTAACGTGCGAGTTTCTGCGCCATAAAGGACGACTAGGATAACCAAGCTGTTGTAAAAAGCCAGTTTAATACTTTGAGAGAGGACTCTGTTACTTGCCTCTTGAGCCTAAAGATTGGCAAGAGGATTCTCTGTTTGATTTCTGGGCTGATGCTACTTCTTCTTCTTGTAGCGCTAAAGTCCGGGGTGGACCTGGACCTCTACCAACATCCCTGAAGTCCTTGACTATTTCGAAGTTTCTAGTGGTACACCCCAGTCCGAGACATCGATATTGTTCGTCCTTACTTGATGACAACTTAAACTTCGTCTTGCCCTCATTTCAGTTGCTAAGTGTTTGTAGTTAGTTTAGTGATTTAAGCGCCTTGTACGATTGATTTAATGACAAACATTCAATTGATATGACTTCAAATGACGTTTGACAGGTTTCAAATGTCAATGCTACCAAATTTAAACCACGAACTGAAGGACTCTGCACCTAGAGTAGACCATTTCACACTGATTCCAATTGGAATTGGAATTGGCAAATATGCTTTTCGATGTCTTGTTGAGCTTTTCGTGATAATATTTTTGACGAAGATTTTGCAGCTTGTTGCTCTGACCACTCTATTCAGTTTCATCTTTTGTAAACAACAACCAACAACACCGTCTAATGTACGTCCATGCTTTGGCACTCTTCTCTCAGAATCCCTTAATTTTCTTACTTTATTAGTGGTTTTAAACACTAGAGCCTGTTGTATCTCAACCTTTCTTCACAGACTGAAATAGTCCATCAATTTTGCTGGCATCGAACTCATTTCATCACCCCGAATTAAGGATTTCCCAGGAAATTTCAAATTTACATTTTAAGTTGCACGGGGTTGAATACGCTGACCATGTATGAGCCCTTTGATGCAAGTGGGCTATTATTTAAATAGATGTTCATCCGACTCAACGAATTTCAGACGAATTGTACTCGAATTTAATGCGAATTCAAGCAGACAACTTTTGCGTGGGCTGGATCTTTTAATCGGGCTTAAATTCACGGTCCATTGCCTCTGGCACTACTGCAAATGTTTAAAAATAGTAACAGTACAATACTGAAGCATGCTACCTTTCTCAAAGTCTTCAGAGTCGTCAGAATGTCCTTTTTTCTTTCCGGGAAAATGTGTGACGCATTGGACTGTTCATATCTGTATGACTTACGCAGTTCTTGTCTCCTTATCCAGCACTTCTCCCACTCCCTCTTTTCATTAATTTTTCATTGTCACCATATTTAATTTCAGTAATGCAAAAAGGCGAAGGAAAGTCATGTTTCTATCGCTTTCTCACCAAGGGCCAGCAGTGGATTTGGCTGCAAAGTGACTTCTACATATCCTACCACCAGTCGAGTTCAAAGCCCGACTACGTTGTGTGCACTCACAAAGTTGTCAGCTATGCCGATGTGATACGACACAACAAGATCGTCAGCACCAACAACAACCTGCAGAGAAATCCCAGCGCAACGATAACACTGAGGGACCTGGAAAGTTCCTCTGTGACAGGCGGCACTGTGGGTGTCAGTGGCAATTCCACCGTAGCGAGTGTACCGGCAATGGAAAAGCAATTGTCGACCGCGATCGCCACGACCTCGCCTGGATTGAATTTAAACATGGCCTGGCACACACGGCCCAACAAGAGCTCCAATTACGGTAACACGTCCTCGGCCAGCATATCGCCGAACGTGAAGAGAAAGCGCTATACACACACCCGCGGAAATGAGTCTGACTTCACATCCCTTTCGGCTGAGTCGGGGACGAGTCGGAACTCTGTTATGACACACCTGAGCACGGTACGAAGCGGCTCTACTAGGCTCTGAGTTTGGTTCCTAAAGATTTTTTTTTATTTTTAGCAAGCAAGAGGTCGCCACAGTATGCCACCGCATCTGCAGAACCAGCAGCAACAGGTGACCTCGATTGGCTCCCAGCAGCAGCAACAGCAACCGCACCTCCAGCAGCAGAATATGCAATCGCAGTCCCACAAGATGCATCAGATGATGTCGCAGCAAGCAATAGGTTCACAGCTAGTTTCCAGCCCAACAACCCAGTTCCCACAGCCCGCCTATCCGATCCGAAACTCGCAACTTGTGGGTCACACCTTCCTTGAACCGCAGCAGTATCTAACAGCAATACCCATGCAGCCAGTGATAGCGCCGTTTCCAGTGACGCCGGTCCTCTCGCCGATGACAGTAAGATCCGCCCCCCAAATAAGGCGCTATTCCCAACTAACCTTGTCTACATCTCTCGTTTCAGAATCCATCCGAAATGCTTTCCGGCGCAGTGGTGATGACGCCCACGCAGACCCAGATTCAAGACCAATTGCAGCGGAAGCACGACGAGTTGCAAAAGCTAATCATGCAGCAGCAGGACGAGTTGCGAAGGGTCTCAGAGCAACTTCTAATGGCACGCTACACCCTCCTGCAGCCAGTAGTCCCAGTGAGCTACAACAACAACCTCAGCACCAGCAGGACTTTCAACTTCCACAACAATGCAATCGAACAACAGTCCCAGCAGCAGTTCGTCAACTACAACTTCGGCATGAATCCCAGTGACCAGCTGCAGCACAACCAGCACGACGCCCAGCTGCAGCAGCAGCAGCAGCAACAGCAACAAGTCCAGTCTCTCCAGCATCAGATGCTGTCAAGAAACGTACATGTACCTGACCTGGAGCAGTTCGGCCACGAGGAGATCGACGCTTTTCTCAACGCCGAGTCGCTCCAACCGTCTCTCGCCCCGCCACCAGCCACCATGAACCAGCAGCAAGGGCAGCAACAGCAGCAACAGCATTTGCAGCAACAGTCGATGTCACTGAATCAGCATTCCCTGGGCTCCCAACAGGACGACAGCCTCCTACCTTACATGCAAATGCAAACGGAACCGTCATCCAATCTCCACTATCAGATGGGCATCAGCGACGACGGCTCGGAGAGTCGTAGCGAGGACACGGGGACACAGAATCGCTACAACCCCTACCAAACGCAGAACAATCAACTGCCGAACGAACTGGAAATCCTGCCGTATCAGATGTCCCAGGAGGAATCGCAGATTCTCTTCAACACACCTCACACGCCGGGCGCCAGTCAATAGGGGTGGCAGTAGCCGGATTACCGCCCGTCGCCACGGCCACGTAATCCGATAGTCAATGATTCTTAGCTAAACTTAATTATAAGCAAACAAATTAGAATTGTACATATGATATTACTACTATAAATAATGTTAGGTTATGTTTTTCGTTTTTTTTTTTGTTTTTTGTTTTGTTTTTGTGAAGAATGCGGAGAATGTGGAACTTAAGAGTTGTAAGAGCTGACTATTGTAATTATATCTGTACACATGTAGAAATATTTTTTATATCGAATTGAAAACAAAAACGGAAATAAACAAAAGAAGACACAAGTTGACAAGTTGAGAAAAAAAAAAACAAACAAACAAAAGCAACTAAAATCGGTGAGTTGTGTTTTATTCAAGAAGAAAATATTTTGGAATTTTTAAGTACCCTCCTTTTGTAGGAGGTTGAGAAACACTACACTGGAGCGCTCAGACTCAAAGCCTGGTTCATTGTACTACCAGGCTGTCGCCTTCGTTTACTGGAGTTTTCTGGTTTTCCGAAGAAAGACTTGCAGGCGCTTCTGTGAAAAAGAGCAGGGGTGCCAGCACGTAACTTGCAACAATCGGGTTGAGTCGATACAATCGAACATGGGTAGCACCTATTTTGTATCGTCAAAGTCGGCAGCAAACAAATTTGAATATGACGTTTGAAATAAATTTTTAAGTCGATAGAAAAAAGTAAAGGCAAATGTATGTATGTTTGAGTTATTATATTGAAGGTGCATTTTTAGGCTTGGAGTGACCTGAAATATAAAGTAAAGAGCAAACTCGGGAAGAATAAGGTCCACTTTGACACTGTTTTCTGTGTCATGCATAGTAGCACATTTCTTCCTACATTCGCTTGTTAATTCCCACTGGCCAATACACTTAAAGTTGCACAAAGCTGGAGAACTAACGCTGTCTGGGAGATTTAAGTAGCTAAGTATCATAACGAAACATTCCTTATTCACTCTAAACTGCTGTACAAAACTAAACAACAAATGATTTTGTTTATGATGGTATTCTTTTTCATTGTATAAATATATGAATACATACTCATTTTCAGACAGTTCTAATGGATGAAATTTTTAAGTAGAAGTCACAATGAAACTCGTTTCAAGTTACATGCTGCCAGAAAATATTTGGTTCGAGTTGAATGGCGATGAACAATGCTCGATTGTTTCAAGTTACGTGCTGTCACCCCAGACATTGGCAGAGAAAGTGCTCTGAGGTGTCTTCACCTTCTCCACAGGCGTCGCAAAGGGTGTCTTCACTAAGCCCAAGTAGACTTAGGTGCTTAGCGAAGGTAAAGTGTCCCGTTTGTACGCCGACAAGTTTTCTGCACTTTTTTGTGTCTAGAGATAATTGAAAAGACGCGGATTTCTTGCTGACGTTCGGAAGCATGCACTTGGTCAGCCTACATTATGGAGATTCATGTCATCTCTGGTGCGGGTAGTCCCAATGTGGGGTAGTCCCAAGGTGTGTTCGGGCCCAACGAATACCTCTTTAGAACCTTGCCTAGCTAGTTCATCAGCAATCTCGCTTCCCGTGATGTCCCGGGTCCCAGACAAGTCTTAGCGGATTCAGTCTGCCGACCAAACTAAGGGAGGTAAGTACCCTTAAGTAACCGGAATTAAGTCACAGCAAAAGGCGAAGGTATAGAGGAAGAGACGGAAAGAAGGTACGGGTGCACATGGGTGAGAGCAAGAACTACAGAAAAAAAAGGATTTCCTATTGACTTTTGTTAAATATTATGAAGATCCACGGACATTCGCGCCATTAGGCTTATTTGCATTTACGCCCCGAAAAGTATAATTTAAATTGCTTCCTAGAATGACACATCAAAATAGACGTTAGACATTCATGCTGGATATGGATCAGAGTTGCATCCGTTCGGAGTTACTTCCAGCAAATAGTCAGAAGAACAGAAGTAATCGTTCCCCATGCTCCAAGCTAGTTCGGACATACAGTAATGGACAACAATTTTAACACACAGAAACTCTGGAATCATTTAAAACGTACAAATTTGATCCTTTCAAGAAATATTGAATGCAGTCTTAAGCTTTTAATAGCGTTTATAGAAGGGACGTGCTCAGTAATTGTTGCCTCAAGCGGGCTAATTTTATTCTCCACGAGATCCTTGCGTTACTTAAAAATCTGCACTGTTCCTTAGAGATATTGTAAGCATAATATTTTTATTTTTGTCCAGCCCAGAAATTTCTTCTCCTCTTGGTCTATCTCATGCCATAGGCTTCATCTTACCTAATGAAGATTTCCACCACACAATTCCTGGCCTTCGAGTTAACCATTTTGTTGTTCTCTTTCCCCGAATGGCCAGAAGTCTAGCAGAGTTTTAATCTCTTTCAAGTTCACAGCTCTTTCAAGTACAAAGCTCAAAACAAAGGGCTTTCAGTTATTTGGAACGTCTTTCTGATTTGACAGGCACCCAATAAATACGGTAACCAATGACCGTAGAGGAACTACAAAAATGTGTGTGATTCCAAGGTCTGTTTAAATTTCGGCGCTATGCAACAACTGATCTAACCGAAAATAGCTGGTATCCAAGGTTGCGGTTGTTCATTACTTCTGCCGCACTGCAATGATCAACTGTAAAGCTCAGAAACGCGCTTTGATATTTGAAATGGACCATTTGAAAATCATACCGTAATATCAGGCCTTTAACAGCACGTACGCACAGTCGGACTTTGACATTCTTTGGTACGCGTTTTGTTGATTTAACTAGAAACTAGGTCAAGGCAGGACTCTCTGCTTTAAAAATCGGAATGAAACGCATGCTTCTTTGCTGGCGCAACAGGTCGACGATGAAATAGGTCTTAGCCAACATGCCTCTCCATGCAACCCGTGCTAGTTGCTTCCAGTATGGAGGCTTGGTCATCTTTTACGGTGTTGTTACTCGAGGTTAGAGTCAAAGACTTTCCAGATCTGAGCATAGGTGTTCATTCGCTCTACTTGAGCTCGCTATCTGAGACGGACTTGAACTCGTTTGACCGGATTGATGTCGCTGCACAAGCTGTACAGTTCGTCGTACAGTCTTTCCCTCCAAACCCCATCGGAAATTACGCTCTGGCGTCATAAATCTTGTTCTAAGATGAGTTTGGATGATTTCTGGGTTTTCAATTTTCCGTACAATTTTGTCAATTGACGCCAATTGGCTTGCGCGAAGATCTAAGAAGTAGAGATGAATATTTCGTCTAGCTCGGCATATGCACGAGTGGTGGCGAGAGTTTTTATCTCTTATAGGCCGTCACACATCATCGAGAAAATATGTACATCTGTTGAAAATAATAAGAGAGAGAGAGAATTCAATTGCGATATATGTAGATTCAAAAACAAATGGAAAAGGATCGGACATACATGTACATACCATCAGGAAACAAAACCTTCATGGTAAACCAGCCAGAGGGCTCCCAGGAACACCTGGAGCTGATCGATACTCTTGAAACTAGGAAAACTGGAAACAGTATAAAGATAACTGCAACCAATCGAGTTACATAAATGGAAATGCCAAGTGGAGTGATAAAGGATAAAATGTTACGGCCGAGTAGATGTAGACGGCCCTGTGAAAACATTTTGCACAATACCTTCAAAAAGTGGCGCTACCAAGTATTTCCGGTAGTAAGAAAAGTTCCTTGAATACAGTTTTCTGAAGGAGAACATAACGTGCGGGTATGCCTCTACTGAGGAATCGTTAAGGTCTTCCCCACTTAAATTTTCCGGTGCATTTGAGTTAGGACGCTGCTAAAAGTCACCCTTAATGTAGATACAAGCAACAAGTGTTTCGTGATAAATAATGTGGAACGAAAGTGAATGTAAGACGAATCGACTGATTTACCTTTGGATTGTGTTGGCAACAGGAATGAAAATAACTCTCTTCAAAATTTTAAGGAGAAAAGATGACAGACATTCAGGTTAATGACATTTAAGCAAACCGTCCGTAGTTCGTTCATCTTTTTGTAACTAATCCACCTTAACACGTTTCCACCTAATGGGAATGTGTGTCAGGTCAGACAAACGTTGAGACAGATCTTGCACCAAAAGAGGATCAAGTTCGACTATGTCAATAGTTCTGTGAAAGCGATGCCCCCTTAATTTTTAGGGTAAGACACTCCATGCGGCATTCCGAGAAACGATTACATCGATAATTTCCCAGGTTCGCCTTTTGGAGGGTGATTTTTGAAGATCTTTACGAATATTCGAGAGTGTGGGAAATTCCAGAGACACTCTGCTTGCCCAAGTTACCATCCTGTCACTTTGGACTTTTCTGCGTGTCTTTGTCCTTTATTCCTTCATACTGGATCTCAGAGGATACGGAAACTGCTGTGCAAAAAAGCCTAAGTTTACTTTGAACTTGTCAAAAACATTCGATAAACACATTTTTCCCGCCTTCTAAAACATTGAATAAAACCACGAGTTCATAAATAATAAGGTGAATATATATATTTCGTACATACATATATTTATATATATTTATGACGTATAACTAGTTACTGATTTTATTCTTAAATTAATTTTGCAATATTCATACACACTTCGCAATAGTATTCTGCAGTCTGTACAAAACTAAACATTAATCTCATGACAGGAGAAAAAAGAAAGAAACGCTACTCAAGCTTCAACTGCCAGGATTTTCGGCTGCCTGTAAATTTGAAAATCAGTGCATACACATGTTTCTTAGTCTACAAAGAGATGTACAATTGATTCTAACGAAGCTACGTCCGAAGGGCTTGTATTCTCCGGTTTACCAAATTGCTGATTAGTAAAAAAAAATGTCGTCTAATATCTGGGTATACGATTGCAAGTCAATGGAAAGAATTACTTCACTCTCTACTCAAGGAGACAGAATAGCCTGGGCTGTCTCCAGGCAAAGGGATATTCTCAAAATCTCTGAGTATGGATCTGAAGCGAAGGTGTATGCTTATTCATCTACTGCTAAAGCAAATCAACAGTTAGTTGTCCAAGAGCCTCACAAGCAACAGAAACAAGCATGAGTCAAATGAAACTGAATCTAATACATAGTGTGTATATTTTATAGATATTTCTCATCTCTTTCTCTGCGCAATATATATTTACAATAAAAATAAATTGGTTTAAAATGTATGTGGGAGGGAGTTCTCATTTTTTTTTTTTAAAGGAACCTAAACCCAGCTGGCAGCGTTGACCGCTTGCCGTCTGAGCCCGGGTTTAAGCTGCACATTCGATCAGATAACGAAACTAAATACAATCTAAGAACAAGAAGTAAAATGAGACACGGGAGACGAAACAGCAAGCGTTCTATCTGACAGCTCTTGAAGACGTGTATACCTCTACGAGTCGAGTCGGCGTCGACGTGAATTTTCAATCTGCTATCCCTCAAGTGTTGCACCATGATTCAAACAATGCTTTATAACCAGCTGAGCAGTCTCCTTTATCTTGTCATACGGACTTGGATGCAGTATCAAATCAGTCAGGATTTGCAGACCATTCTCCTGCTCGACCAAGCGGCAATACTTTTGAGGATAAACCTGATGCAAAGGGATTCACATTAGACTCTGCCTTGAGGAAGTGCTTAAGGTTCGCTTACGCATGTTAAATTAGCTAAAGCCCACACGGCCCAGTGCTGACATTGTGGAGTATCGTAACAACGAACCAGACCCAGGATCGGTTCGAAACTATGGTAGTTTATGTTCCTTTCACTGTTGATGTTCCAACGGTCGATTGCCTTCACCATGCGTTGCAGAACGTCGTCACGGGATGGTGACTGAATTCTCCATGCCTCTGGCCCATCGGATGCTATATGCGCCAGCACGCCAGCTGCATTATAACTCACCTGGAGAGCAAAAACAACTCATTCACACACCGAACGTGAGGTCTGGAGTTTAACTAACCTCGATCCCGTCACTGTCAGAGTCGAGAAGTGTGGCGAAAACTTCAATGAATTCCGCTGTCATTAGTTTCGGTCGTAGCCACTTCACTTCCGCGACATTACCCAGAAGACCCATCATGTTTCGCAACAATTCCTCACGATCTGGGAACGTCTGTGAAGAGAAACAAAGAAGTTGTTAAAGCCTGTCCATCATTTAGCTGCCGAGAGAGCTCACATTTAAACACTTTAAGAAATACTCCATACCACGGCCGTCCAAAAATCTCTTACAATTAATAGCAGTCTCATCGGTTACGTTCCACATTGTTGACCACGCAACTTCCATAACATCGTCAAACACTGAGCGCGTCAATCGATCCTTGATTAAACTTAACATAGTCTGCAAGACACAAACTCACACGCTGGTCACGGATGCCTTGCTTAAGAAGGGCGACAACTTACACTAACAACTCCCAGATCTCCTAAAAACAATTTTTGTCTGCCATCAACCTGGCAAGCCAGTGTGTTCAACAAATAAATAGCTATCCTCTGGACGAAACCCTCCTGCTCCGTTTTAGAAACCCCGTGCAGCAGAACAGTGATGAGACGTTCGTATTCAAAGAGCTGCAACAGAAAGTAAAACGGGTCAACAATCGAACTGAATTCAACTCAAAACTGCGGCGTATACCACGTCGTTTGGCATGGAAAACTGGGTAAGCGTGAGATACCCATTTCGAAGCATCGTATCATCGGTAATATGCATTTCCATGCCGTTCAACAAGGTGCGAATGATGTGATTCTTGAGTGGCGTTCCGAATTTCGCCCGATCGCGTCCTTTGACGATGTAAAAGAGGGTGGCACTGTAAAAGAATGAAAAAGTGAGCAGGTAATTAAACGGATAGGCATGGCCTACCTTCCGGAAATCTGCATGTGTTTAAATTTCAAATGACGGTCCATTGCTGTGAGTACGACATCGAGTGCTGTGTGAATCTCTTTGCAACACTCGAAACGGAAGATGTGGTACAAGTCATTCAGAACCTGAAAGGGAAGCACACATCAGTCGGATTCACCACAAATTCGGTCCCGATTTTGACTAACCCTGGTCAGAACCGCTGGCCTGTCATAGTAATACAGAGCTGCTGTGAGAATTTGTTTTTCATTTGCATCGCCCGCGATCTAAATTCAAATGGATTTCATCAGTTCGTCACGCAGACGTGGTATATTTGACAAGAATTTACCTCGATAGCAGGAATATCATGCCTTTTGCAGGCCCAATGCGCGGTATGATACAAACCAAGGTACTGTAGTGGCCGTTCGGTTCTTCCCGCCAACCCGGGAATATCCGAATTCATTGGCAAGCCAGATTTGGAGAAGACCCTTTCGTTCTTTTCACACGCCCCCTTCTGCGCTACACCGTTACCGGCCAAGTTTGTTCCCGAAATGTCCAAATGTGTGAGTTCAGGTAGATTTTCCACAAGCATCTCAAGAGTCTATAGAAGTGCAACAAAATCACTCATTGCATTTAAACCGAAGATGACTGCACTTCTTACCTGATCGGGAAGGTCATACGTTCCGTGACCATTGCTCGAACCGCTTATTGAAATGTCCAACGTTCGTAGCTTCTTCATTCGACAAATCGCGTGCAATTGATTCGCTATGGGCCAGACATTAAACAAAATCAACGTGTGCAAGTTGGGCAGACCGCAGAGTGCCTCTAGACTGAAGTTTGCCAAGATGCATGATGTCAAGTCAAGATAGTTCAGATCTTGTAGATGGGCAAACTGTAGACGGTGATGCATAACAACGCCATTCAGCACAAGCCGACGGAGATGCGGACAATTGAGTTGAAAATCAACGGGCTCCTTGTCATCCGGTTCAGGCTGTTGCAGTAGTTGTGCACTTAAACCTAGTTCAAGCGAGCGGAGACTCTCTCCGTATCTCGCCAAGAGATGATGGGATTGGACTGTTATTCGATCGCAGTACCATATTGATAAGGCGTATAAATTATGTCGGAGTAGAACTTTTAAGCCTACAAGAGAGAAGAGAATAAACATTTTTGTTGAGAAGATTGTAAAAGGTATAAGAAAGGTTAGGGGACACGTCTCTCCTTTTAAAGAGAAGCCTCCAAGCTTGTCTTGGCAAGCATGGTATCTCTTCGTTTGATACCCGAACCGAACCGGAATGGCATTGGATGAATTTGCTAAAGAATGTCCGGAAATGGAAAAAAATACACCATATGGAAGCAGATTGCTTAGTATAGGGAAATCATCCATATCGAGAGCAGCAGCAGAATGTGATGTGTCTCAAATGTAATGCATCATCAGATGGGCGTAGGACTAATACTAAAGAAACTCATGGAACGAATTACTGTTGAATCGAAGCAACGTCGATCCACTTTTGAAGTGGATGGTGACTGTTAAGGGAGAGTGGATCACATCAACGTCAAGTGAGAACCCTGGCGGTCAATCGGCGCAAACGGTTGTCAAGCCTGCATTAAAGGATTGGAAGGTTTTGTTGTGTGCTTGATTGTTTTGACGAAGGAGGTATGCTTTTCCCAATTGCACTGTCTGGGAAAAGCTGTCGCTCAGAAGCGGCTAGCTGTGTAGGTTTTGTCTAAATAGCGACAGTCCACATACATTGCTCACGATTTTAAGTGATAGGTAAAAACTTGTTTGGGTGCTTCTTATGCAATCACAATACTCGTACAGTGCACACCAACTAAGTACCACATGTTCCATGAGGAATAATGATTGTGATTTTAGATTTTCACCAGCATGCTGTTATTAAATGAAATGAATGCAATAAGTAGTCCAACAAAAGGGCGCGTATTCGATTAACATCGGAACATTTTCAATTTCGTAAATACGTCCTCGAATTTCGTGCGAAAATGATGGGTTTTCTTTTTACAACCCTTCTGACAGTGCACACATCGGCAACCACGCGTTCCACACAGCGATTAAAGATGTAGACACTGGGGAAAGAAAGTATACACAATCCCACAACGTTTGCTGTGCGGTAATGTTGGCCGTGTTCACCGAAGAGGTGGATTATTTGTCAAAGTCGAGCCAAGCGACATCCTAAAATTTAAGCAATATGATATCCCCTATGTGGTCGTCGTGGCGTAGTGGTAAGTGCGTCGACCGCCGCGCAGAAAGTCTGGGTTCGATTCCCGGACGGGACACCGCGTATTTTTTCACGACACCACCTCTTTCGAGTTGCTGACAACACTCAAAGTATTAATTGTCTATGAAAAGCTTCTCAAATGTCGCCGTTTTTTTAGAAGTATTTAAGACAGCAAACATTTTGTGGGAAAAAATTGTTCTACCGGGCCAAGGAAAAGAAACAGCCTAAGTTCCACAAACCAATTCCAAATTCATTCCAAATTCTAAAGACTGAGACACATGAAAGTGCTCCGAACGAGAGTGGCAATGCAATGGTTCTGCATAAAACTAAGTGTATAACCCAAGCCGCCTCTAAATACCTACAATCCATACTTCCAGGGAAATACTGTTTCTGAAGGTATGAGACATCATTGCAATCACATGTTTTCAGTGACGATGTCCAAGCAATGTGTTTTCAAAAATGTCTCACTCGTTTTCAAAGCAATTCTTTACTAAAAGTGAAAACACTAACAACTTTGCATTCTAACGGAAATCTTCCCTAAACCGCTACAGCTTTGGTGCATTACAAACAATGCAAGCCTGAAATGTTGGTCTGCCTTACATCTTGTTTTGTGGTTGCCGTGGGGTAGTGCGTCGACTGACATACCAAGCTACCAGATTCGACTTCCGGACGGTACTTATTCTTCTTCTTGTGGCGCTGCATTCCGGGGTGGACCTGTACCTTAACCAACATGCCTCTCCAGCCCGCACGATCTTTCGCTATTTGGCTCTAGTTGCGCACGCCTTGGTCGATTTATGTACTCAATGGTTCAGATTCAAATACTTTTCAGGCCCGAGCAGTGGTGTCCATATGCTCAACATGGTCATGTATCGGAAGAAGCTTGAACAGGCACATGCCGCTGTACAGCCCATGGAGTTCGTCGTTAAATCTTCTCCTCCAGATGCCATCAACGCAAACAGGACCAAAAATCGCATGCAAAACTTTTTTGCAGTGCAGTACAGTGCTAGACAGACAGACAGAATCATATATTAGAAAAATCATAGTTGTTCCCAAATAACAATAATAATTGAGTGGCACTACAGCCCACAAGGGATCAGGGCCTTGCTTCTGCAACAACTACTAGTGTTGTGCGTGCCATCGGTCTCCCACAAGCAGATGGACCTACAATTTCTTGCGGTCTCCGAACGGTGAGATTTTAGAAGCTCTTCATGGACAATCGCTACTCTTTGAATGTTGTCAGCATCCCGAAAGAGGTGGTGTCGTGAAAAATTGCGAGGAATCGAACCTTCTGCGTGTGGGTCGACGTACTTCCCCACTACGCCAGTGACCACAAATAACTATTTGTGAATCTTACCTTCTCCAATTTGCATCTACAAAACTTACAATCAAACACACTCTGAGTTACAGCTCAATCTGAGTGCATTTGCAGTGTTTTTCCAAAGCACATGCTATTCTCTTTCCCATAAGGAACATGCCAAAAAGTAAACACGTAAAGCAATGCCCTCCACATTGTAACTGCACGTATAATGCGAAATTCCTATTACACACACATCATTTTTTTTTTTTTTCATAAATCAATACAAATTTGTGGTTACGCCAACGATGATGACGTCATCCAACGTAAAAACGAGAATCAAGGGAGAAACTCATGCGATTTCGAGCACAGTGTTTAAATTTTTGTGATGAATTCGTATTTGCATTTAATTGAAAGACCGAATGCGAATCACACCGAGTCACAGTCGTTTAGTTGCATTTAGCAGGCTATTGGAATGTGCTGTCCTATTAGGATTTTCCAATCTGCTCGAAGTAAGCTACATATTCCTCCGCCTATCCTGGATGTGTACATGAAAGATTTTAATGTCCGACAGAAAGTTTAATATTGAAAAAGAAAGAAAAATACAGGAATGGGGTCACGTCTGCCTTGAGAAGTTTGTGAAATGTTTGACGAAACTGATCACAAATTCAAATAATTTCTGAATGGAACTACCAAATGTCAATGGCAATGTCTTTCAATCACCCTAGAGCTTAACGGGAACGTCGAAGTTCAATGTCAAGATTTTCACGTTCTACTATCCCAAGTAGCTTCTATGGTACTATCAAAGTCAATTGATAAGCAGACAAAACTTTTCTGAATTGATTTAAGTTTTCTAGAAAACGAATCGCACGACAGCGATCACACCAACGAGCAGGTGACACATAGATGCAGTGCGCGTTATCAACGCAAATACTAATTACAAACAAACTTCTGAAATATAAATTATTTGAGTTTCCGCTGATCTGTTCTGGCCACACAAGTTCTGTGTATGGTTTCAAATGCACATGTAGTGCATACGATCCATGGTGTGCTCGGTATCATCGATGGACACGCGTGTTATGTCAATGCTCTTTAGAGGCAGTATCTTTTCTATTCTCAAGAGATTTGATCAACTAAACGTCATTCCACGAAAAAATTTTTTGCGTAAACTCACCTTCGCCAGTTAGTGTACTGTTCCGTAGATGAACTATTTTAATTGAAGTCCTATTCGTGTCACGAAACAAATTGATGACCTTATCATCGAGGTGACGTTGAAAACGCTGGTAACACTCTACGAAACGATCGCAAATATCATTTGGCAACACGATACCATCGTTCAGGTTTCGATAGCCCAGTGCGTCTTGGTAACTGATCACATCCAGATGACTGGAGAGATACTGATAGGAGATGTCCTTGAGCGTGAGCGGATCCTCATCAAGTACACCATTTTCCTTTAATCGCACTTTTCCACTCATTACTCTGAATACTGTTGGATGCTGTTGTTTTTAATTTTTGATGATTACTCTCCCTCTCTCGTTCGCGTTAACTGAGATCACCCTCAGCGCTGGTTTCTTCCACAATGACAAATAAAAAGCAGAAGAAAATCAAAAATAAATTATATAAAATATATATAACAATGGTTGTCGGTTTTTGATCCTTTGCGTGGATTCAAGAGGCCAAACAGATTCACACTCGTGTGTTGTGTCGTGTCCTCTCTGTCTTTGTTGCTAATCGTCGTTTCACCGCCGTGCTAACAATGCACAACAGTATTTCTAAAAATAAAAAGTTTTTTAACCATTTTTGTTGTGTTTCACGTAAAAAAAAAAATTACGTAGGATTTGATTGCGAGTTGTGTGTGCTCACAAGAGAGGGGGGGAACGAAAAGTGTACGCTTATGGCAACAAATTTTTGTTTTCTCGTTTTTTTTTCTTCCGTCAATTCTGTTTTTTCCTTTGCAAATTCGCTGTCCTAGTAAAGTTTTGCAAGGATAATTTTCCCCATTGCATTCATTTCCCGAACAAATACACAATTTTCCCTCGAATTCACTGCGATTTACTGCAGCAGAATTTGCATTTTCACTCCATTTGGGCACTGGTATTTTGGATTTGTTGAACTAGCACTTGCCACACACAAAAAAGTCAGTGTGTAGTAAGAGTGTTTCGTGTTTCGCAGAAAACTTCTCGATCGTTGGTGGTTCTTCTGTTGGTTGGTGGTGCTATTGCTGCTTCTCGTCGCGTGTCAGGTGTTGGTAACAAATACACTTCTGCTAGCTGCCCAGTCGTAATGGGTTTATTTTTAACTGTTATTGAAATTTAATTGCTTTTCAATGTTTATTCGACAAGCGAACGAGATAATTCCAAAGAAATGTTCACTTTTTCCTCTCGTTGCAAACACAAAAAACTGCGATTTGGACTTTTCTTTCACTTTTTTCTGACGTTTCGTTTTTCATCTGTCCTTCTGAATATGAGGCAATGAAAAAAAAATATATAAAAACTGAAGAACAACAACAAATTCCGGTTACCCACCACGGCAGCATAAAACTAAATTTTGTTTTGACGTCGCTTGTGGGGATTTCACCACCCCCATTAGAAGAAGGGACTATTTGTTTCGTTTGCTCGATTTTCTTGTGTGGTGCGAAAGCTTTGTTCGATTGGGCAAACCCTTAGTCCGTCAGCTGATGGCAATTGGTGGGTAAGATGTCATTTCAACTGTTACCGACCGCTGAATACAGTATGTTGTGAAAATAGGATTTGCATCAATATGTACCAATTGAAGCCGGTGGAAATAAGTTCTTAGAAACGAAAATATTCCTCAAAATTCACTAATTGAGTGCAATCCTGGTAAATTTGCAAAAAAAACATTCACTTTACCAACGTCATAACAACCTCCAAGATGCGAAAACTTCTCAACAATTAAGAAATGTCAAAAAACATCTGCTGAAGTGTATCTCGAAATTTCACATCAAGTAAAAAGAGTTAAATAACACATATTTCACGATGTTATCTAATAAAGTTCGGCTTGTATTAAATGGCAAGAACACTGCCTATGTTTGTTTTCAATCAAAAGTCAGTATCAGCAGTATTTCGTTGCTGAAATCCTCTGCACACCCGCCTAACCTCGAATATTTTACTGTTTTGCAGGTGTCGCGGTCAATTTTGAGTCCACTAGGTACACCCAATGCAAGGGATCTTCACATCGCTCACTGTAGACAACCGATAGGACAGATTGACCCCAACCTGTTTGCAAAGTTGACTCCCCTAGCCGGCTTAGCTAGTGTGCGATACTCGAGTGCAGATGCAGGAGACAAAAACCTCATTGACCTCAGTCAAATTCCAGAAGCACCCCCCATCCCCGAGACTTCACTCACAGACACAGTCACAGAGGTGCTTAATGCAGCCGGTGAACCAACATTTGCCTCCCTAGGACTCGGCGGGTGGACACCAGTAGGTCTGGTGCAGAATTGCATGGAGTACCTGCACATAGGACTCGACTTGCCTTGGTGGGGTGCTATTGCTATAGGTACAGCCGTTGTGCGCACTTTAATTTTCCCACTGGTCATTGTGGCACAACGCAACGGTGCGAAAATGAACAATCACCTGCCACAGCTGCAGGTGATCCAGTTGAAAATGACCGAGGCTCGACAGACAGGCAACGCTATAGAATCAGCACGTTATGCCCAAGAAATGATGATCTTCATGAAGGAAAAGGAACTGAACCCTCTCAAGAATATGGTTGTTCCTCTGGCTCAGGCACCACTTTTCATCTCGTTCTTCATGGGCCTGCGGTCGATGGCCAACACTCCAGTTGAATCGCTACGGGAAGGCGGTCTTTGGTGGTTCCAAGATTTGACGGTAGCCGATCCATACTTCATTTTGCCAGTCATCACAAGTGCGACGCTCTATCTCACAATTGAAATCGGCACAGACAGTGCACGTCTTTCGGCGCAGAACATGCAGGTAATGAAGTATGTCTTGCGAGCTCTCCCATTGGCGATTTTCCCCTTCACCATGAACTTCCCAGCAGCCATCCTCTGCTACTGGGCCTGCAGTAACTTCATTTCACTGGGGCAGGTGGCTATTTTGAAAATACCCGCTGTGCGAGAATATTTCAAAATCGACAAGCTAGTCATTCACAAGCAAGAGAACCTGCCGATCAAGAAGAAAGGTTTCGTTTCGGGTGTTAAGGAATGTAAGTATCACTGGCCTTGATTTTTAGCTTCTCAAACAATTGCATCCTTTTCGTAGCCTGGAGCAACATGAAAATCACCCGACAACTTGAGGAACGGCAGAGAATCGACGAGATTCGGTTTGCCAAAGCTGGCAAGGGACCACTAGTAAAAACCTTCAAATACGATCCCACAAAACCGAGGAGTCCCGCTGCACCCTCGTCAACAGTAGCTTCTGCGCCCATTGAGGCGAAGAAAAAAGATAACTAGCTTTGCCAACCTTTTATTACAGTTCACCCAAAACAAAAAATATATGTATAGACTAAAACACCGTTCACGTTGCGTTTCATTTGCTCCCCTTAGCCCCTAGTCGATATACACTGGTTGATAACTTCTGCCAAGTGCTTGTTCTCCAGTGCAGCTGCGACACGTTCCTTGTCTGCCAGTTGCTTGTTCACAGCCATCTCGGAGGCATGTGTTCCCGGTGTTATTGTGACTGTAACCTTGAATCTGGGAGGAAGGGAACGAAGTAGCTTAACACGTATTGATAAGCCGATTAATGTTGCCATGCTGCAGTGCGGGATGGTTGGTGTAAATTGAATGTTCACTTCGTTCGATTCATCGTCAACTTTTATGAGGTCTTCTTGTACGACATGCAGCTCTTCGAGCGTCAACGGATGCTCTGGATCGTTAATGTTACGAATCAGGTCTAGGGATGTGAAAATGGTAAACAATTCTGAGGGAGAATTTCGAAAATTCCAAAACTTACCGAATATCTCGCGGGTGTCGAATGGATCGGGGATGTTTTCGTCCTCTTCGTCTGCTGTTGTGACCCTCTCTTTGCATTTGCCATATACGTTTGGGTTAAGGTTTTCTATTTCTCCTGGCATTTTTACGGATATTCAATTTGCTTACTGATCGGAATCTAAAATAAAGATAAATGATGTGCGCGTTTGTTTTTAATTTAAGAAATTCTTATTTTGGTTTGACAGATTGACAGCTGTTTTTAGATCTGTTCGCGTACTCAAAACCATGGATGAACGTTCATCCATGCTCAAAACTCAGCGCGTGTTCACTACAAATATGTCAAATCTTATTCGCGTATACTAAAAAATTGCAAAAGTGAAAGATCCTTAGTCATTCATATTAAGAGTTGGAATTTCTAGCTGTTCTCTAGTATCTACCAAAGGTCTCTGCAGTTGTATCTTCTTATGCGTTTTTTTTTATTTGTGGTGTTACCATTCCCACTCTCAACTAAAAGAAAGTTACTTAGGGGTTGTACGCGAACAGGCCTTTTACATTGCACAGATGAAATTCTGTGTGAAAGTGAATTTTATACTAGTCGGTAAGGCTGGGTTTTCATTGCTCGTGCCAAAGACTTAAGAAACCAAGCTTAAATATTTATATATAATGAGACTAGGCATGTTTGATCGAAAGAAACAAATTGGCGCGGGAACTTATGGTTTTTGTTTTCTTTGCAACATAAAGTTCCTCCTTTGTGCTCTTATTTAATCAATATATAACAGCATTTCATATACCGTTACATTTGTTTGAAAAGATTTGTTCCCATAACCGAAATAAACATCACGAAACACCGCAAGTCAACGAATGTCTTTTCCCTTATGCAAAATATAAATTAGGGTTAAGTGATTTGACATTATACCATTCCTAATGTGTTAACAGCCTAAGACTAAGCACAAGTGTCGTAAACCCGTCACAGCTTACCATCACTTTCACCTTTTGTCAAACTCCATTTTTTTTTTCATGTTTCGCAAGAAGAGCCCCATCGGCAAAAGATCTCATATAAGCAGCTTCAATCCAACCTATCGATTCTCATTTGTTTCCGTGTTTAAAGACAATTATAAATCAAAACTAGTGCGAAATGTCCGAATATCGTTCAAATTCCAGAGATGATCATCATCACCGATCCACCGTGAATGAAGATGATCCACCAATGTCCCGGCTCTTCATAATCGGCAATCGTGATCATACCGAGGACGAGTTTCGTGACGCATTCTCCAGGTTCGGCGAAATCGAAGATGTTTGGGTTGTGAAAGACAAGAAGACTGGTGAGAACAAGGGAATCGCGTATGTCAAATTCATGAAAACCTCAGACGCCGCCAAGGCGCAGGAGGAGATGAATGGCAGTCAGATTGGTAACTCAGATCGTACAGTCAAAGTGCTGGTTGCGGCAAAGTAATTATCATAATTACCGCCACATTTCAAATTGGTTGTAATGCATCGCTCATTTTCCCTCCACAGCAAAAGTCAAGGTCGTTCCGATAACGAGCAAGAGAGGTGCGTTCGCCTGTTCATTGTGGTTCCGAAAAACGCCACCGAAGACGACATTCGCAGTGAATTCCAGAAGTACGGGGACGTGGAGAGTGTGTCGATTATGCAAGATCGCAACACCGGACAGTCGAAAGGCTTCGCTTATGTGAGATACGAAAGGTGAAGACGGCAAGAGACCACATCGTGCAAGTTGTGCTAATTGAATTTGATTTCATTTGAAGGTTCTATCATGCCGCCTTGGCGTATGAAAATTGCCCATCAAAATATAAGGCGGTGTTTGCGGAGCCAAAGACAGCGGCCCGCAACGCTCGTGATGGACATCGAGATGAATCATTTAATCGATACAATAACGACTGGGGAAGTGGTAACGTGAATAATGCCAACAGCGAGATGGCATCATTCCTAAAGATGGCGAATTCAAATGGGCAGCAGACAACCACCTTAGATGTAATTTGCAGCAGCAACATAAATCAGGATCAATTGTGGCGTTTATTTGCAATAATCCCGGGACTGGACTATTGTCAGATTACCAGAGAACGTGAGTCATTGCCGGATTCAGATTTTGGGCTTGTTTGCTAAGCAGGAAATATGTGTGTTTGCAGATGGGCCACGGACCAATGAAGCTACGGTAGCGTATAACACACCGGAGGCAGCTATTTATGCAAAGTAAGTCAAGAACGAATATAGTGGTTAAACGTGGGAGTTGCGCTTTGCAAAATTGATTTGCCGCATTTCAAGTGAGTGATGCAACAGACGTGGGATTATTCAAATCTATCGCCTACGAGTGCTCTTAGCTGTGCGAACAGATTGCAACTTTTCCTTTTCTCCGTTAAAGGTCAGAACTGGTGAGCCACGTTGGGATTTTGTCTTGATGAATACAGTTCCAGTTTCAGTTCTAGTGGCATTTCCATGATCTAGAAGCAAAAGAATGTCTTGCGTGATGAGAGCAGCGACATATTTGTATTCTGTGTGGCGATTCCGGGTTTTAAGACGTTTCCTTCTGGTCACGATGTTGGCATTAAGTCCCAGTTCAAAGTTCACTTCGTTGCCTCCGCGACTCGACCAATTGACTTCGTAAACGTAACTTGAAGAAAATGCACATGTAAGCATTACTACGTTGCACTGACTGAAGTGTAGTGTATAACGACGACGTTTGTTCTTTGTTTTTATGTTGCGTTTGTGATTCTCTGAGACGAATAAGAGTCAAATTTTTGTTTTTGGTGACCTGAGGCCACATCTATGGTTAGCCAGCATCATCTGCAGCTGGCTCAGTCTCTCACCAGCTGTTTCCAGTTGCCTGAAGTTTTTCCCTACTTATGTACACCGGATGATGTGCCTGGATTTATGAATCACCTGATTCAAAATCACATCCGTAACAGGGCGTCACGGTAAGGTAAGGAGCCCCTGGAGCTTGACCCAGCTTCACCGTGCGGTTGGCTCCCTTGTGGAAGTGTCGTGCTGGCTGTGGTTTGCAAAATCTGGAATGAATCCGGTTGTTCACCCTACTAAGTCAGTCCATGTTAGTGGACTTTCCCGTCTCAGTGTAGAGACGCACTCTAAATCGAGTGCTGCGACCCAGAGGGCAGCAGAGGCTATAAAAAGCCTTCAAGCAGGAGTGAATGTCCCCCTCGAGCATGAACTTAGTTTGATACTTGGCGTGTAGTCTTGAATTATCAACGACTCTTGGGAAAATGAACTCCACGGTGATCATATTAATCCGTCATCTACTTATGTGCGATGTCTAGAAAAAGCGCTTCCTCTCTTGCGTTGTCCAGTGGCACGGATGTAGGAACTCTTTATGTGCTCTATTCGATCCGTAGTGTATGCCGCATTACTTCCAATAGAGTTCGTCGCTGAATTTTCTCCTTTTGTAAAACAGAATCCAAAGTTTCTCGCAGGGCTTTCCGCTTTAAAAGACTGAACGCTTCCTCATCCACATTAAATGGCATCCATGTGCATGGATGTTCGGTACATATTGAATCTGGAGTTTTTTCATAAGGAACTTAGCGCCACTTCAAAACATACGTTTCCTTAGAAAAACAGTAGGGTAAGGGTTATAGGATTGGAACAGATGAATCGACTCGTTGTTTGTGACAGCCACATGCGCACAAAAGGGCTTCTCCTGGTTTGAATATCATAATCTGTGGCAACAGGAAGATCATGCAAACAAAATTGCTAGTCCCCGATTCCATGTGACGCTACAGTCTACAAGGAAACAGAATCCTAGTGTGCATCTATCGATGCTACTAAAAAGTGCGCCCTTAACATGTCTTTTCCTCATTCCAGAGAGCATATTCATGGATTCGAGTATCCACTTGGAGAGCGTCTGATTGTGAAGTTTTCCATCATCAATCCCCGTCTAGAGGGTTCGGTAATTGACCGAAATAACACAGCTTGCAGCGTCAATCTACCGCCAGCGGCGCCAATGGCAAACGCAGATTCACCGGTCGCACGGAGGTTATTTATTGTTCTCTCATCGGTGAGTATCCCCCAACTTTGAATGTCAACCCAGCACTAACTTGTCATGTCAATCGTAGAGCATACCACAAGCGATTCTGAAGAATGTATTTTCATGTTTCGGCAGCCTAATAGACGTCTATTTACTGCCGAATCGTAATTGTGGCTACGTCAAGTATGCTCGTGCAGAAAGTGCACAGAATGCAATTGACACCCTCAATGGAGCTGAGATTTGTAGTTCCAAAATTAAGGTGAGGTCTCTAAGCAATGTTAATCCAATGACCCAAGTCAATTGCAATATCACATACATTCTGCACAGGTTATGGACGCAGAGGAACCTAACGACAATAATCGAAAGCGCCTGCGAAGAGTCTAAATGTAAGTACCTCGATCCCTAATCTCGTTGTTTCTTTCTCTTTCGAAACAGCCACACAGCTGACAGCCACTCTTCGGGTAAGTATGAGTGTGAGTGCATTGCATCGTTAGCATTAAGACAAAGTACTAAAACCTGACTAACGGTTTTCATGCAAGCAATAAAATATGTAACGTTTCTTTTTTCGTATTTTTTATTATTTTCCACAGACAGTATTACTTCTAATCTCTCAAACGAACGACGACACACAAAAAAAAAAAAACAATAGTAAAAATCGACATCAAAATTTTGTATAAAAATGAATAACAAAAACAACCAACAATAACAACAAATAACAAGATGACCACGAACGGAAAGATAAGAAAATAAAACTCAAACTGAACCAACACACAACAAAACAACAAGAACTCAAAAACAAACCAACAACAAAAGACAGATGAAGACCGGACCGAACGGAACACAAGTGACCCAGACGCGACCTCAACATCTTGAAAATATGAAAACTCTTTCATACCCTCCTAACGAAAAGAAAACAAATTAAAAATTAAAACCAACAACACGAAAGTCTGCAAATCTCAAAAAAAAAATGTGATGAGAAACAAATTGTATTTATTTTAAGTATACCTTCTCTTGCTCTCAGTCCGTGTTTTTGGACAGCAAAATAATTCTTTCTTCAATCCTAGGAAAATATTCCATTTTTTTGTTGTTTTGAAAAACAATGACGACCGAAAGCAATAGGTGCTGAGTCGAGAAATGAGACTTGGTACGCATTAGACCCGATTAGATGAAGAAACGCGTTCGATCTTGACTCGTATTGACATAGGAAATGAATGAAAATTATTCCGTTTTAAATTTTAACCGTTTGATGTGTGTATTTATTTACATAATAATAATAATAATTAAAAAAATCCAATAAAGAGTAGACGATGCGTTTTTAATTTTGTTGTCTATTATTTCCTTCCAATGAATGTGTTTTTGAGAAATGCTTTGCAGCTGTTTTGAAATGGCTATTTGAACAGCAATGTAAGTATTAACGAACTTATTGATGGTCAGTATTAACGAACTAATTGATGGTCGGCTCCCTTACCCCGAATTCAGTCCGTTCTCACAACAAATATGCCCAAATGTTGCTTGTGCTGTATCACTACTTGAAATGTGCTTCACGTCTCCTCCTTCATACTGCATACAATTACGAACATGACATAACTCAACGTAAAGCAGATGTCAATTTCCCAAACCGACAGCTAGGTGTCGTCATTTTGACGTTTATTTGTTTACAAATATTTTGATACAAATTTCAATTCAAGTTTCGGTCGTTTTTTACGGAATGTCTTACACTCTTCCTTTAATATAATCCAAAATGGGAATAAAAGAACTCTGGTCAGTGCTTACACCATATTGTGAACGTAAGCCGTTCTATGAGCTTCGCGGAAAAACAGTTGCCATTGACTTGGCCGGTTGGGTTTGTGAAAGTCTCAACGTTGTCGACTACTTTGTTCATCCGCGACAACATTTAAAGTTTGTTGCGCTAATATCCTCTGTTTCAAAAATCTAAAGATCTTTTTGCATTTTTCCAGAAATCTCTTCTTTCGTACGTGCTATCTGATTTGGGAAGATGTAACACCTGTCTTCGTGCTGGAGGGCACAGCGCCAAAGTTGAAGGCACAAGTGATCGCGAAGCGAAATGAACTTCAGTTCCGTGGAGTGAAACCCAAGGACTCGCCGCCAACTCAACAAGATGCAATTGCGCCAAAGGATAAGCCGATCAACAAAGAGAAAGGACGAACGAGATTCAATCATGTGCTGAAACAATGCGAGAACTTGCTGCAAAGTATGGGAATCACATGCGTTCAAGGGCCAGGAGAGGCGGAAGCTTACTGTGCATTTCTCAACAAAAAGGGTGTAAGACGAATTAAATCCACGCTGACTTCCTGTAATGGAGACTTTCTTTTCAGTTGGTTGATGGTGTCATAAGTCAGGACTCTGATTGTTTTGCGTATGGAGCTGTGAAGGTGTATCGAAACTTTTCCGTGTCCACTCAAGGGACATCCTCATCCCAAGGAGGAGCTGTAGATGTGTATGACATGAGAAAAGTGTGCGAAGACATGGGTAGGTTCTGAATAGTGGACGTCTTCCAAATTTTTATGTGCACCTCAACAGATTTTGGGCAGAACAAGATCATCGTCATGGGTTTACTGTGTGGTTGCGATTACTGTCCGGACGGTGTCGGTGGTGTAGGACGGGATGGTGTGCTTAAACTCTTCAATCGATACAAAAACGACGTCATTATAGAGAGGTACACATTGGCAGACAACACACAGGCCTTCATGCAAATCTTTTTAGAATTAAATCCTGGAGACGGGACGATGACAATTATTCGGATCTGGAAATGAGGGTCGATGACAAAAACATTTGTTCCAACTGCGGTCACCTTGGGAGAACGCAGTGCCACGCCAAGAGCGGCTGTGGATCGTGCCGTACACACCGAGGCTGCGATTCTAGCCTTTGGAAGTAAGCATTTCCATTAACATCCCATTGCTTCGCTAATGCCTTTATTTTGAACAGAGAAGAACGCCTTGCTCTCAAAGCGGAACTGGCTCTGAGGAAAAAAGCACTTGCAGATCCAGGTTTCCCATCGCTGGACATCATCAACGAGTTCCTAAGTGAGCCATCGACGGTCCCCTGTCTCGATCTTAGGTGGAAACAACCGAACATGGTCAAATTCATCAAACAAGTGGGTCACCTGCTGCAGTGGCAAGAAGTGTATTGCTTTCAGAAGTTTTTTCCTATCCTCACCAGATGGCAAGTTCGATTCATAAAGGACCAACCGCCTGCTTCGATGCCGTACGTGATCCCCGAGCAAATAGTCAAGAAACGCACAGTGAAGGGTGTGGCCAGCTTGGAGATTCGATGGAAGGATCACAAGGGCATATTTAAAGGGCTTATTCCCGATGTACAGATGGAAATTTTCGCCGCGGACAATCCGAAGGGTGTTCAGGATCTCTGGACTACTGTTGAGCCGCAGAATCTCATGGAAGAGGCATACCCGGAGATCGTTCAAGAGTTTCTAGCGTCCAAAGAGAAACCAAAGAAGGTGAAAAAGACGAAGAAGACAGCTGCTAAAACTAAGAGCGGAAAGGAGAATGGTTCTCTGAATGACTTAAGTGCCTTGATTGAAGCTACGAATGATATTGCCAAAACAACGAAACCCAAAAAGGCTCCGAGTAAAGCGAAGCCGAAAAAAGGCCTGCAGATGATCGACAAGTTTCTTCTTCCCAAGAAAATGCCTTTGGCAGAGTCTAAGGCGGCTCCACAGTGTTCGACGCCAAAAACCAAGTGCATACCATCTGACCTTGAGAGCGACTATGACGACGAGTTTGACATGTCGGACATAATCAGTGGGATAATCAAGAACGCTGGCCCACCCATTCCGAAACATGCTGGGAAGCTGCTGCTCTACGATGCTGTCAAGTGGGAGAGGAGCATCGATGACCTGGACTTTGCAATGGAGTCGAAGAAGAGGAATCTGTCGACTTCTATCCTGGATCATGCTCCAAAAAGATATTCCCTTGACGACAGCATAGATGCTCTTGTTTGTGGGAAACAAATTCTTTGTCACTTGCAATCCCCAATCACACACATCGATCGGTTCCTGGAAAGAAATAACTCCTTGGGAAGGAGTACACCCAAGCGGAGATCTCTCATCAAAGAGGAGCCAAATTCGAAGACAAGTTACTTCTTTGATGCTCATCCAGGTGATGATGCTGAAGATGAGTTCGAAAAGTCGATGGACATCAGTTGTTTGAAGGCTAGGGATGATGTGGTGATGATAAGTGATTCTAGTTCAGAGGAGTAGGCAATAGGTTCAGTGTCTGTTTAAAATATATACAAATACACTTTGGTTATGGTCTGAATTGAATTTAGTTTTGCCTTTAGGACTAGACGAAAGCCCCTTTTTCGGACAGGCTAAGTGTCTCTTGCTTCCTTACGTCTGATTGCAGAGCAGGATAGTTGTGTGTAGGGTCTTTATATCCTGGAAAAGGGCAAGGCATTGGTTAAAATCAGTTGTAACCTCATCCTCAGCAACTTAATCATTGTCACAACAGACCCTAGACAAGAAACTAAACTCGTAAACTTCCACCAAGTCTTTAAACGATGATCACGCGATTTCAACTAATCCCAGTTCATGAAAGTTTCCCAATTTGTTTCCAAAAAAAAGATTAAGGTTATGAAAGACAAAATCCTCACACAAATAAAGTTGACAAATCGACCAGCGCTCCACGGCGTGGATGTATTATCACCTCCGGGTCATCAGCAGTGCTAACAAACATCATTTGTCTAAATTCCATAATTCACGCCGCATGTGAGCGACGTGCATCTCTTCTCGCTGTGTCGACGTCGTGCCGCATGTCCCACATGTGTGTATGCGCCGCATAAAAATTGAATTGCACAGCGCACAGCATGAACCCGACATCCTCCTCCATTAGGCAATACCAGCCTTGATTCTAAGCTGTTTATTTAGAAATTCACAGCAAGTTCCCGGGAAGAGATATCAATAGTTTGTCACATTACCGTGGCTTCCCAACAAATCGGCACCATTAAAAGTCTAATCCTTGGTTGCCGTCATCATCAGCGGCTTGTCGCCTTCGGCCATCGTCATCTCTTTCAGAGGAACAGCTTAACCACCACCGCCACCGCCACCACCACCAGCAAAAACAACAACACCACGTCACTGTCGTCTTGGAACGTGCATCTTTTCAAGCGATAAGCCCAGTCGGTGTCGCCTGTCACGTACTGGACTCACTAACAATTGTGCGCGAATTGGAAGACGCTGTGCAGACACCAGCATCATCATCAGCCGCAGCAGCAGCAGCAGCCGCATCCACCTGATTGCCGCGGCGCGGATCATGATGTCTTCACTACCCGACCAAAGATCAAATTGCCGTGCCACAACAACATCCGCCTTAGAATGATTCGGACCATTATACTAATGGTCCGATTACAGTGTTGCCTCGAGATCTGTCGTTGTCATCGTCATCATTCTCTCGCCCGAATCGCAGGCATGTCCCCAGGAGAAACCATAATCATGTCTATGCATCAATCATATCGCCCAGGTGGCTCAATGGTTCTGTTCTCCCGCGACGGCAGATTGGCTTAAGCCGAACAGAGATTTGTGGAGGCTGTGCAGCCACCACCGCGGCGCAACAGCAACAGGCAACAAGGGACACCAGCATCCGCGACAGTCACAGCAACAGCCGGCTGCAAGTCCGTCGGACAAGCAGGCATTAATGTGGGCAATAAATTTGGTGCCACTAGCCAGCCTGGCCGAGCCAGCGCAACAAGTCACTCCGATTGCCAACAAATGGCACTGGATTGGATGGAATTGCTTTTCGGAATAGCCTGTGTGTGCCCGAGTGTGGGTCGCGTGAGTGTCATGTGTGTGCGCATGTGTGCTCTAAGTCCTGTGATCTGCGGCGGAGTTACTCACCGGAAAGTGGTCAATTAGAGCGACAGTGGTGCTCGAAAGCTCTCGCCCGCAGAGGATTTCATCGAATGCGCGCGTTTCCTGTCCACCGGCATGTGCCTCGTCATCGCCACTGTCACCGGCGGCGGTTCGCTGGGCTCGTTAATAACAGGCCGTGGCGTTGAAAAGTCTGTGGCAACCCATAAATAAGGCCCAGGCATTTAATTTGCATTCTAAATTGCACATTTAAGTAAATTGAACTATTTAAATCAATTCCTTGGCCACTCGGCAGTGGCGGCTTGCGCCCAGCGTCCCAGCGTCCCAGTGATCCACGGTTCAGCGGTCGGAATCTAATGCATTTGACATTTGCCGCTGTTGCTGCAGCCGCGCGGAGGCAGCGAGGAACTCTGGAGCTCTCCGCAGGCGGGCGGTGGAATGTGCTCCAGTTGGAAGGCTGTCTGAGTGCCAGCATCGGCACCGTTGTCACCGCCGGTGTGAGATTTGTCCGGAGGCCTGTGTCTAGCTATCCAAAAAAATGTGGAAACATTGTTCTCGACGTGGGGTGTTGGCTATTTTCGGACTTGCACCTGGTGTCCTCAGGAGGCTGTCTGTGCCGTGTGTAAGAACACGGGTGCCGGCTGCGCTGCTCAGCTGGTACACGCGGTGTGACCTTGCGTTGTGCAATTGGGATTAATGGAGTAGCAAACTTCTCTCATGGCTGTCATGGATGTAGGCAACAGGTATTTGGGTCACATGCCAGAGGACGGCGAGTTAACTTGACTTTGTTTGGCTTTTTTCAGTGTCCGTTGGAATGCCGCTCTGCGACAGGAGACTGGCTACTGACGGGCAAAATTTTGATGGAGTGCTTCGTTGGGAGTTTGTGACGGGACAAGCGTGAGAGTCTGATCTTGTCATCTGACTTTGGTTATCTGAAAATCGGGGAATGTGCACATGGCTGTGCAGGGGAATGTAAAAATTTTGATCTGTCTGGTTGGTAGAATGAAGTGCATTTCTATTTTGTTCTCGCGTTCATCGGGTGGAGCACCGTGGGGTGTCGTGTCGTGTCTGTTTGTGAGAGAGGTGAAAGGTAGAACTGAGAAAACCACGAAAACTTCGAACTGTACTAAGATACGGATGCAGTTCGGATGGCATAGAACCATAACATCTTGCGACGGAATTGCAGTGCTTCAGCTTATCTGAATATCGAGCCTCTTGTATAAAGGTCAAGTGCACGCTGATGCTAGGAAAGAAGGTATTGTCGGCAGGAAGCTCACATCAGCGGCCATCAAATATGGCAGACAACATTAGCTCAGACTTCGAACCTTCATGAAATGCTCAGGCTCCGATTCGTACTTCGTAACTATGCAAGCAAGAGATTGAGTCATGACATGGATTGTGTTGGCTGCAGCTTGTGCTTTTTCCGCATAGGGGCGGCATTCAAGGAAAAACCTCACGAAACGTTAGAGGTCTCGAAATCGATTAACTCGTATCTCTGCATACACTGGTTTTAACAGATTGTCCCTTTTGTCGACATGGTTGTTGGTTGACGAATGACTGAACTAGTGGAAACACATTTATCCATCACTTTCCTAACTCTCTCGTCTGTGGGACATTTTGGACACAGAAATGAGCGAAGCACTCAGAACTCAAGTGTAAGGCCGATACTTTATGTTTTTGGAGGCACTACCGCTCTTCACTTGTATCGCTTTACCCTGCCTACAGGTTTACCCCCTTTGTTCCTTCTTAATTCTGAGCGGGTACAGACCACGTTGCCGTATGTCAAGAAATGCAGATTTTGTTGAACATTCATCTTTCTTGCCCACAAGGATCAAGATCGTTTCTGCATCAAAGTGTATTCTTTCATTGAACACCTTCCCCCTAAATTGGCTCAAGAGCATTCAGTCGTCTATCCAATGCCCTCATTTAATTTTCAATTTAATCTCGAGTCCATAATTAGCGTCGCACACAAAATTTCTGTGCTTTCGGCAGCTAATACGACGTTCTGCAATCTAGATAGCATTGGTAGTGGACTTCAGTATCAGATTGAATTAAAAAGGATTACAATGCTCAGACATCCTATCGCTAGAAACAAGCGAATGCTCTTAAGGACATATCCGGCCACGGAATCCAGAGCCACCTTGTTCAATTCTTTTCGTGAATCAGGTCTTATGCAATGGAATGAGATCTACACATTTAGTAGAATTCTTTCGAGTTGCTGACAACGCTAAGACAAAAACGTGCTTCTCTAAGTTCGTCGTTCGGGGTCAGTAATAAACTGATTCCCTCTACACAGGAATTTGGAATGCTCCAACGACACTAGACAATGCTTTTCCCGTCTGTTTTTTTTTCACCGTATTTTATATACATTCAGAACCAATATGGATCGATACCTCCCCTTCACCTCTCCTTCTGTACCGTCAACATATGCCCGGACTGTGTCTTGCTTCCGAGTACTTATGGGTACTTGCACGCGCCATTTATGCAAAAGACTGGTGATCAAAACTCGGGCATAGTATGGACCCCGCGGTCTTACTTCATCTTCGACACCCGCGCCAAGTTTACGCGGGCAAAAGGTTACGTTGTGTGTTTGGTGGGAGCGCCTGGGTGTATTTCGACGAGCGAGGTATATTGACGGTGATGCAATTGAGCAAAGCTTTGAAAGAACAACGGTCGGAAATGGTCGCAAGACACGATAAAGTTATTTACAGGGACCTGGGCCTCAACCATCATGCCTCTCCAGCCAAATCGATCTTTCGGTATCTGCCTCCAGTTGCGCACTCTAAGTTGAGGTCCTTCTCCAAGCCTAGGCCGTCCTCTGTTGCGTTGTTCCAATCTCTCAGATTCGCAGAGTTTTCGGGCTGGAGCAGTGGTGTCCATACGGTCTACATGACCTAGCCATCTTAAGTGTTGTATCCGAAGACGCTTGACCAGGCGTATGCAGCCGTACAACCTATAAAGTTCGTCGTTAAGTCGTCGTCGGCGTAGTGGGTAAGTGCGTTGACCACGCAGAAAGTTTAAGCTCGATTCCCGGATGGGACACCTCACATTCTTTCACGGCACTACCTCTTTCGATTTGCTAACAACACTCAAAGAGTATCAATTGTCTATGAAAAGCTTCTTAAAACTCCGTTCGGAGTCGGCAAAAAACTGTAGGTCCCTTTTATTCGTGAGAGAACAGTAGCACGCACAACACGAGTAGTTGTTGCAGAAGCCAGGCCCTGGTCCCTTGTGGGCTGTAGTACTACTCAATTGTTATTTTAATCCTACTTCCGCTGCCCACCTTAGCCAACAGATTTCACTCTTGATGACCGACTCTAAAGACTTTAATTCTACTTGAGCCCCGAAGTAGTCAACTATTCCCATAGATAAGAATTGCCTTCAAGGACTACGTACTTACTCTCCATTATCTGTTTTCTTCTCAAAGTCTACAGAGGACTGACATACAGACTTCACCTTCTACTCAGCCCGCAGGATCGCTATGACATTAAAATTCTTTGATTCAATGAAGAGCTTGATCAAATGTCAACGGTTTTACGGCCCTTTTCAGCTGACTTCTTATCCTTACCGTTATCTAAACGAGATCGCTTAGCATTTGTGATTATTTTATCTCCACACATAGTCGCAGAAGCTGCAAATGTTTGTTAATTTTGCACTGACATTCGAATCTAACCTCAAAATCAGAAAACGTGCTTAAGCAACCATCGCCCACTGCAATAACCAATTAACACTCTTCCACCGAAAGTTCAATACATTCTGATCATTTTGCGAAGAGCTAAATCAACAAAACCACACTATTTGCGGCGAGATTTGTGTTTACCAACAAAGGTTCAAATACCGCTAATTACATGGCGAAGGTGTTACCGAGCAGATGATGCCACCACCAACGTTCCTCTAGCAAGACAGCAGCAACTGTCCTCGCTGTGCATCGCCAGCAGACAGTAATAGCTCAAAGTCATTTTGCCACCACCTCGCCTACAGTGTCACAGCGCACGGTACAGCACAGCATCTATACTCGTGGCACTAGCATTTATTGGATACTCAAATGTTCCGGCTTTTGAATCTATTTCTCTTGGCCCGAACCGTAAATCTTCAATCGCTAAAGGTGACGGTCGTTAAAGGTGAAACATGAGAGCTAACAGCTAAACAAGAGCCGCCAAAAGCACAAACCATCACATCCAGTTCGACGACGACGACGACGAACGAGTACGATCGTGTAGAGCAGCAGCAATACGGTGCGGCAATGTAGCAGTGTAACGGCCACACCACCACCGCACCTTAAAGATTACACTCTGCTCCCGAGGAGAGACGGTATTAGCAACGTTATTACCAGTTAACGACGGTTGCAAATCTGAGAGATTACCTTTTTAGCGATCACCTTGTTGTTGGTGGTGCTGCTGACGATGGTGTGGCTGCCGCGATCGTCATCGTCGTCGTCGTCGTCGATTTGATCGCTGCAACGGCGGCGTCGGTGTACTTGTCGTTACTCATGGAAGGATCCTGTCATGTCATCACGCTGTATGGTCATGTGTCCGTTGGGAGGGGGATTATCAATTCTCACATGGTTTGTTTGCTTTGAGTGTCGCATTGATTTATGGTCCAGAGGTAACGTTCACCATTCATGGTGAGTTTTGAGGTGCGATTCTTATCACAGTTTGACAGCTTCGTTGGCAGATATACCGTGGAATATGACATTTGAAATGTTTGCATTTATTTTCTGCTGTAGGTTGATGGGAAATGGAAATGTTTGGAAGGTTTGAGTTTTTTTTATTGTTTTTGTTTTAACAAGTGAGAAGAGTGTATATTTAAAACAGCTGGAGATGACCTGGTTGCACCAGCTCATCTGTAAGATATGGTCGGAGGAAAGCATGCCCTATGAGTGGAATCTAAGCGTCGTCTGTCCGGTCCACAAGAAAAAAAAAGAAAAAACTCCTTCCACTGCGCCAACTATTGAGGGATTAACCTCCTTAACATCGCGTTAAAGATCCTCTCTACCGTGTTGTGTGAACGTCTGAAACCGTTCGTGAACAACCTGATAGGTTCTTATCAGTGTGGTTTCAGGCCAGGGAAGTCCACCATCGACCAAGTCTTTACACTACGACAGATCCTGGAAAAGACCCAAGAAGTACAGATCAACACGCATCACCTATTCGTCGATTTCAAGGCCGCATATGACAGTGTGCATAGAGACGAGCTATACAGTGCCATGTCTAGTTTTGGCATTCCTACCAAACTCGTCAGATTGTGTAGAACAACGATGGAGAACTCTCGTTGCTCTGTCAAGGTCGGCAACGAACTCACCGAGACCTTCAATGTCAAAAAAGGTTTTAGACAAGGCAAGACAAGACTTCTTTAACATCATACTTGGGAAAATCGTGCGTAACTGACAAGTCAACACCAAAGACACGATCTTCCAAAAGTCAGTTCAATTGCTAGCTTACGCCGACGACATTGACGTGATTGGATGAACACAGCAAGTCTTCAATGACGCGTTTGCTGGCATTGAAACGGAAGCGGCTAAAATGGGTCTGGTGGTTAATGAGGGCAAAACATGGTATATGCTGTCATCACGGAAGGACGCACAATTTCGACGTCTTGGACAGAGCGTACCACTAGGCAGCAGGAACTTCGAGGTAGACAAGGAGAGTGACCTCAACCAACTTGGAGTGCGCAACTGGCGGCAGCTGGCGAAAGATCTTGCTAGCTGGAGAGGCATGTTGGTTGAGGCCCACGTCCACCCCGGATTGTAGTACCACAAGAAGAAGAAGAAGAAGGGTGTATGGGGACAGTCTGTGGAATTGTTATTAGTCAAATAAATAAATTATTGAAAGGAATTTAGTTCTGGGCTTGAAGATCCTATCGACTATTCGGCACTTTCCCAAAAATTGACCCTATTCCATCGTAAAATATCATACACGCCAGCTGTCAAATTGACGAATGTTTAAGCCTTTTAGGACTGTTCGCTTGCAAACCCTCATTTTTAGGAGTGGGGATGAAATACTGTCAACAAGTGTGAAAGTGAGAGAAAGAACGTGACAACAGACAGCTGGAACTTTTGACAGATATCACAGTTTTCAAAGCCTGTTAGAGTAAGGTGTGGAACATATCTTACTAAACAAACCTTGACCTTTATTGATATCCTATGAATCTCCCTCCAGTCACAATTACCTTCCCATCTTTCTTTTTTGTATTTTTTTCCTTTTGTTTCACACAATCATGTAGAGAGCCACACTGAGTACAAAGTACAAATGCAACCATTCGAACTCGAAAATTCGAACCTCCAAAATTTCTGCCCACTTGTCATTCCCCTTTATTCCCAAGGGTACAATAATGACAATTTCATAAACTCCTTGACAAATGTTTTCAACGTCTTGTACAACACATGCCTCATTGGAAATGAGTAAATTATTTCCGAAGCGACACATGAGATCATACGGCTTGCACTTACGGCATCAGCTTGGTCGGTAAACAACAAGAAAAATGTGCTCCACGTAAACTAACCGATTGATCTTCTTTCAAGCGCTTTCCACTTCCACACCATTTCAGTTCGCAATCCGAAGGAAATCCACCTGGCCATGATATCGATCTCTTATCTCTCCTAACAGCGGTTTTCCATTATCTGCTCCAAGCACTCAGTGTCACTGTCGGCGAAGCGTTTCTCTGTAAATCGAGCAAATTAGCTGCCGGCATTCAATACCCTCGGAGCACCCCCAATACCGTTCCGGCGATATCGTGTACATCATCCAGACCAGAACTCCTTACACTGTACACATGCTCGTTCTCCTCGTGCTCCCCTTCGTTGATCCACCGTAAACCAGATTCGCAGGATTACAGATCAGGAGAGCATTCCCTAACCTTTACGCCATTTCCCGACAACGACAGTGCAGAGATATGAAATTCTTTTCATAATGCAAATTGATCCATAAATATCTCACTCCGCCATTCAAGCCCGGAGCTTTACGATAGGCCCCGTGACGCAATTTACAGGTCCGCCGCTGTGCCTCGTCTCGCGTTTTGATTAAAACACCTGTACCCCATGTAACCTGTAGTTTGTAGCCTTCATCCTAAATCCTGAACTCGAATCCTGTTCTATCCCGGCGCAGCTACCAGTCCCGGGATCGACGCCACACCGCAGCCGCCGTGCCGCCACCGTAGCTCGCCTGTCAAGCATGGTGCGCGATCGTAAAAATGCGAAAACTATATCCACCACAGGCAGCGAAGCCGATGATGAAAATAAAAACATTCCCTCAGTTGGCACTTGAACTTAATGGCTATTCCAGTTCCAGAAATGGCAGGCAAATGACGACAAAACAACATCCCGCAGCAGCAGCACCACCACCAGCAGGAAAACCAAAACCGTGCAACTCGCCGAGTTCAGGTTAATGTGTGCCATTTGCATGCGCGAGGAGCGGAGCGCCTCAATGGGAATTGCCCATGAAACAGGCTAACTAACCAGCTAACTAGCTTTATAGTCCTAGCTCCAGCTCCAAATGGCTTCACCGGCATTTGCCAATAATCGTAAATCAATTTTCTTATAGGATAGCGCGTGATTGCGACGGCAGCGGAGGCGGTTGCGGCTGTGGCCTGTGGCTTTGACTGTGACTGTGACTGAGACTGAGACTGCGATTGGAAGTGCAGCCGGCCTACCGGCCGGCGTACAGATGGCCTGGCATAGTGTGACTTTCCTCACGTTCTGGTTTCCTGCTCCTAGACGTCCTGTGAGTGCGGCGAAGCGCACTGGATGCCGCATGCCGCTCCTAACACTGTACAAGTGCTGTTTTCCGCTTGTTCGAACACACCAGTCTGACTGGATGAATGGGAGCTGTTCTGTTCCTTTGGGAACCCTGGTGTACACTTTGCCCCTCCCCAACCCTGTCCGTGCTGTGGTGCAGGCTCTCTTGGTGTGGTTCCTCTGGGTGTTTTGTTTCGCTGCGCACACCGCTTCTTGGATCTGCCTAGAGTGACATGAGGCATTCGGGGTCGTCAGTGTGTGTGTGTGTACCGCGCCGGCAAGGAGGTGGACACGCTGGAAATTAAAAGTTCTGCCCAGTGTTTGGCTTGTAGTGGAGTTGTGTTCTTTGGCGCGTACATGCCAAGGAGGGCGGAAGACACCAGGACAGCAGTTTGCGGTTATTTTTATGCCGCCCTAACGTGTTTTGGGGACAGGCTTTAAGAGAAATCACGGCTGGAGGTACGTCTACAAGTTGTAAGTGTTCAGAAAAGCGAAATGCCCACTTAGCCCTGGTGTGGTGGTGGTGGCGGCGGCGGGGACAAAATACTGGAACTAGATATCTGGTGGCTATTCAAGTGCGACAACGAGTGTTCGGCGTGAATGAGTGGGGATTGATTGATGGACTGGAAGACGCTCAAGCCGGGGATCGAGAGGAAGAACGGAGCAGCTTTGATGGATGTGAGTGTGATGCACTTGTTCGAGTCACAAGATCGATCATCCATCGTGAGGAGCAGCTGTGCCGCTGGATGTGCGGACGTTTGCACCTGCCTTTCATTAAGCCTTTGATTTCCGTTCTACTTCCTCAAATCGATTTTTCCAATGTTCTAGACACTCCTTGGCCTAAGCAGCCATTTCCCCTGGCCAGCGTCTCAGTCTTTGCGGAGGTGCTTTTGCCACCCGAAGGGACTCATGGTTTAGATCGGAAATGAAATCAAATATTCGAAAATCAATCTTGTCCGGACGTAGGTCCAGCGCAGTCTCCATTAACTGCAAACAAAGCGCCTTTTGTCTAGTCGGGTATACAGCCCCCGTGGCAACGGCTACGATTAATAGTTCAAATCAAACTCCAAGAACCCAGCAGACCTGGCAGCGTCAGAGGTGCTCTGCTGATACAAGACACAATCGCAGTCGGCTTCACAGCTTCCGCACTCGAAGAACACCGAATGGATTCGTAAATTAAATTCTCTCATAGGGACTACACGCCGCAGACCGATGGGCAGCCCCGATGTGCGATTCGACGATTGGAATACGAAATAATCGAAGGCATTTAAATGTAATGCCCCCTGGCGTCGGGCACTCACAGAGCATCGCTTTTACTTACCCCGCCACCACAAACACCAGCACCATCAGCACCACCAGCAGCAGGTCTGCCAACAACGGTTTTGTTCTCTTTGGGCGGCCGACTCCGACCTGAGGCTGCCCAAGAGTGGAAAGAAACCACCAACGGAGTCAGCGACCAACAGACAAATGGTGTTATCGGCGGTCGATGTATCCTACGGTTCCTACAGCCCGCTCCTGACGCATGCGGTGAATGTGAATATTCAGGCAACAAATTGGAATTGAGATTCTGTGCACTTGCGCGTCGGCTTTCCGTTGGGTGGCGGTGCTGTTGGTCGTGTTTGTGAGCCGCGTGGAACGTAATTTACCGTCAAACAAGTGAAGCCCTCATTTGTTATGTGAACGCCAAGAGTGAAAGAACTTTTTTTATCCTTCAGTTTTTCTACTCGTCGTCGAAGTTGTCGGTCGTCGTCGTGTATGTCGTTGGCAGGGGACAACGGAGGGAATAGGAACTGGTCGCGAATAGATCTACACGGATTGAAGTGTAAATCCGAAGTGACACTCTGCGGCCTGAGCAACTGGTGTCAGGAGTTTTAATCTTGATATCGTCAATGATTTATGATTCCTTCGATGGGCTTCGCTTGATAAGGGGACAAGTTTTGGCGGCGAGCTGCTGGCAAAAAAGGAGCCCCCCAGGCCACGGCAATTTATCAAACTCAGCCGGCAGAGGTGTGTTCACCTGCTGTTGCCGCCGCTTGCCTAGATGGACTAGATGATTTATTCGATATTGATGAGGATTTGTCTGCCGTGGGCCCTTTGAAGTAATCGACGTGACACCCGGGAGAGGCGGAAATCGCAAATCACTTCCTACTTTCATGAACTGTAATACGCGTTTCCCGTGCGACCGTGATTGACAGTTTTGTATAATGAGTTAGTTGCGCCATGCGTCCCACCACCAAATCGATTGAAGCCATGACCCACTTTGGCCGACTCAAAGACGAATCTCATAAATTACTTCTACAATTCCACAAGAGGGTACGCGGCAATCAGCTGTCACCAGCTGTCAACGATAAATGATCACTCAACGCCAACCACTCACTCAGTCGCTCCTCATCAAATGATTGCTTTCCAGATCGATTGGGGTGACACAAATCACTGCAGACGTTTAACGTTAATAACAGCCGACGTCGGATCACCCAAACTAGGGCCTACCCTCGATTCGAAAAGCTAATTAGCGCCCACGGAAAAAAAGCGCCTCTCACAACAGCTGCGCTGGGGAGACCTTTTCCGTCCGTCGTTTGCAGACTCGTTCTGTTTGTTTTGTCCCAACTTGTGCTGGCAATCACGGAAACCAAAAGCCGAGAACCGGTGAAAAGCCAACAAGACAATCTTTCGATTGTAAAGTGAATGGTTGGCGCCACCTACGCATTGTGTACACAAAACAAATGCACCTCGAAATTGGCGTGTAGGTGGCGGTGTATAGCGCACTCCTCTCGGCCAATAAACAAAGTTGCCGCGAGGAGCACACAATCTCCTGCGCTCGCTTTCGAGGAACGTTGGCGACGGCAGCGGCCGCGGTGAATTACCGTGAGGCCCCAAACCAAATCACATGCGCCGAGGAGGACCATCGCAGTGCCTTCACCTCACTGTCTGTCAGGCGAGCGGCACGATCATCATCACAAATGAATGCAAAGCTGCCTTGCGCAACACGCAGATTACCTCTGGTGATACCGTGCGACGCGCAGGAGCACTGCCTGCGGCCTCCATCCAATGCCCGGGAGTCATAAAGATATTTATTGCTTTTTAATTATCAACGTTTCCAACGGCCAATTAGTTTTCAGATCGTTAGTGCATCGTCCCCGGCGATGAAGCGCCGATCGATGGTGATTGTTGCGCGGTGTTGACGACCGTCCGCGCACCGGTAGCGACAACGACGACAACTTGGCTCGCTTAATCGGAAGCGTCACGGTACTTGGCGGCGCTGCGCTGATTGACTGACTCGTTGCGGATAGCATCGTTGTAGTTTCGGTGATTTGTTTTGAAGCGATTGGATCTCGTCGCGGCCTGTAGATATTAACAAATTGTCGCGATCGGAAGGGATGGCGGAGCATAGTGCAACGTCATAAAAGATAACGGAAAGTCTGCGGCAGACTGCATGGCATTTAAGAGTGGCAGAGTGAAAGGATTTTTTTTATTGATGTGAACTGTATACATCTGGGAAGGAAAGGCGAATGGAAGGATGTCAGTTGTCAGCGACCGAACAGAATGTCGATTGGGATTTTATGCCATCATTTCGCACATCGGATTTTTTTCGTCTCGTTCTTTATTGTTATTGCAGGTGTACAGTTTTACAGTTACAGCAGAGGATAGTCAGATGGCCACAAGTGTGTTGCTGACGAGTTCTGGTATTTCCTACTCGAGTTGACAGTACAATGTGACTCTTCATCAAGAGGCTACGATCTAACCGTCTTTCGACACTGATTTGAGATGTGAAGAGAAAGAAAGAAGACTTGTTTGGCATTTGAAACTGGAAATGGTTACATTAGTGATGTGGACATCTGAGTCATTGGAAAGGGACTGTTGTCTTTAACTACTCAAGGGTTGTTGCCACTCTGTTAGAGCTTGCGATACCAAGACGAGAGTTTTGAGATCAAATTTGAACCGAAGTTAATTTAAAAATGCACCAAAATTCGTACATAACCTCACTACACACTTAACCTCACTTTCTCCCGCCCAACAGTGAGAATCTTGTACCGTTGCTGACTGTCATGCACTGTCTCGGCGGCCGAGACCATCTATCTCAAGAGGAAACCCTAGAAAGTCAGTTCCACAGGACATTCACTAAACGTCACAAGCCGCGCCCTTGGATTTGACAGCGAAAAGCAATTAAAGACGACAATTGCAAAAACCTCAGCCGTGCACCTAGAAGCTGCTCCCAGCGGCAAGCCTCTGCTCTGGATAAAGTCACGCCGCCGCAGTATGTCGTCGATGGGAGACCATCCCATGCAACATTTGTCAGCAGGAGACACTCTCTGCTTATCTCATTCCAGCCGTTTTTTCCCATCAAACACTTTGTTGCAGAGTACCTGCTGGTGACCTGGTTCCTTCACTCAGCGCGAATTTCAGTTCGCAAGTAACGATCGCCTGTCTGACGTAAACCGTGAACTCCGCGCAACCTTTCAGATACCACACATCGCTCCAGCAGCATTCCGTTTCCACTTATTAGTCCGACCCATATGCAACCCGAACTAATTAAATTCATTTTAAGCGTGCGCCGACCAATCTCTAACCCCCCGGGTTCAGATAACTCCAGATGCCGGTGGCGGCAAGCAGTCGATCCAGTTGCATGCAAGAGATTCCATCACAATGCAACCAGCCGGCCGGTCGGCCGAGCAGCCAAACAACCCATGCTCTCATCCGCATTGCAGAGATTTTCGCTGCGCCGCCACCGCCATTCGAGAGAGAGGGTCACCGGAGCCAGAGGTCTCCACAAGGGTCTCCGCAATTCGCATTCATGTGTTGCTGTGTGCCGGCTCCGAGAATCTTCGCCAGCTATGCGGCTGCGACCGAAAACATCCAGGAAGTCACCGCAAGGCCACTGAGCTCGGGGGAGGAATGACGCTTGCGTTGTCATTCCACGCATCAGGACGGACTGAATCCTTTAACTCCGCGCAGTGCGAAATTAAAGGGCTCCGCCAATGCTCCCGCTCAGTTAAGTATAGAGTTTTAGCCCCAGAATGGACCATAATCGAAATCCGCAAATTACACACTCCATTCCGATGGACGGCTTCGGCTGTGGCTGCTGCTGCAGTCGAACGGATTGAGTGGCGCGGTCGCGCCTAAGCACCGCAGCGCGCGACTGCTATAATTCCGCCCACTGGCGAAATCAATTTAGTTCGTGTGGCACGTGCTCCAGAAAACGCGAACGCCACTGCCACCTTCAGTTACACTATGGATTTGCAGTTGCGGCGTGGCCGGCGCTCACTGTAATTTAGCTAGGCACATACCGTCCTAGGTCCGTCCGAAAAGAACAAGACCCACGAAGGCCACCGTCACCGCGCGGCCGAAGGAATTCTCTTCTGCTCCGCTGGACGTGGATGCGGTTGCTCTTGGTTTGGAACACCACCACCAGCGGGATTGATAGATGCAGCGGCGAAATTAGAATTCAATTCGTGTGGCGAAAACAATTTGCGCGCAGTCGTCGTAGGTTGGGCTGTTCGCGGCTAGCCACCACACCGCAGCGCCCGTGTGTGTCCCTCTTGGCCGGTTGATTGAAGGTCTGCTCTGGCTTCGGCTTCGGCTTCAACTATCCATCTGACGTTCTCCAGCGTCAGCCAGCAGCCGTGGCGCGGTGGGCATTCTGGTGACTTTCGCCTGGCATGTCGTGATCAGCGGCAATTATCCCGTAAAATTGTGGATATCTCTCTGTGCCATGATTTCCGACAGATTTGCTCTTTTCTGGCTGTGTCTCTTGTGTGTGCCGGCCTAGCGTCGTGGCGTGGCGTGGCATGGTGTGGCGTCGAGCGTGGCGTGGAGCGAACACTGAGCGCGGAGGCTGGTGCTGTTTGTTTGTTTGCTGATTCTTTGTCTTTTCGGTGGTGGTGCGCGGTTGTTGGATTGGAATTACAGACAACAGACAACAACAGACACAGCGGAACTAAATTGCTATTTGCACATATGCTGTTGGCTTGTTTACACGGATCTAGTTGCCACTTGGATGGCTGGCTGGAGATTGGCTCCGGCAGCGGCGGCGTTGGGCACCCTCAGCTGGATGAATGTATGTCTCCTGCCCCGTTGTCGTGTTTGCTTTCGTTCGGGGACTAAATTGGTTGTGAATTGAAGTGAGTCATGGCTAGATAATGCTGAATTGGATTGTCTATCAGATGGCTTATTTTGGGACGAGAAGGTCTCTGGGGTTTCGCAGGGAAAGTACTTGACGGGGTGGTCTGAATTAAAATGGTCTTCTGGTCGTGGGAGGTTAGCTTGGATCTAGATTGGAATTGACTTACTTATTTGGCACTAAATTTGAAGTGGATTGCTGTGGGGGGCTTGAAGCGAGACCTTTTTGTGAACTCGACGTTCATCTTGATGGACGTCAAGGAGATTGAAGCTGATTGAGTTGCAAAACCTATTCGAAGACTTGTGTTTTACCAGGAGCCCCTGTCTTGTTGATTCGCTTACTTATATGCATGGTTGTGGGTTTGTTGATGTCCCTGTGGAATTGTGTCTCGTCACGAATCCACTTAAGAATCGAATCGTCAGCGCACTTCTGGGCGGTCTGTTGAATAACTAATTCATTGGCGTACGACCATTGAAAGCATGATCCGAGACCGAGGGTAACTTAGTTGCTGATCCAAATGGAATTGATGATGACCTTTCAGCAGCTGCTTTAGGATGAGGTAGGAAACAGAGAATTCCTGTCTTCAGTGCTTAATGAGTTTCCTACCAAAAAGCTGGCTGCAGATTCAATTGACTTGACTGTATAGCTTTGTGATGGTAGGGACAGATTTTGGGATACCTTTGCTACGATGTCCGAATTGGTGTTCAATGGAAAGTAATCCGCTTCTTCAGCAATAGTTAAGCAAGCAGTTTCGTTAAAGGACCATTCCTCTTTGCTTTACCTCCTTACTGAAGGGTGAAGCACTGGGAAGTAGAGTACAAAGGATAGGCGGAACAAACAGTCCTCTGTGTGATTCAAGCGGACAGTAGGACAAATTTTTATCGTGAGTGGAGAGCAGGCGTGTTGGAGTGTAATATCGTAGCGGTTACATATGTATTTTCGCTGCTGCCGTTTACAACCACCTAATAGTCGAACCTGTGTTTGTGTTTCTCTCCCAATATTTCAATGTTCAGTAGTTAGACGTTGCTTGCGATTGCATTTGTAAAAACCGGAACCCACTCAGCCATGGAATAAAAGCTCTCATCTTTGTTATGACTTCATCCATCTAGGATTGACGTTGACAAGATAAGGCGTTATATAAAGTGTGTCTCGAGTAATCCAATGAAAAAGTTTTTAATTTTCTCTTACAACTCAATTGCATCCATTCGAACCACGGGGTCCGGGGTCGTCTTAACCCCAACTCTATGAGAGATTCTGTTGTGTCAGTCAGTATTGGGCAGGGAAATTAAAATTATTGAAATTACACATCTGGAGTAAAGCACTGCATAAAAAAGTGACAAAATTACAGACGGAAAAGTGCGGAAAAATCACATTTTCTAAAATGTGAAAGAGCTTAGGAAACTTTGTACGTATCTATTTAATGGACGTAATATCAAATGTATTTTCTTTCACTCGTTACACTCGCTTTCGTTTTCAATTCGATGCACTGTACCCTTGGTTGTAGCATGAACCTTAAGCACAATCATTGATCATTCCAGCTGTAGGTGCCTGCGAACTTGGTTAAGGGGTTAAAAAGGTGTGAAAAATGTGCGCGATGCGACAGAGATCCGTACTGATTCTGATTTTTTCTATGGTTTCATATTGCAATATGCTGCTGAAATGGAATGAACTCGACCCATTTTTGAAGCGGATGGTGACTGGCGACGAAAAATGGATCACATACGATAATATCAAGCGAAAACAGTCGTGGTTGAAGGCCGGTGAATCGTCCCAAACAGTGGTCAAGCCGGGATTGACGGCCAGGAAGGTTTTGCTGTGTGTTTGGTGGGATTGAAAGGGATCCATCCACTATGAGCTGCTCCCATATGGCCAGAGGCCTAATTCTACCATCTACTGCGAACAACTGGTCCGCTTGAAGCAGACGATCCGTCAGAAGCGTCCAGAATTGGCCAGCAGGAAGAGTGTAGTGTTCCACCAGGACAACGCCAGACCACACACTTCGTTAATGACTCGTCAGAAGCTACGGGAGCTCGGATGGGTGTTTTTTTCGCATCCACCATATAGCCTGGACATAGCGCCAAGTGATTACCACCTGTTCCTGTCCATGGCGGACGCCCTTGGTGGTGTGAAGCTGAACTCAAAAGAGGCTTGTAAAAAGTGTCTGTCCGAGTTCTTCCCAAATAAGGAGGGGGGCTTCTACGAAGGGGGTATTATTAAGTTGCCGTCTACATGGAAACAGATTATCGAACAAAACGGTGCATATTTGAACTATCACTGTAACACTTTTTATGAAGCATTCAATGAAGAGCAAAAATGCAGAAGGGAGGTATTCGGCAACCTTATAAATATTATCCCTTACATGACGACATCTGTAATGAGGTATGCTTATTTAATGCGAAGGTTTATTTAAAACTTATACAGGCTGAAGCAGAAAGGGCTTTCTACAGAGCAGAGCAAGAGTCACTAATCATCCTCTTATTATCATTTTCTTATTGACGCTTCCATTCAATTCAAAGTGAGTTTCATCGCCAAACGCAATTCGTAGACGTAGTTCGCGATACGTATATCGAACTGAACCATAATTTTCAAAATAAATTTTCAAAATTTTGAAGCGTTCTTCATGCGTCAGTCTATTTATGCTGAAATGCAAAGTCAGACTGAAGGTAAATGACAGCTGAGCAGACAAAATGTCCGCGTCTTAAAATAGCGTTGTCAACTTAAATACAGGATTATTGAGGTACTGTCCAGGCTTCCTTTTCGACATTTTGATTCTGAATATTAATGAACAAATATGATTCTCTGCAAAATTTGCATTTGGTTTGATTTGGCTCGTCATGTATGTACCTACTAAGAAATTTCAACTTGAGTACATATTTCGAGAACGAAACCATCCTTGTGTGAGTGTAGTTCGAATTTGCCTAATTTTTTTTTTCAAAAATCTACTTCAATTTGTACAAACTTTCTGTTTGTTGATGCAACGGTGTGGTAATTGTGATCGCCGTGGCGTAGTGGGTAAGTGCATCGACTCCCACGCAGAAGGTCTAGGTTCGATTTCCAGCCGGACTTTTAGCATGTTTTCATGGCACCACCTCTTTCGAGTTGCTGACAAAGCTCTCCGTTCGAAGTCGTCCAAAAAACTGTATGTCCCTTCTCGTTCTAGTAGTTCTAGTAGTAGTTGTTATAGAAGCTAGGTGTTACACATCAGTAAGTGAAAGGAAAGAGTTTATCTACTGCAAATGCAATAAAATCTGTGCTCCTAACTCAACTCACCTTCTTGTCTGCATAACCTATGCAGTTCATTCCTCTCGAACCACCGATGTGATCAGGCGATCTGCCTTAACAAACAGAAAAACAAAATTCCTTGTTATCATGCGTGCTAAAATCTTTCCCCGTTGCAACGTCAGAATGAAACACCTTGCCTGCTTCTTAAATCTATCAAGTACCAGCTTCGCTCACACGACAAGTATGTCAAGCGCTCGTCAGGTTATGGAATGGCAGCCTGCAGAATCCACAGCCAAAGGAACTCAAGTTAAATATGCAAACTGGGCACATTCGACCGTCGAATCCAATCCAGTTCTACGGACTTTACGTGGGAATCCCTGTCATTAGTCAACTCTCCCTCACTCCCCCTTTCCCTCTCCCTGCACCATAACCATGCATCATTTGTATCTTGATCTCTTCGATGCGACTTAAGTTTCCTCATTTAGCCACAAGATACCAATCCAAAGTCAAGCGATAAGATCAACCCTCACCCCGTCCGGCGAGAGCACTTCAAATGCACGCCTTATTAATCTGAACCGCGTTCGCGGTCTCCGTGGAATTCCAGCACGGGATTCCGATGCCTCAACGAATGCCATGCGAATTCCTGTCATACTTCCTGAAACGCGGACATATCATACACGGCACATCGCTGGAAGTGGCCTCCGTCGTCGGCTTCGCGCTAAGGTCCTTGATGCATAATAAATTCAGCGTAATGCATCCCCAAGGAATCGCACATGGAAATCAATTCGCACATGGGCGCATCACACAGCAGCAGCAGCAGCGGCAGCGGCAGCAACGGTGGCGACATGCACCTCGAGGCGTAGAGCGGTGTGCGGAATGCACAAGAGCCCATATCTCGCACCATCTAAATGTGTAACTGAGTCTGTGAATAAATTCAGCCGGCGGCCCCGACGCGGTATCTGAATAAATTAATACCGCGATCGGCCCGTCCAATTGCCACCATCATCGTCGAACTGAGGCGTCGTCGTCGTCGTAGTCTTCCACATCACCGTTGGCTCACCACGAGTGCAGTGGAGAAGCCTTATCCGGGCGCAGAATCTTCAAGAATTCCCGGATTGAATGGTATTTTCGTGAACGTACCGCTGGAATCTATGCAGGAGTGCGCGGGCCATCTTCGACTTTGACAATAAATTTGTACACGAGTGGCTGACGAACCACCAGCCGCCAACGTGGCCCCCAGATCGCGTCGATTTTGATGCAATCGTGGCGGGGAATCATAGAAAACGTGAGGTGACTCTCTGGCTGGTGGCAATTTGAATCCGAATCCCAAGTGGCGCGCATGATCGCTGATCGCTTATCACGGCCGCCGCTCGTATCGCACATATGAGCGTGCGGGTGGCATTAGGCGGCCGCAGTCCGTGTGATGTGACCCGCCAGCGAGAAGTGTTGGCCACCCCTTCACCGTCATCGCACATCGCACATCGCACATCGCACATCGTCCAACTGCCTAAAGAAGCCATAACTGGCTCACCTCCGCCGCTGCTGCTACCAGTGCGAGAGTCGTGACAGTTTTTAAATATTGCATCCGATCGCCGGATTGACGTGTGCGCATGCGGGCGGGAATGATGAAACCACAGGGCCCACTGACGTGCTACCGCCTGGGCATTCCTGCCACCGACCGATATGGGAATATTCAAATGAATCGCGCGATGGCTTTTGAACCCATTTCAGAACGGCTGCGGCCGCTACTCCGCACGGAGTACGAGTGAGGTTAAGTGCACGGGCACGTATGCGAGTGGAAGCACACAACATCGCCGCAGTTGTTTATGTCACGTAGAGGTGGCTTGTAGGTGATTTACTCACTCGGGAGTATCGAAGGCCCGGCATTGTTTTGGTCTCGTAATAACCCCGATCGGGGTATGTGATATGTGCTCTTTTATGGTCACTGGGGTACACGGCGGCGGCGCAGGCCAATGTGGGTGCAGCTTCTACAAATCGCCGCCGAGGGTGTGTGTGTGTGTGTGGAAAGGATTTCCATCTGGCACAGCACCCCGCACCGGGGTCAATCAAATTCCGAGGTGGCTTTGGTGGCTGATGGCTGGTGGTGGTGACTGGGGACCGAAAGGAAACGAGATTAATGGCCATTTTGGGGTTACTAAGCGGATTTGCTGAGTGATTGGAGCCGAAATCAATTGCGCCACTGGATACAACACATGCGGGTACTAATGGCACTGGGTTGGGCAGAGAGCGAACCTGGGCTGACCATGAAATGCAGCCGCGCCATTAAAGGAACATGCCCGTGTAAGGAATGACTACTGGGAGTGGGTCATTCCTAATAGATTGCCTGGGCTCAAGCGAGCGGTCCTTGATTGGCGTTTTGTTTGTCGTGTATGTTGGAAGTAGGTTGGTGCTGGACATGAAATCTCAGCGGGGAGTGAGGTTGACGGAAACAAACTTACTGGTGACTTCATAGATCAGGAATGATTGATCCTGTAAATCTCTTTTATGGAGTGTTTTCGAAAGGGAAGAGAAATGGTTCTTGTTGAGGCATCGTAATCGAATGAGGAGGCACCGAAATGAGAGAACCCGTGTCTCACCGCACTAATCGTCACTTATCAGGGTGGACTAAGGAGCGCTGAGGTCAATTTTGGAAAATTTCAACAAATTTCAAGGCCTAAGCACTTTGTTCATTTGCGAACGTTATAGGCTTGACAAATGTTTTCCAAGAATCTCTTTAATCTGATGAGTAAATATAGGATGCTGGAAAAAATGGCAGGCTTGTGTCGCACTAAGCTCTGGAATCGTTTAGTTTGATGCAAAAATCTCCGAATCATTAATGAAACCTGCAGTGTTTGTTCAGTCTTGTATTAGAAAGAATTTTGCGTAGTCCAAGTTGGAGCACAGAAAGCACTTTCTTCTAAAAAGTCGCATAACTTCTAGTTTAAGGATACGACACTCTCCCTCCGTTGCCATTTGGCTAAGTAAAGAAGAAATGGAAGGAATGGAATTATTCGGATGGAACAAAAGGAAATCGTTTTTTTTTTCGTTACTTCACTCATCGTCAGTTGACCTACACCTCAATTAGTATGTCACACCAGCCAGTACCATCTCTGGGTTCGAATTTTGAGTTGGTAGAAGTTCATCTCCACTTGTGCGTATCATCTTAGCAGAGGATTATTTTGATTGAAATATTATGCGGGTCGGAGCTTACGCTCAACAAGACCAAGCCAACTCTTCAACATTGCTTAAGTAGGCGCATGCAACAATACAGCCTGTAAAGTTCCTCGTTCAATGGCCGCCTTCAATGACCTCCACAAGAGGACTGAATTATATAAGACTCAAAGTTAGAAGCGTTTCGGGAGAGGTCAGTATTACTTGTCTCTCGAGCCAAAGGAAAGAATATGGTTGATTCTATGCTTGATGTCTGCATTGATGGTGTCTTTGATCACTTCCAAGGTTTTTTTTGCTGCCCATTACGAGGCTTTGTTCAAGACTTTTGTGTGTTTGGTCCTTCCATGGCGACAGCATATCGATCGTTTGTTTCATTTTCCGGCGGATCTCTTTTGGCTGCCTCGATTTCTACGCCAGCAAATATCTTATTGATGGCTTGATATACTCGTCCAATTTCGTCAAAGATGACCGCACACGTATTAGTGGAACAAACTTTTGATTGATCTGGACGTGGACCTTAGCTTCGTGGACCTTAAGCTTCGCACAATCAATTTAACCATGATGCAGAAAATGTCACATGCCGGCACGTCGTCTTATCTAAACCTTTGTTTACATTAAGTCTCGGTGAGTCCATTACTATTACCAGCTTACGAAGAAAGATAGACTTCTCATTTTCATCGTTCAGAATCTGACCAGATTGAAAGGAATTTTAAAACTTGACATGGCACTGTGTAGCTTGTCTCTAAGCACGCTGTCATTTGCGACTTTGACATCAACCTACTGAAATGTGAAGACCTGATATTTCGTGAACTTCGCTGACATGCAGTCACATTGAAAAAGACCCATCGGATCCCTTATAAACCGGCATTCACATAGATCTTATGCTTAATGTTATGAAGACTAATCCTTGGGTTGTTTGGGTAGTTGAAGGATTTTCCCTCTTGAGGATCAATCAAACGATAGTGAAATTGGACGCAAGACTTCTTCCGACCATTTCTTACAGATGAGTCAGTATTTTTTGTCCGACCAGAACATCTGCTGCTGGCTTTAAGAGTTCTACGGTTATTCCACTTTTTGAGCTTTACTCCACATCAGTCTTAATATTACTTTCTTGACCACGTTTAAAGCGGATGGGACCTAAAATTGTGTGAAATATTCCGTCTGACAGTAACGCCGTTGTAGAAATAATTTTTTTTTAAATTCTCGGCATTGACTGCGAGTCTGAATTTGTCCATTTAGGTCCCGGTAGGCTTGTGTTTGATGTAAAGATTCACCTGTAGAGTGCCAAGAAAAAATGAAACAACAAATTGTGATCGATCTGTTTGTCTTCGCTAAATAATCTGTGACATATTTTATACACTGACAGCTAGAGGTTTTCAGAACAATCAAGATCTCACGAAGGCAATATGAATGCCATTAATGACAACCGGTTATTACGGCGGTTACCGTCGTGCAGTCGATAAGTGCGTCGAATTACACGCTGAAGATCTCTGGTTCGGTTCTTACACATAACCATTCTCGGACGAAACACCTCGCATATTGCTGACAAAACTCAAAGAGTAATAATTGTCTATGAAAAGCTGAAAAACTATGAAAAATTGTATGTCCTTCTCTTCTCTTGAAAAAACAATAAGACGCACAACAGAAGTAGTTGCTGAAGAAACTAAGCCCTGGTCACTTGTGGTCCGTAGTGCCAATAATTGTCATTATTTAACGAATATGTTTTTAACCTTTTTTATCTATTTTTATGATTTACGGACTTGATGGCGTCGATAATTTTCATACTCGCTTTGTTTTCTTCAAAGAAAGCCTGATTTCCCTATTTTCTGTAGTCTTCGTCGCTGATGCACAATCACCGGACATTAGTCCGATTGACGCCTTTGGGCCCAGCTTGAAAGAACTATACCGAATAGACCTATCAGCAGTAAATCCGCGCTTAGAGAAACCCTTAAGTTAGAATGGGAACGAATAAAGCCCGGAATACACAAAATAAACTTTTCTTGCGCGGAAATTTTGGGAGCAAGTGTATTTTTCTTTTTGCACGAGTTAAGTCTTTGGAGCGAACGCAGAAGAAAAATAAAACAATTTAATTATTGTTTTGTGTATAGCTTGCTGAGAGATATAGTTTACAGAAACTTTACTACTGAAAAGGCTGTAGAGGCCACGCTGTTATTGGTGAAAATTGTATTCAGGCTTAGCTTGAGTACGATAAGCCGTTACTAGCGTAATCGCAAGGGCTTGTTTACAAGCCAACATCGTCTTGGCTGATGGAGTTACAGAAGCCACGCTCTGATAGGTGAAAATATTGTAGAAGCTTGGCTTTGATTATGATGAGCCGTGTTGCTGCATAGGTGAGTGACAGGGTGTCACGTAACTCGCGCCAGGGCCTGAAAATATTCTAAAGGTCGGTTGGAGCCCGTCCTAAAATCCGTATTCACTACATGTTAACAATCTGTGGCCACCGAGAAAATATGATTACAATAATCTCCGCACTGCACAGACCCCTGCTCTAAGGAATATTTCTGTCGTTCTGTCTTATCAGGCGTTTTTTTTTATGTCGCATAATGTGAAACGGGGTCTTTTGGTGGAGTCGTAAAACTCAGCACATCAGTGGCAGTGTCTTTGATAGCTCGTTGACAATGCTTTCCTCCATGCATTTTCACAATCCAGACGAATCGATCTTTTAAGGAGTCTTAGAGAGATTAGTCTTCAAAGCTCCGAGTGAATTATTTCTATTTTCCATGTTTTCTTTTCTACGTTCTTATCCGTTTCTATTGCCCTCCCGATATACAGGTTCTTAGTTTAACTTTCAAAATCTGATGATCTGGGTAAATTTTTACAGAAGTCGAATGTGTTAGAGCCCGAAGTCGACTGCGATTCTATCAATCTGCCTGACAGTTGATTAGGAGACCGCCAATTATCTCTATGGACGAAATGGGGAACTACCTACTCGCTACAAAAAGTCTTCACCCCTTAGCAAAGGCTATCAATTAGACTCCCTTTTACGGATGTCAGATTAGGTTTGCTTTCTGATGACCGAAATCTGGACACGACTATAACGATATTTGTCTTGTAGGTATGACACCAACTTCATTCTTTTTAAAAGACCATTGAGGTTGCCCTTGCTGTTCTCCTCTTTTGGGGCTATCGGTGCAAATCTGGTAAATGTTAATAGATTTAGGATTGACCTAAACAACCAACCAAGCACTGCGTTCATTCTCTGTGGTCTGATAAAGGAGTTTACATTCCACGTGTCAAACTGAAGGAACCATCAATGCATTGTTTTTTGTTTGTTTGCTCGATTGTCTACAGTAAGTTTGTCCGGCCTTTTTGTGGGCGGAAATCTCACTCACTAACTTTGCGCAGAGGCGATATCGTAACCAATGAGGTCCTACCGAGGTGCGATTATTACTAGTTGACAGTTTTAACTAACACCCCGCCATGTGGACGCGAAATACCGCCTTCTACGGCATTCAGGTGCTCTTTGTTCAATTTGAAGGTAGGGTCCAGACAAATCTGATGTTGGGAACCTCTCTAAGGGCGTAAGTGGCCCTAAGGCAATCCAAACGTTTTTCGTTCTTTCCAGAGTGAACATGTTGTACATCAAAGTTCCTCGTTCAATTCTCGACTTCAATGATATCCATAAGAGGACTGGATGATGTACTCGTAAGACTCTAAGTAATAACCCTTTCGGGAGAGGTCAGTATTACTTGTCTCTCGAGCCAAAGGAAAGAAAATGGGTGATTCTATGCTTGATGTCTGCATTGATGGTGTCTTTGATCACTTCCAAGGTTTCTTTTGCTGCCCATTACGAGGCTTTGTTCAAGACATTTGTGGGTTCGGTCCTTCCATAACGACAGCATATCGATCGTTTGTCTCATTTACCGCCGGATTCCTTTTGGTTGCCTCGATTTCTACGCCAGCAAATATCTTATTGATGGCTTGATATACACGTCTAATTTTGTCAAAGATGACCGCACATGTATTAGTGGAGCAAACTTTTGATTGATCTGGACCTTAGCTTCGTGGACCTTGAGCTACGCACGATCAATTTAACCATGATGCAGAAAATGTCACATGCCGGCACGTCGTCTTATCTAAACCTTTGTTTACATTAAGTCTCGGTGAGTCCATTACTATTACCAGCTTACGAAGAAAGATAGACTTCTCATTTTCATCGTTCAGAATCTGACCAGATTGAAAGGAATTTTAAAACTTGACATGGCACTGTGTAGCTTGTCTCTAAGCACGCTGTCATTTGCGACCTTGACATCAACCTACTGAAATGCGAAGACCTGATATTTCGTGAACTTTGCTGACATGCAGTCACATTGAAAAAGACCCATCGGATCCCTTATAAACCGGCATTCACATAGATCTTATGCTTAATGTTATGAAGACTAATCCTTGGGTTGTTTGGGTAGTTGAAGGATTTTCCCTCTTGAGGATCAATCAAACGATAGTGAAATTGGACGCAAGACTTCTTCCGACCATTTCTTACAGATGAGTCAGTATTTTTTGTCCGACCAGAACATCTGCTGCTGGCTTTAAGAGTTCTACGGTTATTCCACTTTTTGAGCTTTACTCCACATCAGTCTTAATATTACTTTCTTGACCACGTTTAAAGCGGATGGGACCTAAAATTGTGTGAAATATTCCGTCTGACAGTAACGCCGTTGTAGAAATAATTTTTTTTTAAATTCTCGGCATTGACTGCGAGTCTGAATTTGTCCATTTAGGTCCCGGTAGGCTTGTGTTTGATGTAAAGATTCACCTGTAGAGTGCCAAGAAAAAATGAAACAACAAATTGTGATCGATCTGTTTGTCTTCGCTAAATAATCTGTGACATATTTTATACACTGACAGCTAGAGGTTTTCAGAACAATCAAGATCTCACGAAGGCAATATGAATGCCATTAATGACAACCGGTTATTACGGCGGTTACCGTCGTGCAGTCGATAAGTGCGTCGAATTACACGCTGAAGATCTCTGGTTCGGTTCTTACACATAACCATTCTCGGACGAAACACCTCGCATATTGCTGACAAAACTCAAAGAGTAATAATTGTCTATGAAAAGCTGAAAAACTATGAAAAATTGTATGTCCTTCTCTTCTCTTGAAAAAACAATAAGACGCACAACAGAAGTAGTTGCTGAAGAAACTAAGCCCTGGTCACTTGTGGTCCGTAGTGCCAATAATTGTCATTATTTAACGAATATGTTTTTAACCTTTTTTATCTATTTTTATGATTTACGGACTTGATGGCGTCGATAATTTTCATACTCGCTTTGTTTTCTTCAAAGAAAGCCTGATTTCCCTATTTTCTGTAGTCTTCGTCGCTGATGCACAATCACCGGACATTAGTCCGATTGACGCCTTTGGGCCCAGCTTGAAAGAACTATACCGAATAGACCTATCAGCAGTAAATCCGCGCTTAGAGAAACCCTTAAGTTAGAATGGGAACGAATAAAGCCCGGAATACACAAAATAAACTTTTCTTGCGCGGAAATTTTGGGAGCAAGTGTATTTTTCTTTTTGCACGAGTTAAGTCTTTGGAGCGAACGCAGAAGAAAAATAAAACAATTTAATTATTGTTTTGTGTATAGCTTGCTGAGAGATATAGTTTACAGAAACTTTACTACTGAAAAGGCTGTAGAGGCCACGCTGTTATTGGTGAAAATTGTATTCAGGCTTAGCTTGAGTACGATAAGCCGTTACTAGCGTAATCGCAAGGGCTTGTTTACAAGCCAACATCGTCTTGGCTGATGGAGTTGTAGAAGCCACGCTCTGATAGGTGAAAATGTTGTTGAAGCTTGGCTTTGATTATGATGTGCCGTGTTGCTGCAAAGTTGAGTGACAGGGTGTCACGTAACTAGCGCTGAAGCCAGGGCCTGAAAATGTTCTTAAGGTCGGTTGTAGCCCGTCCTAAAATCCTTTTTCACTACATGTTAACAATCTTGGGCCACGGAGAAAATATGATTACAATAATTTCCGCACTGCACAGACCCCTGCTCTAAGGAATATTTCTGTCGTTCTCTCTTATCAGATTGACGCTAAGAGAAAGCAGAATGCTTACAAACAATGAGGCGGACATCTTTCTGGGAGACGTTTTTTTATGTTGCATAAGGGGAAATGGGGTCTTTTGGTGGAGTCGTAAAACTCAGCACATCAGTGGCAGTGTCCTCTATGCATTTTCACAATTCAGACGAATCGATCTTTCAAGGAGTCCTAGAGAGATTAGTCTTCAAAGTTCCGAGTGAATTATTTCTATTTTCTATGTTTTTTTCTCTACGTTCTTATCCGTTTCTATTGCCCTCCCGATACTCAGGCTCTTAGCTTAACTTTCAAAATCCGATGAACTGGGTCAATTTTTACAGAAGTCGAATGTGTTAGAGCCCGAAGTCGACTGCGATTCTATCAATCTGCCTGACAGTTGATTAGGAGACCGCCAATTACCTCTATGGACGAAATGGGGAACTACCTACTCGCTACAGAGAGTCTTTGCCCCTTAGCAAAGGCTATCAATTTGACTGCCTTTTTAGATGTCAGATAAGATTTGCTTTCTGATGACCGAAATCTGGACACGACTATAACGATATTTGTCTTGTAGGTATGATACCAACTTCATTCTTTTTAAAAGACCATTGAAGTTGTCCTTGCTTTCCTCCTCTATTGGGGCTATGGGTGCAAATCTGGTTAATGTTAATAGACTTAGGCTTGACCTAAACAACCAAACAAGCGCTGCGTTCCTTCTCTGTGGGCCGATAAAGGAGTTTACATTCCACGTGTCTAACTGAAATGGTCTTTTGTTTGTTTGCTCGATTGTCTACAGTAAGTTTGTGGGCGGTACTCTCACTCAGTGCCTATGCGCAAAGGCGATATCGTAACCAATGAGGTCCTACCGAGGTGCGATTATTACTAGTTGAAAATTTTAACTAACACCCCGCCATGAGGACGTGAAATACCGCCCGCTACTGCATTCAGGCGCTATTTGTTCAATTTGAACGTAGGGTCCAGACAAATCTGATTTTGGGAACCTCTCTTAGGGCGTAAGTGGCCCTAAGGCATTCCAAACGTTTTTCGTTCTTTGCAGAGTGAACATGTTGTACATCAATATTGCTGCCAAACTGTCTGTGTTTGATGCTTATTACAACAACAACCACTTACTTTTCAACTGAACTAGATTCATTCTACACCCCTCCGTGTGCTGCGCCGCTCATCAATCATCCAACCGGTCTGAAACCGCTCCCCCAATTCAGAAACTGACTTCCTTTCTCACCACACACATTCAAGCCACCGCCACTGCGTTCCCACAGCAAACGCCTAACTGTCATAAATCCAACCGACAATGCAATAATTTCTTGGCGAAATCAAAATAAATCATAAAAAACAAAAAACACGAGTCAAACAATTTCCGTAATTACCGCTCGGCGGCGCAGCGCAAGACATAAGACAAAGCATTTCAGTTGGCCAATACCGCCGGCATCTAGAAGCTGTGAGCGGTGCATAAAATATGCAGCCGCAGCGCAATGATACAACCTCGCACTCGTAAATCCTCGGCTTTTCTCATTTAATTAGCGCACGAGCATAATAATGTCAAAGCCGCGAACAGCATAGGCGCAGGCATGGCCACCGCACTGAAACGCTCCCTCATACGGTGCATCGGCGGCTGATTGGTGTCCCATCGACGACGACTGCAACGGGGACGGGCCCAGCGTCGAATTCCACAGACGCGTTCACCAGCCGCACGAAAATTTATGCGATTCCCTCATTCCGCGACATTGTTGCAGAATACGAGCTGAGTTAGGGGAGAGTGCGTTCGATTGCGTTGAGCTGCGCCGTTGCGGGCAATTTATTGACCTATTGATCGTGAGCATGCATAAGTGTCAAAAGCGTCATTTCCCCGCTCTGTGGCAATTAACGGAGGCCCTTGCGCGTCCGCATCCCGTTCGGGACCTCGAAGCACTGGAATGATTCCGAAATTTGTCCCATTTAGTGGTAATGACTCCAAATTGCGCCAGACCCATCAGGTCCACATAAATTCATTCGATAGCCGTTAAGGTTGACACCTTTCGCCGCCGGACTGGATCGCTGTCAATTAGGGCAGCGGGGATGGGCCGTTCACGAACGGTTTCGGTGGATAATTGATTCTCTAATTGACTCCGCCTGGCAGATGACATCTTAATTGGGACGATCCACTCCCGATGGCAACAGATGTGCGTGCGCGGTGATGTCAGCGGAGTCAATTAGGAGGAAACGGGCACAAGATCTGTCACAAGAGTCAAAACGTTCCGATGCCAAATGTCAGATATCCGTTCAGCGGCTTTGTTTTGGCTCTCATCCATCATTAGGCCGGCGCAATGGTACAGCACGACTCAGCCGGCGCCGCCGATATGCAAACCGGCAGTCGGTCGCCGCTGCCGCCGAATTTGCGAATCGCAAATGTCGATCTGTAATCTCGTTCAATCTACGGGATCTCTGAGATCTATGCGCGCGCTGTTCCAGGGAAGTCATGGGGCTGCCGTTGCGGCTATACGTGCGCTGTGTCATGTTTACAACGGATTAATTTCGTAATAGGACATTAATTAGGCTCCACTGCCACCAGTGGCTGCTGTTCCAGCGATTGTGCGACTCAGCGATTCGCGTGCATCCGAATCGCGGTTCGGAGTGGTCGGCATGAACCCCACATAATGAACTGTGCGAGGTTAGGTCTTAAGCCCGGCTCATGTGTTTCCATTTCCCTCCTCGCAGATTAGGCAGATTTCGAGAGGTGATACGTGGGCATCGTGTGCTGGAATGCCGTGGGAAACTTGTGCATGCCGCGTCTCGGCCCTGTGTGCGCTGTGCGCTAACGGCTCTGTACGTCCGTGGCTTGCACAAGATGGAAAACTTTTTTTTTTTGGGAGAGAGATATCTATCGGGTCATGGTGGCGGAGTTTGGGCAAACGAAATTGCGAAAGATAATCGATGTTGATAAGGACGGAGGAGCAATCGGACGATGCCGTCGAGGAGGCGTACTTCAATTAGAGTTGGCGGGCCATTATGCATGCTTCGGGGAGCTGGAAATTATGTTTATTACTCGGGGTACACCTTTGCCCGGAATGTGGTGTTGCGCTCCGAACTGGTCATCGCAGAGGAGAGTGATTTCGAAACGAATGACGGCGCTATGGGGAAGGATTTGAAATGGTATTTAGGGGGGAAATCGAATTTGGATGGTTTTCCTTGAGGTCACGATTTTGACTATCTGATGGAATCTGTTCGTCTGGAGTATCACTGGTGATCAACTAGGTTCGACTGAGAGAAAGTTGAAAAGAAGTTTATTTGTATGGGGTGCCAATGGACTTTTGAAAGGAAAACTTGTTTTGATTAAGCAACTTTTAGTTTTGGTTTAGAGGGAGACAATATGATGATTGCAAGTTACTACTAGCTGGGCGTCGCAGAATGCCCTTTTAAGAAGATGAACTACTTCCCCCCACATCTCGCGAAAAAGGGGGAGGACTCAAACTTTGCCAGTGTTGCAGCTTATCAGTTCGCCCGACACATATTCCACAATAAAACTCCGGCAGTCAGCTCCATTCTCTTACAGGCGCACCGGGCAAGTGATATTAAAAGATACCTACGATTAATAACGGCGGCAGTCTGATAGGTACTTAGATAGGGAAAGAAATTTTTCATTGTAGCAAACTGCTATTGTGTGAAATTCAACCGAATGGGACTCGTAGACTAAACATGAGTCCACTTTTTAAGTCATCAGAAATGTGTATTAAGAACTAGTTAGCACTTCTAATAGCCTCTTTAAATTATTTTGTTTTAAATTTGTTGCCTGTCTTCGCCACCCGCAAGCATTAAACGAACTTTGAACTACATCCGAAACGGATGGAAACCATTTTAAGGCTTCCACATCCACTTCATAATCTTTTTAAAGTTATATACCATTTTTGCTCATGAAGATAATAATGGTATAAAAAGGTAAAAAACCGATCACTATCTTTAAGAAATGAGTTGTCTCTCATTTAGCTTCAATTTCTTCAAAAAATCTGAACGGGTCGTTTTCCATTCGTCGAAAAAGCTGGTATTCGGAAGAAGCAAAGTCTGGCAGGTGTGGTAATCCCTCTAATACTAGCTCTTTCAGGTGGTTGTTGACAGCTACAGGGACATGGAACCAAGCCTTATCGTCTTGCGAAATCAACTTGTAATGCCCTTCGGTCCTTTCGGGCCGTTTCTTAAGCAAAACACGCTTCAAAAGCATAAGTTGTATTCGATAACGTTTCCCATCAATGGTTCGGCCCGTAATTCGTAGTACACCACACCCGTCTGGGCTTACCATATGTAGAACATAACCTTTGAATTGTGTTATGTTGCTTTTCTTTTGGCGTCGATGATGGAACGGTTTCTTCAGGCTTTGCAGAGTATTTTTTTTTTGGTTATGGTAATGTACCACTCCATTTTCATCTTCAGTCATGACCCGGTGCAAAAATTCTTTCCTTTGATGTCTTTTAAGAAGAAATTCCAAGTTGAAAACTGGACTTTCGACATCACTCGATTGCAATTCGTAGCGCACGCAATGTCCTTGCTTTTGAATAAATCCAAATTTCCTTAAGCGAACGGAAATTGTTCGCTGAGTTACTCCCAATCATATTGCGAGTTTATTTATTTGTGGGTCAAAGCAGATTCACCATGAACTTCTACAAGCATTAAATCGGTTTCAGACGCACTTTTCCTTTAGCTTAGAAACAAAAACAAAATACGACTTCCCACAAACGCTGTTTATTTAATACAAATCCGTAAATTTTTGAAGATGCAAACAACAATTTTGTTGTCTAAAACAGACGCAGATGAGCACTAATTATCGCTGAAAAATGTGTCACCTTTCCAATGATCATCCACAACCTGCAAGTGAATCTTTTGAAAACGGACCGAGTTTGTAACCGCAATATTTACTTTTTCGCAAATAAAGGCGTTGTAATTAGATGATCTCAGACTGTAAGCGAATTGCTTTTTTTTGACGCTTTTTTTAAATTTTTTTCTGAATTTCAAATTCAATAGCCATTCATCATTATTCATCTATATTCTAACAACTTCGCTGTATCTCAAGGTTATGTGATAGGTTCTGTTTTTTCAAATTTTTAATGGCTGAAGACCCCTTACCTTCCTTAAAACAATTTTTCTTGCTTTGTTCGCTGATGAGGCTATCCTAGCTGCATTTCAGCACAAGACGCGTTAACTGCGCTTCAAAATTCAATAGGCTTCGTTTTTAGTTCTCTGCAAGCAATGGGAAAAAGAGGTGAATGCTGATGATGTGGAATACACGACACAGAGAACAGCAGCTGCGTCCTCAATTAGACTTAGAGTTACATTAGTCCAATATCGTTGCAGTGTGAGGACTATAAATATCTGAGAACAATTTTTTATAGAAAGTTAACGTTGTACGTGTCTACACTTATTCCCAACATGAGTTATGAGAAATGTCAGTCATACCTTACAGAACTGTACAAATTTATTTTGGTTTATTCCATCCTCATTGTAGAGTTGGGTTTTGTTCCAATTTAGCATTAGTGTTGAAGTTGAAGTTTTTTACTCCAAAAACTGCGTGAAATTGTCATATTCGTTATAAAAAATTACCATAATGTGGCCTCGTCTATAGGAAATTAGGGGAAATTTTCGAAAGTCCAAAATCTCAAAAAGCATCGAAAGGCCCAAATTATTCAAAGTCCAAAGTACCGAAAAGTCATAGCAATGAAAGCCCAGATTCTCGAATGTCCAAGGTCCAGAAAAGTCAAAGTAGTGAAAGCCTAAATTCTCGAAAGTCCAATATTTTGAAAAGCCAAAGCAACGAAATACCCAAAACCTGAAAGTTCAAGACCCCGAAAAGTCACAGTATCAAATAGTCCAAAATCTCAATAAGCCGAAATCCCGGAAAGTTGCAGCAACGAAAGGCCCAAATTCTCGAAATTCCCAACTCTCGAAATTCTAAAGAGTCAAAGCAACGAAAGACCCAAATTTTCGAAAGTCCAAGATTTCGAAAGATCTAAGCAATGAAAAGCCCAAGATCCTGAAAGGCCAGACTCGCCAAAAATCAAATTATCGAATGGTCCAAAATCTCGAAAATCTGAAATTCCAATGAGTCAAAGCAACGAAAGACCTAAAATCTCGAAAGTCAAGGATCCCAAAAAGTCAACGCATCGAAATTTCCACCATCTTTAAAGGTTAAGATCTCGAAAAGTCAATGTACCGAATAGTCCAAGATCTGAAATGCCGAAAAGTCAACGCACAGAAAGGCCCAACTTCTCGAAAGTAAAAGATTCCGAATAGTCCATGCAACGAAAGGCCCTAAATCCCAAAAATCAAAGCATCAAATCTTACAAAATTTCAAAATTCCAGAATCGGGAAATATCAAGGAGCATCGGAAGGCCCAAAATTTCGAAAATCCATAAGTCGAAAATTCAAAATAATATAGTAGGTACGTGCACTATTCATATTCAGGACTTATTTTCGATTTTTCAGGCCTTGGCCTTAACATAACAGACATTATAGATCATCGCATCTATCTTCTCTCACGTCAGGGTGCCCATTGAACTTTCACACAAGAAGTTTTACATTGAAGAATGTCACAAATTAAGGACCGGTCCTCTTTGAAATGCAATCAAATCCCGCAACAACTTGGAAAATGTGCAAACTGTAATCAAATGCCACATCCTTCCATAAAAGTCCATTGCCACAATATCACTTATGTCCAGTGCCCAGACGCATCTGCCTGCTCGGCTGCTGCTTTTTCCTAGAACGAATTCCTGTCGCCATACCGCACTCTTCCATCGACGCCCATTCATCTTGTAATTCGATCACAAGAACCCGAGAGAATGTCACAAAAATTCAATAAAATCCATCATAGTCCACAGCTACCGGCCTTACATTCGCTTCTCTCTGTTCGCACTCCGAACACCGCAGCGCCCCTCTGCGCCGGCCCACCACTCCACAGAATCTATGAACCTGTGGACAAGTCTCCTTCGGACGGATATTAATGGCATTTAATTATGCGATAAATTCATTGTGACATTGAACACAAACGCTAAATTTATGCAAAAAGATATCCGCGCCTCGGGACCGTGCTGCACGTTGCGTTGCACGTCCGTCCGCACGAAGAAGACGCCACCGTGGCCCCTTCTGCTTCCAAATCAGAATCTATGGCTAGCTAGGACGAGATTCTGGTTGGATGGTGCCCTGCGCTGCCGCTGCGCCGTCACTGCTCTGGCGATAGGCGATAGATTCTGCTCCCAAAAGACGTGTCGCAATTTGTTAATGTTTTCGGCTATAAATTTAGCGAATTTGTCCGACACTGTGGCACGCATAGTTCGCTTTGATGATTTACTGAGCGGCGGAATGTGTGATGCTGCGGCAATGAGATCGGCGGACGCGACGCACGGTGCTCGGTTAGGACGAGGGGCAAGATCCTTGGTGATCTTTCAACGAATGCAATTAGATCGTAAATGAACGGGCAAAGATTAATAACGCAAGACATTGTCATCTGCTAAATATACCAAATGAAGGCCCTAAAGATGCTTTCCGAAGGAGAGTGCCCGCTTTCAGGACGCGTCGCGGTGTGTGCGCACTGATCGCACAGGGTTGCCAGCGTCAGTGTCAGCGGATTGTCGTGCGTGGAGGATTGTGTCTATTTTTGAAGAGAGTTTGTTTGTGCGGTTTGGTCAATTTTCGTTTCGTTTGCCAAGGTGATTTATCTCACCTGACAGCTGCTGTAAGCCGAGATGCAGGGAAGCACAGCGACGTGCGCCTGATGCTGACAGTGGCTGTGTGGTCTCCGCTGCCATATAGGCTCGACACATTTCAACGTCCACCCCATTAGAGGCTCGCATCCTTTCCGCGAACAAATGATGTCCATAAACGCTACGTTTCCCAGAAAGTCCCAACTCCTCACATTACGTTTATCAATGCCATAAACAAGAGGACACGTCCACCTCGGAGGACTGTCCACCTGTTTGGGAACTTTCCTCTTCCTCATTTCCTAACTGAGCCATGCGAGAGCAGACGCACAGACGCGCAGGAGCCTCCTCTCCCAGGCAAGGCGCACCTTTTAAGCATCCTCCCCGCAAGGAGACACAAGTGCTGTCTTGACCCCCAATACGTTGGGGGCCATATTGCGCATAAGCGCACGCTCGAGCGGTCCAAGAGCGCCTTAGACAAAGTGCCTAAGCCCACTTAGAAGTGTCCATCAAGCGCGAATGCGGATGCAGATGCAGATGCGTTCGGGCGATGTGTGTCCCGCAAAAATTAACGGGCCACGGTGTATGTGCAAGACTCCGCCACCACAAGTGGGATGGAATGTGTACGCCTGCCAGCCACGGGCACGGGACTCGACGACTCTCGACGATGACGACGCCTTAATTGGCAACTCTCAACAGTGGGCCACTTTGCGTCGCGAGATCTCGCTCTCCGCAGATAATCATCGAAGAGGGATAAATAATGTTAATAAATTGTCAAGATTGCCGCGTTCTGCCAACAGAGCTGGCCTACCTCCCTGGAGGATATTTGCTTGCGGCCATTTGTTTTGCACGAGGCACGAAGAGGCGTCCGTGTCAGCGCGTCACTCCGCGGCACTTTGCATTGTTTACACATCGAGCCTGTGCTGCTACACGCTGCTGTCAAATGAGACCCACATCACACTGCCAATCATTTTGTGTGCAACGCCGCGTCGCTACGCTGCCTGAAGTGTGTTCGCTGTGTAAGCAAACACTTTAACCCAGATCGAGTGTTATTATTCTGAATTACAGTTATTCCGTCGATGGGTTTCCCTTTCACTTTTCGCACTGCCAAATGAAGGAGCTCTGCACAGCAGTGCACCTCGGCGAAGGATCGACGCGAAATCAACGCGACGACAACGAACGATGAACGACGACGCGCTGGAGTGCGCTCGATTGAGCCGCTCAGTTTGCATTGCGATCGCACTTGTAGATCTAAACTTTGTCGCCTCATAAATTGACAGCTTGCCAGGAGAGTGTTGATGGTCGTGGTGGTGATGGTGGCGGTTTATTCGACGACTATCGAGTCGGTTCTCATGGATCTTTTAAATGGAAACGGATGCCTGTGCAAACCATTTCTGGTTGTGGGAGCTGTTGCGTTGAGGTGTTGAAACCACGGTGGTGTTGCTATTTATTTTCCGTTCACTTTTGACAGCAGCTTGGAAGTGACAGCGAGTGGGAAAGTCATTTGTTTTGTGCTGAGGATCATGAAGTGGAAGGTATGCCGCAGAAGACCATCGTGTGGATTTTGAGATCACATGCTGGTTGTAAATTGGGCGGATCACCTCCAAAGCTTTGTTTCCAAAAGTGTTGCCTTGCGTGACAGTTCAGAGGTCAGGTGAGTCTCGCAGTATTTTGCAATTCGTTGCCAGCTATCGAGATGACAAATCACTTGATACCTCTGCCGCAATGAATCCTCGGACATCTGAAGCTGCACCCATTCGCTGCACACAAGCATGCCTCGACGGGTCGTTCGGGGGATGCAACACCTGTTGGTCCGCGAAGCTAACACTCTCCACACGTATGGAGATTTAAATTTGATTGAAATGCACAGATTGAATTCGCCGATGGAGCCGGCAACTGCGTGGTGGTGGTGGCGGGTGTCAGCGATTTGCATACAACATGCGCTTTGTCATTACGCCAGACAGACACTTGGCTGATTGAGCTGTTGCGGTATGCGGTGTGTGCCACGCTGCCACTTGTCGCACACACACACACCCCCCATCACGAATGGAGGGAGTAGGGCCATCCCGACGTAACGCGTCGTTTCACGGTAATTTGTCATGCTTAGGTTTGCCTTAGTTTGGGGGTATGTTCGTAAGCCGTCGCCGCAGCCACAGCTACAGCCGCAGACGCAGCCATCTCCGTACTCCGGGAAGCGGTTGCACTGCACACGGTGCTTAGGCAAATGTCACGAAGCTATTTATTATAATTCTTGCAGCTGATTACCGGCGACACCGGGGGTAAGCATTTTTATGCAAATCGTTCAGGTGGTCGTCTCACTCTCGGCCTCGCTGACTGGTTGTGTATGCTGCTGACAAATGCCGTTGTATCGCCAAATGATGTCGACGATAAATTGTCTCATGTCGCTTGGCTAGAGCAGCGACCAAAACACACACACACACAAATACACCAAATAGACGAACGGAAGACCAAGCAGACACAAGCGCAGACGCAAGCGCATTCAGTGTGGCGCGGTAATTGCTTTCAAAACTCCCAAGGTAGGCATTCCTTCCTCGCAGAAGGTAAGGCATGTCGACGGCGAAACGTTGTTGGCACTCTCTCTCTCACTCTCTGCAAACACCTGCGCGCATTATCGCCAAATTTACTGGCATCGCGTCTTGGGCAACTCCTACATTAGCGGCTAGCCGCCACCGCCGACGTCGCCGCCATAACTGAAAATGATTAAGGATCTCTCGTGTGCTGGTCCCCTTTTCAACGGGAGAATGGCTTCTCGCCCTCCGTCACGCCGCACAGTCGGCGGAGTACTAATTTTTCATAATGACGTTTTTGACATGTCATTGAGTGCCGTTGGCAAGTGACGCCAACACTCGCCCCCTCCAAGCTCTGGCTGGCAATCGTAAATCACCAAATCACATGTAAACAGGCCATTAAGCCAGTGCTCGAGATCGGTGATCGTAAGTGCAGCACACGTTTAGCGCCATCTATGAGTGGCCGCGGAGCTGTCACCGCACTCTTCGCAAATGTGTGTTTTGCATTCAGGCAGTGTGGTCAGCTCGTAAAACTCTCTCGACTGCAATTTGTTGACGGCAACAAAAAAAAAAACCAACGCACCCGACTCGACATTCCCATAAATCGTCGCCTCACCAGCATTGCCTCGTCGTCCCAGCGTATCAATCAAAGTGAAGTCTTAAAAGCCGTTCCCAGTTGCCAATTCCCTTATTAGACACTTTCAGTTACTTCCTCTGTGCGACGGTGATTGTGATGGGGACGGTCGCCACTAGCTCAGCACATCGCTACTTTGTTGCAAACCAATGCGGTCAGCGTTCAGCCGAATCACTTTAAAGAATCTCTAAGGTGGTCCTCGCTATGCCTAGGTGATGAGCGCTTTGCTGTTTTTGACGTTTCAGCTGCTGGCGACGATTGGCGGTGCCGACGCGTTCCCCGCTTAGACGCGAGACTAGTCTCCGCGCACAGCCCCACCGCAAAACTCCAGAATCACGGTCGCCACCGCCACGGCGCGCATCTCACACCGTAATTCTAAGGAAATGTAAACACCTTGGGAAATTTTTGCCAAGCACATCTTTTCAGCATTCCGTTGCCGCTGCGCGTTGAGCGGTACACTGATACAATGGGAAACCAGCAGACCCCCAATGAGGGTACGATAGCCGGCCGACGGTGGGATCTTGGCAGCAGACGGCGGCGGAGGGCGGGCGAAGGAAAAATATGTTTTCCATCTCCCCATATGGGAGGAAGTGGCCGGGTATGTGCTGGTATTTTGTTTTGCCTTCAAGTGAATTTCCGCGGAATTGGGTTGAATGGATGTGAGGTTATGTTGAGAAATAATTATCGCCAGCATGTTGCATGCAAGCAAGTGTAGCAGCGGCAGCGACCACAATCAGTGTCGAGTAGCTGTCATAGTTTGATGATGGACGGCCATAGAAGCGAACTGGATTCGCTGTGGTACCGTGCGGCGAAGACCTTATTTGGGGAGCCGACACTGCGTTTTAATGGAAATGGTTAATTACAGGGAGTACTTGCCGTGGACTTAAAATATCACGTCCAAGCTGGTGGCGAGGAGTCGAACAAAAACATTGATCCGATTAGTAGTGACACCGGCTGGGTGTGCCTACAAGTTCTGAATGCGCGTCTAAATTCGCAGAAGAGTGAAGGAAAAAAATAACAATACTCTGGAAGTGCAAGGAGGACTGGGAATGGGAGTTGTGGAGATATCCTTGTATTGGGAGTTGGAAGAAGTTGGTGTTGATGGTGCTGAAATGTAACACTTCGGGTTGTAATGATTGAATCTGGCAACACCATAGATTGTATGAAAGGTGACAGTTTAAACTTCATTTCGCTAGAAGCTATTAGGAAATAGACAACTTTTCCATGTATTGTCGCAGTGATCCACTTTTGATGACTTTGGCAAGAGTTCGATTTCGTCCCGCTTCAGTACCCAATTTTAGTGCAAATTGTCGCGGCGTTGATTGTTTGCTATTTTGTGCATCACCGCAGAATCAACGCTCTGAATTTTGTGTTAAAGTCTTCACAAACACTGTTGGCCGCCATTGCCTTTATTTGAGATGTGATTCGAAAATGCAATTATGCAACTCAGAGAAAAATCATTTTTAAGATTCCGTTTCCAAAAGGCGAAACCTTTAAGGTTTAGGTGTGTGTCCGTCCATCCGTCCGTCTGGCATGTGTGTCACATTCATCATGTCTCCATATCAAATTATGATTTTCGTGAGGTATGTTCGTTATGGTCTAGGGATCATTGCTCATGTATGAGAGTTCAAATTTGGGGCATAATTAGTGCTGATCCCAGTAAATGCAAAGTTGTGGCAAAATTATAATTCGCATCGGAACTCCGTACGTGATATATGACAGATCTACAGAAATGAACTTCAGGTAATTTTTTGTTGTAAAGTTGTCACAGAGCCAAAAGGCGTCGAGTTTGGAAAACTTCGGACCTACTTTTTGCACTGATGTGCCTTCTTCTTGTGGTGCTACAGTCTGGGGTGGACCTGGGCCTCAAACAACATGCCTCTCCAGCTACCGCCATTTGCCCACTCCAAGTGTGTTAAGATCCTTCTCCACATGTGTGCGCCGCCTTAGCCCAGGCCGTCCTTTGTTGCGTTGCCCCAATGGCTCAGATTCGAAGACTTTTCGGGCCGGAGCACTGGTATTCATACGCTCTACGTGGCCTAGCCACCTTAAGCATTGTATCTGAAGACGCTTGACTAGGCGCATGTTGCTTCTTCGTTAAATCATCTTCTCCAGATGCCATCAACGCAAAAAGGACAAAAGATCGAATGCAAAACCTTTCTCTCGAAAAGACTAAGGGCTTCCTCACCCGCTTTTAGTAGCGTCCAGGTTTCCGGGCCATACAAAGAAATTTTTCCTAATCCTCCTAATTCCTACCTAAATGGAACTTGCAAAAACACTTCACTGAAACGTAAAGTGATCGTGGTTGTATAAGTGGATGGATGGGTTTATTATTCATCTGTGGCATGTGTACGTAAATACGAGCAAGACAAAATTCATATTTGAAGTGCGTTTGTTTACCTTAATTCCTTAAACTAAACTTAGCATAAACACCCTTTAGCACACCTTCGAACGCACAGTTAAGTTTAGAGACTCGTTCTTCAGCCCCATCACACGAATATGGAATGCTCTTCCCAGCTCAACTTTTTCCTCTCACTACAATCTACCAGCATTTACAACCAATGTGCGCTGGTAGCTTCTTTCCCTCTCTTTCTTTATACCTTCGGCCCGTGGTGTGACTCAATTCCGGTCACTTAAGGGTACTTAACAATCCCTTTAGCGAGCGCCAATTATAAAAAAAATTCGAGCATTTGTTGAAAGTGCCAAATTTGATCATATTCCAACGTAATACCTACATTTCAAGTAATTCGAAATTTAGTTCGTACTTTGATGGCTTGTGTCAAATAAAAAACGAAACCTCTGGTTTTCGAGTGTAACTGGCACTTTCTCGGTTTATTTTTTTACTAACGAAATCTAGGCGAATTTCGAACAAGGGGGAAATTCTTTAAATTATAATTGAGTGGCACTTTAGCCCACAAGAGATCAGGGCCTAGCTTCTGCAGCAACTACTCATGTTGTGCATGCTCCTGTTCTCTCACAAGTAGATGATGCCTACATTTTTTGCCGGCTCCGAACGGCGGGATTTGAGAAGCTTTTCATAGACAACTGATACTCTCTGAGTGGTGTCAGCAACTCGAAAGAGGTGGTGCCGTGAAAAGTACAAGGTATTCACATCCGGAAATCGAACCTAGACCTTCGCACTTGACCACTACGTCACGGCGACCACAGGAAATGTTTTACTTTCCCAAATATCAGTTCACTGAGTGTCAATACTTGTTCAGGAGTCTTACTACAGATTTTCGTTCTCAAGAAGCAATGAAAAATAATAAATAAGCAGGCCACAAGGTTATGGTTCTTCAGCAATTTCTCCTGGTTTCTCTACTATTTTTCTGCCAGAAGTCGAAGAGACGGAGTCTGAAATTTAAGAATCTTTTCTGATGCAGTTCTTTCTAGCTATGTTAATCCACTTGAAGAGCCATTGACATCTTCAGGTGTGCGCAAATCAAACCGAAAACGAAGGCCCTCTGTTAGGTTAACGTGTGAATAGCAGGAGGGAAATGCAGCGAATAAATTATGATGTTCTGCCCGCTAGACCCCCTGCTGACCATGGGCACAATATGTCATCTATCTACAAAAAACTACACCAAACTTCAATAGAGAGTGAAGGGGTCCAAATCCTGGCTAATGGCAGAGAGATGAGAGTTACCGACCAAACACTACACGTGACCTGATTAAATTTTGTACATTTTGTATAATCTTGAATTACTAAGATAAAATTTATTTAGTTTATATTAAACGAAAAGTTTTACTTGGAATACAAGATTTTAATAATTTTAATTTTTTATAAAAAATGCCTATTGGAAGTTGTCAGCAACAGGAAAGAGGCGATGCCGTGAAAAATGCCATATGTTCAGTTTTGGACCTGGGAAACACTTATTCACTTCGTAACGGCGGTCACAAAGCAATTTCAAACAAATGAGTCCCACCCACACGTACCAAGCATCCTTGGCACTTGAACCTCCAGCCACATAAACCACTAGACCCTGCACAGTCTCCTAAAGATAATCATCCAACCTGAAGGCGCTTTTTATTAAAATTTCTTCAAGGCCAGTGAGGACGGACATGTAGGCGTCGTATGCGAAGTAGTGGCAACCATGGAATAGCGATGGTTGGAAGCCGTTCTCCAAATGGAATCTGTTTTTGGGTCTCACTTAAATGACATAATGAAATGCATTAGTCCACATCTGCGCGAATCAATTGAACAAGAAGAAGAAGGTTAGCTTGGAGGACTAGACTCGCTGTGGTACTTGAAATTTGATCACCTGTAGTCCCTTCCACAACACGAAATTCCTGAAGCGTGCACTTAAACAACGAAGATCACAGGCACCACCTCCTTTCAGCTGTTGACATCACCCAAAGAGTACTAATTGTCAACGAAGAGCATCCCAAATCTTTTCGTTCGGAGTCGATAATAAACTGTAGGTCCCCTCCACTCATCAAAAGAGCAATACCACGCATCGCATGAATAGTTACCGAAGAAGCTCGGCCCTATACTAGGCTGGCAAATTTATTCAGCACAGTTCCTCTTACCAACTCCACAACACAATCACTTTCCAATAGACACTCAGTGACCCCTGTCAATCAATCAATCCGTCGATTAAGAGTTAATTTAAAATCTTCCTGTCCACAGCCAACTGATATATCATTTCAGCCCACGTCCGCATGTCAGACAATCAATCAGTAAAGAGACTAAATCCCCGTCCGACCAATGAATCATTTCAAGAAATTCAAGAGTAACAAAATTCCGACAGGAATCCTCCATCAGCGCTCTAAATTATTCAGCAATTTGACAGGGCACTGCAACTACGGCATTCCCCGCAACTCCGCGACGCGCACGTGAATACACTTGCAACTTTGTAGCCGTTCACTGCGCGAGAAACATTCACAGCATACAGCGAGCAGATTTCCTTTCGCGCAACTCGCATCTGAATGCAGCGCGCACCACGCGCAGCTTGTATAAGCTTCAAGTTCGAGATTGATTTTGAAATTCCCCTCAGAGGTCTTGCTCTGAATCCGGTGCTGAAAACGGACGCAGACGGAATTTGTAATTTTTTGAATTGCATCGCGCCTCATAGTTCGCGCAAAATAATGCAATTTCTTGCAATTTTAAGCGGAGTCCACTGTCAGTGGCTTGGTAGGTGTTTCTGTGAAATTGAAAAGATAGAAAAAGAAAAATTCAAAGGATATTTGGGGAGAGTGTGTGGCGAGGATTTTTGTGGGAGTAGTTGGGGTGGAGCCATCGACTGACTGTTGTCGGGTATGGAATGTGTTCATGTGGGTCTTTGCTGCATTTTTAAGGTTTCGTTTCAACAAGACTCTCATAATTTTGTCTGACCGTCAGTCCGTCAATTTGGGTCTATATTGCGTCTTTAAGGTTTCGTTTCGGCAGGAGCTTTATAATTTTTTGTGAACGTCAGTCCATCTTTTGGGTCTACGCTGCATTTTTAAGATTTCGTTTGAACAATAGCTTTATAATTTTTGTGTGACCATCAGTCTGTCATTTTGGGTCTGTGCTACATTTTTAAAGTTACGTTTCAACAAAAGCTTAATAATGTGTGGTCATTCGGAAGGTCCAATGTTGATTACTCGTTCTAGCGTGGATAATGCGAGTAAAGTTGGCTGCCAAAGTGTAAATAGTAGCTTACTTATTCTTTGAAGACCTGAGACTTTACATATCTCGAGAGTAAACAGTTCAAAGGTATGATATCGTTTAAATTAGGCGGTCAATTTACCGTGGCAAAGCGTGCACTTAAGTGCTTAGCAAAATTATTTCTGAATAAGTAATGAACTTGAAACAATGAGTTTTACGCGCTGTATGGCTCGTAGCGCCGGCTTTTAGAAACCAGAGCTCACGTAGACCTTTGATTTTGCCCTTTAAGCTGATAAAGACGGAGGATTGATAAATCGATTCTCAACTACAGCTGCTATAGTCTCTTCGCTAGGTGCTGGATGTGGTCTAATCGGTCTGGTACCATCCACAAATGTAAGCTGGGACTTACATTTGAGAAAAGTATTGCCCATAGTGGTTTTAGTAGGTGAATAATGCGCACCCTAAGTTCCTCGTATCACAGGAAAACTATTCCTCACAGAACGGGGATTTTCGTAACATTGCTGCTGTGAGTTTTGTGAGTTTCCATGATGACTTGCCAAGCAATACTAAACAAAAACTACAAAGAAGTTTAATGGGAATCAGAGGTGATCTGCCAACAAATGCCTATTGAAAATCAAACCTCTCCATGAATCACTATTAAAAGACAGGGTTGCCGTTGAAAAATTTAACAACATTTTCATTAACCTGTCTCAAAGCAAAAAAGCACTATTAGTGGGAACTTTTGTTTCTTGGACATTTACTGAAATTCTATTCAATCATAGATCCTTGGCTCTATTTTTCTTGTCTTCAGTTAGCCTTAAAGTGAGCAGGTCAAGGCATAAAATATCAATTTCAACTTAGCCTCTATTCAAATCAAGGAATGGGTTTGTTTGGTCAGTTCCAGGTATGTGACCTATTTCCTTTGTCGATGCCGGTTAACTATGAATGGGCATTCCAAACAGCGCTTACTTTTGAACCGAAAGAAGCAGTTCAGGAAAAAGTTGGTTCCTGGATCTCAAAGAGATGCACGAAAGGAAATGTTTTGAAGTTGGAGTCCTGGTCTTTCGACATCAAAAAATGGCCCAAATTTCACGAGAAATTGTTGCAATCCTGATAGAGGTTCGTGCTACCGGAACACTGAACATATTTTAAATCCAGTACAGATCCCAAACAGGGATAATGCGGCAGGGGGCAGGATATCGTTTGTTCTAAAGTATGTTTCACGGATTTTTATATTCCAAAATTTTGGATTTTCAAGGTCTTGGATTTTCAGGATCTTGCATTTTCAGGATGTTGTATATTTAGGTTTTTTGGGTTCAAAACTTTCGATTCCGAATTTCCGACTCCTTGCCACTTGAACCAGTCTTGTGCGTCCATCTCTAAGAAACAAATCTCCAAAATAATCTTATGGAATAAGTGCTAATTCCAGTTTGATGCAATTTAAGTCTTAACTCATTTCAAGTGATTGACTCTTTGTCTTCTCAATTACGCCTCTCCTTTGAGAAGCATTCAAAGTCTGTGTAAGAGATGGGTCCTAAGATTAAACACAAACTCCAAAACTTACATTAACGTGAATAATTTTCACACAACCCTTTAACCCGACATCCTTTATTGTAAAACAACAGTCGTCTTTTCCCTTAAGGCACCATTCGAAAACATATTTCCCAAGAGTGCATGGACACTGTCATCCTAGGTGTGATCATATGTACGTCTCCCAAAAATGGAGCGAACAACCACCTCACTCCGACGTGCATGCATGATCCTCCAGCTGCGCTCATAGCACAGAGTTTCGCAAGTCATGCCCCCATACAATGTGTGACTTCAAGATCACCGATCGGTCAAACAACGACCGCTCGCCCCGCTCAGACCCCGGGATCAGTAATTTCCCAGAGAAGTGTCCAATCAACCTCGCATCCATCTATGGGCAAGAACTTTGACTCCAGAAACATTGTTTTGATCACTCTGCCGTCACTCGTTTATAGGTCAGCATCGATCCAAGTCAAGTCAGGGTTCCCCCTCAACCCCCACGATAACCGAACGCAGCAAACTATTGTCATTTCACAGAATGTTTTACAACAAAATATGTCCTACCCTCGACCTTTTGGCCAAATCACAGCGAACACATCGAACGTTTATCGTGACTCGATCAATGGTGCAGCGCCACCATCGCGCCATAAGCCACCCGTCAATTTCGAGCTTCTTAGCGAAAACCGCCAGCACCCGACTAGACACTGCCGCAAGTTGCCTGCTGGATGGTGGCTGTGCTGATGGTGGCGGTGGAGCGGTTCGGTGTGCTCTCGTGTGTGCATGTGCATTGGCTTGTTTGCTGCCAAAGTACACTCATTCGTTCGCCTTGTCGCAGCAGAGACGAGGAAAAGCAAAAACGCAAGAGGAAAGAAGGAAAATCAAAACGAGGACGGAAGATTTGTGACGATCGTTTCGTGCCACAGCAGCTGCTCCAAGGTACACACAACAATATCCATATCGCGTTGCAAGATCGAAAGATCTCGAGCACACATGTTACAAGCACTGCCGCGCCGCCTCGCCGCTTCGTCGTCGCTCGCAATGAAAACGTCCTAGAACCATACTAGGGTGGCTGCTGGAGGGTGGTGGAAAAAGAGGGAGACTCCGTTTTCTTGGCTCCTCCGTTGCGGCGCGCGTTCGACCGCCCTTCGATGGAACGCCATTATGGGTATGATATACAAAATGCAATCGTGTAAGCGATAACCGTAAATAAACCAACAACAACGATCGATCGAGTCAGCATCAGCACCAACTGCAACACAGATAGTACGTACTCGTACTCGTACACAACAAGCAAGCACCAGCGCACGAACGGGTATCTGCATCTAAGCAGCGCCAAGAAATAATCATCTAACGTACGGCAAACAGTAACACACAGCCGCAGATAGATCTGTGTCGGGATTAAGTGGTGTACATAACCTTAGACGGGTTAGTTTTGTTGTCTTCTTGTCTGAGATTCTGTAGAACCAGCAGCTGCTGCTTGCTTGTGCTGCCACCGCACCGTCGCGTCGCCGCAACAGCCTGGTATGTGGGGCCGATCGTTACTTTTACTTTCATAAATCACACGCCAAATGGGCAAAGCAAACAGAAAGCGGTCCCGATGATGGACTTACGGCGGCCGATGTAACAGCGTGTCAAAGTAAATTGGACACAGGGACCGATGCTGCGATGCTCCAGCGATCGACGTCTCGCGACCACGACCCAATCATCGGGGATCCGGCCGCCAAAGTGTGAATCAGCCTCAAATCACTGTGATTTAGAGGATTCATTCGATTCAGCTGATTTAGCTGATTTAAGTGATGCGAGTGCGATCGATGGAGCTGGCGCTGTCGGGCTAACGATGGACTCTGCCAGTGGTCCCTGGGAATAGTCGCCGTCATCGTCATCCGAGTCCTCGAGCATAAATTATTCGCTCTGCCCTCGATCCACCCCAGTTCCCCACCTGGCGCATCGATCGAGGATCGACGATCGAAGATTGTGCATCGAGATGCAGCGATTTGCAACAACGACGACGGCGACGACGGCGACGACTACAGCGTCTGCAGCGGATGCGGAATGATGAATCGCCTTTCACTAAATCAATCGTTGGAACTCATTTGTTCCACTTGAACTTTGACAGCGTGCGCCGCCGTGCGGACAGAGACGGCCACGATCCACGGACCCGAGTAGGACGCGATAAAAATCAAAATTTCTTGCCCTCAAATCAAGGCATTATGCTGTGCGGCGTATAAATAGAATACACTTCGCTTTGCATCGCAATGATGGGGTGTTACCCAACTAATCACGGACACACTGATTGACGGTGCACCGCAGATTTCAGCAGCGTGGGGTACTCATCGCAATCGATTTAGAAATTTGAATTTGAAACCCTGCCACGGTGCTTGCCAAGAATTGGCAAATTTCCTACGGAACGGTTGATCGTTGGGGACTGCAAGGTGGAGTGTTGAGAGTGCAAAGACCACTGGGATCAGTGGTATGTGTAAATTTCTGGATCACTGCGTACGTTCTACGAGTGGAGGGGTATGGAAAAGGTGAAAAATGGGTGATGGCTTCTGGAGAAAAAGATGTAAAGACGAACTCAATGGGCTGTACAGCGACAGAAGACGGTTCTCCTCCCTTATTTTCTGTTCGTAGAGCTCACAAACAACTCTCGTTGTTTGATGCAGCGTTGCCTTGTAGGCCTCCTGTTAAGCGTCGTCAAACCATGGGTTCCTTCTGGATGGTGGCGTGAAACCCAGCACATCAGCAGCAGCTTCTTTGATGGCTTCTTGACAACGTTTCCATTCTTCTTCTATTGTCAGTGCAGGCAGCGTCGAACTTTGGGAGAGTTTTAGGGAGATTTCCCAGCAATCTGTTGCGCTTGCAGCTTTCCAACGTCAAACCGTTTTGGTCTATCTCGACTCCGCTGCTCTCTCGATATCCGGGTTCTTACCTTGGCTACAACAAGGTGATGATCCGAGTCGATATTGGCGCCTCGGAATGTTCGGACGTCGAGAGAGACGTTCGAGGAGTGTCTGAAGTCGATCGCAACGTGATCAATCTGGTTGAAGGTTTATTGATCACGGGATCGCCAGGTATCTTTATGGATGTTAAGATATGCTAACCGCGTACTGCTCACAGAGAGGTTCCGCCCCGCGGCAAAGTCCAACAGCCTGAGTCCATTTCCGAAGGTGGTGTCGTGCAGGCTGTGTTTCCCGATGACGACAGCTAAGATGCCCCCTTTTCCCAGCTGAGCATGAAATCTCCTAGAACGATCTTGGTGTAAACGTTTTCTTAGTTTTAAAAAAATAAATAATAGTTTTTATTAATTTTAAAAAAAATAACTAGCATTGAAGCCGAAAGGCAAAAACAAATATATTAATAGTTTAGCTTAGAGCGCCCGCATAGAGCCAGTAAGTAGTTATAAGATTTCGATTCTGTCGTACCTAGGTTAAGCGTTTTATACCTAGTTTTAAGATACTATTAGATAAACAATAAAAAATGCCTTTTAAACTAAAACTAAACTAACGATCTTGGTGTTATAGCTGGGGCATCGATCGTATGTTCTTTCTAGGAGATCATAGAACTCATCCTTTCTGTTGTCATCCTTCTCCTCTGTCGGGGCATGGGCGCGTATCAGGCTGATGTTCCCGAATTTAGCCTTAATGCGGATTGTCATGAGGCGTTCGCTTACGGGATCGTAGCTTATGACTTTTTGCCTAAGTCTGCCTCGAACAACAAATCTGCATCCGAATAAGCGCTGCCTTCTCTCCCTGTAGCAGTCGCTGCAGTAGATGTTGCAGTTCTTCATCTTCTTCTTGCCCGGCCCATCTCACCGCACTTCTTAGATGGCGTCGATATCTGCATTGTAGCAGTCAACGGCCTCCGCAAGTTGTTCGACTGCAAATTGTTCGGTCGTTAGATCCATCCAAATCTGAGGCAAGTTGCTGTCTCGGAACTTGTTTTTTTATGATGTGAGGGAGTTAGCTTCACGCACAACCTACAGACTGGTGCCCCAGGCCCATTATTTAACCTTCGGGCAGAGGGGTTCACTGCATACATTGGTTCACAACACAACAGATGTTGTGAAGGCTATACAGGGGGCGCCTGTGACCTGTGCAGGGACGAGGATAGTGTTGGCAGCTCGCCATCTTATGCGCGATCGACGACGTTGTCTCGTATGCACAGGTCCACGGTATCGAACTCACTGCTTCAAAATTAAACCTGAGGCGATTGTGCCAATCTCTCCGATCAACACCGGAGGCGAGGTCTTCTAGAATTCCGTGCAGCTGCTGGATGACAAGGACTCTAGGGTGATGATTGGACACACATATGGATCGAGCAATCCATGAAATGCTTTGCTGGTACTGAGACGAAGGCTAACATGACTTGGACGATGAAAAGGGAAATACTCATATATGCTATCATCGAACATGGATGCACTTTATCAACGCTCGGTTCAACCAACTTTGAGGTAGTCAAGAAGTTCCTGCACAGAAATCATGCTAAAAATTTCGCACAGCCTCTCTTACTCTTGCGAACTATTGCTTTTAGGTTTAAAAAGAATCGAAACCCTGCTGGCTCTCATATACTCGTAAATAATGTAACTAAATATATGAAAACAAGACGAAGTGTGTGCCGTCATCAAGGAAGAACATTCAACATTAACGTCTCAGCCAGAGCGAACCACTAGGCAGCAGAAACTTCGTCAACCACTGCTCCGCAGTAAATAGGGATAACAACATAGGTTGTAAGACGGTATTCCCATAATCAAGCGTTGTCGGATACAGCGCTTCAGATGGCTAATGCCTGTAGAGCGTGTCGGCACCACTACCCCGGGCAGAAAAGTCTTAGCATCCGAGCCATTGGGACAACGCAGTAGAGGACGGTCTTGATTGCGATGGTGTGTACAAGTGGAGAAGGCCCTCAACAAACTTCGAGAGTACAACTGGAGGCAGGTTCATCCTGGACTGTAGCGCAATTTAAAGAAGAAGAGCAGGAGAAAACTCAACTGCAAACTGTATGAGAGTACGGCTCGCCTGGCAAAGGTCTATGGCCATTGAACTTGAAATGGCTAGGCCATGCAGTGCTCACCTTCTTACAGTAAGCCGTTCTAGGTATAATCTAAGTCCATGTTGGACTGTTACACAGGTTCCGTCCAGCAATCTGTCCTGGTGAGAACCGACTTTCAATTCGCCCCATTGTTTCTGATTTCCCGTTCATGGTTTGTTACTTACTTACTCAAGGTGGCGCTTCAGTCGGGAGTGGACCTGGGCCTCAACCAAGAAGCGTCTCCAGCCAGCTCGATCCTTAGCTAGCTGTCTCCAGTTTCGCACGCATAGTTTGTTGAGATCCCTTACAACTTGGGTGCGCCACCTGAGTCGCGGTCTTTCTCTACTGCGCCGTCCCTCGGGGGTGGATTCGAAGACTCCGGAGCGAAAGCATTGGTTTCCATCCGTTTCACATGATCTAGCCATCTCAATCGTTGGATCTTCACTTTTCTGGCTAAGTCGATGTCGCTGAACAGTCCGTATATTTCGTCATTATATCTCCTCCTCCTCCACTCACCGAGACTGAAAATCACACGAAGAATTTTCCTCTCGAAGCAACCAAGAGCAGCTTCATCCGCCTTTGAGAAAGTCCATGCCTCCGCGCCATATAGCAGGACTGGGACGATTGTAAAGCGTTACCTTGGTTGTTCGAGAGAGGGCTTTGTTCACCAATTGCTTTCTTAGCCCAAAGAAGCATCGATTGGGAAGAGTGATTCCTCGTTTGATTTCAGCGCTGGTGTCATTGTTTGAATTGATTACAGTGCAGTTATATCTGACTGCTGTGACGTTCTGACTGAGACGTCGGTGTTGGGTGCCCCTTCTCGTTGACGGCATATACTTGGTCTTACCCTCGTTTACCGCTAAACCCATCTTCTCGGCCTCCATTGCAATACCCACAAAAGCGCCATTGACATCACGCTGCGTTCTTCCGATAATGTCAATATCATCGGCTTATGCAAGTAGTTGAACGGACTTCTGAAAAATTGTTCCTCTGGTGTTGGCGTTCGAGTTTTGAACAATTCTTAGGAGAAGAATGTTGAAAAAGTCGCATAACAGCGCGTCGCCTTATCTGAATCCTTTTCTGACATCAAAGGTCTCGGTTAGGTCTTTACCGACCTTGATGGAGCAGCGTGCATTCTCTACCGTCATCCTACACAAACGGACGTGTTTGGCAGGGATGCCAAGACTAAACATTGCTCTGTATACCTCGTCTCTATAGATGCTATCATATGGGGCCTTAAAATCCATGAAAAGGTGGTGGGTGTTGATTTGTTGCTTCTGGGTTTTTTTTTTCAAAATCTGCCGTAGTGTGAATATTTGCTCGATGGTGGATTTTCCTAGCATTAAGCCACACTGGTTTGGGGATCGACCAGGCTGTGACGAATGGCTTTAGGCGTTCACGCAGTACGGCAGATAAGATTTTGTATGCAATGCTTAGGAGACTGATGCCTCTGTAGTTGGCGCAGTTCAAAGGGTCTCCTTTTTATAGATTGGGCAAACAATGCTGAGGTTCCACTTTACAGATGAGTTGGTGCATGGTGCTTACCAAATCATCGCTTGCGGCCTTAAAAAGCTCGGCGGGTAGGCCGTCAGATCCCGCAGCCTTGTAGGATTTCCTCACTTCATCCGGGTCGGGTGAACGTTAGAGTTGAATGGTTCCTTCTGCCAGACAGCGGGATTTGGTTCTTCGTCGCCATTATACAGTCTGCAGAAATGGTTTCTCCACATCCTCAGCATCGACTGTGACTCTGACTCATGGCTTGTTAGCCCATTAATTTTGTGGGATCTCTCAAGGGTGGACAAATGTTCACTTAAACATCACATCAAAGGATGCACTCACTCTAAAGTAATTCCACGTTGAGTCCATGAGTGGGGCAGATGATGACGACCTCTTAAGAAAATTCTGTCGTGAAGCAACTGCTCTGAAGGGCATTCACTGACCAATTTTATGACATGCCTGCACGAAGACGCGAGAACATCTTAAGCCTTCGCCCTTACACACATCAAGGTGCAACAAGTCGATGAAAAATTTAATGGAACTTTGAATTTGACATCCCGTCACGTCCCCCCGACTGAATCACATTTTTCCACCGTCAACTCAACTCAATTTATTTCTGCATTACGCGACAAGATCTACGATTTGTAACCGGAGCGCGAAGATGTCCCCCGGCCAGCGCCGAACGCTGATAAATTATCCGTGCAATCACTTGTGTTGCCACATTACGGGCCGCTGGTAAACACGAGAGTGCGGCGAATAAACAATCGATCCTGGACACAAATTGCTTCCATTACGCAATTTTGAAAGGTACAGCTCATCAGAGATGAGCCGTTTCCACGGTGCTATTAAGTGGCTGGCATGTCGGTGCCCGGTAGCCGCGTGCGTCCTTAATTACTTGACAAAATTAAGAAATACCCTACAAGGCGGTGTAACAGACGGCTGCCCCATCCCGGCCGGTCGGCTGGGGCGTCATAATTTCAAATTGAATTGAATTTTGGGCGTTCTCCGGGAACGGCCGCAACTTGGCAAGGCGTGCCGGCCGATACGACGTCTGAGCACGCTACAACGGCGCACATGGCCAAGATTGATAAATGCCGCATCGCTGGCACGGCACGCAAGCGCGCCCCAGCATCGATGAGTAATTGGACGCCATATTTTCAGGTGTCACAGGCATTTGCATAATTGCCCAACAGCTCCAATTATGACGGGGCGCGCGCCCAGCTCCATTAAGCCGACGACGACGACGGCAACGGCGACGATGACGAACACTACGGCGAGAGGCTGCCGCCTCGTTTTTAGCTCCCCAATTCGCCGTGTCTGTAGACTGCGCCTGCCCGTTAATCGCGTCTGCGGCGCGTCATGTTTGGGGTAATAAATTGCCGCTCGGTACGTGGGGGTCGCACACCGCCAAATGCCGGAAGAGCCCGCAATGAACCCGCAGACGCATGTGAGGACTTGGGGACTTGTTAACAAGAAAGGATACACCTTCCCGAGTGGAACGGCACGATCGGATGAAATTGTCAACGCGCGCGCAGCGCCGTGTTCCAGTGGGCAGCCCACTTTAATCGAATACCGTGTGCTGATGGTCTGATGGTCTAGATCCAGCTGCGTCTGCGCCTAGGCCCCATTGTGAGCGGGGATGACAAGCCTGTTGAGGGTTTCGCATGTTCGCCAAATTGAAACTAAAATCCGCTCTGTGTCACCCATAAATTGCGGCGTCCTCCAAGCCGCAGAGACACCGAAGTCGCTGCAGCCTCGGAGACTGCGTCACCCAGTGTAGGCATCGATTGTGAACAAATTGGCTCCGACCGGGGGTATGTGTGTAATAAGCGTAATTTCAGTGCTCGAAGATGGGCATGGGATGTGACTGCGGAGCGTATGTGCCCGGGCGAGGGATGCTGGCTGGCTGCGGCAGGATCCTATCCCTGGGAATAGAGTCAGCGTGGCGTAATGATATGGTGCATAATTGGATACGTGTTATGATGCCTACGTGGAGCCCAGGCAGAGGTGGCTGGGCTAGCGCGACTGGAACTTGGAGGTATTAATTTGCAAATGCTAGGTCGGTGCATACTGATTTATTTAAGTAGCAGGGTTGGGTGAGGTGATTTGCGCGCCGCCGCAGCCGCAGCCGCAGCCGCAGCCGCCGCCGTTGTGCCCCGGGAAACACCTGGCTTATTGATGATGATTGATGTATTTAGCGTGGACGGAGAGCGAGGTGATCCCCGGGGCGGCTTATCCGAGATGGAATTTGAATTCGCAGCCGGAAATGGAGAATTGACGTTAAGGGGGCGCAACTATGTAGGTGTTGGTAGCTGGTATTGTTTCACGAGGACTGATTGGTTGGGCGGTGCGGTGATTTGCTTTGGTGGTGACTCCATGCAGTCGGTTGTTGGAAACGATTGTTTGGTGAGGTGAAGTGTGCCTGAAGTCGTTTTGAGTGGAAATTGTGCTTCCTTACGGTATATCTGCGGCTACTGATGAGTTTGATTGTGAGGTGGGAACGATTGGAATGTTGATGTCGTCTTCGTTAGTCAGAAGTTGAAATCTTGAAGGGAATGAATACAGATTGCTTATTGAATTTGATTATCTTAGTACAAAAGTAAGCAAGACGACACATTTCATCGGGGTTGTAGAGATTTGGTCGACAATGTGGTCTTCAGGGACATACGGAAGTGTCCTTTATGAGGTTTATCGCTCTCTCTCTCCCTCTCGTATATCCTATACAGTCATTTGGATAGATCTATGCAGCATCAGGGCAGATGGGAGCATTGTATTTAAGTTTACAGCGAATATAGCATTTTTGGGGACATCAATCCTTCGAACTAAGGGTTGAGTTGATAACCATATCTTGGACTTAAGCGACATATGTGCTAACAATCGATTAGACTAGATATTTTGAGGGCGCTTGAATGTGTGTTGGTCTATTTGATTATCCCATCAATGTCAGAATGCAATGTGCTTCACATAAGGAACCGTTCCAAGTATACGATTAAAGGGAACAGACGTGAGCACATGAAAAGCTAAAGGCACTATCAACAGTGAAGGAATGGATTGAATTAAAAAACAAGGTGACAAGAGACAACAGAGTCGGATACAAAACAGAGCCTTAGAGAGCACGAAAGTTAGTTTGGTGGATATCAGACAAGTCTTGTATTGACTGGTTTGAAAGGTATTTTTACGCCTACACCCATCGAAGAAGCACGCATTTTTTGACAAAACAGGCCTGATAGCAGACTCTGTGGTGGTCGACGTGGCAACGTGGGTAAGTGCGTCGACCCACACACCAAAGGTCCAGGTTCGATTCCCGGTCTCTACACCGCACATTTCGCACGGCTCTTTCAAGTTGCTGACAACACTTTCTTTATGAAAAGCTTCTCAAGAATCGCCTTGACTTGCCGGAGTCGGCAAAAAAGTGTAGGTCCCTTCTTCTCGTGAGGGAACAATAGCACGCACAGCACGAATAGTTGCTGAAGAAGCTTGGCATTGGACCCTTTTGGCCTGCAGTGTCACTCAATTGTTATTATTATTAAAAGACTCTGTTAAATGCCTACAAAATGTGTGTCTTCAAAGTGCTGTTAATTTGGTTGTTATAAATTTTTTTTGCTGAACATTTAAAATGCCTGTCAGAGTCTTACCTCTTTGTCAGCAATTCAAATTTCTTCCTCGGGATACCGATCTCACCCCACTCAGACATATTTTCAAAAATATGGGGTCTATAACTTAATTCGTGCAGTTTGCTAAGAGATGGCGGCACTTCTATTATTCCACCTGCTTTTGAACGTTTTGAAATGGCGGCTTGAGTGACACCGAAAGATTCTGCGAGCTCTTCTTTTGTTTTGCAACAATCTTTATAGAGCAATGCTTCCAGTAATTTATCTTCAAATAAACCACTTTTGGAACGTTCGCTCAGCTAGGGCATGCTTACCATAAACTTCTACCAAAATACAAATTTTCGGCAACAGTTTTCCGCATATTATAGTAATGAAGAAAAACTCCCCACAAAAACACTATTTTAGACATATAGTTAGACATTTTTGAGTGAAAAAAAATTATTGTTGTTTACCCTGCAAATGAATGCCATATACTGAAATGATATACCATGACAGCAGCTTTTCAATACATGTTCCAATGGAATAGAAATAATGAAATAATAGAAGTTACGCCATCTTTGAGTAAAACACACAAATTAAGTTTATGTATTTCTTTTTCCAACTCTCGCTGACAGGTAGTCTGACACACAATTGCTTGACGGTCCTCTGCATATGTTTACCGACGGATTGAAGGTGACCGATTTGGGATTGATATCCACTCCAGAGACCTCAAACTTAGTCCTTAACTCAACCACCTAATGCATCATTGTGTATTTCAGGCTTGAACGAAATCCTCTAAGGAGGTAGTTTTGTTAGTTAGTTAAGTTTGTTAGTTTTTGAAACAACGTGGTATTCTAAGGGGATATTAACAAATTATCTGACTTCTTGTGTAATATCACATTTGACAACAAAACGTCCCTAATGTTCTGTCTTTCATTAGAGAGCTGGTTAAGTTTTACATGTGGGTACAGGAAAGCGGTCACATTTCGGGGAATTATCAAGGTGATGAATTTATCAGAAGCGATGGCAAAGAAATGGCTCTTTGCTCTTGTTCTTCTTCTTGTGGCGCTACAGTCCGGGGTGGACCTGGACCTCAACCAACATGCCTCTCCAGCCAGCACGATCATTCGCTAGCTGCCGCCAGTTGCACACTCCAAGTTGATTGAGATCCTTCTCTATTTGTGTGCGCCACCTTAGACTACGCCGTCCTCTGTTGCGTTGTCCCAATGGCTAAGGTTCGAAGACACGCTCTACATGGCCCAGCCATCTTAAGTGTTGTATCCAAAGACTCTTGACCAGGCGCATGTCGCTGCATAGCACATAGAGTTCGTCGTTAATTCTTTTCGTCCAGTTGACATCAACGCAAATAGAACCAAAAATCGCACGCAAAACTTTTCTGTTTTCTCTCGAAAAGACTTAGCGCTTCCTCATCCGCTTTTAGTAAATTCCAGGTTTCCTCGCCATAAAGTAGGACTGAGATAATAAAGGTTTTATATAAAGCAAGCTTAGTCTTTCAAGAGAGGGCTTTATCGCTCAATTGTCTCTTGAGCCCATAAAAACAGCGATTGGCAAGAGTGATTCTGTGTTTGATTTCGTACTGGTCCTATTGTCACCCCTCCAAAAGTTCTTTATTTCATATCATGCGCCCAAACAGGAAACTCCTGCCGTCTTACACGAGTAATAACATCAATCGCAACTGGCCCAAGTGCGAAAACCTTCGTATCTCTAAGCTGAACTCGATCAAAGTTCACCTTAAACTTCCATCTTGTTACATCAAATAAGGCAGATCAGTGATGGGAACACTTACAGGTGTTTAGATTGGGCATTGTGCAGGACTTAGTGGCCAGGACTTCTACACAACGTGTTCTGTCGTGACTGTGCAGATGAAGAGTCGTCCATCTCTAGAAGAAGAAAAACCCCGGTTGGAAGCATACTTCGTGCTCCCATAAGTTTGAACAAGCATCAGACAACTAGCGCTTTTGTTAAGGCCTCTAACTGATCTTGGTTTAAAAGAAGGGGATGTTCGATCAGTGGGGCGGAAGAATAAGCCTAGTTCTTTCTTGGACCTCAGAGAAAAAACTCCCGAAAGTATCCAGATCGTCAAAGCAGAGAACTGTCTTAACGATAGACTGTCTTCTAATCACCTAAGGCGGTCAAAGATTGTAGAGTGGCACCTGACTGCAGGATATATGTTGAAATAAATTTCTGTTCGCTTCCGAAGAATCTGACAACTCTGAAGACAACAGTACCACTTTGACTTACACTGTCCGCGTAAAACTTTGAGATGAATCCATCACGGAAATCGAACAAAGTCTCCTGCACGTTGAAGAACCCTCTTCACCCCAAAGACAGAATTCATTAGAGAACATGCCGAAACCCACGCGTCTTTACATTTTTGACATGCTCCGTGCTGCACCCAAGACTTCTGCTTCTCCCAAAACTATTCATTCCTCAAACTGCTGTCATGTCCTCCTAATCGACAGACTTACGAACCATGTCCCGATAGGAGTACATGCCGACAGACAAGAGTTTCTCCAGAACTCTGCAGAGAAAAATCTCAACCTGCTACCCAAAACCAGGCACAGACACTCTCTAGCCCCTGAGGTTAAGCAACACCGACCAGGTGTGCAGATTCACGTGCAGGCCAGCCGCCACACCACACCTTGCACAGCTGTCACAGCACTATGACTACGCAACCAGCGAACGCCTGGTGACGATTAATTTTGTCTGCGCGACGAGTTCCTGCAACAACAGCAACTCCTCACCCCAAAACGAATCACTTAGCTCCCCCAATCACAATCAATATTCGCAGCATGTGCATCCATTAATTTGCCACACATTGCACAACGGCGACGAGCACCACATGGGCACCGCACACATCCCCGGCGCGTCGGAGTCGGAGGTGTGCCTGAACATGCGGCAATGGCACAGCAACAGCAACAAACATCGCGGAGCATCGCTTGATCGCGCATTAAAAAGGTCTCAACGGGGTCACCGCTGTGGCCGAGGAAAGAGTCTGGGGAAAATTATATCTGCTGCCCCCCGGTCCCGCACACGAAATGCTATTTAATTCTCACACACACGACCTGGATGGGCATAGCTGGAGGAAGCCACCGCACGTATTAGCCTCCTGACATTTGGAAAAATGAGGTCGCCTCCAGCCACTCTGCCGTTCCGTCCCGGAAAGTTCAATTGGAAAACTCTCGAGGTTCGATCGGCTGGCGCGCTGGAGGTACCTTAATTGAATTCTTTTGCACCCTCCCCCAGTCGAGCTGTGCCCGAACACCTAATCAGCGAACACGGCCAACGAGATGGCCTGTGGTTAGGCGGAGGCTCTGGCAGGCGGCGATTGGCATTCCGCGCTTGGAATGCCGCCCGTCTTATCGCGGTGGGAACGGAGTACGCCACCCAAACAGATTACTTTCACCTGTTGCGGAGCAGTGATTTCGCCAGCGCCCCGCACTGCTCGGGGTTGCGCAGACGACGGTGGACGCGGAATCAATTGGATGCGCCCCGTTGCAGATTAATTCTCCACGAAAACTGGTGAGATATTCGTGGGTCTTGGCTGCGCAGTAATTTATGTGACTCGCCGAGTCGACCGGGTTCAGTGCGCTGCACCACAATGAAACTCCACGTCCACCCACAAGGGCTCTTCGTTCGCCGTGTGTCCACCAGACGGGGCTTATCTGTGGATCGCTGGTGCTGCTCCTATCAGGTTGCACCCAGGCGCAGCGCACTATGCGTTGTGAATTGGACACAACCCGAGGTGGTGCTGGAGCATCTCTGCGCTCGGGTGACTGGGGTCAAACGCTGTCAAATGGCACCTCTAATGCTGCTTCATAAATCTACCCCCGTCGCCAGGCAGGAGAAAGCTGCGCAGCGCCTCCCCCTGGGATGCCGGGAAACATGGCCGTGGCACTGGAATCCGCTCCGAGTTATAATCTGACCGGTAATCTCTGGAATTAGCTGTAAATTGTGATGCGAAAATTATTGGTTTCCAGAGGTGGTTGCTGTCCGTGCTGGCGGAGGCGGCTGTACCGAATCGCATCGCATGCCCAGCCATGATCAGATCTTTCAATCCCCGTGCGCCACGTCCGTGCCGCATTGCACGGGTGGCGAGTAAGCAAGCGAAGAGGAATTTCCCATTCCCAGTACCACCAGGAAGAGCGCAGCCCGACCGCAGTGATAAAGCAATACGGATGCCCCAAGGGTGATTGGTTAAATCGGCACAATTTATCCGGCCGGCGATCATGTTGATTGTTTCGGGACGTCGCCGACATCGCCGCACTCGCCCAAAACCCCAGCCAGCCAACCGGCCGGCCATGGGGCGGCTGTGGCGAACGTAATAATTTATCCGTCAGTTATCTGGGAGGTTAACCTGTGAGCGAATCGCGATCGATTTGTGAAACGCAATGCAACGGGCACCTCATTAGTTATGGTCATTGGGAGACGACAGTGTGGATGGTGGCGGCAGGCGGACGACGACGCCGATGACGATGAAGGTGGTTTCGAATTGGGTGGGATATGAATCGTTCGATCGGGCTGTTTGTCTAGGAAGTCTGTTTGCACAGGCTGAATGTTTGTTTGGGCGCTCTGCAGACACGGATTGTGGGCACGGTAATGGGGTCTCACTGCGTCTGTGAAATTGTACGTCAGCGGCCGGAGTGGCAGGAATCAGATGAAATTGCTCACCAACGGCAGCTCATTGCGTTTGTGGATTTTTAAATTGCGCCTATGATGGTGGGCTCGTGTTTGTTTTCTTCTGATGTTGCGCTCGAGGTGGTGCATATTGGAAAGAGTCGATTGGATTAGTTCGGTTTGTTTGCTTCCAGAAAGATCGTTCCTTGGACGGAACTTCAATCGGAATTGAGAAGCTGATGGGGATTCAGAACATCTTCGGCACGTTCAGAGTGATGTCTCGAAGGGAAGTTTTCCCTTCCGTGAAGAATCGAATTCAAGAGATTCAAAATCAAAACGTTTGAGAACAAAATCCCCCCTGGCATGGGATACTCATCCATTGAGCATGCGTCCCCAAGCTACGTTTTGTGTATTTGAGTGGCACTACAGCCCACAGAGGACCAGGGCCTAGCTTCTTTAGCAACTACTCGTGTTGTGCTTTCCATTGTTCTCACACGAGGATAGGGGGCTCACAGTTTTCCGAATGGCGATGTTTGAGCAGCTTTTCATTGACACCCAGCACTCCTTGAGTGTTATAGGCATCTTAAAAGACGCGGGGTGGAATGCGATCCCCATATCTTGGCATGTGAGTCCACGCACTCACCCACTACGCCAGTCCGCCCAAAGCTTTCTACAAACACCTTAGTACGTATGTGAGTCACGTTGCCCGCTAGCAGACGCTGAAGAACAGGGATATAGGCCGTTTGAACAATGTTCTTAGCTGTATCTCTCATAAATCACTCATGCAAGTAGAATTAATGCTTCTACCTGCATGTAGAGCACAAAGCGCAGCTGCTATTGATGGAAACCTAGTAGTAGAGTCGCAGTCGGTGCTGAGAATTCGGAAAGATCATTTCTGCTGACTATTAACGGCGATGACGGCCCAAATCCCGCTGTTAGGCAGAATGTTCCAGTCAATTTGGACGATGATAGGCAAGAATTCCGTCCCCCCGACTTAGACGACGTCAAGATAGCAATATCGAGACTGAAGTCGAACAAAGCTGCTAGAGCGGATGGACTGTCCACAGAATTGTTTAAAGCAGCTGGAATGACCTGGTTGGGCACATGCACCAGCTCATATGTAACATATGGTTGGAGGAAAGCATGCCCAATGAGTGAATCTCAGCGTCGTCTGTCCGGTCCACTAGGAAAGGGACTCCTACCACTGCGTCAACTATCGAGGGGCTAGTCTCCTTAACATCGCATACAAGATCCTCTCTGCCGTATTGTGTGAACGCCTGAAACCGTTTGTCAACAACCTGATTGGTCCTTATCAGTGTGGTTTCAGGCCAGCGAAGTCCACCATCGACCAAATCTTCACACTACGGCAGATCCTGGAAAAGACTCAAGAAATGCAAATCGACACTCACCACCTATTCGTCGATTTCAAGGCCGCATATGACAGTGTGCATAGAGACGAGCTATACAGTTCCATGTCTAGCTTTGGCATTCCTACCAAACTCGTCAGATTGTGTAGGATGACGATGGAGAACTCTCGCTGCTCCGTCAAGGTCGGTAACGAACTCACCGAGAACTTCAACGTCAAAAATGGTTTTAGACAAGGTGACGTACTGTCATGTGACTTCCTTAACATCATCCTTGAGAAGATCATGCGTAACTCACAAGTCAATTGCTAGCTTACGGCGACGACATTGACGTGATTGGACGAACACAGCGAGCCGTCAATGATGCGTTTGCAGGCATTGAAGCGGAAGCGCCTAAAATGAGTCTGGTGGTTAATGAGGGCAAAACGAAGTACATGCTGTCATCAAGGAAGGACGCACAACTTCGACGTCTCAGAAAGAGCGTCACACTGAGCAGCAGAAACTTGGAGGTAGTCAAGGACTTCGTCTACTTCGGTTCCGCTCCTACGAAACATGGGGCGGCCTAGGCTAAGCTGGCGCCCACAAGTGGCGAAGGACCTCAACCAACTTGGAGTGCGCTGGCGAAAGACCGTGCTGCCTGGAGAGGCTTGTTGGTTGAGATCCAAGTTCACCCCGGTCTGTAGCTGTAGCTAGAGTGGCATTTCATCCCTTCCACCCCACCACTCTAAGAACCATCATTCCTCATTTCAACTGTCTTTGAACACCGTTTTGTGGTTGAAAATAAAATTAATGTACGCCATACCCCTGCCAAATGCTTAGATTTTTGAGCTAATCCATATTTGGACCCTTGTCGACCTTTAACGTTTTTTAATCCTCTTTCAAGACTCTGAAAAACTGTGTTCTCAGATTTCCAGAATTCCGAAAAGCGTCGATGTTTCTACAATCAGACCTAAACTGATTGAACCACATTGCCGACCTGGCATGCATTGAATAGAATTTTAGGTGTATTTTCAAATTTTTTGGTACACCGGTGTGGAATAGAGAAGGGAAGCCAAAAATGTGACTTCAAAACAAAATATATTCCAATGAATCCCTAACTTCGTGAAATATCCTTTGACAGGGGACCAAATTTGGGTAAGTTGACTGACAGACAGACATACACGTCGAGTGCATTTGAAAACGAAACCTTAAAAAATTGTCTGCATAACGTACTTTTTTCGACTTCAGCTTAATCGCATCTTCCACATACTGTGCACAAACCCTGTTCAAAAGAAGTTCAATTTATATAAAACTTCATCTTGATGACTATATCTTTCAGAATGAACATGTCAGTCAGCACGTATTCCTCCTTCTTTTTGCCAGCGCATTCAGTCATTTGCTCCCAACTCCACCACTTCGCCATCTGTCATCAATTTGAAATCTCATTTCAAAGGCAACTTTCCTTGGTCGCTCGCCAATCGACTATCAGACTCTGACTCCTGAGCGCTCCACATGTCCATTCCTTACCAATTGTGCGTCCACTCCACGCCAATGCAGCCGCCGACACGGCACGGCACTGCTCAAGCTTCTATATCCAATTCCGATCAGCACTTTCATCAAAACAATTTTTCTGATTAATATTGATCACTGCTGCAAGGCTATTCCAGATATAAATCACAACAAATCTCCTGTCCCCCGCTGCAGAGAGGGCCTGCTTATCCATCTCGCTGCTCCATCTACGCGCCTGATCTATGCGTTTTGCGTTCGCGTTTGCGTTTGCGTTCGCATTCACTGAGCAGCGCGGTGGCGATCTTGCGAGTCCGATAATGAAACTCCGAGCACGTTGCAAATTTAAACCAAATAAATTCGATTGATACTTGGTAACCAGGAGACGTAGTCGCCGGCCAGCATAATGCTCAGCGTTCATTACTGCCCTCGGAGCGCATTTGTATGCAGCGCGGCAACAAGTGAATTACAGTCACTTGCCAGCGAACAACATACGCTGGCAGCGCAGTGCAGCAACGGCAGCTGCACTCGATGCCATCGATGGCCGCTGCATGTGCCCCTATTGCGGAGTTGTTGTTGCACATTTTCCCATTTTCCCATTTTCAATGCCAGCCACAATCACTGGGCAATTCATTAGGACTGCGCTAAACCGCGTCCACTCCAGCATAATAGATGCGTACCGCGCCCGCCTCCGCGCCAGCAGCGGCAACCTTCAATATCGATGACAAATCTCCGCAAAACTCCAATTGACAGGTACATGAGTTCGCTGATTGCTTTCGATCGGTTAAATATTGAATTTCAAATCCGAAATGGAATACTCTTCGGATACAGCCCCACTGCGGCCGCTGCGCCGCCGCACCGCCGCACTGGAGTTCAGGCACCGGATCGACTCGGCGGCGGCTGTGCGGCCGTGGCTGCGCGCATTTAATTGCACAACGCTGCGTTATGGGCATCTTAACGTCATGCTTGTTAGCAATAAAAATCACTTTTTTATTGAATGATGACTGCCGCGCTTTGGATTGCGATGAGTCCGCCAAAAACGTGCGGATTGTTGGTGAGGCTGGTCAAGAGGTGCCAGATGGACAGGCGTGTCTATGCGGAGAACTGTGATTAGTCAGTCACTGGCGGAAGACGCATATTGCTGACAACCGTTATATCACTGTTATATCACACTGGCTGGGCATAGTTAAACGCGCGGACTTCGAACGGATTAAGCGTGGCACGAGTGTCTTAATCGGACTATGCCGCTGCCCGTGAGGTGACGTAGCATGAAGGAACGCTTTCGAGTTTGACTAACCGTTTAGGTCGGAAATTGGTTTCTGCTGCGGGCGTTTAGCGCGACTAAAGTGACCGCTTCCACGGCAAATCAAGCCAGGACAGGGTGCGCTGTCGGTTGGCGGCGGCGTTTTGGCATAGAAGCTGAAACGAAGTCGAAGCACATTATGACGAATTTAATTACTTTCTGAAAGGGTCGTAAACTGTGAAGTTGCAGCCACACTTCTCGGTGAGCTGTGGAATTCGGTGCCTTGGAGCGAGGCATTCTTGTGCACTGAAGTTGGGCTTGGTGTGACTTTCAAGGATGTTGCGGTTCACTTCACAGAAGGACAAGACAAGTTTTGGCCACTCAGCAAATTGTTTGAAATTTATTACCTATTGGGTTTTTTTTCTCGACTATTGAGCAAATTTGTCCGAAAAGTTAGTTAAATGTTTTATGATGTGAACTGGAGTATGGTGGTCAGTTTCAGTGGTTCTAGTTCGGAAGCTAATTTCATGTGTGGTGCCTCTACACACGCTGTATGACAGAAAGAAGGCTTAAGGGTGAAGCGAAGGAGTGCGTTATTTTAGCGTCTTTTGTTGAGAAAGAAAGAGAGATGGAGAGGGAGAGAGAGATCGAGAAAGGGAGAGAAAGAGAGAGGCGAGAAAGAGAGAGAAAGCGAGAGTGAGAAAGTGAAAGAGATAGAACGAGAAAGAAAGAGAGGGGAAAAGAGTGGGAAAGAGAGGGAAATAATTTTGAGGTAAAATATACCCTGGTAGAGCTGACGATTTCTTATCCTCCTTTTATTGGCGTTACAGTCCGAGGTGGACCTAGGCATCAACCAACACGCCAGCAACCTCCAGTCGAGAATTCAAAGTTGGTTAAGTTGGTCCTCTGTGGCGTTGTTTCAATGGCTCTGATTCGAGAACTCTTCTGACCGAAGCAGTGGTGTCCATACGCTCTATATGGCCTAGCCATCTGTAGCGTTGTATCCGAAGACGAAGATGAACTGAGATGATCAAGCTATTATACAAACCAGCTTAGTCTTTCCAGAGAAAGAAAAAGAGAGCTCTTTTACTCAATAGCCTCTTGAGCACAAAGGAACAGCCATTGGCAAGAGAGACTCTCCGTTTCATCATGGTAATGGCGTTGTTGTTCCTACTAGTAAGCCTGTCAGCTTACAAAACTCATCAGATTGTGTAGAATAACGTTTGTTGGCATTCGCTACTCCACCGAGATAGATAACCTCATTCCCAAAAGCTTTCAATGGTAATAACGATTTAAGACAATTAGACGCGTTGTAATTTAACTCCTTCGTGCCAAATCCTTTCCGCTGTATAGCGACATGCGCCTAGTCAAGCGTCTTTGAATACAACGCTTAAGATAGCTAAGCCACGTAGAGCGTATGGATACCACTGCTCCGGCCCGAAAAGTCTTCGAACCTGAGACATGGGGACAACGCAACAGAGGACGGCTTAGGCTAAGATGGCGCACACAAGTGGAGAAGGACCTCAATCAACTTGGAGTGCGCAACTGGTGACAGCTGGCAAATGATCGTGTTGGCTGAAGAGGCATGTTGTTTGAGGCCCAGGTCCACTCCGGACTGTAGCGCCACAAGAAGAAGAAGAAGAAGGAAGTAATCGGTTGCAGACACCTTCACACGAAGCGTGTAGAATTGATTTGGCTGGAAATGAGTTCAAGACAAGGATGCTTTCAACAAGACACAAAATTGACGTAGAGGACAAAGCGCAAGCTAGGCAAAAGACACTGCGATGTAGTCAGGGACCTTGTCTTCCTCGGCTTTGCAGAAAACAGTGCCGAAATCAAGAGTAGAATGACAGGGACATATTTTCATCTGTTTTTCAACTTCAGAGTCAATTAAATAAAGATTTCCTCTTTCAAGAGACTGAGCTGGAATTACGACTCTAGCTTTGCTCCATAGCACAGAGACATTGATCCCATTGAAAGCAAAGGACGAAGCTCCACGCGATCTTTGGTCCTACTTGCGTAAAGGATGGAAATGAGTAGATCCAACGACGAAGTATAAATGCACATAAGCTGCAGAATTGGACGGCGATCACCTAGCAACGCGCCTATTGATGCGAGCTTAGGAAGGCTCGGTCAAGTTCGCACATATAGTTAAGTTTAGAGACTCGTTCTTAAGCCGCATCACATGAATATGAAAAACTCATCCCAGCTTAACTTTTCTCCTCATTACAATCCACAGCCATTTAAAACCAATGTGCAACGGTAGCTCCTTCCTCTCTCTTCCGCTATATCTTCAGCCTGTGCTGTGACTTATTTCCGGCCACTAAAGGGTGCCAACCAATCCCTTTATCGCGAGCCAATTATAAAAGAAGTAGTTGAAAACGCAGCTCCAGACAGAAGAGTTATAATCCTTGTCTGAGATGACGTACATAAGTAGAAAGGAATCTGAACCAACTTCGTGTGTGCCAAAGAAAGCAGTTCGTGAGAAATCGTGGCAGCTGGAAAAGCATTTTGGTTGAGGTACATACCCACATGAGAATGAAGCGCGGTTTCAGCTGAATAGCCAAACGTCATATACGCCATGATGTCAGAGGCCGGTTTTAGAGCTATAGTTGATTTGGGAGATGAACAGAGTGACTTTTGTTCCACTCTAAGAATGGTGTTAGAGACGGTTTGATAGTATGCCGAACAGATCTGTAATTGTTGTGGAGATTTGCAAAGAGCATACGATCCAGCTCCTCGGGATGAACTCTGGATTATTCTAGAGGCGTACGGAATTGATGGCCCTTGTTGAGCGCCATTCAATCTGTGTACACCAAGTGAAGAAGCTGCATTTGGAAATATGGTATTAAATCAATAACTTTTATCATAGGCGTTGGGCTTCGCCAAGGGTGCGTCTTGAAACTTCTTCTTTTTATTGTGAATATAAACTGCATGTTGCATCGCAATCCTGGAGGGGAATAGGATATCTAAGGGTAAGCCACATTCTAAGCGCACTGGATAGGTTTGTCGCCATATTTGCCGTTGCTGGAATGAATGTGGATAAGTCAGAAGTAGTGGCAATTGACCAACAGTCAGTTGCTTAGGCTGAAGACAACAGGGGTGTGTAATAAAAAGTTTTTCTGTCTCACCTTCCGTTCTATAGATAGCCCGAGAAAAGCGGATACAGTGTGCACAGTCCCAACATCGTCGCTGTCGTAGAGGAGTCTTTTATCCATCGTCCTTCGTACCACGAGGTTCATTTACATCCCTTTGCATCTTCTATTAGTGAAACCAGTCAAGCTAAACAAAACGCCTTAGACGGAATAAAGCCGTTCTGTTGAGCGTTCTTGCGTCAATTATCAGTACATTCTCCGTCATCTCCACCAAATCTTTGCATGCCCAACGCACCTTCGAATCAGCTAACCAATACCACTATCGACCCCCTTCACGGGGGCTCTGTTATACAAGCCCTCGTTGCAATCGAATTTTTCGCAACCAGATTCTGGGGTTGTTACTCTTTTAGACCGTCTCTCGAATACCCTAGTCTACTTCATCTGGACTCACGTTGGACAACACTGGACAGCCATTAATGCGATTGCGCCAATTTTTCTCACCATCCTTTAGCTTTTATATCACGGAGTCTAGGAGAACATGGTTTCACACTTCTAGTGGACTTTGAACTTTCAGTTATCATTAAATCGCTGTCACGTTGCGAGAGGAAATTGACCACCTCAACCTCTAATGCTGTTCTGCATGCGGCATGTCTCCCATTGCACTCTCAAGCCTTTGGTCACCGAGAGTATTTCAATGCTGTTTACAAAATGAAATCAAATCTTTTTCACAAATCAAAAGTGACGGGTGACCAGGATCACCTCCAGATTCCTCTTCACCATAAAATCGCCCAAAACAACTGCCGCCAAGTTTCAGCATTGAATAATGTCACTCCGCGCTCCGATTCAGCAAGTTCCACAGTTTTTCTAAGTCCACCACTGCACAGGCAGCCACCGCATGTCCTCGTAGAATATTTGAAGAATTCCGCTCCACAATCGTCGATCGATAAAAGGTAATGAAGTCGTACTCCTAATTGAGCCACATTGGCCTGCTCCAAAATGCATCAGACTCTAATCTCAGCATACACCCATTTATGGCCCAAACAACTTGATCACTCAATTTGGGTACAGCGCCGAAACTCGAATAGGCCATCCCGCCTCGTTCACCTTCAAATTGCTATCGATAACAAAGCAATAAATTCCACACTTGTATTGTACTGTTCGTGGTGGTGCGCCACAACCGCCGCAGCCGCACTGATTGGATACAACCGGCTGGAGGCAGTAGCCACGGATTTGTAAAAACCAATGTAACATATTTCTTGTCACCCTAATTGAACGGAAACCCAATAGGAAACCTCCCCCCGGTCCACCGGGTGCACCGGAGCGGTGACGACGGCAACAACGGTGTCGAACCAAGTGCGCATGCGCGCACCGAACAATGCACGAGTACGTCTCGAGCCGCGTCTATCCCGCCGCTGTGGTTGCCGGCAATTAATGGCCCAGTAATGGAATTCTAGAGGAAAAAATCACAAAATCGTGGGCAGCTCTCTCGTCTGGCCGGAGGCATAAATAAGCCACAAACACGACCCAGCGCGACAATGATGACAGCCAGCAAACAGCCAGCTGCTGGTGTTCGGTGTTCCCTATTCGCCAGCACCGCTGGGTTTGTGTTCAAAAGGACCGAGTGCAGTCGTGCCTTGGTGGACGGCGGTGGCAAAATCCTTGCTCGGAGACTCAATTTACAGACGACGAGGCTGGCCATCAATCAGCGCCTCCAGAGGGACCTTGGGGGACGGTGGGGGGTTGAGTGTCCCTCTGGCAGAATGTTTTGCTTTTACTTTTTGGTGTTACACTTCTTGGCCGGGAACGTCGCGTTAACTGTGGCAATTAAGTGCGAATGCCGGCCGAATCGCGGCGGAACATGGCAGCCGTTAGATCCACTTTTGAGGACTCCACCAACACCATCGTCGCAAGCGTCGTCATCGTCGGTGTTGTCGTCGTGTCCGTTGTTTCACCGGCGATCGGTCTAGTTTCTCAGTCGCAGATGGCCGCTGCCACTGATTTCAACAACTTCATTGGGAAGCGGTGGACATAACGATGACCACATGTCCGCAGCGTGGACACGGAGCCTTAATTATTCCCATATGCGGTTGGATGTGATTGTTGGGGATCGTGCTGGCTGGCTACCGGTCACTTTGGGCCGTTTATTGGGGGTAATTTGTTAAAGCCCACGCAAACGAATTTCGGAGCGTTTACGGAGAAAAACGAGTGCAATTTGAAGCAAGAAGCGGGCCGTGATTCTTCAGATCACCGGCGAGCGCATTTTGCATTCGTTATTTTTGGTATTGGAAGCGAGCTCATTTCCTGCGGAATGGTGGGGTGTTTGTCTGATAATTAGGTTCAATCTCAGTCCGGGTGACTTTCTACCGCCTCAGTGTGGCAATAAAGTCGTCATGCGACCGGTTTTTTTGGAAATGATGACGCGGACGGTGTGCTGTGATTCAGTAATTGGATTAGGTGCGGTGTTACGCAAAGAAGCCGGGTCTTAAGGAACTGGCTTGTGTGCGAAATGGGTCTTCTCTGGGTTGAGACAGAGACAGCCACGAGAATCTAGTCAATGATGAAAAATAGACATGGAGAGCCTAAACTCAGGAAGACTACGAACGGCTGTGAAGCCAGAGGAAATTATTTACCTGTCGAATGGAGTTCATTAATGAGCTTGTTGGGAGTGTGTTACGAGCTGCATTAGTCCAGCAGACTTTCAATTTGCCTGGCGATAAAATGGGCAATAAAATAAGTGGAGAATCTGCTTACTACTTGTGAGTGGGAAATGGAGATAATTAACGAGGCTCTAGGTTAAAAATTGAATGCTGGCAAATAGTTTGATTCGGCTCTTAGTTGAGATGGGTTAATCTTTTCTCATCCTTGCAAGACTACATTTTACAATATAATTTTATGTTTCTGAAAAGATTTCGATCGTTTGAAGACAACTGCAAGAATGTTGAACAAAGGAGTCCACCAACATTTTATGATTCCACCAAGTTCTTATGATTCTAATAGAAGGGGACCAAAAGAATGAAGTTTGTGATGGACACAGGTACCCACAGTTCACCAGATCTGAAAAGCGGGAAATCTAACACGTAAGCCTAACCTAAGCAACTCAACCTTCCTCTTAGTTACAAGCGAATAGCTTCCCACTAAGATGTCGATGCATTGTGGATGTGCACAGGACTCCCAACTTAAAGGAGCTCGCTACATCGACCTCGATTGATGATAGGAGCTGTGTCGTAAACTGGAAATAGAAAAGGCTCTTAGCAAAAATTGACTCTAAGCAACAACCTAATTTTCAGAAATATATTTTTGTTCACCCTCCAGTGTCTTCTTTTTCTTCTTCTTGTGGCGCAACAGCCCGGTGTGGAACTGGGCCTCAAGCAACATGCTTCTCCAGCCAGCACGATCATTCGCTAGCTGCCGCCAGTTGCGCATTCTGAGTTAGTTGAGGTCCTTCTCCACTTGTGTGCACCCACCTTAGCCTAGACCGTTCTCTCTTGCGTTGTCTCAATGGCTAAGATTCGAAATTTTTCGGGCCGGAGGAGTGGTGTCCATACGCTCTACATGGCCTAGCTATCTTAAGCGTTGTATCCGTAGCCGCTTGACTAGGCTCATGCCGCTGTACAGCCCATATAGTTCGTGGTTGAATCTTCTTCTCCAGATGCCATCAACGCAAACAGGACCAAAAATCGCACGCAGAATATGTCTCTCGAAGAGACCAAGGGAATCCTCATCCGCTTTTAGTAGTGACCAAGTTTCCGCGCCATAAAGTAGGACTGGGATGATCAAGGTGTTATATAAAGCAAGCTTAGTCTTTCTAGAGAAAGGCGTTATTACTCAATTGCCTCTTGAGCCCAAAGAAACAGTGATTGGCAAGAGTGATTCTGCGTTTGATTTCAGTGCTGGAGTTGTTGTCAAACAATCAGACATCCATTGTAGTATCTCTCATCAGGAGCTTGCGGTTGGTCATTTTTCTTGGTCATCCTTCCTGCATCGTTTATCACCTTTTATCCGTATCATATTTCATCTATCATCGATCGTGTCTTATCTCTCATCAGCCATTTGTCAACTATCATCCGATACTCGCAAAAGTTTCTTGTCCCTCATTAATTTCATATTTGGCGGCGAAGGTAGAGAAGAGGCGTCAAACGTGTTTTCCACCATCTGGCCTTTGGATCTAAGGCTTCCACATGATATCGATTCGTATCGTTTTCGACCGGTAGTCATTGATAGTTTTTGTGTGATGGAAACATTAAGCTCTCCTTGACTTAATGAAAGTACGAAGGAGAAAAATCTTTTGAATTCTGTTGTTAGTTGGATAGAGACCAGATTTCCATCAACCAGTGTTTCTTAGCCAAGTGCTTTTGAGTGTGAGAGATCCAGTGCAGTGTATCCCAACTTCCGAAAACAAAAGACGAGTGTTTCATTTGGAGCAAGCCGATATTCTCAGCAATATGTTTTTGCAATAGTTTCATTATTGAGACAATTTAAACCCACCCTAAGCGATACCAGTCCTTGAATACTGAATTTTGGAAAAGTTTTCCAAATTAGGCTCAGTATTCAGCCCTATCTCGATACAATGCACTCTGCAATTCCAAACGATGCGACTGGATTTATGAATCACATACTTCAAAATCAGATCCGTAACTCTTCAGTTAGTCTCAACAGAATCACTGAAGGAGACAAACATCTTTTGGTGCAATCGGGGCTAATAGATCCAGGTGTTGGAACCTGACTGCTTGTGACAATTTGGCTAGAGGCTATATTCTGGTGCCAAGGAAGATCAACAAAAAAGCCCGAAACTTCGGCTCCAACCTGACTGTACGGTAGCACCACTTGTAGAAGTGACGTGGGGGCTATCGTTTCATACCCAAAATCGCGAGCAGAGCCAGGTAAATGCACCGTGCTGCCTGGCCTGCCCTACTGACAGAAACTAGACAGTTATTGGATTGAGTGTCGATTTGCATTGGAAGAGGTTGATATGCTCCACAGGACGGCAGAGGTGTTAAACAAGCCTTGGTCCCCATTTTTGTGAAGTGATTGCCTCTCAAACATGATCTAAGTTCGGACTTGGGTAACTGAAGCATATAATCTTAAGTTACTTACAATTCTTGGAAAAATGGTCTGCGTAATATAAGGCCATCAAGACTATACAACCAAATTCCACATAGGTGCCCAGCACCCCAACGTTTTTAACCCGCCTGATAAACATGTCTTCTGAGGGACTTCATAGTAGGCCTCCATGGCGGGGCTAATGTTCTCATTTGATTCAAATTTTTACAGAGCGAGCGGCTCTTTCAGTTTTGGAAACAAAAAGTAAGGAACATAATCTGGAGAATACGGTGGGTGGGGTTGCAAGTCGTAACGTACTTCATCCAATTTGGCTGCGAAGATGGCAGAGGTTTGCGAATACATGGTGAAGGGGAATTTCTCTTCTCTGCAGAATGAGACTGGTTTTTCTGCATCTTAATCTTGAAACGACTATAGAATTCAGTGTAACCCTTTCACTGGAAAGGGGCAAAACGGTCCCAGAGCTTTTGGGTGTAAATCACGCCCCGTGAAATCCAGAAAAGGATGACGATCACCTATCCGGTCAATAGGACAGTTTTTGTCTTCTTCTGGGAATGCTCTCCCAATGAATTAAACATTTTCGACAGTTGTCTGGTGATGCCAGTAGATCCATGTTTCATCGGCGTTCAATAAACTACGCAGGAGTTCCTTCGGTTTGCGCAAACACTTCTCTGAAGTTGTTTCACAGCTTGACCATCTGGGGTGAGCAAACGAGGCACCATTGCGCAAACATCTTCCCCATGCCCAATATTTCATACCGATGCGATCCTCTCGTACGTCTGTTGCCTAAGCTAACTTCAATCGACAGCAATCAACATTAGCCGACTACGAGAACGTACTCAACGACAGTTGGTGCGATGATATGTAGTTCAGTCATTGAGCGGTGAAGCTACGAGCTGGTAGAACCGCCTTCATATATCTGCAGTAATTTGAAATGTGGATTTCTAACAAGACATGAAGCGCCAATCTTGTTTAAGCTGTCAGGTGACACTGAGGCCATTTTATAAGTGGAAAGTAGGAACTTACGCACACGAGTGATAAAGTGGAACAGTGTGGCTTTTAGTTTTGTGTTCCTGTGATCAATACGACGAATTTTATACCGAGCAGTAAGCATTCATTGACAGGATCACTTCTGCTGAATCATTCGGATTGCTTCGAGAACTTTGTGGAGAGGATACGTTTTCGCAAGTCAAATGTGAACGATGTTTTCAGCGGTCTAAAACTGTTAACTTTGACGTTTCCGTCGAGGAATGTGGAGAGACTGCAAAAAATTAGATGTACCGTTGTAAGCATTTTTGAACGAAATCCTATTTCCAGAAGGCTACAAGAGATGGGGAAGATTAAGAAATCCGGTGTCTGCTAGTTTCGGCTTGCTCGACGCAGGTACTTGTGCTGACTCTCAATAATCATAATCTAAGGGGGTAAGTGCGTCGAACAACACGCAGAAGGTCTAGGTTCGATTCCCGGACGGGATACCTCGCATTTTTTCACGGAACCACCTATTTTGAGTTGCTAACAACAGTCAAAATGTACTAATTGTCGATCAAAAGCTTCTCAAATCTCATCGTTTTGAGTCGGCAAAAAACTGTAGGTCCCTTCTACTAATGAGAGAACAGTAGCACGCACAACAGGTGTAGTTGTTGTAGAAACTAGGCCCTGATCCCTCCCTAGTCCACGAAGGAACCACTCGCGTTGTGTGTTAGGTTCCTTTCTCCCAAGTTAAGAGGACCCATAGTTCATTGTCGACTCCAAGCTCCGAGATTTTTGAAGCATTTCACTGACTTATAACGCTCTTTGAATTTTGTGAGCACATTGAACAAGACGGCGGAATGAAATAATGGAAACCTTCGACGCACTTATTACCCACCCCATGACGACCTCACTTTAACTACACCCTTCATAAACAAAATTTTCTTCTTAGACTCAGACAAACTTTCTGCAGAGACATTTTATTCGACTCCGATTTTTTTAACAGCCACCATCTCCTTCAGTCAAAAAGGTCGACTGAGCTACGCAAGCCCAACAAATCTCCAGGCCCTCAGTGACACCCACAAACAGGAAACACTTGTCAATCGCTTTTCAATTTCACATTTCCCTCAAATCGATTTGGGGGGCTTTTCGAAACAACTCAACTCCAATGCCGCCCTCCCTCGTCGAGCCCATTTACCATAACCGGCTTAAAGTTGAATTCACAATTTACTTGAGCGCACCTCCCACACGACTTAATTCCCTTCCCACTAACACAGCTCTGCCATCTTCATCAGCACTTCCTACGCCGTCTAATTAATACCTAATCATCGCAGATCCCCACACAAAGCGGGCAACAACTCCCTGCGCAGCCGCAAAGTAAACACAACTCGCCCTCGAACCGATGTCGAAACCATGAAATGACAAATACCGAGCGATACCGCCTCGAAGCACTCCATCAATTCAAAGGTCTCTCCCCCGCCGCCCGCCACTCCGCAGCCAATTATCGTTTTGGGCGGATTTAATTACCTGAGAGACGGAGCGTTCCGGGGCACCAGCACCGATAAATGGCAACAAAAGCAAATGCCACCAGTACAGCTGGCAGCCGCCACGTCCCACTCTCGCCGGCCCGCCTAATTAATGCACCCATTCGTCCCCCGATTTTATGCAAATCCCCTGGATGATGGCGCTGCCGTGGGGGGGGACGATAATTTATCGTCGATCGATTGACACCCCCGTGAAGTACACGATCGGTCGTTACAGCGCGGCAGCTGTGATTCCAGCGCGCTGGAGGTGCATTCCGCGGGCGCAATCTTTAAAAATTCTCTTACGTAAGGCCGGCGTACGCCTCTGTCACCCCCCCGTCTGCTCCGATACGGAGGCAGCGATCGTGGCACAGATCGTGTGGTTCGTGTGAATTTTAATCGCTCACCTCGATTCGGCCTAGGAATTCGCACAAAGGTTGAATGCATAATGAGGCCTCTGGACTGGAGCATTGGTGGCAGCGGCGTTGCTGGAACCGATTGCTTATCGGCGTGAACACATGTTTACAGTCGGGCGGCGGCGTGGGCCGGCTCCCGACTGGTAAATCTCTTCCTTGTCGAACCAGCCCTCTGTTAGGTTTGACAGCGCTGCTGGCGGCGCGGATCAAGTGTCGCTCTGCGGTGCTACACTGGAACCACCTGCAGTGATCGAAACGCGCAGAGCTGAGCGGTTAATAACCGTCAATAGTGTCCGATACCGAGGAAGTGATCGGAGGAGGCCAGCGAACGCTCGCAGATCACCGATGAAAAACAGTGCGATCGTGCGCGATAGCCAATAACACTTCACGTGCTGCCCACCGCAGCTCCGCGAGTTAACGCGTCAAAGGCGACGGCTCGGCGTGCAGCGCCAACAACCGGCAAATACGACTCGTGTTTCGCGATAGCTTATCAGGCAAATGGCGGCCGTAAATCTCGGTTATTTATTGGGAGTACGGGCGAGGTGCCAGATACATGACTGTCATCAAACGGTTCGGCGTTTCACGCTGGCTGGTGCTGGTGGTGGTGGTGATCTATGGAAGACACTGCAGCAGCAACGCTGGCGGCATGCAAAACTGCGGTCCAACGGTAACCTGAGATGGGAAGTCCGACTCTGGTTGCATGCACTTGGTGGGGTTCGTCGACGATGACGATCGGTGCCATGGTGGTCAGTTTTTTGTTTTTTTTTCTGTTAGATCTGGCGCTTGGGGTCAGGTTGCGTTGTTGGTTGACGCCCAGTCTGTGCTTGAACAATGGAGTTGAGGCATGTGGTGGCCAATGAGGATCGCCCAGAGGGATCAGCGAGTTGATATGGCTTCTTCTCGATCTGGCAATCATGGGGAACCGTGTTTTTTGCCATCAGTCGGTTCCTGGGATTCGTGCCCACGATCGTAAAAGGGAGACGGTAATATGTATCACGTCAGAAAGAAATGCCAAGAATCCGCTCAACAAAGCCGATCACGTAGCCCATCCATAAACCCGATGAGTCCATTAGAGCGTTGAACCACTCCCTCCCACAAGGCAAGGCGCTGCAAACGCCATCTTTGCGCGCACGTACAAGGGTTGATTTTCCTTTTTCCACATATTTCCCATGACGGAGAATGTCCCCCACCGAATGACCGCGCCACCGCCGCCGCATGGCATTCGTTGCCATTTGTAGTTGGTAATAAACTATCTCTGGCCATTTGAAGGAATGTGATTCTCTGTAGAAGGAAGCCATCGACCGGACTTACGGCGGCCGCGCCATCTCCAGCCTCTGCATACAACGAGCCCAACAAATTGATTGACTCACCCGGCCACCGGGCGCACCAAACTGAGAGTGCGTCGCGTCTTGCCGGCTCTCGTCTCCTCGACGCGGTATCTCTTACATCCGCCATATTTGGCTGATGACCATTGCAACCAATTTCGTGATTAATGGCCAACGTCCTGCCCGCCGCCTAGTTAGGCAGGCCAGCTGACGACGACCTCATTTCGCGGAGAATTCTCACCATGTCAAGACGCGAGGCGAGATTTACGAGTACATTGGCAGTGCAGGCGTGCTGTGGCGGCGAACATTGGGGCGTTGGCCGTATTTCAGAGGCCCATCACCGCTGAGCGCCGATCGCAGACAGTGCTTGCGCTGCAAACCGCTACCCAGGAGCCAAGCGGGGACACTTAACCGTACAAAGTTGCATTGACGCCGCGAACGACATCCGAGACGACAGCGACAGCGACAACGTTGCCCCCCGTTCGCAAAGCAACGAAATTTTTATGAGCGGTAATTACGATGACTTATGGCCCATTAAGGCATTCCCAAGCAGCGTATAGGGGAGCAGTAGCAGTACCCCCTCGGATTGGTGTTCATAGACTGGCGGCAGCCAACGCCCGTCGCAGCCTCGGCTTCACACGTCCGCGTGCGAACGTCTGTGCCCGGATGCAGGGCAATAAATCCTCGACTCTTGTTGCTAGCCGCAGGAGTTCTGACTCGGCGCTCGATAAATTGAATGATTCCTTGTGCAGGAGCGCTCCCCCGCTCGCAACAACCTATTCCCGATGCGCTCGCCTGCAATTTAAACCCAGCGTCTCGCGCCTCGCACGACGCCGCCGAAGGATTAATGAACAGATGAGGCGCGCTGAAATATTGGCTAATGGCATGTCATTAAGTCCGCCATCTAGCGCTGGACCGCGCTCACAATGCGGGCTGCAGCTGGGGGCATACCGCCGGTGCGCGGAAGCATTTCAATTGGTCGCTCAGTAGCCCCCGCCGGCGATGGGTCTCATAAGTGGCCGCTACTGCTGGCTACTGAAATTAGCAGGCGTAATGATGGAGCTGCAGAATCGACCAGGTATTCGCCTGATTGGATGGAATTCGAATTGAATCACTGGGAAGTACGGCAGACTGGGGGACGACGGCACAGGATGCGAGTGATGGAATTTTAATGCACGCGTCCGACGTGTCGCCACGAGCTGATGCTAGTGCGGTGGCGGCAAATTAATGTTAAGTGAACAGAAAGGATTTTCCAATTGGGAGCTTATTCTGTCATTTGTGGGTAATTTACGTGGTGAATGGTGAATGTGGTGGAATTAGAAAATTCCCTTGGATTCGAGAACGGAGGTTGATTTTTTTTGCAAGAGTGACATCTGGCGGGGGATAGGCAAGGATGGAATTTCGTGGACGGTTGAGGCATGTAGCTAGTATTCTTTTCAGAGCCCGTTTTGGTGGTTCGGGAATCGAAAGAATCCCAATTTGAGGAAGTTCATGATTTTCTCACGCCATGCGATGGTGTTGTATCCTTATTTCAGACATTCACATGGATAACGGTGCCGGCAAATAATCAAAAATTAGATTTGAAGGAAGTTGGACAGTGAATACTTCCTTATTATTTCCTCAATCTGTGGTGCTTTAAACAAATCAGTCTTCAGGACGTTTTTTTCTAGAAGTTTTCCAGACTTTAGCAGGCTACTGAGAAGGGTTCTTGAATTACTTTCTTATGCAACTGACCTTGAGTGTCCAGAGAATGACTTGTCCACCAGAGTAAGGCGCATTTTGAACATTTTGAGACCGAGTTAACCATTTTAACCGAGTTTTCTTGCTTGTGACGATTGCATACCCTTTCTTATCGCCATACAAAAATGTCATAAAAGTGTGTTGAATTTTTACTCTTTTGAAAACTTTTTAGAAAAATTGTCATTAGAAAACTGAACTTCACACTTATGATATGTACTGTCGGAAGCAATTAATGCATCACATCCTAGAGCCATTCACTGACAATTTCTTCCCGAGTTTTTTAGTGATTTTGCCCACTGTGAGCGAGGTTCAGTCACTTCTGTCCTACCATCCAACTGTGAGCGATTTTTAGTCACGTTTGTCCTACTATCTGTCTGCCTGTCTACTTAAACTTCACATCGACGTCTCTCATTAGCGAATTGTTTACAAAAATCAGGCTTTTTTTTTCATGTGATACGAGGAACTTTCGGTGCGCATATTTGACGTTCTGAAACCACTATTGCCAACATCATTGCAAATTCTAGTCCCACTATGCATAAGTGAATGATACTCCACCGATTAGACCACATCTCTTCGAGAGACAATGTCTTCGCGCATGTCTCAAGAAGTACAGAACCCCGGAATCTGACTACAAGAAGTTCTATCCTAATGAGGTCTTGTATAACGAAGCAAACGTGAATAGGGTTGATAATTTTATTATTAAACTGATTCGGAGGCATGTTGCACGAGCCATGACCTCTGAGAATGATTTCATATTTGGGGCCTACTACCCAAATGACGAATACCACGAGAACGCTCGCCGAAGGGGTTTTATTCCACCGGAAGCGTTCTTGTATCTTGACCGCATTGGACTGATCCAGGATGCGGAGGCATGTCCACTTATCTACCACGTGGTGAGAAGGACAGTGGACAGGCGACTGTTGTACGATGCCAACGTCGTTAGTCGGGATGCTCTCCGGTTCAGCACATCCATCTCCATCCGTGATAGGATGGACACGGATAAGGACCGGGGGTTCTACTGGTGGTTAGAGCCACACCAGGAACCCCAGCTGTCGTCAGCCTGGTAGGTTAGGGTTGGTCCCCCACGGCCAACTCACATTTAGTATAAGTTAGGTTAAGTTAGTAATTAAGAATAAATATAAAAACTGCACATAATAACAACAAACAAAAAAAAAAAAAAAAAAAAAAAAAAAAAAAAAAAAAAAAAAAAAAAAAAAAAAAAAAAAAAAAAAAGGTTAGTCGTAAGTATATTTAAGTTAGAATAGGATATATTAAGGTAGATTAAGATTTTTTTGTAGAAAATTCCATAGATAGCTAAGTTTTTAAAAAAAAAAAACGTTTTCTTAGTTTTAAAAATAAATAATAGTTTTTATTAATTTTAAAAAAATAACTAGCATTGAAGCCGAAAGGCAAAAACAAATATATTAATAGTTTAGCTTAGAGCGCCCGCATAGAGCCAGTAAGTAGTTATAAGATTTCGATTCTGTCGTGCCTAGGTTAAGCGTTTTATACCTAGTTTTAAGATACTATTAGATAAACAATAAAAAAAATGCCTTTTAAACTAAAAAAAAAAATTAGACCACATCTACCACCTAACGAAAAGACTACAGCAGCTTTAGTTGAGAATGTACACGAAGACCGTGACAAACCAGCAAGGTATTGTTATGTTAAGAACTACATATGTCCTTTCTAGAGTTTAAGCACATGGTCTAGGGAGCCCTGGTTTCAATCAGAAGGCGCTACAAGAAATTCAGCGCCTGCAATAATGGGCCTGTTGAGAATTCATTTTTGGTGAGTCGGCAAAAAAACTGTAGGTCCCCTCTACTCGTGAAAGAACAATACTTCTAGCACAACACAACACCGTTGTGCAGAATGAAATTTTTACAATCCCGGAAACGTAAGAAATGATTTACAGGAGTTAAAAGTAACAAGTGGTTTCGGGCTACCGGAGTGCAATATGCACTTTTTTCTAAAAGTGTGCATTTCATTTTATGGCCTAGAAGAAAAAGTTACATATGTATGTATTTTCTTGTAAATACATCTTTGGCCCTGGACTCTTGTGGTTTAAAGAGCCACTCATTTTTATAACATCGTTCAAGTGCCTGCCATAGGAGGCTTCGGAATAGCGCATTTCCTCATCCGAGGTTTTCAAGACCGGGTTGTGTTACAAACTGTTCGAATGATATTCGCCTTAGGTTGTTGAATTGTTTTCCACCACTATTTTCTATTCCAGTCTGTTATTTGCTGCAATCATATGTATGCCAGTATTCGATCAACTCTCCACTCATTTCCACATGAAATGTATAAATTCTCAGATAACCTAGAAGCGGTGCTTAATAAACGAATTACGACACTCATGATTGTGTTTTTTTTATATAATTGGCGCGCGCTAAAGGGATTATTAAGTAACCTTAAGTGACCGGAATTAAGTAACAGCACGGGCCGAAGGTATAGAGGAAGAGATGGAAAGGAGGTACCGGTGCACATTGGTTTTAAATGCCTGAGGATTGTAATGAGGGCGAAAAGTCGAGCTGGGCAGAGCATTCCATATTCGTGTAGTGCGGCTGAAAAACAAGTCTCTAAACTTAACTGTACGTTTGAAGGTGGGCTTAAGGGTGAATGGGTGGGCATACATACCTAGGCGAGTTTTGCGGGTAAATTCTTGAAGGGGAGGAATGCAACTGGCTAATTCATTAGAGCATTGTCCGACGCAATATTTCGTCGATGTTCTCGCGAGTCGATTGACTTCGCAGCATTAGTATTACCAATAAGTTTTATCGCTCGCTGTTGAATTCTATATAGTAGGTGCAGTGAGGTCTTAGGAGCTCCAGACCAGATAGGAGCGTTATACTCAAGTGTTGGGCGGATGTAAGCCTTATATATTGTTGCCAGATCAAAAGGGGTGAAATATTTCTTGCATCGCTTTAAAAAACCTAGGCATTTCGCTGCATTTTTGGCGATCTCGAATATGTGATCGTTCCAATAAGTGTTGAGCTGATACACATACCGAGGATAGAAAGTCGTTCGGGTTCAGCAATGCTAGAGTCAATCATGGATAATGGCTGATTATTTTGGGAATGCTTGAGTGACAGTAAACAGAACTGGGTCGTGGAAACATTAAATTCAACTCTATTCTTTATAACCCAATCAATTATGCCGTCAAGATCGGAATTTAATGCGCCTTACATACGCTGCCGTTCCAAGTCTATGGCAAAAGTGGAGGTTCGAGAGTCAAGGAACGAATATGAAAATCTGAGGGTCGACCGACAGAAAAAGGGTCCAATGATGCCACCCATCCACACTCCATATCAAGCAGCAGCATTAAAGTACAGGCTTCTAGACAATAACTAACTATCTAAAAAAATTTGTTTGTTAACAAAAACCCGTCGATGACAAAAACATGTTTCACAAGAGAAGGTAATTTCATTATCATTATCATCATTTCCAGAAGCCCATATTTTCACTTGAGCCTTTCGCGGGACAAAGCACGTACGAGTGACCTTCAGGCCGCTCGATCCCTCGCTATCGCCCCTAACTCATCAGGAGCTATTCTCAAGCGCAACCAGCAAGCTTATGGACTTGATGCCACGATCTTGCCCTGGATCTGGAAGTCGCCTATCTGATGGAATCGCGTTTAAGGCAAGTAGTGATGGATCCATACATCCATACTACCTGACCAAACCATTAAAGTAAAAGCTTTTCCTTTCGAAGAAGTTACAGTTTAACATTGATAAACGGCGAGTAACTCCAACATCATCACGGAGAAGTCTCATTTTGTCAGCTTCAAGCTGCTTCTACAAGAAAACTCAGACTTGATCCTCTTATCACTTATAAAAAAGACCCAGATATACCTTGACTTCTCCACCAGTTTCAATTAGACTCCACTCCATAGAGTGCATTGGACATGCTTCTTGGCAATGACCATCATTTCAGACTTGCAGCATCAGCACAAACGGCCACAAGCCTATCGGGTGCGCGCAGAAGTTTCGTCTGGGAGGGTGGGGAACAACTCAGTCATCTGCGAAAAGAAGATGAGTTCTCTCACAGAATCTTTATGCAATTAAAACTGCTCCAAGGCCCACACGCAGAGTGGATGATCGCGCGCCTTAGGTGGGTGAGTGGACATAAAAAGTGAATTATCCGAGATCTTGGACAGATTGCTCCTCTAATCCGCCTGTGCTTGGAATTTTGAGCTGCTGCTGAGGTTGACAGCGAGTTACTCTTCGTGAATTAAACTCCATCCTTCTAGCACTTTTTTATCTTCCTCGAGCTGCTTGCAGAAACTAGAGGACAGCAGTAGCAGTGGTTGCTTCACCTCGGTCAAAAATTTCTTTTTGAACATCGCAGTGTTTGGGCTAGACGAAGGCAATTTGAAAGCATTGTGCAAGCTTAAATTAACTTCTTTCGTTCTCTCCTTTGCTCGATCCGATCTTAAGTCAAAATTTCAAGCTGGAAACAGCCGTCAGTGTCAACCTGTGTGTGTTGACATTAGTGAGTCGAAATCTATTCGACTACAGCCTCACTCTCATCCTCGCCGAATTGAATTTTTCCTACAATCTGTTCTATCGGCTGTCAATTTTATCTCATCCCACTTTGAGCTCCAAGCTTCTGAAAGTCCTACCTATCAATTTGCAAATGAACCACCGCCTCCTGCTGCCCATTACCGCGTTTATTATGATTAGAAGCCTAGAAATCATTTTCTAGCTCCTCCCCGACCCGACTTCGCAAGCCAGAGTCAAGCCATAAAGAAGCGACTCGCTTTGTTGTCGTTGCGTCACCGCCAACCCACCTTCACTCAAACGACCGAGTAAATACAATCATTTCCGAAAATGACTTATTCCCACCAGCCCCTCGTTGTCGATTAGAAAAACCAATTAGCAGCAACCATCCCAGCGCCTCCCGCTCAATGATGCGTTCGTTCAGAAGGCCATCACATCTCCAGCATCGGCTCCGATGGGTGTGCAGCGTTCCAACACGCCAGCGAGCCCGTTCCTTGCACTTAGCTCCACTTATCTGCATAGCCCGGGGGTGCTCGGGCGCTCTTATCGGTATCTGCGCGCGATAGGAATCTCATTAATTGATGTTAAATGCGGGAAAGTCAAAATTATTTCATTGACGGTGGCGTGGCGCTACCGCGGCGCTAGCTATCGGCACGCGTAAATCTCGTCGGGGTCTCCTTGAAATGCTTTTAGGCCCGGCCCGCTCTGGTGAATAGAGAGATCTATTCGCGGACTGCACACGCCGCACTGCTACACTGCACACAAAGGAGGGGGAACCTGTTCCCCAACACCTCTTATCAGGGGCGTCAATAATGGCGTACTCTGTGCCGTGCAACGAGGGAGACGGCCGTCTATCGACGCTATAAAACTCTCAAAAGTGATTCTGAATTAAAATTAAACGAATCACCGTGAACGGACCGTAATTCAGGGGCCGTAAGTGGAAAATTCAATAAAAAATCAAATTGCCAGCAGTAAAGCTTTCGATAGAAATCACAATTACGGACACATTCGCACCTGGGAAAGCGGGTCACCGTGTGCGGTGGCCGGGTGCCTTTGACTGCGGCCGTGGGCTGCTGCTGTTCGTGCCCACCTCTACGCCAGGCTTCCACTCACTCCCCGGCGCCGCGCCACTGGTGTGAATTGATTGACTTAATCGAACAAATCAAATACTGATGGGCTGAGTTTTATGTTATGGCTCAACTGGACCGGCCACAGTGCACCGTGGCAGTGGCGGTGCATTAAGGCGGCGTTTGCACCCAGCGCTGATGCAAAGACTTGTTTCCTTGTGAGGAAATGCAAATTCCATTATCGAGGTGTCGGGCTTTTGTGTTTTTTTTTTTTTTTGTTGTTTCCTATCGATTGTGCTGGACGTTGGTTCGCCCCGTTGTGTGGATTTTGTGGACAGATTGAGTTCAAGGAGATTGTTTGCTTCCCTGATGTGAAGACTGTTTTCAAAATATGAACACATATCCAAATCAAGCCACAGCCATCAGCCATCAAGCGGGCGGAGATTGGAGATTTATATTCTACTGCAGTCCTCTTGGCTTTCGCTCCTCTAGGCTAGCCAGACGCATAGTTTCATATTTTCTCCTTCATTTCATTCCACAGAGACTTCACACTCGGGACATTTTGCAAAAATTTCAAACACACTCATCACATCATGTAGCAGATGAGCGGCTTGCTATATGGCCACTATCCTCGGCTTGTTTCATCATAAACAACAAGAAAAAAATTCACAGAAAGGATTGCCATCACTGAATCGCCCGAAAGGACCTGTCAGCCAAACGACAACGCAAACAAAAAATCACAAGCATCCACTCCCATTCCCAAATCCACTCCTTCCCACACACACCCCTCTACACACACAAGGCACACATGTCCTGCCGAGAGATACGAACCAATCATCTGAAAGGCGACGAATCCTTGCGGAATATGTGAAGAAAATCCCGACAATGTGCGGTGGTGGCGTCGGCGGCGACGACGAAAGAAGATGGTGGATGTCAAGTTGTCCCCGGTACACGTGTGCACGTCCTCACTGTGCGCGGAGTAAAAATCGTATTTTTCTTATCCGTCTGACGAATCGGGCACGATTCGTCCGGGGATGGTTACCCACATGGAGCGAGGCGGACGTATGAGTGCGTGCTGTGTGCTACCCATATCACACCCACAGGATAAGTGGAAAATCTCTTTTTATTTTTTTCGCTTCTCTACGTAATCTCTTGCAGGATACACACAGACAGGGCTTGAAGGGCAGTGCACTGAGTCTCGGCGGCAAATTGAAATAAATTGGCAGCAGCAACTCCCGAGGAGTATGTTTCTTCGAATTTCAAATTGAATGAGTTGCGCTCGTAAGGTGGCGGAGGCAGGGAAGTCCTGTGTCAAGGGTATGCGTCTGACGAACTAAAAATACGATGGAGTCCCCCGCTCATTGAATGGGGAGCAGGATGCGACTCACCTGTTTAGTGAACCGGCAAAACTTGAGGGATGCGAGACGCGCCTGAATATGGATTATTGTGTGCAATCAAATCAATCATCATGAGATTTGAGTGTGCCGCGTCAAGGAGATGTCTGTTGTACCGGTTGGGACCGGGATGAGATGAGCAATGATTGCGTACGTGCATCAGTTGCGGATTGTTAATGAGGTGGGAGTGGAGTTTAAAGAGTGGTACGGCTAAAATTTGGTTTTAGATGCTGACGGAAGCTAGATTTGATTCAATTCTTTAACCGATCATGACAATTGTCAGGCGAAAATGAAATGACTGAAAGGCGGCAGAAGATGACAGTTGACAGATGAAATTAGAAAAGTTGACATTGAAAAACGACTGATGAAAAATGGCAGTTAAGAAATTACAAATGACAAGGTGACATCCGACAGATGGCGTACAGATGACAGATAAAATAAAAAAAAGATGACAGATGAAAAATGACAGTTTAAAACTGACAGATGACAAGTAACAACCGACAGAAGGTGGAAGATATCTGACAAATAACTGATGGCAGAGGAAGGATGACAGGCGACGCATGAAATATGACAGATGACAGAAGGAAAATGACGGGTGATAAGTGAAAGATGCCAACTGACAATTGGCGGATGACAGACGTCAAACAAGTAGCACATGACAGACTAGTTGAGAGATGAAAGATGACAGAAGAAAAATTACGCCTGATAGGTGAAAACTTTTTCAGAAGGAAAAGACAGTTCGCAGATGACAGCTTGTAGCGATAGGTGACAGATATCATTTGACAGTTGGCAGATGACAGACGTCAAACAATGTGCAGATGACAGTTAGCATATGACAGAGTTAAAATAACAGATAGCAGACGAAAGATGTTATATGACAGTTAGTAAATACAATTTTAAAGATGACACACGATTTATGACAGATGAAAAAGAAAAGATGCTAAACGACATGTGTCTAAGATGGTGGAAGAATCTGAATTTGATTCCATACAATTACTTCTGAAAAGGTAGAAAATGAGGGACAATTGATAAATTAAAGATGAAACATCAAAGATGACAGGTGAAAAATGACAGACACAAAACCTAGAGAGGAAAGAAAATGGCAGGCAATAGTTGACAGATGTCAATTGATATATTGCAAATGCAGTAGATCAAATGACATTTGGCTGATAAAAGATGTCAAATGACAGTTGGCAGATGATTGATGGGATATGTCAGATTATTTAAATGAATGAAAGAGAAATAACTGAAGGTGACACACAATTGTAAGGTAAATAAAAGGAAGATGAACGGCAGCCAGTGAAAACTGATACCGTTATTGGTATATGCCATTGTATGTAATGGCGAATTAAACAATGACAACTGACGGCATTTGACATTAAATAGACAACATGTGACATCCTAAAATTTTCGACTCAAAAGTAGCAATATCATTTGTCAAAGTTTGGATTTGACAGATAGATGGTGAAATAATACTGTCAAATGTGTGCAACATTTCGGAGTCCTCTGCCATGACATTATATATTTTAACTATGTACATGTGACAACAAAACAACATGCTAATTGACAACAGGCATCAAAAATTGCCAGACGTCAGATGAACATGACAGTTTGTAGAGATGAAGAGTTGTAAACACATCATTCTAGTTACCTGGCAAAGTTTAAGATGACAACGGATGATCTAACTTAACAGCCGTCAGTAGCTACTGACAGATGCGAACTCCACAATATTTCCAAACTGTCTTCGACTTCGACCCACCATAGAATTTCAACGTCAAACGTGTTGGATAAAAATCAGAAATGGAACGTGGAAGTCATTGTGCACACTACACACACACCTTCTCTCTCTCTCTTTCTCTCCGCGTTACCATCTAGATGAAAGTTCCCTTCTCCAGCACAGAGAGGCGACTTCCATACCAAACGATCGGCAACCTTCACGTTCAACCTCTTTTCATACTTTCCAAGCCGAAGCCAAAGCCGATACCGCCTTGATAGCGGCTTTAATCACTCAGTGCCTACGATCTCGATTAACCTGCAATTCATTACGGTCACACTCGACAACCACTCACTGCCGCGCAGCCGCCACTGTCCGCGCCAGGAATCCCAAATCGAACATTTCCGATTACCACCACCACCGCCGCTGCCGACACAGCCGGTCAAAGCCACTTAACCGCAACACCTCCGTCATCCCCATTCCAAAGTTTACAGATCTCCTCCAATTTAATACCACCACGTCGTCCATTAAAAATCCATTCAATCCATTCAACCACCACATGGGGCTGGCATTTCAATTTTAATCGTATCTTCGCGAACAGGCTGCGGGCAACCACTAGCATCTTTATGGGGCCCATAAAATCTGAAAAGCCATTGTCTAGCTGTCCGCGCGGCTTCGGGAAGCATCCACCACGGAGATCGACATCGCCGATTTCCGATCGATGTGCATAGCGAGTGCTGTCGTAGAGATTGGCAGCGGCGACGGCGGTGCGGCTTCGGCACCGGCAGCAGTTGGCCGAGATGAATGGGAATCCTCCCGAGTCCCCCTGTGTAAGGCAGTCAGTTGGGCAAGGTCACCGCGAACATTATGCAACGTCAAAAGGTTAATTGCCTCCAAGGAGTTGTGCAATCGCTGGCCAAACCAGTGCTCCTCCGCCATCAATGACAATTAGGAGGTGATGTATTCGGGCCATTAAATCGGTTAGTGGGATGGACGTGGCTTTGCTCTGGCCCGATGAGCGGCTCTAATCACGGCGAAATGGGTGAAGTTCTTTTGCGTTTCTGGGAACGTGATGGCCGGACATTTGTCGGCAATTAGTCTTTCAGCCGGACCGAGCCGATGACGATGGCATACATCTTAATGAGGGCCCGAGCTGGGATGGATTGGAGGTTGGGGTACCATAAATTGTAATTTATTGGCACGTCAGTTCGATGTGATTGATGTCGGAGTGGCGAGGTATTCGTTATCCATTTTCCGGTTTATGTAATGAGCGGCTCTCTGTGTGGACTGTACGGAAAGCTAGATTGTGTGCAAGTGAAAGTGTTGCGTCTAATTGAGCTCTTTGCCGGAAATGAAGATCATAAAAACTTGCATGTGGCGATGGCTTATGGAACGGAGTGCAGTTATAGACTGACTTAATCTTCTTGGAGTTAAGGGTGTTATGGAAAAACATATGGACACACATTTTGGGACTGCCTCGGCAACTTTAGGCGTGTTTTTTTCGTAGCTGTGTACACAGTTCGGGTGGCATTCCAAGAACTTAGACATGCTTAAGTGAATGCAATTTTGAAGGGTTTTTTGAAAATGACTGATGGCATTGAGTGACTACTTTAATATCTGAACTTTATCCTTGTACTGTAAATAAAAGCCTCAACAATCAAGGGCGAGGATCAGTGTCGCCTCGTCCACAATGTGGTCACTTTCAATTGAATGGTTACGTTGTATTTGGGGTGATGATATCCTGAAGTAAATGCTGAGACACCGTAACATCCACAAAGTCTTACTATTTGGTTTGATTTTTGGGTGGGTGGAATACTTACTCCGTACTTCTTCAAAATCGATGCTGGCTAGCACATTATAGTCAATGGTGATCGCATTACTCACTTTTTCGTTCATCAACTGAACATGATGTGCAAGAGTTGTGGTTTCAACAAGACGTTGCAGCATGTCACACACCTTGTACCACAATTTATTTATTGAACAAAACGTTTGGTAACCAGATAGTTTCAGGTTTCTAACCCATGAATTGGCCTCCAAGATAGTGCGATTTAACGCCGTTTGACTATATCCTGTGGGGATATGTGAGGTCCACTTGGAGAACTTCGCCGAGTTATTGTCAATATACGGCTACAAATGTTAGAAAAATCATCGAAAATTAAATTTCCAGAGTAGACTATGCCTCAGCTAGGCCTGACGGTATAATAATAGTAGAGTGGCACTGAAGCCCACAAGGGACCAAGGGCTAGATTTCAGAATATCTACTCGCCATGAGTGTACTTATGTTCTCTTAGGACTTGAAGTGACTTACAGTTTGTTGCCAACTCCGAACGACGAGGTTTGAAAAGCGTTTCATGGATAATTAGTACTCTTTGAGCGTTGTCAGCAACTCGAAAGAGATGGTGCCGTGTATAAATGCGAGGCTTTTCAGCTTTTCGTCCGAGAATCGAACCTAGACCTTCTGCGTGTGGGTCGACGCACCGGCCTGACGGCATAGTCATATTTAATTATTGGACACATGTCCAACTTCTTGACCACGAGAACTTTGTCTATTCGCGTAGCATGAAACTTTCGGGGCGCGTGGTTACATTTGTACATTTGTAAGGGTCTTAATCGAAAGAGATAAGTGGATGAGTTAAAAAAATAAAAAGCAAAAGATCTGTTGGTATTCCTACTTTATTTAGGGTCCAACTGTGCATTCTCTGCTGTATTTATATGTTCATATCCAAAAACTAAAATACATGCTGTTACTTTATATGGAGGCATTTCGGAAGAATCTTACGATCAGATGACCAAAGAAGAGATAGATAGAGTGAGCAACGATATATAAAGGGTGATTTTTTAGCTATTATCCTTTTGGCAACACTGGCCTAAACAGCTGACGCACGTTTCGTGTTTTGTTTCACTGTCCAACATCTTCAGTTTGGTCTATAATTTAAATTACAAACGAACAAAGCTTGCAAATTATTGAATTTTATTATCAAAGAAAGTTCATCGCGCGCAACATTGTGTTCAGCGACGAAGCTCATTTTTGACTCAATGGGTCCGTAAATAAGCAGAATTGTCGAGTTTGGAGTGAATATCAGGCATCAGGCATTACAAGACCTACCAATGCATCCAGAAAAAGTCACAGTTTGGTGCGGTTTATGGGCTGGTGGCATCATTGGGCCATACTTCTTCAAAGATGATGCGAATCGTAACGTAACTGTGAATGGTGGGCGCCACCGTGAGATGATATCCAACTTTTTTTTGACTTGCATGACATGCGGTTGCAACAACACGGTGCCACATGCCACACAGCACGCGCAACAATGGACTCATTGAGAGGCGAGTTCGGTGAACATTTTATTTCACGTTCGGGACTGGTCAATTGGCTGCCTAGATCGTGCGATTTTACGCCTAATTTTTGTGGGGCTTTGTTAAAGCTCATGTCTATACAGACAAGCTCGCATCAATTGACGCATTGGAAGACAACAGTGAAGCATTTATTCGTGAGATACCGGCTGAAATGTTGGAAGGAGTATGCCAAAATTGGACTAAGCGGATGGACCATTTGAGGCGCAGTCAAGGTCAACATTTGCATGAAATAATCTTCAAACATAAAATTAAATGGGCCGTACTATCGATTCAAATAAAGATTTCATGCATTTTTCTGAATTTTATGTGTTTTTCTCGAAAAACTTTCCTATAACTTTTAAAAAATCACCCTTCACTCTGGCTTACTAGTGTAGTATTAAGTATGAGATTTTATTTTCGAACTATTCGACCAAATTATATGTGAAGAAAGAAAATGGTTTCTTATAAAAGAAATTTATCTTTCTCTGTAAGGTACTCTTTGCCTTAAGAGACAGTATTGTTTGACAAATGCACTCAACGTACTTATCTTAGTTTTAATGCTTATTATGGCACATAGCCGTCACATCCTTCTTGTTTGTAATGATTGAAAGAAACACAATGTTTACATTGTTCAAAGATGTGTGTGGAAATTCGTATTTTGGAGATTTTTTTAATCTGCGAAATCTGCTAAGAACAATAGAAGCATGAAGTAAATTGGGAAGGGCGTTGAAAGTATGATTGGAGAAAGGGAATGGATCACTTGATTCAAAAGCACTCCTTCCCAACTTTTGGCGTCCAAGTGGCCTTAACAGTATGACAAATGTTCCTGAAGTTCCCCGTTTGTATCCTCCATCACTAACATTCGTCGACGGGACCGTACAGCAGGCGCTTGTTAATGTATCAAGAATCTACTCTGACGGTGTACTTATAAAAAAATTGTGAGTGCGCAGTGACTATGCCACCTAACGCCGTTTTCTTGCAATGGCCGACAAGTGTTCAAATCTCTATTTTCTTCTCATTCTCAGCAGTTCATTTCATATATACTATCAACTTCAAGGTTGAAGGACAAGGAAAATTTTCAGTTCAAATTTTTGGAATTAACTGATTTCATGAAGAGTGTCACCGGCTATTTTTCCAGACAAATATATTCAGAGCAATGAATCCTAGCTGGTTATAAACACTTTAAGCGACTAGTGTCCTTTGCATTAGTCCCCACACATGTTGTTGCTGTTGCCTTGTAGGTAATTGCGTCGCCCCATACGCCGAAGATCCCAGGTTCAATTCCCTGACTGAACACCTCGCATTATGTTTAGTCCGCACACGACTAGGAAGATATTTGACAGACGCTATCGTAAAGCGGTCATAAGCAAATCTTTGCAGGAGATATGAAATTCTTCTTCTTCTTCTTGTGGCGCAATAGTCCGGGGTGGACCTGGACTTCAACCAACATGCCTCTCCAGCCAGCACGATCTTTCGCCACCTGCCGCTAGTTGCGCACTCCAAGTTGGTTGAGGTCCTTCTCCACTTGTGTGCGCCACCTTAGCCTTGGCCTTCCTCTGTTGCGTTGTCCCAATGGCTCAGTTTTGAAGACTTTTCGGGCCGTAGCAATGGTGTCCATACGCTCTATATGACCTTGCCATCTTAAGCGTTGTATCCGAACGCGCTTGACTAGGCGCATGTCGGTGAACAGCCCATAGAGTTCGTCGTTAAATCTTCTTCTCCAGATGCCATCAACGCAAACAGGACCAAAAATCGCACGCAAAACTTTTCTATCGAAAACACTAAGGGTTTCCTCATCCATCAGAAATACTGTCAATAAATTAATACGAAGTAAATAAAGGAAGAAAGTCATACAGTCACGCATTTAAATACGACCCCAATCTTTTAATGGGGAGACTAGCTAACTGGAACAAGCTTGAAAGGAATGCCAAGTTGGATTGACTTTTAAGCAGCTTGAAAAATTAGCACCGATAGCGAAGAAATCGGTTTTTGCCTCTGCTCCAACTCCTGTTCCAACTCTCACCTATGGTCATAAGATTTGTATAATAACCGAAAAAATAGGTTCGCAAACACAAGCTGCTAAGATGTGATTTCTTCGTGCTGTTCGAGAGCTACTTACAGGGATTGGGTGAGAAACGCGAAAGTGTGCGGGAACTCAATATTTTAGACGGTTAGGACTATTCTTCAATGGTATGGTCACATGGTATAGATGTACCCTTTATCAAGACATCTGTCGTGTGTCTTAGATGTAATTCCATCAGGTAAGTAGTCCCCCCAGCAACCGCTTGGCAGTCCCAGTGCGAGGTGGTTGAATCACGTCCATGGACTAGCCTGGTTGTGCTTGGGAATAGCTCCTGATGAGTTAGAGTTGACGGTCGAGGATCGGCTAGTCCGGAGGTCTCTCATGCGTGCAGTGGTCCAATTATGACGAATCCCAACTATGACATCTTTATAGTTGATACATCACTTTAAAATGCTATTGGACCAAAAATGCACCGTCAAGGCCAAACAAATACAACAGGGCCGATTCTTAAACTACTCATGACGTCAAAATCGTATTCCACCACCAAGAAAGCGAGGTTGTTCAGCGTCCTCTCGCCGGAATGGGTTGCCATCTTTGGTTGAACTATAAGAGAACTTCGAAAATTGGCTAAACAAGTTTCTCGACACCAAGGTGGGCTATTCTTTGTATCGATCGTATTGGTCGGAGCTTAAGAGGCGCTCTAAAATTATTTTCAATTGAAAAACTACACCTCTTAGTGGATGGCCAGAAGTAGACCTTTGAAAACCTCGCAAACACAGCCCAGCCAACTCCATCGTGCCCTCATTCACGTCACATGTTAATTTCCTTCTTGAGAGCATTTCAAACTGCAACAAACCGCTGTGACCTCAGCCACCATGGCGGCATAGCAACATGAATGCAGCAGCCATCACCGCCAGCATAAGACGCCGTGACGCGAATCCCTCAAAAAATATGTTTTGCACTAGACTGTACAAAATATTACACATTCCAAGCGATATTCCTTGCACACGTCCCCAGTGCATGCCGGAGAGCGCACTTATTCAAGTTCACCACCGCAACCGCCCACCCCCGGCCGGGATGACATTTTAAGTGCATCTTCCAAAGCGTCCTCCCACACCAGGGCCCGCATGCAGGCGCACATGCATATGCGCCTCCTCCTCCTCCTTCGTCTTTTGAGCTTTCATTTTTTCGAAGGACAAAATGAATTCATTTTCTCCGCTTTTCACGGCATTCCATTTTTGCCTGAAAACAACTCTCATAAGGATAATGATGACGACGACGCTTCATATGCTCGAGGTGGTGGTGGTGGAGGTGGTGGAGGATGGGCGCGAGGTGTGTGCATGTGTGAATCTCATTGCAAGGCAGGCACATGCGAGATTGGACAGGAACAAGAGGCTTTTGGAGATTTTGTCTTCTCCTTCGTTGTTGTCGTCGTCGTCATCGTCAGCGCCTTCCTATTTGCTGTTTGCTCCTCACAAAGAGTCACCCACACTATCCGCCCGCCCATACGTGCCTTGGTTATTCGTCATCCATGCACAGAGGCATGCGGCGGCTGTTGGGTGGTGGAGAGTGCAATTAGATTTTTTTTCGCCTCCTTTCAAGGCTATGCGAGGAAGGACCTTTCCACATTTGCTCTGCACTCACCCACACAGGCGCATCCGTCATTGTTGAGGGTCCTTCGGGTGGTGTGCCTGTGCGAAACCTCTTAAGAAGATGGCGCGAAAATAAGTCAGCTTCTCCGTGATAACAGCAGCGTCATCATCCCTTTAGTGCGGCGCGGCGCGGCGCGGCGACTAAGGCGGTTTGGGGCTTGGGGGTTGGGTATCATGTACTAGTCAATTCTTTTCAACAGCCGCAGAAGAGGGACGGTTTTTTTTTTCTGCGAGAGCTCCCCTGCGACGTGCACGGGGTGTTGTTGGAAAGTGGCTTGAGGTGAATTTTCATTTCATTTTTCTCGTGCAGCTGAGTGAAAAACAAGTCGTCCTCCACCACCGGCGCGCTGTGGTGGATGTGAGCGACTTGAAGGGAAATTGTTTCTTGTAGCCAGTGTGCATGGGAAGTGATGAAAGTGATGTGGCGCACAAAGACTCCTCAACCACTTCAGAACAAGAGAAATGGGGGTGGCGCGGATGAATGAAGAAATGTTTTCAAGAAGTTGGCGTTTTTTTTCTTTTTTACACATTTACTTGGATATCCTTGTGTGGGGATGCTGGGATTTATGAGGACAATAGCTTATGACATGTGCATACATATGCAAACACAATTTTCATTCTTTTGTTGGTGCTGGTGGTGGCTGGTTGGAGGGAATGGCACTTACGTTGCGGGTTTCGTAACTGGCTGCGGGAATAGCTTATCGACTGCAGTTGCTGCAGTTTGAGGAAAATTTAAGGTTTTCAAATTTAGGCGGTTTTCAGCAGTTGACAGTCTATTTTTTTTCTCCTACCATCACTCGGGTATTGGGAGTGGAATAAAGAGCCGTCAGAACTTGTCAGATAGCAGTCTGGCAGAACTTGTCAAGCAGTACTGAAGAGTGATAATTTTCAACGGATTTTGATAGGACGCGTACATCACCCTGTGCAGTTAAGGAAAAAACATGAAACACTAGTAACAGCAGTTCGATAAAAACTTGCGACTTATTCGCTATTTCTGGCGCAGGCGGAGGGAAGAGGTTGTCCTTACGCTTGTACAGGGATGTGAAACCGGACTCGGAGAAAATTTTTTTTGGGGCATGCGACCCCAAAAGGTTTTTAGAGTCTCGCCTTTTGAGGTCGGCAGTAATCTGTAGGTCCTTTCTAGTAGTCAGAGAACCATTTCACGTAGAAGACGAGTAGTTGGTAAAGAACCTTGGCCCTGGTCCCATGTTGGCTACTGCAACACTGGAAGATTTGACTCTGTTCGCATTGGTGGCATCGGGAGTAGAAGGCTTGAGGTTACTCTACGGTATGCGCCGAGCCAAGCATATACGGACACATCCCTTATGATGACTAGGTGAAGTAAAGCGCTGCAACCCGAAGAATCTGCGAATCCGACCTATTTAGACAACGCAACGGAGGACGTCAACGGCAGAGACGGCGTACGCAAGTGGAAGTGGGGCTCAACCAACAACTTGGTGTGGAAACTTGGAGTTAGGGGACAATAGACCCTGCTAAATGGAATTTCATGTTGGTTGAGACTCAGGTCCATCTCGGACCTGCTATGTCCCCTGAAGAAACGCAGGAAGCCAAAAAAATGGAAGGAGGATCACTCAATAAGTCCCGGGACATATAGGAGGCGCCACTTACAAAAATTTTTCATTCTATATTAATTTTTTTGTTAGTGGCATATGTTCCGGGACTTATTGAGTGTTGTGTAACAAGTCTATTTAGTACAAGTGACTTACAATTACTTACTTACTTACTTATCAGGCCGGCGACCCAATGAAGGGTCAGAGCCTGAGCAATTGCTGCCTTCCATCGCTGACGGTCCTGGGCACGCTGCTTCCAGTCATCAAGGCCAGGAGGCTCAGATTCGAAGACCCTCTTCTTTGGAGCGTTGCTGTCCATGCGTTCGATGTGCCCATGCGAGCCAGTGTAGTCGACGGGTTTTTTCCTTCCGGACTACATCCAAATCCTGGTACGGCTCGTAGAGTTTGCGGTTATGTCTTCTCCTCCATTCACCTTCCTCGCAGACGGGACCATATATCCGACGTGTAATTTTTCCTTTGAAGGCACCAAGAATCAGTTCTGCAGATTTGCTTATCGTCCAGCTCCATAAAGAAGGACTGGCAGTATAAGGGACTTACAATTAGTGAGGGAAAAAATTATGCAATGTGTCGAAAAGCTCACAAAAATTCGCCAAACAAACATTTTAGCTCCCTGCAACCCCCATACTTACGAACCTTATGGGCTGTACAGTGACATGCGTCTAGTCAAGCGTCTTCGGATACAACGCTTAAGATGGCTAGGCAATGTAGAGGGTATGGGCACCACTGCTCCGGCCGGAAAAGTCTTCGAATTTGAGCCATTGGGACAACGCAACAGAGGACGGCCTAAGGTAAGGTGAAGCACACAAGTGGAGAAGGACCTTAACCAGCTTCGAGTGCGCAACTGGCGGTAGCTGGCGAAAGATCGCCAGGTCCACCCCGGGCTGTAGTGCCACAACAAGAAGAAGAACCTCCATACTTAGGGTCACTGTAGGATAAGAAATACATTTACGATTCGACTTGGGTAGTAGTAACGGTATTTGTTTGAACGTCAACTCCTAGAATCGACGACCAAAATATTGGCATATTGACATATTGACAATGAGAATATCAAAAAAGGATAAATTTGACTTCATATAAGAGAAAACATGTGTGTCAACTTAAAAGCGCCAACCGAGGGTGTATGAGGGAAACGTACGGCAAATGCCACTACTCCGCCATCACCTCACTTTATCTGAAAGTGTCAACAGGGGCCATTTTGACTGACAAGATAAGACATTTTTTTGAAAATCTTACTTGTAGGATAACTTGTCGATGGCAGTCTCGAACAATGATATCGGCAGCAAAACATCTAAATTGTAAACTGTGGTCCAACTCTAATGCACGCTGTTAATTGTGAGGCACACCTAAACGTAAAGTTTGTTTTGGCCAACTTATTTTGACATTTCTTTATTTCAATGTTTGATACACTCAACCATAGAGAGGTACACAATTGAACAGGGCGTTAAGATTGTAGAAGCCTTTTACACAAATGGGCACTTCATGAGTTTTTGGTCAGCATTTTACTCGTTCACAAACGAAATTGCCGCATTTGGGCAGATGAGAATCCACGAGTGATTGTTCAAAAAAGCCGATACATTTACAATGAGCGACAACATGCTGCGATTTTTAGGCTGGCGTCATTATCATGCCGTACTCCTTCGAAAATGAGATCTGCCTAGCAATTACCGTGAATGGTGTTCGCTATCGCGAGTTGATAACGAACTTCTTGTGGCCAGAAATTGAGGATATGAACCTGGACTCACGTCGACATGACGATCTAAATTGACCATCACACTCATGTTGGACTTTTTTTTTCTTCTTTTTTCTTCTTGTAGCGAAACAGTCCGGGGTGGACGTGGGCCTTAACCAACAAGCGTCTGTAAACAGCTCGATCTTTCGCTAGCTGTTTTCAGTTGGGAAGTCCCTTTCCACTTGCGTGCTGAGTCGCGGTCTTTCTCAACTGCGCCATCCCTCGGGGGTGGATTCGAAGACTTTTTAGGTCGGAGCGTTGGATTCCATCCCCTCTACATGACCTGGCCATCTCAATCGTTGGATCTTCACTCTTCTGGCTTAGTCGATGTCATTGAACAGCTCGTATAGTTCATCATTATATCTCCTCCCCCGCTCACCATCTATGCAGACGGGACCGAAAATCACACGAAGAATTTTCCTCTCGAAGCAACCAAGAGCAGCTTTATTCGGTTTTGACAAAGTCCATGTCTCCGTGCCATACAGCAGGACTGGGACGATTATAAAGCGTTACCTTGGTTGTTCGAGAGAGGGATTTGTTTACAAATTGTTTTCTTAGTCCAAAGAAGCAGCGATTGGCACGAGTTATCCTTCATTTGATTTCAGCGCTGGTGTCATTGTCTGAATTGATGGTGGTGCGGATAAATTTATGTATTCACATATTCTAACCAAATAAGGCTTAGCAAGTTTTTAAGTCCCACTTGTCCCATTGGGAACCACTGTGATGCCACCTAACCACATTTCCAGGTTCGTTGGGGTCCTCTGAATTCTACCATATCCTCTACCCATTACTGATTGAGCCAGTTAGTTTTCCTAAGGGGTTTCATGATCTGTCCTTTTTTTACTTCATCTAGGATTTTGTAAAAGTATTCACCGATCGTGCTCTTTCCGACAGTTGCAAGAATTAGACAGCTACGGGGGTAATATATGATGGCTTCCTCATGTTTCTCTTTCTTTCATCTTTTAATTTTGTTCATTCTGAGCTTTCCCCGATCCCAAGTTTTCTTGCATGGTTCCCCATTAGGCAGTGAAGGACGAGTACACTTGTAATCGGACGCATCTCACTATCCAAATAAATAGAACTTCTGCTAAAATTGCCCCAAGGTTCAAACTGAAGTGGAATCCCAAGGGTTTCAGTATGTAGCACCAGTTATAATAGATTGACACATTTTCAAAAACCACAATCGTCTTAAAGTTTCCAACCTGTCACATGTCTCCAGTACCTCTAGTGGTGCTGAAAAGCTGCTCAAACTCCATCTTGAAATTCTCGCTCGTGTGTCACTTTGATTAGCTTCACTCTTGGCTAACGCTTAGCCTGAGGGCTTAACGACAGAAGTCTGAGTTCTATCTCTCTCCCAAAAAACTTTGCTCAGGCTATGTCCGATTTCAATCTAGACTTTTTTTTCTCACTCCAGAGCAAACTGGTCGAAGATTTTGTTTGATTTTCTTCTTCTCCTTCGTTAAGACGACACGTTTTCCACACATTTCACTGAGGAATTCCAAAATTTTCCACCACCCCAGTCCCTTCCCAACTCGTTCCCAAACATTTTTCTACAGACCTCCATATGCGACGCAGAGAAAGCGATCCAATCCGTATTCCCGCCGCGCACCAAATAGATTCATATTGTAAAAGTCGATCATTAATTTATTACAGCCTCAGTCTTTTCCCCCAAAAAAACGAAAAATTTCCAGACTTTCACAATCCCATGGCTCCCAAGCATTCCGAGAACGTGATCGGTCCTCGATGAGATTTTCCGAAAATCTGTATGTGCCGTGGCCAGCCGCCTCTTCGGGGTCATAAATCCATTTCCCATGCCGTCGCGAGCATGCCCGATTAGGCCCGACTTTCAGCGGTCATTCATTTTGACAAAATTAATATGCCCAATGAATATCGTCAACCTGTAGGCTGCTTAAATCACTCTGCGCCGAGACAGAATATGTGGCTGTCCGTCCGCGGTGCAGTCGGAGCGCCTGCGTGGCGGCCGAGCTAGCTGTGGAAATCAAACAATTTCACAGGCGGTCCGGCTACTAGCAACCGCTGCCGGATTGGCTGGCAATTTATTACACATCTCGAGCGCGCTGAATGGACGGCTCTGCCAAACGTTCCAGACGGTAACAATGGGACCCAATCGGAACGCGGTGGTGGTGCCCCACACCGGCGAATACTAAATTAATCGGCCGCGACGCTGCGGTGGGTTTATCGCTTGTAAACGCTCAGAAAAATTATTGTAATGAGGGGAATTATTATTGTCTGCCTCCTGTGCCGCCGCTGCACTGCCACCGTCTGGGCGGCGGGGGCAATGAGTTATCGTGAATAATTTTAATGGCCGATTGTGGCCGTTTGTTAGAACGGACCGGGTGTGGGATTGTTGGTGGAGGAGACGTGATCGCAGCTGCCTGGGGGTGAGCGCCATGGTGGCATCTCATAGAGGGTCACAAGCCACTCCGACGCACGTTGGCTGCTTTAAATGTCATGGGCTTGGTTTCTAGACAATCTTTGGAACTCCTCGTAATTGTTTGACGCTCCTTTCTCAAACTCAATTGAACCTTAGAGTCTTTGGAGTGATTTCAGTCAAGCTTGAGGGAAAATTCTCTCACCCCATGCACATTGAAAAACCTATGGTCTCAACTGAGGTCTGAACCCTCTGCCTAATGCTCCCTAAATGCTGCCCCAGAGATTTCACACTCTGCGAAGGAGATTCCTTAAGACAATCGCCGTCATTAGAGTCATCGTGCTCAGGAAAACCGCAGACAGACACTGATGCTGACTGACTGCATCTCAAGTAGACATTCATCTAAGCCGAGCACCACCGCCCAGATCCTTGGGCCATCACATCGCCTCACAAAGCAAAGCATCCTGTAATTACACACATATCCCTCAGCCTCAGTCAGACACTCACTTTTGTCAAGTGAATCCTTCATTTGAAATTAATGATCCACCACACACCCTAACAAGGTACTTTGTGCACCATGTTTACCCGATGTAATGAGATCCAAGTGTCAACATAATCACAGTTCGCTTTTCATCGCTCGGCCCATTCACGGGTGCAGTCTGGCCGTGGGCCGTGTGACGGATGCTGCAGTAGTTACTTGCACTCTTCGGCACTCGGGAACAAAGCGACGTGAATCTGTTTCACCAAAATCCCTTTCACCCTTAAGTGCATCTGCAAAGCCTCCGTTTGGGAGTCCTTTTCTTCTGGCACTTCTTTTCAATTAATTCAGAAACCCCCGCCCAGCGCAGCTCGGCCGCACCTGCCGATGTTTGAATGCTTCTCAGGACATTCACGAAATGCACTCACCGCCACGCCGCATCGCCCGCCCGCTTGGCAACACAGCGGCAGCAGCAACTCAAATTGTTTCCTTCACTTCATTCACAAGGAGCGCTGTGAATGCTGCGCACCGTGCTGACTGGTCCCGTGATGGGGTGCATGTGCACATGAAAGGAAAGGATTCGACTATACAACTCGGCGCAGGATGCTTTTGTTTTAATGAACATTTTTTTCCAATTTCATCCTGCCACCACGGTTCGTGCTGCTGGTGGGAGATGGAATTTAGAACAAAGCCGCGAAATATAATAGCGAATCCATTCAAACGAGCGAATATCCTTGAAATTGCGCCGGCGAATAAAAACAGTGGGTTTGAAGTGAAGGCAGCGGCAGTAGCCTTTCCATTAATGTTGGCACATCGGAGTGGGGGTTGGAGGGGGCGGGCATTTCTTTTTGAGGGCAGAGTGCACTTACACGTGGTGCGCATTCACGCGCCTGGAGGTGGAAGATAATCGAGTGTGAACTGAAATGCTCTGGACTGAAGATTGCAACTGCGGAAGAAGAAGAAAGCGCGAGAATGGGTAAACTTGAGTTGATCGTCGATGATGGTGATTTTTGAAAATGGTAGGACTTTAAAACTTAAATAAAAACATCTATCTAGCAAAGCTGGTCCCCGTGGCATAGTCGACCCACACGCCGAAGACCTAGGTTCGATTCCCGGACGGGACACCTCATATTTGTACACGGCACCACCACGATTTGCTGACAACACTCCAAGAGTACCATTTTTCTATGAGAAGTTTCGCAAATCTCGCCGTTCGAAGTCGGTTCAAATATGTAGGTCCCTTCCACTTGTGAGAGAACAATAGCACGCACAACATGAGTAGATCCCTTGCAGGTCCCTTGTGGGAGGTGTGTTATCTAGTCAAAAAAATTTACGAATCATGGCGCCCAAACTTTAATGTGTAGATTTTGAGGTCGCACTCGCTCCTAGCCATCCATATTCCCAAAACAATTGTATGAGTTAATTGTATGATACCGGATGGTTCAAGCTGCTGATTCTGTGGGCCAAGACAATACAGACTGTCTTTCTTATCAAACTCACAAACGTACAAAACTTGCAAATATGCTCTTTGTTCAGGCATCAACGACTGTCGTTTAGCCAAACAAACATTCGCTTTATTCGAAAGGTTCACTTTTAGACAACTCGTTGAAGCATAGTGGCCAGAATCTCGAGGATAGCACACAGTTATGCTGATTTCTAAAGCGTAAATCGTAGATGGCTGGCTTAAGACCTGAAATTTACATATTTTCAGGGAAAAGAGTCCAAAGGTGTTAAATCGTACGATCTGGACGGTGACGTGCAAATTAAGACCTCATCAAAGTTATCGAGTCCATTGTTCCTCGAGGTGCCCATAAACCAGATCACAACGGACAGATGCATGGTGGCGCTTGGTACTTCTCGGATCATCAACACTTATGTAAACTAGGATTCCAAATCACGATTGGAATTGTGATTTAAGAGGGTCTATGAAGCGGAATATGAGTTCCTTGAATCACATGAAAAACATCTCCCACAGAACGATGACTTTCTTGATAGAGCTGATCTATTTGTAGACCCTGTTGTGGTGAGACACTTTCCATGATGACTTGCCGAATGATACGGAACAAAAATGACAAAGCAGTTTGATGGGAATCATGCGTGGTCTGTCAAAAAAAATCTGTTGAAAATAAAATCTCACGATGAATCATCATTTATTAGAAAATATCGTTCACGTGAAGCAAGACAGTTTTCCGAGAAGGCAAGGCAGTTTTTGTAGAATTGAAAAAAAAAATGATTTCATTTTTTATAAGAAGGAAACTAATTTAACATGAAGCACCTATATGAACCCTGTGTCTAGTACATCCTACATGAGCAACGTTTGCAAGACGTGGACAGACGTCTAGAGCGAGATTTTTGATCAGTTGAGAGGTGTATCCACATAAAAACTTCCATTTTACCAAAAGGCATCAGCTCAGCTGTGGGGAAGTAGATGCAATCTTACAGGCTGAATGTCCGATGTTCGATTCGGGGACTGAATGTCTCGCAGTTTCTGAAGGTATCACTTCTTTCGAGTTGCAGACAATACTGAGAAAGCATTTACTGTGTATGAAAATCTTCTTAATTGATTGAACAGTAGTACACAAAGCATGAGTAGTTTCTTAAGACGCTAGCGTTGCTGTTGGTAAGTGCATACTGATCTCTTGTTACCCTTTTTCAATACCCTGTGCATTTCGAGATCCCCTCATATTTACATTTTTGTCTCCTACTCTGCACGGGCGGATGAAATTTATTCTACAGAATACTCTCTAGAGCGGCTTCTTTATGGAACCTGAAAATGATAGACATTTCCAGTAGTTGCATTTCCTTTTCTGTCAGCAGGTAATTACTAAGGAATCACATGTTCCCAGAATTTACGCTGGAAATTCTTCCAATTTTCCACAGAATCTGAAGGGACCTTAGTTTCCTCAATTGCTCTCTAAGTCTGCAGGGTCCTGTTAGGAAACCCCATAGGATAATAATTATAATTGAATGGCACATCTAACAAGGGACCAGAGCCTAGCTTCTACAACAACTACTCGTGTTGTGCGTCCTACTTTTCTCTCGCGAGTAGAAGGGACCTACAGATTTTTACCGACTCCGAACAGCGAGATTTGAGAAGATTTTCATAGACAATTGAAATTGTGTGTTGTCAGCAACTCGAAAGAGGTGGTGCCGTGAAATATTCACTGTTCCGGTGTTCCGTCCGGAAATCAAATCTGGAACTTTAAAGAATTCTGATGCCCTCTTTCGCCAGGGAGTTGGCCATCTTATTGCTAACAATCCCTAAATGGTCAGAACTCCACCATACTCTGTTTTCTTACTCTGTTGTTCTACTTTTACTCTTTTAGTTGGTGCAGTCATTTCCACACGAGCTTGGATTTATTAAGGTGGGAACTTAAAACCATGATGGATGCGCTCTTAGTGATATGCCAGTATCATTGCGTCGCACTTTGTACACTTCCTCTCGAGGATGATTTGAACGTCTGTACAGTCAACCACCACTAGTTGAAGAAGAGTCAGCTCCAGTAGCACCTCCATGGCAGTTGTCGGGCAGGTTCTCATAGCCCCTGTAATGCAAAGGAATGTCAAACTTTTTGCACTTTGCCACGTTACTTGTACTCTTTGTCCACGTTGCTGCCCTACAGGTGTTTGTGGGTCGTACAATTAAGGGTCTCAAGGTCTTGAACTTTTTTAAGACTCTTACGTCATCCAATATACAACATCGACACGATTGGACAAACACAGAGAACGGTCAATGAAGCGTTTACAAAATGAAGTACATGCTGTCATCAAGAAAGGACACACAACATCGACGTCTCGGACAGAGCGTCACACTAGGCAGCAGAAACTTCGAGGTAGCCAAGGTTTTCGTCTACCTCGGACTACCAAGGACTTCGTCTACCTCGGTAAGTTGGGATAACAACATCAGTACCGAAATCAAACGCAGAATCACTTTTGCCCATCCCTGCTTCTTTGGGCCCAACTTGAGTATCATTGTCTTCCTTTACGGGGCGAAAAGTTAGACTTCACTAAAGCCCTTAGTCTTTTCGAGAGAAAATGTTTGCGTTCGATTTTTGGTCCTGTTTGCGTTGATGGCAACTGAAAGAGAAGATTTAACGAGGAACCTCTTCGGATACAATGCTCAAGATGGCTAGGCCATGTTGAGTGTATGGACATCACTGCTCTGGCCCAAAAAGTCTTCGAATCTGAGCCATTGGGACAACGCAACAGATGACGCCCTAGGCTAAGGTGGCGCACACAAGTGGAGAAGGACTTCAACCAACTTGGAGTGCGCAAATGCTAGCTGGAGAGGCATGTTGGTTGAGGGCCATGTCCACCCCGGACTGTAGCGCCACAGGAAGAAGAAGAAGCTGTCATTCAATTATGATTATTAACTCTGTAGTTAGTTCCCAACTTTTCACGATATTTAACCCTTTCTTTCGATCAAGAAGCAACACTTTATGGCCGCACGCTGTTTACGGGAGTCGGCTAAAGCGCACAAGCGTAACATACTGATTCCCGTGACTCTATATAGATCAAGTGGCTGAGTACTGTACTTCAAAAGTTTACCCATTACCATGCCATTCTGGTTTTTTGTGGGTGTCCTTATACAACACTGACTTCTCGAACATCGTTTGCTGAGAGCAACAAATTCTGCTTAGTTTGAAGACATCTATGTTCAGTGTAGTCTCTCAGTCCTGTCAATTATCACTTGCTCAATTAACTCCAAATGCCCCAAATGCCATCAAGTGAACATCACTCACTTTCAACAATAAACAGCTTAAGGACCCAAGGCCTCTCCTCCCGTTGAGTGGAATAATTACATGAGAAATGATCACTCGTCAAGAGCTCAACCCATTCCAATTCAACGCAGTGTCGCATAAATGTCATAAGGAAAATTTGTCAAGTGTTTTACTGGAACATTGACCGAGATAAAATCACCCGAGAGCATGGAACTGGACACTTTCCCATCGTAAAACCGAAGGACTCCTATAACAAGTACATGATGTGTAATTGTCGCCTCCCGAAATGAGGGCAGAGAGGCGTGCGCCTCTTGCCCATTCATTGTTCATCACTCGAATAGGGTGAAATTGGAGACCAGAGACCGGCGAACAGAGGCTGGCCACCGTGTTCAGAGATCTCAATAAGCTGAAGCGCTTTATGAGCTGCAAATTACTCCCGGCTAATGAGAAGGAATTAATAATTATGATTCTCTGTCCTGCCGGAATGCGCTGTTATAAATTCGTTCTCATTAACGGACGGAGTGGCGCCAGGAAGCGCTGGGGAATTGGGATTAATGAGGGGGCATAATATTTTTGCGAGCGACTCGTTAGATTTTACTGCACTCCTTCTCGCGGTGGAGGAGAACGGCGGGATGAACTGTGCGACCGAGCGCAGTTTGAATGACAACAGATTGCCAATTGGCAGTAAATGGAAACCAGTGGCTTAACAAAACGTTTTATTGGCGTCTCCTTTATCCTAGGGAGAGTTCCACATGCATCGGTTTGAGACCTCATCCAGAAAATCACTGGCTGACTCCACCAGACAGTAGAGGAGGTCCAGGTTGTGAGCTCACTAAGCCTCCTTGACCGCAGTTCTCTTCCACGCCCCCAGTCACTTCCTTATTTCCACTCCCACATGAGCGCGCGACACAAGCCAAGAACAGGTGTTGAGCATAAATTACCCCTAAAGCCATCATACGAGCCAAGTCATGCCCCAGACGCAGCGCTGGAGGTGGCTTCCTTCCTCCCGTCGCCGCCAGGATGCATCCCTTCGAATAGTTTAGCATTCCATCGGATGTTTGACTATCAATTTGCAGTCTTCCCGCTTAATCACCTTGCCGGGCGTGCTTGTTGTCGCTAATCACGGCGAATTCATCTTCCCGCCAGTACGAGTCCGATCCGATAATACGTGCCACCAATAATCCATTATCTTGCGGTCGTGTAATGAAGCTAATCTCAATTCACAAATCTCGCCGTCCCGGAGACGAGATGATAACACTCCGGCCGGTTGGTGCGCGCGCGCAGACAACGTGTGACATTGAAGCCAATGCGGCGACAATGTCGCCGATCGACATTGCGATGGGCAGTCGCTCCATCGGGCACCTGCTGGGAGCTTTCCCGCTAGCTCTCCTTCAGTCGCAGCCTTGCCATGGGGCAAGCCTCAGCTGGTCGTTCTAATCTAGAGGTTCCCTGCCAGGCATCAGCCGCTCCGGGCAATCATGCCTTGATGAATTGCGGCGCGCCGTGCACCTCGAAGGGTAATCTGCATGCGAGGTGTGTCCACCGGCACCGTCATCGCAGCATCACCGTCGTTCTCTCTATCGTCGTGTGAGCACGTCTTTGCCGCCACTACTACCTCTCCTGGCTGCAAGGACAATTCCCCGAAGGCACACGCACACACATGTGCAAGCCCTGCAGCTTGCGCCTCCGTCTGTACAATTTACAAGATCAAGATCATGTTTCTATCACACAATCTCCTGAACGATTATTAATTTGATTTAGGGTTACAGCAGCGGCGGCGGCGGCGGCGACGGAGGAGGCGCGAACGAGCGGGGCACAGGTCCTCGGTGCCGGTTCAATGTCCTTGCTGCGTGACGCGAGCGCATCAAGCGACCGCATTTACATACACACGGCCAGCGAAGTCGCCATCAATGAAATGTTGATTGGAGTGCTCCATTAATCTCCGCGATGATAAATTAACAGGAAGTTCTGGCAGGAGACTGCGAGCTACAAGCCACAAGCGGCGCACGTCGTCGTCGCCGCTCGCTCTGCGGCGCGACTCGCAGATAAGTTATGACACCACTCAATAGATAAGCCCTAGGCACGGGAGCACGGGAGAGAGCGAGATGCCACTTAATGGATGTTTACGTTGTTTAATGGAACCACTGCGCTAGAACATGTTTGACATGCTGAAAGTCTATGATTATGCAGATTGGAGTCTTCGCCGCATTGCCGGGTGACGGGCTGCCACCGCATCACAGCAAGGTCAGTGGCTTGAAAACGATCGCAAATGAAGGACTCGAGCGGGACCTGTGAGTGGTTGGGGCTTCTGTGTGCCGATGACAAGGGACGCCTTGATTGTGGTGCCTGAAGGCGCCACTTTTGAGTCATTCTTAAGTGATTTCTGCGGTTATTAAAATTAATTAGATCGAGGACGTTCTCAATGAGTCCGCATTTGAGTTGGAAGCTGCTAACTGATGAACGTCGACTCTGGGGTATTGCATGTCGACGTGAGGGAATGTTCCATCAAGGACAGCGACAAGACAAATGTAATCATCGCCAGTCACGGAACCCTCGTGAGGAGTGAATTCACATTGACGTGTAATTTGTGTCTATTCCTTGTGTTGGATGGGAGATGTGAGCAGTGCCAGCTTGTCATCACTTTCACTGTCTTCGGTCAACTTTGAGTTGCCATGCTTGCCCTTTGTTTGCGATTTAAGTTTCCTGCTTTGAAGATTTTCGATGGCCACTGTCCTTTGTGAAGGTGGGCGGGAGAAAGTTGCCGTTGCCTGAATTTTACATCGACACTAAACTCGAAGGCGACTCCACGCAGGAGACTCCATAGAAACATCTTGAGTTGGTTTTCGTGAGTTTGTCTTGGAGTTCATTTTTTCAGGATTTTTGTTTTTCGAATTTTCGGGTGATAGTGACCTATCGGCACTTTGGATATTTCGAGATTTGGAATTTTTGTTGTTTTGCTGCAACCCATGCTTAGTGCTCGTCAGGCTTGGGCGCCAGTGGGCGGCACACTTAGAGCGCTATTGAGCCAATTTCTGCACCGCACGGGTAGTTTCATATTGCCCTTTAAAGCAATTCTTAGCTAGCTTTGTAGCTGTTGCGGTATTCGATGCTGAGGTCTTCGAGGTTGTCGAAGATGTTAATATGACCAAGGACGGGCCTAGGTGTTGCTTTTTTCTTCCTGCAAGTGCTTGACAGTCATAGAGTAGATGATAAATTTATTCTACCTCCTTCTTCCCCCTACAGCTTATGCAGAAGTGATGATGTCTGGCTGTCTGAGAAGATGAATTGAGATCTTTTGTATATAACATTGTTCCTCAGCCACGAAAGGGTTTCTTTTCCAGATTCTCTGCCTGAAAGTCACTACAGTGTGATGTGTGAATTGATGGAGGAGTAGGAGTAGACCATAGCCTTCTACACCACCGTCCGTGTTTCACCCAACTTTAACGAAACAGACTGAGTCTGAGACAAGGGGACATAATCCCAGTCCGATTGATAGATAGATGCTGGTTAAGGATTCTTTTTCAAGAATGAGTTGGGGGAGAGTCATTGATCAGTAATTTTTGAGAAGAAGTTTAACTGCACCAACCATGTTGCCTTGAGTCTAATTGTCGTATGAGCTTCTTCTTCTTCTAGTGGCGCTACAGTCCTGGGTGGACCTGGGCCGCAATCAACATGTCTCTCCAGCCAGCACGATCTTTCGCCAGCTGCCGCCAGTTGCGCACTCCAAGTTGGTTGAGGTCCTTCTCCACTTGTGTGCGCCGCCTTAGCCTAGACCGTCCTCTACTGCGTTGTCCCAATGGCTCAGATTCGAAGACCTTTCAGGCCGGAGCAGTGGTGTCCATACGCCCTACATGGCCTAGCCATCTGAAGTGTTGTATCCGAAGACGCTTAACTAGGTGCATGTCGTGGTACAGCCCATAGAGTTCGTCGTTAAATATTCTCTTCCAGATGCCATCAACGGAAACAGGACCAAAAATCGCACACAGAAATTTTCTCTCGAAGAGACCAAAGGCATCCTCGTCCGCTCTTAGTAACGTCCAGGTTTTTATTATATAGAGTAGGACTGGGATGATCAAGGTGTTATATAAAGCAAGCTTAGTCCTTCGAGAGAGGGCACTCAACTACCTCCTGAGACCAAAGAAACAGCGATTGGCAAGAGTGATTCTGCGTTTAATTTCGGTACTGGTGTTGTTGTCCCTATTTACCGCGGAGGCGAGGTAGATGAAGTCCTTGACTATCTCGAAGTTTCTGCTGCGTAGTGTGACGCTTTGTCCGAGACGTGGATGTTGTGTGTCTTTCCTTGATGACGTTTTGCCCTCATTGACCACCAGACCCATTTTAGCTGCTTCTGCTTCAATACCAGCAAACGCCTCATTGACGACTCGCTGTGTTCGTCCAATCACGTCAATGTCGTCGGCGTAAGCTAGCAACTGAACTGACTTTTGTTGCTCCTGTTCTTTCACGAGTAGAAGGGACCTACAGTTTTTTGCCGATTCCGAATGGCGAGATTTGATAAACTTTTCATTGACAACTGGTACACCCTAAGTGTTGTCAGCAGCTCGAAAGAGGTGGGTCCGTGGACAAATGCGAGGTGTTTCCATCATAGACCTTCTGCGTGTGGGGCGACGATCTTATACACTACGCCACAGCGACCACGGGCTGCGAGTACCTTTCTTAAAAGATCTAATGGAAGAAGACAAGGAGTGTGTCCCATGGCACGGAGGCGATTCCCCTAGTTGATATTTGAATGCGTTCTTGACATTTGAGAGAAATTAACTTTGCTCTTGAAATAAATTCACAAAAGTGTGCAATGTCTTCATATTCAAAAGTGAAATCATTTCCTTCTAAAAGTCATTGGGACTTTTGTAGATTTTTTTCCCACCCAATGCGAAGCAGGAAAAGTCGCGTAGTTCTCTCATCAAAGGAACTAGAAGAGTGATGTAAATTTCGGTTCACTGTAGAGTGCAAACCCAGGCCAAGGTCCACCCCGAACTGTAGCGCCACAAAAAGAAGAAGTAGAGCGAAAACGAAGAAGTTGACACGGGCAGGAAAGCTCTCTCTGTCTCTCTCTCTCTCTCTGTATCTTTCCTGCTTGGTCAGAACTAGGATTTGGAGTAAGTGCATGTTTGTAATTAACATTCTATCTCGCACCTGAACCAGGTTCCAAGCAGGTTGCCTGCAGTGATACATCGAGCTCCTTCGTCGCTTGTGCTCAAAAATTAACATCAAATGAAGTTCCCTTGGAAAGAAGAAGCTGAATCGCAACGTGAAGTGATGTTATTTGAAATTATTTCCCTCTGGTGTGAAGTTCTTACCCAATTAAAATTAATTCCAGGCAAGTAATTGAATTAAACTGCTATAGGGTGGAAAAGAAGCTTCACTGGCATAAGCTTAACTTGGGCAAAAAGATCACAAGAGTGGGTAAGCCTATCAAATGCAGTAAGATATGAAATGCTGTGAAATTATTTCCCACCTCAATCCCAAGTTCACTCCAGTAACATTATTTGGAAACTCTTTCAAACACAAGAAGTGCTGTTATTTTTTACAAAAGAGTGACATTTTTGTTTGTGAAGTAACTTCACTTTTCAAGTTTTTTTAAGTGAAGACCCGGACAAAATTTTGTTAATTTGGTTCATTGGCTCATGTGGTTCATATGTGTGTACAGGGTGAAAAGAAGACCCTTCCATCTGTGGGCAAGTTGACGGTGTGGAGCGTTAGGCTGTTGCTGACGTCTTTACCGTAGGGGCACTCTGACAGACTTTGCCAGAGAAGATGGAATAGGTCATGCCACTTGACATATGGGTCGAGGTGGGCTGGTCAACCAATAGCAACAGACATCTCGGTTTCTTGACCAAATGACGCTAGAGGGGGCTTGGCAAGTCAGCATAGTTCGAGTTTACGTTTGAATAAGTTAAGTTTCAACATAGACAGGATAAGCTCAGTCTTAGTATAGTGTAGAGAAACCGGATGGCCCTGTTTGGTTTTAAAGGCATGCCCCATACAATACCTCTTTCCCCTTCTTTTAGACTGTGGAATCTTCATCGTCACACGACTCTGGATGGGCTTTGCATAGAATAGATCTTGAGCTAGGTAGTTTAATAATAGGCTTGGTGAACGCTCTTATGCTCCCCGTGGCGAAGTGGGTCATTACGTCGACTCACAGGCAGAAGGTCTAGGTTCGATTCCCGGACGGGACAACACTCTATAAAAATGCTTCTGAAATCTTACCGTTCGGAGTCGGCAAAAAACTGAAGGTCCCTTCTACTCGTGAGAGGACAGTAGGATGCACAACACGAGTAGTTCTTGTAGAAGCTAGGCCCTGGTACCTTGTGGGCTGTAGTGCCACTCAATTACTATTTTTATTGGTGAACGATCAGTTTCAAGAGAGATAGAATTAGTTCAGTCCTAGGGTAGGTTAGATAGCTTATCCATGAGAGAGACCTCTCGGTCTTGTTTGGTGGTAAAGGCATAGACCTTTCAGCATCTCTCTTTTAGTCTTTGTCTTTCCTTCCCCTTCCTATTTGGAGACGTTCATTTGCGGTCTGGTTACAGTATTGGTCGTTCTGCCTCGTTTATCCTTCCAGCTCTTTCTATTATTAGACTACTCAGGCGCTCGTTTGTATGAAAATGGGTGATGTGTGAGTTAAGAGGGTAGGATCCACCTCATCCTGCAAGCTAAGTCGTGTTTCCGCTATCATACAGCCGCCTTTTATCTTCGCATTAAAGTTGACTTTGTAGCTTACCCCACTGCAACACAGTGTGTAAGAAATCTTATATTCCCGTCTTTAAGCGAGTCTTCGTCATCAAGTGAGCCATGAGTGGTGTCCCTTTCAGTTTCAACGCTAAAGAGTTTCAAGATGAAAGATGAACTGTTCTGCTTGAACTCCATCTAACCCTAAGTCCCACCTCAAAATTTGTGAAATTCGAAATTAAACAACAGAATGAAGGTAGAAATTAAACCCCTGAACAGGACCCAATGTTCAGAAAATTTCAAAAATGGCCTACTCTCTGCCGGGAACCTCAAGCAGTCCACACATGTTAACGATCATTTGTTTGTAGCAATAAACAAACGTGCCTCCCCAAAGTGATCCCTTCCTGTATACTCAATTTACCCCCCTCCCCCCACCACCCATGCATCAACTTCCCCACAACCCATTCATGGGAAATAAATCTGAAGCCAGTTGTAGGAAACCGACAAAAAGGTCCTTAATGCCACACAAGACTGCATGGGCTTTTGTGTCACACACATTACAGCTTCGCATAATTTTCGGGTAAAACTGTTAATCCTCTCCCTCGAGTGCCGCGACACTGTAGTGTACCCTGAGTAATAGCGTGTAATTTTCGGTAGTCGTCCTGGATAAAACAAAGCAGCCAGCCCTCCGTCTCCTTTCGCCCAGTCCGCCCAGTCCGGTGGACGGATTGCAGAAGCACACTGAAAGGGGTATGATGTGGTAAGCGACGGAAGGATATTTTCTACTCTCCAGTTTTTTGTTCTGTGTGTGTTTTGCAAAATACCCAACCAAGTGAAAGGACGAGATTTTTCATCCGTGCAACTCATTACTTGGGCCATTATCCTTGTGAAATTCGTGTGTATTCCACTTGAGACGTTCTTTTGTTTTCCCTGAAAAATCATTTATTTTTTGCGGAGTGTTCTGGTGTTCTTAGCCGTTGTTGGTCGTTGCTGTGGCAAGGGCCACCGGAGTTCTTTGGCATTTGCCGCGGTTGTGTATTTATTTTTACATCGCGCTTTTGGTCCATCTCTGCTGCTGTTGGGATTACCCCTTTGAAATGCTGAGCCTGGAAGTGAAGGAATGGGAAACGAGGCAGAAGTGTCCTTTTGTGTGTTTGAAGATGCAGTCGAGGTGGCTGGCGAGGCTGTAACGGCTGCGGGACCGTCTGAATTTGAGAGTTGGGAAGTGTGTGTTACATATGATTGCAACTGTTTCGATGGGTTTAGGGGAGAATTTGGAAGGCTTACGACGTGCGGATGCAGATGGACAAGTGTAGTTAGCCGGGACGGTGGCAGATGGTCTTGAGTTCATTTTTATGTTTCGACTTCTGTTAGACCTTTGGTGTCCTGTGAACGAGATCTGACAAATGGAGCCACCTTTGGTAAGAGTAGCCCTTTTTCTAAACATGGGCAACTGCTCCTCTATCCTTGGAGGTCGAACATTGAGTTCCGCCGTCAATTTTAAACATCCACCCCTTGCCTCCACAAGCGCATGCGATTGCAAGTCACCCGTCAAAAAAAATAACCATCTCAAAGGACTTGCCTACAAAGCAAAAACCAATCCCAATCCCACCCCCACGAACGACACCACCCCATGTGTGTAGTTCTAGAGGAAACCACATGAAGATTTCGGCTTCGGTTCCATTGGCAGTCGCCCCAACCCAATCGCCGGCGACGCTCCTTTCACTTTGAACCGAAACAAAAAAGAACCTCTTCAACTCCTCCTGTCATGGCGTCCGATACCGCGAGACATCAACCAGAGAGTCTCTCGCAACAACAAAAGCGATGAACGAACAAAATCACTTCACTGAGGAAAATTACATTTTTCTCCCTGCGCCCAACGGCAGGACCCCACGGCACGAGAAGCCAAAGGAGGACGCAAATGTGTGTTGTGCACTCCCAAGGAGCGAGCTCACATTACCGACCCATTATTGCACTTATCTTTCGCCTTCGAAATAAGGAAAGGCGTTTCCGGTACATTTTTATTTATTCATTTTTTTTTTTGCTCCCATTTCGGTCGGTCGGCTGTACAGTTGTATGGTTGTACGGTTGGACTGGTGCCCCGTCTTCGGCGAGTTGATGCCGTTATTCTGTGTGTTATTCGGGTTGTGAGTTTGATTATTTCTGTGTGTGCAAGTGGAAGAAAATGGAAGAAGTGGCATGGGGCGCACCGCCCCCTGGCCGAGCACCATCAAACTCTTGAGCTTAACTGTTATGCTTTTATGTCCTTCATCATGGACGACGGGAATATTACAAGGGAATTGCGCTTCGGGAAGGAATTTTTCGACATCAATAACGGGAAACATTTTTATTATTATTTTCTGCGTTATATTTCGTTTTTTTTTTTGTATTCACGTTTCGGTTCTTTTTTTTGTTGCTTTGAGGACCTTCACTGGTTGGAGGTGGAGGCTATATGTGTGAGGGTATGGCTGTGATCGAGCTGGCGAGTTGGTCCAACAGGCGAGGCTGTTGTGGGTGCTCGGCGGTCTGCGACAGGATGAACGTTACGTCGGCGTTTTATTTCATTTTGCTTCATTTTTTATGAAAAATCGATTTGAGGACTTTAAGGGAAATGTCCTTAAACAAGATACAGGAGACAGTATGCTGGGGGTGCACTGTGAGGATGGACAGCAAAAGATATGGTATCAGCTGGCACAGACTTCGACAGGAATTGGGAAAGAGTGGTGCCAATGCGGTTTTGTATTCTCAAAAAGTTATCCAGACTTATTCTCAACAATTGATTATTTAGAAGAAAATGTGCTTGTTGTTGTCCTTTACATTTTAACGCGTTTCTCAAACAGAAGTGAACATTTTGACGTTAAATTTGGCACAGAGGTCAACATGTCTCTCCAGCTAGCAGCTGCCTCCAACTGCGCACTCCAAGTTGGTTGAGGTTATCCTTGTGTATGCCACCTTAGCCTAGGCCGTCCTCTATTGCGTTGTCCCAATGGCTCGGATTCAAAGACTTTTTGGGCCGGAGCAGTGGTCTCCATACGCTCTGCATGACCTAGCCTAGCAAGGCGCATGTCGTTGTACAGCCCGTAGAGTTCGTCATCGAACTGCCATCAACGCAAACAGGACGAGAAATCGCACGCAGAACTTTTCTCTCGAAAAGACTAAGGGCTTTCTCATCCACTTTTAGTAGAGTCCAGGTTTCCGCGATACTTTGTCTTTATCGGAATTAAAACACCTTCACCTAGCTCCATCATCAATGTTTGACGTCCCGTACTTATGACCTCTTCCAGGGCAGCTTCTAGGGTGCCAGCCGCTTCGAAGTTCTTTTCAGCCATGAAATAGAGCTTAAAAGTGTATTTGCAATTTTGTAAATTTCTCGGAAGAATTATTTTCCCAAGCTTCGTGTCTCATAACACTGATGCAGTGACAGGGTTAGTGAGGACTGTTTCCCAGTTCTTCGTCATGGACACAGTCCCTGTACTCTTCAATGAGTCAAATTTTCATTCCTTCGTTCTTCAAAAGGCTGTGATCCGATGGTACTTCGACCAACGTCGGGGACATATTTTTCATTTCGTTGAGTGATCCTGGGCCACCGATTGGCTTAGATCTGGATCTTTTTGTGCACCCTTCTACACAGGTCGGCGGGAATTAACTTGATACCGGGGATATCAGCATCTTTCTTGCGGGTGCTTCATCTGTCTCGTTGCCCATTATGTCCCTAATCCTCAGATACTCAGAATCGTATATCATGAGCTAGGAGGCAGGAGAAATTTTCGAAAGCTGACTACGAACTCTGGCTACGAACTGTCACCTAGTTTCTATTTAAGGAATTGCCTTTATGGCAACCTTTTTTTTTGTTTTTTTTTTTATAGTTGGCGCGCGCTAAAGGGGTAACGACTACCCTTTAGTGACCGGATTTAAGTCACAGAACGGGCCTTGCCTCATTATCGGCTGCGAAGCTTCATAAACTCAGACCATTTTGCCTCAGAAAGTGTCGATACAACATCCAGAGGACTTTGATTCGATAAAAGTAGAGGCAACAAGTCAAAACAAGGATGACCAAGGCTCCACCACTTTGGTATCAGCAGCCGGAGTAGTGCCGTCAAGCGGTAGTTAGTTAGTCCTTAACTCTCCTCTGTAGACTCCTCCCCACCGTTCTTGTACACCTTGAGTGCCATGTCACCAAATAAGTAGTAATGGATGACCCTACTGGCTTTGGTCACCTTTAGGCGCCTTAAGTTGGGAGTTCTTAGTTCGAAGAATCCGCTTAGTGTAATCGGGGTATGCAGTTGAATGCATTTCGCCGTGGCGTAGTGGGTAAGTGCGTCGACCTACACGCCGAAGGTCTAGATTCGATTCCCGGACGGGACACCTCGCACTTGTACATCGCACCAACTCTTCCGATTTGCTGACAGCACTCAAAGAGTACCATTTATCTATGAGAAGCTTCTCAAATCCTACCGTTTGGAGTCGGCGATAAATGTAGGTCCCTTCTAATCGTGAGAGAACAGTAGCACGCACAACACGGGCAGTTGTTGTAGAAGCTAGACCCTGGTCCCTTGTGGACTGTAGTGCCACTCAATTGAACGCAATTTCAATACGGAGACAAAGAGATGGGAAACTTGGCAGCCGGCTACCTTATTTGAGCCTTTGAGAGATGACTTCTAATCGGGCCTCTTTCAAACTTCACCTGATTCTCTTCTCCCCGTTTGGATTTGGAAGACATCTGAGTCCCACAAATTCTTGAAAGGACGCGAACTTTGACTTTGATGATAATCAGGATTAAGCCCAACGGGAAACAAATTTACGTTCTCCATGACTATGCCAAGGTAAAAATCGTTCACAGCCCATACTATCATTGTCCAGTCCAAAATCCCTTGCAACATCGCATACCTTAAATTATGTCCATCTTGAACATGTAACTATCGTATAAAGCATAGGGCCTTACTGGCATGTGAGGACTCAGTAAACCTGGTACCATTGACAGAGCCCTTGGACGCCGAATAAAATGCGGGAGTGCAGTTATGTGTGCTGAGACTATCGATTCCTGCATGTGATGCGAGTCCGGAACTCAGCCTATAAGTCTCCTCAAAATCCACGACTCACACACCTTCTGAGAGGATCCTTCTAAATGGTTATACTACAAGTAGGGACATTCATTCAGATGAATATTGGCATTGCTAGAGGCAGCTTAAGCTGCCGGCTGGTCGGCATCTTATCCTGTACTAGGAGGAATATTCCTAGTTGCCTTATTGATTTCTTAACCATTTCAGGTTTGTCTGTATAGCGACTTATTACTAGAGTAGATTCCATATGTTTCAGAGGAGGGAAACTACAGCGTGGGAAAGACCGGCTACGCGCAACTAAAGCAGGAGCGTTTCGAAAGGACGACACTCATATTCCGAATCCTGCTTTTGCAAAAGCCTTATTACTAGTGGACATCCAAAAGGCCAGATTCCCGATTCGGGCCATATGACATCTTTATCCGGTCGCCTATCATACGCAATCCTTCAGAAGGCAAGTAAAAGTTTCATTAATTGACAAAGTCTGTAAATTCCGTCCTTGTTTGGCGGAAGTAGCAGTAAAGTTGACGAAGACAAAGATGCAGAGAATTCAACCATCGCCTGAGGCAAAAGTGTTCTTTGGTGACACTCGTTCTCCACTACTTCTCAAGCCCGTATTTCACATCAAATCAACACACGGTCACGATCAAGGTAAAGACCTTCTTACAAAATCAATTAATTCACTATTCAGACACCACCTCCAACACAACAAATATCAGCCAACCATCAATCAATCGCAATAAAAATTAAATTTAACTGCCCATTTCAAATGCGCCACCACAATTAGTGGGTTTGTTGCCAATGAACGAAACACGCCCCCAGATCCTTGGACCACAGTCCGTGGTCACATTTGCATAATCGCCACCCGATTCCACGTGAATTGTTGCCATTTTCTCGTTAAATCACTCCGCTAAGCCTTTTGAATCATTCACAAGGCTGCCGTTTAAGGCAAACGCGTTTCTGTCGCACATTTATAATCACAGCGACACTCACCACCAGTTTCTCCCAACCCCCAACAATTATTCAAATCACCGCCATCCGCCCCTTCATTTACTGACCACGTCAATCGATTTTGCCACCTCTCCTCCCTCTCGACCACTTCATCAACTAGAGCAAGGACACCCAGATAATAAGCACACCGCCAGACACAACCCACGGTGACACAGAAAAAGGCAAATCTCGCCCAAGGAGAGGGAGAGCAGAGCAAAGAAAAAAAACGGATTCTCAAAACAAAACAAAAAGCAAAGGACTAAAGACTCCCCCTTCCTCCCGGCGCGGCGTCGAGACTCTGTTTTTTTTTTTTCCGGTTTTTCTGAAACTGACCTTTCCCAACTAATAAAGAGGACACAACCGCTAGACAGTCGTCGTTCACTCATTTCATTCATGGTCCAGCAGAAGTTCATCCCAAGATTCCAGGGGTCCCCTTTCTCCCCCCCCCCTCCACTGCCCCAAGTCGAGGTCTCTAAAGGATGCTGCAACGACGGTGGGGCAGGACAACCGAGTCCAGTTGAGATGGCAACCTCCGAAGAATTATCGCGCTTAAAATGAAATTAAATTCAAAGGACGAGGGGGTAGAATTCATTTTTTTTTTCTTCCATCTCCTCCTTGCTTCCTCCCCTTTATGGAATTAATTTCATTAAAGGACGACAACAGGGAGAGCGAAAATGTTGAAGGCTTTGGTTGTGTTGTGGTTGTGTTGCGGGCAGATGGGGCAGTCCATCCCCTCCACCCTCCTCAAAAGAAAATGAAAGTTTCATTAATCGACAAGGACTGTGGATTTCGTCCTTGTTCGGCGGAGGCGGCGGCGGCGGCGGCGGCAGAGTAGAACGAAGAAGACGGAGACGCAGAAGACACGAGGTCGTCTTCTCGCTGGCACTGTGTTTGCGAATCGCTTTAAGCCAGAGTCTCCTTCTTCTTGATCCTGTTGCAGGATGTGAATGGAATTTCTTGAATGAATTTCAATTTCATTTATCCTTGGGTCGGGTCGACGATGCGATGGCGAATCAGACTTAAATTAAATAAAAATCCCCGAGAACGGAAAGACTTAAGCGCTCTCCCGCCCCTTCCCCCACTCAGGGCCACCACTGCGCCGATATGAAAAGTGGAAACCAACACTCTCCTGTTTGCCGCTGTCGTCGTCGTCATCGTCGTTTGGCCTTATTAATATCCTTCGGTCGTTCGTCAGAGGATCTGATTTTGAGACGTCGGTCGCCCCGGCCAGCGTCTGTGAGAGGTGACGCATGTTTGAACTTCAAAAGTCGGAAAATTGAACGCGGAAGTGAAATCACATCTCGTTAGGATCAACGTGTTGACGGAGTGACAGTGACGGCAGTGGGGTGGGATGTCATGGAATTCAATTGGAACAAGTTCCTTAGTGCGGTTGAATTGATGCGTTGTGTAAATAGACGGAGAGACGATGGAAAGAGTTCATTGGAACATGGACAGGATACCAGGACTGAGCTGGGGATTACAAAGAGGAGAAGGAGGGGAAGGGGTCAACGGAGGACGAGTCTAATCTGTGTGTCTATCGATTGCGGTTATAAATTGGGTTGGGATAAGGCTGTCATTGTAAATCCTTGTCGTTGGAGGGAAAAAATAACGACATGGATGTTTTGCATTGCCTTTGTGGCTGCGAGAACATAACTGAAGGAGAGTTTTGAGAGTTTAAAGCTGGATTTTGACATGAGGGAAGTGGACTGCTTAAAGGGAATGCTTACAGATGTTCCTTAAATTTTGGGGGAAAGTTTGTTTGTTACATTTCCACAACGAGTATGGAAGGAATCAAGAAGAAGGAGCTTTTCTCTGGTTATTTAATTGATTTTAAATTGATTACGAGCGTGGTCAGCAGTCAGTCTCACTGCCTGATGGCGCCACTATCAAATGGATGTTAGCGATTCTGTGAATTTTAGGAACATGGGAAATAGCTCAGGGAAATTAAAGACCTCTTCGATGGTGTATATTATTCCTCTAATTCCTCAATGGAATCAATAGTTTATTTTACGTGTTTGATGACCCACAACCAGGAGCCCTGAAAACGCCTACAAAGGAGAACAGCCTGAGGAGCACTCACGATCTTCTGATTGCAAACCTTCGATTGACGTTGCTAGAGAAAGCCGAGGGAGTAGAAATCTCAGAAAACAACCAAAAACTTGTCAAATTGTGTCACTTGGAAACATATGTATGTTATTCTTCAAACGTTGGTACCACCTGACAGCTGGATTATAAATTTAAGGCCAAGACACGAGAATCGCATCCACTTTTTAATGAAGCGGATTACACTTAATCCACAGTTTGCGATTATTTTCAAAAAGAAAGTACATGTTTGCATTTCATTCTTGAAAAATGAATTTTTTTCATATAGGCGGTCGCTATAGCTGAACTTATCCATTTACATAAATATTTATTTTATGCGTTTAAAAAATAAAACTAGAATTTTTTAATTCTTTAAGTTATAATAAATCCGTGGTCGCCGTGGCGTAGTGGTAAGTGCATCGACTGCGGCGCAGAAAGTCTGGGTTCGATTCCCGGACGGGACACCTTGTAGAAGCTAGGCCCTTGTCCGTTATGGGCTGTAGTTCCACTCAATTATTATTATTATTATAATAAATTCATTTATTTTATATTCATTTGGGGCCCGCAATACGATCCCTTGGCATTTGTGTCAAACCTCAATATGCCCCTCAACAGTTTAAGCAACAAAAGTAGGATCACTTTACAGCTGTGGCCACAGTGGCAGGATGTACATACGCATTTCAGACATACGTGTACGTACTTGTAAGTGATCGTTGCTGACCTCCATTATGTGAGAAATTTAACCATCGGTGAATAAATCATTTCAAACCATCTCATACAGCCTAAATCATCTAGTGTTTTCAAGTTGGTAGCGCTAGCATTTAACACCTGCTCAACTGAGCTGCAATTTGAAGTTTCGCAGTCTTAGCTGAATGTTTGCCATTTGCGATAATGGATCGTTTATCAAGCGAGCAAAGCGTTAAAATTACTCAAACTTTCCACTGTTGTGGTGACTCAAACATAGCCACTTTTGCAAAGATTAAGAACTACGCAAGCACCCAATAAAATTATGAAGAAGTTCAAGAAGAGTGGAAGACCCGTTAATTCTACTTATGCACGATCAGTTGAAAAAATTGCTCCTATAAGTGCAAATGCTGCTGATGAGCGGAATTTATCGATATCCCGGCGTTTGCAGCCATTGAACGCGTCGAACACCTTACTCGGGCGTATTTTGCACTTGTATCTTCATCTCCTTCCTTATGAAGTTTAGTCTACGCAACGATTGATGCCTACGTACCATACTCATCACCGTGTTGTTGTGTCACAACCCACGATGCCAATGTATAGGATATATTAAATTTAAAGGATCTTTAGAGTTGGCAACTAATAACTGCGCAAAAAAACTATAGATCCTTTGAATTCAATAAGTCCCATACATTGGCATCGTAGGTGGTGGAACTACAGGCAATATACACCAACTTTGCAAAAAACATTTTCTCAATTGACGAGGCTCACTCGGTGGGTATGTAAATAACAAACATTTCAGCATTCGGGGCTTAGAGAACCCACAAGTGATCGAGGAAGAGCCCTAACATCCAACCAAAGTGACTATTTGGTGTGATCTCTGGTAGGAAAGTGTCATCGGCCTGTACTTCTTTGAAGATGCCAACCGGTTTAAGGTTATAGTCAGTTCGGAGTAATTACCGATATTTTTTGGTTGGCGATTGAAGATTGTCACTTTGACGATATGTGGCTTCAACAAGACGGGGCAACATGTCACACAACACGACCAATTATGGCTTTAATCATTACGAAGGTGTCTGCTAGCGTAATTTGCCACTTGGCCACCAAGGTTATACGATTTGCCATCATTAGAATCCGTTCTTTAAAGGTACGTGGATGACAACCCTTACGTGACTAATTTCTGAACTCCTGGCACTTTTAAAACCAACAATACGTAAGAAATGACCAAGATACCGCGCAAAATGTGCGAAATAGCTGTAAAGAATTACCACAATAGAATCGCATGCTGCGATGGTTTCTGGAGGCAGATGTGGGATTTGGTTGTACATGATCACTTGCCTCCTCCTCCTGCCGGCTTATATCACGGAGTAAATTTTCCCAAGAGTCGTAGGTAACGCAGGACTAGACGCCTTAGTTACCAAAGTACCAAATGAAATCATGTTTGAGGGACAATTACCCTATCTTGGTATGGAGTGGGGCATTTCTTAAACCTCCGCCGGTCTATGGGTCGCATCACATGATTGAGAATGCATCTCCACACTAGCCGCCTGGTCAGAATCAGTAGTGTGAACAACCTGATTCAGAGCAGTTAGCACGGTAGCAGGGCTCTGCTCGCGATATGGGTATTAAACCACAGTCACCATGATACTCCCACAAGGGGGCCTACAGCATGGTCAGGCTGAAACCGAGTTTAGAGGGGCTCCTGACCTCCCGTGGCACCAGAATATCGTCAGTCAGGCTCCCTCAAAACCTGGGTCTGATAGCCGCCCTTCCGCCACCAAATGAACTTTGGCTCCACCAGTGATTCCGTATACACTAAGAATAGTACTGCGGATGTGATTTTGACATAAAATAATAATAATTGAGTGGCACTACAGCCCATAACGGACCAGGGCCTAGCTTCTACAACAACTACTCGTGTTGTGCATGCTAACGTTCTTCACGAGTAGAAGGGACCTACAGTTTTTTGCCGACTCCGAACGGCGAGATTTGAGAAGCTTTCCATAGACAATTAATACTCTTTGAGTGTTGTCAACAACTCGAAAGAGGTGGTGCCGTGAAAAATGTTAGGTGTCCTGTCCGGGAATCGAACCCAGACTTTCTGCGCCGCAGTCGATGCGCTTACCACTGCGCCACGGCGACCACATTTTGACATAAGTGATTCATAAATCAGGTCACATCATCTGGATGTTTCTAGAAGCGTACGTTATTGTTCTTTCACACTTAATGGCAAGATGTAGTCATAATTATGAGTTAACACCTTTATCAAAAATGTGTCGTTGTATGTATTTTATTGAGCCTTACTTTCGAAACCAAAAACTGAATGACCTTGTTTTATATTTTTATTTATCTCATTTAGAGAACAAAGCGCGCTATACAGGTTCACGTGTCTTTACAAGTGTTCTTTGTATTGGAAGCTTTACACGAAGTATGATTATTTCACTTTGCACGCGTAATACCAATCCGCGTTCTTTCAAGGGCAAATTTTTAACAGCAATGATGTCAAATTCACTGAAAAAACGGTCCGATTAATGCAGGCGCCCGAGTATGAGTGGTGTCCACGTAGAGACACTGCACCTTGATAGTTTCTGCGTGAAGTAGGGTCTCCCACTTCCATAATTTCTTACTTTAAGACAAGATTATGTGTTCCTTAATCCTGTAGGTAATTTGGGCCACACACATTATAGGTAAGCATCCTTCAGGTCAGCTTGGTTTAAGAGCTTGAGCTCCTTCGGGTCTCTTGAGGTAAGCCTGGAAAGATCTGTCTGCTCTAGTCCATAGCAGAACTCTTTGCTCTGAAGGTGTTGGCTTATGTCAGTGTTTCTAACGTTATACAGGGGAGAAGGTCCAATGTAAGGTACGTAAGGATTTCTTCTAGCTTGTTCGTCTGTCATCTCGTTACCATTAAAATTTTCATGTCCTGCCAGTGCGTTTGATTTATTGTCACATTCCCACACATCCGTGGAGTTCTTTTGCAGCGTTTAAGATTCTGTTTCTAACTCTGAACTATTGTTATTTTTTTAAGGAAGGGGATGTCTACCTTCGCCCCTTTTCCACCTCCAGACTTCGACCCATCTGTGTGCCAATTTTGGCTATCGTCCTATATCCAAGGCGGTGCTTCCATTTGCTTTTGCTGGGCAAGATGTTTCTGTCAATTCTTCTGAAGTTTAATTGGGGACAACCGATTATTTCTAAAGATGCCCCGATGTTCCACTAGGTATCCTTTATGCGTATGTCTGCAGAAATGTTCTTCGCAGCTTCAGCCTTAATAGCTCGGAAATCTGTAGGGACTTTGGTCAGTCTGAAGAAACCATCTTCAACCTACTAATTGATTGAAAGTTTGATCATGAAAGATCTCACAGGGATGTGTGCTTAAAGAAATCTCACCAAAATTTCCTTAAACAGAACACAAATCGTAGACCCCAGGAGGGCGGTATCATCTTTCTAACGACCTCAGAACCAGTGTCTCTTATGCCACACCCTTCAGCTCTTCAATTTGTACCGACTTCAATATTCTCCGTTCATTGCACATCCGCCTCCACACCACCACACAAAACGAAATGTGTCACCTTAAGTGAATTAAGCGGCAGTAACTCGTTTTGATTGCGACATAAAGTCCGAACAGACCCTCGTCTAGCGCATGTCGTGAATCTATTTCCAGGAGTCATTCCGGCAAGAATTTGAATTTCGTATGTCGCACTGCCATAAATCAGCGAAAATACTGGTGAAGTTGAAACTTCCATTGACACCCCCCGGCGCACCACCTCTCATGGCATGCGGCGATTCCCCATTGTCCAGCTCCAATCTAAGGATCAACGACTGATTACAGCACGCCAGCTCCCAATTAATTGCTGCTTAGCGTTCACCTTGAAATTTATTGCCCCCCGCCCGTCGGCTTGAATCGCAGATGGACGGCGGGATGGGGACGGAGGACGTTTTAGGGAAACCGCTTCCAATTAGTCATAACCTCGAAATAATTCATAACTCCTTAATTGAATTAATCGGCAAAAGTATTCGCCAACCTCCGCCGCACCATGTTGCTGGGTGAAGTCCATCCCTCGGGAAACACCTTCCAGTTGAGTGCCGTCCGGCAGTCCGTCCGCTCAACCATCTCGTGGTCAGCGCCGAGCGGAGGGCGGCGATTTATTGCTCCACTGCAAGACCACGCTGGAGCCCTTTCGTGTCGAGAATCATTTGTCCGAGCCGTAAATACGTTTTCGCTTATCCGAGTGCAGTTTTGGGGCGACGATGTCGGCGAGGGGCCTCGCCCAAAAACCGTCTACACCGAGGTCCGTCCGCCAGGATGTTGAATATGTGAGCTGAGCGGCGCGAGGTGGGGAGATGGCAATAGAAAACTCGAGAGGTTAACACGCAATCTTCAAAGTTTGCTTTCACTGTGGCATGGCGGCGGTTGCGGGGAAGGGGAACTTTCCGAATATGTTGTGCACGGAGTCCTTTCTTCGGTTATTGCTTTCACAGTCGAAGGAAGCCCGGTTGAAAAGGCCACTTGAGGATGCAAATTTTCGGAAAGGAGGCCAATAAACCGTGTGTGTTTGCAGGGGCAGCGAATCCGACAGGAAGGAGAAGGATTTAAGAAGGACGCTTTTTTTGCGCTCTTTCGTTCGTTCTTTGAGAGTTTTATGAAAGGATTCATAAGTTGCTCGCTGGCCGAGTGGAGTTTTGGACGTGGAGTGGCGGCAATTCGGCTTCAAAGTACCTGGTGGGGTGATTGAAATTTATTCTTTCGCATCATTGTGAAGTGGTTTGTTGGGACTTAAAAGGTTCTTTAGAACTTTGGTGTGCAGATTGGTTGAATGTCGGGTTTTAGTTTTGATTGAGGGGCTCACGGAATATGATTTGACAGTGGGCTGGCTAATTCTTCGGTCGAAATCAGATAGGAACGGAGGTGATAAGGGCAATATTTGGGTGTGTCATGACACGGCGAGTTGATGAATTACAGACCTTTTCGAGGAAATCGGACATTTTCACCTTTTGTCGCCGAATTGAATTTGACAGACTAAACAGAATCGTCTTTTTAGCCGGACTGACATTCATGGGCAATCGCAACTTTTTTACTTCGGCTTGGTCGTATGTGTTTGAACCACTGTCATGGATGATGGTCATGAAGCTAGACTTCAGATTGAATTTTTCGGCAGGTTTCTCATCTTCGCCAATCCTTCTCTAATTCTCCTATTTCTGAGAGGAACTGGGTTCCACTGGTCTTTGGCTAGTTCACGGTGTGCCTCAGTTTCCGTGTTCCTCCCCTTCTCTGTAAAAACTACGATTACCACTCTTAAGTTTGGTCATCTTTTGTTCGCGATTGTTGGACTAAGAGCATAGCTCCGGAAGGGATGATTAGTCGCTCCAGAGCCTTGTGATCTATGATACCTTTTAAAGTGGACCAGTGTTGAAAGGCTGCGCGGTAACACAGTCGGTTTTATGCCATGGAGTGGATGGTATTTGAAAAAAATTTAAAAATACCTTTTAGACAAGGCGACGCGCTGTCATAAGACTTCATCAGCAACATCATTCTTGAGAAGATCGTGCGTAAGTCACAAGTCAACACCGAAGGCACGATCTTCCGAAAGTCAGTTCAATTGCTAGATTACGCCGACGACATTGACGTGATTGGACGAACACAGCTAGCCGTCAATGACGCGTTTGCTGGCATTGAAGCGGAAGCGGACTGGTCCTTAATGAGGGCAAAAAGAAAGGACTCACAACATCAACGTCTCGGACAGAGCGTCACACTAGGCAGCAGAAACTTCGAGGTAGTTTATGACTTCGTCTACCTCGGCTCCGCGGTAAACAGGGACAACAGCATCAGCACCGAAGTCAAACGCACAATCGCTCTTGCCAATCGCTGCTTCTCTCGAAGGACTAGCAACTTGACCATCCCCGTCTTCCTTTACGGCGCGGAAATTTAGAAGTTACTAAAAGAGGATGAGGAAGCCCTTAGTCTTTTCGAAAGAAAAATTTAACGTGAGATTCTTGGTCCTGTTAGCGTTGATGGCAGCTGGAGGAGAACGGACTCTATGGGCTAGTCAAGTGTCTTCGGATGGCTAGGCCATAAAGGACGTATGGACACCACTGCTCCGGCCCAAAATGTCTTCGAATCTTAGCCATTGGAGCAACGCTACCGAGAACGGCCTAGGCTAAGGTGGAGCACATAAGTGGAGAAGGACCTCAACCACCTTGAAGTGGGCAGCTGAAGGCAGCTAAAAAAAGATTGTGCTGGCTGGAGTGGCATTTTGGTTAAGGCCCAGGTCCGGCCCGGACTATAACATTACATGAAGATGAAGAAGAAGTGGATGGTATTTGCAATTTCCACTGTTGGCGTAACGACTTACCCGTTTAGTTGGGAACCGATGAACTCTATTCTCAGTAGGCGACATCAAAATTTCTTCTATCCGTGACTTGATCCCTGTGCTGGAAATCTCGTCATCCTCTTAAGCATAAAGACTGCGCTTCGAAGACACTATTGGATGGATCGCTCGAAGCTACCAAAGCCGTGTAGTCGACGCCTTGAATCTGCTCAAGAACCTGGTCAAACTGCTATCCTACATTTTCAGTATTCTCTTGTTGGTGTCTTACAATTGTGGGTCAATAACAATAAAATGGGATGGAGTGCATACATGGTTATGTTGACTGTTTGGTGGGTTTAGAACAGTCCGCTTCATCTTCTACTGTGTACAACTGCTCCCTTTGAATGATGAATTTCCTAACTGCCAGAATTGTCTAGAATAAAAGAAGTTGTCTTCCGTTATGACAGTGCTGGACCACACACAGCTGTGATGACTTTGAACAAATTGACGTAGCATGGTTGAGAACTTTATTTTTTGACCAGATATTCTCAACTAGATTGTCGTGGTGTAATGGTAAGTGCGTCGACCTCCACGCAGAAGGTCTAGGTTCGATTCCCGGGCGGGACACCTCGAATTTACGGCAGCACCTATTTCGAATTACTGACAGCACTCAAAGAGTAAAGGTCCCTACAACTCGTGTGAGAACATTAGCACGCTCAATACGAGTAGTTGCTGCAGAAGCTAGGCCCTAGTCCCTTGTGGCCTGTAGGGGCACTCATTTATTAATATTATTATTCTCAATTGAATTGAGGTCTGGACTCTATTTAAGCATCCTCAGGCAATTACACCGTAAGCTTAGTAGGACATTCGTAAAATGCATTAATTGCACATTCATTCCTTTCAGTGCATTCGTTTTTCGTCGACTTCAATTGAGTGTCAGTGGACTGAGTGTCAGTTGATAACATTTTCCTCTCTTCGTAGGTCGTTTTAAGGTCCATCGAAGTTTTCAACCAATATTTTCGACGGCTGTACAGCACCAAACCACAATCTACCACTGTCCTCACGATCGTTTTGTTTAGCCTCCCAGAGCTCTTCCTTCTGCTGGTAGCCCCGAAATTCCACATCACTGTTTCATGAGCAATTCTCCTCTATTGTTTTGGACCTATGTCTCAATCATCATGTTCCTCCAGCTAGCGTCTCGCCACCTTCTTATAATTTTACACCCCAAGTTAAGTGTTGCCCATCTCCACTTGTACATATGTGCAATCTCAGGCGAGGTCTTCCTAGTTGTGTTATCCCATTAGCTCGGACTAAAGAGCCTGCGGGCCGGAACAATACTATTCATCCATTCATTCGCTCTACATGACCTAATCATCTTAAGCGCTGACTAGGCGCATGTCACCATCCAACCTATGCAGTTCGTCGTTGAATATTCTTCTCTAGATGCCATGAGCACAAACAGGATCAACAATTTCACACAGATCTTCTCTCCCGAAGAGACCAAAGGTCAATGCTTGCGCCTTATAGTTAAAAGAAAAATTACCACAAAGTTCAGGTCTGAGTGCTCAGCAGTAAATTTCTCGCCCCAACATTCCACTATTGTAAAGATTTGACTCACAACGTCCTTTCGCCGATTCAGCCCCAAAACATGTCTCTTACCGCATGACGATCATTCTCATCCTTATCTTCTGCGTGACCTTGTGAGTTTCTCCAGTAGCATTTCCTGAGGCCTAACAACATCATATGTACACTTGCCGGGGCAGTCCATCAAAATGAATCTCATCTCTTCGACATTCCACCTAGAAAACTTCACGCAAGGTATCTCTCCTTCGGTTCCCATCGGCATTTCTCAGTTGAGAGCCACCCAACTTCACCCATCCCCGATTATCTCGCGCCGTCAATGTTGAGAACGACGTCAAAATCGATTCTCAAGCTCAATCGTTCGCCCAGAGCGGCTACCGGCGGTGGGCCAGCGCTCCAATCCGAACGCCTTCGCACTTACCGACTACATCTGCCAAACGAATTACCTGCCGGCGGAGCATCAGACCGCGAATCTCACGAGGAGAAAAAAACTCCGCTCACAGAAAACATAAATTCTCCATTTTATTGTGTCACAGAAGTCGCGGCATAGCATTGGCGCCAAGCCCACTGCACCTCTCATATTGCTCGATCAACCTACACACGTAATGCGACAGCCAACACAAGTCGTGCCCCTAAGGACACCGCCGCCGCCGCCGCCAACGCCGCCACACGACCGCGATCGTGATCGCGAACGCTCCGACTACATCTCCATTTGCAGCAGATCACTTCCAATCGAATGCCTGCAACACCGTTCCTCTGTCGGACCGCATTTGGTCGGATGTCAAATGCGAGCACTTCGCCCGACAGCGGTGTCAGGCTAATTCAAGCCGATCGCTGCCACGGCTTAATTAATTCATTCCACCAGCGATCGTGCCCCATCACAATGGGTCGCGCATTTGCGTGAGACGCGGCGCGGACATTCCGCGCCTTATGCAATCGACATCGCTTTCCGGCTGGCGACTGTTGTGCTGGAATGCACGGCGTCGCGCATAATCCCTGAATCCCATTCAGCGACCTGGTGACCCTCACCATCGATGAGGGGGGGCGGTGGACCCCAACCACTGAAGCCTGCCCTGCGTGACCGCCGTCTGCAGCGGGGGATGACGATGGGAGTACCTTTGTTATGCAAAAATATGATCCCCGCAGAAGGACATTTCAAACGGAACACGAGTTTGTAATTTCCGCCCTCTCCTGGACGGGGGTAACGGCGGGGAATTCCACTGAAATTCCTTTCCACTTTCGCTTGAGAACTCGCACACCCTATGCGGCCCGGCAAGGAGTGGGGAAATCGATGGAATCCTAAGAAATCCTCCCTAAGGATACACACAAAAGTGTCCTTCGAGCAGTTTCACTTTCGCTGGCTGTGGCGACGGTGACTGGGCAAATAAATGTGTGCGCCCTCACACACGTCGCCGCAAGGATTCGGCTGTTTCGCTCAGTTCGCGGTGTACCGGCAGGACTGCAAGACGAACGAAAAGAAAAGGACGATTCACCGCTGGGATGTGTGTGAATCCGGTGTTGCCTGCTGATTTGCTATGTTTACTTTGACAGCGGCCTCATGTGGGGTGGCCGGAGTTTGCACGAATCACAAATTTGCACACGGGTGTGGCAGGAGAGATACGTGCATCTGCAAGGGTACTGCTGCGCCGATTGAGGTGGAGTTTGAGGTGACGAGTGTGTGGTTTTGCTTTTATTGGTCTAGAGTTATGACGGTTCCATTTCTGAGAATCCCACGACTGTGCGGCGTAATGAGGTTGGCGTTCGTGATACCGTCGGCAGCGGGGTGTCCTCCTCGTGAGCTATTAACATGTCCCGATGATTTCGCTCGACGGTTTGTTTTCGGCGAGGGACTAGACCTTTAAAATGGCGCCACATTGTGTCCTTTGTCTTTGGGCTCTTAAATCGCGGGGTTGGGTCGTGTGGGAATAGTTTCGCCAAAATGGGACGTTGTTTACTAGCTTAGGTGGCTTAGGTTATTGTGTGTGACAATGATTCACGGGTGCGGTGCTTGTAAAAATGGAACTCCTTTGTTGGGTTTTGCTTGGACTTGGCTATGTGTGAGGGAGAGTGTCGTTTCTCTTGGTTTCGGTGAAAGCGAGTTGTGGGTAAGGGCTTATCCGATATAAGGCAATTTTTGTTGTCCACAACTAAGATACCCTCGAGACTGTAGAATCGACCTGCGGGACATATTTCCCTCTGCGTTAGGTAGGTTGGTTTCTCTCATCATGCTGACATAAACTTCGGCGGCCATCATAGGTTTCATCAAAAACAAAAATGGGACCAGTAACATATACCATAGGAAAACGTTAATTTTTGCTCAGCCCAGCTTGACAGTCTTGATACTACACTCTGGTTGAAACTCTTGGTTTTTTCCCCTGCGAACAAATGTCCTGGTCCCAGGAGTATCAAATTAAACTATTTTGGATTCGTTCCAAATCCCATTCGCCCATGCGCCATTCAAAAGTTTTCCAGTTCAGGTGATTTTCACAAATTTGGTTCGATTTAGTTGGTTGATTTTTGACAGCAGTGACTCTTTTCTGGGACTTCTGTCAGATAAATTCTTCTTTACCAGCTTTCTTCTTATTGTTGATTACCATTTGTCGTATATCGGCGGCGGTTAGTTTTGGTTTTCTCCCACTTTTCTCTTCCTTTTGAACGTATTTTTTGGCATTTTTACTTCTTCTTGTGACACTACAGTCCGGGTTGGAGCTCAACCAGCCAGCACGGTCTTTCGACAGCTGCTGCCAGTTGCGCACTCCAAGTTGGTTAAGGTCCTTCATCACTTGTGTGCGCCACCTTAGCATGTGCCGTCCTCCGTTGCGTTGTCCCAATGGCTCAGATTCGAAGACTTTTCGGGACCGGAGCAGTGGTGTCCATACGATCTACATGGCCTAGCCATTTTAAGTGTTGTATCCAGAGACACTTAACCAGGCGCATGGCGCTGTACATCTCATAGAGTTCCTTCTCCTCCAGATGCCATTAACGCAAACGAACCAAAAATCGCACGCAAACCTTTTCTCTCGAAAAGACTATGGGCTTCCTCATCCGCTTTTAGTAGCGTCCAGGTTTCCGCCCCATAGAGTGGGATGAGATGATTAAGCTGCTAGCCTTTCAAGAGAGGGCTCTATTACTCAATTGTGATTGAAGAGTGATTCTGCGTTTGATTTCGGTACTGGTGTTGCGGATCTTGGTATCCAGGTCTCGATGACGGGGATAAGAACATGCTTCCACCTACCTTTTGTGGAGGCGTTCCATCTGTCTTGTCACATTGCTATGGAACTGCTGCTCGTTCTTCTCGTTTTATAATTTTGGCTTGGTGCCTGTCTGGGATTCTTCCGGGGAACACACCCATAAGCTTGTCTGCAAGAACGTCATTCCTAGTAGCAATTCTATTATGATGAACGCCGCCTCATTCGAAATGCCCATGAAACCACTGATAGCTCGTATTGGGCAGAGTGTGTACGCTGACGTTATCATCCGTTTCAGTCGCCCTACCAAGTTTTGAGTGTGCTTTGGGTTCTGCATCTGCATCTAACTACTGTCCAGACCAGACAATAGCAAAATGGCATTTCTGGTTTTTTCATTCTGTTCGTTTTTGAGACACAAATGCCCCGAACGGAACCTACGTCGATTAAGTTTTAGGGGAAACGATGATGAATTCGAACCGTCGACAGCTGCACTTGCCACAAATCAAAAACCCAAGCCACCATTCATTGTGCTGCACATATGCTTCTAATTGAGAACTCAGTAAAAAATCTGTGCATATACTGGTCACTTTCCAAGGTGAGGGATAAAACTCAGAGGCGACAGGAATGTTGCAATGTCAAGCGAATCCTTAAAGTACTGAAGTCATGCCTCGCTTTGATTACGGTTGTATCGATAAATAAACAACAAAAGATCCTCAAATGAATAAAAGAGTTTCATTCCTCTCCTTCAAGAATTCAATTGCAACACGCGCTTCGCTTGGAATGCCTATCAGTTTAACGAGAAGCGCTCTTTTGGACAAACTGTTCAGTGTAGAAGCTGGTCTTTTAGCCGCACCACAAGAATAGAAAGTGCCCTTCACAGCTGATTCTCCCAGAATCATATAGGCCACAAATTGCGTAAGAGATCGCTCTAATTTTTGCTTTACTTCATAAGACTTCTAAGATCGTGAATTTTTTCTGAAAATAATGCTTTCTCAGAGCCTACAAGACTGCATGTTGTTCATATCACTAACAACAGTTAAAATGTGGAGTACGTCTTGGGTGAGTTCAAATAGTCATAAATTCGGCCTCTTGTCCCTCATCATCCATGGCAAAGTAATGTTCCCACATCAACGTCCACTGTTGGGCGCCATTAAAAAAAAAATCAAATGTCAGCAATCACGATTAATTTAAGTCGCATACTCATCCTCCGCTAATGCGTCCTTTAATTCGATAATCTGTCCATCACCTTTTCAACCCACAGCCCAAAGCTCCGTGCCGTTTGACGCCAAACTTTCAGCAGCTTGACACCGTCCAGCGCACATTTATCCGCTTCGCGTTCATTATCCAATTAAGAGAAAATCCATAATTAATTCATAACTACAAACGGATTTTATTGGATTAATCAACACCTCCACCACCGCCAGCAGAGCATCGCTTCCGACACTGCCGGCCACAAAATGCGACGAACTACATCCGCTGCTGCGGCCGCCCCTGCCCCCCACCATCAATTAATTCGAATTAATAATATTTACACGTAATTCAATTACCAGAACATTTATCCGTCACAGCCGCAAAGTGATAGTTATACAGGGTGTAAATATCGGTCCGGCAGCGCGACCTCTCCACTTGGCGACCTCCCGGCCGCGAACAATACGGATGAATCACACCCCTCATTGATTGCCAGCGGCCACCTTATTTCCAGGCACACAACCGGTTGCCATTAATAACTCAATGTCGACCGCAATAAGTTCACAAAACTCCGCCACAATTGGTGGCACACACATGCGACCCACCTATGACCACAGCCGCGCCCACCACCACCACCGCGCTCACGGCAACCCCTTCAACGGATGCATAAACATTTAATTACAATCTGCATCCATAATTTCCAAAGCCAATTGTCGAAATGAATTTAAATCACGTCAGGGAAGCGCACCGAAACATAATCCCGTATTCCAGCATTTAGCAAATAAAATTAACCCTTTTACCCCGGTCCACGGGCCACCTCACCAGCGGGCACACCTTTGGGACAGGGTCTCCGACAAGCGTTCCATTAAAATATTACCACGTTAAGTGCAACACGTTGTTTGGATGCACAGCACATCCGCACCGGCACCGGGAGCGGTGGGTTGGCTGGGCGTGCAGCGCAACGCAATCAACCCCGCAAACTGTGTGCGGGGGCATATTAAATCTATTCCGAGCCAAAATAACGGGTGTAAATTTCACTGAAAGCACTTGGTAATGAAGTTAAAACTCTCACTTGTCCCTAGGAGCTGGTTGATGGCCAGTGGCTGACGGCTGGGCGGTGGGTTAGGCAGCAGGAAAGTTTGTTTAAAATATTTACACTAAACATTGTGAAACGAGAGGTTGTCCGGGCAGCGTGTATGCATGCACTGGCCGAACTCGGTGGCGCCCAACGCAGGTCCACCACCTGAACGGTGGACCCTCCCACACCACCCATCAGGGGACGGAGCAAAAGTTCGGAAGTTGGTAAATAATTCCCTAGTCACACTCGTTGGTCGAGCTGGTGGTGGTGTCGCCGGACACATTAGGCCAGAGGGCACGGTTCGGATTGAAGTTGAGAGCTTGTTATCAAAATTCTGATTGTCCAGGTGGTGAACTTGATGTGGTCGAGTGCCGACCTCATGCAGAACATGGCAGTCGGCGGCAATGGGATATCATAATAAAGTGGTCGTGTGGTCGATGTCCGGCGAGGATTTGTGCGGAAAATGTGAAGCACGAGCGATGATGCTGTTTGTGGAAAGTTGTAAGCGAAGTCGAGAGGGGTTTGACGGGGAGCGGGAAAGTGTGTCTTGGGAACAGGATGCGCAGGATGGCTAATTGTGCCGGATGGAATTAAATTTGATCAGTGAGCGAAAAGTTGGAGGTTTTGTTGTTGCGGTTGGTAGGGAGTGGATGGATTCTCTAAATCGGGACATTGGGTATTTTTGTGGCTTCAGACGTCAGTGGCGTGAATAAGCTTTTTAAGTGAACAGAAGTGAATTTGGTGGGGCTTAGGTTTTGCTGGAGACTTTAGCGTTTGTTGACGATGAAGACATCTCGAGGGGCACGATTAAGAAAAGAACTGTACAGACTGCAAAGAAGCGTGTGTCACGGCTTCAAAAAATCCGTTGCGAACGATCTATGAAACTGAGCCATTAAGAGAGCCCATGAAATGAAGGCCAGTCTTGACTTTGTGTGCAGGTAAAGAAAATTGACGAATGACAGTGCTTGTTCTTGATGGATACTTTGCCTTCTACGCGTGTAATGCGATCTTCAACAGAAGAGGAAATTGCACGAGCAGAGATGAAATTCGTCAGGATTTTGTATTCAAACCATGGTTTGATGACGACTGCAGGTAGGTCTACAAGGCAATGCTACATCGTACAACGAGATCTGTTCGTGAACTCTTCGAACAGAAGAGAAAGCAAGAAAAGAAGCTGGTTCTCAGAACGAAAAACAGACTCGAGCGGTCTAGGAGATGGCAAGATGAAGGAAGGGGGTGTGAAAGTTTTACCAAAAGGTAAAATGAGGATATAGACCTTGGTACGAATCCTGCAGGAAATGGAAACGGACAACTGGTAGAAGAGCCTTAGTCAGAGATGAGAACTTAGAAAAAACACTTCTGCCAGCTGTGAAAGGGTTACGATGACCCCGATACGACCATCAGACAGAACACTTCACTTTACTTGAACGAGGGTGAACAAGAATTCCAACTCCTGAACTTAGACGAGGTCAGGATGACGATTTTTAGGCTGAAGATGAATGAAGCTCAAGGAATTGCTTAAAGCAACCGGAGATGATCTGGTTAACCTCATACACAAGCTCATCTCTAGGATGTGGTTGAAGGAAAGTAGACTCCCTGAGTGGAATCTCAGCGTCGGTTTTACGGACCACAAGAAAGGAGACACCTTAGACTGCGCCAACTATCAGGGGATCAGTCTCTTCAACATCACGTACCAGATCCTCCCTACCGGATTGTGCCAACGCCCGAAACCGTTCGTCAACAACCTGATATGTCCTTATTAGTGTGGTTTTAGGCCAGAAAAGTCCATAATCGAATAAATCATCACAGAACCTGGAAAAGACCCAACAAGTGCAAATCGACACTCACCAGATATTCGTCGATCTTAAGGACGCATGACAGCGTGCATAGCGACGAGCTATACAGTGCCATGTCTAGTTTTGACATTCCTACCAAACTCGTCAGATTGTGTAGGATGACGATGGAGAACTCTCGTTGCTCCGTCGAGGTCGGTAGCGAACTCCCCGAGGCCTTAAATGTCACAAAGGTTTAAGACAAGGCGACGCCGTGTCATGTGACTTCTTTAACATCATCCTTGAGAAGATCGTTCGTAACTCACAAGTCAACACCAGAGGCACGATCTTTTAAAAGTCTGTTCAACTACTGGCTGGCCGGCGACATCCACGTAATTGGACGAACACAGCGAGCCGTCAATGAGGCGTTTGTTGGCATTGAAGCGGAAGCGGCTAAAATGGGTCTGATGGTTAATGAGGGCAAAACGAAGTACGTGCTGTGTTCAAGGAAGAACACACAACATCGGCGTCTCGGACCGAGCGTCACACTAGGCAGCAGAAACTTCGAAGTAGTCAAGGACTTCGTCTACCTCTGCTCCGCTGCTTCTTTGGGCTTAAGAGGTAATTGGGTAATAAAGCCCTCCCTGGAAGGTATAAGCTTGCTTTATATAACAGCTTGATCATCCCAGTCCTACTTTATGGCGCAGAAACATGAACGTTACTAAAAGCGGATGGGGAATCCCTTAGCCTTGCCGATAAAAAAGTTTTGCGTGCCATTTTTGGTCCTGTTTGCGTTGATAGTATCTGAAGAATTTAACGACGAATTTTATGGGCTGTAAGGTGACATGCGCCTAGTCAACTCTTCAACTCTTAAGATGGCGAGGCCATGTAACACGTATGGACACCACTGCTCCGTCCCGAAAAGTCTTTGAATCTAAGCCATTTGGATAACCCAACAAAGGACGGCATAGGTTCAGATGTCGCACACATGTGGAGAAGGACCTCAACCAATTTGGAGTGCGCAACTGGCGGCAGGTGGTGAAAGACCGTGCTGGCTGAAGAGGCATGTTGGTTGATGCCCAGGTTCACACCGGCCTGTATCGCTAAATAAAGAATAGGTTGAAGTCAGACGTCGTTCATCCTGAAAAGAAATGTAAGTCAAAACCCAGGTGAACCCAGAATGTAGCATCGCACTTGAAAGAAGAAAAAGATCACAAATTCGAAGGTTTAAGGGTTTTCTTCTAACACATGGGAAAAGTTTTCCCGGTTAAGATGGAAAGTTTGAATTTCTGAACCTCATGCTAAACTCTGTGAGAAGCTTGGAAAGAAAATGCGAAGTGCACGTCCAGTCCAGGCATCTATGGCTCCCACACAGCCTAAGAATGAGGGAACAACAGTTTGTTCTCTTGGATTGGGGATACCTAATGCCCTTAGAACCCTACGAAACTCTCATGTAAAAAGCACTACTCCGACCAAGAATAAATCAAAAAATTGTAAACGACTTTTGAAAGGTTTGACATATCCTTTCGAAAACAATTTTCAAAACTCATCACTTCAACGAAAAAAAAAAACTTTAATCCACCCAATTGAAATGCCGCCAACGAAGACAAACGTCAAAACATCTCCCATCATCCGCAGACCAAAACGAGCGAAGTTTCTATTATCTCCTCCCATCAGCTCTTGCACAGCAACAGGACTCGCTCAGCCCCGCCAGGGGACTCCATCAGCGGCAGACGCCACCATCCTACACCACCAACTACGACTGCAACTAAATCGCATTTTTACATTCATTTTAATGTCTCACATCAGCACAAGTCGAGTCCCGGTACCAGCAACCAGAGCAGGATGCACAGGATGGGTGGGAGTGAAAGAAGACACGTAACCGTATGTAAGTACGTTCGGCAGACCCAACTAAACCCCAAATGATATCGAACACATGTAGATGCGACGCCACCACGGGGGATCCTTATCCGGCCCCCGGCATCAGCGATGACAACACACACTGTGGAGGGTCCTTTGTGTGCTGTTGCAGATTTCCAAAGGAGTGCACACATTATTATAATATTTTTTCGCATTTTCACGAGGAGCGGAGCAGCCTCGCCGCCCGGATTCGTCCTGAAGAGACAAAAAAAAATTAAACGAGGAACGCCGTCACAGCAAACATGATGGAGAATTATTATTATAATAACGATATCCTTCATCCTGTCTGTCGCCAATGTGGCTGTGTGTGTGTGTGGCATTTGTGTGATGTGCAGCTGAGTGTGGTGTGAGGGCGTTGGTCGGTGAGCGGGTGTATCACTTGCATCGTCGCTCATGCCAGTGACGTGTGTGTGTGTGATAGATACGCTTCACGTCGTGATAGGAATTCCCTCGTCATTTACAGGGATTTTTTGTCCCACCGGTGATGCTATGTGCAACTCCTTCTGGGGAAAACTCTCTCTCTCTCTCTACGCCGACCGTCTCATTAAGACAACAGCGCGGTGTTATTCATTAATTCTGACCTGCCTTCTTCATCCCGCCACCGTGTGGGATTTAGCAGAATCCTGCCAACTGTGAGCGCGACATGTTCAATGTGCTTTCCGCGCCACGCCATCTCACCCCCGGCGGAGACCCTTAGATTGTCACGTTTTTCTGTTAATTAACGAGGTGCAAAAGGTAGATCCAACCAACGCCACCGCCACCTCGGTTCTTCTTTGAGCCCTCAGTCTCGGCTGTGTGCGCTGTTGTTGCCAACACTGCCATCGTCGTCGTCGTCGTCGTTGTCGTCATCATCATCGTTGTCAACACGGCACTCATCATCTCTCCAAGGATCACACTTGGTATTTATTTAAATAATAAATTGTGGATGCACAAGTACAACGTGTCCCCGCGGAGGATTACATGCCCACTCTCACAACGCCCCGTCGTCGCAATGATTCAGATGCTGGCCGAAGCGCGTTACAGCGACGAGGTGGGTCCATCTCCTCAGACACCGAAGACGCGGGGGAGACACGCAGCAAAACCCCTGCACCGAACTAGAGCCCTTCAAGTGTCATCGTCGGCAATGAGCCGAGTCAATATTGACATTTGCTGTTTCCAGTTAAATAAATTTTTGTTTTCATTGAAATTGATGCTGCCAGTGTGCAGGGGGGTCGTCTCTGGTGAATGGTGTCGCTGTCTGGCAGGCGAATGCTTCGCTTGAATGGCGCTTTCAATTTGATCAGGACTTAGGGCGGATGTCTGGGTCTAGGGCGCAGATGGGTGGAGTGGGTCAATTTGTAAAAAATGAGTTGTGTCATGGGATCGGACGACAATCTTACAAACTTACAAAATTCAACTCACTCACGCAGCACACAGAATTCACTTCAAACGCACGGCCAACGCGCAATCGGATCTAGTTCGAAGCGACCCCGAAATGCTTGCTTTCGAAATAATCCCCAAGGCTATCGATTCTCCCAATGAGCAACTGTTTCAAGGCCGCGGTGGCCAGAATCGACTCTCCCACTGTCCCGCTGCACCCAAGCGAACGCGCGCATAGCCCAGAAAAACATCTGTCCAGCGTGGTGAAAAGACAATTTCACATATGACTGTATGCTGGACACGTTGCAGCACCCCCCCCCCCACACACACCACAACCATCTCTCGCCATCGACCGCTGGCATGTTCATGTCGTCTGTCATTACCATAAGCATAATGTTACGGTCAACCAAGGTCCGCCAAAAGCTGCAAAGTCGTTTCCAGCTTCACGTTCACTCACTCACTGCGAGCCGCAGCGGACAAACGCGAGAAAAACAACCCACCTGAGAGCATTCGAATGACACCGCAAGTATCGCGGCGATTTGCTGTTTTCAATCAGCACGCACAGTCTCGCGCACTCACGTGGCTGGTCCTCCTCCTCCTCCTCTTGCAGAGCAACAACCACAAACGGAGATAAATTTGCCAAGCGTCAAGGCTTCGACTCTCCGAAGTGCGGAAAGTGTCCGTAAATGCTGCGCGCCGTTAATTAAGTTGGAGTCGATAATTAAACCATCGTCTAGCACCGACGCGGCTCTCTTGGCAATCGTAATTCCTGTGGTTAGACGTCAATTTGATTTTAGATAAGTTCCAGCGTCTGCAGTGGCTGTGGCGGTGGCGGCGGCGGCGGCGGCGGTTGCAGTCGTGGCACGACAATGGTGTGGCGGCTAGGCGGAGATGGAAATCTCCGGCCGCGCCAAGACATGTCTAATGGTGGTCTTAAAAAGAGATAAACCGGCTCAAGGGAAGAAAATGAAAAAATTCCTGTGACGCATTGATGTTCGAGATCTGTGACACAGTTGACCGCGTTTGGGACAATTTGTTTTTTTGTGAATTAATTGATCTTCAGTATTGGAGGATAGGCGGGGCAGGCGTGGTAGACATACTGATGGCTGGAGGTGAAGAAAATTGTAAGTGAAGAACAGAATCAGTGCGACACGGAACTTATGGCGCTCACAAGTGGAGAAGGACCTCAAGGAACTTCGTTTGCGAAATTAAGGGCTGCAGTCGGGGGGCTACATTTTGGGGTGCAGCTCCCTTCCTGTCTGTAGCATCACACGAAGAAGAAGGAGAAGACGATGGAAACTACAGAAGGTCGACGTATGGAAGTGAAGTGAAGACGTCATGAGAAAGTAGAAACTACTTCTACCTAAGGCTTCGATCTTGAACCTGCAGCGAGTCAAGTTTTTTGAGTATTTGGAGGACTTTGGCAGGACTCATGCAATTTTATGAGATGGACTGGGTGTTATCTTGGACACAAAAAAGAGTTCTTTGGCAAAAACAAAATACATTGAGACGAAAACTTCCAAGCTGCTGTCAGCATTCTGGCAGTGTGAGGGAGCTTTTGGTAAAACCTGAGGCTTATCATCCCCTAAACGGCAATAATAAGATCTCTCCTCTCCTACGCATAGTTTGTTTGGTGGAATAAGCGGAAGCGTGTGACTGCTGCGTAGAAGAATCATTGGTATTGTCGATAAAAGCAACGGTAATGAATAGAACTATAGTCGCGCAGGCGAAGTGTAGCCAGTATGTAATGTCAGGGGCTGCCCTCAAGGTGACGTCCTGTTATCCCTCCTATGGTACGTGCTGGTCGACTCTCTGCTTTCCGCCCTGAACAGATCTAGCACCTACGCCCAGATTTACGCCGATTATGTAGCCGTACAGGTCACTGGAGCATGCCTAGTAAGCGAACAGACAGCCCTTGACATGATTGATGACTGGTGTACTAGGAACGGGCTTTCAGTCAGTCCTCTTAAAACCGTAGTTGTGCTCTTTTCGAGAAGGAGGAACCAGGCTGGCCTGACTCGACCAGTCCTAAAATGTGCCAGCATTCCATTTTCCAATGAAGATGTTATCCTGAACAAAAAAAAAACACATTGAGACGTTGTCAGTTTTCTGGCAGTATAAGGGAGTTTTTAGTAAAACTTGAGGCCTATCAAAAATAAGATCTGTGTGAATCTATATGGCAATGCTTCATCATCTTCTCTCCTATGCATCAGTCGTTTGGTGGAACAATTTAATAATGATTGAGTGGCACTTCAGCACACAAGGGACCAGACCTTCTACGTGAGGATCGACGCACTAACCCACTACGCCACGGCGACCACAATTGGTGGAACAAGCTCCCGCAAAAAATACGTGACTGCTACTTTCACCAAGTTTCAAAGAACGGTCTGTCTCGGCTGTACAGGGGTCTTCCCCAGGACGCCTGGCTCTGCTCGTGATCCATTGTTAAATCTCCCTATCCGTGACATCCACATCATGGAATGTACAATCAAGGCCATCTCCCGTCAAAAACGGAATTGTTTTCGGTTCAAATCGCACTGGAGCTATGATGACCTCGCGCACCGCATCTCCTATGACACAAGTCTCATGCACATGCCATCTGATGCAGGGTCACAAACAATCCAGCTGTGTCGCTTGTATAAAGTCGACTTTCACTGCGTCCAGGACTGGCTCTGGCTAAAAACTAAACCGGGAAGGGAATGTAGTCGGATTTTCACGGATGGCTAAGAGACGACGAAGGGATCTTGGGCAGTACTTTCGTGGAAGACAACAACTTCAGACTTCACACCTCTTTAGATAATTTCGCATCGGTCTTCCACTTTCGGTACCACTTTCAAGATAGTCCAGGAATGCAAGTCCTCCCTTAATTTGATCGGCACACTGAATTTGCTAAGACTTGTTTGGGTCCCGGGACATCACGGGATCACGAGGTACGAGGTTGCTGGTGAACTAGATGGGCTAGGTTCTAAAGAGGCATTCGTTGGGCCTGAACCCACTTTGGGACTATCCGCTTCCATAGTAAGGGCTTCCGTTGGGTCTTCCAACAGCACAACCAGAGATGGCATAAATCTCCAGGATGCAGGCTGATGAAGCACGTGCTGCAAAGCTTCAGTAAAACGTTTGTTTTCTCTAGACGGAAAGAAAGGACATACTAAAAGGACACTTCACCTTTGATTATCATTTTAGTGTGCATGGCCACATCATCTGCAACGCCTGTGTTACGAAACTTTTGCTCGGATCAGGTGGCGACTGCTTTGTACTGATGCGGTTGGAGCTGGAAACTTAGGCTCTCTGTCACAGAAGCGCTTGCTGGCAGTCCTCCGAAAGACCAAGAAATTACTTCAAAAGGTGGGTTACTGCCTGGTAGTAAGTTGGAATGGGCCAGGTCTTGAGTCTGAGCGCTTCTCAATAGTGCTTCCCAACCTCCAACAAAAGAAGGGGGAAAGTCAGCTGCCATGACTCTGTAGCCAACGTTTCTGCCGAATTACTGATCAATGCATCATGTACTAGATCACGGTCTGTTTCAAAAATTTTGAAACCTCACCGAGCTCTTCTCGATTTACATGGTAATCATCAACATTTCTTGCTGCCATCATCATAGGGTTCGAAAACAGCCCGCCACCATCTCTGCAACTGGCCCGCAGATTACCTCCACAAGGAAAGAACCTTTTACGTCGAAGAACTATCATGAAACATGGACTTCCATCCACAAGATCAAAATGACACCACAATGCACCTTCTGGGTCCTCAACTGTTTCCTTCTTCGGCAGCCACAGAATCTCAGGCATCTCCCCTGCACACTTGTCCGCACCGCAACAGGCTGCAAGGGAAGAGTGATAAAATGTTATCTACCCCATGGGAAAACGGAAGACATTAAATGCCACTTCCCATTGCAGCCACCCCCACCCCACTGCTTGCCGTGCGCAGATTCACATGGAATCCCAAAGAGTCAACACCTTGCCGACAATGCGAAGCATTTGGTCGCCACCAGGCGGGACCAGCCACGGAGCCGTCTGTCCAAAGATGCACCTGATTAGGAAACAAACCTTCCACACAATGCGCATGGGAATCGACCCTTTTCCTTTTGTCTCTCACCCTCCTTCGCAGCCCCACCTCCCCGGGCGCAACCGCATCAAATGCTAACGCATCGCAACGAATGGGTACGCACGCAGAGAGCTAATAGAAGTCAAGCGAATCAAATCCCCGTCGCTTCATGGTCCTGATGGCGTGTAGCACGCCGTGTAAACTATCCTAAACACTGTAGGAATTGATTGAAAGGATAGCCCCGGCCGTTGGTCTCCCCGGCGGTGAGCATCCTACGTGATCAATTTATTAACATCGATAGTCGCGCCTGGCTTGACCATAATCGGGAGTGAGCCGTGAAGCGAGAGGGGGGCGTGCCTGCTACCTGCTAGATGCCTGCGGACGGGCGTGCACTTGTGTGAGTGCGGAGCACAATGACCCTGGCCCGTAAGGACTAGCAGCAATCATTTGAATGCAGTGTTGCAGTGCGCTCCGGATGTGCCGAGGGTTTCTTTTTGCCGGTGGATGATGGGAGAGGTGCATGACCCGGCCGCCTGGCGGCAGATTGGGCTGCGAGAGGAAGTGCATGTGGTCCAGCTGCGCAGACCTTGATCGGTTCCACTTCAAAGATCGAAAGTTTCGATTCTTATCCGCCGGTGGCTGGGCCGGCGATTGAGTCATGGACAGCCTTCCGCCCACTTGGGCTGCGGCCGGCACTCACTCACTCTCTCCCGCGCCCCATGGGAGCCGATGGCTATCGCGCCGAGCTATGTGTTGGCCTCCAAGTCTCCGGCCGAGCACACGGGTGTTAAATCACGTCGAGCTCGTATCGCGATTCGAGTCCCTTTCTTATCGGGGCGGGCGAAAAATTAACTCGCCAGCTGAGCAGCGCCGTGGCCGCCGTTCACTATCGCGTCCGTCGAAACGGCAATTAAACGGGAATCGATGGAAAATATTGTCTCCACGGTTTGTCGTCAGAATGCGCGCCCGGTCTGGCGCGGAAAATCACTCAGCGGCTCTCAATAAATTGCAGCGTAAGCCCGTGTGGAATTCCATGACGTGTGGGCTGGCAGCGCGCCTCTGCGCCGTGCACTGTGTGCGCACCGTGGCCAAGAACGAGCGCCCGGCTCGGAGCGCAGAACCGATTTATGCTGTTCCAACAATTTAATTCGCTTACGGGATTATTATATCTGACATTAGCATCTGGTGGCATTCAAATAAATCTGCGGCTTCTTGCGCGGTGGCGGCGGAGGCGATGGTGGCGACGCTGGAGAATGTCGAATCGATTGTCATTGTGACAGGCTCGGAGGAGATTGCGAAAGCATCTGCGATGAGATGGCGCACATCGCCAACGGGCATCTACACGATCTGCCAGTCAGCGTTGTCAGATGTGCGCTCGCCTCCGAGTAGCGCGCGCCTGGTGATGATACAATAAATTGGACGGTAATTGGCGGTGTTGCGGGCGCGCGCTTTTGGGTGGGCCTCGCCTTCTCCTTCACGGTGCGGCAGTGATATTTCTGCATCCGATTCCAATTAGGCGTTAACTCATCGCGCTGATGGAGTAGACGGAGTGACTGGTGGCGTTGTGTGGATCACACGGTCGTCAAGTGAGCGGAGCTGGGCGACCGCCTTGTTGTCGGAATTTCGATTTCGATTTGGGATGGTTGTGATGGGTTTTTGAAAGGCTTATGATGTGTCAGGTCGTGAGAGGTTTGCAGTAGGCTGGCAGGTGGGTGGTTGCTCAATGACGTTTGTAATTGGGGAACGGACTGAGGTAACTGGCAAGCGTGCGATCAGCTTAGTGATCACAGGGTTTGGAGAGGGGATTTTGTTGAATTGGCTCTGGATGGAGTAAAGAGAGATCGGCTTTGGTCATAGGCAGGGACTGTTGGAAGGAAGCCAACTTGTTCTTTTAGAAGCACACTACAGTGCGGTGACTCCCCCTCCAAAGGAAACCGCGTTTGGTAAGAGTGCGTTTGGGTGCAGTTTTGTAAACGATGCTCATGAGGTAGACGAAATCCTTAATTGCTTTAAAGTTTCTATTGCCCTAAGTAACACTCTGACTAAGACCTTGATGTTGTGTGTCAGTTGTCGATGACCGTGACAGATTACAGAAGAGGACGAGTAAAAGATAAGTTTGCTGGAGAAAGAATAACAATATGGAGAAGTTTGGCTACACTTCACTTGCCCTCGTTTACAATCAGGCCCATTTCTAAAACCCTCGCTTCAATGCCAGCAAATTCCTTACTGACAGCTCACTGAGTTTGCCCAACAACGACAATGATGTTCACGTAATCGGTGTAACTTATTTTTGCAAAGTCGTGCTTCTTGTATAGGACCTAAGCTTCGCGTCGTTCTGTCTAGAAACATGTTTAAAATTGAAGATTTTGGTAAAGTTAATAGAGACCTTCTAGATTGGTAAATGTTCTCCTCTATCTACAAGCTGTCGTTGGCAGCCTTGAACTAAAAAAAATCCGGGGTATTTAATGAGTTTCCCTCCCTGGGTCCTTTCCAGGATCAGCCACTGTGTAAAAATCTGACTTATCGGCGACAACTTAGAAGGGACCAATGCCTAGCTTCCTTACTTGCCTATTTGTGTTGCGCATGGTATTGTTTTGTCGCAAGTAGATGCTGCCTATGGCAGTTTGACGACTTCGATCGGTGAGATTTGATATTTCAAGGACACTCAAAACTTTTAAAGCGTTTTCCGCAACCCAAAAGAGATCGGGTCGTTAACAAAATTTGAGATGTCTCAGAGTCACAATTCGGACTTTCCGCGCAAGAGTCTATGCACTTACGTCGACTAATCCTTTGGTAAATGATGCAGGCGAATGGGTTTTGTGGACCCTGTTAACGGTTTCATGCACCCAATCAAACCATCTCCAGCTGCTTAAGAGAGCTCTGCGGGTAATCAACGAGCTCTTGCTTTGCTTGACTTTAGTCTCAATATTGCTATCTTTATGCCAAAAGCGCGAGACGAATTTCTTGTCCGACGTCCTCGCCGATAAAACAAAGGTATGCCTGCAGAAATAGTTTTCTCAATTTTTCTTGTTAATTTAGGCTTACACTGAAGCGAAAGCTTCTAAAGTGGGTCTCGCGTTAGATGAGCCCAAAACGAAGTACATGCTGTCATCAAGGAAGGAAACAAAACATATCGGACTGGGCGCGCCACTAGGCAACAGAAACTTCGAGGAACACGAGGACTTAGTCTATCTTGGCTCCGCTGTATACAGGTACAACAACTTCAATACAGGAATCAGAAGTAAGATCACTGATTCTTTGGGCAATCGAGTAATAGAGCTAGAGCCTTCTCTTGATAGACTAGCAGCTTTATCATCCCAGTCCCCCTTTGCGGCGCGGAAACTTGGACGTTGCCACAACCGAATGAGGAAGCCCTTAGTCTTTTCGAGGGAAGAGTCTTGCGTGCGATTTTTAGTCCTGTTTGCGTTGATGGCATCTGGAGGAGAAGATTCAATGACGAACTCTATGGGCTGTTCAGAGGCATAAGCCTATTCATGCGTTTTCGAAAACGACGCTTAAGATAGCTAGGGCATGTAGAGCGTATGGACACCACTGTTCCGGCCCGAAAAGTTTTCGAATCCGAGCCATTGGAGCAAGGCAACAGAGGAAAGCCTCAAGCAACTTAAAGTGCGAAGGTAGTGGCAGCTGGCGGCAGATCGTGCTAGCTGGAGAGGCATCTACGTTGAGGCCCAGGTCGACCCCGGCTTTTAGTGTCATTTAAAAAAGAAAAAGAAGATGTCCGCCATATGTGCCTCCACTGCATACTCGCCTTTTTGGTAAAACCATCAGACTTCATTTCTGGCATTACACGCTTTTTTTAAATTCTCTGAGGGGCCCCTACTTGCACTTGTCGTTAAATCACCATCCAGCACAGTGATATCGACGTCTCTTGTTGCCTTCTTGACGGTGTTCCCAATCTTCTTATGATGTACATGCTGCCACTTTAGAACTTTCGACATTATCTGGGAGACTCACAAGGTTCCTGGTTATTTGTTTCGCTTGCAGCTATCCGCTTCCAAATCATGTTATCCTACCTACACTCCGTTGTTCTCTCGCTATACGCATTCTTTGTGAGACTCTCCACTCTATTTGACTTTCTGTAGGTTTCGAACGAAAGAAAATCGATTTACCTCCCGCCCCTAGCATAATAGAACCTAGGTGCTGCATGATTCTACGACCTAGTGTGTAGAAGAATACTCGCTATCAACAAGCTTATGGTTCCTTCAAGCCTCTGCTTCTGCCCACCTTATACATTTAGTTAATCGGTCCTACTGTTAGCATCGTGTAAACTTTTTTGTCTTACATTAGAGTCCACCACTGAACTGCTGCTAACTGCTACGGTCGCCATTTTCCACTTCCCTTTGTCGGCTGCGCACTATAAATGCTGGCTAGTGACCCTTAGACTGTAAGTGCGTTCCGCCTTACAGTTTCCCTACACCTCTGTTCGCAGCCCATACCATCAATTTCCCTTTCCCCAAAGTCGGCTGATAGCTTTCGGCTACCAGCTATCAGCTACTGGCTACTGAAATCAAATTTATTTGCCGTTATTCGCACCAGCACAGTGGCCACCGGTGGCGTTCCACTTTAGTGTCATTTTCGATACGCGTTAGCCCCAAGCCACGGGACCGCATGCGATTGCCATCAATTTTCCTTATCTCCGCCTCTCTGACAAACTTATGCCAAATACTCTAAGTCCCACCATCCCTCAGCAGCACATGCCGAGAGCGCTTGTGTCTCGGCGGCTTCAGCATTCCACCAGAGCGGCCATAATTCATCGTACACTGCGCCGCCTGACATCGAATCGGACTGGTTGCGGCAGTTAGCCACCACTGACCACCGCGAGTAGGAAATCTTCAAGTGTCCCTCCTTCTCCATCCTGACAGACGAGCAAATGGCATAAACGCGTCTATTTTGATTGCGTCCTCCTCCCCCTCTCTCGACGGTAGACCACACACCGCAGCTCATTAGCAGACACCAGCCCACTTCGATTGTGCGCGTCCACTCCACTGAAAATTGCGTCAATTCAGAGTGCAGTCCACTCAGGATTGTAGCAGACATCGCAGCGATTCCGATAATGAAGCCATTTCGACGCGCCCCGGAGGCGCACAACCCATGGACCACCGCGCCTGACGTATGTTTACACTGGACCCACTCCCAGATTGGTCAAGGCAGATTAAAATAGCGCACTGCCCGGAGCCGCGGCGTCGAGAGTGCGCGCTAACTAACCCAATTCAAGCTCAATTGCAATTAATCGCATCACAACGGTTAACCACCTTATCTGCGCCACAATTGTGTTATCAATTATCGTGGCTTAAGACGGTTTCCGCACGTTGGCACCTCTCGGGACGGACCGTCTCCTCGGCACAAAGGCACAGCGCGCACAAATCCGCTTCGCGCCATAATCTGAGAGGGGCTTAGAGTGCGATGCGAGCGGGGGGTCGCAGCGGACGCTACGCGCTACACTCTTTGACTTAAGCTGACACGTAAAGCGATTAGTGTTCTGCTTAGCGAACACTCTTCCTCGAGTCGGGCTAAGCCCTCCGTGCTGTCGTCGTCGTCGTCGTAGCATGGCACACACACGCCACTCCCGCCCGCACCTGTGGCCCCATAATGAGCACCTATTGATGCCATCGGCGGGGGATTTGCTTCCTCCTTTTCCGAACGCGCGATATTTTCGACTCACCTTGGGCTTGGGGTGAGCTGGAGCGAAGCATTAACGCCGTGATCCTTCAAGCACCGAATGGAGTGGAAGTCACACAAGTGTCGGTTTCGGATGGAGTCGAGAGCCACCCGAAAACCACGAACCGAGGGCAAGTGGAAGTTATGGAGCTCAGCAGGAGTGGATGGGGCGGCTGTTGATGACGACGGCAGATGGCTGATTCATCATTAGACCCACTCCTGAGCACACACGCCGGTAAATTGGGAGTGCAGGGAGCGAAATTGAATTCCCATTACTGGTGGCGGTGCCGCTGGTGCTGCCGCATGCGAAATCTAACACAAAGGAGGCGTCTTCATCCGAGCATCATCTACGAGTGGAGCTGGAGTGCACACAATTGCAATCGGGGTGGGTGGCGCAATCCACTTAGACGGCGATATTGCGCCTATCACTGAAGTGGGGCGCACTGAATGCGTTCTAGGCTGTAGAGCAGTGAGGGCTGTGCTGGTGCCGCCATCGAAGAGCATATCTAATGAGGAGTCGGCTTGTGGCTCATTTCGGGTGATTGGTTTGAAGCTGGAGGTGGTTAACGGCTCCCAACTGGGGGGAGTGGGGAAGTGCTTGGGAAACGCGCGAGACGACTGTATTTGATTGTGCACAATCCGACATCAGTTTGTGGCTCCATCAATTATGGTCCATGCCCTGTTCATCAATATACGGTCGGATGGGCAGACGTTTCGTGGATTGAAGAGGAATGCTGATTGACGATAGGCTTGAGGATTGCAGACATTTGGTACAGATGGACAGATGGAGGAAGAGTGACCAGATGGAAGAGTGGACAGATGGAACAGGGGGAAGGTGGAACAATAAGCAAATGGAACAGTGGTGAGATGAAACAGTGATCGGATGGAACAGCGGACAATTGAAGAGTGACAGGTGGAACCGTGTACAAATGAGACAGTAGACAAACGGAACTGTGATAGATGGAACAGTGGACTTATAAAACAGAGCATAATTGGAACAGTTGAGAGATGGAACAGTAGACAATTGGAACATTGAAGATATGAGAGTGAAAAGATGAAGCCTTCAGTTAAATCAGTCGGCATAAGGAACAGTGGATAGATGGAACAGTGCACGGATGTAGCAGTGGAAAGATGGAACAGTAAAAAATGAAAAGGTGGTCAGAAGAAACAGTTGATAAACGGAACATTACTTAGATGGAGCAGTGTACCGATGGAAACAGTGAAAAGATGAAGAATTGTGCAGGTGAAAAAGTGAGAAAATGGACTATTAGACACATGGAAGAGTGAAAAGATGGAGCAATGTAAAGACGAGAAATAAGACAGTTTACAAATGGAACGATGATCAGATGGAACAGTGAACAGATGAAACAGTAGACAAAAGAAAGTCGTAAAACGTATACCAGATGGAGTCGTGGACACATATACAGTTGAAACGGTTGACAGATGGAACATTGGACAGATGAAAGAGGGAACAGATGATGAATAGTTAGAAGAGTAGAAGAAAACAGAAGATTCAGTGGAATGAGGAAAGCTGGACAAGCTTCGCAATGCAAGGAACGATTCAGAACTGAAACACTGACGATAACGGTCAAGACCAACGTACAACGATATCGATAAATTTTTTAAGGACACAATCCACGATTAAAGGTGAGAAAAAGTACGCCCAGGAGGCAGAAAATTATTTTGGTACTGAAACATATGAAACACTCCTGAAGCGTTGCCCTTCAGTGCATCACATCTGATGCCCTCGCTTGAATTTCTTCCCGCACCACCACCAACACCCCCCAAAAAACCATCTTAACACACATCCGATCTTAACTGACCAGCACCTGAAATATTAACCCCGACAACCTAAACACAATCGGCGCGTTGCCATCTGAGCTTTTTCGCGAAAACAAGCGGAAACGATTGAGTCGTTATGTTCCGGCACTTGGCATTAATCGTTTTCCGAATTCAAATATCGCCGGCGATAAATCAATTTTAATGCGATTCCTGTGCGCAGCGCCACTGTCTCCACACATTCGCGCTCCACGCGGGCACACACTTGTGGCCGCTGCAACGCTCCATGGTAATTCGGAGCAGATCTCGTCCAGATATCGCGGGCAGCCTTTCACTTTTGTTCTTTCTGCCTGCCCGCCACCACACCGCCGCAGCAGCCGCATTACCATATCTGGGATTTCTTTGTCTTTGGATTCGACTTCGGCTACCAGAATGACGAGACGACGCAAGGCAAGGTGAGGGACCCATAATGAAATGTGTCAGGCCCTGGGCACCGGCAGGCAGTGGGAGTTACACTAATTCGGTGCGACAACAAAAGGACTCAGTCCGTTCGGCAGGATTAAGTGGCACTCGGATTGACACACTCACCAGCGGGTCCTTGTGCCTCAGCTGCTGCCGACGTACCCGAGGCAAGGAGGAGGCGCACAGGAGCGACGGCGAGATGACGACTTCCACCTGCCCCATCGCCGATGCGTTGTGTAAATGACACACCTTAATGGCCGTGTTCCTTTCTTCTGGTGCTGGTGCTTCTGCTGGTGGTGGTGGTGGTGGTGCGTCCGACGACGTGTGGGAACAAATGTCTGCGGATTAAGTAAGCCATTGTGCCGTCCTCGTCGTTGTGTCGTCGTCGTCATCGGGTGCGTGGGTATTTTGCCGCCTTTGTACGCTCGTACCTTGCACCTTTAATCGGTCGCTGGCATCTCGGTGGGTTCCGCTGGTCACCCAGGGCTATCGCACGACTTCGGTGTACCCAATTACACCTGTGCACCACTAATCGGTTTGTTGAAAGGAGATTGCCCGTTCGTTTCGGTTCCCAGGCAACAGGTTAACCCATATCTGTGCTGCAGGCGAGCGCGTGTGTGTGTGCGAGTGACGGTGAAAATAAATTTCTTTTCCTCTTGCGGGCTTGGATTTTCAAAATGCCTCCGATAAGGCAGATGGCTATCGACTGGAAGATGACTCCGCAGGACAGGAAGTCCACTTGATTGATATGTCAACTCGGCTGACTGAGGAGCGGTTTGCACTCGATGCGGTCAGTGGCAGGAGGGGAGACACTGTTCGAGAGAAAGTTAATCGGTTGTGGCTGGAGGCGGCGGAAAGCTTATGACCGAAGTGCAGTGTCCTTTGGGGACGATTTTGAACTGTCAGTGGTTGTTTTTACCACCGGCCGGAGATGCCTGGTGCAAGGGACAGGGAATGTCAATTATGTGTGCAGAGAGGATTTGTGTGCAGTCGAGAGGCCCTCCACTGCTGCTGAGCTGAATGGCAAATAAATTTTGTGATAGAAGGACGAGTGTGTGGGTGAGGAGTCATGTTGAATTTAATAGACCATTGAGGGGTAAACCGCCGGAAGATGGTGCTTTGGGGGCGTGAGATGGGAGACGTGAGAGCTTGAAGTGTCAACCCAAAATAATCCTCTTTACGACATTGATTGCGAATGTGTGGCAGGGAAGGGGCGTGTTTTAGCTTTAAGATGTCCTTAAGGTAGGTGAAGTGTTTAGGAGAGGTGCTTGCTGTTGCGAAAGTTGTCGAAAGTCGGACTTGTGGTGCGACATGGAAATGATTTCGATTTTATTGCTTTATCGTTCCTCAAGTAAATAGATTCAGAAGTCCAAGGCAAGTAGGAGCCAGTGGAAGTTTTACTAACGAACAGAATACTGAAACCCAAAGTACAATTTTATTTATCAAAATCGATAGTTTAACTTCGACGTACCCACCATTGATATAGAGCCACTTGTTTCAGCGGTTGATCCAGTTTTGGGACTATTTTTGAAACTCTGTGTTCGGTATGGCCAGCAGAGCCACTTATTTTTGACGTTCAATGTTGTGGCGCCATAATCCGTTTGATAAAAAAGGACCTTGCTCAAGTTAATTTGAAGGCTGGATAGTCTTGGTTTAGTTTAACCTCAGATAATGATACAATCCACGAATTGGTAATCCATAGAAATTTTCTTGTTAAGTCCATCGGAACCTCTCCGAGGGTAAATTTGCGGTTGGGTCGCAGCACCTGGTTGATAATGCAACTCCACACTGAGAAGGGAAAGTCCCCTAACCTGGCAAGAATCAGTGAGGTGAACAATCTGATTCAGATCAGTCAGCACAGTTCATAAACCACGGCTCTGCCCGCGATACGGGTATAAGACCACAGCCTCCAGGATACCTTCACAAGGGGGCCTACCGCACGGTGAGGCTGGAATCGAAGTTCGAGGGGCTTCTGACCTCCCGTGGCACCAGAATATAGCCTCTGGTCAAGTTGTCACTACCAGTCAGACACCCTCAGACCCTGGGACCTGGGTAGCCGCCATTTCGCCGCCAAATGGACTTTCCATCAGTGATTCCGTGTACACTAAGAATAGTGCTACGGATGTGATTTTAAATAAAGTAATTCATAATTGAAGCCGTCGTCAGATAAATCACCGGTCAGAAGAAGCAGTGAAAAGATGGAACAGTGAAAAAGTGGTCAGAAGGAACAGCGGATGATGAAAAATTACGCAGATAAAAAAATGGGCAGATGAAACATTGGACCGATGAAGCAGTGGACGGATGAAAAAATGCAAGGTACAGAGTACTTCACGTTCAAATGCTGTAAACGCCATTTTCTTCTTCTTTTACTGGCGCTACAGTTCAGGGTGGACCTGGGTTTCAACCAACATTCGTCTACAGCTATCATGATCTCTCGCCAGCTGCCTCGAATTTCGCTCTCCAAATTGATTGAAGTTCTTCTCCACTTGTGTGCGCAATCTCAACCTAGGCCTTCCTCTTTTGTTTTGGCTCGGATTCAGAGACTCTTCGGTTCGGGGCAGTGGTGTCCATACCCTCTTACTGGCGTATGGACACTCTGGTTAGTTCATGCCAGGTGCAACGCTTGACCAAGCGCATGCCGGCGTACAGCCTATAGAGTTCGTCGTTGAATGATCTACTCCAGACGCCATCAACGCAAACAAGACCAAAAACCGCTCGCAGAATTTTTTCTTCGAAAGTACTCAGACTTTCTCACCCGCCTTTGTAACATCCAAATTTCTGCGCCGAAAAGGAGGACTAGGATGTTAAGCTAATAGTCTTTCGAGGGCTCTATTACGCAATTGTCTCTTGAGTCCAAAGAAGCAGCGATTGGCAAGAGTGATCCTGCGTTTGATTTCGGTACGAGTGTTGTTGTCCCAATTTACTGCGGAGCCGAGGAAGACGATGTCCTTGACTACCTCGAAATTTCAGCTGCTTAGTGGTACGCTCTGTCCGAAATGCCTATGTTGTGTGTCCTTCTTTGGTGAGAGCATAGAGCCTCTCTTCTAAGACTTCACAATTTTGCTGATTGCTTGGGTAGTCGGTCGATTTTCACGATGACGTCGACGAATCAGCGTATTATGCGCGAATAGCGGCTACGTTTGAAAGCGCCCTTTCACAGGAACTTTTGAAAATGTTAGGGCCTTGATCGACTATTATGCGAACCATTTTCGTAAGTGGCAAACATTGAGCTAACATTCCGAAATCCCTTATAGCATCTCAGTTTGACAGGTTTCAAATACCAGTGATGCCAAGTTAAAACCACAAAATGAATTCCTCAAAACTATAAAAATTTAACTTTTTCGCGTCTGATTCATAGCGCTTTAAATTGGGATCTTTATGTGTACCTCGCGGCAATGAAAGAAACATCGTGAATCAAACATCAGACGAAATGGGAAAATAAGGCCTTAAGATCGACCACAAATTGAAGGTAACCGACATGGCGAAGAGGATCATTTTACCAATTCCACTTACGAAAGAATTGCCACGGTCCAGACATGCGGTCTTTGTCGGTATTTCCTTGACTTCCTGCAAGGACACCTTCTATCTCAAAGCCCCGCTAAATGACTCCCTCTTTGCACCCTGCAGAGATGACAGGTGTGAAGTTATCCCTTTGATGTTTACACTCGTCAAAGTTTCATGTTCGTCTTAGAAAAGCTTGTCGCTTGATGAATCAAGGGTGGCCACCGAAAGCGACAACCCACACGCTGAAGGTTCCCGGTACGATGACGGGACAAACCATCCCGCTTCTCAAATTTCACCGCTTGGAGCCTGCAACAAAAAAGAAAACCTTCTACTGACGATGAAAGAACAACTAGGCCTTGATCACTTGTGGGCCACCCACTTTGGTGAATCAAAAACTATCCTCTATTTCCAGTAAATGTCTTCCAATTTCTACTGAGCCTGCAGAGAAACCGGTTTCGTACCTTGGAGCCGAGATTCCTTCCTTCTTCGTCAGCCTACAAGCGACCCACTCTCGCTGACGTCACTGACTCATTAAACTAAGGCAGCCCACACGTCAGACTTTTATAATCGCCGTCATCCAAGCGTATTGCCTGACAAGCAGACCCGATAACTCTCTTCCTACCTACGGTGGCGGCGACGGCGCCCTCCACATTCCCCACCGCCAACTCACCGACTGCAGCCGCACAACTACAACTCATTTGTTTTTTGTTGCAACATTATGACCGCCTAAATGCTCAACGAGGCAATAACTCATTCGCTTGTCGGACATATCGGATTTCCAGTCGCAACTTTGTAGTGCGTATTTCGAACACATGACATTTGCTATTTAGTAGTGCTGGAACGGAGCAGCAGATTTCGAGTCAAATGCATTGTGACGCACTTGACGCACACCCACACACACACGCACCCCCGGAGGGCGTCTATGGAGGGTAGTGGCGATTAGTTTCGACCGAGTCGGGAGTAGCAACGGCTGGGCCTGTGCTGATGGATTTTTAGCATGCTTTGTGTGCGCACAAGGTGAATTAGGCGCTCCGACAGGGCAAGGCGCAGTACTGAGGGAATCTGCGCCTTTGAACTTGGTTTGGGTTACGGCCATGTCTGCGAGGCTGGTGAAACTTGAGACGATTCCTGGAAATTAAGTGGTAGAGCTTCATGTCATTCCAGATGAGTGAACGAAAGGAGAATGCGAAGCGCTTCGTTTTTGGGAGAGTCTGCGGCAGATATGCACTTGCATGGCGCTTGTTTTGCGCTGCTGGACTTTGGAAATCAGATCTAGATCGGTGTTTGGCGAGGATGTGCCCATGGGATGGGACAGGAGCTGACATCAATGCAATCTGAGACTGCAAACATGTTTCGTTTTGTAAAAGGATAGATTCGCTGGATGCTTGCACAAGATTAATGTGGAGACAACTTTAAGGAGGTCGGTTGATGGTGGTGAAGAAGAAAGAAGAAGGTGGTCCGGTGCAATTCACCATATGTGAAATTTTTTGTGACTCACTTAGTTTCCGGAGCGGAGGGAATTGTTGGTCACTTAGAGAAGTTAATTTGAAGGAGGAGCACAACTGCGCTGGAGTTCAATTCATTAGGAGTCCAAATGAACGTTCTTTCTCACCCAGGCGGGATGGTGTTAGGGAATCGTAAAACAAATCCCAGTTTGCTCTTCTTTCCACGGCAATCTTCAGTGAATTCCAAGGCAATCTAAGCTGCATTAGCTCAGATCAGGTCTCAGTCGCATCTGCCTTCCTTGAATAGGATCGACTTGGCTAAGATGGCCCTAATGTATGCCACTACAGTGGCCTTTCCGGAGAAAAGTCACGTCAAGTCACAGGTTTTAGACTGACACTGCCGCCCTGCAAAAATGACCTTGGAATACGCGATTTAACTTAGGCATGACCGAATTTCCCTCTTCTTTTACGGTTTTTATCAGCTAACTAAAGAGCGTTCCAACCATAATGCACGATGTTAATTGTGAATCACACCTCAACGTCAAGTCTTTTTGTCCAACTAAGTTTGACATTTCGTTGTTTCAGTGTTTGACAATTTTTTAACCATGGAGAGGTATAAAATACAGCGGCCCGTTAAGATCATGTAAGTCTTCTACACAAAGGGAGACTCTTTAAGAAGCTGAATTGATGCATTTGGCCGAATGAGAATCCAAGAGTGATTGTTGAAAAGCTGATGCATCCACAAAGAGTGACTGCTTGGGGCGTTTTGTGAGCTGACAGCGCCATCGGGCCAGATTTCTTCCAAAATAAGGTCGGTCGAGCAGTCATCGTGAATGGGGTTCGCTACTGTGATATAATTACGGACTTCTTGTGGCTAGAAATTGAGGATCTAGGCACTGTGTGCTCCAACAGTATGGTGCCACTAGCCACACAACCAACAAAATAATTCATTTTTTGCGCGAGAAATTCAATAGCAGTGTTATCTCACGCCACGATCATATTCATTCACACCGATGGACTCTGACCCTTGGGAACATTTAAAAGAAAAAGCATACCTCAATAACCCAAGAACAATTCGTGAGCTTAAGGATGAGATGCCTAAGGATGATATGTCCATCCGTTTGTTGACCCCTCAAGTGTCTGTACACCGAGGTATCCAAGATGGCTTTCGAATGAATAATCGACCAAATTTCTATTGTACGTGGACACCTAAGGTTAAATGCTGTTAATCGTTTTTCGAAAACGTGTTTTTAAATTTGACGGAAACAGTGGCAGGCCGAAATGTAGAATTTTGTCATTTAGCATTAAAATTGCTGCCTTAGCTTTTTAATGGTGCTTCATGTAGTCTGAGCTATTTATGATCACTCTGCTTAGTGCAAAGTGTTTTAAACGCATCCAAACTTAACAATTTAAATGGAACAAAGTGGCACAAAATTTCTGGAAAAATTGTATTCGTTAGGCAAGGACCACCGATGGCGAGGTGGTTTCATCGTCTGGTTGCGCTTGGGAACAGCTCCTGATGAGTTAGAGAGATGAGAAGCCTGGAGGTCTCGAGTGCCTTTAGTGGAAAATTCGGGTAAAGAAGATGATGGTGATAAGGCAAGGTCTGTCAATGGCATCTTTCGAACCCCCTTATGCAGTTACTCCAGGAAGATGAAAAAAGGCGTAAATTTGAGATATGAGACATGAGGGCCGAATTTAGTGCGATATCTTTCCATTATGTTGAATTACTTTGTCTATGGTAATATGCAAATATAGCTGGACACCACTGCTCCTGTCGAATCCGAGCCATTGAGACAACGTAACAGAATATGACGTAGGTTGGAATGGCGTAGATTGAGATGCGACACACAAGTGAAGAAAGCCCTCTACCAACTAAGAGTGTGCAACAGGAGGCAGCTAGACAGAGATCGTGCCAGCTGGAGTGGCATTTTTCCTAAGATCCCAGTCCACCCCGGACTGTAGCTCAAATAAAAGGATCTGTCAAACGGTATAAAAGCATTTACTTTGTGTTATTACAGCAACCAAATTTACTATGAAGTGATGGTAATCTTCTACACGGAATTATCTGGCCAGGGATGGTGCATCGCGTTCCGTTGTAGTCCTTCCCAGATGCTAAGGATGAAGGTGTTAAAGAGACAATGCCTTCGTTTCAAAAGAAAAAGATAGAGATAGAGGGATTTGGAGATTTTTGTAAATTAGGTCAAGGTGAACAGGGTGGATAATGTAATTAGTAAGCCGATTCAAAGGCATTTCGAGCGGCCCATGATCTCGTAGAATGAATTGATGTTCGGGGCGTAATACCCGCATGATATGCATCACGAGAACAATCGACGGCTTTAGTCGCCAAAGGCTTTAGTACACCTTACCTACCAAATTGAACTGGATATGGGTAGGATATGGAACAATGTCCACTATTCCACGTGCTACGGGTGAAGGTGGTGAATTCAATAGGAGGTCAATATCAGAAGCTTCAGAACAGAGAATTTTCAATTCATTCGGGCCATCTGAGTGTGAGAGAGAGAGAGAGAGAGAAAGGGAGATGGAGAGAGTGAGAGAGAGTGTGTGAGAGAGAGAGAGTAAGAGAGAGAGAGCGCGGTGTTTGCAGCCCCATCGGACGCCCCAACTGTTGATTTTCTTAGTCAAACACCGTCAGCCCGATGCCTTAGCGGAAACTCTCGATTCTGCAAGCGATGATATGTACCAGTCAACGAGAATATTACACTGAATAGCAAATTTATCTTGCGATTGTAGCGTCATCGGGTGGTGAGACGAAGTAGTTTTTGCCCTAATATTATTGATGTAGGTGCGTATATGGCGGTCCTTGGTTTTGATAAGGACTTTAGTTGCAAATTCTACACAAGGGTTGACTGAGACTCAAGCGACCCCATTAAAAACCGGCAGAAAGGTTCATTCCGATCTGCTACAGAAATGTAGAGCGAGGAACGAAAGCAGAGAGACGAGCTCTACAAAGTCTGTAAAAACAAAATTAAGATGGAAGTGTACATCATCAGTCTTCGAATCCGAGCCACAGGGACAACGCAACAGAGGACGTCCTAGACTGAGATGGCGCACACAAGTGGAAAAGGACCTCAACCAACTTGGAGTGCGCAATTGGAAGCAGCTGGCAAAAGATTGTGCTAGCTGCTGGTTGAGGCCCAGGTCCACCCCGGACTGTAGCGCCATCTGAAGAAGAAGAAGTACATCATCAGAATTGCACGCCTACTTGAATGATGCAGCAACCCCAATCAAAGGGATATTGCATGCATTGTCCTCTGAATTTTTTTATTTGAGGCTTTAGAATTTGGGCTTTTACGTATTTAGGGCATTTCAAAACTTTGTTCCCACTCCGCAAGCGTATTCTCTGATGTGCTTCATTTACGTTGTTGCATTTTTCAAGAAGACATCCTGATACTCAGAAGAGCAGCCAAAGTGATGTCGATCCTGGCAATACTTCCCGATAATATTGACATTTCGACTGAAATTCGAAGGCGCCATGTAGGCATTGCAATGCAAATGAAGTGATCTTTGGTCGTTAGCTTTCGTGAAAAATTCCTGCCTGTGATCCTGCGTCCGAGGGCAGGTGACTTTCCTTCGTACAAGGGCACAAGGACATCACCGGCAATGAAATTGTTGATGGTTCCACATGGAGTTGTCCATAGCGACTTCCGGAATGAAACTGAATGCTCCAAAGGACGACAAGTTTCTGAAGATAGAATATTTTAGCAATCTTTGTAGATTTGAAACATCATCTGAATTTTAAGGTAAATGAGACCGATGTCAATAAATGTCATGTGCGTAATGACAAGGAAGCATTGAAATGCTCGCAGACCTCTGCCATTGTTCTAGTCTGCTTCTGTCCAAAATCATTTTCCAATACACATAGAGATTGGCCTGAATTTCATTCCTTTCCAAGTGTTGATCAATGCGGATTTCCAAATGCACACCCAGTCCACACCCCACTTTAATCAACCCCAAATGTGCTTCCACTGCGATTCCTTTCATCTGCTCATACTCATCTTCTCTGACAGATGCTTCGAAGCGATTTCGTTGAGCTCATTACCATCAAAAGCCGATAATGTCATGTTCGCTTGGCTTAAGACCAAATTCACCCCCCCCCCCTTCCGCTCATTTTCCGATTGCATTCTGAAGCAAGCAGGCAACACGTAATCAGACCCGCTTAACACCACATATCACATTTAGCCGAGGAAACTCCTTCAAACTTTTCAGACTGCAAACAAGAAGACCAAAACGGAGAGGACTGACTGGCGTATTTGCAGAACATACACACACCCCCCCTCCCACCCGGGGCCACTTTCAACACCACAGCACATTCGGCGTGATATATTGGAATAGACGAAGCCTACCTGTCAGGTCCCAGCCGTCCTGTGGTACGTCTTCGAACCGAGAAATTTTGGCGGTTTGCCGTCCTGGTCCTCGAGACAGAAAAAAAACAACCGCCCCCCCCCCTCCCCCGCGCTGGAAGGACATGCCAAACTTCTTGCTGACATGCACCGAGAGCACATATGCTCTCAGGCGGGGACTGCAACCTCAGCGAAGACGGAGCAAGTCGCGGGGCACAACAGGAACCGGCGAGATGCCCTTTCTGTGATAAGCAGGCGAACGATTTTACCGGAGGATTTCTGTGTCCTTTTTGTGTGTCTTTCTGCTTTTTCGGTGGATTTCGGGGATTAGCTCGACACGACACGGGGGGTGGTTCTAAGTCAATCGCCTCCGTCTGCGGTCTTTCGTGTCGGTCCTCCGCGTCCCCGCCTCCCAGCTGATTAATTCGCTGAGATAAAGCGGGCCGCAGCACCCGTGCTGTGCTTGATTGCCTGTAATAACAACAGGCAGACACGACCTTAGGCAAATAATCTGATTAATGTTCCATTTGGGAGTCGGCACCCTGCGCGACTGTGTGGGACGGGGGGGGATGAGGTGGGGTAGCTGGGCTGCGGCGGCGCGGATTAGCGAGTTCCGGAGGAACCCGACTGTTGCAAGTAGCAGCCCGACTCCGACCAAGCCGAGAGTGAGTGGCGACGCATTCCGCTTACGGAATGTGAAGGCATAACCAGTCGCGCCGCCATGGCAGGCGTTCATCACAGATTGATGGACGACGAGCGAACTGATTGATTGATGATGATGGGATCAAGAGGTGGCGATAAAAATTCCAGTTAACACATCCGATGCTGCGGATAACCCGTGATCTCACGCGTTACAGCTAAGGTGTTGCGGTGGTGATGGACGAATCTAGTTATGGCCAGGCCTTGGCCGGCCGCGGAAAATGGGGTCACAAGGGAGTGGATCCGCTGTGAGTTGGGAAATCAGCTTCTAGACTTCAATCGATAGTCAGCGAGAGAGACTGGATTGGTGGTGTTGTCAAGCTTGAAGGGTGACTATGCGCCTAAGATACTTTGGGCTTCTGTCTCCATATAACGGTAATCGACACATCTGTCAGACAAAGGTCCTTCACCTCACTCAAACTCGAATCTCGTGATTCGACTTGAATCCCGTTTTAATGACGAAATCAAAATTCTGCCCAGACGCTGAAGGTCACAACGAAAGTGACCACGTCTCGTCGCCCCAAAACCCCAAATTACTCGTGCCAGGTCGCTTCCCCGGGCGAACGGCTGTCACTTTTATTTTTTTTTTGCTTTCTGCTCTCTGCTTGTCGTGATAAATGACTCGCTGTGTGATTCCGACGACGACGACGGTAACTGAGGAGCCATCTACCCCCAGACCAGTCATTGTTTAATTAGCTGGCACACTGTTGGCCTCATATCTGACTGCTGGAGCGAGCGGTGATTAATTTTGTTTCACAACGCTGGCGAGGGAGGAGCTCCGCCCTCTCCGACACCCACCTGCCGTTGACTGCATCATCATCATCGCGCGTCGCCCGGTGCCTTGTCGTCCCTGCTGTCGCTGACTGGTTCCCATCCGTGGTTGTTGTCATTACAAATTGCGATCCGCTTATTTGCGCCAATTTACATATCGCTGGTTTTTTGTTAACAAAAACAACAGCAACAACAAGAAAGAAGTGAAATGAAAAGTTCGCCTTTTGTGGGTTTCTGGCCCTGGTTCTGGTTGACGGCGAGTCTGTTTCTGGTCTTGGGTAGACTGTCTGCAATTAGTCACAATCGACTGGTGAGGTTCTGTTCATTAAACTGTTTATTAGGTCATTAATGGATCGTTCGCCTGTCTGTCTAAGTGATAGCCACTTTTGACTTTAATGTGGGCAATGATTGAGAAAGAAGCACATCGCCTCCGAGCGGCGACGGCTATGGGAACGTTTTGACAATGGCCTAGGGGGCACCTTTAAGACGGTTATTTATTACTGTGTCGAATTGTCTTAATTGGTAATGAAATTAGACAGGTTTCACTGTTGGTAGCTGGTCGCGGATTGTATAATACCTCTGCCGTGTGAGTGTTGTGAACGGGAAGAGCTTTTGTTTTCTTTGGGTGAGCGATGTGCTGAGTGTTGGATGACTTTTGAGGAGTGATTGAATGGAGGGGGGGGGGGGGGGGGGGGGGAGATTGCAGACAGACAATGTTCCTGGAGGCTTGTAGTCCATTGTCGGTGGTATGATATGGAGACCACTGTAAATGGGACGCATTGCCATGATTCCCACAAAGCAAGCTCTTAATGATCCATTTTCGTGATCGGTGACATTACTACGTGAACATTGCCGCCTGTAATATGCGTTTGTCCAATGGTGGGCATAAAATCCAAAAATGCCCAAAATCTCTAAAATCCCATGAACGACATACTGAAACAAAAATTTAGGAGGAATCGTTATGGACAGGGTCACACTGGACACCATACAACTCCCCTGCTTGCGGCCACAGTACGATTTCTTTTCAAAATTTTAGGCATTTCAAGTTTTTGGCCAAATCGCGATATTGATAATTTCAGGATTTCGGTATATCGTGCCGGATTTTCAGGATTTTGATCATCGTGGGTTTTTTTATAATTTCGCGATTTTGACCATTTCTCGATTTCTGGCATTTCAGGATTCTAAGCATTTCGGGATACTTATCATTTGGGAATTTTAGGCATTTCGGTATTGTGGGTCAAAATTAGGTTTTTAATATTTTGGTAATTTAGTGATGTAGGGCGCTTCAGAATTTTGCCCATTTCTAGATTCTGAGCATTTCGAGATTTTGGGCATTTTGGGTATTTTTGGGATTTCGGAATTTTTTATCATTTCGCGATTTTGGACACTCCCAAACTTTGGTCATTCATCGATGTTGATTATTTCTCAATTTTGGGAATCCCGCAGTTTTAGGTATTTTTTGAAAATTGGAATTTTGGAATTTTGATCATCTTTGCATTGTGGGCGCTGTGGAACTTCGGTTATATTCGGTATCGATTTTTATTCTTTCTCCATGTTGGGCATTCCGAGGTTCTTGATCATTTCGGGACTTTACCCATTTCGAGATTCTGACAGTTATGTGTTTTTCACACATATTGACGAACATCAACTGTGACACAACAACAAGCTAACTCGCGTTATTATACAACCCCGAAAACAAAATTAATTGCAGTTAGACAAGCCATCCCTTGCTACAAATGTATGTATATTCAGTAATTAGAAGCTATATGAGACTGTGGAGTTAACGTACAGAGGTTTTCATCTTTTTTTTTTTTTGAATAAAGAAGTTCGAAACCTAATGCAAGAAATTGTTTTAAGTTATGGCAGGAAAGAAGATTTCTTAAGATTGGATCAGTTGTAAAGGGATGGGAATACAAAAAAATTTAAGGCGCTAAGGTCCAGAGGAGAAGTTGCTGAAGCACTCGCAATGCGCCAAATTTCACCAATTGCTTAAACTTAAATTTAATTTCTGACACTAGACGGCGAAATTTCCTGTTACCTCCGGGTAGCATCCTTTACCCAGATTTTCCAGAGAAGCACAGAGTCTTAGAACTTTTGGATAGCAAGTGGATTTTTAAATACTCTATTCATTTAGTGCCTCAAATCTCGGCTAAGTCGCCATCAGGAAGATTGACACTGTCAGATTTTAGATTATATGAAGCAACAGAAACAGGATACTTCTCTTCATGCCCGATGTAAGACTATGGTTAAGGTGGTACTACACCCAATTCTGGTCATAAGTGGTTGTGGATCAAGTGAGCACTAGAGAAACGATCTTACGAAAGTACGTTTTACCAATAACATAAGCGGATTATAAACTGGCTGGAAAAACGAAATGTCAATGAAACGCTGATGAGCGTGCTCATAGCTCAGCGGCTCTGACAATTTATTCTGTCTAGATATAACAGAAAAGCAGTTGATTTCTTGCTGATGTTCGGAAGCATGCAGTTGGTCAGCCTGCAGTTATGCCATCTCCAAGCCGTAGCCAAGGAAGCGGTTTGTCCTTAGGTGGGTTTGGGCCCTACGAATGCCCCTTTAAGACCTCGCCTAGCTAGTTCATCAGCAATCTCATTTAAGGGAAATGGATGATGTCCCTGGGTGTTGTGGGAACAGGGTAGGCACTGATTGGTATCAACCTGGCGATGCCCAGCTGTTGTAACTGTTTCCCACACATCAACTGTGCTTATAGTACCTCCACGTTGGTAGCCACCGGGTACTGGTTGTTGTTCATCCGAACTCAACTTGCTAAACCTATAAGTGCGACCTCCGCCCAAGAGGTATAAAAAAGGGCCCGGTCCTCCAGGTTGGGGGTGTGCGTCGGGGTAACTGCCCGACCACATTGCAAAATCTACAGTTACGAAACGACCGAACGCCTCGGATACGGATGGATACAATGTTGACGACCCCCGCAAACGAACAAAGGACAATGATTTACGGATCTGCACGTGGAATGTGAGGTCCCTAAACAGACCACGTGCAGCCGATGAACTTGCGGAGGCCCTGGACTGCTATAAAGCAGACATTACCGCAATCCAGGAAATGCGGTGGGATGGGCCGGGCAAGAGAAGAGTGAGAAACTGCGACATATACCACGGCGACTGCTACAGGGAGAGAGCCCCGACAGAGGAAAAAGATGACAGCAGTAAAGAAGACTTCTATCACCTCCTAGAAAGGACATACGATCGCTGTCCCAGCTACGACACCAAGATCGTTCTAGGAGATTTCAACGCTCAGCTGGGAAGAGAAGAAGTCTTTGCTAAAGTCATCGGAAGACACAGCCTGCACGCCAACACCTCCGGAAACGGACTCAGGCTAGTTGACTTCGCCTCGGGGCGAAATCTCTCTGTGGCCAGCACGCGGTTCCCACACCTCAACATTCATAAAGGGACCTGGCGATCACCTGATCAATCAACCGTCAACCAGATTGATCATGTTGCGATCGACGTCAGACACTCCTCCAGTATTCTCGATGTCCGAACCTTCCGAGGTGCAAACATCGACTCGGATCATTTCCTTGTTGTAGCCAAGGTAAGAACCCGGATATCGAGGGAGCAACGGAGTCGAGACAGGCCAAAACGGTTTGACGTCGGAAAGCTACAATCGCAGCCGATCGCTAGAGCCTTTACCGATCGATTCTCCCTGAAACTGTCTCAAAGTTCGACGCTGCCTGCACAAACAATAGAAGACAAATGGAAACGTTGTCAAGAAGCCATCAAAGAGGCCGCCACTGATGTGCTGGGTTTCATGCCACCACCTAAGAGGAACCCATGGTTTGACGACGAGTGCAGGCAGGCGCATGCAGCCAAACAGGAAGCTTACAAGGCAACGCTGCATCGAACGACGAGAGCTGTTTGTGAGCTCTACAAACAGAGAAGAAGGGAAGAGAACCGGCTTCTCAGAAGAAAAAAGAAAGAGCACGAGAAGCGCGCGGTCGAGGAAATGGAGAGGTGCTATGGCAGGAATGACGTCCGAAATTTTTACCGCAAGGTAAAACAGTTATCTGGCGGTTACAAACCTCGGACTGAAGCCTGCCGGGACCAAAATGGACAACTGGTGGTAGAGTCGCAGTCGGTGCTGAGAATCTGGAAGGATCATTTCTGCAGACTCCTAAACGGCGATGACGACACAAATCCCGCTGTTAGGCAGAATGTTCCACTCAATTTGGACGACGATGGACAAGAATTCCGTCCCCCCGACCTCGACGAGGTCAAGATAGCAATATCGAGACTGAAGTCGAACAAAGCTGCTGGCGCGGATGGACTATCCGCAGAGCTCTTCAAAGCGGCTGGGGATGAGCTGGTTGGGTGCATGCACCAGCTCATCTGTGAGATATGGTCGGAGGAAAGCATGCCCGACGAGTGGAATCTCAGCATCGTATGTCCGGTCCACAAGAAAGGAGACCCCTTCGACTGCGCCAACTATCGAGGGATCAGTCTCCTTAATATCGCATATAAGATTCTCTCTGCCGTATTGTGTGAGCGCCTGAAACCGTTCGTCAACAACCTGATAGGTCCTTATCAGTGTGGTTTCAGGCCAGGGAAGTCCACAATCGACCAGATCTTCACACTGCGGCAAATCCTGGAGAAGTCCCAAGAAGTACAAATCGACACCCACCATCTATTTGTCGATTTCAAGGCCGCGTATGACAGCGTGCATAGAGACGAGCTATACAGTGCCATGTCTAGTTTTGGCATCCCTACCAAACTCGTCAGATTGTGTAGGATGACGATGGAGAACTCTCGCTGCTCCGTCAAGGTCGGTAGCGAACTCACCGAGACCTTCGATGTCAAAAAAGGATTTAGACAAGGCGACGCGCTGTCATGCGACTTCTTTAACATCATTCTTGAGGGGATCGTGCATAACTCACACGTCAACACCAGAGGCACGATCTTCCACAAGTCCGTTCAATTGCTAGCTTATGCGGATGACATTGACGTGATCGGCCGAACTCAGCGAGCCGTCAATGAGGCGTTTGCTAGCATCGAAGCGGAAGCGGCTAAAGTGGGACTGGTGGTAAACGAGGGCAAAACTAAGTATATGCTGTCATCGAAGAAGGACGCAGAACATCGACGTCTCGGACAGAGCGTCACTATGGGCAGCAGACACTTCGAGGTAGTTAAGGACTTCGTCTATCTCGGCTCCGCGGTGAATAGGGACAATAACATCAGTACCGAAATCAAGCGCAGAATCACTCTTGCCAATCGCTGTTTCTTTGGGCTTAAGAGGCAATTGAGTAATAAAGCCCTCTCCCGAACGACCAAAGTAACTTTGTACAACACCTTGATCATCCCTGTCCTGCTTTACGGCGCAGAAACCTGGACGTTACTAAAAGCGGATGAGGAAGCCCTTGGTCTGTTCGAGAGAAAAGTTCTGCGTGCGATTTTTGGTCCTGTTTGCGTTGATGGCATCTGGAGGAGAAGATTCAACCACGAACTGTATGGGCTGTACGGCGGCATGAACCTAGTCAAGCGTCTACGGATACAACGCTTAAGGTGGCTAGGCCATGTAGAGCGGATGGACAACACTGCTCCGGCCCGAAGAGTCTTCGAATCCGAACCACAGGGACAACGCAACAGAGGACGTCCTAGATTGAGATGGCGCACACAAGTGGAAAAGGACCTCAACCAACTTGGAGTGCGCAACTGGAAGCAGCTGGCAAGAGATCGTGCTAGCTGGAGAGGCATGTTGGTTGAGGCCCAAGTCCACCCCGGACTGTAGCGCCATCCGAAGAAGAAGAAGAAGGATGATGTCCCGTGATGTCCCGGGACCCAAACAAGTCTTAGCAAATTCAGTCTGCCGACCAAATTAAGAGAAGACTTGCATTCCTTGACTGTCTTGGAAGAGGTTAAAGGGTTGAGTTAGACTTAAAGTACAGCTTGGCTGTTCCTGCAGACGCAGATACTTCCCCCTGTTCTTCACAATACAGTTGGTGACCATTAGGATCACAAAAGTTTCCGCCTGGAAAACCAATGCGAAATTACCTAAAGAGGTGTGTTGTCTAAAGTTGTAGTCTTCCACGAAAGCCCCGGCCCCGGATCCCTCCGTCCTTTTGGAGCCGTCCGTGAAAATCTAACTACATTCCCTTGCCGGTTAAGTTTCTGGCCAGAGCCAGTCTTGGACACAGGGAAAGTTGACTTTGTTTAAGCGACGCAGCTGGATCGTTGGTGACTCTGCATCAAATGGCATGTCCAAGACATATTTTGGTGGGATTTTGTTAGGTTGCAGGTCTATTCTAATGAGTCAAAGACCACAGCAGCTGTCAAGCTTAGCCAAATTTATGCTGCAGCGTCATGAAAAACTTTCGGGATGCAGTTTGGTGGATATTTAAATGGTCTAAAATTAAGTTGAAACATAATTTCAGGAATAGGCCCTTCAAATGAAAGAACTAATCTGACACAGTCCTCGTATAATTTGAGTTGAAATAGAGTCTAAATCTTCTAAGACAACACACTCTGTTGACTTCTCAGCTTAAGGCCATGGCACATACATCCCTTCTCTCTAAGGTCATTCAATTTGTGAAACCGTCAGCTTATGTGGTATCTTGATTCGCAGAAGCTTGTTAACGACCGGCAGCACGGCTTTAGCTGCAATGGGTCCACTGATAGTCTGAATGCATGTCTTACCGAAAAGAGGAACCAATCCTTTCATAGTGGAGGAGGAGAGAGCAGGATTCAAAGGCATTTCCTAAAGTCACGCACCAGGTTCTCTGGATTAGAAGTTTTTGAAACGTTCAATTCGTTTCAAGTAAGATCCCCCCGATTTAATGTTGGTTTTCTACAGGGTTCTGTTTTTTTTCGATACTTTTAGGTCTTATCTGCTGCTTCCAATCCAATCCTCTCCTTCGCTGATGATAGTACTCTCAGCCTTGCACATCCGTTCCTTGACTCACGTCCCCCGTCTTCTGTCAGACTTGGAAGGGCGGCACATATTTAGCACAAAATAGACATTACCCATGAATGGGACATTTGTCGTTGAACCCAAAAGACTTTCTATTATGAGTGTGTGTTTCAACTCAACACTTAGTCAGAATGGACACACATTGAAGTCGACAAAAATGCCGCTAAATGTCTATGTTTTCTGAAACGTTGTAAAGTCATTTCAACCTCTCTAACTTTGCTATAATATGCTGCCCACAGGTTCAATGCCAATATATTCGCCCCATGCTCCTATAAGCGATCCTTTCTGATTTGGTCTGTCAAAGAACTCTATTCCCCTACTGGATAGAATCCAAAAGAGCTTTGAAAGCACTAACATTGCTTGTCAATCGACCTTTTGTGAACACCCCCGAATTGTATCGTTTTGTCATTCTTGTGTGGCTCGTATACCAGAACATGGCTTGTGAATAAGATAGCTGCCTCCAGCATTTCGAATATTCGCAATACACGCTTAACTCGAAATACCCCTAAGCCTACTTTTGAACGTCCAGCTAAGTTTAGAAGCTCGTTTTCTAGCCCCACCACATGAATGTGGAGTGTTCTACCAAAGCTTGGTGTTTCCTCTCCATTTTTAAACTTTTCAGACCGATGCGCAGTGGAACCTCCACCCTCTCTCTTCCTTATTCTTTCGGGTCCTGCTGTCAACTGATTCCGATCATTTAAGAGTTCTGGAAATCCCTTTGGCACGTGCCAGTTGCAAAGAAAAAAACCAAAGTAAAGGAAAGACTTGTCTTCAGCCTCGAGGTGAAATTGAAAGTCTATCAACTCTAGCCTTCTGCAAAAACTCAGCTAACTGTCTCCTCAGAAGCGAGTAAACACACAACAGCCCCCTTTCAGGTCACGCAAAAAGTGTGCTACGCTTCGATCCTTGCTCAAAGAGACCTCATCAGACAAAATCTCAAACAATCATGAAGTGCTCTGCAAATTGATGAACTACGTCACGACACGGCAGTTAGGCAACCTTCACAAAAGTGCTGCAAAACCCATTTCTTAAGTCACACCATCAAACGTATGAAGCTTAGCTTGAGTGGCAATCAATGGTTTCATGACTGGCCCAGCGCACCATAATTTTTCAAGCAATTTCCCGTGACATGCAACAATGAAGCCGCCAATCACCGGTAGCCCTCAGAAACGACGACGCCATGCCGTGATCATTGCTTCTGACGTTTCGCAAGTCATCGCTGATCTCACTTTCATATATCGCCTGCTCGTGCCATTGGTGCCGTCGCTCCCGCCGCACAACCGCCACGTCTTCATTCAAAGCCTCCATCTCATCTGCTCAATTATTTTTCCGAAAATTTCCCAGAGAAGACGTGAACCGAACCCGCTATTGCCCAAGAGCACCTTCAGACGGCCGGAGTCAGCCACAAGTCGGTAGCATGCGTCCGGTGCTCGTTGGTTAGATGCGCGTGCACATAACGAGTCTGCACCTGCAGATCATTTTTTACTCGGCTCAGCCGGGCAACGGAAAACGTCGTCGTTTCGCCGGCGATTTCCACCGATTGTCTGTGCTCGTCGGCACTCTCTCAAGCTCAGCCATGACGAGTGCGCGCACACTTACACACGCACACCCGACCAATAGCCTCGGTCCGAGGACCGCGATATCTTCATGAAAAATGAAAAATTTTCCAGCAAACAACCGAAACAAGCAAAACGGCACTGCCGCCGCCATCACAGGAGAGAGCCCGCAATTATGATTCCTAGAGGTTATCCCTGCGATATTGATAAATTGATCGCAATTACCTGTGACCGCCAGGAATCCAAATGCGGCCGCCGTCTATTGTCGAGCCGAGGCAACTGGTGGCTGGCTGACCGACCGACCGGCCGCGGATACCCAGTTCCGGCTGCGGCTACTGGCCGCTGACTCGGCGATTATTGCACCGGCCCGCACCGCGCCACACCGGATGTGCGATGTTATGCAACCCAGCAACGGGAACTTATTTACCTCGCAAAAATGTGTAATTGACACAAAAATGTTTTGTGCGCGATTTAGTTTTTTGTTTCTGTGTGCTGCACAAGCGGCGGCGGCGGTGTTCAGGTGAGCGAAGTGAAAGGCTCCGGAGCGGGCCAATTAAACGTGGGAATGGTATTCGATGATGACGTTGGAAGATTGTTATCTCAAGAGTTCTGGCAGCGGATTCGCGCGAAAGCCTTGAGGGGCTTTCCAAGTCGAACAGTGTTTAGAAACAGATCGCTGCACTGTTGCCGTTGCTGACAAAACACCGGTAAGTGGCGGCAAGAGCCGTGGAATGCCGCCGTGCAATGTATCTGTGGTGGCAATCGTAGCAACATCGCCATCGAAATCGGCATCAGCTGCTGCAGATGCCTCTCTAAAATTCTTGAACGCTTTAATGTGTGACAAATAACACTCTAAGTAGCAATGATTGCTGCGGCGCGTCGCCGCCAGAGGGGGAAGGCGAAGGAATGGTGTCTACAAGCAGGATGTAGTTGGAATTGGTATGTGTGTTTAACTGCAGCAACGATGAAGATTTTTTGTCAAGTTTTTTTTTAATTTTTATCGTCTAATTGATTGTGACAGCACACCGGTCGGGAAATGCAGTGGGGGTACTTCTGTTGGGCGCCAAATTGAACTTGTGATGAAATCAAATGGAAGGGGCGGAGGTGTGAAGTAAATTGTTTCCGAATCTTGCATCCTTGTGAGTAAAAAATAATCTACATTTTGTTAAGATCACCGACTTCTATTCATGAGGCATTTAATTGATGTCCGCAGTCTTATTTGCATGCGGCTTTCTAAGTGTCCTTAGGTAAGTTACTTACGAAGTCTAGTGGATTTAAGACATAGAGCTAATGAGAGTTATCTTCCAATATACTGGGGAAACTTCTGATGGGAAGTGAATTAATCCAAGGTGTGAAGAAGAAGGATGAGTGACTGTTACATAGATCGAAATAAGCCCACTTTCCCACCCAGGTTTGACATCAACGACAACAGGAAATCTTCAGCTTAAAATTTATAGACGGACTCTTATCGGGTCGAGGTTAAGTTCGACAACAAAAGTTTCATATGTGTGCACATCTCCAAAAGCAATGAATAGGACGCAACCAGAAGCCGCTGTTTTGAGTGCCTCTAACTTACAAGCCATGTCCAAGTTTTGACATGAAGGTCGTCCTTTGTGAGTTTAGACTGAACCTAAAAAAAGGAGGACCATCTAGGGAGTTGCTTGGCATCACGTCCGACAACGAAACTTAAGTTGATCGATTTTGCAGCGGTACGCATCCACCATGCGTATGGGTTCCATACGTTAATAATTGAATGGCACTACAACCCACAAGGGACCAGGGCCTAGCTTCTACGACAACTACTCGTGTTGCGCGTGATACTGTTCTCTCACGAGTAGAAGGGACCTACAGTTTTTTTTCCCGACTCAGAACGGCGAGATTTGAAAAGCCTTTCATACACAATTGATACTCTCTGAGTGTTGTCATCAACTCGGAAGAGGTGGTGTTGTTAAAGAAATGCGAGGTGTCCCGTCCGAGAATCAAACCAAGACCTTCTGGATGTCGGTTGACACACTTAGGCACTACGCACCGACTATACCTTACTACTGACAAAATCACATCACGATATTCAGACTAATCGACTGTCAAGCAAACAAATCCACTTCACATTCGTGAACTGCCATCAGAATCACTAAAGGATCAAAATTTCATTCATTACAATGGCGGTCCCCAGGCGGAGGTGTTAAGGAGTCAGACTGGAAGTGATAAACCTGGTTAGAAGCTATATTGTGGTGCCACAGGAGTTCAAGAGCTCCTTACTCTTTCTTTTAGTCCAATCTTTGTGGGGGTATTTCGGTGACAGTGGGTTTAACTGAAATTGAATGTATAGCTGAAGTGTACCCCACCGGCTGACTATGACAGATCGCTCAGTACACTATCTCAGTTGGTTATAGATGCTGAACTCCGGATCTGTGTGGAGTTGCATTGCAACTGAATGCTGTGAACGGCAAAGGTGTAATTCTCTCATAAACCAAAATCTTGGATAAGCGAGGCGTACAATCTTGCCAAGTCGTCGATTCCTGGGAAAATGAACACCATATGTCCACTAGGCCTTAAAGAAAGATGGAGACGTTAATATTAATCCCATATCCAGCAACAGATGTGATCATAATGCGATTGCCGTTTAACATTTTCAGGACAAATTCGTCCCAAAACAGTCGTCCCAACATATTTGTCCCAACACATTCACTGTCCATGGCATCAAAGGAATCAATATCCACTTGAAGCCAAACTCTGTAGTCAACTATCTCACAAGGCGTCCCATAAGTTGTGAACCTGCAACCTCAACCAGTAAAGTTCAGAAAACTGTTTCTTTTGGTTACCAAAACCATAAAATGTTGGCAGTTTAAGATCTGCAGTTGTCCCTTCTCTTCTTTTGATGAAGCTACCATCACCCTTATGCGTGGTTGACAAGAATGCGGGAAGGCGGGAGTGAGGGAACTGAAACCGCCAATGTGTCTCGTTCAATTCGGAATGAAGGGAAACGTTTCTTACATCACTCTCCACAGCACAGCTTACAATCTACACTCAGGTCAGCATCTGCTGTTTTCATACATCTTTTGCACAGACTGTGGTCGCCGTGGCGTAGTGGTAAGTGCGTCGACTCACTCGCAGAAGGTCTAGGTTCTATTCCCGGACGGGACACCTCGTATTTTTTCACGGCACCACCTCTTTCGAGTTGCTGACAGTACCAAAAGAGGAAGATCCCTTCTACTCGTGAGAGAACAGTAGCACGCACAACACGAGTAGTTGTTGTAAAAGCTAGGCCCTAGTCCCTTGGGGGCTGAAGTGCCCCTTTATTATTATTATTTTTATTAATTGTCGCACGGACTTACATACAAGGTTCAGGTCCTTCTTATTCTTATTCCTTGTTTCTTCCTTTACGAGTCTCCCTTAAGATTTCGCAAAAGTTTCAAATAAAATGTTGAAGAACAGTAGATAGTTATCAGAAAACCCGCGAAGTAGGTTTCTAGGTTTTTCTGCTTTGCCGATAAGAGTCCCCTGTTTCGTTGATGAATTTCAGATCCAAGCAGGAAGCATAAAAAATGGCCCTTCTAGGTAAATCGGAGGCTGATCGAAAAAGTTTGTGAGCCGAAATGAACGTAGATCACCGACATCTTCAAAGGAAATAGATGGAATTTGAGAAATGCGCGATCGAGGAGGAGGAGCTTCTGCGGATACAGGGGCTACTGTATGTCATAGCGCTTAAACATAGTGACATAGTGCTTAAAGAGAAATGGATGATCATCAACATCTAACAGTGGAATCCCATTCTGCGCTGTTGGAGCCCAAGTCCTAAGACTAGAATTAAACAAAGCAGTACAAGCCCGACGCCATTCTCAGAACGAACCTGGAATGGTGCCTATGGCTGTCTAAAATCTTCCTAAGTCAATATAAGTCAAAAATATTTGAAGCCTGTAACAAAGAGGTTGTAGAGATTGTCTATGGTAGCAACGATTAGCAAAAGGGGAAGGCAGTGGATTGTGTAGAGAACCAGACGAAGTTCGAGAAAATAAACTGGGCTCTTGTGAAAGTCGTGAATGTGCGGTGAGGCGCAGGCCACCCTCCATCTTCAGGACCTGCCCAAATCCCGAATTGGCTTAACCAGGCAAAGAGGTGCTACAGGCTTTCCTAGTCTACAACCGTTTTAAATGCCTTTCCGCACACTAATGGAATGGGTGCACGCACCCTGATAAATCAAACATTTCAGAAGGAAGAGGTCTAGGAATATATTCCGAATCGTCGGAATGGCAATCCTCACTAAGACTAGGTAATCAGAGGAGTATCGTTTAAGTGGAAATCCTGAAAGTAAAAAAAAAGTCAGAGTAAAATACCTCCGTCGGGTTATGTTAAGACACTTAGGTGGCCATTTTAGCAATCTTTATTGTGGAATCCAAGTCGCACCTGGGGCCCAGCTGTCGAAAAGTTCTGATGGCTCTTGTTCAGCAGCATGAAAAAAGTCTTAGCGTCTGAGCTTTGGAGACAGGCAGACAACCGCTGATGGAGTGGCTGATGTTCTTGTAAAAGAAGCGGCCAATCTTGACGCAATCGTTTTACTACATTCAATCAAGCCACCTCTGGCTGATCTGCGGAATAAGGTTGACGTGCAGTTCAGAAAACGCTGTTGATACCGAACAGATTATGTGATCCTGGCATGAATGTGGAAAGATTGTAGAGCTCGCTAAAAAGACCCTTTTGATGTTATTTGGGCTGATTATGAGTCTTATCGACGACAGTGTAGGTAGAAGCTGTGAAGATGAAGAGCAAACAGAGGAATTTAAGCCAGATGAGACTTATGATTCTTAGATAAGTCAATTGATTTGAAAGCTTTATTTGGAGGCTTATGTGATTAAAAGGATGCCTAGACTACGTTCAATCCAACGGACTAAATGGAATTTAAGATCCTTCACAATGGGACTAAAAGTAACAAGCGGTTGTGCCAGATCTACCCATCTAGCAACCAACTCGAGAGAAATTTTAGACGTTTGGGCAAGTGTGATGAGTTTTAGATATGCAGTTGCTGAAACCCCGTCTCACTTACTGCATTCGTTTAGTAAAAACTTCTCTACCTAAATGCAACGCAAGTCTAGAGTTACTTTGCTGAGAGTGATGTAAAAGGGGATCTCTTGAGCAAGCAAGGTACGGAAAAGAGGCAGGAGCAGAGGTGGAGTATATTTCAGAAAAGTGAAAGTAGCACCGATGCAGTGCTGGGAATATGCAAAGATCACTTTTGCAGCACGTACAGGGGGTAGGCAGACTAGACAGCGGTAAGGCAAACTAATCCACTTAAATTTAGCAGTTATGCGAGCAACAGACCTCAGTGAAGTGACTGCGATTATCATTAACTCAAAATCCTACCATTCAGTGGCCTTGGGTAACAGCCTGCTGACTTTGGTAAACAGCATACTCCGTTGGCCACAGTGGCGTCGTAGTTAGTGCGCCGATTTCAGAATCGAGGGCCTAGACTCCAACTCTGAACTAAACTTTCGCTTTTCACAGGTTCTCCTCCTTCGAATTGCTGACAAATCTCAGAGAGAGAGAAATGGACCTTCAAACGTCGCCGATCGGAGAACGAGAAAAAAACGTGCTGATTCAAGAAGTCGGGCCCTGGACACTCATTTTATTGAAACACCAACTCATGTGTGGGGTGAAAGTATGCCTGATGAATTCCAACTCTGCATGCTTAAGAAACCCACTTAAAGATGGCGGATTTCGCAAAGCCAACCAACCATGTGTCGATCTATGGCCACGATCCTTAATCGACACATTCCTGAAAGATACGTCTGTAGACTCACTCCATTATGTGCGAAAAATGCTCCGAAAGGAATTCATCCCAGATCTCAATTTAATTTATTCTCCACTCCCCCCTCCCCCCCCCCTCAGTTGATTGACATTCCTCATGTTACCGCCCAGCCAGCTGCATAGACACTTCTTACAGCCAACTGCATTTGCCGCCCAATCAAGAGGAACTTCCAAGGAACCTCAATCAGCCCAGAAATACATCCAACTGTCCGTGACGGGATATCATTTGACGGGATTCCATTCGGCATCAAAATCGCATAAATTCCCTCCGACCTGCCGGCGAATACGTCATAATTACCGCCAGCGGCGGTGGTGGCTACGGCGGGCGGTGTGCAATTTGTTCGCCGCCATCCGCTTGATGGCTAACAAGCGATTTTGATTTATAATCCCCATTGAAGCACACATCCCTGTCAGATGAGCGTACACACTCAGCTCCTGGCCGGGTCCGTCTGCAAGAGGCGCGCACACGCAAACGCGCACTCACAGGAGGCGCGTCACCACCGCGATGACAGCTCGCCGTTCGCTCCGCTCCGGTGCCTTGTGAAACGCTAATGAATTTTCCATAACGCAGCAGAATGTCATCCGGATGACATGCCCACAGCGAGAAATTTATATCAAACCCCGGACCATTTGTATCTATTTGTCAAGATGCCTTCCATTGATTTAATTAACGTTAAAAGGCAACAGCACGCCGGCGATTATGGGCCGGCCACTGGACAACGACCGTGACCGTGCAACACTCCAGCTCCAGCTCCAGCTGCAGCTGATGACGACGATGCGGCCCGTTGGTGGCTGCGGCGGCGGATAAATTCGAGGAGTGGCAGATTGCGCGTGCCCATTTGTGGATGCGGTACTGCGCTTTTTGCGGGCGACCACGCGCACGCGCATTCGCGCACTCTTAATCCCTGGCCGCTGGAAACGATAGTTCCGCGAATCCGACCGACCGATTCGCGACTTAGACCATAATCGTCGCTAAACCGTCCCGCAGCCGCTGGAAAATGATGGTTATGGCAGCAGTGGCATCGGTGTCGGTGCGCTTCCCAGAATTGAGTGATATACAACACGGCCGGGATATTAGAACTGACATTTCCCAGTTTGGCGGCACTCAGAAGGTAATGAGTGGCAAGGGTATCGCCGCCGCGATCCATCTGTTTCGGTTGACATTTCGCTATGACAGGCCGGTTGGCAGGCTTCTCCATGTACGGACACCTTGATTAGCACTCCGCGGCGGTGCATGTGGGTTCCCGGGACCTTTGGATTAGCAGACAGTCAGCGCCAATCACTTGGTCCGGACTCCCGAGCCGGTGCGCACTCCGCCGGACGGGCAGAAGTGTAAATCAGTTGTTGTCGTGGCGATTCATGTGATTTCCATAGAAACTCGGCACACATGTGGTCGGCTGGCTGCGGCCGCAAAAGGCCAGCAAACGAAAGACCAGTAGCCCAAAAGCGCGATTACGAGTAAATGGCAGCGTAAAAGGCTGCACACTGTCATAGACGACAGCGGCAAAGGCGACAGACACACAGTGAGGCGGCCAGCGACCGGAGTCCTCTGCACTTGATGCGGCGCACAATGCGGCCTCCTGTGCGCAGTACGCTCCCAGGACGGATGCGCGATTTATGGCAGGCACTTGCGCATAAAGACCGCACTTATGTGCGATCAGATGCCACGATAATGTCAGCCAGGCAACGGGTTCTTGGGCACCGCAGCCCGGAATACAATCGATCCGATCGATGATGAACAGCGTCCGATCGCACGAGCGCGCTCTCTGCAGGCGGCCGCAGCAGCGGCGGCGCGAAGTTCCTCGAATTTAAATCTCTATTTAGAGATTAGTGGCGGTCGCAATTTGCACATCACTAATGGGACAATGTACTTTGCGCAAACTCGCATCGCATTACGCTCGGAGTGACGAGCGTGACCATAGAGGCGGATGGATCGTGCGTCCGCGGAGCGGGGTTTTGTCGTCGCAGTCGTCGACGTTGTCGTTGATTGATTGATCGATAGCCACTCGGAGCGGGGGTACGGCGGCCTACACTCTGAGCATGCTTGTCATTAACTTGTTTTGATAAGGTGCTAAGATTTGCATTCGCGATTAGCATGAAGTGTAAATGGCCTGCGAGGTACCGGTTGGGAATTAATTAAGCAGATGTGCCAAATGGAGGTGGCTGGATGGCTCGCTGGCTGGCGATGGTCATGACAGTTTTGAGTTAGGCCTAGAGTGGTGTACCGTTGTTTTGTGCTGTTTACCGCGCTAAGTATGTTTGACGTGGCTGTGATGAGGAAGCGCTCACGAGAGAGAGAGAGAGAGAGGTGCAGAGGCTCCTGACAGCTGTCCACTGGGAGTGTGGCTGGGTGACTGGCTAATGCATTCGTGCTGACTGCATGCGGGGGGAGAGTGGCGACTGGATGAGAGGCGTTTTAATGGAGAAGCTAATGGACTGCTTAGTTAGGCCGATGGGATTTGACGATGTGAAGGGTTGTTGGTGGCACGCGGACATGCAGTTGGTGTTAAGTGAAATTGCCGCTTCGGAAGCTAAACGACTTTCAAGAGTGAAATGAGAAGCTGTGGTAGACGGGGGAGGGGGAAGGACTTTGGCTGTCTGTATATTCGTTTGAGGGTACTCTTTGAATTTTTGGTATGAGGAGATACATCGACTTTTTAATCAGCGGCTCCAGAAGGATATTCACAATAAGCAGCAATTTGTCGACACAAGAGGGTACTGGGTCAGGTGAAGACTGCTTTTCAGGACATGCGGGGTCACAACTAGTTCTTTCGGGGGACAAAATAGCCAAAGAATTAAGCCAAATGGTGCAATTGTCTAACATTGGAATTTAACGGGAATTTTGGGACAACATACAGAACTTTATTCAATGGAGGGGCTTAGCAAATAATTCGAAAAGAACAGCAATACTTCACTTCATTGTCATTTATGAAATGTTTGTATAAGTCTTCCAATCAACTCTCAACATTATTTATCCTTTCTCCTTCCTCCGCCTACAACCATAGATTAGATAAGTTTTAGGTGGCTGCTCGAGCTGAGGCTGCTTGACCACACAAAGTCTACGAATGGGGCCATTGCGATGCCAGATGATTGGATATTTGACGATTGCTAGTCCTCTGGATCCGTACCGCAATAAAGTAAATGTCCTTTCCCCTTTTAATGACAAAACCAGCTTGTTTCCATAAGGAAATTCGTTGTCTTTCCCATCTTGATGGTAGCTAGTTGATCTAGGCTATTGGTCAATAGTTGTCTCAAGAAACAGTTAGATTCCGAGGAAGTCAAGAAGGGAATACCATTCCTTGTCGCTTGCGGCTACCCCTACAGAACCTATTGTGCATGGGATGTCTAACCTTCTTGCCCGGTTACCAATCAGACACTGTTCAGTGTTACGCCGGCAATCAGACGTTTCTCAGTCTTCTTAGTCTGATGAAGTCCTTTGTCTGTGTCACGTTGCCTCCCTGCCTCAAATTTGTGTGATTCGGGAGTTTTTAGGCTTCGTTCGTTCATGCTTTAGAACATTAATTGATATTGGTTTTTAACGGTCTTCGAAGGATTTGTCCTTCGAACATGAAAATACAAACTGAGCCGGTCGAGGTTAATTTCCTTGGAGATGCCCTATTCAAAGCAAGAGTGGAGTAAGAGCGAAATTAAGTGTCAAAGAATCTAAAGAGCTCGTTGAAGACGTGACACGGTCAGGGTGAGTACCAAAATCAAAAGATGACATAAAGGAACTTGAACTCTAATAATAATAATAATTGAGTGGCACTACAGCCTACATGGGACCAGGGCCTAGCTTCTACAACAACTACTCGTGTTGTGCGTTATACTGTTCTCTCACAAGTAGAAGGGACCTACCTCTTTGGGTTTTGTCAGCAACTCGAAAGAGGTGGTGCCGTGAAAAAATGCGAGGTGTCCCGTCCAGGAATCGAATGGCTTGTCCGTCGGAAGTGACTACTTTTTCCCATCTCTCTGTTAATTCTCAAAATAACACCACTCAAAATGAGTTCTCCCTGTTACCAATCGATCAATCTTTGAGCCATTCTTGGATTTCTTCAAAGGACCCGAACCGGTAACCCCTCAAATCGCTTTAGATCCGTCGAAAGAGTTAGTTTTCGGAAGGAGCAAGGTCTGCAGAATACAACGGTAGGGTATTTCAGCGTACTCAGGTAGTTTTTGACCGCTACAACAACATTGGGCCCCACTTTGTCATTTGGAGAAATCACCTCGTCATACCTTTCGGTCGGTTAGAGCCGTTTATCAATGCACGGCTCAAACGCATTACTTGCAGTCGTTTATGTTTCTCATCAATGGTTTCGCCTGGTCTTAGCAGCTCACAATAAACCATTCCCGTTTCCCCTCTCCCGTCATCCCACTTTCGTCCCCCACTTCCGTCTCCCCACTTCCGTCTCCCCACTCCCGTCTCCCCACTCCCGTCTCCGCACTTCCGTCTCCCCACTCTCGTCTACCCACTCCCCTCTCCACACTCCCGTCTACAGACTCCCCTCTCCACACTCCCGTCTACAGACTCCCCTCCCCCCACTCCCCTCTCACACTCCCGTCTACAGACTCCCATCTCGTCTCATATGACCTTTAATTCGTTAAAGTTTTTCTTTTTTGGTGTCGATGTAACCGATGATTGATCCAGGCTTTGCATAGTAATTTTTCTTCTTGGTGATATCGTAATCCATCCACTTTCCATCTTGAGTTACGATCCGGTGTAAAAATCCCTTCCTTTGATGTCTTTCAACAAGCAGCTCTTTGCCGAAAAATCGCCTTTCGACATTTCTCTTCTTCAACTTGCACGGCACCCAATTTCCTTTGAAGAAATCCAAAGTTCTTAAACCGAACCAACATTGTTTGCTGGAAGTAACTTCCAGCCTCTAAGCCTCTAATTCCTCATTTTCAAACTTTCTGAGCTGACCAAGATGGTCGTTGTTTTCGACGCTAACATCACCACTTTTGAAGTATCGAAGCCACTTTCTGCAAAATTTTTCGGTTGGAGCAGATTTACCACTTCATTTCAGTTGCAATTTTCTTCTAATTAGCAAAAAAATCAAAACTTCTCCCAAATGCTGTTTATTTACGGCAAATCCTGACATTTTCCAAGCAACAACAAACTATCTTGTTGCCTAAAGAAGACGATCGTCACCTTTCCAATGAAGTAGGTAATCGCTTCCAAGATTTGACACAACTTGTAGGTGGCGCCATCTCTTGGAAATGGAACGAATTCGCAATAACAACAAACTATCTTGTTGCCTAAAGAAGACGATCGTCACCTTTCCAATGAAGTAGGTAATCGCTTCCAAGATTTGACACAACTTGTAGGTGGCGCCATCTCTTGGAAATGGAACGAATTCGTACCCCATATATATTGCATTTTGTTTGCCTTTGACTTACAACTCAGCCCTCCTGATCTTTGATTACGCCTGAGGAATCTGAGCTGTGATCGAGCCTCATGGTAGTAGGCTTTGCAGTAGTTCCCTTATACGTCCAAATCATATCCTAGTTCTTTAGATTTCAACCACTCAGCTCTTACATAAGTAAGCTCACGACTTTTGATTTTTTCGATTTTCTTTCATCTTTTGGCTCTTCGTTGCAGAAGTCACACCCTGCTGGCGACCCTTCCACGTGCCACCTATAAGCTTCACCATAAATTTGTTTATTTTGTCTTCTATCAGATCGTGCCGGGATATGCGTTCAGAGATCTCCTCTTCCATGCAGTTGGTGATTTTTATGAGACAATGGCGCAGGAACCTTTAAAGGTAACTCCGTGCTCAGCATTGATGTTGTTTGCTTAATGCAAACATACAGGCGCTCAATATGGACGCTAAGCATTGAATCCGACGTTCTGCAATAATCAGCAGGACCTCAACATCCCCGCAGACGTTCAACATTGACAGAGTACCTCAAATTATCCGTGGACGCGAAACATTTGCACTCAAAATTACTAAGGACGGGGACACTATTTTGACGCTCAACATGGACACACAGACGCTCCGTACTGACATGGGAATCAACTTAAGCATGGGCTGTCAACGCGATGCTTTCCATTTGGGCTGATGCTCAATACTAACTTTGGCACCGAATCTTCAAGGCTGATCCACATCCACTCGAGTGTCCTGTCTTAACGCTAATAACCATTGCCAAAGCCTACACTCAATATTGACACAGACTTTCAGTGGATACAAGGAAGCTCAACATTGAAGCAAGCGCTCGGCATATCTTTGATGGAAGCACCCAACATAAACGCAGGAGCACCATCACGGACACTACACATTTCCGCAGAGTCCCCCATAGAGACAGCGGGAGATCCAGGAACTTGTCAAGTGAAATTCAAAAAAGGTCGTACCACCTGAGGGACCTTGAGATAAGCGATCTACAAGAACCCAACCCACCGTATAGCAAGCAAGAAAAAACCGCAACAATCAACAACGGTGACAAATTTCAAAACGATCCACCTGCAACTTTGGGGTCACAAGTCACACTCTAAAGGCTTCCCATCATCCGCCCAAGACCCCGATCACCTCCTCACCTCGTACACGTGTTCGGTTTCCTGCCGCAACGGTTCACTTCACATCTGCCATGGAAATTCCAAAGCTGCCACCGATTGCCAAATTAAGAAGTTACACTCCAGCACCGATGGAATCTCCGCGTGAGGAGCCGAGCAACTGTCCTCCAGCACCACCCTGCCACCGCGCGACACAGAGCGGCATTTCGTTGCACCACCAGCACACACCCACCCATCCACTGTGCTCCCCCCCAGGCCACCCTCACCAGAAACAACCGAGAAAACAATTGACGTCGAATTGTTCTCCATGAGGAATTTCGCAATTTATCTGATTTATTATTGCAATTTCTCATGTCAATTCGCCGCTGCACCGCCACCACCTCCCTCTGAAGATTTTCCAATTTCTCAGCCATCGAGACCTGCAGGCACTTGCTGCGCGCCGTCAGCGTCACCGCCATTGTTGCGCTAACTAACCTGCGTCCTCCTCGAATTCCCATCCATGAATGGGAGGCATTCGGTGTTTGGCGGGCCGCAGATGCCAGGCAGTCAGCGAACCGCATATCTAGATACTGTATCTGTTGACTATTGTTATGCGGAGTGGCTGCGCTCTGTGGGCTCCGCCTTTCAGTCGAACGAAGCGCGGTACACAAAAGCGGGAATTAGTTCACCGAGGAAACCCAGGTGCTCTATGCCCAGACACCGGTACGTCGGGACAGCGATCATCTCTGTCCGTGTTAAGACGTCGGCATGAGAAACCCATGTTCCCCCGCCTCGCAGACGACACGGGGCGATGATGAAGTGCGGAGATTCAATTTAGTGGGTTATCGGAAAATTTGTCGCCCCGGAGCAGAACCCCCTCCCGTTGTCTGTCTGGCCGGAGCAGTGGCCGAGACGAAGGGACAATCATTAACGGTGGGAGCAGTCAATGGAGCACTTTGACACCCCGAAGGATGGCCCTCAATGGACGGACACAGACGAAGGATGCCAGCAATTTCATCATCATCATAACGAAGTGATGCGATGAGATGCCACACACACACTAGTTGCTGCCGTATTGCTCGCGGACGAAGACGGAACCGCTCCGTTGATTGGCATAGAGCCCATTATGCAGATTACCGCCATGCCGCCGACGTCGACGGCAGCAGTGAGCTCTGATCTTGCGCTGAACTGCAGCGGCGGCTGTCAGGTTGCCTGGCCTTCAGCTAGCAATTTGCGGCACGTTTATGGCCGAATCGTGAATATCGGACTCATTTCGCGTTATGAAATGCATGTAATTGATGTCCATTAGAGGCGGAATTGGTGGCAGTGACGGTGGCAGCGGCGCGGTGGTCTGGAGTCGGTGGGTTCCGCTCCGAGGGTAGTTTCGGTGGTTTTCGGTGAAATCGATCTGACGATATGTTCTCGCATTAATCGTTCGGTTGGCGATGAGGCTCAGTCCGGCGACTGTCTGGTTCGCGGTTATGTCTTCTACTCCATTCACCTTCCTAGCAGACAGGACCATATATCCGACGTAGAATTTTTCTTTCGAAGGCACCAAGAATCTGCTCTGCAGACTTGCTTATCGTCCAGCTTTCAGCTCCATAAAGCAGAACTGGCAGTATAAGGGTCTTGTAGAGCAAGACTTTGGTCCTTCAAGTCAGGAGTTTTCACCCCAGTTGTTTCGACAAACCGAAGTAGCATCGGTTGCCAAGGGTGGTTTTACGTCGGATCTCCACTGTGGTGTCATTTGTGGAGTTAACGTTTGCCCCGAGGTAGACAAACTCCTTTACTAGCTCAAAACTATAATTGTCGACACACAAATTTTGTCCTAGGTGTTGTGTGACGGAACGTTTTTTAGTCGACAGCATATATTTTGTTTTCCCCTCGTTGATCTTAAGGCCAGCTCGTTTCGCCTCTTCTTCAATTGCCGCAAAAGCCTCCGCTACGGCACGTTGGAAGCGCGCGACGATATTAATGTCGTCCGCATATCCCAACAACTGGACTGTTTTGTAGAAGATAGTGCCTTCCGTGTTTACCTTGGCCCGCCGCACCATCTTCTCCAGTACCAAATTGAAGAAGTCACACGACAGCGCATCTCCTTGCCGAAATCCGGTGCAGGTTTCAAACGGCTCTGATGTCCTCGAGCCGAACTGCACGGTGCATCGCGTATTTTTTTAGCGTGGTGCGTTGTGGTGCGGATTGATGGCATCAGGAAACTCAAAAAAAATTTAAGCGTATGGACCACACAATATTGGCCCGAAGCGTCTTTGAGTCTTGTCATTGAGACATTGTGTCAATGGAAGTTCCTCGTGGAAGTTGACATTATGTGTGAAAGTGGCGCGCCAGCTGAAAGAGTTTGTTGGTTGGGATGTAAGTCCACCACGTGCGGAAGAGCCAAGCTAAAAAAAATAACGTCTGTCGTTTCTCTTCCACCAAAGCACTTTCTAAATGTTGGTTCTTTTCCGAAAAGAAATAAGCCACTTTCACAAAACAACTCAATCTATTGGGTGATTCATCTTAAGGTTTGATTTTAAATCGTTTTGTTTTAAAGATCATGAGTGACTTCTGTCAAGTTGCTTTATCACTTTTTTCAGTATCTTTCGGCAAGTCATCACGGGAAGATTCAAAGCACCACAGCTTCTTCAAATTGTACAGTTGCATTACGAAAATCTGAGTTCTGTGAAATGTTGTTCCTGTGATTCGAGGAACATAAGCCGTCCTTTGGAAATCCCTATTACCAATTACATTCCCAAATTTGGACAACATTACTGGATGATACTCGAGCGTTGCACCACACCCATCATGTATTGAAGACACTATAGCAGCTGTAGGTGAGACTACAAGCGAAGACCGTGAGGAATTGATTCGGGGTTATTCTTAGCGACTTGTTGACGGCGTTAGCGACGTTGTTAATGGACTATGCACTTTCTAAGATTCAAATACATGGTCTCTATGAGTTTTGGTTTCAACAAGATGGCACTTCGAGTCATATAGAGTGATACGGACTCCTTGAGAAGTCAATTTGGTAAACTCTTATTTTCACGTTTTCTGCATTAAATTGGTCACCTTCTGCTTCTACTTCTTGTGGCGCTACTTCTTGTGGTGTTCGCTTTTCGCCAGCTGCCTCTAATTGCTCACTCCAAGTTGGTTGAGGTCCTTCTACACTTGAGTGCGTCACCTCAGACGAACCCGTCATCTGTTGCGTAGTCTTTATGGCGCGGACTTCGACTCTTCGCTTTACTTGACCTAGCCATCTCAGGCGATGAATTCGTAGATGCTTGACTAGGCGCATGCTGCCGTACAGCCTACAGACTTCGTCGTTGATAAGTGAAGCTATTCTTGATTTAGGTACTGATGTTAGTTCTCTAACACTGGAGCCGAGGTTTCCAAAATCATTGTCTACCGAAAAGGTATTGTGGCGCTTTGTCAGAGACGTCGATGTTGTGCGTCTGTCCTAATATAAATTTTGTTTCTCCCTTTTTTTAGTTGAACGAACTTGTGATAGATCTTGCGTCTGTTATGACTTGTAACTCTCGCATGGTCTTCTCGAAAACACGACAGGTCATCGCCTTGTTAAGAATCTTGATGGATATTAAAGGTCTTGGTCAGATCGTTACCAATCTTGACGAAGCAGCGACATATCTCGTCATCCTACAACATCTGACCAGTTTGGTAGGAATGCTAAAACAAGGCATGGCACGCTGTCATATGCGGCCTTAAAATCGACGAATAGGTGATGAGTGTTGATCTGTACTTTTTGTGAGTCTTTCAAGATCTGCTGCCTCTGCTGTAAGGTTGACTTTCATGCCCTGAAGCCACACTGATAGGGACCTCTTAGATTCTTAACTTTTTCACAAATGGTTACACACCAAGCGAAAGGGAAAGTCCTTTCAGGAGCCGCTGTTCTTAATACCGTCTAGATGACATGACTTGATTTACAAATCACTAAATCGTATCCGTAACACCATTATTAGTGTCAACGGAATCATTGACGGAACCAAGGACCATTAAGTATGAAAGCGCCTACCAGACTTTAGCGTTAAGGGAACCTGGTAGGGACAACCTTACCAGAGGCTTGATTCTGCTGCCACGGGAAGTCAGGAATGTCTGGATCTTGTTCCAGCCTGACCGTGCCGTAGGCCCTCTTGTGTGAGTCTCTTTGTGGTTTAAAACCCAATTTCGCGGGCTGAGCTGAGGTCGATATAGAGTGCTGAGAGGCCTAAGTCAGGTTGTTCACTCTACTTAGTCATGGCAGGCGGTAAGGGGACTTTCATGTTTGCTGTGACCCAAAGGACGACAGAGGTGGTAGAAAGGCCTCGCTCCCTACTATGATTGTCCTTCAAGCATGATTTGCTTCTTGAGTAACTAAGGCTTCTATTTCTGCCTAATCTACGACTCTTGGGAAAATGATCTCCGTGGTAAAAGCCACATCTGCTCTTAATTCAAAGAGCCTGGTGTCGAAGAATTAATATATATCACTCAAAAACTGATGATGTTGGCAATCCATATCGGGTCAAGGCCTGAGCTAATGTTGCTTTTCAACCAAGACGGTTCCGGTCACGCTGCTTCCAGTCATCTAAGCCCAGTTCCCAGTTCCTAACGCCAGCGATTCCTTGGTCCTTATACTGGGGGTTCGGCATTCCAAACCTCCTCTTCTCGAACCTGGAGGCTCAGATTCGAAGATCCTCTTAGCTGGAGCGTTGTTATCCATTTACTCGATATGGTCAGTATAGTTGACGGGATTTTGCCATCTCGATTCAGCACATAGAGCTTGTGGTTGTGTCTTCTTCTCCTACGACGGATCTCCACTAAAATGTCGTTTGCGGAATTCACGCCCCGAGGCGTATTAACTCCTCAAATAACTCAAAATTCGATTGCGACGTCGTGCTCGTGATGTTGTGTGACGGCTGGGGAATGGCTCGAGGCCGCTCTAGGATTCAGTGCGATAAATCTATTACCAATCAAAGTTCAATCAACAACATCTGGAGTCGATGACGAAGCTCAGAAAAATGGTTGATTGTCACGGAGAGCATGCACTCAGCTGACCAAGAAAAATTTTCTTCAATAATTTTTCTATGAGCCACATTAACGCCAGTAATGCGTAACAGAGCAAAGTATAGGGCGCCTTGCCGCTCCTCCACGTCTGTCGTTCGAAACCTAAAAAACTTCCGAATCAGTATCCAAAATGAAGCATCACACCTTCTCACACCCCCGTTAAGACCATAATTCATCACAAAAGCAATTCAGATTAATCGCCCCCCCTCACTGGCAACTCGGAGTGCACACACAACCGCGCCATCCCCAGAATGAGTGTCAGAACACCGAGTATACATCGTTTCAGGATCATTAGCTAATAGACGGCAAACACACTCGACGAACAACTCCGTCACACATCACACCGTGAGCTGTGAGCAAACTCTCCGGCCAACTGCAATTCTGGTCAAAATGTCGCTTCGCAAACACTCTTCAGAGTCCTGCCGAGGACCGTCAGCAAACAAGGGCACACACCCGCACCCACATGCAAGTGCATGCACATCGCCCCTCGACGAATTTGTGGAAGAGCCTTTAAATTATGTTTGCTCTTCGAAATACGAACGTAAGGACACTTGTCGCCACACATCACCGGTGCCACGGCCTAACTCCAAAATATTATAACCGACCGACCCTTGCCCTCGATGCGGTGTGGTGTGATGCCTGGCTGTCGTCCTCGTCCTCATCGTCCTCGTCGTGTTCTTGTCGCTGTTGTCGCCCGAAATCCCTTTCGGGTTGTTGGCCACTTTTGCATGAATCCACCACTTGAGTTTTTCGTGCTCTCGCCGGAGATTCTTGAGCCTCGTCCCGTTTTCACATTTTTTTTGCTGGTTTTCGCTTCACTTTCCGACTTAAGTGGCTCGACAGTTTTTTTCTCAAGCACTCACGAAGGAAATTTCTGTCGTCCTGCCAGCTCAATCAGTCAGCCCGAGCTCGAGCCGTCTCACATCAGATGGAAGCGTAATTCTCGAGAGTCATTGTTGTTATGCACAAAACTGAAGAGCTGCTGGTGCTGGAGGAGGAATGGATGGTTGGTGGTGGAATGATAGTCCTATCATGGCAGGGATAAACTGCAAGGACTCTCGTTGACATCTCTCATCGTTTCGGCTTGATGGCGTGTCGTGTTACGTAAAAAGAGACCGAATCGGCGGGGTGGGAGGAGGCCCGAAGGCGTGGGGGGGGGGTTTGGACCGAACCCCACCGTATATGTATGCAAACTCATGTAATGGATGCCATGCACTCGTCATCATTGTGTGCGCGCCAAGTGGGCCCTCCACGAATACATGCTGCTCCAAAGTGAATGGCTAAAGGATAAGAGGACGTACGTGCTCAATGGGATGGATAATGTTTAGGCTTCCATCCTGGCTCCGCAGCATTGTCTGTGATTATTATTCACCTTGGTGGCAATGGCGGGGGTGTGGTTGGGTGTGCTCTATGGGGTGTGTGTGTGAGTACGGGCTACTTGCGAGACACATACATTCACGTCCTGAGGAGATTCTTCGACGAGATGATATTCATTCTTCTCGCCAGCGGCATACCGGTGACGGCAGCGGGCATCTCGGCGTTATTGTGATGTGCTGATGGTGAATTGATTTGCAGCACAGTTTCTATGCAGCGTCGGCGGTGCCAGTGTGGAACGCCTTTAATCTCTGAAGCTTTTATGTGCGGTTTCCTATTGAATGTGTAACCCTTTGAAGTGAGTGGAGGCTAATTTTAAATGGAAGGTTGTCATGGAAGATGGAGGTCGGCAAATTGCCGCTGCAACAAGTCATTAGTGTGGAACCTGGAAGTGCCGACGGCACGTATTTTGGAACCGCAAGCGTTGACTGTGATGTGTTAGAGAAGAGGGAATCGGAAAATACAAAAGGTTTCCATTACGGAATGGTGCAGGGGAAGATGGTTTTTTTACACTGGAGATTGAATGTGTGATGGCAGAGCTGCGATGACATTACAAAATAGAGCTCCGTCAGCAATAGTTACTTGTAGGGTGGCGCTACACAGTTCATCATAGAGACTAGAGCATTTCTTCTTCAGGAAGCACTTGCATTGTGCGTACCAATGTCCTTTTACAAGTGGAGGGGACCCAAAGTTTAATGCTCACTCTACGGGTTTAAAATGTTTTATAATATTTTTAGGGGTTTAAGTCTCTCTGTCAGGAACTCAAGAGAGAGAGAGGGATACAGAGATAGAGTGAGAGAGAAAGGGAGACAGAAGAAAATAGATATAGAGACAGAAAGAGAGAGAGAAAGAGAGAGATGGAGAGAAAGAAAGAGAGAGGGAGAGAAAGAGAAAGAGGGAGGGAAAGAGAAAGAGAGAGTGAGTCGAGGCTGTTGAGAATATGATTCCTTTCAAAATCCTGAGGTCGAGCCCAGAGCCTCGATCGTAAATGCGATGCACCTAACCATTACGTTTCTGGGCGACGTATGGTGTTTGATCATGACTTGTGGATGTTGCTATGTATGCGTATATGTATGTATGTAGCATAAAGGAAGTAGTTCCATACACCCAACCAATTGTTAAGAAAATCATTACATGTTCTTAGTTGAAATAAACTAAGCCAGAGCCGAGTTTCTCTTACTCATGTCTGGTTTCGTTCTTTCTTTTAAATAGCATTTGATGTAAAACAGAATCGCTTTATCTTCTTCTTCTTCGGATGGCGCTACAGTCCGGGGTGGACCTGGGCCTCAACCAACATGCCTCTCCAGCTAGCACGATCTCTTACCAGCTGCTTCCAGTTGCGCACTCCAAGTTGGTTGAGGTCCTTTTCCACTTGTGTGCGCCATCTCAATCTAGGACGTCCTCTGTCGCGTTGTCCCTGTGGTTCGGATTCGAAGACTCTTCGGGCCGGAGCAGTGCTGAATCGCTTTATCACTTAGACCAAATAAGGCCTCTTGTGATACCACGCAGATCAAAAAACTTTGCTCCCAATTGAGCATTCCTTCCTCTAAAGAGGGCAACACACGAACAGGGGAGATGGGTGACGCATTCTTCCCCCTTCTACAGCGATGACAAAAGTCGGTGTATGGAAGACCTACACACCATGCATATGGTACAGAAGCTCTCACCACCCATCAATCGCGATTGCATGAATGAATTTCCTATTTTTGATTTTTTTGATTCTCGAAATTCGCTAGCAGTAGTAAGACACCTTGTATTTTCTCACATCATCACCTCTGTCGAGTTGCTGACACTCAAAGAGTACTAATTGTCTATGAAAACCTTCTCGAATCCGCCGTTCGGAGTCGGCAACGAAACTGCAGTTCCGTAGCACGCACAACGCGAGTAGTTCTAACCACATTCTCTATTGCAATGAGACCTTGTATAATGAAGCTTGTATGTTAAGCTGATTCGGATGACCTCTGAAAATGATCTAATATTTGGAGCCTACTTTCCAAATGACGCTTAACAAAAGAGCGCACGCCGAAGTGGTTTCATTCTGCCGGAAGCGTTCTTATATCTTGACCATATTGGTCTAATTCAGAATTCAGAGGGATGCCACTTATTTTCCACGTGGTGAGAAGGACAGTGGAGAGACGATTCGCCTACGAGACTGATGTAGCAAGTGCCAGTCCGGTGAATTTCCGGTTCAGAACGGATAGTGAAAAAGAACGGCGGTTCTCTTGGTGGCTAGAGTCGCATCAAGGGTCCCCAGCGGTCGTCGGTGTAAAATCACACTTATATAGAACTATTTTATTTGTTTATATATAAGAGCAAGTTCGAATAACTTAGAATAGGTTGGAACACACAACAAAAAATTATTATTTTAAGTCGTTGAATTAGAAGTTAAGTCCTCAGTCAGAAGGGTGAACAATCTGATTCAGACCAGGCAGCACGGTACACTAACCACGGATCTCTCCGCGATATTGGTATTAAACCGCAGCCACTACGATACCTCCACAAGGGGGACTACCGCATCGTCAGGCTGAAACCGATGTTCCAGGGGCTCCTGACCTTCCTGGCACCAGAATATAGTCTCTGCTCAAGCTGTCACTATCAGTCAGGTTCTCTCACATCCTAGGTCTGGTAGCCGCCATACCGTCAGCAAATAGACATTAGTTCCATCAGTGATTCCTTATACACTAATAATAGGACTTGTGATTTTGAATCAAGTGATTCATAGATCCAGTCACATCATCTGGATTCCTTTAGGTTTCCGAAAGAAGGATTCTACGGATCTACACATTGCTAACCTTTGATAAGGGCCGATTGAAACAACACAGCAGTAGGAAGGTCTTTGAAAAGGAGCGTCAAAGCCATGAGACGGTACTGTTCAAAAAGCAACTACAGGGAGGTGAAACTCATCATAAACCAATCATTAGGAGTTCAATTGCTGGACTTCGATATACGAAAGCACACAATATGCTGAATAAGAAACACTGTTGAACTTCTTCCCACCATCGAGGGCAATGACAAGTTTCTACCACAACAGAACTTTGAATCTTTTTACTGTCTGCTATAAGAACAATTCATGTCATTTAAATTTCAAAAAATTATGTCCTGTATGATACATGAAGGGTACGGTGCTTCATTCGGAAGGTCCAATTTTGGGCGACTCGGATAACGCGAGCTATGCTGGGTTCCAAAGTGTCAATCGTAGCTGGCTCAAGTTCATTGTTTCAAGCCGTGCCTTGCTGTCATTTTCAAAGCCACTTGAATGGTATAGTGCCGCCATTGATGGTAACATTCTGATTTGCCTCAATTTAGTCCTCGCTCGCTTTCTCACCTACAGCAGCTATAATCTCTTCAGTACGTACTGTATGTGGTCTAACCGATCGACTTTCATCCGCAAATTTAAACTGAGCCTCAAACTTACGAATGGAAGTGGCAATAGTGGTTTTAGTGGGTCGATTATGCACACAGACGGTTCCTCCAAACGCACTTCAAACCTTTCTCATAGACCGCTAGTTTCGCTTAAGGCTTCAGAGACTCTTCTGTGGTGGGAGTCTTTCCATGATGACTTGCCAAACGATTCTGAACAAAAATTACAAAGCAGGTTGATAGCAGTCTATCAACAAACGTATGTTTTCTGATATCCTGTTGTCAGCCATCTTGGTGAAGACAGCTGCTTTTGACCTCTTTGGCTAGAAGGACTGGAGTTACGCCAACCATGCACAAGAGTAGTGTAGTGCGGGGAAGCTACTTAAATGAAGTAGTTTTACATAATTGATTGGAACGTTACCGTTATACACAGAAAACAGCAAATTAAGCGCCTTTTTTGCATTTTTAAAACTAAACGTTTATTCAACCCACCTTGTGCACCGCCGTCAATATAAAGGAAGGCAGCATACCGTTCAAATCTTGCATTGAATCCCATCCGCAAAGTACAAGTCTAAATGTCCGTAGAGACCTATGCCTTCAATACAAAGAATCACGCATCGGTTTGCTAAAAGCGTCAGCTGTACATCCTCGCTTCCACGACGTGCCAAAGCAACAATTAAACAAAGCCACCATCCAAGTGCATTTCAGCGGCATTAGCGAGCAATTGCAAATCACATCATGCACTTAAAGAGAAAAACAAAGCCGAAGCCAACCAACCCACCCCAGCATTCCAGCTCGCCGTGACTCACAATCACAATCACAATCACAATCACCGTCACCGCCCGCTGATTGACTGAAAGGTTTCATTCCTGACAGCTTGCAACCGCTCCAAGTGCAAAAAGGGTTAAGCGCAGAGACAATAGACCCGCTGAACGGGGTGGCGGCACGCCGGAGGAGAACATTTAAAAATCGCTAAACAAACAAAAAAGCCCAGAAACAAAGCCGAACCCATTTGGCAGCACAAAGACCGCAGCCCCAGGTGGGAGGGACGCTCGACAACATTCGGTGAGTGATTCACTTCATCGTCACCGCCGCCGCCGCCGCCGTCACACGATCGTCATGATCTGTCGTCGCACAGAGCAGTTGTCAAACGGTGAGCGCTCGCGATTCGATATGGCACGTGCTGGGGATTGTTAGCAAGCGAAGGGGAGAGATCAGCGGCTCCAGCTGGTTGCGCCGCCGTCGTGTTTTGGTCGTGGCCTCGAATTTCCACGCAAACAGACAACTCCCCGAACACAGTAAGCCGAGAACTCTTGGCTCGTCTTCCACGGAATGCAACTCAACGACGACATCGAAGACATCGACATCGACAACGACAACGACGACAATGAAGACGGCTACGTGCTCCTGTGCATACGAAACGAGGGCAAGTGGAGCAAGTGCATTGGCGCCAATCACTCCCGGCCCCAGCTAGACAACCAGGAAGACAGAGGGACATCGGGCGAGTTTGGAATGTGAAAGGGTGCATCCGAGACCTAGAGCGGAGTCAGGCCGGCACGATAATTGATACAAATTCGGAGGCGCCTTTCTCTTAATGGCTTAATGGAACGTCTAATTGGGCCGAAGACCTGTAGGCGTTATGGACGTTACGCGGCTAATTGGCACGACCATGTGATGGACGGACTTTGATGGGACAAACAAATAAAGCACTTAACACGTTCACGTCAGTTCGTCGAATGCACGCCTAAGCCCGGTGCGACCGGGTGATGTCGCGAGATGTGACGAAAGCCAGGAAGTGTATAATTGAGATCGTTATGGTTGTCCATGCAGTTGGTGGTAATTTGGTAACAGAACTGGTCAGAACTGGATCACTGAGGGTGAGGCAGCGAACCAATCAAAGGTTCCAGTCTCTCGCGCAGAAGACGCAGCCAAAGCTCAGCCCTCCCAAACACAAGCAATTAGTCGCTCTTCCTGTCTGCGTCGACTAATTGCACCTCGCCAGCGCGTCTCCACGGTCCACGGACCGGGATCTCGAGACCCCGCGGCACCAATTTGCCGAACGGTCAAAATTTGATTTATTTCGATTTGCATTCCTAATACTGTCCCCGGCCGGAGCCGGAGTGGTGCCGTGCTGCGCGGACGGAGGCGAAATTGGACGCTCCAGCAGTTGACATGCAGTATATTTAGCGCTGCCGTCAGTCGCGCTCGCCGGGATAAGGCTGGAAATTAGCACATGGTAATGTGTCAAGCTAGCGGCGAAATCCAACCGGAATCTGTCAAGTGAGGCCGCACCGCCGTGGAGCGATGCAAGAGGACACCAGGCTTGTAAGCCATTCGGCAAGACATGCGTGAGGAGCGCAATTTAAAATTCATGAACCCCGTCATCCTTTGGAGGCCCCGTGCGATTAGCATTCAATGATCTTCCAATCGGTTCGCCGCCCGATGTCCGATCGTTTCCTGTCTGCGATCGGTGGCAGCGATTTGCTCGGCTATCCGATCCGCCGTCCATTGGAACCGCCGCAGTGACTTCTGTCGGTGCACGGCTAGATGTTGCCGCACGATAGGCGCGCACTTGGCGTCGTTGCCTGGAAAACAGATCGATCGATGTCCATCTCCGGTGTTGGCCGTGGCAGACAGTGAGCAGTTGGTCCTGTTAAGGGGCGACAGTCGTCTAATGCCATTCAGCCTTCTTTCCCCATGCATAATGGATAGCATCTTGTCTGCTTCCTGACACACACACAAACACACACGCTCCCGACTTGAGAGTGGGGGGGGGGGTTCCAATCGGAGATCGCTGCAATGGCTCATACATTCATGCAATGACGGATAGCGGGCTTTGTTTGTTTCGCTGATTTGTTCGGAGCAATGCTGCGCAGCGTCCGAACTGAATCCCGAATGAGGTGCGCGCCGCAATTGGCAACGGGCCGCGCATCCCCGGCCGATGGGAACACTACTGAAAGTTGAATAACAATGCGCGTCGTGTTTACAAGGAAGCAAATCATTTGGGAGTTTCCAAAATATTTTCCCATGGGAAATTTGAAGGCATGGCTGCGCCATCCTCGGTTATGACAGAGAGACGTCGACCTTCGGCGGTCTGGTGAGTTGCGAAGCGTGCCGTGGAATATGTTTCCATTCTCGGAAGAGCGCACAGAGGTGGAGGCCGTACATGGAGAGGGGTCATCGAACGAGTGAGCAGCAGAAGGAGCGCCTACACTTGTTGTGAATGTTTTTGCATTGAATTTTGGCAACTGCGATGGAGGCAGTAGATGGGGTCTTTCTTTCTTTTTTTTTTTGAAGAGCCTCGTTCGCTGGGAGTTGCTGTAGGTCAGTTGTTTGATGATTTATTCATGTTTGCGCAACTTGGTAGGTGTGGTCAGAAAAAGGAAGAAAGATCACATTTGGTTGTGGAAATTAGCAATCATTTGTATATTGCGTGTTTTGGGTTACTCATGAGGGGATGGGGCCTGCAGTTCAACGACGATCCGACGAATGTCATTTGCGAATGCTCAGTCGACTGAGCAAGAGGGAGATGCCTCTGCTGTAAATGGAGCTGAGTACTATGGCGGGCAGGACAAATGTAAATTCAGATGTTTTATTGGATAGGAGCAAACGAATTTCTTTAATGTCGATAATAGGGCCATGGGTTCCGGAAGATGAAATCCAGGTCTTACACAGAAAGGTGAATTTAAGTCGATTTTGATGATCTTGAGTTGTTTTCCTCTGCTCAGCGTTGTCTTCTTTGCAAATTTTATGACCAAAACAATGAAGTGATGCCGTGGGCTTATGCTCACACATTGTATTTGGTCCTTCGAGCCAAATCTCTTGCCCTAAAAGTTTCAATTTGCAGGTGGGAATCGACAGAGCGCTACAAATGGCAGATCTGTATATCTATTTCTTTCTTAACCAAGGCAGTGCAGTTAGGTTCTTGTTAGGCTAACTCTTCCCTTTTTTTTCCTTTCCGGGGGCCGCAATTTTTAACAACCATCCGACTTCGGCAACGGCTTCAATGAAATGCCATAGAAATGCCAATTGAAATGCGTCCTCAAATCGTTAATAGCCTCCAGTTTTAGTCTTAATTTCGACGTTAACATCGCCATTTGTGGAAGATGTCCTCTCGGCACTAGGACACTGTGAGTGGTGTGGAATATAGTTAGTAGTCACATCTGCCAATCGAGTGGCAGTCCCATTCATACACGAGGCTCCATGCTCTGCAGTCCACTTTTTAAGGTTTCGTATACACACAACGAAACTACAGACCTACAGTTTTTTACCGAATCCGAACGACGAGATTTAAGAAGCTTTTCCTGGACAATTAGCATTTTTTGAGTTTCACAGCAACTCGAAAGAGGTTGTGCCGTGAACAAAATGCAAGGTGTTCCGCCCGTGACTCGAACCTATACCTTTTGCACTTATCCACTACGTCATGGCAACCACTGATTTCCATAAAATTTGGAATAAAAATTCTGTTGGGCGCACAACATGTTGTGTAACTAATGATTGTGGACCATAATTGGAGCTTCCACATAGGTATGTATTTCTTGTGGGAGCCAAATTGTAAATTACATCAAAACTCAGGATTCATATATTAAGTAACAGGTCTCCTGAAATGAACGTGCAGTGGATTTGATAACTTTTTGAGTTAAAGTGCCCTTTCGGAGCAGAAAGGCGTCAAAGTAGAAAAACGTAAATTCTCTCCCCCTCCGATTTGTACACCGATGTGCCTTAAAATATGAAAAGAGTCAATAAATGTTGTATGGCAACGAAATTTCGACTACTGTGCTCCAAATAAAAAATGGATTGCAATAAGGGGCTGTTGGTTCGCCGATCTTGTTCACTATATTTACTAGCGATCTCATAGGTTCTATGGCTAAGATCATAGGTTCGAAGGTAGGGGTAATAAATATGTTGTTGCAACGCGACTTCGATACAATTCAACGATTTCGCGACGACTGGAAGTTGAAAATCACCTATCAGAAGTGTGAAACTATCCTATCCCCCGCTGTCCAGGGCTTCAATGGACACAAAAATGAACTGCCACCAGCTCAGCATAGTTGACGCACTGGGAAAGCTGTGGACTGTGAAAAGTGTAGTAAGATATCTAGGTATCTGGTTGTACCCACATATGGAGACACAGCTCTGACCAGAGCTAAGAATGCCTTCGCTACGGCAAGAGGACTGTTTTACAGCAATCAATTTGATACCAGAGTGAATGTCATCTGCTAGATGGCCCTCATCCGGGCAATTATGGCGTATGGTTGTTCTGTGTGGCTTAACGTGAGTCCTTCCCAGATGGAAAAGATGAGGGTGTTCGAGAGGCATTGACGTCGGGCCTATCTTCGCTTATATCGAACAGCGGTGTCCCAGTGCAAGAAATTTTACCCCAAACGAGGATCTGTGCAACGAGGCAAACCTTATAAGGATAGACAATTTTATTATTGAGTTGATACGGAGTCACACTTCTCGAGGCATGTCTTCAACCAACAGTCTGATCTTTGGGGCTTACTAGCCCAATGAAATGTACCATGAACGGGTACGTCCTCTATTTGGACGCTAAAGGCCTGAACCAATATAGGGAAGGCTGCCTTATCATCTTCCACGTCACACTCCGAACAGTAGAAAGGAAGCGCGTCTCCACGTTCCACGGACCTGGATCTCAACACCCCGCGGCACCAATTTGCCGAACGGTCAAAATTTGATTTATTTCGATTTGCATTCCTAATACTGTCCCCGGCCGGAGCGGTGCCGTGCTGCGCGAACGGAGGCTAAATTGGACGCTCCAGCAGTTAACATGCAGTATATTTAGCGCTGCCGTCGCCGAACGCCGAACAGTAGAAAGGCAGCTTCAGTACGGGCCCGACGTCGCTCGCAACCACGAGGATCTCCTGCGGTTCAGTAGAGCGATCTTTGCCCTCGATAAAGCAGCTTCTGCCAAAGAACGGCTTTCGATGCCGTTAACTTCCCAGACAGCTAGTTGAGTCTACAGGGCCAACTAACATAGGTGAGGGTAGTTTCACGAATTATGTAAAAAAAAGGAGTACAATTTGCTTACCCCATATGATCAAACACCACCTGCTTTCCCAAGACATCCGTGTGACCAAGTGGCACAAGGGCTTTCATAAAATTTAAAAACAAAATCATTTTGAACCCAGGAAGCCACTGTCAATGATCTCAACACAAGGGCTGTCCTGGACGAAGCTAACAAGAGGAAACTAGCTGGAGGGTCATTTCTATAAAGAATATGGTGCCACTTCTCTCCTTGTCCTCGAATATCTGGTTGAAGCCAAAACTCAGCTCAATTTGATGAAAAAAGTATAGAAAAGCTTTTCAGATTTTTTTCTAAAAGTCATGTACTGTACCTTGGCTGACTCCCTTACTCCTCCTTAGGCTCCTTAGACTCATTTTGGGCTGACCAACCAACATTCGACAAATGGTTTTCTGCATTCGTTAACAATTCTCAGGAACACTCACTACTCAACCGTCCCTTGAAGATCACCTCGGAGTGACTCGCCAAACTGATAGTGATCTCGAATCACCTCCTCCCCGCACATAGCAAGCATCAAAAGACGCAATGAAAAGCACAAGATTCACGGCAGTGGCTGCAATGAATCACAAATTTTATGCAGCAATAACTTTTCCTCAGATGTGTGAAAAGGCGTAAAAAACTGCAAAAGCAAAAAAAACGTCTGCGGCAATAAACTTTTATGGAGTGACCGACACCAAGGAATACGTGTCAAACCTGGTGAATCAACCAGTAGTGATGTGGGATTTTATTAGCTCTGTCACTGCCGTTGATTCATCCAAAGGCGCAGAGTTCAAGCGGCTTCCGTGACACATTTCTCCTCAGATATGGGCTGTTCGATGAAGATCACTTTGGGGATAAAGACCTTCAGAGGCTCATGACTAAAGTAACTTGAATGTCAGTCTGAAAACAGCTCATTCTGCTTTGTGCAAAGCAAAACAGCAAATTCTTCCCTTGCAGCAATACATGCCACCCCCAGCGAACTCCACGGGCTTGAGTAGTTCTACGGCCCTATGAGTAATTGCAAACAAGCCTGCCAGAGCAAACAAAGTAATCGCTTCACCCACCCCCCGTCGGCACACATTCGCATGCAATGCCCGGCGACGACTTAAGGTTGTCTCAACCCAACCCACCATCCCACCGATGCCAACTGGGCCGGAGAATTGTGCGCGCGGCAAATCCCTGTAGAACGCGCAACTTTACATCCTATTTGCGAAATCGTACCTGCCACATGAATGACGGTAACTTCCGCCACCACGGCAATTGCAATTTTCAATAATTTCATCTCCCACCCACAGTACCCGGCGAGCACGATACACACTCGCGCGACTAAGTCCATCATCGATAACTTATGACAACATAATGCACGCAATAATGGCTCAGTAAACAAATACACGTCCGCGGTGCATGTGCGTGTGTGGGTGCGCGGCGACGACGACGACGGTGGCGGCAACGGTTTTTGACTTTGCAAACTGAAGAACTCACCCGCCGGGCGGCAAGGAGTGCGGGCTCTATTGGAAGGAAGGAATATTTTGAATACAATTGGAATTATTTTTGCCGCTCATTGTTGTCCGTATTAGGGGGATGTGTATGCAAATAAGGATATTTCGCCATTAGTCGGATTGACAGAAGGCGAACAGACGTGGCGAAGAAAAGACTCGACAGACCCATCGTCGTCGCAGTCGTCGAAAGATTTCCCATTACAGTAATGGGGCACGCTCGTGAGCATTTAGCACATCATTAAAATTGTGTTAACCCACCCCTGCGGGCGTGCGACGGCGATTTTCGATGGCATTGTGATACAACCGACAATCTGCGGTTGTTCATATGTCGAATTGGTTTGGCAGAAAGGATTTCGCGCGGCGATGGCGGTGGTGAGAGTCGATTAGTGAAATTGGAAACGCTAAGCTATTTATTAGCAATTATTGAGTGAATTGACGGTTTGATGAAGTAATTTGGTAACTTGGTCACGCTAAGTATCGAGCGGCGAGCTTGGTGGAGCAGTGGAGCGTGGAAGCGTCGGTAGTTAGATGATTTGACGTGATAGGGATGTGCGACCGAAATTGAGACGTGAATGCGCTCAAATTGGGCGCCAATTATGTGGCTCTGCATTATGACGCGTAATTAGCCGTCATCGGGATTGGGTCCCTATTAGGCTGGTCAGTGGGTATATGGATATGTGCGGAGCGCTGAGAAGTACCCCACAAGACATACTCATCTTCCTTCTTACACCAGAGCTTCTTTGAACGGAAATCGCAGCCCGTACGACAATTGGACTCAAGCCTATTGGGCACTGACTCAGGGTCATTCTAGTGTCCACATAACTCATCCCCTCCTCCAACTCATCCTTGAGAAAAAAATCCTCAACCAGAGTGTGGACACTGCACCCACATCGCTAAAAGGTCCCCCCTGTCCATCCAAGGATGAGCCAAAGATGAACGGTGATGTGAAGGCTGAGGTCTACTTCATAGACTTAAACTTTAATCTCTTCTTCAATCTACACTCAGCACAGCATAGGCTAGTCAGTGTGTATACAGTACAGCACAGAAGCTGCTTAAAGGCAAACATTGTAGGAGGCACGGTCATGGCTCATGGCTCAGGAACAATAGTGTAACCAAAAGGAATTCAATCATCTGTTCAGACAGCCAGGCTGCAATCAAGCCTTTTGGAAGTCAGCACTCCTATTCAAACATCATCCATAAATACCACCCTTTCTTGCAACGAAATGACTAAGTTGGCGCCTGATGTGAGTGCGGGGCATATGGAAATTGCGAAGTTGATGACCTTGCCAGGCATTGCACCAATTTCTTAATCTCATCCGAAGGTGTCAAACCTAATCATCAAAAGCTTCATTGCCAGCATTTTCCACAAAAGGTGTCGCAGGGGCAATGAACGCACAAGAGAGAGACCCCCAGGCCACTCGATCCTCCTCCATCGACTCTAACACATCAGGAGCTATTCCCAAGCGCAACCAGGTGAGCTTATGGACTTGATCCAACCACCTCGCCCTGGGTCTGACAAGTGGTCGCCTACTCAATGGAATTGCATCGAAGGCACGCCTTGGAAGTTGTGATAAAGGGGACATCCGTACAACTTGTCCCAATCAATGAAATAAAGCCCTTTCCGTCCGAAGAAATAGCTGCTCAATATTGACTACCGCCCGAACCGTCGCGTTTCTCAGCCTATCTTGGTGAGTATCGGAATAGGCTAAGAAACGGGACTGTTCGGTGCCGCGCAACGGCACGGAGAAATGTCATATCGAGACCCTACATTCGCCTGCAAAACGAAATGTGGTCAATCGCCTTAAAACCAAAGCAAGCTCGTCATAGCTCAAACACTATCTCCACTTCGACATGAAACGTCTTCGGCCTACAATAGCCGGTATCAGAGGCCACTGCGTTGCTGGAATTTATGCCTCCAGGCTTGGTATTCTTCACAGTGACTTCTGCAGGAGCTGTATTGATGAGGAAGAAGTTCCAACCATTCCTCAGATCTTTTGTGACTGCTAAGTCCTTGCAAGAAGAAGAGAGAAACACTTAGGAAAGGACTTCTTTGATAGCCTTGATGAACTTGTGTGGGACACATGTGGGCCCTATGTCGGGCCTAGTGTACTTGTCCATTGATAACCAGCTGTTGTAACCTTACCTAGGGTATGAATGTATGAAAATTCCACTCTATTCCCATAAACACTATCCAGGATGCCCCTCAAGAACGTGAGGTTTGGACCAAGGCTTCCGACCTGGGAATAAGTTTTCATCAAACAGAACTCGTCCTCGTCCTTGTGAAGTACAAAATTCCAACTTTCTAACCTTTCCTACTGTGTGGCTCAGCGCTTCATCTAAACTTCTTGGGTCTTTTATTAGGCAATAACTCAACTGGAAGCCTTACATCCTAGAGGGACCAAATGGAGCTCTGTACTGCTATCTATCGATTGTGAATTGGCTGTTCAACCACATGTCGTCTACTGGATCTACACATCAGTTGTAAGACCCTTTCCTATTCTATGGAGTCACGGTGTGATGAACAACTCCAGGTAAGGCTACAAAGCTGCTACTTAATAAATCTCGTGGCAGGATCGGTACTACGAGTGGGCTAAGATGTACCCCGTCCTTCAGCATCTGCAATTATTGGTCGACCTGATTGCTGCAAGCAATGGGAAGGATTCTCCGAAATTAGACAACTAAACACTGAACCCAGTTCAAACGTACTCATCTTCCGAAAAAGCTTTTCGACTAGCATTCCTTCCAGGGCAGAGTGAGAGTCTTTCTTATAATTGCCCCAGCACTTAACCTTTATGGGTAAGGAGGCTGTGTCCTGAACAACGACAGGCATGGTGGCACTACAGCCCACAAGGGACCAAAGCCTAACATCTACAACAACTACTCGTGTTGTGCGTTCGACTGTTCTCTCGCGAGTAGAAGAGATCTACAGTTTCTTGCCGACTCCGAACGGCGAGATTTGAGAAACTTTTCATGGACAATTGATACACTTTGAGTATTGTCAGCAACTCGAAAGAGGTGGTGTCGTAAAAAAATCCGAGGTGTCCCGTCCGTGAATCGAATCTAGACTTTCCGCATGGCGGTCGACGTACTTACCCACTACGCCACGGCGACCACTGAACAACGTGAAATTCAAAAAGGATTGTATCATATGGTCCGACAGTCAATCCAAAATCGAAATTCTTCACAAGGCCGCTTTTAATATCCAGATGTACCTTTGGTGTCACCTGTCTCTTAACGAAGTGCTCAAGAGTAATAACATATCATGCGGCATTCAGGGTGATAGCAAGGCTGATGAGCTCGCCATATGTGGCACCACCTCGTTTCAAACTCCGGAGAGTACACTTAATTTCAAGAAACTCCCTGAAACTCCCTCTCCAGTTAAACAAGGTTGAAGACACGTATCAAAAATGGCCCTAAAGTCCAATCGGCTGCATCGGCAAAATAGTCTAACCCAGACTAAATCATGGGCGCTCAGTGAGCTTAATCAGATTAGGTAGATCGGCAATTAAAACACTTGTGGTGTCAGCTCTGGAGACTGTGCAATGGTCTTCGTGACGATATGGCTTATAAAGCAGAATCACACGCATTACATAAATGTGAACGAAATCACGGTTGGACCCGGCTGATGACGGCCACCAGGTCCAGGTGTTGAGCGGACTCGACAGACCACATCATCATCATGACCAGAAGCTTGATTTTGGTGCTTCAGCAGACCCTAAAACTTTTCATCCCGACCATGACCGGAAGGCTCCCTTGTGGGATGGTTCAAACTAGGCCAAACTGTTGGGTGTATCGTGGTGCTGGTGGTGGTGTAATCCTTAAAATCTGGGGCAGAGCCGATGATACTGCACTGCATTGATTGGTTTCATGCAACAACCCTGCTGACTGAGGTTAGGCGATAATGGGGAGTTTCTCGGCTAAGTGTGGAGATGCATTGCAAGCGGGTGCCATGAGTCTGAGAACAGTGGATGTGGTAGTAAGAACTCACTCCCTACCAATGTAGAGCAACTGTCCCTTACATATGATCGCAATTTGGTACTTGGTGACTCATGTGTCTAGGCCTGCTCAACCTACGACACTTGGGGACATGGACAATAAGGTAAAGGCAGATGATCAATACATTCAAAGCCCATATCTTGCACTTTTGTCGCAGCTGGAGGGAAGGGGCAAAAATGAAAAGAGTCTCCTTTCTCATCTCTCACTGCGTAGGCCATCCAGGGGACATATGGTTCTTCGTCAGTGGTTGCAGCGATCTTTCTGAACTTTGCATCAACCAACTCGCTAACACTTCCCAAGGGTTTTAGGTTTCTCTCTCCTTCTTTTTCTTTTACTGGGGCTACAGTCCAAAATGGACCTAGCGCTCAACAAACTTCCCTCTCCAGCTAGCACGATCTCTCGCCAGTTGCCTGCAGTTGCGCACTCAAAGTTGGTTGAAGTCCTACTCCACTTGGGTGCGCTATCTCAGCCTAGGCCGACCTCTGTTGTGTTGTCCCAATAGCTCGAATTTAAGGACTTTTCGGACCGAAGCAGTGCTGTCCCCTCTCCATCTGGCCTAATTTGTCTTAAGAGCCCCGCCCCCAACCCAACCCTAGGATCTGTGGCGAATTATAAAGACGTAATTCATCATCTACCGATTGCAAAAAACCTGACCATCAAATGTGTCATTAGAACATCATTTCAGGCAGTCCAGCCACTCATGTCTGTTCCTACACAAGAGAAACACATGTCGTCCAACGGCATCCAACAATCAATTTGCCTTTCACTCAAAAACACAAAACCTGACCGGCAATGACGTCCACTTGTTCCCCTCAAAGCGCCGCCACCAATCCATGTGACAACAGCTCTCCCTCCGTCTGAAATTCTTAAATACCGTCACATTAAGTCGCAATAAATCTTAACGTCCATTGTGTAGGAATAGACACAACTTGAACTGACATTCCCTTTATAGGGAAATCATAAATTCCTCTGTCAACTTTGACAGAGTGCAGTGGACACAAGTCCACCTTACACGATTAGCGAACGCTTGCTGCCCGTAGAACGATAGAAAGCGACTTCGCCTTCATTTCCCTTATTCAACTCGTCTCTGTGGTTCTGGCCGCAGGCGGGGGGACATGTGAATGTAAACAAATATATTCTTGAAGTCGCACTTGACCGTGTGGCCATCAGGACCTCTGGTTGCAGTGAGAGCGGAGCAAGATTCCTAAAAGCGATCGCTGGCAGGGAGGATGCGTTGGATGGCTGCAGAGAAAAATATCAGCACGTGTTCAGATGCAACTGTGGCAGATTGTTGTCGCCGACAATGCCGCCGCGATTGCGCGGCATTCGTCGCGAATTTTTATTCGTCACGGTGGTTAGATGGCGGAATGTGTTGCTGATCCTTAACGGACGCGAACCAGATCAAGTCCAGCAGGAACTCTGAGCACTTCATCACGCCTCGTTACGCCACGCATTCCAGGCTCTTGACGGTAGATCAGGAGTCTGGCGGACAAACAAGAGAACCCGCGACCATGACCGTCGATTGATTCAAATTAATTCTGCATAACTCACACGGCCCCGAGTTCCGGGAGCAGTCTGTTCCAACAGCTCACCTCAGGCGGCCGTGACCTTCTGCAACAACGCTGCCGGCCAATCAAGCCCCACCGGAATGCAGAGGCATTCTATTTGAAAGTCACCAGCATTCCTGAACAACCTGTCCAATCGCGACTCTCGACAGACTGTCTCTTGGGCCAAGAGCGCATACGGATGCGCCCAAGTTCACATCGCCCCGCCACGCAGTTGCATTTTAATTACGCGACAAATTGCTTTTATTAATTTTACACCATGTCCCACTAGACGTCACGATCGTGCCGTCTTGCCACTGGTCTTGTGCGCGGTGGGATACCACCGGGCCGCAGCAACAATGCCGGAGACAACGAGCTTAGCTGTGTGCGGCTACGTGCGCGTACCGTCAGGGAAATGCCACTCAAGAAAATGTCAAGCGATCCCGTGCATATGTCTGCTTGTCGCGCACTCGTGCCGAGCAGCGTTTTCCATGAACCGGCGAACTCTGCTCCAAGGTGCATTCCCCGGAGAGCACTGGACCTGGAGGCGGAAGCCATCAGTGCGGAGGAATTCCTCTCTGAATGGACCGGATGAGGCACTCTTCTCGGAATCAATTGTCCGGCAATGTGCGCGCGGCAGCATCACCTCAATCGATCGATTCAATCGACCGGAGCCGGGGTTGGCAATTTTCTCACTTCGGACTCACACCACGCGAGGGCTGCCCGACCGACTGGTCCTTGCCTGTGTGCATGCGCAGCACCGATGGTATCTTCTGCAGGTGCACAGCGCTTTCTAGAGGAAATCTCCAGCTGGGGGCGGGCGGAAGACGCCAGACAACAGACAGCCCTGATGGGTACCAGCACAGGGACCAATTATTCTATAAATCAAATGCATCTCTCCGAAGGGATAATTTAACACGTCGTGGCCAGTGATCTGTGCTTCGGCGGGGCAGCCAGTGCATCCGAAGGATACGATCTGGGGAATTTCATTTTCCGTTTATTTGTTCTGCGCCCGTCCGGTGGGCCTTCCCGTTTTCCAATTAAATTCGATTCCGGAGTGTGGAGTGTGGCGGCCCCCACTGCGGTGAGGCTGCGTCTGAGGTGTCGGTGGCGGCGGTGTCGGCGGCGGCGAAATTATATGGCTGGTGGAGTGCGGTGTGTGTGAACTGTGAAGTGGCTTTTGTGGGCAGTGAGGTGTGAAAAATCTAATAAACGCCGAGGTTGAGGTTAAACCAAGAGAAAGGTGCGATTTTCGGGTCAATTGAGTGCACAAACAGTTATCTTCGGTGCTGAGTCGGTAACATTGTTTTAGACGCTTTTAGACATCGAGGGCGTTGGCTGGCTAACTGGCTGGCTGGTTGTCTGCCTTTGTGTGAGAATATTTTTGGAAGAGGGAAAGTTGAAAGGGTTAACGGCGGCGATGGAATGGAAAGTTGACGTGAATCAACGCCGTCGTGGGAGGTGGATGGGTCCAGCGCGTGTCTACTTTCCGGTGACTGCACTGTAGAGTTGTCTGGAATCTGTGTATGGCTGACGAAATTGGTTGGCAGACAGGGCACTCCGACATCTGAAGTCAACAAGCTTAGGACGGAAACCACCTCTTTGTTGACAATGTGGCGGCTGTTTGAAGAACGCCTTCAGTGGAGGCATCCACAGCCACTCATACCCAGTGCCGATCAAATCGTTTTCAATTGCCCCCGGTGAAGACATTTTCAGCGACGATCCCCCGCTTTCGACCGCCTGTCCGCCCTCATAAGGACTGACAGTCACGACTGCACTGGCGAACAGGAAAAGTTAACGCCGCATCAAAACAGAGCCAGAACTTTTTTGCCATCGCTCCCTAAGACTCTGGAGAAGTTCCACCTTACCATGTCCAGGGGATAACCATCGCCCACCACTCAGCCGCCGCGCACCGTGTCGCGATGACGATCCATGTTCTCGTGTGTCGTCTCCGTCGTCAGTGATTTCATTTGAATTTCACATGCAGACGCAGAACGCGATTATTCTGAGAGGGCAGCGCCAAGTCCCCCCACTCCATCCCAGCTAACAACTGAATACCCCAGCACACGCATCACCGCTGCTGTTGCGTCGCCCCGCCGACCCGACCAGCAGTCACGAGCCACTCACAGAGCCCATGCACCGCTTCAGCAGCGGCAACAGCGCACCAGCTCGCCCATAGATATGTTCTAGCGGTTCTGATTGACGCTCATAGCCAGCTAATTAGCATACAATGACATTTCGCCAATTGACTCGATGCAGCGTATTGATGGACACAGCCACTTAGCCTCCTGCACTCCGGCCGTGTTTCGCTTGTGTGTTCCGCGGGGAATCGTGTTCCTCGTGAGCTGCATATCCAATTGAATCGTAATCGGTTTGCGCCGGTCCGCGGTGCCCAGCGCTTCTGCGCCCTTTTCTCCCTAGGACCGAGAGAGCCAACTTCCCGAGGACTGATGATCTGCGGTGATGATGATGTTCATTCTGAGGCTGACGTGAAACTTGTTTGGCTATTAGCCGATGACGCTTCGACGGGCCGGTGATGGGGCGCGGATGATCTCATCCAGCTGGCGTGGCGAGCACCACGTTGGACCGCTGCCAGCAGGGAACTCGTATTTTTCATAGAGCTGCCAGAAAATTGCCCAAACATTTGAATTATTGTCGCCGAGCAGATTTATTGAGATGACACACATTTTGGCTGGTCATGCCGCACGGGGGCCGAGAGACTTGACAGACTTATGGGGCTGTCGGCGAGCAAGAGCGGTGTAAATGGTGCAGACCGGGTGCAGAGTTGATAGATGGCTGCGGAAACATGATCCGTCGGTGGAGGATTTTGGCTGACCACTTGATGGAGGGTGTGTCAGTAGGGGGGAGGGGGCAGTGTCAAGTTGTTTGCTGATTCACGGACATGTTTAGCGGTGCTCTTGTGATTTGTGCCGGCTGGTGAGTGTTGAAAGAGCTCAGTTTTCAATTCAAACGTGCCCTCGCCACCACTCGCATCTGGACTGACATATAATCCGTAAACAGGTGAAGGCCATCGCCATATGGGTCCCCATTTACAGAGGCACTAACGCTCATGACACCTAACCACGCACAACTCCGCACAAGAGTCTCTTTCACATCCCCTTCAGAAACACCAACAAAACCTACAGTTCAACAAACTTCAAACAAAGCCCCAGAGCGGACCACAGCTCACCCTGCTTCGTGACTGACTATCAAACAAAGGTCCAAGCGTGACCGAATCTGATAACAAAGTTGACACATTTTCGCCATATATTTTGACATTTGACATTCGGCCGCAGAACAGGGGGGCGTCGTCGCTGCCTATTCCTAGACCATTTCTAGGCGTCAACGACCCCATTCCCACTGACGGCAATCGGCCATTGCGTCGTGCGAAGGACGGTGAACGGTGAACGGTGAGCTGTGAGCCACGTCTTGCCCAGGGGTTAAGTGTCAAATTTTAAGTTGAGAGACGTAGGAGAGGGATTTTAATAAATTCCCATTTCCGTTGCCGTAATCACCCCCCGGTGACGGTTTCCATGTCATATTTCCATTTTCATTGTGCGTGCGTGCAGCGGATGGAGTTCTGTATCTGCGAGCACGTGTGTGTGTGTGTGTGTGAGCTGCGGCATGAGCACCTGACCCCAGCAGCAACGCAATCTCTTCGCTAAGCCGTCCTAGGCGCTGCAACAAGCGACGTGCGAAGCTATAAAAAATCCAATAGCACCAACGGGACGAGTGCAGCGTGCCAGGAACGAGAGAGATAAGTGGCACCTGAAGGAGTCGTCACATTTACTGCCACCGTCGTCCGCCACTAAATTACCATAACGCAACAAAACGTGAAGCACCGTGGAGGCCTGTGTGCTGACCGGGAGGACGCGATGATGGTGATGGCCATTTCGTTGCGGCGACGCATTGTATTGCACTGCAACCTCGGCCGGCGACTCTGTCTGGCCCGTTATCTTGAGACACCTAACACACTGGCTCAGGGCGCACCGGACACTAGCAGGCCCGTGGCTCGATTCTAATCTCAGAAGGCGGCAGCAGCATCGGCTTCCACGCCGCCGCCACCAACGACACGATAAAGTCATAAAATATAAATCCTGCTAATTATACGAATTTCAGCGTTTCAACAGGGTGCTCCCGTTGCAGACCCACGCTCGCTGATGCACGCGTCAGTGTGTGCCTGTGTTTGCAGGCCAGCTTTATAGCTATGGAATTGTGCAACTAATTAGAGTCTTAAGTCCGAGGCGGGAGGCGGAGAGCATTCCCTATGTTTGCTGATGAAGCGGCCCGATAGTTATTACACAACTCGCCATCAGCGCAGGTAGTGGCCAACACCCTGATTTCACGATTCCAGTGAGTGGCATGTTCGTATTGACCTCTCGCTTCCGGATTCCGATGGAGATTGTTACTTTGTTGGTCAAACATCGTTCGTGCGGTGGATTGATGTGCGACGGGGGTGCGTGGACTTTGCCATCCACACCGCCAGCGAATGGGGTCAATTAATCCCCGGAAGGCGTTGCATATTATCCCTTCGATTTTCCGATGATATGACTCACTTAGAGTGCACGCCAGTGGGACTTGATGGCAGCATTTGTGGGTGTTCTGATAGCTGGGGCATTGCAACTGATCATCGGGTCATTTGCTGCGGTCGGGTCGTTTACAAAGCTGGCGGTGCGTTGCTGAGGCTAATGTTGGACACTGTAATGACTGTTCTGTGTAGAGCATGTACTGAGTAATTTTAAAAGGGTTTTGGTGCGAAATCAAGGTCTACAGCAGCCTACAGCAGTCCTAGTGGCTGAAGGTTCGGATGACTGATGGATAAAAGAAAGGTGTGGCCACGGGGAGTGTGTTGACCGCCTGGCAGGTTTTCAAAGATACTTGCAGCTGGTGTGAGTTGCAAGTGTATCCCAGATTCAAATCTGGTATTGAATACCTTGTATTGCTTCACAGCACCACCTCCTTCGAGTTGCTGACACTCAAGGAGTAGTAACATCAATAAAAGGCTCCTCAAATTTGGCCGTTTGAAGTTTCCAGGAAAGAAAAGTCGAGCACGCGTCATGAAGGACCTCAACCAACTTGGTATATGCAACTGGTGGCAACTGGCTAAAGCTCGTACTAGCTGAAGAGACTTGTTGATTGAGGCTCCGGTCCACACCGGACATCAGCGACAGCAAAAGAAGAAGAAAAAGTACACAAAACTGCAGCACCCATCTCCCTCTAGTAGAACAATAGCACGGACGACTTAGGTAGCTCCTTGGTGCCTTGTGGGCTGTAGTGTCACCTAAACATTGTGTGAGCTGATGGTGAACCACCGAAGTGTCCACTGGAATTCCCCCAGAGGGCCAAGAAACCGCACTTAATGCAGGTTGCAGCCTAGCAATCTTCCAGAAGGCCAAGAAATAATAATAATCGAGTGGCACTACGGCCTACAAGGGATCTACAACAACTTCTCTGTCTCTACAACAACTTCTCGTGTTGTGCGTGCTTCTGTGCTCTCACGAGTAGAAGGACTTACAGTTTTCCGCCTAAAAACGACGAGATTTGAGAAGCTTTCCATAGAAAGTTGATACTCTATGAGTGTTGTCAGCAACTCAAAGGAGGTTGTGCCGTGAAAAGAAGGGGGGTGTCCCTTCCCGGAATCGAGTCTAGATCTTCTGCGTGTGGGTCGACGCACATACCCACTACGCCACGGCGTCCACAAGAGGCCAAGGAACTGCAGTAAATATAAGTACAACCTACATGCCGGGTTGCAATGCAATTTTTGAGTGTCTCAGCGTCTTCTCCTTCTTAGGAACCGTCCATGAATGATCTCTTGGGAAACATAAGGTCACGACTAGCACTTCGCACCATCGTTCAGTGTCGGCGGAAATGTGCTTAGACTCCCTACAAACTCGTTTAAAGTCCCACTAATTCCTCCTCGACTCTTCTACGCCCGGAGCTTCTCGGTTGGTTTTCACTGCAATGCGGGACTTAAATCGCAGTCGGTAGCCTCATTGAAGCCTGTGCTATTGAACCATTAAGTCAATAGGTTTTTGACCCGTTCTTCGTTCCCTTCTCCCGTGAAATTCAGGCAGAGAGCCCTAAGGATCCTTAAAAAACATCTTTTCAAGTAAGTTTCTGGCTTACTTCTGATTCATGATGTTACTTTCCATGTGATAAAAGTGGTTCACAAGATAAAACGGACGTGTTCAATGGCTATCAGCTGGCGCAACTGGTGTCCAAGCCAGGATTGACTGCTCTGTGTTTGGGGCGATCGGAAGGGAATTATGTGCCCCGGCCAAACTCTTTACCCAAACGTGTATGTCTGTATCAGGTCTGCGACCCATGAAGGGCCTTAACTGCCTTTCATTCTCGTCGGTCCCGGGCACACTGCTTCCAGTTATCAAAACCAAGCTCTCTAGCATCCGAAATCACTTGGTCTCTATACCGGAGGTCCGGCCTTCCTCTCCTTCTCGAACCCGGAGGCTGAGACTCGAAGACCCTCTTTGCTGAAGCCTTGTTGTCCATTCGCTCGATGTGGCCAAGCCATTGTAGTTAACTTTTTTGCCTCGCCGACTACATCCACAGCCTTGGTGCAGCACAAGGCGGCTGTGTCTTCTCCTCCAGTCGCCTTCCTAGCAGACCGGATCTTCGTCGCAACATTTTTCTTTCAAAGGAACCAAGAATCTCCTCTGCCGTTTTGCTTATCGTCCGGCACTCGGCCCCGCTTAAGAGTACGGGTAGGAGAAGCGTCTTGTAGTCCTTCGAGTCAGGAGTTTCGACTCGAAGCTGTTTTGGCAAACCGAAATAGGTAACACCGGTTGCCAGGGGTGATTCTGCACCGAATTTCCACTAAGGTGTCGTTTGTGAAGTTCACCATTTGCCCCGAGGTAGGCAAACTCCTTAACTACCTCAAAGTTGTAGCTGTCGCTACAGCTGTTGTCACTTTCCGACCGAGGTGTCGTTCGATGGATCGATTCTCTGTCGACAGCAAATATTTTGTATCATCCTCGTTCACTCTAAGGCCAGCTGGTTCGCCTGCTCTCCAATAGCCGTGAATTCTACAACAGCTTGCTGGGAACGGGCGATAGTCCATTCGTGTACAACAAGAATTAGACCGTCTGAAGGAAGCAATCGGTCAGAAGCTGCTGTCTTTGGAGATGTTCTTCATCAGGATAACACCAGGCCACACAGCAACTCGTCAGGAGCCCCATGTGTTCGGTTGGGAGATTCTTATGCATCCATCATATGTCCTGGACTCCAAGTGATTTCTTTCTGTTCCTGCATATGGCGAACAATTTCGCTGGAGAAGAGCACTTCAAGAGGAGCTTGCAAAAATCGGTTGCTACAGTTCTTTGATCATTTGTCTCTACCACAGAGCAGTGACAGTGAAACCTGGCATCCCATTTCCCAGATTACGATGCTCTCCATCTCCACCATCCCGTCGACTTTCTTGACATAACTGATGCTTAGTGGGACCTATACATGATGGACTTCCTCCTTAGAGTTCAAGTGTCCTCTGTACCGAGACATAATTTGCTGAAGCGTGTATTGTCAACTGAGCTATCACTTCAATTATTTCTGTAGATGTCTTCCCCCATTTCCTTCCTTCCATTCCAAACAGATCCAACCCTCTGTAAGACTTGAAAATGCCTCTTCTAGCCCTAATTTCTCAGAAGGACGTCGTGTTAGGAAATCTCAGACTTGACATTCCGCATAGGAGCAGCCGCACAAAGCGACCTCTTCCTCTCTCTGATAGTTCTTGCAATCACCCTTTTCACCCGCCGCCACACAAATTTTTGCCTCTCCCCCTCAGTCAGTTACTTCATAATCGCAACGACATTCATCACCACCGCCATCAAGTCTGATGACCTCAACACCCTTCCCCAGCTGACGTTCCAAAAAAAAAAAAAAAAAACTTTCTGCATGTCATGCTCCACACGAGGGTTGCTGGCTAATTGGTTTTTCAATTCCAATCTTCCTAATGCCCTCACCCCCACGGTGAGTTGTCGTTAAAAAAACCATGAAGTCATCTCTATCATCAGCCGATGCACGCTGCGCTGACAGAGAGGTCAAGCCTCCAGTCGCCCCCCCTCCCCGCCTCTGTATGCAATCGCACCACACCCGCATCTGCACCGTCGTTCATCGAAATCAAATGAATTAATTAGAGAATAATCAGTGACTTCATTCGCAACTCATTGGCGGGGTTTTGTGTTCCAATTAGCTGTCGAACTCGGCGAAAAATCAAAAACATCTCGCTCGCACCGCTCCGCGCCACTGACCGTGCGGGAATCTCGCGCGTGAAATCCGCTGAATTGAATGGCGGCGGTGCGCCCCTTTGATCTCGCACAATGCATCAAGCTCCGCTCCACCGCGCCCGTCGCGCCACACCACGCCGCACATTAGTTAAGACGTAATTAGATACATGCGCCGTGTGAGGGGTGGGCGCTGATGTGTCTTCGATTTTCTCGTGAAACGTGATCGGCTGATGTGCAGGCGGGTTTTTGTTTTGGGTTCGCTGGACGCTGGCTGAGTCATCAGCGGGAAAAGCGGAATGTGTGCGCAGTCGTTGCTGTCACCGAGTCAACCTGATTTTTTAATTGCTCCGCTGCGACGACACTGGGGTGATTCATGGCGGGCAGTTGGACTGTGATAGAATGTCTGTTGTTTTCAGAAGCGCAAGGCATCTCTGAGTAATCTCTTTGTTCGGCCAGGTACTAGCCTCGGACAGTTGACACTATCTGCGGGAACGTGACCGATTAATTTATGGTTTGCCCCGCGCGTATGGCCCAGTTAATGGGAATTTAACTGCGCTTGCGATGAGCGCTCTGCTGGTGACTCTGAATGGAGGGGAAATCCGAAGTTTCAGTCTGCTGGTGACTGTGTTCGATGAGCTCCATGACACTCCATTTGAGGAGAGAAGAGGCATCTTCAGACTGTCTCACCGCGTCACATGCTCCAGGGTCGAAGCAAATCGTTCAGCTCCTCAATTTCTGATTCAGAAAAAAACCCAAAATAAGAAAGACTATCGAGCTCTCCTTTTACGACGTGAAAACTGCTTTCTTCCGCAAACGCCCTCACTGCAAATTGGCACTTCATTCCGACGACCAGTCGCCGGTTTGGTCCTCCTCGGTTTTTCGCCTGCACAAGAACTCCATCCCGTGGCCGGCAGAAAACATGAAATCCTTCCACACTGCCTCTGCATATTCGTATCGTGAGCACGTCCTCTCCATTGTGATGCATCGTGCATCGACCACTCCACTGCCACTGCGACGCGACGGTTCCTTCACCAGAACCTGGAAAAATTGTTTACATCGAGGTCATTCACTTTTCCCACGAACTCGTCCAGTACGTGTGCTCCACCGATGTCTGCCCAAGACCGGCACACAACCTGTGTGACGCGAATTGCGACGCGCGACAGCGGTGGAGGCAAGGCAGGTGTCTCCGCTCCGCTCCGCTTCTGCAAGATTTCCATTCTCGACTTTTTTTCCGCGGTTTGTTTACAATTTTGGGTCGATGACGATGGCGATGGCGATGTTGATGACTCCTCCTTGATCTGTCACAGTGGCGAGGTTTGGTTTGGCCGTCGTCTTATTTTACGATCCACTCTCTTTCTCTGTTGCGCCTCAGAAGTGCGCTCATAAAAACTAGACCCGCACAGTGGCCGAGAGACCCCGCGTCTTTGACAATTTGTTCCATTTTTCGGGTTTTATTGACGCTGACGGAAGTGACTGACTCACCAGGAGTTGGTCGGGTGTCGCTCGTCTGGAAATACACTTTTGAAGTTGTGCTGAGCGTCAGACACCCAGCAACGAATGGCTGTCGTAAACGGATGTGCGCGTAAGTTCTCGCTGGCCTTACGTACGCGCAACAGAGTCGCCTGCTTATTGTGTCGCCGCCTCCGTGGCAATTAAAACCGAATTTATAGCAAATGAATTGGGCATAAGTAATTGTATGCAGTTAACGTGGTCATAAATATCCGCCAAGTGTACAGTGCGAGATTTTGGTTCGCTTCAGCCGGAGACGCATGCAATTGGCGGCGAATTGAATCGCTGCGGCTTTGATTGGACTGCGGCTCTAATAAAGGAATGTATCTCTTGGCCGGTTTATGGCCGGCAATTAAGAGGAGGTTTTGATTTGTGCTTTCGTCGGGTGGGTCGTAAAAGGAGCAAAGTTATGACGGCTCTTCGACTTTGATTCACGTCATGTGGGTTTTGTGCTCGAAAGTGGTACTCTCCGGGTTACCACATATGGTTGGCGTGTCGAGTGGTTACATCATGCTGTGGATTTAGATTCCAGTTGAGTCTGGGAAGACGGAACTGAGGAGTGAGAGAGAGTTTTCGAGTCAAATGTGGAAGAGAGAGATGATCCCTCCTTCAAAAAGACCTTTTAAGCATCGGAAACGGTTAGAATCACGCATCGCGTAGGTCGACTGAATGGTATCCTTTCGTCCTTCTTACCCTGGCTTAGTCTAGGAATCGAAGTTCGCTTAAACTGTTCTGTTTCTTCAACTTATAGAGTCCTTCAATCAGTGCAAACCGATTGGTTTCCTCTAGTCTCGTTGTCTTGGCCAACGAGAGGAAGCATAAGACGCGATCAATGAGCCTCTGATGCAATTATTTGGCACGCCGCCCACAGACAGATCACTACGGACACGTCTGCCATACAGCATCCCATTGTGCCTCGATCACGTCTCTCAGGAGATTTCGGTAAGGAGTTAAAAAACCGCCGCCATAGGCCACGTCATTGCAGCGATTGCTGCTGCCGTTGATGCCGATCGTGTTAACAGTCCCTAACCAGCCAGCACATAATCTCTCCAGTCGCACACTCCACCCCAGAGCTCGACTTCATTAAGTCGAACACGCTCTTGTCGTGGACCCAAAACCAAAACGCTTCCCACGGTTTCACAATTTGAATAACCTCACCCTACACCATCGTCATCGTCATCGCCATCGCCATCGCCACCATCACCGGCATTGCATTGGAATCGGCATCGGCGTCGTCATCGGCAGCCAGATCCACCCAAGAAAAAGATGAAAACAATCCGAAGAAAAGTAGTCACAGCGAGAGTGAGGGGCGCGAGGAAAGACGCCGAAAAACAACAACAACAACAACAAAAAACGAATCCAATAAAACGGTGAAATGACATTTAACAATTGGATTCCGTAATTCGACGCTCAAATGCCATGACCAACTCGAGGCGATTCTAAAAGAAACCGGCACAGAGCAGCACAGAAGAACGAAGAGAAAAACTCCCAGTTCCAAGCTCTCCTCCTCCTCCGCCCGGTTCGAGGTGGTTTTCATTTTGATTTTGCGCCACAAAACACATAAAAACGAGGGAGAGAAAAAAACAAGGCACTTCTCGGACTGACACAGCCGCGGCGCGGTGGTGCAATGGCTGGCTGCAAGGAAATCGAATGCACGTTTCCCTCGTCGCTTCACAAAATGAATTCATATTCAAATTAACCCGGTGGCAGTTGGCGCAACGCAGGAGGTGGGGTAGCCCCCTCCTGCGATCTCGTCAAGTGGCCACGACGACGACGAAGCCGATGATGGGAAGGATTTCACTCCGGCAAGGGGTTGGTTCGCTTTGAATGGATGCAAATGTCATATGGCCAGGAGTGTACCTTTGTGTCAGAGCCGAGGTGCTGGCGAGCACTCTAAGTATGGATTTCGATATGCAAATCAAATTGTTACAAATCATTGAGTTCTGAAATGGGATCACACTTGAGGTAGTTCCATTAAGCGCCTGAGACCCACTTGGTCGAGAGTACCATTCGCACACACACACACACACCCTGGGCGAGAAGTGGAATCAATTGTGTGAACTGTGAGCACTGAAGGAGCTTGCACTGTTGGCTGCATCAAAGAGAACTTGGCTGTGACGGGACTGAATTCATGTGTCAACAATTGGCCAAGGCACTGTCCTCAATTTTGAGTCGAACGGTGAGAAAGAATAGTAACTGAAAAGCTGTCCTTTACCAGCAACATTTGCTTACAGTTGTCTGATGTTTGAAGTTTGGACTTCCTTAGCAGGAAGAAAAAAATATTTCGCGTTGAATACTCAGGCACTAGTTGGGGTTCCATGCCGTATGGCTCTTCTTCAAAACGTCATCAGAACAGGGAATTGGGTCTCTAATCCCATACCTGCACAAAAATTTGAAAAAATGTCGATTTACTGATCAATTCTTTAAGTGAGATACTACTTACATAATCAGGCCAGCGCTCCTAAAGGATACACCAGTGCAACCGCAGATCCTAAGCTGGGACAGGCTTCGAGGGTCCGGAGTAGGCTGCTTCTACTTATCAAGAGCAGGGTCTCTTGCATCGGTTGTGATCTGGTCTTTAGACAGGAGCTTTGGTTTTCCTCTTCTTCTCGAACATGCAGGAACGAATTCGAAAACCGGACGTTCGGTATTTCTCTTCTGCGCCGCATCAGCGGACCGGTTTTTACACCGAAGGTTCTGTCTTCCTCTCCTTCGGCCTCTGAACCTGAAGGCCCAAATTTGAAGACCGGACTGTTGGCATGCCTCTTCTTCTTTAACCTAGAGACTAGAATTCAAACATCTCTTAGCTGGTGCATTCTTGTTTATGCGCTTCATGTAGCCGCACCAGTGTAGTCGATGGTACTTTAGCTTCGCCTATGCATCCACATTTTGGCTCGCTTGGCACAAGTTCTGAGCCTAATTAGGGCAACCTTCCATTCTCGACGGTCCCAAGAAGCTGCCGTAAGCCATCAAGACCAATACCCCTTGCCTCGGCTGTAGCTTTGTTTTTACGCCAGAAGTTCGTTTCTCCTTTCTCGAACCTTATTGTGATTTGTAGCCCCTCATAGCTGGAGCCATGTTCCGTGAGCTCAAAGAGGCAAACCCAGTGCAGTCCATGAAACTCTACCTTTGCACCTCTGTCTACAAATGGAAAGGTTCTGGTCCTAAATTAGTACAGCCTGCATACTGCATTCAGGCACCGCATCGGCGGTCCGGTCTTTACACCAGAGGTTCGGTCTTATTTTCCTTCTCGAACCTGGAGCTCCGAATTTGAGACCGGACTTTCCGGTCTTTCTTTCTTACCTCTTCTTCTTCAACCTAGACGCTGATATTCGAAGATCTTATTGCTTTAGCATTGTTGTTCTTGCGCTTCACCCAATATAGTCGACACCTAACCTTCGGTTCTCTGTCCACATTTTGGTAATGATGGTAGAAATCGCGCTTATATCTTCTCCTCCAGTCACCTTCCACGCAGACAGGACCGTATATCCGCCGACACGGAATAAATCTTTCAAGGGAAGCGAGAATATGCTTCTCATTTTTTGTATTGAGAGAATAAGCGGCTTGTAGAGCACGATCTTGGCTCTACGAGTCAGGAGCTGTCAGGAGCCTTAACTATTTTGACAGACAGAGGAAGCATCGGTTGCCAAGATTCATTGTGCTTCAGATCTTTGCCAACATTTCGTTGCCCCTGAGGTAGACTTAAACTCCTTAGCAACCGTCAAGAAACCTGTCAAGTTGTCACATTTTCTTACAAGTGATGTTTGGCGGATGAATGTTTCTTTTTGCTCTCCAGACCAGTCCGCTGCGCCTGTTATTTCCTATCCATAACATCCCCCTTCGAATCTGAGCCATTGGGACAATGCAACAGAGGACGGCCCAGGCTAAGCTGGAGCACACAAGTGGAGAAGGACTTCAACCAACTTGGAGTGCGCAACTGGCGGCAGCTGGCGAAAGACCGTGCTGGCTGGAGAGGCATGTTGGTTGAGGCCCAGGTCCTCCCGGACTGTAGCGTCACAAGAAGCAGAAGAAGAAGAACATCCCCCTGGAACGAGCAACGGTTTCTATGTCATCAAGTAAATAACTAGCTCTACAGATTTCAAGAAGTGTCTTCGGACTTAACATATGCCTCCCGCACCCTCTTCAGTACAAGCTTGGAAAAGAATTCCTTTTCGATATCTGTGGCAGGATCTTGCACAGTTGTCCTGGGACTCTAGATCAAGCCATTGCCTTGAAGAGCTCTTTGTGACCTAAAATCGATAAGAAGGTATCGCGTATCGATTCAAAGCTCGCTGGCCTTCTTGAGGATATACCTTAGTGAGAGTATTTGGCCTATCGCCGAATTTGCGGACGGGAGTCCACTCTCGCACGAATCGATTAGAGCAGTGCACAACACCTTTAGACATTCACACACTACGCTGGAGGGGATCTCCCAGACGACGTTCAACAGCGCGTACACCTCGATAGTTCATACATGAGAATTGAGATTTCCTTTTTTGTGGACGAGGCATTAGGAGCTGGCATTCCATTCGCAGAGCATGCTTTCGTCCAGTTTTATATGAGAGATGGTGGGATGCATGCTTTGTGCCACACTACTTCCGTCAACCTTGAACAGTTGTGATGGCAAGCCATCCGGGTGCATTTGCTGTTCTCTTGGGCGGGAGTACGACTTCGTTGACTTATGTTGAGATTTTCCCCTGAGATAACTCAGTTAGTAGTTGTTGGAGGTTGGGATACGCTGCACTGGAGCGCTCAGACTCAAAAACTGGTCAATTGTACTACCAGGCAGTTACCTTCATTTACTCTCATTTTCTGGTTCTCCGAAGAAAAACCAGCAGGCGCTTCTGTGATAAAGAGCTTAAGTTTTCAGCTCCCACCACATCAGCCCCAAACAACTGCCACATGATACGAGCAAAGGCGGGACATTGAGACAGAAAGTGCTTTGAAGTGTCTTCACCTTCTCCACAGACGTTGCAAAGGCTGTCTTCACCAGCCCCAAGCAGACTTAGGTGCTTAGCGAAGGTGAAGTGTGCAGTTTGTACGCCGACAGGTTTTCTGCACTCGCTTCTGAACGCTGATGATCGGGAGCATCCACTTGGTCAGCCTGCATGCTGGAGAGTCATCACTGGTTGTGCTGTTGGAAGACCCAACCGTTGACGGAAGCCCGAATCAATGACGCGGGTAGTCCAAGGTGGGTTCGGGCCCTACAAATGCCTCTTTAGAACCTTGCCTAGCTAGTGCATCGGCATCTCCCGTAATCCCGTGATGTCCCGGAACCCAGACAGGTCTTAGCGAATTCAGTCTGCGAGATAACCTAGTTACTGAAAATTTCTTCATAACTACTCGTATGTGTCATTGGTGGCAAACGTGTACATAAGTTGTTTGAAAATGTTCGTCATCAGATATTAGTCAGCATTGTCAGATCACGTTGTCTGTGTGAAGTCTACTGTTCCCACCGTCGCCTGTGGTGTTCCACGGGTGTATCTTTGTTTTGTTGAAGGCCAGGAAACGACGCAGAAACTTCTTTGGATTCTGCTAGAACAGCCTTAAGCACTTCTCTGAAATGGTGCCACAGTTACGCATACTGTCCGGATTGAGTGAACTCGGCAGCCACCGCCCAAACAACTTTCGCGTGAATTATATGACCTGCCGAGTCCTTAAATATGCCCTCAGTCTTAGCCATGATATGCATCTTCCCTCGAAAATTTGTAAATTCGAGTTCGTGGTTATTTTGCTGCGTCATTCCACGGGGGAGCCGTTTTTGGGGCACCTGCTCATTGCTCATACAAAACCGAAAACTGTCGCCATAGGAGACAAATCACCGCTTTTTGCATCGGAACTCCCTTCGATTTCTTCTCTCAAAACCAAGCTTCAAATGATAGACCAATACAGCTTCTTCTCCATTTTCCAAAAATCTGTAAAGAAGCCTGCTTCCTCTCGTGGTTAAGACAAGACCAGAATTTTTGTCCGATTTGAATGGCAAGAGTCGTCTGCGAGGATTATAGCCATACGACAGAGACGCTGTGGACTGGGGAAATTAGGTACTGCGAGGGTAGTAGGGGGATGCTACGCCACTCTTCTAAAACCCGAAGGTACAGCGATTGAATTTTGGGACTGAAGTTATTGTCTCAAAAATCTCCAGAGCTAAGCCCAACGACGTCGTAGCTTCCTCGATGCTTTTGTCGTCCATTTTGAAGCGCTCTCATAGAACTCGAGAAAAACTACTCTTTAGTGAGATTGTCGCTTCTACTGATTGAGTTGTGCGACACGAGTTTCAATCTGGTCGAAGTGTCTAAAAGTTGGCTGTTCTCTACTTTTCAGTAGGTTCGGTCTTAGGCACCTGCTAGCGTAGACTTCCTTCAACACAGCATACATCCCTACTTCACAAATTCATATCTCTCAGCATGCGATAACTGACCAAGTGATTGGTGAGGGTATCCATTCCCATCAATTCTGATTCCCCATCACTCCCCTATCGAGACAATCTCCCACTTGATTGCACCCCATTCCATCTTTCCGCTTAATCGACCCTCACTGAACCGCGCATTCTGTGGAACGCTCCAAAACCTGAAGAATTATGAACAAGAACCTTTAACAAACCACATTTCTATCGTGCCTATCGCCACTTAACGCCTGAGAAACGATCTGATTATTTATCTTGTGGTCACTTAGAGTGAGCTCTCCTTCCCCCAGCCGTCATCCTCATCGGCTCTTTCCCTAACGCCTTATCGCCTGTTCAAATTTGTTCCGCAATTAACAGTGGACCATGGAATGAATGCACTTCTTGAGTAGGACGGAGAAGGGGGATGCACTGCATCAGACAGCCCCCTCGAGCAGTGTTCACTCCACGTCTGGCTAATGGTTTTGAAGCATAAATTAATTGATAAGGGCATACGTTAGGGGCACCGCGCTGCCAGCAAACTCTATGACGGGCTGTCCACCGAAGATGGGTAGCATCTAGAGATGGGCTTCTGTTTATGAGGTAGCTGCTGCCGCTGTTGCGATGCCGCCTTCGAGTATGGAAATGAGTGCCATAATCGTTTGAATAACTTAAACGTCTTATGAATATTTAAGAAAAAATTATTTACCGTTGAGCGGCGTCGAAAGCCAACCAGTTAATGGTGTGGATGGTTGATGCTTGCAAAGGGCAAAACGATCGGTGGGGTTAAGGTGAATGTCTGCGGTGGAAGGAGATGGAGAGTGGGTTGAAAAATGAAAATGATTCCAGAACTAGCTTTAATTGCCTTCCCATGTGGCCATCCGGCTGAGGTTGCGAAGGCAGCGATAGTCTCTTGATGGCGATGGTAACTCTTAATAGAATCCCCGATCCAACTCACGGAACACAGAGACCACATGCTTCCCACACGCAGATGCCAACTTCTCATACCCTGACTGACCTCAGACCATCAACAGCTATCCGTCTTGTTCCCGGATACCAACTTTACGCCTCCCCATGGCGTGGCATCCTCCCACATCACCCCCCTCCCAACCACCTCTTCGCACACAACCTTTTCAAAGCGTCACTTGTTTTGAAGACTGAGAAGCAGCTTGAGACCCGGCGAGCAACGCGCCAACAGCACCGGCTACGCAACGCGCTGTAAAACACTTAAGCGATGGTCGGGAAACGATGTCACTCAGTGGGGCGCGTAGTGCACAGCACCACCTTGCGGCCGGCAATCATCGCAATCAATCTCCTCCGGCTTTCACTCTTTATTGTCCGCGCGTCTCATTAACGACATGTCCACGGCAAACGTCTCAATGCTCGGGACCCTGGTCAAAAGGGTACACAGCACACTTTATTGCCATTGCGCTGTAAATTCACAGTGTCAGCGCACACAAAAGACGGAAGTCGCTTTTTATGGGTCGCACTATAAAACCACGCACACCTAGCGTCCCGTGGTTTGGGGGGTGGGGGAAGGAGCTGGTCGTAAAGCCGCTTGCCTCCTCGGGTCGTTTCTTTTATTGACTCTAAATCGCTTCGACTCTGCGACACAAGACAGTTGGAGATGTGACCATTCCCACTTCACGCATCCAACTTCCGGATCTGCGCTATGTCGTCGTTTTTTTTTGCGAACATCTTCCTTCTTCTCTTCAGAGTGACTCTAAAAGGCGGACCGAGCGCTGGAATTTTTTGGATACGCGATAACGTCGCAGACATCGTGGCATCAGTGGAAATGGCCAAATTCCAAGCGGAATTCCAAGGGCCGCTGGAAAACGATTAAATCCAATTAAGTGCACTGCCAGGACAGGTGAGGGTCTGCTCTCCAGAGGCACGGCGATGTTCGCGAATGCAGTGGGAATTTATTAGATTATCATTATGGTGACCATCATGGAGATCTCGGTGCGATACCGACGAAGCGTGAACATGCGAACTTAATGGCCATGCGCGACGTTCTCCACTTCTTGCCCGCAAACGCATAGTTAATGCGTGAGATATGCATTCATCATCGCTGACCACTTGGGAGGTTCCAGTTTCTTTTTGCCGGCTCGCATCTCTGGTTGGGATAGGTCGAGATGGGACCGCTCGGCTTCAAGGTTTCGTAAAGGAATCAGTCGGCGCGCCATAACAGGCGGTGTGCTGGTCGTGCAATTAAGCGGAAACGCTGAAAAGGTCATGTAGAGCGAGCGATTATGAGTGTGCAGGCTTGAGGAGGTCTTGCCTTATGATGATGACGGACCACACACCTAATGCGGATGTTGATCGGTGTGGCTTCGTTGGGGGAAAGCGCCATCTTGAGAGAGCATTGGCAATGGTCGAGATCTGAGACGATAAGCCGCCGTCGCCGGCAGAGGGGCAAGGTGTTTTCCTTGGAAAAGCGACGATTACCGGGAAATGGAGGCAGCTTGCTGTTATGGTTGGTTCTATATTTGGGTTCGCACGCATACGGAGGCGTGACATATTGGCTGGTGGTACATGGGCATTGGGGTGAGGAATCTGATTCCGCGGCGAGTTTGGCAAGAAGAGTCAGTCAAGACAGGCATTTGGAGACGACAAAAAGAGAGACTTGATATGCTGAAGCCAAGAAGAAGTGTCAGTGGGGGGGGGGGGAGGACTGAAGGGTGGCAATAATTATGGGACGAAACCTGTCGATACCTTAAAGGCTTCTTCTGATGGGATGGAAGGGATATTTGTCGTTGCTCACTACTTGGAGTATAATTTTTCTCAAATCTTTTAAAAATCGATGACACCGTCTTTAAATAATGTATGCTCAAGAAGCGAACAAGTAAGTGTTCAATGATACTACAAAATGTGTCAAATTCTGTGAATCAGTCTAAAAGCTGTATTAAAAGGAGAATTCAAGCTGCAGAAAGAGAGACAGGCCACCTTCGCAAAGGTTTCGTCCACGATTTCCTTTCTTACTTCAAATTGGTGAACATCCGGAGGCTAGCTAATACTTTCGACATAAGATTGATTGTGTCTGGTGTCTTTGATGTCTGATGTCTGCTAAGGAAAGGGGGTGGGAGGAAATTAAGTTCAAATAAGGGCTTCAGTCCTTGCGAGAAAAGCGACGGATGTGATAGAAAGCGTATCAATGACATTTCGACGTCCAGATCTAAGCAAAAAATTAAAAAGACGTAATTAACAATTTGCCTTAAAATAATTTCAGTTTTGGTAACGAAACCATAAAATCGCGAGTAAGACGGAAATTTGAGTTATCGGCAAACGGACTTTAGGAAATTCGATTGTGTTATAAATTTATCGATTTAGACGTCAAAATTTTTGAAATTCGACATTTTTGGTCCCTCTCGCCTACAGAACTACAGGATGTATCGCAAAATGTGTGTTTCAGACTTTTAATATCAAGTGCTGATCATCTTGTTAGTCACTAAGAATGACAAGAAACTTGTCCCCATCACCAACACCACGCATACGTTGCACCCTAAACACATTTTTTCAAAACATCACTCAATCACTTAATCAACTCTGTCAACAAACGACATGGTACAGATGACATCGCCTGCCCTTTGAATTGCCGTTCTCCCGCTCTGCCACTAACAAGCCATCAAAGCACAATTCAAATCGAAAAGTCATCGCTGGCGTTGGCCAACAAACATTCACACTCAAGTAAAGCGTGAAATTGCTTCCAATTCCACGCTCCAAGCCTTCCCTTCTTTTGTTTTTGCTTGACCATGTGTGCCGAGCTAATTTTTCTTCAGATACATTCAATTTTTCGATTTACTCATGCTCATCATAGATCAACAAAGCGACGACATCGTGCGGGCGAACATAAAGAGCTGCGATGGAACTGCGGCCGAAGCAACACCCTATGAATGGAGTCATTGTGCCGAGGATCGAATATGTGTGTTCGAATCGACTTCATATCGCTTTGCCTGACAAGAATAAGATGTTTTCCAGATCATAAATTAGCGTAATGAGTCGGTTTCTGTTCACTTCATGGAGAAGGGACTTTAAGTGGGTCGGCAGATCGTCGTGAATCGGCGGCTTAGAGGCTTCTCTGCCGAATATGTTGCACACTCGCTTCTGACGCACTCAAATATCGCATCTTTCCACAGTCTGCCTGCATCTCAACCGTGTCGCAGTCAAAACAAATCACAAGGCACCCTACACTTTGATGCTTCCGTGCGCCGCTTCACTCGCAAACCCGACCCACCTAACGCGTATCTAGACGCGCCCACCGAGGCGCCCCCTCCTCGGATGGGATGCATTCAGTAAATTCATAAATCAACGCGCAACTTTCATGTCAGACATAAATTTTGGACATTCTTCACCGTTCCCCGGGCGCGGACGCCTCAATTGAAGTCGCCACAGCACTTCCGTTTCGGGCAATTAACCAGCACCATCGCTGCCACTGCCGGCCCATGGCTAAGGTTGCCCGAGTGCCGGTCGCCATATTTGGCCTTAATGGCGGTAATCTTATCTCAAGTCGCACTCCGCTAATTTATCTACTTAATGGTTTAATTAAATTTTAATTGAGTATTTATGTTCCGATGGGAGAGGTCGCCGTTGCCGTCGGCGCTACCCTTCCCCGCTGCTGTCGTGGCGAGTCTGTCTATGTGTTGGATGTCATAAATATTCATTGCCTCACTTGTGGCAGTGATCACTTCTGAGATGTGGTTTAGTTTGCATTTCTCTCACTGGAGGGGGGGGGGTTTGGACGGGAGGAGGTGTGTAATGAAGGGCTATTACAGCCGTTGGAATGAACTAGGCGAGTCCGAATATTGACAGCGGTTAAGTGTTTCCTCATTCCTTAAATTGCAGCCAACACCCGGCACAGTTTACGACTGCCTTAAGGGATCTGCAATAACTGTCCAGATAGCCCAAGGACAGCACAGATCACACTTAGACTTGACCAAGATTCCATCCAGCTGTCCAGCTGTGATTGTGAAAGTGCTTGAAAGCAATCAGGCGCGATGCAGGTGCAGAGGTGTTATGACCGAGAATTTCTTCGCTTCACCAGTAACCAGACAAGCCCACGTCGCCTTCGTCCGGCGATTGTGACTGAAATTGCTGCCACAAGCCATGCAATAAAATATCGTAATCGAAACCGTCAAATTGGTCGGTGTCTTGCATTCTCAGACTGGCCTCCGGCAGTGCGCCAAACTCAAGCCCATTGTCTACCCTCTGCAGACCCTTCAGACTCGACGCCAACCCGCCGAGTGTGGACAGACATAAAGCACTTTTCAATTAACCAGGTCTCAAGCCGCGAGACATAAATCCTTCTAACGGGCGCGCCACGCACCGAAAAAAACCCACAAACACCGAAAATGGGATTTCTCTCCTGAGAGAGAGAGAGAGTGAGTGAGGGAAGCGCGCCTGCAGAAATCATAATTTTCCATCATCCACGCAACCTACGTGACGTTTATTAATTTCTTTGGGTGGGAAAATTGATTAATGTGCACACCCACCAGGTTCCAGGAACGGCTCACCGCTCCACCGAGCCAGGGAGCAGCTCCACAGCAACCCGGCCGCATCCAGGTGGGCAACATCTATGGCAAATCAAATCAAAATAATAATAAACTCGCGGCCAGCACACTCGCGTTCACGTGCGGCGCGGTGATAAGTCAGCGCCGAAGCGGTGATCCTAATAAAGGTGTCCAAAGTTACGACTCCACACGAACCGTATGCGGATCCAGTTGGCGTGTTGGCGGCGCTTGTACGCTGCGCAATGGTGTCCCACCCAATTCCCCGAGTCGCCATGCCACCCTCCCTCGCGCAGGGGAGGCTGACTGGCTGGCAAGCTGTCTGGAGATCTAGAAAAGCAAGAAAAGCCATTTGCAATCGCTCTCTGACACCGTGGGCCGTTCTAATGGGTGATTTACGCAATTACAGCCATTTGAGTGGTGATCGCCGCAAATTAAGTGGACGTTGGGTCAGATAAGCTCGTGCTGTGCGACAGACGATGACGAGGACTCGAGGGTGATGATAGACGCAGCGGTGTTGACATTCTGGCGCGTGATCGATTGGATGGGGCTCTTAATTGCCGGCACGACTTGGCGCTTTTCTCAGTTCTACACTCAGTCAGTCAGTCGCGGTCGGTCCGCCTGTGAACGAAGGCTTGCCATTGGGACAGCTGACGTCTGACGGGGGCTTTGTCTTTGCCGGTGAACTTTTTCCATTTGCCAAAAGTAGATTAACATCGCTGCCGCAGTGACATCTGACATTTGACGTTTGCAACGGCCGCGGAGGCTTGCTCGTGATTTATGAACGATTTGTCGGCGCTTTGTCATAAATGGAGTTCTACTGGGGTATTGAGTGGTTGACGGTGACTTGAAGTCACAACAGTTGATGGCTATTATTTGGCTTTTCGTGATATTGGGGGGGGGGGGGGGGGTTTGCAAGCGGTTAATGGAAGTTCTGTGACGGGGTGTAATTGAGTTGCAGTCGATTGGAAGGTTTTTAAAAAGCTTAGGGGGCATTTTGTTATTTTTAGGCTGTCCTTGTACGTAAGTGTTTGATGAAGTAAACGATGATCTGCTCGTTCTTTTGGAAGGCAGCGCACTTTATGTGCTCTGTAAACACACGTTCCTTATCCCAGATGGGCTCCAAGGCCACAGATAGTCTACTGTATTGATACTGTATCCCACAGCATCAATAAATAAAACCTTCTTAGAATAAGTAGAGTCCAGAGATTGACGGGAATTCGAAGCACGGAGGTCCTTTGTTCTGCCCCTTCCAGTAGATGAACTCCATCGTCCATAAATGTCTACAGAAACCCCCAAGCGGGATTAGTAACGCTAACTCTGAAGATAGGGAAATTCTCCCAGAGGCGAAGCCAGTCAAGGCGACTTGAACACAGCATTCCTTGTGAGGGCTTTGAATGAGGAATAAGATTAGAAATCCGAACAGAGAGCTGATTTGGAAGTTTGCATAAATAGCTCTTGACTGGATGGGAAAACCGGCTTTTGCCACATCATCGAGCACATCCTTAGAATTCCGACTTCTCCACCATTTCAATGTCTTTCAGGAAGAAAGCAGTTCTTATTATGAAGCTGAACCTATTGTAACAATGGAGGCGACGAATAGTAGATCTTACTCATAAGTTCTATACTCAGACAGCCAAGTGGCCATTATGGTTCTGGACACACTATCGACAAAATGTCAGAGGGTTGAGCGTTTCCGTCTATCTCTAGAGGAGAAAGTAGTCAAATGAAATTGTCTGGAGTCTTAGGCGTTAGAGTGATCTGTGCAACAAATAGCCGACAAATTATGAAGAAGGGAGCAGCTAGTCAAGAAGCACCTCTCCCTTCCAAATTAAAGCATTAAGTACATGGAAAGTGCTAGCCGTGGATGGATTGAACTAGAAATAACAATAATTGAGTGGCACTATAGCCCACATAGGACCAGCTACCAGACAGGAAAACACCGATCGTCTAATAAAGTTGCATCACATCTCGTGAGCTTAGAATTATCTTCAAAAATCTTCGTCCCTCACCTTCTTCTTCTTGAGGCGCTACAGTTCGGTGTGGACCCTTCAGAGGGTCATCTTCCAGGTTTCAAGCAAAGAGACATAAGTGAATCACGGACCGAACAAACAAATTGTTCTTCAATAGCCAAAAGGTTTTTGAGCACTCAAGAAAGTTTATGGAACAGAACTCCAATCGAAAAAAGCTGCCAAAGAAACGGAAGAATTAGTTGGTGCTGATCCAAGGGACAACAACACCAGTACCGAAATCAAACGCAGAATCATTTTTGTCAATCTCTGTTTCTTTGGCCTAAAGAGGCAATTAAGTAATAGAGCCATTTTTTGAAGGACTAGCAGCTTGGTCATCCCAGTCCTCCTTTACGGCGCGGAAACTTGGACCTTACTAAAAGCGGATGAGGAAGCTCTTAGTATTTTCGAGAGGAAAGTTTTGCGTGCGATTTTGCTCCTGTTTGCGTTGATGGAATCTGCAGGAGAAGATTTAGCGACGAACTCTATGGGCAGCGACATGCGTTTAGTCAAGCATCTTCCGATACAATGCCTACGATGGCCTGGCCATGTAGGACGTAGGGACACCACTGTTTCGTTCCGAAAATTCTTCGCATCTGAGCAATTTTGACAACGCAACAGAGGACGGCCTTGGCTAAGGTGACGCACACAAGTGGAGAAGGACCTCAACAAACTTTTAGTGCGCAACTGGAAGCTACTGGCGAAGGATTGTGCTGGCTGGCGAGGCATATTGGTTAAGGCCCAGGTCCACCCGAACTGTAGCGCCACAAGAAGAGGAAGAATCTAAGTGTTCTGTGTGGTGAAGTTTTGTGACACAGAGCATGAAATAGCCACCTTCATCTTGGGACTGTGCGTGTCCTGAATCGGGGCCTCCATCGATTGACGTTCCCGATAGGACGACCGGAAATGGTAAGATTCTCCAGTTTGCAAGCTGACCAAGTGCATGCTTCAAAGCATCAGCAAGAAATCCGCAGCACTTCGATTATGTCTAAATAGAACAGATGACTTTTTGGCACACTAATGAGACAGTTCACCTTCGCTGAGCTTGGTCTAAGTGACGAAACCCTCTACAATGCCTATAGAGAAGTTGAAGACACTGCAGAGCACTTCATCTGTCAATGCCCCATCCATGGCGGCTGTTGTGATTGGAGCTGAAAACTTAGGCTCTTTACAACAGAAGATGGCGTTCCTCTGGAAGACCTAGAAATTACGTTAGATGTAGGTTACTGCCTAGTATTACAATAGACCACTGTATCCCTAATAATCCTGATGATGTGACTGGATTTATGAATCATTTGATTCAAAATCACATCCGTAGCACTATTATACCGTAGGGCATACGGAATTACTGCTGAACCCAAAGTCCATTTGACGGCGGAATGGCGGCTACCAGACCCAGGTTTTGAGGAAACCTGACTGGTAGTGACAGCTTGACTAGAGACTATATATCTGGTGCCACGGGAGGTCAGGAGCCTCTGGAATTTCGGTTGCATGCAGTCTGACTTAGCGGTAGGCCCTCTTGTGGGAGCATCGTAATATCTGTAATTTAAAACCCAATATCGAGGGCACAGCCGTGATTAGTGTACCCGTGCTGACTAGTCTGAATCGGTTTGTTCACTTGACTTTACATTCTCAACCGGGTGCTGCGACCCTAAGAGTGCCAGAGGTTTAAGAAAGGCCTCGCTTCATACCAAGGTAGGGTGGTCGTCCCTCAAGCATGATCGCTTTTGGCATTTGAGTAACTAAGGCTTCTAGTCTTGCATTATCTACGACTCCTGGGAAAATGAACTCCGTGATATAAGCTGGTAGGCGGGTGATCACGTACAACGAAATCCCACATCTGTGTCCCTAGGAAGCTATTCTAGAGCTGATGTGGGGTTAACCCCTTTAACGTTTGCTTTGAAGAGTTTTTAGCGACCAAGCTATGGCTGCTTATGTGATTATCGATGTTGTCATCCTACTGCTCAGGCAAGGTCCAAAATGTTGTCCCTGATTTAGTCACCAAGATTGTGCTTCTTCGTCCCCACTACATTTTTATTGAGGATTTGATTCATTTTGATGTTCTGCTCAAAAATATTTCAAGCCAAAACTGAGCACTGAAGAGAAATTCGAAAACTACTGCTATGACAACATCGTTGCCACCCTGCCAACTTAGACCAATTTTAAAAAGAAATCTCATTTTTCTTACTTTGTGAAGACCCAAAAGAAGACTTGTAGTCCACCCGAACTTAAGAAGCCCCAGAACCACTTCTAACGAACGAATCCGTCTTTCAAACAAACAAATCAAGCCTGCTCGGCATAAAACAAAGACTTTCACAAGAGAAGTGCCTCCCACTGTCATGACTGTTGCGTATGAGAACATCAGCTTATCTTGTGTCGATAAGGAGCACTAAGTCCAACAAGAGTCACTCACTCAAACCATCCCTACTTGACCAGTCATGCTTCCCTACCCCAAGGCTGCAGCTACACACGCTCGTGGAGCAAGAACACAAAAAATTCTATATTTCTCCTATGTCGCCTTGAATTCCATTTGCAGCATGCACACATGCAACATGCACGCGAGCATGCACCCCCACAGCAAGGAGCTCCCCGTTGCCGGCGGTGGCGGTGGCGGCAGGCAAGCAGCTAGCCACAGAGCCACAACAGCAGCACACAATGTCATTCCACGCGCAGCTAAGATAAAAGGGTTGGGTCGTTGGTCTTTGAACGGTGACAGCGAACCAGGCAGGCGCTCAGTTGTGTAGGAAATCCACTCCTTTGGAGCAATTAATTCCGAATGTTATTTCCTTTCATTAAAATTCCATAACTCGCCTGGGCGATAAACTAAACAGTCGTCGACAACGTTTGACAGTGTGCAGCAGCAGCAACACGGCGGCGGAGTCGGTGGCGGCGGCGGTGTCGACGGCAATGACGGTGGCAGTGTGGCTGCGATGGCGATGCCAATGGTGGCGCTGGCGAACAGTCTGTTAACCCACCGGAATGCTGCCGCCAGTGGTATTGTGCTCCATCCCGATATAGTGCCGCACTTATGCTCAACTTGGTACGCAAGTGGACTCACAATCATAAGCCGAAACGGTTTTCTAGCCACCAGGACTGACCGCCGCTGTATTTGGGAATCGAAACACAAAAAAGAAAAAAAAACAAACATGACAGCCCATAGGATACCCGTATGGCCAGGCTCCAGAGTGCAGCTGTGACTGCCAGGAATGCGGCCGTTATGGTAGCCGCGGTTCGTTTGATTATAATAACGCGACCATCGCCAGCCGTCCACCCTCCGCACGCCGAACTATTAATAAATTTAAACACCTTTGGACGTAAGCGCCAATTATCCACACCCGTCGCTGCGCGCCACGATGAGTAATGACAAAAAAGGATCAAAATGAAAGGGTTACCCAATGCCGCCACCGATGATGACGGTCGGAGTGCGCTCGCTTTCTTCGTCAGCCGAATCCTTTTTCTCGAATGTCATTGTGAGCGGTCGACTCGGTCGGCGTTCACATTTCAATTAATTTGAATTACAGGACTCGGCCGGGACATAATGAAGGCCACAAGCGAAATGCATTCGAACGTGTGTGCACTTCAGTTTAATGATTTGACGCGACATATGCGTTAGAACGCTCCGCAAGGACAAAACAAAACAACACCAATTCAAGGATAAAATTAATATTTTCCAAAAAAAAAATTCAATTCCCCATGTAAGCCGTCCCCGATTCGGGACGATTTAGTCTTCGACACGGGAGAAGGATTCAAAAAGGAATTTGTTTTTTTGAGTTTTTTTTTCCGTTTCTCCATCAGCCATCAGCCACCAGCGAGCAGGGACAAAGGGTCCTTTGTTGTGAATTATTTCGATCTTGAACAGGATTTCGTGTTTCTGCACTTAATTCAAATTTAACCCTTGCGCGCATTGTGCCGGTGCGAGCGTGTATTTGAATGCGTTTCTGTGCGCGATCCGGCGAGGGGATGGTCTCCGTATGCAGAGTGGGTTTATTTTAGAGTTTTTTTTTGTCCATCTTCAGCCATTGTGTGTGTTTTTTTCTTTGCACGTCAAACAAACTGTGGTTGCTTGCAGCAGCAATCTCCTGTCGTTCTGGCATTTTTTTCTTTGTTTTTTTTTCCATTCGGGATACCTTGGCCCGTATTTTTATGGTTGTGCATCATGTCACGGGGTATCGGGATGTCGGGGACCATTTGCCAGGATTCAATTGCGCGTGTGCGCATTTACATAATTTTTTTTCTTGCCTCCTCTGCTCTCCCTTGAACTGGTAGCGATTTGAATGCCAGATAGATGACGACATGAAAAATTACTAGCGACAGCCGGGACAGATTTGTATATTTAAATGGTAAATAGTTTTTTTCTTGGATTTTTTTTTGCTGAAAAAATTAATTTTTTTTGTAGGAGATGATGTGACGGAGACCCTTGAAAGGTTAGGAGATGTCAGATGTTAAGAGTTAACCTTTTGCTTTCCTCGGGGACGTTGTAAACTAACACCTGGGTAATGAGGCTGAAGTAATTTAATTTTTGAAACTACAAAATGGTACATACCCTAGAGGAGATGTTTTTTTGGCCGTGTGTCCTGATGGAGCTGTTTCCTTTGTTGAGCTTAGATGACGGATTACTGTGAATGAGCACGAAATGGGACAGATTTTTGTGATTTCTTGGGACATATTCTATCAGTCTTCAGTGATTGGCTATTGGAGATAGTTACTTACTTATCAGACCGGCGACCCATGAAGGGTCAGAGCCTGAGGAATTGCTGCCTTCCATCGCTGACGGTCCTGTGCACGCTGCTTCCAGTCATCAAGGCCAAGCTGTCTTACGTCCGCGATGATTTGGTCTCTGTACCGGAGGTTCGATCGTCCTCTTCTTTTCGAACCAGGAGGCTCAGATTCGAAGACCCTCTTCGCTGGAGCGTTTCTGTCCATGCGTTCGATGTGGCCCAGCCAGTGTAGTCGACGGATTTTTGCCTTCCGGACTACATCCACATCCTGTACCAGGATGAGTAGCTCGTAGAGTTCGCTGTTAGGTCTTCTCCTCCATTCACCTTCCTCGCACACGAACCATATATCCGACGTGGAATTGTTCTTTCGAAGGCACAGAGAATCAGTTTTGCAGATTTGCTTATCGTCCAGCTTTCAGCTCCATAAAGCAGGACTGGCAGTATAAGGGAGAGTTAGCAAATTTTATTTTCGACTTGAAATCCATAAATGAGATGGAGACTAATGTCGTTATATTAAATTTTCACACTGCCTTAGGGCCTGAAGAAGACTCAGATTGACACCCACTACCTATTCGCCAATTTCAAGTCCGACAAGGACAGCTAGCTTTACAGTGTCACGTCTCACAAATACCAAACTCATCAGGAGAGACGATGGGGAACTCTCACTTCTCCGTCGAGGTTTATACTGAGCTCCCCGATACCTGCCGATGTCAAGATACGGTTTTGGATAAAGGGGTTCACTTCCATGTGACTAACTCAACATCCTTCTTGAGAATATCGCGCGAAACTCACAAATCAATACCAGAGTCACAATCTTCTTAAAATGCGTTCAGCTGCTGCCTGACTTGGATGACTGTGGTATGAAAGGAAGAAGGAAGCGGCTCGTCAATAAGGCGTTTATTTCACGGCACGGAAGCGGCTTAAGCTTATCAGGCCGTAAACGAGTCTAAAACAAAGTTTAAAGAGTGTTTCAAAAGAGTTGATCTGGAGATCAACGTGGCTGAGACAACACAGATGAGAATATGTTCAAGATGCAACACAGGGCTCTTGCTAGTCGGTAGTCCGATTGAGGATGTCAACCAAATTTTCTCATTTCCGCAGCACTTTGTGTAAATTTCAATCTTTTTGTCGTATCTTAGGTAAACAAAGCCCACGAAGCCTATTTTCACTTGTCGACGTCCGGGAATCAAACCAGATCTCCCCTTTTTACTCAAGCTTTGCATATTCAATTCCAGCGAAACAGGGAAGGCGGTTATTATCGTTCGTTCCATCCTTCGTTTGAAAATGCTTGACGCGAATCCTGAAGGTCTTTTAGCCAAAGTTTATAACAAACGAAGAGCTGCTTCGTAGACCTTCGCAGAAACCCAACGCAACGGAGGTACAACATCGAATGTGGGATTGCAAAGGCCTCAGCCTACATGAACCGAGTGCGGATATCAAAAGGATGGCCTTCACTTGGACCCCGAAGGAAGTGCGCAGTCGTGGTCAACCACACTTAAGCATCTATAGGCCGGAAAATCCTAGCTGGAAGCGAAAGGACTGACGCAGGGCAGAATCGCTTAGAGATTCCCTATACCGCTATATGCTCCATAGGAGCAACTTTTGTCCTTATTCAAATAAATTGGGTTATAGGTTAAATTTCTGCAAATATTTTAGAGGCTAAGTAAATGTATGTATAGGATGACTTTTTTTTCTATTCATAGGGTATTATGTGGTCGCTGTAGGAAGTTAGTGCTGTGCATCGAAATGTATCATTAACCTCGACTACTGCACATCCAGATGAAAATGTCGCTACTGTGGCTAAGAGTATGATACTCAATTCAGGAAAATCACTAAGCCATCGTTCTCAACAGCTGCACATTTTCTGAATGTACTGTACATTCTGTATAAGAATAACAACAGGGATTCACTTGAGGAAGTCAGCGACTGATGTGATTGATGGGACGAATTAGAAAAAGTCCAGGCTCGATCCGAATCTTGTAGAATATCCAGTGAGGTATGGGAAAGGTATGAAAGAGAGAATACGTCCATCCGGTTTGCCCAACGTCGCTTTCAACGGCACAAGACGAAAATTTACACCAAACTTGGACATTGATGAGATCCTATGGGACATGACAATGTTGTCTGTCTTCGTATCACCTCATTCAAGGAAGAACTGCATCTCCCGAGATGATTTGTATATGAAAATTAGGGTCGACCGAGTTGGGAACAAAATCTCGAAATTCTCAAAATCCCGAAAGACCAATTTTTCAAAAAAGCCCAAAATACCGAAAATGCAAAATCTTGAAAACACAAAAAGAAACTATTAAAGAAACATTTAAGAGGAGTCCCTGCTGGCTCCCTGCAAACACTGTACGATTTGGAATAGGTGCCAAATTCGGATAAGGCCAGGCGAGAATCTATTAATCTCATGTTCAATGATTTCAGGATTTTGGGCATTTTGCAGCTTTCGGAATTTTGATTTGTCGGGATTTTGGATATTTCAGAATTTTAATTTTTTCGGGATTTTGAGCATTTCGGGATCTTGGCTGATGTCGAATTTTAGCTTTTTCGGGTGTTTCAGAGAGTTGTATTTTCGACTTCCGTCCGTCGTATACACCACTATAGACTCTTCTTCTTCTTTCTCTTTTTCTGGTGCTACAGTCTGCGGTGGGCCTAAGCTTGAACTAACATGCCTCTCCAGCCAGGACGATCTCTTGCCAGCAATTACACACTCCAAGGTGGTTGAGGTCTTTCTCCATTTGTTTGCGCCATTTTAGCCTAGGCCGCCCTCTATTGCGTTGACCCAATAGCTCGGATTCAAAGACTTTTTGGACCGGAGCAGTATTGTTCACACGCTCTACTTGGCCTAGCCATCTTATGCGTTGTACCCGAAGACGCTTGACAAGGCGTATGCCGTCTTACAGCCGATAACGTTCAACGTTGAATCTTCTCCTTCAGACGGCATCAACGCAAACAGGACCAAAAGTCGCAGGCAGAATTTTTCTCTCGAAGAGACTAAGGGCCGCTTAAGAAACGGCCAAGTTTCCGCGCCGTAAAGGATAACTGGGATGATCAAGCTACTTGTCCTTTGAAAGAGGGCTCTATTAATCAATTGCCTCCTTAGCCCAAAAAAGCAGCGATTCGTAAGAGTGATAGGCTATTGGCTTTGACATGAGCCTATTCTACAGACACACATCATTGTGTTTGAGCGTTTTCAGCTATCAGGCCTGCGAAAGGACCAACTTTTATGAGCGACGCGATGTGGATTGACTCCAGTTCACCTGTCCGTGGTGGCGGTGACGTACAATATTAAGCTGATGTTGGGTTTCGTTGACGTACGAATGTCGACTATTTGAGAACTGAACTAGTGATTTAAAGCACTGAAAAGCCACCTCTTTCAGTTGCTTATAACGACGACCGAAAATTGAGAAAGGCGCTCTCAACGTTGTCAATAGAGGAACTGTTCCGCGTATTGTTGAAGATAACATTTCACCATTATGACCTGAAAGAATAGACGGTAGAATTGGAGGCCAACTTAATGAATGGCCCTCTCAAAGTAAGGCCGGTACCAATACTCAAGGCTCTTAAGTGCCAAAGTTTTCCAAAATCGTGCGTATTCGTTTTCCTTGAACAAGGGCTTTGGTAAACAGGAGTAACAGGGGTTACGTGTTGTGTAAACTCAACTTATCTTCCAAAATAAGGGTCAAGTACCGAATTGATCTCAAGTCCAAGAGCAAATTGTTTTGTGCATGACGTTAGGCAAGATTGATAAAGTCCTCAAAGTCATGTAGCCTCATAGTCAGTGATGTGACTTCAGTCTTGGGCTAGTCTTCAGAAATTGTGCGTCCTGTCTGAGTACATACCTTTATCGCCAAACCTTCCCTGTTCGCTTCCAATTCCATGTTAGCAAGCCTCTAGAGTCGCATGTAATTGATAAAGTCGTTTGTTTAGGGAACGCCATTAGTAGCGACTGTACTGTAGGCAATTTGGAACACTACAGACTTCGCGTACGTACAGTCAACACATCCTTATTCGAAGTCGATAAAGAAGGCAGAGTACAAGCAGGGATTTGTGAAACAAATGTACCCACCATATTGCCAATCAAACATCATTAAATTTTCGATGACGCCCCAACAGCTCATCCCATCATCTTCCTTCACACTTTAAGAACACTTTACTGCCATCTGTCAGAATGCGCAACCATCACCGCGGCGCCAAAACTTAAATTAAACCCGATGCAAGACGTCTACGCCGCAGAGGAGCTAGTTAAGTATTCCGGATAAACCGGACTAAAGCTAAGCAGCGTTTGATGGCTCGAATATCGCGTAATTTTTCAAAACAAACTCAATCGCCGGACAGTGCTTGTTTGCGCAGCATTTGATAGCATCGCAGAAGCCATCATCTAGGCCCATGAAAGAGGACTTCACACAACATCCAAGCCCGCCTCATCAACTCCTGGCAGATGTACATTCATTCTTCACATTAATGACGCCTATCCCGACACCTGATAGCCGCAGAGGAAGCCTCGCCGCGCTCAAGTGTATGCAAGTCGATTAAAAATGAAATACTCGTCATTTTCTCACACGATTTGCGATCGCAGCACAGACACGTACGCGCCTCGTCATCAGGACCTGATCTCCTCGGAAAGCGGCGGCTAATGACACCGCGGAACGCGTGGAGGAACAAATGCCAGCGTCATTTGCGGTGCGTGATACTAATTCTTCCATCGAACGCGAATCGCGATCATTAAACGATCCACAGACACTCTGTCCCCGTCCCGTAGCAGAGCGGCTGCGCGCGGAGTATCTCTCTGGTTCTCCCCGCCCGTCGCCATCATCATCATCACCATCATCATCATCATTATCCGCAAGTGTCTGGGGTGTCCGGCGAGCTATAATAACTCTGCTCGGTTGGCACATAAATCCATCTGGCTGACCTCAAAAGCCCATAACCTTGTTGCGAGCGGCGACCACCCTCCGTCAGCGTTTGACCACTGTCACAGGGCTGAGCCCTGGGCCTGGGCCTGGGCGATAGCCTCATCCCATCATCTCACTCCTCTCTCAGCTTCTTGATTTATGCCAGCGAAATGAGTTCTACTGCGCGTCGCATTGCGCTGCAATTGCTCTCGTATCTGGATCGTGTGTGCATCTGGCCGGTCGACGGGGACCCCATGTGTCATTAATTTCATTTAATTCCGTCGAACTCGGTCTTGTGCTTTGTTTTACAGCGCGCACACTGTCAGCTTCATCAGCTCGCCGGGTTCCGCATTTGGTTCACTTCGGCTACACTTAACGCTTCGCCTTCGTAATCTTTCACATGACGCGGGGTTGCGGTGCACGCACTTTCGTCTTGGGCCCCTCCGCCTGACCGCCTGGCCACCGCCACTATCGTTGGTATCATAAATTCTCGTAATGACCCTTGATAATGAAGCGCAGACAATTAATTGGGGACACCACAGCGCTGCGTGGCCTTCCCGAGCTCCGCCGTCAGGAGTCACACGATGATGGGCACCGAGTGCAGATCTGGATCATGGGGAACTGCCGGACGAAAAGGGGCGAAAAGAGGCGGTCAGTCATAAAAAGAAATCACCCAGACGCACGAGGAGGGACAGATTCCTCGCACATTGCAAACTGCCGGCATTGACTGCTGGTTTTTCGGACGCCTCCCGATGACACGAGAGGTCCTTCTGGCCTGCACTTGCAACTGCCCTCTAGGCAGCTCCGCGCCGCGCCACTACATCGGTCCGGATAGCCTGCAGCTTTGGCGGAGTTAATTAAGAAATTCCTTCAAAGGCATTGTTTGACACACTTACGCAGTGGTCGGCTTTCATCACAACGGCGCGCCGGGGATGAGTTAATACCTTCTCGGGCCCTATCGGTGTTTAATTAATCAAAAATGCATTAACACTTCGGCGGAAATTTATGATTCATTGAAGCGGCAGGCAGCTGCCGCGGAGGCTGAACTTAATTAAAATCGGGGGGCCGGCAGCGGCGGGACCTCCACTAGAGTGGACATTGTGTCAGATACAATTTTCGATAAGAGTGCGCGGCCCGGTACTGTGCGAATGTGCACCTGCCTGGAAACTGCGTTTATCTGGAAGCCAAGTCGAAGAAAATTTCCACCTCCTGCGTTACACGTCGGACGACTGTGGCGAACCCGGGGGGGGGGGGGATCTTTAATTTAATGCGCTTCCATCTCCCGTTCAGTGTCCGCCTTAATGGATAAGCCGAAGGTTTAAACGGTTTGTTTGTACTCTACGTTATCTCGAGAATGGACATTTTGCAGAAATTACTGCTCCTTGCGCCGACAAACTGGATAAGTTGATGGAGAGCCTCGAATACTTGCCGGACACGAGGTATTTTTCAATTTTTTGTATACATCAGTGCTTCCAGGATGCGGACACTCAAGAGACGTGCGATGGGAAATATTTGACCTGCCATCTTACTTGATCGTTTTGCAATTGCATTTCTACGGCTCTGCTCCCAATTCTTTAGACGAAAGAAGTCAAGTGGCCTTGAGTTGACTTGCAACACTGAATATTACAGATTTCGGATAGGTCAACATCGGCAGTGTCACTAAATGACCTCGTCTCTTTCAAAAATGAAGGTTAATGGCAAAGGTAAGAAGTTTGCGCTCCGCAGAGGCGCGGTATAGAAACCGATCGTCAACAACTTGATAGATCCTTATCAGTGTGGTTGCAGGCCAGGGAAGTCCACACTAGACCAGATCTTCACTTTACGGAGCCAAGAAGTACACTCACCAGCTTCTCGTCGATATTAAGGCCGCATACGACAGCATGCTTAGCGACGAGCTATACATTGGCACGTCCAGTTTGGGTATTCCTAACAAACTCGTCAGGTTGTGTAGGATGACGATGGATGCTTCTTCAAGGTCAGGAACGAACTCACCGAGGCCAAATGTCAAAAACGCTCTTAGACAAGGCGACGCACTGTCATGTGACTTCTTTAACATCATCCTTGAGAAGATCGTGCGTAACTCACAAGCCAACGCCAGAGGCACGATCTTTCAAAAGTCCGTTCAAATGCAAGCTTACGCCGAAGACATTGACGTGATTGAACGAACACAGCGAGCCGTCAATGAGGGGTTTGCTGGCATTCAAGCGGCAGCGGGTAAAATGTGTTTAGTGATAAGTGAGGGTAAGACAAAGTATGTTGTCATCGAGGAAGGACACACAACATCGACGTCTCGGACAGAGCGTACCACTAGGCAGCAGAAACTTCGAGTTAGTCAAGGAATTCGTTTATCTCGTCTACACGGTAAATAGATACAGAATAGGCAGAATCTCTCACTTTCCAATTGCTGCGTCTCTGGGCTCAAGAGGCAATTTATAGAGCCCTCTCTCAAAGGACTAACAGCTTGATCATCCCAAACCTCCTTTACGCCGCAGAAACTTGAACGTTACCAAAATCGAATGAGCAAGCCCTTTGTCTTTTTGAGAGAAAAGTTCTGTGATTTTTTGTCCTGTTTGCGTTGATGGTGTTTTGGAGGAAAAAAATTCAAGTACAAACTGTACGATCGACTGCACCTGGTCAAGAAGCTTCGGATACAACGCTTAGCGTGGCTAAGCTATGGACACTCCTGCTCCGGCCCAAAAAATCGTCGATACCAAACCATTGGACAAAAGGTTGAGATGGCGCACACAAGTGGAGAAGGACCTCAATCAACTTGAAGTGCGCAGCTGGAGGTAGCGGGCGAGGGATCGTGCTAGTTATAGGGCATGTAGGTTGAGGCCAAAGTCCACCAAGGTCCGGACTGTGGTGCCATGGAAAGAAGGAGAAGAAGAAGCGATAGACCGCGATAGATGGAGATGCATGTTGATTGAAACCCACTACTACCCCGGAATGCAATGCCACTCAAAGAAAAATAAGTATTCCTGGAGCGTTGTCAACTCGAAAGGGGAAAGTAGGAAAGGAAACCTACGAACTCTTTTATGGCACGTCAGCTACTCCCCAGTGAACTTGATCTTTTGACAACTGACTTCAGAGTTAAGTTAAGATAACATTCTAGGTTCGATTTTTGACCTAGATTGTCTTGACGTCATTTGGAGCGGCAATATTTGGTTCTTCTTCTTGGGTGAACCTGGCAAAAAAACTGACATGGCATCCAGCCAGCAAGATCTATCCTCAGCTGCCGATTTCGCAAATCGAATTTGCGGAGGTCTACGTGCCTAGGGACCAGAGCGGTTTTAAGCCCACGTCTGGCACCTCCTAGTCGACCATTTGACCAAGCCAGATCATTGGGGCAGGGCAACGGAGGTAATTCCCGGCTAAGATGCAACATACAAGTGGAGAGCAGACCTAACCAAATTAAGAGTACTGGTTCAATCGGCTCTCACATGTTGTTTGACTTGCCTTGAAGACTGATGATGTTAAGACCTCTGTTTATACTCCCAATGGAATTTGAACGGGATACAAAGGTAGAGATGGTGGGGCCTACGTTTTTGCTTTGAAAGGGTAAAATTGAATTTAGGTAAGAAATCCTGCCTTCGTGTACATACTTATAGTGCCACCAACCCATTAAACGTCTGGGCCTGAATTATAGCTACCTTCCATTGCTGATGAACCCGGGGATGGTGCTTCCATCTGTCAAGACCAAGCTCTCTAGCGTCTGTGATCACTTGGTCTTTATGCCGGAGATTCGGTCATTCTCTACTTCAGGAGTCCGGAGACTGGGATTCGGTTCCGCTTTTAGCTGGAGCATTATTTTCCAAGCTAGGCTAAGGCTAAGGTGGCGCACATAAGTGGAGAAGGACCTCAACTAACTTGGAGCTGGCAGCTGGCGAAAGATCGTGTTGGCTAGAGAGGCATGTTGGTTGAGGGCCAGGTCCATCCTGAACTGTAGCACCACATGAAGAGGAAGAAGAAGAAAAAGAAGAAAAAGAAGAAAAAGAAGAAGAAGAAGATGATGATGATGATGATTTGTCCATTCGGTTAATGTGGCCGAGTCATTGTAGTTCACGACTTTTTACATCCCTGCCTACATCCACCTCTTGGTATATTACGTAGACTTCGTGGTTGTATCTTCTCCTCACATTGCCTTCCCCCCAGACGGGACCATTTTTTCGGCCCAGAACTTATCCTTCCAAGGTACCAAGAATCTGCTCTAAAGTTTTGCTTTTCGTCCTGCACACAGCTCTGTACAGAATAGGGTAAGCGTCTTATTGAGCACTATCTTGGTCCTTCGAGTCAAGAATTTCAACCCTAGCTGAAAGTATAACCGAATTAACAGTGGTTTCCAAAATCCTACGTCGAATCTCCATCAAGGTGTCATTTGTGGAGCTCACTTTCACTTTTACACGAGGAAGACGAACTTCTTCACTACCTCTAAGTTGTACATTGCCATCGATTGTCACATTTTGGCAGAGGCGATGTTCGAGGAATCGATTCTTTGTCGAAAGCATCTCGTCTAATCGAAGGCCAGATCGTATCGCCGATAGTCGTGAAAGCCTCTGAAACAGCTTGCTTGGGCGATGATATCAATTTCATCAGCATATCCCAGCAATTGTACAGATTTGTAGAAGATAGTGCTGTCCGTGTTTAATCTCCTGCCCTCCGCACTATTCTCTCCGTGACGCCTTCTAACAAGCAGTTCCCTTGGAAGAGTGAATTAGTGCAACCTACTCCTCAACAACCGCAAGTGCTTCTATGAAGGTCCCTTACAAATCAGGTTTTCAAGGGATTCCTAGACCGTCCTCCTCGCCTTGTCTGTAAACATGTCGGTCTAGCAATTTTTCTTCTTGTTTTGTATGATTTCCTGGTTATCGTCATTAAATTACAGCACATTGTTAAAAGCACCCCCACACGTGCACACATGCCTGTCTACATGATGGTGTACATACCTGGGCCTGCCACGTCCTCGGGCAGAACTTTCGCACACCTACGTGACACACATGCTACTTAACTCCTAATACACGTGAAACACCCTTAATCCTCAACAATTAACCCCCAAACAACCCTCCAGACACCCACTCGAACAGCGCGCCCACACACACACACACACAGACCGTGCCTGAGTCTGTGGCGTGGTAAAAATTCCATCCGATTACCGCTAAATGGTTTCAGCCTATTTTCAGACCGTTCTCAACGTGTCTAATACCCTGGATTCGATTGAAGCACTCTGAGACTGAGAGACGACGACGACGTTACTTGGTTCGTGCCACGGCCTGGCCTGTCTCTCGGGTATGGGGTGGGCGGTGTGGCAGCGGGGAGGCAATAAGAAGCCAGAACACATCACGTAATTGAACGGAATAAAATGAAACTCCAACACGTTAAAGCCAGAAGGCTTGTGAGAGATTAGAAGGGCGGCGGGAGGGGCGAAAAGTGGAACGACAGGTGTGGGTCGTTGTTAACGAACTGACTTTATGAGGCTTTAATTGTCGGGAGCAGAACGAGGAGAGGATCGAAATTGGAACAAAGAGCAGCCTCTCCGCCTCCTCATGGGGTAATCTACACTGCCCCACGGTGAGAACAAAGGCCATCATACGAAACCCATGTATCCCTACTAGGAAACAAATGCTCTGCCGTCAGATCATGTTCGGAGCTGTCATACAAGAAGGTGACGGCATCAAGCTCGAAATTCGCGCTACTGGTCTTCGCTAGAGTCCCGTCTCATGTTTCCAGTTCGCTGAATCAGACCTTCGCACCTCGGAGCCGCAACTCTCTCGTCGCTTCTGGCCAAATTCTCGAGAATTTCCCTAATCTCGCTTTCACCCCGTTTCGCCCTAAAGTGGGCGGTATCTTATGTGGTGCCACCATTGCGGCGGCAGAACGCGTTCACCGGAACGTCCTCGAAGGGGGTAGCCACAGCGGCTATCACGCAAAAATTGCAAAAAAAAACGAAACACATCTTTCCCGTCCGGCCAAGTGAGGAGGACAGCCCAGTGCGCGGCCCAGCCCAAAAAGGGAACGAGAGAGACCAGCAGCCATCGTTGACGTCGGCAGTGGCAGCAGCAGCAGCAGCAGCGATGACGACGATGGAACTCCGGAGACCTTGAATGCTTGAATTAAATTTCATGCGGTTTACAACAGAGCGAGCATGGCGGCGATTTCGTCATTCCACAACATTGTCTCTGAGGCCTTCATGTCTTCGTTAGTCGCTGTGTTTCGTATCTTTAATGGCGGTGGTTGTGGACCGTAAAATATGATACGTGTAGTCAGTCAATATCGCATAAGAGGAAGCTCCTGCTGCCCCACCTCCGCGTGTGGCGGCCGAATCCACGCACACCATGGCGGCGGTGGTGTGCATGCGAGATGCCTTCCAGGAACCGTGCGCCTTACAAGTAGACTGCCCTGATTGAGCCCTTACAATCACTCGCACACACGGCAGCTGGCCGGTTGTTGTTCCTGTTGCTATGGGTCGACGGAGGGCCCGCTTACATCGAAGAAGACGTCATTATTTTCATCGCGGTCACTGCTTCGGGACTGAGATTGGGTTGTCTTGGTTCGCTGACACATCTCGGGGGTCGAGCAGTCGAGTAATTCGAGAGCGGTACATTTTTGGAAGAATTTCAGTTTTTTTTCGCTGTTCGCTGTTCGCAAGGAGACATTCCTTGGAGGTCTTCCAAAGGTTACTTGCTGTAGTGGGGTATGTGGCGAGATTCTTTGGAATTTTCTCTTACTCTAAGAAAGGTTGCGACTTGAGTGTGATCAGGATGGCGAAAGCATGACTTAGATGAGACTTGTAACTTGTGTGTGATACAGGATGGAGAAAGCCTGATTTAAAGGAGACTCTGTTTGCCTCACAGATGAGTGTGTAGATTTGTAACTTCTGACGCCTTACTCGTGAAGAAGACTTCGGTAAGTGCGTTCAAAACACCTGATCGATGATCGGCAAAATAATTGGCCAAAAGTATAAAACAAAGGTGCTGTGCGAGCATAGGGTGAAAGTGTATGGTAGTCTAGGGAAAGACAAAATAAACTGTACGCCCTCTTCGTCGATGTTTAAGCGGCATTCGATACAACTAGAACGAATTTCTTACTCTATGCGTTACCGACTCATGGACTTCATTATTCTTCTTCTTTTAGTGGCATAACAGTCCGAGATGGGCCTGGGCTTCATCCAACATCTCTCAACTCTCGCTCCGACTGCCGTCAATTCCGCACTTCAAGTTCTTTGGGATTTTTCCAGATTTGTGAGCGTGAGGTAGTCCTCCGTTGCGTTGTCCCAATAGTGGCGCACACAAGTTGAGAAGGACCTCAAACAACTTGGAGTGCGCAACTCGCGGCAGCAGGCAAAAGATCGTGCTGTCTGGAGAGGCATGTTTGTTGAGGCACAGGTCCACCCTGGACTGTAACTCCATAAGAAGAAGAAAAAGAAGTTTTTGCGCCATGCATCTGAATGAGGATCATCTAGGAGTTGAAGAATGGCAGATTAGTCTTCCTGGTCTGTGTTACTCAATTATACCTTTAGCCCGAAGGTACAGCAACAAGAGTAGTTCTGCACTTGATTTCGGTACTGTTATAATTGTCCTTCGTCTATCTGCAGAGCCGAGGTAGATGAAGTCCTTGAATACCTCAAAGTCCTTTGCACAGTCCGAGACGTCGATTTTGTGCATCATTCCTTGCTTTTCCCCTTATTTACCGTCAGACGCATTTTAGCCGCTTCCGTTTCAATCCCAACAAACGCCTTCTTCCATGTCATCACCTTAACCAGCAACTGAACTACACTTTGCAAGACTTTTGGAAGATCGTGCCTCTGGTGTTGACTTGTAAGTTCAGCGTGATCTTCTGCGAAATGATTTTGAGAAAGTCGCATGACTGCGCATAACCTTGGCCAAATTATCTTCCGACATTAAGGGTCTCGATGAGTTCGTTACCGACCTTGACGGATCAGCAAGAGTTCATCATCGTCACCCTACACAATCTGGCGAGTTTGGTAGGAATGCCAAGAGGAGAGATGGCGCAGTACAGCGTGTCTCTATGCACGCTGTCAGAAGCGGCTCTGCATTTCTTTAGCCTTCTCCACGATCGGCCGCAATGTGAAAAATGGGATCTTTGTGCACTTCCCTGGCCTGAAACCACCCTGACAAGGATTTAGCAGATTCTTCAAAAATGGTGCTCAAAACGACAGAGAGGATCTTTTATGCGATGCTAATAGAGAAAAAGAGATCAGTCTCTGAAACTTTCATCTGCAAGAAGCTAATCACGCATCTGCTGCGGTATGGAATGGAAGTCCTTTGGTAGACTAGTTTAGTGTTCAGATAGGATTTCATCAAGTCTGTGTCATTAATAATAATAAATGAGTGGCTCTTCAGCCCACAAGGGACCAAGGCCTAGCTTCTACGACAGCTACTCGTGTTGCGCGTGCTACTGTTCTCTCACGAGTAGAAAGGACCTGCAGTTTTTTGCCGATTTCGAACGCCGAGATCTGATAAGCTTTTCATTGACAATTGATACGAGTGATGTCAGCAACTCGAAAGAGGTGGTGCCATGAAAAAATTCGAGGTGTACCATCCGGGAATCGTTCCTAGACCTTCTGCATTATGGTCGACGCACTAACCCACTACGCCACGCCTGTGTGATTAGTTCACATTTTTCGGGCTCTCTACATAGATGACATAGACTTGAAGGGTTTAGGGTTGTTTCGGGGTTAAGGTCCTTCAAAATGCTGACGCTCCCCTTATTTGGACATACTTTCTGGCAACAAGTTATGAATTTTAAATGCTTTTGGAATCTAGGGAAGCTCTAAGTCAAATATTATAGCCCTCGGCAAAAGTAGCAGAACCAGAAATCGGATGAAGCTGAAGAGATCAAAATTGTTAATGAGCTCCACAACAAGTGTTTTTGCACAAAAGTCAATTTTGACATTCAGGCAAATATTCATGCAACAGCAGTAGCTGCTAAGGCTGTCATCAAGCTTATGTGAAAAAACTTCTTTGCCAACCTACGAGTCGGAAGTCCTTCAACGTTTAAGGCGTTCAATGCCACTGTCAACATTTGTCTCTGCTATCTCTACTCTCTCACTTGGCGAGGTGAGTGGTTGAAGTGCGCAGGGTGTGGATTTGTCCCTAGAGGTTATCTATTATCTCGGTTTGCGAAGCGTGCATGCTGGCAGCTCGGACTGTTAGTGTCTTCGGGAGATAACCAAATTCTCGGGCGCATCTGATACTTGATGGACTACTTGATGTCCATCGACTACTCCCTCCTATGCCATAATTGAAAGTTATGGACTTGAACGACATGTGGTCTTAACAGGATGATGCTCTAAGCCACACATTCTGGATGGTCTACTCTCTAGTATTCCAAAAACGAATGTTTCGTAAGTGTGGAGTTGCGGAGAAGAATTTAGAAGTTTGTGGAAGACCAAGCGCATACCTAGATGAGCAGCTTCGAAGGTGCAGCATAAATGGCTGGTTTTGGTATGTTGCATAGGCTTGTGCTAGTTTTTCAAAAACTCCTGTAAGCGATGGGTTTTTTGACGGAGGAAAGAAGGAGAGGAAGAAGAAACTCTTCCGAGCTCCAAGTTCACTTCATCTATGAGGGAACAGCAGCACGTAGAACACTTTTGTGCGCTGGTTAGTGTAGGAGCTGCCCACTGGAGCTACATACAGCTCATTGTCTTAAACTTACGAACAGAATAAAGAGATCCATGTGAACATGTTCATAATGAATAACTCCAATAGCGTGCCCTCTCCAGATACCATGTTTTTGCTGAAAATTCTCATCCAATCCAAATACTACCCAATTCCTTATCCACCCAAGAACTCAACGTGTCATCTCCCACTAAGCATTAGCCCTTCACTCGCAGAATACAAACGTTTCCAGAACTTGAAATTTGCATTCGAATCTAATTTCCAGGAAGCATTTCTCGCTGATTAGCACTCGTTCGATGGCTGACTGATATGTCATCTCTTGAATCTCCATAATCGTATCAACAGTCCAAGCATCCGTCTTTGATCTTGATGAGCCCCAACTAGACTATTATCCGCTGTTGTGGAGCATCAAAGACACCCGATCTGAATTGCCGAAATTAAATTGTTAATTTATTCCATCCCATCAAGACCAGATCTGGAATCGGTTTTTTTTTTATTTTGCCCAGAGATCAATTAGAAGTGCTCGAAAGAGTGACACTGGGTTGGGTGTTCATTGAATTGAATCATGTGTTGATAGTTGATACCAATGAAGTTGAAGAGGAAAAAAAGACGAATCCAATTAGGCGGCACAGCAGCAAGGCGTCTTCTTTAATCTGGGGCACAACTTCGACGAGAAAGTCGAAGTTGTTGCAGACTTAATGATTTTATGAGTTCTTCTTGAATGACTGACACTTGATCGGAATGAAACATGGATGACATTGTCCAGATGATTTTTGGTCCTGTTTTATTTGACGCCATCTGGAAGAAAAGACGCAGCGAAGACCTCTATAGGATGTAGCGTGGAATGTACCTAGTCAAGCCTCTACGGATAGGGTGGCTAAGTCATTTAGAGCGAATAGATAGCACTGTCCGAAGCGTCGTGGAATTCGAAGAATAAGGGACGACCTCGCCAGAAATGGCGCACACAAATGGAGGAAGATCTCGACCAACTTGGCATGTGAAATTATAGGCAGATGACTAGCTAGAGAGACCTGTTGGTTGAAACCCAGGTCCACACCAGCCACCCACTTGGAGAAGACGAAGTTAATTAATTGGGAACAGCTCATAAGAAAAAGACATCAGTGCACGGTCTGAAACTATTTTGAGCCAATACATGCGTGGTTGTCATGGCGTAGAGGCGATGACTCGATGGTCCCAGGTTCGATTCTTGGATGGAATACTTCGCACTTTTTCACGGCACCCCTCCTTTGGACTCCTGACAACAGTCAAAGTGTACCAATTGTCAATAAAAAGTTTCTCAAATCTCGCCGTTCAAAGTCGGCCAAAAACTGTAGGTTCCTTCTACTCCAGAGAGTTGTACGCACAACACGAGTTGTTGTTAGAAGCTGGGCTCTGGTCCCTTGTAGGCTGTAGTGGCACTAAATTACATGCGCAGTGGAACATTGTTCAAAATTCGCGTCTTTACATCCCTGACAGTGCTAAAATCACTTGGACAACTTTTGCGTTCACTATGGCTTAGTTTCACACAGTGGCTTAGGCACATTCAAAGGGGACGGTTCGTAAGCGCATGCCACTCACTTGATATGGATCTACAGAGACTTACTAGTTGTAGTGAAGGTCTCACGTCGTACAATCATGACAGTCAGCTCATAGACAATCGCCATGGGATCAGCCAGTCGACAATTTTGGTCATTGATGCTTGTAAGGCGCATTGTACTGAAACTTCCAATTAATTATGTAGAAGAACGGTCCAACAAGTACTCGCACTTAGCAACATCACTCAACAGCGCCACTAACGCAAATTAACGATCGTGTAGTACATTCACGTAGACGGCTACTTCCAGGGCATGAGCCAAATCGAATTTTTTTATCTTCACCGGGCAAGTGTGCCGGGAAGCCAGTGTGTCCAAGCATTTTATGAAAATGGAGAAATATTAACTTGACTTTAATTTTTCGAAAGAAAGTCCAAGGAGGGCTTAAATGCTGTATCCCGTGACTTCTTACCTTCGCTAGCCAGTGCTCATAATTGGTTTAACTAGATCGTCGACTTATGTGATGAGCCTCGCACTTTTCCCCAAAAGAGGGCCACCACGAGGAATTACGTGGCCAAAATCCACGATCTTAGATTGACAGGCCTTCAACTGAAGATGCTCTAGATACAAAAGGAAGTAGGAACCTCGCCTCGTGACACACAGGGTCATTCATTTTGTAGTTTCAGGTTGGTAGCACTGTCACTTGACACCTATTGCACTCAGCTGACAGTTGAAGTGTCACACCTTAGTTCAAAGTGGGCCATTTGGGCGAGGGAATAGTCGGCAGACGGAATAATCAGCAGACGGAATAGTCGGGCGACGGAATATTTAAGCCACGGAATAGCGTTGCTACAGCAAATGCAAGTGCGCGCCTGGCCCCTTCTGATGTCTAACCGCTTGAGCGTCCCCGTAATGCACGGTCAGTCGAAAATGTCTCTGCTGTGTGTGCAAGTGTTGCTGATGGTCCGCTCAAAATTACTTCCTGAGAGGCAATTTCAATAATTTTTCTGTTTCACCTTATGGCAAGGTCCAAGGGCTTTATGAAGAATGAAAACTTCCATCCAAAATGTATCGCTGTGTTCGCTTTCCTAAGTATTCCTTTTGAAACCTTAAATTGAATGATCCCATAGAGTGTCTGTCATAATTTAAACGAAACCCTAAAAATGCAAAAATCGACAAGCCAGATGCTCCTCAAGCAAAGTGGCAACGTCAAAGTAAAAACATTAAGCCGCGCTTAATGCAAACTTCCATCCATGTCGCAACCAAACGAAATCGTGACTTGACCTCATTCCAGAGTTCGTCCACTCGGTCTGCGTCACAAAATAGACAAACTCTTCCCAAAAATTTCTATTCCGCATGTGATTCATACAAATTTCACGTGTCAATCTGTGATTTCATAAAAACTGCAAGGACCACTGTCGTCGCCGCTGCTGCTGCTGTCCAACTTCAGATCCACCCATCCACCCAGCCACACACGGGAGAAAAAGAGAATAATTGATTACGTCCTCTCGCATGAGGTCTCCGAGTGAAGCAGTGCTTGCCGCACAGGGCATTAGTGATGCTCCAACACTAGCACCGGCCACCATCGGTCATCGTCATCATCACTCCTCATCGACGTCGCCCATCAGAGGATATGATTTCCAATTTGACGATGTTTACGCATTAAATTTGCATGAAAATCTGTCTCCATTTGCCTATCAGTTCAGTTCAATAGGCAGCAATCTGTCGGCCAAACAGATTGCACTGCGCTCGGCGCCCGATGCACGGACGGATGGACAAGCGGGACAAACAAACTCTCTGTGGCTCACATCACAGACATCGGGCAAACAATTTGAATTTTTAATTTTTCGCTTTTCGAGCCAGCTCCGCCGCTCTGCCGTCCATCTCTTTTGGTCATTTTGTTTTCCTCCTTCGGGTCGGCGTGAATACCCCTTTCGATGATGGGTGGCGGGGGATGCCTCCTAGCGCGGTGCTGCTTCGGCGGTCTCTTGACGGTTGAGTCAGTGTCAATGACAGGCCTCCTTATGTGGCTTCGCACACACACACACACACACACGCAGACACTCGCCTAGAATGGCGATGCGAGGGCCGTTGAAATTAATTAACTTCTGATCGAATTAAAAGCGGAAGCCGAAAAGTCAATTGCACACATGGGGCCAATACGCGGCGCCATCGCCGCGGGTAGCAGCAGGGGCCTTGGGAGGAGAGCATCGGTCAGCTTGCCCGGCGCACATCAGGCTGACAGGTGAAAATCAATTTTTTCGTCTTCCACTGGTTGGCTCCGCGCCCCTCAGCCCGACCGGGGGTGGCTAGTGCCGTGTTCCTCCACCACGCCAGCGCCCGGTGCTTTATTATTTATTGACTTTGCAATGTCAGACTTTTCATTATCTTGTTAAGTACATATTTGGATTACCGCTGCAAGGCATTGTAAATATGCAGACACCCGAGCCTTGCTGGGTGGTGATGTGGTGGGGGGGACGGGGGCTGCCCACTGCGCGAGAATGGGAATTAAGTTTACATTGTTAAATGTTACGGATATACGTGTACGACTTGCAACTATTTGTAATCCTGTCGGACAGACATGTGAGGTGACAGGAGTCGTCGACGGTCGACGACGTCCCTGGTCGGTGTGTGCATATAAGGGTGGCGCAGTGTCGTGTGTGCAGGCACAGTGTACCGGCGAAGCCCGAAACAACGACGACGACGATGCGTTCGAATTGGAACCGTAATTGAATGTTGGTAATGTTTTAATGATTTAACGATTCCTTTTGGGTTCGTTTTGTGCGGTGCGCTTCAGTTGGCACCACCGTACAGGGTGCTTCGTCGGCGGAAGTAATTAGTTGGGTGTAGTACGTGCGTTGTTCTTTCGAAGGAAGCGCTTCATGTGGTGCTCTGTGTGAACGGTGTGGTGGGTGGGGTGGAGGAGGATGCGCGTTTGTGTGTGTGTGTGTGGGGAAGACTGTGGGAATGACATTGACCATTTGAAGCTATTGTGGAATTCAGTCACAGAGGGATTTTGTGATGATGGCAGGAGCGGCACTTTGGTGAACGTTATGGGATGCACTATCGATCGCAGGGAAATTAATTGATCGCCATTTACAAAATTGATGCTTTCAGCTGCTCATCTGTGTTTGGCACTCTGCGCAAAATGTCTTCATCAGCATGACAGAGACAGATCAGCCAAAAATATCGATGTCTGCGATACGAGTCTACACTCCGCAGGATCTTGTCCTCCCACAGACCTCAAATTGGCAAATTTCAGGTCAAAATTTTTATGGAATCGATGAACACTATACGTCGACTTGGGTTTCAAAAGACAGAATCTGCTTTCACCTCCGCCAATGCCACGATGGCCAATAGGCTTCGATGCGATGAATAAACTGAGAAGACTATCGCTGCCTGAGAGGTCAGCCACAAGTACCCGTCCTTTTGGAGGCTAACGACCACATTTTGGATCATTTTCAGTTGTGATGCAATCGTGTACGAGCCGCGTGGATAAAGAGTAAGCAGATCGTGAAACAGAAATGGACTACGGATCGGACCAGATGTGGTCGAAACGCGCTTTCAAATAGATGGCAACTTAATACACAAGACCACAGCGGGCACCCTGTGCACTCGATCTGGCCCTTCTAACTAACGACAGGGGCTTCAAAAAATGAATCAACTAAACTAATGTGCCCTACATCGTTGACTTGGCTTCCCCCTACCCAAGCACTGCCACACCCAAAACTTCTGCATTCGTCGCCAGTTAAGCCGCCCATCCGACGGCCCACGACAACAACTTCATTAATTAAACCTTCCCCACAGCCGGACAGCCACCTTTCAAATGCTAAAGCACCTCGTTATCTATTCTTCACCGCTCAAGCCCTAACTTCAATGTCCATTGTGAGCTCAACTTACATGCGTACTAAATTAGGCAACATCCACACCCGACTGCACCCCACTTCGCAGCGTCTCCTCGCCTTTCACAAGACCAACAGGCCAACCAACAAACCACTCAATCGGCCGAAACATGACCCCATAAGTGTTTCAACTCAATCAAAGAGCATGATTCATAGATACATCACGCTCGCCTCTTGTTCCATTTAACGCACGAGCTCCAGCGAGCGCCACACCTACTTCACGCACTCTCCAAGTCCGGGGGACTCGATCCAGGTCCGACCAACGGCATTTCCATAACCGCGGAGTCATAAATTTCTTTCGCGAAGCACCTCTTCCCGTCGTTGTCGCGGTCGTCGTCCAAAGGGCGCAGAGAGAGCGAATGAATTGTGCGGCAGGCCTGCACCGGACGAAGAAGATGACAACCACAACGGCTGGGTCCGCATCTTCGGCCGCCTCTCTTGAGAAAATGAAAAATAAAATGTTTACCTATAAAGTGCCGTTATTACTATTATTGCTAGGCCTCGCAGCCAACATCTTCATACAAACAGCGGACGGCGACTACGGCGGCGACGTGCGTTCCGGTCGGCCGTCGAGTGTTCCCCATCATTGGGCTGCAGGGTTGCCAAGGGTCTGGTTTGCCGCTGCTTCTGCTGCTGGCTGGTCGCGGGGTCAATGGCCATATTATCTGTGCTTATCTGCCGGTTCTTGTAACAACAATAAAACGCAAGGAGAACGCACCGAGGAAAGCTGCGGCGACGAGGAGGCCTACTTCCAGATGCATGGCGTCGTCGGCATGTGTGTGGTTCGCGCTATCGCGCTCGCAAATCATCTCATCGCTGTCCGCGCTAGAATTTCCTGGACGAACTCGCGCACACACCGACCGGGGGTTGTGGCATTTGAACCCTCTGCTGTTCGCTGACGCTGAGTGATGATTGCCCTGGGTTGACTCTTCATGTAAGTCAGTGATCACGGCGATCGACCCTCGGTTAGGGAAGCATTTTCGATGAAAATTCACGTTTACCGTTGGCTTTCGCCCTCGATTAAGTTATTTTTTAATTTCGCACATTTTTATCGGCGCTTGTCCATCGGCCGAGTGGTCGGTCGACCCCTCGGCGGGCCACTCTCCCGCTGATGAGCGGTGAGAGCAAGTGCACGCCGTAATTGTGATGCAATTATGGGAGATTGTCTGTTTACAGTTAGTTGATCGGTCAAGCGGGATTTGCGATGATGGACTGACAGGGATGATTGACCTCTTCATCTGGCGCGGGGCACGCTTCAATGGCTTTCGGCTTGAGCTGTGGCCAAATGTTGTTTTGTTTTAATGAAAATTGATTGATTGCGCATGAGCGCATGTAGTGGCGCCAAATGTGGACATGCTGCGGCCGCGCAGGGTCAATGATCGGGAAGACTGGACGCGGATTGTAGTAGGGTGCAACGTTGAGAGTTCAGTGAACTTTTTTCAGAAATTAAACATTTTGAAAGTGAGTGCAAGGTGAATGGGACGAGATATGTTATGCGTTCGTCACTTTTGGAAGGACTTGGCGCAGAAATTGGATTTGTGTGTGGCAATGAAACAAACCAGGAGTTAGTTGTCCTTTGAATCATGCATTTTTGTGACAGCTTACTAGAGCTTTCTGTTTGATGAAGAAAGCGAAGGAGTAGGCATTTATCCATAAATGTGACTGTCGGGGAATTGAGCTCAACATCAACAACTCAAAAATGCTAAGAAATTAAGAATTAGCGCTGACGCAAGATATCTCAATGAGGCCTTAATGCATACGCAAGCTGAAGAAATTGAGCCGTACATGAATTTTGTTTCCGACTATCAGTTCAGGTGCAACAACAGAAGTTGAAGACTAGTGCGAAGAAGAATTTCTTAACCAAAAACAAGCATATTTTCATTTTTGTGGTCAATGGGAAAAAAACGACAAGTAGCTCCTTTTAGGTTATGAACGCTGTATTTGAAACACGGAGAAAGTGAGGCAAATTGTGTTTTTTTAAAGAATATATTCCTCACAATGGGTGATTCATTGTAGGGTTTGATTTATAAAGTGAAATAAAATGCATAGATTTGAGAGTGAATTTAAAATGTTTATCCTCAGCTAAAAGAGCAATTTATGGCATTTACTCTACTGAGGTGGTTCATTCGGAAAGGCCAATTTTCGACGACTGCTGGCAATGGCTTTCGCAGCGTCAATAGTAGCTAGCTTACTTCTGAAGACCTGAGACTTGTTCGTTTGATGTTGCACGATGGAGACGGCCAATTTACAATAGCACAACGTGAAATTAAGTGCTCACTGATTTTTTAACAAGTCCATCGCTTCACGCTTTGTATGGCTCACAGCACCGTCTTCTTGAAACCAGAGCTCACCGGGTATCATCGACGATAACACTTGGATTTGTCTCATATTTGAAGAAATATGAACCAATGATTCCACCAGTCCACGTGGCAAGCCATACCGTTGTTTTAAGTGGATGTAATGGTAGCTCTTGGAAATCTTTGTGTTACTCATCAGTCTGGCTACGGGAATTTCTGTTATAAACGTAACCATTGAGCCAGAAAGGTCTTCATTATTCTTCCTCTTCTTGTGCCGCTACAGCCCAGGATGGACCTAGACCTCAACCAACATACCTTTCTAGCTAGCACAATCTTCCATTAGTTGCGGTCAGCTGCACAATCCAAGTTGGTTGAGGTTCTTCTCCACTTGTGTGCGCCACCTTAGCCTAGGCCGTGATCTGTACCAATGGTTCAGATTCGAAGAGTTTTCAGGCCGAAGCAGTGATGTCCATACGATCTACATGGCCTAGCCATCTTAAGCGTTGTATCCCAAGACGCTTGACCAGGTGCATGTCGTTGAGTTGCCATCAACGCAAACAGGACGAAAAATCGCACACAAAACTTTTCTCTCGAAAAGACTAAGGGCTTCCTCATAAGCTTGTAGTTGCTTCAAATGGGCTTCCTTACAGAACAAAATTTTAAGATCAGACACCGGATTTTTATTGTGTGTTTGCAGAGCCAAATCACTTAAAATATGACGCTCCAGTCAAGTCATCTGGCGTCACTTTCTGCAGGAGTTGAATTTTGTATGCTTTTGGATTAAAATTCTCACGTCGTCACGCCAAGCCAAACGAAGACGCATCAATTCATCACAGTGATCGCATACTCTCCTAGCTAAAGTTACTTAGATCCTTCATTGCGGGCTGAAAGTGGTCTAACCGGTCGACTCAAATTACACAGAGACTCAAATGTGCGAATGCCAGTGGCTATAGTGATTTCAGTAAATCGACCATAAGTGCCTGAAATCGCACATAGAACATTTTCACAAGACGCTGATTTTTGAAACACTACCGAATAACTTAGAGTCGGTATTGTGGTGTGATTTTTTTATGATGACTTGCCAAACCATACAGAGCAAAAAATGTGACAACAGTTTGATGGTAGTCACGTGTGGTCTGTTCCAAAAAATCTGTTGAAAATCACAACTCACTATGAATCACCCATTATTGTTTCACTTTGGGATAATGCTCGCCTTGCTTTCAGTGAATGAGTTGGTTGAATTGGTTGAAAAGGTTGAAGACCCGCAATCATGAAATGCAACAGATCCTATATGAATTAGAGTACTTAGAATGTTCCACACTTACAACAAATTTAGCTAACCTGATTTCTCCTACACAAAGAAATAAGAATAAATATTAAGTGGCACAACATTCCACAAGAGACCAGGGGCTAAGTTCTTCAGCGACTACTCGTGTTGCGCGTGTTATGTCGGAGTTGGAGACCACCAGCAAAGGAGATCACATACACTCATTCGCCCAAAAGAGACGAGTCAGCAGTAACAAACACCAAACGTTCATCCGTCCAAGGAAACGACTCAGCAGTAATAGATTCCACACACTCAATAGAAATAACTCAGCAGCTATGATCAATACCAGGAAGAAGACAGCCCAGATCCGCTTCAATCCTCACTTAACTCGCGTTCTCTCACGGGTAGAGGGTGCCGACGCTTTTATACCGACTCCGAACGGCTTGCTTTTAGAAGCTTCTCATAGACAATTAGTACTCTTTCAATGTTGTCAGGAATCTGAAAGAGGTGCTACCGTCAAAAATGCGAGGTTTTCAAAACAGAAATCGAGCCTGTGATCTTTGACCCATGAGTCGACGCACTTACTCATTACACCACGAGGACCACAACCACCCTACAAAAAGTCTCAAAGCAAAAAATTCCCAGATGAAGTATAGTTGTGGATTGTCAACGGCTGTTCCATGCCACGGAGCTTTGAACTTCATAAATAGAAGTGTCTGGTCAATAACGATTGGACTTAGACTTTTTTCTTCTGTTTCAGCTTCAAGAAATTATCGATGAATATTTGCTTTTGATTTGCCTACATATTTATTTAACAGTTGCAATCCATTGATTTTTTTGCTTCACGAGTGTCTTTTGAACCATCACGACCCTGTTTCAGGTGGTCCATAGAGAACCACCTGGATATGGGTCTTGAAATGCTTTGAAGTTTTTACAAAGCCAGTTGGTCCTTAACTTCCATGGACAAAACTTGAGAAGCAAGATTGCATTTCATTTCTTGTCAAGACCAACGATTTACCGAATCCCAGTCCGGATAAGTGACGAATTGCCGGACGATTTTTCCTTCAGCTTTTCTTACTACACTTAATGAGGATTTTTCTGCTTTTTCAAAGAGCCCAACTGTATTCCATTTTAGAGTGACGAACTTGCTTGCTAGCTCTCCCCTATTAGCGTTAAGTACTCCTGCCACCTGCACTTGTCAACATCTGGTGGTGCCATGAAGAAATGCGAGATGAACGCTCAGTCTAGGATCTCAATTAAGGCAAGGAACGCAACAGAGAACTTATATTGCACAAAGTAAGTTGAAAAGCATTCTTTTCCGTCCTTTTGCTACCTTTTGCGTCCTGTACTACATTGCTCTCTCTATGTAGACATTACTTAGGCAAACAGTTAACTCTTAAGTTTGGCACAATCTTCTCCGGAATAGTGTTACAACAGTCACATGACAAAGGTTTAATTTTGGCATAGAAGGTCCTGATGAAATCGTCACCTAATGGGATATAGGGTGTGTTCTTCTTCGTCATCATCCCAACATCTGATGAGGGATGCTGGAGTGCAAATCCATGTTAAGATGTATACTCAATCAGATAGCAAAAATGTAAAGCATGCAGGACAGAGCGAGAGAGCATAGCCTCATCTTCTGCTTATGAGTAAAGGAAGTAAAAACAAGCCCACAAGGGACCAGTGTCTAGCTTCTTCAGGAACAACTAGAGTCGCCATCATTAATGTCGTCGTTAAACTGTCTGTACTCTCCACAGCTGAAAACAAAAGCAAACGAAAAGCACTAAGGTTCTGATACGGAGGGACTTTCGGTCAAAATCAAGTTAAAATTATTTTCGGCCAAATTTCTGAACCCATCCATAATTTGTGATCTTCCCAGCATTTCCAATGATGACACCAAATGTGAGCTGTTTAAATTTTTGTCAACCACTTTGCCACCCAAGAGCCAAATACGTCATAATCTCAATCAGGCACGCGACAAGGCATACCTCGCTCAAGCCAAAAAAACACAAAGAAACACGCCTCACATCCCATGACTTAATCCAAATCAATGTTGCACAACACACACACCCACACACAACCAATAGGTGATTCCCTCGCTGTCAGAGTTATCCTCTTGGTACACCTCACCTCGCCGGAGGAGGAGACGGCCTCTGCATAATTGCCATTGCAAACATAATCCACTCAATCACTAATAAGATCCATTAAACCACCACTCAGGCTAATTTAAGGCCCATAAAAACCAAAGCTACATCACATCATTCTCCACTTAACGTCTGGACCATGTCGTGCCAAAGTCCACACACCACACCACCACAACACCAGACACACGTTGTAATAACTTATTTTCGACACGTTAATAAGCACACCACCCTCCCCTGGCCGATAAATCACGCATAAAACTACACGGCTGACATTTATTGTCGCCATTTGTTTCGTCACCATCAACCGGCAGCGGATCATACGAACTCTCTGTGACGTTTGCCGGCGCGTATCCATTAAGGAAAATCCCGCCATCAAATTAGGGGCAATTAAATTTGGAATAAAAATTAATTAAGGTGTCGCAATCCTATTCTTAGCCAGTTCGCGCAGTCCGGCCGTTGTTGGCCAGCCAAACAGGCAGCATGCCTTTTTGTGCGTCGGCCAAGCTAGGCGGCAGGCCAGAATGTTGAACGACCAAAAAGGTTTGGCACTAATGCGGCAACCTTCTGGCACTCCGCATAATTCATTCATCTCACGCAATGCACTTCGATCCTCCAAACCCGGAACTCTCCCGCTAGCACACGCACTCATGATGGCTGGGGGGGGGGGGAATGCGTGTCGCAACCACTCAACGCATTCATCATCTCTCGCCTCACCTTTTCAAATTCGCTTCGTTCAAATATTCATAATGCGCTGCGGCGCGCCGCTTCGCGAAGAGTGTGGAGCTGGTGCACAGCATAGTCGTCGACCGTTTCGGGGAGCGTCGCCAACGTTTCATAGATCAATCCATTCATCTGAGCGCACTGTCCAAAGTGTCATTTCGAAAGTTTTTCTCTGTCTGTATGCTACCCCTGCCACGCGGCGCGACGCCGCGCATTTCAGGTGGAAAATGGGGGAAAAGGGAAACGATGGAAACAATGCGCGGTGAAACGGAGGAACGACGACGACGACGACGACCACGAGGAACGAGATGAAAAGAATCGCCGACCATGCTTTGCGTCTCACAGTCGCATTGTTTGACAGATTGACAAGCGTTTATTCTTTATTGCCCGGCCCGGCGGAAAGCGATGCGCGGCCGTTTCTTTCGAAAGTGCCACCTCGTTCGTCGCCGGTCGACGACTGTGTGAAGGCATGCGTGTGTGTTTGTGTGTGTCGATGCAGTTCGCATCTATGACGAGAATGACGTTGACGATGATCATGTTCCTGCTCTTGCTTGGTGATACGTTAGCCTGCCAATTGTGTGTGCGCGAGTCCCGAAAACAGCGCGCTGCCGCTCCGCCTGGAACTCATCCGTGGAGCGGTACTCGCTAAGCATCCATTCATTTGTCAATCAAACGCGTCAGCGCTCCGCGCGGAAAGGTGTAACTCTCATGCTAATTTCGCTGCGACCGAAAGACGTTGGAGCGTGTGCACTCGTCGTTCGCCGCGGAGGGGCAGACGGCTGGGGAGACAAAAATATCGCTGGCTGCAGTGACGATGAGCGGTCTCGATGCCGGTGCTGGTTGGTGGTGGGCATCTTCTGGGGAAAATGACAAACTGGAGCCGTGCCGTTTGTTGATGCTGTTGATTGCCGAACAAATGGCTTCGATCTGTGGGATTGTGATGACTAATGGGGGCTTTGCAGGGCGATCGATTGTGGGATTTGAGGGGGCTTATGGTGGAAATTACGGGGAACCGAGGGATCAGACGGAACTTCCTGGACCGACAACTGCACTCTCACTCAGATTAAAATGCATCTGACAGCTCGGCTGACACTCCAAGACACCATGGCAGGCACCATGGCACGTGCCGGCTAGTTCCAAATCGGGGCCAATCGGCTGAAAAATCTAATGTTTTTACACTTGCGCACGTCGCGTACGTACGTGCAGCATGCGCCCGCTCATCATCGATTCCAGTGTCATATCACTAGTTTTTAGGTGCAGCCACGCACACGCCACCTCATTGCCTAGGCGTATCACTTCAGCTTTCCCAATTGCTGGGAGGACATTGCCCCAGGAAAGCGCCAGCCCCACTCCCCCTCACGTTGTGATGTTTGCGTGGCTTGACAGAGGTCCATAAGAGGCGAACTCAAGCGCACACGCGCGCTCTCTCGACGTCTGCCTGACTTTCAATCAATTTTCCATATTTCATGGCCTGTCATAGCGTGCTCCCACGTGCCACTGTGGCCCCAGCTCCAGATTCACAAATGCGCGTCCATTGCTAATCATTTCACCATGCCATCACGCCCACACCACAAACAGCGAAAAAATTCCACCTCCGAAAGCGGCACAACAACCTACCGTCTCGAGACCGTTCGGACGTTGCGACGTCAACCGGCAAGCGTCGCGTCGCGCCCTCGAAAGCGTGCGTAAGCACAAATTGGATCTGCAAACATCGCACCAGCGCGCAAATGGAATGTGCGAAATTTTTAGGACAGCGTTACGCGCAGAAAGCTGTCAAAAATTGAAGATCGCGCCACGCCATTCGAGCCCCGAGGCCTACATCAAGTCGCGCTCTGGGCCAGGGCTGATCTGCGGAGACAGCCACACGTTCGCACCTTGCACTGGCGGTGCGTGTGTGTGTGTGTGTGTGTGCTGCTTAGTATGTACAGTCGACCGGATAGACGGCGGAGTGTGCCACCCCTGTACGGCACGTGGTACACGGGCACACCTTCACTTGGCCCGAGCCAACACCGTTGTCGCCAGCTCAGACGAATTGTGCCACAATGTATGCGAAGTAGGTGTCAAATTATAAGTGTGGACTGCGGGTTGGCTAATAAATATCTGCCGGCTTAGCGAAGGCCTGCTTCCGGACAGTTTGCCGCATTCTGGGCGTAATCCCTTTCCAACCAGACTGTGTGCTCTCCATGACAGGTAAGTGGTTGTAATCTGCACGTATCACACCCTCACCCGTGTGTTTGCGGAAAAAAAAAGAAACGATTTCTCCTAATCCCAGACACAAACCGCCTCCGAACATCGGGGCCCAGCCAACGCCCGATCAAACAGACATCAGGGCAGCGCTCCATTGTTCGCTGTTCGTTCCAAGTCCGCTGACAGCGAGTGTGCGGATACGGTTGCTAAGCGTATTAAAAATTCTATGTGAATTCCGGTCATCAACCACTGTCACCCCAACCACCACCGTCACCGCTGCCACCACCGTCACCCGCCCACCGGGTGATGCACCATTAAGACGACACCGGTAACGACAGGCGAGCATTGACGACTCACTGACGTGCTGTGGGGCGACGATGGTACTCAGAGGATGAAGTTCAGACTGCTGAGGCTGAATGTGACGACGCTATGTCTACCTTGACGCGAGCTGCAACCCCCCACCACTCCCCCTCTGTGCAACGCACTGAGATCCCAACTCAGGTGGAAGCACTGCCGGCGGTGTTGATGATAGTTGATATGAGTGGTGCATCAGGGGACGGTGATGGTGTGGCGGAGCGGGACGGGGCGGGGCGGCGGCGTGGGGAAGTGCATTTAGTTTGCTGTTGACATTGTTGTCGCGGTTGGCTGTTCGGTCCGGGAAGCCAAACTGTGGATACATTGGGGTATTAGCTTTCATTTGTCGCAGGAACATGCAAATTAAGGGAGAGACATCAACGTCACTATGGGTTATCATTAATGTTTGAGTACAACTAAAGTGGTGATCGAAAGTTTTCGCACGTCTAATGTGGGATTTGAGTGTTTTTTACTTTTTTTCGAATTTCTTGAGCGTCTGTTTGAATGAATTTTGTTATAGAATTGGTAAAATTTTTCTTCCTCTTGTTCGCCTAGCGGTAAATTAAGAATTCGGGTTTAGTTTCGTCACTCCAAAGGACGTTTTCCCGTTCTTTACTCTTTTAGGCCCGTTTTAAGTTCTTAACTCTTCGGGAGTTAAGTTCTTAGATCTTAACAGGGGAACTTTTCTAGCGATCTTTCCTCGATCTAGAAGTTACTCTTAAGCGCTTACTGAGGACTGTGCGTGCACTAACTTCATTGCTTATTTGTGCGGTTATAGTTCTTGACGACTCAGCAGGATCTGAATTCACTAAGACCTGTCAGACTCATGGACATCTTATGGACATGCCGTCTGATGCAGGGTCACTAACGATCCACCTCCGTCGCTTATAGAAAGTCGTCTTTGTCTGGATCCGAAACTGACTCTGGCCAGAAACTGAACCCGGAAAGGAATGTAGTCGAACTTTCACAGACGGCTCCAAGACGACGGAGGGATCTGATGCTGGGACTTTCGTGGAAGACGCCCACTTTAGACTTCACACCTCTTAAGGTAATTTCTCATTGGTCTTCCAGGCAGAAACTTTGGCGATTCTAATCGCCATCAACTATATTATGAAGAACAGGTGGAAAGAGCGAAGTATCTGTGTCTGCAGCGACAGCCAAGCTGTACTTAAGGCCTTACTCAGCCCTCCCTTAATTTGGTCGGCGGACTGAATTCGCTAAACCTTGTCTGGATCCCAGGACATCACGAAATCACGGGAAATGAGATTGCTGATAAACTAGCTAGGCAAGGTTCTAGAGAGGAATTCGTAGGGCCCAAACCCACCTTGGGACTACCCGGTTCCTTGGTTAGGACTTCAGTTGGGTCTCCAACAGCACAACCAGAGATGGCATGACTCTCCACCATGCAGGCAGACCAATTACATGTTTTCCCGGCTTTCCTGTTATCACAAGACAGAAAAGAGTGCAGAAAACTTGTCGGCGTACAAACGGGACGCTTTACCTTCGCTTAGCACCTAAGTCGGCTTAGGCTTAGTGAAAACACTCTTTGCGACGCCTGTGGAGAAGGTGATGACACTTCAGAACACTTTCTCTGTGGTACAAGCCATACAACGAGTGAAACATTCGAATTATTAAAAAATCATTTTGGTGAGCACATGAGGGCACTCTGTGATACGAGAGATTTACCGCCTCGATTGACCGATATCACACGTTAAGACAATCTCCTTTATGGATATGTAAAGTCTCAGCTCATAAGGAATGAACCAGAAGCCTTGGAAGCCAACATTACTAACGTCGCTATGAACGGGTCGCTCAAAATATGGAAAGGATCACCTCAGACTCATTCATGGTCAACATCTACATGATATCATTTTCAAAAGGTGTATGTCCTGAATTTTTCTCTAATACAACAATAAAAAGTTCATGTCTTCCATATTGATGCCATTTTAGGAATTATGCCACCACTCCCTAAACTCGTTAAGAGTTGAGTCCAAAGTGATACGTTGGATACGCACATCAAACATCGGAGCAGACTTCTTCTTCTTTTATTGAAGCTAAAGTGCGGAGGGACCTGGGCCTCAACCCACATGCCTCTCCAGTCTGCATGATCTCTCGCCAGCTGCCTTCAATTGCGCACTCCAAGTTGGTTGAGGTCCTTCTCCACTTGTGTGCGCCTTCTCAACTTAGGCTGTACTCTATTACGTTGTTCGGCTGGCTTCCTATTTAAAGACTTTTCTGGCTAGAATGGTGGTGTCCATACGCACTACATGACTTAGCCATTTTAAGCGTTGTATTCGAAGACCCTTGACCATGCACATGCTGCCGTACAAACTACAGAGTTCGTCGATGAATCTTCGACTCCAGGCGACATCAGTGGAAACAGGAGCAAAAGTCGCAAGCAGAACTTCTCTCTCGAAAAGACTAATGGCTACCTCATCCGGTGTTGGTAACGTCCGAATTTCCGTGACGGGAGACTGTTATACAAAGCCAGCTTAGTCCTTCGAGAGCGGACTCTATTATTCAATTGTCTCTCTAGACCAAAGGAGCAGCAATGGGCAAGAGTGAGGCTGCGTTTGATTTGGGTGCTGATGTTATTGTATTCATACCCATATTCAGTGGAGCGAGTTTAACGAAGTCCTTGACTGCCTCTAATTTTCTTCTTCCGAGTGGTACGCTCTATCCGAGACGTCTGTGTTATGTGTCCTTTCTCGATGACAGCATATGCTGCCACTTGCCTTCATTTATCGCCAAATCCATTTTATCCGTTTCCGCCTCAATGCCAACAAATGTCTCATAAACGGCTCGCTATGTTCGCTCAATCACATCAATGTCGTCGACGCAAGTTAGCGGTTCAACGGAATTTTGGAAGAACGTGCCTCTGGTGTTGACTTGCGAGTCCCACACGGTCTTTCCCGACTGATTTTAAGAAAGTTACATGACAGCGCGTCGCCGTGCCTAAAATCTTTTGTGACATTGAAGGTCTCGATGAGTTCGTTACCGACCTTGATGGAGCAACAAGACTTCTCCGTTGTCATCCTGCACAACCTGACGAGTTTGATAGGAATGCCAAAACTAGACATGGCACTGTGTAGCTCGTCTCTATGCACGCTGCACGACGAATAGGTGGTGAGTGTCGACTTGCACTCCTTGAGTCTTTTCCAGGATCTGCCGTATTGTGAAGATTTGGTCGATGGTGGACTTCCCTGGCCTGAAACCACACTGGTAAGGACCTATCGGTTTGTTAACGAACGGTTTTAGGGGTTTACACACTACGTTAAAGAGGATCTTGGGATCTTAAAGAGACTGATTCCTCGAAAGGTGGCGCTCTTAACATAACAATCACAAACTTACTTCCATTCAGCTTGGTTGGGACAGTCTAGCTATCACATCCTACTTGCGGCATCTAGTTGGCACATCTATCTTCGGACGAAAGCTTGAGTCGACTGCTTCCTATGGTGCGACTAGCTAGAAATTCTATAAATTGGACAAATGTATGTTCCCGAGAAGCACAGGTAGGTGAAATATCTAACTTCAACAAGAAGACGTAGACCAAACTTGCTTAAGACTGGAAACAACTTTGGAAATGGAAGAAGGTGCTCAAAACAAGGCGCATTTATTTCTGAGTTGATTCATACATCTTGCCTGATTTAATTTCAGTCAAGTTAAGACCTTCAACTCATGGTGGCCTTGGTGAAACTACTTGTCAAAAATACCTTCACTGAGTTTTGACTTGGACTTCATTGACTTTTGACTCTTCACTTATCATTGAGTGGAAAGTCGGCCGATACCTTGTTTGTCAAGTTATTTCTCTTCAGTTAAGCTCTAGGATAATGCACTCTGTTTCAGTTTGAAAACCATATCTGCTCACATATGCTTCCCGTTTAGGAAGACCATCTAAAAACATCCTTGAGTCGTGGAATATACTCAGAAACTTAGTCTAGGCAGTTCCTTCTGCTTCCGCCACTCGTCCAAAATCATTACTCACCTTCGAACATTCGAACGCACTTCCGCTTGTACTCACCAATCAATTAGACCACGCATCCGTAGGCAATGCCATCAAAACCTAAACAAGACGACCATCGAAAATATCAATAGTTTAGCTTAGAGCGCCCGCATAGAGCCAGTAAGTAGTTATAAGATTTCTTCATTTCTGTCGTACCTAAGTTAAGCGTTTTTATACCTAGTTTTAAAATACCATTGGATAAATAATAAAAAAAAATGCCTTTTAAACTAAACTAAAAACTAACGACGACCATCGTCCTGGAAGTTCATCGGGGCTATCGACCTCCAATCAATTGCCCACCACTAATCTAGTCCCATTCCCGTGAGTGACTAATAGAATTAAGTCTCGTCACACGTGTCTCCAACGCAGTTATTTCAATTCGATGGCACATAGATTTCAGACACGTCTCCACTCTGCACGTCCAAAAACCCATTGACCAAGGAATTAAGGATCTACACTGAGGAGAAGAACCAGAAATCGCGCACCCAAATGTATCCAAACAAATGTCCCGGACAGCCGAGACGACTATTTAGACCAGAAACGTCGTGTCCGTCACAGAACTGGTCTCTGTGTCGCTGAGATGATGACAACAGAATGCGAATCTGACTCCTGAGCGGCTCATCTCAGCTGCTACGCAAGGTCCATAAATTTCTCATATTATCTTTTGGCTAGCTCCTGCCCCCGTCACCGCCCTGGTCACATTGACGACGGCCGACGGGACACAATTATGTATGCTGCCGTGCTATTAGAGGAATTTTATACTTTTCGCAGTAATTGACTTTGAGCCGCTCTGCGCGACATTGCGCCCGGTCGGAGTGCGGCAGTCCGGCCGATGGTGGTGCTTCTTGTAAAATTCCCCAGCAGGTATCGCATGTCACAATATTATTATAAATGACATTTCACGTATTGAATTACATGCATTACGTATCTGCATCCATACGAAGTGGCAGTTTATGGAGCGGCCGGCGGACGAGCGCGTACGCTGTTTGCTTCTTTTGTCCGATGTGCACAGTGGATGTGCACTCGTAGGCAGGTACACCTCCTAGGTGGCATTCGTCGCTGTCGCAGACAGCCGCACTGGCGTCAGTGTCGGTAATACCGGTAGGAGAGAGTGCACTTGTTGGCGCTGCTGTGGCTGCTGCAGTGGTTGCAGTTGCTGCGACCCGGCTCGAAGGTGATGTGCTTCCGTACTGTGACAGGATCTACTTCATTAAGGGTATCTCTTATCTCTCGATCTGACATTCGCACATGGTGAATAAAATGCATTGCTTTCAGATAAAGTTCAGAGCACTTGTCAGGGTTCCCCAGTCGCGGGCGACTTTTGCTGCGAAGCCTCTGTGCTTGCTGCCTGTCAGATGTCAGGCGGTTTGATGTTTTTATTTCAGATGTTGTGTTCCCTTGTGCGAGACAAGTTGACAGGCGCTGCTGACAGGGATTATCAGTCATGGCGGGGACTTTCGGGCGATAATGAGGCATGAAATTTGTTCACTTTGGCTTGAGTCAAGCAAGGCAAGTCTCACCTTGGGACTGGTTTTGCTATCCAATTACCGCCACTGTCTGTCGCTCTGTCTGTCTAGAGGATGGGCACGGCTTTTTGAAGTCTAAGATGCTGTAGGGTGACTCAGTGAGATAGTTTAATGGTTTTCAGTGAAATAAAAGAAACACGTAGGTGGTCGTCGGTTTTAGTCTTAGACTGAAGGTTTTCAGGACTGCATCATTTCCAGTTCCTGACGACACTCGAAGATTACCAATTGTCAGGGAGAAACTCTCAAATATAGCCGTTCGGAGTCGGCAATGAACTGTAGGCCCTCTGGACGCATGAGAGTCATACTCTTGGAGTTGCCACTTGTCCATTGTGGACTGTTGCGACATCCAATTTGCCTTCACGCAGCTCAGGGGAACAGGGTTAAGTGTCTGCTTTAAATTGATCCTTTCACGAGGCAATTTAAGGCTGATACTGATCCTCGTTTCACAACGTATTGCCGGTAATGCTTGAGGCGTGAAGTTGTGAATTTTAAGAACTTGTTTGACATCCTCTAGATTCAATAGTAAGACTTTTCGTGTTAGAATCCAGTCGCATTTAACTGGAGTCAGTAGGGATTCACCAGCTCAAACAGCAAGAAATAAGGAACCGGAAGTCAGAATGGCGAAGAACGGTGCCGCCATACGTGGACGGTCCAGCTTAACTCGGCATCTCGCAGAAGTCCTTCATTTTTTAAAGATACCACAGGCTGAATATCGTGGTCCCCGGGGGTAGTGAGTAAATGCGTTGACTCTCACGCCAAGGTTCCAGGTTCGATTCCCAGGTGGAACACCTCGCATTTTATCACCGCACCACCTCTTTTAAGTTGATGACAAGACTCAAAGAGTACCAATTGCCTATTCGGGTTCGCAGTCGGCAAAAGATTGTAGGTCACTTCCACTCATGAGAAAACAGTAGCACAACACGAGTAGTTGTTCCAGAAGCTTGGCCCTGGTCCCTTGCGGGCTGTAGTGCAACCCAGCCGTCAACCCTTATAATGCCTAACTGACCCTGCACTTCTCAGCACTTGAAGAGAGACTCAAACTGGACATTAAAGTCTTCCCCGCCCAGGCACTTCCTATGGTATTGCATTCCCAAAAGAACCGGGGCTTGAGGTTCTTTCCCCTCATGGCTTCACCTCTCTTGAGCAATCTCAGGGAGTACCTCTTGCCTTTGAAAACTCTTTCGTCCATCGAAACTGCCTTCAACTGTTGGCGAAACATTTTCTTGGAAGACAAAGCAGTCAAAAGTTGTTGATAGCTGAGGATGCTATTTGAACTGTAGCGGTGGCTACACCATCACCTCTCCATTCGGAAGAGTGCCATTTAAAGCGCGCAACAGAGAACGTCGTCACTTGAGACTGCGCGTAACCGTAGGCAACTTGATATTTGTTGAACCCCAATTCCAATGCAAGAAGTCCCACATCAGTTCAACTCTTATCAAGAAAAAAAAAAACACCACCCACACCCTATGCCATTCATCTCTAACTAGGTTACGTCAAATTCGAATGCAAAACAGCAGCTGACCCAAATCCCAGCCGTCAGGAGCTCAACCTCAATCATACTGCAACCGACAGCATTCCCACAAACGTCAAATCGCTTTCAATCCACCAGCTACCCCCTTCTTCGGGTTCACTGACTTTCCAGCCATATTCCCATGATTATCTGCACACTCACTCCCAGGGCCTCACTCGCTATCTATGCTACGAGAAGTTCGCACCAACAACAGCGGCCACCACCAGCACCAGCAACAGTAATAGAAAACTAAAAACGAGGCAAATTAATAAATAAACAAACTCGAATATCGCAAGGCTCGCTCTTATCGAGAAACTCCCTCGCCAAACGTCAACGTCGACATTAACGCAGTGCACGGCGACGTTGCAAATTCGCCACTCGCCACTCGGCAATCGACACACTCGACTCTCCGCGCAGCTAGCACCACGATGACGTGTCAGCCGCTGTCAGCTTTGACGGTTCATTGAACGATGCCGAACGCACTGGCCAGCACGCGGAGCCACCAAACAAAAACTCAACGCAGAGTAGATACCGATTCGATTTAATAAAAGCAATTATAACAGAACAATTGTACGTGCGTTGCGTAATTAAGCAATTACTCAGCAGGTGTTGCAAGGGCGATTGTGGACATAACACAGAGCGAAGCAGCTTGTGCCAAGATCAGCGCGAGTCGCGCCTACTGAAGTGGATTAGGTGTAGAAGCAGCGGGCGGAGGGTGGGGAGGCGGGATGGGGTGCTGATTAAATGCCTTGCTTGCGCGATATACATTTACATTACAAATTTAATTTCCGGTTCGAATTTCTGCATACGACTGATGGAAATTTTGAGATTTTCACGTTGTCCGTTGAACGTTGTACTGTACGCGAGAAAATTTTGTTGTCGGTTGGTTTGAGGAGCTTCATTTCGTCACGGGTACTTGAAGTTTGACTTCCTTGTGAATAATTTGCCGGCAATTATGTTTTTTGTGGTTTGGAAGGATGGATGCAACTGATCTTCGCGCACCTTGCGGGAACGATATTATTCCTTGATAGAAGACAGGGTTCAAGAAATGATTAAATCTCGTCTGAGGACTGTCTCCTAGGCGCTTCCATGTTGGATAGTACGCCGACTGCTACATGGGGGGTGTAGGTTCGAAAATTTCGACTAATCTTCAATTTTTCACAACTTTTCTCACTCGTGTTGCTCAAGAAGTACGTCCCCTTGGGGCCTAAGGCCCTGTAAGAGGATACAGGAACTACCTACTCGTCATTCTGTGTGGCATCTCGCAATGAGTTTCAGATCTCTCGAACTCTTCCCTAGCATTCGGGAATCCTCCTCTACTGTCTTGCGCCATGTACATACTTCCTAGTCGACCCTCTGCCCTGGGTAGACAGATTTCACTGCATGACATGGTTTGCTATGGAATTGTCGCCTTTTCAGAGGGTATGACCACCTCTCACTGCCACCTACGCCTTCAAATGATAGAGTGGTGGTTTGTTTTTGAAGTGTTGATCTTAAGTCACAACACTTAAGATGGCTAGGCCATGTAGAGCGTATGGACACTACTGCTCCGGCCCGCAAAGTCTTCGAATCTGAGCCATTGGGACAACGCAACAGGGGACGGCCCAGGCTAAGGTGGAGGACACAAGTGGAGAAGGACCTCAACCAACTTGAAGTGCGCAACTGGCGGCAGGTGACGAAAGATCATGCTGGCTGGAGAGGCATGCTGGTGGAGGCCCAGAAGAAGAAGAAGAAGAAGATTTTAAATCGCACGGCGTAAGGCCTTCTCACCACATTTGCTGCCATTTGGTGGAGGTCTAGTCACTGTGTGAGAGCAGGCACAGGTCGTCTTGATGACTTAGATCATCAACACCTATTCTTCTGATAACTTCCCTCTGAGCAGAACGCGACGTTTAAAGTCGCCTTACGCGCGTGGTGCCCATGGCGTAGTGGGTAAGTGCGTCTGCCAATTGGTCAGTCAAAGAGTACTAATTGCCTATGAAAAGCTTATCAATCCTGGGCCTTCGAAGTTGGCAGAAAACTGTCATGTCCTCTCCGCTCATGAGAAAACAAAAGTAGGCGCAAATGGCGTCGAATTCTGTTGGTCTGGCTCAGCAAATTTGAGGCACAGGTAGAAAGTACGTTTTTTTAAATTTGCTTAAAAACTTGTGGGTATTCAAATTTTCAATGTCAATCATGAACGTACTGATTATTGTAATCTGTGAACTTTAGCCATTTTCCGTTGAGCTTTTCTGGCTCCAATCGGTCGGCCAATTTTTTCCTTTAAGAGATTATCAAAGGATGCAAAGTCCAGTACGATCGTGTAGGGTGGATCGAACAAAACTGCACAACCCGTCCCCGTCATATTGTACCAGATTATCCAAAATGTGTGTAGCCTAGCATTGTCATGATGATAGATAACTTCTCTTTCCTTTGGTCAAATCTGATCTCTCACTCTATCTTAACTGCTTCATTCAAGTCAAGTGTGTACGGAATTGACCAATTCAACGCTATCTAAAAGCTCATGATAGACATTTTCTATTCCACACCTTCTAACACCTTTACCATAAAATTGTTCGCTCTCAATCTAGGCTTTGAATTTATTTGTCGTCGAACACCTGATTTTGACTGTGATCGCTTGCTTTGGGTATTCTCATATTAAATTACTTTTTTATCACCGATATTGAATAGTCTTAAAAAAATGTTTGTTTTTGTTACGTTTAAGCAGTGTAGTGTAGTTCGATAAGTAGGCTACTTATTTAAAATGATGGTGATCTGTTCAGTACCCCTTTGCCCAGAAGCTGAATTCAGCTTTTACTCGAAGGAACGCATCGGTTACATCAGTATTGTGATAACATTCAGCCCCAACTTTGACCAATTTCCTAGTACCCTACTAGAAACAAAATCCCCACCACTAAACATCCTACTGGCTTTCGCTGTGGTAAGTACGTTCGTTTGTAGTTCTGAGGGTGATCAGCTACATAGCCCCCACTCGCCCTACCTTGACTTATTGTTATCCGCTGTCGTTCAGTGTCAGCCCTCACCAGGTAGAACTGAGAAAGATGTTCGTAAGACAAATGCCTTCGTGCGTGCCTCTGGATGCGCATCCAAGTCCGAATTCAATAAATTCTATCCCAATGAAGAATTGTTTAGGATAGGTGATTTAATTATGAAGTTGATTAGAGGTAACAACTTCGAACAACAGTCTGGGGCCTACTACCCCAGAAAAAAAAAACTCTGGAAAGTGCGCCTTAGTGGCTTTATTCCGCCTGAAGCCTTCAAATATTTGGACGCGAAAGACATAAGATAGACATAAGATAAGATAGCATATCCAATAATCTCCCACGACGCACTCAAGGCTGCAGACAGGAGACTCGAATACGATCGGCGAGGATCTTTTTAAAATTAATTTTATTTGAACACGATGGATTTCAATTAACGAGTGCTTTTCAAGGAAGCGTGACTCTTAGTGGAGTTTCATCATCATCGTCATCTTCTCTAACCCGCATGTTCCAGTAAAGGGGCCGCGGGGGTAATACACGCACAAGCTCCTGATCCTCTGCCATCAGGAGCTATTCTCAAGCGCAACCAGGCGAGATAATGGATTTGATCCAACTTCCTCGTCCTGGGTCTGCCGACGTGTCGATGGTGAGTCATGATGAAGAGAACATCCGTACCCGTCTGGCCAAGCCAATGAAATAAAGCCCTTTCCGTCCAGTTTCTCAGCTTATCCCCCAAAGGCACGGAGAATTCTCCCCACAGCAGCCTGTATTCGCGATCTTCTTCTTTCGGCAAGGCACTGCCTGAGTTCGAAAAGACACTGAGTTAAAAACCGATAACTCGACTTTGGCACCAAGCTCGGCATTTCTTATTGCTGCTCTACCAAGCGCTTCAAAATTTATCTACCTCAGCCAATCCTACAAGAAAGCTCAGTGTTGCTCCTCCCATCACTCCTGAAAATGACTACGAGATATTTAAACTTCTCCACCTATTTCAATGGGACTGCACTAACATTCAGAGTGCATTGGACAGACGTTTTGGAAATTACCATTATTTCGGACTTGTCCACGTTCACCTTCATACCAACCCTAGTGAAGTTTACCTGATTGATTTTACTTTTGTTTCAGTTCCTCGTTCTTCAGAAGCTTCTATCTGTCCAGATTGTCTGTTGATTCTCAATTCAGTTGATTGGTGCCAAATTAACAATTTTGAGTATTCTCGTCATTGACAGCTGTTGTCCTATTCTCCCTCTCCTGTCGACCTCATTCCTTTGCACATTAGACAATTTGAGTACCTGGGTGTTCAAAAAGTTTCTCAAATTACTTCAACACCCTCGTCTTTTCTGGAAGTCAAAACTGAAAATGTTGCAAGTCTTCCTTCAAATAGCTTTTCAAAAAAAGAAACAATTTCCTTAATATGTGCGACCGCTATGGATATTCCTGTCAGTATGCAACCGTAGAAGAACTGATGCCTCATATTATGGACCTCTACATCCAACTTTGGCGGGCGTCACCTCATGACTCACTCGAATAACTCATCTTCCATCAGAAATTCCTCCACCCGTCCAAGTGTCAGCACCAATGCGCAGCTTGCGTACCTCTCCAAATCAGTCAATAATGTTTATTCATCTGATGAGTCGATTAGAAGTCCAAACTCCTCGGTCAGGAGCGTACTTCACCGGAATTTCAAGGCCCAAACAATCATCGAATCAGGTTTGTGTGCTTGGACGTCCTCATACAGTCGGCGACGCACGCAGTTCTGAATACCTAGGATCCACAATCAGCCCGAATGACAGCACAAGAGCTTAATCTCCAATCAGAGCGGCGGCAATCCTAGCCGCGACACCAAAATGAAACCGAACCGCTTGCGCGCGTCCACTTTGATTGCTTTCCACGGGCTGTCACAGTCGCAGAAAATATTTGTTTTTGTCGTCTTCTTTCGGGGATTAACAGTGAGCTTAAGCTGAGGCATCTTCCCGCTGCCATCTGAGTCGTTAGATAATCTCCCGATCTATCTTCCCCGAACCATCTTGTGTCAACATTTCTTTTTATTTCCCTCCAGCCACATGTGTATCCATCGCATCCATCTCGGTGTCGTCGCGCTGCGTCGCGTCCCGGTCGTACACTTCTATTTTTATAGTGTGCGCCGAACAAGTATCTCCTCTGCATCTGACCAAAGTCACACAAAAGCACGAGTGTAAATTGTAAATTTTTATGTGCCATTATCATATTTTATAGAAGAAGATCCTTATCTGGGCGGGCATACCTACACGAGGGACGCGAGAGCGCGCGCGCGCGCGTTCTTTTCTATTTCTCTCTCCTGAGTTTCGTTTCTTTCTCTAGTGTGGCCCAACCCTGCTGCTGCTGCTGCTTTCCTAACCACCACCAGTACGATCACGTCGAAAAGAAGCAGCAGAAGCACCAGCCCCAGCACCAGCAGCAGCAGCAGCGCAAAAACGAAGAGAAGACTGTCTCGCAGTGGACCCAGGGTTAATAGACCCCATCCACCGGATCATCGTTTTGCGTATTTTATTTAAATAATATTTTTTCTCCGCTTCTTCTTGGCGGTTTTTTTGTGCTTCGTGTGTTTTCGCGCCAAAGTCGCGGGGAGGCGCGCTTGGGTCTAAGGCCTAGGCTTAGCTGGGCCCAACAAAAGACTTGCATACGCTTAGCACTCGATTAGAATTTAAATTGGTTTTCGGTTTCTTCGTCTTTTTTTTCGGATTTTTCTTTTTTTTTTGGTATCTGCGCCTTTATCCGACCACGCTGAGGCTTCTTTGGATTTTATTTAAAATTTTACCCACGAGCCGTTAATGAGTTTTTTGTTGTTTCTTGTTTTTTTTTTTGTTGCTGCTGCTGGTGGTGGTGGTGGTGCTGTCAAGACCCTTCCACTGGGTCCGTGGTAATGGATGTTGTCAATCACGTGTTACAGATACTGGATGGAGACACACTGTTCCCCCATGCCACTGCCACCGCCGTCGCCACCATCGCTGCTGGCTGTGATGTGGTAGGCGGTGCAGGTCGAGTTGGCCGTTGTGGAAGCAGGTCCATTGTTGACATTACCCCAGAAAGTGGGAACGCAGACGCGGATGCGAACAGCGACGGCGGTGACGCGGTCAGCAGAGCTCTTTATTAATTAGCGTGTGAGGCAACTTGTAAGGCGGTTGTAAGATTTCATCATCACACCGAATTAGTGAGAGCCAGAAGCGGATAGAGTTGTCGCGGTCTGCGGCAAATATTTCGAAGATTATGGGAAAGATACATAAACTCGTGCGCGTCCGCAAGGGACAGTCACCCAGCAACGATTTGGCCACGACGACTTGGGCCTCTGGCAGCGCTTCTCGTCTGAGCCTAATCGATGGCCAACGGCATATGAAATTAAAATGGGCAGATGCCGCGTATCTGTCTTCCAAAAAAAAAATGTCATCGGAAATCGAAGCCAAATAGCGGCTTCAATGGCGCACCAATTTTTTTGGCTTTTCACTCCAAACCGCTTTGTCTCTGATTAAGGAGTCAGTGGACTTATTGACTGGAGACATTTGAGAGTGCAAAAATATGGCGCTGTTCCTGTGCATTTGCAGGCCATAAGTATCCACTTCTCTTGTCACTCAGCGTCGGACGGAGTGTCGTAGATTGAGGAAACACGTCTCTTCCCTAAGGACAACCATTGTCGCATGCGCAATGAAGCCAATGAGGCATGAGAACATTTGTTATGTCAATTTAAATGGCTATGCAGAACACGTTTACAACACTTAGACAAACCATATCTCACCGTGAAGAATTGCTTACAGCTCACTCAGAGACACAGTCATGTGCGGACGCATGGGTGACTTAATGGGGAAAAGGAGATGTCACAATAGTTCCTAATGGCTGCGGAGCAGAAGAGCCAGCTCTGATTGAACAATCTGCAGTTCTAGTCACGAAATCACTGCGTCACATCCGGCGCAGTGTGTTCTGAGCTATTCTAACGAGTTACGGATAGTGGCCCACAATCAGAAGCGCTTTGGTGGCAGCATCAGTTGGCTGTAAGTTGTGCCGAAATAAACGAACAGGGAAGCAACGCCAACGACTGAAGACTGAAGACTGAAGACTGAAGACTGAAGACTGAAGACTGAAGACTGAAGACTGAAGACTGAAGACTGAAGACTGAAGACTGAAGACTGAAGACTGAAGACTGAAGACTGAAGACTGAAGACTGAAGACTGAAGACTGAAGACTGGAGACTGAAGACTGAAGACTGAAGACTGAAGACTGAAGACTGAAGACTGAAGACTGAAGACTGAAGACTGAAGACTGAAGACTGAAGACTGAAGACTGAAGACTGAAGACTGAAGACTGAAGACTGAAGACTGAAGACTGAAGACTGAAGACTGAAGACTGAAGACTGAAGACTGAAGACTGAAGACTGAAGACTGAAGACTGAAGACTGAAGACTGAAGACTGAAGACTGAAGACTGAAGACTGAAGACTGAAGACTGAAGACTGAAGACTGAAGACTGAAGACTGAAGACTGAAGACTGAAGACTGAAGACTGAAGACTGAAGACTGAAGACTGAAGACTGAAGACTGAAGACTGAAGACTGAAGACTGAAGACTGAAGACTGAAGACTGAAGACTGAAGACTGAAGACTGAAGAGTGAAGACTGGAGACTGGAGACTGGAGACTGGAGACTGAAGACTGGTGACTGAAGACTGAAGACTGAAGACTGAAGACTGAAGACTGAAGACTGAAGACTGAAGACTGAAGACTGAAGACTGAAGACTGAAGACTGAAGACTGAAGACTGAAGACTGAAGACTGGAGACTGAAGACTGAAGACTGAAGACTGTAGACTGTAGACTGTAGACTGAAGACTGTAGACTGTAGACTGAAGACTGTAGACTGAAGACAGCAGACTGAGGACTGAAGACTGAAGACTGAAGACTGAAGACTGAAGACTGAAGACTGAAGACTGAAGACTGAAGACTGAAGACTGAAGACTGAAGACTGAAGACTGGAGACTGAAGACTGAAGACTGAAGACTGAAGACTGAAGACTGAAGACTGAAGACTGAAGACTGAAGAATGAAGACTGAAGACTGAAGACTGAAGACTGAAGACTGAAGACTGAAGACTGAAGACTGAAGACTGAACACTGAAGACTGAAGACTGAAGACTGGAGACTGGAGACTGGAGACTGGAGACTGAAGACTGGAGACTGAAGACTGAAGACTGAAGACTGAAGACTGAAGACTGAAGACTGAAGACTGAAGACTGAAGACTGAAGACTGAAGACTGAAGACTGAAGACTGAAGACTGAAGACTGGAGACTGAAGACTGAAGACTGAAGACTGTAGACTGTAGACTGTAGACTGAAGACTGAAGACTGAAGACTGAAGACTGAAGACTGGAGACTGAAGACTGAAAACTGAAGACTGTAGACTGTAGACTGTAGACTGAAGACTGTAGACTGTAGACTGAAGACTGTAGACTGAAGACAGCAGACTGAGGACTGAAGACTGAAGACTGAAGACTGAAGACTGAAGACTGAAGACTGAAGACTGAAGACTGAAGACTGAAGACTGAAGACTGAAGACTGAAGACTGAAGACTGAAGACTGGAGACTGAAGACTGAAGACTGAAGACTGAAGACTGAAGACTGAAGACTGAAGACTGAAGAATGAAGACTGAAGACTGAAGACTGAAGACTGAAGACTGAAGACTGAAGACTGAAGACTGAAGACTGAAGACTGAAGACTGAACACTGAAGACTGAAGACTGAAGACTGTGGGACCTGAAGACTGTGGACTGTGGACGCGTTGAGGTCCCACAAATTGAAAGGGGCAAATTTTCTGGCTGATTTGAAATTTGACAGATTTACGGGCCCCCTCCACTATATGTTGGTGTTCTCCTTTGAAATGAGAGGAGGAGGCGGAAGAGGTGCACTGGGACAGAGTGTGTGTTCCGCTCATTTTGAAAGAAATGAACATGATCATGGGTGTTAAGGCAGAGAAGGGGCGGTTCCTTAGGCACCTTCTGCAAGTGACTATGTCTGTCGGGTCATCCAATGGGGAAATTTTTGGTTGTGTCAGTTTCTTAAAGCCCACTCGCTGATGGCACAGCTTTTAAATCACAGTGCATGGATATGCAGTCTAACAACACGTTTGGTCCTCGGAAATTTAAGTCCAGAGTGGTTTAGTCATCAACACCTCTACATGGAGGTAATGAAAGTTCTCCCGCAGTCGGATAATGTTGACTTCATGGCATTGACAAGAACCCGGCTTTTCCTTGACCACAACTTATGGTTTGTGATTCATATCTCTTCGTACAAAATGCATCTGACCTAGGATCCACTATCAAACCGTTGCATTTCTAAGCAAATAGAAAGGAAGCCATTGGGACCTTTAAAGCTAACACAGCTCGTGCTATGCACTCATGTATTGTGCGAACTTTTGTTTTTGATCGAGCCCAGGTGTCCTTTGCTTACTACCGACATCGAGAGGCTGAATCAGGGAGTCTCTTAAAGGACAGGTGATATACTTTGACCGAAAACTGCCGGCGCGTAACCAGACCAGAGAATTGGAAAAATCACTTATGTCGACTTACGAAAGGCGATGACGAACCAAAATTCTGCTGCCAGACAGAGTCTTGCATTCAATCTGGATGACGATGGGCAAGAATTCCGTCCCCGCAACTTAGGCAAAGGCCAGATACCAATTTCGAGACTGAAGTCGAACAATGCAGCTGGATCTGTCAAACTCTCTGCAGAATTCTTTAAGACAGTTGGAGATGAACTGGTTGGATGAATGCAAACAGCTCTTCTGTAAGGTATGGTCGCAGGAAAGCATTACCAATGAGTGGAGTCCCCGGTCCCGGCCAATAAGAAAGAAAGCCCCTACAGCAGGACTAACTACGGAAAAATCTGTCTCGCGCCCAAAATTCTCTCTGTCGTTCGGGATTAACCGTTCGTTAACAATCTAAAGACTCCTTACCAGTTTCAAGGGAAATCCACCACAGATCAGTTCATCCCACTGTGACAGATCGTAGAAACGACTCAAGACGTGTAAACCGACACCCACTACCTTTTTGTCGGTTTTAAGCCTGCATTTGACAGCGTGCGTAGAGACGAGCTATACAGTGCGATGTCTAGTTCTGCCATTCCTACCAAACTCCTAGGATTGTGTACGATGACGATGGAGAGCTCTTATTTCCCCGTCAAGGTCGGTAACAAACTCATCCAGATCTTCAATTTCAAAAAAAGTGTAAGAAATGGTCTTCTTCAGAAGAGCGTGCCAAACCCGCTAGTCAATGTCAGAGGCAAGATCTTTCAAAAGTCCTTTCAGTTACCGGCTCGGGTGATGACATTGATGTAATGAGACGAGCCATCAACAAGTCCTTTCTTCTTCAAGCTTCAAGTTGGTTGAGGTCCCTCTACACTAATGTGCACCACCTTTGCCTAGGCCGTCCGCTGTTGCGTTGTCCCAATGGCATACCATCGCTGGGAGTGAAGACTGAAGACTGAAGACTGAAGACTGAAGACTGAAGACTGAAGACTGAAGACTGAAGACTGAAGACTGAAGACTGGAGACTGAAGACTGAAGACTGAAGACTGAAGACTGAAGACTGAAGACTGAAGACTGAAGACTGAAGAATGAAGACTGAAGACTGAAGACTGAAGACTGAAGACTGAAGACTGAAGACTGAAGACTGAAGACTGAACACTGAAGACTGAAGACTGAAGACTGGAGACTGGAGACTGGAGACTGGAGACTGAAGACTGGAGACTGAAGACTGAAGACTGAAGACTGAAGACTGAAGACTGAAGACTGAAGACTGAAGACTGAAGACTGAAGACTGAAGACTGAAGACTGGAGACTGAAGACTGAAGACTGAAGACTGTAGACTGTAGACTGTAGACTGAAGACTGAAGACTGAAGACTGAAGACTGAAGACTGGAGACTGAAGACTGAAGACTGAAGACTGTAGACTGTAGACTGTAGACTGAAGACTGTAGACTGTAGACTGAAGACTGTAGACTGAAGACAGCAGACTGAGGACTGAAGACTGAAGACTGAAGACTGAAGACTGAAGACTGAAGACTGAAGACTGAAGACTGAAGACTGAAGACTGAAGACTGAAGACTGAAGACTGAAGACTGGAGACTGAAGACTGAAGACTGAAGACTGAAGACTGAAGACTGAAGACTGAAGACTGAAGAATGAAGACTGAAGACTGAAGACTGAAGACTGAAGACTGAAGACTGAAGACTGAAGACTGAAGACTGAAGACTGAAGACTGAACACTGAAGACTGAAGACTGAAGACTGGAGACTGGAGACTGGAGACTGGAGACTGAAGACTGGAGACTGAAGACTGGAGACTGGAGACTGAAGACTGGAGACTGAAGACTGAAGACTGAAGACTGAAGACTGAAGACTGAAGACTGAAGACTGAAGACTGAAGACTGAAGACTGAAGACTGAAGACTGAAGACTGAAGACTGAAGACTGAAGACTGAAGACTGAAGATTGAAGTGAAGACTGTATATTCCCTCGGCATGGGTATGCGTATGGAATGGACCGTCCTTTCAGCTTACTACTCTTCGATTTCCCACAAAAATCCGTCGAATGATGAAACAAAGAAGATCGCTAAAGCCAAGTCAATGCCCTTTACAGCCTCATCCTTATCGCAAACCCATCCCGGACATCTGAAAAGTGTTCGCAAGTGATTATGTGTACTTTTCCGTCACTGCCCACCGACATCTCCACTCACTTCAGCGCAAGTCAAACAGTCCCCCCCCCCCCGCCGTACGCCTCTCTTTGATTTCAGTTCGAATCAAACCAGTTTTCCTTCAATCCGAAGCGAAAGTCAAACCACCACACATCCGATTATCGTAGATCAGTTGGAAATTGGACCGGGAAACGATTTCATCTGAAAATGGTTATGTTGGCCGGAAACAGAAATTCGTTGACCTGTCCTAACTAAGAATTGTAATGCTCCATGCACATGCGAGCGGCCACACTCGAACCGACTAGACTAACTAGACCAGCATTTCGAACTCGTTTCGAGTGTGTTTCTTTTTCTGATTTCATTTTTATCGGTTACAACTGCACGCGCACGCAGCGACGGTAATCAAAATCGTGTTTCCAGGCACACATATGCACGCGTACCAGCGTGTGTATATCTTGGCAGCTGAATCAATTGCTGAATACGATCTTTCTTCTATTTTATTATAACGAGCCAAAGCACATTAGTGTCGGAACCGACCCAATAAAAACCATCCACGAATATGTTAAAATTTTATTGCATCGTCGTTTGTTCGGCGACGGCAGTGCTGGCCGCGGTGGCGGTGGCGACGGGGAGTGAGGAATATTTTTAAAACACAGAAAATCTCTCTCGTCCGTTCAGCGGGGGTAGTCGAAAGTGCAGTCCGAAATAAACTGCGGGCCCTCCCAGTGTTTAGTGCTTAAATGGCTTCGCTGACGAATATGAACAACGTCAATAAAATTTGCCAAGTGACATGCTAACTTACATGACGTCGCGTCACAATATTTTTTGTTTAACGGTTTTCGTCGGCAGGGGGTTCGCGTTGAGGTCCCACAAATTGAAAGGGGCAAATTTTCTGGCTGATTTGAAATTTGACAGATTTACGGGCCCCCTCCACTATATGTTGGTGTTCTCCTTTGAAATGAGAGGAGGAGGCGGAAGAGGTGCACTGGGACAGAGTGTGTGTTCCGCTCATTTTGAAAGAAATGAACATGATCATGGGTGTTAAGGCAGAGAAGGGGCGGTTCCTTAGGCACCTTCTGCAAGTGACTATGTCTGTCGGGTCATCCAATGGGGAAATTTTTGGTTGTGTCAGTTTCTTAAAGCCCACTCGCTGATGGCACAGCTTTTAAATCACAGTGCATGGATATGCAGTCTAACAACACGTTTGGTCCTCGGAAATTTAAGTCCAGAGTGGTTTAGTCATCAACACCTCTACATGGAGGTAATGAAAGTTCTCCCGCAGTCGGATAATGTTGACTTCATGGCATTGACAAGAACCCGGCTTTTCCTTGACCACAACTTATGGTTTGTGATTCATATCTCTTCGTACAAAATGCATCTGACCTAGGATCCACTATCAAACCGTTGCATTTCTAAGCAAATAGAAAGGAAGCCATTGGGACCTTTAAAGCTAACACAGCTCGTGCTATGCACTCATGTATTGTGCGAACTTTTGTTTTTGATCGAGCCCAGGTGTCCTTTGCTTACTACCGACATCGAGAGGCTGAATCAGGGAGTCTCTTAAAGGACAGGTGATATACTTTGACCGAAAACTGCCGGCGCGTAACCAGACCAGAGAATTGGAAAAATCACTTATGTCGACTTACGAAAGGCGATGACGAACCAAAATTCTGCTGCCAGACAGAGTCTTGCATTCAATCTGGATGACGATGGGCAAGAATTCCGTCCCCGCAACTTAGGCAAAGGCCAGATAGCAATATAGAGACTGAAGTCGAACAATGTTGCTGAATCTGTCAAACTCTCCGCAAAATTCTTTAAGACAGTTGGAGATAAACTGGTTGGACGACTGCAACAACTCTTCTGTAAGGTATGGTCGCAGGAAAGCGTTACCAATGAGTGGAATCCCCAGTCCCGGCCAATAAGAAAGAAAACCCCTAGAGCAGGACTAACTACCGAAAAATCAGTCCCGCAATCATGATCCTCTCTGTCGTTTGGCATTAACCGCTTATGAACAATCTGATGGCTCCTTACCAGTTTCAAGGGAAATCCACCACAGATCAGTTCATCCCACTGTGACAGAACGTGAAAACGACTCAAGACGTGTAAACCGACACCCACTACCTTTTTGTCGGTTTTAAGCCTGCATTTGACAGCGTGCGTAGAGACGAGCTATACAGTGCGATGTCTAGTTCTGCCATTCCTACCAAACTCCTAGGATTGTGTACGACGACGATGAAGAACTTTTATTTCCCCGTCAAGGTCGGTAACAAACTCATCCAGATCTTCAATTTCAAAAAAGGTGTAAGACATGGTCTTCTTCAGAAGAGCGTGCCAAACCCGCTAGTCAATGCCAGAGGCAAGATCTTTCAAAAGTCATTTCAGTTACCGGCTCAGATGATGACATTGATGTAACAAGACGAGCCATCAACAAGTCCTTTCTTCTTTTCTTCTTCTTCTCCTTCTTTTTCATCTTCATCTTCAGCTTCACCTTCTTCTTCTTCTTCTTCTTGTGGCGCTACAGTCTGCAACATGCTTCTCCACGATCTTCCGCTTGCTGCCTCCATCTGCACGCTTCAAGTTGGTTGAGGTCCTTCTCCACTTGTGTGCACCACCTTTGCCTAGGCCCTCCTCTGTTGCGTTGTCCCAATGGCAGAACTTTGCTGGGAGTTAAAAAGAACAGACTAAGATTGAGCTGAAGTTAAGCAAGGTGAAAGCAAAGAACATGCTGTCATCAAGAAAGGACACACAGTGTAGACGTCTCGGATTAAGCGACGACTTCATCTACCTTGCCTATGTGATAAAAAAGGACCATCAGCACCGAAATCAAGCGTAGAATTAATCTTGGAACCACTGTTTCCTTTGGCTCACGAGCCAATGAAGCAACAAAGCCCTATATCAAAAGAAAAAGCAGGCTTTGTATAACTCCTTGATAACCCCTGTCCTGCTCCATGACTTGACAACTTACTCTTTGTTTAAGAGGCAAGTGTCACGTGCCAGTTTTGGTCCTGTTTGGCTTGAAGTCATCTGAAGGAGATGATACCACGACGGACTCATCACACTGTACCACGGCATACACTTAGTTAACCGTCTACGACTTCAACACTTTAGAGGGCTAGATCCTGTAGCACTGATGGATAAAATTGCTTCGACCCCAAGATTTGAGCCCAACAAAGTGGGACAACCCAGTAGAGGATTACCTTGTTCGAGATGTCGCATACAAGGACTTCATCACTTGGGGTGCGAAATTGTAGCCAGCTGGTGATAGACCATACTAAATGGAAATGCAGGTTGATTGAGGCATAAGTCCACCCCGAATCGCAATGCCACTCAAAGAAAAAGAAAAAGCATTCCTTGAGCGTTATCAACTCGAAGGAGCTTTGCAACCAACGCTCAGTCCAGGAATAAAACCTACGAACTCTTACATGGCACGATAGCTACTACCCAGTCAACATGTTCTTTTGACAACCCTTAGATCCCACTTTCAAATTGAGGCTAAGGTTGCCTTCCACTGTCACTGCTTTGCTTGTAACCTGCTAGCCTGTCTCCAAACCTGAAGATGGTCATGCTTCAGTCGCAACCATACAAACTTTCGTCAAGACATGGCCAGTCTTGCCCGTTCCACTTTCAGTGACTCAATCTCAGTCTCTATCTTTCCCCCACACCCGCTGCTGAAATATACAAAAAAAAACGAACAAATCGATGACAAAGAGAAAGGCTCATATCCAAGTCACACCTCAGCGCCCATGTACACGTTCACAAATCGGTTACGTCCAGCGAATTACCACGAGCTCTAAATGTTCTCATTTCGGCCACTTCCCATTCAAAATGCTTGTCCCTGGATTAAGAATTTCTCTCCATTCGCCGGCCAGCTCGATAAATTTGCATTCAAATTCCTTAATGCCCAATTCTGGGCCCAATTGAGCGAGCCTTAGTGTCAAGGGCAGACATTTGCCGTGGGTGAATGGCGCCCATGCACGGAATACCAAAGCACCCACGCATAGGGCTTCCCCCGGCCACGTCCTCATGATAAATCAAGTTTGTTACCATTTGTTACATGTTAGGCGATAAAACTCCCATGAATTCCGATCGAGTGCGTATCGGTCCCATTCGAATTCCAATTACAACGCCGATGGGTGTGTCGGGCGCCAATGTGACAGGAAGGAAAGACCTTAAACTTAAACCACTCCACGATCCACCCCGTCTCCTGCTCCAAATCCGTCACATACTCTGAGACTCCGGTCAGCGATGACACTCGTAAACCAATCAACCTTGGATCTTGCAACGCCGACGGAATACCAAGAGACACGCTTAAAATTCTGCCCCGCAAAATCACTTATTAATTTTTACGATCGCGGGCTGAATTTCTGTCTCACACATCGTACATCTCGCGCCCATCCGACGGAAATAGCACATCTGATAAGGACTAATGACTCGCCAATAAAAATTGATTTATGCGCGTCCCATCTGCGGCGACGGGTCACAGGAGATGAAGATACACACTTGTTAACTCGGCCGTATCGATCGTGGCGCTTTTTACAGTCCCATACCGCGCCATAGCGCCCGCTCAAGGCGAGGGCAATAATAAAACATTTATTCGCTGTTGCATTAATTTAGTGCTAGAGCTCGTAAAACCGCTCATAGATGGGGCACACTCCACTCCAGTATCCGTGGCGTTTGGGGCGACATGACTGCTGCTTACTGGCGAGTGATCGTTGGTTTTCTCCGTCGTCGGTGCTTTGCGGTGATTTGAGCAGAAAAAGTGTTTTTCATAAATTTTCCATTTTCCGTATGACCCGTTGAAGTAGGTGAGACACGGGGTGACGATGGCGTGCGCCTGATAACAAACGATCGCGGCCACTGAGTGGAGGAATCGACAACGCGATCGGAGAAGAAGCTTTTTCTTGAGAAGACAGCGGGGGATGGTTGTTAATCGTAAGCCTCCCCACACCTACCCTTGCAATAAAATAACCGTCCGACCCTCCCACACCCCGATCGTAACTCAATTTTTTGACGTTTACTGCTGCATCGTAAGCGGTCGCTATTTTCTAATTTTTCCAATGGGCTCCAGCACTTCCTCCTCAATGGCCATCCGAAGACACGGGAAGAATTAATTTCAACGAAAACCAAAATCACATCCATTAGGTCGGGAAACAACATTTTCTTTTCAGTTTTCATTAGTTTTGATGTTTTCTATCATTCATTCTCATTTCGAGCGCGTCGCGTCGTCTCATGCTGATGATGTGGCTTAAGTTGCGCGCAGACTAACGCATGCGTGGTCGATCTGGTTGTCATGTTGACACGAGTTGTCAGTAATTTGTACATGCTTCGCTGCCCTTTTACATGCGAGCGTAGCAGGTCACGATTCAGAAGTGTTTTATGGGATGTTTCGGTGATTTTGAGAAATGGGCATATTCATTACACATCCACTTGGGGTCGCATGCTGTCGACTGGTTGGCGGGAGAGGGTGGGGAGTGATGATGTTTGACATCTGCGGATACGGCGCATTTACATCTTGAGTGGTTTTCGAAGAGGCAAATGCTGTTTTTGTTGCTGCTTTGGATGTGCTTCGTTGGCAGCGAAAACTTGAAAATAATTAACAATTGTGTTCAAGCGTCAAGCTTAACGCTGTGGCAAGAGACATCACTCAACCAAAGTGATATGTTATTTTTGACAACATATCTCGCTTTTGTCTAAGTGAAAATGCTTGTGATTAGGGAACGAACATTTGACTGTGGTTGGCTGTCGATTTGTTCCTTTCAGACTCAACAATGCCGGACTCACCCTTTCTATTAAAGACATCTCTAGAGGTTGAAGAGATGAAAGGGAAGTTGAATCCATCTGCTTTAAGCTTTGCTCTTGCCTTGCTCTTTCCTTCAGGAGGAAACTCTCTATGGGTGTACTCTAGACGAACGCAGTGAGAAATGTAAGACATCTCCTGCGCTTCGTCGGATACCTAACTTCGTTTGAGCGAGAATCAAGAGCCTAGTCTGGCCAAGAAGTGCTTGATCTCATTGTGAACCTGCCACTTAGTCAAATCCGGCTGGCTTGGACATAATCTCAACTGGAGATCAAAATTTGAATGACTTTTTCCAAATATTTGTGGCCGTAAATTGGCAATAATGCGGCGAATGTTGTTTTCCAATTAGTCTATTGTTTCTGTCTTATCGGCAAGCGACTTTACATATCCCCACAGCAAATAATCAGGAAGCGTTAAAGCACTTCATCTTGGAGGACAATTCATGGGTCTACAACGTAATACAATGCGGCTACCAAACATTTCCTTCAATTAATTAATTTTGGCACAAGCTGTGTGACATGTTGCGCTATCACAGCCACAGCTCCTGCACATCATGGTTATTCAATTGATGATCGAAAACAAAAACATCAGTCAGCATGGCTCTAAAGTTGTCACCAATGAATGTTACCTCCTACCAGCATCGTTTTTAAAGGAGAACGGAGGAATTACTTCACCACTCCAAATAGTCAGCTTTTGTGAATTTAACGGTGTCTCAACATACACTTGGGGATTATTATCACTCTAAATTTGGCAGTTTTGCTTTTAGCAGACACACTTAACCAAAGGTGAGCTTCATAACTAAACAAAATTCGCTTATAAAAATTGGGACCAATGGCAATCTTGTTTTGAGCCAAATTTTCACAGTTTTGAAGTGTTACTCAGATGTCAGTCTGTAAAAAGTTTCAATGCCTTTAACTCTTAAATAACACCCGTTAGGAACAGCGCAATCTTGTTAAATTAAGTTTACTAGAATTTGAAGACCCTTTCCATATATTTTCTGCTTAAAATAAAATGATTTACACTACAACGCACAAGAGGCCAACGCCTAGCTTCTTTAGCACCCGGTCGTGTTGTGCGTGATTTTCTTCTCTTACGGGTGGACGAGACCTTCAGTTTAATGCCGAATTCGAAAGACGAAATTCCAGAAGACTTTTCATAGACAATTGGGACCCTTGCTTGCAGTGTGATCTCTGCAACTCGAAGGAGGTGAAACCGAAATTTCAATTCATTGATCCAACTTTGAGATCCGTCGCAAAATTGCAAAAATCATTGAAGCCATAGCCAACTTAACAAGTTTCTCTTCTTCCTTCAATGGTGTTACAGTCCGGGATGAACCTGGCCACAACCAACATGCCTCTCCAGCACGATCTCGCACCAGCTGTCTCCAGTTGCGCACTCAATGTTGGTTGAAGTCCTTCTCCACTTGTGTCAGCCATCTCAAACTAGCGTCTTCTGTTGCATTGTCCCAATGGCTCGGATTCGAAGATCGGACCGGAGCGGCGGTGTCAATACGGTCTACATGATCTAGCTATTGACCATGCGCATGCCGCCGTACAACCTATAAAGTTCGTCGATGAATCTTCTCCTCCATACGCCATCAACGCAAACAGGATCAATAATAGCTGAACTTTTCTCTCGAAAACACTAAGGGCTTCCTCATTCGGGTTTGGTAGTGTCTAAGTTTCCGTGCCGTAAAAGGGGACTAGGATGATCAAGCTGCTAGTCCTTCGAGAGAGGGCTCTAATACTCAATTAAGCGATTGACAAGCGTGATTCTGTGTTTGACTTCCGTGCTGATGTTGTTGTCCCTATTTACCGCGGAGCCGAGGTAGACAAGGTCCTTCACTACCTTCTGCCTAGTATGACACTCTGTCCGAGACGTCTGTGTTATGTGTCCTTCCTCGATGACAGCATATACTTCGTTTTGCCCCCATTTATCGCCAATCCCATTTTAGCTCCTTTTGCCTCAATGCAAACAAATGTCTCATTAACTGCTCGCTGTGTTCATTTTCCGACTTTATCACATGCCTGCGTCAAACTTGACACCTACGTTTCCTTTTTCGTCAATTTGAACAGAAGTCGATTGCCCACGTTGCTACTTAATTTCTTGACAATCTCTCGCACTGAGAACCCTTTGCTTTTTTTCCCTCAACTAAGTCTTACCAGCAGCAGATCATTTCGTAATATTCTTGTCAACTGAATACAGAATTCTTTTGAACACCATCAGGGGTGTACGGCTTTAACGACTCAATTTAACAGCTCGTGCCTTAAGTTTCGAACGTCGCTTCACTGAATATTGTCAATAAGACATTTAGTGTGAATATTCAGGTTCGATGGCCGTCATTAATAGGTTTTTGTGTGTGATGTACGACCCCTCCCTACACTCAGCGTATACTACACATGTTCGATTATGACTCTGGCCTGGTCGATGCATAAAGAATTTATTTAGTTTTATTGCCGTGGGCGTGGTCGCTTGAATTTATTGATTATCGAATTTTTGCCGAAGGTGTGACAACCTTTCGCTGTGGCAACACTTCAAAACCCGGCAGAACGATTTTACGGTTCGCCCATTATCGCCGATGTTCATAAAATCAGTTAAGGATAATTTGTGCTGATCACACCCGATCACGAACGAGGCAGTTGAGGAGGAGTCGTAAAACATCACATCCAAACGAAAGTGAGAATTGTTGCTGATGTTGTGAGTTGTACGCTGAATGTCAATGGGTCACAATATCTGGAAGGAGGGGGTGTTTTTAATGAAATTTGGCAGACTACGCAGTGTTGCAAATGATGTGATGGATAAGAGGATGAAGACTGTCAAACACAACAAACAATTACTTCTGACTGAAGTCACAAAAGTATTGCGACCACTTTTCACGTGGATTTTACCTGGACAAGTGCGCGTTTTACTCGCAAATACATGGCTCTGTTGTTCTGTTTTTAACAACATTTATTTTACAAACGGTCTTAATAGGCACAACATGAAATTTGAGTAAAATGGTGTGTTACTGGCAACTGTTTCGATGGCAAATGAAAAATATAAAAAAACACAGATGTATGTATATTATACAAAACCCAATCATTTTGCGATGCTCTGTGAATCTTTCGTTTCAATACTCAGGTTTGTGTCCACACACCTCGGTTCGCCACACCAAATGTCTACCCTCACCTTACTCGTTCATCCTATGAACCATTCCTAAGACACAGATGTGAAAGCGTTCGACAGTTCAATCGCATTTACTTTCGTCCATCGATATCGGTAAAAAAAGCCGTGGAAGAAAAAACGAAAAAAAAAGTAATCTTAAGTCCTTTACACCCTCTTCAATGAATGCAAATATTTCTTCAATCTTCAATCAACGTCAATGAAGTCTGTGAAACTCTGGACTGTAGGAGATCGCATCCTCTAAGAAAAATTCAAAAGTAGAAGGCACAGAAACTTGCTCATGACATAAGACAAGCCAATATTTAAAATCCTATAAGCTCAAAACCGGCATCCGCTTATCAATAGACTTCCAATCAGGACACTGTAGACTTGGGGAACCGAAAAGGAAGCAAGTGTTTTTTTTTTCCATTACAGAGCTCATAGAAAACTTCGTTCTCTGTATGTTAGCTCTCTGTATCGCTTAAGACAGCTGATGTTTGCTGTACTTCTAAGGATCGTCTACCAAGTCTACCTTGGATTGAAATTCCTTCCTCCTGTAGTGATTGAAAATAAGTCCCAGAATATGAACTGGGATCTTATGAGGCACTAGCACACAAGAGACACGGCTATTGTTGAATGTCGTTGAAACTACTCGCATTTCTCATTCTGGTTAAAACTGGTTAAAATATAATACTTTGAGCCGGATTTCCTCTGCCGACATGCAATATAAGTTCAGTACATCAAATCTAATCCATTGAAGGCGACATACGAGGGAAACTCTTAAATTTACAAGGCCACAAAACAGGACACAAGAAGCCCAAACTCGGAAATTAAACTAACCTGTCTTAAAAGATTTCTTTAAAACTGCATTTTTTGAATTTCAAAATTCGCACACTTTATCGTTTAACGAACTATGGCCAACACTACTTAAGAGGACCAAATATGGAAATTCCCATTAAGAGGGAAGTTTTGTGATTATTTTAAATTTTTAGATACATCGGTGTAGAAACTGCAAGTGTCTAGTGTCGGCTCTTCCACCTCTCCTCAATTCAGTTGTTTCCTTCATATACTCATATTTTCAATCTTACCTTGGGGAGGCGCAATCTTTCGATTTCGAAGTCTGATATATCTGGTAAAGTTTTTTTTTTTCTTTTCCGGGGATAGGTAGAAAACTTCAACAAGATCCTCTGGAGAACGTTCGTCCATAGAAGTGTGAGCGTTTTGCTCACTTCAACCACCAAGATGTTCCATTCAACAACAGCTAAGTTAGGGATAAGTTTGACGGATAACACTCGAATGAAAGTTCCTGCTAAGACCGCAACAATGGGCGGAAGTAGGCTATCGCACGAGATCGAGGCGCCTCGTCTCTTAAAGTGGGCGAAAGACGTTAGTTTCCTGAAGGGTCGGTTAAGCCGCAAAGTTTGTATGCATTTTCATTTTCAGTTGTCGCTGTGACGTTGTTAGTAAGTGCATGGACCCACACGTTAAGGATCCTAGGTTCGATTTCAGCAATTCTTTCACTGCACCACTTCTTTCGAGTTGCTGACAACACTGAAGGAGAAGTAATTGTCTATGAAAATGCTTCTCAAATCTCGCCATTCGGAGTCGGCAAGAATCTGTAGGTTCCCTCTTTTGGCAAGTACCCTTTGGTCCCTTCTGGGATGTACGCAGTGTCACTCAAATATTTTATAGCAATGTTCTTGACTTCATCTTTCGCTCAGAGATTCGTCGTTATTTCGACCTAACTTTAGGTACATTAGGATTCATTCCAATTTAACTTGAAATTTAACGTTTTTTGAACCAACATTTATTTCTAGGCGATGTGCGTCTAATTTATACTTTCCATACAAATTGTTGTCAGACTTGGTGGATTTCGGTTTTGAAACGAAACCTTAAAAAAGTAACAGACTTTCGAATAAGTTTTGGAAATTCTTTTATGCCAAAACTTGGCGTTAAAACTCCTAAATTTGTTCTGAAAACATTCGCGACTGACAACAGTGATTGTTTAAGAAGTGGTAACTTGCTTCTTAGACCTGCAATATGTTCCTGAATGTTAACTAAAGGTGCCATTCATCACCCGAGCTGAACTGCTCCCGTTCTCAAGTCCAAGATATTTTTTTTTCGATCTTTACTCTTGATATCTTGCCGTTTTTAATGAGAATACTTCTACGAGAAGATCGTGGCCAGAATAAAATAATACTGCGGCATTAACAACTGAATTCGCAACATTGCAGCAGTCAGAGCTAAGCAAATCAAAGAATTTTAAGCTGGTACACGCTTAGACAACACTTTTGAATGGCATTCCAAGAATTACGAACGTACCGCGGTTTTAATTCTTGAGCATGCTGTACGAGGTTCTTAATGGCTCCGTCACGATTTCTCACTTGCCGCTGGAATCTGTTTTATGAACAATTTTATGCATTGCAAAAATTGCCATCGCGTGCAGTTTTCGTGATCGGCGGAAATCGATTGGAATGCGAATTTGTCGCTACTTCTGAGGAGGGTTTTATTCACGACTGTATGTTTATTCTGAAGTTACTTTCGGAAGCACAGTCGGAGTATTTGTGGTTTTGAATTGATCATACTGGCGTGTCACTACATTCCCTTTCCGATTCAGTTTCTGGTCAGAGCCAGTCTTGGACACAGGGAAAGTCGACTGTGTATAAGCGGCGCAGCTGGATCGTTGGTGACCCTGCATCAGGATTGTGCCATAGCTCCATCAACACTCCAGTGCGATTTGAACCGAAGACCATTCGTTTTTGTTCGGGAGATGGCTTCGAGCCTTAAGCATGAGTGTAACCAATCTTCTGCAGTAGAAGCTGTCTTCGCGGTTAGCCTTCAGGTTGCCGATGTGACCCTTATTCAATTAGTGACCTCATTCAATTTAGATTCTATTTAACATTTGTTGTATCCAAGAAGAACTTACACGAAACCACGAACTAGCAACAAGAAAGCTCAAACCAAACAGCAACATTAATAGACTTGGTAACCACCTCACAGGCTGACGGTTTGTAACATCGAAAGAGCCATCGTCATCACAAACCAGAATCATTACATTGCGCGTTACATAATGCGGCCTTTTTTCGGCGGGAATCATAAAACTCGAACGAAATTTTCACAAGAACTCGTAAGATTCGCATCAGAGTCGACTTTCTTTCCACCTCTCGCCCAGAAAAAAATCGAGGAATTCGCCCCTCAAGGACAGAGCATAGACCGACCGAGCACTAGATTCCAAGATTTAATCCGCATAAAAGCGCTTAAGTGGTCTGGTGGCACTTTCTTACACCGTCCGACGGTCGATAAACTATTGGGGCTAACGCACTTAAAGCCCATAATTACCGTCGAGCGTAGTCTGGGGCAGATAAACTCGCCCAAAATCCGGTACTGACCCAGCGATTAAAGTAAACCGTCAGCACGTGTAAGGTTTCTTGAACTGGTTATAATCGACCGCGGGAGAGAGACGCAGCCAAAGCACAAGCCGTCGGATCTGGCCCAGACAAAAAGAAACTGGTTTGCCCAAAACATGGTCACCACGCATAGCGTCTGCCGCGGCCGAGCAGCCATTGTCAATGAGGGCTGTTTCACGCAGCGGTGGCTAGACGTAGTTCGGCTGGAATGTAGGTGGCCAAGTGACACCTCGCCAGGAACACCGTCCCCGGCGAAAGTTGCCTCAAAAACGCGAGTCGGTCTATTTCTGAGAGATTTCGTAAAAATAAATCATTTCGGGATTTATGGCTTTTTAATGATGCCGTCTAATTGAGACATTAGACTCGCCCACAACCCGCTGCCGAAGATGGATGGGGCCGATTCTTTTGGTCTAGACCACTTGGGTGGCGATAAAATCATAAAATCCAAATCACTCCGCCTGACATGAAAGCGTTTTCGAGGAAAGTGAAAACTTCAAAGGACCCTGCCTGTCTGAAAGCGATGCTTCCGTGGGGTTAATCGTGTTTGCATTCATCGGCCCGCAACAGTTTTGTATACCACGGGGAGCAGTCTTTCAAATGACTTCCTGACGGTGAGGACAGCAAACAAATTTTCTCCCCCCCTCCCCCACAAAATATGAATGAACGGCATTTACGATCACAGGCACCGTGAGACATGATCGATGAGAGCACGGTCGGGAATGCATTCCGAATTGTGTCGCGCGTCATAATAGATTCATGCTCTCTGGAGAGTGTTTTGGGCCGCTTTTGTTGGCCGAATGATTTATCGAGTGGTTCTTTCAAGTTTTGTGTTAATATATGCAAAATAGAGAAACCTGGTGAGTCAGCTTGGCACAAAGGGACTCCGGGCAGTGTGGGCACGGGGCCATATTTCATTTGTACCTCTTGGGCGGTTAGTCACTCGTTAGGAGAGACATTAAAAAAGTGATTCGTGATGAGCCTGTTTGGGTTTTGGAAAAATTGCTGAATTAGTCACAGGCGACAGCATTTCATCACTCAGATGAGGCTTGAGTCAGTTGTCAGACTTTTTTTTTTTTGGTCTGCAGAGGTAGATGGAGACATTTGTTGCTTTTCTTTGTATGCTGTCCTTTTGATTGAACGATGATTCGAAGGTGTGGTAGAGAAGTTGAAATGGTGTTATGAAGATGCAAAGGAGATCTTGGTGTAGATATATTTTTGGAATTTGAAGGCTCTGTTGAGTATACACAGAACGAGCCGATCTTAGGAAAAGCTGTGAAATGCCATTTTGAAGGTAATTTCATTACACGCCTCTCATTGACACCTTTGTCCATATGATCTAAAACCTGTAACAAACGATTTTCGCAAACCTCTCTTGAAACAGATTTTTCACTTCAACATCGATCGCCAGAGACAGGAACATCACTTGGCGCTTAGTCCGGACTATATGGTGGATGTGAGCTTCTGAAGAGGAACTATCGGCGAATGTGGCATCGATTTATCCTGATAAAAGGTATCTCCTTTTCTATTTGCCAATGCCGGTCGTTTCTGCTTTCTTCAAATGGTCTAATTTTTGACAGCTCACAATCGAAGAATTCGGCCGTAGGGAGTAGCTCGTAGTAGTCGAGTCTCTGCCATATGCACCACAGGGAAAAACCTTCCTGGCAGTCGATCATGGCTTGGACGCTTGCCCTGACTGATTACCATTCGACAACCACGGTTTTCGCTTGATGTTGTCGTAAGTGATCCAATTTTCATCATTAATTTTCACCCGCTTCAAAAATTGATCGATTTTGCTGTGATTTAGTTAGCAATTCATCGAGTTTTCCTGTATTCGACCGAACTCAAATGCTCCTGTGCTCCTGTGCAATCGAAGCAGAGCTTACATGGCAGTCAACATTTTTGACAATTGTCGTTCCAGAGCTAGCTTCAGCTTTAACCGCGAAATATCCGAAACGGAATCGACGATCTGTTGCAGTACGCGGACCATAAACACTATTCACATCTTTAGCTGTCTGTCTACTAAGACTCGCCATCGGGCATCGGTACCTTCTTTCTGTCTTTATCTATGCCTTCGGCCTTCTGATGTTACCTAAGTTCGATCACTTTCGCTAAGACTTGTCTGGGTCCCGGCACACCACGGGCTTACCGAAGAGAGATTGCCGATGAACTTGCTAGGCAAGGATCAAAAGAGGCATACGTTGGGACTACCCGCTTCCTTGGTAAGGGTATCCATCGACGATTGGTTCTCCCAATAGCACAACCAGAGATGGCATGACTCTCCAGGATGCAGGCTGACCAAGTGCATGCTGCCAAACGTCAGCAAGAAATCCGCGGCTTTTCTGTTTTTCTTTTTATAATAAAGACGGCAGACGACTTGTTGGCATACAAATGGGACACTTGACCTTTGCTAAGCACATAAGCACACTTGAACTTAGTGATGGTACCGTATGCGATGTCTGTGAAGAAGGTGAAGGCACATCAAAGGACTTTCTCTCACATAGGCGGCGGCTGTTTGATGCTGAAAATCTAAGCTCTCTATCACAGAATCACTTGTTGGTTTTCTTTCTGAAGACTAAGGAATTATATTAAATGTAGGTTACTACCCTGATCGCTCCAGTGCAGTGTTGACCTACCTTCAAGAAAAAAGCAAAAAATTTGATCACATCAGGGTTCTCGAAAAAACTTAGAGCTGCTGAACTTTAAGTACTGGCGGCAAGTAGGTAAGATTTGACATTTCAAGGTGAATATAATTACGCCTGAACAACGCTTCAAAATAGTGCACATTTGGCGCAAGTCAAGATTGCCGTTGATGCCAATTTTACCTACCTTTTGGCTGAGTGGATCCGCTGAAAAACAAGACCGCCGTATTTTGGAGTGATGATAATCCTCAAGTGAATGTTGAAACACCGTTACATTCACCAAAACTGACAGTTTTGTCGGATTTATGGGCTGTTAGAGTAATGGGTCCGTACTTCTTTAAAAACATTCAATGGTGACCACTTTAGAGCCACGATTACTGACTTTTTTATTCATCAGTTGAACAACCATGATCTGCAGGAGCTGTGCTTGCAAAAAGATGACGCAAAATGTCACACAGCTTGTGCCAAAATAAATTTATTGAAGGAAAGGTTTGGTAGCCGCATTGAATTACGTTATAAAGCCGGTTGTTGTAGAAGCTATGCCTTGGTCCCTTGTGGGCTGTAGTAAAACTCAATTATTATAAGCCCGGGAATAAGCTTCCACGATAAAGCGATTTAACATCGATTGACCACTTGAAGGACAAAGTTCGCCGCAATATCGCCGATTTACGGCTAAATGTTAGAATAATTCATCGGAACTTCAGATTGGGCTACGTCCTAGACAGCCGCAGAGGTCATAAGCCGGAAGATTATCCTTCGAATAAAGTCAATTTCATGTCAATTTAAAGGATATCATTCTTATGTGGTTTTGTTGTTCGTGACAATCTAAAGGACTTGCCAAACTGCCAAACTGTTGGATTCGGTAGCATTTGCCTGATTTAATGGTTGATATTGGTCAGAAGAGAGTGTACATACTGCTGAACGGTCCCAGCCTTTCCAATAGGGAACAGCGCTTACGAAACGATATTTACACGCCTTTAACGAAACCTCTAGGACTATTGAACAGAACAGATCATTGAACAGAAACCCAAATTTTTGGCATTCCTGTCAGTCCTCTTGGTGCCCTTAGGGTCTTTCAGAATTCTACATTGAAACGTTTTATATCTGCTCAGGGCATGAGAGAGACTTTCGTTCCAGCGGTCAAGAAGCCGCAGTTCCAAAAGCCGTAAACTCCATCACACAAGCTCACATAAAATGACTTTAATCCACCGCATCGAACAGGGAGATATGCCTGTTCACAGAACATACAATAAGCAGTGAAATCTCATACATAATTAAGACACAATCGTAAACCAAAGACGTTTACACCGAAACGAGGCGTCCAACTCCGTTGCAACAAAGTCGAGACTTTGAGTGGCCGGTCATAACCAACTGATTTAACTATCCAATTGATGGCATCGTAATTCATAAACGGATGTCCCTAAACATTGAAGTCTTGTTTAATGACGAGGCCAGGGCGCATTTGTACACAATTATCGGGTTTGTCACATCAGGAGGTGACGACGACCCAGGAACGCAATCAAAGTCTTTAAGTATCTTTTAGGAGACAAGTGAAAATGTGTTCGAACTCGTCCTCTCAGACGTCACGCTGCGTTATGTCTACAATTTGTTCACACATTTCGAAGAACTCGATCACCTGCCGAGATTTTGAAGGAGTTAAGTGGTGAAACGTAAAAACATCCGTCGAGTGAGATTGGAGTCCGGTTCTGATTTACAACAACATTGGTAGATCAATCATTTAGTTGTATTAATCTTCTGGCCAGCATTGCGGCAGTGATTGCCTTTTGACGAGGCCCCTCGCAGGTTCTCCTACTGATTGACCTCAGCAACATCCTTCAAATACCTCGAGAGGATAATAAGTTGAGTGATTACATTGTGACGGCCGCATACTCTGCTCCTTCAAGAATTGCTCTCCTTTAATAATTACGCCAAATTGGCTGCAAGTTACATGCTCGTTTCTATAACAAGACTCATAACTCCGTCCGCAAATGATATCTCCTCTGTGGAAGCAGGGAAAATCTACACATCGTTAGTAAGATGTTGTTAATCTCCCAGATTACCGTTGTTATGAGTTTTATGAGCGCTCAGACTCTCGAGCCCACCCAAGGCGATGTGGCCAAAGAATGATCATGATAACTGACTTCTTGTTTTCCTAATGAAACAACAAGCCATAACTTACAGCGGACAATATCACGTACAAGCTGGATGAGAAGGTTGAACAACATGTATGGGCTGTACGGTTGCATGAACTCAGTCTAGTGTCAGTGGATATAACGGTTTTGAAGGTAGAGACACGTGGAAAAGGATGAGAGAAAATTTAGTGGCTCGTTCTTGCTCTTCAACTCAACATTCAAATAAATTATTCTTGATCTTCTGTTCCGCTACAGTCCAGGGTGGACTTGGGCCTAAACCAACAAGAGTCTCCAGCGGGTATATTGTTTAGAAAGCAGTCTCGCACGCGAAGTTGGTTAGGGTCGTTTTTCCATTGGTTCCAGTGGTTAAGCCTTAAAGACTCTTCGAGCAGAAGCTGTGCTTTCAACAGTTTCTACATGACTGTAGCCATCTTAAGCATTGAATCCATTGACGCCTATTGAGTTCGTCGTTGAATTTTCTCCTCCAGAAGCAATTCCAGCCAAAGAAACGAAATTTTGTTTAAATTGGCAAATGGTGCATTCGATAGCGGTATCAAGAGCGAATGGGATCTGCAGTCTAATACCAACTTTAAAACTTAGTGTACCAGACTTCTTCCCTTTCTCTCCGGTTACGCAGACCGTAAAGGCCGGGAAGACCCTAATTATGTAGAATAAAGTTCGATTTGAAGACTTATGCTCCTGACATCTCTGTTCTCATCTCGAACGTTGTTTCTTGGTCCTAGTTTATAAAGGACCTCTTTGTAAACCACTCTGGGGACAGGGCTAGTATCTTCTTCGATAAACTTCTCTCAAAGCTCTTCATTAACCATAGTTTTAATCAGAATGTTAAGCTCTCCATTCATTGGGACATGAATGTCCGGCCGCATACCACAGCATTACGCGCGTTTGTTGCATTGCGTATAACAGCTGTGTTTTTAGTTTATTACGTAAAGAGTTACCTCTTTCGGTCGTCCTGAATAATTAAAACTATGATAGTGTAGCATTCCTGCGTTTGGAGGGTTTGGACGAATAGGAAAAATAATAATTGAGTGCCACTACAGTCCACAGGATCCGGATCTAGCTTCTACAAAAACTACTCGTGTTGGGCGTGATACTGTTCTCTCGCGACCAGAACGGACCTACAGTCTTTTGACGACTCCGAACGGCGAGATTTGAGAAGCTTTTTCATAGATAATTGGTCTTCTTGGGTGTTGTCAGTAACTCGAAAGAGATCGTACCGTGATGATTTTGATGTGTTACGTCCTGAAAACGACCACTACGCCACGGCGACCAATAGGACTGATAGGCCTCTTTCTAAACCGACATAGTTTGGAGTGTTCGAAGGAAGTTGGAATATCCCTTTAATAAAGAAGCTCAGCATCTGTCTGCTTGTCTACGAACATTCACGTAGACTTTATACCCACAATTTTCGCAGTTGTCTCCAAACGACTGAACTTACATCCTCCATGAGGACTAATTTCCAATAGGCTTTTTTGAAAAATCACGCGTGACTTCTGTCAAACTGTTGTGACATTTTTGTTCAGTATCGTTTGGGAAGTCTTCATGGAAAGATTCACACCAGGATCACGTCTCCAAATAATTCTGCTGTATTACGAAAATGAGCGTTCTGTGAGAAATGTTTTTCGAGTGAATGGGGAGATTTACGGTGCGCATAATCGACCTACTGAATTCACTATTTACACAACCACTCGCAAATTTGAGCCACAGTTTACATAAATGAATAATACTCGATCGGTAAGATCACATTCAGCACGAAGTGAACTGACTGAGCAGCTGCAGCTGACAGTGTACGTGAAGACCAAATTGAAGCAAATCAGAATGTCACTATAAATGGTAATAGTCCTTGCTTCCTAAACTTCAAGCTCTGGCTTTAACAAAACGACAAGCTACGAGATATAATGCGCTTGAAATAATAAACTTGTTGAAAAATCCTTTTGGTGAGCACTTTAGTGCACGTTTTACTATAGTTAATTGTTCGCCTTGATCGCGCGACATCACAACTTTGGACTATTTTCTCTGGCGATATGTAAGGTCTCATGTCTTCAGGAATAAGCTAGCTACCATTGATACTTGAAAGCCAACATTAGTCCTGTTATCCGCGAGATATCAGCCGCTGTGCTCGAAAAAGTCGCCCAAAGAGTGGACCTTTCGATTGAACTATAGTAGACGTAGTCGTGGCCAAAATTTAGATATAAATAAATGTCATGAATTTTTCTATTTGTGCTTTGTTTGATGATGATGATGATGAATCACCCTTCACATAGCATCATCGGATATGTGCTAATACGACCTGGCATCGCTAAGTGGATTAGATTGCTTCTACGATTCGAAATACAATCAGCTAGCCAAGTAACTTGCTATAAAAGCTCTACCGAGATAATAATGAAAATATGCAACTCCAGCTGCAATTCATGCTGGACATAGAGGGCGATATTAATAATAATGAAAGGCAAATTCACAAAAATCGTGACAACAACAATTACCGTTCTGTAAATATCTACGGAGCATAGGAAATATATTTAAACAAATGTACGGGCTTTTTTGTGAAGCTTCCGAATATGCAGCTATTACAGCTCTGCTGTTATCCAAGGTTCAAGAAAATATGTCTAGTTTGTCTTACATATCCGATAGAAAAAGGATTTAAATTATTTCATCAATCTAGACAATAATACAAACCACCGAGAAGACAAGTTTTCTAGTTTCAGTTCGGAAAGTAGCATAGGAACGGAGTCACATGATGACAAAACAGATGAAATCCAATCACGAGATCTTTTAAGAAGTTATCCGATAACAGCCGATGTGTTTGTGAAGTACTGTACATCAATATAATCTCTGGAGCAGAAGAAATGTGCTCTTACTTCACTATGATGAATGGAACTGTTAGTGGTCAACGTGGCCGCGGACGCGCCGAAGGTCTCGGTTCGATACCCGGACGGAACATCTCGCATTTTTTCACAGTACCACCGCTTTCGAGTTGCTGACAATACTCAAAGAGTATCAACTGTCTATGAAAAAGCTTCTCAAATCTTGCCGTTCGAAGTCGGCAAAAGACTGTAGGTTCCTTCTACTCGTCAGAGGACGCACAACAGTTGTTGTAGAAGCTCGGCCCTGGTCTCTTGTGTAGTAGAATCGGCTTTAGTAGTACAAAAACCAATTCTTAGGCCAAAAACTGAAAATGGGACGATTGGATGTTTTTTATAAATTTACGTATGGATGTGTACAAAGTGCAAGTATAACGTCGTTCGCTTGGTAATTTCGTTTGAGGACAACAGCTGCCAACTTCGCACTTAACTGTTTCGCCGTTATATAAATATTTGAGCAACTGATGTAGTTAGGCTTGATTGTAAAATTTTTTTTGTTTGTTAATTTTGATTGTTTGCTGCCCTATCGAAGATGGAAGATCGGAAGCAGCATTATCGGCATATTTTACTGTTTTACTACCAAAAGGGTAAAAGTGCAACTCAAGCAGGGCGAAAATTATGTGACGTGTTCGGAGAAAATGTGTTGACTAAAAGCCAATAGTAAATAAGATTTCGCTCCAGGGGATGCACCACGTTCCGGAAGGCTTCTCGAAGCCGATGTGGATAGAATTAAGTCGTTGATTGATGCAAGTCGTCGAATAATTACTTGAGAGATTTTTGAAAGATTACATTTGTCTAACGCTACCACTCACAAGCAAATCAAACGTCTAGGACTGATTTCAAAGCTTAACACTTGCGTTCCTCATGTTCTTACAGAATGAAATATGCTTAATGCGGGACCTCATACAATTTTGATGCTTTTGCAGCTTGAATTGGATGTGCTACTTCAACCACCATATTCTCCAGACTTGTCAACTTCGGACTATTGCTTGTTCCGACGTCGAACAATTTTCAAATTTGTTACGAAATGTCTCAGATGTCGAATGTATAGTTTTTACAAAGAAGGCAAATAGATAACTCTCGAATTCGCAACCAATTGTTGTAACACAAACCTTAGGCTGTGTTCACACTTAATATGAATTGAACTTCGGAAAATTTGTGCAACAAAACATTTCTTGGGGGGTCTGTTTAGCCAAAGCACTATTTATAGCAAAAGAAACGTTCCAAAAACCTAGAAATACAAAAAGTTTTTGGGCCTAAATTTCTTGTTAAACAAACGAGCTTTTCAATCAAAAATCTTCGTATTCTGCTCGGTCTGTGTCATTTTGTTAAGCAGTTACACAGATTAGGCGAACTTGAGGCACTAGTTTGCACTTTTTTCACACTCGAGACAGTCAAAAAATATCGCACGTATAATGAAAGTAACTTGTGTAAAGTTTGAAGGTCTTATGCACGTGAAAGAAAGTTGTGATATCCAAACTGAACCTCCAATAAAAACAGAAAAAAAGTGATTTGGAAAACAAAATCATGAGAAATCTCGGTGACATGACAATTAAAAATTTAAGTCCCGTGGCCTCTGCAAGTGAAGCTAATGAAAATTGTTTCAGCTTCAGAATCCAGCATCTGTTGGCATTCATTTTCACTAAAATCTGACATTTATTGTTGTGATTATTAAAAATATACTTTTTTTTTAATTTTGACTTTTTTTCAAAATTTTCTCGGCAGCAATTTTATAGTTTTCTATTTTGAGTGCCAAGGAAACGATTTAGGCCCAAATTGATTGCATTTGAATTTTATATTTTTCTGTGATTCACGATCAATAATGTTTGGAAGGAATATTTTTTTCCACAAGATCGCGATTCGAAAGATTTTGAAAATTCGAACAGAGGTCTCCTCTGAAAATTTGTAACAAACAAACATTTTACAGATTGTAACAAATATTTGTGATGATAAGTGGTGTGATATTGCGGTTTGTACTTACATCGGGCGCACAACGTGAAACCGTGAAACTGCGGATTTTTGACTAGATATGCGGTGTAATAGACTAAGGTTATGCATTTACCACAAACCACGAAAAATATATAATTTGAGGCGATTTAGTGATGGGGAGAAGTCGAATCATTCAGTTTGTTGAAAGCATGTACTTACATGATGTTTCATTCAGACAATTCCGAATTTCACATTTTTTTTGGTCTGAAATTGTCTGAACTTGTTCCAGTGACAAAATCATACTCTTAACGAATTATCTACATTTTTCGCCGATCTTTCTTACAAATTAGGAAATTTTGTAAACACTTTTAAATCAAAAGTCCATTTGACGCAATTAAAAAAAAACAATTGTTTAGTTTCCAATTTGTTTCCTAAAATTCCCATTTCGTCAAGACTCACTCGCCCCAGCGTCCATAACAATTTTCGGCTTTGTATTAATTTAATTTTTTTTAACATTAAAATTTTAAGAAATAAAAATCTGCGTCTAATCAGAAGTTAGCACATTTTAAATTATTCACGTGACCGTTGTAACATACAAGAACGCAAATCAAAATCGCACAATTCGATTAGTTAGCATTAATTTCTTTTTAACTGACAGACTTTTAATATAATTGATGACGTCATCCTATAAATCGAAGAAAAGTAAATATTTTTGGGGAGAAAACTTCGTCGTTAGATGACCGATGCAGTGAGGCTTGTTTAGTTTTACCAACTCAAAGCACTTTATTTTCACTATTTTTTTCTTTAAATAAATATTTCTACATGTTATGGGAAGGAAAAGAATAAATTTTCTCACAAATCATTGCATTGTTGATCATCAGCTCTCCAAGAGCACGGTATGAAGTTCCTACAAATTGTAAAATACACGTAGGAACTCTATACCTCGCTTATGGCAAAAAGCAGACATTTACAAAAAAAACCAAACTCCATAAATCACTTTAAAAACTACTAAACAGCAAACGATTTATTATGTTTTTTTTCAAATATTCACAAAGTAAAGAAAAACACTTGTTATCGATGACAGTCACCGTTTTTTTTTCTGTTCGTATCTATTCTCATTTATTAAACCGAACGCATGCGTATTTTTCTATCCGCGATCTATGACCGATCACTAACCGAATTCAACTGACTCGAGTGAAATAGACATTCCGTTACGCTAAGCCGCCAACAATCGACTGAACAACTGAGCCGAGTGGGCATTCACGATAATTCTGCTTTCTTCATTCATTCGTCGGAAAAATCGTCTTTCTAAGGCAACAAAAAAAAAATCATTTTTTTTTTTTCGAAAATTTACTTTGAACACATTCCAATGAGGGAGGCGTTGCGGAGAACCACTGGAAAGGAGAAAAACACACACACACACGCGCACTTTTATAAAAACCCGATTAACAGAGAGCGATAGAGAGGAGACGAGAAAATAATCCACCAACGAAAGCAGTCAACATTCACCAACAACGGTCGCCGATGAACTGTACAAGGGATCATTGTTTGAGGTTCGAAGGAAAATCCAACCACCACCGTCACCATCGACACCGCACGGAGCGACAACGCGACAAGGCACACAACACAGCACAACCGACAACCGACAACTGCGGCAGCTACGACTGACTGTTGATTTTGTTGTTGATTGTCGCCAAGTGTTTCCCCTTTCTTCTGCCTCTATCTCACTCTCTCTGTCCTTACATCTCTGTCTCTCGCACACATACACACACACAGGGAAAGATGGAAAGAGATGGAGGAGCGCCGCGTTGGATGTGTGCATGGGAGAGAAGTAAAACCGATAACTGAACACGTATACACCGTTGCTTAACTGTTTTCTCGCTGCTGCTGCTGCCAGCCGCCCAACTAAACTGAACTGTACACGCACACTCACACTGGTTTACCGTTTTGTCGCGCGCGCGCTACTCTTTCAGTTGTCTCGCTCGCACCTCGGCCCCGCAGGCGAGAGAGACAGATTACTTTTGTGGCTTTGTGGCATTTGTAGCTTTGTAGCAAACCACCGCCCCTTTTTCACCGTGCCACCCCCTTTCAATTCAGATACTCTCTCTTCTCCCCTCCCTCACGCCGTCCCCCCGCCCATCATCAAGTGCCGAGCAGTCCGCGTCATCATTGTTCTCTCTCTTGTGTTGTGTGTCGTTTCTCGTTTTTCTCCACCGCATTTGACATACGCACCGTATTTCGGTCGCGATTAACGTATTTTTCTGTTTGGTTTCTCTCTGCTCCATCCATCCAACCACACAAACTGCCTCCACCACCGCCAACACCATTTGGGGACGTTGGTCGTATCGTCGTCGTCTTCGTCGTCGCTGTGCCTTTTCTTGTTTTGTTCGTGCGTCGCGCTGCCTCGGCCTCGTCTCGCGTCTCTCTCACTTCACGAAATGTTATGTTGTTCTGCGTTCGTGCCGCGGGCTAAATTCGGTTATTCGGCCTCTGCTTGCGCGTACGCGTACCAAAAACAGGAGAAATGCGCTACTGAAAAAAAAAACACACAACACCTCAAACGCGAGATGAACGTACGAGATGGAAAAGTCGTCCACAGCGATGTTTTTTGGGCAGCAACACACCAAAAAAAAAACAACACTCACAGACATACCTACAAAAAGAATCTGAAGACGAAAAAAGTTAACGAAACCGAAGAGAAGCTTCCACAAGTTCGATGATCGCTTGTTTACGCGCGGTCGGTTTTTTTTTGTTTGTTTCTGTTTTTTTGAACCTCGTCGCTGTCGAAAAATTCAACTGTGTTCACGTACACAGTTTTTTTTCTTTCGCCGTTTTGTGGAACCTGAACTTTTTTTTCGGTCTTTTGTGTAATTTTTTTGCGCTCCTACACGTCCAATGCAATTATTTTCATTTTTCTAATTTTAAGAATTTTTTTTTCTTGAAGTTCTGTTCGATTTTCGCTTCCGATGATTATTACGTGCTTCACGTGCTACTGCTGGTGGCCGTATCAATGCATTGGCCTCTCTCTTGGCCGATGATCCACCAACGCTGCGCAATGCGCGCGCCTTCCCTCCTCTGAACTTTACAAACTCCGTGGCTGGTTTTTTTGCGTTTTCTTTTTTTTTTGGTCACAAAATTTCGTTTGTACTTTCTGTTTACACTTGGATGAGAAATGTGTGTTTTTTCGTATTTTTTGGCGGGTGAATTGCCAGCAAAAAACACACAAAAAAGCGCCAAAAACAAACAGATCGCCCGGGAGCGCAGAGGGGAAGTTCATTGCTTTTGATATTTCGAAGATCGTAAAAAAAATAACGATATTTTTAACTGAAAATATGCATAATTTTGTGAATTTGAAATTTTCAAATGATGAAAAAAAAAAAAAAAACAAACGCCTCGGATATAAATACCACGAAATGGCCACACGAGCGGTGTCGTAATTAATTTTTGGCAGAACGTGTTTTATATTTTTAACAGTTTTTTTTTCGTTGGCTGGTTGTAGCCGTCTTTGGGCAGACGACGATACATACGGATAGAATGTGTGCGCCTCTTGTTGAAAAGTATGATTTACAAACATGGAAGGGGCGTGCCAGAGCGGTTGACATTGAACTATGGCGGGCGACAACGACGATTGTAGTCCACGTGTATGCAGGAATGCCATCGGGAGGCTCTTACATATTTTTACTGCTCCTTACTATGGGATATGTAAATGTGGGGGCTTGTCGTTGATGGAGTAAGCCGATCAGCATAATTTGTTATTAAGCTGGTTGGGTTCGTCGCTATGGAGGCACTTAGTTTTTGTTCCCTTACATGGGTGTACAATGTGTTAAAGTTTGTTGAAATTGTGAAATGAAAATTTGAGGGCAATGGACATCATCATCGAGTTTTTTTCGTTGTAAAAAAATTCTCCAAATTTCAACACGAAACCCTTTTTTGGTTTAAGAAAGTTTAAGGACAGTCATTTCTGTATCGTTCCAATTTTAGTATACGGCGGAATTAAGAAAGATTTTTGGACTTCGAAGAGTATATTGACTTGAAATGTGCGGACTTAAAGGCAAATTATCCAGGAAAATGTGGGAAACTCATTCAATGTCAGTATGCAAGAGCTTAGATATTACTTTTGGACCAGAAAATCAGAAGCTGACAAACGACCTTCTTGAGGCAGAATCGATTCTCACTTACTTATCATGCGATTGGGAATATTTGACAAAGTCCTGGTGCTTCAGCAGCTTACTGTGATGTTACGACTCCATTTTAGAGAAGGAATTTGTTTTTTCACCAAATGAGCAGAGCAAATGGACGCAAAACGATCGTTCAAGTGCCAACGTTTTCGACGATTGAATCCGTAGATCGGATATAAAAGAAAGCAAAGAACCAGAGTCAAGCTTCTTCAGCAACCACTCGTGTTACCCTACTATTCTCTCGGAATTGGAGGGACCCTTCAATTGAATATCGACTCTAAGGTACGAATATGAGAAGCTTATCCTCGCTAAATATTGTCAGGAACTGGCGAGAGGTGCGAATGGCGAGAAGAGGCGAGAGGTGGTGTGGTGAGAAAAGGATGATCGATGAATGTACGCCTACACATGAGACGGTATTTTGAATATTGTCAGTGCCTCGAGAGCGGTAGAGCTGCGAGATATGGAAAAGTATTCCCACTGCGAAACTTATGATGTGAAAAACTTCCGACGTTATAAGGAAGTTTTCTGTTTTATTGAGCCTTAATTTGAAAATCTAAAAACTGCGTCATACATCGAATCCCCTCTTCTGTGGACGCAATTAGAAAAAGAGGATTTAGGTGACACAGAAACGATTGGACCAAAAAAGGATCAGGTGATTAGTTGCAAGACGCAAACAAGCTAGGCAAAGGGGAAGTGAGATCACGTCACTCATGCACAGATACAGAACACATGGAATCAGTTGACATTTGTATGGTAGGATAGAGAATCAGAGAACAGATCGCATAGGATTGACATCATGAACTTAACTCGCTCAATACGAGCATCGGATCTTGGATATAGGACCCCACCTCACCGTTCTCCAATGGTACAAGAAAGGAATTCCACACATTTTTGCACAGAAAAGCAATTTTCAGGATGTCTCCTGAAGAGATGAATTTCCATGATACTCAGGTCATGTGTGTTGTTGCCCTGTCGCAACGAACCATTCAACTGAACTCCATCATCAGAATTTCGTTCAATGAAAATTCAAATTTACCCTCACTTGGGCTTTTTCAACAGACTTGCTGTGTCTTCCTCTTCTTGTGACGCTACAGTCCGGAGTGGACCTAGGCCTCAACCAACATGCCTCTCCAGCCAGCACGATCTTTTGACAGCTGCCGCCAGTTGTGCACTCCAAGTTGATTGAGCGCCACCTTAGCTTAGGCCATTTTCTGTTGCGTTGTCCCAATGGCTCATATTCGAAGACTTTTCGGGCCGGAGCAGTGGTGTCCATACGCTCTACATGGCTTAGCCATCTTAAGCGTTGTATCCAAAGACGCTGAACTAGGCGCATATCGCTGTACAACCCATAGAGTTCGTCGCTGAATCTTCTCCTCCAGGCGCCATTAAGGCAAACAGGACTAAAAATAAAACGCAAAACTTTTCTCTCGAAAAGACTAAGGGCTTCCTCATCCGCTTTTCATCCACTAAAAGCGCATGAGACTTATTATGTCGGCAGAATTTTTTTCAAACCTATTGATCAATCGAGGAAGAGAAATAAGGACACAACGCAGTGAAAGCGGGGTACAACAAGCCTCTAGTCAACCTGGTCACTTTTTTTTTCGTGGGTTCAGTGAACACGAATTCAGATTCTTGAAGGGCCTTAGGTTTGTTTGTCCAGTGAAGCAATTGTTAACTTTGTGTTCGCAATGGCGTAGGACACTCACACTCGAAGGTCCCTGATTCGATGCTCAGAACCGGGGGCTAAGCCCTCATCACTGATATATTATACACGCTCAGTTGTCTTACAGCCTCAAGCGGCAGGAGAACAAAAATTTAGACCACGAATCGAAGACAAATTTAGCTACGAATGCACTCTCTTAAATCTTAATCTTAAAACTAAATTAGACCAGCCAACCTTAAACACTGCTGTATTTAAGAATCAAGTCCCCTGCAGTGTCCAACGTCAAAGAAAATCAAACATGTTGATATGGTGACGATTAGGTGAATCGTGCATTGCCAAAGAGGCAACCTGACTTCTTTTCCAGACACGTCAGAATTTTATGATCCCACACAGGCATTGACTTCATCAATTGAATGCCGTGAACATTGCCTTTTGGAAAAAGGAACTCATACCCTTGAATGCGGCTGCTCAAGTGAAGTCCACAAAACTTGCCCATATTGGACCGCAGCCTTGTAGGCTTTCGACAAGTCTCAATGCTCCTTTAAAGATTGCCTGCATGGAGGCACATGTGGGCTTTATTTTCTTTCGAGGGGACACACTTTTACGATCAATGGTAAGGAACGATTAAGAGCAACTTTCATTCATCAAACTTCATAAACATCACCAATTTTTGACTTATGACTTCAGAAATTTCGCTCTACCTGCCCTCTTAAGTGACTCACATTTGATGTTGCGACGGAAAAATTTGACTAATGAGTCAGTTCATAGAGATTCTGACTCGCTTTGCTGCACTTAATCAGGTCATCAACTGTTGACTCGTCTTATCAAGACGATCCACCATTTGGTCACCATTGGGAACCTTTGAGCGCTTTCTGTCTCTTGAAGTATGTAATTTTCTTCTTCCTTCGCAGCTTCTTGAGGTTATGGCAAAGCAGCTACGCAAAGAAACTACAGCTAGGCTAGTAGTTTTTGGATGTTAGTGCCACCGAGCGTTGCCTCAATTTCCTGCAGAGCAAAAAGAAACTTCCAATTTGATACTGCCATTAGATGAAATCAGAAACGATCCGAAAGCGAACCGACTGCAATCACGTTCAGTAATTCCAAAATGAACAAATACCGTCCACAATAATTATCTTCGTAAACTCTATTTAGATCAAGGCTGATCGAGAAATTGCCGGGGGAGAATGGGAGTGTTTCAAACATCACCTCCACACAAATGAACGTACACCCAAGGTCATTCATCATCTGCATTGCATTCGAGTGAGATCATTCGCTGCACACTTAGAGTTGATTGCACGTTAGCAACCCCCCTGCCATCACTCCAACCCTCCGCCGAGCAGTGCTCATCAAGTCAAGAAAGTCAAGAAATCGTACATCGTACAGCTCGTCCGGGAAGTCATCATCTTCTGCGACTGCATCTCATCACCGCCACTATCATCTGCCGGGGTGTGCACACATCGCTCACACAACCCGAGGGCACACCAAAGCACTTCTCTATGAATAACTGATACATGCAATTATTTACTATCAATTAACATATTACGTGACTTAATTCACATTTTAATCACAATTGGCGATCTGGCACATTAGTCAGCACATACATATGTGCGCGCACTCCCCCACCCTCGACGTACAGTCTGTGGCGTGAGTGTGATAACACTTGATCGACGGCTCACGCTCAGCGATTGACCCGAGTGCTGGGCGAGTGAGGCGAGATCTGTCAACTGCAGCTGCTGGTGTTTAGTGCCCACTCGAACTGTCAGTTTCGAAATGGTGCGATTTGACGTCTGACAGATGTATGCTCTCAACTGGTTCGCTTCACTGTCAATTGATATTCATTTCGGTTTGTCACGAAAGTGTCACGAATTCTTTTGCTGATTCAGTGGAATTCTAGGCGAAGGCTGGATGGGGGCTGATGTGGGCATTGTTTTCCGTGTGGGGAGAAAATGCGGTTTCTTTGTTTGAAACGTATCGGTCTTATTTGTTTCAGATTGGATTGTAAGATCAAGATTTCGTTGGTTCTGGGAAATGAGAAAATGACGAACTGTTTGTGGGTCGTTGCGAAATTAGGTGGAATTCGATACGAGATTGAATTCTTGGAAAGTTGGCGATTCAGAAACTTTGACTGACTTCAAAGAAGTGTTGAAACTGAGTCGCCTCTGAATGCTAAGTCCATTCCGACTTGGCGCCTGATCCAAATCGGATTGGTTTTCAAATTGAAAAAGAGACTGAATTGCGAAGGAGCCGATCGTCAAGGCCTTCTTCGGCTTATTGGAGATCATACAAAGGAGCCGATCGTCAGGGCCTTCTTCGTCTAATTGGAGACTATACTGTGAGACCCTCGATAAAGGTATTCCGTTTAAGATTGAGTGTAGTTAGACGTTGTTGCTCCTCAGCAGAGGATTTTTTTTTCAGATTGTGCCGAAATTTGGGGTCCGGATGCAATAACGTTCACCGTCATTGTACATTAGAGGGTACAGTGAGGTCTCCTTTAGGTGGACAGCTGAAGCTAAAATAACTTCAGGGCCAAAATTCAAGTCCAAGATGTCTGTTATAAAGGTAACAAATGTGAGGAAGGAGAAGCAAAAATTCGAAAAGTCCGTCAATTGCAGAAGTTTTGGGCACCTAAGGTCGCTCAAAGGATTCAATAAAATTTTTAAAAAAAGTGACATTCCAAAAATTTTAAAAATTTTGGTAAATAATTTCAATTTGATGAGAACGCCCAACATTTTGGGAACTTAGGATCCTTAGGTCTCCATCAAAATTTTTTTCGCAATGCTTAGGCGGTAGGGGAAATTTTGTCCTCGATTTTTTAAGTTCAAGACGTAAAATATCTGGCGCAAGCGGACTTTAGAGTTTGGAAATCTTAGGTCTCTTATTTAAGTAAGCCATCTGAAAAATGGCATTTACATAGTTTGTTGAGAGCTCCGCCTTATTGATCCTTTTGTCCCAAAAGGTTCCTAAATATGGAGAAACTAAGGGCAGAAAATAGAAAAATTTTGGCCGCTTATGGCTTCAGCTTTAGGGGTCTGCCTGGCATTTTTCTAATGTTCAGGTGTCTGCCCGATCAATTCTACAATCGGAAACAATCACCAAAAGTAATCATATTCGCCCAAAGTGAAGACTAGAATTGGGAACACTTTAGGAACTTATCCGACACGTCCTGGGTGAATGAAAAAATTTAAAAATTTTCCTTCCACTTTCTAAAGTTTGCGGTCTAAGAGGTTGGAGGACAGAAAGGAATGTGGAATATCAAATTCCATTGCCCTTCAAAGAAAGATTGTTATAGAGGCTCATCAACCCAAAGGCAGAAGATCACGTCGCCAACTAGCCGACACCTTAACCCTTGTCAATGGATTTATGAGCCTTCCCCTTGGCAGAATTAGACCACCGGGACATAAGTGCCCATAAATTAAGGCCATTCCAAGCCTCTCATCAACAGAGCAACAAGTTGTTAGGAGAACAAACAGACTCGTACGTGAAATAATCAAAACACCATTACTCGGTCCAATTTAGGCCAACATCAAGTTGCCCAAAAACGTGATTGTAGGAACCAAGGTTAGACTTCCTTTCCAATTCCCCCGAATCGTTAAAGTTCCATGTGGACGTGGTGAATGTTGGCGATGGTGATGAGGTGGTGGAGTGGGGGGAGGTTATGGAGGACGTCAAAGCCCACAACCTTGGTGCTTAAAATTTGACCACAATATACCGCCGTTGCCGTTTATGGCGCATTCTCAACTTGATTACCTTCATTACGATGCCCCCAGTCAAGTCACGAGCGCAGGAGTTGACTCTTTCCCTCCCCTTTACGAAAGGCAAAGGCTCCGGAATACATAACTAAGCCTCGCTTTCAACACAATCAGAAGTAAAAGTCCAAAATAATAAACGCCTCGAATGTGGTGTGCGCCATTAAAAAGAGCTTATTCAAAAAGGACGGTTGACATCTTTGGATTCAACTTTTAGCCTCTTGCGGCTCGCCAAGGTCTCTCGCACTTAAATATTCTTGTCTTCACGTATGACTTTTTAGAAGCGTGCTGCTTGTAAAGGCCACCACAGCATTAATTGAGTTGCATGCCGAGTGATGTTGATAAGCTTCAATACACATACACCCGCGCGCTCTCTCTCTCTCTCTCTCTCTCTTTGGCTGACAAAAGGTTGAATTCAAAAGAACTATCGCTCGTAAAAATTATTTTTACAGCTCTTCAAGAAAACACACAACAACAACAAAAAAGTTGATTCGTTCCTGAGAAAGAGAGGAAAAAAAAACACTCCATACCGGGGCAATGAAATTTAACGATAGGAACGTGCTCTTGACGCCTTGTCTGCAAGTCAGCCTAATAAAACTAGATCCAGACAGACAACATGGCAGGTGGATGGATGGACGTACGGATGGATGGCTACATTCACTTCGGTAGCCCACCGCTGGAAAAAAAACAAAAAAAAAATCTCAAAAAAAGCCAAAAAAAACCAAACGGCACAAATATGCTAGATCAAACACAGCGCGATTCTGTGTGCGTGTGTGTGTGTGTTGTGTCGAGTTTTTGGGAACAATTTAAATTATTTTCAGTCTGATTGCGAAAATAAATCCACGTCAAAATGAAGCAGATACTTTCACGAAAAAATCATAAAATGCATCGAGTCGGCGGTCGACGGTGGCAGGTCGTTAAAAAGCCGAGCCGCACTCCCAGCCCGTATGCAAAGTCATTGAACGTTGAATTGCATTCACGGGCTTCGATCGGTGGCCCGGTGTGTGTGCGCGGTTTTTTTTGTATCCGAATTTTATTATTTTTTGCATGGGATTGTGCCTTTCTTTATGAATTCATTTCATTTCGAGTGCGCTCGTTTTTTTTTTATCCCCCACTCCCCCCGACCCTCTGTTGCCAATTGTTACGAAAATTTTCATCTTTTTTGTTGTTCTCGTACATCTCCGACCACATATGGGGGGCGGGGGCGATCCCCCCGCCAATCGATACTCGACGTTGATGTGGTGTCGAAATGAAATGCAAGTGGTGCATCATCATTTGTTGACGAGGCACTGGGGACGCGAGCCTCCGGGATGCAATTTGGGAATCAATTTGATTTTTTCCCTTTTTCCCGTCTGCTCCCGAATTGATATCCGGAGATACTTTTGTGCTCGAGCTTATCGGCAATTGATACCCTAGAAGTGTACATGTGCACGATGAGTGCGCGCACATCTTTGAATGGCTGGTTTCGCGTGGAAACAAAAAAGACGCACGCAGCAACGATGGACAGGTCCTGGTGAGTGCCTTCATTAATGGGAAGCATTCCCTGGCAATTCTTGAATTGTTAAACTCCACCGGTGCGAGGAGTAAATCCCATGAATTACGTGCCCCGCTGATAATTAGGACAATTCATGCAAATGCGTTTGTATTTTGCTGCGCCAAGTAAATTACTCCTAATTACCGGTAGAGTTGGGCGCGTATTTCGGGGAGTGTGCCGTGTTGTGTGCTTAACCTAATAACAGCGCAGCGGGTACAACAATAATAGTAATGGCGTCGAAGACCACTCTGCTGCCAGTCTCACTTCCACGCCTACTGCCCGTCCATAGTTTGGGACGACGACAACAAACACAGGAAAAGGCAAAAACAAAAAAAAACTAGAGAAAAATGGAAGGAAAAAAAATGCGAGTTTGAAAATCGATTTGGTTTCGATGTCCTCATTTGAGGCCACCTCACGCACACCATGGCAGACGCCGCTGTCACATATGTAAAACATATGGGCGGATACATGCGTGCGACACGTACAAGTGCAGACAGTCAATAAGTATTCCCTCGTATGTGAACGCGCTAAGGGTAGCAAGGAGCGCACGGTCGCCGCCCACCCCGAAAATTTCATGCGTAGAAAGGAAACGGATGTCGATTTCCTTTTAATAGTCAACAACAGGAAGCAAGTCCTCAGGTTTTTCCTTCAGTTCTTGTGTATCGATTCGCTCACCCTCCTCCCGCGGGACCTGCTGGTAGGGGATGTCATGATCTTACGCATGCATGTGCGTGTTTCTTGAAACAATAACTCATAACAAGAAATACGAGCAAGGACGTGGAAGAAAAAACAAAAAAACACAAAACTTTGTTATGACATAACAACCCTTAGATTTAGCCGCAGTTGTACCCACCGCCTAGTTACGTATGGTACTCGAAAAGCCAACCGCCCGTCACCGCCGCCGCCACCGCACACTCACTCACGGGGAATTCGTAATAAAATTTATTACTTTCACTTCGTATGCACCCCCGCAGGGGTGCTGGTGGTGGTGGCCACCATTTTTATTTTTTTTTGCTTCATTTGAAAGAAAGCAAAGTGCGTGAGTCGGCTTCTTTTGCAGGCGAGGGTGGTTGAACTTAATCCGGTGTTTTGTCCGCGGGGCTGGGGGTGGCTGTGGGATGTTGGGTGTGGGTAATTTACGAGCGTATTTAAGGAAATACCTTCTGATTGCTGAAGGTGTGTATGTAAAGCAGCTATGGCTCCCCTTGGAATATCATTTCAAGATGAAATTATCCTCAAATCGGTGGTGGATTGTTGCTCGTTTCCGTTTCATTGATTTAAGGATTGCGATGAGGATTTGTTATGGACAATGAACAGATGGTTAAATGATGTGGAGTCCTCTGAGTGGCGCTAGCGTAGAAGTCAAGAGGATGAGAGCGGTCTGAAGTGTGTCTGCTTGTGAGATTTGTTTTCAATTGATTTCGAAAATTTCAAAAGAAGTGAAGACAGCAGGAATAACCACAATTGTACGCTGAACTGTCTGAAAGCGGTCACACGGTCTGAAAGAATTCACACACTGCCACTATTGCTCATGCCTTCTTCATTGAAACTTTCATGAAATGGTTAGTGTTTCAACGGCTGGTCATCGCAAGAAGTGATTACTGTAGAGGCAGAGGAACATCGAGAAAGCGGAATTTGAATGAATTGATTGCTGAGTTGAAGGATTGGAAGAACATGAGAGACAACTTGAGAGTGTATGACCTTGCTGACGAAATTCATTGGAAGAGCTGAGGGATAAGGGAAGCATGGAAGACATCTCGAGATTCATGTCGGAATGATTTAAGCCCTTATAAGAATGATCAAAGAATCTAAGCTCCTCCGATTAAATTGATCTACTCGAGTCTTAATGGCAGCCCGCAGAGCAGTCTTTCTATGCACCTTTAACCTTGCGTCTTTTATAATTTCTCACAGATGAGAATCCAAGAAAATTTAGGGACAACATTCTTCTTTCCATTTGTTTGTTTACAAGTTCTATGAACTAGACGCGAAGCATCAACGTCGGGTGAGAAGCAGTCGCTCTTTATGACTGTGGACATGTGAAGGCTGATCCGATTTAAGCAATGATTCCAAAGAGTCACAGCAATCGGCAAGTTTGTGCAATCGACAAATGCATTTCCTTCAAAGCAGAGTTGCCCGCAACAGACCCCACTCATTCTTATTGGCAATCAAATCGATCCCTCTTAAGGGAACTATTGGACTGATATCAAAGTTCGATTGGTACCACATTGATTAGGTTGTGAACCAATCCCACCACTTCTTAAATGCTGATGGTGGTGGGGGTACCGTGAGAGGAACATTCCAGGAATCGACTGTAGGATCTTCAGCGTGTGAGACGAGGCACTTATGCACTATGTCTCGGTGGCTTTCCGTTTCTATTCCACCATTTTGATTTGAAGAGTTCATCGTCCGCGCATATAAAATCTTTCCAATGTCAACTGCAATTTGTTATGGCGGTTGTAAAGTGAGAGCATTGCCCTGAACTGTATCCAACTATAACTCCCAATAAAAAGCAAAACCCTTTGTTTTCTTTTGCATCTGTCACTTAAGCAGATGTCACTTAAGCAATATGGCCGCAATCATTGATCAAAATTCGGAAGTTCCCATGGGAAGGTCCAACTCATGAGTCTGTTAGGAATACACGTTACAGAGTACAACTTGGACCACAAAGTTGATGGAGAGTAGGGTACTTCGAAGGAAACAGTAGCAAACTTAATATTGAATTAGATCGCATTTTGTTTGCCTTGTATGCCAATTAAGGAAATAAGTAACTTCGGTACAACCCGTAAGGAGCCGGAGCTACAACGGCAATCACCTGCACTGTGCTTACCATTGATCTTTGACAAGTGGAGACGACCTGCAGTTTAATGCCGACTTCAATTTTGTGAAGGGTTTTGCTTGACAATGAATATTCTATGCGTTGCAAGCTAGTTACATGGAAAGTATGGAAAGCAAAGAAAATTTCAGTTTGTGACGCTTCAGTCCGGGGTAGACCTGGGCCCCAACCAACATGCGTCTCCAGTCAGCACGATTTTTCGCTAGCTGCCTCCAGTTGCGCACTACAAGTTGGTTGAGGTCCTTCTCCACTTGTGTGCGCCACCTTAGCTTAGGCCATCCTCTGTTGCGTTGTCCCAATGGATCAGATTCGAAGACTTTTCGAGCCGGAGCAGTGGTGTCCATACGCTCTAGACGCTTGACTATGCGCATGTCGCTGTACAGCCCATAGAGTTCGTCGTTAAATCTTCTCCTTCTCCAGATGCCATCAACGCAAACACTGGGACTTTCATCTCTTCACAGGATGTCGTTAAAAACTCAAGCAGGCACTTTGAACAACGTATTAGGGGAGATGAGTGAAGGGCTTGAAGCATAGGGCTTCTTTATCTTTCAAAGGCCACTTTTTACAGGACAGTACGTCTAGATCTCCAGCAGTTACAGTTCAGGCTCCTGCTTCTGATTTAGAGTTCAGGCTCCTGCTCCTGTCCTTTATGCAGTTCCAAGTCCGTATGGCGACAATTTCCATTCTCTGTCAGCAGCTCAAAATGGAGCCATAATCTGTGAGAAATGTTTTTATAGGCTGTCATTTGAACTGCGGAGTCGGTGCACCTGATATACGAAGCACAGGGGAGCGTAGACCGTAGAGTCACTTCATGATCAGAAAAAAATTCAAAAACAACTCTTGTGTTTGTGCACAGTAAATTAAGTTTTGCATAAACATCAAGCTCACAAGCCTTACAAATGACTTCTGACTAAAAATGTTGATGACGTGTGGCTACACTGGTCATAATTAAATCAATTCTTCAGGGGACTATGTTCCACAAGGTACCAGAGCCCAGTGTGAAGACGCGCTAAGGACGACTGGGCACATTTCAACACCATGACACTTCAGTTTACTCATCTTTTACTAATTCTAAGCAATTTCTGAGTCTCATTTTTTTTAAACCATTGAAACCATTGATTTTCGAGTTGTTTCTGACACGGTGTGCGGAGGTCAAAACTCGGTGGTCAGAAATCGCTGGTCAGACCTCACTCGTTAAAACTCGCTGTCAAACTCTTAAAAAAAAACATTCCACAGGACAGTGTCTCACAAAGCATCAACGCCTGTCTGACTCTCCTACTTCCATAACCAAAACAGAGAAATGTCAAAAATCCAAAACCTTTCAACAAATCATTAGAAAAGTCTACGTTTACAAAAAAAAAAACCATCAAGTTTGTAAAAATTTTTGTTCCGTCACATTCTCTAATGAAGTTGTGAAGATTGTTAAGCATAAACGTTTCCCATGTTCTGCTGTCGTGTTTTCAATTTTTCAACGCAAACACAAAACAAATGTACTCGATGCCCGAACAACCTCACCATCCTCATATATCTTCGAGCGCCTCTAGGCTTTCACCGAGCAAATAGATAAACCCTAGAGCATCGTTAATCACTCCGCTAAAAGCCACCTAATATGCGAGGAAATCTTATCATAAATCCATCGAAAATGGCAAAAGATTAATTTGCATCCCGAACACTTCCATTCCCATGCCAACCGACGAAAATCATTATCAAACCGTTCTACTCCAAAACAAAATACGTCATCGGACAGTAATTAATCTTATGAATGTCTAAGAATCGCTGTTAAACACTTTTTCGAACTCTATGGCCCCCACATCAATGCGAACGGGAGATAATTCATTTGGGTTAGGTTTGGGCGACAACCGACAACGAAGCGGTCTTATTTTACGTGTGCGCGCATGTTTCTGGTTGCGATTCTCTCCGCGACGGTGGCGGCGGCAATAGCGGTGGTGATCTATTGTCTTCACATGACTAAATAATGCAGATTATAAATATTTGTTTTTCAGGTTTGGTTGAATTTTATTTTGTTGTTGTTTCTGCTGGCTGCCTTCGTGCTTTTTGAGCGGACTAAATTTAGAAATGTGTTCTTTTTGAACTTTATTCAGAAACACGTGTTTTTGTGAGAGATTTGAAGGTGTCTGGGAAGTGAATGTGGGATAGCCTAAAGGGGGTTTTGACATTTTACTTCTGGTTTTACATTTTTGGGCTTTTTTGAATAACATTTTGGACCGGGAATGACTCATCGGTCAAATGCTTGAAATTTTAATTTCTCCAAAGTCCAAAGTGAACTCGAATGTTTATGCAAAATTGTTGACTTAAGATCGGTCGAAGCAAAATTTACTCGTATTCCAAGTTTTAGATTTTTCGTACAAAATATTGGCGCTTGGAAGCATCGATTAAAAAGCGATGCTAGGTATCCAATTTTTGGCGTTCAAAATATTCAAGCTGAAATTCTTTGAGCATGGCAATAAATTTCTACTTTGTACGAATAAGTTGATTTCTGACATTTTTTGCACAAAATTTTTGAACTATGTATGATCATAAGAAAATGTTTGGAATCTTAACAAAATTTCTAATCTCATAAATTGTATCCAAAAACTGAAAACAATCTTAACCATCCAATGAATTTTGGATCTTTTGTACAAAATTTTGGTCTTTGTTTCGATCGAAATTGGTGTTGGAGTGGAAGTTTTCGGACTCAGGACATGGGATATCAAGTTATGTAAGGAAAGCAATCTAAGCCTGTAACTTATTTTCAATTTCTGACATTTTTTTGTACAAAATTTTGGAGCAGTGGTCAAAAAGAAGAGTTCCAAATTCTTCGTTCCTTTTTTCTATCACACTTACTTTAAAATGGTTTAGGCATATATAAAGTTACTCCTTAAGACCTTGCTTCCTGTTTTGGATCAAAATTTGGGCCTTTGAAACACTGTTCCGACACTGATGATCCGTGTCCCTAATTGAAAGTTCAAAAATGCCGAACTGCAGGCGACAGTTGTAAAGCACTTCCCCATCTACAAACCATCAAATGAATTTCCTAACTTTCCACTTTGATCCAAATTTTGGACAAAATTCTTTGGAGGTCCATTAGGGATCTCCAAAAGGTCCTATCGAAAGGTCCCAGCTAGTGATTGTGAGAAATTCCGGAAGCTTGTAAGAACGTTCACCACTCTCAAATCCAAAATGTTGAATCAAAAAAAATTATTTCTGTATTCAGTTCAAAAGTTTAATTCAATCAAACCCCTGATAAAACTTCTCAGAAGCGTGAACAGCGCCAAAGATCAGAAAAGAGAGTTCATCCAGCCACTCCCCCCTCCCCACCTCCATCGAAGAGTGTATCCTAAGATGAAATGCGATTGATAGTCAAAACAAATCATTCAGAGACATTCCGTCTACATGTGGTATCAGACCATGCAGATACGATACGACCAGAAAGCCACCACTACGCGACCACAAATCACAACAATATCTGATGTCACCTCGTCGGAATGATGGGGCTAAATAATTGCTTTCACTGTGAAATATTTAAATTGAATCCAAGGAGTGGAGTGTGTGTCTTGTGTGGTGTTCTTATCGGCTTCGCGTACATTGCCGCCTGTCTATTGCGAGTTGTAGTCGCATCAACAGCAACGCCAGAGCGAGAGCGGCCTACCTACGCAACGAGAACGGGATGAAAATTGGGTAAAGTGTCTAAAAATAAAATAAACAGTTTGTTTGTATTTAAATTAGAGCTCAACGTGTCCCGAGTGGGTTTTATTTTGCCTCTCTTTTGCGTAACAATTCAAAATTGCGGAATTTCAATTCTGCCAACTGCTTAGGCGCATCCATGAGGAGGACCAGCTACGGATACACACATGATGGAGGAGAGAAATTTGACCGATTAAATATGCTCGGCTTTTTATTTTGCTGTTTGTTGTTGTTTTCCTCTCAGCGAGGCGAGGAGGAGATGTGCGAGTTCGTTGACGCTGATATGGTGTAGCGTACACACGCAGATACATATCTCTCGGATTCAACTTGCATTCGTCGTAGTCGACTTGTTACAATTTGTCTCTCAGATATGACAAGAATTTATTGCCAAGCACACGGAATGGCCTGAAACATGGTCCGGTACGGTTGGCGAGGGGGAGGGGGAGGTTGAAGGGGAGCAGGACGTCTCAAGCTGTTGCGACTCGATGAAGAGAGCGAGTGTAGAGTGCACATAATAAACATCTGGGGAATGTTAAGGCTAATTTTAGACAATGTCTAATTTTGCAAATTGCCATGACAAAATGTCAAAATGAACGAATGAGTGTAAAATTACTGCAGCGGCCCACATGATGTGCCGTGCTGGCTGGTGATGTGATGACGAAACGACCGCACTCCGACCCGGTTGTGCTCTATAGCGGTGTTGTAGGTTTCTTCACATTCTCTGTTGTTGTGCGTTATGTTCCTCCCTTGATTGCCAGTGGAATTATCAAAGTGGTGGTGGTGGTGGTGGTGGTTGAAGGTTTTGCATTGCATCGCATTGCATGACATGTGAAGCAGTTCTACGTGATTACTTTCTGACAGCAGAGGCGGCAGTGGTTGGTGGTTGGAGTAACGCATGTTTTTCCTGTCACAAGTTAATCCTCGTGTAATCCAGGAGACTTTGAAAAATGTAACAAACACACACATTTATGTGTGTTCCTTGTTTTTTGCTGTCATGTGCGATTTTGTGGGCTCCCTTTGATGGTTGTGGTTCGGTTTGACGATTGTCGAGGTTTGTTGCGAGATGACAGACAGTGTCAAGTTTGTGTCAGAAGTTTGGTATTCTCTTGTTAGCGGAGGGATTTGAAATTCAATTTAAATGAAACAAGTTTCAGTTTGTCACATGATTTTGTCGATTGAGGTTTTGAGTCTGTCAGAAGCCTATCTTGACAAGATAAGTGTGAAGTTTTGCAATGAATTCAAAGCTCTTTTGATTGGACTGCCTACATTCTCAGCAGAGTCACATGACTAGCATCGTGGTCAATTTCAAATTGTCTAGTTTCACTACTCAACATTGAAGAAGTTTGATCCTCTTTTGGCAAGTGTTTTAACAGATATTTCAAGACTCTAGGCTTTATCTTCGGTCATCGGACTAAAGCCCGAGTGAAATCGAATCTTTGTCAAAATGTTCTTAAATACGTTACATACCTAAATTTTCATATCCTCATCTGTTTAAGCCAAAAGTCACCAAAGTTTGAAAGAAACTCTGAAAGAAATGTCGCCCATTGTAAAAAAAGGCCTAAAGAGCGATTGAGTCCTGTTGAAGGCGAGCCATAGCCAACAGCTTTCCGCATCAGCACTTCATTAGTTCTGATATCTTCTATTTCATATATTCCTTACCTTTCTAGCTGGGGAGACTATTAGGGTTTTTGAGTCATTTCTTGGCGACAACGACGAATTCCTAATAAAGCACACGTATAAAGGGAAGCAACTTATGTAACTCTCTTTAAAAAAGGAGACGCCTACGATGTGTCTTGCGGTCAACGAAGGTAAGACAACAAATTATGTAGATAAACGCTGTCAACGAAAAAGGTCCACCAACGCCAACGTCTTGGACGAAGCGTCACTATAGACATCTTAAACTTCGAAGAAGGGCAAGTCTTTGTCTACCTAGGTTCAGAGCTAACGCAAGTAAAGACACTACCGCGGGGATAAAACGAAGGATCACCCTTCCCAATCGCTGTATATTTGTGCTCGGAAGGCTATTGAGGACTTAAGCCCTCGAAGAAGCAGTATTAGATAGACCCTGATAATCCCAGTTCTGCTGCAAGGAGCAGAAGTAAAGACACAAAATAAAGCGGACGAGAAGGTTCTTCGTCGCTTCGGAGGAAATTCTTCGAGTTATCTTTTCGCCGGTATATACTGATGGTGCTTGGAGTAGGAGACAAACTGTCCACGCTCTACACGGACATCGATCTGGTCAAACGAGTTTTAAGCCTTCGCTAAGGCCCGGGAAAACTTTACTGGTAGTGATAACTTGACCAGAGGCTATATTCTGGTGCCACAGAAGCTCCTAGACTTTCGGTTCCAGCTTGAACGTGCGGTAGGCCCTCTGTGTGAGTATAGTAACGGCTGTGGTTTAAGACCCAATACCGAAGGTGAAGTTGAGGTTAGTTTACTGTGCTGACTAATCTAGTTTATTGTTGATCCATAACCAGATGGTCAGAAAACTTTCCTGCTCGGTGTGGAGTTGCAATCTCAACCGGGTGCTGAGACCCAGAAAACGGTCGGCTTTGCTCCAAGCTAAGGTTCTTCAAGCAAAATCTCAATTTGATACTTGGGTTACTTAGGCGTTTAGTAGTGCGTTATCAACGACTCTTGGGAAATACACCCCGTGATTGAAGAATTTAGGGCAGGTGATCAGGTAAATCCAAATCCTATATCAGGCCAGCCAAGTCTTTGACTCGAACCCCAAGGGAAAGGGCTGTAAAGAAAGACCTCGCCCGGGTGACAAGTGCAGCTGAAAGGGACCACAATTAGTTAAGTGTACTTAACATGCACCAACTAGCACAAAACCGAGCTAGATATAGACGCATATTGGCTGAGGCCCTGGTCCATCTCGGACTGTAGCGCTAGCTGATGAAGAAGGAGCAAACTTTCTAAGCATTTGTGTATTTTTAAGTTCAATAAAACCAGAAATTAAAAAGCTGTAGGCAACTCTTATCCCTACAACCTAAGTTTATGTCGCTTAAGTCCATCTTGTGTTCTTCAAATTTTTGACTGTTTTTGGCTGATGATTTTCAAAAACTCATATTTTTTTTCAACTTTCGTGAAATACTTTGAAAGTTTCTTAAATCTTTGACAATCGTACAAGAAATACAAAAGCTCTAAAATTTTTAAAAATAGCGTATCCATGCACAACTTGAACTTCATCATCAGAACATCGTCAAAAAAAATCCATTTGGACAAAAATTAGTCTCAAAAAATTTGGAACTATTGCCTTCTGACCGAGATGTGCTTTGATATGTTGGGCAAAATTTTGGGCAATTTTAGCCCTATCCAAAAATTTAAAAATTTTGCTAAAATTCGTTTTCGACGAAATTTTTCTAAACTTTTGCACTTAAAAGTTCTAACTGTCGTCTAGAAGCGGTCTAAACTTTTAGGCAATATAACTACAAGTTATTTGAAGTTTTTGGCAGATTTCTTTCTGCTTTTCAAAACCATCAAGGCCATGATTTTTTGGCAGGAGACACATGATTTAAGGCTTTGATTGACATTTCGAATAGGTTTTGGGCCTTTTTTGACAAGAGTTATCCAAAACGTATTTCTTTCATGCATACTCCCTTTTGCCATAGATTTCACATCCAATAGAAATTGCCAACATCTCGACAAGCATACAGGCCTCTGCTCAAATTCTCAAATTTCCCATTTTTTCGAAAATATTAATCCCATCTGTTGCCCGGAGACCCTAGGGCATTCACCATCTAAACACAAAAGAAACCTCATCTTCCTCCTCTAATCTGCATATCAGACGTATTTTTAGACTCCTAAGACCCTTCCCTTCAATCGCACTTGCCAACACAATCGTGCACATAAATCCAGCAACAAGCATTGCATTCAGTGAAAGAACAAATGCCCCACAATAGCAGTCGGCCGCATCTCACGATTCACTTTTGTGGGCGGCTAAGTGTGCGAGTGCATCCGCCGCCGCTATTTTAATTCACTAAACCGCGATAAAATTCAGAGTATTGCAAGAGTTTGAATACGAGCCCGAACACCGAAATGAGAATGAAACTCTGCGTCCAATTGAACGCGCTCGGGCATCCGTCTGGCGGCGTCTCTTGGCGGTTCCCTGAATGAATTCACTCCGTGATATGCAATTGTGCTGTTATTATTGCTTTTGTGTGTAAATTGCAATTCAATTATGACAGCTGACAGTGGTTTCTCGAGGAGGCAGCCGTGGCTCCTCTAAGGGCGGCCGGGTTGCATTCCGTCTATCGTGTGTGCGTGTGTGTGTGTCTTAAGTGATTCGTTAAATGCAAATCAATTGACATTTCTCCTCGGTGCCCACAGTTTGAGTTTCTATCCCACTTACCCGTCAAGACGGCGTATTATCTTCATTTCGCGCTGCGACGTCGCCGCCGCTCCATCCACCGACTTGGCACCAAGACTGAAAGTGAACAATTTTCACACTGAAGCCAAGCGTCTCCCGTGCACAGCGCCTGCCGCGCTAGACAAGAGCGTGTAGTGTGCATAGAAGTACAAATGAATTATGACATCCCTGACAGATTCTCCTCTAGGGTATGTCATTCTCAAGTGGTGACGTGAGTGTGCACTCGGCTGTGAGGAATTCTGAGGAGTTCTGCTTGCGATGCAGAAACAATCCGTTCAGCTATTTGGTGGTTGAAGGAGGGTTGAGGGGAGGCGGGGAAGAATTGATTGGCTCGTCGGTTTTCGATTGCATAATCGATCAGGAGACTTTTGCTTCTAATCGAAGCTGTTGCCTTACGCCTTATCCGGGTGATGCACAGCCTCTAGGTTTGTCCGCCGTTGGCCGGTTTCTGGATTAAGTCCGAATGTGAATCTGCAAAGAGAAGCGAAATTGACTTGATTAAGACGTTTGCCTTTGTTTTGATTTTGCTTAAGAGTGAGTGATGGGAGGGAATGATTGAGACGTGTCGGGCCAAGTAGGAAATCGATTATGATGCGAGCTGTCTATTTATAATTGGATGATTGATGTTATTGGGCGTGATGGGGTTGTGTCATGTGATTGAAATTCGCCTTCCTCCTCTTCTTCTTCTTCTTCTCTGTGATTTTTTGACAACAAGTGGGTGAGCGAGCGAACGTTGCGCATACGGAATGCATGAGGTCACTTGGTTAGTTTACTTAAGTCGGTTTTTTTTTTCTTTCTGTTTAGAGAAGATTTCGTCAAGAGTTCTTTGGGGGCTGTGGGTGCATTTGGTCACGTAGAGAGTTTCTTTGTGCTCAGGTTGTGAATGTGCCTCTCTGCTGCTGTGGAGGTTGGAGTCAATCTTTGAAAGTGCAAGAGTGTAGACCGAATTTGAAGGCAAATCGGGCCTTGATGTCATTTTGACAAGATGAACTATATTACGGGAAGGGGAAATCCCCAACCACCGCTAGCGAAGTGAGTAAACGCGGGTAAGAGGTTGATTCAGCCATTTTATGCCCCACCACGGCACATTCATCTTAAGTACGAGTAAGCGGTGGTTCAACCATCGCCTGTTCATATACAGAGAGTAGGAGGAAGCGGTGATTGCTCATAGTCGTTACCATCATATAAGGGTGGTTGAACCTCGTATGTATTTAAAAAGCCAATGAGTATGGAATGGTCTGAGCCTGGACTATAGAGCAGTCTCATTCCGACTGGAGACAAGTCGAAAAACATTGGAATTTGTTAGAAGCGGCTGGTTTTCCTCTGTAAGACTCCTCCTCCGAGAAGGATCTCTTGCCAGTAACACAACATCCGATCACTTGTGATGTTCAAATGATGATAATGAATATTCTAGCTCTAGATTCAACTAATGCCCACTAAACGGGAAACGAGATTGTTGATGAACTAGCTAGGCAAGGTTCTAAAGAGGCATTCGGAGGGCCCGAACCCACATTGGGATTATCCGCTCCCCGTTTAGGGTTTCCGTTGACGGTTGGGTCTCTCAACACAACCAGAGATGACTGCAGGCTGACCAAGTGCATGCTCCCGCGTCAGCGGCTTTTCTGTTGTCTCTAGACAGAAAAGAGTGCAGAAAACTTGTCGGCGTACAAACAGGACACTTCACCTTCGCTAAGCACCTAAGTCTGCTTGGGCTTAGTGAAGACACCCTTTGCGACGCCTGTGGAGAAGGTGAAGACACTTCAGATCGATTTCTCTGTCAATGTCCCGCCTTTGCGAGTATCAGGTGGCGGCTGTTTGGCGCTGATGTGGTGGTAGCTGAGAACTTATGCTCTTTATCACAAAAGTGCCTGCTGATACTTCTTCGGAAAACCAGGGAAATACAGTAAACGAAAGTTACTCCCTGGTAGTACAATGGACCAGTTTGTGAGTCTGAGCGCTCCAGTGCAGTGTAGCCCAACCTCCAACAAAAAAAGCCCACTTGAGCTGCATTCTATTTTCTTCATTTCACACCAATTTCTGTCTAATTGCAGCTCGATCTCTAAGGAAAGTTCGGAGAGAAGCGCTTCCGATGAACGATGCAATCTCAAGACGGTATGCAGCTGCTTGAGCAATTTAGATGCTATGAGTGTGATGCCTAGAAACGATGCCATTCAGCAGGGAACTACCTGGGAAGTAACATCATAAAGACCACTGATTCAGATCTTCAAAAGGACTGTTTAAAACTACCTGGAAATAGTCGTGAGTAAATGAGTCTACTCCTCGGTTTGAGTTCTAGGTTCAATCCCTGCACTAGACGTGTATTCATTGCTTTAACTGCCTCGCAGAGAGTAGAAACTGTCTCGAAGAAAACATTTCAAACTTGTCATTCGGAGTCGGCATTCAACTGCAGATCCCCTCCATGGGAGCACACGAGTCAGTGTTAAAGAAACTTTGAAAATTTCGCCAAGCGAGAAACGCATTATGCAATACATCACAAGTGTCACGGCTTGCTGCACATACACATGCATGTACAAGCAGGTCATCCGGATCACGGAGCAGTGATCCAAAAACAATCACTCCTCTTTAAGCTTTTGTATTTCCGTCGCAACAGGGTGAACCTGGGTCGCAATAAAGGTGCCTCTCCAGCCAGCCCTGTCTGCTGTCCTCAGTTACCCATGCCAAGTTAGCTGGGGATATGAAGTCGAGGCGGAGTTACTTCGTATCCACAAGAGCCATTTAAGTGAAGTTTGCGAATAAATTGAACAAGATCGTAGGCAACTGGCTAAGAAAACAATTCTTTCTAAAAAATCCTCCGCATTCAATTCGATCCCTGATGCTGCCATTTTCACAGACTGGACCACTTTCTTGTTTCTCACTTAAGCGAATCAAAATATCGTTTCTTCGGTTGGTTAGTGAAGTGCTTGGATTACATTTTTTTGTACATCCACACTTTGTCTTCAGTGGCCCGTAATCTGAAACGCCAATGCCCGTCATCTAAAGTGGTCGCTCGGGCCCACGAGAGACCCGCCCAATACTCCACAATCGACTCTAACTCATCAGAAGCCATTACCAAGCTCAAACGGGTGACTTGGTGGGATTACCAAGCGGTCGCATACCTGATGGAATTTAAAGCACTACTGGAAAGCCGTGATGAAGGGGACATTCGTACCAGGAAGTCAAATCACTGAGGTATAGTCCGGAGAAGTAGCTTCTCAACATTGAGTTCGCTCTCCACTGTCGCGTTTCTCACCCTATTCTGGCGAGTTACCCCCGCAACAGCATGATGAAATCCCATTTCTTGTAGCTTGTATTCGAGATCTTATTTTCTTGGCTATCAGACAGTTGGACTAAGCACTGATCTAGTCTTTGACACCAGGCTCAACCTTCGTTACTCTCTACTGTCGCGTTCTTTCGAGCTTTTTCAAAATTAATCCAACCTAGTCAACCCTACAAGGCAGTCCAGTGTTGGTCCTTCCACTCGTGAAAAAGATCCCAAGATCCTTAAACCTCTCTCTACCTACTTCAGTGGGACTCCACGAGCATGTTAAGCATCTTGGTACTTAAGGACTTCATACCATCCTCAGAATTCTGCATCCTTAAACTATGCACTCATACCCATCTTTAAAAAAATCAAAAAAACCTTTCCGGTTGTTGAGGGTTTTGTTTAGTCCAACAGTCAGAACAGAAATCCTCCCTCCCCCCACCCACCCACCTACTCCTCACCAGCAACTCATACAACAATACGACAAAAAGTAACTTAATTCCCCTAAGCCCGACACTCATATGTTATCCTTTTCATTAATTTCCATTTATTTCTCATTACACTGAAACCGCACAAGTGTCGGAGCCCGCTCCCAGCTCTCACACCAAAAATACCAAAAAACGAAAACGAAGCAAACGAAACACGGAGCAAACGTAATTTCATTAAGTGTGTTAAATATATAATCATTTACATCGACATGCATGGCCAATCAGAACTACAACGTAACCAGCCAGACCGGCGAGGAAACGAACACAAAATTAATATCACTTTTGAATGCCCAAAAAAAGGCACAAAAACCAACAAACAAACGTCAAAACACGTTCAAAAGGAAATATGAGTGAAACTTCTCAATTTGGCACTGGCACCAATCGCCACTAGTGCACTCTACAATTTTCACATTTTGCCCGCTTTAGATACGAATCGCTGCATAATTGCGCGCGCGCACACACACAGGACCGCAGGACATGCAATCGCCACCGCCACCGCCTCAGTTATCATAATTTTTGTTGGTTTTTTGTTGGTGCAGCGTTTATCCTTCTGTCAGTTGTGGGGCCAGGCTTATGCTGTGCCTGTGATCTGTCAGTCAAACGTCAGTTAGGTACGTGCCTCTGAATCATTCAGCGGCGTACTGCATTTGATTTCCAAATGAGGCAGACAATGTCATTCCATTCGAAGCTATCTCCTCGAAGAGATCTTCGACGTTGCTGGCTGCCCCTTCGAAGTGAGAAGTGCATGCCAGCGAGGAGGTGTATGTGCTTATTAATTAATGAACTATTCTCCTTGACATTATGGCCGGCATATGGCCGGGTCTGTCTGTGCGGCCAAATGACGCAGGCGGACGGCACGGCGCAGCGCGGCGGCTGAAACTAGTACGTGTTGAGCAATTAAGGGTACATCGACTCCGGGCAATAGCGAGCGTAGGTAGGCAGAAAAACAGATACTTTTACTTTTTTTCCTCTCGCTCCTGAGTAACCCAGTAATTACACTATTATACTTATGTTCGTGAGAGGGCCTCTCTCTCTCGCTCCACTCCACGGCACTGCTGCGCAATTTATTAATTAAATTTATGTTTAGTGCGCCAGATACTTCATTTTTCGTTGTCGCCGTCGCTGCCTTCATCGTCATCGTCGTGCGACAGTGGATTGCGAACCGTGTGAGTGTGTCGCCGAACCGTATGGCATTTGATTGCACTCTCGAATTGGGAATGTTCGCGTTCGGTGAACGGTGGGTTTATTACCCTTTTTCGAGAGCTGGCCTAAAGGTTTTTTTTACTGCGCATTTGTCTAGTTTCACTGGCCTGGCTTGAGGTTTATTGAGCGGGAATAATTAGTTTATGGCTTGCAATTCACCAAAAGCAATCTGGTCCGATATGTGAACGATGGCTTAATTAGCATGGGGAATTTTACGGCCTTGTTGGCTGAGGATTATAGTCTGGTGGCCGGAGGAGGAAGTCGTTACGTTCAATTGGGACAAGCTGCTGAAATGCGTTGTGGCTCCTTTCAGCGATTGAATCTGACGACCTTAAGCTGACTTAATCGTTTAATAGATTTCCTGTGAGGTTTTTGCCGGTAGTTTCTGTTATTGCCATACGCGACGTGAGTTGTGAAATTGTCCTCAACACTGCAAATGACAATTTGATTGGCTTTCGTAGAAATCGACTCCTGGCTGTCTGGTGTGTTTAATTACTTGTCTCTGAGTTTATGTGCTACTGCCTGGAAGTCGTTTGACTTGCCATTAAGTGCGTTATAGGCTGTTACCGAGCTGTTGTCAAATTGGAACTGACTATGCTTCAGTTGTCAATATGGTGGATAAAACGTTTGGCTTGATCAACGCTTGAGAAGTGAATCAGGTTCGAAATCTGACATGTTTTCGGCCATTTACAGGCAGAATTACTGAAAGTTTGAATGAGCTGCTGGGAGGTTGGTCTAATGTGCGACTAAGAGAAGGTTTGAGAGGACGTCTGGCTGTCTCAGAATTTCCTTAATTTTCAGTTGAGTGAATTTGATTCCGTTGCCCTTCCACTACACCACCTTTGTCCTTAATTCATCTTCGGCACTTTACGTTTACCTGGAGGAGCCACAACGTCTTAAAGGATGTTGCGTCTTTATCACTATTTTATGGCTATTACAACGAAAAATGCTCTAATAAATTAGCCAGTTGCATTTCTCCCCTTCAAGAATTTACCCGCAATACTCGCCTCGCTAGAAACGTCCACCCGTTCACACTTAAGCCGACCTTCGGACGTACAGTTAAGTTTAGGCCCTTGCTGTGACTTAATTCCGGTCACTTAATAATCCCTTTAGCGCGTGCCAAAAATGCTTACAACCTTGGGTGATACTACAGCTCATGAGGCACCGAAGCCTAGATTCTTCATTCATCACTTGTCTTGAGGGACTGGAAAGCATAGTAGTCAACCTCAAAAAGCTTGACAGCTTGACTTCTGGAGTGCTGAAAAGTGTGGTCGATAAATTTTCCTCCAAATTCAGGAGTCGAACTTACGCGCAGGAATGAGCGAACATTACGACTACACTCAAGAGTAGTCGAACAGTGGAAAATACCAAACAAAAATGAAGGCCACACATCCCAGCCACATTCACCCCCAGGGGTAGTCTTAAAATTGAAAATTCCCTTCATTTGTATTCTCTGCACTTTCAGTCAACTTGAAAACCTAAACGTTTGGTCCTTCGAACCGCATCAGAGGTCCATTAAAATTCGCATCACTCTCCTCGCAGATTGCATCTTGCGACATTTCATTGCCTCGCATCCATCATTCTCCTCATTTTATGAATCTTATGAATTTCCCTTGAGTTTACCCTCCAAAACAAAGCTGCACTTAACAAATATCAACTGCGACTGCAATTGCCAGCTCAAGACAAAGATATTCTTGCGGCGTAGCGACAGCAATTCGAATTAACATCACGTTCACCTGATCTCAAATCCAGATCGTTATGCAAGTATTTGCACATGAATTCATATTGACTTGTGTCCCACCCTCCAGCCGCCCGCCCCATGGGAGGAACAACTGAAAACAATGGTAACGAAAATAACTGAAAAAATGGTTTCAATTCAAGTGGATAATTATCAATCTTCGCTGCGTTGCGCAGCACCGTGTGCTGGGCTAAGAGTTGTTAATTAATTTAATTTATTTTACGTGACCACATACCACACTCATAACTTGGTGGCTTTGTGTTCAAATGTTGCACACTCCCCGCCCGGCACTTCCCAGTCCATCGACAGGTTAATTAAATATAATACATTGCCTCGTTTAATGAGCACTCATGCCTTACAAGGAGCATGCCATTGCTGCTGTCACTGGCAGTGCTGCAGCGTTTGATATTTTTTTGTTCTGTTTTTTTCGAAATGAGAACAAAGAGCGCAGAATTACTGATCTCTGGTTGGTTTGTGGCCCCAGATAGCTGTGTACTTTTGCAATTAACTCAAATGCCACGACCGCTGTTAAATGGGGCGGCAGTTGTTGCCACTATCGCTCAGTTATAAATTAATTACCATAGAAGGAAACAATGCGTATCTTTGAGACACTCTCGTGCATCCCCACTCGCAGTGCATACCGATTGGCTGCGCAGATAGTGGACTGTGCTGCTGGGGAAACCAAACCGAAATGATAAGCATTAAGCAGTCCTCTTTGTTTCTGTTGCTCCGTCATCATTCGGCAAGGGGGGTGGGGGGGAGGACCCGCACCACTGACATGAAAGTGTTAATTTCATTCTTGCCCAGCCCCTCCCACCCGCCGTCCAGGCGCTCTGTGTGTGCAGCGCTACATAAGTAATCGACCGCGAAAAAAATAGAATGAACTGAATTACTAATTTTATTATCATCGTACGAGCTGGATGATGTGCGAATGCGATGTGTCGTCGTGCGTCTGTCGTCTGTCCGCAGTCGACAGCCGCTTGGTCGGTGTTGGTCGTTGGTCGTTGGCCGTTGGCTGCTGGTCGTGTCGAATCTTATTTTAGACGGCCACTAATTGTGATAATGAAATGTCTCAACGAATACCGCCTCACTTTGGACTCGATTAGCATCGAATCGCGTGAAATATTTTTAAATTCACATTAACCCGACGAACGATGGACGGAAAGATGATGATGTTGATGCCAATGAACGCACGCACGCACGCACACACACACACATCGACGCGAATCGCTCCTTTATGCATTTGCGAAATTTTGATAAGCGCCATATGCCGCCGCGTGTATCTGAAATTGTATCTCTTTATTGTTCTGATAATTAAGAGTCTCCTTGTCGTTCATGCAGATTAACCATAATCAATTTTGTCGTTAAATTCCTTAACTGTGCCGGTGCCGGTGGTGGTGGTGGCGCAGACTGAACTCGTTTCCAAGGTGAAACTTGATACTCACTTTGCATACAGAACCTTGACCAGAATACAAGTGTTCGACAAGTGAGCATTTTGGTCAACGGAATGGAAAGATGCGCTTAAGGTGACTCAACAAAAAAACAAAAACACGTACAATGTGTGAACACGATATCGCGATGCGATAAGCTCAAACCGAGATGGTCCTTCGAGCCAAATTTAAACAGAAGCCACAAAGGGTCAAAGCCGACATGAAAAACGGCCAAAAAGAAGGGAAAAAAAAAATAAGTTGTGAATCCAATTAAAAGGCATCGTCCCGTCCCGAGTGCAGAACGTGCGGAACGCAGACAGCCGCCATCAAGTGAGTGCTTGATGGTCCATAAAAATGCTTGACATTTTATTTAATTTGCCAAATATTTTGACACATCCAAGCGGCGATTAATTTTGTTGGTTTTTAATATATAGACAGGCAATTAGCGGGCAGAGACGCTGCGATCGCATAAAAAGTGGAACGAATTAGGCCTCCGAGTGACGTCTGTGGAAACACGTCGGCCGGCGCAGATTGATGACAAATTTTCGAATGTGCTAAACATTCATTTTTGACTTATGTTGATTCTGTTAGGGATTTGATAGTTCACGTGTGGTATACATTTGGCTTGGTCTTTATAGGGGCTGAGGCAAGTGAACCCGAAACATGCGTTGGACAATAAGTCCCAGAGCTGCGGGATGTGGCAGCTTTGGACTTGCTTTAGAATCGATTTCGATCGGCACTTCTTGACCATGGTTCAGTGCCGTGGACGTATGTAAGGCTTGGCAAGTATCAGTAACCTAATCCAAGGGAAACGTGTATTTTCCTGACTTCCAAAGCAATGCAATGTTCTTCAGACAGGCAAGAACCTTCTTCTCGTTTGATGGCTGTCACCTATATTAAGACCAAATTTCTTTATAATTCCATTCCAAATGTCGTTATTTGGTGTGTAAAGACCCCGACGGACGACGTTTCCTGCTTACTTCAGAACTGCCCTGATCCGAAACTTCGGCTATCGACGAAGAACGGCGTGTTCTAAATGGAGTATCGTTTCTTAAAAGGATATCTTCATCCTTATAAAGATAAAGTGACCCTACAGCCATTGACTGTGTCAGTTCGAAACTTAGAACGATCACTGAATGCCTCGGATTATTAGGAGAGATGACGAGATCATGTGGCTGGATCATGTAAAGCAAATGGTCACCACAGCTCCTGCCCGAAAAGCCTTCTGTTCTGTGCTACCATTGGGCTAATGTAGCAGAGGACGTCCTCGAACGAAATGGCGCATATAAGTGGAGAAGAAGGTCCTCAACCAACCTGATGTGAGCAACTGGAGGCAGCTGGCGAAAATTCGTGATGCCTGGAGAAGCTTGTTGGTTGAGGCCTAGGTCCATCCAGCACTGAAGAAGAAGAAGAAGTCAAGTCAAAATTTATCTCTGGGTTACACCGAAACTCACGGCTAATTTTAAAAGCCATCAACTTAAGTAGGTACACTACTATTGCAAGAGAACCGCACTTTCGAACGCTTCTTATCAAATCGATGCTGGCCAGCTCTTATTGTCCCTCTCCGAAGGTTCAAATTTTCCTGCGGGGAATTAGAAGAAATCTGATCGGATCCATGATCCAAAACATTTTCAGCACCAATTGTAGTTGTTCTCGGTCGGAACAAAAACAGACACAGGGTCACTGTTGAGTTACGTGCTGAGGTTAAATTTAAGTTTATTGTCCCAAATACATAAAAAAGTTTGAGATACAAAATTAATACCCTAAGTACATTCTAGCATCCCTATAGAGTTATTTCTTCCGTTCTGGAAGACACCTTGAAACGGTAGAAGTTCAAAGTCAGAACAGCAGCAACTTCTCTGCATTTCTTTATCCTTCTCGCATTCTGCATCTTTTCATCAAAGAGTGCCTGTTGTGACCACAGAAGTGTGTACAAGATGGGATGCCCAGTGTTCCTTGTTAATTTAGACATTTGCAGCTGTGCAGTGCTCGAAATCTTGACAGAAGACCACGGTCCAAGGACCGAAAAGCGTAAAGCGACTACGCTTGAAAAACGTTGGGAAAAAGACGAAAACTCATTTCCAAAGTGAAGGCTGTGTAAAACAGTGTGATTTTTGAAATGAAGTTTTCACCTAGATGAAGCACCCACTGAACCTGCTGTACGCAGGTTTTTTTCTGCGTTCCTTCGACTTCGTGAGACTGATGTGCGCATAGACAACATTCATGGTCACGGAGATACTTAAGCCCACTATCATCCAAGCTGTTCATGAGCAACCGCTTGAAACCATCAATAAGATCCTTGGGGATTAGGGGTGACAGAAAAGGCTCTCCGAAGCTAACCTAGACACCCCATCCACACTGAATTGTATCTCATAATGAATGAACATGGTTGTTCTTGCTAATGAAGCCATGAACTAGAAGAATCATTTTGATCATTTTGTCAAAAAAGTCTTTTAGAATGAAAACTTGTATTTGGCTCACCCCCTAAATGCACACTTTTTCAGGAAGAAGCTCTTCCCCTAATTAATCTGTACCATAGTGTGGGATAGCGTGCAGCTAACTTCTTTTCAGACCAAGAACTCATAAAGGATCGGTCCTCAAGTTAATACTGGTTTTCATCTTTAATGGCACCAAACGCTTGATAAGTACAATTGAGGTTTGATTTCCTCACCTTTACGATGTTGAAGGTTGGGATTTGAATTGAGTTTCTCACTGGACCAGGGCCTAGTTTATTCAGAAACAAGTCGCCTTGTGCGTGCTACTGCTCTCCCACGAGTAGAGGGGACCTGCAGTTTTTCGCCGACTCCGAACTGAAAAATTTAAGAAGCTTGACTGGTTTCAGCAACCTGAAAAAGGTGGTGCTGTGAAGAACTCCGCGTTGTCCGGGAATCAAATATGTCATCTGGGTTATAATTTGATGGTTCCTTTATTCGTAGACTTTCTTCTCATATGCTTGATGTGGTCGATGCAGTGTAGCTGAAGGATATTTCGCAGACTTGGCAGATGCGACAAAGCTGCTGGTGGCAAGAATACGCTTGTCGTTTAAAATTTGACACTTTAGTTGCACAGCTGGGACACGGGCTTATTAACACATACTTTCGGTTCTTAGAGTCAGAGCTTCCCTGCTTAGGGAGATCTTCACGGCTTAGAGAGACCACAAAGCACCCCTGCTTACAGAGACTCTCCCTGCTTAGAGAGACCATAGACCATCCCTGCTAAGAGGAACAAAAGTGAAGAAAAAAGGTTCCACTGCCATGAGTGATTATGTGATGATGACTGATTTGAATATCGTGTAGAGAGTAAAAAAATGAACCTACTATCCACAGGAGAACAAGGTCTAGGTTTGTCAGTAACTACTCATGTTGTGCGGGCTATTGTTCTATCAAATGTAGACAAGTAAGTCAACCTCTCGAGATAAGGAAATGTGATGTTCATAAGTCTCTCTGTATCCGAGGGACATAAGTTAACCTTTCTAGCTCACAGCCAGTGCACCATCTCTTGCACACCGCTGTTACAAGTAAAACGCCTAGACAGAACCTTTTAAATAGTGCATATTTTTTAAGCTTCTAATGCATGAGTTTGTGGACCTCAATGGAACTATTAAGTTTATGGTTTGAAATGTTTGTTTCCACCCTCATGCCTATTCTTTTTTATGCCTTCCTCACACTGGGCTGGGGGGACTGGGGCTCATCTGATTCGCCTTTACTCAGTCAACTAAGTAGCAGTAGCAGAAAATTCATATTTCGCTGCCTCTTCACATTTTCGGACAAGATCCAGACCAGATTGTGGCTTGAAAATACAGTGTGTAATGACTGCCAGACATAATTGACGTTTTGAGTTTTTTAACCTTTTTTATAAAAGAAAATATTATTTAAAAAAAAAATTTGAATTCGCTTATAAAACATTTCTTTGAGTTTCCATGGAATGTTTCACCACCGAAATATACCAGCAGGCACGTTTGTGGCTGACTCTTAATCAGTTCTTCATGGTGTTTCCTTCAAAAGCTCGGAGTAATGGGCCAGTAAAACCAAAACAGAAAAATCCAACCCACTCAACGAAGAAAATAAATTCCACAAGCAGAAATATTTCCACAACTCACATATCAAAAAAAAACTGAAACTCAAAACACTAAAAATACACCCTATCAGCTGATTGCGGGAATTCCTGCAAAATTGTTTCGCAAAAATTTCAAAACTGCCAATTTCTCCAAGGTCATTCAGAATTCTCTTATCATTGCATTGGCACAAATTTGGCACAACTTCAGTTACCGGCTACTCTAACGGCTGAAGATATTTTCTTTCATGCGAAAATGGCTTTATCGCCAAGCATACACTTGACGGAGTTTACAATGCAATAAATACGCTCTGTTGGCTCATGTATGGGTGATGTCATTTTCTGATTTCAATGCTGACTGCCATTAACTGATAACAGTGTTTCAACTATTAATCATTAATTTTTGCAAGCGTGCTCCTGGTGATGAAACACTTCATTAGTTTGGAACAGCTTACAAGGCACACACTTGTGTAAGTTGTAAGATGCTCAAATCTGGAGTTCTAGTGAAATTTTCGACAGTCCGATTCGTGATCGTTAGGTTGATCATTGTGGCCGGACCCTTGTCATCATATGAACAAACGTGCGGGAATCTCGAAATAGGTCTTGGCTCTCTGAAAATGTTCTAAAATGCCATTTCTTCGTTTGCCTCAACCCCGATCGACCATAAAAACAGCTTTTGCTCTGGCAAATGGGCCCAAGATTGAGCCTCTCATTGGTCAGAGACCGTTGGTATTTATCGAGTCCCCAGTTCGCTCGAAGCGTTGTCCATGATGAACGTGTATAAATATTGACACGATCCTTGCTTATTCAGCAACTAGTCATGTTGTGCGTGCTGTTGCCCATTCAAGTGGAGGGGACCAACAATTTGTTTCCGACTTCGAACCGGAGAAAAGCTTCTTATAGGAAATCAGACCTTTCTGAGTGTTGTCAGCAACTGAAAGAAGGTGGTGCCATGGAAAATGCAAAATGTGCGTTCAATGCACCCCCAGAGTGTGAGAGGACGCTCTTACCCTCTAGATTCGCGGCCATGGTGGACTTAGAGCCTGTTCTCCGTCTTAATAAAATCTTTTCAAGCACATAGTTTCAAAATGAACCACCACCACGCTGTTCAGCAAGCAGGTCTTGTCACTGGTCCCAATCAAAATTCAAAACACCCCTGTGGCCACACAGCTCCCCCGTCATGATGTGAATTTTTCGTCTAGACTTATCCTTGCCCTTGACTCAGATCAGGCAAGCTTCACTCGAATCCACTTAAGCATCCATTTCAAGTTCGCTACCATCGTGCAAGACACCAACTGGCATACAAGTCAGCGCAGCTACTGGATGCTCCCTTCAACAACCGATCCCTACACTTATGAGTTTAAGGCGATATTTCAAATTGTCCCTTCAATTGAAGGCCTGTGATTAAACAAAGCAAAAAAAAAAAAGGGAGAGGGAGCGTGCTTTTGTGTGTACCCTAAGCCCGGTTCTTCTTCGTATCATTTTCGATGATGATTGCCGTTCATGATGACGGCACACACAGCGATGATGTTGATGAACCGTCCACATGACAATTTCACCCCTCCCACTCCCCCTCCCTCCAACACTGTGTGAGTTCCTCTCTCATCATCGTTTTCATGGTCGGAAATGTAGTCCTCGTCAAGTTGTCAAAAATTATGACAACCATTATCCAACAACAACAAAACAAGATTCGTGTCTCGCAACTCGCAACTCGTCGTTCTTTGGCTCGTATTTGTTGCCCATTCCCCCATTCCAGTGACAGATACATACACTCGTCGAGCTGTGCAGACAAAACTGAAAATTACTTGTAATTGTTTGTCAACAGTCATTTAGGAGTCCATCCATCCGGGGGAACACTCGTACATCCATCCGTTCGTCGTCCGTCGTCCGTTGTTGTTGGTGTCATCGTCACTGCTGCGGCTTATAACCGCTGATGTGTATCTCTGGAGGAATGAAAACTAAACACACAACAATGGAACCACCTATTATCGGCATCACATGCAATCCATCGAATGCAATGTGTCAGAGAGATGTTTAGCAGGTTTTCGGTGTTCCTCCGCTCAGTTGTCGTTTCCCTCTTGGTTTCCGTGTGTTTTGTGTTTTTGCGGTCAAATATGACGAATGAAATTGTTTGTTGAAAATGTTTCGTTTTGGAGTTCGAATTGCCCCGAAATTGCCAGAGACGCAGGGGCCGCAGCCGAAGTTGGGTATGCGTGACAGTTGTCTTGTCTTTCGTTAGAGTAATTGTTGTTAAATGTTATCACGAAGAGCAAAAAAAAAATATGGAGGAGCGGATACGATAAACTGCATCATAATTAGCTGCACAGTCGGGCGGACACTTGTGCGTGAAGGGATCTTCCACGAAAGTCCTGCTGCGATTGCGTGCAGTGCAGATATTCAGGAATTCGATGAAGAAGAAGATTGATGGTGGCCCCGCTGACATGTGAACAATTATGGACGTGTTGCAGGGTTGTGATAGGGTTTTAAATGGCATGCTAACGGCTGATGTTGAGGCATTCTTGGGGGGGTAAGAGAGAGGACTTGCAGAAAGTCCAATTAAACAGATCTCTTCGCTGATTTCAGTTCAGTTCAGTTTGTGTGTCTACCTCTTGTGTCACACAAACTGGAAACTCACTCAGCTAGAGGCTGAGGACATTCAAAAAGTTTTTCGACATGATAAGCATATCATCCAAAACTTTGGTCAAACACTCATAGGGCCCTAAGAGACTAAGTTTTCCTAAGTGGAAAGAAAATTGAGACATTTCTGAGGTTGAATTGTTTAGACTGATTAGTTGAAGCAATGGGAACCCTGAGACAGTGAGCAAATAAATAAACCAAAACGTATTTTGAGCAAATGTGGGTAACAATGTGTACCAAAAACCGAACACCGTTCTACTTAGAAAATTCACAGAGAAAGACCGTTAATTATTTTCGATCACATTTGGTAATCAGATGAACATTTCATTCTTGACTCTATATTTGCAGAAAGCCTGAATTTGATCTAACATTTTAGGGCTTAAGAAAACCTGTGCCTTGCGATCAAAATTTGATTTGACTCATGAAATACAAGAAATTTGACACTTTTTCAAGTCAACTAGTCAAAATTTAGAGCAACGTGGGTCAAAATTGTACTCAGCTGATGTAAAAAAATGCAGGCCTAATATTTTAGGCCTTTTAAACTTTATTATTTTGAAAGTGTGTCGTTATATTTAGTTAGGGGCCAAAATTGGCAAGTCAAAGTTTAGAACAATATGGACAAAAAATTGGGGTTATTTGAAGTATGGAATGTATGCCTCACACACACTGTTTTCTTTTATTCGAAATGATTATCTGGCTGCAAATTTCAATTTACAAAGTGCTATTCCACCTGATTTTTAAATCTTGGACAGATTTTGTCAAGGAAGTAAGCTGGCAAATCAAAGTGGGCCAAAATGAAGCTTGGATAATATCACTCAAATTTTATCAACTGTTAGTACAAATTTCGAACAAACCGTCACAAGAACTGATGCTTCCTTTGTCGATATATCAGGAGCCTAAATTGCCGAGGCGAAGATTGAAGCAGTATGGACTCAAAATTTAGGCTATTAACTTATGTATATATGGTAAGGCGAAGCAATGTGGACAACAAATTTAGGTCAACTTGTATTCCAACATTTAACTTGTAGGCATACTATCCGCCTTCACTTTCTGACGTTTTTTCGAAGATTCGAAATAAGTTCTAAGTCGACTTTTCCTGCGTTTAAGACTGACTCTGGCCAGATACTGAACCGGGAAGGGAATGTAGTCGGATTTTCATGAACAGCTGAGGTATCTGGGGCCAGTGCGTTTATGGAAGACGACAACTTCAGACTTCACACCTCTTTAGGTAGTTTCGCATCGGTTTTCCAGGCGGGAACTGTTACGATCCTAATGGTTGTAGTAGGCTGTCGATTTTTTCAAGCATCTAACTCTTACATATGTACGTATATGGAACAAAATGGTGTTGAATTTATAAAGTTCTATCGTTTGTGAAAATTTTAACATTCTGTCAGGTCTTGCCAAGGACGTACATAAACTAAGCAGTCAAAGTGGGTTGAAAATTTACTTATTTTGTCAAGGTCCTAAATTCTCTTTCTTCTTGTGGCGTCTGTCCGGGGTGGACCTGGGCCTTAACCAACATTCCTCTGCAGGGGTGGACCTGGGCCGCAACCAACATTCCTCTCTAGCCCAAGCTGCCGCCAGTTACGCACTCTAAGTTAATTGACGTCAGTCTCCGCTCGTGTGCGCCATCTAAGTCTAGGCCGTCCTCTGTTGCGTTGTCTCAATGGCTCAAATTCGAAGACCTTTTGGGTCGGAGCAGTGGGGTCCATACGCTCCACATGGCCTGGCCATCTCAAGCACTGTATCCGAAGACACTTGACAAGGCGCATGTCGCTGTACAGGCCATAGAGTTCGTTGTTAAATCTTCTCCTCCAAATGCCATCGACGCAAACAGGACCAAAAATCGCACGCAAAACTTTTCTCTCGAAAAGACTAAGGGCTTCCTCTTTCGCTTCCTAATGCGCTTCCTAAACCGCTTCCTAAACCGCTTCCTAATCCGCTTTAGTTACGTCAAAGGCCTAAATTTTAAAATTCAAATTTGGAACAACCAAGACTGAAATAACTGATGTGCATAGAAAGTTTGTTTTCAATTTTGAAGCTCTTTCATTCTATGGTGATTTGGACTCCCTTTCAGTCTGGCCTTAATTGGAAAGACAAAAAGCAAGACGGACCAAATTTAGGCCCTATTTATGTTCGGATTGCATGCTTCTAGAGTAGAGTTTTACTACACAGAATTATTCTTAATTCTCTGTCAAATATGATAAGCCTAAATTTTACTTCACATTTAAGTACTTTACAATTATGTACATTTTGATTAAAAAATTGATTCTATGACAACTGAGGGAACAGTATTCAGCACGTTATCAGAGCAAGGAATTCGAGAGAGAATGTTAACCTTGTTAATAGGCCAGTCAACGGCTTTCAAGACCCCATCAAACTTGGCTTATACCATAGACCAAACAATATGGTGAAATTCATCTAATCAGCGAAAACTTGTCTCCATAAGCAGCATTGTGACAGAAACTCAATATGCTCCAAATTCAAATACACCCATCAAATCCACATCAATCTTTAAGAGTTCCACTGACATGCATGCTCGGACAATTAACGGTCGCGTCGGCCTTCGAATGTCCGTTAATTTGCCATATCTCGTCGGCTTTGTACGAATAAGAATAGACTACCGCTATCGGTCGTATAATCTTTTTTTAGCAATTTTAAGCCAAACTCCACCAAAGCCCCGTCTGTATTCACAATCGTTTATGGGTACGGTCTACAAAATGAAGACAAAAACCCCTAAATCCGATAGATAACAATGAAAGTCATAAAAACCTCTATCCGTCCTACGGCCATCTTAAGTAGAAAACCTCGTCGCATCCGTCCGCTTATGGTCGTGTTCCCCACACCACACACGAATCGGTAAACAATATCAAAACCGATTACACCCATTGTGATAGCCCCGATCGTAAATTCTGTCGAATCCCGCCATCAAACCATCTGTCGATTAGATAGAAAATCGCATAAAGCATGGATGTCTTCTCTTAAACGATCGCCCCCCGCCCCCGCCCCGCTTCCATCCAGCCTCATAAAAACTTAACAAAAATAAGTCATTCCAATTAATTTAACAGCATTCAAGCTCAACAAAGACTCCCATAAACTGATGTTTTATATCTCGAAATCCCACCGAACTGTAAAGTAGCTCTTGCCATATCGGGCGTGATGATTTTTCCAAACATATACAAAAGCCATTAGCCCGCTAATGAACCACGAAATATGATCTGGCCGAATCCATTTATAATTCATTAGCCAGCTCGGCTGTCGGTGGAGTTAAGGAGGCGGCACTAGCAGCGGCTGTGGCGCAGGTAATTTGCACCCACTCCCAGTTGTCGATTATCATAAGGCGGTGGCAGGAGCTGCGGTTGTTTCCTTTGAGAAAATCCTACTTTACGATCGTCTAGTCCTCGCCGTACATGGAAAAGTCGTTACGAATTTTTGGTTGCTCGCCATGGCATCTGACGGTAATTGAACTTCCCAACCGAACAGTGACCACACACCGAAGGATGTCGTTGCGCCATGATCACCGATCCCGACAATCACCGCATGCCCGACAAGCGTTTAATTCACATGAACTTGTTGCGAATGCGAATCGGCTTTTTACGAGTTCACTTGGCCGCGCTTCGAGGGCTCGCAGTTCAGTGAACGGTCGTTAAGTTGCCGCAATCGAAATGCGATCCCTAACATACTCGTACTGTATTCTCAGAGCACAGAAAAGTCGTAAATGCCGATCATTGATACACTGAGAGACCTGTTAATGGCTTTCGGTTTAAGTAGCGAATGCTGTGTATCTGCACATGTCGTAGCGTGGATGACATGCGCGCCGAAAGAGCATGAGAGTGTGGAGCATGTTTTGAGAGACGCAAAACTCAAGAGTCGTAAATGCTATTGAACAATACTGTTGTCGATTTTCATCGCTCCCTGGGAATAGGTTTATAGATGGAGCTGTTAAACAGTAAACAGGGCGAGCATTAAATCTGGGCGCCTTGATGGGCATAAAATTTAAACAGTTTATCACAAGACGGCATGCTCCCGGGGAATTGATTTCAGCGATCGAACAGAATGAACGGTAGTGAGCAGGACCATCTCGAATTGCTTTCGTTTTATGACTCACATAATGCATTTGTGCCCAGCTGGTGGAGGTTTTATTACGACTTGCTTATGACCGCACGGGGGTGGGGTGTTGTTGCTGGGGTTCTTGAAAGGCACTTGGAGACTGAATCCTCTCCTTGACAACAAGGAGAGATGGACATTTCCTGGAGGTATGCTCTGAGTAAAAGCATGCTCTAAATTTTAAGAAGAATTTTCTGCAAAATTTTGTCCATCTCTGAAGTGCCCCTAATTGTCAGCAAGGGCATGTACAATATACGTGCAATTTTTCTGAACTAAATTTTTTGGTCATTATTTTGACCCAAATTTTGACCAGTAAGTGTTAGCAATTTTGACCAAAAATGAAACTTCAAGACTAGTTCTTTGTTTGAGTTTGTGCATAAACCAAATTGGCAGACAATCATTTGTGTGCATTGTTCGCAACATTTTGGATCAATATTTTTGATCAGATTATTTACAAAAATTTCTCACCGAATTTCAGTCTAGTTGCCAGAATTTCTCACCTCTTTTGAGTCTAGTGTGTGTTTGGTCAACATTTTATTTTTGATCATTTTGTTGATCAGCACTTTGGGACACAATTTTGATCAAAGCCATGTCAAAAGATGTTAGAATCTAGAATTTAAAGAATGATGTAGAACCATTGAAACACAAAATTTATGTCCTATGGCGGAAGTAAGGTTAATGTGGAAAATATTGATCCAAATTTAAGTGCAAGTTCAGAAGCTCAAATTTAGGCCACGCCTGTGTCAAAAGTTTTAGGCTTAACTCCCAGCTTATTTGATCTGCTTCTCTTCTGGCAAGATCTTACGAAGATGACGAATTTTCACCAAACTTTGCTTTAAGGTCTGGAGATGCATGAATTTGAACCAATCCTATAATGCCACTAACGTCAGCATTTTTTGCTAGAACCGCGTTCTTCACTGACACATCGATTTGATCGCAATAGAGGGACTTGCATTGTTCAATTTATCAGAATAAACTTCATTTAAAATTATTTTCCGATGACGATTGTGTCTCCTGTCTTTTGACTTGGTCTACCGATTGAAGAGATGAGGAGGGACTCCATGTATCATACTCCTTGTTCGCTGTAAGCCACATCCGTAAAGGACAGTTGACAGACGATCGATAACTTCAATCAGCTCAGACAAGTCCCTTTGACTTGAGAATAGAAAATTAATTTCCATCAAAAGTACGTGTCAAAATGGATTTGTTGAACTTCCAAGACGTCTTAATCGACTAATCTGTCCTCAGCCAATCCACATAAAAGTCTCTTCTCCCCCCCAAATTCATTCAAATCAAGATCAGAAGGAAAAAAAATTGTTGAAAAAAAAACTATAATCAACACACCACTGCAGTGGCAATGAAATCACCTCCCACCACGAAGAACCTGTGGCTGCAACTAACGCCCGCCATAAACCTGCCACCCCAAAGTCCCCCATCAAAGCCGCCCAAAACCATTTCCCAAATGGGTGAAAACTAAATGACAGCAATAAAAATGAAAACCAAAAAAAAAAAACCAACCAACGACGTGAGCTTCTAAAGGGAGCCGCCACGCTCACCTACGACAATGCACTCCAAAAGCGTATGCAGCCGTGTCCCCCAAGTGACAGATATACGATCACTGCACACGATCATCTTAAATTTATTTGATGATTTCAGATAAAAATTAAAGAAAATGACCGAAAATCTCTATTATGGCATTCTGACATACTTTCTCCGTTTTATTTTCGAGACGGCAGCGACGCGGTCGTGGATGGTCATGTGGTGGATGATGGTGGTGCTAGTGAAGAGTATCTTGCGCACAACACAACTCCTTGCCGAGGTATCTTTGCGCCGGTGCCATTAACACCACCACCATGCCGAGCCAGTGCACACCAATCGCGAGTATTTTCGAATTTTTTTTTTCGGTAAAAATATGTTTAATATTTTTAGAAAATATCTTTTGGCAGGTGCTTAGGGTGTATCTATGCAATTTATCTTCATACACAGCTGCCAGCAGTGCGGGTCGGCTGGGTCGGCGGCCGCTGTAGTGGCCCGTCTCGTGGACGGATCTCGTTTAGTCCCCAATTGCTCATTAGGCCTGACAAACACCGAGCTGAGGAGCGGCGGTGAAAGTAATATCGAGGCGCGAGCGAAGGAAAAGTGGAACGCGTTCAAAGGAATTGTAGGGTGCAATGAATACACTTTGTGTTTTTAAATATAAATTAACTTTGTTTTTCATTCTAACAAGCTATAAATAAGCGAACGAGTTCGCGCGCGGTGAAGGGGACGCAAACGCGTTTGAAGCTTTGTCATGCGTGCTGCTGCGGCATACGCCTCCTGACAGTGCATCATTAGATCGGATCGGCCAGAGAAAAACAACAAACACCAAATTAGATACTCTTCATATGGAGAAGCGAACGTAAACAAGCCGAGAGATCAAAATACATCCCGTTGTCGGTGTATCTGTAGCACACGCACACGCAAACGCAAACGCACACCCACCAGAGATACTCATATTTTGCGTAGTCTATTTTGTTGTATAAATTTCGATTTGACACAGATACTCGGATGCGGAGCGGGATGGTGTTTGCTCTGTTTACTCATGTGGTTTCAATCAGGGCCGTGTGCGATGGCCGATTGTTTGTGCATTTCGTGGATGAGATTTCTGATGGAATTGATTGGATGTACAAATGTGCGTTGCTCTCCCCAGGGCTGATCGGTGATTTAATATTGATCGTTGATGTTGGCAAACAAAGCGTGTAATTGTGGTCGAGGCAGGCTTGGACGTTTGTTCGGAATTGATTTGTGTTTTTGAAAATAGATACGTTCCGTGTGTGCCTGCCCCGGTGACCACAATTAATTGAAGATCGTTCTGTCTGATGACGGGCTACAAGGATTTTCGATTTTGCTCACACACCTTCTTCTTCTTCGGACAGTTGTGATGAGCAGTCATTTCAACTGTGCGATGACAATCAATTGATTTGTGGTGGGAAAGGCGTGTAATTTTGAGTGGGTTTTGGTGTTCGGTGGAAGTCAGTGATGGAGTTCTTACCGTTCTCTGGGCATGGTGTTGGGGACATGTGTCTGAAAATTAGAGAAAAGAAACAAAATTAATTAAGAATTGATTGGGCATTTGTTTAAATGGATATCTTAGTTAGAAGATGAGAAGAGATCAAAAGCAAGAGGGGGCTGAAGACCTATTTAAAGAATTCCCAACGAACCCATTTCAGCATTAAGGTACGACAAGAGAGAATCGACTCTCCCCCGATTTATGTACGTAGGCACCAAGTGACTGAAAGCAGCGCACTTGGGATCATGGACTGCTTAGGCTAAGAGGTCTCCAAAGTATGCAAGCGAACACGGTTTTAGTACGAAATCTGTGGAAAAGATCCGTTCAACTGTTGGTTTAAGAATTTTCTTCAGATTTAAACTCGTCGCTTGCCTGGGACTTGATGGAGCGGCAGTTAAACACCTGTCTAGACCACAAAAATAAGTCCCCAGTAGGGTAGGTGTACAGTGAGCGTTATAGAGATTTCTGATCTTGAGCCTACAAAGTTTAATAAACTGTTCGGCACTTACTGACATCAGACAATACTTAACAGACATCCGCTCATATCGATACCCATCGACTACTTGTGTCAAGGACTGTAATAGTTCAAGTATAGACCCAATCAGCCACTCTTCTTCTTCTTCTTGTGGCGCTTCAGTCCGGGTTGGACCTGGGCCTCAAACAACATGCCTATTAAGGCGGCACGATCTTTCGTCAGCTGCCGCCAGTTGCGCACTCCAAGTTGGTTGAGGTTCTCTTCCACTTGTGTGTCCCACCTTAACCTAGACGACTGTTGCGTTGTCCCAATGGCACAGATTCAGAGACTTTTTTCGGCTGATGTGATGTGATGTCCATACACTCTACATGACCTAGCCATGTTAAGCGCCGTATCCAAAGACGCTTGAGCAGGCGCATGTCGCTGCTCAGCCCATAGAGTTCGTCGTTAAATCTTCTCCTCCAGATGCCATCAACGCAAACAGGACCAAAATTGAGGGCGCAAAACTTTTCTCTCGAGAACACTAAGGGCACAGGCACTCAACGGTCATTAAATTGTGTTTCATGAATATAACGCAGGTTCACCTTTACAAGTTGACACCGAAGTGTGTGAAATAGGATTTAGGTACAATTTTACCCACTTCCAATGACAATTTAGTCGCCTTAAGCCACTTGCGCCGAACACCAAAACAAGTCACTCTTCGTAATGTTTCGAAAAACGCTTTTACTGACGCCAGCATTGGATATCTTGAACTCCAAAATCTAAAACCTTATAAAGTCAAGATTCCAAAAAGGCCACAATCTAGAAAATATGAAATTTGAGAAAGCAACGAAACGGAATACGGTCCATCTACTCGAAATCCTACAACGACTCCATGCAGAGGCAGCATGCTCCCATTTACTATATACAGACATTATAGTTTCTTCATGTTCAGCTGTCAGTTTGGGCACCTATAACTTTAAAAATCAACAATTTCCATAGTATGAAATTCGATGTTTTTCACTTTGAAAGTAATGTTTTTACAAATTCTATGGTATCCCAACCTTTGATATATGTATGTACATATGCGTCAATCGACTACTTTTTTTTAAAGAATATAAGGTCTCTCTCAGTTTTTGATTTGATTCGTTGAGTGATACTAACCAAGCCAAATAACCATTACTATCTGTTTCAAGTGTTCTTGAAAATGAGAACGAAACCATTAACGTGTGAGTGTAACTGGAATATTTTCAAGTTTTTGGTTTTTTCGGATCTTGTTCTTTTGGTTTGTGGATGTTTTGAGATGTTGCACATTTGAGTTTTCGATATTAATAGTTTTTGAAATTTTTGGAAATTTGAATTTTCTGAATTTCTTACATTTCTGATTTTTGAATTATCGAAACGTTGATGTTTACGCCTTGCATGATTTGAGATTTCTGGATTTGATCAGTTTTCGTTTCTTTGAAATTTTTCAATATCTGATTCATTGATAGCACAGAGTGATTCATGTCCAGGTCTTGTGCCATGTTAACGGGTTGTGTGCTTCCTAAGATGCAAGCACATGGCATCTGTGAGATCTAGTTTCAACAAGACGAGCCATGCAGCATGTGAAGAAGTAGATTGGTTGAGGTTTCATTTTGGTGAGGATTTAAGTGATCGCCGTGCGTAGTGGATAAGTAGTTTCAAGGTTCCAGGTTCGCTTCCCGGACGGTACATCTTGCATTTTTTCACGGCACCACCTCTTTCGAGTTGCTGATAACACCAAAGAGTATCAATTGTCTATGAAAAGGTTCTCAAATCTCGACATTCGGAGTCGGCAAAAAACTGTAAGTCCTTTCTACTCGCGAGAGAACAGTTGCACACACAACATGAGGAGTTGCTGTAGAAGCTAGGTTTCGGTTCCTGGTGGGCTGTAGTGCCAATAAATTATTGTTGAGGAGTTAGTTTCTCGTTTAGCTGCTGTGTACTGGCCGCCTAAATATCATACCGTTTGACTACTTTCTATTAGGTCTCAGATCTTCAGGAATAAGCCAGTTACAACTGTCGCCTTGGATGCCAGCAATACTTGCGTTATCCGCAAGATTTCAGTCGCTCAAAAAAGTCTCTTGAACGGACGGGCCATCTCAGACGTAGTCATGACCAATAGTTCACATGACATCATTTTCAAAAAGTAAATGACATGAACGTTCTTTTAACCGATACAACAAATTTTAAGTTCTCTTTCAAATTTGTGAGCTCAAAAATCAAAACTACTGTTATTTTGTTTTGAGCAAATTTCAATCCTAGAACTTTTAAATGTTTCCTAAACAAGTGAATATGTGCTTTGAGATGTGTCTTAAATAGACACAAGAAGAAGAAGGATCAGTGCATGTGCCTCAACCACGACCGACATTTCTTCAAAATTCTTGGTGATTTCAGTCAGAACGCCGTTAACACGATTTCGGGTCAAGAAATCACTTCTCAAATCTTGCAGCCAATCTTGTGCCTTATTCTTCGAACAGTGAAGAGAACTGTGATGTATTGTAGTGTAGAGAACTATAGTGAAACAAGGTTTAACCAATTTGCAATTAGTGGCCTAATTTTTGGTCCGGCATTTTAAGACTGACCGTCTGTGGTGGTACACGAGCAGATCTTCACATACTGCAGAGTATTGCACCAATATTTAGAAAGTTTCAGCGTCACTAAGTCAGTAGTGTTCCAGGTGCCACACTATTCTAATGACGATCGCATCACTTGAATTCCATCTTCCCATCAGCTTCTCGATTTCAGAGAGGAAAACAAAACTTCAGATGAAAACCCAGAGAAAAGAAGGTTGCTGCAATCTTAATTAATTAAGACCATCTCTTGGATCTTATCGGCGGCCCCGAACCGAAACTACCATCCAAACCGCATTTGGTCAGAAGACGAACAAAAAACAAGAAATTAGAAAGAAAACAGCAGAGAGGAGGGACAGACAAAAAACAGAAACAAAACTTATAACGACAAGAGAACATAAATTGAGTTGAGTTGAGTCTTTGTATTTCATTCCGGGCGAATAGATACACACATAGATACACCTTATTCCAGCCGCGCATCTAGTTCTGGCCCAAAGGTAAGCCAATACGTTCCCCCTGCGAGAGAGACACTCTCCTCCCGAACCGACTCTCGCATATTAATGATGCCTTAGATCCATAGAACTATCTAAATCATGGCACCACCACACCAACAACAACAACATAACCAAATCGAAAAAAAGAGAAACGAAAGAAAACCCAAACCAAAGCTAAAGGATTTTGTGTCTTCGAAAAGGAATAAGATACTCAATCTTGTCTACGTATTTCGGATCTGCCTCGGCTTAGGTTAGAGAGGAGATAAACTATCAGGTTGCCCCCCAGCCCCCCACCCCTCCCTCCACCCAACAAAAACTGAACTTAAAATTCCGAAAACGGTCCATAACACACGTGTTTTAGGTTTTTTTTTCCACGTCGGTTCTTCGTTCGTTTCTGTGTTTTGTTTTCGGCGGTTTCTCCTCCTCGTGCGTCTCGCTGTGGTTGTCGCTGTCGTTTTTCAACGGAAAACTTATTCAAATATTTCGCGCGTAGGACTGTCGCGGTTGACTTTTGCCTGGGTGTGAACTCTTTCAAGACTTCGAAGCTCTTCCCGGGTGAAAGCGCGCGTCGTTCTCAGTTTACATATTAATATGGCTGTCCCTTAAGTCGGAATAGATACACTTAGTAGATACCGTGTGTCAGCACGTCGTAGTCGTCGTCGTCGTTGTCGTCTTCCCCATACGATCTCTTCCTTCTTCCTCCGCCTGTGTATGTTGTGTTCGCCGCTGTAATCAAAATTCGAGACAAACTCTATGTGGGGGTATGCTAATCACTCTGGAGTGTCGTCTCTTTAGGTTATTCAACTCTAATCCAATCTGGGTGTATCTTCTTGAGTTTTGTTTCTGTCTTACCTATTTTCTGTCTGTTTGTTTTTGTGGCGCGGATGTCGCTGTGTGCGGAGGCTTTGTACGCCGATTTTCCAGCATGGGCCAGGAAAAGGCCGACACACTCGTAGTCTGCCAGTGTTGAGCGCTTAGCTGTCATAAATGTTCAGTTTTTTTTTTTGTTTTATAAAATCTTCCCCGGATTAAAGACTTTGATTGTTTCTTCAAACGCATAATCGTAAAATTTTATTGTCCAACAAATGAATTTTTATTGCTATAAAGTATCTTTTTGGCTTTTGATTTTGTTTCTTTTGTTTTTCCCCCGTTTTTCGGTTGGATTTAGGTTTTTTGTGCGGCGCTGGTGGTGCTTGGATTTGGGTTTCGATTTTAAGAAATTCGATCGTAGAGAAGAAAGGATGTGGGCTTCGCTTGTTACGAACGGAATTTTAATCATCTGGGTGGCGACGTTTTTTTTTTCTGTTTTCATAATATTCTTTCGGATATGATGTATCTTGTTATGGAGAAATTTGAACGCTTACCCAGTCGAGTGTGGAGAGGGTTTGAACCTTAGAGTAGGAGTGTGTCTCTAGTGTCGCCATACATAGGAAGTGTCTGCTGTGACGGAGGGGTTCCAAGGGTAATGAGATACTGAGTGTGGAGAGGGAAATCAATACTTAGGACGCCTACGATAGCTTGTGTCCGTAACGCATTCAGTTGGAAGGAATAGGCCCATACGCATCCGTTTGTCAAGTCTATCGGAAAACATGTCCTAGTCTAGTCGCCTTCAAGAAAAAAACAAATTTCAGTGCCTTGCCAGAGTTCACTTATTTTAGTTCATCTAAGGCGTTTCAAATTTCACACGAGGATTCAATTCGGTTGATGGAAGCCATCCGTAATGATCCTAAACGAATCAAAGGTATGGTGTCAAATGCCACACAACCTACACTGTTGCAACGATATCCAAATAGGAGTCCTTGCTACTTAAGACGTTTTAACAGTGTTATGGGAATGGTCAAGGCTTACCTTGAAATCATAACCTTTAAGGGCATTTTGCTCCCTATCCTGGTTTAACAATAATATGGTGAGACCATTACTTAGTAAGCTTGCTACTTGGGAAGACAGTAGTTTAGTGAGACTGAAACTTAGCAGGACAGTAGCTTGGCCACACAGAAACTTGATTAGCAGCTATAAGCAGCATCTTGATGAGACAGGAGATCGTCATAATCTCCAGTTAAATATATGAACGTTTTCACCAAATGAATGTACAGTGATGGTGATTTGTAAAGATGTGTGCGCCAATAAAGAAGCGTCACTTCTTGGATGTACAGGATCACACTCAGCGGCAATGAAAAAATAGAATCAAATGGGTGCTGCTACAGTCCACAAGGACCAGAGCCTAGTTTCTTTAGTCACTAGGATCGTGCTGTGCCCGCTAATGTTTCCTTAAGATAGGAGGAGATCTACAGTCTTTTCCCGACTCCAAGTAGTGATTTTTGAGGAACCTTTTGCACAGTTGTAAACGTTAAGTGTAGTCAGCAACTTGAAGGACTTCATTTGTGCCGTGAAAAATAGTGAGATAAATGTTCAATCCAGGAATCGAACCTAGGAGCTAGTACGGCTAATCCGGTGATTAGAATTTGTTGTCAATCAAACCACAAACTGAGTGAAATTGGTGCCATACACATTTGCCAAGTGAAACAATGGCAGCTTCTAGAATTCTTCCTTCACGGCACTGCAAGGTCTGGCAAGATTGAGTTCCTAGATCTTGTGCGGATTGATCTACGGGACTAACCAAGAATAAGTAAAAAAGTTTGAGTACGAGACTAATTCAATTCTAAGATGTCTTTGAATAGGAGATGTCTTTGGATGGGACTATGCAAGTTGTATGTAATCTTAGCTTGCTTTGCTCTGTCCTTTAGAACGGATATCATCTTAATTGTTCCATCAACAAACTTATAGTATTTACAGAGGTAAGCACTGTCTAGTGTTGGAGTCATAACAATAGCATGGCCATCTTAGCAGGATAAGGCAAGCGAATTCCCATCGTCAGAGTATGGTCCACCTACAAAAATGGAAATGGACAAATTGTGAAATTGGCAATTGAAGAGAACAAACTTAAGTCTCTGATTCTAAGACAACGCATTCGAAGGATTGAAGAAATACAAGATGTGTTGTTGGTTGACACTAGAAAAATAAGACACTTCCGTGTTCTTATTTTCTTTCAAGGATCAAAGACTTACTTTAACTTGTCTAGAAATTTGGGCTAGGACCGTGCTTAAGACCTGGTGTTGAAGATGTGGATAAATGCCTCTAGATATCGAGTGACTTCAAGCAGAATCCATTTATGTCGTGCAATAGACTTGGGATACAAAGCGACCATGGAGGTACATGGAAGTCGTTAATCGAGCAAGTAACTTTTCTCTTTTTAAGCGACAAATCTGCTGTGTGATGCAGAAACCTTCAAATAATTTACATTATCTTTTCTATTGAATGATTTTTGGTGTACACCGCATATCGACAAGAAGACAGGGGCTTTGACGAATCGAACTCTGAAACCTATCCAGCAGGTTATCGGAGTTGATCCGTTTCCTCTAGAAAATCGTTAATTCATTCTCAATGGAAATGACTTGTCTTCTTGTGATGCGTTTAGACTTAAAATGTTCTAATTTAGCTGAAGTTAGTTTTATGACAGTTCCACTAAAGGGCATAATCATGGCTGGATGGAGGATCAATTAAGATTCTACGAGAATTCTTCAAGGTTTGGCCTGAAGAAAGATGTAGCTTTGTCCTTGCATTTATTTCATGACACCCAATGTCTAAGCCTAAACCGTCCATGTTTGATGGAAGCCTACATCCATGACGGCAGCCACCATCCTTCCGGCATCCTCCCACGTCCTCCTCGCCGACTTTCCCGCTTTCCTGCGGCTTAGCCTAATTGATAGGCAACGATATGTCAGTCACAATTATGTAGGCAACAATAAGATCGATAGGTTTTTATCATGCGTCGGCGGAGATGAGCTGGCTGAAGCGTGTACCGAACACTTTGCTTTAGGTCGATGTGACCATTTCAGATAGTGTTCAGTGTCCTTTTGGGCTTATTTTCATCTCCATGTTTCTACAACTGCTGGCTAATAAGGTGAATGTTGAGAATAACGGGAGTACGCACGCGTATAGTACTTTCAAGGCCTTTTGGCACCGTGATTAACAGCTTACTCTTACAAAAATATAGTGATTAACAATTCATACAGTAGAATCAAAACAAATTTTGTAATCTTGAACAATGACAATTCCTTGCTTTTACCAATGAATGTCAGTCAGAGACATATCTGAACAGTCTTATTACATTAAGTTTGGAATGCTTCTGAAATTGAGTTTAAGTCACACTATGCTACTGGGACTACAAGCTCATCTTTTTGACCTCGCTAAAAATTAAGGTGATAAAAATTTCCTTTTTGGAGGGCCCTATCTTTCATGATGTGAGACATGGTAGGTGTTTAGATCCTTTAGCTTGGCAACTCTTGGAATGTCGCTGCATCTCAGCCAGTAAGTAAGGTTTAGTAGTTGGACATACTTCTAAAACGCGATTCTCCACAACAGCTTCCTTTCGCAAGTCACCAAGCGATAGTTCGACTCATTCAAATAGTCATTGCCAGTTATGTGTCATGCCTAGGAGCCCAACACAACGTTATCATAAGCTATAAGCCAAGAGTCTTAAGAGCTACGAGACAGCTTGCAACTAGATGTGACTGAATGAGTTGCTGCGTTAGAGTGAGTTCAATGTCTGCCTTAATGTCCATCTCACTGTAACCTAAGGTTAGAAGCTTAAGTGACGAGAGACTTCATTGCTGCGTGGCTGCAGAGCACATCACAATTTGGTTTAAGTGCGTCAACGAGGAGACTCCATTGTCATCTGAATCAAACTGAATTCACCCCGTAGTGCGGGCTATCAACATGAAAGCGATTTCCACTCCTGAAGCGCATATGTATGCAGCTTCAGTGAGTTCGGTCCAGAGCAGTGAAAGAATGACTGCTGGTTGGTTGGATGAGGGGAATGGTGCCAACGTTCGAAATAAAAATCATGCAATGCGTGTGTGTGGCAACAAAAATGTGCACCCAAGCCACCATTTCTAAACTACCTCCCTCGCCTCCTAAACCTCTCAGACAAAGACTTCCTAACAATGACTTTCAGCCTCCCTCACAATCGATTACATCACCGTCTCCATTCCCATCTGCGCTTGGTCCCAATTTGTTTCTCCCCGTTTGAGGAATGACAAAAATCTCATTCATCACTGCTCCACACAGCGCTGCATAATGACGACGATTAATTGGGTTATTTAGCAGCAACAAAGTCTTATTGATTGGCATCCTTGCTAATTGCATCATCTCCGCACAGAGCAGCCATTCTTCTGCGACGCTATTCCGTCCCTCCACCACCGCCCAGCAGCGAGTGAGTGCTCCCTAATGGATTATCATCCATTTATTACCATTATTGAGCGTCACTGCTCCATGCGTCGTGACGACTGCCTTTGTGACCTTTACTTGGTGCCTGGCTCTCTTATTTGTCCACACAATTGAAAATAGACGCCAAGACACGCGGACACGCATCAGTGTTCTCTCTTTCGTTCGAGTGAAATGTAAATAATCACCCGAGGCGATATCAAAACAAACACAAAACAGCAGATCGACTTTAATTGAAAGTACAGCGACGGTGTAATGATGATGAGGATGATTATGACGGCCGGCCGTCCTCCTCAACGCGCCGCGCTCAGTTGATGCAACTTCAAATAGCCGCAGGCAAACAGATTAATTTGCGCGCAAATGTTTTGGCGTGTGATGTTTTCATTTGAGGCGCAAGCGAGAGAGTGTGTGCTATTGTGTGACAGGCGACGGCGACGGCGACGGCCAAAGTGCTGCCGCAAAGCACGGGACAACAAATGCCAAATAGTTTCGTGGTTTAATATATCACGGGTGTAATTAAAATTCTTCATCAATCAGTATTAACGTGATGGCGTGCCGCAGGGCTGCCACCTTTTCCTTCTGCTTTTTTTCGTGTTTTTTTTTGTATCAACTTTACGGGAGCTTGATACGATGCTGTTCGAGGGTAATGATGGTGTGACGGTGTGACGGCGAGATGGTGTTCTTCGGAAGCCCTCGTGTGTCGCCGCACCAGCGCCTTGCGCGCTGCTGGTGTGAATAAATCAGCGAAATTTGATTTTAATTATTACCCTTTCAGGTTTGATATTGATGTATAGGAGGCAAAACGGGCATAATGGATGGGCGGAGGTAATAAATAAGAATTGCTCAAGCGAGAGCTCTCCTTGGTCTTCGGCACAAGATGAAAGCCGCTTCTGATGTCAATAAATCTGATAGGTTGGCTCGTTTTTGTTTTTAATTTCTACCTCTTCTGCCTGTTGATGGTTTTCTGGCGAACGTTTATTTTTTTTTTTTGTCTAGCCGCATGGCTAGCAGAAATAAATCAAAACCACGGCCCGGTGATTTGATTACGAAATGTGTGATGTGTTTTTAAATGGATTGAGAAACGCCATTAGTCATCGAGTACGCGATGCTTTAATGTGGGAACCGGCGGCGCGGCAGTGAGTGAAGGACGCGCTGAACTGTCCGCTTTGGAGTGTTACAATGGAGTTTTGGTTTATATTTGCTTCGTGAGGGGCATTATGAAGTGAAGTTCGTCGAATTTAGCTGGCTATGTGCGGAATCTTAAAAAGCGGTATTTTTCTTGTGGATTAATTGGTTTTTGACATGTGTAAGGTTGAGTCAGGTTGGAAAGGGCTGTTTTTGTGGACAGAAATTGGCGTGAAAGACGTTGATTGGCTCAACAGGGAGGCGACGAAAATGGATTTCAATGGGATACAAGGGTTAACTAGAAAGATGGAGAAGTAGGTAAATACTAAAACCATGAGGAGCTGCTATGCATAAGGAAGCAGGGCCTATATGCTTTAGCAACTGCTCGCGTTGTGTGTGCAATAGTTTTTCACGAGTAGACGAAACCTAGAGCTGATGGGATAGGAAGACTTTAATAGACAATTAACACTCCTTGTGTTTTGCAAGAGTTGTAGTTGTGATAATTTCGCGAAATAAACATTAAATTCGTGAATAGAAGCTTGGTTTTGTGGGCTGGTGGGTGGACACAGTTTGACATAGAGTAAACACGGCGAGGAAGAGACTATTCCACTGAAAACAGAAAAATTGCGGAAGAGCTTCTTCTCAGACAGTGGCAGGACTTATGTACGTAATATCCGCACTACAGAAGCTCGATTGATAGCTTAATTAGCATAAACATTTCGACGACTAAGAGGTGTAGTCACCACAGCGACAATCTTTGCTCTTGAATGAAACATGAAGTCTATCAGAACTATACGTGTACATATGTACATAAGACATCACTCAATAAGGACATGTAGGGGGCGCCACTAAAAAAAATATTAAATTAATAATTTTTGTAGGTGGCGCTCCCTTTATGTCCCGTACTTGTTGAGTGAGTCTCTCACGAGTAGAGAGGATCTACAGTCTTTTGCCGACTCCGAAAAGCTGTTCAGAGACAATTGTTTTTTTTTTTTGTTGGAGGTCGGGAAACACTGCATTGGATCGCTCAGACAATTGGTACTCTTTAAACGTTGTCAGCAACTCGAAGGAGGTGGTGTTGTGAAAAAATGCGACGGACGCCGTTCCGGAATCGAATCTAGACCTTCGGCTTGTGGGTCAACGCACGTATCCACTACGCCACGGCGAAATTTGAGTCCTCTAAAGTCATCTGAGTTAGCATTGGGCCAGTAACAGAGGTATCCTTCAATTGCTTTTCATTGCCACATCCTCTGTACATTCAGTCGCGAATGAGGTTCATTTCATCGTCATGTTGTTCTTAAGATGTCTGCAATTCGATATTTCATCTAGAACGACCAATTTTGCACTTTTGCCTGGAGCGAATAGTCTATGAAGGCTCTTCAAGTCGCGAAACCTCACCATAACATGCTGCTGTACAGAACGATGGCTTTGGCAGTACTCACATATGAATACGAAACTTGTGTGCTTAGCAAATGACACTTTGATCTCTTTGCCGCTTTCGAGGGAAAAGTTTTATGGAGAATTGTTGGCCCTCTATGTGAGAGAGGAGGGACAATTTCGGAGACGCTGCAAGCATGAACTGTATGCGATCTACCACGAAGGTGACAAAAATTAAGCTCGAAAAGATGAACTGAGCCGACAGATTATGGTAGACGGGAGCGTGGAAGACCATGCTTACACTGAAGAGATGGCATGGATTAGGGCGCTCAAAGGGGTTGGCACGTGACAGAGATGGATTTAGGGACTTGTTGATGAGGGAGGCCAAGACTGGATCCCGGTTGTCGCGCCAAGGATAATGATGAAATAATCTACGCTATCTCAGCGATCGGTGGGTAGGGCCACTGATTATTTGCTTAAATGCAAGGCTCCTTATCCAGCTTGCAGGGGGAACCCTTCAGTAAGGGACAGTTTCATCTATGAAAACAGCATTGGGTTGTAACAGGCTTGAACCAAGTGTCTTGAGATCTTTCAAGGAGCTGTGACTTTGCCTTAATGACCGTCTGATCATAAGGTTGTTGTATTTCCATCTCGCCGTTTGGCTAATTTGGCTGATACGACCTTGTTTTGATTGAGGCAACTCACGCCCATTCCGGTGGAAGTTTCTGATGCTACTGTGCACATCTGAAATAGGTAGTTTTTGTGGGGAACGATATGATCCCGTGGCTGAGTACACCCACCGATTTACACGCCTGTGGCCATCAATCAATTCTTTCGGTGAAGCTTTTTAAAATTTTGCTGTTTCGAGTCGGCAACGAATTGAAAGTCATATTTCGGGACTGCCAAAAGTGCGTTGTGTAAATGTCAACGCCACAAGACCTATGTATTTCCCCCATTCCATCAAAATCTCAACAGCATCTGTTTGAGCATCAGGATGAATATCAAATCTCTGTGCAGCCCGCCACCTGTTGATGTCCCTCATCCCATCCCAACAGCAGCCAACTGACGGCGGTGATCAGAAACAATAAAAGAGCCCATTGACCGCTTCTATTATTCAATCCTTTCACCGTGCAACATCTACGTCTAACACCCTTCTATTTTCTCACTCCCAGTGGTCCCTGCACTCCACCTGGTGGCTTTCAAAAAAAAGAAAACCTTCTCAACTCACATCAAATTGGTATCTAGTGCTATCCGCCTCACCTCGTCCCCTCTAATTATGCTCAACCCGATAGACACCAGATACGCCTCGGACTGGTGGCAGGGAAAGAGAAAAAGAGGTTAGAAATCAACTTCCGTCAAGCACCAATTCAGAATCACCCCTAATCCAGGTCATTAAACCATCAAGCAGCTGATACAATCAGAATCGCCTTATTTCTCCCTGCCTCTCTCTCTCTCTCTCTCCTTCTGTGGCATCTACTCCATCTATTTTGATGATTAGGTTTTTCTTCTTCTCCTCTCCCGTTGGTATGGGAGTCCAATGTGGCTGACCAATTCGAACTGAAGCGGGGCGGCGGGAACACATCGCCCCCGCGTGTCCTTCCCCCTTCATAATTTATCACATTTGAAGTTATTAATAAACAGTCCTGAACTGCAATTAGGTTCGTTCCTAGGCGAGCGACGGAGGGGTGCAGTCGGTCATATGTGCTCAGCGGTGTTTTTCCACAGTTTAATGAGGACGGTGGACTTGTCCTTTGCATTAGATAATTAGTGTCATCATTACCAGTGTGAATAATTAATGCACATGAGAAAGATACGAGTAGTGTTTGTTTTTTTTTGTTTCGTTTCCCGAGTCGTATCCCTCATCGACACAGCGACCATATGCATCCCGTAATGATGGCCATTTCATTAAGTTTCGGTACCTGGAGTGATATCTATTAATTAACGTGAAACTACCGCTGTTTGCCGGTGTCTCGCCCCAGACCACCGGCTGATTGATTTAGCGATTAGATACATGCAAGGCAAACATACCCCGGAAAAGGTGTATCTCTGCTGCTCGCCGTGGGATGTGGGTCTTCGATTCATTAAGACACCGCCGCCGCCGCGCCATCATGCCCTTTGGACAAATTTCCTCCGACTGCCGGGGACAGCCATTAGCTGGCACGATGACATTTGGACGATGCAAGGCGAAACAAAGAAAGAAAGAATCATGATTTGCGCCCGCCGTCACCGCGTATGCATTGGGTACTGCGCCGCGGTGCTGTGAATGCACAATTGACAATGTGAAGTGAAAATTCCACGCATACTCGGTCCGCCCGGCTGAGTGCCTAGTTAGCCCCCTCATTGATCCTTTGCGTTGTTCGGGGCTTTGTGTGTGATCGCAACTTGGCAGTTGGCCCATAAATTCCCGAGAAAATCTCTAAGATACACCAAACAAGTTGGAAATAGCCAAAACAATTCCTTAAAATACATTCCCGCCCGTCTCTCAGGGGAGGAGGCGATGTGAATGATGGCGATGTATTGTTGGTGGAGTTGAACTGCTGTGGCAGTGTGGCGACGGAGTGTGGGTGCACATGCTGCAGGCAGCTAGGTGCAACGAAATGCACTTGGGAATGGTTGAATCGAACTGCCGAAATGCATCGCCTTTGGAATGAGCGGAATGTCGCAGGTAATGGGGACCAGATTTGTTCAGATGCAGTGAGTGAACAAGAAGTGTGTCAAATGAAATGGATACATTTGCTCAGGGCGTACAGAAGATTGATTAACATAAGACACGGTTGAGTGAGGTTTCGGATTCTTTTGGATTACGGGGGGCGATGTAGGGGGAGAGTTGCTTGGTGACTGTTCGCGATGGACATGTGAATGGATGGGGTTGTGGGGAGATTTATGAAATCAAGTGTGTCAGCCCTTGCATCCATTAAAGAGGAGTCTTAGAGTTAATGAGAAACTGTGTATCTCCTGTCAACAAACGAAGAATTATCGGTCAACCAGTTACGAGAGAATGCCAGTGTTGGCCACAAGAACTTTGAGGTGATTAAGAAATTTGCATGCCTCGGAGTAGCTATCAACCCCACGAACGAGAGCCTTGTGGAGATGATTTGACAAGGACTTATGGTAGGAAATCGCTGTCTCTGGTTTGACGAAACGGATGGGCTAACAACTTCCATCTCGAAGGACAAAATGGCTGCTCTACCAAATAGAGCATATTTTGGTTACTTTCGAGAAAAAAATTCCTCGTCGTTCCATGTAAGAGGAAAGCGCTGCAAGCTCTGTGTGGATGTAGTTCAAAACGCCAAAAAAGCGACGACTTCTCTGGCACATCAAGCGACTGAACAGAGGTGCTCCAGAAAAGAGGAAATCTTCGAATCTCTGCTTACAGGCTCGAGAAGAAAATGAAGACTGAACCTCTATTTCGAGAGCCAAGCTATCGCCGAATGCATACTTGTGACACCTGGAAGTAGTATCCTCAGCACCGGATGGTATGAAAAGATGCCGTGCTTAAGACAAACCCCTTTGGTGGGTCGGGAGTCCAATGAAGGATTCATCCGAAATGCCTTAGAAACCCGTCACCATCTGGTGAACGTATGTATGTGGTGCTCCTGGTGTAGAAAAACTCAAAAACTCTGATAAATGTTGCTTACCCCATGATTGCTGTCCAAACCGTCATTTTCATCAATCTGTAAAGATACAAAAAAAGAAAGGATTTAGTAAAAATTCAAAACCCAAAACCAGATTCAGGCATTTAGAAAAATCAAAACACAACAACAAAATTCTCAATCAGGTTCTTTGTTCGCTAAGATGCACGAGAATCGTGAAGAATAGATACAAAGTCGTCGAATCGTCTGCACCTTGACCTACTGTCAATAATTACATTCAGCGATATCATCTGTACCGGGTGGGGGGAGGGAGGGGAGGCAAAGCGCCTCGTAGCATGCAGCCGGAAACACACTGCTCCAGCTAAATGATTTATATGGAGACATCAATCATTAGCGATCACTTTGTTTCGACTTAACGATCGTTTATTAGATTTAAGTGTTTTTTTTTATTTCCGCACTTTCCCCACCGTCCGTCGCCGGCCACTGTGCCGGAATTATGTGTTTCATTTGTTTCCTTCGCTCCCAGTGTCTCTGGGTTGTAAATGCTCATAATCTGTCATTGGATTTGATTTATTGAAGGCCACCACTGCGTTCGCGGGCAGCTTTTTCCGTGTAACCTCAGGAGCTGCAACGAAGCACAGAGCTGTTCTTGACGGATGCGGAGAGGGGCAGGAATGTTAATTGATTTCATATGGGTTTGAGAAGCTGCTACTGCGGCCGCCGATCAATACGGGTTGTTGAGTGGAACCCTTCTCCTTCGACTGCGGAACATCTGCCCCGGTGTCATTTGCATACGAGTGCGGTGTGCTGGGGAAGGATTCCCAAAGGATGGAATTAAATTCGTTTTATTTGCTTCATATTCAAATTTTGTGTTCATCATTCTGACAAACCGTGAGAAAGGTTTGTTTCCCTTAAGCATTTGTCAAATTCACGTTTAGATGTCAAAACCTATCCCAGATGCGTTTCGTTTCGTTTCGTTTTTTTTTTGTTCATCTTCTTCTTCGCTTTGGGTGGGGGTTTTTTGTTAATTGGGATTATTTTTGTTTGCTGATGGACTTAAGGTCATTTAGAGAGTGTGGAATGTCTGGGGTGTTGATTTGACACAGTCGTTGGTAGAATTTGATAAGACCTGAAGATACATGCGGGGATACGTTCTTTATTTAAATTTCAAGACCCTGTCTCAGTACTCATGATTGGAACTTAAGGGATATTTGGAGTCTCGTATCTAAATTCTGCTAGAATCTGGGCCTAGATAGCGAAAGTGAAGTGAAGTCATTTGAGATGCAGTTGCAGTAACGTTTGACGGTGGACTATGTCAAAGTGTATTAAACACCACTAGGCTAGTGACCACTATTATAGAGCACTAGACTGATTATCCAACACTCCGAAGGAGTAGTAGTTAAGTGAAACTTGAAGAAAGTTGCTGGGCTCTAGGGACAAACAAAGAATCAGGGACTTTTTCCTTCCATCCGGTTGGCGGTGCAATCCTTGCTTAGTCTAAACTTCAAAACCATAACAATTCAGCATCACTAAACGACAGACTTTTCGAAGACAATGCCGATTGTAGTCTTTTATAAAATTTGAGGTTCAAATTCATCAAGGACTGTAGCAGCGAGGGAGGCAATGGAGTCGAAGGCTGTCACTCACAAACCTGGAGACGTGAACCTGAGCTCAGTTATTCACTCAATGGTCTCTTGCGATACTCCAATCCCTTTATAACGTAAATTTGAATTTTTTTCTCTTGTTTTGTGCAATAGGCTGTCTCATGTTTATTTCCTGTTTATCTAACCTTGAACAAGAAGCTCAGTGCTTTGTTTGCACGCTTTGTTGCTGCTTTTGTTGCATTTTGCGTTAAAGTCCCATAATTTTCATTCATAATTAGCAGCGATCAAAGCTTGTCTAGCTAAGAGGGTCGTCTAGTCTCAGTCAGAGACTAGACTCAGATGGAGAAGTGGAGAGGATTGTAGATCCTCTGGTACAGAGACTAAGTGATGGCAGATGCTAGATTTTTAAGATTTTGTTGACTGAAGGCTGCGCGTGTGACAAAGAAGGTCCCTTTTCCTTAGGCAAAGACCCTTCGCAGGTCACCGAAAGTGAATTCAAGGTGTATGGTCAGTGCAGAGTGTAAACAAAATTCATTCGCTTTTAAGGTAAAGTCGAGGAGGGCTAGAAAATGTTAAGAGGGATCAGTCGCCGTAGAAGCACATGTGCTTTGATAGAACATTCGCAGTGACTTTTGTAAAAGACAAAGGAACGAGAAGATACCCGTCAGACGTCTATTGCCGCTTGTTGCCCCTTTTAGTCAGTATATTCTTAGAAACACTAAAGCAGCTTACAGCCACTGAGTTGAAGGGCAGCCTGACATTCACACAGAAATCGGGTGAGTTCTCAATTGGGCTGAGTTTGTAATTTCCATGAGGCAAATAGCCCTACTACCTCTTAAACGTTCCAAGCATGCATCCTCTCTGCCTTTCTATGTTTCCGAATGGGCGCTTAATGGTAGAACTAACTAGAGATTGACTCATGTACGACGTAAGCCAACTAGCGTCCAATCCACTAAGTCATTAACAACCTAGTAATCGAGCTATCAGACTAAACCTCCTAGTCATTTACTGATCCGGTCACCTAGCGATCAAACATACAAGGGTTTTAGTCAGCTACGCCATTTTGATATAAATCAACTTTGCGATCAAGGAATCAACTCTAATGATGAACGCAGCTAGACGCCTTTGGCGTTAGAGCCATCTAAACATCTTACCACGTTATGTCACGAATCATGTGGAGAGTAGGTCCGCCTGTCAGAGGCTTCTTTAAAAGTTCCACAGATGAAAATGTAGAAGAAACTGTTTGACACCTTCTTTGCAATGACTCTTTAAGACGAAGCAAGAGCAAGAGTAATTGAGCTGAATGTCCGCTCAATGCCAGCAAAAGCGTCATGGACCACTCGCTCTGTTCGTCCAATCACGTCAATGTCGTCGGCGTAAGCCAGCAATTGAACTGACTTTTGAAAGATTGTGCCTCTGGTGTTGACCTGGGAGTTACGCAACAAGGAAGAAGGAAAGAAGTCACATAACAGTGCGTCACCTTGTCTAAAACCTTTTGACATTGTAAGTCTCGGTGAGTTCGTAACCGACCTTAACGGAGCAGCGAGAGTTCTCCATCGTCATCCTACACATTCTGACGAGTTTGGAAGGGATGCCAAAACTAGACATTGCACTATATAGCTAGTCTCTATGCGCACCGTCATATGCGGCTTTGAAATCAACCAATAGGTGGTGAGTGTCGATTTGGGCTTCTTGGGTCTTTTCCAGGATCTGCCCTAGTGCGAAGATTTGGTCGATAGTGCACTTCCCTGCCCTGAAACCACACTGATAAGGACCTATCAGGTTGTTGACCAACGGTTTCAGGCGTTCACATAATACGGCAGAGAAGATCTTGTATGCGATGTTAAGGAGACTAATCCCTCGATAGTTGGCGTAGTCGAAGGGGTCTCCACTCCACTGAGATTCAACTCATCGGGCATGCTTTCTTCCGACCATATCTTACAGATGAGCTGCTGGATGTGCCCAACCAAGTCATCTCCAGCTGCTTTAAACAGTTCTGCGGACAGTCCCTCCGCTCCAGCAGCTTTGTTCGACTTCAGTCTCGTATTGCTATCTTGACCTCGTCTATGTCGGGGGAACGGAATTCTTGCCTATCATCGTCCAAATTGTGAGAAACATTCTGCCTTACAGCGGGATTTGGGCCGTCATCGCCGTTTAAAAGTCTGAAGAAATGATCTTTCCACATTCTCAGCATCGATTGCAATTCTACTTCTAGACTCCGTTTTGGTCCCGGCAGGCTTCGGTCGGAACCCTATATCCACCGGATAGTTTTTCCACCTTTGGGTAATACCTTACCAGCCACAACAGATTTTTTTTCAAACCGAGATTTTGTGAATTTGGTCTTAACTGGCGTGCTATTACATGTCCGTTTCAAGCCATCTGAGAGTTTCTTTGGTTAAGTTAGATATGCTCTCTGAATGTAGTCTGCAATTCGAGGAACTGAACTCCGCGGAAGCTATAACAAGTCTGTCAAAAAACAAAGATCTTCCTCACAAAAAAATAATAAATTCATTTCCAAACCAGAAATTGATCCTTGCACAAGGATTTCCGCAAAGGTAACCTTCACCTAGTAAATCACCCTTCTAATTGCTACAAAACGGATCCCTTTCCTAAGCCGAATTAGCATAACAAAGGAGCATCTTACAAGCCGAAAATGCAAATTACGCGTATCTATCTCCCGCTCACGTACGCACCCTGCAAAATCTCTAACCTCTATCCATCCCTTTACGGACCACCTCGCATTTTTACCTGCCCCGCAAAAATCAGTGCCGTGTGTGCGGATTTTTTTTTTGTTTGCTTGTTCTCCTCCTTCCATTTCATTTCAATTTTAGATGAATGCATGTTGTTCGCAGGCTCTAATGGGATTTGCAGGATATTAAATCATTATATGAAAATGATGTCCTTTATGGCCGTCGCCCTACCCGCGGTGGTTTCTGTTGTTCGCCGACCACGCATTAAGAATGCAAATAACATGTCAATGTGTGTATTGTTTGTAAATTACCCCGACAATGGGCTGGTTATTGTGTGTTTATAAAATGTTTGTGCAAAAAATATAATATACGAGTAGCTCCTGAATGACGGGCTGCACACAAAAGGATAATTATACACACAGCAACATTGTGCGTTTGGCAAAGGGTAAACGGGAGAGACACAGAGAGAGAGATGAGGAGAGACCCTCAACAGGACCCCTTTGCTTAGATATCGAAACACAAGCAGAAGGATGTAGGACCGCACGCTGTTTTTTGCGAAGAGAAATTATCAACTAGTAGCTGAGCTGGCTGGAAGGAGAGGAACCAATTGATTGATCGATTGCTGTGACAAAATGGATTTGCATTTAATTACGGCCAGAGTGGCAATTCATTCGGCTTCTCCCGACTGCTGTGCAGGCGATGTGCGAGGACGAAGGAGCGATGATAATGACAAACATATAATCTTTTGACACCTGACTTAATGACTGATAAATTCACACCTTTTGTCCGGACAGCGAACGAGCAGAGATGGCCCAGAAGGACCCTTATTTGCATATTAAATGCATTAGATACGTGTTTCTGATATATGGGCGTGTGTGTGTGTGTGTTGCTTTTCAGCAGTAGACATGCAATATTTTGTGTGTCAGATAATGATCAGAAGGACGGCTGTTCTGGGTTAAAAATGGGAATTATCAGCGAGGAGCATTTATTCAACCGGCGGCCAACAGTGTGGTTGACAGAAAGGGGATGCAGTTAAGTTTTTGCTGTGAGAGATTTTAAAGTTTAAAAAGGAGCGATGTGTATGAGTGAAGTGAAGCCTTCTTGACATGACTAAGCCATATAAGGCGTTTTCGTTAGACAAGAGGGGGAGAGGGGAAATCGCAGAGAACGTACTCTGCCAAACTAATGCAAATGTGGACTTAAAATGCCAAATAATGTAAATTCAAAAATTAACGGTGTGTGTTTTCAAAATCCTGTCGCCTTTCTTTTCACACACACCGTTCACCCGCGCAGATAGCAATCGTTCATTAGCCAAAAAGCCCACAAGCAGGTCAGAAAGGACGAGTGAAATTTGACACTCTTACACGCGCATCTATGCTAAACGAACATTCATCATATTCATGTTTCTTCGCCGCCTACCTCACACCTGCCGCATCACACCACCACCGAAGGGGCGAGCAAAGCGGAAAAAAAAGAGAAAATACAAGGAACAACTTTTTCCCCCCCAGTTGCGCATACACATCGCAGGAGCAATATCCATAGTCATCGCAAAGAAGGAGTCGTCGTGGGTCAATCATCTATCCTTTCACTCTGGCACACACACACACACACACACACACAAATTTACATAATTGCATACAATTCCCATCGCCTCACGCCTTCCCCCCACCCACCCCCGCACCAACCATCACTCCATCGTTCTTTTAATCTTTATGATTACATTTTATTGCATTTTTGATGGGGCACAATAAAAAATCGTAAAACTCATAATTTTCAGCGCATTGCACTCTTGGTCGAAGCTGCCGCCGGCACTTTGTCCACCGCCACTCGGATGGATGCAGAGCAATTGGTTCCGCACAGTCAGAATGAGGCTCCGAAGAGGCCCCCAGACCCCCAGCGCAAAATTAAGACACAAAATCGCGCTTTTTTTCGCCGATCCGGTGAATATTTTATTTCGGACTTCTGAAATTTTATTTTGACTTTTTTCGCTGGGCCCAAAATCAACTTTCGCGATCGCAGCGCTCACGATTCTAATCGATCATTCGAGGGGCCGCGACTGGAATATGAGCCCAGTCGAGGCAGCCGACGCAACCGAGGGAGACCCGCGAATTTGTTTAACATTCCAATTTATTGGGGCGGGCATCAAAAGGATAATAATTACGGTGTGCGGCAGACGAGAGGTGGTTGTGCGAGTTGGGGGGCTGGGGCAGCACGTAATATCTGCGTATCGGATGCACAACGTGCCGACTGATCGGTGTGCTCTTTACGATGTGCGAAAATCCATGTGAGATTGAATTGAATGGGCCGATGGGCTGTGTGAGTGGTTGGTTTTTTTTTTGCAAAGGGGGGAGTTGGTCCTTTTATTTTTTGCGTTCGTTCTCCTGAGCTCGCCTTTGATTTCAGGGATGGGCGCGCACAATGAACGTGCATAATTGAAGGGAGGCACTTCGGCGTAGGCATGCCGGCATGTAGGCATGTATCATGGCCCGAGGACTGAATTAAATGATAAATTATGGGAATGGCGTAATAAAAGCAAAGTGAAAGCACGTTATGCACATTAAAGGCTGTGCGCGCTTGCTGCCAGCGTAGATTTGAAGGTAGGAGATTGCACGACAGAAAGAGGGCCACGGGTACTTGTTGGAGTTGGCTTGGAGAGGCCTTTTTCCCTCGCTTTTGACGGACAAAGTGATTGATTATTGTTGCATATGAATGAGAGAGTTATTTGATGGGGCGTTGTTTTGTGAAATTGTTATTTTTTTTTGTTTATTCGCGTCAGCACTAACTTCGGGTTTTGTTGAAGGGGAAAATGTTTTTTGGAAGATTTAAATTTTGGTTGCTACTGGAAATCGAAAAAAATCTTTGATGCTCCTTCGAAGTTAAATCAGTTTGAATTACAATTGAACAGCAAGCTTCGATCGTCTCTTGAAGCGTCTATCAGCTGCGATATATCGGCAAAGACCGGAAGATTCCAAAGACTCAACTCAAAGAAATGTCGAATCATTCGATTTTGGTTGCCGATTCGTAACGTCTTCGCGAGAGGTGATCCTCCCTCATGTCTTGAAAAAGGTTTCTCTGCACTTTGCTTACTATGTGTGCGACAAGTATGAGCAGTCAGAAAAACATTGAGCTAGGAGCGCGACGGCCCAAAGCTTTTCTCTTTAGTGCAGTGAGTACCTACTTCATCTACGGACAGCGTTTGGTCTCAACAACTCCTTCTGTGTACCTCTCGCATCAAGACTCTCCAATTCCTTGTAAAAACGCAATAAAGTGAAACTTGGATGGGTCTCTGGACACAAAGGGATTGTAGGCAGTGAACAAGCAGATGAACTCGATAGAGCTGGATCGAAAACAACCTTCATAGGCGGTGAACTTTTCTGTATGGTCAACTGAACGATGGCTACAAATTTGATTGGGTGCATAACTCATTCCGGAACATCGATCCAAGCAATCAAAATTATTACTCAGAACCCACTACTATGTATATGACTGAATATGCCAGAAATCCAAAGTCCCGAAATTTCCAAAATACCGGAATGTCGAAATCCCAAAGGGCCCAAAATCCCTACAATGGCACCTCAAATAAAATGTTTCAAAGGAGTCGGTTGAGGAGACACAATGCCCCTCTAAGCCCCCCACCACTCGTCCCCCTTATGTTTGCTGTAGAATTTGAAACAGCCTCCACCATATTAAGTTTTCAAAGACTTCAAAGATTTTGATGATTTTTCGTGATTTAGTCTGTTTGTGATTTTTAGACTTTTCGTGATTTTGGGAATTTGGTGATTTTAAGCTTCCTCAACTTTTGGCATTTCCAGATTTTGGCATTTCTTCATTTTGAGATCTTTGCGATTTCCGATGTTCCGAAATTTGTCAACTTTGTGATTTTGGGCCTTTCGAAATTTTGGCCTTTTCGTTATTTTGGGCTAATCGTGATTTTGGTCTGCTTATGATTTTTGGCTTTTCGTGATTTTTGGCGTTAGGTGATTTAGGGATTCTGTATCTTTTGGCAATTCCAAATTTTGAACACTTTGCGATATTCGACGTTCTGAAATTTACCAACTTTTTGATTTGTGCCCGTTCGAAATTTTGGCCTGCTCATTATTTTGGGCTTATTGTGATTTTGGGCTTTTCATAATTTTTGACTTTTCGTGATTTTTGGCTTTTCGTCATTTTTGGGCTTTTCGTGATTTTTGGCTTTTTGTGATTTTGGGCTTTTCGTTTCTTCTGTCATTTTGGACTTTTTCTCATTTTGGTTTCCTCATAATTTTTAACTTTTGTGATTTTAGGCTTCCGTACCTTATTGGCACTTTCAGATTTGACGTTTCCATAATTTGAACACTTCGTGATCTAGATGTTGTGAACTTTGACAACTTTCTTCTTCTTTGGCATTTCAAAATCTTTGACTTTTGGTGAGTTTTGGCTTTTCGTCATGTTGGTCTGTTCGTCATTTTGGGCTTTTCGTGATTTTAGGCTTCCGCATCTTTTGGCATTTCCAGATTTTGGCATCTCTAGATTTTGAGCACTTTCCGATTGTCGATGTTCTGAAATTTGGCAAATGCGTTATTTTAGACTATTCATGATTTCGGGCCTTCTATCATTATGATTTCAAACTTTTGTGATTTTAGGCTTTCGTAACTTTTTGGAACTTCCAAACTTCTTTGTGATAGAAGATGTTCTGAAATTTGACAACTTTGTAATTTTTGTCATTTCGAAATTTTGAGCTTTTCGTGATTTCGTAATTGTTGGCTTTCCCTGATTAAGGCGTTTCGAGAATTCTGACTTTTCAGAACTTTAAACACTTTGCCGCCTTCGAGAACTTCGGAAATTTGGGATTTTAGATATTTCTCCTTCTCCCCTTACCTTACTCAAATTATCCATAGCAACTGCCTCGTCTAGTTAAAAAGAAAAATCGAATAAGAAATCTGCTTCCTGCCACATAACAGCCCACGGCAAAATCCGTGACGAATTGTTTGCTTAATTTCACAAACTCACCAACCTGCAAGATGCAATCTTCTATTTTTAATCCCACGAATGACTTCACCGCACAACTCATCTTCTTCCGCAGCGAACACCGCCAAATGACATTTGTCATGCAAACAGAAGTTAATTAAGTGAAATCTCTCATCGGACCACCTCCTCAGTATTTATGCAATCATCATCATTAATTCATAATTTTCGTTGCTCACAGAACAACAAACCAGACCCGATTGGCCAACCTATTTCATGTTATTTCAAAAGATTTGACAGCCCAGTTTCATCTTCCTTCGGTCCGATCAATACACGGGTATTGTACATCCCCATCTACGACAGTGAATTATTCAAATTGCGCAACAGATAGCCCAGCGGTGGCACCAAACCCATAAACAATGCGCCACGAAATAAAATCAGGTTTTCCTACACACATCGGAGCCGCATCGCGGCATAGATCACTTTTCGACACACCATATGGGGGTGTCCCCCGGACTTGGCAACCGAAGTGCCTCGTAAATAAACTTTCAATATTCCATATCAAGTGACAATTTATTATCGAATTGTCGCCGCGCGGTCACCGGGGAGGAAGCGAAGATTAGAAAATTTAAATAATTTCTCGCCCAGCTAAACTCCACTGCCCCCAAAACTGATAAATCGGTCTAGATACCGACCAACGACGACGACGGCGGCGGCGCTGACTCAGAGTCGGTTGCCAAGTGTCGGACGGGCTGCAACAATACAGGCCGACTGAATAAATATGCACCACCGAGATTTAATTTAGCAGATACTTAAGCTGGCGATCAAGTTTGCTGGATATGGATTTGAAAAAAAAGAACGACGTTCAACTTCTTGTTTAATTTAAAACATGTATATTCAGGCTGGTCGCACATGGCCAGTATTATTATTTATTCTCGTATCTCACGGCAATCTGAATACAAATAGCCCTGATTGACCAGCTCCCGCAGCAGGCTGGCTGACTGGCTGGCAGGCGGCATGGCGCGGCGACATTGTCGGAAACTTGTCTATGAGTGTATGCATCGCCTACTGCGAATAAATCAATCGGCTAAATTATTATTAAGTGAATGGATACTTATATCGCGGCGTTTAATGCAGTGTCCGGCCTCTTCAGCGTGGCTCTGTGTGAGATGTTTGATGTGTCAGGCGTTTTTATTTTTTCCATTTCTGTGTCCCAAGATGGAAACTTGTTCCATAAATTACACGTATCGATAGAATTCTGTTTCTCATATACGGTCGCGTTAATGTTAAACTTTATTATGCGCCTCGCCTTCCTCCCGGCAGAGCGGGCAACGCACAAGCGCCTCCGTGTCTTAGACTGAGAGGAACTGTTTTCGGATAACTTGTTGCATTAATTTACAAAATATGAAAAGAAGGCAACGCGACAAGAGTGCCGTGTGTAATAACATCGTCAACATTTTTATGCATTTTAATTTAACAGCAGTGCACTGCTGCAGCCAGCACTGATTCACTGACTGGCATCCTTTCGCTGTCTCCCTCTCTATCTTCCAGCGCCCACAGGGCTCTCTCTGTGTGCCGGGATTGGGGGGGGAGGGTGATTGTACAAGAGTCTGAAACCATTTTGTTGGAATTTTACGTCCGAACAGTAGCCAACACGGTAGCAGCAGCAGCAGCAGTTAGTTTGTTCCTTGGGGGCAATTTTCACATGATGAGGACATGGTGGCGCAGCGCAGCGCAGGGTGGGCGGGTGCATCGTTCATACATAGAATGTATCTCGTGTACTGCCGTGGCTTGCATTCGAAAGCAGTATCTTGTCCGCTTGTCCATAGGTTGGCGCCTAAAAAGTAATTTTACCATTTAGCCGGCCAGCAGATGGACGTGTTACAGAACAAGCCCATAACAAACAGCACAACACATTATGGCTGCCTGTATCGCTCCCACTGTGTCCTATGTTTGGTTAAAAAATTTACAAAACAGCAAAAAGGAAAAAAACATGTATCTTGTGGCGTGCGAGTCAGAGCTTCGCCAAATTGACTCTTGGCACTGGCTGGTCTATCAGAATTGATTAGAGGTGCAAGAAGTGTGTGTGTGTCGCCCTCCATGCATCGGGAAAAATGGCGAGACAGGGATAATTCGACATTAATAGGATTAGCGGTGGATTGATGAGGTGACACGGATTTTTTGTTTTCGTCATAGGAACGTCAGGGATTTGTTGCAGTTTTGCGGCTAATGCAATTAGATGCGGAAGAAGGTGTGTGTCATGGGGGGGGGGGTGAAGCGATGCAGATGTGTTGTGGAGTGTATTAGAGCACGACTGTGGGTTGGTGTTAAATGTTTTCGTTTTGAAATAGGTTTGAATGGAAAACGAGAGCAACAACAATGTCAGCCAACCACTGAGGAGATATATAAAATCTTTTACCAATTCCGACACAGTTTGCATCACTTTTTAGCTGTCTGAGGGATGTACCTGAGTGCATGCGCCTGTGGCCTGGCTCTCTATTTATTCTGTTAACCCCCCGACATGTCGGTTGGGTGAAAATTGAAACAAGAGTTGTTCCTTGAAATCGCTGAATTCGAACGAAGAATAACTCTTGCCAATCGCTGCTTCTTTGGGCTAAGAGAGCAATTGGTAAACAAACCCCCCTCTCTCGAACAGCTAAGGTAACGTTTAACAAGACCTTAATCGTCCCTGTCCTGCTATATGGCGCGGAGGCATGAACTTTGTCAAAGGCGGATGAAGCTGCTCTTGGTTGCTTTGAGAGGGAAACTCTTCGTGTGATTTTCGGTCCCGTCTGCATAGGTGGTGAGTGGAGGAGGAACTATACGGGCTGTTCAGTGACATCGACTTAGCCAGAAGAGTAAAGATCCAACGATTGAGATGACTAGGTCATGTAGAGCGGATGGAAACCAATACCCCGACCCGAAAAGTTTTCAAATCTACCACCGAAGGACGGCGCAGTAGAGGAAGACCTCGACTCAGGTGGCGTCCGCAAGTGGAAAGGGACCTCAACCAACCAAGACAGCTAGCTAAAGATCGAGCTGGTTGGAGACGCTTGTTGGTTGAGGCCCAGATCCACCCCGGACTGTAGCGCCACCTTAAGTAAGTTGTTCGTTGAAAAATATCTGTCAAGGATGGCGTACGACACAATTTAAAATTTTGCGTAAGCTTCAGGTTTCGCCTCCTAAACTCAAATTTTTATACAGTGGTGGACAAAAAAATTAATACACCATATTTTGGCAGATATCGCCCTTATTTTTTACCTTCCTTCAAATATTCTTCAACTATTTGGGAAGGAGGATAAAACACCACAAGAAAAAAACAGGCGAGATATTTTAGTGTGATCGCGAAAAACAGCTTCCTAAGTTGCACATATTTTTGTATCATTTACATTTGGCAGAACAATGCCCACAGTTTCCAGCAGTCTTTTGGCAAAAAATCTTTAACACACTACGTAAGATAACTGAAAGAAGTGTATTTACTTTTTTGTCCATCACTGTATAAGCACAATGATCGCTGCTATCTCTATCGGAAATTTCATAAAATTCGCATCAAATGTTTAGGAAATGTCTATGAAGGACGTGACAGACATGACAGGCTGCTGGACGAACGCACCAAAAATGTTGGTACGGATCTACTTAATCGGAATGAGCTTGACGAGTGCCCAAAGTTTAGGTTTGCCAGATTCAATCAGGTGCTTCGGCAGATTGGACTTCCGAAGGATTAGTCATTTGTTTTGTTAGACGTTTTGAGTTGATTTTAACGTTTGGCGTGACATTAAAGTGGAAATCCCTTGAAGAATGATTCGCGAGGTGGTACAAGTTCTAATGCGCTTAACGGTTTTATAGCTTCCCAGAGGACCAATGGCGAATTTGATAGGGTTAGAGCATCTCCTTGAGAAACATAAGGTACATTATGGATGCTGTTTTCAATTTCCTGGCTTTCGAAATAATTGAAAATATTGCTATTCGATTGCACGTTTTTCGTCAGCCAGATGTCAGTGGCTGGTTCCTCGTTGCTATCAGAAGTGGGCTACAATGCATCGGGGGAATGAATGTAGACGTCCCTAGACTGGATGTCACCGTCGCTAGCCGTCGAATCGTCTCCTTTTTCATATGGGGGTGGACCTAGGCTTCAACCAACAAGCTTCTCCAGCTGGCACGATCTTTAACCAGTTGCCTCTTATGTCATACTCCAAGTTGGTTGAGGTTCTTCTCCACTTGTGTGCGTCATCATGGACGTCCTTTAATGCATGGACCCACTAGTTCGGAGTCGAAGACTCTTCGGCCATGGTCTAGCCATCTAAGGCGTTGAATCTGTAGACAACTGGCTTAGCTCAAATCGCTGCACAGTCTGTACAGTTCGTGGATTAATCTTCTTCTCTAAGAACCATCAATGGAAACAGAGTCAAAGATCGAACGAAGAGTTTTCTCTCCAAGAGACTTCTTCATCTACAATCAATAGAGTGCATGTTTCTGCATTAAGGGCAGGGATCGGATCACATAGAGTGATCTATGTATGAAGTGAGCTTTGCGTTTCTGGATATGGCTCTTTTACTTAATTGGCCCTTAAACGCAAAGAAGCTGCGCTTGATCTCGGGACTGATGTCATTGTCCCTAATTTCTCCAGAGCCGAGGTAGAAGAAATTATTGACAACCTCAAGGTTTCCATTGCCATTATGACACTCTGTTCGAGACATCGATGTTGCAATCCTTTAGTGATTACAGTGTGTTCTTTGTTTTTGAACGCATTCACAGGTAGGTTACCGCTCCTGTGCCAGCAAGCGCCTCATTGACCACATGCTGTGATCATCCAAAGTCATGCGCTTAAGCAAACAATGTATGCTTAAGCGCAAAGTCATGCGCTTAAGCAAACAATGTATGTAGACGTTCGCACAATCTTCTCAAGAATGATGTTGAATAAGTCACATGACAGTGCATCGTCTTGTCTAAAACCCTTTTTGACATTTAAGGTCTCCGTGAGTTCCTTTCCAGTCCTAATGTACTTTATCGCAAGGCCGGGCAAGGCTTCCATAAATAGTTTTCACTAGAATTTTTACAAGTTAATGAGTGCAACTCTCCTTGAGAACCCCTTAAGGAATTTCCATTTCTTCACATGCACGCGTATTCGTAGCACTTCTAGCTCCTAAATTCCATCCTTAGAGAAGTCCATGGTACAGTTCCCCCTCACAATTAAATGCGCAAGCAGTTCTCATTCTCCTTGGTTTTTTCTTTTCATTTAAAGCCACACTTAGGCATTGTTAAAGAGCAGTGCTTCCCATTTCACATTGCGCCCCTCATTATCCCATTAAATTCACAATCTTCTTATAAATACAAAATAAAGATCCTCCATTCAGCCGAGTTAATTACGTTGCAAAACTGCATCGCCCCGCTGCATACTGCGCTCAAGTCCACACTCGTCCTCGCGTCGCATCCGCCACCAGCAGAAGCGCTCATCTCTGCCATTTTTTTCTTTCATTTATTATTGTAATTACACTTCATTTTACTTTACTTTATCTCACTCATTTCATGCAACTTCTAGGAAGCGAATTAAATACCAACACACATGAGCGCGAACACACAGCCTGCATTAATTCAAATTCCCTCCACTTAATTCATAAGCAAAAAGGAATCACATTTTATTTTAAACTAAAGACAGCGTATGCGTGTGTGTGTGTGTGTGTGTGATGGAGGGCAGCAGCATCATCTCAGCCCCAACCTGCACGCAGTGTAAACGGGTGAACGACAACACATGTCGCTGCATACGAAAATATCTACTCGTTGTCCACCATGGATCGCTCGCCGTCGGAGCAAGCAGGACGAGGCGGGCAGTGCGAACAAGTATTGGCTATTTGTGAGAAGTGCCTAAGTGCGAGGCTAACTAATTTTAAGCTTGTCTTGTTTTTCTGGCTTGGTAGGATGCATTCGTCCGCCCGACCGACCGTTTGTGGGCCTCCGTCATGTCCTCCCATCAATATCATTATTATGATTATACCAAACGGGAGGCACGGTACAGAGTTTATTTTATTTTTAATGCATCTTGACACAGGTAGCTGCCTGTGTGTGCTACCAAAGAATGAGACGAAGAACTCCACGGGCACGTTGTTGTCCTATTAATTCGCAGATAACATGGGTACACCGGAGGCGGGTGTTGTGTGGTCGTTTCCCTCCGATCATTTCACCCATCACTGAATTACATTGTACGGATTATGAAGTGAATATTGATGTGAAGTATTTTTGAGATAAACTCTGTCGAAATGCGATGAGTTTCCGAGATATGCCAAATGAGTTATGACCACCATTTACCCGTGTGGAGTGGACGGAGGACAAGTGGAAATACGAGTACGCGCTTCGCGCTCTTGTCACCCTGTCATCGGAAAATAAATACTTTTGATTAAGCGAGAAAGAATGAAATTCTAGACGGATAGCTATCGGGAAGTCTCTTATGGTTTGACTTCTGTTAGATGCAGATACCGACCTCTGCTTGTCCATCCAACAACACGGACGCATGCTGCCATTCCTACTTTCTCATTGGAGACTCCATATCTCAGCAAATGGCTACTGTTGGCCAAGTTAGTGATTTCCGTGAGTCACCGGAACGATGTTGAAGGCGGACAGGCAATCAGAGTACGACTGCAATCACAGAAGCAATTGCCTGACGTGTGTGTGGTTCCGAATTTCGGCAGCTGTCAAAAACTGCGTGGGTGAATGACAAAACTCCATTCACTTCCACAAACTCCTAGTTGACTGAGAACCTGTACACGCAGACAGCGAATTGCAACTTTCACAGAGACAGCCACACAGACAATTGCTTAAAGTGATTTCCTTTGCACTTAATTGCCCGAGCACACTGCCTAAGGGGGCAGAGTTTGAGAAATTGTTTTTGAAATTATCGACTTTGAGTTATTACGCTATTAAAGTAATAATGCAGAAACTAATTGAATATCTTGAGAATGTTTGCTTAATGATCAACATTTTTCTTAAGCAGCCACATCGAAGTTCCTGTCATTGTGGGCTTGAGATGCAATTATCTAATAAACTGTTTGGCTATGATTCCTCAATACTCGTGAGAAGTGAAGGTTGGTCGTAAATGGCATGGCGGTAGGGCTACACAAAGGTGGAGTTAATTCGCTTGCTTGCAAGCTTCAGTTATGAATTCAGAAATGTCCAGTGGGGAGTAAGTTTTCGAAAAATGTGTACCATGTTGTGATTATAGAAGAATTTGATAACTAATAGTGTTTTGAAATCATCTGAAGAATATTTTTTCCGGTTGTCTCTGAAAACTGCCTTAACCAAGGGGATTTCCGTTGAGGCAGAAACGAGTGGGGCCCATTTTAGGCTTGCAACACCTCTTTTCGAAAGTTTTGCATTTCTGAAAGCTCCGCAGTTGATTATAGACATCTGCTCAATCGTTGGTGGTCGTCGAACATCTTCAGTACCTTTCTCAAATTTCACAAAATAAATTTGGCAAGACAAGAGATGCGTGGTTGCCGTGGCCTAGTGGGTAAGTGCGTCGACCGCCACGCAGAAAGTCTAGGTGCGATTCTCAGACGGAACACCTCGCATGTTTTCACGGCACCACCTCTTTCGAGTTGCTGACAACACTTAGAGAGTATCAATTGTATATGAAAACTGCTCAAGTCCCGCCGCTCGGAGTCGGCAAAAACTTGTAGGTTGCTTCTACTCGAAAAAGAGCACAACACGAGTACTTGTTGTTGTAGAAGCTAGGCCCTAGTCCCTGGTGGGCTGTAGTGACACTCGATTGTTAAGAAAAGAGACGTCGGCAGCATCTTCAGATTAAGCGAAATCTTATTCCTGGACATGCCATATCATTTACCAACAGTGACGCGTTTAGCTGAACAGAGGATTGCATTGCATTTTGTGACAGAACAGGTTGAACTGGACGTCAGATAAGTTGAACTTTCAAGTGGCATTTATGGATACAGCTTTGAATTGCGACAGAATCGATGGTGACATCAATGTGCCAAACATACGTCAGCTTAAGCCTGCAGCCCAAGTGAAGGCATTAATTTCCTACCAAGGGCGTGGATTACATTGGATGTGGCAGACAAAAGATCACTTCAAAGAAAGCGGGAAAGAGTGTCGTTGATAAGACGGAGACCTGAGGTGCGCCAGCGTTAACATCTCCAATCTCAGCTTTAGATCCACAACAACCTGAATTGACTGAATTTCATCCATCCATTGAATCCATTGAAGAGGAGTTCAATTTACGACCGCATTTTCAAAAAACAAAGGCCCGATGTCATACTCTGTTTAATGACTTTATAAAATATTTTCACTTTCTCAGAATGTAATTCTGCAAGGATTGCTTTGCCTTTCCAATGTGAAATGTACCAGAGTTCAATAGTGGATCCGTTGTTGCAAAATCCATAATGCCGACCGGCTTGTGCAATTTATGATACTTATGATACAAGTTAATAGTTTTTCAACGTGTCCATGATGACCTTAGAAAGAAGTTAAGGAAGTGTTAACGGTCTATGGGATGGGTGGCTGATGCGGATTCACCCTTCTTTGAGACGGGTTTGACAAATGTTGTTTATCACTTGCTTAGGAGCAGCCGAGAATAGTAGAACAGATGAAGAAGCTTTCGCTTTGGTTTCGCTATTATTAAAGAACATCCTCTAAATGAAAAAGAGACATATTGTCTGGCGCAGTAAACTTGTTCACATTGATCTGTAGGAACTCTTACAACTGTATGAATGTCTACTCCCTCAAATACAGATGAAGACGAAATGCAATCTGTCAGCTTTGAGGTGGCTACATTTCCACAGCAGGGAAAGGCTGTCTCATTTGAAGTACTGGCAGCAGATCCGTCATTGAAAGTGAGCTTAGGGATTGAAGACGAGGGTGAATTTCTTATACTTTTGTCAAGTTTTTTTCACTTTAATCAAAGAATGAAGATAGTCCTTATACACCACTTTCCGGTCTCTATCAGGAAACATCCTTGATGTAGATGTACAAGCCGAAGATGTAAGAAGTACAAGCCGAAGATGGAGTGAACTGCATATATGCATAATATTAAGGCAGATATGTTTAACAATGGCAAAAGAGCTCGTCAATGCAGCTAAAAGTAGTTTTGTCCACAGGTCCACAGGCTACAAGTTACGTCTGGCCGCACGCTACGTGTAGCTAGGTCTGACTACGAGCTACGTCTGACTGCAGGCTAAGTGTGGGTACAGGCTTCTTCTGGCCGCCGGCTATGTGGCTGCAGGTTGCAGGCTACGTCCGATTGCAGGCTACGTCTGACTCAAAGCTTCGTCGGTTTACAGACTACGTTGACTGCAGGCTTCGAGTCCCTGTGGGCTACGTCTCAGCATAGGCTACGTCTGACTAATGACTACGTCTTGCTACAGGCTACGTCTGGTTACGAGCTTCGTCTGTCAACAGGCTATGTGTGACTGCAGGCTTTGAGTCGCTACGAGCTTCTTCTGAGTATAGGCTATGTCTGACTACGTATTGCTACAGGCTACGTCTGGTTACAAGCTTCCACTGTTTATAGGCTACGTGTGACTGCAGGCTTCGATTCGCTACAGGCTACATCTGGCTGTGGGGCATTTTCAGATGGGCAACTGTATGAAGACTAGGCTATCGATATAGTGCATTAGAAAGAGGTGGGAGAAGAGACAGTTCTTCACTATCTTAAAACTTTCTCATCTTGTGTCATAGGTAGAGGGTCAACGATTGTGAGTATTCGCACAATAATCTGAACAAACTCGCGAAATATTTCCAGGAGTATACATGAACAAGTTTCTAAAAGAAATTATCTTGTTACGTCAGTAAGGTTGGATAGTAAACTCTACAAAAGATCGCCCAAAACTACATGTACCCCAGAGGAGCCATCCCATCCTTATCTTACCTCACCTATCAGAGACGCATTATGCGTCTGAAAACTCAAATCTCAACTTGATAGCGTCGTTCAGTTTAAGTTGTCATTTTATGGAATGCAGATATTCCACAAAACCTAAAGAAGCGCTATAGCTTTGAACTTCTTCAATTCAGTGGTCCAGCATGTCGAAAGATGAGTCTCAATCTCAATTGCACATGTCCTTCTCTTTCAATTTGCCGACAACATAAATTATCTAGAAAAAAAAACATTTTCAAAAATGTACATAAATATTCAAATAAATCATTTTGACGTTCTTGACATGAAGTTAAGTGCTCACTGCCTCAAGATACATATAATTTGAAATAATTTGAAATGTTGTACTGCACGTATGAACAACTTCAACAAGTCCCACAACTTGACGCTGCATTAACACTAGAATTTTCCATAGAAGCTGGTACTGTTGACACGAGAAAAACACAGTCATCAATCTCTCAACTCTCTCTATCTTAATTAAAACCACTCGAAGCGCACGCTAGCCATTGAATGAAAATAACTTAGTCCCCGATTGACAACCAATAACATTTACCCGTACTTAAACGTGTCGGACAACATTTGTTCCGAGTAGAAGTGGCTGGTGTGTAAACACGTTACAGGACTTATCCTCTCAGCTTGATTCGTTCTGAGAGATAAACTCTTAATCTGGTCTTGTGGAGTTTTATTCGATAATGAAGTGCTTATCAGTAATTGTTGTAAAAGCTAGGCCTACGTCCCTTGTGGGCTGTAGCGCCACTCAATTTTTATTATAATCTGACATACAGTTAGGCTTAGGGACCTGAAATACTCTCCCCAATGCGATGTTTCCCGTTTTTCCCTTCTGCTAAGACCCACAGCCCTTTAAGACCAATGTGCATCGCCCTCTCTTCTCTATGAATTTCCAACACTGCACTAGCTTAGGAAACGTCCTTACTCCGGTGCAACAAGTAAAACTCTACCACATAAGACATTTCCTAAGGGAAGCACAACGTCTCCCGGAGCAAGGCAAGCCTTTGATGAAATTTCAAAATCCTCACCATTCCCCTTAATTTTTTCTCCACCCAAGAGTTCAATATCCTATAGATGGCGTTATATATCAAATTACACAAAAAGAAAAAAAAGCACAAACCTCATGTCAACGATCTTTAATCACAAGCAATGCCTCTTAATAACCTGAAAGATAACAACAAGTCTTGTTTATCTGTCATAACAACTCAAGCACCTAAACTTTCTCGTATACAGCCTTGGCCACAGGCGCACACACACACACACACACACACACACACAACCACCTCACTTGAAGTGTATGGATATCTGTAACTTCATACCCTTAAGATACACATCACAATGAGTACAAATTAATTTGTCAAGTGTACAAGTTGAATTAGCTATTATCGATTTATATTTACTTATCTCTTCTTCATTCAATCGCCTCTTTTTTTTTCTCTCTCTCTCTCTCTCTCTATCTATCTTTCTCTCGTCGAAAAATAAAAAGAAAGATACGCTGCCAACACACACAGCCGACTTTTGTTTGCCCTCACCTGCTTAGAGATTGTTTATCACAAGCAAAGATAATTTATAATTGTAGATTTCACCAGATTAGATTTGGATTCCCTTCCCTCCCCCCCCCCCTCCACCTCGACCGGACTGCTTTTTGTTTTCTTTTTTTTTTTCTTCGTTCTTTTGCTACTTAAGAAGCAGAATATAAATAAATAGAAAGAATCCAACTTCTGTGTGGTGGCACGGACACATTGTCTAGCGGCAGCGGTGCGTGTGCACTTTCAGGGTTTTGTCACCAGACTCCCATATCTCAAGGGTATTATGTGGACCCTATTACAAGGCACGAACAACAGGCGAAAAAAGGAGGGGGGAAAAGTAAGTAAATTTATCTAGAGGTAAACATGCCAGCCACTTTACTCGGCAAATAGATAAATATTTATATGAATGTATGACGGGATGCATATCTCATCATCGGTATCTCGGCTATGGTTTGAATTTCAATGGAGTACACGGCCACTCTAATGAGTCGTTCGCTGCCATTCGCCGTCTTACATGTCCGATGACCTGCCCTCCCCTCAAGGATGTGAGGTTAACTTTCCTCCAAGACACATAAAAATACAGAATTTATGTACAGGAGAGAACTCCTCGAGGTTTACGAAATTGTTGTCATCAAGCCCATGACGACACAGACGGCACTTGTCCACACCACAAAACAGGCTGCCACGCCACTTGTTGTTTCCCCATTTGTATCTGAGTCTGTAGCCAGCAAGCAAAACGCAATAAATACAAAGCTGAATTTAATTGTTTCACTTGATTAACATATCGCAGGCCAGCACATATGCCCTCGGCCAGCTGCGCTTATCAGAACCCGGGGGCGGGCGCGCGCAAGAGAGAGAGAGAGAGAGTGTATTTAAAAAATTTGCATTCGCTTCCACAAAATCATGGTTTTCCCTACAAAATGCAAATAAATTTCATTTCAGTGTAATTTGTTTATGTGCCCGCTTTTAACGAGCCTCTGTGTGGTGTTTTGATTTATTTTTGTTTTCGCATGCAGCGCACAGATGCTTTCTCGCGGCCGCACTTCACACAACATCCAGTTAATGATCACACTTAAATCGGCGGCCATCGGGAGGTGGAAAAAAATCCAGCGAAAGGACAAATTTATCGACTGGCCATGCGAAAAAGGAGCCGCTATCTGTTGAGCGTGACCTTGAGGCGCTTTATTGCCCCTACTCATCCAGAATTACACGTCTCTATTAGGAGGTCGTATTTGATTTGGAGGCAAGAAGTGACCGACGTTTCGGTTGCCTACGAATGACATCATCTGTGGTTTGTGGTGAGGTCGATAAAATTGCTTTTTTTTTGCAGATAAAAGTTGGTCTTTGTTTTGCTTGGTTATTTTCCTCTGCTCACATTGCCATAAACCTTGTGATAGGAGGGGGGCGCAGAAACGTAACTGCGATCGTTTTATGTCCTTTCAGTAAATAGACTATTACTCTTGATTAGTCATTTTTATTTTGTTCGATGAGTTGGAATGGAATCGTGGTGGTTGCCAGGTGGGTTATCTGTGACTCAGATCGTGTGTAGCTTATGCAAGGAGTTGCGGGTTTTGGCCAAACTAGGCAATGCTTTGTTAGGACTTGCTTTGAACTGGCCAGTCGTTAAGTTAAGTGGAACTCAACGTGGCTAAGAAGTCATTAGTACAATGTAATCTCACATCAAAGACAACAAAGTGAATATTGTCTGGATCGAAGTGGAGTTCGGGCTCCTTCGGAAAGTGTGTTAACAAGTTCTGAACCGCTCTGTAAAGTCATTTTCCAAGTGCTTTCGATATTCAGATACAGATAAGATGGCTGGTATAGGGTCACTAAGCGTTCAACTAGCTTCAGCGTATTTTGGCTTTTATTTACGAATTTTGACCCAAACATGTGCTATCAACCGACAATCAAATGCAAAATTGTTCTCTTGAAAGACCTAGAGCACCTCCATAACCCTTAATTGATGGCTATATCTCTGCATCATACATCATGTGTGGACGATCAAAGTGGTACACTAAGTGAGCTTGCCTTTCGCAAACCAAAAAATCCGCTATTTCAAAGAGAACTTGATTTCGGTGTTAGCAACAAAGTCCTTGGTCATGCGTCCATGGAATAATGAAATTGATTTGTCACTTATTGTCGTTGTCATGAAGCTAGATCTGATTTGGACCGGACTCACATCAAGCAACGGCCAAAGTTAAATGTCCTGACTTGATCATGTTCTCCACATCAAACTCTTGCATATGGAACGCTTCGAATGGTGAGGTCCCACAGAACGGGTGTTCAGTACTGCTCCGACAAGGTTTTTAAATGTGAGCATACAAGTTGAATACATTCTCCTCATCTAACATTCTATAAGCAACTTCTGCAATTTGAGACAGCTTAAAAGCGACCGTTGGAGAGTTATTTTTACTAAGGAACAGGTCTATGGCGGACTGTAGCGCGACTCAAAATATGACCGCTGGACTGATTGATACATCTGTCACTGGGTTGGCAAACACTCGTAGTTTTATGAAGAAAGTATAAATTAAAAAGTAGGTACCTAGAACTTTGAAAAAATTAATGGCATGGAGTGGAATCAGCAAAGATCAAAATTGAATGAAATAGTTGGGTCTCACTTACACCAACAAAAGGCGATCCTTGGTCATGATGTTCACGATGTTCACGTTGGTTACATTTATTGGAACTTTGATGAGATCCATGACATGGTGTTGAATTCGTGATTATAAAATTTGCGCGAAATAGTGAAGTCCACGTTACTTGTACCACCATTCCAATCCATCTAGACACATTTGTGGTTAGCTACAACAAGCTTCAAAATTGAAAATCCCAAGAAAAGAATTCCAACACAGAATCATAAAGCATAAAGTCCCCAATCAGCCGACAGACAGTGGCACTGATAAGGATTGAGTTGAGTATACTGCCCCCATCAACCACCCTGCTTGGCCCTAGAGAGGATTTCGAGTGGACGGACGTGCTTTACTGTCCCCAAGGGACCAGTATCTATCATTTTCAGAAAAATACTCGTGATGTACGTTTAAAAGGTGCTCTCACAAATATAGGGGACCAACAGCTCATATCCGTCTCGTGATATCGCCATGTGCGTTTATAAGGACCGTTTACAAACAAAGAGGGGCTACAGTTCATATCAGATTTCCAATGACGAAATGTAAGGAGTTTGACAGCAACTTGAAAAGATTTGGAGTCGTAAAAAAAGCGTCCAACTCAAAGAAATGGCCAATTTGTGTTGTCAAAGTGTGAAACTACGCGACGAGGAAACTTTTTACGCAACTAAGCCATAAGTGGTGATATTCTGAGGGTTGTTATCCGCCTGTTCCGCCTTGTTTTATCCATGTCATCATCCTTAGTCGACCGTAAAAATAGAAATTGCTTATCAAATGGCTTCGAAGAAGTAAAAATCAATGAACAACGTTCGACCATACGACACACCAAAGGGTCACTTTGTTTGGATGCAACGGTACCTCTTCAATCACCTGTGAGCTTCCTGAGCCCCATATGCGGCATTTTTATTTATTTACATGCGGACCTAGTGAGAAACATGCCTGGTCACTGAAAAAGATGTTGGTCGAAAAAATAGTCTGTTGTTCCAACACCCAAGAAGCGTATCTGCTGTGTTAGGGATCTTCAACAGGATTCAGTTGTTGCGTAAGTTGAACTTTGTATGGATTGTGATGCAAATCCACATGTACGAGAGGCTCAAATCATGTAAGTGGTGGGAAATCGATAAATTCGAATAATCAGCAACACTTCCACTTCTTCTTCGTCTTTCCATTGCGCTACAGTTTGGGATGGACGTGTACCTCAACCACCAAGCCTCTCCAGCTAGCAACACTTGCATCTACAGCAGCAATATTATTGACTGGCCGATAGCACACAGGCCTTGTGATATCAGTATCGCTTCTATTGTCTTCAAATGTCTTTTCAATTTACCAACTCCTTGCTTAGTCGGTCGATTATGACATAATCATCGCATCATGCGCGAAAATTGGCTACGTTTGCGTCATCACTTTCGTAATTGGTTTCAATAATTTTAAAACATCGTCTGATTTATAGACGATCATTTATCGTAAATGGCAAATGTTCATGTCAATTTGAGAAGCTTCATTCGTCATCTGAGTTTGACAGGTGTCAAATGCCAATGTTAGCGAAACGAAACCATAAAGTGAATGCCGCTGTACAAGTCAGAATAGGCTCTACATTCCACCCATCATGTATCACTCGAAGGCTTCTTCGATGCTCGACCTATCAACAGTCTAGGTGACTGGCCACCTACATCGTCTACTTTGGCACATCTAGGCATTTGTAATGGGACCGCGAAGGATGTTTGTATGCAAAAATAGGCTTTGTCAGCGGCATAGGGAGACATATCAGCCGAATATGTTGAATAGTGTAACCGAGCTTTCTAAGCTTTGGTTACAGGAATTGGGAGTTTTAAACAAACTGATGTTGGCTTCAAAGTGAGACATGTCAAATGACATATATTTTAACTGTCAAACTGTCAACTTCTCATTGAGAACCCCCTTCCTAAAATCAGTCCAAAAAAATTACACTTACCAATTTTTGTGTCTACCGCTTGGATCACATCGAACATTCAATCTGCAAGAAAACGAAAGAATAAAATAGAAAATTAGTATAAGACCCCACAGGAAATAGGTTTTTGTTGTTGAAATGAAAGTTGACACATAAAAGAAATAAACAAAATCGATCGTAAACACACAGAACTGACAACAATAGCAAATTAAACCAGAAAACAGATTTGTTTGTGAGAATAAAATTCAAAATCCGACTCCAACTCTCCTCCCGGTATCTTAGCTCCCAATCTCATTAGTCCGGTCGTAAAACCTTAAAGACGCTGATCAAACTTAAGCCAAACGACATTCGATAGGAGTCATTAATTGGTAATTAGACGCTTTTGTTGACAAGGTATTTCGAAACGATAAAACTCTAAACTGCGCCCCGTCCCATCGAATCGAAGACAAAATGTCGCCTTCTCGTGGTTGGACTTCTTCAAAATGAAACTCTTCATGCGATGGGGACAAACAAAGGGAACCGCAAAGCAGTCATTGGATGGCACAGCCACACACATAGAGCACACAACCCCACCCAAGTGTCAACCTTGCCATCATATTTTTTCATTTTTTTGCTTTTGCTAACCGCACTTCTTGTTCGAAGGGGATGCGGAGGGGGGATGTGGGGGGGAGGGGTAGACATGTAAGGTGCGGCTCAAATGAAGTTGTCAAATCAGGAATTTTCTGTCTGGGTGTATCTCTCGGTTTTGCGTGTCTCTGACCGGCAGATGGATTCGCGCCAGTCCACGCACTTATCCCCGCACCCATCAGACCAAGAGGCGAGGAACGACGAAGAGTTGTTAACATGTACATACAAATACAAACATCATCGTCATAGTGGCTCAAAAAAAAAACCAAAAAAAAGATGGAGATACGACAACGAACGACTGCTGCGTTTTGATGTCGCATACGCGTGCAGAGCGATTAAGTGTTAATTGAAAATTTGTGTGTTTTGACCGAAATGTGCGTGCTGACGGGGTCGGTAAACTCTTTATGCACAGACAGTGATTTGAAATTTTTGTTTTCGCCTTTTAATCACTCCTCAGCAAACCGCTGTAACAGCGTGTTGACATTTTTGGACATCACTTAAAGACAAGCTGAAACAGACGACAGAATTTCTGAATTCATATGCACGCCGCCCAGTTAATGATGATAATTAGAAAGAAGCCCAAAAATGGTGGTGTCCCTAAGCCAATTCAAATGGACGATGAAATGTGAGGTTTTTCTTGCGTCAGATTGCTGCTTTGATTTATTCATGTGGTCTAAGCGGGATGAAGGGGGGAAGAAGAAGACTGGCAAAATGATTTGTTGCTCGGATTTGCAAAAAAAAAAAATGGTTGCTTACGTTTTTTGGAAAAATACAATTTCTTACAAGTTTTTTTCTTCTTTGTCAACGGAAGGTTCTTGTGGTGGAAGTCTTCTTTGGAAACTTATGGCTGATGAAATAATCAGAAGATATTGCTCAATTCCTTGAGTCTCTCTCGTTGTTGGTCATCTACTTACATGAGCCAGTGCACGCAGCATTGGTGGTAAGTCTCTTGGAAGATATACAATCACTCAGACTACTTCGTTCTACCACAAACTGTGTGAGAGTGCAGATTTAAAAGAAATTTTGGCCTTCATTTGACAACGATCAAGTTTTGCAAGACGCACTGTAAAATTGAGAGCCACACAAACGGCAGTATTTCTAGTTCATTTGGAATGTCATGGCAATAGGTTCTACGCTTGATTTTGAGGCTCAGTTGCCAGGTAGCTTAAGTATTCAAACTCGTCGTGGCGTACTGGTAAGTAAGTGCGTTGACCGCTACGCAGAAAATCTAGGTTCGATTCCCGGACGGGTAACCTCTCTTTCGAGTTGCTGACAACACTCAAAGAGTATCAATTGTCTATAAAAAGCTTCTCAAATTTCGCCGTCCGGAGTCGGCAAAAAACTGTGGGTCCATTCTACTGAGAGAATAGTAACACGCCCAACACGAGTAGTTTTTGTAGAAGCTAGGCCCTGTTCCCCTGTGGGTTGTAGTGTCACTCAATTATTATTATTTAAGGCGATTTTATCTTGAACTAAGGTGACTTTATATCGCTCTCAACATGGCGAGCTGCCAACAATATCCCCGTACGTACACAGGCCCCTTATCCAGAGGGCGCTACGAGGTCAAGCCTCCCCCTGGATAGGACACACAGTTGAGGCTTGGCCAGCACCAGCCCCACAACATCCATTGTGAACTAAAGCATGTAGCGAACACCTCTGCCCGAGGGCTAAATAAGGGGCCTGGTCTGCCAGCCTGTGGGTAATCAGTGAGGCAAACTCCTTCAGCACATAAACAAAATCAAGTTCAGAGACAGCAACATGCCTCGGATATGGACGAGGTTAATGTTGGCGACCCCAGCAAACGACTAAAGGACAACAAGTTTCGGTTTCGCACGTGGAATGCGTGGTTCCTTAGCAGACCAGGTGCAGCCTGGTCAGCCTGATCAGCCTGATCAGCCTAGTCAGCCTAACCAGCCTAGTCAGTCTGATCAGCCTAGTCAGCCTGATCAGCCTAGTCAGCCTAGTCAGCCTGATCAGCCTAGTCAACCTGATCAGCCTGATCAGCCTAGTTAGCCTGATCAGCCTGATCAGCCTAGTCAGCCTGATCAGCCTGATCAGCCTAGTCAGCCTGATCAGCCTGATCAGCCTAGTCAGCCTGATCAGCCTAGTCAGCCTAGTCAGCCTGATCAGCCTAGTCAGCCTGATCAGTCTAGTCAGCCTGATTAGCCTAGTCATCCTGATCAGTCTAGTCATCCTGATCAGCCTAGTCAGTCTGATCAGCCTAGTCAGCCTGATCAGCCTGGTCAGCTTGATCGGCCTGGGTAGCCGGTCAGCCTGGCCAACCAACCTTCTTCTTCTTTTTGTGGCGCTACAGTCCGGAGTGAACCTGGGCCTCAACCAATATGCCTCTCCAGCTAGCACGATCTCTTACCAGCCGCCTTCAGTTGATTCAGGTCGTTCTCCACTTGTGCGCGCCACCTCAACCTAGGGCGTCCTCTGTTGCGTTGTCCCAATGACTCGAAGTCAAAGACTTTTCAGGCCAGAGCGATGGTGTTCATACGTCCTACAGCCACCTAAAGCGTTGTATTCGAAGGTGCTTGGCCAGGCGCATGTCGCCGTACAGCCCATAAAGTTCGCCACTGAATCTCCTCCTCGAGACACCATCACCGCAAACAGGACCAAGAAGTCGGTGGTCTGGTCACATAAATTAGGAAGACAGATGTTTCAGAAATGTCCTCCAGCTAAATACACGGAACCACTTCTAAGTCAAACACACTTGTCTCCCTAATTGCTCAGATAATTGATTTGTCCCGCTCATCGTGCAGCACAATTTCAGCTGTCAGGCGATGGCCCTTCACGTCAATAAATTCTATTAAATTGCATTCCCTCGCCCGTAACTCGTATTTTCTTTCAAATCAATTACCTATTTTTAGTCAATTTAAGACAGAATTCACCTGCACATGTGGCGCCGCTCCTCAACCCACACAGACACTCGAAGAGTGCACACCAGTCTCCCCCCTCCCTCTCTAAGCCGCCGTGTCAGTTTGTTTTTATTCATTTTCTCTATTTCATATCAGGTTCCTGTTGTTTTTCTTTTTCCTTCTTTTTTGTCATCGTTCCTTTGTAGAAAAGCAATTCTGACATCTAAAACTACACCTTGCACTCTTGAGTGCAATTTACGATCACAACTTTACAACTTTATCACCACTGTCCACAAAAGATACATCCAGTCATCCAGGACAGACACAATAAAACCAAAAAGAGCACAAGAGCAAACACACGACTGACGAAGAATAGCAGCAGAGATACACTTCCCTAAGAAGGACCTGATACCTAGCAACACAACCTACGTACAGGTGAAGCCGGAGGAAGGAAGCCACAGACAGACGGACGGTGTGGCAGCAACAAGGTCTCTCGTCCGCATAGAGATTGTTTTTCATCTTTTCTCTCTGCGGCCGTAGTCAGCGGTCCTCCCTCAACCGGCCCCAGCTGCCTGCTGCTGCCTCCTCGGCCAACTCCGGTGACCAAGTGCCATCGATCAAAATGCTTATCTCGGCACAAACGATCTTCTTTCAATTACACCACTGAAGTGTATTCTATTCTATATTATTACAAGTCATGTACAAGCGTCTATTCACCCCCGCCGCGTCGCCCCCCCCCGGCCACATGGAGATTCCTTTTGGATGAGTGTGCCGTGTCACGGGAATTAAAATACTTTGCAGCCACCTCGCAGAATTATGCTTCCTTTTGATGTTCGCTCTGTCGGACTGCGACATCAATTACGCGATGAGTTGTGACCGAGTGGGAGCGGTGAAAGTCAAAATAAAATATATTCCCGATAATTTACAATCAATTAAACGCCGAACAACAAAATAAATGGCGATACATTCCGCCGACCAAAAATACACAAGTGGCGAGTGAATGAGGAAGGCAATCAAAGACGACGCATCTGTGAGTGTGGTTCCTTAAGGAAGCGTCTAAAGATAAATTTTATGGAAATAGATATCCAAGATGTGAGCGCGGAGATGCGCAGCTCCTCACAGACGCCGCCACCGCCGCCGCCGCCGTCGAGTGACATGGATAAAGGATAAAAAAAAAATCGTTTGCACCTGTTTCTTGCGAGTCAAGATTAGGCGATTACTACCATCCACCGCGTCGTCGTCGTCGTCGTCGTCTTCGCTGTCGATACATGCATTCCAACGCGGTGTCTCTATCCTATTGCCGGAGGCATTTAGCAGTTTTTTTCCGCCGTTTTTCTTAATTTTCTCATCATGATCATGATGTACGATAATTTCGCTTTTTTCTCCATCGACTCTCCTTCTGTTGGTTTGTTTCCTTTAATTTCGTTAAACTATCAGTGGGAACGTGCGGCGGTGCATCTGTGTGCATGCGTTGAAAGGTTTCAGGTTTTCCTGCGCTGCAAGACAGGGTCATCGATACACAGCTATTGACAAGATACCCCGCGCCACCTCTGATCGCCCGTAAATCGATCCACAATCGATCTACACGCTGGCACACAACACAAAACTGGAAACAAACAATTTCGTATGGCTATTCTAACTCAACACACACACACACACACATGTGCATAGAATCCAAATCGTCAATCGGGTAAATGGATCAAGAGGAGTTAAGTGAATTAAGCCATCGTTTCATTGTACGGCAACACGATCAGCGCGCTGATCGACAAAAGAATGACAACATCGCAGCAACAATTAAGCCCGCGACCGGACGTGAGTGGCGGCACACGGTCCTTTGAAGTGGTGCGGACAGCAGAAGTTGTAAATACACGTCTGCCCCATTCATGGATAATCTTAAGAACCTTTAAATTAAAAATAATTAGACAGAGAGTGCTAATGCATGGAGAATTATGCAACTTGATTATTTTGAACCATTATTCGCTCAAGCGGCATAATGAGTGTGCTGCTGGTGCGAGGCCTTGATCGAGCTGCGGTACAATTGTCCAAAGAGAATGTCGATCATATTTTCAGCAAAATGTCAGCGAGAAAATGTCACATTGACGGTGGTGATCATCAATAACGTTAAATGGCAGATGATGGAGCGCATAGCGCTCAAAAGTCGATCGTGTATGCGCCGTACTTGGGCAATGGAATGCCGGGTAGGAGATCATAAATCACGATCACCAATCGATTTCAAGGCTCTCGAAGGCGATCAGGTGCCAGCCGGGGCGATGAAAACAATTTTGCGCTTCTATTGGGAAAGATGAAATATGATGAAGCATCTGTAGGTAGTGCGCGTACATACACTGATCGTGCTGATCACAGTGACGGGCTTGATGCAGAATGCAGCGTCTCGACTTGGAGAATGGTGAATGGACGCGCTTCGAAGTGATGTCATGTAAACTGTGATCACAAGTGGAGGGAATGAATGTGGTGGTGGTTTTTATCTCAAAGATATACCCGTGATGCCCGTGAGAGTTGCTGTGATCAAACCCTTAGATGAACCTCAATTTAAGATCTGCCGGGATGTTGGAGGGATAAGCTTATTTAAGGGCACTCCAATTGAAAGTAAAACTGTAATCAAAGAGCTATGCCACAAGATGCAAAGTTAAAGTTCGGGCTAATGAAGAAATTTGGGTGCACACACCATCCAGACATTTCTTTTTTGTGGGTCTGAAAACAGTCAAAATTCAGAGGATTGTGCGTTCTCTAGAGGCAACAGGAATTCGATATCCAGGTGAGGGCAAACTTTTCATTCAGTATATATTTCGATGCAAACCGGGATCAAAATTGCGATTCAACCACACTGAGGTAAAAATTGCCTTCAAAGGTGACTCCGAAATGTTCACTGATACATCTGGCAGATGAATCCAAGAAGTGAAGGCAAAATTATTGCACTAAGAAATAAGTTGTTAACGAACTGAACGATCTAAAGTATGTTTGCCAGGCTAAAATGAACGTGGCGGTAACCATAATGATGTCCAAAATGTCAAGTGAATATATACCGTCGCTACCAAGCTAATAGTGAGTTTTGGATTAATGTACTCTATACTATATATATAGAGGACATTAATCCAAAACTTGTATATACTTGTCAAGAGTTAAGATGAAGTTTAACTGAATGCCTTGAGTTACCACAAGATAAGGCCAGATCGTGTCTTGAGGGACAATCACTCTTCTTCAGAAAGCGTGATGCAACTTACCCCTAACTCTAGCGACTTGGACTACTACACTGCCACGACGATACTCTCTTAAAATTACTGACTTAAAATTATTTCTAAGTGTTTCGGTCTGTCTGTGACATCCGAACACAGGCTCTGGCTACTACCAGTCAGATTTCTTAAAACCTAGACCTGGGAGCTTGGAGTTGCACCGGGCGGTTGCCCCAGTCAGCCCACTAACACCAGATTCGGATAACCATATCAGTCACCCGCAAATTCTCCTGAAGGAGCAATCGACTGCGCATAGAAGTGAAGCTTGATCCTTCCCAACCTAATGTGCGGGGTTACATAAAGGATTTACTTGTTTCGGTTCATCTTCAGCCAGAATTGTTGCGCTACAGAAAAATGATCACGGGTATTGTATAGGACAGTCCAGGACTACTTACACGACTGTTAAGAATGCAATAATCTCTCTATTAAAACTGCCCCTGTAGCCTAAGGCCTTGATGCTCTGGCTAACTCTATTGTTTAACTTATAATTTTTTTAAGCTTTTCATAGACGATTCGTACTCTTTGAGGTTTGTCAGCAGCTCGAAAGAGGTGGCCCCGATTCGAGGTGTCCCATCCGTCCGAGAATCGAACCTAGACTTTCTGCGTGAGAGTGGACACACTTACCACTAGGCCACGTCGACCACGTGGATCGATTATGGCAACCCGCAATGCGCAATGCTCGAAAATTAGCTTGAAGTGGCACTTTTGTATTAAGTTTTAAAAATTTTAATGCATTGCTTTTCAGCTATGCAATCGGTTATCGTATAGGGCAACCATTTGTCTTACATTGTGACACTTCAAATGAGGGCTGAGTGGGACAAGTATCAAATGGCAAGGCTACCAACTTAAAACCACAAAATGAATGGCTTGAATTTTTGAAGGGGATATAAAATAGGGATAAAATAGCAACATACATTACCAAAGACGAAAAATTCGAATAGAAATAACATTTTCCACGCCCTTGCTCCAGTTTTGAAAGTCAATTGTAACGCTCTGTGAAGTTTGCACATTCCATGCCAACAAACATCGAGCTCAAGAAAATTACAAAAAAAAACTTAAAAAGTATGAACACCACTGGTTTTTTCCCAAAAAGGACATCCGCAACCATTGCACCAGCAAGCCTCCTGCGAACCAGATTACAAATTCATTCTTGTCCGCACCATTTACGTAACTATCGCATGAATCTAAAAGACACATCATTTAACCAGAAACAGTCTCAACGAAATTAATTACATCTGTCACTAGTATCGCCGGACAATGCGCCACTAAATGTCAACCGTTCCCGTCGCCGTCCAGAGACTTGGTCGGTGAACAACTAGCCAAATTTGGTAAAGCCTTTCATCACAAATCGAAATCGAAACGCCATTCAGTTCGAATGCTGATAAGAGGGAATGAGAGAGAAAGAGTTCAAAAAACAAAATAACTTTAACTAAGTATCTATCTATTTAAATTGTGACTTTTATTGAGTCGAGAGATACAATACAAATTTGTATCTGGTTTCTGCTGCTGTTGCCGCTTTTTGTTTGGACTTTAAAGTGAGTTTTGTCGGTTGATTAAAATATAAAGTCCCCGAACAAATGTTCAGACGATAATTCCCGTTCACTTTGTGCGATTTTTTTTTTCATTTTCATTTTTATTTTTTTTAATAAAGCCAAGCCGGACACAAACACATGATAGTGTTTTTTGTATTTTTTTTTGCATCTAGATAGACACACAACCGCATCGCGTGTGTAGATAAAATTGCATTCACACATTTAAGAACGTGTACACATATGTTTAAAGGAGAGGGTGATGTATGGAGGAGAAGGGGATGGAGGGGGTGGTCTTTTTGCATCCCCTCACCCCACTCGTGCAGCACACACAACAAAGGCCCACAGCGAGATGGATGAAATCACACAAAACACGAACGCGATTGTAAAAGTGAAGTCAGTCAGTCAGACTCGTACGGGGACATGTATGAAATGCCGCACATTTTATTTATTCCCTCCACAGGGGGGTTTGTTTGTGTTATTATTTGATGGAGTTTTTTTTTCCAGCATTTAGTTTGAGTTCTTCTCGATTCTCAGACTCGGCTGCGTACTTTGCCGAGCCTCTGCAAAGCTCAAAGTGTATCGTTGCCTCTGTTGCACGACGATGGTGATGACGATGACGGATCTGATTGTAGTGCTGTGCTGATATGTGGGATCACCACTCCAACATCAAATGTTAGCACAGACAATTCACTTCTGCATAGGGGGGGGGGGGGCGGAAAAAAAAACCAACGACACCCATAACCAGAACCAGAACCCGAGATGATTTTGAAATAGGTATATGTTGCGGAACGAAACAAATTGCATAGTCAGCGCATAAATAGACACTCTCCCTCTCTCCCTCTCTCTCTGCACAGAGAGAACTGAAATCAAACAAACCAAAAAATAAATGGAGGATAGGAGGAAAAAATTCTGTCCGAACAATGCATTTAGATAGAAGCAACAGCGGGCACGCAGACTGGCAGTAGGAGGTATACACATCCCCACCCACCCACCCACAGACCGCCGCTGCCGTCGTACCTTGCATATTAATCACAATTGTGAAACTTGCTTGAATAGATTGATAATAAAATTGCTAGTTTGCATTTTAGTAGTTTGCGTTTGCCGCTGTGTTGCTTTGCAATTTTGTTTTGTATTCGATTTGCTTGCTAGCTGTTTTATTTAATATTAACTTGTTGACTTTCGCGTTTCTCTTTTCTCTGTCTCCTTCTGCATTGTTTGTGTCCCTTTCTTAGTTCTATGATTTTTACATTTTTTCCTCCTATTTTGTTCAGAGAAGTTCAACGCAAAAAGGTTTTAGAGTCAGTCTCTACCCACACGGGAGACGTGGATCCTGGGAGATGTATGAAGATATGAAAGCCTCTCCAGATCTTAAGATACAAATGCATCTAAAGGTCTACTCGATACTCAAACTCGTCCACACACGTGAGAAGCAGAGATGTGTTGAAATTGTAATTCGGCCAATTATTTGGATTTTTTTTTTGCTTGCTTGCTCCTTTGGTAAACTTGTTCTACGAGCAGTTGCTGAATTCATTGTGTTTACTTTTTCGAGTAGATTCTGCAGGTAATTGTATTCTTTGTGCATTTTTTGCCATCAATCAAGTGGGATCGTCAGCAGAAGTGAATGTATCCGGGTTTGGAATGAGATTTAGATGATTGCAATGTTTTCTTTTTTTCGAAGCAAATTATCCGTCAAGTGTGCTGGCTATGAATAGAACTGTTGATTTTTGTCTGAGCTCATTGTTGATTTGATGTCAGTGGTATGTTTGAGAGGACTGAAGGATGTTAAATGTCAGAACAACTGCGGATCCTTAACACCCGAGTCTAGATACGTACGGTGTGACGGATTTTACAGAGGGACCGTGTGTAATTCATTTCGCACTGAAGCAACGCTTAAAGAAAAGCAGCTGAAGCGACTTTGAGTCAATGTATCCAAAAGCAAGACATACATTCCTTGAAAAGTAGAACCCTCAGGTATTTTCTATCAAGAAGAGATTGCTACTCCCAGCGCAAAGTGGCAAAACTCGCGACATCGACCTTACACCGATGGTTCACATTGTCGTTCAGACAGTGGAGACGCTCGAGACATTTCGATGGCTTTCCATTGACTTACTGACTTTGTTAAGCAACCTTTTGTCCCGCTTATCGCCCTCAAATTTTGAGAAGAAGATTCTGAAGTGCCACTCGATCGACACAATGCACCCATAGATTGCACAAACTAGCTCGCACTCAAATAGTCGATGGGCTGGTCAACAAAAGTCTAGATCCTACCAGCAACAAAGTGGTCTCGTAGGGTCTTGCAAGCAAACGAAGGACATACGAGTAGATCCTGTCCGCAATTTAGCATTCAGTTCGAGAAGTGAGAAGTCCGGTATTAAGTCTGAACAATTGTCAATTCCAGAGCGTTTGATCCTAAGGACGTACCAGACGTGGTCAAAGATGAAAAGCAGGAGCAGCTCAAGATGAATGTCTCGAGGGTTCACTGCTCTAAAACTAAGTTTCTTGGTAATTTTTGAAGATTGCTTCCTTTTTAAACTTTGAGAGAGTGAAGGCTGGAAATTTTGGAAATTTTGGATATTTTGATATTTTTGTATGAGGATACATATTTTCGTTGAGGCCCAAGTCCACCCGAGACTGCAATGCCGCTTTAAGCAGGGGAAGAAGAATCTTAGACCTCTGATCGCCTTAGACTCTACTCTACAAAGATGTTTATGTAGCTAAATGAATGTTTCAAAATTACAAATAATAATAATTGAGTGGCACTACAGCCCACAAGGCACCAAGGCCTAGCTTCTACACGTGGGAACGGACCTACAGTTTTTGCCGACTCCGAACGACGAGATTTGAGAAGCTTTTCATGGACAATTGATACTCTTTGGTGTTGTTAGCAACTCGAAAAAGGTGGTGCCGTGAAAAATGCAAGGTGTCCCGTCCGGGAATTGAACCTGGACCTTTTGCGTGGAGGTCGACGCGGCGCTTACCCACTACTTCACGGCGGCCATCATTTTTCATGTTTCAAAATCCATATCGCGACTGAGCCGCAGTGGGGAAGCGTGTCTTCTCACATGCTGAGCCTTTGATTCTTGGGCTTAAACGTTCAACAAGTTGTTGAAAATCGTCTAAAGTACTAACTATCTATGAAAATGTTCTCAAATATTTTCCATTCGGAGTCGGCAAAACACTGCAGATTTGCACGCGGAACGCGAATATTTACTGAAGACACTGTGCCCTGATCGCTTGTGTGCTCAATTATAATTATTTAAGACTGTCGACATCGACGGCAAACAGGACGTTTGCAAATACTTTTATTTCCGGTGTGGTTCTGTGGGTAAGTCTTCTCATATGTCGTGCCTTAGATTCCTCGACATGAATGTTCATCTCGCATTTTTTTCATGGCAACATCTCTTTCAAGTCTCAGTGACTCAATGCGGACTAATTTTCCTTGAAAATCATCTCTAATTTTTGTCGTTTTTAAATCGGCAATAATCTGTGGGTCACCTCTTCTCGTTTAGGAACAATAGAACACTCCCAACATGAGGAGAAGAAGAAGAAGAAACTTGGCCCTCACCCTTTGTAGATTGTGGGCAGAGCGGGAGAGATGTGGGTAGAAGTCACACTGCTTTCGCTTCAGCCCTTATTCTTCTTGCCGAATATTTAGTTTTTAAATCCACTTAATGGACATGTCCTGCAGTACCAGAGATGTTTGGGACAATTTCTTTCACCCACCTATGCGTTGCGTCTCAAAGTCAACTCTGTCCTTTTTATTTCTTTCTGGAGATTAAGACACATGAAAACGACTTCGGTGGCTGGGTTGCTAACTGAACGACTCTTCTGTAGAAGTGTCCAATTCGAGCTTCAAAGTTGCAAGTTTAGTGATGAGATAACAAACAATGAAGCACAACATTCTTTTGATGGCAGAAAGGAGTCTCAATCGATGAGCAACAATACTGTTCCGTCTAAAATGACCAATGCCTTCAGGTATTCGGTTCATTCTCTGAATGATTTCATCACGATGGACACTCCACATATATTTGTGAGCCACTTTGTCATGATGAAAGTAGATACTTATCAAATTTAACGCCCTACACCCAGCAGTTCCATGTCAAAGTTTTTTTTAAAAAATGCTCCCTGATAAGAAGCGCCAGCTCGAAAACCCCTTGTCAACGATATCACAAAAATGAACAATTAAGTGGCCACTGACGAAATAAAAAGAGACCACCGCCACAATTTCCAGACTGCCGACGGCATTTTGTTTTCTTTTGAAAAGAAAAAAAAACCCCACAAATGCAACCTTATGAAGAGCGACCTTCAACATTTCCCATGGCATTGTGACACTTTCAAAAAGAAGTTAACCTTAGCATTTAACGTCAAGTTGCTCCTTGTTTCGCAAACATTCTAATTTTGAATATCAAATATCGTTAATTTGTCTTACTTAAAATATGACAGACGTGAACAGGTGTGTATACAAGCCAACAGAGAACACAGAGAAATCGTCATAAATTTAATCCGCTCCATGAAATACAGTCCACCTTAGCGGTTTTATAACTTTATCCTCAGCAACCGACGGCAGTCTCCATGGCGATCGTAGAGAGCTTATTAATAAATTCATATTTTGATTCATAATGAAACAAATGCAAATATTTATAAACACAATTTCGCTGTTTTTCATCTGCCGCATGCATAAATCGACTTCACGCAGCGAGATTAACAATTTGCTGGGCGTAATTTATATTGTGAATTAAAATGCTATAAAACCGTGTTTTGTGTTTTTAGACCGTTAGCACTAGGAAACAACAGTTAAGTGGCCATGGATATTTTTAGTTTCGAAAAAAAAAATCATTTTTTTTAGCATCAGAAGAAAGGACGACTTTCTAACAGAGAGAATATGAGACGATCATGTCAGGTTGCATTTGCGTGTATTTTTAACGCGCCGCCTCTGCAAGTGCAATTGAGTATTTTTAATTTTCGCAAATGCCAAAGTGACACGTGATGACGCAAAAAGCGAACATTCGATGAAATGAAATTTTATTATTATTAATCTTTCAAGTGGGCACACAATGCGTGCTCTGTGTGGCAATGGAAATTATTTTTAATAATGCCCTGGGTGTGCATTAAAATTGAGCGTTAAATTAAAATCTGCTGGGAAATTAGATTTTAGTGAAAATTACATGAAACGATGGCAGAAATATGATAATTTATGATGTTCGCTCAGACCGGCAGAATGAAAGAGCGCTTGTAATGGAGGCGGCGGAGGAGGCGAAAGGATTGCATTTATGTCATGGAATATTTATGAAGATTTTAAAATTTCATCGAGTTGCCTCTTTGCGTGTGGAGCGAACGCGATGATTGTTCTTAATTAGGGAAGAAGCTCTTAAGCTGTGCCGCGGTGATTTATGTGCTAGTTGAGTGCTAATTTGAAGTGGTTGAGGGAATTTGAAGAGTGTGAAACATACCTTTTATTTTTTTTTTCAATCAATGCTCTTGGCTAAAGGACGACATAGTCTGTTTTGGTGGAGAAGGTCCGCAACCAACTTGGGGTGTGAAATTGGAGGAAGATGGCGAGAGACTGATCCACCTGGAGAGGAATGTTAATTGAAGCCCAGGTCCACCCTAGTCTGCAATGCCACTTAAGAAAGTATTGAAGTCACAGGGGAATGTGTGGTCTTACCCAACATTGGAGAAATTAGTGAAATGACTGCGAAAAATTTTCAGAAATGGAAATATCAGATTTTTTTGGAATTTCGAGAAAATACTCCACATACTCGTAGTGACGAAAGTATAACGATGAGAAGCCACAACCGTGAACTTAATGTGCTGTACCAAGATTATGATTCAGTTGACGGCACCTTACAACAACATTGTCTTGGCCACGTTGAGTTCATTAATAACAACAATTTTTCAGCCAGAAGGGACTTAGAATCGCAGGCTTCACGTTCGGAAAAGGGAAGTAGACTGAATCTTTGGAATAAAGATTAAGAGAACACAAACAGTAGACATCGTGGTCTAGTGAGGAAAGAAGCTTAGCTATAGCTTACCCGTCAAGGAATGTTGGTCTCTTTGATAACATAGAAAGGACTTTCGTGGCAATCCGGTAACAAAGAAATCAAATTCTAGGCCTTCCTCCCTTGTGCTTGAATTGTGAACCTACCACCTTCGTTTTTTGGACAGAACGTTCATCTAACTCTAACGAATTCATAATAACACTCACATGTTAATGGAAGGCTTCTTAAATATCTTCCTTTAATGTGGTCAAGAGAGCCGGTAGCCTGCACGGGTATTTTCTGAAGAAATTACATGCTGGCCAGTGGTCGGTTGTACCGCCACTCAATTTGTTTATTTTTCTGTAGGTTCTATTGCAGAATGCTGCATAGGAGTACAATCGACCGGTATTTAAGTCTAACAGCTGCAGTGTAGGGTTCAAAATGAAAATTCACTTGTACAAGTACTGAGCAAGTAGGCAAGTTTTGCTGTTAAAAGATATATCTTTGAATCGGTCTTAAGTTCTGAAAATTGTTTCGTAAGGAGACATTCACAAGGAAACGTTTGAATTTCGAAAATTTCAGTGTCGCAGTTCGGACCTCATTTGAGTTGAGGTGAACTTATGTACATCTGTAAGCTACAATCTAATAATCTGGTCTTCAAGTCTAACAACCTCAGTTTGTATACGGCGTATGAAGAAATGAAACAGTGGCGGTTCATAGAAAGCAACAAATGACCTTCTACGGAGCGATGTCGAAACGAAGAAGAAAGGCAAGTTATAGAGCAACGACTGATGAAATGGCAACCTTGAGAAATGTAGGACCTTATACAGAGCGAAGTCCATTCATTCTCTACAGGAATACATAGACTTCTGTATGCTTTGACTTCTGTTTATTCTTTCGTAAAAGTCGGCTCAAAAAATCAGAAAATGATTGAATTTGAAATGCCCGGTGACCGGCGGTGTCTCTCATGATAATCGCTTAAGGAACTGTCTAATGCTCATATACGGGGGACACAACACATATGGCAGCCATCAATAATAATGATAATTGAGTGGCACTACAGCCCACAAGGGACCAGGTCCTAGCTTTTACAACAAATACTCGTGTTGTGCGTCCTACTGTTCCCTCACGATTAGAAGGGACCTACAGTTTATTGCCGACTCCGAACGGCAAGATTTGAGAAGCTTTTCATAGACAATTGATACTCTTTGAGTGTTGTCAGTAACTTGAAAGACGTAGTGTCGTGAAAAAATGCGAGGTGTTCCGTCATCGTCATCCCTTTTTTCTCAAAACGATTTTCAACAGAAGATGTAGCAACAAATTTATTTTTTCTCACCGTAATCCGATGCACTAAAGAATCTTTTGGTTGGGTCTACCCCGGACTGTAGCCCGGGTATTACAGCTGTCCGAAAATGGGCAATTGCTTGCAGTTCGCGGTTGATCAAAGCTTTACCCTCCAGCTAGCCAGAGAAATAAAATTGCACAGAGAAAAGTGAATACGATCAAATTTCAATTAATTCAGTAAATCAGAAAGTTCAATAAAGGGAGACTCGAAGTAGAACTGCTCACTAGAGTTCTCCTTCACATTTAGGCCAGTTTATGGCTCATGTAAGTTTCTACAGCAAGTCTAACAAATGAAAAAATCAAGTTTTGTGACCGCCAAGGAGTAGTGGAAAAGTGCGTCGACTCTGGAACTGAAATTTCATTTATTCTGAATTCGTTCTCGGCTCCACCTCCCTTAAGTCACTTATAATATTAAGGAAAAACTTATTGCCAATGAAAAGCTGGTCTGTCTAGCCATTTGTAGTAGGCATTGAATTGTAGGTCGCCTTATATCGGGAGAGGACAATAGCAAGCAGTGATAGATGAAACATGTCCGGGTACCTTTTCGACTGTAGTGCCAATTATTTTACTTTAAAAATCAAACCTGAATTGAAGGAGGATAAGAAGTCCTTCTTAATTGAGTAGAAATACAGCCCACAGGGGACCAGTACTGCCTTTTTAAGCAACTGCTCTTGTTGTGTGTGCTACAGTTCCCTAACGAGTAGAGGGACATTTTTTTAAGACATGGGCACATTTTTCAAATTCGATCAAATTGATGGATAAATGCTTTCCTGCATAACAACTCCAAAATAGTTTATGTCACATAGAAGCGCAGAGGTCCGTTTATATATCGCAACTTATAAAACGAACGTACGTAGGAGTATATCTTTAGTAATTTTTTTCCCTATAAGGAGCGAACCACCTTATGGCCCACTGATCGCCAAATGAGTGAATTATTCAAAGGGATAGGCTATGCAATGCCTCTAAAACGAAAAAATCTTCAAAACCTATCGATGAATATGTAAAATGAACAATCGTATAAATGCGGTGCGACGGAGGGTTTTGATCGGAATTCTGATGCCAATTGTGTTCCTTACTCTAGCCGCCGAAGAAGTCGACGAAAATTTGCAGATTTGGGGCGTAAAATTCCAAGGTTTTGGATTTAAATCATCAACAAATGAAAGGCTACTCCAGATAGTCTTACAATTGATTAGTTTAAATAAAAAGGATTCAAACTCTTTCTTGAAATCATCATCATAATAATAATATGCGCCATTCCAAGCCATTTGAAATTCCTTTCAAAAGTTTCCAAGAATAGTTCCCCAATTACCTCCAATCCCTGTCGCAAGTAAACTCCAAATTGGCAGTCTTTTTTTTCCACCTCTTTACTTCCTAATTATCAACACATTTCCACCGTATTTCCCCCCTTAGGGTGACTGAGGAGGCGAACAAAGTAAACAAATTAAAATCAAATAACTCCACAACACAGCTCAAACCACAAAGTCATTCCTCCAAGACCTGAGGTTTCCGTGCTCATCACCGGCAAACTTCTCGTGGTTTTCCTAATTTTCCATCTATCAAAACGCCTTTGTGCCGTGAATTCCTTTGACTGGGTCCTCCAGCGGCAAGGCAAAGCCTACTTACAAACTCATTAACAGCACATGCTATATTCTTTTCTCATTCCCTCGCAACGAGACCTCCGTCTCCTGCTCGCGCCTTTACCTCCTCTATTCCTTATTCTAATTGCAATCTGTCTTCATAAATACAAAAGGAGGAAAAAAAAAACACTCAGCCATGTACATATGTGCCTGGGTACATAATCATTTCATCAACCACTCACTTATGTGCATGGCATGGCAACTCACACAACTCTCCTATCGGAGGGATATTTCTGTTCTGTGCAGCAGAAGCAAGTAAAGAAACAACAACTTGAAGAAAATTACATTAAATTGGCATCAATTATTGTATTAATTTTTTGGGTTGGTTCACCAGGTTTTTTTCTCGGTTTTTTTGTGTGTTCAGCTTGGTCGTGTAGTGTGTTTTTTTGCTTGTCTCCTTTGGTTAGTTTTGGGGCGAACCCATTTCGTGTGCGCCTTTTTTTTTTGCTCTCTTTTCGCTTATCCTATTAACGCCCTATTGCCCTTTGAGTTTCGTTTCAGGAGGAGTACAACGGAGGAGGGAGTCGATTTGAGACACGAAACACGTGCAATTATTATTTTTTTAGATTAAAAAAAAATTAAAATTAAGTAAAAAAATATTTAAGAAAATTACCTAAATTGAAATATTTTTCAAAATTCATTCGTTTTTCCTCCCAAATATCCTGGGACAATTTAACACAAAATTTATTTTTAAGTTTCAACAAAAATTCCTTCAGATTCACTGTCACTTTGTCAATTATCTTCTCTTTCGCACCGTTTTTCAAGAAAAAAAAATTGTTTTCGTATTTTTTTCGTTTTGCAAAATTTTCAAGATACATTAGCATAAATTATTTAAAATATATTCCACATGTCACTTAAAGTCAAATGAGTTCATAATGAAGTTAGATCGAACAGCGGCTGCAGAGGAATGCCAAGAAAAAGTTTCGCGTTAAATAGCAGTCCGAGAATTTTGATGTCTGTGAGACCCGCCGCACTGAACGAGCGTTTAAAATCGAATGCGGCTCTAACTAACGATACTTCATAGACGGAGCTTAGTCTTATAAGCATTTGATTCGGATACAAAAATTCACAATTCATTTAATCTTTTTTTTTTTTGTTCGCTGTTGCCTTCTGTGTTCACTGTACAGAGTACCTAGAGTGAAATACACCACACACCACTGAATATACCACTTAATCTCGCACACTGGTTATGTTACTACACCATGCAGAAATAACGAAAAAAAAAAACAAAACAGAAAATATCACAGCAGTAAGAGACGACGACAACGACGACGACGACGAAACAGAATAAAAAAAAAATTAAATAAATTGAAATTCGTATCGCTCAGATACACTTTTACTGAGAGAGAGCTTACTTTTAAGCGCTGTGTACACTCTGTGTGCTGCCTGCTTGTGCTCTGTGTGTAGTTGCTGCTGCGGCGACGGCAGTCGCGATTCTGTCTTTAGATGAATTTCAACTCGAACCGTGAACCCGAAATGAGGTTGTTTTCGAAAAAAAAAAAACGGCAAAAAACCAAAAGTGCTCAAGTATCGGCAGCAATAGCAACAGCAGCGGCGGCAGTGGCAGCAGCAAATATCTTTTTGCATGATTCCACTTTGTTTGAACTTAATGTTACACACTCTCTCTCGGTGGATTTTTTCTGAGAGGATGATGACGGTATGATGTGCTTGGGAGCTGATGTATTATAAATTTAACGCGTTCCACACACAACCGTCATCCACGTCACTGTGCGGTGTATTGAAACTTTGATGGCAACTTGATGGACATTGAAGTATCTTTTGCATGTTTGCCTCTTCTTTTCACTCATTTCTACACAGAAACCAAAAAAAAAAAAAAATTGAAAAACACACAAATGCAGAAACGTCTCGTGATCCTTCTCCTCCCATATTTATCCAACCTTATGTGGTAAGCCTGTTGTTTGACGAACATACACCATACCGAGCGAGTACGAGAGCGGCAGCAAAAAAGCGAGAGAAAAAAAAAAACGCGACTGCAACGCCCCTCCATGAGGAGCAGGGAAAACTCACCACAGCTCCACGGGATCTGCGCATTAAGCGCTGTATCTTGGTGTGTGCAAAACGACGAGTTTCTCCCCCTATCCGAGTGCACTGGGGCTGGGGATTGATTCGCTCAACGCTCTGCAGCGTTCTACTGTGGAAGGTATGGTGAAAAATTTCGCTCACTCGCCGTCCACCGTCGGGGCGTTCAACAAAGCGGAACCACCGTCATCGTCGCTCCGATGCACGTACTTGGCCACTGGAGTGGAACACATGCATCCAACCTGCCGGCGGTGGGGACGGAGACAGGTAGGAGGCCTCCAAACTCACCATACCACGTCTGCAAAAATTCAAAAAAAAAAAAAAATGGATCCACACAAATGAAAATCCCGCATGTTACCTCTTTAGGGTTGGATGGGCAAAGCTCTTTGTTTTACATCCCTCGCTCGTGTAATCATCCCCCGAATGCATGCACACATCCTGCAGCGAGGTGATTAAAAAAAAACAAAGAGCAGAGGGAAAACAAAAAAACACACCATACACAGCCTTGCATGCAAGTGAATGGAGACTCGGAAACCGGTCTTCGTCTCTCCTGTTCCTCCTGGCGCGAAGGGGTAAATGATGATTTCGCCAACCTCTCAGAGGGAACAAGTGATTGTGTCTGTCGGCGTGTGTGTGTGTGACACTCAGAGGGGGATTGAGAAACACGCGGTCTGCGCAAAAGTCACCACCACAGAGGTGACTTTCCCAGCAATTCACCAGCCAGTGCTTCACTGCTCACCCACCCTCTCCCCTGACACACCCACCAAAAACCCCCCCGCCACCCGCAGGTCCTTATCATTCTAAATGGCATATCAAACGGAAAAATGATTTTCATGTTCTCATGTCAACAGAAAAAACGAAACAAAAACCCAGCGCCGAGAAGTACAGAGAGAGAGAAGCAAAACCGAAAGAAAAATTGTGGGTGTTACACGTATGGGCTATTAATATCACATGACTTAAACACTTGATATCTAGGGGTGGAGTAGCGGGCCCCGAGACCATGCGATTGGAGGGAATTTTCGCACCAATTAGTTCGTTGTGATGGAAAATAGAATTCTTCTCTCATTTCAAATGTCTCCCACCACCGCCGGTGCTGCTATAGCCGCAACCAGAGCCAGTCCTTTTTGGTCTGGCCATTTGATTTTGAAGGTCAGGGTTAATTTTAAACATTTATAACTTTATAATGCTGTGCGAAAGGTGTGCGCTGTGCTTGGTGGCAGAGTCGTGCGTTTGTCATCGTCGCGGCACGGATGATGAGGAGGGGTTGTGTTGAAATATTCACCCCCTCGGTGGAAAATTTGTGCGCATTTGTTTTTTTTTTTTTTGGAAATTCTTGTGGATGCTACATTTGAAATTGAATAATTGTGAGAGAGAAGTGCTCATTTGTCTTTTCTCTGGTCAGTTTGGTCAGTGAGAGAGCAGCACTCCAAAGATGATACCGACACTAATGGTTGTGGCGAAGGAGAAAGGGATGTTTTTCCTGCTGAAGTCCACTTCGTGGCACTCACAATGAATGCGATGTGGACAGGAAGAGTGGACTCGGGATGAATGGCTTCTGGGTGCAGGGAGAGAATTAATTTGCAAAAGTCGCTTGTTGCTTGGTCTAGTGGAATATTACATTCGAGAGATTATACTCAATTGAATGCTTCCAATTTGAATTCGTACTGTTGGGCTTTTTTTTTGTGTGTGTGGGAGGGAGTGTATGATTTTAAATTTTTTATTATTTTTGTTTTTTTATGTTTTAAGTGAAGATGAAATTCCTTCATATTTGTTTTGAGAATCAAAATATTTAATTGGTGTCTAGTGACATTAATTTTTTATTTGTTTTGAAATTAGACAAATTATTTCAATTTTTATTTTTAGATTTATGTTTATCGAAAAAATAATAAATACAGATAAGCTTCGCTTGCTATCATTTATATAAGTTATCGACTTAGAAGACTGTTTCATAAGAAATCTGTTTTTCTATTCTGAGTGTCTTTTCTTTTAATTTTCAAAAATATTTGAAGTGATTGTTTCTTAACTCTAATTTTTGTAACTGAATTTTTTTTGCCAAAAATGAAAATGAAATCAAGAATAATAATAATAATAATTGAGAGGTACTACAGCCCACAAGGGACCAGGGCCTAGCTTCTACAACAACTACTCGTGTTGGGCGTACTACTGTCCTCACACGAGTAGAAAGGACCTACTGTTTTTTGCCGACTCCGAACGGTAAGACTTGAGAAGCTTTTCATAGACAATTGCTACACCTTGAGTGTTGTCTGCAACTCGAAAAAGGTGGTGCCGTGATCAAGAATAGCTTCAAATTATATTTTTAATAGAAAGTGTGTACCAACATGTTTCCGATTCTAAAAATTTCCGGATAGAAATTTGTGGTATTTTTGAATGAATTTTTCTTCGAATCACAATGACTTAAAGTTTTTGAACTGATATTGGAAAATTGTTTTTTGGCCTCGATCAAAAAGGACAAACCTGTTCTTTATCGAAAATTTGATGAATTCCATAAGCAAGATAAAAGCAGATCATAGACTTCCGCAAACAAAATCAGTTTTTTTTTTTCGGTAAAAACTTCTTTTAAGTAAAAACGCACAGAGCTACAGCGCACTCACTTCGGAAATATGTTGCAAATTAATGTTTAATGTTTTTGAAGCTCAAAGTGACTTATTTCATTTCGGGAATGTATGACACTGACACTATGCGGCACTGGCTTCTGTCAAAACTTTTACGAAAAAAAAAAAAATTGTTTGAAAAAATAATCAACTTATCTTGTGTTTTTTTCCCTTTGCACCATTTCGGACCGTTTCTAACAATTTTGACTATTTTGTCTAAAAATCAAGTTCACATAAATTCACATGTCCCAGCATTTCGACCAAGTCTATTTTTGACATGTCCTGATGATGAATTGTAAAGTGTGACAAAACGGCCATCGTGTCCAAGGTGTGAAAGTGGTGGCTTCACGTGTCCAATTATCGATGATTGGACAGGGGAAGGAAAATTCTGTTGGTCTTCGATGATTTCTTTCTCGAAGAGGGAAAGGAAAATTCTCTTCGTCCTTGGTGTGGCAACTGATTGACAATAATTTTGGGACTAGAACAAAATCCATTCAATTTGTATGTCTTCAATGTAAAACTTTGACATGTTGGTTGGTTAGGTTTAAGAGACTTCATTTTGGAACGTCGCACCAATGAAATGGGAATTTTGTGTCATGCAAGAAAAATAGCCATTCAGTCGTTTTTCGAACTTAACAGACATAATGTCAACGTGGTCTCACTAAAGGTTTGTCATTTGATGCCTCTCACGGAGCAATGAGAATTCACCTGCATGCCGTTCCCTCGGTATAAATGCATTCCGTGAGCCGCGTGAAATGATAAATGACAGTTTTCGGCAAAACAGTCAAATATCGAATTGTCAATGTACTCTGTATCTTGCCATCACTCGGGTATTTGAAAGCTGAATTCGGATTTGTTTCGATTTGAAACTCACTTGGCTCTGACATATATTGCTGGCAGTTGGTTGAACTACTCCCCAACTGGTAAAATTCGGCGTAAGAGTTGGGGCATTCGACATATCTTTGCTTACTATTGTGGGAGTAAGTAAATCTAAATCATTTTTTATTCTCCTAAATTCATTTCATTCCCCTCGAAGTTGTTCAGAAGTTGTAGAAATTCCCTGTGCCAATAATTTTTCTTCCTAAATCTCAAAACATGTCCTTCCTAAGCTGTTTTGCTGAATAGAACGCAGTAAAGGAAGAACGTGTTTTGTTTTGTTTTATAAGAAACGAAAAACGTAATTTTCACTGTGTACAAAAACCTGCCTTTCTCAAACAATGACGAACAGTTTGAGCTGAAACGAGGCACAGATATCAGGAGGATTGCCAACTTAAAAAATGAAATCATTTGCCCTCATCGGAGTCCCGAAAGAAATCAATTAAAACACAGTAGATAGTGTTTCAGGAACAAATTTCTCTACAAATCCTGTTGGTCGCCTTTCAGTCCGTCCGTTCAGTCATAAAACTGAACAAGTTGCAAACTAAGAAAATTGTTACCCAACTTCATGGCCACAAATATCCAACAGAACTACCTCCGGCGACCACCCTATTTTGCAAGGAAACACAATTAATTATCTCCAACAAACATTTTTACAGCCCGATCCCATGTGATCTAGCTTGTATACAAATTCAATAAACTTGCAAGCTTATACGACAGCCGATTCGGAAAGTCGCATTTCTCAACGATAATACCATGTTTGCATCTCTAATTGCAACAAGAAAAAACCGTAAGATACCTCTAAACAGCTCAATAAAATTCTACAAGTGATCGCAATGTTAATCTCGAAGCTAATCCCGCTTGTCAGCGATATTTTTCCATCCATTCGAACACTTGTTTTCGCCAAAAGGAAAACCTCTTCAGCTGGCCAATGATCTTTGGCAAAAAAAATGTAAAATAAACATTTCAATTAGGAAAGGGGAGTGAGGGAGAGAGGCAGAGACAGATTTTTGCGGGGCTAGAAGAAAATAAAATTGAAAAGAACCGTCGTCGTGGTTACAAAACCATCTAGCGCACACGATCGAATCGTTTGAAGGAGTTTATTGCACACAGCACCGGGAGTGAACGGCGCTGGCAGAATGGAGAGACAGAATCCGAGAATGGATGTCTTCTTGTTTTATTGAACTGGAATTATTGATATTTTACTGCGACTGCATGGAAGTGCTGACATTTCATATATTGTCACTGTGACAAAGGGGAGAACAAGTTCGACACGGTATGCACGAAAGGAGTTGCTGTCTTTTTTCTCATGAATAAGTGGTTCTGCAGAAATAAATTAAAATAACCGGAGAAAGGCGCCAAGGTGAGTTATACTTCTTGTTTTGATTTGATTTGCTATTTTTTTTTTCGAGTGTGTAAATTTAAATTTTATGATTAATTGACCGGCGACGAGACTGAGCAAGGAGCCCGATAAAATCTCAGACCTGTCTCGAGTGTGGTTTTCCATTCTCTTTGAGAATCAAGGTTTTGCTTTTGTCTCCTATCCATGGAGCTTACTAGACGCAAGTCAAGTCTTTCATACCCGCAGGAAGCGAAATTTCTTTTAAATGCAACCAGTTTCCGTGGTTGATTGCATCTGAATATCCAACAAAACGATACGCAATGTACCCAGTGTTTACGAAAATAAGCACCATCGTGTAGAAAAAGGAGCACTGAAGGCGTACGGTGAAGTAAATCATTCGGTTTTGAATTGAAACCACCGTCCAAGACCTGAATTACACGTAATTGCCGGGAGAGTTCCGTTTTGCCGGGCGAATCAAACGGGGCGCGCACAAAAAACAAACACACAAAATTTAAGGGTCACCTGTGCCAGTCCATCAAGCGTCACGGCACCGTGAAACTTTCTCTTTCCGGACGCGACTGTTGACAAACTCATTGCTTCCAAGTGCCCCAATTTCGCGATGCCCTTAGCGCATCATGCTGATTACTATGATTACTCTTGGAGTGTGTGTGTGTGTGTGTGAGAGGAGACCGCATCCTTCAGGGTGCCCTCCGCATATCTGATGAAAAGTTTTTTCTACTGCACCATCGCTTGTACCGTTTTGAATGTGCAATTTTTTTTCCTTTTCTGTGATTCATTGCCTTCTTTTGTTCTATGTGTGTGTGTGTGAGTGTGTGTGTGTGTTTGGTTCTGGACCAGATCTTGTGGTGGTTTTCAACTAAACAGGTAAATCGCGAAAGAAATCTGATTTTTGCCACAGAACCGGTTCTTGTTTGTTGACTAGAAGGACTGTGTGTAGAGGAAGGATATTTTCCTTCCCCTCTCTCTCCCTCTCTTCATCCATCATGTGCTTAAAGTTTTGATTCTCATTTTTTTCCCTTCCAACTCCTGTTTTCTTTTTTTGTTTCAGATTTGTTCATACGATGCCTGGACGTTGTTGTTGCCCGACGAGAGGGAATCCGAAAACAAAAAAAAAATTATTTTGTTGCATTCGATAAACGAGGAATTTCTTTTCGATGCCATTATGTGGCAGAGAGGTGGACATAAACAAGATTGCGTAGTTTTGTTGCCGCCACAACACAACAGGACGTAATGGTCAAAAGGGCAGGCAAAGGAAGAGAAAAGTTGCCAAGGCACAAAGCCGATGAAAGGAAGTGCGGAGTATTGGTCATAAAGGAAGAACCTTTCAGCCGGAGTATCTGATGTCTGTCCCAGGAGAGTCTTTGGTGTTTTATGTAACCAATAAGTGGGTTCTTGTGGGCATATCCGTAAACTCTCGTAAGAAACAATGTTGCATTGATAAGTCCTGGCTGACCGCTGCAGCCGTTGCCGCCACACCGATCATTGTAACGATTGAGTGGACGATGCCCGCCAACGTTTATATTTTACGCCGTTGGGTGTTATTGACTTTTTGTTTTGTTTATTGATTCCTGACTCTTAGCTACCGGATTCTGTGCGGCTGTAGCTGAGTTGACTGTATGTTAAGTGGGTTTATGGCATGTCACTGGGCTTTTGTTTTGATCCGAATTAATCGGGATGTTTCTCTTGTGTTTGCACTTACATGAGCATTTTGCTTTTGGATCTGGGATTGGGGTTCTTGTTGTTGTTATTGACCGAAAATATTTGCGATCAGAAAGGTTTTTGGCCGAATGAAAAATGCTCTTAAGCGAAAAATATAATCTCTGACCGATTCCTGTTGAATTAACAACATTTTCGGTCAGAAATGCTTTTGATTGAACATTCTATGGATCCAAAGAGATTTTAAACGAAAATAATTTTTTAGACCATTGAAATTTACTAAATAAACATTTTATGGCCGAAAGTCTTTCCGATCGAAAACTCCCTGAGCATGTTCAACAAACAAAATAAAATGTTCTTGATCAAAAACGACGCCCATGTACCGTATCAATAAATTTGTCGACTTTAGAACCATTCGAATCCTCCTGACAAGCCTAAATTCCATTAATTCAAAAATGTTTAATTAAATAATCAATGATTTCTTCTTGTATGTGCCAGAATTTTGCAAAATTTTGAACAATTCTGACCGAAGGCATTTCACTCAAATCTTTTAACGTCTGCTAAAATTTCTTTTACAATTCTCGTCCTTGTAAGTTTTATTGAATTCTGACTGAAAAGAATTCTGAACATTTCTGTTTACAAAATGTTCGTCAATTGATCAAAAATGTTCAGAAGAAAATCAAGCTAGTCTCTGAAGGTAATTTTTTTCAAGGCAACTCTGCGTTAATAGCTTAAATTCAAAATTTAAACATTTTAATACAACAGTTTATTAGGCCTAAGGTAGCAATATTTGGTCAGAAAAAAATTTAAGAACATTTAAAATTGAAGATGAAAGTTTTCGTAGCGAACGTGCACTATAACTTTGAATTCAAAGTGTAAACTTTTTGGTACAACACTTAACCAGGACTAAATACGACAATTTCTGATCAGAAAAAATTCCAAGCACTTCCAAAATTGCACAAATTCTAATCAATATTAGAAGTGATAAATTTAAAAAAGCGCATTCGGAAAAAAACAGAAAACCGAAAAATTTCCTAATAATTTTGACACTTTTTTGAGATTTGAACAAATTTGAACAACATCTGGTAAATAATTTCTGCTTGATCAAATAATGACAAAATCCAAAGCATGGTCATAGCTCTTGTATTAAAATGTTCATAACATTTTGGATCAGTTTCGAATTTCCTAACCTTTCAGCAACTTAGTCCAAATTTCGAGTGTCTCTTGATGAGTACCTTGTCTGAAGGATTGGCAGATTGAATTTCTTCTACTGAATGTCAGTTGATTCCACCTCAAACAAAAACATCGTTCATACCATTTAACCGGTTACTACTGCCATACGCAATCTGGGAACTGCTTCTACGTCTCAAGAAATGAACGCAAACTTGCGGAAACCATACGGATTTCAAGGATTCCACAAAAAACAAAACTCCACTTGATTTGAAAACAGCAAGACAAAAAGCGAATAAATATATTCTCTCTCTCTCTTTCTGTCGCTCTCCACCTCACCACCACCTGACAGTGATTTTCTTTTTGGGGCAGAACCCTTCATTTGTAACCTCGTTTTGTTGTTTCCCTTCTTTATTTTTTTGCGATTATTTCTCTGGCCATTTTTGCTTCGCCTTGTTTTCCGTGTTCTTTACTTGACGCACAAAACAAGAAATCACGATCGGGATCGCGAAACATCTTTCGAATGCCGAATGCCGAATGCCACGTTAAATAGGTCAGCAGAGGCACGAACAAACATTTTTTTTTATTTCATTCCATTTAAACCTTATTCTCGTTGGTGCTGGCGGGGGATTTTTCTGTTTTGCGTGCCGTTGCCTGATAGATGAACACACAGGTTGGCGCACGATTGTGTGCTCTTTTATTTCTCCATTTGAATTGGATTTTGCTCGTTATTGGCGAATGAGGAGAAAAAAGGAAATGTGTACAAAATAAATGAAATTCTATGAGACTTACATTCGATATCGATGCGGTTCACTGTCACTTTTCACACTTGTTCACTTGTGTCACTTTTTCGTCGGTCGGCGTATTCGACTCTCTATTTAGCGCGCAATCCAACCGAAAAGTCTCACCAATGGAGCAGCAGGACTACGAAACACTTGAGCGCTTGGGAATTCGGTCTGCACTTTGAGTCGAGTTCTCTCACATAAATCCGCCAAAAATCATGGAAAACACTTTCACCGCTATGCGTGGGAAATAATTTGTCTTTCGAGACGTCGTTGCTGTCGTGTCCACATAGTCACGGATAATGTGATGCTGACGGGGAGACTGAGAGTGGGAAGAAAGCGCGCGTTACGTTGACAAGAAATTTCGGCAAAAACCAGAAGCCGTTTCGATGTGCGGAGACAAAGTGACGGAAAGTGTCATTCACATTTTTTTTTTTGCTGCTGCTGAGAATATTCTCTTCAGAATGATGGTGTAACGGAGGAAAAACTACTGCGTAGACCGGCTGCCGACTAGAAACTGGCTAAAACTCGACAACAGGATAACCCAAGGAGTCTCTTGCGCTGATAAATCATTGAACGAAACCCACACAACCTTAGCTGTGCTGCCACCAACACCACCACCACCACCACCATCATCATCATCAGCAGCACCACCGGTAGAACCACGGCAGCCAGCGCAGCAACAGCAACCACCATCGTCAACATAGCGAAACTCCCCATCATCATCGCCAACATCATCATCGTCTTCGTCGTCGTCATCATCATCATCATCATCGTTGTCGTCGACAATATCGCCGTCGTCAGCATTACCATCGCACCGTGTTGGTGTCGTTGTCGTTGTAGATAGAGCCAACAGCACACCATGTGCCACCTTCGGTCCGCACCGAAGGCCATCTCCGGTGGGCCAAGAGTTCTTCTATGCAAATGCAAATGCACACACGGCTCGGAATAGGGCAGGTTGCGCCGGGCAGGGGTGTGCAGCTGTTCGCTTCACCACACGACAGAGACAGAGCGTGTTGCAGACATTCAATTTCCACCCTCGTTCCACTTGTAAGTGGGAAAATCAAAGAAAACGCGCAAAAAAACACGAACCAACCCCCCTCCTGTGCCAATGCAACCCTTCGCTCCGGCCATCCCCTCCGCGTGCCGCGCGATGTTATTCCGTTTTGCTCTCGCTCGTGTGTCCGGGGGTTGATAGTGGAAATTTCCAATATGGCTAGAATTAAGGGAAATCTTCCGAACGCGCAAAAAATTCGCTTCTTGGTCGTCTTTTTTTTTCATTTCGCAAAACAACTTAAAAAAAACTCCGCCTCTTAGAGGCGCTTGCGTATCGTGTACCCACCACCGACGGCAGCGGCACAGCACGAACCGCGTGTAGCTAGTCCTCACCCCACCCCACTGCATTTTTTTTCACCCCCTCCAACGGAGCTGGTGCCATTTTTATTTCACCAGAAAAAAACACAATTTTTCTCTGCTTCCCACGAACACACTCGCAACCGGACGCACACACACACACGCGCGCGAGTGACACACCGCTCCGTCGCCGTCGGCTGATGGGAAAGCCATGCACCGCACTGCTCTCCACATTCCATTTTCCACCATTTCACCGCAAAATAAAAGTCCGTCCGTCCGTCCGTACATTTGTGTCGCGAAAAAGAAGACAAAAAAAATCCAAAACATCGCGTGAGACTCACTCACACCTTGGCATGCATACACTCGCTCGCTCAAGTGAGACTCCCCTGCTTCCGTGCGAAAACGAAAAACAAAAAACACCGCCCCCTACTCATGGACGATTGTTCCCGCCACGGGCACAGCGCTAGGTACGTTCCTCTCGGCTTGCCATATGCATGAGCACGAATCGAGTTGAGTTGAGAGTCCCCCTGCTGCCGTGGCGTTCGCGCTTGGGACAAACAGAGAGCCGGCCCGACCACACTGCTAACAACAGCTCGATGTGAATTTCTTAAGGAAACTGTGAGTGAGCGATGGAAATTGTCCCTCTCTACCCCTGGGATGGTGAGAAAATCCCCTTTGAACGGTGCGCCGTGTACACGAGCGAGATCTGTGCGTCTCTATCGAGTGGCGGCAGGTGCGCAAAATCGAGCTAGGGGTAGAAATACGTCGCCGTTGTCGGTTGAAAGGGGATGGGAAATTGTCACCGCCCGTTGTGCTGGGTGAAATGCAATGATGAACGGCCGCCGGGCGATGTTTCCATGTTTCCATGTTTCCGACGGAGAAGCGCTCACTCGGTGGCGGTGAGCTCCGCCCTTTTTTCTTTTGTTTTTGAGTAGGGATGTGACGTAGAAGCTGGCGACATCTTGTGGGCAGTGGCTGGCAAGTGATGAACTGTTCCCAAGGGGAAGGAGTCGGCGGCGGTGAGTGTGTACTAAATGCGAACATAGAATGAGTGAGTGCCCGACGGCTGTTCACCAGTTGGATTGAGTTGAATTTCGGAAAGGAGAAGCGATACGAGTTTGAGTTTATTTTTGAGGTGGATTTTTTCTTTTCGGCAATGGATTGCAGTTCGTGTAGCGATTGGGTGGAATAAAATTTCTTTGTTGAGTTCATTACTCGTGGAATCAATTTTAGGGGGTCCACCTGTAGGTTCTTTTTGCAGGATTTGCTAAGGATTCAAGTGTTACATGCCATTAAGGAAGTCATAAGATTTGAAGGCATCGTTACGGCCCTTTGTATCTTAGTGAAAATCTGAGTAAAACAGAAATCACAAATGCAGTGGAACCTCGAACTTGTTTTCAAGTAAAAACTACAACGTCGTTCGAGTTGTGGCGCTCAGTCTGTCTTCTCAATTTTCCAAAAACTTGTTGATAATTTCAGGCTGTAGCTCAGCAATATCTGAGAAGCTATAAGCCTTAAGCGCTTCAATTGTTGTTATCAATACATCTGCCCTTTATGGTTTAACAGAAAAAGAGTGCGAAGGAGTTACACTTTCACTTCCGAGGCGGTCATCGCCAAGATTTAGGAGCTTCGCAAATAATTGACTGCGGCTCGGGCTGTGTGCATAAACAAGAGAAATTTAACTTGGCTCTGTAATCGCCACCATCGATGGACACCTTGTTCCCAACCTCATTTTCGAAGAAAAGTTGTCTTATGATGCCACTTCGCAACAATTCGACTCAACCTGTCAATCTTTGTGGATGCATTGGCGTCTCGCTAATGACGTGCAAGTTGTTCGAGAAACAGACGCAAGAATGTTGTTTGTTAACGTAGCAGTCAACATGAAACATGGCCCGTCAGGAAAGATGATTTTCGTCCAAAATTGTTCTCCAATTCGATTACTGAGTAGAAGAGCAGAACTTGTAGGCGACTAATCTTTGTACAGAATTCTCGCCAGGCTAGTGCGGGAAATATTCAGCTGTTGAGATCGTTGTCAGGTTGATGTTCGTGAATTGAGTCACACTCTCGGCCATCTCATGCATGGTATGACAGGGACCTTGAACATGGCCATGAAGTTTTCGACAAATTTGCGTACAGCACTCTCGGTGGTTGCTTAATTTTGGCCCAAACTTAGTTACAGCCCAAAACCGACCGGGGCGTAGCTTCCTCAGTAACTGTTCGTGTTGCGTACAGCGTTCTCTCACGAGTAGAAGGGACCTACAGTTTTTCGCTGACTCCAAACAGCGAGATTTGAGAAACTTTTTCATAGATAATTGATAGTCCTTGAGTGTTGTCAGCAACTCGAAAGAGGTGGTGCCGTGAAAAATGACAGGTGTCCCGTGTGGGTCGTCGCACTTACTCACTACGCCACGGCAACCTCCAAAACTTTTTAAACAACTTGTAAAAACACGGTTTTTGATCTAAACAAAATTTTTAACATTTTCTTCAAGCATTTTGCGATGCATTTCGCTCTGGGAAACTATGATGCTGACTCTCCGTCAATCGAACAAAATAGCCAAAGATTGGAAAAAAATTAAAAAATAGCCCACCCTGTATGTAAATAAAAAAAAAAAAAAAACAAAAAATGCACAATCCTTTTATTAATTGTCTGTTATGAATGTTTTTGTAATCAAATCTTCAACGAAACTCTTACTTACAGAACCGTCTCTTTCCCCATTAGTCCTTAGGTATTGTCGTAAGATACTACTCAAATATGTAACCATCCCTTTGCGGAGTAGGGGTGTCCCGAAAAAACTCATTGCAATTATAAAGGCTATGTACATAGGACGGATACAAATATAACCAGCCTTATTCTGACATTCGAACAATTCGAATAATCCTTCGAAAGTTAATCGAATTCGAAAAGATTGTATTCTGAGATTCAAACGATTCGAAAGTTCATTTTTCAGGCTATTCTGACATTCGAATGATTCGAATGAAACGTCATTTTTCTTTCGTTCGTTATTTTCCCTTCGTTTACCTTCGCTAAAAATGTAAGTAGAGATATTTTGTTGCATCTTTAAATTGTATGAATTGTATCGTGACTTTATTAACGTATGCAGTTCGCAATCGCACCCAAATTGGACTAACCAGGAGCGAATCTACGCAACCAGGCTAAGGGTTTAAGTAAGCACTTCGCTGAGATTAGAAATTGCTCAAAGAACAAAATAAAAGTACATGATTCATGATATTAATCAGAAAAAATGTTTCTGAAATTCTACAGATGACTTATTCATATCAGTCAATTCATATCATTCGATTTAGAATGATTTAATTTCAAAAGCACACTCTGTTTGCAAAGACTCAAATCGAAATTTTCAAAAACACCGTAATCAATTGATTGCAGTGCCGGGTAATGGGTTTCTATTTAGATTGTGAGCAACTGGATGGAGCTCTTAGATTGGTAGACAGGGGTTTTCAAATCGGAAACTATGTCCCTAAAGTTCATATTGAATACTTTGGGCGGTCATAGGAGCGAAGTAAGTTTTTGTCGGCATCGAAATTTGAACTGTTTTCAAGGAGTGTTGGTGGAATTAGTATTGTCTTGTGATTTTGTCGCCCTAAAGGAAGTACAACTTCTTTCTAGATGAATTGATTGTCGTGGCCATGTGGTTACTTTCGCAATTTGGTTAGGACTGCTTCTAAGCTGAGTCTAGCATAAGGACAAGACATAGGATGTAGCTGTAGGTAAGTGCACACACGCGGACGGGACACCTCTTTCGAGTGGTCGCCGTGGCGTAGTGGGTAAATGCGTCGATCCACACGCCGATGGTTTAGGTTCGATTCTCGGATGCAACACCTCGCATTGGCACCACCTCTTTCGAGTTGCTGACAACACTGGAAGAGTACCAATTGTCTGAGCGCTCCAGTGCTGTGTTTCCCAACCTACAACAAAAAAAAAAAAAATCAATTGTCTCTGAAAAGCTTTTCAAATTTCGCCGTTCCAAGTCGGCAAAGCACTCCGGGTTCCTCTTACTCGTGCGAGAACAGTAGCACACATAATACGAGTAGCTGTTGTAGAAGCTAGACTCTGGTCCCTTGTAGACTGTAGTGCCACTCAATTATTTTTATTGGAGTGTCAAACGTCGACAGCTATTTCTGCATTGGATACTTTTTTGTAATTTTGATCTTGCGCTACAATCCTTTACGGATCTGAATTTAAGGCTAAATGTCACACCATCATGTGCTTAGACTTCGCACATTAACTTGCCCTTTATTAGCTGCATGTGCGATCGAATGCATTTTTTTTCCTTGTCCCTCTAAGTGTAAGTTGAAGGATTTCTGTGCTGTACCAGAGTTGCTCTTTTCCTCTACATAGCCTGGGCGAATAGGTCCAGAAAAAAGCAGAAAAAGAAAACCCCTGCGACTGCGTCAAGGAACGAGGGATCAGTCTCCTTAACATCATTTACAGGATCCCGTTTGCTGTTTTGTGAGATCGATCGAAACCGTGTGATTTCAGACAAAGTGGGCCAAAGGTGGACATTCAGTGTCATCTAGTTTCGACATTCCTACCAAAGTCGTCAGTGTAAGATGACGATCGGAGGGTCTAGCTGCTTCGACAAGGAATGACAGAAATGAACTCACAGAGACCTTCAATGGCGACAAAGTGACTTTTTCAAAATCAAACGTCACCACCAGAGGCACAATCCTCCACAAATCTGTGCACTTTTGCGCATATGCGGACGACACAGCCAACAAGCTGTCAGTGAGCAGTGGCTTGTGAGCACTGAGGTGGAGATGACTTTTGCTGTGAATGAGGGTAAGGCAGAATATATGCTTAGTAGTAGGTTAGACATGGTTGCTAAGGACTTTATGAATAAAGATGTAATTACACTGAGTGGCAGTAAAGGTCTGTTGTGTATGAGTGCCGAAGATCCCGCTTAGGCGGAGGAAGATTATCAAGCCACCCAGCAATGAGTGTGCACCAGAGGCCTAGACCTTCGCCAACTTGCTGAGATCACGAAAGAACCTTGATTTCAAATGAATAAGCCGTCGTTCTTGAAAAGCAGGACAGTGACAAAGAAGGTGGTGAAGTGTCTTTTCTTCTTTTCCTTACCCCTACAGCTCCCACAGAAATCATTCGCCAGAAGGCTTAATCTCTTTGCCCTTTTACCAGACGTACTGTAAGCAATGGGAGCACCTGTAAGACCATGTTTTCCTATTACTCGCTATAAGATACTTGGTTCAGCTTAGGTCGTACTTAGGCCAAAAGTAATGAGATGTGACGCAGCCACAGTGTCATTCTCCATATGACGGAGAAACGGCTGTTGTTCCTTTGACGGCCTTCGCGGGGATGAATGAATGGCACTACAGCCCACAAGAGACCAGGGCTTCGCTTCTACAAGCCTGTATATCTGGTCTTTATAAATACAGCGATCTCAAAACTCATAAAAAAGACCCACCTTCTGTTAGTTCCGATTGCTGATATTTCAAAATACAACCCTTTCTAATCTTAATTCTCAAGGTGCCCCATAACCCCTACTTATGTCCCAATTGATTAACGGCTTAATGAATGCTGAACTAGAACTATTTGTCATTTAATTATAGGATCTTGTAATTGTGAGCTAATTGGTGCCAACTGTTGACTTACAAATTACAGCAGAATACCGTTTGCAACCGCAATGCAAATTAAGTTCAGCTCCATAAACGGCTGTCAAGACAAGTAGAAATTAACATTCTAATCGCCATGCGATAGCGTTCGAACATGTACTGCGACTGCACACTGTTGCTGAGTAATCTCTTTTCGTTGTGTCTTACCAGGAAATGATACCGTCAGTCACTGTCTATTCGAATGCAAATTTCTGAGCAATTGCAGGGCACGTGAGCGAACGAACTTTGCCTCTGTGAGCAGCGAATGCATGTCAAGGCTCGTTTGCTTGGATTGTGATTGTGGCAGCGACTGTTTTGGAAGAGTTGTCTTTTCTTACTTTCTATGACTCGAACTGACATCAAATTTTCGGTTCAAAAACGTTGTCTCTAGACAGACAGACAACATGAGCCTCGGCTGGCATGCATTTCAAATCTCCGAGACTAATCGCTTATTCCCTCTGGAACCAGTAACAACCCACGCAAATGACAACCATTCGACTTACAGCGCATGCAGGTGCAAGCTCCTTGAGGCACCGCGTATGATTGATAAGCGTTTGACTGCGCGTTTAGCCAAACATCAGGTCAGAGACAGACAGACAAGCAGATTTAATTTAATTTGTATCCGTTGGCTCCAATCAATTAAATCAAATAAACACATTGTGGGACCGAATTCAATTAAACTTAATCCGCATGTTCGAGCAACAATCCCCAGCGACCTAACTAGCTAACCCCAAGGTGCTTAGTTTAACCGCCGCCACCGCCACCGCCGCCGCCGTCCTGCAATACTGCTGACCACCTGTGGCGACGTATTCAGAAGTTTTGCCTAATGCCAGCCCCATGCGGCGGTGGCGGGAACTCGCGTCAAACCAAAGCGCTCGCCCGATTATTATGCACCCTTCTGCAGCGAGATTAAACGCCGCCGCTAAGACTGCCATTAGCTGTCAATTCGTCACCGTGTTTGCACAACGAAATCAAGATTTAATGAATGACTTCGCGAAAAATTCCCCATCCCTGAGGTAATCGATGAGAATTTCATTACACGCCATGTCTGGCAGCCCTGCACCAGGAGGGGGGATGATGCTGCCGATGATGGGAAGCAGCTCACGGGTGTCGGTTTCAACTCCATCTGGCAGTCCACTTCGGAGCTAGTCAGGCGACTTAAACAAAGCACACGCTGCTGACGGTTTTTATGGATATCTAATTGGACAATTAGCCAATTAAAAACAATACATTGTTGGACGTTAATGACGTCGTTGACGGTCATTAGGAAAACAACCCGCGAGCCATTCAGTGCCTGTAAAGCGGTCTTATCCGGCTAACAAGAGGTATCTAATTAAGGGGTTAACTTAAAGGTTAACAAATGGTCGATACAAACTCGGAGGGGGTGGCGATTTGAATGCTAATGCCCGAACCCCACCCATGCCGTTATGATTGTATCGCCACATCGCCAAGTAGGTGCAGTGCATGGCGACTGTCGGCAGCTTGCCTGCTTGAGAATTGGTTCCGATTCGCTGAGCCATGCAGCTGATAAATGTTTTGTTTTTGGCGATAAGCAGTCACAAGTTTAATTCGAAAGTTGAAGGCTGTTTGTTATTCCCGATGACGAATGCTACAATATTTCCAAATGCACCCTAGTGGCAGTTCTTGGGTATTTCTGTGGGAGCAAATTGAAGTTATTTTCCGAGAAAGAAAGTAAGTGCGTCGAGAAGAATGACTACTACTGGTTAGTTTGACTTTAGTGACCATTTGGTTTTCTATACTGAAGGGATTCAAAGAGAATTTGAATCTAATTCATTGGGACAATGCAGCAAAGATGGATGGCCAGATTAGAATGGCCCACACGAAAGTTGTATTATACGTTGTTTCTACATTCACATTTCATTGCACAATTGAGTATTAGCAACTACGACATTTTGGCTTTATTTCACTGGACAGTGTAATTCGCGAAAGGACACGTCGCGAAGTTCGGATTTATTTAGTTTTCGCAATTTGAAATAATGTGAAATTGGAGAAGTCGGTCATATACCACTTGGCACAATAGCGCCAAGACTCCACCGACTTACACCAATCCACGCAAGAAGCACTTTTTTTTATTGCATATTGCAGGCCATATTCTAGTCGGTCCAATGGCTTTTAGACATCTTCCGTGGATAACAGCGGTTTGATGGCTTATCAGAATGATTTTAAATCAAAACTCTGTCTAATTATCAAGTGTGAGTCGCACTCACACGTAAATGGTTTCGTTTTTTTTTTTTGTTTGATGCAAGAACACAAATAAAGGTTATAAAGAGGTATTTTTCTGGAACATGTTAAAGTTGCCATGGGATCAATCAATCAGAGAATATGTTTATTAAGTGAGCAGACTTACTTCGTTAGATCCAATCATGCTACGATGCATCTTAAGGTTGAAAATGCAAACACTTTCTTATTGGGAGGAAGTATTCATATTCTGGAAAGCCTACTACATACGCTAAAGATGTAACTCATTGAGTAGCACCTCTATCTTTTGGAGTCCTAATTACTTACGCGTTACTCGCACATGAAGTGTAACTCTAACCTAGTGCAGATTCAAACCGAGGTTCCACAAGAAAGGGTTTTCAGACACCTGTTCTACGTCTTCTGTTGTCGCCGTGGCGTAGTAGGTACGTGCATCGACCCACACGCAGCAGGTCAAGGTTCTAATCCCGGACGGAACACATAGCATTTTATTCACGGCACCACCTCCTTTGAGTTGCTGACAACACCCAAAGATTATCAATTGTCTATGAAAAGGTTTTCAAATTTCGCCATTTGGAGTCGACAGAAAACTTTAGAACACCAGTAGTTGTTGTAGAAGCTAGGCCCTGGTTCCTTGTGGGCTTTAGTGCCAATCAATTACACCAAAGAATCACGTACTACAACATTAACAAAGAGAGCTGCTATTGTCAATGACACAGGAACCTTAGCTATGAAAGAAGAACAAACTGCCACAGATAAAATAGGATTCCTGTCGATTTTGTTTTTGAACGAAACCATAAAACACACTGACACATCCGTGGGCAATCTGAATATGTAAGTAAGTACCAATTTCAGTGAATGTCTTTTAGAAATCTTTGCATGCCGTCGCCAAATTTTCACTAATGACAACACAACCGTATTTCTGCCCATAAAGCAAGATTTAGGGCAAATGCTGAGGAGCTCTCAGAAATTCAATTCGATTTCCTTCTCGCTTCAAGTGAACCGTTTCTCATCAGAACAAACGCGAAACATTAGGTCGTAAGATCCAATAAGAAGGGAAGAAAATCAGACCCCTTCGATGTTCCAATTACAAGAAAATATCCCTTTGGGAGGGATGAAAGGGACATTTTTATTTTTCTAGGATTTTTCTATGAACTAACTGCGTTATCGACACACGTTCACCGGGTGACATCTGGCGGTGGCTGTATGCAGCTACTTGTTGATGGTTTATGTATAAATAGATTTGTCTATTTTTAATGGACAACAGAAGATGATGCGTGAGGATGGAGGAATGGAGGCAGTTAACCAGCAAATGAACTTCAATTTGAGTTATAGTTCTCAAAAGGGGACACACACAAGCTTGCCTACTTCTAGTAATATGGAAGGGGCTTACAAGCTGTGCTATGCTACGTGAGGAATCGTATTGCTAACTTAAGTCATACTTAAAACAAATGTCCAGTTCCATTCTCTGCTGCTCACAACAGCTCGAATAGAGCAATTAAGAAAGAGCAACTAGAATTGTCTTTCATTATGACAATGCTATGCTTCACACATCTTTGATGACCCGGAGCAAATTGACAGAGCTTGGTTGGGAAGTTTTAATGCATCCATCGTATAGCGCGGAACTTGTATCCTCTGCTTACCATTTGCTTCAGCCTCTGAAAATCAAGTTTGATGGAAAACAATTGGCCGACCAAAGAGCTGCTGCAGTTGATCAAGTTGTCCCCTCACCACAGAAATTAAAAAAATCATTGAGGTACTGGGAAATTGACGGAAGGTAATAAATTACAAAATTTACTTTTTTAAAGCGGATTTTGAATGCTTCTTCAAAAGTGTACCAAGAAAACCATGGAGACTTCTTGTAGTTATCATTATTGTGCTACTGTCCATAATTGAATTATTTGATTTAGCAGCCCTTCAGCGTCGTTGAGAAGACGCGCTTAGCAACATCACTACTGCTAGAAAAACAAATTAGAAGCTTGAAATAATACATACATATGTATCTATGTTCAAAACATACATTTTAAAACATTTTCTGCAAATTGTCAAAACCAAGTTTTCATGTTTTAACAGACGTCAACGTTTCAGTAAGTCAAGAGAAGGTCTTTGGGTCGTGTGAATCATCGATAAGCTTCATTGGCTATTTGGGTGGCGTCTACGCGCCACGATCATGTCTCACTTAGGTCTTCGTAATCTCATTGTTTTGTCCAGAATTAAGCGTGAAGGAGTTTCCTCTCGACTAGTTTGTAGAACTATGTTTAGTTCAACCATTTAATCGTACAAACGCAATGCAAATAGAGGATAAAAGTATTTGTAATGTCATCGCCAGAGGTAGTAGACCTCCCCTCAACGACGGCCATCGGTGAGACCTATGTTCTTCTTCTGATAACGATGAATTGTGATCTGTTCGTGATGAGACTGTAGGCTTATGCAAAGAGCTTTTCAAGATGACATGTAAACCGGCCGCGGTGTCAGCATTCAGCATTCATAAATGTATTAAGTGTAACCCGATGGCGGAGGGTCATGAGACGCCTCGGAACACTTTGTAATTATATAGACTCCCGATATTTCGTCTCTAGATCTTTGTATGGTTTAAAGAGCTTAGGCTGAACAGAAAACCGTCGTAGCTTAAACTTGAGTGAAGACACGAATTGTCTGAAATGATATTTACTTTTGCGTAGGATTTTGTAGAGTAAAGACGTTGTTTACTACATGGTAGCTGAAAGTGATACGAAGGAAGCTGAAGTGTGATGGTGAAGGGGATTTTATTCCATTACATCGACTGACAAGGACTAGCACAAGAATTTGGACGGAAACTAAGACAACTTCGGCTTGAAATACTGCTTTGGTTATGCTAGTTCTTTCTTTGAGTGTTGTCAGCAACTCAACAGAGGTGGTGCCGTGAAAAAATCTGGGACCTCCTGCATGTGGGTTGAAGCACTTAACTAACTTAGTCATGCAACCAATTCTTTGTAGGACTAACTTCATTGGCTCTCAAAATGTTTGCCCATTATTCACCTAAGAAGTAATTCGATATCGTGCCAAGTGTTCAAAATAGGATTGAAGTCCGGACTTTGTGAAGGTCAACTCAAGACATCAATTCGATTTTGTTCAAGTTACTTTTTCACCTACTTAGCAGGATGCAGGGTTATTGACGAGCCTCCAGCTTATTGGCGGATTTTCAGAGGCAAGTGGTTAAATTTGTGAACTGAAGATGTTTCTGTATTGATGCTTATCCATTTTTGCGGATATCTTGACAATATCCCCAACACCTTTTTTTTTTGTACTGGCGCTACAGTCCCTGGTGGACCTGGGCCTCAACCAACATGCTTCACGAGCTAGCACGATCTCTTGTCAGCTGCGCACTCCATGTTGGTCTTCCTTCACTTGTGTGCGCCATCTCAACCTAGATCATCCTCTGTTTCTTTGGATTCGAACATGTTTCGGGCCGGAGCAGTGGTGTTTGCACTACATGGCCTAGCCTAAACGTTTGACCAGACGCTTGTCGCCGTATAGCCTGTTCGTCCTTGAATCTGCTTCTTCAGACGCCATCAACGCAAACAGGGACGAAATTCGCACGCGGAACTTTTCTCACAGGGCTTCCTCATTCCTTTAAGGAGCGTCCAAGTCCCCGTGGCGTGAAGGTGGAATGCGATGATCAAGCAGCTATACAAAGCTATCTAAGTCCTTCGACAAAGGGTCTACTACTACTACTCAATTGCCTCTTGAGCCCAAAAAAGGAGCGATTGGCAAGAATTATTCTGCGCTTGCTTTCGGTACTATTGTCGTCTCTATCCCTCGAGGAAGTCCTAGACTTACTTCTTTCTGCTGCCTAGTGGTTCCTTCTGTCCGAAACGTCGATGTTGACAGTTCTTCTTCGATGACAAAATTTATTTCCTCTTGCCCTCATTTATCGCTAGAGCCATTTTCGACTCTTCGGCTTGAATTCCAAAAAACACCTCATTAACGGCTCGCTGTGTTCGTCCAATCACTCAAAGCTAGCAGTTGAACGAACTTTTGGAAGATCGTGAATCTGGTGTTGACTTCTGAGTTACGCACGGTTTTCTCAACAATGATGTTGAAAGAGTCAAATGACAGCGCGTCGCCTTGTCTTAAGCCTTTTTTGACATTGAAGGTCTCGGTGAGTTTGTTATCGACCTTCTTCAACCTACATAATTTGGCGAGTTTGGTAGGAATGCCAAAACTAGAAAAGGTACTGTCTAGCCTGTCTCCATGCACGCTCTTAAAATCGTGCGTGTGGTGTGTGTCGATCTGTACCTTTTGGGTCTTTTCCAGCACCTGTCTTAAAGTGAAGATACGTCCTACTGTGGACATTCCAACACCATGACAAGGGAAAGCTACTCAAGCCATGACTTGTCGCCGTCCTGTTGAACCATCTTTAACGTGTACTTTCGGTTGCTGAGACTAGAACATTCTGCTCAATGAAAATTATGTTCACGATGGCGTCTTAGTGCTCTTTTTTACAATCAAAAACTCTTAAGGGCAACTTCCAACTCTATGATTCGCGGATGATAGAGGAAACAATTTAATGAGAAATGCCGACATGAAAGCGAGCAATTTGTCTTTTGTCCGTCCAAATATTTCAGTTTCACCACCAAGTCTAAAGTAAACTGCAACACAATTTGTTCAACACAAAGAATGCCCCTTTCTCGAACAATCGGAATGCCCACAGTCTCAGTGGCTTTTGGCATCATCATCCCGGCAATCCCCTTATGCACTCAAATCGCATGGAATCCTCTTTGATTAATTGAAGGATAATATCTCACGGGTCAGCGAGCGCCCTTTCGGAAGCAGTCACCCAGCGAACAATAACCCACCAATTTGAGTGAGAAACGATCCTCGGCCAAGAGCATTTCCCAACACACCCCTTCTTCCTTCTTGTACCACCCGATCCATCTTGATCTGCAGACTGTCTTCGGCTGTGAGATGCTTCGGTCAGACCACATTTCGTCTTTCGATTCTCATGGAGATAGTTTTCCGCCCCGGGGAAAGGTGCAACGAACTCTAGGTGCTTCAACCCCGACCCAGAGAAGAGGGGAGAATGGAGGACTTGGCAGGGCGGAAAAGGGTTAAGACACCGATGCTGCACAGAAGTTTCAATCGGGATGATAATGAAAAATCGTCCTTCGGTTGATTGCATGTGCAAATTTTCCGGCCGATATTGAAATTGATGTGGGGTCTGCCCGTCTCTGCCTATCTCCTCTCGGGTGTGCGTGTGTGTGTGTTCGCCGGTATTGTTTCGGATTCGCAACGATCCTTATTCGAAATCTCAACTCATCCGTAAAGTTATGAATAATAAAACAAATCCGCTATTTTATGCCGCCTTTTGTTTTCCCCTGGGACAGACATGTGTACTGGCTTGCATGCAATTCCGGGAGTGGGTAATCTGTGCCCTGCCAGGGCAGGGGTGAGTGCGAGTTCGCATATGTATGCGTCTTCAATTAGCTAAATGGGTAGGTACACGCAAAAAGGGAGTTCTAGCTGGTTTTTTTTTGCAGCGTCTCCATCGCCTTGGCGCCTCTGTGGCGATGGACCCACTCCCGTTGCTCAGAGTGGATGGGTGCATAATCGAATATCCTGAGGGGGGTTGAAATCAGAAATGGAAAACCCTTTTAGTTCCTCGCACCTCAATCTAATTTGCTTGCACGGACAGACGCACGCGATGGCGTTGCTGTTTGTTGCTTTTTTGTTCTTCTTTGCGACATAATCGGGTTGCTTGGTAGCGGTCGCGCAATGTGTGTGCGTCGTCGTGGTAAAGGGATTCCTTGCAGTCGGTAGCGGTTCCTTTTTCTGCTCGCAATTGACAAATTGAATTGCAGATCTTGGTGACTTTTGACTGTGCTGGTGGTGGTGGTGGTGCGACGCGGATAATAGAAATCACGGCTGACTTCAAAACGAGCGGGAGAGAGTGCTTTCGACATTCTTCTGCAATTGTTGCTTGAATGAATTTGACATTCAGTTTAGTCAGGCAAATTTTTAATTTATACCAGTAGGGGATAGTGTCAGTAGAAGTCTATTTCATTTAAGAGAGGACATTGAAATCGTGGGGCTAGTCATAGAATTGGCTGCTTTGTGGCATTGTTCTCAGACGTTTAGCACCTGCAAGGATGTAGCTTCGTCTTCATTTCAGGAAAGCGAAGTGAAGTCATTCGAGAAATTCGAACGTACAGTCGTTGGGCACACGAATGTGGGATCTACCTACAGCATAGAGAAGGTGAAAGCGTTCGAAACAGTACAACCTTGAAGGACGAGATGATGAAAATGTTATGCTTGCAAATTGAGAGAATATGAAAACATACCCAAAAGGATGATGAATTCGGGAATACGTTTTTTTTGTCGAATAATTGCCTTTCAGAAACGTTTAACGTTTTCAATGATATTTAGCGTTGTAACAATGTGTACCACTTAGTAGCTGTTACTTTTCCAATTATTCTTTATATTGACACTGACAGCTGTTTCCCCGAGAGCTGAAAACAGCTGTCAGTATCAGTACTTAATAGTTTCATGTCTCAGTGGCAAGAAATGGGTCGCTTTATGCATGATCAACTTTGGGACGCATTGAAAACCTATTTCCGAAGTGTGTTCTGTGTGCTGATGATGTCAATTGACCTTCTAACACTTATGGCCAATATCATTAATGGAACCCCTGAACTATCGTTCTTTATCATCATCAGGATCCTCGGGGTTTAAGGGTTGGAGGTTAAAGAAGGCGCTACTCTGAAGCCAGTCGAAACTGCCACTTGAACGACTGTGTATTTTAAAATTAATGGAAATGTGTGTTGTTATTAATAGTCATTATAATAATAATAATTGAGTGTCACTACATACAAGGGACAACATTATTTTTGTGCATTTCATAGCGTTTTCAAAAAGGAACTTTTAAAAGCAAAACATGTATTTGGTCCACCCCGTACTCGCCGATTGATTACCATAAGTTCATCCAAACTCGTTTTGTTCTTGATGCCATTTGAGTGCTGACGCCATTATTGAAGATGAGGTCCTTCAGAAAAATTTGCACACATTACACCGAGTCGTCAAAAAGTGCAAAAAACATGATTCACACTTTGACGACAAAAGTTAAATTTATTTCTGTATATTTTTATTTCTTACATACAATTATATCTGTAGTCAAACGAAGACTCATTACATACGCAAAATAAAGGAACCTTCTGACAACAAAAAAAGACCATTGGAAAGGAGCTTTAAAAAGAATACATTCGAGGAGAACAAACAAGAAAGACATATTTGAAATTTATAAATATTCACGGAACGTGGGCAATTTATGGTATTCTGCTGGCACATAGAAAGTGAACGAAAGACCAAGCTTACATTATATAACACGTTGAATTCCCTGTCCTTCCTATGGCGCCCAAGCTTCGACAATCTGAAGAACGAATGGGGAATGGGCCCTTGACTTTTTCGAGAGAAAACTTCTCCGTTCAATCATTTGCTTTGATGGTTTTTGATGGTTTAACCAAGAACTGTACAGGCTGTAAAGGGACATTAGTATAACCAGGCACCTACGGATTCCACACCTAAGATGATGAGGCCATATACAGCGCATGGGCAACAGTGCTACAGCTCGAAGAGTCTTAAACTCTGTACCAGTGGAACAACACAATAGAAGACACCCACCGACCGGGTGGGTCACACAAGTAGAGAAGGACCTCAATTAACTTGGAGTGCGAAATTGAAGGTGGTTACAGATAGCGCAAGCTGGAAAGGCTGGCTTTTTGGTTGAAGCCCAAGACCATCCCGGACTGTGGCGCCATATGAAGCCTGAAGTGGAGGAGGAGGCAAAAATAGAAGAAAAAGAAGAAGAAGAAGAAAAAGAAAACGAGAAGAAAGTGATTTTTTAAAGAAGGAAAAAGTATTGACTTTGATTGATTTTCATATGAGACCTCTATAGAAAATTAAGTTCTAACTTGTTCCTTCGTGAATGAAATGAATTGTATGACGCTTTATATTGAGATCACAAGCAGACGTTATGTGACAGCAGACTACTTCGTAAATATATTCCTAAAACTTTCCAGCAATGTACAAAATCTTGCAGTTTTAGCATTTTAAAATAGAAATATCACACTCTGGTAACAATTTGAAAATAAATACGCATACACCAATCAAATTATTAAAAATAAAAAAAAATTTAATTGCGCTACTGCCCAAAAAAGGAATTGGTGAATACCTTCTTCAGAAACTACCGAATTCCGTATTTGGGTAAATAACGAATAACGACATCATAAGAAAAAGAAAGGTTACATGATGGACCATCTTTTTGTACTTACCGATTGATTTTTCTCTAAAAAATTTTGGAAAAACTTTTCGTCAAGAAGTGGTGATGTGCTGTTGTATCAAACGAATACGTGTCTAAAAGGTTATATGTCGGGGTTTATTTTTGTGTGTAATTTGTTGCTCTTGTTCAATTAATGAAACAATACAGAGTAGGTGGAAGGATGTTGCCCCCTTCTCTTCACACATACATTGCTGCAATAACTAGAGAAAGAAAAATTGACAACGAATGCTGGGCATCACATAAGATGATTTTACAAGTGTTTTTTAAGCAATGGTGTTCTTCACACCCTGGCACTTTGAAGGAGTTTTCTTTTCAAAATTGTTCACTCCTTTGAACTACGTAATAAATAACTTAAATTTTCAAATCATCACTTGACACTTGACTTTGATTTGATACAAAATACAAAAAAGCTGGATTTCAGAAGGAAACGGGCGCAACTTCTTCAGAAACTACTCGTATTGTGTGTGCCTAAATTTCTTCATGAGAGAACATTTGAGCAGGTTTTCAGAGACAGTTAGAACTCCTTGAGTTTTGTTAACATATGGAAAGAGGTGATGGCGTAAAGAAGGGAAAGATAAACTTTTAGTCCAGAAATCACACGTAAGACCTGCAGTATGTGAATTGACGCTCATACCCATTTCGGCATGGGTACGGACAGAGGAATTTAGAGTCTGTTAGAACTTCAACATTTTATTGTAGCACGAAACTAACAGCGCCCAGGTTTAAGAACACTGTTAGCCATATATTGTATTTCACATAAATTCTACAAAAACAAATTTTAGGGCAAAGAATTAACTTCATGCATTGTGTATTGGAAATATAAATAAGAAATCCTAAACAGTTAGAGGAATAAGTGACACTTGTCACTTGTCTAAAAAGCTTTCTGACTAAGAAACTCAAACTGAAACACAAGAATCAACGTTTGGTACTAAGGTTCAGTTTGTGAATAATGTAAAGAGAAGGGTGTTTAATTTAAAAATTTCGAAGCAATACATTTCAGTGTTCTGTCAATGTTCCCAAAGATATTTGATATCAATATTTGACGCCAAAAATTATATTTTTTAATCCAAATGCCCACTTGAATGCACTGTAAGATGAAGAAGATGACGTCATCTTTTCCTTTAAAAATGATCAAGTGAAGCATTCATTTTCTTACTGAACACAAAGAGGTCAACTTTCAGTTTATCTTATGTTCAATTGACAAATAAGGACAACAAGAAAGTCTTTGTCTAAGACGACTATAACGGAGCAGTTGACATCGATCAGGATTAACAAATGAGTTTTAATTTCAATTGTGTTTTGGTGGTGCTTACTTAGAATGACACATTTTATAAGTATTTTGCTTATACGGCGTATTTACCTTAGTGGTTTTGGAACTCAGAAGTGTAACAATATTGGGTGAATGATTGCCACTGAGGTCAGTGTTTAGCTTAGCAATAGAAAGACGTGTTAAAATTATTAGAAGGTAAAGCAAAAGTGATGATGTAATATCCAACGTTTGAGTTCGTCGGTCGTTACTTAGAATGTTCCTAAAAGCAACTTTCTGATTATGTCAGAACCGGAGCTGGATTCGAAGGTGCAATTGAAATCGTAGGTTCCGAATATCGGATTCGGAGTCGAAACTCCGTATCATCCCTATAATCGACCGACTACGAAGGTAATCAGGGAAACCGTGAAGAAATTTGCAAGGAGTTAAAACATTGCTCATGTCGTAAGGCTTTCACATAATCGTATTGCACAGTGAATCGAAAATATTGCCGCTGTAAGTACAAACCCTGCTGGTGATCCAAATTTGTTCGTTTTCTGATGTAGTACACCTGACTGTGGCATATTTTTCGTATAGATTTGAATTTGCATCTTGATCCTTATAAATTTGAAGCCTGCTTATCATTTATAGCGCTGCAGATAGACTTCTTGGGAGTTGAAACAACAGACACACAACAACAACGTTTTCTTCAATACATATTCTCACTCGGTGGGTAGGAAATCAAACAAATTTGCCACATATGGAGCACAAAAACCCACAAGCGATGGAAGAGGTGTGGTTGAATCCAGTCAAAGTGACTGTTTGGTGGAGGTCCGTATTTTTTTAGGCGGACAGTTACAGTCAATTCGGAGCGATACGTTTGAATGATAATCGATTCTTTGGCCAGTGATTGAAGATTATGAATTGAATGATATGTGGTTCAACCCAAATTAGTATGGAATTACTGCTTGAGATGTTTCTTGGTCGCATCAATTGACCACCAAGACCATGCGATTTAACACTGATAGATTTTTTTCTGTCCAGTTGCGTAGAGACACGAATAGTCTACGCTCTCCCAACTCTAATCACATTTAGAAGCAATAATCCTGAAGTTGTGACCGAGATGTCAAACGAAATGTAAAAAAAATTGGTTAACAAATAACTTAAAGAATCGCGTGATACAAACCTTTTCAAAGCGGCGATTTAAATGGCATTGCCCTCGCAACAAATGGCAAAGTCCAGTCCTTGAAAGGAATTAAGATTTTCCTTAAAAATGTATCGCCATGTGTTCTTTATAAACCTTTAAATTTGAAGTCACAAAATGAACGGAACTTTTTTTATTTATTGCACTAAGAGAATACATCACGCTATACCGGTGTAAAGGTCTTCACAAGTGTCCCGTGTATATGAAGATTGGTGTAGGTACTCGAACCATTCCCCAAACCCATTAAACTCCAACATTCCTCAGGTTATGCCCGAGGTATCACCAACTCAAAACAGTTGCATGCTGCGAATCCTTCCAAAGTTCGAACCTAAAAATGGCTGATGGCACATATGTAAGAGCTCCAAAGGCTCTTATCTGCTACAAGCCATTTCCATCCATAAGTAGTTAGAGGGAAAAGGAAGAAGACAAGACCAAAATATATTCTTTAGGAACTTCAAAGTAACTGCCCCAAAATGAGCCCGTAATTTAGAAAATTTTAAACACAAGTTCGTACAGTAAACGCATCACTTTCACTCAAAATAAACACTTTCTCACAGTTACTTTAAAATTTCGTTTTGCATCGTAAAACAGTTCTCTTAAAGATCCTGACTGATAAATGCAAACGATTCAAATTACACACACACACACACTTTCACTATGCCCCGGAAAGCCACATAAAATCACATCTGATGAGCATCAGCCCTCCAAGAGCACGGTATTAAGTTCCTACAAATTCGAATTGACACGTAGGAACTCTATACCTCGCTGATGGCACAAGGCGATATACACACTGACTGCATCCGTCTCCGCTTCGGTAATCACTTTTTCACTTTCCATTTTTATATCCCATCCAGGACGAGCAAATATAATTACACCATCCAAAACCAGCCAACTAGGGGGACACTCACCTCAAGTCACCACAGGAGCAGCCTTCTCCAAGGATGATTGCCCAGAGAAAACAAAAAAAAAAAGAGAAAACCGAAAAGCGGGAAGAAAGGATATCGAAGGATAATCCGCCATCGACTTGGACAAATTGTTGCGCATAAAACACATTTCGGCCGTAAACTCCATATTACACAATAAAACGCCTCCTTCGTGTCGAAGTGTAATCCTTTATTCGCCCATTATACGCTCATCGTTGTCAGAAGTCCTTTCGCTTCGCCATCGCTATCACTCCCCGGCCACAGCACTGTCAAGGCGAAGCGCATCTTGTCTTGGTGGTGCTGCATGTCGTCTGTCGGCATTAAACCGCTCGCACTTTTCGATTAACAGTAAAAAAAAAAACGAGAGACGAGAAGACACAGCTAAACGAAACTCCTTCAAATTAAATGGTCTCTCAATTTTAATATCCTTATTTTATTAGTGAGCGATCATAAAAAAGGAGCAACGACAACAAAAACGTACTGTTTGCACGCACCGCTGGATGTTGGTCGGGAGAGGGTGTGTGTGTGGGGGGGGGGGAGTATCTTTTAACGATGGTCGTAGCCGTAAGACTTTTAGCCAACATTAAACCAGCTTACAGGCTATTCCCCCATACTCACATGCACACGCCATACACAGTCAACGGGCTGACGCCAACCAGGAGCAGAAGCAGGCCGACTGGTTGGATAAGAATCCGAGCATAAAGCGTCATCACTGTCGTTGCCGCAATAAAAGAATGGACCAGGGCGAGGAGAACGTAGCTGCATGTGTTAAGGAGAGCCCGCCCGGATTTCTTCGATTACTGTAAACCAGATGATGTTGGATTTTGTTTACATTTCCGTTGATGCCAACGCCAACGGTTGATGGGCATGTGACGACTGCAGTATGACGCTAATCGCTGTCTGATTGAAAACGCTGACGGTTAGCAGTTGAACGTTGATTGCCAGCCGGCCATTTCGCGACGTATTTGCATGCAACTCTGTTGCAGAGCCATGAAATGCGTTGGGAAACTAATGCGTAGGTAGTTAGAAGAAATGAGCGTGGTATCATTAAATGGGCGCCAAGCCGAAGACTGAAGCTGCGATTCACGGACCACTCCCTGTTGAAGGATTTTGATAGAGGCATTTCACACGTAATTTACGGCGACTGCATGCCGTCGTCGAGTATGTTTGTATTGGGTACACGCCAACACGGGAATTATTAAGTGCTCTAAAATGGCAACTCTCGCGCTGAGACTGAGTCTGAATTGATGGGTTTCTAAAGTGCCTGGTGAAACATTGTATGGAGCCAGTGGTCTTTTAATAGGTTTGCCGGTGTTGAAACCGGCTTTCGAAAGGATAGAAATGTTTACAAGAGAAAATAAATGGCCGTACCTCAGGGTTACCTACTTTCATTGCAGTTGATTTCTTGGTGGTGTCCATACGGTCTACATGGCCTAGCCATCTTAAGCGTTGTAGCCGAAGACGCTTGACTAGGCGCATGTCGCTGTACAGCCCATAGAATTCGTCGGTAAGTCCGCTCCTCCAGATGCCATCAACGCAAACAGGATCAAAAATCGCACGGAAAACTTTTCTCTCGAAAAGGGTAAGGAACGGGGGCATAGTTTCGTCTGGAACTTATCGTGGTTGGTCTGCTACTTTTTTCCCAAGAGGGTGTGCAGCTTATTGTCGACTCCCAACGGCGTTTTCATCGACAAGTGATCCAATTTCCGTTGAACGTGGGAGCGATGCGTCACACGTGGAACGTTAATTTCTCCTGTCCTTTGCCAGTTCACTGACACGCCTTAAAAGTGGATAAAAATGGCTCCCTATCATCAAGCTTTCAACAAAATTTAAGATGACACTAATAATGGTTTTCAACGGTGCCAAGAATTTTTAGTTTAAGCCAATATGGCTTGATAGCTCATTTCATCAAGACAACAACGCGGCAGATGTTTCGGAACACGTGTTTATTTGAGTCTATCTGTGGATAAATGACTGTTTACCTTTTCTGAAATTGCAAAATGTTGAACGATGGCTTCAAAATTTAGTTCTGGACAGCGTTCTTCATTGACAATACCAAGATCACACATCTGCAAAATCCATTATGTCCAATTTGCAAGTGGCGCCCAACATGAGTCCCTGAAAATACAGTAAACCATGATTATTTTATCATTTCTGACATATATTTAAGCGTGTTGGAAAACACAGTTTCTTACATAACATAAATTGTTCAACTAACTTGAGACCCTGGCATTGTCAAAGTGGCGCCCAACAAGAGTCCATGGAAATAAGGTCTATTTTGAATAAGAGTTGGCTAATATTTCGATCAATTATCACTCGCAGCACATTAAGGTACCCGACCATCTGGAAAGTTTATACGAAGTCTTTTTATAGACTGGCGCCCGACCCGAGACCCTGTCAATTTATAATAAACCGGCCGCTTGTAGAGCAAATAATGATGAAAGTGTTGCCTTATCATCACTAACGTCTCGTTTCACTGCACATTAGCCCAATTTCTTCCCCTACACACGAGTACAATCGATCAATGGACTAAGGCACTAAGCCTCACGTTCAACGAGAGACAGATGTCCACATCCACTATTCTTCAAATTTATTCAGATTCCAAAACTGGTCATTTCAAGTTCAAACACACATCCAAGACCCCAACAAAGTGTCATATTCTTACAATTCTCCGCGTGTACACATTAACCCCATTTTCATCCATGTAACACACACACACATATATGCAATATACATTTCATCACTTACTAAGTGCCGCCACCAATGCCAACAAGAGGACACTTCCCATTCGCGATACCACCTCTTAGCCACTTTGAATGGAGATGCACTGCACTGGCACTGGCCCAGACACAACGCTGAATACACACCAAACACACCTTAACCGCGTTTCGGGTGTGCCCCAGAGCTATTTGCATTGTAACCGAGGAAACTCTTGCCCGTATCCATCCGTAGAGCTCGGAGTATGCGTGTCAATCAGTTCAATGCCTCACGGTCTGTGCAAAAGAATGCACCTCCACCGTGTGCACGCGGGGAGATTGCAAGCTGGCTCGTTGTGCATGCAATTAGCATAATTATCAAACGAAGTGCACACACACACACACAGACACACAGCCGTCATCAGTCACCGCCAGTTAGGTGGACTGATGGAGGCACACAGCCCCGATACACATGGGCATCCGTGGAGCAGCGCAGTGCCACTGCGGAGCTAATCGCTTTCAGCATCATCACAATAGCGAACGCAGAACGCTGGAATATGGGTTGGGTCTTTGGTGGTTTGTGCACACAATAAGTGATACATCATGCAGAGCCGAGGCCGAGGAGCGGGCGAGCGCGTGGGTGGGCAGGGACTTGCAGGCGGGAATGCCGCTTCTGTAGGAAGGAGCCGATTGAATGGATTTTCCATTACGGCTGAGTTACCGTTGCCAGCCCCACCGGAATGAGGTTAGATTAATTATTAAATTGCGATCAGATTGTGTGCAAATCTGATAGACTTTACGGTTACCCAGCGGCTTCGTGGGCGTGTGTGTGAGGGATAGGCTGTGCATAGGGATTTGGCAAATGAGATTGAAACTCTCTGCTCGCCGGGGGAGAACATGCCTTTGGAGTGCAACTGAAGTAACAACGTCCACCGTTTGCTCCAGTTGGCATCAGGGACAGGCAGCCCCATCTCCGAAGCAATGAATTAAAAGAGAAAGTCTCCATTGTCACACTTTGATTTTTTGAAAGTCGCACCGCCACACGTTGGCATGACCTCGGCGGACCCTTAGTCACGACAAATGTCAAGCCGGCACACAAAGATTTGATTGAAATGATGTATTGATCCAAAACTCATCACGAATTATCCATAACCGAGCAGGCCATTCGATTGGCAAACAGTATCCTCTCCGAACCATTGGCAACCATCTCCGGCAACCTGCATGTGTCCCATGTCAGATGGCATCGATCGTGGACATGTCCGGATCATTAAGTTGCATGTCTGTCAGCGGAGCGAGAGCCACAACTTAAAATATCACGTCCGCAGTCCATCATCTTCGCTGCGCTACCAAATTGACAATTAAAAACCCTCAGTGGCGGCCAATCGACATCCGACATCCAAATCGCCGGTTGAACATCTACCGCTTCGCCGCGCCGTCAATTATTTCAAAATTATTTCACTTTTCCGCCAAATGCTAGCCACAGATGAACACACACGGACTGCCGCCGTCGCGCCATGGTTGCCGCCGCCACCATCACCACCACAACCGCTACCGTTCCAGGTCCAGAGGCCGCCACGGAGCGTGATTATCAACCTCGCCAATTGTGCAATAACTTAAGCGATCGCCAGCAGTTGCAGTCGCCGTCCTGGGAAGCTTTGAATGCGAGGAGCAGAAGCTGTGTACCCGCCATACAGCAATTACCAGCATAAACAACAACACTGATTGGGATCACATTCGTCCGGGCGACTCCGGCTTAGTTTCAAATCCAAATCGGCTTAGATCCATCAGTGCCGGAGCTGCAGCGGCTGCAGCGGTGGCGGTGGCGGTGGCACATGCATCCATCTTGCAACCTGCCAAATGAACACTTCTGTGCGCCAGTGCACGAGAGTTATTACACGATCCTCTTTCAACCTGGTTCCATGGAAAATCCATAAATCCGTTTGTTGATCGCTTTTCGTGAGGCATGAAACCGATGCGATATGCCGATGGTGGCAGGCCACCGCCACAGACTCCCATGCCACCACACATCACGACGACGACAAACCCGATAGACGACGAGAGTCCGCCGATTGCGACTGCTTCGGTGGTGCTTCGATCGGGCACAGTTGGTGCAGAGAGGTCTTGAAAGATGAATGGACCATTCGATCTCATCCGTGTGCTGATTGTGGCCACCATCTGGACGTAATTATATGCAAAGTACCCTCGGTGCCCCGGTGTCTTATTTACGATCACCATCGGTGCATTATTCACCATTTGTATGGGTGGCTTGCTGCGGCTAAATGCGCCGACCAGGCAGAGTTGATTAGTGGCCGCGGTGGCGGTGCGAAAGGTAGACCAGTGGATAAATATTTATTCTGTCGAACGGATATTCACATCCTTAATGGGAAGTGAACGGTGCGACTGTTGCGCAGAGCCAACGGGAGTTATGTGATCGACGTGACCCAGTTTGAGTGAGTGAACTGAATATCGCGAAAAACTGGGGCAGCGATTTGCTTTTCAGAATGAGAAAAAAAAGGGCGGCGGGTGAGTGGGCGGATAGTTTGTTTGAGGAACGTATTTCCTGTGCGGGTAATAATTACTTGGGTGGAGGTCAAGCCACAAATGGGGAAAATGTGTCTCTGGTAGGGAGTGAAGCTTGATGTTGCCGTGGTTCAAGATGCAGTTGAAAAACCGCCTTCGCGGGTATTTTGAATTACTCACAAATTAGGAGTGGCTCCATGGACCTTTTTGAAATTTTGGAGAAATGTCCTAGTTATGCACCCAAGACGCAGCTGAGAAAATATATTTTTTAAGCCGCGAGCAATTTCGTTTTTATTTTTTGCGGGTTTTTAATCCGCGTTTTTTGACTGTTCAACTCGCATTTTTTGAAGGTGACTTCGAACGTTTTTCAGTCGGCGTGTGTTTTAAATAGGACTGTTCATAGTCTTAAGCGATAATGATGAAAATCAAAGCGCGATTATTTCTGCCACTGATTCTGAAAATGCGGTTTTTTATCCCGCCTTTAACAGAATGAAGTTCGTTTCTCTTTTATTTACCGTCTTTTTGGTTTAATGCGGTATGTTGTATAATTTCGCTTCTTGTAAAACGTTTTTCCGTAAATATTTATTTTGCAAATGGCTGTAATGACAAGTGAAAATGCGGTTTTTACCCGTATTTCGCGGTTTTTCATGGCGCACTTTCCAGAAATTATTCCCTGTTTTCCTGAAAGACGGCTGCTATCCCGTGTTGATTGGAATTACGCGAACTTCAAACATGTATAACGATTTTCCTGTAAGAATGATTCCATATAGGCTTCGTCAAGCGGCAAAAATAAGGTCACGCGGTGGACCGCCATGACCCGCACCGGTCATTTGTCCCGTGAAGTACTTGAATAACAGCAGTTTTCTGCGTCGAAAGCTTTGTTAAAGATATTCGCGAGCTATGACAGGTGTAGGAGAAGGAGTCTCAAATGGGCCAATCGACGCCCATTCTTTCCACGTTCAAATATGACCGTTTCTGAGTAAGTTCCGCAAATCACACCAGTTTTCCATTAATTTCCTTCAGTTCGACCGCATTAGACCAGTCTTTTGGCTGTGAATCGAACAAATCGAACCAACCCTCTGATCGCGCCATCGCCACCACCCCGCACGGTATCCACAACAAATCCCCGCAATGCCCTCTCCAGTCACACACAAAGGAACAAGTGAGCGTCTGCATACACCTTGACTTCGCAACGTTCTCTAGCATTGTTCGCCTGCATCAGACGGGAAGCTCCTAATGTCTACGATGACGACGATGGCAACCAAACCAACAACCGAGCACCACGTTGCCTCTGACGACGATGTGACGTTCCGTTTAGACTGTCAGCCGCACACTCGATGATTGATTGCATTGAAATTAATCTCACGGATTCATAGAATCCGTCAGATTCGATCAGACGAACAATAACTCAAACTGAAATTCTTTTTTCCCCGTTCATGTTCATCCTTCGCGTCGTTCGCTACTTAGTGAGCTGGAGGCGTGCATGCGTCTGTGCCTCAGATAGCCGAAGATACAAGTGCGCGCTGCACATTACATAATAATATTTCCCTGAACGCGGAATGTCCTTGGTGCACTTCCTGAGAACCTGATGCGCGGTATTTGCGCGTGTCTCTTGTTCTATCATTTCGCCAACAACTACTCCCCCGGAGTGTCATGTACTTAATTGAAAGACATGAATTTTCGTTCCCACATGGGTGGCTTGTGGCGCGGCAGTGACGGCGACACGGCGTACGTGCTGCATTCAAACGCATCCTGCCCAGGCGCAGATGGTTGTCTCCTCGTGGTGGCCTTAGTGGCCGTTGTTTATGGGCAATCAGCATTTGCATAAATCACAACGACTCGCGGTGTGCGACAAAGTTGCTGTTAGTCAGTAGCTGCCAAAGGAGCCGCTTCCAGATGCGGCTGCAGAATTGCAACTTTTATGGACAAATACTCCGACTACTTGCGTTTATGACCGTTTCGCAATCCGATCGCTGACAAAGTGTCCCAAATACTTTCCGGCTAAATGAGTGACGGTTGTGAGAAGACATCGGTAATTAGAAGTGCCCCCTTTCGATTCTAGTCTCATGACATGAAGGAAGACAACTACCAAAGGCTGTGGCTCTTATCTGATTTGTTGACATGCGAAGGTGGCCCTTGAGAAAGGCGGAAATGCGAACAAAGGCAATACCGAGAGATGTGCAGTGAAGTGGCCACTTGGAGAGTTTTATTTGATTTTCGAATAAAAGCTCATGTGTGAGAGGACGTGTGTGTGGACACTGGGGCTCCTTGTGTGGCTTGTTGTCGACCCTCATGGGGGATTTTTCTATTCAGCCTGATTCTTAACTTTGTATTCTTTCTTTATTTGAGATGAATTGATAGAAATTGAACATCGCAAGACATGGGATGAACACATGCGAGCTTGAAGGGGCCATTTGATGGGTTACCCAAAGGACCGTCGTTTGTGTGGAGAGAAATACAAAAATTGGAAAGATCCCTGAAGTCGACTAAAAGGAATGTGTTTGCGTGCTCTTTTGGTTTTACAAATGAGCACAATGGGATTGATTCAAGGGACTCTTGTGATGTTTTATAGATCAAAAGGATTTTTAAAAGGGGTGGAAGCACTGGGAATTTGACGCGAATGCCATGTGACGTATTGGACATCATTCACACGTTTACACTAGAGGCATGATCTTTCAAAAGTCCGCTCAACAGCTAGCTTACGCGGGCGACATTGACGTTATAGGAGAAACACAGCGAGCCGTAAATGAGGCATTTGCTGGCAATGAAGCGAAAGCGGCTAAAATGGGTTTGGGGGTAAATGAGTGCAAGTATATGCTGTCATCAAGGAAGGACACACAACAACGACGTCTCGGACAGAGCGTACCGCTAGGCTACAAAAACTTCCAGGTAGTCGAGGACTTCGTTTAGGGATAGGGACCGAAATCAAACTCAGAATCTCTGCTTGCCAATTGTTGCTTCTTTGGACTCAAGAGGCAGTTAGGTAAGAGAGCCCTCTCTCAAAGGACTAAACTGGCTTTTCTACAACAGATTGATCATCGCAGTCCTTTTTTACGGTGTGGAAACTTGGACGTTATTAAAAGCAGATGAGGACGCTCCGAGAGAAAAGTCCTGCTTGTGATTTTTGGCCAAGTTAGCGTTAATGGCGTCTGGAGGAGAAGATTCAACGACGAGCTTTATATGCTGTATGGCGGCATACGCCTGGTCAAGCGTCTTCAGATACAACGCATAAGCTGGCTAGCCCATGTAGGGCGTACGGACACTACTGCTCCGGAACGAAAATTCCTCAAATTCAAGTCATCAGGACGATAGAGCAAAGGACGGCCTAGGCTTAGATACCTCACACGAGTGGACCACAAAGACCTCAAAACCCCCCCAATCGTGTGTTGGCATTACCGTATGCAACCAAACAAAGGTGGCCGTTTCTGCGCTCTGTCGCTATCTTCCTGCAGCCCAACAATTTTACGTATGCGAACCAGAATAAGACATTTGTGAGATTCAGTCTGAATAAGGATCTTGGACCCCACCGAATAGGATTCAGCGGTGTTGGGTTAAGACATAACATACTATTCGTTGTGCGGTGTGTGTGTGTGTGTGTGTGTGTTGAGAGAAAGAGAGAGAGAGAGAGAGGGAGAGAAAGGGAAAGAGAGAGGGAGGGAGAGAGTAACAAGGCTGCGATCCATGAGCCTGAGCTATATCTGCCTTCCATTTTTGACGGTCGCGGGCGTGGTGCTTCCAGTTGCCAAGACAAAGCTCTCTTGCATCCGCAATCACTTGGTCTGTATACCGGAGGTTCGGCCTTCCTCTCCCTCTCAAACCGGGAGCCTGGGTCTCGAAGACCCTCTTAGCTGGAGCCTTGTTGCGCATCCGCTTGATGTGGCCGAAGCACGGTAGTCGACGTATTTTTGCCTTTCGAACTACGTCCACAAACACATAGAGTTTGCGGTGAGGTCTTCTCCTCCATTCGCCTTCTTCGCAGACAGGACCATATATTCGTCGCAGAATGTTTCCTTCAAAGAACCAAGAATCTGCTCTGCCGTTTTGACAATCGTCCAGCACTCCGCTCGCACTCGACTCTGCGCCTAAGAGTACGAGAAGATTTACCGTCCTGTTGAACATTATCTTAGTCCATCGAGTCAGGAGTTCCGACCCTAGTTGTTTTGACAAACCGAAATAACATCGGTTGTCAAGAGTGATTCGGCGCCGAATTTCCACTAACGTTTTATTTGTAAAGTGGTGAATGCATTAGAATCCCTTGGGTCAGCAATCTTTCAACAAGCACTCATACCCCCATCAAACACAAGATCTGGTAAAAGTCCCTATCTAGGAGTGAGTCAGAGACAGTCACAAGCACAAGTCGTTTTTCTGTTTGCTTGAAATTTGTGTTTGCATGCGGACAAGGATTCAACAGGGTCAAAGCTGATCACGGTACCGTCTACTTAAACCGTTGCGTGAAAGGTACATTCATCTTGCCTGGTTGCCCATCGGACATAACCTAACTTTTCGCCACTCGATTAGGTTTGCAAATATTTAGTTCTTTGCATCCACTGTGTGGCCCTCATTTCATCCACAGTGTGGCCCTCATTCCATCCACTGTGAAGCCCACTGTGATGGCTTTTTAAAGGATTGAATTTTTAAGGCACTTAGTCAAGGAATTGTTCCCTCTTTTCCAGCGCAGTTATAAGAACTTCTCTCAAATATGTTAAACGTCAACTTTCAGAAATTTAAATTCACCACCAAGGACACACTTCCATCTGGCCATTAGCCTCCTTAATTAACAAACCTTTTTTTTATCACGACTTACATGAGTTCTCCGGCCAGAACAATCATCCTCCCCTCTGACTCCAGATCCACACATCCGATAAGTGTCTCACATCTGTTGCTCCGTTGTCAGCACCCCAGCCAGAGTTCATCACCTGCTCTCGGGAGCGTGAAATCAAGATCAACCAGTTGCACTTGGCACCTATCCACCGGTCAGCGCTAATCTCTGAAAGAAACTTTTATCTCGACTCGAATCAAATGTCTGTGAAATATTTCATGCTCTATAACTCTGGAATATGTGGCCCCTCAAGGTCACAACTCATTACCCGTCGACAATGCTCCGCGCTGGAGATTACAATTGACCGCCCCCGTCCTCCCCCACAGATATCGCATTGTATGACCGTCCCACCACCCCACCGTCCACGATCCATTGAAATTCTTTGTTTGGAATTCACTCCTCCAACAATGGTCTCACCTCATTGCATATGCGCACTCAACACCTAAGTACCCACGACGTTGACGGCGGCGGCGGGCCCTCTGCGCCGCGCAGCGCACAACCGCCCACCAGCGGTCGGGTATGAACTGTTTCAGAGCAGCTCCAAGTCGGTATGATAATACCAATTGTGGGTACAATATGCCTGCCACGGAATGATTGATGGCCAGCTGGGAGCTTAAGTGTTTTGTTCGCGGGCCGGTAGCAGGTCCCATGCTGGTGATATGCAATTTTGCATTCCAATCGAAACTGCAATAAAAATTTCGACATCGGTCTGTGCTTTGTGCTGTCGCGCGCGTGAGTGACTTTAAGGCGCAATGGAGGCGCGCGCGTATCTGCATTCAATGGCAGTGATCACCTGCTGTGAGACTGCGTCAAGACAGCGCATGGTGTCTCCCACCATTTTATGTGGCAGCAGCGAAAAGGACACGCCAATCGCAATGCGATTCTGTGAAGTGGGACAATTGAAAGGGAGCCGGGCGACCCTTCTTGCGAAATGCGAATTAATTCCGTTTTCACCCTCAAAAGCAACAATTTCTGTTGCAAAAGCGACGACGTGCAGGGGATTGACCTGTGGTCTGGTGTGAGTGATGTGCTAGGGTGACGGCAAATGGGCGATGTGGATGGCATTGCGAAAAATGTTCGCCAAAACGAGGGGTGATTGAAGAGATTTTGCAGGAAATTCAGTGAAGAGGTTTTTTTTCGTTTTTTCTTTCCCAACCATTGACCGCATGAAAGTTGACTGTAGGGGTGCTGATGCAGTAGGCGTGGTCTTTGAGGTGTGAGGGGAGTTGAATGAATTCGAGTGGGGTTTTGGTGGCAGTAAACGTGTCACTGTGTCAATTGGGTGGATTTTTTTGAATTAAGAGATGGCAGATGTTGTGTAAAGTTAAGGGCCTCCTCATTTGAGGAGGTCGGTGGATCTGCTTGTCCTGCGAGACGATCTTCTCCCTAGACTTGAAAGATCTCATTCTCTAGTCAAACTTGAAGACATATCCGCTGGAAAGCAACAAAGGTCGAAACCCAGTGGTCTCTTTCAACATTTCAAGCTTGATTGAATTTGCTTCCCATCCACCCGTCCGTCCGTCAGCAACACCAACGACTCACACATGTGACATCTGTCAGTCCCCCCCCCCTCCAGCAAACACTCGTCACGGAGCAAATTAGAAAAGAAGCAGGGGCCCAGTCCCGGGGAGAGGGTCTTTTGAAGACGAGCATTATTCCATCGAAAATAGGATATGCAAATTTCCACACTCAGATACTCGTGTGTCGTAGCGCCCTGCACAGCGAATGAAATGAGGTTCGAAGAACATGTGATGCTGTGTGTGAGTTGAGAATTTGTCACAATGTGTCTACGGAGGACCGCTTTCAGGCGGACAAATTGTATCTGCTCCAAGGGCGAAATTCCTTTCATCCGGCAGCTCTTTCTTTGCGTATTGAGTGCACACACTCGGCTCGCATTTATTCATCAGTTTTGGCGAAGGGAGACGTACCGGAATTGCTTATGATGCGCAAAGCCATCAGAATGGGGAATGAAATTGTACGCGAGTGTGTGGAGGAGTGTTTCTTTTGGCCTCGTCCTTTTTGCTCGTTCCATGTTTATTTTCCAGCCGTGCGTTTTCGTTGCGCAAAGAGGTAGCGCCTCATGAGGTTGTCTCGTGAGGGTGCCCTGCAGGCGGACGACATGTCGATTGTGGCTGCTTTCGCCTCCAGACCGCCCGCCAAAGATGGAAAATTCTCATTTGGCATTTGAGTTTCCCAGCGAAATCATCTATCAAGCGAGTGAATGGCGGGGCCCCGGGGCGGACAACGCACAACCCTTCAACCATGTGTATTCGCGCCGCTGGAGGTGAAATCCTTTTGTGCGAAATTGAACTCGGATCCTTAGCGGGAGCTGTTCGCAAATTCAGCACGTGTAACGCGAAATTCGTGTATCTGTCGTCCTTGTCAAAATAATGTACTCCTCCAGGGAGAGGCGAGGGACGTGGAGACTTGTGGGTGGTTGGCTTTCGAAACCCTTCTTCATCTCGTCGCTCGTCGGTCGTCGGTCTTCTACAACTTCTGCTGAAGGGAATTCAATTTATTCACATGCGCGCTTAGAAAATATCAATTTCCCAGCAGTAAAACGAGCGAACGAAGAAAAAAAAAGGATAAGACATCTCCGCGCGTTCCCTTGTCGACACCCTCAGGGAGGGTGAGGCGGCAACATGAATGTAATATTTTTTGTCAGCTTCTAGAATAAAGTTTATGTATACACACTCGCACACACACACACAGAAACCCACTCCCCTGGCAGATACAAGGCGCTATCTTCTCGCGAAAAAAAAACGAAAACGACGAGATGCATAGTACCTGAGGACATAAAAATCTTCATAGCTCACACACCCCGTCCCACTTCAAACCCGATCTTCAATTTGAATGCAAAAACCGAACATAAAAAAGGATAATAATAAAAAGGAAAGGAATACTGTGTAGTATGGAAGACGAACGCACAGGAATAAATAGAGCGAAGGATGCCAGATGAGAGCGAATGGTTGGGAAGCTGACGACGACCGTGGCTTGGCAGAGGGTGGTAGGTGGGATGAAAAAGGATTTTCTAACAAGATGAACGAATTTATTTCGCAAATGGATGTCGCATTTCCTTTTTGTCACTTACTGTTTGATATTAAGTCCCCTTTCTTTATTGCCACGGGTTTCGTTTTGCGTTTGCGTTTTTTTTTTCCATTTTGCAGCCGCTTCCTGGGACCACCATCCATCCATCTGTGATCCATCTCCATCTCACTTCGGGAGTGAGCACACACATTCAAACACGCTGCCATTTCCACCGATTTATCGACTCCTGGTGTGAGTTTTGAATTTCATTTCATCCCGAAATGTGTGTGTATGGGGATACACACGTATAACTGAATTATAAGATGGGCGTAGTCACGAAATCCTATTCTCCTGTGGGGGGGGGGGGGGAGTGTATGTTGACTTTTGGTTTTTCTCCCTTTCAAAGGAGCTTAGGTCCTTGGTGAGCATTTCGAGGAGTCATTTTCCTTAGAAATAAAAACGAAAATTTGGGGGGAACCCGAGCAGAAATTAAATCTACAAGTGCCGAGAATTTGGGGCAATCCAATCACCGTTGACAGAGATTCGAGGTTAAGTAGTGATGGCAAGTTGAAGTTTCAAAATTCAATTAAAGCGAACGAGACTATTGCGTGCATTCGAGTTGGGGCGATGTTTGTGATTTCTTTGAAATTTGAGTTGGAGCTCAGAGACTCGGAGCGTCAATGGGTAGGTAGGACTGAATTTTTCGATGAATTATATCTTCAGATGATTTAAGTATAAACGCACTGCGACGACATTGTATTCGAGTGGCGGTGAAGGTATTTGTAGTTCATTTCCCTGGAACACTCTGATTAGATTTGAGATGTTAAGATTTGGATTGTTTTGCGGAGTAAATTGCCCTTGAATGAACCCTCTTGACAAAGATCACATACATAAGGATATTTTTGAACGGAGATTTGTTTTCAAACTTTGATGAAAGGGACAAAGAATTTCATCATCGGTCTATCTGAAGCGAATTTCAAATTGCTAGAAGCCTAGAACCTTAAGTTGACACAACTCCTTTAAGCCTGAAAGCCGCCAGTTTCAGCTGTCAAGTGATTTATTTTGCCATGAACAGACTGACGGCTGAACAACCCTTTCAAATTGTGCGGATTTTGCCCAGAATAAGATTGCCGTTGATCCCAATTCTCATGAGCGAATTTTGTTTAGCCATGAAGCTCACTATTGGAGTGATGATAATCCTCAAGGGTATGTTGAGACACAGTTAAAGCCAAAAAAAAAAACCGACTGTTTGGTCTGCTTTATGGGTTGGTGGAAGAATTGGTTCGTTCTTCTTTAAAAACGGTGATGGTCGGAACGTTGCAGTCAATGGTGACGGCTCTATGATGACATGACTTTATGATTACTGACTTTTCGTTCATCAATTAAACAACCACGATATGAAGAAGCTGTGGCTTTAGCAAGATGACGCAGCATGTCACACAGGTCGTGTCACAATTGATTCATTAAAGAAAGCGTTTGGTAACCGCATAGTTTCAGGCAACACTCAAGCGCCTCTTGATGCCGCTTGATTATTTTCAGAGTCGACAGCCGCGGACGCTCGCTACTCAACGCCGACAGCTTGCAATTTGTTTGTACTTTTGGGTATCACAGCCGTTTTGGAGTACCCTGTCTAAACCTCGCTTCTTCAGTAACCACAGGAGGGGGTGACGGAGGTTAGACCCGTGAAAATTTGTTGTAAAAATTTGGAAATCAAAATTCGAACCCCAGCTATAGGAGATAACGCACCTTCTAAGAAAGATGTGATGGTCACAGAAAATGTATAATTCCAAGAGATTGAGTAAAAAAGGTAAAATCCCAATTCTTATGTTATAGATCTCTCTATCAAAGATATGTTTACCATACGTTTACGTCAGCACTTGAAAATAAGAAGAATCGTCGTGGAATTTCGGTTCACACATTTAAAGTAAACATACTCATCAAAGGCGCTGATTGGGCATAAGGAAACGAACGCACACAGACGACAACAACACAATGCCATCGAAGCGATATCACCAAAGACTAGGGCTTAGCTTCGTCAACACATTCTCGTATTACGTGTGGCTTGTTTTCTTACGAGTAAAAGGGACCTACAGTTTATTACCGAGTCCAAACGGCGATAGAGCTATTTAAAAGTTGCCAGCATGTCCAAGAGGTAGATGCCGTGAAAAAAAATTGATGTTCAACATTTTAGTCCAGAAATTGAATTTAAGGCTTCCGTCGGATACTTGGAAACACTTACCCACTGCTCCACTTTTCGGTACTCAAATGTACATTTATATATTAAATAAACTATTAATTATTCTTATTATCTACAAATCTGTAGGAGATAGAAATTGTGGAAAACAACAGCCTGTACCTACTGTTTTTTTGTTTGTTTCGGAACGTCGAAAATTCCAAAAGTCTTTCTGGACACAAAGTACTCTTTGAATATATTCAGCAACTCGAAAGAAATCTCAGGTTTCAAAAAATTAATTTTTTACTTATAACTTCAATGTAAATGAATTTAAGTAGCAGATCCCAATTCTACTGTTAATGTAAAAAGAAAATTTAAACTCAAAACAAAGTATATATTTAAGCAGCACTTTGCAGAGTTTAGTTAAAGAATATAATTTAGTAAATATATTTGTTTGCTTAAATATGTTTTTCTCTTTTAAAAGTGTTTAAGGTGAAGTTTGTGGAAATCGTCTATAGTCAATGGTAAACACATCCACACATCGATCGTATTTATTTACAAACCACGGATTTTATCACAGCCCAAATTACATTACTGTTTCATTTGTTGTTAGAAATTTGTTTAAACTTCGGAAAAAATAATTTAATAATAATTATAATTGACTGGCACTACAGCCCACAAGGAACCAGGGCCCAGCTTCTACAGCAACCAATCGTGCTGTGCGTGCTTCTGTTCTCTCACGAGTAGAAGGAACCTACACCTTTTGCATGTGGGTCGACGACGCCACGGTGACGAACTTCGGAAGAACGTTTTACAAAATGAACAAAATTGTTCGATTTAGACATTTTTAACATTATTTTGGAAATACCACAATGGGATTACATACTTGGGCTCTGTCAGCGCCAACTAACAGCTTGAGCTTTGTTCTCAACATTGGCTCTGCATCAGGAGTATTGGCATATTTCCAAGTTGAAGTATACATAAATATTTCAAATACAAATCCTTTTCAGGAATTCTTTAAATTGATATTTGGCCATTGGCCAGGTGTTTTGACTATAAGCACTGATCCGCATAAGTGCTGCGAACACCATAACGATTTCATAACCAGGCGTAATTGTCTTCTGAATATTACTATTGACCAAGTGGACGACAAATGTAAATGTGAGTATAAAAGCGGGAAATGTGTAACCTGGTTATTGTGTTTAGCAACATTCTCGTAATTCACACTAAAGTTAAATTTTATAAGGGAAACAAGTTCCTTGAAACGTTAGCAATGGTATTTTATATCGGACCTACATATGTACATATTTTAAAATCAATAAGATATTAATAAGTATCAGAAAACAGTGTAAAACTTAAGTTTTTGAATAATTGTGGGTAATGTGGTCCATTTTGGAGGATTGTTACTTCACATTACAGAATTGTTGTATGGATGTCTTGTCAATTTTAAGTTTACAATTTAAAATTTCAGCCCAGCAGTACCACAAATTCAATGTTTAGTAATGGCGAAAAAACTCGAATACGATAAATAAAAATATACACCTTTTAACAAGGTTCACGGACACCACACCTAGACGTGAAACATCGAACTTCAGAGATGAAGAATTTAATTCTCTGCTAGGATAGGAGGATTCCCGTGTAATAAGAATAACAAATTTTAAATTCCTCCAGAAGAAAAAATTCTAGTTTCCACATAACCAGACCCCAAACTCATTTGAGTTTGTCTTCGAATTCCTAAAGCTTATTTCTTTTTGAGTGGCACCGATCCTTAAGATGTTCCATTGGACATTTTGAATAGCTCCCATGTACATTTCTCCTTAAAAAAAATTGGCATTAGGCACGTTTGTTTTATATTTATATGCCAAAGCGCACAAGTCTTGACACCACGTTTACGTCATAGATCTCATGAACACGGTTGTTTTTGCAGATCTTATAAGTTGATTCAGTCGGAGAAGCGGTTACTATTGACCCACTAGCGTGTGTTGATTTCCCAACATGTTTTTTTTTAACTACATTCTCTATACTCTGTCCTGTTGTTTCCCGTCTTAGTAATCAATTCTGTTGAACAGTTCAGTGGCCAAGGTATGTAAATAAGTCTCAAAATCCCTTCCAATTTTGAATAATTTATAATAAAGTAACAAAACCCAAAACACTCTGAGGTAAGCTTAAAAAAACGCATTGCCAAAAAAATTTTACAACCACAAATTTTTTGAAGAATATCGAAAGTCAGCTCACACTCGCCTGAAGTGAAAATAATGCTGGGAAGGACCTTTCTCAGAGTTCAAGCTGATCAGAGTAATTTGTTTTAAATGTGCGTATTCGCCACTGCGTGTGTCTGTATACTGACTCTTACACACCGAGTACCCTCTATTAAATTTTTGCGTTAGCTAAGTTTTCTTCTTATAGTCAAAATTACACTTCATTACTTTTTCTAAGTTCTTACCCAAGTCTTGTCCACTTGGCAGTTCAATTCCTTGTCCAAATCTTCATCCAAGTTTAGTTTAGTCATCATCCCCTCGCCAACATCACACTTAAACCCATTCGTACAACCTTCCATTTTCTACTTGTATTCCCCCTTTCCACTCTCATCCCTCATTCACTTAAGACCCAATTAAAGCAAAACAAAGTCAACGTTTCATAAGCTCAAAATCAAAATAAGGTTTTTCTCTTCAATTATCATTCCTCACTGTTCATAGATTCTCGCGAAGTTGTTAACTTAAAAATTCAATTCCTCTCAGGAATTCACCACGTTTCAGAAAAAATTTCTCAAACAAAATCACCACACCAATAAATCAACAAATGCCAAAGCAAATATAACACATAAATTCATACACCCCCAACCAAATGAATTACTCCCAAAACAATCTCCTCCATCCACATTCATTACCAGCTCATCACAAAAGCCTTTGAATTCCTCACCCAAATTCCGAATTCCCACTTTCACTGCCTGCTCGCACAGCAATTGTGCCATTTCCTCCATTCATTCATTCAAGTCAGTGCCCTCGCTTGTTTCAAAGTTAAATAATCTTCCGGCGCCCAAAATCATCAACATCTTGCCATTACGTCATAATTAAATACCCAGACATTCCCAATGACGACGAACGTGGCAGCACAGCAGAGGAAGACGTTCGACTAGGTCAGGGTCTCTAAATTGTGCACACACCCACGGCCCTGGCATCATTACCTTCTCGGGGAATCCCTCGCGCAGCTACACTAGACGTTCCCTGCCTCTGACTCGCCGCCTCATTGCTATACTTGTAATTATGTGAATAATCATAATGTATATAACAGTACCGTTATTTAATAACAACGCCGCCAGCGAAACGCAAGGGAAAGAGGAACGCAAAGTCGAAAGAAAAGAAATAAGAAATCCACTCGCATAAGGATGCGACTACGAAGGAGACACGGCGGAGAGGAGAGCAGAAATTAGCCCTCTCCCCAACTACACGCCACCACCAATACAATTGCACAGCATACAGGCGCACCCAGCGCACAGAGAAACTTCATCAAGTCTCGACCTCGACCTCCGCGCTCCACCCAGAGAGCACCGGCTTATTAGCGAAGAAAGTGGAACGGCACACAAAAAACAAAAAGGAGACGATGATTGCGGCACGTCTTGGCGCCATTAAAACCGACATCGTCCCCCCGAAGGAGCCAACTTCCACACACTCTCACCCACGCACATACAACCAGCGAGCAGGCGAAGCTAATGGGGCCGCCGCCACCACCGCCGCCGTCGAAAGGAAAGGAAAAATCATTAGCAAAGGGAAAAGCGGAAAAGAAAATCAAGCAGAATAATTGCCGGCGAATTCGCGTCTTCTCGGCGGTGGGTGCTCGCCGGTGGGGTATTGGGTGGATGTGCAGAGGCAACAAGTGATCGGGGTGCCGTTGTAATTGCAGGCGGAAGCATTTATTTGCACGTGTGTGTGTGTGTGGAAATGGGGTCACGAAAGCTTCCCCCGCATGACGCGCTGCATAATGAAGCGCGGAGTAGTGAAAGCTTTAAGTGCTGCTCCGCACAACTAATGAGAGGAATCCAAATGAAGGCAGTCATCCTCACCCCGTTCACTGGAGTCCTTCGACGACGACGACGACGACGACGACGAACTCATTCATAAGGACAAAGATTGTGTGCCAACGACGACGCCGAGGACGTTCATTCACCGGAATTCATCTACCGGAAGTTTCCTCTTCCGCTTCCACGACTTCATTCCGTTTTTGCGCTCTTTTTTTTTTTTAATCATTTTGTTTCATGGCCAACGCACCCCCACCCCCACCACGCCGTGCCGCCGCCAGCCCATCACCCACCGCCGCACTGTTGCGCGCAGCAGAGAGGAGAAAAGAGGATAATGAATATCTAATTTGCATTTGTGGGTGTGTCTGCGAGATGCCGGAATGAAAATGAAATTAAAAACAAAAAAGCGGAAAAAAAAGAAATGAAAAGACGACCGAGGAGAGTAGGTCGAGCCGGTACAAAACTTTGTCCTTGTGGCAGAGCGCGTCTGCCGGATGCTACCGAGCAGTCGTCGAGTCTGGTGTATGCTGCCGGCTGCCCCACTCGGCGGCGGAGAGCGAGAGCGAGCAAGATGAAGGAGACTAATTCTACCCCGGTCTGGTGTAATGGCTGGATTTTAATTTTCATTTTATTTCCTCGCTCGGTCTCGGTTCTCGTCTTTGTTTATTTTATTTTCATTGCGCCATTATCTAGGTCAGGAACTTGGAGAAATTTTAATTTTTCGTAAAATTTCTTACTCTCTGCGAAAGTGAGAGTTTCCGGCTTCTGTGTGTGTGTGGGTGGGTGGGTGTGTCGATGTGGATGCCCGTTTCGGCGTCGATGACGATTGTTCGGTGGGGAGGGGGGGGGCCGGAATGGGAGGATTTAATTATTCGAGGGACACGACGACTACGAGACGAGGTGGTGTGCACTTGTTGATTGTGATTATTTTGGGCCGCCACCGCTGCCGCCGGTGATTGTTGAGTGGAAATGGCTTTGTTTTTGAAAAGGCACGTGCGGAAGGGAATTTCGTGTCATTTAACGCTGGGAATTCCCAGTGAATTTTGGTCTGGGGATAATTGGGAATTTGAGATATGAAAGATGATGGAAGGCGAATGCACTCAGTTTTTTCACATCATGAGTGACAGAAGGACTATAGGTGAAAATTGACGTGACGTAGGGTGAAATTTTAAGAAAATGTATCTTTTACGTTGATCTGTGAATATTTGTATAGTTGCCGTGCGACGGTTTAGTCGACAAAAAGTGTGTAGTTGGCGAAAAAATTCTATCAAGGTGCAGTTTCATTAAGACAATCTTGCATGCGGTGATTCAAAGGCAGACTAGCCATGACCATTGAAGCGCTTAGAATGAGAAGGAGTAAAGTGACTCTTTGGGGTTCTGAATTATGTACACATAAGCATTTAAGTCTTCCGTGTCACTAAAGGTTTAGTTTAAGGGATTATTGATGGATAACTTTGTTTGCGCCTAGTCACCTAGCTGTTGTTAGAGGAGTCACGAATATCAGACATTGACTTAAAGAAATTCAAAAAGTGTATGACAACCAATATTTGGATGCGATATCATTCGTCGTTGATCTCGGAAGTGACTGTGTATGGGACGATTCATCATGAGGTTCAATTTTTAATACACTTCTTTTGACAGATCACACGTGATTTCTATCAAACTGCTTCGTCATTTTTCTTCAGTATCGTTTGGCAAGTCATGATAGGTAGACTCACACCACAACACCGTCTTCAAATTGTTTAGCTGTGTTATGAAAATCAAAGTTCTGTGGGAATTGTTTTTTGTGCGTATTGGGGAATTTACGGTGCCAATTAGTATTACATTCCTCCTGCTTAGCCATCCTTCATTGAATCGTCAAACGCTGTCCTAAAGCTTATATCTCCTTAAATATACATATGCACCAATCATTGTGTATTTTTTTAGGAATAAACGATTTCGGGTGATATGTAAACCTCAATGACTTTTGAAGTTTTCAGACCTTGAGGCTTTGTGTAAGGGTGTCATAATTAAGGCAGTATGTAGGTTTGAAGCCGAGTGTCCTAAGCTCTACGAAGTATAGCCTTTTATATAAAAAATAAGTAAATGGAGCGCACTATACAACACACTGCACCAGGTCCTTTTGCATTGTCGAGGAGCGGAGCCCTACGAATGGTGATGTTTAATTTAATAATTGAGTGACACTACAGCCTACACGGGACCAAAGCCTAGTTCCTACAATAATTACTCGTGTTGTGCGTGCTACCGTTCTCCCACGAGTAGAAGGGACCTACAGTTTTTTGCCGACTCTGAACGGCCAGATTTGTTGTCAAATAGTGCGGATGAGGAAGCCCTTAGTCTTTTCGAGAGAAAAGTTTTGCGTGTTATTTTTGGTCTTGTTTGCGTTGATGGCATCTGGAGGAGAAGATTTAACGGCGAACTCTATGGGCTGTACAGCGATATGCGCCTAGTCAAGGGTCTCCGGAAGGCTAGGCCATGTAGAGAGTATGGACTGCTCCGCCACAAGAAGAAGAAAGAGAAGTTGTCAAATAATAACAAGAAGTGATGCCGTCAAAAAATCCAGCCAATTGGTCCTGTAGTCGATCCTAGGACATTCTGTGTGTGAGTCGATGCACGATCAACTTCGCCACTATGACGTTGTGAACTATTTGGGAATAAAGAAACGCATATGTAGATCTAACTAACTGGGTCGCTAAATCTAATTAAAAAAAAGTCTTCGAATCTGAGTCATTGGGACAACGCAAAAGAGGGCGGCCTAGGCTAAGGTGGAGCACGCAAGTGGAGAAGAACCTCAGCCAAATTGGAGTGCGAGTTGGCAGCAGCTGGCGAAAGGTCATTCTGGCTGGAGAGGCATGTTGGTTGAGGCCCAGGTCCACCCCAAATTGTAGCGCCACAAGAAGAAGAAGAAGAAGAAGAAGAAGAAGAAGAAGAAGTAATTTAAAAAAAAAAAACACTCACAATTTGCTGCCTAAAAAAAGTAACTTAGATTTTTTTATCAAGAGGTGAACGTTGTTACAAGGAAATATGGTTCTCTGTTTAAGATATTGTGCGACGTTGCCTTAAAAACTCGTCTATAGTTCAGCGAATAACACACAAAGTGGACAATGTGGATCTCAGTCAATCTCTCATAGGTAATGAAATTTGTAGTGTGAGACTCGAAATGTGTGGGTTTACTAAACTTTATTCCAACATTTTATTGTTTGTTTTCAAGAAAAATTAAAGAAGAAAAAAATGATTATTATTTTAGCGGTACGGCCAGCTTCAAGGAAGATGAAAAGGAAATCCCAGGAATTGGCCTAGTTCTTTCCCTTTTTCGTCAGCTCGCTAGTTTCGGTGTCAGCCTCCGAAAACACACTAGGAACATACATTGGAGTGTCTGCGTCTACTTCGCCGATCGTACTGCTAAACTAATAATATTTTTTTCTCTTTTTTTCTTCTTTAATTTTTCTTGTAAACAAACAATAAAATGTTCGAATAAAGTTTAGTAAACCCACACATTTCGAGCCTTACACTACAATTGGCACCCAACTTGTGGCCTAACTTTTAATGAACATCGAACTCCGGCGAAGCAACCGATTACAAGAACGGCAAAACATGCCGAATTTCACATCCGAACAATTTAATCGACTCATCTCTTATCTGTCAGTCAATAATTGCATAGTAGGCTCGTTTACGACATGCACTGCACGATTCTAGGGTGAGCACGACATCAAGAAAGTGGAAGAGTTCATATCAGCGATCACAACTTTTAAGGAGCTAGAGATAATCAGCGATGCCGATACTATCTTGGCTATGCCCATGTTGTTGCAAGACTACACTGCATCATGGTGGGTTGAAGTCAAAAATAAAGTTAAGTAAGCACACACATTTCGAGTCTCACACTACAAATTCATCATAAGGCCTACCAACGATGTCTGATAAATTAATTCATTATATTTACAATTATTGCACTTGTTTGTTTATTCTAATGCCAAGCACATCCTTTCTTCAATCTTAAAGCTAACTTCACAAATCGGATAATTCTGAGAATTTAAATAATGAATGAGTGCCGAAGATAACATTTTATTTCATTTTTGGTCGTAATTCTTTTTTCCTTCGTCCACTTGAAGTTACGTTTTGAGACAGACAGAATTCTTGCTACTCTTGAAAATTATTTAAGATCGTTTCCTTGCAGAGTGGGTGTGAGTAGAAGGCTTTAAACAGTGTGCTCTATCAGTACCAATCGCAATCTAAGGACATTTTTCTGGAAATATTCAATATTTGTTTCCTTTTCAGTTACACATTTTACAACTTGAGAGACAATCTCTTCACCTTGGTGGGAAACAGGACATTTCTGACACGTTTGACATTCTATGGATCACAGGACACTGTTGCAATGAGCACGGTGTGGTCTGATCAGAAGTGTAAGCAAGCTGTATCAGACCAGTGCGCACGAAAAAAATAAATAAGCTCTGCCTGCCACAGCCACCACAATACTCCCTCAAGGAGACCTACTGCACGTTCGTGCTGAAACAAATTTTCAGGGGCTCGTGATCTCAAGCGGGGCTAGACCAAATGTTCTAGTTAAACTGTTCCTCATTACCTGGCAGAAAGGAGTCTGGCAGAAAAATGTTCATCGCGCCAATCAGGGATTAGGTTAATATTTGAACAGTTGAATGCATGTCTCATGAATCCAGTCACGTCATCTAGTTTTCTATTACACACTAGAAAGATTAAGAAAAGCGCCATAGGCTGCCGAAATGAAGAATGCTGAAATGAATGATACAATGATGCAGGGACACGGCAACAAAGTGATTATCTCGTTTCCTACGTAACAATTATGATGTCTAAGTTGATCCCCACAACTTATCATGCATTGCATAGGTCCACAATGGGCCAGAGCCAAGCTTCTTTACAAACTGCTCGTGTTGTGGGTTCTAGTGTGCTCTCACATGAAAAGGAGACCTATAGAAGGTTGAGAAGGTTGTTTGTAGAGTTAAACTGCCAGCTGTGCATTGAGCAGTTTTATAAATGCATCGCTTATGATGGCCATGAAGAGATAACAACGGACGGAAGTAGTAAAGTTGACAGTCATTCGATGCATGCAAGTGAAGCTAGCTGCCAAAAGTTAATCTGAACTAGGAGAGCTTCTGATTTAAGGCAAATATCATCCATACAACCCGGAAGTAAATGTTAGGCCGCTCCCACACAAACACATTTTGAGAGAACTTAATGAAAGTGTATTTTTGAATTCCCCCCGCCAAAAGCCATTTCTTCAAAATGCAAATCTAATTTTTATTTTTTTTTTTCGCAGCAAAATTTTGATTCACTGTTGAATTGTGTGAAACAGTCCCTCGACATCACTCGAATCCCCACTGTCGGCTGGAGTAAAAAAGCACACAGCTCTCTGCAGCTCTCACATAATTCGCAAATCGAATTCCATTAATGTGCGTTGTGTTGGATACACTCGCGAAAAAATATTACTCTTTCATCTGCTGACAAGAATCCTCCAAAGATCCGAAGTACCGTCGCCGCTGATGTCCTTTATTGTCATCGCACCTTCCCCTCCCACCCGTCATCGATGAGAGAGAAAGAGAAGACCAAAAAAAAAACACAAAAGGATATTCCATCGTTCTGTCAATGGGAAGGCGAACCGACATGGGAAAACGAAATGCCTGTCACTTCACTGTTGCGAATTATCCTAATGCTCGATGTGTCTATAGACGTATCCATTTGAAATGAAAAGAGACACGGAGCCGAGCTAACGCATCGTAACGCAAAAATAAAATAAAATAAAATACAAGACGAAACGAAACGAATTTGATTGAAGGCTTCGCAGAAGGATGTCCTTCATCCTTGAAGGGAAACAGAACGTACATATAAATAAACAACGCATTGAGCTTTTATCGTAATAACATTTTCTACTTTGGGAATTGATAATACATCATATCCTTGAGGAGGAGCAGCAACGGCAGAGGCAGAGGCAGAGCAACAGCACAAGAACAGCCAGAGTAGCAGCGCAGGCAATGACATCAGCGCACAGAATATTGGATTTGACATTAGCATAATTTACTTCGATACGTGTCAATCTGCCTGTGACGTCTCCTCTTCCGTTGAGTCCTACGAACAGCACCCCCCCCTCCTGCCCACCTACGTTGAGGAAAGGTAGGATGGGGCACTGGCGTGTGCATGTGTATCATTTACAAATTACTCACATTGACAAATCCATCGAATTCTTCAAATTCAAATTGACAACGGAGTGGCACATCAAAAAGGACCATCAATTTGATATCCGTAACGTGAAAAGGATCCCAAAGTGTCCTTGAAAGGCGCTCTCCTTGGACCGATTCAGAGGCGATGTCTTCACGTCACACTTGGATCCTGTGAATCTGTAGGCATACGCTGTAAGTGTACGTAGTTAAATTATCCCTTCTTATCGCCAGGAAGAAGGAGTAGATCCGATCCTTGACTGTCTGCGGGGGAGGATATAAAAACCGTCACACACACCCACACACCATGGCATCGACTATCGCGAAATGGCGTGTCATTAAAAGAAAGCGACAACTAGGAGTGAAGTGTTTTCCTTTTCCAAAAGGGCTGAACCCACACTCCACAACCACCCACTGCACCCCAGCCCCCAGTGATGCTGGGGTGTCGCCTGAAAGAGGTGGGACCCGCCGAGTCGAATTATCGCAAAATGGATGTGATATCTTGTATCCGTAATTTCTTTGAGCCAGGATAACGTGAAACATGCTACCCCCCCACCACCACCCATAAATATATATGTGTGCGCGTGTGTGTTTGTGTGTTTTGTCATGTTTTAAATGCGTCAAAAATCATCCGGTGTAATGATGATGATGACACTTTGCGTGCTTAGCGTGGTAATGCACGTCTATGTAGACCAAAATCTTTGCATACATAAATCGAAAGTACATACGTATGTGTACGCTACCTTGTATACACTTTCACATTCATGCACAAGTTCCCGTCCGTCCTTAAGTGAACGCTCCTCCCTCGCTCGCTGCTGAATGGAGAGGCGTTCAAATGGAATGTCAATGAGCTCGAGCAAATGTCTTGTGCTTATCCCAATATGGATTCCAATTTTGGATGTCCTCAGAAATGGGACTTCAATCCGAGCGAGGAGCGACATGTACACAAGTGTATCCATAATGGGAATGCGATTTAAGTTTACGTGATTATTTCCTTGAATGCGACAACACTGCTTTGAATAGTTTGAATTCCAAAATCGGACTGTACTGGAGGGGGGAGGGGGGGTTTAGAAGGGTGGAGAGCGCAAATTGTCGCATGAGGACCTCCCGAAGTTTTGAAAATTCGAACTGTGTTCAAATTTGTTCTGGCCAAAAGCATACAAAAATTAACAAAATGCCAATAAGTTCCGACTGCATTGAGTGTTTGGTTACTTTAGTTTCGAAAACCGTTAAAGAGCCAAGAATTTTCAAGAAATTAGAGAACTTCGCTTGTACCGCTGATCCTAATTTAAGTTTCTACAAAAATCCATTGCATTCAGACGGTGAAAAGCTTCGTTTTTACATTTTTGCCGGTTTTCAAAATTCATTAGAATTGAAAACAAAAACAAAATGTCGACAACTGAGAGTTTATTTTTAAATGTACCAAACCTTGTAAGGCTGTGGCACTAGCTAACGAATGTCTCTAAGGATACAAGGGGCTGGAACTTCGGACAAGAGTCCACTAACACACAATGTCAAGCTCAAAATTTACGGTGAAAGTAATGCTGTTTGTTGACTCCTTCAGGACATCGGAAACAGCAAGGAATCCACGTATTTATGACTCGCGTCGTTGGAGGATAAAGTCCTGAAAACCCTTATATACCAAATCATCAAAATCTCGAAACACCAAAAATTCTGAAATGCCTGGACACCCGAAATGTTCAAAGATCTCAAAATGCACACATATCCCGAAGTCTTTTTTCAAAACCGAAATTTTGAATGAAACAATTATTGGAAGTAGGCATGAGGAACACGCAAGCTAAGGGACGCTGCAGGACTTGGAGTAAGTTCGATGTGGGTGCTGAATTTGTGAGCATCACAATTTCGAGGTTTCTTGTCTTTCGTTATTTTGGGTTTCAAAACTTTGTCTCCTCACATTGAAAGCGGCATTCACGGTATCGAGGAAAGGACGACAGGGTGCCCTTACTCAGGTTCAGATCCTGAATGCGTCGCCAACTAAAATGAGGAAGCAAAACTTAATACATTGTTTTTGAACCACACGATTTTCAAGCCATGTTTCAAAAATAATTTCGTGGAATGCGTGTAATCACTTTCAGACACTCGGAAACTTTCCATATCATTACCGTCATATTAATAATACTCAATTTCTCTTCTAATGTCCCCCCCAAAACAGCACCCTACTCCAGGAATCATAAGAACAAAAAAAAAATCCTCTTTCCATTTCGGCCAATCTCATTCACACCCTGTCCGTGGAAATCTCGTTCCATTTCAGCACGCGGAAGCAGACATTTTTTTTGGCAGATTTACTGCATATTGGTTCGGTGTCAAGTGCACACGCGATAACCCCGACCGAGGACGAACACCGAAATCCTACGCGGAGCAAAGGCCAATTCCATGGCCAAATGCAAAGATTTATGTCTGTCATTTGTTCGCTCTGCACTCGGGATGCCGGTTCGCTTTTGTTTTACCCACTAAAGGATTTTCCACGCGGTTGCGACGACGACGACGACTCCTTTTTCATATCCTTGAGAGAAATTGAAACAATTTTCAAAGATAGAAAACGAGAAAAAATCCGAGAGGTCGCACTTTAGCAAGCAGCCCTACAGCTCGGTCTCGCTCTCACTTGGCCCGCATTCTGGGGACGGGAATCTGACGGGATTGTCATTTAAATTTATCCACTCGCAGGGTATAAGGCATAACGAAAGCAAATGACTTTTGTTCTCCCTGGCTGGCAGGGGGACGCGCAACAGAAGGAGAACTCTAAATCCGAACTGGGTAACGAGCCCGAGCGACAGCAGTGCAGCGCAGTGAGACGGGGCAGGATGCCAGTGCCACAACTGCCAGCGATGCCAGTTAATTTGCATACGTTGTGCAAAAAGGATGCCAGATTTGCAATAACATAAAGAACTTACCCGCGAGATCAGCCCAGGATCGGAGGGGTGAAATCCAATCCGACGCACGGTGAGAGAGAGAGAGCGAGTGTGCAAATTAATCATTCCAACAGGCTGGCTGTCTGATTTGCATAAGCTTCAATTACCCATCGATGTGTGCGTATGTTCTAGCAGGAGTGTACAATGTCCTTGTTAACATTTTCTCCGATTTATGTTTCCCACCTGGATCGGGATCAAATATTTGCCAGCTATCGTCTGTAGATCGGTTGTGCCGCATGTAAATTTACTTGTGGCAAGGATAAAGGAATCTTGGTGAACCCTTTCATGGAGTTCGATGACGACGACGACGACGACGACGTCAGCGACCCGTGTGATTTGTGCCGGAGCTGTACATAGACGTCAATATTCTGTATGCCAGTCAATGGCGCTCGAACTAATACAAACGTCAATCGTGCACGCAACCCACCCCTGCACACACGGAGAACGTACGTTTTACACTCCTGTCCTGTTATTTGATTTGCAAAACTGAAGGAGGAAAAAGAAGGGAATCCAACCCGTGCCCAGAGTGTACACATATCCTTCGATTTATTGTACGGTTTTGGTGGTAGTGTACATACCCAGCCTGCCCACACCCCCGCGGCGGCAGCGTCACAATCCTGCGACATAATTTTCCAGGTTGAAGGATTTTCCTTGAAATGCTATTGAAGGATTGAGTGTATTATTTTGCTCTTTGTACTACGACGACGACCAGAACGACTCGTGTACATGCACACAACTGAGTTTCGATTGCCACTGGAGGGGGAGGAACAACGAGTGCCGACATTTTGAATTTGCTTGTCTAGTTGTTTTTCTTTTCATTTTGCAGGAAGACGGATCGGGATTGGCTTTTTCACGTATGCACAAAGGTTGCGGTGGGTACTTGTTGTAGGGACCGATTGCTAATTTCGTCTTCGACGTCGTCGTCATAGTCGTCGTCGTCGTTGTTTCTGCGGTTCCAGAGCATGTGTGTTGGGAATGGATGTGCCTTGCTGTGCTGGTCGACGATTGATGGTTTATCGTGGATTGCATGTTGGTTTAAGGATTTTTTTTCCTTGATTTTTTGACAACTACGTCTCGAGGTTCTGTTTAAAATTTAATGAGACTGAGAATTGGAATGGGTGAGTTAAAGATATGAGCAAAACGCTTTCCTTGTGATGGGAAAGACGCAAGGAAAGGCAACACCTGGTAAGGAATTCATGACTTTCAAGTTTTCTGGAAGTCTTACCGTTGACTTAAAAAATCGAGACCATGATGCAGATGTGCGAACAAATCATACAGAGTACCTTCCTTGAAAACTCTGATTTGAGTATTTTTGATGAAGTATCAAGAAAAGATATTCCGTAGAAGCACTTTAACTATTTATAGTAGACCCTAGATTTTTTAAAATTAATACCTAATTTGAAACCTCTTCTTAAACCTAATTTTAACCACATTAGGGATGAAAAAAATAATAGCAAAATACGTTGTAAGCGTGTTTTCAAGTGTCGCTATTGTGAACACATTTGTGCAGAATTCGCAGCAAATTGTTAATATCGTAGAAATGTAGGAAAAAACATGCTCAAGAGTGCCTATAGGCTTTTCTGAACCTCAACTTGTCCAAATAATTCTTGATTTTGGCGCAGTTTCATCATTCTTTATAACAATTAGAACGTAAAGAAATATTAATAAAATTCGAGTCTGAGACGTGGTTGGTTATCAGCTCTATTTACCCGCACATGTAAGGTCTAAATTATGACCCAAAATTGAAAATTCGAAAAACTGGTGTACACTTCGAAAACGCTCCTAAAAATGAAGTGGTGATATTATGTAAATGTAATGTAAATTTTGTACAATTTACATTCGCTTGCATACCCGGTAACGGGTAGCGGTAAGGGGATCTTTTTTTAATGACAAGTTTCATTTTTTTCTTATTCTTTATGGGTTTTATGACTAATGTAATAAAAATGTTGTGCAATAAATATGAGGCGCCTGTCTGACCACAGGAGAGATAATTTTTTTTTGTTGGATGTTGATGTACACTGAACTGGAGCTGAAAAAATAACTAGGATTATAGTGACAAGGTCGCACAGTGCTGTAAAGATTAGAACGTAGATAAGAAACAGTAATAAAATTCGTGCTGAAGGCAAGGTTTGTTATCCCCTCTTTTTACGGTCTTAAATATATAGGTGTAAATTATGACTCAAATTTAATTATTATTACAAAGAAGCAATTTTTTTCTAAATTACTCAATTGTTGCTTAAGAATTGATCGGATACTCGGATCACCATTCAATAACAGTGAAACCAAGTCAGACAAAATAAATAATGAACAAATGAAATCAACTCAATTTTAGCACGGTGCAAATTAATTCGGTCGTGAGAGGATTAAGGTTCGTTAGGAAATCTGTTTTTATGACTTTTCTTATTGCATATACGAAAAAGTAATATTTATTTTTTCTTGTTGTATTATGACATTTAATAAATTGAGACAACAATTATTAGCAACACTTTTCTTCACCAAAAACATTTTGTCTTATAGACACTAATGCTCTTCGACTGCAGAACTTCATTTTTGATTATATGCATAGAACCAGCTACGGTAACTGTAGAACATCTTTGCAACGAAAAACATAGTGAAGGAGTTAATTTGGTGTTTCTTGTCTATTTCTATTTGTTGAGTCGGTAGACGATTCTTAGTCACGCAACCGACATCTGATGTGTAAAGCGACACTGCAAATTAAAATGCACCGTTCTGTGTACCCAGTGATTGATAAAACCAGAATTTGAAAAATGAAACTAATTGCTAAAATCTACATCCCTTATTTCAACAAGTTTTAAAATTGGTTGGCACCTCATCCTGGAACGAACCGTGGCCTATTTGGGACAGCGTGCTCTTTATAGTTTTACATCGAAATTTGAGAAGCCTTTCATAGACAATTAATGAGTAGTCTTTAATTATTGGAACTATAATAACACGAAAGTAGTGTTGATATGAAAAAAAGGCCAATATATTTAGTCTGAAATCGAAATTGAGACTTTCAGCTGTACCCTCTACTGCATAGTGGACACAAGTACACTACAACTTATCTACACAGGTGCAAAAATTAATGCAATTAGCATCCAACAGCATTGTTTCTCATTTTGTTAGCATGTAACCATATGAGTATTTACAAAATCGTACAAAGAAAGCAAAAAAGAAGCAACAAAGACAATAAATGGAATAAATTAAGTTATTGTTTGGAGCCCACTGTCGATAAAAAATATCCTAACATAAGACTTCAAATTACAGTCTAGTGTCTTTCCATTCGACAATCGATATCTTGCGGTATCAGAAAAAAAAAAAAAACAAATTCGTTCTTGCTGAGGATCTTCAACAAGTACAGGAACTTTCAGTGTCAGATATTTTTTTCTGCTCAAAATGGTAATTTTTAAGTACATAGCAGTCTTATATACAGTAATGACCGTGGTTAGCTTAGAGCACTTGTTAAGTGTCAGTAAGTTAGAATAAAGAACAAAAGATTAGATTAATAAGTTAGATTAAGTATTTTTTGTCTAGCACGTAAGAAAAAAAAATTGGAAAAATTAATCAAAAATGTATTGAAAGCTGAAACTAACTATAGCATGACTTTATGGCATACTATGACGCCATATACTAGATTCCGTACAGGAATATTTATTTCAATCAAGGGCCAAGAAAAATTTGTAAACTTTTCCAGTCCTTGTTTCGAACAAGTATTTTTTTAAAGTCAAAGTATTTTTTTTAATTTCTAGCAGATGGAAATTATATTTTCTTTTCAGTTGTAATAGCTACCAATATTTGCTCATTATTTTATAAAAGATTTCAAATTTGGAAAATATACACTTTAGTAGAGGAGTGAAAAACTGAAAGAGATGTATAAGAATCATTGACGTTCAATTCAAAATATGAATTGTGAACTCAAAAGGCAAACAAAAAATGTTCAAATCCACACCAACAAAGCCCTTATGCTTCAGAGATCTGCAAACAATCATTTTGCCCCTAGACTCCTTAGAAAAATTCTGGCTGGATTTCGAAATCAAATAAAAGTACTCAATTGATGGAAGAAGAACAATGATTGAACTTAAGATATGACTAACATCATGTGTTCCATTTATTCTGTATGTAGGTTCACTTATTTCGTTTGGAACATATTTGAAGGAAAGTAAATAATTATCTGTGTTTCTGGAGCTGATTAAAGGACATCGCAACAAAGAAAGTAGTGGGGAATCACTTTCATTTATGTTCACCTCATGCGAAAAACAGACAAACAAGTTTGAAGATAATTTTGTTTTCCAGAGGCAGAAATATGACACATCCCAATTAAATTCACTTTCATCAAATTCCAGAGAGGAATATTAATAGAACGAAACTTATTTTCCAAAATTTTACCATAAATTGTAAGATGTATAAATGAAAAAAATTATAAACAATGTTGATGTAAATGATTCTGGCAATTTTAATGGAATTTCTAAAACTAAAATTTCCACCCAAGACTGTACTTTAAAGGAGAATAAGTGGTTAAGTGCACTTAAAACCAAGAGAGATTTAAATTTACGCAATTTATTTCAATTTCAAGTGTGAAGGCTTACAAAAATTAATTCGCAAGGGCAGCTTTGTTATATTTTTTGTAAGGTAAAATATGACACACTCTAATGATATACATAACTCCAATTCAATGTATTCCTTTAATTTTTTTTTTTTAAACTTGCACTCAGAGTCAAAAAAAAAAGCTTTGGGCAATAGGAGCTGAATGGAAGCTAGTGTTTTTTTCTTTTCTTTCGGAAAATTCAAAAAATTGTTTTATTTAGTATCAGGAACAACTTTTTATGAACTAACGAAAATTGAAACTTAATAAATTTATAAAGAACAAAGTCGAATTAGGATAAGACTCAATTTTTAAAATAGAGTGCCACAACATTGAAAAAATTCAAAGGGGTTATTACACTTCACTCTCAAAATAGGTACACTCTTCGAAACATCTTAAAATAATTATAAACTCCGTGAATTAGGAATTCTGGAAATTGAAAAAAAATATTTTCACTAAATTTTAAATAATTTCCATAAAAATCGTATATCCTCATAAAAGCCGAAGTCAGTATAAGAACATACTTTATTTTATGTCTTTATACGAAAAATTTTAATTAATTCAAATGCTCTGACGTTGCAAAAGAAGAAATAAGAATTTCGAATATCCTCCTTAATGACAAACTAAATAAATGACGCGAACTTAACGCATTTTAAAATTGAAAAACAGGGGCAACTTGTGTATGGACCAAAATCACTTGTGCTAAAAATTCATGAGAATTTCATGTGATTTCTATGGTCTATACTGCCTTCTAATAAATATAAATGTCTCTCTCAAATGTTCGATAAAATTCCATTTCAATCAATTTGAAGATATTTTTAACCAACAGTCGTCAAAAATTCACTTGCACACAAGTTTAACGAAAACTCCACCTCAACAGAATTGAAACCCTTCCCATTATAACTTTAACTCCTTCAAATCCACGAAAATGCAAACATTTCCGAAACAATTTTAATTTATGCGAACTTTCCACAAATCCCTCATTCAAAGTGCATCCACTAGAAAAAATTTGCAAATAAGCTCTTAACAAGATCCTTAACAACGATCCAAACCAACGAGGCATACAACTACAACCACTCACAGCCACTTAAACAGCGAAATTGCAAATTCCGAAAAAAGACCGCAGGACTTCAGATCCCTACAATCACCCTCTGCACTCTGCTCTAGCTCATCACTAACGTGCAAATGCCATCAAAAGCAGACGAGCAATGTAAATTAAAAAAAAAAAACTAAATTATATCCCCTCACGCATAATCCTCGAATATGCAAATGACTGAAGAAAAAAAAAACGCCACACACACGTTTGAAAAAAAAAAAAGGATTCAATCACCACCACCGGGTACCAAGTCCGTAACGAATCGGAAAATTTTCATAAATTCCACGAGAACATCCTGAACTATTGTTCCACGCACACCTTTCGACTCAATTTGCATATTCCGACATATCACGAGCAGTCATAGGGTTACTTGCATGCATGCTGATTAACATAAATATCCTAGTGCTCGTTGAGCATCTGCTTTTTTGGCAAACGCAAGCTCCTACCGCTACTACCCCCGGCCACGGGATTAATATGTTAATGAGTTAATTCTCTGGGCAGAGGCAGAGCTCTGCGAGTGAAAACTCTCTGAATAGGGAATAGTATGTCACGGCCAAGGACATCGCGCAAATACACACAGACGAGCACAGCAGCAACAGACGCACACACCGCCGAGGGAATCCCTATCAAATGAATTCCTAATTAAAATGGAATGTTCGAAGCGAAAATGAGTTCAGACGCTCAGTGTTCAATTAGCCGCTTAACGAAGACGACGACACGACGTTTCTTTGATTTTTGTTGATTTTCTTTCTTATTTTTTTATTTCACTCACCTGATGGATAAATTTTATTTAACACTAGTCACCACGGAACCGGTTTTAATTTTTTTTTTGCAATCACGAAGTCGAAGAAATTGTGGCAGAAGAGAATGAAAAAACGGAAAAAAAGTCAGAAGTCTTAAGGTAGTGTGTCCAATCCGTAACGCGTCAACTTAAGGAATGACGGGTAGTATCCTAAATCGTGTAGAAGGAAATTCCAGTGTAAATTTCGGGCAACGAACAAACTCAAAGATACACTCGTACTCGTACACGGCTGCGTATCTCTCACGGAGCAAACCAAAAAAAAAAAAATTGAAAAACTCGAAAACACACGAAACGAATAAACGCCGAAAAAAAAATTCGATAAAGTGCCACCAAGTTTCTCGGTGGAGTTGTTCTCGTCTTCGATCGGCTCACAAGGATACAACAGTCTGGCTGGTGGTTGCTTTCGTGGGCAAAGCTTGCAAGTCAAGCAATCAACTGCTACTGCCAGTTGAAAATCGTCGTTGTCGTCCTCGCTGCTGCTGCTGCTGGTGCTGCTGCCGTGGTCGAGTTCTCGGGCTCTTCTTCGTGCCGCCACCCCACACACACAAAATGGGTGATGATGGTGGCGTATAGTATACAAATGTGTCATATCGCGTCGGAGGATGAGGAGACGACCGAGCGATGCTGTCGTGCGCGAACTCAGTGGCGGCAAACGAGGACGAAGAAAAGGAAAAAAAAAAAGAATTCAAATTGAGGAAAAAGAACAGAAAAAAAGTGGGAAGCGAAACAAAATGAGAAGAAATGGGAAAACACTTGAAAAGCATGACAAAAGTCATCCCCAAACGAAATTCGCTGCCGTCGTCGTTGTCGTTCATCCACCCCCGTCCATACATAGCATTGTTTTCGAGGGTGAATATCTCTCTTGTCGTTCTGCGTTCGTGTCGGTTCAAAGGAGTAAGGAGCTGCCGTCTCTTCCCGTACTCCGCTGCAGCGCTCAATAAGCTTCAACTTGCGTAGCACAAGCGAAAATCCAACACAAGCAGAGAAGACGGCGGAACTCTACAGAACCCCCTCCAGGGCAGTGACAGTGAAACAGAAGCTTCGCTGTCGGTAGCCGAAGTGACACAAACAGGGACACCAGTAAGTAAGTAAGGAGGCGGTGTGGCAGTGTGTACTGTACGAGTGAAAGCAATGCACGAAAGGGGATAGTTTCCCGCCTCCACTTGGTCGATTTATGGGGGTGGCAGGGGCGATGGTGGGGAAGGATGGTGGTGGTGGTGGTGGGTTGTTTTTTATGTCTATCTTTTGTTTCTCTCTTTCTGTCTTTCGCCCTACGCTAGGATGTTTTCCTTTTGGCATCGGTTCGCTGACAAAAATTGTTACTGTTCCATTTATTAAGAATTTATAGCCTCGCATGGCTGTCGTCGGGAGGGGGTGGGTGTGTGGGGATGGATGTGGGAATGTGTGCGATGGCTGTTGACTTCCTTTCCATCCATCGCACCAATACACTGGCGAGCGTTAAGGAGGAGAAATGCGAAAAAGGACAAAAAGAAGGAATCGCTTAAAAAGGGGAATTCCTAATGCAAATTTACTACAACGACGGGGCTACCCCTTACGCGGCGGGTTGGTGGGTGGTTGGGTGGCGGTCGTTTGAGTTCGAGTGGCGGATTTCTTTTTCGGTGGCTTCTTGTTTTTTGTCCTTTTCGTTGTCGTCGTGTCGGCTGCTCGTGTGTGCCCTTTTCAGCAGTGAGAGAGCCCTCCGCGGGGACGGGGGCAGCGACGCGACGAGGGGCGGCGGAGTGAAATTTTGAGTTATGCGTGCGATATGCGAACGTTTTAAACGATGGCGCTTTTTTTTTGTTCTTTATGGCGATGAGTGTGGATGGATGGATGGTGTTTGTGGGGGTGGGTGGGTTGGGAACCCTTTTACTGTGCCGTTGGCCTTATCACTATTTCACATTCGTTTTGTGTGTTTTTTTTTGCTAACGTCATTTATTTTTGGTGTTGTTGATGTTGGTGTTGTACTATTTGATTACTTATCCTTTATAGAGCATCGGATGGATGCGAGGTGGATGGTATTAGGGGTGGCCTGCTGGGTGCTGGATGCTGGAAGACAGGCGTATAAACGATGGGATGACTGATGAATGAGGAAGGAACTCTGCTGGTTTGGGGGTGTTATGTGTACCACACGTATCGTGATGGCGTTTTTTTTTTTGCTTTTCGAAAAAAATCTATATCCGGAACTAATTTACATGGCACACAGTGCTGGATCCATTGGATTGGGAGTGAGGGTCGATGGGGTTTCCTTTTCTAAGTCTGGGGTTGACATTTTGCCAAAGACTGTGTTCGGAATGACATTTTGGCGAGGGTGGTTCGATGACGACGTTCGAGGTAATAGGGCAATCTATCGCTTGTTTCGAATTTGTTCACATTTTGTTGGGTGGCGATGTAGTCGAATATGGATACACTGGGAGATTACACTTAACTTTACTTTGATCATAGCCATACAGCCGAGAAGCGAGATGGGAGACTGAGGACTGGGAGATTACTGCGGGCGATTAGAAGGACGTCGATTGACATTTAGTGGGACGAACTATTAAAGGCTTAGAGGGATTTGAACAAAATGTCAGTGGATACAGATGACATATTTGGGTTAACTCAAATGTCCTTTAAAAGGTAATTGCACTGAAAAACGGGTAATTTTGAATGCCATGACATAAATTTAAAGTGGAGATCGACTGATGAATGTTGTTGCCTATGCCCATCAGATAGTACTTCCTGGTGGCCAAGGGCTTTGAGGTTTAGGTATGTGTTAGGTATTAGTAAGAATTTCAGATTTTTCATTGTCTTAAATTTCACCTTCGGTCCTTAACGCAGTTTCCCAACTGACGGTATATATGACAGTGCACTGTTTTGGCTTATACCGCTTCTTAGAGTTATGGGACCGGTTCCCTTGGTATCGATACTTATTGAGCACTGGCATTCGTGTGTGCCTTTCAGTTTGAAAGAACATTACTACTCAGAAAGAAGTGGTGTTTCGAGCTTCCAATACCTTTACACAACCTAGAAAGGTCGAAAAACCTGTATTTTTGAAATTTCGCCCAGAGACGATGTCTGGCTCTGTAGAAGGTTTTGCCTTTGTACTTCGAAAACATTGGCTTTCCTGTTACGCATATTTAGCTCTTTAAGAAGAAGGAGGTTTTCCCTAGTGTATTTCAAATGTACATACATACCATCTCGAAGTACCTGGAGAACTGTCACTTTCAAAAATGTATTTTTTGGTGCCCTTAAGTGACCGAAATTTAGTCACACCACAGGCCGAAGGTGCAGAGGAAGAGATGGAAAGGAGGTACCAGTGCACATTGGTTTTAAATGCCTGTGGATTGTAATGGGGGAAAATTCGGGTTGAGCTTTCCATATTCGAGTGGTGCGGCTGAAGGACGAACTCTCAAAACTTAATTGTACATCCGAAGGTGGGAGCGAGGCGAGTATTGTGAGTAAATTCTTGAAGGGGAAGGAATGCAACTGGCTAACTCATTAGAGCAGTTTCTGGTTTGACTGAACCAAGTTGTGTTTTAGTAATTTGTTTGGCATTTCGGTGCTCTGAGGGTGCTCTTTGTAAAACTAAGTTATTGTGGGGGTTTTTCCATTTTAATTTTTTTTTCAGTTTCAGATAAGGTGTCAACGTTTTATTTTTTCCTTTTTTGGAGACCATTTTGCGAGTATGCTTTAGGCATTTTCAAAGCCTTAAGTTGTCATAGTTAATTGATATGAAAAATGGGTTGACGCCGTTGCAAAATGTCAAATAAACATTCAGGTCAAGAATCGAATACAGGACCTCAGCGGGGCATTGTCAGCAACTCGAAAGTTTAGCGTGTGAGTTGACGCACTTGCCTACTACGCCACGGTGGCCTCATATGGAGCCTATACATACAAAAGTCATAACTACCATCCAATCAAAGAACAATGTTTTTTAAGAAGGGATGAATGATGTGAAAAATGTAAAGAAATGATGGAAGCATTAATGTAGTCGAAAACCCCTTTTGCTGCATATTGTTTCTAGTGGGCTTTAGCTACAGGGGAAGCTTCAATGAGCAGCAGGAAGAGAGCGGCGCTCTTGTGATTTGACAGTATAACTTGTTGGACGAAGGGGTTCTTGTCCACATCACTTTCACAAAGAAGTGGGATTGAAACCCTGAATCTCGAACAGCACCTCACACCTAGCCTCTCAAACTGCTCCCTTCATTTGCTTTTTATTAGCTTGCAGATTGTACAGTCGCCTTCAGTTTATGCTCAGCCAAAGGACGACTTTAAGAACGAGAGGGAAAGATAAAATGGTGAATGGTGAAAATTGAAGACCATGTCAGTGCAGCCAATCCTATAAATAATTTAAGGCAATGATCTTCAAACAAGGATAGAAACTCATCCCCGCTCATCCCCAAATCGAACAGAAAATATGATCCTTCAGAGACGCCTGACCAATTCCACATCGATGTGAAGAAAACTTGCAAATCTTGCAGTGTAGGTTGATCGTATTAAAGACTGCGATGTCAATAAGCAGCATGGCGACGTACTCTGGCCTCATTTATACTTAAATATATTCCACCATTCATTTTAAGCAAACAGTGTATTTACCACTTCTAAAGCGAAATTGAGAGTTACTACAAAGATTGCTTTTGTCAAAATAATGTAATTTTTAAGGCAACACAAGTCGATGCATGAAGGTGGTTTGATAAAGATCGAAATTCTTCTTTTTCTTCTTGTGGCGCTAAAGTCCGGGGTGGACCTGGGTCTGAACCAACATGTCTTCTGCAGCCAGCACCATCTTTCGCCAGGTGCCGCCAGTTGGTTGAGGTCCTTCTCCACTTTTGTGCACCATCTCAATCTAGACCGTCCTCTGTTGCGTTGTTCCAATGGCTGAGATTCCAAGACTTTTCAAGCCGGAACAGTGGTGTCCATACGCTCTACAGGGCCTAGCCATCTTGAGCGTTGTATCCGAAGACGCTTGATTAGGCGCATATCGCTGTACAGCCCATAGAGTTCGTCGTTAAATCTTGTCCTCCAGATGCCATCAACGCAAGCAGGACCAAAAATCGCACGCAAAACTTTTCTCTCGAAAAGGCTAAGGGCTTCCTCGTCCAATTTTGATAGCGAAGATGGAAATTATAATATTTTAAATTATAATTCAAAATATTACATACAGGGAAATGACGTATGTAATTCGAAGAACATTCCTACATGAAACATCATATAAAAGAGGTTAACTCCATTTGTAAAGTGAAGTTTGACGTTTTCACTTTGAATTATGCCCCTTTTCCTTTAAAAGATGTGCATTTTTAAATTCAGATGGGTCACGAAATATCCCTACACGGAGCCGCCAAACAGAGCGAAACGGCTGAATGCACATTCACTGACACGGACAACAATTTGTTACCATATTTTTCAATAAGAAAGAGGCGCCTCTGGCGTTTGAATGAACCAATCTGTGTCTAAGGTGTTACCAAAATTTTCTCAAATATTTGTGTTTCTAGTTGACACTGCTGTCTTACTTACTTTAGGTGGCTCTACAGTCCGAGGTGAATCTAGGCCTTAACAAACAAGCGTCTCCAGCCACCTCGATCTTCAGCTAGCTGTCTCCGATAGCTGTTTGAGGTCCCTTACCACTTGAGTGCGCCACTTGATTTAGGGTGTTTCTCTACTGCGCCGTTAATCGGGAGTGCATTTGAATATTTTTCGGGCCGGAGAATTGGTTTCCATCCGCTCTACATGACCTAGCCATCTCAATCGGTGGATCTCCACTCTTTTCGTCATTATATCTCCACGTCCACTCACTATCTATGGAGATGGGACCGAAAAACGCACGAAGAATTTTCCTCTACTGTCACTGATGTAAAATTTCACGTCGAATTAATTATACATATAAGTGCTTGAGGTACACGTCCTTTTCTAAGCAGCTAAAACTGAATTGCTTTCTGAATCTGAAACTGGCTAGCCCCGGAGAAAAATTTTGCGGCATGTTTTGAAAATAGAAAAAATTCTCTCCAAAAAGAGTTAAACTACTCATTTGGTCTGAATTGAGAAGAATAAATGAATTTTACTACATTTTAAAATGTAGTTGACGATTTTGTGCTCACGAATTGCTTGAATGTGCTTCATTCATTCATATTGTTGTTGCTGGCATAACATCGGTCCTTCAGGATTTCGAAAAAGAGAGTCCAAAGGCCTCATAACGCTGCTCGAGGAGGCCAATGGAAATCGTCAAGTCGGCTGAGTAGACAATTTTTGAATTTGGTGTGCAAAAAATTAATTGTGACACGGGCTGTGTGGGATGGGGCACAATACTCTATAAGCCAGAGGTCGTCAAAATACGTGCCTAAAACTTTGGTAAGGAAAAAAATGTGGGCAACAAATTTTTGCAATGCCCATTGTTGACTTAAACATTGCTACCAATTTCAGTTTTGGAGACAAATGGAACAAATGGGCACCACTCCTCAATTGGCACTAAACTGTTAGTTTCTGGTTTTCAGTGAATGCATACGCTTCGCGATAATAAGCACGAGGTCCTCGATATGCTGAGAAAAAAGTTTGCCTGCTCGGAAGAGATGATTTTCGATCCAAATCGTCGCTCAATTCAAGCTGCTCGAAAGCTCAAACTGCAAAGCAAGAATGAAGGTGATGGTCGGTCGAATTTCTTTGCTGACTCACTTGGAACTTGGAAGTGAATAATCTGAGATCTACGAGATCAGATATCTCTTCAAACTACTTTGTTGAAAGCGATGTTGATGTTCGGGGCTACATCAGCCACATTTGACGACGGAGACCACGGAGCCAGTTCTCCACGAGGACAGCAATCTGACGAATTCTTGGAACAATCATGTTTCGCGGTAGGTGGTTCATTATCAAAATTAAACATGAAAATGCTTACTCTTTGGCTGTACTCCCTGCGGAAATAAGCTTTCAATTCTTCAAGCACTAACCGATTCTTTTCCTTCGTTTCTGTGAAAATTTGGATCCAATGCCGCTCGGCAACAACAGTGCATCCAGTCGCTGCAGAATTCTGATAAGTTCCTGAGTCGAAAAAAATGCAAACTTCTACTATATTGAAATAGAGTTTCAGAATTTCGAAATCTTTGTCTTTGCTCTTTCCGGGAGCGCCTCGGAGTGAAGAAATGCGAATTTAAGTCGATTGCTTCATTTCTGTTCAAAAGAAATGATAACTCCACCGATGGCATTCTCTTCAGCTCGAGACATCGCCGCTCGCATCCACCGCGTCGCCCCTATTATGATCTTTCATACAAAGTGCTTCATAACATCCCGAAATGAGCATCTATTCCACATCGCTTCGCCGCCTCCTCGACGTCGCATCAATCACTCGCGAAAGTAGTTTGGCTTCAGTGCCTTACACGAGCTGCTATTGTTTTCCAAGCCATAAACGCAAATCCAATAGATAATTTTTTTTTTTGAGAATTTCACAAATTTTTGTTGTTTTTGCTTCGTTGCCGATCTTTTTTTTGGTTTGCGCACGTTTTCAACAACCTCATCCTCTGTCGCTTCACGAACACGACAGGACGAACAGTAGGTACAATAATAAATTCAACCCCGCCCCCTTGGCTTTCTAAATCGAAAACCTATCCGTCGAACGAAGGCCGCGCGGATAAGCCCCGGAAAATAAAATTTGATTTGAGTTGAAGGGTATCTTATTATGCGAAAACGAAATTCAATATATTCACACATATGACGGCCGTGTGTGCGTTTGAGGGAGCGCGTGTGAGTGTGTGTGTGTGTTTGAAGCTTTGCGTATCTTATTATTGATGTGTCACGGGGGTGTGGGGTGCACCCCCGAACAGCGGGAGACGAACGGAGGCATGTTGTACATGTGCAGATACAGAGCCCTCGTGTATTGTGAAACAGTTGCCACTAGCACTTTTGTTGAAAGATATCGGCGCCCACACATGAAAATATTATGCGAGAGATAAATCCTTTTCTGGTGAGTGTGTTGTGTTTTTTTTTCCGTTCTCCCCTTGGTTGGCTGACTGGCTTCGTCCTTTCAGTGGGAGGTATGCCATCGTCGTTGTCGCTGTCGTCTTCGGCTTGATTTGGTGGCGCAGCATTCCAATGTACATTTCAATTTGAAATTCAATGCTGATCACTCTGCTTCATCGTCCCTCTCCATGTCGTCCGTATTCACAAAAGGATATCTCATATTTGCGAAAAGATATGCTACGCAAAAAATAAAAATGCAAATCCGCCGCTTCCAGCTTGGAGCCCTTGTTAGTAGTTTGATGATGATATCCTTTGACTGATAATAAGAGGACATATTCCGTATGTCATGTGAGTCTTGCTCACAAGGACATCGTCGACGGGCCTGCGAAAGGAAACCGGACGGGGAAAAAAAAACGACCGAGATTATTTTATCATCTTCACGGCCAGATAGAGCGCACAGAGATGGACACACTATTCATGCCCATGTGGGTATGGAACGTATCCTGCTGCCCATCAGCATTATGCTCCTTCGCCATCCGCCCACACACACACACTCGCACGCCCGCAGACATCACTATTTGCCTATCTAACCAAATTTCCAATTTGCGAAAAATACGGAGCACAATAATATTTCCTTTTTCTATTTTCGTCCTCGCTGTTCCTGTTATTCCCCTTGTTGTTGTTTTGCCGTTTTTGTTGCTGCCACTAATGCTGCCATACTCTATCAAGGAAGAGAACTCGGAAAAAAATGAAGAAGACGAATTTATCCATACATAGACTGGCAAAGTATTCCTTTTTATCCTGGTTTAGTGCTGCTGCTGCTGCCGCTGTTGGTAGTTGAAAATATTTCATTTTTATCCTGAAAGGATACTTCCATTTTTGAGAGATTTGTACGAGTTGAAGGAAAGCAACAAAACAGCCAGATTGGCAATGAGGGGGCACCGCGCCGTGGGCGGGGAGGCAACAACGGGAGAAAAAAGAAAAACAGGATTAAAACTATTTTGAAAGGAATTTCCCTCTTTTTGTTGGGGATCTCTTTTCTTCGTGTTGCCTTTTTCTCTATATTATTAGAATTATTATTAAATTAGCCTGGTTTTTTTTGGCGTATACCGTATGCGTTGGGGCAGGCTGTGCACCGCGCTGGAGGGAGGGATGGAATTGTTACTTGGAGTAGGGGACTTGGATTGGTTTCTGGTTGACTGTGCATATATGACAAGCGAGGAGGAGGCTTACGCGTAGACTCAGTGTGGGGATGTAGGCGAAGAGGAATGTTTTCATTTTTTAACATGGTGGAGGACACATTGAATTCGGTTCTTGATCCCATGATGGAATTTTAAGCTGATTTCTGAGAAGAACGAAGCATGGTAGGAGTTGCATAACATGCCAATTTCATGGGGCTGATGTAACTAAAATTCATACATCGAATGACAATTCGGAGAAGTGGCCGGGAAGAGGGATGTCCTCGGAAATAGCCAGATTGGCAACAGTTTGGGACGCTTCTCGTGTGTGGCATTGTTTTATGAGGTGAGCTAGTGAACAATTTACTGATGGCTCAATTTTTACACACAACAGTTGTGACGTTTTTAAGTTTTTATGCCACCTAGTCAGCTAAGAGAGGCGGTGCCACGCAATAATTTCAAATTTTAATTTCATAGAAGTTCAGGCACATGCCCTATTTAGAGCAGATGAAGTTGCTCCAACTCACACAGCTACCTCAAGCAGTGACGTTGCTTAGAGCAGCATGCCTCCATTCTGTCTCCCAACTTAGATATTTTTGGAAACTTCTTTGTCGAAATTTTATCAAGATCCAAGATCTGCGACACTTCCGAAAATTTGCTCTGATTTCTATATTATCCATTAATAAGCGCTGTAGTTGAAAAAGTTGCCTTTAAGCGCAGATCTTGAAGGCTCCTTTACAGATTCGTAGCCCGCCTCAGCTGGTGTCCATCCTAGGGCCATTTTAATGTGTTCTGCAAGAGAAGGGATTTGAAGTAACATTTGATAGCCATGAAGTACAATTTGCTGAGGTAGTGTTTTCTGGCTATCTAAACAGGTCTCTCCTCGTCATACATCTTCTTCTTCTTCTTTTTCTTCTTCTTTTTCTTCTTCTTCTTCTGCTTCAGTTTCTTCTTTCCTCCTCCTCCTTCTTTCCATTCCCTTGATTTCCTTTGTCTTTTCCTGTTTTTTTATCTTCTTCTTTCGTTTTCTTCTCCTTCTCCCACTTCTTCTATTTCCGCTTCTTTTCGTGGAGATGTGGAAGATACCACCTTCCACCTTCTTATTCTTCCCCTTAAATGTGCCCCACAATGTTCAAGACGCTGACAAGTTCAATTCCCTCAGTTTCCATGAGGAGATCATGTTTAGCGCTGGCTCCAAATTTAGCTTGAAACACAATCAATTTGACCCCATAGGCGCAGAAATCTGTGTGTGCTTCAAAGACTCCAACTGCAGAAGCCATCTTCGATCCACCTGTGACCCATCCAGGCATCTTTAGTCGGATATAGGACCCAATTTCCAATTCCAAATATCCTGCCAAAACGCCGCTGCTGGCCACAATATGTGGTATTGTACAAAGCATCTCTTTTTGTGGGATGGAATTGAGTATCCTAAGTAGGTCGTTGGGCTTATATTTAAAATCCAGCTGCAGTTTCATAGCTTATCTGGCATATTCCTCTTCTTTTACTTGCGCTACAGTCAGGGGTGGACTTGGGCCTTAACCAACATGCCTCTCTATTTGGCACGATCTCTCCCTGTCTCCATTTACACACTCCAAGTTGGTCGTGTGCGCCACCTTTCGTCCCGGAGCAGTGGTATCTATACGCTCTACAGGGCCTAGCCAGCTTAAACGTTGAATCCGAAGAAGCTTGACCAGGCGCAGGCCGCCGTACAGCCAATAAAGTTCGTCGTTGAATCTTTTCCTCCAGATGCCTTCAACCCAAGAAGGAAAGAAAATCGCACGCAGAACTTTTCTCTCAGAATAAGGGCTTCCTCATCCGCTTTTAGTAGCGTCCAAGTTTCTGCGCCGTAAAGGAGGACTGGGATGAACAAGCTGATGTAGGAAGCCCGTTTAGTCCTTCGAGTTCTATTACTCAATCGCCACTTGAGCCCATCTGGCACATACCTTCGAGAACTAAGATGTGATTCATGGCGAATCATTTTTATGATCGTCCAAGAGAACAATTCGTGGCAATCAACTTTTGTGAATGATATCATGCCAATCTTGATCTCGACTTCGTCTGAGGTAGCCCATTCGGAAGGTTCAATTTAAACGACTCGTTCGAGCATAGCGACTGGTACCCCGCGGATAACTCGAATTACTTTCATTTCCAAGACGTCAATTTTAAAAAGCCTCCAGCTTCACTTACCCCATAGAAACTAGCCCAAAGGTGTTACATCGCACGATTTAGGAACCCAACTTTTGATAGCAAAAGGTGAAATTAAGCTCTCACCAAAATGATTTCTCCACAAGTCCATTGTTTCGCACGCTGTAGGGATAACTGCCTTCACGAAACCAAAGATCACCAGGATCATGTGCTTGAGGTTCAGACACATACCGTTGCCATTGACGGTAGCATTCTGATTTGCCTCATTTTGGTCTTTGCGTACACTCGCAGCTATATTTGATATAGAGTCTTCAGTACATGCTGGATGTAGTTTAGCCTGTCCAGGGATTCTATTTATGTAAAGTGGAACTCAAGTCTGCGAATTGTGGCAACAATGGCAACAGTTGTTGTAACAGATCGAGTAGGCGCACCACGAATCACTCGGAAGAAAACCTTTCTCAAAGGACGCTGATTTTCGTAAAGTAGTTGAACAATTTGGAGACGTTGTTATGGTTTAAGCTCTCCATGGTGACTTGCCAAACTATTCTGAACAAAACTTATAAAGCTGTTTGATAGGGGCACCGCGTGATCTGTCAAAAAAAGCCTCTTGAAAATCAAACCTTCCGATGGATGACCTCTATGTTCCATTGATGGTCTTTAAATGGATGAACCTCAAAGAAGTCAAGAGAAACTCTCGAAATGACTTCCCAAATTGTTTCATACCTCCCTAACTACTAAGCACTCATCCCTGCCATCAAGCAATCATTAGAAGCCCACTTTATGTTTCCTCGTTCCCATCTAAGCGTGCACCTTTCCTAAGAATCCTCCTCATCAAAGAACACAAGCCGATTGGATAACAATAAACAACGACTAAGAAGGAGACTCTTTTTCTTACCATCCAAAAGGAAGCTGCAGCAGAAGCAGCCATCTCGTCGGAAACGCCATCAGCTGAACTTTTTGGCGGAAGTCAACCCTTTTGCGTTGCGGCATCGTCTAGCACCGAGCCCCTTCCACGTCATGAACGACTTCTGAAATCACAATGGCCCTCCACCGCATCGGCAGCGACAACGGCGAAGACTTCTTTTTCGGTGTTCCTTTTTCAGCTTTGAGCATCCTGTGTACGAAGGATGTCCGACCGGGGGGTGAGGGTGTTTCTTGAGCTGTGTTTCGTTGAAGTTTTAGCAGATTTTTTTGCGCTGTGTGTCGAGCATGCATCCGTTAGAGATACGTTGTACTCGAACATGTCGAAAAGTACCCGGGTTCTCATGTCCTGTGAAAGGATTCTCCCTTGAATTGCACGCGTATGTATGTTTTCTCTCGTTTGTTCTGTTGTGTACGAATCCTTTCTATTATGAATTTGAATATTTTTGGGACGACACCACGTTGAAGGATTCAGTAGAGACATCAACACACTCATGCGATACGCGTGTGTAGGGATGTGGTTACGTACTCATTTCTTTTTTTTTTCCTGCCAACAAGACGAAGGATATACGCAGAAGAAAGACGAAAAGAGGGTGGGAGATGAAAAGTAAAAAGCAAAAAAAAAAACAGCCAAGGAATCCTTTCATCCCTTTAGGCCGCACCCACCCTGCTGCTTGTTCTTGTGCTGCCACTACAAATGTTTGCCAGGACACATATTTGCTCAAGAGACATGTAGCCTCACATTGTTGCCTGCTAGTCCTCCGGGATACACTCACACACACATTTGGCTTCTTCTGGTGTTTTTCTGTTTTTTTTTTTTGCTGAGCACAACTACCAGCCCACTATAAAATGGTAAAAGAATTCCATTTTCCATTCCTTGGATTTGGCTTAGAAACGGATTTCATGGGTACACAGTGATATGTGTGCCAGGAAGGGTGCGTGTGTGCGTGTGCGCTATGTGTGGTGTGTTCCTTTTCAACCCTAAATGTTTGTCTCTTCCCTGCGGGTGCAAAGGACAACGGCACCCGGGGTCGGGGTTGGTTGCTCGTGATCATCACACATGAAAAATTATGCGTACGTGATTGATTGGTATGCGGTGCGTGCTTATGTGTGTATATATACTGAGTGTGAGCATTTATTGTATGTTTCTTTTCGGAGTTAGCTTCGGATAAGGGTTGGTTGTGAGGACGTTCTATCTATCGGTTTCGGAGTAAAGTGGTGGGGGTAAGGGCATTTTTTTTTCTTCTGATGCCTGATGGTTCAATAGTTTTGTGGAATCTGATCGATTGTGGAATGTGTTGGTTGCTTTTGAAGATGAATACGAAAAGGCATGAGTTGCGGACTGCGAAATTCGCGAATTTTGAGGTTTCCTTCAAAAGGAGGTGCAAGAAAACGAAATATTTGATAGCATCAAATGACACCGTGTTGTGATGTTTTAGAACAGAAATGTTTGAAATTTAACATTCTCCAAGAAATTTTCGAAGTACCAATTTTCGTGTACAAAATGGGACTTATTCGGCCAAGTGCGAAAAGTTATCTTCTCCAGAGTACACGCAACTTTTTTGTTGGTGGATTGCGAACAACTGAATGTGGGTTGTGAACATTAAGCGTCAGAAATCTAGAATTCGCAGAGAAAGGATTGTGACACCATGACAACGCTGCGAGGAAGGAAGAAAAACGGGCAATACGAACAGGAGAGGAAGACATTCTGAACGACAACGCCGAAGTAGATGGTATAAGTTTTTGCTTTTCGGTATTTTTTATATTTAAAGAATATCACCGAAGTTTCTGTGTAATACAAGATTTCTTTATTTGAAGGCGCAACTTTTAGCGGGGTCATGCAACAGCGCTAAGCGGCTTCTACTTTTTTCATGTTTCCTTCTTTTACGCGAACAAGTTGAGTTTGCGGTTCGATCTTATTGCACTTTCACCTGTGAAGCCGGGCCAGAATTGATGCGTTTTGGACAAATAAATGGATACTCTGAGGTATGTACGAATGAGGGAACTTTTCCGAGCAAGTAGACCGAGCACAAGAGTGGAGCAGCTTTTTTTTTAAATCTCTCTACTAAAGCTGAATAGTTATGACCATAGTCATGAATTCGTCCATCAATATAATCAGATCGTATTGTGGAGAAAATTTATCTAACTAAAGCCACTAAGTCGGCGTGGCGTAGTGGGTAAGTGCTCTAAGTTCTAAGTTCACCTAGTGCTTCCCAAAGTGTTTCTCTCTGTTTTTTGCAAGAGTTTGGCATTCGCAGGGGAGATGGGCCAATGATATAGAGCTAAAGGACCCAAGGGACCAGGGCCTAGCTTCTACAACAAATACTCGTGTTTGCGTGCTGTCGTTCTCTCACGAGTAGAGAGGACCTACAGTTTCTTGCTGTCTCCAAACGCCGGAACTTGAGAGGCTTTTCATAGACAGTTGGTACCCTTTGGGTGTTGTTAGCAACTCGAAAGAGATGGTGTCGTGAAAAATGCTAAGTGTTCCTTTCGGTGATCGGACCTGGGAACATGACGTGTTAGTGGACGCACTTACTCACTACGCCACGACGATTACTAGGTTGAGGAATAAATTGCCACTTGTGCAAATGATATCCTCTTTCTTTTGTAGGCTAAAACATGGACCCCTCTCGTAAGCTGTTTACTTTCTAAACCGAACCAAGTTTGTATCAACGTTAATGTTCCGTAGCACTAGGAACTAAGGTGTACTTGGACTAGCTAAATCAGAGCCGTGTTGACGTTCACGGTGGCCTTGGTTTACACTTAACATGCCTCCCTAATCTCATTTGGTTTCCCAAACACCAAGTTGATTGATGAAATTTTTGACTTGTGGGCGCTATTTTATGCAAGGCCGATTTACCTAAAGATTTGTATACTCAGATGGTGTCTTTGTGCAGTTAGAGACGTCGAAACCATATCTTCTTCGATCGGCACCATAGGAATTGGGCCTCAACTAAACCGCCCCTGCTGACATCGATTTTGTACACTAACTTAGTGTTTTTTCTTTCGGCTTTGGGCATAAGAGATAATAAAGTAGTAGAGCCAAACATTTTGGAGAACCAAGCTAGGCCTATACCATCTGTCCTGCTTTATGACGGAGAAGCCTGGACAATCTCAAGAGCAGATGAACAATTCCGGAGAAAAATTCTGCGTTCCATCTTTGGCCTTATTTGCGCTGATGGTTTTTTGGAAAAGAAGATTCAACCACGAACTCTACGAGCTCCGCAGGGACATGAGCATTGCCAGGCGTCTACAGATTGAATGCCTTTGATATGCTAGGCCATGTAGAGGTAATGGACAACACTGCTCTAGCGGGAATAGTCTTAAAATTCGAACCAGTAAAAGAACACATTAGAGGACTGCCGATGGCGCTCATAAATTGTAAAGGACTTCAACCAACTTGGAGAGCACAATTGGAGGCAGCTGGTGAGAGATAGTGACAGTCTCAACAACACAGGTTTGTTGGTTAAGGCGTAGGTCCATCCATATGATTAAAATGAAGTTGGTGTTTCTTCAGTTGTGGGCGCCATTTTAATGGACATCATTTCTTTCGTTGCATCAATTCCTCCGATTCGACAATTGTTATTCATACGGTCTTCATGACCTAAGCTCTGCATTCATAGACACTTAACTACGTGCATATCAGCCCGAAGAATTCGTCGTTGAATATTCTTCTCCAGATGCCATCAAGGCATACAGAATCAAAAGAAGAGTTCACCTCTCGAAAGACACTATCTTCCTCATCCGCCCCAGCAATGTCTGGATTTTTGTGTCGTGGAGCAGAACTGAGACTACAAAGGTGTGCCACAGAACCTTGTCTCTCGTGGTTACGGAGTCTTTTTCTCAATAACTTCTTGAGCCCGCTTAAGAATCGTTTGGCAGGAGTGATGACAACGTCAATGGTGTTGTTGTCCTTCTAAACTGCGGAGCCATAAATAGGTGCCAAACCAGCACTCTCGAAGGCCGATTTATCACAAATCGAAACCAATAACTTTTCTAGAATATTCTTGTTAATGGGTAAAGTTAATGAAACACTGTAGACCCTTTGAAAAATGTAAATGTCCTTTTGCATAAACCCGTCAACCCCCTCCCTCATTCAGTGACCCGACCACTCAACCAATGCGAACACTTCAAAAAGCCGAATTCATTAAATGCAGTGTGTGTGTGCAGATGATCGTTAGCAGCAGCACTTACCGCGTTCGCCATGCAACCAAAGTCGTCGTTGGTCCTTCAATTTGCGATCTAGAATGCATTTCATCCATCGCACGTGCAATCTCTCATCTCTGTTCGCCCATTATGCAGCCAACTCTGCTCGCATTCTTGACGTGACACCTGGAGCTCAACACATTTCATAATTACTTGTAAACACTCATGCCGGCACATGTCGCAGTGAATTCCCTTTCACATATCCTTGAGGCGTGTATATTTTTTTAATGCGATCCTTTCGACGCATAAAAGGAAACCCCATCATCGCATAGACCGCCCCCTCTCCTTATTTACATAACAAGAGAAAAGGATATGCGAGCAGAACGAGAACAATGAAAGGATTCAAAGATGACAAAAATAAAACTGAATGGGACAGAAGAAAAAAAACGACGACGACGACGACAAAAACACTCAACGGGTTCCCTCTGGCAAGGTATCCTAAGACGACAACGCACGGGGAGGATGACGCTGGCTGTGACGGCGACGACGATGACACGTTCCCCCTGTCACATGAAACACACTCTCATCATCGAGAGCCGAGAATGCCGGCGACTTCACCTCTTCAGGCTGGGCTCGGCTCGGCTCGGCTTGGAGCGACTCGCGGTCCTGGCGAAGGAAATGTCACGCCATTGTCACATAATCACCCAGAAGATGTACTTTCAATTTCAGGACCTCAATGCAAAACAAATGAAGTCCTCCGATATCCCCACCCGTCAACCGGCAACCGCCATCCGCACCGCCAGCGCCCCCGCACATCCTGCTCGCGCTTATTATTTTTATGATTATGTCTTCGTACTGTTGTTGTTTCACTCGAGTGTGTTTGTTTTTCTCGTACATATTGTGATTATTTTTTTGTTTTCTTTTCGCTGTGTTTTGGTCTTGTTAGTGGGGTTGTCGGCTGGTGGAAGTCCTTTATGCTTTTGCAATAATTCCTTTTGTGCCATTGAATCCTTTGGAGAGAGGATGCGAGTGTTTGTCGAACACACGATAAGTGGGATACGATTCTCTTTCTTCCGCGCGTACGTGTGTGCACCGCGCTTCCGTCACCAAGTTTACGGAATCATCGCGGCTGGTGCGGGCGGGACACATGAATGTGCGCTCGCTCGTTCGTATTCGGTGATATCCTTGAACCGGTATAATGTTATCCGCAAGCAACAACAATACGATTTTGAATTAATTTGAATTGAAGCGAATAATTTGGATATCGTTAGGAGGCGAGTATGTAATTTTGGTTTATTGTTCGGCTCTGTCATGGCTGGAGAGGCGGCACTCGGTGGCTGTGCTCGACTGTGCTATGCCGCGCCGCCGCCACGGCATGGCTGAGACTCCAGAATCTCCAGCAAAGTACACTCGTACATATTTATTGTGTATTATGTTAATGACGTGTTATTGGAATTTATTTTTATTTAAATGTTAAACGTCCTCAGATGGATTTCCATTCGAAATCACTCGTGCAAGCAAGCGAATACGTTGATCTAAGGGAATGAGATACTTGTATGAACATTTTTTTTGTCTTTTTTCTTCATGTGTGGAAGAGGTGGGTGGTTGCATCTCTTAAAGGTGACGAATATGAAATTTCAGACTGGTTTCAGACTTAAGCAGCATGTCATCAAAGGAGATTGCATATCCCTTGGAACAGTGTCTGGTATCTCATTAGCGAGCAAGCTGATGGTCACAGCTTAGGAACCTACTAAAACTAACAAAATTTGTGAAAGAACACCTGAACTGGATACCTTCTAAATGGCGCAATATATTATGGAGGGACGAATCCAAAATAGTTTTATTTGGTATTCCTGGGACAAGGACATTTGTTCGCAGACAAAAAAGAGTTTCAACCGGAGTGTACTATCAAGACTGTACATGGTACTGGTCCCATTTTTTGGATAAAACCGTAGATGGCCGCCGGAGTTTATGTCAGCATAATGAGAGAAACCATGCTACCTTACGCACAGTTTATTATGTCGCTCAGATGGATTTTACAGCAAGACAATGACCCCAAACATACGAGCAAACTGGCTAATGAATTTTTCCATTGCAACGGAGTTCAAGTTATGAAGTGGCCGCCTCAGTCTCCGGACTGGAATCCCATTGAAAACCTTTGGACATGATGAAGAAAAGCCCAAAAATTCAAAACAGCTATGGGATGTTGTTCAGGTTGGGTGGGAGAATATCCCTGTTTAGCGATGTCAGGCCCTAATCGACTCCATGCCACGACGTTGTGACATTACTACCAATAACAAAAATAAAAACCAAAAAAACTTCACTATTCCATTGACTTTTACTTCATATTTATCAGTTTTTGCCCTTGGTGCTATTATTTTGCACAATCCGATGTCAGTCTGAATAAGTTTCCTTTTCGAAAATAAAAGTCAATTGCTTACAATATTTCACATGCGTACATCCACCCAAAACTTGTAGCTCCTATCGTTTCTGGAGCTCCTAAGACCTCCCTACACCTACTAGATAGAATTCAACAGTGATCGATAAAACTTATTGGAAATACTAATGCTGTGTGGTCGTCGTAGTAGTTAGTCCGTGGACCGCCACGCAGAAGGTTTGAATCCCAGACGGGATATCTCGCATTTTTTCACGGCACCACCTCTTTTGAGTCGCTAACAACACCCAAAGGGTACCAATTGTCCCAAGTACCGCTGTTTGGAGACGGCAAGAAACTCTAGTTCCCCCCTACTCTTGACAGAACAGTAGCACGCACAACACGAGTAGGTGTAGAAGCTAGGACCTGATCCCTTCGGGGCTGTAGTGCCACTCAATTATTATTAGTCGATTATTAGCTCCATGTCCTTGGCCCATCTCCCCAGCGAATGTCTAGCTGTTGCAAAAAGCAGAGAGAAACAGTTTGGGAAGTACTAGGTGAACTTAGGTCCATTAGTATGCGATACTCCAATACCCTCTCGGTTGTCTCACAATGTTTTAAGGACTTTATGTAATTGAGACTATCCGTGGTCGCCTTGGTGCATTGGGTAAGTGCGTTGACTCACACACCGAAGGTCCAGATTCGATTCGCGGACGAAAGGCCTCGAATTTTTCACGGTACCACGTCTTACGAGTTGCTGAAAACACTCAACGGAAAAAGTTTCTCCAATCTCGCCGTTCTGTAGGTCCCTTCTACTCGTGAGAGGACATACAATACGAGTAGTTTTTATAGAGCCAGGCCCTGGCCCCCTCCCTTCCCCCGTATTTTTATCAACTGAGACTATCCTCGAGATGGCACAATGTACCCAAAAGTGGCCTATATGTGGTTGTCCATTAACATTCAGCCGTTCCAACATAACCTAACGTTGAGTATAGTGCCATTTGATACTGAAAACTTATACGGAGTTACCCAAATCTGGTTCCACAAAAAAAAGAGTGACTTGTCCTTTCGGGCGATCTAGATGGTGTGTCTAGATCGAACCCGGTTTTTTTCTAAAAAAAAAAATTCAATGTTAAACCCCTGCAACTTCAACTTTTCTTTTAACTGTCGCTATAGTCCGGGGTGGACCTAGGCCTCAATCAACATGCCTCTCCAGCTAGCACGATCTCTCGGCAAGTGCCTCCAGTTGCAAACTCCAAGTTGTTTGAGGTCCCTCTCCACTTGTGTGTGCCATCTTAACCTAGTTCTCTGTTGCGCTAACCCAATGACTCGGATTCGAAGACTCCGCATCGGCCATCCATTTTTAGCGTTGTATCGGAAGACGCTTGATTGGACGCATACTGACGTATAGCCTATAAAGTTCCTCGTTGAATCTTCGTATTCTTCAGACTTGAACCCGTTTGATTTTGGTCTGCTTACAATTAGTAACTGAGTGGCCCTACAGTCCACAAGAGACCCGGGCCAAACTTCTACAACAACTACTCGTGTTGTGCGTGCCACTATTCTCTTACGAGCAGAAGGGACCTACAGTTTTTTCCGACTCCAAACGGCGGTACTTGGGAGGCTTTTCATAGACAATTGGTACCCTTTGGGTGTTGTTAGCAATTCGAAAGAGGTGTTGCCGCGAAAAAATTCGAGGTGTCGCGTCCGAAAATCGAACCTAGACCTTCTGTGTGTTTGTGGACGCACTTACCCACTACGCCACGGCGACTGTGTCTGTTTCCCAAGTTGGACAAGTTACTCGCATGACTGAAATTTGAGTCGAATGAGAATGTTATTACCGTCACAGAACTTATTAGACGTAGAAGGTGGTAGAACCAAAGCTGAATTGTCGTAGAAACGTTTTCCCATTGCAGCCCAGTACTCAGAAACGTTAAGGAAACTTGCTTTCAAAAAATGCAGCGGCTGCAAAAAAACGTTTCCCAGATTTTCTCTTATTTTTGCAAATGACTGGGTGGCAAGGAATGTACGTTTCTTCACGCTTTCTTTAAAGTCTCGCAGCACTTATACGCGTTTTCCTGAAACCCCACCCAATCAAGAATTTCCAGCCCACCCATCCATCTTACCCCACCCCCGATACACCAGCAAACCACTGAATCCAAACACCAACTCCTTGCATACACTACGCATCTGCAGAATGTGGAACACATTGTACATCATTCTCACTCCGTGTCTCATTCGACGAGCCTGATATCCTTGCTGCAGGCATCTGAAATCGCTTCTCAATAAAATCATTTCATTTGTTCCGCACTACATCATAATTTCTCAGTCAGTCCCCCCCATCGACAACACGCTACACAATCACCCACCCGCCATGACGTGACTTAATACCGAAGGATTAGCTCAAATTAAGTTTATTATCATCAATCTATCGACTTCCTTAAGCTGGAACATCAATTTCCTTAACTCAATGGCTCCCGTTCCACTCCGCCCACAGCGCGCCGGCACGGCACGGCATCATTCGCTTCGGAAAATTGCGCTACATGCCTGTGCAGCGAGATAGTACAGCCGCACCGCTACGACAGCACACTCCAGTAGCGCTGTTTCGCTGTACGAGACATACATCCACACAACGTGTATGCGCTACTTATTTGCGTTAAATTACCATCAAACCAAAGATCCAGAACGAACCTCATCACGGTGGGCGCCTTCAACTGGCCCCCAACCCCGACCCGGTCTGTTCCCATTCCGGCTTCTGCCTGCAACTGCTGATGCTGCTGCTGCTGCTGCTCGGGAATTGAAAGGATGTTGATACAATCACGTGCCAGCTATAAGGAGTCCCTGGGAGGCGACGGAGTAGGAGCTCCTCAAATCCTAACGATTTTATTCTCCTTTATGTCATCATCAGGAAATTAAGACGACGAGGGCAACGGCGAAGACGAAGACGCCGGGGAAAAACTTTAGTTGGTGAGAAATTTCGCACTCAACCCCAAAAGCATCCCTCAACGCCATTCAACTCATTCACTCAACCGCCCCCAAAGTGAACACTACCGCCGCCACCGCCACCGCCACCGCCACCACCACACTTTCACTTTTCATTTTCATTACGAAAAATTTCTCTGTCGGAGGGGAGAGGAAATTTAATTTTCCATTTCGTTTTGTCGCTCTCTCTCTCTCTCGCTCGCTCGCCCGCCCCTCCCGAACTTCGAAGCGCACAAGCGTTTTCATTAAATACAATTTTCATTCATAAAATTGCCTCCGCCCCGTCTCGCTGCCGTTGCCGTTGCCGCCCTCGCCTTCGTTCCAGCCAACGTCATCACCAGCAGCAGCTTCCCCTCTGACACCCTCGAAAATGAAATAATGAGTACCATGCCGGGGGTGGCCGGGCGAGCGAACGAACGGCCGGGCAGGAGACCCGGGATAGAGTAACACCGCGCCGAGGAACCGGGCCAACAGAAACTACACGACGAAGAGAAAATGAAAGTAAACCTTTGCTGGCTTGTAGGTTGCTGGCTGCTGGCTGCTGGCTGGCTCTAGCTCTGGCTTTTGTTGTTGCGTCGTGTTACTTTTTTTTTTGTTTTTTCGTGTACTTTTTGTTTGTTTCTGTAAGAAGTGTCGGTCGTTGCTGTGGGTGGGTGGGGGTTGGCTGGGGGATGGCGGGTGTTCGTGGTTCGTTTATTTGCAATTAATTAAAATTTTGTTAGGGTTGGTTAGGGATGGAAAATCCGTGTCAGTGTTATGTCTGGCTGGCAGAGGTGGAGATTTCGCTCTTCTCCTTCATCTTTTGCTTGCGTTTTGTTGTTCCTGCCGTCATGGGGTGGGAGGGGAAATTAATTTGCTGCCGCAGCAGCAGACAGCGGAGTTATTGAACTCTACCCGAGTGCCAGTCCTGTGTCTGTGTCTTAGAGAGAGAGCTGCTAATAAGGAATATTAACGAGGGAGGATTTACTTTGTTGTTGGTGGCGCTTTCGCCTTTCGCTTCGGCCTGCTGATGGCTGGCTGGTGAGGGGGAGGGCATATCCTTGTCGTTCAAATGGAATTATCTCTGGCAGACGAACTTAATTGATTCAGAAAATCAGGACAAGGTTAGACGGAAGGGATTTCAGAAGACCTTGACAAAATTGAGAAAGACACCGCCGACGTTGCGGAGCGGGAGGCGGGAGGGAGGTTTTTGTTTTGGTTTGTGCTTAAATAATTTAATGAGTGCGGGCGCAGGGGAAGGCGCGGCATGCAAGGTGGCAATTAGGAAAGTAATTGGAAGATTATGGAACCTGTTGAGTGGACGAGTTTGTTAGGGTAAATGCCAGTGTGGTTTGTGAGGATGTCTTGGGTGATTGTTGAGACGCAGTTGGGGTGGGTAAGGGATATGGGGTTATTTCGGGCCACTGTTTTATTTTCGGAAATATCACAGTTTTGTTTAGTGATGTGGATATGAAATGTTTTGCCGAAAAGTATCCCCTAAGCGGGCATCTAACGGAGCGAAGTCTTTATTCTCCAGCTGACACAGTATCCATGTCCAATACCTTTTGGTAATGAAGCGAAATGTTATGCGATGACTTCTGACGTAAAGCTCAAGGGGTCGGAGCTCGTTAGAAAGAAACGTGCAAAACTGGGCATAAGGTAAGTTAAGGTTTTGTGCGCGGCGGAGACGAAATTTTTTTCCGGTGGACAACCGTCCAGTTTATTGATAAGAATCAGACTCAAAGCTTAAAATTTAGTTGACAAACATTTATACCTAATTTGTTGCTGACACATTTATTGCGTTGGTGACCTGTTGACGCCTTCTGCTCACACGGCGTCTGGTGCTTGCAGTTGGCGGATGTCGTGTCTCGGATTTCGGGAAGGTGTGGGAATGGTTCTCTCGACGCGTGTGTTATCGGTTATGTTCACGTTGCACTTGATCGGTGGGATCTACGTATTCCGCGTTAACAGGTACAAGCAAAAAGTCAAACCCGTCTGAGCGTGTGGCATACATCTATGGGGTTGTACGAAATCAAGAACTATGCATATTATACAGATTTTTAAAAACAAGGTCCTGGGAACTATTGTGAACGCACCGTAGTAAAAGTGAAAACGACGATATCCGCAGAGGTTTTGAAACTTAACCAGTCCAAGATGAAACGAAGAATATCATTTAGAAACATGAGCGCCACCAATAGTCATTTTGGTGGTTTGGACACATAGGCAGCTACGATGAGGAGGAGGAGGACGGCGGCACGCTTGCGGTTACTCGTTTGTCGGACGCGATGGTTCTTGTCCCCATCACTCGTACATCACCAATTGCTCACTAAAGAATCGTGCCTAAGTTAGTTAAATGAAAATAGAAAAGCAGAGGAAAAAAGCATAAAACCCTTACCTGACAGCTGACATCCGAGGTAGGAAAGGAAAAGGGGGCGGAGAAGAAAAGACGAGTGTTCAAGGCCTATGCCCTTACCACCTGACAAGAACGAAAGGTTGCTCGCGGGGCTACGCTAACTAACCTATCTTAGACCTAAACTAATCTACTCATCCTTAAACTAAAGCTTCTTCTTCGGGTGGCGCTACAGTCCGGGGTGGACCCCATCAATCAGCATGCCTCTCCAGCTAGCACAATTTTTTGCCAGCTGCTTCCAATTGCGCACTCCAAGTTGGTTGAGGTCCTTTTCCACTTGTGAACGCCATCTCAGTCTAGGACATCCTCTGTTGCGTTGTCCCTGTGGTTCGGATTCGAAGACTCAACCTACTCTAGCATATTCCAACTCCTTACCTAGCTTCACTCTACTACGAAACAACGCCCTACAAAGCGTCGTTCAGTGGTAAATGTTGGTGAAGAACCTGCAAGTGCCTGATGTAGTTGGCACAAGTTGAAAGGCACACTCTGACTCTAACGTCTTTCGTCGACTTCAAAGGACTGAAACACTTGATCTCGTCCGATGGCCTACACTTAGCCATGCGGCGTTAGCAGAGGCTTCTATTTGAGAGTTTCAAATCCTAGAAAATGTTGACCATCATTTCTCTGGCCGAAAAGTCAGTCATCACCTTCTTCGATTTGAAAAGAACTGGATAAGTGCTTCACTTAGTTGTAGCCAAACATGATATTAAAAGGCAGGTAGTTCCAATAAGTTATTCCCATGACGCCTTTGTTAAATTCTTTTATGCGATTGTTCAGATATTAAGGTTTGTTGTCTTTTCTACTACGATCGTCCTTGTGGTTTCTAGATGAAAATGTTCATCACTGCTTGGGGGAATAATTCCGCTGATAGATGGTGTCCATCGCCTTCTACGTGTGTAAATGTATGTACTCGTATGTATGCCTAACTGGGGAATCCAAGCCAATATGGAGAAGTTGCTCCAGAAATCGGCGAATGTGTGCCCACGGGCACTTACGAGTAGATCTTTAATTGTTAGTCATAGCATGACTTAGTAACGTAGAAGACATTTCTTTTAATAAATTCTGGGATAAGAGAAAAGCTCTTCGTCGAGAGTTGTTAAAGAAATAGGAATTAAGTTTCCTAATAGTTCGAGGATAACGTTTGAAGTTAGTATGTTGGTTAAACATGGTTAAATCTTCAATTTTCAGGATCTTTTTTAACGAAATTACCTCGTTTGAGTTGCTGACGATACTCAAAGAGTACTAGTGGTCTACGAGAAGCTTCTCAAAATTAGCCGTTTGAAACTGTGGAGAGTTCTCTCACGTGTAGAAAGGACCTACAATTTTTGACTGACTGCGAACGGTGAAAATTGAAATGTATTCCATAGAAAGCGCAGTTCTGAGCCGTAGGAGATCCTCGTGACTGCAGGCGTCCAGTCCGTATTGCAGTTGCTTTTCTACTGAGCGGCATGAGAAAACGACAGGACCGTCTTCCCTTTCCTATATTGAGCCTTTCGTTTTCAAATGGAGGAACGCTTCACGTTGAATAATAAAGTACACCCTTTCCAAGTGCATTTCGTTAGGCTTGCAAGCAAAAGAGATTAGATGCAAGGTTAAAGTCATAGCTCGAGCAATGTCAATCCGAATCAACTTAGTAATAAAATGATATTTATCCAGACAAGATTTGCGAGTTGTACAGAACATTGTTGGGATTGATTTGTTTGTACTAGGATTCAGGGGTTCGATACTTATTTTGGTTTCGAAGATTCCATTCCTCCCAAACACCTTTATCTTTTCCATCTAGAACCCACATTGAACCGTACAAGATAATCATATAAATTGTGATTCAACGTGACGTTTGATTTGTAGTGTAAGACAAAAGACTTAAATTTGAAAGTCAGCTCAAAATGTTGACTGTCAATAAAAAGTACAAATCATGGCGTTAATCTTTTTACTGAAAACAGTCATATAAATGTTGAGCATGACTACGTCTGAGGTGGTCAATTCGGAAGGTCTATTATTGGCAACCAGTTCGTACATAGGAGAATCCGAAAGACATTAAAAAAAACTCTAGGTCAGCTCAGAGTACTTGTAGAGAGTCAGTAGCTTAGAATTAAGATTATTACATTTGATCAGAAAGCTGGTTTTCAGTACTTTTTTGTCTAGCATGTACGAAATTGCATTCGAAAAATAAAAAGTCATTAAAAATAAGTTCGCACATAGCGACTGGTGCCTCGAGGATAACACGAATAATGTTTACTTCCCAAGCGTAAATACCTTAAGACTTGAGACCTTGCTTACCCTAGAATAGATAGACCAAAGGTGTTAAGTCGCACGATCGAGGCGAGTTAGAATTAGGAACATTACATTTAGTAATTTTTTGTCTAGCATGTAAGAAATTGAATTAAAAAAATAAAAAATGCATTAAGAATTAAAGAAAAAAAGTCGCACTGGTGTCTCGAGGATAATAGAAATAATGTTTACTTCCCAAGCGTAAGTACCTTAAGACTTCAACCCTTGCTTACCCCAGAGAAAAAAAGGCCCAAAATTGTTACATCGCACGATCAAAACGTAAAATAAGGAATTCGACAAAATGATTTCTTAACAAGTCCATTGTTTCACGTGCTGTATGGCTCGTAGTGCCGAATTTTTCGAAACAAGAACTCATCGAGACGGTGTGCTTGCATTGACGGTAACATTCTGATTTGCCTCATTTTGTTCTTCACATACACCCTCAGCTACGGCTGCTTTGTTCTCCTCGCTTGGTGCTGGATGTGGTTTATCCGGTCGAGAATCATTATTACAAATATGAACTTGGTCTCAATCTTTTAAATGGTACTGGCAATATCGGGCTTATGCGCACTGTAAGTTTTTGGCATTATACGGGAAATCCGAATGCAGTCGGGTAGGGTTTACGCGTGATCTGTCAAAAAACGACTATTGAAAATCAAACCTCACGATGAATCACACTAAACCATGACTGGTCGGATGGGGGCCATGTACATAGCACATCATCTTCAGCCTGGTATCACGCTGTCAAACAGTCCCTTTTCCTGATGAAGGCTTTCTTGTCTTTGCTTAAACCTGTATCTTGCACCATAAATTTATTTACAACTCAGCATGTTTACATTACTCTTTTTATTGGTTTTCAAAGTTTGATCACTGGGGTGATCAGTTTAATTTAGCCACAGCATCGAAAAATGCTCAACCTTTTCGGCCTATCTTACTCACCATGAGCTAAGCTTGTGTGTAGGTGAAGTATAATTGTTCCGTATCATCCAACTATCCCTTCAGACATTGCAGACCTACGACTGCACTTAATTTTGACTGACCGTTACTGATTGCCTTGCCCCCTGCACACTTTCAAAACCACGTACATTTGAATATCCGGGGAAAAAAACGCTCAAAAATCATTGCAACAAATACAATTTCCCATTAATCTTTGCTTAACAAACAAAAAAACACTCGTTAGGCCTACCAAAAATGTTCATTCTAATGTACATCCACTTCATATGTGGAAAATTCGGTGTCGAGCCAATCAAATGGCCAATCTAAGTCAGCATGTGTCTGATGTCACACACTATTCCCAAAATCAAAATAAATCGACCGGAAATTATTTTGCATATAAATTCTGTTTGACAAAAACACACAGGCGAACAGTGAGCATTTGAATATCCTCTAGGCCTCCGGGCCCATTAAATTCCGTCCATCTAACCCCTTCCATGCGGGTCACAGCACAGAATTCAATTCAAACCACAAAAGCCATACCGCTACACTCATTGTGAACTCCTCCAGACAGACCTAGAGAGAGACAGAGAGGGAGAGAGACGGAGCGGTTACAAAAAAAGATACCAAAGTACACCCAGGGATGCATCTATCCTCAACACAATCAAATCAAACACACAGCGCAAAAAAGAAAACGCCGTGTCCCGAACAAAGGACACGGGAGCGTGAAAGGGTGCTCTCGATTTAATGCATATTTTTTAAAATCAAAAAAAAATCTGTTATGCATGTCGCAGGATAATAATCGAAAGTAGAACATAAATTACCCAAATCGATTGTTGTTTCAAGGCGTCGTCCTGCACCCAATAACACGGGTTTTCGCCATTCAAGTGGAGTGGCGGCGAGCGACGACTGTGGTGGTGGTGCCGTACAAACAACAAGTCCTGCAACCCTTTTTGCATACTCGCGCAGAGGGGCACACATTCGTGTATGCACATGACACGGTTTCGTGCGTTTATGGATTTGCGCATAAATTATTATCCCGACACGGGATCAATGGTTTCGAAATAAAGAGGATTCTTTTAAAGCGAAACTCAAACAGCGACTATGTGGAAGCGTAATGCCGTGGTATCCCTTAAGTGGCATCGCGTATTATTTGGCATATCGGTGGCCTTAGATCGAAATCAAGCGACGAGCGGTTTCAAGTGGATTTCGCTGGAAAATGCATGTCAGGGCTTTTTCGAATAGGGGCCAAATTAAGTGGATGTGGATGTGGATGATGTTGATTTGTGGGAAGAAAACAATTTTTTCTCTTTGTGTGAGCTGCGCTTGGTTTGACTGAACTCTGACGTGGAATTTTATTCTTTATTTGTTCCGGTTGAGTGGAATAGTTTGGAGGATGTTTCTTATTCGACGCCAGAATGAGGTTAAAAACAATTCCAAGGGAGCCTAAGGGTAATATGACGGTAGCCATAATGACACGCATACTTAGGCTTAGAGAGAGGAATCGAGAGATTTCGGACCCCGAAAGGCATATTAAAGTTAAGATTAGATTAGCTTAGAGTACGCGCATAGGGTCAGTAAGTTAGGCTAAGAACATTGTTCACTGAGTTAAGCTAGTTTTAAGTAATTTTGTCTAGCACGTATAAAAATAAACAAAAATTGCAACAAAAAAATTGCGACAACTTAGAAACGTGGATGGTTTCCATGAGGCAAGTTACCACGACATACTGAATAAAGCGCTCATTTCGATGAAACTGAAATTAGCTTAGAAATTAGAAAATCGATTGGCTCAAAAAATTGCACTAGTGACTTCAAAGAGGAAGAGTCATGGCGCTCAGGAAATTTTGCCACTATACCCAATCTAATTTCAAAGCTGCTTTTCTAATCATGGCAGCGTCTTTCAGGCAAAATTCAAAGCTACCAACGAGACTTTCTCATTCTCTGCAAAATTCTGTCAATAGGCGATAGATGTGAAGACTGTTGAACAGTACATAGTGTCCATGGAAGCATCAAAAAGATTTCAGATGGTAGAACTTTGACGGCCCTTTTGGAGGTATGATGCAAAATGAGTTAAAGTTAGATTCCTGTGCATAGCGAGCGATATTTTATCAAGCTAGCAGAAGTATAAGCGAGAGCAAGCCCACTGCTTATTGGAAAATATCTCTTCCCCCAATTTAAACCGGAACTAAAGTAGAGATGCCCTCCAAAGTGAAATTTGTGGATGGAATCAAAAGGATTGGAGTGCTCTCATCATCATTATTCGCAGTGACCCGCATGTTTCACAAAAAAGTTCGGCGAGAAATGCATGCTCGATCCTCTACCATCGACTACCAACTACCAACTAATTAGGACCTATATCCAAACGCAACCAGGCCTATCTACGGATTTGATCCACCCACTTCTCCCTGGATCCTGCGAACGATATCCTTCCTGATGTGTTTTTTTTCAGAAAATAATTGTCTTGTAAGCACAAAAGACCAAATTAGTCTTATCAAAGATGGCATACAAATCAAAATGTCTGGCAATCGATCACTACAATGACTACAATGAGCTTGGCTGAAAGTTTTCCCGAAAAGTCACCAAGCGTCTAAAGAAAAGAAACCTAATGCAGTGTGTAAATTAGAGAGAATCTTGCGTGCTTCCTCCTGCTGCTAAGAAGACAGCATCTAGAATAAACAGGACTTCGCAGCGAACGATGAGAAACATCATCAATTGGTCGCCACTTCACTTGTTATTCATTGATTTCAAAACAGGCTTTCGACAGTGTCAACAGAGAGTTAATTTTCCTTGGGCAGGAGGATCATCCCAGAAAGACTTATAGCTCTTTTCGAGGCCACTTACCATGGGTCTAAATATCACGTACTGTGCAGAGGAAAATTGACAAAAGAACTTTAAATTCAAAGTGGCGTCAGAGAAGGTTGCAATCCGTCCCCAAATATTTTTCTTTATTGGTGATAAGTGTTGTGCTTAACTCTGCCCCAGCATCGATATTACAAGGGACTCAATGAACTCTTTCATCTCACCTAAAAAATCGTGACTACGCTGGCAATGTGTGAATAGTTTCACTCAGAATAATGGCCAAATGGCTACAAATGTGGAGAGGGACAATTACACAGTGAGCCTCAAGATCAACACTTCAAATACGAAGCTACTCAGCCCCTCAATTCAATTAACACTCTCGATCAAAAAGGCATTGCTGGACAACTGGTTGAGGGAGTGGAGAGGATCTAATAATTCGGAAGAATTGTCTCCCGCAATGTAAGGACCGAAGCAAATGCCGCAAGCCGAGAATCGGAAGCTAATTTCGCATTCGGTATGTTGTCCACAATATGGAAAAGCACCACAAGCTAAGATTGATCCACTTCAGCACTTGGAAAGTGACAGCCATTATCACGAGAAAACTACAGACGTTTGTGAACCGGTGACTACGAAATAAACTAACGATTCTCTCACAGAAACGTACATATCTCAAAGGAACAGCTTCATCAGAGAACCCACCGGGACCATTGTTCAACGACAAAAGTGGCAGTGGAATTATGATACCCTTCGACAAGGCGAAAATTCCACAAAAAATGCGATGCAGTGGAACCCGCTGAACGCTGTACATGGCGCAGAAGAGTAGACGAAGAGTCTCGATAGTTGAAAAAGAGTTGAAAAGAGCTAAAACTCATTGCGAAAAACTGTAAACGATGGCCCGTATGAGCACTAGAGGCCGTAGGCCCCGAAAGGGGATACAGGAACTACAAAGGAGAACAATTTATTTACGAAAACTTAAAGCATGCGAACAATGATTCTTGGTAGTTGTCTTCCACGTCTCGCAACAGTACGGATGTTATGTTGGAATTCGAAGCTTAAGTGATGTGGAGGGCTGGTTAAACATGTAGGTGTTTGCAAGCGCGTCAATTTCTGCACATACTTTTAGTACAAAGTGTTACAGAGCTAGCAAAACAAAAGTTTGATGATAAATACAAGTTAATGGTAACCACTTTTCTCGGTCGTCCAAGGGAATGTCGGTCCTTTGGTTCTCCTCGGGTAAGAACCTTATCTCTAGCATACAACCTAAGCTTTGATTTGATTTAAAGAAGTAAGACAGTTACAGAAAATCTCTCTGATCTGAACACTAAGTCCCCCTTTCAGGAAGTTTTTCCTCACTTAACTTGACGGAATTATTTTCACATTCCAGTTTCACATTCCAATTACTTACAAATGGTGAACACCGCATTCTCAACTAAAATCACTGATTAAATTATAAATTAAACGAAAACAGACCGGCTACTGGCTCCATCACCCTATATTGACACAGGTCGATCTTTGAACACTTCGAAGTGTTAACCCGATGTTGACGGCTGTGCGGCGCTGTTGCACTTTTCCACTTGAGTCATCTTTCCTGGCTTCCCTGAGCCTCTCCTTCAGCTGGTATCCTTGAGTTCACGATATACTTTTTATTTCCGTGCCACAGTTTGGTGAGCAATATCTTTTGGTAAATTCACATGTTGCCGAATTAAGACAAACACGAAGTTGCTCATATCCAATGGCCTGACACATTCTTCAATGTTATACCGATGCACGCCAAATTCGTATTACTTATCCAAGTCGCAGGTTTGGTCCGGAATTTGTTTTCAAATGGAATGAGAAGTGCATCAAAATCACCCCATTAAGTCTCCTATTTGGTAACCATGTGTCTAGCGATGATGACTACGATATCTCAGTTCCTCCACGCGACAACACAGATTATTCCACCTTTTTACAAAAATCAGCTTAAGTTAAAATTAATTGCGACTTAAAGGATCAATAAAAACAACATCACCTCACACAAACATCATCTGTCAATCCACATCACTCCAGTCCCAACAATGAACCAAACAAACAAAAAATCCCAAAACGCCTTCCCATCGTTGCGCAAAACTCAATCGATACTAACAGTCCGCCCATTTCACGCGCATCCACCATCAGCCATAAAACCGAATGCAAATTGCAAATCCCCCTCGAACACACCTCCAAAACGCAAAAGGAAAAAGTGAACCGCCAGGGCTCGCACACGTAACACCTCATTTGCAGCTCGATGCAAGCATGCGCCCTGCGCCGCATGTGGCGCACGCAAATCAATCTTCTCTCGTACACTTCCACACAACCTTTCGCTCCCCGTTCGCTCTTGTTCCTCCTTCCGTGTTTTTTTGTTTTTTTCTGCCGGACTGCATTTCACATGCGTTTATCGAGTTTTGAATATTTACCCAGGATCGAAGGATCAGCGCACACAAGGGGTATCATATCACCGATCATAATGCCAACTGGGCGCGGGTAGGAGCAGACAGAAAAGGATTCGAATTTTTTTAATTTATGCGCCCGGAAGATGCTGCCTGTTCATTGTTATTTAGATTCTTCCCTGCCGGTGTTGTATACCTGTGTGTCTGCCTCACGGGTACCCCTTTTTAACGCATCCTTTCACATTTGGTGCTCGATCGGCGGCGGCGAGGATATTATTCACTTTCGCTGTCAGTCGACGGCAGGGAATGGGTAGAGAGACATGAGTTGTGTGCGCGCATTCGCAAGGGCTGCACTCGACGCCTGAGTGATCTCCTCCAAGGATAAAGGTGAAACGCGCAATTTTTCACCCGGTATTACTTGAATTTTGAGCGGAGAAAGGGTTCCGCTTGAGTTGTGGAGGTTTGTCAGACGTTTTAGAGTGTTTGTTTCGGGAACAGATGGTTCCCAAAGAAAAGATGTGAGAGTCGCGGTTAAATGGTTAAATGCTGATCGCATCTTAGTCGATTAATGTCCTAGTGAAATGTTTGAATAAATTATTGGAATGTGTGGCGGACTCAAGGTTTGAGTGAAAAGTGTTTAAAGTGTCAGTGAATTACTTGGAAAACATCGACCCACGGATTGTGACTAAATTGCCTTTTTTCAAATATTTTTTTTAAGTCGTCCTGTGAACGTCAGCTTTCGAATGTGTGTCAGATCTTAGGTGTCCCGTGCTAGGTGTCTGAAAAACCTTTGAATCGAACTGAGGAACTTCCGAAAGTTTTAGAGAGAGGGAAGAGATGCCATTTTCGGAGGACTCCCTGTTCGAAGACCCTTTTGTCCCAATCTCTAGAAGCTATGTTTCAAAGCAAATCTCCCCCTACCCCTGGAGTTTTCAGTCGAAAGGTGAGTTTACAAAACTGAAGGCGCCCTGCCCTAGATCATGTTAGGTTGGCTAAGACCCTGATGCAGCTTAGTATGAAGCGACACACGAGTCTGAGTCTTATCCTGAAAATATGGCGTTTTCGTAGGTTTGAAAATTTGCTTCCTGGTCGAAAACCATATAACTACAAATTCTAGCCGCAACGTGTGCAAGAAGAGCTGCACCCACCTTTGAGTTTAGAGCTGAAAATGAAGATGAGTGTATGAATCTAATGGCGCCCTGCCCAAAACCATGCTCGTAAGCAAATTGACTAAGGCTCTGGTCCAGCTTGGAATGAAGCGCTAGGTGAAGAACAAATAGAAGGACTGGTCATCTTTTGGGTCTGATATTGAAAAGATGCCATTTTTGAAAGGCGTGACATTTTGGTCCCTCTTCTTCAGCACCAGCTTTAAGGAACAACATCATAACGCAAAACTTCACCGACCCATGAACGAAACTGAAAACGTCAAGGCCAAGTCTACGCAAGTCAGAAGGTTTGCAAAGACCCATATGCAGCCTGGTAAGAAGCGACACGCTAATTGAAGACGGAAGAACTGGTCAAATTCTGAGTCTTGTCTTCAAAAGATGGCAATTTCGGAGTAGTGAAAATTTGTTTCCTATTCGAAAATCATGCAACCCAAACCTGTAGCTACAGCCTGTGCAAAAAGAGTTCCACCCACCCGTGATTTTCTTCCAGAAAAGCTTCCTCAAGGTGGAAGATGGCGTCCTGTCGAAAACCATACTCATTAGCAAGTTGACTGAGACTTTGAACTTGAGCTTGGAATGAAGCTCTAGGCGAAGAACAAACAGAAGAACTTGTCAAAGCCTTGTCTTAAAGAAATTACTTTTTCGGAGGTTTGTCAATTTGGTCTACATTCAAAAACTGTTCGACCACAGCTTTTAGAAACAATGTCTTAACGCAAGACTTCACCGATCCCTTTCCAGTTGAAAACTCACATCAAGCTGAGTGTGTTAAACTGAAAGCGCGCTGTCCAAGACCATCCAAGACCTTGCCAAGAGCCTGATGCAGCTTGGTATGAAAAGGAAAAAGAAGAAGAAGTTCTGGTCATGCTCTGAGTTATTTCCTGAGTTTTGCCCGATGATGTAGGATATGAGTGTCCTAGCGATTCACATCATCAGAATAAGTAGACCATCGTCCTTCACGCTGCTTTTGGGAGTGGGCTTAAAAGGGGGGTTGCCACTGTAAGGCACATCCCTTTCTAGTGGTGACGGCGATGATCTAGACTGCCTAAACTGCCGTTCCGATTATTTTCGAGCTATTGGTGGCACATATTTATTCGGTTCGTTTTCAAAAAATGGCGCCAACTGTAAATTATACCTGATAATTGGAAAAGTATGCTACTTGTCAGCAATTGGTGCATCGAAGCCTCTCTTAGACAACGAAATTGTTTTTTGGCCACTCGAAAATTTCCGGATTTGTCTTAAATAAACAGCATTTACGGAAAGTTTTGATTTTCTCTTTTAATTGGAAGAAAAGTGCAGCTGAAGCCCATTTTTTGGGTCCGTTGGCGTGTGGGTTGACGCACTTACCCACTACGCCACGGCGACCACATGGTGAACCTACTGCGACCGATAAATCACACAGAGAGTAGTATCGACGAACCAAAAGAGCGAATTGGAGGCTTTACAGGATCAAGATCCGTGCCAAACGCAAAGTGAACTCAGGAGTGACTCATAAAATAATTTCCGCTCGGTTAGAGAAAGCAAGGAAATTGCGTGCCGTACGAGTTAAAACCGAGAAATGTCAAAAACGCGTTTTTTCCGCCTCGAAACTGCTTCTTGAGAGTAAAGGATTTTTGCACCCGAACGTGACTAGAGATGAAAAGTGGATAACCCCCAGAAGAAAATATACTGGCGAACCCAGTCCATCATCGTCTACATCGAGGCCAGAAACGTCTGCATATGGTGGGGTCAGACTGGTGCGGCCGGACTGGTGTAGCTTAATACTGAGCTGCTATAACCAGGCGAAATCATTGATGGGAAACGTCAGAGATAACAACTAATGCGTTTAAGCCGTACATTGAGTGAAAAACGATCAGAAGCGATCGAAAGACATTGCAAGGTGATTTTGATTTTGATATCGCTCGGCCCACTTGCCTTGTAGAGGACAACAACTTCGTGGAAACGCTGAAATAGGAGATCTTACAGCTCGCTCTCCTTCCGACTTTCGGCTTTTTCGACGGATCCAAAACGATTTGGGGGCTTCGGGTTTTCTGACGAAACAGAAGAATGGCGCAATGATTTGATCGATGGTAGAGAGAGCTCATCTTTTTGAAGATGGTATTCAAAAATCACCAGAGATGTACTTTCAGTGATGTATTTTTAAAGTTTTTTTTAAAAAAAAGAAGAATTTTTTTGACCACAAAAATGGACGAAATTAATCTGTACTCCAAATACAATCTTTGTGTAGACCAAAATTTAGAACAGTTTCATCATCCATGCACCACAATAAGAATTCTTCTCCGTCATCCATTACCGAAAGGCCCCCGTGTTGTTATTTCGCATTCAGAGTTTACTTAAAGGAGACTTCACTGCACTCGTCCCACATCATCTCACAATTCTATTGGTCAACTTGCTCGTCCATCACTTCCATCTCTGGCACTGATCAAGAGCTTGACGTTCTTAGGACCAAGCCTATCAACGCAAAGAGCAATTGGTTTAATTTCACCACCATACCATTGGAAAATGTTGAAACAAGGGACTTGAACTTCAGAGCTGTAGACAGCCAGCGAAAGGATATACCAGTTGAATAAGGATTCGACCTTAAACACGAAGAAAAGTGTACAACTCAAGAAATGTCTCAAGAATGATTCCAGGCACCCCGTCAGAAGACTGCGCTTATGTCAGCTTCAATTTTTGATGAAGCCCCAGCATCAGTTTCATGCCCTCACCCGAAATATGAAAAAAACCTTCCAAAGGTTTGCCAGGAATCAAATTTCAACCCGAGAAACTGCATTCAAACAAAAAGACGAAAACTCAAACTTTGGCTCATACATTGCGACATCTGCTGTCGAACTGGTTGTTCTCTTCAACCGTACCCATGAAACCTTTCAAGAGATTGGAATCCTGCCATGGGATCCTGAGGAACATTGTTAGAACACAGAAAAGACCAGGAGCAGCAGGAGTGGGATGGAAGAAACTACTTCAGCTCGAGTTCGTTTCCTTTTTATTTGCTGTTCCTTGACTCGTCCTTCAAAATTGGAAAATTCTTTATTCTTCTTTCGATCTCCGAGCATCCCACACCCCCTGCCGCTGATCCATTCTTCTCAAGCTCCTTTTATCCCCTCGTGCTCCCTTACAATGCTCCGCTCCTTCTCCACTCTGTGTGCACCCATCCAAATAAATAATACGAAAAACTAAATTTATATCCTTTACTTATGTGCACATAAGTGTCTATCTATGTGCTTCTGGATGGATGTGCACGAGTCAGCACTTGAATGAGATTTCGTCCAATTTTCTTCTCAAAGTTTATTATCCTTTCGATGTGACGTCGTCGTAGTCCTTGTTATAGGTGATTGTGTGTGTGAGTGCGCGCGCGCCTGTGTATGGGTAAGGGCGGAGGAGATGGCTTCAATCCTTTTCTGCGTTCTTTTTTGTGTTTCGCTTCTATTGCGCAAAAAAACGGAGGAAACCCACCAAGGCAGCACAACAGACGAAAGCTTTCGTTTCTTGTTGTGGAAAACTTTAGAGTTTCCTTTTCAGCTTCGCACTGGTTTTTCTTCAACTTCTGGTGGCATCTTCTCGAAGCCATAGACCCTTGGCGGGAGCAGAAAGGCAAAAAGAGCCCAACTTCATATGGCGCAGCCACTTTGGCGTCATCTGGCAGGAATATCTGTGTATCCCGCCCCGCGTTCCTCATCCCACGTCCAACGTCGCCTCCTCATAAGTGCCCTCGCTGTCGATTGTGCGAAGGTCCCGCACAAAGGACATTGTGGATGCGTGTTCGATTTGGCAGGGCGAGAAAAAACTTTCCCATTGTTCACCGGCAAAAAGTTTCAGTCAGCGACTTTCCACTCGGCATGTGTGCCGCCTGGCGGCGGCGGCGGCGTGTCGTTTCCACCACCGCAAAGTGCCCTCATCGGGCTCCGGTCTGGATTTGGAGTTCACCTTCGAGTGTGACTGGTTTCGCCCGCCACAGCCGTCGCGCCACAGCGACCGGGGTGTCCCATTTACATCCAAGAGGTGACACTAAATTAAAACCATTAATTGCTTTCATTAATAACCGCTCGGTGGCGCGGCACGAAGGAAATCTAATTTAATTTGTCCGGCGATAGTCTGAACTTGATAAAGTGTCCGCTCGGGGAAACGTGCTGACCGAGGGACCGGCCGCTTGGCCAGGCAGCTAGCGAATTAATTTGTTTGTCGCTTGCGCTGGCCGTGTCGATCGTTAATAATCGTGATATAATGAGCCCGGGATACCTGGTTGCGACTCTGGCAGGCTCTTTGACAAATGTCACGTCAAACGGTTTAATTAAGCGCAGCTTGTGCCGCAACCACTGGTGGGACGGCTGCATCTGATCTGAATAGAAACGAGAACGGAACTGTATCTAGTCGAGCAACCGTCAAGCGCCGTCAACTGATCGTCGTGTCAGTTTCATTGACGTGGCTGAGCATAAGAATCGCGTCGATCGGCAGCACTGGCCCCTTACAAGTGTATGAGAGCGCGAAACATGTCAGGGATTGAGAGAGAGGTGATTAGATATTCAAACACGTGGGTTTGCTAGTCAAGCTCATAAAAAACAGCAGCCTTAGTGACTCCCGAAGTGGTGAAAGACAACAAGTTGTGCGATGATTTGCTGTCAGTAAATTGCGAGGATTAACACAAGGCTGAGATATGACGGCATTTTTCGAGACGTAAATGATCATTGCACGGCGCTTGTAAGCAGTTATGAGGTCTCCTATTCATTTCACTGAATTTATGAACCATGTTTCACATTCTCTTTGCAATGCGATTGAGATTTCTTTTGGCTGACGCCCAAGAGTCCAATCAGCAGGTAGGAGAATGCTAAAACTTTGATTTAGATGTACATAAATACGGTTTAGGGAAGATCTAAGCAGAGCATCACAAGTAGAGCGCCATAGGAGTCATTTGAAGAGGTACATAGTCTTGGGGCACGAGAGTGGAATGCAGGTGACGTATTCAGTTTGACTTTAAGGTCTTCAAAGAGTGACATTACAGAGCGGGTGGGATCTAAGTCTCTGGCTTTTTTGAGACACGCACTTTCTTACCAGCTGTGTTTGTGTCTTAGCCTCTGTGGCTTCGATCCGTGTTATGACTCGTTTCCGACGTAGATTCCGCCCGTAACTGTTGCAAGATGTAGTTCCCACCTATAAAAGTACGGGCTTCTCTCCATTCTTATCTCTGCAGCCCCTATAGAAGTCACTTCATGCTTTCCCATCGGACACTGTCCAGTATGTACGCCTGTAATCAAACTTACGTCACTTGTGCCTAGTCTTGTGAGGTTTCCTAGGCGCAGGCAAGAGACTCTCTTACTCGCCCTATGAGAACACACTAAGCTAATCTATATTTAGATACCAATCAGCCGCTGGTTCCTCGTCCGCATTCCATTGTCCACTGTCAAATGCATGCACTGCGTGAGTAAGGAGAAGCTGGGGGCTCGTTGATTCAAGTGAAAATAATCCACTCGTTTGTGACGCTTGTTATGAGACATTGTTTTTCTATCCTTCAGCCTTCCCCGTTCGTCTTTCAGCTGATTTTGGGTAGATTTTGATGCAAGATTGATGTCCGTTGAGCTGTGGTATGATATGTATAATGCCGAGAATGTGTCGAGCACCAAATAGACATGAGTGAGTTAAGTGGCCGTGGAGTGGTTTTCCGGAAATACCCCTGATGAACGTGGCCTGTAATTGGGCCATACCAGGGAGTTTTGGTGCCATCAAATCGAATATGGACTAAGTCTCCACAATATGGCAAATCTTTACGAGATCAAGGAGTTCGAACTTCGAAGTAGACTTCCATTCAGGGATTTCAGTTGCACAGAGTTGTATTTATGACAAGGAGCTCTTTGACGTTACGTTCGAGAGATTGCACGGCACTAAGCAAACGCTATTCACAGTGCTGTGTGGGCCAAGGACTCTTAAACAATTTAAGACCTGCACTGAATTGATTGCAAATGCCTGATATCTTCAATCATGTACAAAAGAGGATAGATCAAGAGAATCGTATCAATTCGGAGAACAGTTCAAGTGGTGGACTACTATAAAAGACTGATTAACTGAAGAACAGGCGAAACGAACTGGTAGTAGTAAGTAAACGGGGATAAGATAATACAGATCTTGAACACCAACTGGAAAAAGAGTGTTAGAGTAGGAATTTTCAATTTTTGGTAGCTAAACACCATCAATGGTCGCCGTGGCGTAGTGGGTTAGTGCGTCGACTCACACGCCGACGGTCCAAGTTCGATTCCCGGACGGAACACTTCGCTTTTTTACGGCACCAACTCGAGTGTTCGAGTTGTTGACAACACTCAAAAAATACCAATTGTCTATGAAAACGCTTCTTATATCTCGCCGTTTGGAGTTGGCATAAAACTGAAGGTTCCGTCTACTCATAACAGAACAACAGCACGCACAATACGTGCTAGCCCCCTGGTCTCTAGTGGGCTGTAGTGCCACTCAATTATAATTATTAAACACCATCAGCCTCAGAATCACTCTTGCTGTCGTTGCATCTTTTGGCTCAAGAGTCAAATGAGCAATAGAGCCCATTCTCGAAGGACTAAATTTGGATTCGCGTAAAAGCTTGATCTTCCCAGTCCTCCTTCACTTGGACGTTACCTCGAGTGGATGAGAAAGCCTTTGAAGAAAAAAGTTCTGCTTGCGATTTTGTTCCTGTGTCCGTTGATGACGTCCGAAGGAGAACATTCAAGAACGAACTTTATAGGCTGTACGTTGGCATGCACCTGATCAAGCGTCTTCGGATACAACGCTTAAGATGGCTTGGTCATGTACAGCATATGAACAGAACAGTCGAAAAGTCCGAGCCATTGTGACAACGCAACAGAGGACGGCTTAGGTTGAGATAATGCACACAACTGGAGAAGGACTCAACCAACTTAGAGTGCGCAGAGGAAGAAGAAACACCTACAGCTAAGATTGTTTTCAAGTCCTAGCCTCCAGATTCTAGAAGGAGAGAAAGGCCAAGTCTTTGTCTCTATAACTGGAAGCATCGTGCCTGGAATTGTCAACGCAGATAAACTGTTTCAGCTCAGGCTCTGGGCCCTCTGTAGGTTTCTACTGCAAGTGAGTGACCAAGTTTCTATAACGATAGTATTCCCTAAACCACATTTTCCACCTATACCTTAGTTGCCAGATATACATAAGACAAAGTATGTTAAGCCACGCCCGCCTTAAGACAGCATGTGGAACACAAGTTCTACAGACAGGGATCCGCGAAGGCTCATGAGTTAAACAAAGTGCAAAGTGCAGTATTCTACGAGTTTTGAGATTAGTCTGCAGACTGAAGTACATTAAAAACAGGCAGATTCTGAATTGAATTGAGTCTGTTGACATACATATGTACATATGTATCTTTGTCATCTTAAGCGTTTCATTCGTAGTCGTTTGACTAGGTGCAGACAATCTGCACAGCTCATACTGCTACAGATGCCACAAACATTTGCAGGACCCCAAATTGCTTCAGAATGGCGAGTGTTCTATCAAAAGTTTCATTATGGTCGAAGACAAATGTGGAAGATGGCTGCTCAGCTCAGTCAACAAATACAGTGGAAGACAGTTCAGAGATTCAGGTTCTTTGAGAAATATTCCAAAGTGTACCCATTTGTCCAGGAATCAAGTGGCCATACGTTGTACTGCGTTGTTCAGATTGTTTCCCGATGCCTCCTTTCTTTTTCTTCTTGTGGCGCTACAGTCAGGGGTGGACATGGGCCTCAACCAACATCTTTCGCCAGCTGCCACCAGTTGCGCACTCCAAGTTGGTTGAGGTCCTTCTCCACTTGTGTGCGCCACCTTAGCCTAGGCCGTCCTCGTTGCGATAGCTCGGATTCTAACACTGTTCTGTTCGGTGGTATTCATATGCTCTACAAGAAATAAAGCGTTACTGTGTAGCAATGTTCACTGGCATAAAATAATTCCAAGCCTTTTACTTTCGTTTGCACTTCATTTGCAGAAGCATTCAGTTTTCAATGCTAATGAATTGGTCGCCGTGTCGTAGTGGGTAAGTACGTACACTCACAAGTCGATGGTCCAGGTCCAGTTCCAGGACGGAACACCTCGAATGTTTTCATGGCACCACCTCTTTCGAGTTGCTGACCACAGTCAATAAGTGTTAATTGTCAATGAAATTTCTCAAAATTATTGTTCTCTTGCAATAGGCTAGAGTTTTGCTTCAACTCAATGCTAATGCCTTGTCCTAGGTAGCAGTTATCCCATTCCTCATTTAAATGTAATGAATGTCACTCATTGAGACCTAAGCACGTCTGATGAGATGAGAGTTTTACTCTGATGCTCACGCAACGTACTAATTCGTTCAGGATTCCCCAAAGATTAATTTTTATCCATAAATGAGAAGCATGTCAAGCCATTTAAATTTCAAAGTTTTTAAAATCTAAATTTTGAGTAATTTTTCTTCTCTTGCGAAAAGGTCTGTCTGAAAACAGAATGATTGGTTTCGCCCCGCTAACTAGAAGAGATGCTTAAGAACCTATTCAAGCGGTATTTCCGAAGTATACTTTTAGCAGAGCTCCACTTATCCTTAGCATCATTTCGCAGATTCATAAGACTTCCTACTTGTCGTTTCTTGCAATCTTCTCATTCGGTTGACTAATTGTTTAACAACGAAAGTGACTACATACAAACGAGTATACATATGTACCTCATGAAAATATGTACAGATTGCATTGTCTTAAATTTAAAACTCTTCAGAATTCATTCAGACGCTGCAACTGGATAAACTTTTTCAGTGTCGCCGCACAGATTTCAATTTTAAACAGAATCCTCTCTCTCGAGATGCCATCATCCGCCAACCCGACCTCCATCATCATCTTCCACAAACAACGAAAGGTTGCGAGCCACTTGAGATATTTTCTCAAATCGAATCGTTCACTCTGGCAGAACGTCTGTCATTTTGTGAGTGCTTCCATCGACTCAATTTCCGTTCGTTCGCTGCAATCTCCTCCCCCAACCCGGACCGGGAGGAAAATATGCGTAAACCCTTCACCAGCAGCCATCGTTTGTGATAAGAATCTGCAATTTATTGCTCCTTTTTATCCTGCTGCGTGTGCAATAGCAAATTTGTGTTGGTTTCTCGGCTCCCTCTCTCTCTCTCTCTCGCTTTCTCGCTTCGATTTTTGACTCCTTCGCCTGCGAGGGCGAGGACGACGGGGATGAGGGGTGGCAAAAGTATCCCACCAAATTTGCAATTCGATTCTTCGGTTCGTTCGTGGGGCAAACGGAGACGTGATCTGACTTTGAGTTCACATCCAGGACCACAGCGGTTATGTGTACATGTGTCCCCTGCGCCCACCTTCAATTGTGTGCCCTATGTGACACTTCCTCAGCATGGGTTAAGGATACACGCCCGTACATATGTGCACTCAGTCCACCCTCACATAGCATTAGGTAACGCGAAAATGCGGAGAAGAAGAAGAAGAAGAAGAAAAAAAATGAAACGTCTAAGACACCAACTGTGTGGCGAATATCCTTCTTATGAAAAATGTCAGTCAAAAGCGAAACAATTTCCTCTACGAATCCGTCTAACACCCGCACAGGCATACACACGCCTCTCTCGGTGTGTACACCAAATCGCATGACACATGGAAAATTCAAAGAGTTTTTCACGGAAATAGAAGCGGTGTACCAGCAGCAGCCACCCCATCCCCGTCCGGGGCCGCCAGCGCGGGTGGGGTGAGGCCACGAAAAAATGGCTGCAGGAACAACTGTGCTTCCGAGAAAACGCGAACGTGCGTATGTCACTTCAACCATTTTGAAAAATTTGACATACGATGGGATCAGCAGCATGTGTGCATCAATCACACTCGCACGCCACTCATCGCACATCGCACATCTCACATCCTGGGCGGTGGCGGAAGCCACAAGACACCCACCCCCACAGACGAGTTTTCCGTGACAGCGTCTCGCGAAAATCGATTGCTCGCAAATGAGACTCTCAATTCATCAGCCATTAACCTCCACAATTAATCCGTCCAACAGCAGCCCCCTCCGCGAACTCAGACAGCCCGCCTGCACCCTGCGACGGACCGACGGGAATTGAGAAACTCGCGAGACTGGCGAGGGAGAGGGAAGCAGATGGCATTTCACCTTGACCTTGAGACACACATTCCTCGTTAGCGCTATTATCTCATCATCATCAACGTCATTATCATTATCCTTGCCTTCGTCGTTACCGTCGTGTGCGCTGGCAAGTGAAAGTGGGGTTGAAGGATGAAGTAATGAAAATGAGCAAGGCAAACCGGCGAAAGGGCGCGCGAACGACAGAGCAGGAGAGCGGTAGACGACGACGACGACTGATGGAATCACCAAGGAGCTTCCTCGCTTAATCCTTATTTAAACATTCAACAGACAAAATGAAGCAGCATGCAAGGATGCCTTCCTTATTTCTTGTTCGTTCGTTTCTCTGTTTTTTTTTTTTGTTCGCCTCCTTTTTGTTTTTATTCGGGCGAAAGATAGAGACATTGCAGCAACGACGACGGCGTGTGGATACTATCGCCACGTGGAAAATGAACTTTCATGCCCTTTCTCAGAAACACCACCCCCCCCTCCCGCCTTCCACACACCAATGTTTAGAGCGCTGAAAATGAACGAAAATGAGGTGATAAGGCCGACGGTAATGTGTGTGTGCAGAAGATAATGAGAATGAAAGGGATTCGGCAATGGGTGGTGGAAAATGTGAATAAAAACGGCACATCCGCATGTAAGTGCAACAGGAACTGGAGCATGCTCCCTTATCTCCAAAAGAAAGGGGGACAGAAAAAAAAGGAAATGTCATGACGAACTCATTTTCGTTGTCTTTTCATTCATTCTTTTTTTTTTTTGGTGGACAGTGGAGAGGTTCTTGGGACGTCAGGTTCTCTGAGCGATATTCCAAAGTGTCCCCATTTGTCGAGGGATCAAGTGGCCATACAAGAAACTTGACAGATCGTATTCTGCGTTGTACTGCGTTGTTCAGGCTGTTCCTGATACCTCCTTTCTTCTTCTTCTTGTGGTGCTACAGTCCGGGGTGGACTAGGCCTCAGGCAACATGCCTCTCCAGCCAGTACGATCTTTCGCCACCTGCCGCCAGTTGCGCATTCCAAGTTGGTTGAGGTCCCTCTCCACTTGTGTGCGCCACCTTACCCTAGGTCGTCCTCTGTTGCGTTGTTGGCTCAGATTCGAAGACTTTTCGGGCCGGAGTAGTGGTGTCCATATGCTCTACATGGCCTTTGCATCTTAAGCGTTGTAACCGAAGACGCTTGACCAGGCGTATGTTTCTGTACGGCCCTTAGAGTTCGTTGCTAAATCTTCTTCTCTAGATGCCATCAACGCAAACAGGTCCAAAAATCGCACGCAGAATTTTTCTCTCAAAAAGACCAAGGGCATCCTCATCCGCTTTTAGTAGTGTTCAGGTTTCAGCGGCATAAAGTAGGACTGCGATGATCAAGGTGTTATATAAAGCAAGCTTAGTTCTTCGAGAGAAAGCTTTATTATTCAATTGCCTCTTGAGCCCAAGGAAGCAGCGATTGGCAAGAGTGATTCTGCGTTTGATTTCGGTACTGGTGTTGTTGTCTCTATTTAACGCAGATCTGAGTTGGACAAGGTCCTTGACTACCACGAAGTTTCTGCTGCCTAGTGTGGCGCTCTGCCCGAGACGTCTATGTTGTGCATGTACTTCGTTTTGCTCTCGTTAACCATTAGCCGCTTCCGCTTCAATGCTAGCAAGCGCCTCATTGACGGCTCGCTGTGCTCGTCCACTCACGTCAATGTCGTTGGCGTAAGGTAGCCTCTGGTGTTAGCTTGTGAGTTACGCACGATCTTCTCAAGGATGATGTTAACAAATATCATATGACAGTGCCTCACCCTGCCTAAAATCTCTTTTGACATCGAAAGTCTCGGTGAGTTCGTTCCAGACCTTGACGGAGAAGCGAAAGTTCTCCATCGTCATCCTACACAATCTGACGAGTTTGGTAGGAATGCCAAACCAAAACTTGTGACTGTATGCCTTCAAGTTCTGGTGTTGTGCGTGCTACTATTCTGTCACGAGTGGAAGGGACCTACCTTGTTTGCAAAGCTTCTAATAGACACTTACCACTCTTTGATTGTTGTCAGCAACTGGAAAGAGGTGGTGCCGTGAAAAAATGGCCAAGTGTCTCGTCCAGGAATCGAACCCAGACATTCTGCGCGGCGGTCGACGCACTTACCACTACGCCACGGCGACCACAGAAAATGTAGCAAGCTTCTCTAAAATTTTCGGTCATGAAATATGCCCAAGAAGTGTTGGTGTGCACTTTGAAATATCAGGTCTAAGCAAAAGGCACCGCTTGTAAGAGGGTCATATGTTTTCCCAGGATATCAGGGATTGACTAGACGAATTGAAGCGAATTCCAAAAAAAGTGTTTAAGAGGCTTCACAATAGGGGGCTGCTTCTGGTGTAAGAAAAGTGAAAAATAAGGGCATGTGAACAGATTTTTGTCTGAAATCTTGAACTGAAATCGTTGAGTGTAAGGACATAAGTAAACATGTCGAAACATTGGAGCATTTCCAAAAAAAAGTAGTGAGTGAGTAGCAAAATAAGAAATGTGAAAAAATGTATCACTTTTGAATCTTTTTCATTAATTTTGAGTTGGAGCTACAGTGCGGACTGGAGATGGGCCTTAATCAACATGCCCCCAGCCTGCTTCCTATTCGAACATCAAGTAGGCTTAGGCATGTCTCCACTTGCGTCCACCATGATATATAAGAGCGTCCTCTCAAACTTTGTCCAAATGACTGGGTTTCGAAAAATCTGCAGCCTGAAGCTGTATTCAAATACTCCCCATGGCCTAAGCGACCTAAGCATTGTAAAGGGTGATTTTTTAGCTATTATCTTTTTGACAACACTGGTTTAAGCAGCTGACGCATGTTTCGTGTTTTGTTTCACTGTCAAACATCTTCAGTTTTGTGTATAATTTAACCATGAATCGTCTTACAAACGAACAACGCTTGCAAATTATTGAATTTTATTTTCAAAATGCGTGCTCTGTTAAGAAAGTTCATCACGCGCTTCTTCCATTTTATGGTCAGTTCATTTTTGGCTCAATGGGTACGTAAATAAGCAGTATTGTCGATTTTGGAGTGAATATCAGCCAGAAGCATTACAAGAGCTACCAATGCATCCAGAAAAGGTCACAGTTTGGTGCGGTTTATGGGCTGGTGGGATGGGATGGGTGGGATATGGACCGTACTTCTTCAAAGATGATGTGAATCGTTACGTAACTGTGAATGGTGCCAACTTTTTTTTGCCCAAAATGCAAGAGCTTGACTTGTCTCATGCCACACAGCACGCACAACAATGGACTTATTGAGAGGCGAGCTCGGTGAATATTTTATTTCACGTTCGGGACCGGTCAATTGGCCGCCTAGATCGTGCGATTTAACGCCTTTAGAATATTTTTTGTGGGGCTATGTTAAAGCTCATATCTACACAGACAAGCCCGCTTCAATTGACGCATTGGAAGACATATATGCCTTCTTCAACATTGAAACATTTATTCGTGATATACTTGCCGAAATATTGGAAACAGTATGCCAAAATTGGACTAAGCGGATGGACCATTTGAGGCGCAGTCAAGGTCAACATTTGCTTCAAACATTAAATTAAATGTATATAGACCGTACTATCGATACAAATAAAGATTTTATGCATTTTTCCTTTATTTTAACTTTCCTATAGCTTTTAAAAAGTCACCCTTTATAATATCTGTAGACAGGAGAGATGGCCTATTTGAGCTAACGCTGAGTGAGCACATGGGATCTGCACGAGTTGTTCCGTTCGTTAAGGAACACTGAATTCTGGAGCAGGAGACACTTGGTTGGTAATGCAATGTGATCCGAAGTGTGTGTGTGTGCAAGTGACAGTAACACGCATTGGGGATCTAGTCATTTCATAGTGGAGCTTAGTGGCTTGGTGGAGCAAAGTGTGTCTCTGCATTTCTGTCTCCATATGCCATCAACTCACACCCAGAAAATAATTTTCAAAGTCATCCGATTTTAAAAATGTCCGTATCACGATCTTGACCTTCCATACGATCTTGTTCTTGCTCGTCTTAGTTTGGATATAATTTAACTAAATTGAGGATTGCATTAACGGTGAGGTTCCACATAAATAGACTCAACCTTTGGCCCCAACTCATTCTTGTTCTTTTGTATGTGTCGAGAATCACATAGATACGAATTAAATGATAACAGTGATCATAGCTGCACCCTGTATCTCAGATTTTGCTAAAGTCAGTAGTGAGTCCCATGCCCTCTCAACTACAGGCCACTCCAAAAGTAAACACCACACTTCCGATTTGAAGTCCCACCGACAAGCAACCAGAACTAAAGACAAGGTTCATCAAAACTAGCCACCACTGTAAGGGAAAAGCTTGTTAAAACATTCCCAATTCAACGCACACAATCGCAGCACATCCATGCACACATTATCAAGCAGCGAGCGGCGAGCAGCATCCAGTTCATATTCAAAACAAAAATGAATCACAACGAGCACACGAACACACGAACGACAAAGAAAAACCCTCGCGAAAATATGCTAAAAATTTCGATATGAAACAAAGACGAAGGAATCCTTTTTTGAAAACAACCACCAACCCCCACCCACCGGCCGCCAACTTCCACCCACCCCCCCACATTCAGCCATTACAATTTTTCCTTTTCCGTTGCGGCGGTGGGGAAATACATACGGCGCCAGTGCGCAAGTCCTTCGCTCCGGACTCGACATACGCCTGTCCCACTTCCACCCGTTCTGATGGTTATGTCTCAAAGGATACACATGCAAGAACAAGAGGGGTTGAACAAATGAATGAATATCATCATCAAGCGGCGTGCAACAACAACACCACTGTGAGGGATTTTATATTCACTGGTGTTGTTTTTTTTTTTTTGTTGTTGTTGTTGCCTCCTTCGTTATGTAGTGTTAATTGCAGTGATTCTCTCTGCTAAATACCAACATCCTGGTAATTTGGTGCGAGCAGCAGTTCAGCGCCCAGGAGAGCGCAGTCCGCAGTTGATTTTCATTTTCATTTCCATTCATTTGCAATTTGGCTTCTGGTGAGTGTCGCATTTTTTTTCCATTCCCTTGGATAGTTTCTGGTCTGATGTGATTTTTCGTGCAACCTGTGCTTTGTGTGACAATGTGCAATTATCCTGCAAGGATACGTCTGTCGATTAGAGAACGGAAAAAGATGAAAAAGTGTTTTGGTGACTAGTGGTGAGGAGACAAGTTGCGTGCGTGCGATGGCAGCGGTTTTCTTGGCGTGTTTCGGTGGCGAACGGGATACGAAAAGGATACTGCGTCTCCTCAGCCATTTTGTGTGGTGTGGTTCTGTGAAAATGTAATTTTCCATAGGCAATAAGAAAACGCAAAAGAAAATAACAAAGAAGCATCCATCAATTTGATGGATAAATATATGCAGATTATAATGTGTATCCTTGCTGTTGTCCTCCCCCCCCCTGGTGGTACACCATCCCTCCCCCCCCCCCCCCCCCATCGACCTTTATTCCAGCAGCCAGAACATGAGTGACGGAGAGAGACTGAGAGCAACGCCGCCTGCCGTCGTTGTTCGCTGGAGGGAGAGCGGTACATCATCGTGTATGCAAATCCCTTTACACACTGTGAGTTACCCGCTCCTCCAATATTGTGTGTGTTCTGTGTGTATTTGAGCTGTGGCGGAGGAACTACTATGTATCTAGTGGAATGTTGTACAACAGCGAGGAGACACCCAAAAGGGATACTTACGACAGTGCTTCGGTGCCGTTTTTTCTTCGCTCCTGCTCCTTCGCTTCGTGCTCCTTTGGAGGTTCTTCATTCGAGGATAAACGAGCCAACACACACACACACACATACCGTATGACTGCATGACTATCCCACGCAGTTGGCACCATTCCCCCACCATCCCGCTTGTTCACATTTTGGTCGTTGGTCGTTACCAGGCGCAAACACACACAGCCACCCATACAGACATTTTTCAATCGGAATTTTTATTTTTTGCAAAATAATAACAATTCTCGTTTCTCGTAACGCTGTGTGGCGGGCAAAGGGATGGGATGGGGGAGGTGTGATGGGGGTTTGGGGTGAGAAATGAGAGCAGCAGGCGACAGCAAGGACAACAAACAACAACACTGGCAACTTGAAAGCCCTGCGGCAGCACAGCCCCAGACCCCATTCCTTCCTTCCAAATGTCGATCGATATTGAATGATTGATGGATTTCAAGTTGGAGTCACTTGCGCGGAGGAGTGTTGATGGAGGGGTCGTTGGGGGCGGGGGGGGGGGGCATTCGAATATTTTCCCAAGAAATGTATTCAAATGAAAATTGAAAGACAATATATTATATTGCGGATGATGGCATCGCAAAGGAGTAACCCGCCGACTAGGATGATCCAAACCCTCACTCCCCTCTGATCCACACAATGGGCACAGCACACAACACAGTGTACGCTGGCGACGAAGAAGGATTGTGTATCAATGTAATTTGATAAAATATGAAATTGAAATTTTCTTTCTCACCGATACCATCACCACACGAGGAATAGTCGCGACCGTGCATTCTCTCCCACCTCTCCCAGCGCCCGGCTTTCTTTTTTTCGCCTCTCGGATTTGATAAACGACAAGTAACCGGGTTGAGAGAGAGAGAGAGAGAGAGAGAGAGAGAGAGAGAGCGAGGTGATGCGGTTAAAATATCGGTGAATAGAATTTATTAGGAGCTCCTTTCAGTTTGAAGTGAGTGCGAATTACTTATTCAAAGCGCCCCCCCCCCACCTCGAACCAATGGCGGCGGTGACTCCACTCGGCTCCCAGCGGAGATAAAGTGAACGAACGGAATTGATGGATGTTGGGGTTCCATAGTCAGTGGTGTTCTTTCTAATGGGCCCACAGTTTGAGGTTTGTGGGCGAAGGGGTGGATGGCGATGGAGAAGTGTCACCCGAAGGTAGAAGTTGTCTTACACTGAGATGAAAGTTGTTAGGTACTGTCTTGAGAACAATTTCACTGGCGTGCTATTTATTGTTATGACAGAGTGGGAGAGATGGCCTATTAGGGCTGACGCTGAGTGGGTTGAGTGGGTCACATGGGATCTGCACGAGTTGTTACGTCCGTTAAGGAACACTGAATGCTGGAGCAGGGGACACTTGGTTGGTAATGCAATGTGATCCGAAGTGTGTGTGTGTGCATGTGACAGCAACACGCATTGGGGATCTAGTCAGGCGTTGGATGCAGGTGCTGTTACAAGAATGGGATTTTTCTTAAGGGTTGGAGCTTAATTTTGGTCGGGAATTTGTTTCAAGTTTTCTTGAGATTGGAGCATACTTCATAGTGGAGCTTTGAAAAAAAAAGCACGGCATTGCTTATTTGAGGTATTTAGTGGTAGTTCTTCTTTTAATTTCGTTGTCCTTCGGCATCTTTGATTCCAACCCTGAGAGACAATGCGGTAAAGGAAAAGGCATCTGGTGGATAAGAAATCTGTAAGGCAACAGTTGAACATGCGTGGCTCCAACAGCAACTAGCACAAGACCGACCTAGATGGAGAGACATATTGGCTGAGGCCCAGGTCCAACTCGGACTAAGGCGACAGACAAAGAAGAACAGTGCCTTTGGAGTCTTATTTAAGGACGAAGTGGATTAAGTGAGCAATCTGTATTTCATGCCATGCTGCGCCTAAGATGGCTTTACAATAAGGACATCATCTCTCGATTACACCACTATCGCAAGAAAACTTTACCTACCGTTCTCGTCTACTCCCAATGTCGGCCTAAATGAAGCCGCATGTTTTTTTTCCACGATGATTATAAGGGGCGTGTGTATAGATTGCAGGAATTAAAAAAGGGGACTAACATGTATATGGAAATGAACGTTGCCATGGCATAGTGGTTAAGTGCGTCAACTCACAGTTCGAAGGCTCCAGGTTCGATTTCCGGCCTGAACCCTCCGCATTTACCACGGCACCACCTCTTTCGAGTTGCCGACAGCATTCTAAAAGTACCAATTGTCTTCGAAAAACCTCTCAAACCCCGGCGTTCAGAGATGACAGAAAAACTGAAGATCCCCTCTACACGACAGCATGCAAACACGTGTTTGATGAAGCTAGGCCCTGGTCCCTTGTGGGCTGTAGTGCCACTCAATCATTATGAAACGACACAAACACTGCTATGCTCCCCATCAGAGGACTTCTCTATCGTTGGTGATTCGGGCATAGTAGGCCTTCATAATGTTTTTGTGGTTCCTTATTTTTTGACGGGACTTTCGAGTCCCGTGAGAACAAGGATAAAATGCTCCCAGTCAAGTCAACCTCTGTACGTAATGAAGGGGCAATTTAATTTGAAACTGGATGTCATAAGTTCACCGTGTCACTCTCTGCTACTCGCTCCTAGCTACGGTGATATAAAATCTAGAGTAACAGGGTTTCTCGAATTCTCCTCTTTAAGTCGAAGTTGAATCATGGGATCCTCCTGCAGGAGTCACGTTTCACCCTTCCGAACTATTCGAATTTGCCCCAACTGTCAATATTAATGAGACCCCATTGCAGCAGTTACGGAAGTGAATGTATTACTGGCGAGGGCTTTCGCAATAAATTTGCGATTGAAGGAAACTGGGCCATTCTTAGAACGACTTTATTTCAAGCTGTAGCCTAAGGCCCTGGTAATGCAATGAACGCCAGGCAGTAAAACGGCAAAAACAAAATTAAAACACATGCAGCTACATATATGGGATGACCACGCAGGACTGGAGCGGCAAGTGCCTTTTTTAAGCGGCAGAGCAGTGCCGGCGACTTGTGCCAATAACATCATGGACTTTCGGTTTCTTAACGAATCTTTATCGCGAAACGACGCTGGAAGGGCTTTGTCTCGTAGTAGGGTGAACCTCTGTTGTTTTAAGTTAGTATAGGTCTAGAGTAGGTTTAGAAAGTTAGTTTAAGAAAGTTAGATTAGGTAAGGTTTAAGATAGGATAGCCAGCTTAGCTCTGCGAAAAACCTTCCGGCCTTGTTTAGTGGTAATGGCAAAGGCCTAGAACACGCTTCTTTTCTATCCGTTCCCCGTTTCCCTATCCTACGTTAGATGTCCGTCTGCTGTCACGTTAGGGTATAAGGCTTTCTTATTCTTCACAACCTTTTCTTCATCTTCCCTTCTATCTTCCTTTAACTAGTTGAGGCACGAATTTTTTTTTTGGCGCAATGGATGATGTGCTTGTGAGGGCGACAAGTACCACCCCGACGAGCTGAGCTGAGCAACCGCAAGCGTGCCGCCGTCCTCCTCCTCCTCATCGAAGCTACCCCTATTGCAACCCACCTGCAAAAAAATGCTTTTACGAACAGCATTTGAGAAATGGTCAGTTGCCGCTTAAGCTTACCGCTCAGTCGCTCTGCTGCCTTGCTGCTTGCTGCTCATTGCGTGGCCAGGGCCAATACCCCAAGCTTGGTGGTTAAACTTGGGTAATCACTGAAGAACAAGAACAGGAGTACAGCTCACTACACCTCTTCACGCTATTCTCGTCTGTAGTGAGAACCCCGGCAACATGCGTGCGACTCTTGAAATTGATAGGACTGTGCCTTGATGGTTTGGCTAAACTTAACTTTTTCTTTTTATCCCGCCAAAATTTAAAATGTGTTGAAAATCGCTAATCTATTTGTTTCTACAAGTCTAAAAGGTAGATGATGAGGATAGAAAATACCTTTCAATAGTGTCAGGTCAAGTCTCAGATATTTTTGGCATCGCTGCGGTCACCACTTTGCTCTTATCCTTATGTAGTTTGTAGCATCTTTCGTAGAACTTGACAAGAGATTCTCTTCAGCAACTCCTGTTGGTTAGTAATTGTTTTTATCCTACAAAGCTTTTTGAACTCCACTTTCTGAATCGATATAAAATTTTGAAAAAGACACTTCCAAAAGATCCCAAAGCTTTATCTAAAGACGAAGAAGTCAGAAAGACAAGAAAAGTAGAGCATTGGTGTCACCTTTACAGCATCCTCTAGTCAGTGTTGCCTTACCTTTGAGATATCATGACCGACCTCTGTTTCTTACTTTAACATGGTCAACAAAAATTCAATGTGCTTGTCCTCATTCAATCGCCTTCTATCGTGCCTCTCCGCAATTGCTAAGTCAACTCCGCTAAGAGAGAGGATAGCTTGGGGAGACTGCAAGAACAGCAGTTCTGGCTCCGACATTTTTAGTGAGACCTTCACGATGCCGCGAGTCTATAGAATTGACAGATGCTGGCTTCTGACAAGAAATGCCTATCCTTAACATTTTTACTGGCGATGCCAATTTGTTTCATTATGGAATTTTTCCATCCTTCCTTCTCTAATATTAGTTAATTAAGGTTGTTGTATACATCCCGTTCTTCGCTTTTAAAACAGTTGTATGAAGCGGTCGGGTTCCTAGATGGTGAAGATCGGCTTTTTCCTCCTACTAGTCTCTACAACTTCTACAGAAGTCATTACAAGAGAAGATTGACCTTCTTGCATGGGGACCCATAAGGCAAGAGAAGAAATTGTTTCTAGACAGACCGTGAAGAACGTCCGTCCTTTAGTCAAGGGAAGGAGGTTCTTTCATGACTAACAACCAAACAGTGTCCAGTCAGAAGGCCTGTTTTTAGACGTACATGTCTTTTCCTCGATCTGACTGTATCCTCTATCCGTGAAAGTTTTACGGTCATAATTTGCAATTTGCACACAAAAAGCGCCTCGATTCCAGTCATAAATGTCTGACCCATATCCATTTTGTTCATCCTGCGCTTGAACAAGATATCCTCTGCCTCTCACATCGCATTCAGGACCCACACTCTGATCGTGGTCAAGTTCATTGACAACAAAAATCGATTGCCCGGTTAACACCATCAGAATTACAGCATCGGGTAACCGGGTAAGCGACAAGCGCCATTACCACGTTGCCAGTTGACAGAACCTTATCTGCTACAGATGCCCCCTGCTGTGAAGCGACCTCAGCTGCACAAACCCCTTTAAGTTGAATTCAGATAAAACCAATTAAGTTGCTTCGCCTCAAAATTTCCGGGCACCAAATAAATTGAGTCCACAATCAGAACACATGTTCCGCAATCAGATTGCCCATAAAATCTCAAGTCACAGACACGTATCGCTTCGGTTAATGCTTCTTGACATAATCCGCAATCCAACCGATACAAGAAACCGCATCCAGTTGGCTCATTAAATAACAATAATCCTCAACGACGTTGTTCGTTGGCACTGCGTTTCTGGTTCATTCGCAACAATTATGTCATTCAAAGTGCACCAGGACCAGTCCCCGGAGGGGAAAAAGGGGGGAGGGGAGAAAAATGAAATACCATACAGCGGGGAGCAGGCTTGCCGAGAATCAATTAAACCCCCCAACGTTGCAATTAAGATTTGCGTTCGCCTGCAAAACGAGCCATTATCAAACACAGCGGGCCTTCTCCGGCCGAGACTAATTGACCATAAATTTGCCGATTGGCGCTGAGATGTGCAATTGGGATTCTAGGCAGCCGACGAGAGCCGATGGTAGGCGGGGACAGCACCTCAGGCGGCTACCGCAATCGTTTGTAAAGTTGAAATTAATTAGACGTGTGGTCGACCGCTTCTCAACCGGGTGTGGTGGGTGAGGTTGATGATTGTTTGTGGTGTGATTTGTTGTGAGTGGAGTGGTGGGGCGTGGAGGGGGGGGGGGGTGGAGTTCTGATGGTGTGGAAAGCTTTTAAGAGGCCTTATCCAAGGCACTATCGAATGAGGGTCTTTTTTTGATACGCGGAAAGCGACGCTTTTTAGCGGGGATCGATGATGAGTTTCAAGTGGATCGGCTTAAAGTGCATTATCGGCACTAAGAGCAGCGATGCTTGGGACGATCCTTTATGGTTTTCGGAATCTTTTTCATTTTAATTATGGTAATTTGGGGGTTGAATTAAGCTGATGCAGTTGTTTGTTAGAGGGCGCTCTGGAGCAGACTCATGAGAACTCCGAACTTGTGCCTAATCTGAACGGCCAAACTTTCCTTCGCATTCAAACACTGGGAGCATATTCTGTGACCCATGATTGGATGTCAGGAACATGAAGGCAGGTTGTGTTTTCGAAATCAAACCGAACTTCGGCTAGCGATCGTCAATTCTACTCAGCAGCTTACAAAACCTCAAAGCTGGCAGTCATTGTGGCGATGTCCAACCAGATCCCTAAGCTAGAAATTAAGAGTCTTGCTCAATGTGCCGCGAAGCCTTTGTTCTTGACTTATAATCACCAAGGGAGAAGTGGCGGCATGGAAGTGACACTTGGTATATCCAGAATCGAACTAAGTTCCTAGGTGACTGGAGGCTTCCTCTCCACTAACCCGAAACTCCATTTTTTACCTCAGACCTAAGTGCCCCTCCTTCTGCCATATTCACCCCTGAATGCATCTCCTTGGTCACTTGGTCAAATCTACTTCTAATCCCAAAGTCACGTTTCCATTCCCCCCCCCCAACCTTAGCTCACTTTCCAGGACGTAAACAAGTCCAACCAGAAGGCATAACTAAATTCATTTTAATTTATTTTGCAGGTCCCCGTTGCCGCCGCTGGACGAAGATGATTTGCTGCCCAACACCCGCCAGCCGACTATCAGCACCACCGCCACCTTCACCACCACCCGTCGCCACCATCGGACCAAAAGCAATTCCCGCTGCTTACAATTACCAGTCGGAACACTCTTACTTGGGCAGCATAAAAAAAAACCATTAACAGCACATTCTCGGTCGTCCTACACATCGGGACATGGCGGCGGCGGCGTCATCGTCGTCGGCGATCGGACACAGCACAAAGGAATGCCCACTCCGGGAGGTGTGGACTGGATTTGCAGCATAGATTCGTATTTGCTTTGCTTCTTGTTGTTCGCCGATAAGATCAGGAAGTAGTCGGCTATAGGCGCTGATCGATCATCGCTGCTAACTTTCAGGTGGTAGCCGACTCGCGTCGAGGATTTCTCCGCGAATTTATGTTGCGGCGATGTTAACAGATACATGTGTAGGAAGCTAATGGCTTTGTACGGAGTGTACGCCTTGTAAGTGGTAGCTCCTGCTAACCGAGTGCGGAAGATACGCGTACGGGCGCAAGTGCGGCGATCTTGAGACTCCATCGGAACCTGTTGCCGGGAATGGATATGAAATATAATTTTGAAGACAAGACGTGTGTAGTTTTATTTTCGGTTTGATTGATGGTTAAGGCATTATCGCGTGATGATTTCACGTGAGTCTTTCGGGAATTGAACAGGTCGGGGGGAGCACACGGACGGACGTTACACGCGGAAAAAGGTGTTTCTGCACAGGGAGCGGATAACGAGAGAAGGATTAATGGCCAGCTGGTTGTGCTTCAGAACATGATCAGATGGTGGATGCACGAACGGCACTCTTTTGGGGTATAACTCACGTGTGGAGCTACTTTGTAGCACACATGCAAGTGGGTTAGAAATAGGGGCTGGAAATACTTTGTAGGCATTTTGTTGAATTTTTAATCAGAGCTTGGATGCAGACATTTATTGAACCAATTCGTTCGTTTCCTCTTAAATGTAAGACCTCTAGAGTTAATTAAAAAAATGAATCGCTTCCTATATCAAAGCGAGTAAGGCTTCTGTCTTTGATCACTTCTCTCCTGCTTTAAACTTGAACATCATTAAATGTGGTTGGGGAAGCTGTTGGTCTTTTCGAGAGGACGGCATCTGGAGGAGAAGGTACACAGACGAATTTTATAGGTTGTACCTCAGCATGCGCCTAATCAAGCGTCGGCGTATACAATGTCCAAGGTGGATCGTCATGTAGTGCGGACGGATAATACTGCTCCGAACCGAAGAGAATTGAGCCATAGGAAAACGCAACAGAAGATGACCTCGTCTGCGATGACGGGCCCATGTGGAGAAGGACATTAACCAGCTTGAAGTGCTAAACTACAGTCAGCTGGCAGGAAACTGTTGGCAGCTGAGGCGACATGGTGGTTGAGTACCAAATAAACTACGGACTGTTAAGCCACTTTGTAATTCTTTAAACTGGATATCTCCTTAAAGAAGATACGTGTCACTGGACAATGACACAGAATGTGCACGGAAGTTTCCTCATTTACCAGGCAGAGATGATCGGCTTTGTTTTGGTTTGGCTACGTTTCATTTAGTTAAGTCTGCATTTCATACCGCAGTGTCCACCAAGGGAACCCGTAAGCTTTCTTAAGTACGCCTTCTCTCCTTCTTTCTCATGGGAGTAAAAAGTCAGAATCATTCATTGTTATAAGCAGAATTGAAAACGTCGTCACTGCTGCAGAAAAGTTCAGGACCTTTGAGGTTGACTTGCGAGCCAACTCTAATGAGCTCGTCTGCCTGTTCATTACCTCCAATCCACTTGTGTACCAAGTTCTACTCTATTGTGTTTGCCAAGAGACTTGAGAGCATAGAGACATTATTTGGCGGTTTTTTAGTCAACCTGATTAGAATTTAAAACTTTTTGTGCGGATTGGCTGTCCGAAGCGATATGAATACATGCGATATCTTTGGAGAGGCTATACCTCCTCAGCTGGGAACACCGTAGGGACTTCACCCCGTTGGTACAAAGATCATTTTGTTGGGCTCGAGTGCTGCAGCCCTAATACCACTGTCCATTATTGATCCGTTTGTGTACAAGATTGGAGAGCGTGTGTCTAGAGTGGGTACTCCATTACACCATTCAGCTTGATGCAATATTTCGAATTCAAAAAGTAACAATTTTTAGATAACCCATGAAGGTTTCTGGGGTTAGTGAAGCCAAAAGTTAACAATTCAGAAAACCCGAAATTTCTAAATTCGAAAAATTCACTCATCGGACAGAAGGTTGAGTGGTAGGAGGGTGTCATCGCCCAAACTGAAGCCGACGTCGTAGACCTTTAGACACGAATATTTCAGACGGGTTAAGAAAGTTTGAGCATCGCTAACTTGGAGCTAAATGAAAACCGTGTTAAGAAATATGTAAATCGACACTTTTCCGAAATCGTTGTTTTCTTTTGAAGACTAAGCACACATCCGACCGCCCTCATAAGTTCCATGTACACTGCTGAAAAGCACTAGAACATACAGGACACGCAACACACAGGATTATTAAATACGCCTAAGGGCAAGGGTCCACCCGAGGGTTAAAATCAGGGGACAGGGTCAGGTCTATTATGATTCCTTTAAAACCACAAAAACTGCATCGATCAAGAACTGTTGGGGACAATCAATGAAATGCCAGCCTTCATCGTTGAGCTCAATTGGACAAGCGAGAAAGTCGCATCCATAAAATAATTCCCATGGGTGGTGCTAAACTGGTTAGGTAAACTGGTAAGATAGTGCAGACAGAGCTACGTAATGCGATAGTGGTTAGGTAGTTTAGACAGAGCTAGGTAAAGGGATCCTTGACAGCCAAAAAGGTCTTATTTGGTAAGGAAGGATTCAGGCTCTTACGATAGATGTTTTTAACTTATGCACGCACTCCACCACGTTATTGAAAGAGATCAGGTCAAAGCAAAAATGAAAATTCTATGCAGCTCCATGGTCATAGTGACTGTTAAACTCGCTCACGAGTCACTGTGTGCGACTTTGTTTCGACAAAATTTGCAGTCCTCGAATTGGAAAATTTTGCTCAATCATTCAGTCATTCTTCTGATTCCAACTTTGATATAGTCCTGAATGGACCTGAAAATAAACCACGTCCTCCCAGCTTATGCCTACTCAGTCTCATCTTCTATAGTATCGCAATGACTTAAATACATCTTAAGTCTTAAGTGTCTGGCGTTTTATCAGGTGCGGGCCACTTGCTCTCTACCTTCAGGCATCACTCCTTCCTTCAGTCTCTATCTTTAGGCATCCTCAACGCAAACACGATCAAAGATCGCACAAAGATTTTTTCTTCCCTATCCACTTTCTTTAGCATCAATGCCTCCGGGCAATTGAGGAGACCTAAGACGAACGATGTCTCATGTGCACTCTACTAAGCTTTCCGGGAAACGTCTCCATTGATCATTTATCTCATGATCTCAAGGAAACTGCGACCACCAAGACTAAACCGACTCTTTGTGTCTGTATTTATTTAGAGGCGGACAAAGTCTTTGTCCATCTGAACATTTGCTGCTTAGAAGCTCTGTCCGAGACATTCATGTTGCGCCTCCCTTCTAGAGGAACGCAGACCCTTTGCCTCCTTTTGTCCGCTTCCGCATAAACTAAATACTCTTATGAGTAAGTTGAACTTATGTCAGAGGCTGGACGAAACTTTGGAAGGTTGTGCTTCAGGTGGTGTTGTAGTCAAAAAAATGATTTGAAAGCAATTTTGGACGTAATTTCTTTCTGATTCTGATAGTTGAAACTGAAGATTCCTAACGCCATTCTAAACAATCTGAAGAATGTCAGACTTGTTTCGTCTCTACACATGGTTTGCACGAACCAAGAAATAGGCGATGAGCGTAGATTGCCAATCGTTGTCTCTTTGGGCGCAAGAGGCAATTAAGTACAAAAGACTCTTCCGCGTATGCCAAAGATTGCTTTGAGTAACACCTTGATCACCCCTGTTCTCTGTGGCGCAGAAACTTGGACGTTGGAGTGAGGAAGTCATTCGGCTATTGGAGAGAAAAGTAATGTATGCGATATTTGGTCCTGCTTGCGTTGCGTCCATATGCTGTATAACGACATACGCTCTGCCAAGCCTATTTTGTGCTTAGGAGGACCAGCTAGAGCATATGGACAGCACAGCTCCGGTCCGAAGAGTCCTGGCATTTGAACTATTGGAACAATGCAATAGGGGACATCCTCTCCTAAGATGACGCACTCAACTGGAGAAGGACTCCACAAGCTTGCAATGCGAAAGTGGAGGCAACTGCAGCTGAGACTGTAACAGCTGATGTGAAGAGTTCGTTAAGACCGAGGTTCATCACGGAGTGTACCGCCAACCTTAGAAGAAGAAGAATACTTTACCTCTTCACTAGTCGGACTGATTTCCAAAAGATAGTATTAGCTCTTCCTCATCCTACGCTCTGTTTCTACATTGTAGTGAACGCACAAGGGAACTTCAACACACAGTGCATCAAATATTTTAATATCCAATTGGTGTCCACCAGACTCTGAAATCTTGTCCGACTTATGTGAATACTGGCTTCGAGCATGATCGCCTCTTCCGCGATAAGTCTGGCGTTATCACACAACAGTGAACCAGTGACTCTCCAATGTACAGAATTTTGAAATCGGTTGGAAATTCTGCAAAATATCAAATTCATCGATCTACACTTTAAAGTTCGACTTCCACAAAGGGTAAACAACCCCTTCTGCAATGTGCATACACAGCCATGCAATTGTCTGCATCGATGTGGGAAACTCTTCTTCGCACAAGATCCCTGCAGATCGTCCCTTCCCATCACTCCGTCTTCGCATTTCCCAAATCCCCGTCCTCAAGTTACCATTCATTTCACCTTAAGAAACACCAAATGAAAGGAGAAAAGGGTTTCTCAGCCCGTAACCTCTAATTGAATGACAAAAGGACGCGTATGCAAAACCGGGTGAGGTGAAAACCCACCCTTCCCCCGAAGTCAATGAACCAACGTAACAATTTACAGACTCTATTGTAACAACTCTCTGTCGCAATTTTTCATTTTTTTTGGTCCGTTCAAAAGGACCTCACAATATGTAAATTAGGACGAAATCAAAATCCTTTCACTGCTTTGCATACAGAGCACTTTTCCCCGGTACCCTTGTTGCGCAAAAGGACGAGGACATTTCGCAGTGATTTATGGAAACAGTGCTCGCATCGAATCAATAGACGATCGAATATCCTTTGAAAGATCGGATGTGTCAGAGGTCGGAGCGTCAGTCGACCTCCCGTCTCCCGGCGTGGAACTGTGAAAATTAATATCTGCGCCACCGAGTCGGCCCGTAGAATTAACCCTCCAGGTATGACGGCTTTGCCCTCAATCCGTTTGCGATTTATTAATTGAATTATGCAAATTTTCGAGTGAAAGGAAAGGCTTGAAGAGTGCGTCGTCGCAGCCGTCTAACGGCGTCGCGACGTCGGCGGCGGTATGCGGCGCACTCGTTGCGCAGCATTGTGCCCATGAGGTACGAGTGCGCTCGGTGCGACTATGGGAAATGATTTATGCGTGTGTGGTGCGCATTCAAATTTCAGCGCGGTCGCAAAGTGAAATGTTGCAACCGACTGGGGAGTTTTGCCAAAACCGGATGCGCCGGTGGAACGGAGCGGCGGTGGCGGTGGCGGTGGCGGTGGATGAGGAGTAGACAATGCGAGAAGGCATGCGTTTTGACGAGCCGCGCTGAGCACCTGTGCGCAGCCGTTCAAGGCGCACGAGACGGGATAATAAATAAAATTGTCGAGAAACGAGCATATTTTACTGTGCCTGACTGACGGGCGGCTGCGGGGCGGTCTTGAGATGTGGACACAATTAAACTGGATTCGAGTCAACACATATTTGGCTTGATATTTACGACTGCGCAGCCGCTGCTGGTTGGTCTTTCATTCCGCGCAATGACATCTGAAAGTTGTTTTTTTTTTTCGATGGCGGCTGAAAGTACAATTTGATGCACTGCACGGCATACGGCTGGGAACTGCAAGGGGGGCCTAACACTGGGCTAGACGCCGCTTGGACAAATTATGTGAATGAGATCAGCTTGCCTATGACCTTGTGTGAAATGCTCTGAAGCTGACAGCTTCATTAGTCGTCGGCAGTCCTTCAGAGTGGTTGTAGTCTCCTCGAGACAAGAGACACAACAGGCGTTCGCTGTGTGATTTGAAATTCAATTAGTTAACGTGACAAGCAGCTTGCATGTCGCTACAGATGTCAAACAACTTGGCTACAGATTGAAAGAATTTTTTGCGGGCTACAGTGGATAGTTGGGGCTTAGCATAATTAAAGCGAATTAAAGCATTTGTTGATCTCTAGAAAAATTCACTTCTTCTGTATGTGCTTAAGGAGTCGAAATTTGTTTGAAGTTTTGTTTGGGATTGTGAGTAAGAGCGTCGATAAACAGACCAGGTTCGACTTAAGGACTGATCTTTCATATCGGATTCTCTGACGAGAACCAACTCTTTCGACAAAAAGCTGCCAAGGCGCAAGAAGTTCCAATTGTCTTCGAAAAACTTCAAAAAACTTCATTTTCCCTTTTTTTCGTTGGTTGTACATCTTCTTAAGTGACAAGACAATGACATGAGATAAAGAGTCCTTAAAGAAGCTGTGCTCTGTTTTCTTATGGACTCAAGCGTCACTCAACTCATGCTTCTTTCTTCCTTGAGCGACTTTCAAGTCAGTTGGTGAAGCTGAACCCAAATTAGCATACCTCTTCAACTAACAAATTATCTCGGCAGCCATCTTTAGTAACACACTGCAAGTTTGTTGATGTTCTTCTCCAATTTTATGCGACATCTCTAAAAAAGGACATACGCTGCTAGCTTGTACCGAAGACTAGGACACCTCTTCATCCCGTACCATGATGATCATGCACCTTGCACTTTTTACCAATTCTAAGAAATATGCAGGTATGCCCTTTCCATGCCGCAATTGAATGAATATAGTTTGTTGTAAAATTTCCTCCAATCCCAACAGGAGTGATTACGGCACTACGCGTAGTCATCTCGAAAGAATAAGATCTTCCCCATTGACCCTCGTTTGAGTTGACGACTTGGATTGTAGGCGGACTGGGCTGATCAGAGTGCGATAACCTTCCGCTTGGTCTTTTGTGAAAAGGACTCTAAAGCTCCCATGTGATTGGCGAGATTAGAGAGCTTTCGCTGCTTCCCTCAAGCAGGTGATGAACTCAAAGAGACCTCCAGTGTCAGTAAAACCCTTCAGACAAGTGTATTGTTGTATGACTTCTTTGACATGACATTTAAGAAGACTGTGCGTATCTCACCATCGCAGTTGTATCGATTTTAAGGCCACATACAACAGCTCCTTACTGTCAGAAAATTTTAGCAAAGAGATGCAATATCTAATGATTTCTTCAGTCTTGTGGTGGAGAGGATGTGCGCACAATAGGTGTTAACACGGAAGCCAATATTTTCTGTAAATCAGTACAATTGCTGGGAAATTAAGATGAAATAGATAGGAATAGTCGCTTGTTCCCAGTAGTCCGTTGTGGGAGAATTCACGGCGGTTGAGGAAAGTTAACTGGCCCGGTGCACCGGGGGACAAAATATAACAATTGACAGTCTTATTTTTGAGCTAGTTGAGGACTATATATTGTGGTCGCCGTGGCGTAGTGGCTAAGTGCGTCGACCCACATGCAGATGGTCTATGTTCGATTCCCGGACAACCGCTTGGCAAAGAAGTTGCGTAGAGTCCGACTTGGAAACCGATGCTACTGCGGTCTACCGAAACAATTAAGGCCAAAACTTTAGACTGAGAGTATCAAAATCATTCTCTACAAGACGGAGCTGAAAAATTTGACATCGGCTATATGGGGCTGTCTGTCTGAAAAGCGAGTTGAGAAGAAAACACAACCGCAACCTTCATCACCTGACGAAGATGTAGTCGCGAAGGCAATGAACTGTCGACTACACTTGTTCGACTACATCAAGCGAATGGACAACAGTGCTCTGTCTAAGAAGGCCCTCAACAACCAACCTTTAACTTTAAAAAGGAAAGGAAGACCATGATGTCATATTGGTTTGTTCAATTACTAGGAAACTGTATGGGAATATTGGCAGCAATTTTTATTAAAGGTTCCCATCAAATACAACATTATGTATTTTTTTTAGACTTCTAGGAATATCGGGCGGAAACAAGGGGAGGGGACCGATATTTTCTGAATTTGACGCCTTCCTCTTCTGTTACTGAAGGTAGGTAGCTAGAAGTGGTTCATCTTCCATCACATTCAATGGATTTACAAAGGTTTAGACGGTTCATTGTGCTGCCAATGGACCATTTTCCGATCGATACTCATGAAGCATTTTTCACTGTTGGCCCAAAGTTCATACTTTCATGTGACATGCCGCAAAGTTCTTCGATTAAGAAGGCTTCCAGGTCTTATGGCTGGAGAGAGGATGTAATAGTCGGTATATGGCAGGTCTAACAACGTGTCTACCACTTGCCCTATTTTTTTTTTAAGAACTTCTACTAGGTAACTTGAATTACCTTTACTCAACCCGAGATTAGTTTTAGGTGTTTATCTTTGTGGACCGGACTGCCTTGCATGTCGGCAGATACTCAGATATTTCAATCCCTCTCACTAGTACTGCCAATCGCTACGTATCCTCTAAGTTTCTATTGGTACAGGAATGTTGCTGATGACTATCTCTGAGATCATTCCTGAAGGCGATTTACAAAATGTGCTACTACGCTATAAGCAGCCGTTGATTCGGCTACTAAGGTTCTTGAACCCTGGTCGCAAAATTTTCCTGGTTGCCCCACTATATGTAACATCGTGTAGCACACACTGCGGCGCTCAATAAAAGTAGATTACGCACAGAATATTTGTTTCTTTCTGTCGCCTCCTACATTCCCTTCAAGGTGTCTTTTAGAAGAGGAATGTTGGTGATGGTGGGATTAATTGCAGGTTTCTTCTTGGCCAGCTCGTCTGCGTCACAGTTTCATGGAATGTCTTACCGTCTCTTTCATGAATCCAGCACATCAATTTTTTAATAACTCGTTAAGGGTTGAACGGCAGAGACTTGGCAATTTTGACCTTATAAATGAAGTTACGGCCTAACTGTCGATATACTCGTATGTAGATGACGACAGATAGCCCGATATTGTACCCAGCTTTACTGTGACTTGACTAGAAGCCAGAGAGCTGCAGCTATTCTCCTCATCTTCCTCAGTAATGGACACTCAAAACAAAGAAATTTGAACGGCAGTGTGATTGATAGATCATGTGCTGATGATGGTCCTTGTGATCAAAAACCTGTGGCAAACGATTTTCGTAAACCTCTCTTGAAGCTAATTTTTCACCAGCACAATCGTTCGCAATGGACAGGAATCACATGATGCTAAGTCTGAACTCTATGCTGGATAAGCATCTCCCAATCCAACTTCCGGACCTTCGGACGTGTAACTATCGACGTGTGTGACCTGGTCTATTTCTGATGAAAAACATCTCCTCTTCTACTGGACACAGTCGATTTCTTCTGAGCAATTGCTTCCTTCAAACGCTCTAGTTATTGACAATAAACGATCGAATTTCCAGTCTGTCCGTAGGGGGGTAACTGTCAATTCTAACATGGGAAGGAAAACCTTCCTGGCGGTCACAACTGGCTTGAAGTCACTTCGCGTGGGCTGATTGTAATTCAACAACGACGGTTTTCGTTTGTTTTTTGCTGGGAAACCTGACCAGTAATTGGAAATACGGTTTAGTGATAACCACTGCAACGGTGTGCTTGTGCGCAAGGCTTATGAATATTCTTAATTATGTGTTCAAAATCAGACTCACTAAATAACTCAGCTTTAAGCAAAGTAGTTAAGACGGATTTTTAAAAATATGTTAGGTAGGTGTTTAAACTTATGCACATCCTGTGCACAAGTTTTGATGGAGTTTTCCGAGCCCAAATCGCGTGATTCTTTTAGTTGTCCAAGAACGCCCAGAGTAAAGTATACATTTTTGCTATCAGTCTCCACGGGCATTATACTTCTACGTACATTTTAATTTAACTTAAGATGGCCAAATTATTTAAAATCAGACACAAAGACAGAATTTTTTAATCGCAAACTTTAAGAAACAGCAAGACATCTTCCTCTCAAAAATGCAACCATCTGCTGCTACTGCTGAAAATCACTTGAAATTTTCAAGAAACTCAACATGCCTAAAATTCCTCTACGACAGCATCCATCAGATACTTCGCTTCTATTGCAAACCGTTGCAGCGCCATCTTCCGAAATCTAGTCAAAGTGCCCACAAAGGGATAACGCTCTACGCATGTCGATAAGGCAGTGCATGGAAAAATTAGGAAACACCCCATGAAAAGCGGGAAATTCAAATATGACCTACAAACCTCATCACCACTCCAATTAGAACACCATCCACCGAATCTTACAATGTCACCATCTCCAATAGGACCGCCATCGTCCACCTGCTCAATCAATAACCACGTCCTCCGCAATGCCCTGCAGAAATATTCCAGCAATTCCAATCATTCCCCGTCCATTGGCGGCAATTTATTGACTCGGCAATAAATTTTTGCAATTAATATGTAAATTCGAGTAACCGCTGCGGCGAGCATTGTTCAACCTTTTCGCCTGGCTGGCTGCTTGGCTGGTCGCGGCCCCAAGATTAATCGACAATTATTCCCATTCTCGTTGCTGGACGCTGATGTACGACTAAGGTAGCACTTTTCGTTTTCAAAACGAACACAACTAATGAATGGTGTCGATCATAAATTATATGGCCCGTCCAAACAACGCAAACGCCTTCGGTGCGCGCTGGCTTCCATTTGCTGATTTCAATTTGTACTCGATTGCGTTGTCACAACATCTCGAGCATCTGGACGTCCCGCCGGCAGCGGCCGACGTTCGTGGTGCCGCCACCGCCGCCGCGGCTACAATTGCATTTATACATCGTCAAGGAGTCCTGCAATTGGGATGCAGCCGTTAAATTACTTCAAGCTGCAACTGAATTCATCATTATCCGTAGGAGGGTAATAAAAGTGAGACCAGCGTCGGCCGCGGGAAGGATGATGCCCCCAAAACGACGGCGGCCCAACTGGATCCTCCCAACCTCGAGGGTACACAACCTTGTTGGACAGTGCCGGAGCTCCAGCCTGGTGCTGCCGTGTCAATTGGAGGTTACACGATTGTTTAACTAAGAGAGAGAAAAAAACGGAACACAAGGATTCGTTTTGAGTAATTAAAAGTTTTTTCTGTTTCTGCCTTGTATTGCGTGCGAACGACAACGAGAACCACGCCGACGACGATAACGACATAGCGACCGCGACGGTGTGCTTTTGAATGATGCATTGGCCGGGCCGGCGATGGGTGCGCGAACTTGTTCGGCTGACGAAAAAGGAGAAAATGTGTCAATATCAATTTAAACACAGCATTCGCGGTCCACATTTGCATTTAAAGAGCCCGGCTGGGGTGCACCTTAAATGCGTGTCGAACCTTTTACAGATGTTCAGCGGGGCTTGCGGAGAGGTGCTTGGGTAATGGAAGAGATGTGTCCATGGCTGCATGTTGGAGGATTTGACATCATTTTGGTGGTTGAGTTAAGCTCGTTAGGAACCTGTTTTAACCTTGAGACGAGGCTGGTGAGCATTCGGACATGTGTGGATGACTGATTTATTCCGGTTTGTGGCAATCTATCACGGCAGGAGTTTTTTTTGGCCGTTTCTTCGGAAGGTAATGATCATTTTGTTGCAGATGATAAGTCGAATTAGCAACAATGACGAAGGGTGAAGGGAGAATCAAAGACAAGATGTTTTTGAATTTAACTTGAAACGTTTTGGCGGATAATATTCGGGCATAATTTTGTCCATTTGTAAAATCAAAGCGTCCTAAAACCCATAATATGTCGATTCATTTGATTTGTCGTTTTGGGCAAAGCACTTGTTAGAGAAAACCGGTGAGAATGGAGCCACAAAACTTTGCGACGAAGTTGTCAATATTTGAATAAATTTCGACAAGTTTTAGAATTCCTGAAAATATAGATCAATACTGTAAAAATTTGTATAACTATTTTTACCATTTCAAATAAATACCAAGAAACTTTTTTTTTTTAATTTGGAACAATTTTGAGAACTTAGAACAATTTGAACCAAATTTTAGAATTGACACCGGAGACAGTAAAAAGACGAAAAAAGTCATTGGACATATTTTTACACGAATTGCTTCAATGTAGAGAAGCTTTGACGAAATTTAGGAAATTATTCATTTGGAACAGTATTTCTGAAATTTGGAACAATGTTTTCGTTTCGACAAGATTTATTTAATTTGGCGAGGTTGTGAGCAGAAGGTTGTGAAGTCTTAATTTTCAGGTACAGAAATCGAAACAGCCACAATTATTTGCCAAACAGAGCATACGAGAGAGATGTTCGTTATGGCGGTAATGAGTACTGTGCGGTGTGATACTGATAGTCGAACAGGAACGTTCAATATAATTTGATCAGATCCGATTAATAGGCAATATAAGGGCGTTTAGCGAGAAAGTGCATATACAGTAGTAGCTGGCGACTAGACTTATAACAATAATAATAGTTGAGTGGCACTAAAGCCCACAAGGGACCAGGGCCTAGCTTCGTGAGCAACTACTCGTGTTGTGCGTGCTACTGTTCTCTTACGAGCAGAAGGGACCAACAGTTTTTTGTCAATTTCGAACGTCGAGTTTTGAGAAGCTTTTCATAGACAATAAGTGCTCTGTGGTGCCGTAAAAAAAATGCGAGGTGTCCTGTCCGGAAATCAAACCTAGACCTTCTGCGTGTGGGTCGAAGCACTTACCCACTACGCCACGGCAATTAGGCTATTAGAATTTCTATCATTGTAGCGAATAAATCCCCGTTAAACACATTTAGGAATGAGATCAATGAAAAGGGAACCATATTCGTCTACCAGATTCGAGGATTGGCTGAACAGAAGTTACGAAAAGTAACTTAGTGATGAAGGGATTGGCGAATTCCTTTGAAAGAGTGTCATATTAGCGACATGTTCTACGCCGACTGCTACGGAGAGAGAAGACATAGGTTATTCGGATACTGATATGCAAATGATATTATCCTAGAAAGAGGGAACAAATTTAATTTCATGTCACAGATTCTGCCAAGGTGCCGGAGTGACGTGACGGAGGAAACTGTTGTACTGTTAAAGATGATTTCGTGGTCGTCGTGGAGCAGTGGGAATGTCCGTCCACACTCAACTTTCCAAGTTCAATCCCCGGCCTGAACGCCTCGAATTTATCATGGCACCACCTCTTTGGAGTTGCTCACTCAAAGTATACTAATTGTCTATGAAAAGCTTCTCAAATCCCGCCGCCCGGAATCGGCAAAAAACTGTTGGTCCGTTCTACTCGTGAGAAAACAATAGCACGCACAACACGAGTAGTTGCTAACAAAGCTAGGCCCTAGGCCCTTGTGGTGTCACTCTATCATTATTATTGTATGTTTCAAGAAAGATTTTTAAAACTAAGTAGAGAAATTTATGTTGCAGAAGTGTTGCAGTAACCGGGGATGAAATAAGGTTCATATCACCGATGTAGGTGCATATATCACATCTTCTTATTACACAGGCAACGTCGTTAGTGGACAAGATACAAACTAGCAGATCAAGGTGACTGTCTTGAGGAACACCAGAAGCAGCGATGATTGATTTTGATGAAGGTCCTCTTATATGATTGGAATTATGCTATCTCCTGAGGCCAAGAACCAGATTTTAGTTAAGAAGGACTGATTTATGTTAAATTGGTGCCTAAAGTCACTACCAATTAAATAACCTTTATTGCCGTTCTTCAAACCACATAAGGTGTTTGAGAAAATTCAGTAAGTTTTATTATTGCAGATTTGCCTTGGTTGGGAGAGAAGATTGATCTACAGTGGATAGAAATTGATTTACAAATGACTGTTTTGGGAGAGTTTTGAAATTCATTTAATTCAGTAGGTAGGCACCAACAGAACTGTAGAACACATTCTCTGCGAAAGTCTGGCTGAGGTTGACATTGTCTGTCTGTCTGTCTGTCAAAGTGTCCAAGCGAATTTTAATGCCCGGCTCAAACAAGGACAACATACTCAATATACGGTAGACCTTTCTTCAGTTCAATTAAAGACGTGCTGGCTTTATAATCTCACCTTCAACCTAAATTTGCTAATGTATCCAGATCTCAATGAAAACTCTGACGCTACTTCCTTGGTTTACTTAAGGTTTCTAGGAATTTTTCTTTGAACCAATATTTAAAGCTTAGCCAATGCCCCTAATTTAACGAAGCCTTGTCAACAATGTGAATTCATTCCAAGATTTTTTTTTTAATTTGGTTAGTATTTGAGGATATCTTTAGAAGTAGATCCTCTTGTCATTTTTTTGGGAGAATTTTAAACTGTCTCCGATTATATGTTTCTTATACTTTGTAGCTTGTACCTTGTACCTTGTATCTTGTACCTTATACCTTGTCCTATGTACTTTCATTTGCCTTGGAACAACAAAAACCCACTTCTGTACCGATTTTACAGAGTTGATCGTCAAATGGTAGTGACTTAGTGGGTGGAGTGCGTGGAGTCGTGTGCCCCGAGATTGATTTCAGGAGCTCGAATTTTTTCACGACATTAACTCGTTCTTTGGCAATTTGCACTCCTCCAGTCAGTAACTCGAAAGAGGTGTTGCCGTGCGATGTGTTCAGTCCGGGGATCCAATCTGGAGCCTTCGGCGTATGCCACTAATCCTCAGCGACCAACACTTAGTTACCATTAAGAAATCTGCGAAAAAAAGTTCGAGAATTTAAGCTGCCGAGATGTGATCTCTGCTTTCTTGTTGCAGAAGTCATTCACCGGATTGTCGGAGGTGCTGAATATTGATCAACAGATTCTTGGAGCGGCAAGACGTCGGTCGATTATTAAGAAATTATGCCCAAATAATGTTTCGGGAATGTTGTGATAGAAGCGCCATTGGATGGTGTGGCAAAATGTCCTCAGATGTGTTTGGATGCCATTGATGATCCATGATGATTTGTTGGGAAGTAGACGAAGATGTATCACTTTCCGGTAATTCCCAAAACTCAACACTTGGTTAAGACACGTTATAAAATCTTTAATCAGTTGGTTGGACATAGTCCCTCTCATTCCACTTGTTCATAGCCCCTGCTCCATAAGATTGCTGGAGAATCGAGGGACCTGGAGATGTCTGGTGCATACATGGCCCTACAACTCTTTCAAGGGAACATGCGGGCCATTGCCTTTTGTCATAATAATGTGAACAAGTGATGTAAACAACAGAATTTGACCAAATTTCGACAAATACCTCACGCATCAGTGTTGTAAACATGTTTGTCAATGACTACTAGATGATCATTTAGGAGGGTGTTGTGTTTGTTGAGCAGAACTTCAGTGCTCCCACGAACACATCTCCATCGAATCAAACCCAGTCTCAATCCCCCTTACTCCATTCCACTCACCGCATCTATTCGTTTACACATTGACAGTGTCAAACACTCGTGTCACATTGTCATCAAACGTCACTTTAAGGGCATTATTTCGACATAAAAGTTCCCACTCTCGTTCCGCTAAATGCCTTTTGTGTCACCTTTCACAAGTTTCACATACATATGTATGTATGTAATGCCGCAATGGTCGCCAACATTGTTGCAACCCAATCCCGAGGACGACGACAACGACGGCCCGGTGTGTGATAAATAACTTGAAGCGCGAAATTAAAAACGTTTGTTCACAATTTTTTGCTTCACCTGAAAACCGAAGCTCTTTACGACACGTTGTAAAATGCCAATTTACCGAAGTGGCTTATAAAACATTTTAATGAAGCCATAAAGGCGGTTCCGAATATGTTGATTATCCCACAATTACACATTACGCAATTATAAGGTGCCTCGTATGCGTTTAGCCTTTTTTGCACACGTGAGCGCCATGCAAAGCAGCAAGATGGTAATTCATTGCTTTCGAAAGTTGTTCGAGGGGTTCACAAGTGCTGAATAACGTTCGATATTGTAGAGTTCTAGTTTATATCAGTCACTGATACATCGTCTATCACTGGTGTGCGTTTTGAGGTTCATACAGTTGAGAAGGTGAGTTTGTAGTTTTTTTGGAAACTCAATGCAACCATACATAGCAAGCTGCCTCTCAGGTCTCAGTCGCAGTCTTTCATATGCTGCTGTTACAGCTCGGACATCCTATCATTTATCTTGTCCTTGAGATTGGAATCGTTGTCTTCGCTATCGCCACCGCCAAGACCAATTTTTGGAAGCTCCCACCAGGACCAACTTCCCTCGGTTGCTTTGCACGTGTGAAATGTCTTCCACTACGTCCTGTCATTCGACAACTCTTTGTTGACGGCCAGCGCCTTCAGTTTTCTTGATTCTCCGGTAGCAGCAGTTCTCTATGAGAACGCGGTCATCTAATTGGTATGTTGTTTTCGGATGACTCTGGGCTTCTTCCATGTCGGTTAATGTTTCGTTTCCTCATTTTGCTAGCATATCGACCCCTACCCAGGTCCCTTATCCCAGTTCCAACAATAGCTTATCCCTCAAACTGCTCCTTGAGTTATAAGCGAAGAGAAGCTGTACGTTTGTGGTACAATGGTCGAAGGCTATTCAGCCCCCATAGCAATAACCGGAGATAGATTGCCCAGTCGTCTGTCCTTTCCCCGGAGTGCATGTCCTTAAGATACTGATGCGGTTGAATCTTTTAACCAGATCGGTTGAATCTTTTAACCAGATCTTCGCGTAAGCGCACTCCGTTCCAAGCGTTCTCCCCTACTCAAATCTCTGCATGGCTTTTGTATAAGTGAAGGAATAAATTTTGATCGACGGGCAACAAAGAACAGTAAGACTGCCACCAAGCACATACTCAAGAAAAGGCCTCAACTAACATGCCCTCTCGATCTCTCGCCAGCTGCCACCAGTTCCGCATTCCACGTTGGTTGAGAGCCTTTTCCACCTGTGTGCACCATGTCAACCCAGGCCGTCCTCTGTTGCGTTGTTCCAATGCCTCGGATTCAAATACTTTTCTGCCGGAAAGGTGGTAACCCTACGCTCTACATGACCTAGCCATCTTGAGCGTTGTATTCGACGACGCCAGACCAAGTGCATGCCGCTGTATAGTCTATACGGTTCGTCATCTCCTCCAGACACCACCAACGCACACAGGACCAAAAAACATACGCAGACCTTTTTGCTCGAAAACACTAAGGTCTTCCTCATCCGCTTTTAATATCGTCAAAGATTCCACGCCGTAAAGGAGAACTAGGATGATCAAGCTGTTATACAAAGCCCGTGTAGTCCTTCGAGAGAATGCGTTTGATTTTGGTACTATACCTTAACTTCTCGATTTCTTAGAGACACCACTATTCAGAAAGACGGCAATCGCTCACCCTCCCGGGTGCCACTGCAGATCAATACAAATCCAATGGAGGAAATGCTGTCATGTACTTAAAACACTGCAAGAGTGGCCGATACATATTTTTGAATGATTGATGTAATGTCAACAACAACTGCGAATTGCCCGCATTCCCCTCCAGCCCCTCACTGGCTAATGCAATGGAAAAAGTGGAGCAAAGTCAAAACGCAATCATTCCACATCCGTTTGCAAGGAGTTCACATCAATTCAAATTAAAGCTACGTGCCAATCCAAGCATATCTCATACACCAACCACGAAGCTCCGTCTAATTGCTTTGGTCCCCCTTGATACACGGCACATCGCAGCACGCCTCGAGCCTCGGTAATCACCGCTCTCCATCACCGCCGGGAATATGTTATTTCAGCAAAATTACAAAATGCTAGTAACAATTTTATTGCCGGGCATTACCGCACAAAATTACATTTTAATAACTCGCCTAGGAATCAGGTGCCTAGTTAAGATGTTAAGATGTTAGAGGCAAGCACGCATCCACCAAAGCGATTCATTGCCACCTCGACCCCGGCACACCTGGCTCAGCTCTGGCTCGGTGCGCGCCAACCCACGATGGACTGATGGGCTGACGGACTGCCTGAGTTATTCCAGCCAATAAACATACCAAACTCATCTCCTTCATCATTGGAACTAAGCAAAGCAGCCAAACCGCGAGGGGTGTCCCTCATCGGTCTTCGTCCAGCCGACAAGCACGGTGCCAGCAATGGGCACTGGGCAGACGAGTTCCTGTTGCCGAGGGCTAGACGACTGTCATGCCTATCCCCCGGGAGGGAGGGCTGGGCTCGCTCTTCTAAGCCATTTAACTTAGAATTTTCGAGTACGTCCAGCTCGCCTGGCCAATTTGCATTCGGCCATCAACTACGCACTAAGCCGATGCACTTACCGCGGCAATTAACATCAACATTCTGCTTAGTTTCCGCTTTTTTTTTTATTTTGCACTCATCACCACCCCCGTCTGCTGATGGACCCCCTGCCGCTGTCGACTCACATCACAATTCCATATCATTAAAACTGCATCAAGGTGTTTATTAACAGATCATTTTCGTCCGTCGCGTCGCCGACGAGCAGGACAGAGGCGGTGCGGCGCTGCATGACAGTGTGTCCGTCATGTGGGCTGTTGGCTGTTGGCTGCTGTCTGTTGCTGTTGCTGTTCGTCTCCGCTCTGCGGCCGGGTGAGTCGGCGCACACCATTCAGGGCACGTAATTGAACCTACCCACATGTAAATTAAGAAGTAAAATAATTGACCCGCTATGCAGGGACCGGACGTGTTTCTCTCCGCGGAACACCTTCCTCGTTGCGTAAATTGCATGGTGATCCACTGCAGGGGCCCACTGGGGCCCGCTGGGGCCGCTGGCTGTCCGCCGTGGCTGTCTGTCCCCAATGCGTCGAGTCGCCGCCGTTGCACACACGCACCGCGAAGCCGAGTGGCACTTTAATTTTGTCGATGATTTGAAGGAGTTCTCTGGACGGCAATCACCAATTCTTCGCGGTAATTATGGATCGCGTTGTTGCAGGCTAATCGGACCGCAAACACACATTCAGTTAGTCCTGGTTGGTGTGGAGGAAGTTAGTAGGTCGCCCCGTTGGCAGGACTCCTGACCTGGATTTCAAGTGCGGGCCCTTAACTGGATTCGAAGGCAAGTCACGATGATGAGCCTCTGATGGGACGGGATGATGGAATATTAATGAGCGGTGTAGTCTTGTTTGGTATCTGTCTGACTGTCAAGAGCTGGACATGTCATTTATGCCTTGTCGGCGGTCAGAAAGGACAACAGACGTCGACTGAGTTTAAACTTGGTGCGGGTCCTCTGGTAAATGATGATGGTTGCTTGAATAAAAGAGGGCGGTTGGCTCTTTGCTTTCGTAGCTTCTGCAGACCGCGGGATGGATTCTCAGTCGTGGGGAAAGTGGTAATTGTTCGAATGCTTACAGGCATTCGGTGGAAAATTGAATTTTTTCGTTCGACCTTATTTTCGATTGCGTTACGAATTTCAGGGACGTAGCTTCTTTCAATCAATTTGCAGGGTATTCTACAGGGAGAGACGTATAATTGGTAAGAGACTTCTATTGTGAGGTAATGGAACTAACGGTTCCCCTTAGAGAAGTGTTTTTCAAATCTATGCACTTTGGAGCAGGCAGGACAAATGCACTAGCTCAAAACTTGGACACCTTATGAAGTGGAGAATGTTTATTTTGGCCGGAGACGGTCACACCACTCGAGAAAATTATTTTGCAGCACGAGAGTGGGTCGCACGACCTGCAACGCCATTCTTATCGTACTGAGGAAAGCTGAAATGGAACGTCTTATCCCACCATTCTAGAAGTCCGGAAATTGCGCCTACTGACCCTTATTTAGTCAATCAAAGCAACACCAACTTTTCAGTCAACACTTCTCCAAACATGATGAAGTCTAAAATTGGATGGGTAGACGGCGTGCTCCTTGTGGAACTTATCTCTTCCAAAAGAAAGTTGTTAAAAAATTGTTTCTAACATTGGACATGAAATGCAACTAACTGCTCCCATTGATATCAAATGTCTTCTATGTATGAATGGTAAGGATGCAAGTTACGTACGTTACTGAGGCAGCATACGATTATTCAAGGCCCGATCTTGCCTTGCCTCTTTGCCATTACATCAATCGGTCTTACACCGCTTTGGTTGCGTAAGCCTTCCCATCGTTAACTTGCAGATGACACTAATACAGACATCTTTTGACTAAGCTAATGGGAGGATCAATCATTGGATGGCAATGCAGCCCACGAGGGACTAGGGCCTAGCTTCCACAACAACTACTTATGTTGTGTGTGCTACTGTTCTCTCACGAGTAGAAGGGACCCACAGTTTTTTGCCGATTCCGAACAGCGAGATTGAAGAAGATTTTCATAGGCAATTGACACACACACCTTGAAAGAGGTAGTACCGTGAAAAACTTGGAGTGTTTCGTCAGGGAATCGAACCTGAAAATGTATGAATCCACGCACTTACCCACTACGCCACGGCGACCACGGATCTATGACATCGTCAGCCGAAATATTTGCTCATCTTTTAAGACACACGTACAATACACGTACAAACGGGTATACCTATCTACATCCCAATCCTTTTGCCCCGTTGCTAATCAGGCCCTGGTCCATTGTGGACAGTTTCCATCAGAAACTGCAAAATTGCACCCAAATAGTTGCAAGTTGTCAAATTTCTACCCGGAGGTACACTCGTCTCAAAACATCCGAAACTCTGCTGTACGCCTCCAAAGGTTCATCGTCATTCACATTTTCAGTGATCCTCATGTTCCACTAAAGGAGGGGCCAACGCCACACGAGAAACTTTCACGCATCTTGATTCTTCGCCATCGACTTTAAGTCATCAGTAGCTATTCCCAAGTGGAACTAGGTGAGATTATCTGCTTTATCCAACCACCTAGCTCTTGCTCTGCCGAGAGGTCGCTTGAGTCTGCCGAACAGATGACGTGATGAAGGGGACATCCGCAACTCGTGCCCAAACCGTAGTTGGTAGATGATCCTTAGTCGATCGGCAAACATCTGCTGGGTAAAGTGATACTGAGAGCTTACACTTAGAGAACGTAGTGTTTTGTGTAACTCTGTGATGGATAAAAAAAAAAAACGTCGAAGTATAGCCCTTTCCGTCCGACGAAGGAGCTGCTGAACAGTGAATTTCCCCCCGATTGCTGCGTTTCTCATCCAATCTTGTTAAGCTCCTCTGGCTCGAAATATCATCTCGGCAGCTTTGCTATTTTATTCCTTTGGTCATTACCAAAATTTCATGACCATAGATGAGAGTTGAAAGAAATACTGATTTAAAAACCCATAAAATAGCTTTGACACCAAGCTCAGCCTTCCTTATTACTGATCTACCAAGCTGCTTTAAAATTGATTCAGCCTGTCTAATCCTACAAGAAAGCGCAGTGTAGCTCCTTCCATCAGTTGTGAGAACGATTTGAGTGCATTGGATAGGCGTCTTGAAAATGACAAATTCGTCCGACGCGTTGCCGACAAGCAGGACAAAGGCGGTGCGGCGCTGCACAGCAAATGACAACTTCGGACTTGTACATGTACACCCTCATTGCAGCAGCAGCATATACGACCACTAAGCTATCGAGTGTGCGCAGGAGTTTCGTCTTGGAGAATGCGAGAACAGCTAAGTCATAACCAACGTAAACCAACGCTGCAACATTCAGTCCATATGCACGATGAAAAGGAGAGGTGACAACACGCACCGTTAGCGAAGCCAGGTGCCCACGGTAAAAGGCTAGTTTGGTATAGAGATTAAATAGCACTCAACAGAGGACCATAAATTGCATACTCCTGTAGAACACTTCAGGGACTTGAGGGACTTCGTCGTATGCGTTCTACAAACCTACAAAACAACTGTCTGCATTTTTACATATTGGGTCTATAACCTATACTGAAAACAAAATTACGTACAGTGACAGTAGCTTTCCATCGCATGCTCCAATGGAATCGTACAAGTTACACCATTTCTTAGCAAACCGCACGAATCAAGTTATATATAAAATGGGTTGGAGCTTGCAGCACTCAATTAATTGTATCCCTATTTCACTAAAGTGTAATTTAAGATGCCAGACTGCATCTTCTTCTTCAATTTCTTGTGGCGCTACAATCCCGGGGTGGACCTGGGCCTCAACCAACACCAGGACGATCTTTCACTAAATGCCTCCAGCTCTGCACTCCAAGTTGGTTGAAATCTTTCTCTTCTTGTGTGCCCCACCTTAGTCTAGGCCTTCTTCTGTTGCGTTTTCTCAATGGCTGATATTCGAGGACTTTTAAGTCCAGAGCGGTGATGTCTAGCCTTCTTAAACGTTGTATACGTAGACGCTTGACCAGGCGCATGTCGCTATACAGCCCACAGAGTTCGCCGCTAAATCTTTTCTCCCAGATGCCATCAACGCAAACAGGACGACAAATCGCACGCAAAACTTTTCCCTCAAAAAGTCGAAGGGCTGCCTCATCCGCTTTTAGTAATGTCCAGGTTTTCACGCCATAAAATAGGACTGGGATGATCAAGCTGCTAGTCCTTCGAGAGAGGGTTCTATTATTCAACTGTCTCTTGAGCCGAAGAGGCTCTGTCCAAGTCGTCGGTGTTGTGTGTCCTTCCTTGATGACAGCATTTACTTCGATTTACCCTCATTTCTCGCCCATGGCCAGCGAACACCTCATTAATAGCCCGCTGTGTTCGTCCAACCACGTCAATATCGTCGGCGTAAGCTAAGCAGTTGAACGGACTTTTGGAAGATCGTGCCTCTGATGTTGACTTGTGAGTTATGCACGATCTTCTCAACAATGTTGTTGAAAAAGTCACTGCATAAGGTCTTACTATTCCAGTGACAGACACCGGGCAGAGGCAGCAGGGTCACCTTCGTTTGCCTACTGGCAAGTGCCAGAATCGGAATCAGCACGTTTGGCAAGTTTGAAAATATTCATAGCGAATGCGAGACCTGCTCTAGAGTGTGGGCACGATAAAAGAAAACCCATTTTTCCTTTCCATTCCCATCCTTAGATGCTTTCCACTCAGTTAATATTCATTAGACCACCTTTTAACTTTTTATAGCCCCATCCCAAGGCTTATCTCACGGCCGATAAGCACCCTCTTTTAGGCCACTTTACACGTGCCATCAACCCCACTCTTATCGACGTGATAATTGACGCTTCCATGGCAGGCCCCATCGGAGAACATCGCATATTCCGTGTTCCATGTCATTACATATGCAAATTCTGTCTCGGCCGCAGCTCGAGTTTGTTTTTGCTTTTATCTCAAATTTTATGCATTTAATGCATTCGGCAAATTACGCTGATTTTAACGGTAATTTCATCTGTCACCAATTAATGGTCCATATAGGTGTGTTTTTCCCAGCTTCAGCCGATGCCCGGCGCACGGTCAATTGTCCCGAACGACGGCGGTGCAGCGCTATCGCAAGGCGACAAGGCTTGAGGAAGGCGATCGTGGCCAGTTGACGTTAGGCGTAATGGAGTGTCGTTAAATTTTATTGCGCCGTCATTATGATCTCACGCTTATTGATTAACTTATGGCTTAAACGCGTTCATTTAGTTTTATGTGCGGGAATCCAGGCTCCAGGTTGGGCCTTCGCCAGCCCGGAGAATGGCGCGTACATGATGCTACACGAAGCGGAAGATGGAAAATGTAGCCATTAGACGGCGTCTCACAACAGGTCCTCGATTGAGGGGTTAATTAATTGAATGATGTGAATATGTGCAATTATCTGTTTATAAAAGGCTTCCGTCCGAAGTGCTGTGCCACATTTTCCAGGCACAGGATGAACGGCCGCTAATTGATGCTAGCCATTAGGGATTGATCGCGGCCGAGATGAGCAGGTGGCAGGTGTTTGCGCAGAATGATCGCGGTCTGGTTGACGATCCAGCCCGAGATTAGAGGGATGGACGTTGCTTGCTGGCGGTCATTAATTTTCATCGCCGTGACTTTGTAGCGCCCTGCCGGGGGATAGACGTCGTTGTCCAATCGATCGACTGGATTGTGGAGCCGGCAATATGGCGACAGTCAGTTTTTCCATAACTTCCGTTCAAGTGCTCGCAAAAAAAAAAAATCGCACCGATGACGTGTCCGGCAGGTTGATTAATCTTTCCTGTTCACGCAGCCACTTATGGCGAGAACGCGCATCCACACTCCGCCGCCGTAATTAATCATGGAATTCGCAAATTTGTTCTCGGTTCCATCAACTACTGGTCGTACACTGCGCCTGCGTGCGTATCGCCGTGTGTATGCGTTTTAATCCGCAGCGGATCCCGCTGATCCCTGGGCACCCAACACAAGTCCGGAGCCACCGCCGAATATGAGCCAAGCTCACCTCTAATTACGAATAATTTGTGTATTTTGCTGATTACAGGTTATCGGGCTCCATTCCATCGCCAGATCTGGCAAAGGGACGCCTCAGCGCTGCACCGCAGCAGGACAACCGAGCGGCTGGTCGCTGTCGCCAGAGCGGGGAACGCGGCCGGCCTAAGAGGAGCTAATCGATCTTTCGGGTGGATTTTCTCGGACGTGTTTAACCTGGCGAGGATAATCGATTGGTATAACATTATTCGGGTATTCGGATTTCACAGGTTCTGCCGCGTGCGTGCGTATGTGTGTGTGTGTGTGTGCGATTGTCGGCGGTGCGCTTGATTGCTCGTGCGCAGAGTGCGGCACACTTAGCGGGCCGGACGCAGCCCGCAGTATCAATGGCCGCCATTAACATGCCTGAATTTTCGGCGTTTTTTCTTGCCTCATCATGGCGCAACTCCAAACGAGGTACTTTTTGTGTGACCATCGGGAATTTCGGGACGAACGCACGGCCATAAGGGTATTATTAGGCGAAATTGGAATTGCAGTTATTTTTTCCTGCTTGCCGGTCTGGAATGCACGAACTGGTCATTGCCACTGCTGGATTCCGGGCGATGACTTGAGGACAAATTGAGTTCAGGTTGTTCTGCGTGTGTGTGTGTGTGTTTTTTTTTCTTGAACGAAAACTGGAAAGGGACAAGTTTGATGAAATGCTCATTTGTTAAGCGATACTCTGCCGGGCAGTGGTGTTGTGGAATGAGTTTGTGAACTGCCGATGAATGCGAGGCATGTGGATGGGGAACCTTGAAATTGACGTCAAAGTGAAATCGATCTTCTTTCGAACGCGACAAATGATCTGTAATGGAAGACGGGTTTTAATTTGAGTCGAATTAAGTGGAAAAAAAATTACGTCTTGTTTTAAGGAATTTGTTTCGTTTTGAAAGAACAATTTTGAGTATTTGGACGTTTATGAAATTGGATTGATTAATTAATTTGCCTCAACACTTGCCTCAATTGTTGGGAATTGTGAGTTAAACAAGATTCCACAAATGTCCCTTGACACCAAGAACTGATCAGGGACTGTCAAAAGGGAAATAGATTCTCCACTTCACCATAACATTCCTAAGACGAAAGAAAAATAAATAAAAAGAGCTCGTTCTAGATCCATTCATCACAATGGTGGTCTAAGTATGCTAGGACAGACACGTCAACCCAGGCACAATCAAAGAGGTACGATATAAATTAAACACTTCTGTGTTTTATTCTTTTAAAAAAAATATTTATTTTCTATTCGGGCATTATGACCCCTTACACGCTAGCTTAAGACTGACTACAATTTCCCTTACAACTACCTTAAATACACCTCGCATGCTCTGAGCTGATGTGTTGTTCCCACAGGTGATCTCAGGTTTCCGAATGCCGTACGTGATGGAATGTGGCTGGTTGCAAAACTGTCTCTGGTTCTCCAGACGCTTGGTCAGCGTTTTGCCGCTTGTGGGAATATCGCTGGTGATTTGATGCAAATGTGAAACACATGTGAGGGAGAGAAACATTTCGCGACTTAACTTATACGTCTTTACCGACGGAATCTTTTCATTTCTACGGAAAAGTTCATCTAAATCAAACGCACTTACGCATTAAAACTCCTTTCACTCCATGCCACTGCACAGAATTATTCTTGAATTGGTTGTAGAGTTAACCATCTTGGCTCCAACTAGCACAGTCTCTAGCCGCATGGCTTCACTTTGGAACACCAAGTCGGTTGTGGCAGTTCTTTAGTTGTGTACGTCGCTGTTTTGGTTGCTGCCATTTTCAGTGGGTAACATTCCTGCTATGACGAACGCCGCCTCAACAGAAATGGCCCTGAAACCACTGATACGTCTCAGACGCCCTGAAGTAAGTGCTCTAGTCTAAATCGGAGCTGTATGTATAGAGGAGAATTGAACTGAGAGCCGGGTGGTAGGGTTAAAATCCACTTATGCTTCATGAATCATAACTGCGTCCACAAAAAATAGATGTTTGGTGCGGTCTGTAGGCCGGCGGCGTTATTGGACCATATTTTTTCGACGGCGGGTTTCAGGTCACCACCCTGAAGGAACACATGGTTTGACGACGAGTAGGAAGCTCATGCATAAACAACACGCCTTTTTATGCGTCAACGCTGCATCGAACATCGAGGGCTATAAGTAAGCTCTACGAACAGAGAAGAAAGGAAGAACACCAAAGGAAAAGGAAGAAGCATGAGAAGCGCGCTGTCGAAGAAATGGAAAGATGTTATGACAGGAATGAGGTTACCAAAAGTTAAAACAGCTACCCGTTGGGTACACAGTTCGAACCGAAGCCTGCCGGGACCAAAACGGGCAACTTGTCGTGGAGTCGCAGTCTGTGCTGAGAATCTGGAAGGATCATTTCTGTAAACTGCTTAACGGCGATGACGGCCCAAATTCCGCTGTTAGATAGAATATTCTATTCAATTTGGACGATGATAGACGAGAATTGCGTCCCCTCGACTTAGACGACGTGGAGATAGCAATATTAAAGTTAAAGCTGCTGAGGCAGACGGACTGACTTGGAGAAGAGCATGAGAGGAATCTCAGCGTCGTTTGCCCGGTCCCCTTCGACTGCGCCAATTTTCGCGCGATCAGCCAACTTAACATCGCCTACAAGAGCTTCTCTGCCGTATTGTGTGAGCGGCTTAAACCGTTTATCCACAACCTGATAGATCCCTACCAGTGTGGTTTCAGGGCAGGGAATTCCACCATCGACAAGATCTTCACACTGCGGCAAATCCTGGAGAAGACCCAAGAAATGAAAATCGACACCCACCATCTATTCGTCGATTTCAAGGCCGCGTATGACAGCGTGCATAGAGACGAGATATACAGTGCCATGTCTAGTTTTGGCATTCCTACCAAACTCGTCAGATTGTGTAGGATGACGATGGAGAACTCTCGCTGCTCCGTCAAGGTCGGTAGCGAACTCACCGAGACCTTCAATGTCAAAAAAGGTTTAAGACAAGACGACGCACTGTCATTGGACATCTTTAACATCATCCTTGAGAAGATCGTACGTAACTCACAAGTCAAGATTAGAGGCACGATCTTCCAAAAATCAGTTCAATTGCTAGCTTACGCTGTCTACATTGATGTGATTGGTCGAACACAGCGAGCCATCAATGAGGCGTTTGCAGGCATTGATGCGGAAGCAGCTAAAATGGGTCTGGTGGTTAATTAGGGCAGAACGAAGTACATCCTGTCACCAAGAAGGACGCACAACATCGGAGTCTCGGACAGAGTGTCACACTTGGCAGCAGAAACTTCAAGGTAGTCATGGACTTCGTCTACCTCGGTACCGCAGGGACAACAACATCAGTACCGAAATCTAACGCAGAATCACTTCTGCGAATCTCTGCTTCTGTGAGGCAATTGAGTAGTAAAGCCCTCTCTCGAAGTACTAGACTGCCTTTGTACAAAAGCTGGATCATCTCAGTCCTCCTTTACGGCGCAGAAACTTGCGGGTTAGGAAGCTCTTAGTCTTTTTGAGGGAAAAGTTTTACGTGCGATTTGTGGTCCTTTTTGCGTTGAGGGGCTGTACAGCGACATGCACCTGGTCAAGCATCTTCCGATAAGATGGGTAGGCCATGTAGAGCGTATGGACACTACTGCTCCGGGAAAATATGCCATTGGATTCCATTAGATGGACCCACAAGCCATACAACACACATTACAATAGATTTATTGAAGAATAAGAAAAAATGGGCTAGTCGATTGGCGGCCTCGTTCATGCGTTCTAACGTCACTTGACTATTTTCTGTGGTGCAACGTTAAATCATTGGCTTATGCCAACAAGCAGACGACGTTGAAAGAGCTCAGCACTAACATTCCCCGCGAAATAGCGGCCGTTGAAAATGGGGTCCCATAGGGTTCTTATTGGGAATCGATCGCTGCAAATGTACCCGCTGTTGCCATATGAACAACGTCTGGCAAGCCACTAATCACAGAGCTCACTGTTAAGGTAAGGTTTTTCAAAAAGTCATACCTTCGCTGTAATTGTTTTCAGGAAGTTGTTTGACCCCATAAACTTCACACTATCAATTGAACTGAACGTTAAATTCAAATTGCACTCTCAGAACCCATCTCTGGGCACTTTCAACTTCAGACATGGCACATTTACACCACTGATCGAAATCGTCCCCGATATCTGATCATTCAGTCCTCATCCACTCACCCCTAGATGTCTCTATTGATTCCCAATTGGAATTTCCCCTCCCGAAAGTACTCATCAGCAGACACATCTTCCAGTGGAAGGATCACAAAAACCCCGCCCATGACTCCTCTTCCACATCTGTCTGCTGTTTGCTGTCGCCTATTATCCCGCCGAGTCCCGCCTCTCTTTGTACGCCAGAGTAATTTACCTTATCCCTTGAAGAATGGTAATTTCATCGCATCCAACTGCCGCACTCACCTTTCCACTCCCTCTGGCGGTCTGCCGCAGTCAAATCGACTGCAACAATGTTGTCAAATTCTTCATTAGCCATTCACCGGCGATCGTCGCAAACTTTAAATAAATCAAAAGCAAATTTATCTGCAGTTACTTCGCGCGGTCGCCCGTCAAGTTGTCAACGGCACGCTCATATCCTGCACCTTTGACAGATGCGCGTCGCCTTTCATATGCGAATGCTAATTCGTTGACGCTCTTACCTCGAGCGCGTTCGCCAAGTGACAAGTGAACGATAATCTTTGCTGATTTCAGAACGGAAGAGACAGCCGAAGCACTCCATGGGACGCAGGCGCAACGCATCGGATCTGCCCGAGTGTAGGAAGATGGAACGAATGCAAATGAAGGTGCTAACATAAATAATTTCGCATAATTGAAAGTGGTGGCGGCGGCGGCTGTGGAACATATTTTATTCGGTTCATAAATAAATTCGATGCGGGCATCAGAAACGAGTGGCAACCTCTGGCGGCAGCGGGTTAAGGACACGTAATTGTTTACGAGACTGCTGAATGCAAATGAAGACGCCTTCATCTGCCGTCGGAATGGTTCGTTCGCCTGTCGGCCAATTGAGCAATGTGACGAACTGGTGAAAGATATTGATGTGACCAAGGTGCTCAGTTGATTGTTTCATTTGACGCGGTTGTGACGGTCATTTTGACGGTTTGATGTGTGGGAGGACGAGAAATTTAACTTCGAGTACGATGTGCGCAAAACTAATGATCTGTACGTAAACGTGGGGAACACGATTAACGTGCATAGATGCGTGTTTGAGGATTCAGTACGAATCTAGGCCTGAATCATTTTGATAAAATAGTGATTTAGATTTTTGGAAGTTATGTATCTCTCAGTGGGGTAAACCAAAACCGGCATTTTATCGTGGCTTCAGTTAACCACTCAGCATTGAGCTATCAACAACACTTGTGATTAAAATTCGGTCCGAAATTGTGTTGTTCACATGGCTAACATGGTTCATCTGCCGTCCGCGTTGTATTCGTAAGCCCTGCTGTTTATCAGCATCCAAAATGTGTCATGAACTACATGAATCTGTAAGAGAATATGTTCTGTCCGATGACCACCATATTTGGGACCAGTGTTGTTACCGGCGATGATACTTTTTGAAGGATTCTCCGTACAGGCCTACGACTGAACTGACGGAATATAGAAGTCAGTTGAAATGGCGCCAAACATCCACTAACGATCATTGAAAACGGCAAGCGTCCGATCTAGTGATTCTGTCGCTAATGCACAAGTTACTGGATGAAGCAGTTACACGAAAAAATAAAATAGTCAAAAGAAAGTTAGAGAACCCGCTTTTCGTCAAATTCCGAGGACATGAAAATTATCTCTTGAAAGCATGGCACTTCATGTGGATTTTGGGAACTTGTGACATTCCGGTGAATTGCAAAGTCGTTGGACTTGCCAAAAGCGGTACTAACTTGCTGCTCATTACACTAGGACTTCTACGTCTCATGCCATACATCTTCTTCTGCTGGACACAGATGGACAGATGCACAGACTATGTTATTACCAAGTTGATTTGACCCAAACCTACCATTGAATAGTTTTTAAGTCGGTACATTGCGTTATCGACAGATACCCAAACTGGCTAAGTCATTCCCGAAACGACTTCAATTGTAGCTGCAGAGATGAGGAGGATAAAGAAAACGTCTCATGTTCGTGTGAAGATTTCTCCAGTCCAAGGAAAATCTCTTTGGAAGCTTATTTCTACGGCGATCTGAGTCTATAGAGAGAAACCAGCACATTAAACTCGTGAATCCTATAAGAGACTGGTTGGTTTCAGGTTGGAGGAAAATGAAGGTTTGATCCCTCTAACTTGTTCTAAATGGGACTGTAACTTGTTTGGAAAACAGGGCATATAGAGATTTGAGCATATATTGCATAACCTGGCCCGAATTACCGTTAAATGCGAACAAATATAGAAATGGGTAATGACCTTCGTGTGGATGGCAGAACTGTCTCATTCGAGGCAGACAGTCAGCGAACAAAAAGTTTGGCACATAATCAACGTCAGCACTTCAAAAACCTGTAGATCGGGTGCGTTGATGTATGCCGACGAACGCGACACACACAGTTAATAAAAAATTTATGGTAGTTGACGTTGTAATCCAAAAAAAAAAACAGGTCCAAACTAATCCGAACGTATCTTTGAGTACACTCCCAAGACTGGTTGAGTGCCGCACTTTGTCGGATTTTTGTTGGATGAATCGATGCGGAACGAGGACTCAGAAATTTTTGTCGTTCGGTCTCTTAAACAATTAAGGCATTTTGGCCCTGTTCCGAAAGCGACAAAAACAATATAAATGCTTCCCCAAAACAATCATGGATTTGACATTTGCGAGATATGAAATGAGAAACCATTTATATAAGTATTCCTCATTCACCACTTGTTGTAATACAAGGCTTTGACACAGAATATGTTTCAGTCAATCTTTGATCGAGACACTCATTTGTTTTACATTTGAGCCAAGTGTGGGACCTTGCTCACAACTTTTTTTTTTGTCGTAACTGCAGGTAAAATGCGATTGTTATCTTAAAACTTAAACGAGAGATATGCAAGGTAAGCGCAGTCATCAACAATGGTCGTACAACATCGAAGTCTCGGATATAACATCCCAGTGAGCAGTAAGAACTCTGAGATGGTCAAGGGATCCGCAGTAAACAAAGACAATTACATCAGTATTGAAATCAAGCGAAGAATTACTCTTACCAACCATTGTTTCCTTGTCTCGAAAGACGAAGCTGGCATAGATAGCATCTGAAGGAGAAGACTCAGTCACGACCTCTATAACCTGTATGGCGACATGCGCGTAGCCGAAGGTCTACAGATTCAGCGCGTAGAACGTATGGGCAATCCTTTTCCAGCCCAAAGGGTCTTTGAATTCGTGCTATTGGGACAACGCGGCAGAGGACGGCCAAATCTGAGATGGAGCACTCAAGTGGAGAAGGACCTCAACCAACTTGGCCTGTGAAATTTGAAGCCGCTGGTAAGAGACTGTGCTACAGGCGGGTTCCACTACTGGCTGGAATTCCAATCAAAGCAGAGGAAGAGCTAAGTTATACACTTACTCGTTGAGATGACAACGGTCCTACTTCATCTTAAATGACGACTTTTGGGGTGAAAGCTGTTCCATACCATAACCACCTTTGATAGAAAACTAAAGAGAAACAAAGAAGCCGACAACTGATTGTGCAACCAGGACACCGCCATGTACCACACACTGACCACTACAGAAGACAGCTAAAAAACAAGTCAGAAGCTTGTTGCCAGCTCCTTGCCAAAGCTGCAATTCAGACAACCAAAAAAAAAATTCAAGTCAATCTCAAGGAACTGCGACAAACATCATCCCAACCGCAAAAGATAACTAACAAGATTAAAGTAGATTTCATATCTCCAGACACATCCTTAAATTGTGAAGTGCCTTCTCTCCACTGAAAACTGAAACAGAATTGGCCGTAATGAGGATGATTAATGAATTAATGAATTTGATCCTTGCGCTAAGAGGATTTCACTCACACTAAGGAGTGAAGTTGGAAATTAAGTGAAAATGTTGATCCTCAAGTACATCCTTAAAGTTCACATGTCATCATCCATTCATTGTTTATTGAGTGCAACTTGGGGTTGCGTTCATATGCTTCCCTCCTCCCCACCGCAGACACACATTCGCATGTGCTTAACTCCTGTCTGAACAGTTTCAATGGTATCCACTTTTGATCCTTTTTTTTTTCTGTGCTGTTTCTCATTCATTCTCCCCATAATTTATTTATAAAATTTCATTCAACCGTGAAATTTTTTCGTTACCAATGGGAAACGCGAAATGATACTTAAGTGTCCTGCCAACCGTGGATATTTTAATCATCTACTTATGATTGCCAGCCTACTCCTGTTCGAGGAGTAAAATTAATTTAATGTACACGCACACGAGTGAGTAGTTCACTTTTCTCATCTCATCCTGTTGTGCGCTTATTTTGCAGGATTTAAGCTTGGCTTACGGCTGGGATTCACTTTTTTTTGTGTGTGTGAGAGAGCGAGAGAGAGAGAGAGAGAGAAAATGTCCTGGGAATTCGAAAGAATTCAGATCCTCTTCTTATTACTTATGTATGTCTCAAAATTAAAATTCCATTCGTCCACAGCCACAGTGGAAGAGGATTACAATTTGTTTAATTTCAATTCGTTGTCCTTCCATCCCTTCGGCCGCTGCCGTACATTGTTCAATTACAGATTTATTCTCTTTTCATTATTTCATCATAATTCTTTTTTTTTTGTCGGCGCTCATCTCGCTGGCTTTCGTTTGAATCTGTTTGCGTCGTATTTCCTCATTTCCGGCGGTTCCTTGGGAGATGCGTTCCTAACAAGGACCGAAAATCAAAGTCCGCCAGTTGAGCTGTGTATGTGTGCGGGCGAGATGAGAAAATCCCAGAAGCCATTTTGCATTTCATTACAAACATATCCTTAGCCGGCTGTCTTTGGATCAGACAATGACTCGGCGGGGTGGGTGGGAGTGGTGGGTTATTGTGAATCCTGTCTGATCTTCTCTTCTCTTCAAACGGCCGTATAACAAACGACGTTGATATGCAGGAATCCTAGGGTGGGGGGACCAAAGCAAAAAAAAAATCTCCAAACTCACACACACACACACACACACTCACACCCAGCCCGAGAAGTTTCTTCGCAACAAAATCCATTCAAGGATAAAAGAAATTAATTTTGAAAATATTTACCCAATTATGTATTTGTGTGATTTGTGCGTGTATACCTTCGGCCATGTCCTACATCCGGTCTCCACCAGGATGTGTTTCTTTGCCTACACATGGTAGGGGGTGGAGTTCTTTTCTTTGGGACATTGAGTGGCGATGACAGAGGAGGCGAACAACAGCAGAAAGAATGTTGATTTCATTCCGAGTGGCATGGGCGCGGAATGCTTTTGTGGCGGAGGATGATCCCCTCCTTGTTGTTTGTTATTCCGAAGGAATGCCATAATGAGGCGAATCTAGCCGCAGGCTGTGGCATGCAATTTCGCGGAACAAGCGAAATGTTAAAAGAGCTCAAATGGCGAATGAAGTTGTTTGATATAAATTGCCGCTGGTGCGGTGGGTGGCGGCAGCCACGTCTCCGCACATCTGTATCTGTATCCCGTGAGGCGTACGGTTTAAATGATGAAATTTCCACTATTCACTGGTGTCCTTCTGGTGCTCTTTGTTCCTCGATAGTCATCATCTCGCAATCATTGCGATAATCAACAGTCTCTCGTTATGGCTGTCAACAGTGACAGGACGGCGTACATACTTGCTCGTCGGCTCCTCTCTGGGGCCACAAAATTCGCACGGAACGAAGGAAGGCCTCTTGTGAAGGGATCTACAACCATCATTATCATCAGCATCATTATCCTTGTCGTGTCTCCATCAAACGTCATCAACATCAACGTTGTCAGCATCATCTTGTCAGAGGGAAAACTGTGTATCCTGTTCAAGTGAAATCCAATTTCGAACTCATCCAGAGCCTCTAGCTCTCCTGTTCACCGTCACCGGAGTGGGGAAAAACGGCCTCTAACTCAGACCATAAGGGAGGCAAATTATTTGAAAGTGAATAGGATTCACTGATTCACTGAGGACATCGAGCTCGTTATTCGTGTAGCCTTTGATTGCGATTGGGACAAACTGAAAATAATTCAATTCTATGGTTTTTTTTTCCCCACTCCTCTTTTTTGGTTTGGAAAAAAATTTCATTTTGCTTTTTTCTTGCTTCCTGCCTCATCGAGGATAATTGAAGTAGAAGTTTGCAGTGATTGAGGGGATTTCGGATTCGGATTTGCAGTGAGTGAGTTCGAAGTATCCTCTTGGCGGATGGAAATTATTCAAAATACAGGTGCTTGTCATCGTTTGAATGATGTCATGGCGCGGCAATCTTGTTGGTAATCCTGCATGAATATGCACAATTTGAGAGGGAGAGAGGGTTGCCTTTCAAAGATTCAGTAATGAATGCTTCAGTGATGGAATAAACTTGAACTATAACAGCGAAGTGCGCCTAAATGATGATTTTTTCAAAGGAGAGGGCTATAAGGTTGCTCCATATTTAATTTCTTATAAATCCCAAATGTAAGGAATGTAAGTGATCCTCTGACTCATTGTGCAAATAAAGTTAAAGACTGATTTTCTCTTAAGAACGCAAAATTATTTGTTTGATGAGTAAGAGGTCTTTTTTGTGGTCACGTTGGTGTAGTTAGTAAGTACGCCGACTTACACGCTGAGTGTCTTTTTCACTATTGGCGCCACCACCCCTTTTCGATATGCTGACAATAGCAGTCCGGGGTGGATCTGGGTCTCAATCTACCAGCTAATAAGGTCTTTTACCAACTGCCTTTAATCTCGTAGCCCAAGTTGGTTGTGATCCACCTCCTCTTGTTGCCCTCTGTTGCATTTACGCAATGGGTAGAATTTGTCGTTCAGTCATGAGCTGGGGTTATTCAACCACTCTACCAGACCTACTCAACTTGTAGTAGTAGACTACGCCGGCATGACTAGGTATATGCCGGCATACGGCCTATAAAGGTCGCTGTTGGCAAGAGGGCTGACTCTAGTCACAGTCAGATGCTGTGACTACATTTATGAATTCCCTGATTAAAAATCACATCCGAAACACAATTGTTAGTGTATATGAAATGACTGATGGAGCCAAAGTCCGCGGAGTCGTGGCGGAATGGCGTGGTGGTGGAACGGCAATGGCGGCTACCAGACCCAGGTGTTAAAGGAACCTTACTGGTAGTGACAGTTTGCCCAGAGACTATATTCTGGTGTCACAGGAGCCCTTAGAACTTCAGTTTTATCCTGAGAGAGTTACAGAGAAGGAAACACTGATTTTTTCGCGGTGGTTTTAAAAACTGAATTTTTATTATTTATTCTGCCTTAACAGCTAATTTCCTAAAAGTTTGCATTTGAGGTTCACTACCTCTTGCAATATGATCTCAAAGACCCACAGCGATCGAGCAGCGATCGACTCATTGCGAAAGTGCAAGTTGGAGTAGACTGTACTGCGAAGCACTTAAACTTCAAATGCTGACATAGCAGAAGTACCCCGGTGTGAACGTATGGCGTAACTAAAGTGCGGTAGGCCCCCAGAACTAGGAAAGGCAGTTTAACCCAGAAGAAGGCCAGGCAGCAAGGGGACTTTCTCGGCTCAGTGTGAACTTGCATTCCCAACCGTGTGCTGCAACCCAGAGAGCGGCAGAGGTTTACGAAAGGCCTCGCTCCATACCAAGTTGGGGTGATTGTTCCTCAAGCATGATCTCATTTGGTACTTGGGTCCTTAAACGTCTAGTCTTGCCTTATCTACGACACTTGGGGAAATGAACACAGTGATATAAGCAGTAATGGCAGGTGCTCATGTAAAACCAAATCCCAAATTCCCCAACCGTGTCCTCTTTTATTGCTGATCCGAGATAGACAAAGTATTTGACTACCTCCAAGATTTTGTTGCCCATTTTGATGTTATGTCTGAAATTTCAGTATAAATTAAGACAACATATTATATATTTAATTCAAGCTTATTCAGTCAATTGAGAGAAACAATGTTTAAAAGTTCGTAGAAGGCTAAGTTTCTACGAGGCGTTTTCTTCCCTCCACCGCTGTCTTCTTCAGAAGAAACTGTTTGAAAACAAGCGCGGAAGTCTTGTTTGCAACCAGCTGACGTCACACATTAATGATAGATATGAGTAACACATTATTATGTGTTTTCTACGTTTGCAGCCACACGCATCTAAGCCGCTTCCTTTTAAGTCCTAGCAAACGCCAGAGTGACAATACTCAAAGAGTATTAAGTTTTTCAAATCTTTCCAAGTTTGACGTTTGGAGTTGGCTGTTTTCTGCCAACTGATTTATGGCTAAGAAATTTATGACTGATAATCGTATTTTGTTTTTTGAAATTGTGTTGCCGCTATATGTAGGAGTAAATATATATGTACGAGTAAATATATCCAGCACAAACAAAACAACAATATAGAGAGTATTACGGCTTTAACAAATTTCAATAGAATTCTTAAAGTTGTTATATCATGGGAAGGTTAAGGGAAACAGGCCACTCCATAAAACCTTCAAAGTGTTAGATTTATGAAAGGTTTCGAAATTTTGTTGCGAGCCCTGACTTCAGGGATTATCAGAAAAGAACGCCACTCGTCACTCACGTCATCTTCCAATAGCGGACATCACCAGTAGGAATTTTTTTTCGTTCAACTTAAGTACCTCGTAGTTTATAGTTTGCAACTTTTGACTTATGTCGTAATGGATAGAGCGCCAAAGATGGCGAAAGTTACACCCTCGACACACGTAATGGCCTCCCGAAATCAAAATGCGCAGGACTTGCTTTAGATTTATGTCATTGCGTATCTTTTTATTATGCGCATGTCCTCTTATGGCTTCCCATATCACTACTGTTTACACTCGAAACTCAGGAAGGTCTTACCTACAGAGGGAGTATGAGAGAATAAAGGGAATGTCAGCTCCTTTCTGGGTCTTGCTTATTCCTTGAGCCCTTCAAGACCGATCCAAATGTCTTTTATTTCATCACCATTCCTGAAGATCGATTTATTTCTAGCCATAACACGGATTTTAGAACGATTTTATTTTAAGGCTTGTGAACTTATACACAGGTAACCAAAAAAATAGGTGTGGGGAGTTTTTTTGTTAGTTTTAGACGGATATTTATAAAATGAACAGCAAACAGACACGAAAGTTATGTAGAGAAAATTGCTGATGTTCTTGGTCTTGGCCAAAAAATAGATGTATCCTTCTTAAATAATAACAAGTATGGTTTTTATAAATAAAGTATGTTTTCCTTACTCTAATAAACTGGATATCCTAAATATCCTAAAAAAACAGTTTAACTTGGCATTGATGTCATTGATATTATGATTTTTTGGCAAGCTGCAAAAGGTAGTGACACTTTTTTGAACTTCTTGGCACAATTTTTCCAGTTTTTAGCATACATTCATTTCATGAGTTCTTAATGCGGTTGAGATCTGCTTATTGACTATAATATGAGATGACAGACACTTTCTGGTCACGCAACCAATATTTGCCAATACCCGCCGTATGTGTCGACTCGTTGCCCTGCTAAGAGTGCCATCGGAGAGTCATATTTTACTCAGCAAATGAAAGAATGACATTTTCCCAAATATGCCTTCATCCCGGGATATCCTGATGGGGCCGATGTACCATAATATTTCCCCCTCCGTGCTCGGCAAATCTGGAGAAAGCGAAAACAAGTCGAATTGTCATTCTTACCATGTTGCCTTTGTGCTCACGAGTACCTCCTTCGAGATTCAGTTCAGTTGACCTGATTCAGTTCATCGAAGTCCGCCTTCTATGGACTTTGTTCATAAAATATCTGAGATAAATTAATGATGACACACTAGCGAACAGGGGTATTTCAGAAAAATTGGAAAACGTTTGCATCACTTGTTGATTTGGTAAAATCGGTTCGAGGAATCTAAATGGTGCGCAGCTCTCGGCTCAATACGGGAGTATCTTACATACCAATAACTCGTCAAGCCCATAAATCAGAAGAAGGGAAAATAAAGAAAGAAACTTGACAAGTAGTCGCTCTAAGAATTGGATGAGGTCCAAGAGTTAAGTTGTCTGCAGGTCTTTAGAACACCACTGGGTCTAAGATATCAGAATGCACAGTCTTTGCACCATATGGCCGCAAGTGACAAGAGGGGGATTTAGTATGGCACCTGCAAAGGATCTGAGCAGTGGTTGGATGGAGACAAAAATTCTCAGCACACCCCCTCAAAGCAGACATGGTCTTGCATAAAAAATGTTTTGCGCATAGTCCATGGGCCATCGAAAAGACCATTTCCTCAATTCGGAGAAATGATAAATGCACTGAAAAACATTGTTAAGAAACCGACACAATGGAGATGACATTGGGCAAAAAGCAGCCTGCGGCAGAAAGCATGGTACGATCGTTTTGCGCAACAACCTCTGAACTCCATCATTTGTGTCAAAACTGGTACAAATACGATCCGAAATTCTTCCGCATTCATCTCTAGCGTCAATTTGTCCGAAAAAGGTTTTCAAAACCAAGCAGAGGTCTGTCTACCTTTAAAAAGGCTTAACTGTCCAAAACTCAAGCCTTTTGAAAAATGAATAATTGACCTTGAATCATGGTGAAAGACAGTTTTGGTTCATATTTTGGTCAAATAATTTTTGTTTTTGAAGTTGACCAATGCTAAGCATACTGATAAGTCTACATCGGGGGTTGAGACTTAACAGAAGCCCAAGCCAGAACCCAAAATAATCGTCTAGCTGTTGCTTCTTGTCACCACTTAACACCATCGGAGCTCACTTTGAATGCGTGTCTCCTCTTCAAGACAGACAATCCGATCTTAAGCAAAAACCACCAGACTGTTCTTCGACAGCCGGCGTACTCATATCGAAAATATCCCAACAAAGACTCTGATTCAGGCTCGTCCCCAATGAATATCCGCTAAATGACAAAAGAGAAAGCACCAACCTGGACAAAATCCCAAACGGAAGTCGTGACATGAAAAATGGCGACAAATCACCCAGACTTGTGAAGCTACAAAGACTCCCGCAGAAACTGAGAAACAAAAACGAAGAAAAAAAGGAAGAGAGCGGGAAAAAAAACCAAAACCCAAGGAAAATTGAAACTAAATTTCCCGAGTTCTGCATGATTTGAATAAATCAACTTACAATTTTCCATGATTCGATTTCGGTTTCTCATCCGCGTACCTACTGCTGCCACCGTGGCGCCCGTTTGCACGGCAACGTGTCCCCAAGCGAAGAGCAAAGCACAAGAATAAGCAGAATGTCCTTCTGCACTGTGCCAACCGTAAATTGTCCTCGGAGCCAGCATCACGAGTTCCTCCTCTGCCTCGACAATACCGTCGTGATGACATCGCTCAAAATCAAAATCACTGATTTCGGGATTATTATTATTTTCCAAAGGACGACCGAGAAGCGGGATGGACGTACGCAGGCCGTCCTTTATTTGCAATTTCGTTCCTGTCCAGCGGGACGCGCGGATGTGATTGAGAGAGAGAGAGAGCAAAATGATTTTTTTCTGCTTTTGTTGGCTCTTATCAACATTTTACTCCCGGCTGCTCGACTGCTCTGCTGCTTGTGGCAGATTCCATCTTAATCTGTTGTAAATCGAATTTTCCATCTTCTGCAAGGAAGCGGAGTTTTATTTCATTTTTTTTGCGTCGATTTTCCTTTGGGTTCGCCTTCGTTTTAATTTTTTTTTTTGCTCTTCTTTCAATTTGATTTCCATCAAATCAAAACGCGTAGAATGCGAAATGCGGCGAGAGAAGGGGTGTCCGGGCTCCGCTCGGCGTGGAATGGGATTACTGATGATTTGGAAAATCAGTGCATTTTTGCGGAAGGATGAACTAACGGCAGCGGCGGTGTTTGTCTTTGAAACTCGATTTCAACCGACCGACTGATAAATGTATTGTTCAGTGATTCGGACTGATGCAAGATTGGGCAGATATTTGCGAGTTGGTGGAGGGGGAGGGATGTCATCTTAGTTCTGCGTCTGGGTGTGGATTGTGTTAATGACCTCATTCGGCTGTTGAAGGTTATGCATGTTCAACTGTAAAATATTTAAATACCTGGTTAGTAATTCGCATTTCAAATGCGAGGTGATGAGGTGCAACGTTTCTCGCGACAGCGTTGCATATGTCCACCGATGCCAAAACAACTCGTGTCAGGAGCATAGTTAAGGGGTTTCCCTTTTCCAATTAAAGTGTTGAACGGAGAATTGAGGATAAGTTTGAAAAGAAGGGACGCGTTCGCCGAGGCGATTTTGTTTATCAACAAATCCATTGAGCCAGAAATGGGCTTCATCACTAAACAATGTTGAACGACAACACACGGGATTTCCATTGAGTTTTTCCAGAGCCCATTCACCGAAAACATGACTCAGAATCAAGTCGCCTGACTTCAATACTTGCACAAGTTCACTTAGGTCCACTTTTAGGTCGAGACACTCACGTAGAACGAAGGCGAATCGATTCTTTACGGTCCTCGCGTGCACTCTCAGCTACAGCTGCTATTGTCTTTTCCTGGATGTGATCTAACCAGATGAGTATCATTCACTAATGTAAACTGGGACTCAGTCCTGCAAATGGTATTGGCAGGATGAATAACTGAGTGGTACCACAGCCCACAACCAGTACCTAGCTTCTACAATTACTCGTGTTGTCCATGCTACTGTTTCCTCATGAGTAGAAGGGACCTACAGTCGACTTCAAACGGCGAGATTTGAGAAGCTTTTCACTGTAATTGATACTCCTGAATGTAGTCAGCAACTCGAAAGAGGTGGTGCCGTGACAAATGCGAGGTGTTCCGTCCGGGTATCGAACGTAGGCCTTCTGCGTGGGGGTCGAAGGTATGTCGATTATGTGCACCGTAAATTCCTTGATTCGCTGGAAAAACATTTCTCACGTTGATTTTCATAAAGCTAAGCAGCGTGGAGATGCTCTTGTAGTGTGAGTCTTTCCATGAAGACTTGCCACATGATACTCAACAAAAATGTCAAAGCAGTTTGAAAGGAGTCACGCGTGATCTGTCTGAAAATGCCTCTTGAAAATCAAACCTTACAATTTATTCAATAAAAATAAAGTTCTGCTGGGATTTATTGACTAGAGAGGAGAGCGTTTCTTTGTTATGCGTGTCAAATGAACAGTTTGTTTTTTTCTTATTTTTGGGCATGTGTTATTTGTTCTTGTTTTTAGTATTATTCCAAAGCATTTTCAATGTCAAGGAATAGGTTTCTGAAGCGATATCAAAATGAAAGTACTAATTAAGTTTGGACAAGGCGACGCGCTGTCATGCGACTTCTTTAACATCATTTTTGAGGGGATCGTGCGTAACTCACACGTCAACACCAGAGGCACGATCTTCCACAAGTCCGTTCAACTGCTAGCTTATGCGGATGACATTGACGTGATCGGCCGAACTCAGCGAGCCGTTAATGAGGCGTTTGCTAGCATCGAAGCGGAAGCGGCTAAAGTGGGACTGGTGGTAAACGAGGGCAAAACGAAGTAAATGCTGTCATCAAAGAAGGACATCGACGTCTCGGACAGAGCGTCACTATGGGCAGCAGACGTTTCGAGGTAGTCAAGGACTTCGTCTACCTCGGCTCCGCGGTGAATAGGGACAACAACATCAGTACCGAAATCAAGCGCAGAATCACTCTTGCCAATCGCTGTTTCATTGGGCTTAAGAGGCAATTGAGTAATAAAGCCCTCTCCCGAACGACCAAAGTGACTTTGTACAACACCTTGATCACCCCTGTCCTGCTTTACGGCGCAGAAACCTGAACGCTACTAAAAGCGGATGAGGATGCCCTTGGTCTCTTCGAGAGAAAAGTTCTGCGTACGATTTTTGGTCCTGTTTGCGTTGATGGCATCTGGAGGAGAAGATTCAACCATGAACTGTATGGGCTGTACCGCGGCATGGGCCTAGTCAATCGTCTACGGATACAACGCTTAAGGTGGCTAGGCCATGTAGAGCGGATGGACAACACTGCTCCGGCCCAAAGAGTCTTCGAAGGGCTAGGACTTCTCATTTACACATTTTGAATTATGTTTGATTTTACTGAAGGTGTATAGGTTCCCTACGGGTGGGGTTCGTCTCTCTCTATCTCGGATTTTAGGGCGAGCAGATGCTGGTGTTTTTGCACTTGTGTGATCCAGTAGTTTTAAGGTCTGCTTCTCATTCGCGCTTGCACTGGAATGTTTATTGATATTGTCTTTTAAAACGGTTCTGTCCTTGAAAATGACGAAACCAACCGAACCGATTGTGCTCAACTTTTTGAAGGGATGGGTTCTTTGACGTGATTGCTTCCTTGGATCTTTGAACTTCTTATTTTGTCGAGTTTCGCTAGTCCCGCTGTCTTCATCCCAATTCCTGTTAATTTTCTCTCATACTTTATGTACGCTGTCCAACATTGTGAACCGTACAAGAGCGTCAGACGTACAACTGCGGTGTAGAGCCTTCCTTTCAGCTAAGGGGGTATTTTTCGGTCACAGAAAATAGCTCAGTTTTCCCGCCACTTCATCCACACTACGCTTACGCGATGGTTGATATCGTCATCACAACTTCCTTCGCTATTGGTCATAAATCTCAAATATTTAAACTTTTCGCGTTAGGAAACTTTTTTCATTCAAATAAAAGTCTGGAATAGGCCTGAGTGGATCAGAGAATGGACGAAATAGATACTCGCCATTGTCACGTTTCGAACAATGGAAAGTCTTAAGAATGATATCCGAATTGGAGTTCATCAAGGTTGTAAGCTGTCTACTACTGTCTTTGGTGTTTATCAGCGCTGGACTCCGAACAGTATTGACGAACGGAGGCATTCGATAGACTGCAACTTCTTACATGGAATACGGTCACTTCGAAGGCGATCTTTGTCTGCTTTCGTCTCAGATAAAGGATATTCAATTTATGGCCCACAATCTAGAAGCTGTGGCAAGCGAAGTGAGGCTTAAGATAAATGCAGCGAAATTGAAAGCGCTTAAAATTTCTGACAATCACGGTCAACTGTTCATTGCCAGACAGGAAGTGGAGAAAGATAAGGGCTGCATATAGTTAGGAAGTGTGTTCCAGCCTAACCGAGGTGGCAACAAAATGTATGTGTTTAGTAGAATAATGAAGCTGCGTTTGGACTGCTTTCCGCGGTCGGGAGAAGTAATGCCAAACTCTTAGGCACCCAGCCACCAGTGTTCCACCCCAATGACCCTAACCACACAAAAGCCGATATAATTTGTAAAAAGATGTCGGAGACACACCTTAGGGTTGTTTGGCCGAAAAGTAACTCCAACATGCAATTGTGCCTAGGAACTGTCCAAGAATAAGAAGTTGTATGTGTCAGTGGATTGGACACCGTTTTGAAATACGCACTGCAGTGAAATCCACTTACCCCGGACAGGCAGAGCAGCGAGACATCCTCTAGACAAACACGGCGCAGAATAGTTGATGAGGAGTCTAATTCTTTAGATATGAGTTTGAGAGAGCTCAAATACGTTGCATAACTTCGAAGGAGATGGTGTGGTGGTTGACGCCCTATATCCCCTGAGGGGTAAGATGACATTAGTAAGTAAGATAACTTTGAAGCGCTTTCGTCTGACTGATTGTATGTTACGGTCAAACAATGGTCGAGATCTCAATATTTGTAACTTTGAAGCAAGTTCACCTGTACCTACACACAATACCCAGAACTCATCAAACTTGTCAGAAATTATGTCACCAATGCCGATATTAAAATCCTCCCACAAGGCATTCAATCCTCCTTCAGCCTAAACAACCTTCAGCGACCACAAGAAACAACATTTCTTCATTGCCTTTACCACCCACCCACCCGAACAACTTTAATTACAAATTAATTGTTGCTTCCTCCAGCCAGCCAGGGGCCACCGCCATAAATTCTCAGAAGCAAACACTTAATCCATAGAAAACAAGAAAAGAAACCAATTAAATCCTAAGAACACAATTAAAAGGCAAACATTCGGCGACATTTTGCAGGCGCATGGCCGCGCGGAATGCCGAGCGGTGTGTGGAGGGCCATCGCCGATATTGGAAAATCCCGCAATGGCATAGTAAACTTTCAATGGCTGTCGTCCCATTAACCGGGGGTTGGTCTGCCGATACCGCTGACACATCCGCCGATATTCAATGTCTAAATGACTTACAATGCACGGGGCGACATCACCGCCACTGTCGCGCGTTGTTACTTGGCCAAGCGTGTGTGTACACACCCTTATTTTATCGAATGCCTCTCCGCCACCCTCCCCGGGCAGGCAACCGCATTCAAATGGATGTTTCGCAGTTACCCCACCCGCCAACGCCAGCCAGCCAGCCGATATTTTAAAGTTCCTTCAAGCGAATCCATCAGGCTGCACGGGCCAGGCACACACACAGACACACACTCGCGTCCCGGTTTGGGGTGTTTGCACAGTTAGTGTGTGCGCCGTGATGTTAGTGGCAGCACAGGGTGGGAGGACTGAATTTTCATTCGATGTGCCACGGTAGCAACAGCAGGCGAACGGTTATGTTGATTTTTTTTTTCACTCTCATTTTGAGGGTACAGTTCTGAGGGTGGCAGCGCACCACACCGCACACACACGCTCACCCTCAGAGGGATGGTAAGAATTTTCATTTTTTTCCATTCCTCCCTCTCTCTGGGCGAGTGGGGGTGCGCTGTCAGTGGCGATGCTCCGAGGGGTGGCTGAGATAATGGTAATGGTGGCTTTATCGTTATAATACCTTTATAGATTTTTTTGTTCACCGAAACGGGGCACGGCGACGGTGGTGAGGATGGGAGAAGAGCAAATATACAGCAGCAAAAACAACACAAGGATATTCTGTGAACGAAACATTAAGTAATGCTTAATCGCCTTCGCCCGCCGCCTCCTGTCGCCTCCCAGCGGCCGCCACCACCCTTAGATCTTAGCCACTGTTGTCAGTGCTTGGCCTCGGATGTACGGAGAGATACCGCGTGTTGTGTTGTTTGTATGTCGTCAAAGTACGTGATGAAAACAAAGATGGCTTCCTTGTGGATTTATGATACTCGGCGAGGATAAAATAAAATTTGATTGCACTGTTATCCTGCGCCATTCACGTTCGCCTCCCTCCATCCCCTTCGCAACCATTTCGAATTCTCTGCGGTATTCGCGCGATAAGCGAGTATACCAAAGCAACCGACCAAGCACCCGAACGACCAAAGGAACAGACGACTATATGGTCGGGACGCCTTGCGAAATAAATTTCGATTATTAAAAAAATGCTTTTTACGATTTTTTACGGTTAGATTTGCATTAATATTTTACAACTATTACGCGGCTTTATGGACGCACGAGAAGTCCTGTCTTCGCCCAAATGAACGGTCATATATCATTAATGTAATAAGACGGTGATATTCATTGCAGGTAAGTGATGGTGTATTAACAATGAAAACAGAGATGTTTGCTTGCGCGAGGTCTTTAAGGTGTGTTGTGGCTGAATGTCGCAGGTGGAGAGGGGGGGGGGGGGGGGGTAATTTTTATGAGATTTTCTTTCATTGCCTTGAAGTTGTGGGAACAAATGTTTGATCATTTCTTAAACTACTAACGGAATGAAAGTAAGTGTCCGCACCAAGCGTTGTTTTACGCAAATGGGCACCTTAAGGAACCAACTCTTTAGATGATTCGGATAGGAGGACCGAGAAGGAATGCAATGGACATCGAAGTAAGAGTGTACTGTCACGACTGCCAAAGTTGACATTAATTCCGTAACTTACGTTACGATTGGACCCCTAAACAGCATTAGCATCGAAAATGCAATAACGAGCCTTGTAGATTTGTATAGCTAGCCTAAAAATGCGCCAGGCAACTTGGAGGGACATTGCTTCATTAAACCTCGGTTACCCGGGTTGCCATCAAAAGATCAAGGAGTTCATCCATTTCGAAGGCAAACAGAAACTCCACGAAAAACACATTAGTAGAAAAAAGTCTTGACGTAAGGTCACTCTTATCAATCGATTCTACTTCGGCTTATCAAAATTACTTGGGTTAATCCTACGCACCCACAAGAAGTCTACCCTTCCACTGTAACGATAATACGAAGATACGAAGATGGAGGGTAAGATCAAATTCTTTGTTTCTTCAGAAGAATAAGTCAAATGGTTTTAGGTACTGTGGCCCTATAGCCCGCCATGACTTAGTGGGTAAGTGCGTTGACTCATCAGGTGTAGACCACCACAATTTTCGAGTTTCTAACAACACTCAAAGAATACTATTATAATAAGAAATGCTCTACTGAATAAGCCTCCTCCCCTTTAAAAATGTACACGCAATAATCGCATCGCTAGAAATGCCCATTCGTTAACCCTTAAGCTGATCTTCGGATGTACAGTCAAGTTTAGAGACCCGTTCTTCAGCCGCGCCACACGATTGTATAATGATCTCCCCAGCTCAACTTTTCCCCCTCATTACAATCCACAGGCACTTAAAACCAAATGCGCACCAGAACCTCCTTTCCGTCTCTTCCGCTATGCCTTCAGCCCGTGCTGTGACTCAATTCCGGTCGCTTTTAGGTACTAAACAATCCCCAAACTAAGCGTTTATTGAAAGCTTCTCAAATGTTGCCTTTCGGAGTTAATTCTAAATGTCAACTAATGAGAGAACAGTAACACGCACAGTATAAGTACTTGTGAAGTAGCTAGTCCCTTCTTCAGCACAAGATCACTATGAACTTGAATTGATGCTCTGGTTCCTTGTTGTCTATAGTGCCGCTCAAATTATATTTTCTTTATATAGCTCTGTCAGCGTGAAAATGAAATGAAAGAGAAGACATAATCGTGAGATCTACAATCTCCACCAAAATGAGGATTTATTCCCGAAGGCAAAGTATCGCCGACGGCACAATGGTTTGAAAAAGACAATTCTTCAGTCTTCGAATGCGAAAGTCTTGGAATCGCCTCCTCCTTATTCAGGAAGGAGATAAAGGATATACTTATCCTGCCCGTTCTCTTATAAGGAGCTGAGTGCTGAACGATAAGCAAAACGGCAGACAAGATTTTGGATTCCTTTGAAAGAAAAATTCTGTGACGAATAAATGGTCCTGCTTGCGAGGAAGGTGAAGACACAACCGCGAACTGTAAGTGCTGTACCAAGATGTGGGTGTAGTTCAAAAGGCAAAAATCCGTCGACTACTGTGGCTTCGCCATATCGAGCGACTGGACAAGATCGCTCCAGCTAAGAGGGTCTTCGACCTCCAGCCTCCAGGTTCAAGAAGGAGAGGAAGACCGAACTTCCGGTATAAAGACCAAGTGATTGCAGCCGCTATCTTGATCTGGACAACTGGAAGCAGCGTGTCTGGGATCGTCAAAAATGGAAGGCAGCTACTTATATTTCAGGCTCAGACCCTTCATCGGTTGCAGGCCTGATAAACAAACAAACAAACAAACATATTAAATTATCGGAAATTCTGGAAAAGAGCTCTTTCGTCATCGGTTTGGGGATAATTTCATTGAACTTGGGCATTGAAAAAAGATATACATTCGAACTATCCTTAAATGTTCAAATGTAAATGGATGTTCGAAAACGTTCGTTCAGATTGCGGCATCCGGCAATACTATGGCTTGTATTGAAGTTAACATCTTAAGCTACATTTTGTTGCACAACATTACTTAAAAAACATTTTCGTTAAAAAGTTATTTATATTTAAAATTGGGTCAAAAATCCCTAAATTTTCGCCAGATTTCGCATTTTTATCGGGAAGATAGAGTCGCAGGATAGTTTCACTTCTTTTCCTTAATCCAATTGCAAGGACACTCTAATAACAAGTTTTTAAACTCGTGTACTAAGAGTCTTGATGGTATGTATATCCAGAAGTGCTCTTGTTCTCTGACAAGCAGTTCAATGCCGACTGTAAATGGCGAAATTTGAAGACCACCAGCATTCTTTGAGTGTAGTAAAAATTCGAAAGAGTTAATTCCGTAAAAAATGGATGTATTCAGTCCAGGATTCGAAACTTAAACTCCTGGCATGTGTGTCCACGCACTTAGCCACTACGCCAGGCGGCCACTTTATTTGTGGATCCTCATATTTTTATGTGGTTCCGTGGTACACATTATTTTCATTACGAAAGCTATTATCTGCTCCGTGCAAAAAAAGTTCTTCAATTCACTGCCACATAAGAGAATATTGATAAACGAAGCAGCAATCTAAACAAAGGCTGATGCAGGAATTGGAGTGAAAGTGGACGAAGACATGATCACATGTTAGTGCAACCCCATTGAAACAAGTGGAGAAGTTTCAGTATCTCGGGCTCTTATTGAACAGTAATGGTAGGAGCAACATTGAGGTATCTTGTATGATTGGCCAAGCTAGATCAGTTTTGAAGCGGCGTCGATGATCACTAATAAGGAACGTCGAGTTTGGTGTAAAAGCCAAGTCATTGAATTTAAAATCAGTGTTTGTTATAACTCTCACCTATGCTCCTGAAACTTTGGTAATGACCAAAAGAATAAAATCGCGACACAAACTACGAAGATGAGATTTCTCCGTGGCATTGTGTAAGTTACATGCCGGAATTGGGTGAGAAACGCAACATCGCGGTGGGAACTCATTGTAGAGCAGCTACATTTTTGGACCGAAACGGCTATAATTCTATGGTTTGGCAACGTGGTACTCACGGATCTCCGTTTCCTCAGTACTTTCGAAGCGTGACTTGTGTGCGACCATCAGGTTGGCGACCGCTCGTCGGACCCAGGGGAAGGTAATTAGATCAAGTCCAAGTAGTAATCATCAAGTAAGAGTCGATGACAGAGAATTCAGAGGCCTGGAGGTATCCCCGAGATCACTTGAGTATAACATGCAGGTTACCACTGATGATGATGATGATGATGATAACAAGAGAACGTGCTTACATTCACAAGCGTGCGGTTTCAAACCAAAAACTCAGAACGCCGCACAAGGGAGCCTCGCGAAAATTGTATCTTTCCAAAATACTTACTATTGCACTGATGTAAAATATCGGTTCTATGGCTAACAAACGGTAGATCGAGCGATGCGATCCTTTTTCCAAATTTTGATTTTCTAAAGGAACTTAGAAATCGTTGCAATCTTGGTTTCGCATTTGAAACGAAGAAGTAAAAAATCATTAAGATTCCTTAAATTGAATTCCACCCTACTGTCAGGAGTTCTTGAGGAACTCACCGTCGTAAACTTTACTTTGAAGTCAATTTCCAAACAAAGACTGTTGAGCACCGAAAAGAAAAAGAAAAAAAAGAAAAAAAAGAACCCAAACGTACCAAAGGAACCACAAAAATTTATCAGACCGCAACACAAAGAAGACCTAATATCGTTTTTAATATAACCCGCTGACTCCTCAGCCATCGCCATTGGAGAGCCTTACACCCACGTGCAGGATTAATGTGGTAGTACCACGCTCCCGTGCACATAAAAAGCAAACACACCGAAATAAGAAAATAGAAGAAAACCTCAGAAGGAAAACGAAAACGAAAAAGAAAACGAATCCAACTAAGGTAAATCAAATCCACCTTTATTCGTTTATATTAAAAAAAAACGAAGGAACTCCTTGTTGTCCCGTTATCCCGGTATCCCATCCACACACAATCGTCAGCAACAACGACAGCTAGGAGCGGACCAAAGCACACACCCGCCAACGAACAACAACAGCAGCAACAAACAAACAAAAAAAAATTGAAAAAATTAACATAAAAGAACACACGGGCACACTGTCGGTAAGAGCGGGAGAAATTTCCAAACTTCAGCGCAAAGGACGAACGAGGACGGAACGAGGAAAAAAAAACGAACGAACTCAAAATCTTAAGGATAAAACTTTGAAAATGGTATTTTCTTGTTTACTCCTGAAAGCATTCAAATGGCCCTCAAACAATTTCTCTTATGGCTTTGCTCGGCGACAACAACACTACACAAATAACAAGAGCAACAACAACACCACGGATGACGACTGGAGCTGACGCGGCACGACCAGGAGCGGGAGCACGAATATCAAGATGAAGAAGTAAGACGAGAGGACGAAAAATGACAGCAACAGCAGAAGCGATATCAGCAGCAGCATAAGCAGGAGGAATCCACTCTTGAACGCAGGATAAGAATTCAAGGTTTTATTTTCATTTTTTTTTCTTCTAGTGCTTTTTTTCAGTTATTTTGAAATCTGTATACGATGGGACGGCCGCCCCTGAATGGGGACGAGAGTACTGGTGAAGCTCTCACCACATCACATCCCAATTATTTTTTTTCCCTCCTTTCTTGCGGGCAGGGCGAAAAAGAAATACGAGTAATGCCAGGATGCGAAGGCGGTGCTGGTGGACGGTGAATAGCAGGAGAGATTCAGGATTGATGCGGATCCTGGCGTGCATGTGGCAGCATGGATTTAAATCAAACGAATGCTATCAATTCATCTTGAGTTGGAAATTGTTTACGGCGGTTGTACAGGAGGCTATACATACGTATACGAAACTGAATGCGTACGTAGGTTATAGCCTAGGTGGACGCTCGATGTGAATTCATGAGGGGGTGAAAGGAAAGGAAGACATTTTGTTAAAAATGTGTGCGAGGGAGTACTGAAATGGCGGTCAAAAAAATAACAACACCAATGGGCTGGTGGTTTGGCGGTTTAAAGTGTCAGGTCTAGGATTGGAAAACACTTTCATTTTGAAAAACAAAAAAAAAAAAACGAAATTCCATATCTCAAAGCAAAAACACAATTTTTGACAATCCCCTCTAAAGACGTGGGAAAACTCAGTACGCACGAAATCACTTTAGAAGATGCCATCAGGCGGTTGAACTTTGTCTTAGAGTGGAACCTGTCAGCACTTTTCTGAACATACTACGAGGTTACCACTATTCAACAACCATGAACATGAACCAGTGCCATGCAACAAATGCAAACCATCAAACACGTTCGTTATACTGTTCACCATGTCAGTATTGTCGATGATGGAGCTGATGACTGGTGACTCGGATCATTGTCCTGATAGCACCACTATCTTAAGAGCAGTGAAGTCTATGTTCAAAAATTTTAGACCACAGCAGATCCTAGTGAACCTCGCCAAGAGAGTGGCCAGAAAGTCCAACTCCGTCTGCAATAGAAATCGCAGGGGAATGGCAGCAATCAGAGAAACGATCACATACTAAAGTACCTTATGAGCATACCAACCAAATAGAAGGTCGCCATGCTTCCGTCCAGACCGAGGGCAGGTCGTGAGTAGAACAAGTATCACAAGAAGGGAAAAGTACCCGATTTAAGTTTCAATAAAGCTGAGCATATGTAGCTGTTGAGATAGAAGGGAGTTAGGGCAGGAATGTAATTCAAAAGTTTCACTAGAAATTTAAGCCATTATCCAATTGATACAAATTTCGAACTAAAGTCCAATAAAAAGGAAGTTGACAGCTTGTAACAGAGTTTGTTTTGGGAACTGTTAAAAGGTCATGATTTCCCAAAGGCTAAGTGTTTCTTCCAAGCGGAATGTTCTATTTACGATGATTTTGATCTAGCAGCTTAAAGTACGAAGTTATCGAAGATGGTCGTCAACAAAGCTGCTATTTCGGACGGACACATGCGGGTACCTCCGTCATCTTTCTTTAAATATGCAGATCCACTTCAATCTTCCCAGAACATCCAAGATGCGGAGATATGATCGTCAAGTAACAACTTTCAGTTTACACATAAAACAGCTGAATTCTCGGATATGTAAATTTAGAGAAAGTTCTTTAGAATGGACTTTCTCTACCTATCTGTTATATTTACATTTGTACGCCGCCACCAAGACATTCAATATCAAAAAAGGGTTTTAGACAAGGCGACGCACTTTCATGTGCCTTTTTCAACATCATTCTTAAGAAGATCGTCCGTAACTCACATGTCAACACCAGATGCACGATCTTCCAAAAGTCCGTTTAACTGCTAACTTACGCAGATGACAAACACAGCGAGCCGTTAATGAGGTTTTTGTTGGCATTGCGTCATTGGCGCAAGCTTCTAGAATGGGTTTTGTCATAAATGAAGACAGGGCGAAGTATATGCTGTCATCAAGGAAGGACACACAACCAAGTCGACTTGGACAGAGCTTTCTACTAGGCAGCAGGTGGTCAAGGACAACAACATCATCATCAATCACTCTTGCCAACCGCTTTGATTTCAAGAGGCAATTAAGTAACAGAGTCCTCTCTCGAGGGACTAAAATGGCTTTGTGAAACACCTCCTCAACACACAACCTCAACCTCAACCAACTTCCGAGTGTGCAATTGGAGGCAGCTAGCGAAAGACCGCCACAGAGGACGTCTTAGGTTGAGATGTTGCACACAAGTGGAGAAAGACCTTTAAGTGCATACTTGGATTAAGCTGGCGACAAATCGTGATAGCTGAAGAGACATGTTGGTTGAAGCCCTAGTCCACCCATCGCCAGTAAAAGAAGGAGAAGATAAGACGATGGGCATAAAGTTGTACTTCAACATCACTCTGAAAAGATCAGTAAACGAGGTCATTCCTTAAACTATCAAGTTTAAGCAGTTCACTCTTCAGACAGTTTCGCTTAATCACTCGTTTCAATATTCCCTTTTGAATTTAAGCCCTTTCCATTTTTCGTTTTATCACTTTGTTCATTCGGCCGATCTCTTTCACTTCTATATACAGACTGTGCTTAATAAAAACTTAACCTTCTCTGACCTAACCGGCAATCGTCTCTCTGTGGTATATGCACGTGTGTATTCTAATCTCTCTTTGTGCTCGTTTCTTTCACTTGACATTATTCTTCTACACAAGCTAATAAATAAAGGTACAATAAATAATAATTTTGTTCAAATCTGTGGGACACTCCATTCAGTTCAGGGCTGTCAAACTTGAATGGTAGTGACGGTAAGACACGTGGTTCGGTGGCATTGTTGTTATTCAGTTTTCCAATAGATGCGCATCCCTACTGAGTGGAAAAGAAACTCCAAAAAAGCTGCTTTAGAACACCCACTTCAGCCGACCACGTTTTTGACAGATATTTTGAGTCCTCGAAATCCTTGAGCCAAACCAGGAATAATCACTTTAAGTCCATTTTTCATCGGTTGTAGCTCATTATTCTGTTCAAGAAGAGTAATTGACTGCAGGCCAAACTAGATTTTATTGCCAGATCTAGAGTTGCCTGTCAGACCTCCTGTAGCCTTGTTTATAGCAAGATGTTCGGTCTAAGGGATATTGCAGTATCCCTTAAGCCGAACATCTAATCCTAACTCTAAAGAAATTTAAGATTTAAAATGACTGTTTAATTTTTTAGAACCAGATATAGATGTTGACAGGCTTATCAGAGTCTACACATCTGTTTGCCAAAAAAAATTCCTGGAGGAGATAGATATGGCGAATTTGCCGTCAAAGAAGTCGACGGGCTTGAGGTAATCAGAATGAGTATTTGAAATATTCCATAAGCTGGCATGTCCGTAAGGTCTGAACCTGAATATCACTTCCTTTGGCTTAAGAACCGTCCTAAATACTAGACCCCTGGATGAATGGATTATGGGTTAGAATAGACATTTATGAAATGATCCTTTAACTTTTCGGAAGTTTGTGTTAACGCATACCTGTGACGAGTTAAGAACCAATGACACCACATACACAAGCGACTTCTGAAATTCACTGAAAAAAACTGAGACAAATCAATTGACCCAAAATCCTAACATTTCTCCCATTGTCAACCGGGAACAGTTTTTAAAAACGGATGTGCCCTTCAATCCTTTGCACACACACTTGCCGCACTCATCTCCAAACTGTCATATCTATCATGTCATCTGCCATGAGATCCATCCAAACTGCCATAACAAGCACGACACTCAACAAATGTCACGTGTTCCCATCTCAACATCCGTTCACTGCCACATTCAGTTCTCATCGAATTTTTAATCACGCATCCAGGTCATCATTGTTCACCATTTACCTGGCTAATGCCTCGACCACGGGATTGAATTAATTAAAACGCCAGACTTCCGAGAAGAGATCTTCTCACGATCGTGTCCCCCAGTGGGATCTCGGCTCTCTATTGTCTGATGGCACGCACAAATCTTAAATTAAAAATCAACACTGCCCCGAAAACTTTCCCAAAAAGGGGTGACACTTGCAAAAGGGGTTCCAATGAATGCATCTCAAGATGCCGATGCCGATGGTGGTGATGAGGTGCGCCTCCTTGGGTGTGTGTGTGTGTGTGTGCAGGAAGTGAATTGTATCCCGCATGCAAATGAGGAGCTGTCGGAAAGGCGTTCGTTCTCGTTGCGCATTGTGCGGGTCTTACGGCCACAAAAAAAAAGGGGCGTTCAACGTGCTGGATGCTTAATAAGGAAGAAAATTATGTTCTCACTGAAAAGAGATATTTTATTTATTCTTGAAAGTTTTGAAAGAAATGAATTTGTATGCAAACGAGAGGGAGAGCGTTTGTGCAGACGACTAGGTAGGGTGACAGATGCACTCATGCCGTGTTTGAGATGGGTGCGTGCGTCTAAAGAAAACTGGTTACGTTTTGTATTTTCTTTAAGTTGATTTTTCAGGAGAAATAGAGGGAGAGAGAGAGGAACTCCTGGAGAAAAAACAGACAACTGTCAGGCAAGCAGTGTGAGCCAAATACACCACTCACAGCCGGACTTCAGGGACTTCAAGTAGATCACCACCACTACTCGGGACCAGAAGAGCCCCTAGACCACCGTAGCAAACTTTACGGACACTTCATAAAAATTTGAAGTTAACCACAGTCCCCCACCAATTGAAACACAATTCAAAGTGCCTCATTAAATTCGCTGCCCCAACATAAATTCCAACACAGGCCAGGCGTGAGTCCCACTCACCGTGAACGAGGGAAGGATTCAAATTAATCTTAATTGTTTTTCATTGCAAATATTCGCATAATAACGACGCTAATTAAAATTACAAACACCGGCACCGAGGACGCGCTGCTGCATGCACAACAGTCAGCCAGCCAGTGGCAGACGACTGTCATGCTCTTTCAACTAATTAAATGATTATCCCTCTCATCGCATCGCACGGCACAAAGGACACACCGCAATAATGAATGGCAATCCGATGTTACACCGAAATTAATTAGCATCACAAGCGTCGTCACGAAAACACTTCCGCTGCATCACTTGTCCGCAGAAGAGTGCGCGTCCCTAGCGCGTTTGTGTGCAAAATCAACAAGTCCCCAGACACTAGGGGGAAGGGCCATGGTGCTCTGCTGTGCACCCCTTGCACACAAAAATTTGCACAATAAAACGCTAATAATCCGATGCGCTATTGTCAATGACGAGGACGACAATGACGATGACGACGATGATTACTGCAATTGAACAGGCCCATCCTGCCGAATCGTGTTCCTCTCCTCTGCAGTGGTGACGCGCACGGAGGGGATTTGCACGCGAGTGCAAAAATTCATTTGAAGGACCCTTCCGTTCGCTGACATCCCTCCTCTCAATTCGGCACTCGCCTGCCAATTGATTCATGTATAGATCCCGATAATTGGGTATTGGTAAAAGTCAATTATTTGCAAACCAGGATAATGCCGCCGTTGATGATGTCCTCTCGTTTGTAGCAGCACACGACTGCAACCCCGGGTCGCGGTGAGCGCCCGAATCCCCCTGACAACTCATTTCTCCAAACGGTGTTTGTCTAGGATTTGCGTCCTGGTTCTTTTTGCATTACTTCGGGTCCTTTTTTGTTTCGTTCCGCACACAATGATATTGTTTACGGCAATTGATGGATTTGCGGGCTGTGTTGGGTCGTGTCCTTTGCCAATTATGATGCTTCGCCCGGGGATGGAGGGACAATGCCGAGACACAGAGATACTCTAGTGGAATGGTGTCAATTGTTTGGGTGCACAAAGCGACTGGCGTCCTTTTGGGTGGATATGGCGCACACGTTCGATTTGGCACACAAAAGGATCTGTTTTGCAGTGATTCCGATGTATTTGGCTGTTCTTTTTGTGAGGTTGCGCCGATGAATAGGAGTGGAAGTGCAGTGTTGCACTTTTGATCGGAAGTAGATTTTGTCACTGAAGTGGTGTCAAGGGGGAGGGTTTGATTGACTGGGGCGTGAGTGGAAGAGAGTTGATTGACAGGCAGGGGTAAAAGAAATTTTATGGAAATTCAATGAATTAGTGACTGAGTTAGGAAGGATTTGAAAATTTGTATTCCGAAAGACTTTGCCATCCTCATCCTCATCCTCATCCTCATCCTCATCCTCATCCTCATCCTCATCCTCATCCTCATCCTCATCCTCATCCTCATCCTCATCCTCATCCTCATCCTCATCCTCATCCTCATCCTCATCCTCATCCTCATCCTCATCCTCATCCTCATCCTCATCCTCATCCTCATCCTCATCCTCATCCTCATCCTCATCCTCATCCTCATCCTCATCCTCATCCTCATCCTCATCCTCATCCTCATCCTCATCCTCATCCTCATCCTCATCCTCATCCTCATCCTCATCCTCATCCTCATCCTCATCCTCATCCTCATCCTCATCCTCATCCTCATCCTCATCCTCATCCTCATCCTCATCCTCATACCCATCCTCATCCCTCTCCTTGAAATTATTTTTGTATCCACCCACTGTTTATCCTTTTAATGGCCGCCTGCATCTGCGCAGTGTAGAAGGATATGCGTCTGCCATTCCTAAGGCACATCGCTGCTTCAGGGCTAATGTAGTGACGCAAAGGATTTACGTCACTTTACGGCACAAATGGATATCCAATAGGACCGCCTGCCGAACTCTTGTCCGCACACATTTCGGTCAATAGTCATGCCCCAGTGTAAACAATTAAAGTGGTTCCCGAAGCCCCAGCCCCAGCCCCAAGTGACTCAGTGCTGCTCCGATTATAGTAATCCTTTCGACATCTCCGCATGACCACCTTCCTCATCAATCATTCTCACTTAACAAACATGGCTTGCACTTAGGGAACCATCTCTCCGGCTCATCCATTATGCCGGGGCAGTCCTCTCATGAGCAGAGTCAACAAAGCCCGGATGTCTAGAGTTGCAGCATAGCAGCGCACAAGAAATCAAGAAAAAATATATAACACAAGGATCAGATCAATTGACCAGATGACCGAAGGACGAGCGGCTCTCTCAAATGAATCCCATTCATTTTCAGATCAACAATGCGGCAGACATATAAAATATTTTCCGATTCAATTGAATGCCAAGACATGCAATCCCCGCCGGAGACTCCGACTCCGACTCCGACTCCAACATATGCTCGGCCACGATAATGGATGTCCTGCAGCATGGCATCGAGCAAGGAATCCCATTCAGGCTAATTTCACCTCCCCAGATGGATGATATCAATTGATACTCGGAAAGGATTCAATTCCTCCTCAGCCGTCGTTCTGTGGAAGCGAGGAGTTTTTTGTTCTTCTTCTTGTTTCATCTCCATATGCAAACACGGTACTTCCTCGCGGTCTAGGAAGTTGACATTAACAGCGACAGAAAAAAAAACTGAAATGAGATTCCGCTCCTGACAGTGCACATGCTGTAGGGTTCCCTCTAATGAATCCTTCTTTTCACTTTCCGCCTCTGCCGCTGCCGTTGCCACCGCCGCTGCCGCTGCCTCTGCCCGAACCAAAGGATATGTTATTCATGGTTTTAATGATCCGTTTTACTGCGAGTGTGTGTAAATCCTTTCCATTTTGTTTGTGCACATGATGAACACTTAAATTGCTCCCGGGCAGGAGCGCAGCCATTCACACAACTGACAAGGATCCTAGACACGTATGTAAATATGTGATCAATGATATGCCCATTTAACGAGCATCCTGGAGTGAATGAAATTCTGTTTTCTTTTTTTTTTTTTGCCCCGACTGCTTTTTGCTTTTCATCTTTTTTCTTGTATGCTCTAATGATTTCTCAAGCTGGTAGCGTTGTCGTTGTCGACGCTGTTGATGGTGGCGTGGTGATAGCGAGCGCAGCGAAACCCTTTCGCCCCGGGATCAGGTGAGATTTTACTGTGAGGGAGGACGAGTCGTTGTCGTATTCAAATTCGTTTTCTTTGATTTCTGCTCCCGCTGTTGCTCCTGCTGCTCCTCAGCCGTGGAAGTGGAAGGATGTGGAATTTTTTTTTCACATTTGTCTTTCTGATGTGTGTTTTTTTCATTTTTCATGTTTTGATGATGCATGACAACATGTGGCGCGGTCGGGGGCGGGGGTCTGAGAGATGATGATGGTTTATGTCATCGAGCGACAGAAATTCGAGAAGAGAGAGTGATTTTTAATGAATTTCAAGTTTTTGTTTGTACGAGGCGCAGCCTTGAGGAGGTGCGGGGCAGCAACTTGCGGTGTAGGAAAAGAAAAGTGATTTCGTTTTAATTTTGCGGTTTGTCTCTCATTAGGGGGAACAACTTGCCCGGCGAGGATGTGTGTGAAAGGAGGGAGTATTTTGGCTTCTGAAAAGATTAGACCTTAAGTCCTTATATCCGAGTGAGAAGTGAGGTTAACACTTTTAGGCAGTTCTTGCGTTTGCCAACAGTCGCCCGAGAGATGCAATGAAAAGCCGGCACATGCACAAGTTCATAGGATATTCATTGATGGCAAATTTACCGAGCTCTACAATGTCAAAAGGGTTCTCCAATTAAAAATTCGGAGGATGTTTGCTGAATCTTTGCTTTTTGAGGGGAGATACCAGCTCTTTTCAATCAAAACTAAAATGGGGAGCGGAATATAAGTCTTAGCTCTGGGGGTGAGACAAAATTGTGTGTCTTTTCTAAAAACTCTTTCGTTTTTTCACACTTTATTGAAAAAGGATTATATAGGGTACAGGTTACAGCACAAAGGAGTTCAAAACAAGAAAATGGGTCTCGCCCCTATGGATCACAATTTGTTAATTGCTTTGTTTGCGAAGTTTTATAAAAAGATGGGGAAGCGCATTTAGAGCAATGCAGTCCAAAGAGTCTTCAACGCCAAAGAGACCCAAAAACGCGCACAAATGAAGAAGGACCTCAACTCACTTGGACTGTGTACTTGGAGGCAGCGTCTAAAAGATCGTGCGTGAAAGTTGAAGAGGCTTGGTGGTTGAGGCCCAGGTTCACACCGGACTGTAGCGCCATATATTAAGAATCTTAACTTACTTTCTATTCCAGAGAATATCATTTCCAAGTCTTCAATGGAAAGCTGCCTTTATATGATATCAGAATAAATGTAACTCATTGGGTTAAAGAGCATAAGACGTCGTAGTTTTGAAATAATATGAAAGAAGCGTACATTTCAATCCGGTGGCTTATATGAGACCCCTTTCTATAGGGCGATTCATGGTGAGGTATGATTTTCTATTGGATTTTTTTGACAGATCAAGCGCGATTTTACGAAAAGGTTAAGTTATTCTTGTTCAGCATCGCTTGGCAATTCATCAGAAGTTGAAGACACACACCACAACAGTGTCTCCAAATTGTTGAGCAATGTGTTATTACGAAAATCAGCGGCCAGTGGGAAATGTTTTTCGTGCAATTCGAGAAAATTACGATGTGCACAATGAAGCCACTGCATACTACAACCTTTGCCAATTCAATTCGCATACCTAGGTTTCAGTTTAGGGAATGATACTCGATTGGTAAGACCATATCCAGGACGTGGTGAAGGGACTACGAACAAAGAAACTCTAGCTCAGAGTGTACTCCAAGACTGTGACAAATTGATTCGTCGTCATTCTCAGCACCTTGGCTTATACTACGTGAGAATCTCGGACTGAATGCGTACAAAATTCAACTTGCAACAGTATTGAAGGCAAGCGACTCGAATTTGAGTCAAATTTTGATTGAATGGGCTTTGGACAAATTCAATGAAAATGCCATGTTTTTTCGTGAATTTGTGTTCAGTGATGAAGCCGGTAACGAACTCACTGAGACCTTCAATGTCAATATAAGAAAAGCCTTTAGACAAAGCGATGCGCTGTTACTTCTTCAACATCATGCTTTCGAAGATTGTGCACAACTCGCAAGTCAACACCAGAGGCACGATCTTCCAAAAGTCCTTTCAACTCCTAGCTTACACCGACGACGTTTGGCGTGATTGAGCGAACACAGCTAGCCGTGAATGAGGTGTTTGCTGGCATTGAAGTGGAAGCGACTAAAATGGGTTTGAAGATAAGTGAGGGCAAGACCAAGTACATGATGTCATCGAGGAAAGACACACAACGCCGACGACTTGAATAGAGGGCGTATCACAAGGCAGTAGAAAGTTTGAGGTAGTCAAGGACTTCGTTTACCTCGTCTCCGCGGTAAATAGGGACAAAGGCATCAGTTCCGAAATCAAACGCAGAATCACTATTGCCAATCGCTGCTTCTTTCGCCTCAACAGGTAATTGAATAATACAGCCTCTCTCTCTCGAAGGACTAAACTGGCTTTGTACAATAACTTCTTCATCCCAGTCCTCCTATATTCATACGGCGCGGCAACTTGGACGCTATTAGAAGCGGATGAGGCAGCCCTTAATCTTTTTGAGAGAAAAGTTTTGCTTGCAATCTTTGTTCCTGTTTGCGTTGAAGGCGTCTGGAGGAGAAGATACAACGACGAATTTTATATACTGTATTGCGGCATGTACTTGGTCAAGGGTCTTTAGATAGAACGCTTAAAATGGCTAGGTCATGTAGAGCGTATGGACAACTCTGCTCTGACCCGATATGTCTTTGAATTCAAGCCATTGAAACAAAGCAAAAGAGGAACGCCTAGGCCCACACAAGTGAAGAAGGACATCAACCAACTTGAAGTGCACAAATGGAGGAAGCTGGTGAGAGATCTTGCTAGCTGAAAAGGCATGTTGATTGCGGAACAAGCCCCCCCTGGCTTCGCTAAATTGGCCACTTTCGTAGAACGATATCACACCGTTTGAATATTTTCTATGAGGATATGTAAAGCCTAAGGTCTTCATGCAGCTATGACTGATGCCCAATATTACTTGTCTTACCAGCAATATACCAGCAGCCATGCTCAAGACATCGCCCAAAATCGAACCTCCCGAATGGAACACCTCAGACGTAGTCCTGGTCACATTTTCATGAACTCATTTTTAAAAAGTGACCGCCACGTAGAAAGTCTGGATTCGATTCCTGAACGCGACACCTCGCATTTTTTCACTGCACCACCACTCAAAGAGTATCAATTGTCTATGTAAAAACTTTTCAAAATCTCGCCGTTCGGAGTCGGCAAAAAAACTGTAGGTCCCTTCTTCTTGTGAGAGAACAGTAGCACGTAGTTGTTGTAGAATCTAGGCCCTGGTGCCTTGTGGCCTATAGTGCCTCTTAATTGTTATTATTTTCAAAAAGCGAATGTCATAAATTTTAAGTTCACTTTCTAATTTGTGTACTTCATATTACATCATAAATCAAACCTCACGATGAATCACCCATTATTTAAAGTTTTGCCAGCTACTGAAAACTCAAATATTTTTTTAAATTTTTCTAATCCGCAACACATGATCCAGAGTATTCTAATTCAAAGCAAAGATCTTATTGCTGACATGCCACAATTGTGTTTGGAATCTTACGATGACCACTGTTGTCGTCCACAATAACATATATATGTCGCTCTCCGACTAATCACGTGTATTTTCTTTCCATCAGCGTAGACAGTAAGACACTTATTCTATCGCTTGATGACTCGTAACGTGTTTGGTCAAAGAACGCCGAAGTATGTCATTTCGTTCAAAGACCGATGCTGAGAAGTGTGGATCTTTCTGTACGAATGGCGTGTTGTGAAGTCTTTGTTGGTTTCACCTTTTTCGTAAGTCTCTCACGATTTCCCCTTTCCCAGATTCCGTGGTCCTTGTGCATGTAGAAAAATTCTCCACACAGACGGGAAGAGCCGTCATAAGACAAGCTCACAGGAGTCGCTTTTGCGTCGTCTTTGAAAATGTTTCGAGGACTAACGCAATGTCCACCCATCTCCCTGTCCCGTAGCAATTGATAGAGTCTTTGGCTGACCTATGCCACCGCTCAATCATCCCGGTCGCTGTTATCCTCAGATGTGTCACCCCAAGACTTTTTCGTAGCTCCACTTGTCGCGAAGACTAATTTTTTTAATTGATGTGTTGAAAGGGATGCTGTAGGTCTCTACGAGTAGGTCCAACTTTGAGAAAACACATAGACCACAATGTTAAAGATTATATGTCCTGGCTCCTAGTGGATTTTATGTCTTATTGGTAAAAAATAGAAACTCGTCTTTTTTCACGATTTAATGGGATTGGCGTCAAAAAACACCCTCACTCGATCTGTTCAGTATTTTGCTGATCTCGGTTTCCTTTTGACCTGACAACTGAATACAGTCTCCTTAGCAAACTGTTCCAAACTGCAATTCCTTTCGTAAAATCAAGTAGGCACATATAAATCAGAATTTACTTAAGCTGCAATTATCCGGGACGCTAACGATCACCCTATCGCTTGCCAGTTGAAATGCGAGCCCGTACGTGAGTGCAGGACTCCCGAAAAAGGAACAGCCGCGTACTGCAGCCCATGTGATGTTTCCTACCCAAATCGACGGCAAACACACCTAATTTGCATATAATTTCAGTTTCACATAATTTCCTCCAGCTTCCAGCCTCCAGATTCCATCCACATCCCAACGAAAAACCAAGAAAAAAAAAAACACATCCAATTGAAGGGAAAAAAATGGTAAAACAAAAAAAAGGACTCACCGTGATGTTTTGTTTTTCCTGTACCCCATCTCCGGCTGGCATTGTCCTTTGACCCGGGTTCCTGCTACCGCATGTAAATTTATTTTTTTCTCCTGATTAATCAAATCCTTTTCTCAATTAATGCTTCCCGAGTGAGAGAGTATCCTTTTTTTTCTGGCGTTTTTTACGACATGTCCTCTGCGGCAGCAGACAAAACTATTTATATTAATTTTTTGTGTGTCGTCCTGTGCCGTGTGTGAGAAAGGGTTTCCTGCTGGCGCGCTGATGGGAGAGTGATTGTTTTTTATGCAAATTCGTCTGTGAAACATGTTTGGTCGCTCCTAGGACAGGGCAACAATAGGGAGACAACTGGATAACAATGGGCGAATGGCTGCGAGATAGAAATCTTCCTGCAGCGTCCCATGTAATTGATATCATCTTTCATACAGAGTACAGAGTTTTTGGATTCCTTTTTGGTCCGCGTTTGTTGCGGCATATGTATGCGATGGGAGCGGGGAAAGTCTCTTGAGAGCGGCTCTTGAAAGTGCGCCTAACGAACAGTTAATTAGGAGCAACTGGCCCGGACTATTCATGCGAGATTGACCACGGAGCGGCCACCAATCTGTGACTGCAGACAGTTCGAATGGGTTTCCATTAGGCAATTGCCCAGTTGAACTTTCGCCACGGGCAATGTGCCACCGACCGGGTATCCTTCGAAAGCAGACGTCTAAGGTCTGTCAGTTTGGATTGCCGGATTTTTTTGTTTTTTGTTTTTGTTTTCTTCAGAAGCCCACACACACATTTTCGTCCTTTGACCGTCCTCTGGCTTTGCATTGTGCCACTGTGCCCGTCGTCGTCGTTCTCATCGTCGTCCACTGAAGCGAATCGCAAGCCCTTGCATTGGCCGTCCGTCCAGTCGGCTGGGAGGCACATATCTTCGGTAGAATTTTGTGAAATTTTATTTAAACGCTCTCGACTTAATCCTCGTAAAAAGGATATGAACGTGCTCTTTTGCTTCTTTTGTGCTTTCTTTTATTAGACGGGCAAATCGAATGTCTGGCCAATAGATGTGTTCGCCGGCAACTGGCGGTGATTCCACGGATCTGAGCTGAAAGGATCTGTTTCGCTCATGGACTGGACGGGCATGCGACTGAAGGATTTGCGTGCACGCCAAAAAACTCTCGACCCGACTTCCAGATGCGGATGAACGAATCGATTCAAAACACATTTATTTATTTTCGTAATTGAATGAGAGTGCTACGGACACGCTAGACGCTAGAGACTGTCTTTCACATGTTAGCGTAATTAAATTGCGGTTGTGCCATTTCGTCGAATTGTAATGTTTATTATATTGATGAGGATCTGGGTTGCGGAAGAGTGAAAATTCGGATTTGATTGTGATTTTGGGGTTCGATGTGAGTATGAGCCATGTCAGTTGTTTCGGTCGAATGTGATTTTGTAAAGCAGTGACAGTGGGTGGGACGTTTTTGGCGAAATGTGTGAGACCCTCGAAACGTTGTCAGAACAAAGCCTGACTGCGTCTTTGGGCAAGGCAGACTTAATAAAAGAAATCCAAATCGCCGCTTTCATACGTTAAAGTCACTTTAAGGACGTCTCTTAAAAGGTATACCATATATTCGTTGGCATCTTACTATTCGTTAACTTATGTGTACTAGGACCAATGGAGCAAAGATTACGAGCAAGTTGCAAACATGAGCAATCCAGAAATCGAACCTCAAACCTCCGGTACCTCCAAGCCTATGTTCCAATTGTATAGAGTCTGTTTCCATTCAAAGAAGTATATGTCCGCTGTAGGTATTGAATAATCGACTGTCAACGTGTCGCCCTGTCTAGACTTTCTTGACATTAAAGATTCAGTGAGTTCGAGTACCAATCATGACGGAGTTTGTATACTGGGATGTACTGTACCGCGCGTCTCTATGGTGCTGCAATCCAGAGGACCAGCTGTTTGTACAGTGAGTGCTATTGTTCTCTTGCAGCTCGAGGAGACCCACGGTTTTATGCCGACTCCAAAACGAAAGACTTGCTTTTTAATGGTAAACTCGAAAGAGATTATACCGAGTGCGAGTTAATGCATTTACCCACTACGCCAGTTATTTATATAAATACCGAATTTGAATTTTGCATCTAGGTTCATGCTTTAGTAACACTTCTCTCAATATATCCCGGGACTGAAATACAGGAAACGACACTAAAAAAAACTATTTTAGGAAATGACTCCTGTCAAATTTTCATGACAATCTGATTATAAGTTACAAGTGACTCTACTTTTGAAATTTTTAAAACAATGGAAAAAACAGAGAGCACTGCTTTTTGATGTAAAAAATACCGTGTAAGCTCAGCACTGGCTTGAAAAGTATTACAGGGACTCTGCTTCATCAAAAACAACTATTTGTCGGTGGTATGCTGCCTTAAACGTGGCTACGACAGCAACAGACAGCAACGATACTGAATGCGCTGGAAGTCCAATTGAGGTGGTTAAACCTGAAAACGTCAAAAAAGTACACAAAATCGTTTAGGGAAATTTCATGAGATAGCTGACACCTAAAAGATATCAGAAGTCAGTGTGTACACTATCTTGCACGAACATATGTTCATGAGAAAGATGTTCTCGAAATGGGTGCCGCGTTTGCTCACAATGGACCACAAACAACAACGTATCGATGATTCTGAGAGCTGTTTGGAGCTGTTTCGCAAGAATGAACACGACATTTTGAGTCATTATGTCACAATGGATGCGCCTAGTCAAGCGTCTTCGGGTACAACGCTTAAAATGGCTAGAGTATATGGACAACACTGATCGGGCTCGTAAAGTGTTCGAATCTGAACCATTGGGACAACGCCAAAAGAGGACGGCCCAGGCTAAGGTGGCGCACACAAGTGGAAAAGGACCTCAACCAACTTGGAGTGCGCAACTGGCGGCAGCTTGCAAAAGATCGTGCTCTGGCCGGAGAAGCAAGTTGGTATAGGCCCAGGTTCACCCCGGACTGTAGCACCACAAGAAGAAGAAGAAGATGTCATAATGGAGAGATATGGATCGACCACTACATTCCAGAGTCAAATCGGCAGTCAGCGAACTAACGAACGACTGCTGTCCACAGTCAGTGAATCACGCCCCAGGGGTCCAAAAACACAGAGGTCAGCTAGCAAGGTTATGGCATCCGTATTTTGGGATGCGCACGGAATTTTATTCATCGACTATCTCCAGAAATGCAAAAGGATCACACAGGGAATACTACAAGGCATTATGGGTGCATTTGAAGGAACAAATTGGAAAAATTTGATCCGTATGAAGAAGAAAAAAAATTTTTCCAAGAAGTGGCCAAATCGACGAATTGGGTTTTGAATTTCTTGCGCACCCACCGCATTCACCAGATCTGGCCCACAGTGATTTCTACCTCTTTTTGCACCTCAAAAAGGTGCTCGCCGGAAAAAAAATATGGCTCGAATGAGGAGGTGATCCTCGAAATTAAAGCTTATTTTGAGGCCAAAGGTATCGAATTGTTAGAGCTGTGTTGGACCCATTGTATCACTCTTAAAGGAAACTGTGTTGATGGACCAAGCCGAACTTTGTCTACAAAATGTGTTTTTACTGGTTAGCCCCGGTACTTACTGAGTGATGTGTTTCTTTAACAGAAAAGAAGTTACAACTGCCAGCTAAAAAGGAAGCAAGCAAGTAGATAACTTCAAATCTTGTTTTCATTCAGCTGTATGATCCAAAACTTACCAAATAGCACATCCTTGAAATGAAAAAATTGCTGTCTGATCAGTCAAGTTCACAACCAAATTCCAGTGCATGTGCTTGACCACGATTTCAATGTCATTGGCATAAGCATAGGCATTGAAATTTTGAAATAGTCCCAATTGTAAATTTGTGAAAAGAATGAATAAGCTGGGACCTAATTCGAGACCTTGTGGTACACCGTATTTGCATAGCTTGAAATGTACTATCAGTCAGATAACATTTTCAGCCAGGTTGCCAGAAAACCTTTCAATTCCATCTACAGACACATTCCACAATGTTTTTGAGCAACAAAAAAAAGCACGTTTGTTTAGACCTGGATTAGCCTATTTGGAGGCCTAGAACGGGCGCAGTGGCTGTCAGAAGGTGACAGTGAGTGGCTTCAGATCACGGCGCAGTGGCTGTTATAAGATGCCAATGAGTGGCTTCAGATCACGGCGCAGTGGCTGTCAGAAGGTGCCAGTGAGTGGCTTCAGATCACGGCGCAGTGGCTGTCATAGGGTGCCAGTGAGTCGCTTCAGATCACGGCGCAGTGGCTGTCAGAAGTTGCGAGTGAGTGGCTTTAGATCACGGCGCAGTGGTTTTCAGAAGGTCCCAGTGAGTGGCTTCAGATCACAGTGCAGTGGCTGTCAGAAGGTGTGTGGCTTCAGATCACGGCGCAGTGGCTGTTAGAAGGTGCTAGTGAGTGGCTGCAGATCATGGCCCATTTGTAAGTTCTCCAAGAAATAATTGAGTACTCTCACGTTTGTGTGTAACACGATTAACTTGGACCTCCCCAGACATTTTTCGACAGCTCACAGTACTGAATTAATGATGTAGGCCACTGAGCATTCAATTTGAGATCAACTAGTCTAAAACAGGATCCTTTTTTGTTGAATGACAGGGTAACCAATAAATTGCAAGCTCTGATGCTTCTCCTCGGAATGCGCTTTATTGACAGTTCATGATGGAGGATTAATCTATTGATTAAAGCACAACCCTTCTTGAATTATTAGGAGCCCACAACACAAATATTCGAAACGTTCTTTGGGCAAGGTTCATAACAGTGCCCAGATGTACCCTGCAGCCTCAACGCGCCTGACCCCTTTAAAGTGCCACAGTTTGAATAGAAGATTTTACGTTCTGCCAAACAACGGTCCTCACTCCAGAAATTCCTCAGACTTCTCAGGACACAAGACGCATTTAACAGTTTCACTACATTCCTCTACTGCAGTCAAGTGTCCGCATCCGAATGCAAATTTCCACCATTTGTGACTTTCAATTACACACTCACCAACTGACTGAACCCATTCGAAGTTTATGACACAATGGTCAGCCAGGAAATGAAGACGAATAGTTTTTATCACTAGGATTTAGCGCACAACGGTTACTCTTCCGTCGTGCGTTACACTAAGCCCCGGCACAAACCAGCCCCAAACCAGTTCGCAAGACATAATGACACGACTCCGATGCAAGGAGCAAGTGTTACGAGCGAGGCGGTACTCCAAAAACTGATGAAGAGTCATAAAACGAAACGAGAAACTTAAATGCATCTCAAACATCACTTACGCGTCCAAGAATGAATCGAAAGACGCTGCGAATGATTGGCAATCTTCAAGGCAATGCACCATTAGCGGGAATTCAATCAACTCAAGTAAAGACCTCACCGTTTCGAGGCACTTGAGCTTACTTACTTTGTAGCGCTACGACCGCTATTAATAACCAATTTCATGGCAAGCCATCTGTGTGCACTCTGACGCGACCTGTCTTACGCAACCGCGACCAGTCGCACGCACCTACAATGTGGCAGTCGGCCCATCACCTGCTCAGCGGCATCCTCGCGGGGAGGTTTACACACTTCTGCCGCAGCGGGCAGCACTCACATGCAAGCCCCACAATTAGTTCGTTTATTTAATTCGGTAACATAATGAAAGGAATGTAATTGAAATGACGCACAGGCAAATTAGCGTAATAACAACGCATCCGTTTATTTTATTGCGCATAATAAAGGACAACGCCGCAGATCGCAGTTCCTTTGTTCGGCGATTTCGTGGCTCTTTCTCAAGCCCAGTCGCCACCACCTTCGGTAGAGATGTGTGCACGAACGGCGCGCAAATTACACACCGCTTGCGTGCGGAGTCCTTTTGGGAAATCACTACCTTCGGCATTGTACCGATGTGCTAATGTCTCAGCAGCCCCGCACGCACAAATGAATGGGAAAGTCAACGGTTGTCGGTGCTGGTCCAAAAATTTGCATATCAATCGATTAAGGTCTCCGAAGAAAATCGAAAAGGGTTGCGTCCGAGGAAGGAAGGGACACAAAAAAAAAAAAAATTAGCGCCAACTGCGACGACGGCGTCTTGCCAGACGATCAACGACTGTAATTACTTGCCATTCAATTGCAGTCTGTGATGAGAGTGGTATGCCAACGAGGACCAGATTGGGATTCCTTGGAGTGCGATTTGTCGTCTGCTGTCGTGCCCAGCATTCCTTTGACGTCCCGTCCTTGCCGGCGTTCTACGAAGTGCGTCGTCACTTGCCAGGCAGCCAGCCCCAACACTGTAATCAAATTAAGATTTTAACTCCTGTTTTTCATTACTCATTCTGGGACACAGTTCATTAGACGGTTGGGTGGGGGGGGCGCATGATGGAAGGCGAGGATTTTATCGTCAAGTCCGTAGGCATTTGCGGGCGAGCAATAAAATTTTAACAAAGCGAAGGAACATGAAATCCACATCATTAATCAAAAACCACGCGAATATCCTTTTTTTATTTCGTTTATATTATCCCGGAGAGTGTGCTTACTGGCGTCGACGCTCTGGTGTGTTTCATTAACTGACGTTTAATACAGTGGGGCAGAGCGCAGAGTGCGCTGAAATACGCTTAAGGACGAAAATGTCCTTTAAATCCCTTTTAGTGGTGGTGAGCGCAAAATAAAATTCCTCGTTTTTTATGCTTCACTTGGACAATAACTCATCAGTGACGATGACAGTTGTTTCTTCTGTGTCGTGTCATAAACCAGGACAGGGATGTCATATGTGAGAGAGAGAGATAGAAAGCCACGAGAAAGCTGAAAAAAAAATCCTTGAAAACTAAAAGCGTATGCGATATGGATGGCACAGCATATTGGGGGTGGGAGATAGTTTAATCTGTCTTTGTGAATCATCCCCTTCATTCGTGTTTTTTTTTGTCGTATACGGGCATTTGCAACGACCATGGGATACACCCTAATGGATATTTGATTAAGAGTCATGTCATTGCCTGTTAGATGGAGGGATGCCATTTTTTTCTTTGGTTCGGTTGCTTGTTTGTAGGGTGTGGGAGTACAGGGGGTGGTTGGGTGTTATTTTTTTTTTATGTGCAATATGGCGTATGTTGTCGGCTTATGCTGTGGATGTTCTCTGGCGGTTGTCGTCTCGAAGTCTTTACATTATCTTAAATAAACAATGAAATCAAAATGAGGGTTGTGGATGCGAGCAATGCCAATGCGTGAAGTCCGCTGCGTAGGCTCGTAAGATTTGAGAATTTAAGGCTGAAGACAACAATTTAGAAAAATATGTTCCTACTTTTTACTCATTTTAAGCTTAAGTGTATTTTTAAATAAAATTGCAAATCTAATTGTCTTTTAACAAAACTCTGTACAAGCTAACGTAGTGTCGCTTGCAGGCCTTATTTTGAATAGGGGGTTCGGGCATTTGCAGATCGTTCCAGACAGAGTAAGACTTCCCTCAGCTCATTTTTATTATTTGATCGTATGGCCAAATTTCTACTGAACTAAGCCAAATTGTAATCCTTGCGTTTTCGACACAAGATATATTTAGAGAAATTGTTAAACTTTGAGCTCACGCATTATTGAAAGGTTGCGTGTGTTTGCTTTCATTTTTGTGAAAGAAGCATACTTATGCGAATGTGAGCGGAATATCTGAAGAAATCCTCGAAGTGACGTATTTAAAGTTGCAAAACCATGTCGAATAAAATGTTCATGTCGATAAAATTTTGCAATTGATGAAGCACTCCAGCAGGTTACTGCCTGGTAGTACAATGGACCAATTTTCGGCTCTAAGCGCTCCATACCGGCACAGAAGCCGAAACATCAATCGTTCAAGTTCTCTAAATCGAGACCGGTATGCCGGTATTTACATACTCACCGATTGAAACATGTACCTCATCAGTAATGAAAACGTTGTTAGAAAAATCTGTGTCTATTGTTTCACAACAACAGAAGCGTAGTTTTGGTGTTGTAAATGACTAAGAGGGTACAATTCTTGCGTCCTTTTAACTTAAGAAGATGCAAAAATAAATTCGAAATACGCGAGTGAGGTGTACAACACGTTTAATTGTTATGAGCGCTGGGAAATCGATAAACAAGCAACACTTGGAATTGAAGTACCAATACTTTCTGTAGGCCTTTACAGGAGATATCAGCTTGTTCTCTTGGACGCAGTAAGCCAGGCATACATACGAGTTTAACACAGGCAGATGCCATTAATCTATTTTCTTAATTTGTGTGCTTGTAACTATGTATGCGTCGTCCAAAGCCAAGTTTCACTGATGGTAAAAGGCTGTACCCAGCAAGACAGATTTGGTGAGCAAATTTGGGATGATTCATGGTGAGGTTTAATTTTCAATATTGCGTAAAGTATATGAATTTGAAGTGAATGTTTAAATTTGTATTATGGATTAAAAGAACAATTCATGGCATTTACTTTTTGCAATGATACCATGAAAATATTGGCCACAATAACGTCTGAGGTAGTCCATTCCGAAGGTCCAGTTTTGGGCTACACTTTCGAGAGCTGTGATTGACTGATAACACAAGTTATGTTGACTTCAAAATGGTCAATTCCTGGAGACCTCAGTCTATAATCACCCCCCTAGGCAAATAGTACATAGGTATGATATCGAACGATCTAGGCGACGTTAGTTTCTATGGCAAAACCAGAAATTAACTTCTCACTAAACTGATTTCACAACAAGTCCATTGTCCTATGCGCTGTATTGTTAGCAGCGGCTTCTTGTTTAGACCAGATCTCACCGAGCCCATGTGCTTGAATTTCAGGAATCAAAAAAGTTCGTTTAAAGGACGACCTGCTGGGAACATCGACGAAGCGATTCGCCACAGTTTTCGTGTACACTGTCATCTACAACTGCTATAGTCTACAACGTGCTGGATGTGACCTCATCGGTGGAGTATCATACAGTGGGACTAAAATTTTCAAATGGTATTGGTAAAAGTGAGTGGTGGCCTTGGCGTAGTCGGTAAGAATCACACGTTAAGCTCGGAGGTTATACTTCCAACGCATTTTTTCAACCTCTCTCGAGTTGCTGACAACACTCAAAGAGTATCAATTGTCTATGAAAAGCTTCTCAAATTTCGCCGTTAGAAGTCGGTAAAAAACTGTAGGTCCCTCCAATTCATGAGAGAAAAATAGCATGCACAGGAGGAGTTGAAGCAGAAGCTAAGCCTTGGTCCCTTGTGGGCTGTAGTGCCACTCAATTATTACTATTATTACAAATAGTGGTTTCATAACGTCGAATAAGTTAATTCATCGACTCGTTCGAAAAACATTTTCCATAGAATTCTGATTTTCGTAATGCAACTTAATAATTTAGAAACACTATTGTGCTCAGGCTAAGGCTCAGACCTTTGCACAATGACTTGGCATGAGATGCCGATCAAAAATAATAAATAATAAAAACAGTTTGATTGGAAGCACCGATTTTCTGTGAAGAAAGGTCTGTTCAAAATCACACTCTACGATGAATCGCCGTGTATTTTTCAAAAATTAGCTGCCTGTCTGAGCAATTTGTGTTCTTTTTCTAAATCTCCTTCACATCTCCTTATGTGGGCTAAGACTTAAGAGGAAGAAAGTTAATTGTCGATCACTGCTTATACATATATTTATTTGATCCTCAAGTTTCATAAAATAGAAATAGACGTGTGAAACTAAGCACAATTTATTCGAATATGCTTAAGGCAGGCTTCTATAGAGCATATAGTGGTATCAAAGTTTCTACAAGAGACCTCCAAGTGACTCTACCTTGGGCCAATCTGATTACCTCTGCTCATCATTTGCCGGCCTATTAACGCTCTTTCTCCCCGATTCGTGCTCCAAGTTGAGCGTGGTCAACCTCGATTGCGCACTCCTTGCGATGAACACATGAGAGCCATTCTTACAATCTACCCTATCCAGCTCCACTCCAATTGACGAAGGCATGAGGATCAACAATGATCCATGGAATGGAATTTATGTTCGAATTCAATATTTGAAGCTTTTGTGAGGTGAAGTGCTGGCTACAAAGGTTTCCAAGTGTGGTTTGGCGTGGCGAACCCTATCTATGTATACCAGACAAAACGGAAGTTTCCATGTTTACACAAAGTGCTGCCGAGGTAGCAGTTTATGCAGCACCAGGTTTCCGCCTAGTAGCTCAAGTGTCCCGCTCAATGACGATTCTCATTAGCTCTATCTTTGCCACGTTCATTTTTAGAACAGTTCTTCTTCCAGAGGAGTTGGGTATCAAACAACTGTCGTTGGCGTAAACGTAGTATTCCGTCTTCCGTCAATTGGATTCCCTTGGAAGCGGCTTTGTTTTAGCGGTCCTGTTGGTGCATGGCAATCACTTTTGAGTGGCAGCTGCATTAACAATGTTCCAAATGACTTCTCTTCGTGTTCAATCAGGGGACTTCTGATGTTGACCTCGTAAATAGTGATTGCAAAGTGATTCACGGTACAGTTGTATGTTGATCTTCTTCCGTTTTTTATCAATTCTAAGTCTCTTGTTATTCCTCGTATAGTTTGACTGACTTTTAAGAAGAAAAATTTACACGTTTCCTCTATTCTCCTATACATTGTAGTAGTACACGGAGACGAAAACCCCTGTGGAAGCGTCGGACGAACGCAATAAAATATCCAATCCGTCCTAGAAATCTTTAAAAATCAAGCTGGTCAAAAATCGCGTTTCCCGAGAGACGGCTCTATTCCTTAAGTCTCTTTTCAGCGGAAACAAAACCGCGATTGGCCAAAGAAAAATCCGAAACTGTTTAGTAACTCGTGCCAATAAATCTTCACTACTTCGTTTTTCACACCCATCCACAGGGCATATTGGAATTTGATATTCACTTCATGCGAAATTTGAAAGAAGACTTTCTACGTCTTACAACAACTCTCGATTGTCCTACGTGCAGCTGTATGTACATATGTCCCATTATCCCTCCCTCAAGTCATCACATACCCCATCACATAAGATCTCTGTCTGAGCACCCATTTGACAGAGTGTAAGTAGCTTAGCATCATCTCCAATGCAAACATGTTCAATCGTAAATTCAGACACACACCCACTCATTTCCCCCTCGAATTTGAGCCCTCTCCAGCTGATTGCTCCTTTCTCGGGCGGTTAGTTCGTTGAATTTGCCAAGAGCCCGACAACAAGAGCAGCGACAGCCAAAAATCGAATCCCGAGACACAGTTCATCCAGGGCAGACGAAGACGCCTGTAATTTCGAATCATCAGAAATGGAAATTTAAATAAGCATAAACGCTGCAAGGGCGTAATCATCATCAGGCATCGCTTCAGCTCGCCCACCTTTGGCGGTGGAGGTGTGTTCACTGTGCATGTGCGCGTGTGTGTGTGTGTGTGGGGGGGGTATCTGAACTTTTTTTTTTCTTTCTTCATCCGCTTATCCTACCCTCGCATTGGATTTCTCTTTTGATTTTCATATAAATCGAATTTCCTTAATTTTATATTCGCTCCGGGCCGACGACAACGTGAGCTTCGACGTCAGCAACGATTGACTCCGTGCCCTGGCTCCTGCCCCTTCCCCGGCTACAATCAGCACCAAGTTGAGTTCAGTTGGTGGCACTTGGGTGATTTCGCGAAGCGATTCTTTGTTTGCCCTGACGCGTGCTGACGCTACAACAGAGGCAGTGCACAATGAAAAATGGTTTCTCATCTGCCCCCACCCCCGCTCCGGATGCGGGGAGTCCAAAGCCCAAAAGATAACCGAAGAGAAACGACTTATTTACGATCTTGGTAAATGTCTTTTGTGTGTATCCACCTCCGCCGAATTCCGGCCACCTTTCAACCCCAACCGCCCGCGACAGACCATTGGGCTGCTAGGCGTTGCTATGGCATCCATCGCTGCCGTGGGTTGCGTTCCTACTCGAACACAAACAAATTTAAATGCCACTAAAATACGCACTCAAGCGAAGCGCACAGCGAAAAACAGGCGAAAACAAAAACACACAGTTCCTTTGAAGTCATTCGTTTCCTTCTTCAATGAGCAGAGCACACACCGAAGGACACAGCCGTGTGCCCGCCAGCAACAGCAAAAAAAAAAAGCAAACAACAGCACGCAGCGCGACCCCAGCGCGCCGATGATGGGAGCCGAAAAAAAAATGTCCGTACTCATTCGAGGGTGAACAGCAGAGCGCGGCACACACAAAAAATTGCTGGAAAATAAATAGATGATGGAAAAAACCGAAAAGGTGTGGCCTAATATCACCCCCGGCTGCCGGCGTTATCCTGACGTCTCCACGCGTTCGATTCGCGCTGTCAAGAGCACTGCCAGGCCATGGGGTGGCCCGCACACGCACATAAGGCCCTCGTATGGGTATACAAAATCAGTCTCTCTGCGTCAGGATGGAGGACTGAAAAAAATCACCCTGGGATGGCAGGAAAAAAATCCACCCCTAAGACGTCGGTCTACCAACAGGGAATGGAATTCGGGGTCTTCTTACATCACTACGCTCCCGTACCGAATCCCTATTGTCAGTCAGTTTCCAGGGGGAGAGGGGGAAATTATGGAATTAGTCCTTCTACCCAACACCAGGTGGCCGCATTCCAATGGCGTTCCTTTGGTTTACCATCTTAAATCGATGACGTCATTGATTTTCTAATTGGACGGGGTGGTTATAGGCGACGGCCTTAAGCGGTTTCTAATTACTTTTATTTTCCTTCAGAAGCTGTGGTGTGGGTCGCTGGGATAAAGGTGAATAGCCCCAAGGTTAACAGCGCGCGAAGGACGCACACGCTCCTCGGTGATAAGCGTGGCAACCGAGTGGAATGGAGTAGGCGCAGAGTCTGCTCGCGGCAGAGCACGGAAATTAATTAAAACCGCTGCGAAGGGAAGACCGGGCGAAATTTTAGAACACACAGAGTGCCGTCGTCGTCGTCGTTGTCGTCATCGTCACTCTGAACAATGGCTGTCTTGTAAGGACGCGCGTTGTCGTCGTTGCTGCCCATTAACGCAGCGACCGAGGGTGGATGCCGAGTTTGTTGGTGGAGGGATTTTGTTTTTTCTTGTATTTTCAGCCACCACTCGTCGGGGATAATTAGATGTAACGGATATTGTAATTGGTGTTAAAGCGGGAAAGTTAATTTGGCGGTTTTTGTTCCTTGTCGCCGCTCCTTCGTTGTCCCGGGCGATCCTGGAGTGGCGCTTTTTGTTTTTTCCATTCTGTGAGTGGGAGTGTTTTTCTTTCGAATTTTCTCACACGCCATAAATTGGTGTAATTTAATTGAGGGTTGATAATTACCAAGGGGAGGGTGGCCATGATGAGTGGGAGTCTTAGGCATGATCCGTCTGTGTTTTATTTGTTTTGCACGTTTCACGCTTCGGGGTGGAGGTTTTGCTTCTCTTTCTGGAGATCTGGAATCTCAGCACACGCTTAATTGCTTAATGAGTTTGGTCTCGATGGACTTTCTGTGCGGGAAGGAGGGGCGCGATGTTAAGGTGATAAGTACTTTGTTAATATCTGGTGGCATGAGGATGGATTTGTGGGAAGTGATAAGGCAGTGAGAGGTTGTTTGGGGAAATAATTTGAAGGCCTATGAATTGCATTGGATGGATTGGGTGGATTCAATGAATCAATGAATGAAAATGAAAATTTTTAGCGGCGTTGTTTTCCATACAACTTGTCCGTTTAAGGCATTGTCCTCTACAAAGCATGAGGTCTTTTAATGTCAAAATGAGTGGCATTTTTGAATGATATTTCAACGGCGAATGACATAATAAATTATATTGAAAACCTTAGTCCGTTCAGAAACAGTCATTTCCCACGCGATATCGATAAAACGTCAAATACTTACGAAGAGTTGAGTATGAGGACACCGGTTATAACGATCAAATTGTTGTCTTCCGGTTCAAATCCATGTTGAGATATCGAGTAATAAATAGTTGTGGTAGTGGATAAGTGCCTCCACTCACACGTTCTTGTTTCCCAGGTTCGATTCCGGGACTGAACATATCCCAGTTTTTACAGAACCAACTCTTTTGAGTTGCTGACAACACTCTGGGTATTATTTGTCTACGAGGAACTTCACAAATCTCGCCGATCGGAGTCACGGTCCGTTTTTAAAAGTAATTCATCGCGAGGTTTGATATTCATTAGGCTTTCTTTGACAAATCACGCGTGAATCCTGCCAAACTGTTGTGTCATTTTTGTTCAGCATCATTTGGCAAGTTGTAATTGAAATGCTTACACCAGAACAGCGTCTACAAATTATTCATCTGTTTGACGTAAATCAGCCTTCTGTAGGGATTGCTTTTCTTGCGATTTGCGGAACTTACTGAAACGTCTATTGCCAATAACGGGTGCGAATTTGAGTCCCAGCCTGCATTAGGGAATGATACTCAATCGGTTAAAATCGAAAGCAGTAAGGAAACTATAGCGGACCGTGACAAATCGATTAGTCGTTGCTCTTATTTTAATGAACTGTGACTTTCAGAAATGAAGGCACACGGTCTCAGTGAGATCTGTTTACAACAAGAATAAGCCATACAGCGTTTGAAACAAAGAACTCGTTGGAAAATTATTTTGGCCAGCCCTTAATTTCACATTTTTCTTTTAGAGTCTGGATCGTGCGTTGTACTCTGGGAAATGTAAAGTCTAAGGTCTTTAGGAATAAGTTAGCTACGATTGACGAGCTGGAACCCAATATTACTAGTCTTATGGTGGCCTTCTCTGGCTTGAAACCACACCTGATAGGGACCTATTAGGTTGTTGACGAACGGTTTCAGGTATTCACACAATACGGTAGAGAGGATCTTGTACGCGATGTTAAGGAGACTAATCCCTCGATAGTTGGCGCAGTCGAAGGGGTCTCCTTTCTTGTGGACCGGACAGACGACGCTGAGATTCCACTCATCGGGCAAGCTTTTTTCCTGAGCTGGCGCATGATCATTTCCAACTGCTTTAAAAAGTTTTGCGGACAGTCCATCCGCTTCAGAAGTCTTGTTTGACTTAAGTCTCAATATTGCTATATTGACCCCGTCTAAGTCGGGGGAATGGAAATCTTGCCTATCATCGTCCAAATTCAGAGGAACATTCTGCCTAACCGCGGGTTTTGGGCCGTCATCGCCGTTCAAATGTTTGCAGAAATGATCTTTCCAGATTTTCAGCATCGATTGCGACTCTAGTACTAGGTTTCCGTTTTGGTCCCGGCAGGCTTCGGTCCGAAACTTGTATGCACCTGTATCACCTTTCGGTAAAACTTTCTAACTTCATTACTGCCATATCACTTCTCCATCGCTTCGACCGCGTGCTCTTCATGCTCTTTCTTTTTCCTTCTGAGAGGCCGGTTGTCTTCCCTTCTTTTCTGTTCGTAGAGCTCACAAACAGCTCTCGTTGTTCGTTGCAGCGTTGCCTTGTAGGTCTCCTGTCTACCCACATGTGCCTGCCTGTACTACTCGTCAAACCATGGGTTCCTTCTAGGTGGTGACGTGAAACCCAGCATATCAGCGGCAGCTGATGCCTGAGTCCGCGGATTGTCATGAGGCGTTCTCTTACGGAGTCGTAGCTTAAGACATTTTGCCTAAGTCTGCCTCGAACAACAAATCCACATCCGCATAAGCGCTGCCTTCTCCCATCCCACTGCACTTCCTAGATGGCGGATATCTGCTTTCGCCAAAAATCACCAAGTTTTGATTGTGTTGTCGCAAAAAGTGCTCAGGAATTCTTCGTTCAACTTGTTTAATTAAGACTTGAAGCACAACTTTTGCGACGATAATTGACGCCTTTCAAAATTGTTGCAATCAAAGACAGAACTTCTGCGATTAAGCTCTTCGAGTGAATCTAAATCTCTTATAGATAGAAATAGATCCCAAAGAAATCACCTGGTAATCGGTTGGAGCAAGGTCTTAGTTATAGGCCGCTTGGGATAGGACCTCTCAATTCAGAATTCTTAAGTATGATTTGTAGAATGAGGCCGCGCATTGTTGTGCTTTGAATTGAATGCACCTTCTAGGCTCAAACTCATCAACTGTCATCGGTAGAACTACCTGTGAATGTTTCATTCGGTTGTAGCAGCTCATAATAAGCCAAGGTCGTACCAAACGACGTACAGCATGCCTTTAAATAGACAGCGCAGCAGTCGACTATGGGATATGGTAGCGACATGTCGACAAAGTTGCCCATCATCGTCTCTTGTCTTCAATTCATTTGACATACCCTACTATTCAGATCATTCCGATGGTGTATTTGCAAGTTCTTCTTTCATTCGTGATGAATTAAGAAATGTATTCAATTCATTATCGTCACACTTGTCTTTTTTCAATTTTGTATATATCTGATTCTTGTACTGTTAGCAACAATCAGGCCTTGGAGGACAGGTTTGATTCTAGTTGGCTCACGCTTTAAGCCAAATTCCCATCTATTTGTTCAATGTGCTCTTCAGAGGAATTTTTTGTTAAAATCCGCTTTTGCTTACTCATGACTCTGTTTTCCGCTCTCGCACTTGTACAAATGACTCGGCAAATAGTTTTTTGGTACACCACGAGCTGTCATAAAGCACCAAATTTTTTTTGTCCTTGTAAAAAAAATTATTTGAAGGCGCAGCATTCTTCACCCTAATGGAAAGTGGCTCAAAAAATAGAACACAAGTACCCAGTCCGCCCTAACGCCAGAAAAGACAATCGTCTATGATGACCTACGGAGATGAAGCACAAATGTTCAATAAAACACATTCCTAAGAAAAAACAATTGAAATCGTCATCGCAACAAAAGTCACTGTCAAACGACTTTAAAAGTCCTTTCCGATCTGAAACAAAAAAGAGTCCTCCGCAAAATGTAAAAATCTCGAAATTATTTAAATTTCCAAATGTGCCAACCCACAGGGACACACCACGTGAACTACACCTCCTCCAAAAGCATCAACAAAACCATGAATCTACCAAAGCACATGTGTTTTCCCAATTGTTTGCCGCACAAATCAACACACCCCTAGTGCCACCATCAATTTGAAAGTGAAAGTGAAAGTGAAAGTCCCACCGCAGGACGTCAAAGGTCAAAAACATTAAACTATTACCACCCAAACAAAGAGGGAATAACAAAAAAAAATTGCAACAATGCAAATTCCAACACCTCACATGAACGCATTTCACGTGAACAGCAATTTCCGGGTGGTTTTGCGTTTCGGGGCGGACGACCCTTCAACTTTTCCGGTTCGCACCCAAAGGACCCCTAGGTGAGATGATGATTGGGAAGTTGATGCGGCTCTTCGACTTCCGTGTGTAGGAACAACACTCAACTGTTGCAAATGCGATTACGGATCCCTTGATCCCTTGATGCCTTGCATACCCCGACAACCACGTCCTCGACAGATTCGCAAAAATCATGCATAATTCAAGGCGATCCCTTCTCGGCGCTAAGTGGTAAACATATAATTCGGGCTCTGTGGGAATTTTTGCACACTCTCTCCCGAAAGGACACACCCACTTTGTTTTTCGGAAGAAAATGATGATATGATGGAATCCCGGATGTCATCCGACGTGGCGACAGCAAGACCAACGCCGCCGCACCATCTGCTGCTCACCCAACCGCACACAATCAACGCGCGCTTCACACTCATCCCCGGGGGTCCTAACAAATTAATTGAATATATCCCCCGCCTAGGCAGCCCGACGGTTAACCATAAAAGGGTTGACAAATATCCTTTTTTTAAGTGACGACAGATACAACATGTGCGACATGTGTCCCTCTCATCTTTCTGACAGGACGAAATTAAATTTGTTTTTAATTTCTCTCCCAAAAACACAGAAGCCGAAACCGCGTTCTCGCCACATAGCCGTCAGCGCTGAGGGACAATCAAGTTGTTGTCCTTGCTGCGTCCCTTGAATGTGAATGTGTGCAGCGGTGTGTTTTTGTGGAAACAATTTCGATTGAATTTATGTCCTTTCTGTCCAATTTCTCCGGCACAAAGCAATTATTTATCGATTATTACTTCTAAAACAATGTGCCCTCGCTCGGTCTGGCGTATCCTGTGCGTGCCGTCTATCTGCGACATGGGCATTTAATTAACGAAATTTACGACGCATCCGTGGTGTCACTTCTGTTGAGTTGGATTCTAGTGGCGAGCGCACTCGTAATGTGTCCTGCAATCGACTAATAACCGTAAAATGCCTAAGTGATCGTATCGGTTACGGTCTGCGGTGCAGCATGGCCGCATCCTTGCTGTGGGTTATTGAACAATTTAATTACAACTGTCCAACGGACTGAGTGACGGTGTTTGTCGAAAGGCTACTGAGTTTTACTCAAACCACTTGATAAGTCGCTCTTTTTTCGCTCCCGTGCTGTGGGTAATCCTTAATTTATGCAATCGCCAGCTCTGGGAACCGGGATGGTAGGTAGTCCTTTTTATGCCTGCGCTTCTCGGTGCGATATTCATTATTTTGCACCTTTTGTTGAACGTGTCATGTTTATGCATCATTTTCGAAAGGGATTCCATTGTGCCGGGTGCCCGGCGAGGAGATCCTTTTGTCATTTTAATTAGATGCAGAGGTAATTTAGGAGTTCATTCAATGATTCAATTGAATCCTTTTTCGACGACACTGCGATTATTGCTTGTGTGTGTGTGTGAGTGTGTGTTACTGTTTTATTTTTTGTTCTGTTATTAGCGACGTCACGTAACCAGTTCTGTGTGGTATTATGGGCATTCTCAGGGGTCTCGGTCGGTTAGGTAGTGTGCGCAGATTCATTCTAGGGGTTATCGGAGCTGTTAATCGGGATTTACCGATCAGTACTGTGAAGTGCGTTTGAATGAGAATAGTGTACGGTGAAATATTTGTGCTGAGATGTAGTTTTCTAAAATGAAGTGCCTGAGTGTCCTTGTATTATTTTTTAGAATTTTTTTTTAAAGTGATATTTAGCTTTGGAATAAGTCATTGATGGCTTGAAGACTCGTCGAGTTAGTGCGTTGTGTAAACGCAGAAGAAACAAGCAGAATACAGGACGAGCTGGCGATGTGTTGTCTAATGTAATTTGTGCGTGCGAATTTACTCTTAGTCGCACGACAATAACGAAGTGTTTTGGTTTTGCCTTTAGAATTACTTTAATTCGCCAAATGACAAAAATGTTAAATCTGATGCAAGTTGAATGAGAAAAGTTATCGGACCAAAGGAGTTTCTTAATAAGTAGCAAAACAAACAATCTAAAACATTGCTGAGGACTAAGGAAGAGCCGGGATAGAACTGAATGAAGTGCAGAGTATTTTATCGAAATTAATAAAATTTCTAAAACGTTTTGCTGTTACTAACTATGTTCACTGCGAGAAACTCCGGTAAAAAAATGTTAATGTACAGATGTGGAGGCCAGCATCCTGGAAAAGGGATAAGAATAAAGTTCACGAGAAATAGGAAACATATTCCAGAGGAAGCACAGAGGTGCATGTGTCTTAACTTATGTATGGTATAGTAAAAATAAGCAAGAAACATGCATTTTTTCTAAAAAAATTAAATTTTCAAGCAAGTCAAATGTGCGCCATTTTGCTCGATATCTGCCTGCCATTTAATCCTCCTAGTCCTTATGAGGAACAAATTTTAGCAACTTGAACCAATTTTTTTTACCAGCAAAAATTGTGCGCCCCAGACGGGAATAGGTAGTAATAACTTGGTTCTGTATGGCGTATGCATAAGAACCTTTCAACTAACCTCCCGGCGCTTCTGACGAGTAATTATCGACGTGTGTAGCTCCTGTGTAGTCGAAACAGGAGAGTCGTGTGCAACGATTTCCATAATTTTATCAAAATTTTTGGCAAGTGTCCTTCCAGAGCGTAGTTCATCTTTAACCTCAAAATCAATGGAACGAAATCAACGAAACCAAGACCATGGTTGACTGTTACACTTACAGAACAACATACACATCTATTTTCAGCTGCCTGACTTGCAGTCATGCATTTTGCAGGAAAAGGTCTTAAATTATTTAAGAAGAATTTTCTCAAGAAAGAAAACACAGAAGAATTACCTTTTTTTTGCCCGCCGCGGTATACTGCGTATGTGTGTCTACTTACATCCATACAACATGTACAGTAACTCACACTCAAAGTGCAACCGTCTTAAAAATGTATACATATTTTTGTAGGGCAAAAAAAGTCGGTAATTTTTTCAATTTTTCTTATAGTTTTTCTTTTGTACCATGGATTTATACCTATTAAAAAAAACTATGCACGTATTGATTTCGTTATTAACTATATAAAAAAAACATTTATAATGTGTATAGTACTTTGATCCTAATTTTCACTAGGCCACATTTAAAATGTTTGGTCGCCGTGGCGCAGTGGTGCATTGACTGCGGCGCAGAAAGTCTGGGTTCGATCCCCGGACGGGACACCTAGCATTTTTTCACGGCACCACCTCTTTCGAGTTGCTGACAACACTCAAAGAGTATTAATTGTCCATGGAAAGCTTCTCAAATCTCGCCGTTCGCAGTCGGCAAAAAACTGTAGGTCCCTTCTACTTGAGAAGAACAGTAGCATGCACAACACGAGTAGTTGTTGAAGAAGCTAGGCCCTGGTTCGTTATGGGCTGTAGTGCCACTCAATTATTATTATTATTATTATTATTATTATTACATTTAAAATTTTCTTAAAAGTTTTAAAGTTGCTTTAAAATTTTTCGAATATTCTGTAGTTTCCAACGCTGTTAACTGTCAACATTCTACCAACTTTTTTTTTTACAAGAAGATGGCTCGATATTTTCCCATTTTTCCTTTAAAGTGTCTTTTAACCCTCGTAACCTTCCTTTTAGTCACTTTTGCATTTAGTTCTGTCCACAAATGCTGAGTTACATCAAAGTCCGGTGATTGGGCAGGTGTGTTAAGAACTTTAGGTCGATTGTGAAGGAACCACATATCCGCAATCAAAGACTTATGCTTGGGATCATTGCATTAATAAAAACTGAAGCAGTTTCTTATTCTAAACTTCTCCGCGCAGTCATTAACATTTTAAAACGTCAACGTAATTATACGTAATTTTGAAAGAAAGTCTAATCCTGGGCGTTCTGCGTTCTAATTATCTGCATGCTCTTTTGCTGCTTCGAGTCTTGAAAGGCGGTTCTTTTGTGAAATTAACGGATTCTTACCAGCAACTCTTCCTCAAATTATTATCTTTTAAGAATCGGCGAACCCTTTCTGCCCTCACTAACAAGGGATCATTTTGAAGTTTTCTTCAAATAAACCTTCCATCTGTAGAGGCTATTTTCTTCCAATTTTCACTTCACTTTTTTCTTTGTTTTCGATTCTTCCAGTTTTTCGTTATCTTTTTATGATATTAAACGCTGTCAATATCTTACCATTATTATAATTTATGGTCGTTTGTTTAGACATTTTCTTTTTTTTAACTCAGCGCAAACATGCTTTAGAAGGACTGAGGACTGTTTCTTTGAGTCTCCAGGCACACCCGTCAGCGAAGTTAGCCTTAAATCGTCCACATTGATCGGTTGAAGAAATCTATGCAACACATTAATCCTTCAGGTCATGGATTGAAATGGTCGTATTTGAGGAAACATCTGAAAAGAGTTAAAAGCTCTTCGTTCATGGTACCATAGTCTCAGTCTACTTTCCTGTCTGTCTCCACTGTCTTTCGCCATCTACTTTCAGCTTCATAAATCAGATCGGTTCAGGTTCTTCTCCACTTCTGTGCCCAATCAAACACGAGAAAGTCTTCTGTTGCATTGTCCAAATTTCTCGGATTCGGGGACTCTTCATTCCTGTTGTCCATACGCTCCAGATGATCTACACATCTAAAGCGCTTACGCCTTCATTTCGTTTTTGTACATCAAAGAGAAAATTGAACGCACTCAGCAGGGCGCTATTAAACTGTAGGTTCCCTACACTGATGAGAAATGCAGATGATAGACGAGCAATTACATCCAATTCTTGCCTTTGGCTCCTAGCAGACTCTAATATGAGGGCAGAATGAAGTACATGCTGTCATCAAGAAAGAATGCACAACATCGACGTCTCGGACAGAGCGTCACACTAGGCAGCATAAACTTCGAGGTAGTCAACGACTTCGTCTACCTCGGATCCGTGGTAAATAGGGACAACAATATCAGTACCGAAATCAAACGCCAAAAGCCAATCGATGCTGCTGCAAGACGCAGTTCAGTAATAGAGCAATAGAGCTTGATCGTCCCAGTCCTACTTTATGGCGCGGAAACCTGAACGTTACATAAAGCAGATGAGGAAGTCTTAGTCTTTTCGAGAGAAAAGTTTTTCGTACGATGTTTGGTACTGTTTGCGTTGATGGCATGTGAATGAGATGATTTAACGATGAAGTCTATGGGCTGTACAGCGACATGGGCCTAGTCAAGCCTAGCCTTCGGATGCAACGCTTAAGATGGCTAGGCCATGTAGAGCGTATGGACAACACTGCTCCGGTCCGAAAAGTCTTCGAATCTGAGCCATTGGAACAACGCAACAGAGGACGGCCTAGGCTACGGTGGCGCACACCAGTGGAGAAGGACCTCAACCAACTTGAAGTACGCAACTGGCGGCAGCTGGCCAAAGATCTTTCTGGCTGAAGAGTTATGTTGGTTGAGGCCCATGTCCACCGCGGACTGTAGCGCCACAAGAAGAAGAAGAGGACTCTAACACATCCGATTTTTCTTACAAATTAAAATTTTGATCTTTTCGAAAATTACACACAAATCTTAATTATTTCTAATGAGTTGCAACCAGTTTAAGTAAAAACAACTCCTGCCAACATGTTCTCGGCAAGGAATTCAATTTCTGTAGAGAAACAATTTTCCTGCTCAAAACATTAACTTGCCGACGGAAAAAACCGATGACCCCCTTCCCAACCAAGGCTCTACATAAATCTAACCCCAAATGCAATATCGACTATTCGAAAATCCATATATTTTCCGTGTGAACACTGCTCGCTCATAAAACCAGTTTTTCAATCTAAGAAAAATCTCAAAACTGTCAGCTGCAAGGATTACATTTTTTGTCTCAACTCTTTCGCATTTCAATTCGTTCCACGCCGGAAAAAATGCTACAACCGGGCGCCGCCAAATATTCCCGTACACCGAATGAATGTGCCTGCATGTAAATGTATCACATTGAGGCACGGTCCCTAAACGAGGACGAGAAAAAAAACAGCGGTCCTAAGGTAAGCTGCAAATTACTGTCGCAGCACGAATTGCAGTCAAACATAACTAACGCGCTTATATGCAAATGCTCCTAAAACGGCGTTTAGTTGTGTGTGCGCGCTCACACACCACCAAGTGCTGTTGTGTTTTTACTCCTCCCTTGCGATGCTATTTTTTTTTTTTTTTAATTTTTCATATTTTCATCTCTGCCGCCAACCCCACTCCAATTTGAAATTCCTGGATATGACGGTATGCAAATTACTATCGGGAATCCTTTCGCGGAAGTGCCGTGTGACCCGTTTTTTCTCTCTCCATTCCTCCGTGCTCCGGTCCACCGGCACTGAGAGCCGCGGCGTGCACGCGGTGCGCTTTGTTTGTATTTGCTGGCTGTCTGGCGAGAAAATCCAGTTTCTGCCGACATAAAAGGGTTCAGAAAAAAAATGTGTTTAAATAAATCGTCCCAAAACGGCACAATACGAAAAAAAACACAAAATCGAGGAAGAAGGAAGCGCAGGACACCGACCGAATGGAACGGTTAACAACCGGTCACGTCTACGCGAACAATATTGCTTCTGGCATGGCACCCGGCTGCCATGATGTCTCGGAATGGAGCGTTTTTTTTTTTTGGTGTCGCGTACTCTTCGTGGCTCTGCGCTTTTTTTTTGCAATTTAAATATTCGGACTGAATTGGATTCTAGGTAGTGTGCTGAAGAGATGAGAACACGGATCATCGAGGAAACCAAACCAAATCGCAAAACAAACACAGCCTCACATGGGAGGTGCACTCACGGTCGGTGCAGATGACGCGACGGCGATGATGACGATGATGACGATGACGACGACGTGAAAAGGGGTAATTCGAGGTCGAGATGCTGAGGTCAGTGTCGGTTCGGTGTCCTGTTCGTGTCGGTGTTTTGTGCTTCAGGTTGACAGATGTCCGGCATAACGTTGGTGTGATTTTCTTTTTTTCTGTTAATTAATTCGGTTTGGGGAAATCCGTCTTTCGAGACATACATGCATACGGTCGACATTGAAAGGGTCGATGACTGTCGGGGAGGACATTTTTTGATTCAAACTGGGTTTGATGTCATTTAGCACCAACGTTGACATGTTTTTGATTTTAATTGCTTTCGGTGTCACTGAACCGGTTAATTTGTTTGTCTGCTTTATTTACAAATACTTACTTTGCACAACCTTTGAAACCTCAACTGATTTCGTCACGACATGTGACGGTGCATGTCATTGCACCATAAGTCTGTTCACTCGTTATACTCAGAATAGGTGGTCATATTTTTTAAGGGAAGTATGAAAACACACAAATAACTAGGCACGAAAATAATGACAGAAAATGGAACGTCAATATTGAGACATGTTCCGTTCCGGATAGCAATCTTTAAAAGCAGGATCTTTTTCCCCTTTTAATTGCACAACGATTTGTTTTCAGTTTAATTTGACAATGTAACGCAACATAGAGGTTTTGGCCGCTCTTGGGCGAATAATTGGTGCCGGTTAAAGTGAGCGGACAACATTCTCTATTCAATTAAACGGAAATGACCTTATATCCCCGTCCATGGTGTGATTCAGTTATCATCCCCTGGTCGGTTTTAAAATGTTTGTATATGTACATACATGTAGCTCGTATCGTACTTGAATTTGTTCAAAAAAAAAAAAAAAAAAACTGAAAGAAAATTTGAAGTAAAGGGTGGTTTAACAAAAACAAAAAATAAAACAAAAAAGTTGCTTTTCTTATGGTAGAAGGACCTATGACTTCTATGTGTAAAACAAAATATCAGTCAAATGCTGGCCACGGCTTTAGTGGCATACCTCTGTCCGATGTCCATATTTTCAATCACTCTGACAGATAATTGAGTTTTAATGTCGTCTGTGTGACAAAAAAACCTCACTCTTTAGGTCTTGAATTGTTTCTGGATTACTGACGTACACGTCTCCTATATCCCCGAAGAAAGAAGTCAATTCAATTGATAGTGGCGGCCAATTAACATCGTCACGATGTTAGATAACACGGCCATTGAATTTCTCGCACACAAAAGAGTCACTGTTTCTTTGGCTGTGTGGCATGTGGCACCATTTTTGAAGCACATACATATGTATGCACGTCCAGGTCCTCCAGGATCCTTATTTAATAATGATAATTGTGGTCGCCGTGGCGCAGTGGTAAGTGCATCGACTGCGGCGCAGAAAGTCTGGGTTCGATTCCCGGACGGGACACCTAGCATTTTTTCACGGCACCACCTCTTTCGAGTTGAGACAACACTCAAAGAGTATTAATTGTCTATGGAAAGCTTCTCAAATCTCGCCGTTCGGAATCGGCAAAAAATTGTAGGTCCCTTCTACTCGTGAAGAACAATAGCATGCACAACACGAGTAGTTGTTGTAGAAGCTAGGCCCAGGTCCGTTATGGGCTGTAGTGCCAATCAATTATTATTAATTGAGCGGCACTACAGCCCACGAGGGACCAGGGCCTAGCTGGGAATCGAAGCTAGACTTTCTGCGCGGCGGTCGACACACTTATTCACTACGCCACGGTGACCACAGGATCCTTATTTTTTAACACAAGATTTTCAATATCATCTCGTGATAGCGACCACCATTCACGGTAACAACGTCATTTTCGAAGTGAGGCTCCATGACGCCATCAGCCAATAAATCGCACCAAATAGTCACTCTCTGTGTATACCACGGCTTTTCAACAAGCTCTCGTGGACTCTCATTTGTCCAAATACGGCAATTCTTCTTGTCAACGAATCCACTGAGGTGAAAGCGTGGCTTCAAAAAAATTACAAAGTGTACAATATGCACTTTGATTTGAACGCGCATTTCTGCGTAAAAGTCTCCAACAATTGTAAATCGCTGCTTAACTGTGTACTTTCATGGTTTAATTTGTCAATCACTGAATCAAAGAAATGCTTAATTAAGTCGGGCACAAAATTTGGCGTCTAGGTGTGACACACATCGTGCATTATGTTTGGAACACCCTTTATAGTCCTAAGCACTAAACAGATTTTCTATGTCGGCACATCCTTCGGCCCTTTGAAAATATTCTTTGTTCTTAAGCACTTTTTAGAAAAATAACTTAAGAACGGGTTTTGACATAAGAAAGTCATCCTTATCACCATTCATTGACCAGCGTTTTAGACTTAAAATGTCGTCAGGGCAATGCATGCACGAGATGTCTGCAGTCCATTCGATCCTCCGTCAACTCCTCAAACTCATCAGAAGCTATTCTGAAGCACGACCAGCTTGATTCAACCACCTCGCCATGGATCTGTCGAGGGCGTCACCTACTCGATTGAATCGCATCTAAGGTCGCCTCAGAAGTCATAATGAAAAGGATCATTCGTACTATGTGGCCACGCCATCGAAGTACACACACTCACAAAAGTATACATACGGCATGAATTTTAAATATTTTTCTTAAAAGAAAAGCAAAACTTGAAATATTTTCCACTTGTATTATTTATTCACATTCAAAAATAATAATAAAACAAAGTAAAACATAATTCATAACAAAACTTAAGAGTAATTCATTGTTTTTCATTTTTTAACACTTTGGAGCTCTCACAAAAGTATACATACTCCCAAAAAAATATTAGATTTTTCATTGTTTTTGTGATGAGCTGTTTAAATTTTTTGGTGCCCTGCATTCAATACGCTTTTCTGTACCAGAGAAGACAGTATTTTTTAAACTTCACAAAATAATGCCTAAGTCAAAGGAAATAACATTGAAAATTCGAAAGATCTCCGTTGCAGAGTGACAAGAAAAAACCGTTGCTAAAGGAGTTAAACAGAGCAAAACGATAAGCATATGCCCAGAAATATCATAACGTCCATCTTACAGCCCCTTCGTTTTAGGAACGAGTCATTTTCACCGACGAATGCAAATTTTACATTTTTGGTGGTGATGGCCGCGTTAAAGTGTGGAGAAAAAAGAACACCGAGCTTGAACCCAAAAATGTTGTTCCTTCCGTAAAACATGGAGGTGAATCTGTCTTCGTATGGGGAGCAATGGCAGCAAGTGGTGTTGGTGTTTTAAGGTTAATAAATGGAATAATGGATAAGCATATGTACATAGACATTTTGAAAGATAGTTACCTTCCGAGCGTTGAAAAACTACAATTAACGGGCAAAGATATACTATTACAAGATAATGATCCTAAGCATGCATCCGGTTTAGTAAGGGAATGGCTGCTCTATAATATCAAAAATAAACTGGAACATCCACCACAATCTCCTGGCCTAAATGCCATAAACCACTTATGGGATCATTTAAAACAACAAGTTCGGAATAGGCGAGTAACATCAATTTCAATGCTAAAATCAGTTCTGATTGAGGAATGGTATAATTTAAGCCCAGAAATTACTCATAAGTTAGCGTTTTCCATGCCTTTCCGTTTATCTGCAGTTCTTAAAGCCAAAGGAGGCCATAATTCTTATTAATACTCTAACTATTCTTATATTTTTTAGTTTTTATCAAAATCGTATGTATACTTTTGTGAGAGCTCCAAAGTGTTAAAAAATGAAAAACAATGTATTACTCTTAAGTTTTGTTATGAATTATGTTTTACTTTGTTTTATTATTATTTTTGAATGTGAATAAATAATACAAGTGGAAGATATTTCAAGTTTTGCTTTTCTTTAAAGAAAAATTTTGAAAATTCATGCCGTATGTATACTTTTGTGAGTGTGTGTATAGCCGTTTCCCTCCAAAGAAGTAGCTGCTCAACATAACGTCCTTGTATCTTTCTTATTGGTGTATATCTTACGCTAACTTAGGTCTAGACAAAAATTTTGCATTCTATGTAAATATAAATTGTTCCACGTATGTAGTTAGAGCACCTGCACATGTAGAACCTTATCTTAATGTTAGTGTTAAAATGCCTTTCGGCCATCGAATATTTTAAGTGTTGTTATACATATATAACAATCTTTCAGACAAAAAAATTAAACTATGTATAAGAGCACCCTTGGCAAACTTCCATTCACACATTCCCCCAAGGATCAACAATTTCTTGTCAATTTTCTTTCGGTATGTTGGCGTATCCAATGATTCTTTTCATGTAAATTGTAGAAAACACCACATGTATTGCAATTTATTCTTTATTCATCATTTATTCAGTAACTATGAATGTTGACTAGAATTCGCAAAACTTGTTCTTAAATTTCACAACACCGCGTTGCACCGAAAAATTGTTTTTCGATCTGTCATTCATACCATCTTCATTTAGCTTGCAGTTGGAAAATTTTTGGTTAGATTTTCTTGTAGTAAGGAAAAACTTAGTTGAATTTTTGATAAATAATTTTTGAACTTAGTGACGACTCAGTCATCTGAATTCTGCATACTCCACGCATGATATGCGCATGAACATGAACGTAGAAAAATCCTCTGCGCGCTAATTGTCCCCAGATGGCTATGAAATGGAATACATCTGGAATTATTAATTTCATCTGGTAATACGAACGAGTTTGGGAAAAATAACATCTTTAACCTTACTTTGCTTTGCTGAAATCGCTCTTTTATGTCAAAAAGATTCTAGGAGCTTTGAAATCCGTTTGCACAACTGAGTGTGAAAATTGGTTACACGGGGGAACTACATCAAAAGGCAACCTATTCGAAAGACTGAACAGATAACACGAAAACAGTAGTTTTGATTTAAACACTAATGGGTGCAAAATTTTTTAGTTTTCGTGCTCTAATAATGTCTACACTTCCTGATTCAAGTGCTATTCGTTTATTTCTTTGTGTTTTCTCCTCCTGTCCTAATTAACTGAAGCAAAAGCCAACAACAAAAGTGTTTTCAACGCAGCATAAATAATTACCTCAGTCATAACTTGATCCCTTCACACCAAAGAGGCGTCAGCACAAGGCCAACTGACCACCATCCGAAGTGGCGATTTCCCTTTTATTAATAAATCTGTCTTTGGAAGGAGATAGAGAAACTACAAGAGGAGCAGAACAAAAAATGAGAAAATCAAAACCAAAAATAAAATGCACACCGAAGGAGAGAAATTCTATTTAATGTAAACATCAGGCCAACACACAGCAAGGACACTGGTCGTTTGTGACTTTATTACCAAGCTTAGCAGCGAAAGTCTCCGGCATAAGATGCCGGCTGGCCATCTCATCTCATTCACTTTGCCGCGCACTCTGTGCGGCTGTGGTCCGTTTTTTTTTTTTTGCGCGCGGGAGGAAGGACATAATGAAACTCAGCAACTGATGATGCTGCTGCCGTATTTATAGCAAGTAGGTGACCCTATTTTATATGTATTAGCGTGGACGTGCTCTCAGTCGGTCAGAGGCAGAGCAGACGTCTTGACCTAGGTCAGGATCATTTTTACTACGAGAGATGCTAATTGCTTTTACGTTCATTCATTTCAAACAAGGCGGCAGAACTGCGAGAGAGGGTGGATATGGCTAAGGGATGACTGTGGATGAGATGGGAGGTGGGAGGGAGGATAGCGAAAGTTTTTAATTTTATTTATTAAAGTGCGGAGTGGTAATAAAAGATGTCAGGAAGGGTGGAGGGGGTGTGAAAAGAGGTTGTTTGTTGGTGGCATGAGAATTGTATCAAAACCTTGAAAGAATTGGGAAAGGGAGAAAGGAAATTTGTCTTTTCCTTATTTGATGTGAACTTGGCTGCAGTAGGTCTAGGCAAAGACTCAGTTTGTCATTTCTTTTCTTTTTTGTTTGGGAGCTGCCTTGGCAAAGCAGGTTACGACTATCTTGATGTAAAATTTCTTTCCTTGAAACCATGTATAAGAAGTGGACTGAATAATAGATGCACCCCCGGATATTGTTTCCAAGAGAATCACTATTTTTTGGGAACTCAGATAATAGCGTGAACTATCGACACAATTTCAGAGACTCTTACATCCTCACAACCGTGATAAAACTTACAAGCGACGCTCGTCTGCTTCCTTAAAACTGTGCACTCCCATTAGGTAATACCTTAGGTAAACACTATAAATCAATTTGTCCAAACATTTTAATACATCGCCCACAGGAAGCGCCCAAAATCCCCAATCGATGGAGCACGAGGAGGAGGAGGAGTCTGAACAAGAATCAACAAAATTAATAACTGCAAAGTTTACACATAAATGTGCCCGAGAGATAAAAATGTTTATCAATAAACTCGTCGCGAAATAGACAATTCCTTGAATATTTCTCCAAGGATATGCCGCACTCCGCTTCATACATACGCCATCATCGTTCTTGCCACCACCGCGCCACAGTCGATGTGCCATTCAACATTGTGAGAGGATATCAAAATACACACACACACACACGAGCGCGGCAACAACACAAAAACAAAAAATAGAAAAGGAAAATAAATTTTCACTGTCTCCTGTCGAAGGCTATCTACCAACCCCCACCACCAGCGCTGCCGCCACGAAGATCGACCCGAAATGGGGCTTTGCTGAAAAGCCATAAATTCTTCGTTAAGCGAAGCGTTCATAACCTTCTGTCCTTTTCTTGCGCAAATTTCCATTCTCCCCAAGGAAACTTACTTATCCAAGATTCGGCACAACCAACTCAGCCACCCTCACTACCACCCGCCGCTGCCGTCACCGCCACCGCCACCGCCGTTCTTCCCTGGCCAAACAGGGAATAAAAGTAAATCGAAAAAACGCGAGAAGAAAAAAAAAACGCTAAAGAACGGGTCGGGGGATGTGTATGTGGCAGGACGACGACACATAATGGACGTCGCAGTAGCGGCAGCAGTAGCCCACCGTGGTGGTGGCAGCACAGCAGCAGCAGCATAAAACTGGGTTATGGGATAATGCTCGTGCTGCTTTTCTGGTATACGATTTCGACGACTCCTTCTTTGCATTGCGAGGGGGGGGGGAGGGGATGTGAAAAGCAGGGAAGCGTAAGGAGCTGAGCTCTTCTGATCAATTTTTCTTCTTTTCATTCGTTTTTTTTTTGTGCCCGCCGCGAAGCGCGGAAAAATGGAAAATGCTTTTTAAGGATATACGACGAATCCATGTACATTTTTCTTATGCTTGTGCTTCTCTCGGCTGTCTGCATCCTCCCAGCCACCCCCCGCCTGATGGTTAGGATTATGCACGTATCTCATGATAACACCCTTCGTGTTATTCATCATGCGATACGCATAATGGTAGCGCTTCGCGTGGGGTTGGCCGGGGGAATAGAAATGAAAACACTTTCCCAACCCCCTGGGATCTCTTTGGTGTGCTTACTCTTATAAATATGAACATTTAGTGCGTGCGCCTTGTGCGTCGACTGGACCCGGTTGGGCGGCTTATGCGAAACTTGAGTAATGTGCAATTTTTCATTTCCGCTCCAGCAAATGTATTGTAATTCATATTCTTGTATCTTCTATTTTTTTTTTTCTTCATTTGAGAGCGGTATTCATTTTGAGGCAACTCCTCCGAGACACGTGGGGATTTTCGAAACAAATCCACAGCCTATGTGATGCTGGTGTTGTAGTTTTTCCTTTTCATAAAAATAAATTGTTTAAAGTTTAATTTGAGGTTCTCCTTGTCTTTATTGGATCACCATTCCCTTAAATGTGAATCAAATACTCCCAATGCCCCTACTGTTATTATCCAGCTAAAGACAGGTTAAGCACTCAACGAATGGGATTTTCAAAAAACATTTTTAAGGTTTCGTTAAAACCCACAAGGGACCTTCTGTTTGCAGAGAACTTGTACGTGAAGGCCATTTTTAAGCCACTAAGCTTAAGAAGTACAGAGTCATTCATTTTGTATTTTCAAGACAGCAGTATCTGCATTTGGAAACTGCAAAACGTAGCTATCATTTGAAATGTCACAAAATTAAGCAAATGTTTGTCATTTATGATAATGGGTCCCACAGCAATCGAAGAATGCGGTAAAATCTCAGAACCATGCTCTAACTCGGGTAATTAAAACGCAAACTCTTTGCCTGTTATTACACTCGGCCGTCTGTACAGTCAATCGGAAACTTAAAGAAAGTGAACATTGTACAACATCGTAAAGTAATGTGTTGCGGATGACCCCAATTCACGAGCTCTGTTCAAAAAACAAGGTGAACTTTTATTTCTTTCAAAAAATAATCATTTCATCATCAAATCTATATTGTCCCCCTGAAAGTCGTTGTTCTGAGGTATACGACATTTGTGTCAGCGTTTTTTCTAATCCTCGAAGTCAATCCTAAAAAATTTTATGTGAAGCAAAACCTAATTCAGCATTTTCGGAGCGAAATTCGCTGCCACACGCTTCATGCCAAATATTTCTGAAACAATTGCATGACATGAGCCAATCGATATGCCGACATCTTCAGCAAATTTTCTAATAGTGATTCGACTCATAACAAATTTCTTCTCTTTCTCAACATTTTCATGGGTTGTTGATGTGCTAGGGCGTCCAGGGCGAGCGTCTTCATTCACATTTTCTTGACCTTCTTTGAAAAGCTTGTACCACTTGTAAACAATTTTTGTCAACAACATTTTTAGTGTTCTTGCTTTATTCCATTTTTCACACAGTACAAATTCGTTGATCCGTTTTTTTTTTCGACAGCAGGAAATTGCCGATCATGCAAAACTTGCACACAAAATACATGTCGTATACAGATGAAACTGTAAATATATAATATGTTCGAGACGAGTGTACCAACATAACCAAATAAAAAGAATCGATAATCGAATGTAAGTAGCCCGCGAAATTTTAAAGTTCACCTTATTGTTTGAATAACCGTACAGATATTCGTATTCCAACGTTTCCAACAATTATTCGTGTCATTCACCTCGCTATACCATATTTTGCATTTTGATTTGTAGATCCATCCGTATAAAGTACAATTTACACAACAATTAAAACCTCCTGACCATTCACATCGCCGTAGATTCGCTTCCTGATGAAACAACTGACAATAAACATCAACTTTCGAAAAACGTTTTCTTCAGTTATGAAACACATTCTCACTCTGTGGATATGTAAAGCGATGGTGTGCCGATCCAAACGAAGTGATGGTGTGCTCGATCTTCGAATCGTCCGTATTTCGTGAAATATGCCAATGGGAGGACGGTTAGAGTCAATTCGAAGTGATTTGGCCGCATGATTTTATTGTCAGTTATTGATGATTAGGCATGCAAGATATGTAGTTCCAACAAGATGATGCCAGAACACCACCAATTGTGGGTTTATTGCGTGGGAAGTGTTATGGTCGCGTAGTTGCACGTTTTGGCGATATCAATTGACAATCAAGATCATGTATAGCTGTATGTATTTTCTAAAGCTCTACTTTCTTTATTTGATATCAATAATTGCATACGTGAAAAATGCAAGACGCTATGATACAGCGGCAGACGATTCAAGGAACTGCAACGAGGAGTCGATGTTTCAAACACCGAAGTCGAGTTCGTCGTTAGTTAAAAAATACTTCGCAAGTACTCTGCCGACAAACAAAACATATTCTGAGTCACATCTTCGACAGTAAGATACAATCAAAACTGTATTAAAAACGAAAAAAATTCCAATTGCTTCAGATTTTATAAAATAAAAGTGTCTTATTTTAGCTTTCTCAGAAATTTTTGAACGCTAATGGAAGCCGAACGGAATCCAACAATTTAAAGTACATTTAATTTTCGGATGAATAATCTGATTGATATCCATATATATTTTATTTCTTAATCATACATATGTACATCGCTTCAGTTGAAAGGATTTACTTAAGACCAGTAGGTTACATTCGACTTAAAATTAATAATGAATGGAACACAGAACGTCACCTTGTCATTACCGTTTAGAAAGCAGCCAGAAGACGAGTCATGTATTCTTCTGACATCCCTTTCTCAACCTCAAATCTTTCGATTAAAATTCGATAAGTTAAGATTTAAGGCATTCAAGACGAGCCCAGTGTTAATTTGGCAGCCCATCAACGATCTTTTAGGGAACAATTCAAGGCATTTATTTTAAAAATTCTTACATGTAAATTTTGGTACGAAATTTTGGGCGAGTCGTTCGAGCATGGCGCCACGAGTAATGTTCGCTTCAATCATAGCTAGCTTATTCCTGAAGACCTAACACAGAGAAAACAGTCCAAAGATGTGACAGCATACACTAGATTCTAATAGAAAAACGTGAAATCAAGGGCACACCGATATGATTTCTCAACAACTCAATTGTTTCACGCGATGTATGGCTTATAACGCTGTCTTGATAAATGTACTTAAATACACAGAAAACACATAGTCCGATAGCATGGTCAAGTTGTTCAAAAAAACAAGAAGTCAATACAGACACTATGGTCGCTTCAGTATGTCCTGGATGTGCTCTAACCGACGAACACAGCGAGCCGTTAATGATGCGTTTGTTGGCAAAAAAATGTGTTTGACGATAAATGAGGGCGAAGAACTTGAACCATTTGCGAGTGCGCAATCGGAGGTAAATGGCGAAAGTTCATGCTAGCTGGAAAGGCATGCTGATTGAGGCCCAGATCCACCCCGGACTGTACCGCCAGTAAAAGAAAAAAAAAAAAAGATGTAGTCTAACCGTCGAGTATCATTCACCAATGTAAATTGAGACTCAAATTATCGAAAGGTATTGGCAATAGTGTTTAAAGAAGGCCGAAGTAGACGGTGTTGCGGTGTGAGTCTTGAGGACTTGCGAATGATGCTTAACAAAAATGACATTATAGAAGTCACGTGTGATCTGCCAAAACAAGCCCATTGAAAATCAAACCACACAATTGAACACCTGATACAACCTTAATTTGGTGTCTTTTGAAAACCAACCTCATATGTTTGTTTCATTATGATTGGGGGGAAATCGAACAAAAGTTTAAGAGTCGTCACGACACAGTGACAATAACGTCGATGAAGAGTGGGAATAGTGTGGAACGCATTTAGGCAAAGGAAGACCCTTCCGAGAGCCCTAATAACCGTAGGAACTTGGGCTGATATTGATGCCATCTCGGTTGCTCAGGTCATAGAAGTGCACCCAAGTGGGTCTTTCTTTATCAGACAGGTTTCCACATGAGCAGAGGTTCGTGCACAAATGACAGAGGTCCGCTTGGAGGGACTCAATCAGTTGGTGCGGTGGGAATGTCTGCGGCGCTTAGTCTGATGATAATACCAACAACTGCCTTGTCTGAACTATCGTTGATTTCTTTTTTTCCCAAGACAGATGCTACGCCAAATCGTGATTTCGGAAAATCTGCAATGCCTCAGATTTAACTTAAGAAGGAATTTACTAGTGTTGTACAATATGGAAAGTAGTACGCCGTCAGCAATGTAGAACTGGTTTTGGGGAGCTCATCTGCTTTGCCTTCACCAGTATTATTACAGTCTCCTGCACCCAAACTGGGTGTACATGGTAACACGTATCGATCTCGTTTAGAAACAGGCAGAACAGTTGGGACGTCTTTTAGTTAAAAATTTGCTTCATATACGGCCTTCCTGTCTTCTGATAAGCTTCCTTTTAGATTTCCCGTTTTTCTTTAATCAGGAGAACACCGCTTTTATCGCAATAGTTAAAGCCTAAGATCCACGCGTAACAAAGTTTGAACCAAAAGTTAAAATTAAGGCCCTCAGAAGAGCCCACCCGTTTCATTTTCGAGCCGCTGTGAAGATGAGAGTTTGATAGTGCTCTTGCTCTGTAGACATTCACAGAAGTCAAAGAGTTTAAATATATGTCCCTCTGAGTATTCAGTATGAAGATATCTGAACTTCCTAACGAAGGGATTGATGAAAGATATTCTGAGCCAGGGTTGATATTTTTCATTTAAAAAGGACGAATACGTTTTGCGGCTATCAAAATGGACCCTTGTCTGCTTCCTAAAAAAATGCAAGAGAAGATTTATTCGAGTCAGGTTCTTAAAAATGACCTTATCCCTTCAATTATTTGCAATGTTGAAGATTTAAAAAAAAGTCTCGGACAATTAAAAAAAATTCCCCGACGAATTTCTCACCGCATTATACGCATTATGGTTAGATTTGAAGTCTAGATCCGTCCCTAGTCATTCAAAAGCCTTGTCACCCATTGCCAAGCACAGCTGTTCATCCTCGTCGCCAAAACTCAATAAAATCTCCAAAGTCCCTACAATGGATTTGCGGCAACTGCTGCGACGTTAATATAGAGCGTCTTCCTTGAAGCCACTCAATCGCACACCACAACAGATTTGAATGCCTTTCCGAACTTCACTTTCTCTGGCGGACACCGTTTCGCAGGATTCCAATCACCGCAAAGTAAGTGAAGGGCAAACACTGCAGAAAAAAATCTCAACTCACTGAAAACATTGCAACTGACAAACTTAGAATGAAAATCAGCTGCCCGGCTTGTTCCCCCGCCGGCCCGGGCTCCGCTGAATTTTCGAAGAAAATCCCCTCGCTGCGAAGGATGCAGCGAAGACGGAGACAGAGAAGCCGAAGCAACGAACTCATAACAACATTCTGTATCTTCATCATTCCAGTCGATAATTTCATTTGGAGGGAAAAGAATCATCCCTGCCCTGCCAAATCCCATTCTGGACGGGTCTTCACTTTTTTTTTTGCTGCTCCTGCTGTTCATCCTTTCTCGAGGATTTGCTGCCGAGCATTTCTGCAAATACGAAACCAAACACATGCACAGTCCGAGGGCTCCGGCACATTCGGACTGGCACAACGAGAGAATTCGTATCTCTTCCAGCGGCTCATGCAACTGAAAGCTCATCTCAAGTCACAGCAAACATTTTCAATTACTTTTCTCTGGTCTCCCAGACGTCGTCGTTGGTGGTGGCCCATCCCCGGTGGGGAGAACCTGTCCTCCCTTGCCACGGCTGTGCTGTACTGTGTAGGTTCGATGCTATTCACCAACATGCAGTCAACTGAGAATAATGATGTATCCTTGCATCCCTGCCGCTTGCCGAGAAGGATTCAACCATTTTTTTTTTTGTTGTTGCCTCTTCCACTCTCCCACCCAGTTGATAAGGGGATGAAGGGCGGCGAGAGTGGAGAGAAAAGCAAAGAATTTTCGCCATAACCTATTTGCGAAATGATTGTGCTGTATCTCATGTTTGCTTCGGCACTCGCACCCCCACGGTATGCTGCTGGCACACACACACACACACAGTCACAGAAATTCGCCCTCCTGAGCAAGTGAACGTCCTTTGTTCGTGCCCTTGCCATCTCGGATCTGACTTGTAAAACCGGCGCGCTTCGCAAAATGGTTGCGGATTTTTTCCCTGCTGCTGCTGCCTCCTTGAAGGCAAGTTCATGCCCCCTCGTATGTCGTGTATGTGCAAATCCCGGCGAGAGGCCTTCTCCTCCCGCGCAACCACCCGTCCGACCGTCTGCCGCTTCACTCGATTTATTGGGGTGACATGTGGCACTGCCATTATGGATGATTGTAGCGCAGAGCAATGACAACGACAGCGACTACGGCATGCAGTCGCTGCTATGGTGGGAGTGGTGGTGGCACGAACGAGGGTAACGACGTCGACGAAGGTTGTGGCGGTGGCGGCGGCATGGCACTGCGTCGTCGTCGTCGTCATCGTCGACTGCAGCAGAAGTTCACTCTCAGTCTCTTGCGATAAGTTAACCCCTGCCAATGACACAAATTGCCAGTGGGTGGCACTGCCTGGCGGTGGTGGGTTTCTGCTACCTTTGCAACTGTATGCGTGCGTGTGTATATGTGTGTGCTACGAAGAAAATCAATAAAAGTCTGAGCCGAAGATCACGTATGCCAGACGTGTGTGCCTGCATGCACCAGGGATTGCAGTTGCAGAAGTGGTTTTGCGAGCATTCAAAGATGGATGACTTACACTGAGTCAATTGCTTGAGGTTAGATTGACAATTTACGAGGCACATGGTGCGTGATTGAGCCGCACGCACGTTGTCTTGACCAACATTCGCAGTTTTAACAAACCATGCTGGCCGCGTGAATCGGTTAAAGCCCTGAAATGGTCAGCCGATAGAGGGAGGTCCTGCGGTGAATTTCAATTTGCCCTGAGCCGGGGCACATTTTGCGGAATAAATTTCTGTGCGCTTTGTTATGAGTTCTGTCGTAATCGCCGTGCGGCAGGGAGGGACGTTGTATTTGTACACGAGAAACTTTCCAAGAAATACGCTCGCAGAACGACGAGCAATTGACGTGGGCATTGGGAGATGCTATTACGCCCGAAGCTGTCATTTACAAAATTTTGAATGTTTGCTTTTTTTCTGCTGAAGTTTTTACCGTTTATGATTTTTTCAAACTTTTATTGAAGAATTTTTCGTTTTTTTTCTCTCTTTCAGATGCCAGACGAAGGAATTAAGGCGCAAGGGATGTCATCAGATATAGATATTTGGAAAGCCACGGTGTATTGTGCAAGCAGAAAGAGCTTGAAGAACGTCTGGGGGCAATGCTGTGGAGAAGGGACATTCTGACTGAGGACGAGTAAAAGGTGCTGAAAAGCATCCCCGATACAGGGAAGGAACTTTTTTAGTTTAGGATATCAGAGGTAGCGGGCAACAAGTTTAGCTAGTTGAAGAGATAAATTTATTCCCCATGTCTTGAAAAAAGGACAATTTTCAGAATTCAAGAAAACTCAGAAAAAGATTTATGTTTTACACAAGGGATCGCGTTTTGTCAACGTATGAACTAATAACAAACGTTTGCAAACAATAAATATTTTTTACAAGGATATGCAAGGATGTTTCAGTTTTCTCAACCCTTTCTCACTTTTTTATTGAAAGCTACCATGAGGGATAAGTTACGAATAGTTCCAAGCAGGCTGCAATCTTCCCCATCAAGACTTAACCGAAAATAGACGCCTTGGTCGAAAAGCCCATAATTTTATCCTGAAACCCCGCTTCAGAAGTATTCGTTTCTTAGCCGCATATTTATTTCGGGCGAAGAAAAATTAATTTTTTGTAGGAGAGTGGGAAACACTACACTGGGCCACTCAAGACTAACCTATAGAAGGACTGGTACTTGTGCCGATCAAAACAAAAAGAATGTAAAGGACTAATTCCGGTTTCGAAAAGAGCCTTTTATGGAGACTTTTGTGAAAAGATTGATACACTTGGTGAAACCAGCAGAGTGCTGAAAGTCCTTAAAAAGACAAAGCAGTCAAGGTGGACACACTCAGAAAACCCGACCCGAATACGGTTTGATGTAATTTCTAGGGCTTCCGGAAAAATACCAGCAAACGCTTCTGTAATAAAGAGCCAAAGTTTTGAGCTCTTACCACATCAGAACCAAACAGCTTCGATCTGATCCGAGCAAAGACGGGACAATGACAGAGGAAGTAATCTACAAGCATCGCAGAGGGTTTCATCATTAAGCCCAAGTACACTTAAGTGCTTTAGCGAAGGTATAGTGTTCATTTGTTGTTTGTTTATCAGGCCTACGACCCATGAATGGTCTGCTTGCCGTTCATTCTTGACGATCCTGGGCACGCTGCTTGCAGTTGTCAAGCCCAAGCTCTTTAGCGTCCGCAATCACTTGGTCTCTATACCGGAGGTTCAGTCTTCCTCTCCTTCTCGAACCTGGAGGCTGGGTTTAGAAGCCTCTCTGGAGCTGGACCGTTGTTTTCCATTCGGAATGTGGATGTGGCCGAGTCACTTTAATCGACGGATTTTCGTATTTCGAACTACATCCAGTTAGTGTCCGTTAGTACGCCAATAAGTCGTTTGGAGTATTTTTCTTAGATCTCTAGCCCTTCACCTGCTCCTTACAATATATGTAGTTCGTGGCCATAAGGATCGCACGGGTTTCTACTGGGAAAAGAGGTGTCTGCAACTGGATAACAGAAAAGGGGTTGTTTTCCATCAAAACAGTGTTACGCCACGCACATCTTTGGTCAGCACGATTTGATAAATCAGCCGCATAGCTCGCACTTCGATTACAAATTGGGATTCTGCAAAATCGTCTTGATTGTACAAAGATGGGCGACGCAAAAGCCGCTGAAATGCATTTAAACAAGATTTTTGTTGATAAGTCACAGAAACTCTACACAAATGGAATTATGAAACTATCAGGAAAATGGTCCAGAGGTTGTTAAAAAATTGCCAACATATACCAACTGATTCATTGTAAGGTTCGATTTTCAATATGATTTCTTGACAGATTAAACATAAGAAGACAATAAACTGCTTTGTCATTTTTGTTCAGTATCATAAGGCAAGTTATCGTGGAAAAACTCACATCTCAACAGTGTCTCCAAATGGTTCCCCTATATTGCGGAAGTTAACGTTCATTAAAAAAAGGTTTTGGTCCTACTGAAACCGACATAGCCAAAACCATTCGTAGATTGGCTTATATTAGTGGATGATACTCCACCGGTTAGACCATATCCAGCACGTAGTGAAGAGACTAAAGTAGCTATAGCTGTGAGTGTATTCAAAGACAGTGACTTATCGATACGTCGTCGTTATTAACCCCTTGGCTTGGCATGTCGATCTCGGCATAAAACTGTACATACTTAAACTTGTGCGAGAATGGGAGACAGCCAACTTGAATTTGCCTCATATTTTCGCTGAGTATGCACTGAAAAAACTTTAACGAAAATCCGGTGTTTTATCGTAAAAGTGTGTTGAGTTACAAAGCTCAGCGGAAACGTCAAGAAACAAATTGGGCCGATGAGCAACCCGAAAAGCATCAAAACAACAGTTTTGTGTGGTCTACTGGCTGATGGAATCTTCTTCATCTTCTATTACTGACGCATCAGTCTGGGGTGCATCTAAGTCTCAACCAACATGCCTCTCCAGCTTACACGATCTCTCTCTCCAGCCGCCTGCATTTGTGCACTCCAAGTTGATTGAGGTCCTTCTCCACCTCTGTTCACCATCTCAGCCTAGACCGTTCTCTGTCCCAATGGCTCAGATTCGAAGACTTTTCGAGCCGGAGCAGTGCTATCCATACGCTCTACTTGGCCTAACCATTTTAGGCGTTGAATCCAAAGATGCACGACATGCAGCCGCACAGCCAATAAAGTTCGTCGTTGAATTTTCTCGTCCAGATCCTCACAAAGCGAACAGGATCAAAAATCGCACGCAGAATTTTTCTCTCAAAAAGGCTAAGGGCTTACTCACCGTAAAGGAGGACTGGGATGATTAAGCTGTTTTACAAAGCCAGCTTAGTCCTTCGTGGGAGGGCTATATTAGTCAACTGCCTCTTGAGCACTGAGGCTGATGGAATCAATGGTCCATACTTCTTTAAAAATTAGGCAAGCCAGAATTTACCATCAGTAGTATGAAATATAGCCGCATGTGCTCGGTCTAAGTGTGTGCCTCCTGTAACTCAAGCACTTGTTCAAAGTGATCCCTGCTTCCAACATATCCGCGCTAAGAGCCATACAGTGCGTAAAACAATGAACTTTTTGGGAAATCATTTTGGTAAGAACTTGTCATTTGTAGGGCATTGTTGCAGAATTTAACGCCAATTGCATTGTGATCTTACCTCAGTGCGGTCCAAAAAAGTCCAAAAAATTGCATTTTAAACGAGAGGCTTATTCCAAACCAAAAAAAATAAGAAAGTGAACCGTCCCACACCCCAACCAACACCCAAAAGTGTGTATATACCACTCCGAAGGCAATCTTTAGCTGCCCGTCGTTAAGCACACTCTCTGTGACCAGAAAAGTAATTCAACGTTATCACCCACACCATCAAAACCTTGTCAATTGATCTAATTTATTGTTGAGCTACTTCCGCGCACCCATCCTTCACAACATCAATTACACACCTTTCCCCAAAAGGCAAAAAAATAAAGGAGGCCACGCACAAAATTGACCAAGTGAAAACGAGAGATTATCCCGAACTCACCGCGACTGCGTTATGACAGCCTGCAGGGGATCAACCGGCCTAAGTCGGACGCGCAGCGATGATAATCGTCAACGTTCCTGCTGTTGCGCACGCACGTCCACAAATCATCCGCGGCGCGAGGTTCCAAAGTAGCGCAAAAACACCAGCATTCCACGTGAAAACGATCCCGTTTGGTCTGCTCAGTTTTTTTTTCTTGCGATCGCTTTTGCTTTTGTTTCGCGACAGACAGCCACTTCACCTGTCGACGCACTACGTGACAACTGCGAATCGAACCGACAGATATGAAGTTTTGACATCGTTGTGAGGCCTGTTATTGAGTTGCAGGATGCCGCCGCCGCCACCGCCCTCACCCGCCGTCGTCACCGCATGAATATGAATGTGATCCTCCTTGAAGGATTATGTGCAGAGAGTCCTGCTTAATTGTTAATTAAAGTCAGTGCGAGTTGTTTGCAACACTGCCTGTAACCAATTGGCGTAGGGCGTGTGTGTGTGCGTGCGTTTCATCGCTGCGATGACACTCGGCATTGTCGGGCGAGCCAACTGAGTCTGTCCAACTGGGAAAAGGTGTCTTCTGGCATTGATGGAATTTGATAGTGCACCCAGACAGCTGTCGCGGGTGTCTGGTTGAAGTCAACTGGAAAACTGACACGACGCGATGCCCTGCAGTTAGACGGTGTATTCGGTGTAATGTGTGTGTGTGTCCTCCTGCGTTCGATCGGAGTGGTCGCACGTCGCTGTGCGCACTTGACGAAATGATTGATGGCAAGTGCTGTTTTGACACTGTGTACATTATTTTGCAATTACTCTGTGTTGGCAGGTGAGTCGTTGTGATGTTTTCGTTATTTGGACGTCAGTGTGGTTGGCCACAAAGTGGTTTCACAATTTATGAACTTGTGACTGCGCACGGGGAGGGGGGGGGGGTAGATGAATGCGATTTAATTCAATGTGTGCAACGGCTAAGGTGGTGAAGCTAGCACTAGCTACGAGGTGTCTTTGAATTATGCAAGGTCAACGGGGAGGGATCGATTGTTAATCGGTTTGCTGATGTGCAGAGGCAGGAGATCGATGATGCTGGCAGATCCGATGATTGAGTTATGATCGGGCCAACAGATGGACGTGGATATTGATGAGTGAGCAGATAGTGGAGAGGACGTCATAATCTGCGTGCTGTTTGTGGGATGCGCTGATCGGCTGATGGCATGATCATTTTCTGGTTCTTCATGTTGATGAGAGATGCTCTTACGTTCCGGTATCTTAGATCCGGATGCCTTCTGTTGTTCTTTGAAGGGTGAGAACATTTTTGTTTTTGACGAGAATCAAGTTGAACAACACTTTATCTGCTTAAGATGCTCTAGGGCCTTTTGAAAGTAGTTCATTGAAAAGATCTCAGAATGGAAAATTTTGAAATTTAGAAAAATTCAGACAAAGCAATAAAATCAAAATTTTAAGTGAAGGGGAGTCTGCCCACCGCTTTAACCCCCTGATAAAGTTGCTTGTCACTTTATGACTTGCATTCAGGGATTGGTAAGCAAGTGGGACAGTTTTTATTTTTCTTAAAACCTTTTAAACGTTTGGTGTTGAATGTTGAACGAGGCTTTCTGCATTTTGGAATTTATCACTTTTGTGATTTTCGTCCCAGATATCCGGCGGTTACAAACCTCGGACTGAAACCTGAAGGAACCAAAATGGACAACTGGTGGTGGAGTCGCAATCGATGCTGAGAATCTGGAAAGATCATTTCTGCAGACTCCTAAACGGCGATGCCGACACAAATCCCGCTAGTACGCAGAATGTTCCACTCAATTTGGACGACGATGGACAAGAATTCCGTCCCCCCGACTTCGACGAGGTCAAGATAGCAATATCGAAACTGAAGTCGAACAAAGCTGCTGGCGCGGACGGACTATCCGCAGAGCTGTTCAAAGCGGCTGGGGATGAGCTGGTTGGGTGCATGCACCAGCTGTGTGCACAGATTGTGTAGGATGACGATGGAGAACTCTCGCTGCTCCGTCAAGGTCGGCAGCGAACTCACCGAGACCTCATTCGACTGCTGTAACATCATTCTTGAGGGGATCGTGCGTAACTCACACGTCAACATCAGAGGCACGATCTTCCACAAGTCCGTTCAACTGCTTGCTTATGCGGATGACATTGACAGCGCGCCGTCAATGAGGCGTTTGCTAGCATCGAAGCGAAAGCGGCTAAAGTGGGACTGGTGGTAAACGAGGGCAAAACGAAGAATATGCTGTCATCAAAGAAGGACGCACAACATCGACGTCTCGGAAAGAGCGTCACTATGGGCAGCAGACGTTTCGAGGTAGTCAAGGACTTCGTCTACCTCGCTCCGCGGTGAATAGGGACCACAACATCAGTACCGAAATCAAGCGCAGAGGCTTAAGAGGCAATTGAGTAATAAAGCCCTCTCCCGAACGACCAAAGTGACTTTGTACAACACCTTGATCATCCCTGTCCTGCTTTACGGCGCAAAAACCAGGACGTTACTAAAAGCGGATGAGGAAGCCCTTGGTCTGTTCGAGAGAAAAGTTCTGCGTGCGATTTTTGGTCCTGTTTGCGTTGATGGCATCTGGAGGAGAAGATTCAACCACGAACTGTATGGGCTGTACGGCGGCATGAACCTAGTCAAGCGTCTACGGATACAACGCTTAAGATGGCTAGGCCATGTAGAGCGTATGGACACCACTGCTCCGGCCCGAAAAGTCTTCGAATCCGAGCCACAGGGACAACGCAACAGAGGACGTCCTAGACTGAGATGGCGCACACAAGTGGAAAAGGACCTCAACCAACTTGGAGGACCTAAACCAAAAGATCGTGCTGACTGGAGAGGCATGCTGGTTGAGGCCCAGTTCCACCCCGGACTGTAGCGCCATCTGAAGAAGAAGAAGAAGATTTTCGTCCCTACCTTTATTGATGAATTTCCCTGCACTGCACTGCCTTGAATGATAAACCCCACGATACTCCCAAAAAGGGGATCAATCCTATGGTCAGGTTGAAAAGAAGTTCCAGGGGAGTAGGGGAACATAGTCTCCGTTTAAGCTGCGATAGGTACCTAATATCCAAAATGGATGACCGGATGATCGTACCTAACTTCCCGCCACCGCAAGTTTCATTCTATCACAGCGTCTACTAAACTCTTCCTTAGCAAAGTTCCTAATGGTGTCTGTACTGTGTCTAGTCTGAGGTACCCGAATGGCACCGTAAATCCCATCAGTGCAAATGATGTTCATGGCTCCGAGGCTCCGAATGTACTGGTGGTCAATGGCTCTCGTAACTATATCCTCCTGAGAAAGCCTCTGTTTAGTTTGAGGATCGCTGAAACAGATCGAAGAAACCGTGTCCTGAAAGCAAGTAGCTCAGATAAATGCTGAGATTAAGACCACCACAAGATTTCACGAGTGACACGTCTCGAAGGAAACTGAACGTAACTCTACCACTTTCGCAAGTGTCTCATCTATTCTGCCATTTTCGGAAGAGAAGGTTCTTCCCCGCCCCATATATCCCCCACCCCTAAAATTGACAGCCGTCTCATTCAATAGATAAGCATAAGAGAACACCAAACAATGTGCGATTTGGTCTTACGTGATCGTCTCCACTCCTCTCCCTCCTCCCCCCACCCACCTCAATAACCAATTCGAAACCATTCAATTCAAAACGCAATCCTCTCGCCAATCCCTATTTATTAATTAAACAAAATCGCAGTTGGTTTACATCAAATCCATTTGGGATTACGTGCAACTTTCAAGTTCATCCTCCAGCGCCAACCGCCGCTAAAAATCATCACCAGCTGAAAACGGGAGGACAGAACGAAAAAAAAAATGAAAAGTGTGAGTCTAAACTGTTATAAACCGTTCCGACAATATATAATCCCCGTGCTGTGTAATCAAAAATGATGAAAAATACTTTTCCACATAATTTTCGTATCCACCGAGGGAGGCGCGACACGAGCGGGAGTCAGCGCAATCTACGAATATTCCACATTCAGTCCCTAATCGGTTTTGCAGAGCTCATCCCTCGATTGCGCTCTCCCAGGAGGAGTCTCATAACTGTAGCCGTAAATGTGTTCGGTGCGCGTTGGCTTTCAATTTCGCGCCCGCCTGGAACAGAAGCTGAAGCGCATTTGGGATGGGTTGGAATCATTGGGGCTAAACCGATCCACGCCAAGGTAGCCATGTGGAACGATGAACGCAGCTACCAGCACCATTGCCTTCGTCATCAGCAACGTCGTCATCGTCGTCAGTGAAGTCGCTACGCCAACGCTGGTTCATGAGGGAAGAACGAGAACCCCACGAGCTTCTTGTATCTCTGGTGCATTTGTGTATCTGCAAGTGCCAAAGATGGAATTTTTATGATGGCGAAACGGTGCGCTTTTTCTCACTGTCATTACTTTCGTACTTATTTTGTGTTGCTTTCCTCCGCTTAATGGCGACCAGCGCCTGTTTATTCCCGCCTCGGCGCGGGCTACACAGGCCGTTCCATTCCGTTCAACCGAATCCGCGCTCAACGGGATGGGTGGGGGCAAATGAAAAATTTGTTTTGTTTCACTAGCCCCGAATGGGTGGGTGGGTGCATGAATTATGAATACTTTTAGCGCCGTATTTGTTTCTGCGCTCCTCTGGTGCTCTCTTCCGCTTCAATTTTTATCTAAGAAATTACGCCACGTTGGATGGATATGGATATTTATGTACACTTAGCGTTAACTGCTTCTTCGGTCGTGCCACGGTGGGCTGCGATGGTGGCGGCAGCGGCGGTGGCGGCGTTTTTACTAAATTGAATTGCTGCGCAGATGGAATACTTCACATGCCCGTTTAACTGCGTTGTATGCGACGCATGCCGGGCATGTACATTCGGGACATGTTCGGACGTTTGTCCCGGAGCGTTGCGGCACCGCCAAAAAGCAGCGGAATGAGGTTTGTCAGTGAATTTTAAAACTACTTGTCCCATTTGTGATAAGCTAAGTGGATTGTTGCCGTACAACTCAATTGAGTGACTCGAAAATGCGGCATACACCTGCGATTGTGTTGCACTGCCCGAAGGCATTTCGCTTGAAAATGCTGTGGACAAGATAATGATAATGTTAAAGGATGTCTCGTTACGCACATTTGCATTAATGGGCTGGATTCGTCGGAAAGGTGCATTGGGGGCACGACGCAAAACAGGGCGAGTTTCATGTGGCCACAGTTGAGGGAGGGGGAAATTGTTGTGATGTGAGGCATTTGCTAATTTGTTCGGTATGTAAGGTGCTCCTTACGAGGAAGAAATTGATACAATTTCTCGGCGGCATTGATCAGGAAATGGTGAACAATTCAACAGTAACCCAGCGTCGTTCATTTTCTTTGTGTTTGATTGAAATCTGAATATGCTGCAGGTGGCAGCGGTGGTCAATCGAAAGCTCAGAATTTTTGGGAATTTTGTAAACAAGCAGTTACTTCTAAATTTCGATAGTTTTTAATTAATTCAAATGCCTATGCGGAAAATGTTAATATTTCTACCATTCTGCGTAAAATGGAAATAAACCTATGAATGCAAGTCCTGAACGCTAGGCTTTCGAAAACTGCGTTTGCAGAATTTCGAAAGTTGTCATCAACGTACATATCTCTTGCTCTTATAACAGCCGCACATCGGCAAGACCTTCACTGAGACGAGTTTCTCCATGAGGAGGCAGGATTGTGTTCTAGGACTTTAAATGATAGCTGATACTCCTTTGATACCTTAAGTTGAGCTATTGACCAGATATTCTCAATTGGATTGAAATCTAGACTGTAGGGCTGCAACTTAGATATGATCGAAGGAAGCATGCCTGACGAGTGGAATTTCAGGGCCGGTCCACATGAAAGGAGACCGCTTCGACTGCGCCAACTATCGAGGGATCAGTCTCCTCAACATCGCCTACAAGATCCTCTCTACCGTATTGTGTGAACACCTAAAACCATTCGTCAACAAACTGATAGAGCCTTATCAGTGTGGTTGTAGGCCAGGGAAGTTCACTATCAACTAAATCTTCACACTACCGATCCTGGAAAAGACTCAAGAAGTGCAAGTCGAAACTCACCACATATTCGTCGATTTCAAGGCTGCGTATAACAGTGTGCATAGAGACGAACTGCACGTGCCTTGTCTAGTTTTAGCGTTTCTACCAGACTCGTCAGATTGTGTAGGATGACGATTTAGAACTCTCGGTCCTCCATCAAGGTCATTATCGAACTCACTGAGATCTTTAATGCCAAAAAAAGGTTTAAGACAAGGTCACGCACTGTCATGTGACGTCTTCAACATCATCCTTGAGAAGATCGTGCGTAACTCACAAGTCAGCTCTAGACGCATGATATTTCAAAAGTCGCTTTAACCGCTAGCTTACGCCGACGACATTGACGTGATTGGATGAAAACAGCGAGCTGTCAATGATGCGTTTGCTGGCATTGAAGTGGAAGCGGCTAAAATGGGTCTGGTGGTTAGTGAGGGCAAAACAAAGCACATGCTGTCATCAAGGAAGGACGACGCATCGACGACTCGGATAGTTCGTACTACTTGGCAGCAGAAAGTTCGAGGTAGTCAAGGACTTAGTCTACCTCGGCTCAGGGGCATATAGGGACAACAGCATCGGTATCGAAATCAAACGCAGAATAACTCTTGCCGATCGTGTTGCTTCTTTGGGCGTAGGAGGCAATTGAGTAATAGAGCCCCCTCTCTCCAAGTACTTATTGGCTCCGAATAACAGCTTGATCATCCCAGTCATCGTTTACGGGGCGGAAACGTTGACGTTACCAAAAGCGGATGAGGAAGCCATTACTCTTTCCGAGAGAACAGTTCTGCGTGCGATTTTCGGTCCTGTTTGCTTTGATGGTATCTGGGGGAGAAGATTCAACCACGAATTTTATACGAGTAGGTTGTACGGCGACAGAGGCCTTGTCAAGCGTCTTCGGATACAACGCTTAAGATGGCAAGGCCTTGTAAAGCGTACGGACACAACCGCTCCGGTCCGAAAAGTCTTCTAGTTCGAGCCATTGGGACAATGCAACAGAGAACGGCCTAGGCTGAGATGCGCACAAAAGTGGAGAAGGTCCTTTACCAACTTGAAGTGCGCAACTGGAGGCAGCTGAAGAGAGAGATAGTGCTAGCTGGAGACTCATTTTGGTTGAGGCCCAGGTTCACCCTGGACTGTAGGGTCATGGAAAGAACACGATTTCTGTCGATTTGAGGATCCCAAGCGCAGCATATTTGCAATAAGTGCCTTTTGGATTCTCATTTTAGGTAAACTAACGCACTGTTACGTCTTTCTGTATTTCTTTAATAATAATTGAGTGACACTACAGCCCACAAGGAACCAGGTTCGGAGCTTCTACAACAACTTCTCATGGTGTGCGTACTACTGTTCCCTCATGATTAGAAGGGACCTACAGTTTTTTGCTGACTCCGAACGGCGAGATTTGAGAAGCTTTTCATAGACAATTGATGCTCTTTGAGTGTTGTCAGCAACTCGAAAGAGGTGAAAGAAGTGCCCCATGCGGGAATCGAACCTAGACCTTCTGCGTGGCTGTCGACGTACTTACCACTACGCCACGGCGACCACTCTTTATTGCTTTACCAAGTGGAATTTACATTCGATTCCCCAATCATTAATTGACTCCCGATAATGTCTTCATGACACTTGTCACTGATCGTGTCCAGAGATACCAATGCGGCGATGAATCATGGAAAACAGAAGTTTATGAAGCTTTTATGTAACGAATGATCGCCTCAGTTTTATTTTTAGACCTCACCAGTTCTCTTTTAAGGCAGAAAATCGCCCACCCTTTCAAGGTCCCAAGTTCCAAGTTTCATCAACTGTCCATCTTGCCTTGGATCCCGTAGCATAAGTGTATAAGGCTCCACCTCGCCACTTCTTCACGGCATCGCCTCTTTCGAGTTACTGATCGTGATCAGATAAATACTTCATCTATATCACAATTCTCAAAAAATTGTCAAAAAACTGAAGGTTCCTTCTAGGCGAGAGAGAACAGTAGCCGACACGCACAACGCGAATAGGTGCTGAAGGAGTTGTGACCTGGTCCCTTGTGCCACTCAATTTTCTTCTTAATTGTGCATCGAAAAACTTCCCGTAGCCAGTGCAACTCAGTGAAGGAAGTTGCCCTCCAGACAAAACGACACACCAAGTGATGGCTCTGTCTTGCCGTCTTCGCCCAAAATTGCATTCCCGCTCTCAGTCTCGGTCTCTTGCCCCTTTTGCAGGCATCAGTTAGAACGGTTTGCTCTTTCAGTTAATTGAAAGATAATTTTAAAAAATATATTAACATGTCACATCAGCATAGGCCCTGACTTAAAGCCAAAAACAAATTGTATCCACTGCCGTGCTGCGCCACCGCGCCGCCGCGCCGTTGCCGCCTTCGCGCTGAATTTGGTCTTGCCGGTGCGGCCCGCGAAAACGTAACCGCGGAGGGCCGCACACCGCAGATGAGGCCGAAGATGATATCTTCGCCTCGCGGAATTAATTGGACGACATAATTGCATAGTGCTGTGGACAGTAATTACAGGCTGCGGGTAATTGAGTAAAAACATGTTGCGCGGCCTGCGTTAGTGTGTGCGCAGCCATAAACCCCGTATGGCCGACTCCTGGCCAGCTATCAGCGCAGCTCCGCGAGCAGCGCTTCGAATTAATTACACATTCTGTGCATAAAATGATAATGTATTAAAAATGTGTTGGAATAAAATTAAATGCATTAAAAATGGCTTCCGATTCAGGCGCACGGACACGATCGCGGAAGGACTGCCGGGCCCGAGTGTGTGGGTCAAAGTAATGGTGCGTTTGAGGCTCCTCTAATGGAACGGCAGCTTTTTGCTGTCCCGCGATAATCATCTTTAATTATGCGCCTATTCGGCGTTCGTTGAGGGACGGCAAGGACTGCCGAAATAATTGCGGAGGAAACGACCGCGAGCTTTAGCGTCGTGGGGCGGATCTCGGCAATCGGCTGCTGCTTATTTACGGGTGTTTAATGTCGGTCGTGTCACGTTGAGACGTGTGTAAGTGTTGACAGTCCGCACTAATAAACATGGAATTGAATGTTGTGTATATATTTCGGTGACAGATCTGATGGTTTTATAAACGGGCCTGCTACCGAATTGAAAGCGCGTTGGCGGACCTCGGTTTCGGGTCGTTGGTTAGGGATGATTGTGTGGCGGCAGAATGATGTTTTCTTGCACCGCTGCGGATAGGTGCTTTTGTTGGCATGGGGAATTGAAAAAAAGGCCTACTATACACCGCCATGGAGAGGGTTTCAAAGTACGTCTGTATGCTATACCTGTGAGAGTAGGATTCAAATTGCATTGGAATGTGATGCTCGGACTGGTCTTAGATCGTTGACAAGTGTGAATACACCGAACTGCTTCTTCTTCTTCTTCTTCTAGTGGCGCTACAGTCCGGGGTGGACCTGGGCCTCAACCAGCATGCCTCTCCAGCTAGCACGATCTTTTGCCAGCTGCTTTCAATTGCGCATTCCAAGTTGGTTTAGGTCCTCCTCCACTCGTGTTCGCCACCGTAGCCTAGGCCATCCTCTGTTGCGTTGTCCCAATGGCTCAGATTCGAGGACACCGAACTGTTTGCCTCGAATAATTTCCAGGTACTTCGCAAACGGGAAACTACGCCACGACACAGACGATGGACTTCAGTGATATAACATCTCCAGTGGGGCAAATCTAATTGGAGTCCTCCTATCTCCTACTTTCCATCGTTGGCTGCTCTCATTTGTCATCTCAGTGAAGGCCATTTCTGCCTAAAGACCAGGTCAGCACCACTCATTTACAAGCACGTTGTCGACTCCAAGCAATCGATCTTTTTCAAGCTGCCACGTCCTCTTGGCTGCATATTTTGAAAATGGGACATTTTGCTAATTTATGACCAGTCAAGTGAGAGAATGAATTCCTAGTGAGTGAATACTAGTTTCACCCCAAGCCTCCTCACCCCACCAAAAGTTCACAAATTCCACCCACATTCCACAGACGAACTGTCTACATCGTCCCTCCTCCATTCAAATGTGTTGCTTGGCAGCAAACAGAGAAAAAAAACCGCATGCAAGGTGGTCTCCTTCAACGGAGACTCAGTAACTTGATCACCTGAAGCCAGCAATTCGTTATACCAATTGCCGTCGCCGCATGAAAATCAATGACATATTCATTCGTGTAGGCCGCTAGCAGCTGCCTAGTCTCAACAGTCGTACTTAAGTGTCCGCGGACCTGTTACATTAATATTCTGCGAAGTCGTCTCGTACAATGACATGACAAGATCATTAAATGCCTGTACTCCGCCTTTTTACTGCCTCCCTGCAGCAAGACCGCGTCCGCGGCTGCATCTCTGCGGTATGCGCGCCCGTACATGCACCTCCGACACTTAGGCACCTAATCCACGGAGCAGATATGCCGGCAGTGCCACGAGTTACTCGTCGTTATTCACGGTAATAAACTTTCAACAAATCTCCCAACGCAGTCCCTTATCTGATGGCCGCCGCAGAGGAACAGGTGTTCCACAACCGAAACTACAACCGGACTCGCATATTCGAATGCGGCGCAGAGTCCAGTGAATTATTTTTTTTTACTCGTTCCCGAATCTCTGGCTCTCCTCCGATTGTATCTGGTTGCCCGTGTTCTGTGTCGTCGTTGGCCCGTAAGGTGCGTACGCCAAGTCATCTCGGAGATTTATTCGTTCTCCCTGCCGCCGTCGTCGCCGAAAATGTATTCTGCCGCACTCGTTGTTTCGCGGACGACTGTAGCAATCTGATTTGCTTTCACCTCCCTTATCACGTGACGTTCGGTCGTGTTATCGTCACGTCGAGATCTCACTTCTTCGCGATCGAAGCCCGTGATGCGAATGCGTCGGAATTGCTCGTGTAAATGATCGCCACAAGTGCTCCTTGCATCGATTAACACCGCAACATTGTTGCGCTATCTGGAGAGCGCATGCAACAACGGAATAAATTTGATAGGGAGATATCACAATCATTACCTCTGCCTAGACAGCCGAGAAGATAATCCTGATTGACGAGGTTAATTTGTATGTCCCTGTCTCCGTGATGTGGGAGTGCGCTGCCTGGCGGCACCAGCGCGACCGCCGATTACAGTGACACGCAGTAGCAGAGCGTTCAGCAATAATTTATAAAAATGTATGCAATCGGTGGCGGCGCGGCAGTTGGTGCGTTCACTCGCAACATATGAGCTGCAGCAACGCATAACGCATGGCGTTGTTATCTGTCCGACTGTCGGTCGTTCTGTTTCGCGTAATGAAAGGCGCGATGATAAATTGAATGGCTGATGAGTTTGGCGGCGTGCACTGGCAAAAGGTGTTAAGTACATCTGCAATTTGACGCGGTTGCGTTTTGCATGAAGTGCAAAAACCGTTGCCGCCACTGACTTGCTACGAAGTTTAGCGAATGGTGATTGTGTGGGGGGGGGGGGGGGGAGGAAGTACACTAGGAATGCCTGATTGGAGGGAGAATTGCTCTGGGTGGGAGTGTAAAGATAAAGACATCACCGCAACTTACTCCTTAATTGAGCTGTCATAAAACTGTTTTGGGGGATCTACCCTGCAGTTGGCACATCTTTCAAATTTAACAGAAAAACACGTTTAAATCAACGAATCCAGGGCCCAGGACATGCTTCTGACTTTGACAAAACAGAAGTGGAATGCCTCCCATCCTGCTTTGCCAAACAGCCTTCAGCCAACAAAGTCCTCGCTAAAATCATCTCAACATCCCTTCAAAACTGCAGACGTCATCACCATTTATCTTCGTCGATAGCATCATCCACCGGCAACTCATGCGAATCAGTCCCCCCCACCCCAGCACGCTGTGCCCTCGCAAAAATCGACATAAACTCCAATGAATCCCCATCCTAATGCCAAACCAAACCAGATCCACTTGATAAAATTCAATACCCTTAAGCAAACTGGCCATCGCCGGGATTAAGGGAATCCCTCCAAAAACAAAACACCCCATTGCCCAATTAACATTTTTTTTTGCGAATTCCCTGTCCAAGGGATAGGACCTCCTTCCACAGCACTCATTTGTAATTGTCCCAAACAGCTTCTTATTCTCACCTAATCTCCACGCAATAAGACCCCAAGCAGCCTTCTCCCCACACCCTCCGCCCACACGCCATCAACATCCGGCGCGCATCGGGCACTCCGCTCTTAATGAGGGGGATGTCCTTGTAAATTGCTCCAATTAAAAATCCGCTCCACCACACGCCGCCG